>OZ010800.1:358143648-360960514 GCA_963932465.1 Maratus speciosus | reverse complement strand
AATAATAACTAACATGTTGTGGCCATCACAAAACAATCTTCTATATAAATCACGTTAATTAAATCATTTAAATCTCTCTATTCTAAAAAAAAGTAACTACCGCTGTCACCGACGCCGCCGGTTTTGAATTTTTGTGACCGGAGGTCTTTCTTCGTTAATATTAAGAAAAACAATGCATACAAAAATATGAAAATCGGTAGTATTATAGAGAAATGTTTGATAAACACGCTGATGCAGACAGTTTTCAAATCGAAGAATTATTTTAAGATATATTTAATGCCAAATTTGGACAAAATCGTTCCATTAAAAAAGTTTTATAGGAGCAAAAACTGTACATAGGAATTTAATCATTTTTAGATCATTTTATACGTTTGAAGTTCCCGGTGTGCAGACTGTTTTCTTTTTTTTAATTTGGCTAATTTTTTGAGGTTTTATTTCTATTTTAAATTCAAATTTTCAGGATTTCTAGAGATATTTTTTATAGATTTTAGAAAGTGATATTAATTTAAACTGTTGCCAACTGTATAAACAGCGGAAACAATAATGTTTGCTTCAAAAAATATACATATATATTTATACGTGTAATAAAATAAAAATTTATTTACATGTGACTATTATAAACAGAAAAAAACATTTGGAATTAAATAATTATGTACAAAAAGCAGGAACTTATTAAAAATTACGTCATAAAAACTATAATTACACGTGAATTTTAAGAGAGAAAGGAATTTGTAAAATAATAAATTTATTCACATGCGTTAGAAGTCTTAAATAGGAAAAATTATGTCATATTTACGTTACATTACAGCTATTACATAAAATGAACACCAAAACGGTTTAAATTTAGAAATTGCGCTAGACATTTATCTGATATTTTGAGAGGATACTTTTCAACTATTTTTGTTGCGAAAGCGCAAATAATATTTCATTTCTAACACAAGTATTTTCACGTGAATATTAAAACGAGAAAGAATAGTTTGGTCAAAATTACGTCAGATTAAAAACGATTAATTTAAAATGTCTTATTTAAAATAACTTTCTTTTAGCTTTGTTAAAAAATACCGGGAGACAAAGATTCTGTTTACTTAATTCCTTTTATATTAGCTTATTTTGAAATGTTTATCTTATTTTCCTTAATCAAAGACGAAAACAACGATTGACATATGTATTTTTGGTACTACTTAGTTATCCCGTCGACCAAAAATCTATCATTCGCCAAACTATAAGATTAAATGTCAATAATGGTTGATCGTAAATGTCACATTAACTTGACTTTAAGCAAGTTACACGTGTCTACGTCATCAAGTTATTTTTATTTCGACGTTTTATTTGTATTTTTATTAATGTTGCACTAATTTATTTGTTCTTTCATTATTTAAGATAAAAATTATGTCAATTTGTATAATTTGGCGAGTGCTTTGGCGATTTATATAATTTGGCGAAATTGGTCGACGGGTTAATCAAGTAGTACCGCAGCGGATTTGGCCTTAAAATTCCCCAGAAAAGAGAAATGAATAGAAATCCGTTTATAGGGAGATCGCCATTGTTTTTTAAATTATAATTCAATCTTCCGAAATCTTTTTAAAGCCGATCAAATTAGCGTACTTTTAGAGTCTGCGGTGTCTGAACGGAGATTGACGAGCGTAGTTCGTAGGGGGCAGAGCCCCATAGTAGTACAAAAAATTACATCAATTTAGCATCAATTCATATCAAATTATATCTGAATTTGAAGTTTGATGAAAATTCTTGCATTAGTTCTAGAGATAGAACTATAGCGGAAATACAGAAAAATGTAGCATAGCAGCACCACCTGTTGAGTGATTTGCACCAAAACATAAACAGCACTAATTCGTATCAAGGTCCTACTTGAATCTAAAGTTTGTTGAAAATCCAAGCATTAGTTGTTGAGATAGAGCTATTGCGGAAATCGTAAAAAATGCAGTATAGCAGCGCCACCTGTTGAGTGATTTACACCAAAATGTACAAAACTTCAAATCATGTCAAGGACTAACTGAATCTGAAGTTTGATGAAAATCCGTGCATTAGTTCTGGAGATTGAGCTATTGCTGAAATCGTGAAAAAGGCTGCATCGCAGCGCCACCTGTTGAGCGATTTACACCAAACCTAATCAGCACCAATTTATATCAGGGACTAACTTAATATAAATTTTTATTAAATTCCATGCATTTGTTCTTGAGATAGAGCGCCCACAAAATTTGTGTCACATACAGACAGACAGACTCACAGACTCACAGACAGACATTTTGTGAAAACATGTTTTTCGGAATCTTTGACCCCTAAAACGTGTAAATCCGTCGAAAACTGAAAGTCGAAAATTTTCGCGAATCCAATACTTTCTTCTTGTTAAGATAGAAGAAAGTAATAATAATAATAAAGTCTATCACCCCATTTTCTGTAACTTTACATAATAAATTTACATAATTTATAAATATAACCATTAACCCTTCATTATGTACAGTGTATTATAAAAATATTTCTAAAAACATTTAATTAAGCGAACTTTAATCATTTGGTAAACCCTCCCTCACACTGATTGGGCCAAGACTCCCCACATAGCCAGTTTTTAAAGTATAGCACTTGCTTATGTTTAGCCTAATTCAATGTACAGTCTTTATGCCTGGAATGAAAGGTCACTGTTTCTGCATTACATAAAACCTACTTACCTAAATTTCTATGATATACTTTATGAGAAAATTTTCTAAAAAATACACTTATTAAGCTGAAAACGCTTCACTCTTGATTTTCCCACACCTATTTCCATTATCTGCTTGGAGAAAAGGCTATTGTTTGAGCATTTCAGTAGCTTTAGTTACCACCTATTGCAAAATCTCTGAAATTCTTTTAAATATGAAAACTGAAGGGTCCTCCTCTATGGTCAACCCTCCCAAGTCTTCCCTACATTACTGAGATGCAGTACAAAATCCTTACTGTAATGTATGGTGTGAATGGCATTTATCGTTTACGCGTTTCCTAAATTGTTTACATATATTCTTACATCTTATTAAAACGGGAAGTTTCGTTACAGTATTTTGAGAGTGTTGGAAAGCGTTTCATAATCTATGTTGGACTCATGGTTTTCTTTCTTGTTAAGGATTAGGGGGGTCCGACACTCAAAATTCTGTTTTTTTATTTATAGAGATTTTATTACTAAATTTTTTTCTAAAACATGTTTTAATATAATAAAAATATTGCATGTAAAAAAAATATGAAAAGTTTTAAATATTTTTTTAATTTAAATTTTACAATTTTAAGCATATTTCTGATATAACTCTGGAAGTACTTACTCAATTTACAAAATTTTTACACTTTTGTGTACAGATTCAGGATTTCTTAAAATATTGATTATGAATTTTATATAAAAAAAAATAAGTAAAAAAATGAAGTTTTTTTATGAGTGAGTTTTGCATTATTAGCATATTTTCACAATTATAACTCAAGATTAAAAATCCTGAAAACACTTTGTTGGAAATATTGCATAAAATCACTGTTGAAAATTTCATACATATATCTTGCAAGGAACTTTAGATATATTCTTTTAAAATTGACAAATCGTGAAAAAATTCATTCTGAGATAAATGAAGTTAAAGTTCTCGTCAGAGGGTAGCTGATGCATCGCTTCTCAAGGCAAAAGGTGTTACACCTCTGGATCTAATGAAGATAAAAGTATGCGGTTTGCGGTATTTAACGCTAAAAACTCTGCATTTTTTAAGCTAATAAAAAAATTGCATTTTTTTTAGAATTTTCTGCTCCGGACCCATTTAAAAAGGAATTTTTTAGAGATAAAATTCTTTAGCAATAACATTTAGTTAGTAAAAAAAAAAGAAATGTACTTATTCTTCAAATTTAAAAAATATAAGGCAAAATATTTCATGTTTCTAGTTTCTGTTTATCTTCATAAATGATATAACATAAAAGAAAATTTTAAAATATTTTTGTTTGACAGTTTTTCTTTTAGTTGTGAATGTGAGGACAGTTACGAATTTAAGATGTTTGTTTTAATCTTTCTCGGTAACTACTGGGATATTTTATATATTTTTTCTTCTTTCTTCTATCTTTTTATACCTAAAGAATAAACTTTACAGAATGACCTTCTTCTATAAAACATTTCGCCAAAAGAAAAGAAGAATTTCCGAAAACTTTTACTAAATTAATCCATGTTCTTTTCTTTTCTTTTTGTTTTTAGTTAATCTTTGCTCAGAAATATAACAGGAGAAAAGGTTTCAAAAGACGTTTCTATCTTGATTAAAACACTAAACACATCCATTGGTTAGACATGTTTTGAGGCAGCGTTAAATTTATTTATATCAGTATGAGTGCATATCAGTATGAGTATATTTTATCAGTATAAATATACTTATACTGTAAAATATATAGCAGGAAACAAACCTGCTATCTTTTTTTTTTTCAGATTCCATACCATGCTTTGAGCGTAAACATCCGATTTCATAAAGATATAACTCAGGCAATGCATAGCAATCCGGATTAAGTGTTCTCATTGCTTTTCAGAGAAAATCTCTCCAAGTGAAAATTACATTGAAATATTTTCTAAAACAGTCTAATATATAAACAACATAATTTTTTCTTGCAGAAAAAGTTCACGAAAATATATCTCTATATTCTAAAAAACCAGCTCGGCCTACAGCCACAGGTAGATTTCGAAGTTAAGTACTAATTTCACCAACTGAAACTAAATCAAGATTAGGGATAAACTCAATTTAACAATTTTATCTGGTGGCTTTAAACGAATTTTACTTTCATTTTTCTGTATAAGAGTTTTCTTTATCAACATCGTGTTAATACAATACTTTTTTCTTCAACCCCGATTTTATTAAACCCTTGGAAAAAATTTTAGTAATATAATCCATTAGTAGAATTCAAATTATCAAAAACCTGTTACTACAAAAGTTATGGATAATGTTAAAGAGATTTATTTCTCTATTCTAAAATAAACGGTCAAGTGCGAGTATTACGTGCGCTCAAAGGGTTCCGTAGAATAACTATATGAATTATAAACTGCATTGTTAAAAAAAATCGTTGCTAAAAAATAATACGACTTTGTAAAAAGCTATACAATGTAGGGTTGGGTATAGCTGTATATACCAGAAAGGCATGAATGGGTATATCATAAAAGTTCAAAGCGATATGAAGCCGAAATAATATCAAATATTACTATTCTGTATAACTATTTTTTTTTAATCTTATTCTAATCTGTTTAAGATGAACTTAATTCGGTATTGACAATAAAAGTAGTGCATATTTAAACTTCATTTGGCATTTCATAAAACTAAATTCAGCGTACCCTTGTTCAAAGTTTAAACTCGGCATTGTACTAAGCGCGCTTCGAAAGGAAGGTCGCAAAGTTTCAACGCCGCCTTGATCCGTGCCATGTTTTTCCAGATAGGTTCTTTTTATTAACGTTTAAAGACACGGGAGGCGTATTGGAAGGTCCACTCACTGCAAACTAGTTGCGAATCCCATAGTATTTATGTGATTAATTCTAATTAAATTAGTCTTTTTTCAATAATTTGACTTTTATTGTTTTTATACGGCTACTGGGGCATTGCATTACACAAATACATCATTAAAAGTTGCTATATGGGCTTTAAAAGCCGATGGTACATAGAGTACGCCGCTCCTGTCATTATGCATGTCCTAACCTTCCGTGTCTTTAAGGATTAATATCTCAGCTAATTGTCGACGTTTTTTTTTCGAAACTCATTATCAACAATGCTTTTATACTGCTGCTACGATAAGTATCTTCATTGGTCCTCAACACCTTTGCTGAATGCCTGCAAATCGAAATCTGCGTTTAACGGAAAAAAGCGCTTATCTCTAAAACTATGTGACCTCGGTTAATCGTTGTAATTTTCCTGCAAGGTTTAAATTAATGTCTACTACCTCTAATTTTTTCATATTTTTAGTTTCAATAAGATTCGAAAATAGAAAGGCGGTGGGGGGGGGGGGGGGGGCATATTTTTGCACTACATTTCGACGATATCTCTGAAAGTATAATACCTAAAATTAAAAGAAAATGTATATTTGTGTTCAGTGTTACGAAAGCATTTACATGATACCACACACGATGCACAAAGACAAGATTTTTTTCGACTTCCGGTTTTCGACGGATTTACACGTTTTAGGGGTCAGAGATCCCAAAAAACATATTTATAGAAAATGTCTGTCTGTCCGTGCGTCCGTCTGTCCCTCTGTCCGTTCGTCCGTCTGTCCGTGTGTCTGTAGCCATTGTACCATCAAAAAGTGTATGAAGTTACGCATAGAATTGAACCAAATTTTTATTTTAAGTTTTTGGCTATGGCAAACAGGTCCTCCCTGAATTTGGAAAAAATTCGCCGGTAGGGGGCGCTGTAATAGCGATTTTTGTTCGATTTTGCATATTGTACCATCGAAAAGTGTATGAAGTTACGCATAGAATTGAACCAAATTTTTATTTTTAGTTTTTGGCTAAAGTTCTTGGCTATGGCAAGCAGGTCCTTCCTTAATTTGAAAAAAAATTCGCCGGTAGGGAGCGCTGTAATAGCGATTTTTGTGCGATTTTTGGGCCATTTTGAACATTGTACCATCGAAAAATGTATGAAGTTATGCATAGAATTGAACCAAATTTCTTGTGTTTGTTTTTGGTCATGGCACAAAGGTCTTCCCTGAATTTGGAAAAATACTGCCGGTAGCGGGCACTATAATTGCGATGTCTGTACCATTTTCATTATTGTACGATTGAAAAGTGTATGAAGTTATGCATAGAATTGAACCAAATTTCTTGTGTTTGTTTTTGGTCATGGCACAAAGGTCTTCCCTGAATTTGGAAAAATACTGCCGGTAGCGGGCACTATAATTGCGATGTCTGTACCATTTTCATTATTGTACGATTGAAAAGTGTATGAAGTTATGCATATAATTGAACCAAATTATTTGTGTTTGTTTCTGGCTATGGCAGGCACGTCCTCCCTGGACTTGAAAAAATTTCGCCAGAATTGGGCGCTATAATTGCGATCTCCGTGCCATTTTCATTATTGTACGATCGAACAGTGTATAAAATTATGCATACAATTGAACCAAAACTTTTGTGCATGTTTTTGGCTTTGGCCAACAGGTCCTCCTTGAATTTGGAAATATTGCGCGGTAAAGGGGCTCTGTGATAGCGGTTTTTGTATACTTTTCTTGATTTTTTGTTGTTCTATTGTCCATCGGCGGCTCGTGCAGCGGCGGGAACTCGCTTTCTGCTAAGCCGGCTATTCGCAAACACCATATAACAAAAGAATAAGGAAAATTTTATAATTTTAACAAACATCATGATATAGATTAACTCGTTTTTAGTCCGTTTAATTGACTGGAGCAGAAATTTAAGATGAAAATCAAAGTTGGTATAGTACTGAACTAATAATATTGAAGTATTAATATGTGTATCTAGGTTTTGAAATATTAAGATGTATGAGATAGAAGAAAGTTTTGGGATTGGCACATCCAACTAGTTTTTTTTTTATTTATTTAAACACTTGATTGAGAATTTCACTCTTAATAAAATAATATTTACTCACAAAAACCTTACAACAATGTCATTTAAGTGTAATTATTATTGTTAACAATTTAATTGTAGTTATTATTGATAACAATCTCTTCTATTCTTGTGCGCAATCTCTCCTACCCATGTGCGCATTCGCTCCTACCATGTAAGGAGAGATTGCACAAAATAGTTTTCTTGGTTTTATTACTGCTGTTCCATTAAATTACAGTACAACAACAAAATGCATAATACAACAATGAAATGCATAAAAAACAAATGAAGTCAAAATTATTCATGCATAGTTTAGCAAAAAATTAATATTTAGATTTTTATCATTAGGATAAATTGCCCATATTTCATCCTCTCTCCTAATTTCGTCCCCCTTAACTTCTCCGCTTCTGCGAAAGTGGCGCCACTTATGACGCTAGACACAGAGGACGGAAGGTAAAAGGGGTCAGTGTTGAAAGTTTCGTTCTCCAAGACGCATACATAAATTAAAGACGGCGAATTTCCTATTTTTAGATGACCTGAGATCTTAGTACGTAGTTATCTTAGTAGTACGATCTTATTATTTATCTTAGTTTGTAGAACGTTATTTACTGTACTGTAAGCATTTATATCTTATTCGTTGCATGTATTTTTTACTTTGGTAAGATGCTGATAGTAGCATACAGGGAATTTTGGGACGCTCAGTTCATCTTACGGGAACTGAAGCTCCGTCATATTGGGAAGTAGCTTGGTCCCAATTTCGTCCCACTTGCAGTTCTTATATTCGTCCCAGGAACGAAAATTAGGGATGCTTTTTCGTGACATTTTTTTTCATTTTTTTCCTCATTTTGGATGGCTAATGTTTCGTTATGTTATTCTTCCACTGATAATTAGTACATTTTTTTGTGTCTTACTTCAATGTAAATTAAATTACTTACTCATTTAGAAATAAATTTTCATTTAGTTATAAGTTAAGCCTTGGCGTATTGTATTTTTGGGGGAACGAAATTGGGACCACTTTTTTTCTTTTGCATTTTTTAGATACTTTTGAAAAAACAATTTTTCGCATTGTTAAAATTTTTTGTAGGATATTTGCCTATGTTTCTATGTGCGTGGGTCTATGTAAAATCCAAATTTGGTAGATTTTCACTGAAAATTACAACTTCCAAGGGCTTAAAAGTGACTGGGGGACGATAATAGGGCACCTTAACCTATTCTTTTGAAATGTGCGCAGACTCTCCTAGCTTTACCTTAGTTTTAATAAAATTTTCTTTAATGCGTCTTTAAAGTCGAATAGGGACATAAAGCTTTAAAACAATAAAAGATGTGCAGAATTTCAACAAAACTCATTTAATATTTACCCAGTTGAAACTTGCGATTGCACAATTTCATACAGTTTATTTATTTATTTATTTTTACGAGCTTTTATTTAGCTTGCCAACGTTCGTATGTATTTTGGGCATTATGTTTTTCTAATTCAAAATTCTTACTCGAATTTTAACTCGCTATCCGATAGAGTTGCAATTTCGCATACACAAGTGAATCCGATGAAATTGCAATTTTATTATCATTTGAGATGCGTAGAATTTATTGTCATTTTACTGAGCTACACAAAAGATTTTAGATGCATTAGCACTACAAGCAAAAATTTTATTTCAAAATCAACAAAATATATACAGGTTATTAAGATACATAACAGTATTTTTCCGATTGAAAGTAACTTGCGTAGCGTTTTTATTTCCTTTACAATGCTGCACAAAAGAATTCGGATACATTACTTCCTATAGGCAAAATTTTCTATTTAAATTCAACACTATTTATATATGGTAATGAGGTACAGAACAGTCTTTTACCAATTAAAAATAATGTAAGTATCATTTATGTTCCCTTTATAGGGCCATGCAAAAGAAATTAGATATATTACGATGTATGAGCAAGGATTGCTTTAAAAACATTTTAATGATATTAAAAGATTCAAAAGATATTTAAAAACTTGTTTTTTTTTTTATTCACTCAATTAGTTTCTTCGATTGCTATTGATTGTTCTCCTCTTTCTCTCTAAATCTTTTTATTTCTTTGTTACCTCTTTATTTCAATTTATTTTACACTTAAAATTAAAGGGTTTTTTTTTTCAGTTTCAAGCTTCTGTAAAACATTCCACAAGAAAAAATATATATGTTTCTGTTCAAATATGCGAAAACTTCTACGAAATTAACGGATATTCTCAGTTTTCTTATTTTTTATTGTCCTTGAAGGAAAAATGCAGTGCAAAATATTTTTTCAAAAGCCATTTTTACAGTGATTAAAACGGTTAACTTACCCATGAAAAAGATACGTTTTAACCCTTGAAGGTCGGGTGTTGCTTTTTGGCAACATACCCAATTTAGGCTTATAAATACTATTAGAATAATATTGAAGCTATAATGTCTAATGTTGCCAATAAAATACATTCTAAAAATATTATTAAATCGATTTTAAACATTTATATGGCAACACTTGTGCTATTTAAGAATAAAGATAGATTTATTTTTTTCAATTGTTGATAGATGTTCTTTTTGTTTTGTTTGGAAGCTTGCGAAATATCCTATTTTGTTCTGCAGTGAGCAAGTAAAATTTATTTCTTATCATAGTTCTCAAAACTCTTGTGTGTTTAATATTACAGAATTTTATCAAGGAAAATTATTTTTTCAAATAAACACCAGTATTGCCGATTAGTAATAAGCAGTTTTTTACCCGTAAACCATACTTAAAACAAAATATGATTTTTTTAAGTATTTTTCCATGATTTATTTAAAAAAAGAAAGCCGAAAAACATTTTTTAAATGATTTTTGAAAACTCAGGCATTTAAGGGTTAAAACAACTTTTATTTATCAGAATTTAAGAGAAAAAAACCAGCCAAATTTCCCCAGATTTCATACCATGTTTTTAGTAAATAAATATGTCACAACCTATTACAAAAAACCATTAATCATGCAATTTATAGTAATTTGGATTAAAAGTTCTCACTGTTTTTTAAACATCAATACTTGTCAACTAAAAAACTTTTCCAGTAAAATTCAATGAAAACATTTTTTAGAACATAAATGTCTCTTGTGAAAAACGTTCACGACTATACATTAAAAGAATGATTTTTTTGAAATAGCAGGTTATGCAGGCTGCGCCATAAACAATGTATGGTTGGTGAGATTAAAAAAAAAAAAAGAGATAGGTAAGGGTGAACGAAGATCGCACAGAAGGTTTATCTTTATTATTGTTATTGTTTGATAGTCCAGTTATAAAATATTAATTATTATTTTTAGTGAATATGTAATACGTGATTTATCACATTGCTAACGAAGCGTAGAACCAACAATGTGAAAAATGTCCAAGACGGTAATCGAACGCGGAACATTTGGAATAGCGCTCCAAATGTTCTACCAATTAAGCTACGATGACAATGCCCAGTTTAGCATTTCCTACATATGTTGGTAAGGCTGCAACTGCAGCACTCCTACCATTTAAGCTACGAGGACAATGCCTAACTTAGCACAGTGCTGCAGTTGCATTTGGAGCGCTATTCCAAGGGTTCCGGGTTCGATTTCCGGCTTAGACATTTTTCAAGTTGTTGGTCACATTCAATAATTTCGAGTGCAATTTCACTGCTGAAAATTATTTGAATTATTAATTAAAATTATTTTTAGAGTTTGTCGAATTGGTATATATATATTTTTTAATTATATGTAAGCATTTTTCTGCTTTTTATGATTTTAATAAATACATTTGATTATAGACATTCTGAATCAGTTATTAAATTTTCTTCTAAACTCATTTTCTACGTTTATGATTCACCTAATTATTGGCACTAAAAAATAAAACATGATATTTAAGCATTGAAATAAAACGTTTTTTATGCCTGATGGGAAGTTTATCGAAAAAACTGCTTTTGTATATTTTTTGAAATGTTCATAGAATCACTTATATAATATAAGATTGAATATATTTTAAAGAGATAAATAACTACTTTTTACATTAAAAGTGTTTTTCAAACAGTAAGAACATGCATATGCAGTCATTTCTTTTATTTTTATATTTTTTTTTTTTTTTTTTTTTTTCATTAGATCAATCTTTTCCTATAAAGCATACGAAATCTATTTAGCTCATATTCACAAAATACAATATATACGGGAATATAAAAATTAAATTAAATATGGATTTTCATGTCATTCCATAAATATTCGTTGCATTAATATCCGTTTTTCAGCAATAGCGAAAGAAAATCCGAAATCATGATTAAGTAGTTGATAAGCATTGTGTTTTGAGTGGAAAAATTATAAATAGAACAATAGGGTTCTGCAAAATACCAAAAAACATAAGATTTTATATTTCAAACAAAAATTAAAATGAAATCACACGTTGTTAAGCATATAATATCAACCTTTTATATAGTTATTAACAAAACTTTAAAAGTAACTAAAATACAGTAAACAATAACGTTTGATTAGCTTTAAATTCATTAGCAATGAATACGTATTGAGTTCTAACTATTTAAAACTTGAATTACACATAAAAAAAGAACACAATTAACGTACATCACGGGAATTATTAAAATACTAAATACAACTTAGTGGGTATCTGAAAAGAAATAAATAATATTAACTGATTAAGATTTCGGTTAATTACTTGCCCTTATGGGCATTTTAAAACTATCATATATTCATTGGGCATGCAATGAAAGCAAACACAAGGTTTAAGATTGAAATAAAATATTTTAGTTTATTTCTGTCAGTAATCTAATTTAATTCATATGTAACTTTAATTGAATTTTTCCTTAAAAGTTCAATTAATGTTACAAACTATGAATTAAATAAATATTGCCAGTAAATTATTTTATTCCAATCTTTACCACGCTTGTATCTATTTTCATTGCATGCTCCAAAAGATATGAATATTTTAAAATGCCCATAAAAGCAACATGAAAAAGGAATTCACTTCGTAAAAAATGAACATTCACTCCTATGAAAGAGTGAACATTCACTCCTATGAAAGAATGACTGTTCACTGCTACCAGGGCTGAAAAACCCACTGCTTTAGCAAGAGTGAATAGTCAGTCCTCCGAAAGAGTGATTATCCACTCCTGTTTAGAGTGAATAGTCACTTCCCAGAAGTGACTATTCACTCTTTCAGAGAATCGACGATTCCACTTTTGCTCAGAGTGAATAGTTACTTTAAAGAGGTTGGGCATAGACTGACTCTGCGACAGAGTCACTCCATTTTTATTTAGAGTGAAACGATTTGATTTATAATGGACAAAGCAACACTACCATAAACTGCGCAACATAATCTTTCAAAAATTATATTATATATTGACAAACTTATAAGACCTATTCTGAAAACGAAAATGTACTCATTTCATTTATGAATGATACAATTTCAGTAAAATTTATGAGTTTGCAAATATTTTAAAACATAAAAAAAATTTTATTTTAAGAATTTTCATACAAGAAAATATTAGGCCATTTCAGATGCATATAAAAGTATAATTAATAAAATTTTATGACATTTACCATTCTACTCTATAATTATTAAAGGTTTATGAATAATCAATCGGTTGTTTAAGTGCCATGCACATAAATGCACGCTATTCGAAAAATAATTGCTTTTAAAAATCAATTTAAACAGAGGCACTTTTTGTGCTAATAAATAGGGTAATAGTATGTTTGTGAAAGCCAACTAGTTGTTTGTGTATCATGCATGTAATTGAATGCAAATGATAAAATTTTCGTGTAAAAAAATCCATTGAAAGGAAAAAATATTTATTTTTCCAACGTATTTTCGAAGACTTGGTTTACAAGATGCAGTACAGCATTCCGATATACTAGCCAACAAGATCTTACGAAAATTATATATTGACAAATTTGTAAGGCCTATTCTGAAAAGAAATCGGTACTCGTTTCATTTGTGAAATTTTCAATTTCATTAAATTTTACAAATTTAAAATAATTTAAAATATGATTAACAAGTTTTATTTTAAGAATTTCCACATAAGAAAATATTAGGCCATTTTAAACGAATCTAAATGTAGAATTAATAAAATTTCATGAGAAATATCATTCTACTGTATAATTATACTGGTCGGCAAAAAATAAAAATAATAATAAAACAAGCAGAAAGCAAGAATTCTGCTTTCTTAGAATTTAGTGTCGTCCCCGATGAGTGAAAAAAAAAATATATTATTGCGAGGAGGAACCCGTCGAATTTCGACGAAAGAAAATGTTTTAGAAGGAACTGCTTCAATAATTTCTAATAAACCTACAAAATTAGTTACAATAAAAAATGCATCTTATATTGATTAGTCGAACTTTCAAACAAATGTTATTTTAAAAGACACTTTAAATTTTTATAAAACTTTGCGTTTCATCAGCGTATGACTTAATTACGTTATTTTCAAAAGTGAAGCATTTCCACCTGTGAAGAATTTTAAAGCCGCTGAAGTAAAAATGATGCACTTCTACAAATTTTATTTCAGTTTTAAGACTTAAAATACACGCTTTGATACATAAAATGACGTTATTTGCATCTGCTGTAGAATTCCACATTTACGATCCAGTCTTAACCCTTAAATGCCTGATTTTTCAAAAATCATTGTAATAAGGTTTTTCGGCTTGCATTTTTTAAATAAATCATGGGAAAAATACTTAAAAAATCATATTTTGTTTTAAATATGGTTTACGGCTGAAAAACGGTTTGTTACTAATCGGCAATACTGGTCATTAATTCAAAAAATAATTTTCCTTGATAAAATTCTATATTATTAAGCACACAAGAATTTTAGGAACTATAATAAGAAATAAATTTTACTTGCTCACTGCAGGACAAAATAGGGTATTTTGCAAGCTTCCAAACAAAACAAAAAGAACAAGTAGCAGCAATTGAAAAAATAAATCTATCTATTTTTAAACAGCACAAGTGTTGTCATCTACGTGTTGAAATTTGATTTAATAATATTTTCAGAATGTATTTTATTGGCAACATTAGGCATTATAGCTTCAATATTATTCTAATAGTATTTTAGAGCCTAAATTGGGTATGTTTCCGAAAAGCAACGCCAGGCATTTAAGGGTTAAACAACGTATATAGAAAAGTATGCATATGACGTCACTTTTCGCGGAATAATGCTCAAATCCAACAAAAACTGACGTCATAAACTCGACAAAAAATTTTTTGGCTATCTAATTATTCATTTCCCTTTATTTGTTTGTAACAAGAATATGGATACTTAAAAATAAATATAGTTTATAATAACTCCGTGTTTTATCAGAAGTCATTCATTAATTTATATTTTTTTAAACTAGAATGTATTTTAATTACTTTTTTTTCGGTTGTTATGAGAAAATTACCACAAAAAGGTATAGCAATCTACTATTTTCCAACTATTTTAACTTTACTTTTTACAGAAATCGAGTACTTCAGTTGTCACCTGTACAGAAATAGCATTAAAATCTACAAAACAAATAATCAAAAACTACATCAAAATTCAATTTAGATGCAGTTTTCAAACAAATTGCAGTTAAAAGTACCTTTTCCTCTATACGAAGGTGTAAAAAATGAATATGTGCGATGCTTAGAAGTTTTAAAAAATTGCAGTACAGGTTATCAATGTTTAACCGTACAATGATACATCTGCTTCGTTTTACGGCTGGCTTATATAACGGAACGTTATTTTTTAGGGACAACACTATTGTTGGCTGAAAGAAATACCATATCGTGGGCTAATAAAACAAATGCTCCCTGCAAAAAAAATGTGAATTATATTGATCTGTCATTCCTAAATCTAAATACGGCATCCAAATTTCTAAACTCTATTTTTACTAGAAATATTTTTCTAATAATAAGAAACAATAAGGATTGCTATATTAATTTACAATGCTGGATAAAATTGAAAACATCAAAATGGTTTTCATTGTCTTAAATAATAAATCAGTAAATTATATCATGAAAATATATGTTGTTGATATTTGCCTGGTGTATTGTTTTTTAGGGCTTCCCATTTTTCGTTCTAGCAGTATCCACTAATATATTTTAATTCCTTTGACACTGTATCCTTTCTAATATTCATATACATTTATTTATAGGTTATTTACATATTAATATACACATACGTTTATTTACGCAATTTCCACTTACGTTTTATCAATACATAAAATAACTTATTTTTAAAAACAATCTACCCCATCTAAAAAAAATGGTACGTGATACAATAATTCTATTGCTATGTTTCGATTTAGTGAACTAAGATCTATAAGGATTAACCAATTTTTTTAGAAGAAGGAAGATATTGGTACCGACCAGTGTTATTAAAGTTTTATGAATACCCAATCGGTAGTATGTGTACTATGCGCGTGAATGCACGAAATTGCAAAAATAATAGGTTTTAAAAAAGCAATTTAAAGACAAGCATTTTCTGCGTAAAAAATAGTGATTACGGAGAGGTTATGGAAAAACAACCGGTTGTTTACGAATCATGCACGCAATTGCATGCAAGTGGTAAGAACTTCGGTAAAAAAATCCATTTAACGAAGAACTATTTTTGTATTCAATAATACTATTTATTGGATATTTTCTTGCAATGAAAAGCATTATATATGTCTCTGTTTGAATTTTACAAATTCATTATCATCTATGGGAAATAGGCATCTTTGTTACTTTTTTAGAGTGAGAAACATTATACACAATATGTTACGTGTATATAAAATATGCAATGTTTATTATTTATATTAATGCTAGTTGCGTGGCAACCAGCTATGTTGCTTTTATATTTAATGAGACCTTTCGATTATTTTGGGGAAAAATTAATCGAATTTTATTATACATTTCATATTTCTAGTTCTAACAATTTCAAATAAATAGTAATTTAGAACGTTTTCCGCTCATTTTATTTTATTTAGGTAGATTTCGTAAAAAATACTACCTATTACATTCTCCCCTATGTCGGAATTTCTGAAAACTTTTTCCAGATCTACGCCGATCATGATCTCTAGAAATTATCCCCAGTTTAAAACTTTATATATACTTTAATATTTGTTTTTAAAGTTTCAATTTTTATGTTCTTCACTTTTGACTAATACCTAAATTTACAAATACAACAAATACTTTAAAGAAAAATTGGTGACTTGTGAAAAGAACACAGCCATAAATAAATACAATTCTTGTTAGATAACATAGAAACATTCAGTTTAATGCAGATGGACTGTGTGTTTAACAGGGTTATTTGTTTCTTTTGTAAGATACCCAAATTATTATAAAAATTATACTTATTTTCAATTTCATATTTTTGTATACTGTTAAAAAATGTTTGCTGTTAAGGAAAAATAGCTCGAAGAAAAATCAATAAATTAAATATATCTTAATTTCTAAGAGTTACCTTTTAAAATTACTTTGGAGATTATTCGACCCTTTTTATTTGAAAATTGTAATTATTTTCGAGTAATAATATTTTTTAACACTGTTAAACAAATAACTTAATATAAACTTTATATATCACTTTTCTATAGACATGATAACTTCCATAATTCTGCACAAATCTCTTCCAAACTGGTACAGAAAATCTCGGTCAAGTTCGTTAATGGACAAAATCGAACCAAAGGGGCCGTAATAGAGAGGGGTTTTGTGAAAACCGAAAAACCCCATAAGTTCTTAATTATGATAGATATCAAATCAATTTAAAACTATTATTACTTCTAGAAAAGAGCCAAAAATTTATGTATCACAAATGTTTGATAAAATTAAAAATGGACTCAAGGGGCGAAAAAAAAATGGGTTTTAGGGAGAAAAAAATTCATAGCTCCATCAATTCTATTCTCAATATATCAAATTCACTTAAACTTATTATAAATTCTCTTAATACTATATATAACTTTTATATTGACAAGTTTTTGATATGACCAACTCTTGCGGAAAAAAAAATTAAAAACGAAAAACAAGGGGGGGGGGGGAATTGAAGAAGAAAAAAAATTCATAACTTCGTCAATTCACAAGATATTAAATCCGCTTAAATTTATTATAAATCTTCTTAATATTTTCTACAACTTTTATAATGACAAGGTTTTGATAGGACCAACTTTTACAGCAAAAACAAATTCAACAAAAACAGGTGTTGAATAAAAAATTATAGTATTAACATGATTCTGGCAAAACAAGATTTTACAGAAAAATGAAAATAAAAGCTTGTCAAAAGCGGGCAGATAAAATTGTTAAACTGGGTTTCTCTCTAATCTTGATTTAGCTTTTGTTGGTGAAATAAGTACTTAACTTCGAAATCTACCTCGCCTGTAGGCCGAGCCGGCAGAGATTCTTTAATTTCGAATTTTTTAGAAACTGTCCTTAGACAGCATTTACATCATAATAAAAGTAACCACCATGCAAAATTTCAGGCTTTTAGCCCCACCAATATCCCAAAATTCGGAATTTTAGAATGTTTTTTGTTCCTGCTTTTTTGCACATTTCATATTTTTATAGAAATTGTTCTGTTGCGTCTTTGGCAGTCAAGTTTTTAATCTTAACAGTTCCAAATTGATCGTAATATACATCATTTTTAGATCATTTTCCGTTCATTTCACTTTTAAATTTTGTATCTATTTGAAACCGTTCTATGGGAACATTTACATTTTAAAATTAGCTATGAGGTTAAATTTCAAGTTTTAAGACCCAGAAGTGTCACAGAAATCGCAATTTTAGAAAGTTGTTTGTTTGTGAAACCTTTTACGTTTAAAACTTTGTTAAAAATTACTTATATTCAAGCATTTATGTCTTAAACATCCATATCAAATTTCAAGCTTCTACCCTAACAGTTATAAATAAATCGTAATTTAGAACTTTCTTAGAACTTCTTCCGTTCATTTCACCCTTTTAAATGAACTTTTTTAGAAACTATTCATTCGTAGCGAGTATTTACATCTTAAAAATATAACTAACATGCCAAATTTCAAATTTTTAGCACCGAAAATATAACACCCTTGGGGGTTATTGGGTGGACGTAAAACATATCTTTTGTTGGAGCAGAGATAGTCACCAGTATTTTGCCACGATTATTTTTGAAATTGGCTTGGTAGTTCCAAATATTACCACTAGAAACAAACACACAAACAAACGTTAATTCTTTATAATATTATAGTATAAGTTATCATTTATGAAAAATCTGCAGCCTTGTGCCTTTTTAACAGTGAAAAACTCCACACAAAACATATAACGCATTTATAATAAAATATAAATACTTCAGAAAAGGAAAATTGCATAAATTTCAAAATTTAAACACATTATAGAAACAAAGATATGAAAAAAACATTGAAAATTGAGCTATAAGATGATTAAATTGAACACTTATTATCGTGCAAAAAATGAAATTTTTTCATTTTACTTCTATGATGTATATCGACTCTGATATTTATAGTCTTCCGTGCATAAGCATCGTAAACAAAATGACCATTGATTTCCTTTCTGTTTTCTTTTAATTTAACCAAACACACTCTAAACTGAAATGTCTGAAATTCAGACACTTAAGTGTCTGAAACGTAGTGTTCAATTTTCAGACGTTTTAAAATGTCTGAAAATTTTCAGACACTTCTTGCGTCTGAATTTCAAACACATAAGTGACTGAAACTGGAGTGTTCGATTTTCAGACGTTTTAAAGTGTCTTAAAATTTTTAGACACTTCTTGCGTCTGAATTTCAGACATTTCAAGTGTCTTAATTGCGGCCATCTTTGAGCCCTTTTTTTTGCCAATATGAAGCCATCTTTGACAACTTTTCTTTCTAAGTCATATACGCAGCCATATTTGACCACATTGAATCATTTTTTATAAATGAGAATAATTTGTTACCATAAAGCAGAGCTAATTGCAGCGTGGTAAAACTAGGATGCTTCTCTGCCCCCTGATTTTAGGGTACCCCAAATTGGGTACAAAATTTTTATAAAGCTGATATTTTATATCAGTTTTGACTTTATTATGATCGTAATCAGTATTTTGTAGTTTTAGAATAGGATAATATATATAAATATATTCACCTAAATATGTATTTATGCGATTTCATATATGCCCTACGGTATCAAAAATGTTTATTAAATTAATTCCAGTTCAAAGACCTAGTATTTATTCGCCCCCCCCCCTCCCCACCACCACCACCACCGCCACCTTCATATATTGCTACAAAAAATAAATAAATAAATAAAAAAAATAAGACTGCTCGATGCCATCAAATACATATTTGGATAAATATATCCTTTTCTTTAACCTAATCATATTCTAAAAGTACAAAATATTTATTAAAATAAGTATAAGATCAAAACAAATTTAAAATATCAGCTTTATGGAAATTTCATACCAAATTTGTGGGCCCGTAAAGCTAACGTCCCATTGAAAAAGCCCAGTTTGTCCATGCTGCCAGCTCTGCTTTATGGTAACAAATTATTCCCATTTATAAAAAATGATTCACTTCTTCGGAAAGAATTCCATCCCTGCTTTGTTGCACAATTTTTTTTCTATTTAAATTAGATATTCCCAGTCAATTAGTTTAAGCATTTTTTGGATTTTTATTTCTGTGTTAAATAAAATCTAGCACTAGATTTCACAAAATTATCAGCATATGAGATCCGAACATTAAAAAAAATTTGAGCACGAAACACTTACTTTTCTTTATCCCCCTTCGTTTTTATTATTATACTATTTATCATTACCAAGAAATGCTTAAACATTTGACAACCGCACATCGGCGCCTGAGACGAGCAGTAGTTATAAGATTCTGGATGGACTTCATGTTTATTTGGCTCTTTTCAAACGATAAATAATATAGTAAATATCAATGGACACAGAAATCCTTCATTATGATTTGAGTACCCTTCATTTCTGCTCCCCACGTTGCTTGCGATCACACAAGCAGTATCAGTCGCAAAAGCGATTTCTTATCCACATGATTGGAACAGTCGTCGAAAAAAAAAAATAAACACCTCCTACTAACTCTGCAACTAGAAGACAACAATAATAGAAGAAAGTTACTGGTACCAATCGTCTGGAAATAAAGTTTACTTTTAAATGATGTATTTAAAATTTGCATAGGGGCCATCTACATATCAAAATTAGACCAAACTTTGTTTTTTTTTTCAATGGATGCACCCAATTTTGACACTATATTTTAAATCTTCGGTTCAAACTATGCCTAGAAACGAAATTTCTAGTCATTTGAATGATAAGTTTTTGAATTATAAGCATTCAAAATTTAGAGCTTCTAATGTTAAATTGTATTTTCATATTTTTATTAATATCTCCTGAAATTATAATCCTAATATGATAATTTTGTATGTGGTTATAATACTAAAAATCCTAAACATATATAAAAACATTGAATTCGTAAAATTGCATACCAAATTTGGGGGCACAAAAATCGATGGGAAGGTGAGGGGGCAGGGCCGCGGATTAGTTTCCATGTTTTAATCAGGTCCTGCTTCTAGAAGAAACACTACCCCGCTTTATATTTTTCTAAATAGAGCTGTCCGCTATTCGGGAGTGACCGGTTATAGAAGTTTTACTGTATGCTTCAGTAATAACGGACATTCTTGAATAGCAGACACCTATATAGCGATCACTTTTTTCAATCCACAACATTTGTGGATTGAAAAGCAGATTAATAATATATTGAAGCATATTTTGTGTAATTTGTACTCGGTATGCTGGGTATTTGTACACTCTGGACTTTTTTTACATATGAAAATAAAACCTCTAAATAGCGGGCAAATTCTATGGTCCTAGGGTGTCTGCTATTGAGAGGTTTTATTTAATATATACAGTTATAAATATATTCTAAAAAAGTTAGAAAATGTTTTTTTTTTTTTTTTTTTTTTTTTTTTTTTTTTTGACAGTATAGGAAATGTGGTTCTAATAACTTCCAGTACCAGCGGCTTACATTCATTACCCCCCCCCCCCTTCCCCCTACTACATATACAGCAACAAAAATTTAAACACATTGATGACTTAATATATATATATATATATATATATATATATATGAACATGTAAATATATGTTTGGATAAATATATCCTTTGTCATTAACTTCATCCTAATCTAAAAGTATGCAATATGATATATAATAAGTACAATAAATTGCTTTGCGCAAATGGATGCATTCTCCGATGATAATAAAAAATAACCCTATAAAAAATCAGAATAATTTTGACGTTGAAAGTTGTCAGAAAATTTCTGTCTTAAAATTTAAATATGTTATACAGATGAAACACAGGAAATACATATAAATGTAGTTATTTTACTTTGAACAAGTTTCCATAGCCTAAAAAAAATTTTTTCATCGTGCAATTAAATACTGTAGAAATTTTGAACTTTTTAATAAAGCGTTACAAAGGAACAATTTAAAATGTATTTATAAAACATTAAAAATTTCACGATAACTCCGATTCTGATGCTTTTATAATTATTTTTCAAGTTTTATGCCCACCACTTGAAGCAAAAATGTTCATAGCATTTCCTGTACATAAATTTAATTTTGTTACATGAAAACATTAATTTCGAAAATGTAAAAGAATTAACTGATCTGTCATTAAACATAAAAATTCATATACGAAATCATGTTAATATTATCTGTAACTAGAAATTACAACGGAAGGGTTTATTAATAACAATATCATTTAATAACTTGATCTTTTTAATTATATTTTGCCATGTAGGCAATTTCTTTTACATATAGCATATGGTACTAGCCAGAGCTACTAAGCTATCTTTAAAAAGTTAAACATATATATATTTTTAATAACATGCAAGAGAAATAACATCTAATTTCAAAACTTATTTTGCATTAAAAATATATATTTAATTGTTATTTCTGTATCTTTTATAAAAATGAACAAACGTTGAAAAAAAATCCCCCCAATTTTATGTGAAAAATGCAGTAAAATATGAAAATAAAGTCTTTTTTCCGTTCTAAATCTGTAATTTCTTTTTAACAATCAATAAATCAATATTAATAAATTTTTCAATATCTGAAGTTGTACAAAACTTAAATATAATTTTAAGCAATTAAACAAAGTAAATAATGATTTATTTCCTTACGTATTTTATTGTAAATCATTATATAGCTATTATAGAAAAATATTTTTAAAAAAATTAACTATTAAAAAAATGGCATTATATTAAATGGCTAATATTTACTGAAATTTTTATAGTCAGATTAATAGCTTGCATCCACAACAAAAACTATATATAGTGCTGCAACTGCTTTTTTTTTTCTTTTTTTGGACAAAAATATAATACTAAAAATGTTGACAAATTTGGGTGTCAATGTACACAAGCAATAACTTTTAATGCTTAAGCAATGATTTAAGCAATGATGATATTATTTTATATGAAAAACATTTATTTATAAATCGAATACTTTAAGAATTATCAAGCAAGTTAGTTAATTAATCCTGAAAATGAAATAAATTTAGTCGAAAATAATAAAAAACACTGTCATACTGAAAAATATTTATTCTATATAGAAAGATACAAATATGATAAACACATGTATTCTTTAAAAAGTGATTTAAATAATTAATATTGTTCAAGGAAAATTTCTATTTCCAAATAAAAATTATATTTTTGTAAATAATCACATTTTTACCTTTTTAGTATTTCCTTAAATGTAATAGAGTAAATCCATGTAATATAAACAGAAACACAAAAATATAGACACTTTCTTCTTACATATTTCACTAAATATTCAGATGAATGCTGATAATTGAAAAACATAACGAAGACATTTTTTTTTTCATTATTCAACATATTTTTTTTTCATAATGATATAATTTAATATATTGCAGAATTTAATTCAATTCGCTTTTTCGAATCACATTTCACTCGCACTTTCTTATTCTCCAATCTCTCAAGTACAATTATTGAAATTCCAAAAATGCACTTTATAAGCTCTGTATTAGTAAGCTGCACATACATCTATGTGGATGGCACAATTGCATTACTCAACGTATCATTTTTATAATAATCGCATATATTATTCCATAAATGAATTATTCCAAAAAACTGTTCCAGCTATGTATATATCACAGTCACAGAATATAAATAATGTTACACATAAAAAAATTGCGGCCAACTTTGTTAAACAGGAAACTACCTCATTGAAAGCATTGAAAGAACCGTTTTAACGCGCCAGTTGCCAACGGACCTTTTTGAACAAAGAGAAATAGGCGAAATCAGCATTTTAATTACCACTGCAGTCGCTGATCTCAGCCTACTGTTTATAAACCGTTATAAAGTGCTTGATGAGCTCATTTGAACTTTTTATCAGCGAGAAATAAATCATTGAATAAGAAGAAATAAGAAAAGCTTTATTTTCTTTATTAGGTGTTTTTCTTAATGTGTTACATTTATTTGAGTATAGTTTTTGCAGTTTTTTTATTTTTAGACATGTAGAAAACATACTTTAAATAAAGATTTTATTGTAAAACTAGAAAATAACATATCGAATTTTCGGTGGTCATGAAGAGAGCAATTGTCCATCCCTGAAATTTAATTAATTATATTTTCTATACGTTTGATTATTTAAAAAATACTTTTTTCTCTTTCAAATAGCAATATATTAATTAAACGCTAAGAGAAAATGCTGCTAAGAATTTTTCTCCAGAGGAGCCCCCCCCCCCCCCTTTAACTTCTCGTAGAAGACG
This sequence comes from Maratus speciosus, assembly GCA_963932465.1. Classification (NCBI taxonomy): domain Eukaryota; kingdom Metazoa; phylum Arthropoda; class Arachnida; order Araneae; family Salticidae; genus Maratus; species Maratus speciosus. The sequence continues at coordinate 360,936,288 of OZ010800.1, read as the reverse complement.
ATTTTAATTCTGTTCTTCTGTTAGTGTTCATATATATCAAATTTATCTTAAATGAGGAGGGGCAGTTCAAAAAAAAAAAAAAGACAGAGAGAGGAGAGAGAAAAAGAAATCAGTTCTCTATTGTGAAAAATATCGTTAGAAACTTATTTTTAAACGATTAATATTTCTTAATTTTTAAATTTCTTAAAAATTGTCTTACACGAGGAGCTCTGGCATAAATTCTTAGTTTAGCCTACTTCATGTTTATATTCTGCATTTTACAAAAGCGGACTGGGCTGTGGACCCCAGGCATATACAGTGAAATCTCTCTGTGCGACCACCTCCATTAAGCGACCACCTCTCTGAACGACCATATTTTTCATGGAACGAAATTTATTCCCACAGGCTCAATACTAATTTTACCTCCATTCAGAGATTATCCCAGTTGAACTCCCTCCATGAGCGACCCATTTCTTTGAAGAAAATGAAACAAATCCCGTTTATTCCTGGTCGCTTGAAGAAGATTTTATTAGAAAAATAGTTCCGGAGTGCGCATTATTCATCAAACTTCTAAACTAAGTTTAGATTTTTTTTTATTATTATTCCGGTAACTTTTAAATATTTAAATCCCTTTGTGCCTTTTTAGGTAATAAATTGAACTCTGATGACAAATTAAGAATGACGGTCGATAAACTCCCCTGCCCTATTTTGTCGGGAAACTCTCAAAGAAATACATAATTTAATCAAATCGTCTTTATTTGTTCCCGTCAAAAAAGAAAAAAAAAACCGCATTTATTGACTGGACTTTGAAAAGACTTGGAAACAAAAGTTATAAAATATAAAACCGTAAAATCAAAGCAAACGTCAATGTATTCATTTTTTAAACTCTGCAGTAATTAATTTATATAATTAACTTTTGTTTTGATACTTAAATTTTTATAGTTTCTTTTACTATCGTGAAAAATAAATTTTAGTAACATTAATTGTAACCTTTTTTCAAAAATTAAAATCTAGATTTAAACATGACCTCCATTAAGAGACCACCTCTCGGAGCGATCACTTTTCATTGGAACGAACGTGGTCGCTTTAGGGAGGTTTTACTGTATGTTCTAAAATCTTGCTCCTCAGTACGTTTCTTTCTCCATCTACTCATAACTCTTAGTATTTAGGTGAGCGATTCTCCCTGTATACGATCATGATAACAAGTAATTTTTGGAAAACTTTATATTTTGTGAAAAGGAATTATTTAATTATTTATTGCGCCAAAAATAACTTAGCTCCAAACCTTAGTAAGCGAACTTTTCTAATTTTCTCAGATGTCCCATGATTTCTTCATTTATAAATAAATACTAAATTAAATGGATGAAAGAGTATTTTAAATATTTTTCATCCATTCGGAAATATTTTCTGATAGCGCTGATATACATATTGCAATACAATTGTACGTACAGTCATCACTCATATGATACAATTGTATCGCATTCAGACACTGAAGTGTCTGAATTTCTAAATGTCTTAATTTCAGACATGTCACTATTATTCAGACATTTTTCTCCGTTCATTTATAACATGATCATAGTAAGACACTTATGTGTCTTAAATTTAGACATCTATGATGTCTGAAATTTCACATTTAGACACTTAAATGTCTGAATTACTTTTTCAGTGACATATGTGTCTGAATTTAAGACGCCTCCATTTGCAGTGCAAAAGCAGTTTTTCAACAATAATGTCATTTGAATTAAGCACTTGCATGCGCAATTTTATTGTTCACACAGCGTACTTTTTTTCTTGTAAATGATAGTTCACTGTTAGAACATGTGATAACTTATTTATTTGTAATACGAGTATGTGTGTACACACTAATGTCGATTATCTTTAAATGTCATCAGCGTGATTGTCTCATATTGAAACCGAAAGTTCTTTTGTTATTTATATTTATAAACACTGAAAACAAAAATGTTAGACAAGTAAATGTTGTTAACAAATAAGAAAAGAAAAGTAACAAAAGTAAATATAAGTTGTATGCGTGTGTAGAAAAGTGTATTTGTGTGACATTTAACTTTTTGTTTTATGAACATGTACAGGGTGTTCTTAAACTATTTTAATAAAATAAGAGGGTCATAATTATCCATCAGTATGGGTAATGAATCCAGGAGTACGAATTCCCGGAGAATCAAAATGTTTCTCCCCTCCCCTCCTGAACATTTGGTATAATGTTTTTGGTTTAAAATTCCTAATTCCTCCTGATATCGCAGAATGCCCTCCCCCAAGGATCTACAAATATCCATTTCGTAGAAAAATGTCTCAATTCAACATTGAATACAGTACACTGTATTAACTAGATTAATTTTAACACAATTATTCTAATAAAATCATAATATGAAATGCAATACTTCACCTTGATTCAATGATAAAAAAAGCTTTGAAAAGCTCATTGTTTTACTTAAAATGCGATTAAAAGAATAAATGGATGTTACAAGTTAAAAATATACATTTTATTTAAAACTTCTTAGTACTTTTGGCCTGCGTTTCCCGAGGCCATCATCAGAGAATATTTTAATAACTAATTACTGTTCATTTGTATAAATACGTCACTTTGTTTTGAAACCGTAGAGCTAATAATAATTAGAGTTGAAAGTAGAAGTAGCAACCCCTTGGAATGAACTTAAGTAGAGAAAAATATATATTAACTGCAGTTCCATTTATTTTATTACACCGCTTTGATCTCATACGTCACTTTCATTTTCATTTTTAAATGCGTAGATGGACAGTCGAAGTAGCAGTGCTTCATCTTAAATTTGCGTCGACGAAAATATTTAATAGCGTACCATTATTTTTAATACTCCACTTTGCTCAAGTTCTCAGGATTTATTTTCAAGATATTAACCATATATTGGAGATATTGTTTGAGAAGGCGTCGTTACATACTTGATTGTTTTTACATAGGATTTCTATGGATTCTCTGATAGTGGATGCATAGTAATCGGATGCTGGGTATGTAATTTTTGCATGATCAAACTCAATTGTGATATTCTGATTAAAACTTAAACGTGAGAAAGCTGTGGATTGACAACAAAATTTTATATCTGCTTTATGCTCTTTTATTCTTTCTTTGAGTTTTCTTTTTGTCATTCCTACGTATTTCATTATTTTATTGCTATCTGTTCTAAAAGGAATAGCATACACACCAGCTAATTCATCTTTCGGAGTTGAATCTATTTTCGTTCCAAATTAATCCTTTTAATTTTATTTTAACTCACTTCAAAACGAAGTGACGTATTTGTATAAATGAAAAGAAATTAGTTATTAAAATATTCTCTAATGATGGTCGCGGGAAATGCAGGCCGAAAGTACTAAAAAGTTTTAAATAAAATGTATATTTTTAACTTGTAACATCTCTTTATTATTTTTGTCGCCTTTTAAGTAAAACAAAGAGCTTTTTAAAGTTCATATTGTGTATTTTACAATTATTCTAATAGGTAAATAAATCTTATTAGTTTTAATTTTCCAACTGTGCAAAAAATGTCCGGGCCAGGATTCGAACCACGGATCGCTTGGCTGAAACTGCCAATGCTGTGCCAACTGAGCTATCCCGGACGAATCTGAAGGAACTAATTCACTCAGTTAAAAATATTGGTCATAGTATCTGGTAGGTTAACTCTGGGATAGATGTCCATAGTTTTTATAGGTTGAAATAAAAATTCTTAGAGTGCAGATACAAGAAATATTTATGCATATTTAAAATTCTTATACATATACTCATAATATTTTATACAAGAAATAATTAAATATGGAAAACAAAATGTGTTAAATAAAATGGAAATTAAAATGACAGATGGCCATCTCTGCTTCAAGCCGAGGAGAGATGGCCATCCAATACCAGAAAGAATAAGTGAAGTTAAATAGCAAAACTATAACACATTGTATATAGTAAATCATGAAAAACATATAGAAATTTGTAAAAATGCAGTTATATGATGGAAAATGAGTGAATAAAACTCGAATTAAAAAAATTTGAAGTATATTTTCAATACTTCACTTTTCGTAAAATCTTACCACATGTTTGGCAAAGGTCTTGATAATTTGTACACGTTTCATTGAACCACTTCAGGTACCTTACGCATTGTATCGAGACATCCTTTTTGGATGTGATATTATATTGTTTTGCATGACCAAGACAGTGAATCTAATCTAATTCTATTTACTTGGAATCTGTAGAATCTGATAATTTTAAATGTATTTCGTTTTTCTTCGCTACTGGAAGTGTCGTGTGTTATTCTCTCGCGTTAATTTTTGGTTTATTACGTTAATTTAGTATATTTATCAACTTTATCAGTTTCTGTTATGAAAGTTTCCGATGTTTTTCAGTATTTTCTGAAACAAATAAATTGCTAGGTCTTATTATATTATTATTACTATAACTATATGATAAAATTTAAAGAATTATATCAACTAATATATTTATAAACATAAAGGTTATATATTTATTTTACATTTAATTATATTTAGTTAAAATCATCACTCCGTATAATTTTGAAATATTGATTAAAGGTGGCCATCTCTCCTGAAATTGAAGGACTGATGGTCGCCCAATGTACAGCATCAATATCCATTGTATGTCTTTGTTTTAGGCTTAGAAGTAAAGATTTAATTATATACGTGCCTTAAAAGTCCATATAGTAAATAAACGGTCAAGTGCGAGCATTACTCGCACACAGAGGGTTCCGTAGAATAAATATATGAATTTGTAATTGTATTATTAAAAAAAAAAGTTTCTAAAAGAATACTAAGACTTTGGAAAAAGCTATACAACGTAGGGATGGGTATAACTGTATATATTAGAAAAGTGTAAATGGGTATACCATGAAAGTTCAAAGAGATATGGAACCTAAATAATATCAAATATAGCTATTCGTATAACTCTTTTTTTAATATTATCCTAATCTGTTTATGATGAACTTAATTCGGTACTCACAATAAAAGCAGTGCATAGTTAAACTTCATTTGGCATTTCATGAAACTAAATTCAGCGTAGTAATAAACTTTATTGCTACAGTGTAACTAAAACAAAACCTTTGTTCAAAGTTTAAATTTGACACTGTGCTAAGCGCGCTTCGAATTGAGGTCTCAAAGTTGCAACGCCGCCTTGGTCCGTGCCGCGTTTTTCCAGATAGGTGTTTAATTAACTTTTAAAGTCACTCGAGGCGTATTGAGAGATACAATCAATGCAAATTATCGCGAATATCACAGTATTTATGCGATTCATTCTAATTAAATCTTTCCTTTCCCGCCCTTAAAGAACGGACACCTAATTTTAATTCCAAAACAGATAAACGGCACCAAGAATATTTAATTAAAATTTTCCTTTTATCATGTACGTGAAAATAAGCAAGTTCGCATTTTCTAATAAATTTGTTTATAATATTTGGTGTCAGTTCATTATTTCATAAGTTTATAAATAGAATTACTCCGTGCCGGAGTGGTCGCAAGACCACTTAAGATAAAGCTTCAAAATTTAAGAAATTTTTATTTTTTTTTTAGATGTTAAACTCCTATCTTTTCTGAATATTTAGGTATAATTGTTTCCTTGAAATTCCCATTAGAACAGAAGTTTTGGCTTTTAGAATTATACCCGCTCAATAGCTGCAGCGGCGTTTCCGAAACTTTAAAGTCATTATTTTACAAATGGCGTTTTTTGCGCATAACGCACAGGATACCTCAAAAACTTTTGAATAATTTTTCATGAAATTTTCAAAAATTATATTTCATGTTAGTCCGTATAAACTGAACCTAAAATTTCCTTTTTATTGTTAAAAATATATTTTGTTAGAAGATTTTACTGTTGAAATTTTTTAATTTTTGTATTAGCTAAATGCAACATTGCATTAAAAATATAAAAATTCTTTAAATACAAATTTATTTAAGTTCAGGGAAATTATTACAATCTGAAGTATAAGTAGGCACCAAAATTTTCATTCTAGTTGCAAAATTTATTTTGTAATCCTGCGCGTAAACTGTTAGGCCAATTTTTTGTTCGACAAATGTCTAACAGTTTCGAGCCCCCTATAAATACTAATTCTGTATCTTGCAATTTTTTAAATACATGAAACGAAAGAACATACTTATATCTTTCATCCCAATTAAAATTGTGTTTTAAAATCATATACATTTTAAGACATTAAATGTTGAAAATGGTCTTTTTTCCTTTTTTCCACTTTTTAGAGTCCCGAGACCCCTTAAATTAGTATGTTTTTAACAATTTGACGTTTATTGCTTTTATACTGTTACTGGACATTACATTACACATACATATCATTAAAAGTTGTTAACTAGGCATAGAGTACGCCGCCCCTGTCCTTGTGTATGTCCAAACTGACCGTACCTTTAAGGGTTAATATCTTGGCTAATTACCGATGAGTTTTTTTCGAAAATCATTATCAACAATGCTTTTATTCTTCTTCAACGATATGTATATTCAGCGATGCTCAACAATTTTTCTGAATGCCCGTAAATCGAAATTTGTGTATAACAGAAAAATGCTAATTACTCAAAAACTATGTGACCTAGGGTAATCGCTATAATTTTCCGGCAAGGTTTATATTAACGTCTACTACCTCTAATTTTTTCATAATTTTAGTTTCAGTAGATACGGAATTAGATGGGGGGGGGGACATATTTTTGCGCGACATTTTCAACAATATCTTTGAAAATATAATACCTAAAATTAAAAGGAATGTATTTTTGAGTTCAGCATTACAATAGCTTTCACAGGATACCCCACATGATATACAAAGAAAATATTTCTTTTTTCAAGTAACATAATTAGCCGCTCTACTTTTTTACTAAATATATTTATGAATGTTTATTAATCTGAAAATATGTGGCTCAATGGTCTTTATTACTTCCCCGAATTTGAACTTTCCACGTTCCATAGTTTACGAGTAAAATGGCTGTGACAGACAGACAGACAGACAGACAGACAGACGGACAGACACAGGAGTGATCTTATAATGGTTCTGTTTTTACTTTTTAAGTACGGAACCCTAAAAATATATAAAACGTACGTACTGCAAAACATTCAGATACCTAAGGTAAAAAAATATTCAACCACTAAATTAAATAAACATTAAAATTACACTCACTTTTTATAATCGGAAAACACAACCGCACGTCGCTTTAAATAAACTCGTTGAACTATGTCAAACGAAAAAGTTTATGTTGCAAGTTTTTGAAGCATTTAGACTGGCCATCTCTCCTCTATGGCCAACTACCCTAGAGTTACCCTATGATATATGAATCAGCTCAACATAATAAATCGTAGCTAATGGAGCTCCAGTTAATGCTGGATACATTATCACACTAGATTAATATTAACACAATTATTCTATTTGGTAAATAAATCAGATAACTTGTAATTTTACAACTGGGCAAATCCTAGTCCGGACCAGGATTCAGGCCTCAAGGGAAGAATACCAGAATTTTCATAAAGTAATAGTTCCTTATTTAAACAACAAAAATACATGTTTAGATATGGCGACCATTATTTTACGAAAATTCTGCTATTCATATCTCTTATAGATACTAATATATCTCTCATTTTTCTGAATAGTTTTTTATAGAAGTTTTATAAGACTATGCTAATGTAAAAAGTATATCTAAAAAAGTTCTCAACTCTTTCTTAGAGCGAACTATAATGAGATATATGACCTATGTACTCTATATTTTTTATGTTAGCATGGTGCTATAAATCTTCTATAGCAAACTATTAATTCAGGTCAAAAAATACTAATTTTGATAATGAATCGTTTTTATAATATTGAAAGTGTCATCTCATAATAAATTATTGTGTTTTATTTTATTTTCCAATAAATGAAATGTATTGAAAAATTTTAATTTTTTAATTTTTTACTTATTTTATCCAAGCGTTTGTCATAAAAATAGTTATTATGAAAATGATGAGTTCTTCCACCGTGTATTCTAAGCCTCTGTTTTCTCATTTCTTATCCCTGGAATCGAAAAGTAATTTTCTTTCCATGAAATGATATTTATTTGACATCAGACAGAATCTATTTTGACAATAGCAATCACTTTTGTAGAAAAATTGTTCAGTGTATTTGATTAATCTAACATATAAGAATTTTATTCCTATATCCTAGAATAATTTGCGGATCTCAAACAAAAGAAAATAATATAAGAACACTGTTTAAATTGATATGTTGAATATAAACGAAATGAACTCATTTTTAGAGGGGGGTTTCCGACTCATTAAAATCCCTAGTTTCAAATTTGTCAGACATGTTTGTGACCGATATTTGTGAATTAAAATGAATTGTAATAACAAGGAAGAAAAATCATGCGTCAAGTATAGATTATCTAACACATTCCAACATATTCAAAACCCTCTTTAATAAAAAGCTACGCGTTGCTCACGACTGGCTTTTCCGCTAATCGTTGCCACAGATTAATCTCGGAAAATGAAACATTTGAAGTTACTGAAAAAATTAACAGCTCGAAAAGTATTCGTCAGAAAATTGTTAGGCAAACTGCATTAGAAAGGTAAAAAATTGTATTTTTCTTAATATAAATTTCAAATCTAATGATTATGCCTTATTTTTTCAAATATTGTGTTTCAAAAATTACCAAATTTCACAATGGACTACCATAGCGAACACTTGCGTATAATTTAGAGTAGCGAAACCACGCGTAAAAAGATAATGATAACAGCAATGTGCCCTGGCGTGTATACTGGCTATAGCACGAATCACGAATTATAGTAGCCTTATTATTCTGTTAAAATTATAGAAGTGAATTATGATGTCACGAGTGCATGATTCATATTTAATTCTCGACGAATACTAGATGCGCCATTTCTTTTTAGTAGTGAATAATATAGGTTAATTCACGTATGACCTCAAATTTAAAATGAATATAGGGTTAGTGCATGGTTAGTGCTATAAGAGAAAGTGATATCACGAGTGCATGATTCATATTTAATTCTCGACGAATACTAGATGCGCCATTTCTTTTTAGTTGTGAATAATATAGGTTAATTCACGTAAGACGCATGACCTCATATTTAAAACGAATATAGGGTTAGTGCATGGTTAGTGCTACAAGAAAAAGTGATAACACGAAGGGTTTTTCAAGAATTTACATTTATTTTTCAATTTTATTTCAAGAATCAAGACTATATTTATTTAGGCTTAGGAATTTTTTTTAAATACTGGTATAGAATCAAAATTTCTCAAAGCTTTCAATATATTAAAAAAGAGAGCATATTTGCGCGCGATTTATAGTCCGTACGGTGTTTAACATTAAAATTGATTTTTCTACTCAAACATGTTTTAAACCCCGAGCAACATCGGGTATTTCAGCTAGTACTAAGGTAAAGCAAGGAGAGATTGCGCGGTAGGAGAGATCGTGCACAAAGAGATTCGACGGGAAGGAGTAGTGTGCGCGCGCAGCTACTCCTGGTGGTTGTACAGCAGCATTAGTTCAGTTTCTACATGAGTGTGCACATTGATTGTTCCAAGCGTCTTGGATAAAGCATTGCTATTTTGATTTGTTTTTCCAATGTAAGTGCTTGAATTTTCATAGCTGTTCGTCAAAATTTTTATGGAATGCTAGTAGAACAAAATATTTTGAACTTAAACGATTTCTTATAAATTACTAACCTAGACTAAGGATGCCAACACCAACAATCCATTTTAGAAGTGTCCATGTTTAAATAAAATGCCGCTCAATCTCTCCTACCAAACTTGGAGAATTTGCGCATCTGCATCTGCTACTTAGGAGAGACGGCGCATTTACCTATAAGTTTAGCGCTAGGACAGATTACGTAGCTTATTGATAAATTTGCATGAATTGCAAATTACGTATAAAACATATGAATGAATCAATTTTGAAATAATTTCAGAATAACACATAATTATCAAAACTAAATTTGGCAGCAAATTAATTTGCAAAAAAATATTTTTGCAGATAAAAATTTTATTAATAAAGTAATAATATAGTTGTTATTAAATTAATTTTATGTAATTATTTTTGTTAATAAATTAATAATATATTTGTTAATCAATTAATTAAATATTTATATATATTTTTTAATTTTTGAACAATTAATTTGATAATAAATTCATTTTGTTAGCTAAAATATATTTTCTAATAACACCTACAATGTTTTAGAAAGCTTTCACTCATTCCAAGTAGTTTAATGTCATCGAAATCAAAAGGAAACAGAGTGTAACTAATGTTACTGATCCACAAAATATACACGAAAAAAGACTTAAGAAGGATGCCGCTACAAAAAAAAAGGTTGAAGATAAGGTGCTTCCAGAAAAAGTGGGATAAAAAAAACTGAAGGAAAAAAAACGAAGTTCAATGAGGATGAGTGCATTGAATGTCTGGAACTTCGACCACTTACTGGATTCAATGTATTGCTTGTGGCAGGTGATTGCACGAAAGCTGCATTATTTACAAGAATAAGTGCATCGATTGTGGACGGCGACAACTTCGGTTAGTAAACAAAATACATTGAAACTGTGGAAATGAAAATGATATAATTTTCAAATTAAACGTGTTATCAAGTAGACTAATGTTATTTTGTAATCTTAGTAGGTCTTTTACTGATAGTGCAATATTCTTCTTAAATTAAAATTCTTTAACTGTTATTAAAATTCTTTATTTTTTTATTATTTAAACACGAGGTTGAAATATTCACTCCTAATACAATAATATTTACTTACAAAAACTGTGCAACAATGTCATTTGAGTGCAATTATTATTGTTAACAATTTAATTGTAGTTATTATTAATAACAATTGCTTCTACCCATGTGCGCAATCTCTGCTACCCATGTGCGTAATCACTCCTATCCTGTAAGGAGAGATTGTGCAAAATAGTTTTCTTGGTTTTAATACTGCTGTTCTATTAAATTACAGCATAAAAACAAAATAACAATGGAAATGCATAAAAAACAAATGAAGTCAAAATTATTCATGCATAGTTTAGCAAAAAATTTGTATTTAGATTTTTTATTATTCTTCTTTTGAAATGTGCGCAGACTCTCCTCGCTTTACCTTATAATAAAACTTTATAGATTATTAAAGTCAAAGTTGTCTAAATAACCAATTTAGAAAATGCATAACGCAGTTCAAAACCCAATTACTGCAATTACCATCAATAGTCTGAAAAATTCGATTTTTTTGTGCAGCCATCTATATGATCTATAGATTTGTAGGTATACTACACAGAATGCTTAACGTGTGTTCAATTAAACGCATAGCACAGTTGAAATTTTATATTCAGGAGTTTCCGACAATAAATGAAAATGTATTTGAGACCTTTTGTGTAGCCCTGATAGGGTTTATAGAATTTATTCACACCAAGTAATATGCAAAAAAACAGTTAAATTTAAAAACGCGTACCGCAACTGAAAACGCACTTACAGCAAATATTTTTCAGAGTCAGCACTGTAGCCAAATACTTTTGTGTGTGTCGGTAAATGAACGATAAATTATATGCACACAATATTCTACAATAAGCGCTTTGTAGTTGTAGTACTTTTCAGTGATATACATAAATTTCAATATGTTTAAAATAGCGTAATATCATCTAAATACATCGCAAACGATATTTCCGTACCACAATTCTTTTGCATGTCCTTGTAAATGAACCGTAAACGCTACACACTTCATTTTGAATACCGAAGATGCTACAGTAAACACCAATAACATATATCAATTTCATGGCAATCCGACTATATTTCAGCTAGATAGAACACGGACAGACAAACCGAATTGAGAAACAAAGTGTTAAAAATTAGTTGTACAATTAATTTTTATTCAGTTTTTCAGTATTCAACAACAACAGCAATTAAAAAAAAAAACACAGATTTACTTTTAAGTGTTGAATTTTCTTTGGGAAATGAATGCAGATTTCGATTTCTACGAACACTCAGGCCTGAAACACGTTTTTATTCCGACACCTGTTAACATATAACAAGCACCTTAAGACCTTACGCAGGTCAAGCGAAAATACTCACAATCTAATGTTAAAGGTATGGGAGAGTTCTTTTTAACACTATCCAACAAAGTTGAAAAGTGTTTATGCATTCGGTTTGTCTGTCCGTCAGTCCGTCTGGCCGTCTATCCACGCTCTAACTCTGGTAAATATACTCGGATTTTCATGAAATTGATAAAGTTTATTTAGGGTCACCAAAGCATGTTTGGTATTGCACATGGAGTATGTAGAGTTAATCGTTCATTTACAGGTAGTACAAAAGTATTACATTGCATTATGGTATATGGGAAAAAATCGTTTGCAGAGTATTTTAATGACATTATGCTATTTCAAATGTATTTAAACTGATATAAATCACTGAATTTCACAACGATCACGTTAGAACAGGACATTCAGGGCATTTTTTATTCATTTACAGGGACACACAAAAGAAATCGGTTACAGTATAGTACTGTTTTTGAGTAATAATTGCTGGAGTGTACGGTTTAAAATTCGGTATGCGCTTTTAAATTTAATTAATTTTTTGCATCTTACTCGTTATATATAAATTCTATACCTCAAATACAGGGCTGCACAAAAGTATTCAGGTACCGTTCTCCTTATTAGAGGAAATTGCTGAAGGTAAATTTTCAACTGAAGTATATGTATCTCTTAAGTGAACTGAATTTTGACATACATGTAGTTGATAGATTCGGATCTATGTATGTATACAATACAGGGCTGCTGAAAAAATTCGCATAATTTCCGATTGTGTGCGGGAACAACTGAAATTGGGTTTTGAAATGTATTATGCGTTTCCATATGGTTGAATTACACGCAATATTTTAATTTTTTAAACGGTGCAGTTTTGTTACATTATTCTGATGCTTGACGCGTGATTTTTTCTTACTTGTTAAATTTCTCGTTTACCCTGCATAGATTTCAAAATTCTTACTTTTATTTTATTTTTATTTTTTACTTTTGCATAGAATAGCTGAGGTTGATCTCTAAACGGGTCTCTCTCTCTTTTTTTTTTTTTTTTTTGGTACTTTTCCAGTATAGAGGTCTTGGCGCTTTTTAAAGAAGAATGGCACAATTCCCGCTTCCGAAAGTAACATTTGTTGCCAAATGATATAAACAGCCATAAAAACAAACTTTATGAACTTTTAAGGTTATTTACATATTTACTTATACGAGGTACGATCCAAAAATTCGGCGACTGTGGCCATTCCAGACGACGAAAGCATGTACCTAAAGTTAAACTGCTTGAAATGTATTCCCGTAATCCTCCCCTACTTGCCCAGGTTGGTTTATCCCATGTCATGTGACCGAACCACACGACAGTTATTATCTTCCGAAGTTAGTTACCTTCGATCCGCGACGTAAGAAAGATGGCTATTCTTGAACAGCGCTGCAACATTAAATTCTGTCAACGCTTAGGTAAAACACCCATGGCGAGTTTAGAAATGCTAAGAAAAGTGTACGGTGAATCTATCATGGCGAGATCCAAGGTTTACGAATGGCATCGGCGTTTTAACGGGTGTCGAGACTCCATCGAAGACGATGAACGCACCATCTCCTCTATTCACCGGACTTAGCCCCGTGTGACTTTTACCTGTTACCATCACTGAAAAAACATTTACAGGGATGGCGTTTTGTGTCATCAGATGAGGTAAAAGCAGCATCGCAGGCAGCCTTACGGAAGGTTGCTAAAAATGGCTTCCAGCAGTGATTCCAGAAGTTATACGAACGCTGGCAGAAGTGTATCGTCACCCAAGGTGACTACTTTGAAGGTGGATGTGCTTCGGTGCTGTGAGCTATTCAGGATAATGTTTTTGCACCTTGTCTCCGAACTTTTGGATCATACCTCGTATATAGATATAAACATTTTATTTATATATAAATTATTATTGCTTTTTATATACAATTTACTTTTGTTTGTCCATAAAAATAGATAAATGGCTTCTTTATATTAAATAAATTATACACATATTGAAAAAATCGCTTGTCTAAATGAAACAATGAATAGGTTCCAGAAAATATGTTGCCAGATTTCCTTCTCGCGCAATCCCTCTTTCGCGATTTCGCCAAATAATTGAAAGCAACCCTTTTTGTTATTTTATTTATTGGAGATTTTTTTTTTTTTTTCATTTTCGGAATTGGTTCTGAAATATAAAGTAAACTCCCAAAAAATTCAGCAAACAAAATCGAAAAAGATAAAAGGATCCGTTCAGAGATCGACCACAGCTATCCTGTGCAAAAGAAAATCGTTTTAAAATATTGAAATTCAAACGAGAAATTTCAAAAGAACGCTTCCATAGGTTTAACATTGACTTGCGAGTCTTTGCGCATGACTAGTGTAAGACGTTAACCACTACGGAAATATAGAAATGTATTAGTACACCCGCCATTAGATACAAATATCTAAGTTTTAAGTACGCAACTTTCATTTTTCAAACAGGTCATGCATTCGTTTATAATACATTTTTACCTAATGAAAAAGAAATAGTATGAGGTTTTAATTTTTTACTAAACTGGATTTTAGAGTGGTTGAAAAAATAATATTAGATCTTTCCTTATTGTCAGATTCTATTTATGCACTAAGTAGTTAAAAGAAATAAATATTTTTTTAATTATTTTTGTTTGAAATATTTTTCAAAATCCTTCATATGTAGCTTCTATTTTGTGTGTTACGCAACTCTATAACTATGTATAATATAAAGATATACTAAACCTCATAAACACATACTAAAACCTTATACGCCAAATTCCTAGCTATAAGTGCAACTACTTCTGAAATCCGTTCAATAAAAGTTATATTTTATGTCGACCCAAAGCACGTAAGTTTGGCTGTTTCTTTTAATTAGGGGCTCACTTAATATTTAAACAAGAAAGAAAAAAATCATGCGTCAAGCATAGATTATGATACCCTTTCCAACACATTCAGACACCGTTTAATAAGTTGAAGTACGATGCTAAATTGAACCATATGGAAAAGCATAACAGATTTGAAAATCCAATTTCAGCAATTCTCATCTACACTCGGAAAATTATCCGAAGTTTTGGGTAACCATGTATACGATATATAGATTTGTATCTATAAAATGCAAAAATTTAGTTAAGTTAGGAAATACATAGCACGGTTCAAAATTCCCTTTCAGCAATTTCCGCTAATATGGAGAGTGGTACGCGAATTCTTTTGTGCAGCCCTGTATCAGAGGTATAGAATTTATAAACAACGCAGTAACAGGCAAAAACTGAGTTAAATTTAAAACCGCATACTGAAGTGGAAAACGCACTCCCAGCATTTTTTGCTCAAAGACAGTACTACCACCTATTTTTTTTTTTTTTTTGCGTATGCCTGTAAATGAACGATAAATGCAATGAATGCCCTATTCTTTAGTAAATATCTTGTAGTGAAATTCAGCGATTGATATAAATTTCAGTGCATTTGAAATAGCGTAATGCATTAAAATACACTGCAAACGGTTTTTCCCCATTGACTGTAATGTAACGGATTTCTTTTGAGTGCACCTGTAAATGAACTATTAATTCTACACACTTCATATTCAATACCAAATATGCCAACGTAAATACCATTAACATATATCAATTGCATGAAAATCCGAGTATATTTACTCGAGTTAGAGCGTAGGCAGACCGAATTCATAAACACTTCAGCTATTTTGGAAAGTGTTAAAACAGAAAATAATTTTAAAATAATTAAAAATTCTTATGATACTCATCAGCGTACATATAAATAAAAACTATATTAAAAACATATTAAAAATTCATCCCAACGTTTCTGCTCTTTCTGATGAGCCATCATCAGGGGAGAGGGTTCTTGACCTCCACGAAGCAAAGTTACAAACAGCGCAGTCACTTTCACAACATCAAACTGAAAACATTTCAGTAACTCATCATTAAACATCAAAATCAATACTGCATCGGATATGGCGCCATCTGTTGGTAGGCTATAACACTATTATCAGAAACTAGGAAAATCCGAAATTAATATTACAAATGTTCTTCTTTTAAAATATTTAACCAAACATTAGAAATCTGAAATGAGATATTGTCATTGCATATTCGTTTTTTTTTTTTTCTCAAACTAATTTCTACCCAGATAGCATGTAAGGTTTCCGAAAAGGGTCGTTTTTGCTTTACTTTCTAACTATCCTGCAAAGGTTTTCGTGATAATCGTGTAGCCAACCCATGTTCGGAAATCATTATGATCCGTACGATTTTTGCTCATGCGCAACTTATTTCTTTTCACGGCCAGCGTAGCGTCTCCCAATGGCGTCTGTTTTGAAAGCTTTCCTTGTGTCAAGTTTATTCTACGCATGAACATTCTACGTTTCTAACATTTACAGAAAATGCGGTAAGTTTGCCATTACTTTTACTTATTAGTATATATCATTATTATTTAAATCGTTCTTACTGTAGTCTTTTTTTCTTCTGTACTGTCTTATATTTAAGATTTCTGTGTAAGTTACCCATGGGGAAAAGATATTTGATTCAACGCTATTTTGTTTAATTATGTTATACAGCATGCTACATTTTTAAATTAAACTAACTTCTATAAACATGATTTACTTAAAACATGTTATAACGTATCGTTTCACGTTTCGTAACCATCGCGAATTTTCAAATGTATTTTGATAACATAACTGCAGTTCCGTTATATATACTTTTAACACATAGGATTGACGTAATGGTAATGTAAATGAATCATAAAACACGAAATCGAGAAAGTGTAAGGAGTTTTTTGTAGGAATAAGTGTTTAGGAACATATTTTATTATAATAAAACATTTTTAATTATGATCGAGGCTATACTAGTGTTTTTATAATTAAAAACACTTAAGTCTTAAACACAATTTTGTTTTTATGTTTAATTATTTTAAGCTTGTAAAAATAAATTTTATCTTTTTTTCTTAAAGTCTTCAAAAAATAAGGAATGTATACTTAAAGTTTTAAAATTACCACCACCCCCTTGCTGTGGACTGATTTACAAATCAAAACAGACTTTGACCTTCAACAAATTACATTCATTTGAAAATATATATGCTGTGCGTAGCGTATAAAACATGTAGATCATTTCATTAAAATGTATTTATCAAAATGTAGGTATATTGTTTGTTATCCCTTTTAGCGTCTATATGTATTTACAGATGATTTTCTGTTGTAATTTTAAAATAACATTCAAACAGAAATCTTTTTTTTTCAATTATATTAGAATTGTTAAAAGTCTATTTAAAAAAGCTTTATATTCAAAAGGTGTCTCTTTAATATATTCCTAAAAAATTGCATTTTAATTAAAAAAAAAAAAAAATGCATTCAACCTTCGCTCTTATTTTAAGGAGAAAAAAATGTTTTATCATATATTAAATAATATTCATATTTAAACAATAATAATTGGGCACAGATGTCATATTCGCCCCATATTGGCGCGATTTTTTTCTGACGCCAATGTCATATACGCAATGGGTACTTAACCGGCGCCAAAGTGCCGTTATTTTGCTTGATGTGGTAACCCGGATTATGTTGTTTATGCTGTTGATGTTTTCGCCAAATTGGCAACCGAAAAAAAATCGCACCAATATGGGGCGAATATGACATCTGTGCCAATAATTGTATAATTATAATGTCCTTCATTAAATTTATTTGAGAATATCTTATCCTTATTGCACAAACTCCATTTTCGCTATTCCTATATTTATAGTAGCTGCTATATGTAAAATTTAAAAACTGTCTTCAAACACAAGTAATTATTTAAAAGTTTTTCTGCAAAAAACCCCCACTAAATCATGTGCATGTATACATCTCCAAAAATAAATTTGTTATGTGTAGTGAAGAATAAAAAAATTATTTATTAAAAATAAACATACATTTACAGTAGAAATTAATTTTCGTATGTCATTTTGCCAGCTGATTGAGAATCGGCAAAGCTTTTAATATTAAGAGGCTGTACACATATATAACGTTACCAACTTTATAGTAATTTTGTAATCTTTCCGGCCTTTACAATATCCTACACTATCATTCCTGGATTATGTCCCACCCTTCCATCACTAATCATATTGTTATCAGTGTCTCAAAGTTCTTTTTATTTTTTCTTCCTTCATTTTCTTTTTACATATTTTCAGTTATATGCAAATATATTGTTATACATCTGTTATTTATAAAATTTTCTAATAAAGAAGAAAGAGTATGTAAAATATCACTATATTAAATATAAAATAAGTTTATATCAATAAAAATTTTTTAAAGTATTTAAAAATAGCTCTTTGTTACATAATGTATTCAACAGATATATTGTTTCTTGCCGCTCTTATCAAAAAAACAGATAGACAACATTCTTCCTCTTTATTTTACTAATAAGCACAAGTATCACTTCAAACGTACTATCTAGTTTCTCCAACAGCGGATTATATGCAAATATATATATATAAAAAAAAAAAAAATAGGAAAGCTAAACGTTGAGGTATTCCTCATTTCAGAATGAAATAATTGTATATAATCATTTAATGATTTTAATAATAACTTAGTATTTTCATAAAAATAGATAACTGAATATTTTGATGAAAAGAAACAGTTACAAATAGAAAAATGAATATTTTGGTTGGATCAAAAATGGTAACAATATCGAAAATGAATCTTCTCCCTCTCCCTACAGATATCTTAAGATATCAAGTGCCAAACTCCACCTCCCTGAAGTGATACTGTTATATTAAGCACAGCCTATAAAATCATGAGCCTTAAATGCTTATCAGTTAGCTTGTTAATTTTAAAATTGCCCATCAATACTTTTAGTTATTAATAGTAAATTGGAAAAAATGAAATCAAAATAAGAATTATTTAAAAATTAAATGTTTTGTAAATTCATACAAATTAAAACTTGGTTTATTATTATTATTGTTTAATTAATAAATATGAAATTACCTTACCCTTCTTGTCCCTTCCCCCCATAATTTTATCTGTACTGGCAGTGTGAAAATTTACAGGGCATGAAATTCATACTACTACTTCTTTTGGTACTACTTGATTATCCCGACAACCAATTTCACTAAATAAAGTTAGTACATACTTTTAATAAGTGTACTTTTAGTAGTTGACCCAATAGCAGAAAATCCTCCAAGTGTCTGCAACAGATACTTCAGAGGCAGAAAATAATCTGCAGGTAAAACAGGTTTGACAGGTTGCAAGTTTTACAATCGAAGTGTTAATCAAACGATCACTTTTTAAAAAATGTTATTATGCATTTTATTAATTTTACTAATAATAATCTTAAGTTTTTGTATTAAGTAAGAAAGAGCCAAACATAATATAAAGCGAAATAAGAGTTCAATAGAAAAATAACCTGCAAACGAAAAAAGAAAATCTGCGACTCCCATCTCTAACTTTCTGCTACCGGTGTAGTTGATAATAAATAATAAATATAAATTGGTACAAAAATACATTACAAAATGTATTGTAATGTTAAGCCCTTCATGACAACATATGTGTGATATAAAGTGTGTACACAGTCCTTGTAACTATTACTATATCGGAATGGTAATTTTTACGGTACTTTTCGGTTAGCCGGGCGCCAGTGTTATATATACATACATATATATGTATATATACTTGTATACATAACACTGGCGCCCGGCTAACTAAAAAGTACCATTTTTACCTTATTTAATATAAATTTATTAAATAAGGAAAAAGTCACTATTTGAAAATAGTGGCACAAGGGAGGCTTGTGATGAAGGGTTTAAAAGTTTTTTCTTCATTGTTATTATTTTATGTTTTATTTTTTAGTTTCAAGAACTAATGACATCATCTGGTAAAGATGCTGAAGTCATGGTTGCTAGCATGTCGAGAAAATTACAGATGATGTTGGAACAAAGTCCTAACAGGGTACAAAATCTAAAATTGCCCAGCAAGAAGTGGAACAGACAGTAGTTTCTAAATTAACAGGTTGGTTATTATATATTTTAACAAAATTTGTTTTTGTGAGTTCATGCTCAATGGTACGAATAATGTTTTCTTTTTCCTATGAAAGTTTGTACTTTTCTGTAACTGTACGCCAGTGTTAAATATATACATATATTTACACACACACATATATATAGTGAAACCTCCCTGTGCGACCACCTCCTTGACTGATCATTTTTTTCATGGAACGAAATTTATTCCCATAGGCTCAATACTAATTTTACCTCCATTCAGAGACCATCCCATTTGAACTCCCTCCATGAGCAACCCATTTTTTTTTAAACTTTTTACTTTAAGATACTTTAAGTAAAACTTTTTTACTTTATGATTTTGATTTGAATCAATAGGTTACCTTTATGAGTAAAATTTCATTGAATAATTCAAGGAAAATGTATCTTACCTTTATTATGCATATTTAATTATACATTATTGATCATTTACTTGACCTTTACTTTCAATATTTTAATCATTTTCAAAATTATCTTACTTTTCATCATTGTAGTTTATTACTTTACTTAATTATTTTAATATTTTACCATATTGCAAGCATTATGTATAATTCTGAATGCATTGTTACATTCAAATTACTGTTTAAAAATGTAAACAAAGTAATGATCAGAAAGGTGCAAAATTCTAAATTCCGCACAACCACTGGTCCCAAGCTGTGCGGATTTGAGGGAGTCTACTGTATATAATTTTGGATATATGACTGAACTCATTGTTTTTTCGTGAAGAAAGTATAAATTTATTTCTGAAAAAAATCAAGATATTGCTGATAATTGGTAATCGCAATCTTTTTATCAAATATATTTATGTATTAATCAAGCTTTTATTATTATTAAGACTGGCTAAACCTGAAATAAAACTTCCTTACTTTACGACTTTGATGTGAATTAATATGATACCTTTATGAGAAAAGTTCCATTGAATAATTCCTGGAAAATGTATCTCATCTTTATTATGCATATTTAATTATACATTATTTATTATTTACTTGACCTTGACCTTGAGGGGAGAGTGGAGAGGAATGTTATGCTTTTTACAAAAATAAGAAAATCAACCTTATTTGACACATAAACAAAATTTTGATATATAGAATACAAAATGAAACACTCTCTAATGTCCTTGAACAATATAGAAACATAATTTGCAGAAACAATTTTATAAAGAAATTATAAATTTCAAAATGTGTCCCATACCTTCCCACTAACAGGGAGGTATGGGACAGCTATGAAACAATGTATGATAAGGGACAAATAGTCTATTTTTGGCTATATATATACAGTCTAACAAAGATTGAAGGTTGATGTCTGTGCTACAATATCAAATTTCAGTACCTTCATCACTGAAGGAAAATTCAGGATTGTCAATCAGAGATAGCATTAAAAAATCATCAGTTCAATTTATTTATGTTTTGAAGTAAATGAATATATTTATAATGTTATAATTAATATGTTACCTTCTAAAAATATTTGCATATTAGCAATTTACATTCATCTTATTAAAAAGAAAGAATTAAACATTTCCCATTCCTCCTACTACCTTCTTTTATGTTAAACTTCTTGTATAAACAAAAGTTCTACTTTTAGGCATAGTTTAAATTATGAATTATATACAGTATGATGTTCAATAAATAGAAAAACTATTACATCTACGCGTAAACAAGCCTATACTACTATATTTTATTAATATACAGAAAGTATAAAAAGTATATGAAGCAAATTTACTTCTGATTCTTGAAATAATGCTTTGCTTAAGTCTTTAAAGTAAATCGGCATGTCAAACGATGATTAAAAATTAGTTTAATTAACAAGCAATTATGCAACTGATATAAAAGGTTTGATAATTCTCACTTTTATTTTTCAGTTTTAGAAATTATTTAATTATTTTTTTTAATATTTTAATCCTTTGCAGTCAAAGGTTTTTTTCATTTGTATTACCAGCAACTCAAAGTGATATTAGTTATATCTTATTATTTTTTTAATTCTTTATGAATACGAATACAAATGTTATGATATATTTAAAAAAAACTAAAAATTATAAAATTATTACATTTTGTAATCGTAAAGTGTGATTCCTCTTGAAGCAATTGCCAATATGTAATCTTGGCTTTTCTAGACAGGTATCCAGGGTTCGTAAATATCATGATATTTTCGAAAATATCAAAAATATCCGATATTTTGATATATATCTGATATTTTCGATATATATCCGATATTTTCAAAATAGTCAACTTACTGCTGATAATGAATATTTTCAAGCATATTATAAATTAGAAACTAAAACATATTGCAATTAACATACAAAACTTAAACAATAGCATTCTGAAATGCATTTCTCTTTTTTTTTTCTTTTTTTTCTTTTTTTACTTAGAACAAAATTGAAAATGTACTATTTGAAAACAGATACAATTTGCATATATTTGCATACATTTTGCATATGTATATAAACTATAGGATTTGTATCAAGTATCGAGAAAGTTTTATATTTTATAAAATAAAATTTTAAATACAAATTATTTTTTTTTTTAATTGAAGAATTTTAACATAAATGTAAGCTTGTCTTATTGTTTATTCCTTAACCTGTAGTACAGTTTAGACTCAATTAAACCACAATCAGAAAATTCTTTTCTAATAATGCTGCATATAAGATTATGTAAATTACAGTTTCTCTTTCAATGGCTGTTCTGAATTAATTGTCTCTCATAATCATTAATTCTACATTTAAAAATAAAAGTTTCAAACATAAAGCTTAGAAAAGATATTTGTAAAAAAATTTTCTTGTATTCTTTGCCTAGAAAAGTCACTGCCAGAGACAAAAGTTTTTTATCTACAGAATAGCACACTCAATAACAGTTGAAAATTTCATTTACATTTGTTTTGACTGAAGAAAATATCAAAATTATCTTACACATTGATATTTTAAAAATAAATATCAAATATACAAAATATCAAACATCTTGATATTTTGAAAATAAATATCAAGAATTTGAAAATATCGAAAATATCAAAAATTTTGATATTTTAAAAATAAATATCGGATATATATCATGATATATATCCATTGATATATATCAACGAACCCTGCAGGTATCACAAAATTATTTTTATTGTCTCCATAGCGGAACCCTCAAGTTTGAAGACAAATTTTAAATGGCTCCGCTCCGGAGTCCTCGAGTGCAAAGGGCTAACTTTTTTTCAATATATAATGTATTTAAAACAATCAAAAATGGTATCAAAATTCAATTTGTGCGATTGCAGCATTGTATTTCTACAGTCAAAGATTTTGCACCTTAGCCGACTAAAATTTCGATTATACGCCTTTCTCAGTTATGCATCGTTTTAAAAAGGTTTCCTGAAAGACGTATAATTGGTACTTTATTTTATTTTATTTTATTTTATTTTATTTATTTATTTATTTATTTATTTATTTATTTTTTTTTTTTGGGGGGGGGGGGGGTAAAATTGTCATATTGCCAGAGCAAAAGTTCTTTATCTACAGAACGACAAAGTCGAAAAATCCATTTACTCTTGCTCGACTGAAAATATACACAATATTTTGAAAATAAATATCAAACTTCATGATATTTTGAAAATAAATATCGGATATGTATCCATTTATATATATCACTGAACCATGCTGTTTGTAGCTATAGTGTTTACTCTTTAGTGTATACCCTCTGCTGATAGAATATAATCTTTTTTTTTTTCACCTATTTCACTAATTATTACTCTTTCTCACTCTCTTCTTTTTTTTTCCATCATCTGAAGATATAAGAAAATGCTCTTTTATGAAACCTTTAAACACATAAAGGCTAGATTTATTATGGTTATTTGTGCTTTTCATTGTGTAGGGATTTTTTGTGTGTGTGTGTGTGTGTGTCACAAAATCAAAACGTTCATTTTATGAGTAACAATCCCAGATGAAGATTCTGTCTGTGTCACTTTCTATTGTGTACAGTATAACCTCGAATATACGGCATTGTCAGGACCATGACGATGCCAAATTTCTGACTTCAAAAATACTTTTAATAGGTGCCGTTAAATGGTGCCGTTATTCGTAATTTAATTCATACCCAAGTAATAGAGAGAGTCTTTGAGAAAATTAGAAAATTAAATATTTTAAAAAATATTAAAATTAAAAGTTTCTATTCATATTTTCTATGTTACAAAAATAAAATCTAATATATATCATTTCTTCTTGTGTAATTTCCTAAACATCGATGTCAATTTTATTTGCTTCAATTCTTTGAACAGCTTTTTAACAAGTTTTAATTTTACACAAATGTAGAATATTGATTTTGAAAATACAGTCTTATTTATCTAAAGCAGATGTTAGTTTTCCAGTCAAATTTAAGCATTTTTCCACTGATACCTTTTCTTCTGTACTCAGAAGGGATTCAATTTAGCATAGCATTTGCGATCTCACTGTCAGCCAATCCATCGCTTTCAATCTCGAAATTTTTAATTGTTTAACGATTTATTATTTTTCTTTCTCCTATAAGGTGGAAGTGTAAAAAAAAAAAAAAGCGGCGAGATGACTTTGATGCTGGATTTTTGAGGTCACACTGTACTTTATTTACTTTTACTATACGTATGTAATTTGTGTGTTTATAATTTTATTTTTTATTTTTTTCTAGAGAGAAAAGAATGAATCAAGAAGAAAAATTTAATGAAGTTCCTGTTATTTATATCAATTCTTTATATGTAAATAAATTACTATATTAATTCTTTATATGTAAATAAATAGAATTTTATAAACTGAATGATGTTTCATTTGTTTTCGAGACTATTTCCTTGATACTGAGAAATATTTTTCATTGCTTCAGTCTTAAGTTATTAAAAATAATTACAATCAGAAAAAGAACAATTTAAGTGAGTTAAATTATACTTTAAAGAACTAAAAAAAATAATGTTAGTTTAGTATTTGCTCTGTTGTACATTGGATAATATTTCTCTGGTAAAAGAAAAACATTGGAGAAGGGAGGAAGGCAGATGATTTTTTTAATTTGTCTTATTGTAATATGTAATTTACATTGTTAAACAAGCAAGCAATTACTATTTTTATGTAAAAATGCTGGAAAGATCCTTGAATTTGTAAAAAAAATTCTTTTGCATTTTGCATCATTAAACAATTTTCAGAGAAAAGACTATAAATATATTCCCGTGGTCATCAATCAGAATCTTATGGAGGATTTATTTTATAAATATGACAATATTCTCTAAATAATAATTGAATATTCTAAGAAATAAGTTTAATAAATGAAAGAATTAAAAAATTTAATGAAGTAGTAATATAAAAAATATACAATCTTCTACAGTCATTAAATGTACACTATATTGGAATTCCACATATTTGATGTGCTATTTATTGTAGATAAACACAGATTTCATTATATATGTATACAATAAAAAATTATCTGATCCTGAATAGTGAACTGGATTCAAAAGGTAAGTAACTGAAAGTATAATTAAATTTACTATGTATAAGCATAGACATAGAGTTGTATGTTCTCAAGTCCCTGTAACATTTTAAATACTTTTTCTTAGCCTCTAATATAAAAAAGCTTTCAGTTTTTTTATTTTATTGAATTTCTCCTTTTTCTTTTGTTAAAGGATAAATGACAAAAAAAAAAAAAAAAAAAAAAATCCCTTCGCTTTTTTAAATTTTAAGTTACCAATAATTTTCAAGACTCTATGCCTATGTGTATAAGAATGATTTTTTAATACTAAATACGTGAAATTTTTCAAGTTGCTATACTAACTAACTAAGCGTAAATAAACAGAGTGAAAAATGTCGAACCCGGATCCCTGAAATAGTGCTCCAATGCACTGTTGATTTGCGCTGAGTTAGCAATGTAAAAAATTTCACGTATTTAATCTTCAATAATTTCACTGCTTATAATTAATTAAAATTTTACTTGGAATGGTTTTTATTCAAATGAAAGTGTTTTTCCTTAAGAAATTTTTTTTAATGGGATTACACATCCCTCATGCGTAGACACTTGCATGCTAATGTTAATCCTATGGGAGAATTTTTCTAAATATCTCGTTTGCATTTCAATATTGTAAATTTTATTATTTGTTACTTGTGGTCAATCTGTACAAACACCTTCTTTTTTTTAAGTTTTCAGTTTTGTTTGCAATGTGTTTTTTTTTTTCACTAGAGTATTTTTGCTTTCGAAAGCAGTTCTGAATATATCCTAATAAGTAAAAAAACCTTGTAAAACAAAGTCGAAAAATGGCCTTTGTATCAAAACTGCAGGTATGCAATGCAATGCAATGCAAAAAAAAAAAAAAAAAAAAAAAAAAAAAAAAAACCGCAAGCGAGATATTAAAAAAAAAATCTCCCAGAGGATTAACATTAGCAATCAGGTGTTTCTGTGTGAGTGAAGTAGCCTCTTAACATTATTAAGCTTTTTTTATTATTAAAATAGGATCTAATAATGTAGCGAATTGATAAAAATTAAACATATATTTTATACATACATAGTAAAAGACAGGGATGTAAGAATTTCTTTCAAGATAAAAAATGAACATATTAATTAAAATAAGCAATTTAATAAACATGTGGACTAATAAAAACCAGTATTTTTCAATGTATAGATAATATTTGACTAAAATTTAATTTTCCACAGGAACAAGCAAACAACAACAAAAAAAATATGTTCAGCTCAAAAAAATTCTAAGTTGAGTTATTTATCTCATTTTTCTATCAAATAAGATTTTATGATTTATAAAAACTTCATTTTCATTTTTTTATGCATGCTTGTAATAAAAGCCTTTCATCAATCTTTGATTGCAACTCCTGTAACTACCCTTTCGTTTCTTCCTTTTCACATGCTTATCATGAAACACTTACAAACTCCCTCAGATAGCGTCAACTAGGAACCTTTTTCAATCCTTTACAAAACATTTACAAACTTTTCATGCAAAGCCTTTAAAAAGCATTCAAACATTTACATAGCATGGTTGAAAAAAGGCTTTAAAAAGCAAAAAATGCTATCTGGGTATGGATTCACGTATAAGGGCTTTAAGAGGATTGGAATATTTAGAAATAATTTTTTTTAAATGTTTAATATATTTAAAATAAAAAATATTAGAAAAGTTTTCTATAACAATATTTTTTTTCCATATATGTAATGTATGCATACACACAGAATCGTCTTAATGCGTTCAAGGGCCGTAACTCGATCACTACGAAGACAGAATAGTAGGAACTCTTACGATAATAGACTTTGGAAGAAGAAAAACGGCCTGGAAAAGTTTTTGAAATAAATGGAGCCTATGTAGCATGGTTCTGTTTGTTCCATGGAACTATTAATAAAAAAAAAACTGACATATCCTTAAAATGGTGAAGCTTCAACTGTAACTGTTTTCGCAGGGGGGTTGATTACAGCCAGAGGAAGCTTTCACCAGTAAATTTAAATAGAAGTTTTCTCCTGAAACATCTTATTAATGCAAAATTTCAGTTATAAATAATGGCAGAAACAGCTATTCATTTTTACTGTTGGAAATTTACTTTTTAAATAGTCAGGCTCTGCGTTTCCGCCATATTGTGACAACCTAGACAACCTCATGTCAGTGTCAGCGAAAAA
This sequence comes from Maratus speciosus, assembly GCA_963932465.1. Lineage (NCBI taxonomy): Eukaryota > Metazoa > Arthropoda > Arachnida > Araneae > Salticidae > Maratus > Maratus speciosus. The sequence goes on along the minus strand of OZ010800.1, from coordinate 360,908,727 downwards.
GACTATAACACCTGGTCAAACTGACACCAGTAAAAACAAGCTAAAAAATTTCCCACGTTTCTGAGAAAATATTTTCATGAATAATTCGCTTAAATTAGACGAAATTTTCTATTGAAATTTATTGGTGGAAAGTTTGCCACGGCGGTCATCAGAAACTGTTACTCCAATTTAAAAACACAGCCGCCATCTTGTGATAACCTCCTCAGTTACTTCACTTGAACTCATAGACAGTACACTATATGTCTCCTCCTCTTTATTTATAACTCCATTGTTTATTCGCGTATTTCCTAAATTATATGCTACAACATTTTATTACTACTCTATATTCACTATACTCACGTACAATAGAATACATATCTATAACAACAATTACAAACAATAAATAAAGCAACTTTTTCTCAATAAATAAAGGTTACTCACGTACAATAGAATACATATCTATAACAACAATTACAAACAATAAATAAAGCAACCTTTTCTCAATAAATAAAGGTTACGCACGTACAATAGAATACATATCTATAACAACAATTACAAACAATAAATAAAGCAACTTTTTCTCAATAAATAAAGGTTACTCACGTACAATTGAACACATATCTATAACAACAATTACAAACAATAAATAAAGCAACTTTTTCTCAATAAATAAAGGTTACTCACGTACAATAGAATACATATCTATAACAACAATTACAAACAATAAATAAAGCAACTTTTTCTCAATAAATAAAGGTTACTCACGTACAATAGAATACATATCTATAACAACAATTACAAACAATAAATAAAGCAACTTTTCTCAATAAATAAAGGTTACTCACGTACAATAGAATACATATCTATAACAACAATTACAAACAATTAATAAAGCAACTTTTTCTCAATAAATAAAGGTAATGGTTACTAAGAAAATATATTCTATAATCGTAATCTATAATCTATAATCTATAATAACAACAACGATCCCTGTAACAATGGTTTCTTTCCAAAATCTCAGATTTTTTTTAATGACACATTTTTACAACATTTTTAGTCTAAAAAAATGAACAGCCACCATTCCATTTAAGGTATCTGCCAACGTTAAAATGCCCTTTTTTGTTGGGAAAAAAAATTGTTTTATTTGAAAGAGCAATCATTTACGATTGCAAATCTGTTTTAATTTTATTTCTATGATTATTAGAAGAGGGGTTATGGCCAATTTAATAAACACGAAGTAATGAGTCAAATAACGGAAGTAGGCATAGAAAGGCCAAGAGAAATGTAAACAATGTTTCTATGCATCCTTTTCTTGCGTTTTTTTTTTTTTTTTTTTTTTTTTTTCGTAAAAACACAAATAAACCTAAACTGACTCTTTTAGATTATTTCAATAATTTTTCAAGATATTGTAAAACTCCTAGTTCAGTGCACAGGTAAGTGTAATAGTACACTGTAAAAAAAAGCATTGTAGATTTGCCAGTACAAACTGCTGGCATCCGAATTGCCAACACATTGTGCTGTTAATTTTACGCGACTACTGTTTTTTCATGTTTATATAGTCAAGAAACCAAAAAAAGCTACAGCACATTCGACTGTGATCGAGTTTGAGCGCGAGATGAACAGTACTTTGTACTGTAAAAATGTCGGGTTTTTTTTCAGTGTAGTATTTAGTGCAAAGGAAATTGAAATATATTTAGTTGAATTGAGTGTACGCTGTCTGGCGTAGGCATGAAATTTTGCTAAAAAAAATGGCAAAAAAAAAACAATATTTAAAAATCTATGAAGAAATTGCGAAAACTTTATGTTTTTTTCACAATTCAATATTACGATTAAACTGAAGATATGTGCATTTATTCAATATTGTACATAAAAAAAAAACCGCGCTCCGAACGTAGGCAGATACCTTAAGGATTAGTTCTTATATTCCAGATTTAGATAACTGATGAATTTAATATATAAAAATGAAAATTTGTATGTCTGTCTGTAGTTCTATACAAATCCACAGTTTGGAAGCCAGATTTGGGAAATGTTATGCACATGTGTATCAAAACACGGCCGAGGCAATCAAAGTAATCCGGAGTCGTAATAATTTATAGTTCCATTTTTAATTAATAAAAAACCACCAATTTAACCGCAATTTCATATCAAATTTAAACATTTTTCGTTATAGCAGTTGCAAGCTATTGAAAATCCACAATAAATTTCTTACCACAACAATTACTTTTCTATTGCAAGATTTCCACGTGAAAATAAAAATGAAATAAATAGTTTGACGAATAAAACAAAAAAAAAAATATTACGTCATAACTTTTCTATTGCAAGATTTTCACGTGAAAAATGAAAATGAAATAAATAGTTTGACGAATTTTTTTAAAAAAAGCTAATATTACGTCATATTTGAAATATAATGGACATCAGCAGTTGAATACATAACGTCATATGAGTTTAAAAAAACGTATTGAAACATGATAAAAACCCGATTATAGAAATATTGGTTCCAAATATAAATTTTTTTTATTTTAATATTTGAAGTTTTCTGAATTTGTTTGCGCCATTTTTAAATCTATTACATATATATACGAGTGTGTATGAGTGCATATTAGAATTTCCACAAAGGTTTAGGTCCCTAGAGCTCTTTCTTAGTGAAGAAGTGAAATAAAGATTTCAGATTCTTTTTAAAAGAAAATGCATAGAATTTTTGTACTTGTCCTTTTTCTTTAATGATGAAAAAATTATTTAAATAACAAAATACTCGGAAACAACTTTTCATCAAAAGCTTTTATTCTCAGTCTCAATCCAGATCACAGATTATATTTACTAAGTAAGTAGTTAATCTGTCCTACGAATTAAATGAAAAAAAAAAAAAAAAAAAAAAAAAAAAAAAAAAAAAAAACAGTGTAAATTACGTAAATTAACACGCAATCGTTGATTTTTCAAAACCAACATTCTTAAAATTCCGGTCAACGCCGGGTACTAATACACTATAAAAGCAACGTAAATATTTTCTTGTTCACCAAACATGTTTTACAGATAAACTTGATAAACTGACAGCGTTAACATTAACATTAAAATTAATATTATTTTACTACTCTTGCATGTACAAATTCAGTCAGCTAAAATATTTAAATGAGAAGGGATAGCATGCAAAAAAACGATAGTTTGGTTTCAGAAGTCCGATTAACACTCATTAAAAGCTACTCGGAAACGTTTTCGAAAACCACCGGCAGCAAAAGGAACTTTTTTTCTATAAATTCTTCTTTAAATTACAAAAATATACTTTCTGTGGTTTCTTAAGATAAGGGACGATTTTCCGGATCAGGAGTATCTCTTAAGAGGTTATTGTAAAATTTTGTTCTTGGTTATATTTTCTTGGATTAACCCTTTATGTCCTAAATTGTAAATTCATGAAAATGTCATCTTCTAAAGCCTTTTTTGTGAATTTTCGAAACTACATTAGAAGATTTGCACAATCATTTAATAAATTTTAGATTTTGCCAATTAAAATTAATTAATTAAATTTGATTTTATAAGGTTTATGTGCAATGTTTATAACTCCACTCAAATCTTTTATTTAAAATACTTTTTTAATATTTTGAAGAATTGGGAAACGCACCAATATAATATTCTTACAATAGAAATATAGAAATATTTCCAAGCTGAAACTCCGCCCCCATCCCTCATTTGAACGTCAAGAAAGCTGAAAAAATGCAAAGGCAAAAGAAATATAATTTTCAAAAATATTTTTGTTTTGTGCAACCAATAATGCCAATGTGCTTTTGGACCAAGATGTATCTTGTAATGTACTATCTATAACTCATTCTAAACTGTATTACTACTAATCGATGTATTAAATGAGTTTTATAACAATTTATTTTAACGGTACTTTAAAGTACCATCGGGGCATAAAGGGGTTAACCCTTTGCACTCCAGAGGCGACTCTCGCTCACCACTAATGTTGCGAAGTGTTCTGCGTAAATCAGGGCTCCAAATGCTCTGGGCACCACTTTTTTTTTTGTTTGTTTATTTCGCCATCTTTAATCGCAGATAATTCTGCTATTAAATAAGGGGAACAAAATTCCTTTAAAATACTGGTCCCGAGTGCAAAGGGTTAAGAAATATCTGTATTTATTCATACCGTAACAGTACCTTTGAAATCCGTTTATTTGAAGTCAAATTATAATTTATGTTCCTCTCCTCTGACCGTGATTCGGTATACAGTTGATATAATAATCTTTTTTTCAACAAATGTAATTCATAGTGACTATAAAGAATCTTCTACAGTCCTAATCCACAACATAACAACCGTGAAACAACGGTTTCTTTTTTGAATCCGACAGTTTTTATCATAAAGGATAAATGACATAACTTTTTCGGGCAATTGTAAGCCATAATCATTCTCGTCGCTTGATAAATAAATGCAAGTAAATATAAATAACTTTTATGGTATGGTTTTTGTGTTTAAAAATGAATATGGATAACAGAAGACTGCGATGGTTGTGTTTTTTAACTTTTGTTAATTTATTTTTATGTATTTTTTAGCACTCAATCCGAAAATGACCTTCTTTTTTGACCTTCATGTCATGATTTTTCGCAAATCATAAATTTCAAAGTTAAATAGTAAAAAAAATAGCGCAAAATCTGAAACTACAATATAGATGTGATGGTTGAATTTTAACTTGATAGTTTATTTTTGTATTTTTTAGCGCTGAATCCGAAAATGACCTTCATTTTTAACCATCATGTGAGGATTTTTCGCAAATCGTAAATTTTGTTACAAATAAAAAAATAGCGAAAGTTAGATACTATAAAATACATGTGGTGGTTGTGTTTTTAAATTTTGATAATTGATATTTATGTACTTTTTAGCAATGAATCTGAAAATGGAATTCATTTTTAACCCTCACGTCAGATTTTTTCACAAATCGTAAATTTCAATGTTAAAAAGTTAAAAATTAGCGAAATACGATGCAACAAAAGACATGTAAAAAGTTTTTATTCAATTTAATTTTATTTAATTCAATATTTTATTCAAATTTTGGGGATTCTTACAGCTAAACAGCTCAGGAGTCCGATGAGGAGGGGGGGGGGCGTCACTTTTAACTTTTTAGCATCGGAATTTGCGATTTGCGAAAGCTCCCGAAGTGAGGGATCAAAATGAAGGTCATTTTTGGTTTCAGCGATAAAAAATACATAAAAATCAATTATCAAAAGTTAAAAAACACAACCATCACATCTATTTTATAATATCAGATTTTCGCTATTTTTTTATTTTTTAACTTTTAAATTTACGAAATGCAAAAAATCCTTACGTGATAATAAAAAACGAAGGTTATTTTCGGATTCATCGCTGCAAAATATATAAGAATAAATTATCAAAGGCTAAAAAACATGACATAACCCAAATTTTGCAGGCTAGTATAATATGAGTTTTTTAAATTTAGTTATTGGAATTACTCAGTTTTCCATGCCTATATAGTGTACTTAACAATTTTGGAGTCCATGTTAATTAATGCATTAAAACTTAAAAAGTAGAAAGAAATTTAAGTTTTTGTACATCTAAAAAAGAAAGCAAAAATCCTCATATATGTAAACTCTACAATTGTTGAAAAATTAGTTTATTTCCTTAACCTCTTAACAGTGACATTTGTTTTCTTACAAAAAAATTAAAAATGGGGCTGGGCACCACTTTTTCCATACTAAAATATTTACCTTACCTAATCGAAAAATATCTCACAGTCAATAAAGATAAATTTACAGTTACAAATTAGTGGTATCAAAATGTTTTTAATAACGAAGCAAGCAAAGTGTTATTGCCCGAATCCAGTTCGGGCCACACTGTTAAGGGGTTAATCAGCGTCTTGTATCAGAAAGCATAATTTTTTTTCTATCGGTTGGGGAAAAAAATAAAAAAAAATTACTATTCTGTAAAAGTTCACCAGTCGAATATAGTAAACCTGATCACCTTAATTAATAGCCTGTTGAATTTATTTCTTCATTAAAATTTAAAGTCCCTTTGCAACTATTCTTCCACTTTCTTGAGGCAATAAATCACCTTCACAGTGATAAATCGTCAGCTGTAATTTCGAGGATACAGGTTAAGCGTTCAATATATTCTTCTTGACCTTCGAATCAATAAATCATATCCCCAAGTATTATAACGTCACCATTTTCACAGTATTTCGATATTTTATGCAATACAATGCTTAAGACTATACTTTAAAGCTGTCATGGAATTTAGAATGCATAATATTTAATATCCAGGAATTAGGTGTACGTGATTTTCATATTTTTAACTTTGAAATTTTACAAATACAAAATGTCAAAACGGAACATTTTGCATTTGATGGAGAAAAAATAAATGCAATAAATAATACCAGACACTTTCCGAGGTTTCTGTAATCAGATAAATGATATATACAGGTAATCCACGCTTATTGCGATTTCCATTGGTGCGATTTTCAGTTAGTGCGGTACATTTTTTTAGATACTTCTTTAGTGCGGGCCTAATTTTGATTAGTGCGCAAAGCACGAACCTTTTTTTTTTTTTTTCAATATAATGGCGTAGATTTTTGTTTAATTTAACTAGCAGAAAATTTTCGAAAAAAAATTACTTTACTGGAAGACAGGAATTCTGCTTTTTCAGAATTTAATGTCACCCCCGATGAAAAAAAAAATATATGATGTGTATATAAATATAGATAATAGAAAACATATTTCAGTTTTAAGACTTAAAACACACTCTTTTATTTTATATAAAATGACGTCATTCGCATGCTCTGAAGAGTTCCTCATTTACGATCCTGTCTTAAACAGCATCTACAGTAAAGTATTCATATGACGTCACTATTGCTGAGTAATACACAAATAATTAAAAAAAATAGATGTCGTTACTCACAAAACTCGACAAAAAAAAAAAAAAAAAAAAAAAAACCGGCTATCTAAGGATTTATATGCTTTCATTTGTTTGTAATATATGTAATTAAATTAAGTGTAGTTTATAATAGCGCCATGTTTTATCAGAAATCATTCATTTATATTTTTGCAAAATAGCACGTATTTTAATTACATTTTTTTCAGTAGTTATGGGAAAATGGCAACAGAAAGATATAATTACTATTTTTCAACTATGTTTTCTTTACTTACTACAGAAATGGAGTACTTGAGTTACCAAAATTAAACAAATGACGCTAAAAACTAAAAAAAAAAAAAAAAAAAATAATATCTCAAAAATAAATTGAGATGCAGTTTTCAAGCAAATGGCATTAAAAAGTACTTTTTTCCCCAATACGACGATATAAAAATTGAAAATGTGCGATGCTTAGAAGTTAAAAAAAATTCAGTAGAGTATTTAACAGTAAAATGATACATCTACTTTGTTTTACGTCTGGCTTATACAACGGAACGTTATTTTTTGGAGACGACATTTTAATAACTGGGAGAAAGAAATAGCATACCGGGGACTAAAAAGAATTCTAAGAAGTTTTTCAGAAACCGGAAGTCTTCCGACATCATTTGATAGATACACACGCAGACATCAGTGGAAGTACGCAAGTGCACCGAGGATTACGAAATTAAATTTTGAGTTACGAAAAGATGAATAAAAAACTAGAGAACAGGAATTCTGCTTTTTCAGAATTTAGTGTCGTCCCTGGCATTTCCATTACTTCATTCTCTTCTGAAGGTCTGATGTCTTCTATTATTATGAAACAGCCATTATAAATGAAGCGTTAGGTGAAGATGAAAGAGCAGCCGTAAAAAGTTAGAACTCTGATTTTTTGGTCAGAATGGGGGGGAAAAATGACCATAATTTTTTTTTTTTAAATTATGGCCTGTTTTTTCCCCATTCTGACCAGAATATCAGTTCAAACGTTTTACGGCTGCTGTTTCATTTTCACCTAACACTTCATTTATAATGGCTGTTTCGTCATAATAGAAGCCACCAGTCCATCAGAAGAAAATAACTCGGTTAAGCGGGACTGTACTGAAGTACAAAACATATTTCAATTTTAAGACTTAAAGCGCACGTTTTATTTTATGTAAAATGATGTCATTCGCATGCGCTTGAGAATTCCACATTTACGATCTACTCTTAAACATCTACAGTAAAGCATGCATAGCACATCACTATCGCAAAATAATGCACAAATGCAGCAAAAAGATGCCGTCATTCAAGAAAATCAACAAAAAAAAAAGACTAATGATTCATGGATACTTAAAATTAAATATAGTTTACAATAGCTCCATTGTTTTAACAGAAATCATTCGTTTATAATTTTTCAAAATAGCACGTATTTTAATTACATTTTCTTTCGGTTGTTATGAGAAAATGGCAACAAAAATATATAATTAATATTTTACAACTATTTTACCTTCACTTTCTACAGAAATGGAGTACTTTCGTTGCCAATATTAAGCAAATGGCTCTAAAAACTACAAAAAAAAATAATATTTCAAAATTAAATGGAAATGCATTTAAAAGAACTTTTTTTTCCAATACGACGGTATAAAAATTGAAAATATGCGGTGCTTAGAAGTTTTAAAAAATTGCTATAGAGTATTTAATCGTACTGCTTTGTTTTTCGGTTGGCTTCTGTAAGGTAACGTTATTTTTTTTTTTTTTTTAGAATACACAAAATAAGCTGGGAGAAAGAAATAGCATACCGTACCGGGGGCTAAAAAAAAATAAAAACCTTCTAAAACTGGCAATTGATGTCGCTTAAATAAATCAAAATGTATGTGAATTCGAAGAAATCAAATTGTATCACAATACATTTTATATCAAATTATGTTAATTAGAACAATAATAACCTTGTGGTATAGAGTCTGCCCAGAAAGTAATGAGACTGATTCCATAAAGTTCGCTTATTTGAAGGTAATTTTACAGACACTTAATATTCTTCAAACTAGCCTCCTCCTGCATTAATACACCGTTCCCAACGACTCTGTCATCCATTTATGGTCGCCTGGAAGCCTTCAACTGGAATGCTGTTCAGAACGAGCGTTACGTTTTTCTGCAAGTTCTCCAGATTGCCAAAACTATGACCTTCTAAGCTGAATTTTAACAGGAAATAGAAAAAGTCAGCCGGTGACCGATCGGTGCTGTACGGTGGTTGGGGCAGATTTGCGACATTGTGTTTTGCCAGGAACTGGGTCACTTTGAGGGATGTGGTGTTGGAACCAGCTTGGCACAAATTTTCCGCATTTAAAGTTCTTCAGTGGCAATTTGATGCACAATCGATTTTATATGTCCCAAAGTCTCCCCAACCATTTGGACACTCATCCAACGATCAAAGACCAAGCTGTAGTTTTAACCACATTGACTGAATTTCGAGAACTTGATGGATGCCTAGCACGCTATTCGTCATCGACGTCCTCTCTTTCTTCTTTGAAGGCTTTGTGCCACCTAAATACTTGAGCCTTGTACAAAGAATCCTTCCCGTAGTCTACCTTTTAACATGACAAGCATATCACAAGAAGTTTTGTTTAGATTTATATAAAACTTAATGGCGTATCTCTGCTCGATACTCCGCCACATTCTGGAAACATAACGCCACTTTCAAACGGGTGTCTTCTTTACGAGCGATCCGTGCGCTGCAAAGGCTCAAAGCCAACTGACTTCCGCCAGACTCTGTATCTGACAAATCCCACCTCACATACCACCCGCAAATTCCACCCCTTTGATCTTCTGCTTGGCACGAAAAATTCAGCCTCATTACTTTCTGGACAGACACTGTAAGTAAGCAAACTTAAATAACCTAAAGAATTGTTCTAATGCAGAGTTAAAATTATGACTGACGTTCATTTTTCAATGCTTCTTGATTATCATTTAAATGGCAAGGCTGTTCTTTAGTCATCTGCTCTGAGCTTTCTACTAAACCGATTTTGATAATTATTTTTTTTAAACGAAAACACTTTATTTGTAGATGTGCCCGCATTCGCTATTTTGTAAAATAATCCCATTTTTATTTTTAATTTTTATTTTAAAAATCCTTTATGAAATTTCTTCACATAAGTGGCAATCGGTTTACTTCCATTGTTGAAGAGATAAGGGAATATAAGGGGACAATCAGGGCCATCGCGAAGACTTTGGTGGGGAGAGAGGACCTTAAATTGTCAAGTCAAATTTCAGTATTTGCCAATTAGTTTTATAACTTTGCCAAATTCCCACAATTAGAAAATGTAACATAGTTCTTATTCGTAAAAAGTTAATAATATTCCCAATTTAGATTTGTAATTTTTTCAAAGTCCGTCAGAAATAGAAAATATATTATAATTTTCATTAAAGTTTTACACAAATTCACCAACTAAGTTTGTAAATTTGCCAAGTGTAGCAGCATTCACGAACGTCTGGGGGGGGAATGCTCCCTCCCCTTAGCGAGGCCCCTGGGGACAATAATAGCGACAGTATTAATGTTGACTTCTGTAAGCACAGTTACTGGAATTCCGGGTACATTTCCCTTTGAAGATGATTATTTTTCTCTTCCTTAAACATTTCCTCTAACTGTGCTACAGGGAAGAACACAATTTCTATAAGTCTCCTATAGCATACCTTTCCAGTGACGATTTCTTCAGGAAAAAGAAAAATTTCCAGCAGATAGGAGATACTGGTCATTGCGTGTTGCCTCTATCATTTCCGTAGGTGTTACTGAAAGTATCTGAACTTTCATGGCTGCCGCTGACGTGGTACTGGTTATAAATGAAAAAAATTACCACTTGTGCATTGCACATTAAGGCTGTTCTCAAATCCAAAAGGGCAACTTTATGGCATAAGTTTTAATTTATTTTTGTTCAGAAATCTATGGAACTAGCAGGTGCTGTTGTTCAGAAACTATGTAATCGGGCTGTTTTTCCGGGTTTTATTTATTTATTTATTTATTTTTTTTTTTTTTTTTTGCAAACGCAATAGATCTTTCAGAAAATAGTTTCAAAGTGGGCGTTTTGAACCGAATTTCCCCGCGAAAGAAGAATAACCACTCAAGAAAGGATTAAAAAAGTCTTTGTCACATGATCAAAATCGCTTATAACTCAATGGGTAATTTATTGATCAAAAAATGAAAAACTCAGTTTGATTCCAAATCGCTTCCATAGCCAGGCCTTTCAGTTTTATATCTTTCCGTTGAAAAATGAATTTGTAAATGTGTTAAAGCGTTTTGAGTCTGTTGAGCAGAGCAGTTGAGAACAGCCTTAAGCTAACAATGGAGCGTAAAAGTAAATTTGTATGCAATAAAGTATGCTAATACAAAAATTATAATCCTTCTTTAGTGAACAGCCCTTGTACATTGTTGTCAGCCTTACTCACGTCTGTACCCAACTCATGACAAAAAAACCGATTACGGAAGTTTACTTACTTTTATAAATCATACTATTTTCCGATGTAATTTTACCACACACCCTCCTTAACTGAAGAATTAAAATATATTTATTTTATTTTCTAAATAGTTAGATCTCAAGCAATGCAAATGCAAAGCATGGGATTGCCACTCACATTAGTATTACTACTATATTTTTCATTTCTGCATCTCCCGTTTGATTCAATACGAATAAATATTTTTTTCATAACCAAGAAATAACAGCGAGATACTAGAAACTTCTTCTTTGCGATTTAAGAGAACTTATTTCTAATTCGTCCTTGTACAAGTACGTTAGGGATACGTTAACAACGACTGAACATGCAAAGAACTTGTAAAGAATACCCCTAACCTTCTGACTGCTGCCAAAAATTATTAGTAAATGCTGTTAATATTGATTTCTGCAGACAGAACTCATTTTGCAGGGTGTTTTCGTTCCTCATATAATTTGATGTGATAGAGGTAAATTCTAATTTTTTAGCGCCTTTTTATAATGTTAATTCGAAAAGAATGTAACTGAAAGTGAAAGCCATAAACGGATTTTGATTAAAAGTTGGGTATCCAACCCAGGTTACAGAGTATACATAAAAAATATTTTTTTTTTTTTTGAAAACGCTAATAGATAAATAAAATAGATATTTAATAAAATCGAAAAAAAAGATAATACGGACAATTAAATATTTTCCGCTACACTAGTTTAATATGAATCATTACTACTTCTACTTCCAGCTACCCTAAGAATTATGGACTCTTCCATTTCAAACGAAGTGACGTATTTGAATGAATAGAACGGCAATGATGAAAATATTCCCTGACGATGTCTGAGGGATTGCAGGCCGAAAGTACTCTGAAATTTAAATAAAATGTATATTTTTAAATTTGTAACATCTATATTATTATTATTTGTCACTTTTTAAGTAGACGGTGAACTTTTAAAAGTTCATATTATGTGGAGTACGCTAATAGATAGTTTTACAATTAATATAAGAACACCAAAAAGCATTTTTATACGAAAAATGTCAATTATGTACAAAGTTTTGAAATTTATTAAAACCGATATTTTCGTGTTTGCAGCATGCTGGGAGTTAATAGTTAAAAAAATCACCAAATTTCGCTACTTACAAATTACCGCCTTTTTTATTATAAATATTTCACTGGCTAAGCACCGTATTTCGATTACACAGGTTTTTAATTTGTGTTCTAATTACCGTATTTTATTATTTTATTATTTCGTGTTTATTCCTTATAGTTTACAGTCTCAATGCAAAGAGCCTAAGTAGCTTTAGGCTAATTGGAATATGACCAATTGTTTGTCATTCAGCCTTATATTTTTTAGGCTTATTGCAAAGAGACTAAACAGCTTTAGGCTAGTTTTATTTTTATTTTTTAGAAGTATCAAAGGAGCTCTGAGGAGTATCAGTAAGTAAGGGTCAGGAGCAAAAATAAAACTATTAATGAAGTTAATATGAAAAGGGTTGTAGCAAATTATTTCCCGGGTTTCTTTGAACATATAAAAAATTATTTAAGAAATTTTGGTTAGTGTTTGATCACGAAGTCGCCTTCGAAATTAAAGGTTCTTTTAAATACTAAAATTGATCCTATTAATAGAGATGATCTCTGAGGAGTTTATATGATTCCAATTATTAGGGAGGGAGGAATCCAAAATCATTATATAGGTATAACGCAACGAAAATTCAATATCAGATGTAAAGAACATATAGTGGACATAAAATACAATAGAGGTAATACTGCTTTATCCCGGCTAAATCAAATAGAGAACATTAACATACTTTTTAACGAGAGTAAAATAATCTACAGGTCTAATTTTTATTTACAATTATTTATAAGAGAGTCCGTTGAAATTTATTTAAGAAGTTCAGGAGTTTGTAACGATACATTATCTTTTCGTATCCCGAATTTATGGGTTGAATGGTTGGACAACTTACGGCGTCGCGACATAGAGGGAACACGAGCAATCGCGAAAATGTAGGGCGCGTTATATAATTACTTGTTTATATTCAATGATTTTTTCCATTTTTTTATGCATTTGTAATTTTCTGTTATAAATTCTGATGACGACAAGAGTAAAGAGTTGAAACATGTAAATATAGATTTTCAATTTGCTTTTTAATGTGTTTTTATAACGTCTTTTAAGCAAATAAATATTTTTAAATTGTGATATAGAGAAACGTATAATCAAAGTTTGACTGTGTTTTTAGAAATTCCAAAAGACTTTTTTGTTCATATACATACGTTAGTATTTCCCGAAAGTTGTAATGTTACCAAGATGTTATCATTATCATACTGTAACCATGGTGACATCCAATTCGTTCGCAAATAACTTTGTACGTACATTTTCTACTATTAGTAATCCATAATATGTCATATACATATTTTTCCACAAAAGCTTTTTTCTCGATAAATTACTGTTGAGCTCGACTGTTCAAAGGTCGCTTCTCAAGAAATACCTTTAGTATGATATATTAGGTATGACATATACATACAGACCAGAAAAATATGGATTTCAGAAACAGAGTTTTGAAAATTTATAAAAATATGCGGAAGTGGGGTGTAATATTGTAAACCTTTCTAATTGTTTATCATAAATTCGGCAACAATAAAGTTTTTAAACTGATGATCTAGAAAAATAATAGACGCTAATAGGCTAACTAGGCACATTAAAAAATGAATATCCAAAAAGCGCAGTATTCAATCAAATTTCTTCGTATAAACTTTGTAAAATATGCTTTTGTGAGGAATATGTCTGAAATTTTGATTTTTTTAAAAACAGTATTTCATATAGTCACCTTTCTATATAGTATCAGATACACTGTCGGATTTGCTGACTTACGAAAAAAATCCTACGATTTCTTTATTTTTCCACCTATGTGAACCTTTATTTTAACCCATTTTCGGCCAAATGTGAATAAACGCACCATTTCAATAAGTATTTTTTAATTAACACTGTGACGAATATTTTTCACTAATTTTATTTTTCTGCTATTTTTAAGGGTTCTGGAGACATCTATAAAATATCAGTAATTCAATTGGAGTAAACACTTTCTGTTGAGAAATTTTCAAAATTTGCTAGTCTTTTAAAATTGAAACGGTTATTGACAAATTCGACTTTTTGAAAATGTATAATTATTCCACTTGAGATTAATCATATGTTTTTATAATGTATTAAAGTTGCAAGTTCTGTAAATAAAGTAATAATAAAACAAATGTCATAAAAAATTTAAAAAATATATTAATTTTAAATTTAATGGTGCGTTAGAGCACCATTGACGGAATGCATGAAAATGCCGAATGCATTTTATTTCTCGAATAAAATATTTTTCATGCACGAAACTTTTTTTTTGTCTTAATGAATGTAATTTGAGCATATTTCAATGAAAATAATACCACATTTTATAAAATTTCTATGCTTGGCATAAAATGGGTTAAATCAAATAAAAACAAAAATTTTATTGAATAAATGAAGTTAAATAATAATTAATAACTATAAGCAATAAGCAATAAATATTTTATTAAATATTTTTTCTGTTTCAAATTACGTTTATTTCACTTGAAAAATAAATAAACAATAAGGCTGGAAGCTATGTTTTTAAGCAGTGACAACTTGATTAGACATGATGACGCATGGCTTTCTGACAGATTCGCGAAAACGCATTTTTTAAACCTAAAACCACGAAATTGGCAGGGGTGACACTATTGAAGTGATTTGAATAGAATATATATATATTTTTCCATTTATCGATAAATGCATTACGTCTTGAATTCTGAGCGGTTGCTACCATGAGCGATTCATGACGACTTCTATCGGACTGTCTCTTGATAAATATTATTTAAAACTTCAGTATTTGAGAGCATTTTCTGAAGTACCTTTCGTTTATTATTAAAAAATGAAAAATGATATTCGATGTCATCGATTCTGATTAAGAAAACTTGCTAATTTTTTGCTTTATGAATGAAACTCAAACAAGGAATGTGTGAGAAATTAATTAAGTTGTACTTCAGAATTGCCTTAAAGTACATATTTACCTAAGAAAAACTCATTAATTTGCTAATTTGAAAAAAAAAAAAAAAAAAAAAAAAAAACCTACTATATCTTTATTTTTTTATTCCTCTGATACAATAGAAATTGCAGGATCTACGTGAATTACAAATAAATAAATAAACAGATTTTCTCGATGATTACTAAATACCTCCATAACGCTAAATACGTTAAAGCATTAATATCTTAAAAACACAGCATTCAATTAATTTCTTTGTTACATTGCAAAATATTATTTTGCCTGGAATGAAGGATTTTTTTTATGCTGTTAAATCTTTTTTATATTTCTACGCAGCCGAGATAAAGTGTAACTCATTGGAAGATTAAAGTAAAATAATCCTATCACATCTTTATTTATATATATATATTGTGAGGAAAAGGTGACTAATTTGAAGACTTACGAAAAAAATCTTGTATATTTATTTTAATATACCTCTCGTACAATATTAAGAAAAGTTTATATTAAAACAAGAACAAAAAATCATACGTACAGCATAGGTTATGAAACAATTTCCAATACATTCAGAATGCTGTAACAAAACTTTACAGTTTACTAAGGTGAAAGATGACGTCTAAATGAAACGAAACACTTTCCTATATATTCAGAATACCATAACAAAACTTCACAGTTTACTAAGGTGAAAGATGACGTCTAAATGAAACGAAATACTTTCCAATACATTCAGAATACTATAACAAAACTTCAGAGTTTACTAAGGTGAAAGATGACGTCTAAATGAAACGAAACACTTTCCAATACATTCAGAAAACTATAACAAAACTTCACAGTTTACTAAGGTGGAAGATGACGTCTAAATGAAACGAAATACTTTCCAGTAGATTCAGAATACTATAACAAAACTTGACAGTTTACGAAGGTGAAAGATGACGTCTAAATGAAACGAAATACTTTCCAATACATTCAGAATACTATAACAAAACTTCAGAGTTTACTAAGGTGAAAGATGACGTCTAAATGAAACGAAACACTTTCCAATACATTCAGAATACTATAACAAAACTTCACAGTTTACTAAGGTGAAAGATGACGTCTAAATGAAACGAAACACTTTCCAATACGTTCAAAATACTATAACAAAACTTCACAGTTTACTAAGGTGAAAGATGACGTCTAAATGAAACGAAACACTTTCCAATACGTTCAGAATACGTTAACAAAACTTCACAGTTTACTAAGGTGAAAGATGACGTCTAAATAAACAATCTGGAAAACGAATAACGCGTTTGAAAACCCGATTTCGACTATTACCATGAATATTCGCTAAAATATACGATTTGTTTTGCAGCCCTGTATATGATCTACAAATATGTATGCATACTACATAGTATGCTAAAAGTTAGTTCAGTCAAACGCATTGGAAAACAGTTTTGAAATTTACACTCAGCAATTTCCGCCAAAAAACGGGTGTTGTTGAGAAATTTGCGCGCACACCAAGTAATATTTAAAAAATGGTTAAATTTAAAAACGCATACTACAACTGAAATCGCACTTTCAGCAATTATTGTTCCTAAGCTTCAATAGTTCAATTATTGCTCATTTTATTCTATCGCCAAATTTTTTCGTGTGTCCCTGTAAATGAACGTTAAATTCTATGCTCATCATGTTCTATAGTAAGAACCTTGTAGCTATACTTCAGTGATAAATATCAATTTCAAAATATTCAAAATAGTGTAATAACATTAAAATGAACCGCAAACTATTTTTCCCATAGACCGTCATGTAACGAAATTCTTTTGAGTGGCCCTGTAAATGAACCGAAAATGCTACATTCTTCATTTGAAATACCGAACAGGCCATAGTGATGCCAAATAACATATATCCATTTCATGGCAATCGGACTATATTTGCGCGAGTTAGAGCACATACAGACAGACAAACCGAATTCATAAGCACTTTTCAACTATGTTGGACAGTTTTAAAAAGAGTATACATTTTTAACGCCTTCGGACAATACCTTTGTAATGCTAGACACGTTCAAGCATTAATATCTTAAAACATCAACATTCAGTTTGATTTCTTTATATAGATTCAGTAAAACTGTTCTTTTACGGCAGTTGTATCTAAAAGTTTAATGTTTTCTTTCTTTAATGATGTTAAGCATTTTTACCTTCTGAAGACAATGTAATAAAAACTGTTCAACTTGCTGACTTACCAATTAAAAAAAGGCCTATCATATTTTTATGTTTCCATTCGTCCCATAAAATAAACATCACAGGAACTATCGAGTGATCCAAAAGTCACATAATAAATGAAAATTTTATAATTCGAAAAGTATCTAGCAGCATGGGATTTTTACAGGAATGAACAGAAAATGTTTTTAGCCCCCGATATGCTATTTCTTTCGGGCAGCAATTAAAGGGACATCTCTAAAAAATAACGTTCCGCTGTATAAGACAGCCGTAAACAAATCAGATGTATCATTGTAGGGTTAAATGCGAATAATCTCAACAGCAATTTTTTAAACTTCTAAACGTCGCACGTTTTCAATTTTTATACCGTCGTATAGGAAAAAACAAATACTTTTAAATGCAATTTGGTTGAAAACTGCATCTCCATTTATTTTTGAGATATTAATTTTGTTGTAATTTTTACTATTTTTCTGTAATGGTTGGCAACTGAAGTACTACTCCATTTATGTGGAAAGCAAAGGAAAAATACTTCGAAAATAATAGATTACTATATCCTTTTGTTGACATTTTCCCATAACAACTGAAAAAATTGTAATTAAAATATGTGTTATTTTGAAAAAAATATAAATTATTGATTTCTGATAAAACATGGAGCTATTATAAACTATATTTAATTTTCAGTATCTATATTAATGTTGCAAAAAAATGAAGGCATATGAATCATTAGATAGCCGATGTTTTGTGGCGAGTTTCTTGTATGACGACTTCTGTTTTTGTTGAATTTGTGTATTATTCAGCGATAGTGATGTCTTATGCATTCTTTTCTATAGATGTTGTTTAAATACTGGATCATAAATGTGGAATTCTTCAGCGGATGCGAATGACATCATTTTCTATAAAATAAAAGCGTCTGTTTTAAGTTTTACAAATGAAATGTGTTTTGTACCATCTATATTTATATACATTTTTTTTTCATCGGAGGCGACACTAAATTTAGAAAAGCAGAATTCCTGTTTTGTATTTTTTGTTGTTGCTGTTGTTGTTGTTATTGGTAATGGTAATGAAATTTTTATTGCCAAAATAATTAGAGTGACTCCGCAGTAGTTGGTCAAATAAAAACAGAAGCTAAGTCAGTGCTAAGAAAAAAGTCAGTGCTACTGGGGTTTTATTCTATTTCCTTTCTTTTAAGTTTTAGAAGTAAACTAACATGATTGCTACAACCAGTGTTCTCGCTGCCGCTCGCCATTGCGCCAAATTGCGATAAAATGCTTCATTTGGCGAGTAAACGAAAAATGAGACTCGCCAAACTGCGAGTGCTCATATTCTGCTCTTTTTGTGTGTGTATGTGTGCCACAGTACAGATTCTAGTACAGTACAGATTCTTATCCGTGTTACTGAACGATTGATGTCACTTTTCATCTTCAATTGCCCCGTGCCATTTAAATTACTCTTTTTATAGAGATATTAAGTCAACACCAATCTAGTTTAGCAACAGCCAAAGACACAGACAGGATTATGGGATAGGTATTTCGCGATTGTCAGTTGATCACTATCTATGCGCCGGCGTCGCATCCGGAAAAACACTAACAAAATTAGTCTCATCAAGCCCCAATAGAGAAAAGTTTTGTTAGAATGCGGCGTTGAAATTAGCCATTTACCATATTGTTTATCAGTTGTATTTGTATGCAAAGTATAATTGGCCGGTCAATCTTTTCTATCTGTTAGAGTCGAAATCTCATAGCAAATTTTAGTGTATATTTTCACCCAACGGTAAATTAAAGATCGCTGTTTTGTATTGTTATTTAGACTGCTAAAAGAATGTTTGAAACATTTACACATTTAGGAGACATTTAGAATGTACTTATTTTTAATAGTCTCTATAGCGAATAGTCGAATTTCCATTTTATAAGCAATTACAAAAAATTAGTTTATTTTATAACATATTGAAAATAAAGGGATACAATAAGGAGTTGAAGATAAATTTTTCAGTGATTCATGCCGAATCCATTTTGCTACCATTTTCTTTCATTTGGCTACTGTTTTTTTATTTCTTATTAGCCAAATTGCTAATGTTGCTCCAAAACCAGCAAGAACACTGGCTACAACCCTTAATGAATGTCCTATAATGGGCAAAAATGAAATCCGCTTAAATTAAATAGCAACAAAATTATAAATAAATAGTTATTTAATTGCCATCTTCCCAGTGGCTGATCTCGCGGAAGAAGTCAATCGAAAATCTAAAAATTAATCTTTAAAATATCATCCCTGGGCTGTGATCAACAATATTTCTTATAAAACTATTGGTTGAAATAAGAAAGATGGAAGTGCTTTATTTTAACTTACCGTAATTGTTTCCAGCTAATCAAAAGCTAAATGTTTACGCTTGCTAATAAAACAAAATTAATAAAAAGGCTTCTCTTATAGCAGGCAGCTGAAAACAATGTGACAACAGGTGCACCGACATTCAAATAAAAATATTATGCCTAGTGCCACGTATAAAACTCAGTTCCGTCTGAAATTGAGTAGTATTTCAGATATTTGATCAACTACTGGAAGGGTATCAACTACTGGCGGTGTCACCGTATGTTTGTCCCCAATAAGTGGCTTTTCTTTTGTGTAAGCAGTTAGTACAGCAGCGCAGCGCTATTCTAAACGTAAAAAGACTTGCAAATGTTCGATTTATGACTGAAATTAGGTGTACATAGCTTTCTATATACCGGGGGCCCTAAAATGGACTGACTGATTTTAAAATTCATTAACTTGCAAATGGTGACAGCTATTAAAAGAATTCTTGCAGGAGGGTTATGTAAGAATTCAGGAATTTTTTTTACTGCTATTCTCGATTTTATGTTAAAATAGCAGCGGTAGATGGCGCTACAAGCAACAGTAGCTAAATCGAGACACAATTTTGGCCTCTCTCTTCTCTCAGTATTGATGCGAAAGAATGGTGTTAAATATATGGGGTGGTTCTCAGTCGCCGATGCAATTTTGTTCTTAGGGGCCCACTTCACATATTTAACATCATTCTTTCGCATCAATACTGATACAAGAGGGAGGCTGAAAATCGGATCCCGATTTAACAACAATTGCTTGAAGCGTCATCTATCGCTGCTATTTTAAACTAAAATCGAGAATCGCAGTAAAAAACTTCTGACAACTTACATAACCCTCCTACAAGATTTTTTTTAATAACAGTCACCTTTTGCAAGTTATTGAATTTTAAAATCAGTCAGTCCATTTTTGGACACCCGGATATTTTGTTATAAGGAAATCCCAGGTCTTTCTGTGTATTAATGTGAAACACGAATTGCGCTACTGTTTATACTTTTCTAATTATCAATTTTGTTTTTCATTGAGAGACTTTTAGATTGTATTGCATTACGTTTCCAAAAAAACAGAACAAAACAAAAAAAAAACAAAAAAAAAACAAAAAAAAAAAAAAACAGTATATATTTACATAATACTCCATCTACAGAAAAATATCGTTTAAAATAGAAAACAGGAATTCTGCTTTTTCGGAATTTAGTGTCCCCTCCCCTCCCACCCGATGAAAAAAATATATATGTAAATAATTATAGATAGTACAAAACATATTTCAGTTTTGAGACTTAAAACATACGCTTTTATTTTATATAAAATGACGTCATCCGCATGCGCTGAAGAATTCTTCATTTACGATCCAGACTTAAACAGTATCTAGAGTAAAGTATGCATAGGACGTCACTATCGCTGAATAATACACAAATCCAAAAAAGAAAAGGATGTCGTCATTCAAAAAAATCGAAAAAAAAATAGGGTATCTAGTTATTCCTATGCCTTCATTTGTTTGTAATATTAATATAGATACTTAAAATTAAATATAGTTTATAATAGCTCCATGTTTTATCAGAAATCATTCATTTATATTTTTTCAAAATAGTACGTATTTTAATTATATTATTTTTCAGTTGTTGTGGGGAAATAGCAACAAAAAGATATAATTAATATTTTCCAACTAGCTTACCTTTACTTTCTACAGAAATAGAGTACTTGAGTTGCCACTGTTAAACAAATGCCGCTGAAAACTACAAAAAAAAATTAATATCTCAAAAATAAATTGAGATGCAGTTTTCAAACAAATTGCATTTAAAAGTACTTTTTCTAACAATACAACGGTATAAAAATTGAAAATGTGCCATGCTTAGAAGTTTAAAAAATTGCAGTAGAGTAATTAACCGTGCAATGATACATCTGCCTTGTTTTACGGCTGGGTTATACAACGGAACGTTAATTTTTAGAGAGGGCATTTTAATTGCTGGCCGAAAGAAATAGCATATCGGGGTCTAAAATCTAGATGTACAGTGAATACAGTTGAACTTCTATTTAACGAAATTCTGTTTCCGGAAATTTTCTTTTTAACGAAAGTTTCTCTTTCATTTTGATTTTGCACAAAAATAACATGAGATATAATTTTTTAAATAACGAAGACAAATTATTTTTAACGAATTTTTTCAAGACCAAATTTTTTAAACTTGAATCACCCTACATTAAAAAAAAAAAATCCGGGAAAAAGCGGAAAATGCACTGTCATCAAAGTTGCCATCTACTCTCCGTTTTTTCGCCAAATTTGCATTTAAGGTATTCACCCGCATTCAAGATGGAAATTCACCTATCTTCAAGACGGGAAAATTCTGTTTTTAGAAACAGCGTCATATTTAAAAAAAATCTAAATAATAATTACCGAAACGTCAGCGAAGGCTTACTCTGGAGGCACGAAAAGTTTTTAGTTCCTGTTAATTTTACTGTTAATCTGTCTGTTAAGCGATAAAGCATCCGATTAGCTTGTAATTAATGTTACTCGTTGAATTGGATCATATCACATGTAAATTTCCAACTGGGTGAAAAATATCCGGACCAGGATTCAAACCAGGGATCGCTTGGCTGAAGTCGCCAGTGCTGTACCATCTGACCTATATCGGACGAACCTGGTGGAACTTTTTCACCTAGCTAACCTTATTGATTAAAGCATCTGGTCTGAAATCTGGTTCAGCTCAACAGAATAAATCGCAGGTAATGGAACTCCAGAAATCGCTGGATACGAAATTACACTAGATTAATTTTAACACAATTATTCTAACTGGTAAATAAATCATATCAGATGTAAATTTCCAACTGAGCGAAAAATGTCCGAACCAGTATTCGAACCAGGGGCCTCTTCTAAATTGCTAAGCTTCACCCAAGAGATCCCTGGTTTGAATCCCGGTGCGGACATTTTTTGCCCAGTTGGAAATTTACATCTGATATGACTTATTCTTATCTTAAATTCTTATTTATGCTTATTTATTATTTATTCTTATCTTATTATATCTTATCTTAAAAATCCAGTATTCAGTTGAACTTCTTCGTATAGATTTAGTAGAATCTGCTTCTGCGGAGGATGTGCGTGGAATCTATATCGTTCCAGTAGAACATAGCAACAGAAAAAATCGATGCAGATCGACAACATAAAGAAAAAAAAAGAAAGAAACCGCAAATTTCAAACCGCGTAACGCATATTCTTTTCGTTGTCCATTTTCGTAACTAGGGACTTGAACTGAAAACTCGATTTTCGGCTAAATTAACAGCAAATATTGAATACGTTCTCCATTTCTCTTTTTTAAACATAATATTGTATGTTCCATTGCATGCATATGATAACAACACTTAATTTAATTGCTAGTTTAATGGCGATTCATGTCTCTCACAGTTTTCGTTAATTAAATAAATGGGATGAATTAATTACTTTACCTAATTGTTTTATCATGCCTAATATTTTGCGAAACGTCTGATATTGCTCTGTGCTTTGATAAATGACTTATTAGACTTTTACCTTGTTATCAAATTATACATTATCCTACTTTAATGACTTATTATGTTCTATTATTTAATTAAGTAGAAAATATATTATCGAATTTATAAATGCAATAAATAAAGCAATGAATTATATCATATGTTGAAAGCTAACCTAACATTAACTTTTTAATACGTTTACTTAGCGAGATATTTTAATGTGTTTAAGTCCTTATTGTTTTCACTTTGGCTTCACTGAGAGAATTTATTTGACATTTAATTTCTTTTGATTGTCGTAATGTAATATCAGTCTTTGCAGTAAAAAGTTTATTGATTCAATTTATCTGTTCGCTTTTGTAGTGTGTCTTTTATGTCGCTTTATGTATCCTTCAGTAGCTTTCGTAAAATTTCTTTAATTTACATGATATTCCGATAAATTTTTGAAGTATATTTAATTACGCTGCTTTATATTAAAAAGGGGTAAAGAAAATCAAATTAATTTTCATAAATTCTTATCAGTGCATTGTCCGTATTATGTTGTTTCAATTTGCTTTTAATTAATG
The DNA here is from genome assembly GCA_963932465.1 of Maratus speciosus. Taxonomy (NCBI): domain Eukaryota; kingdom Metazoa; phylum Arthropoda; class Arachnida; order Araneae; family Salticidae; genus Maratus; species Maratus speciosus. The sequence continues at coordinate 360,884,821 of OZ010800.1, read as the reverse complement.
TCATAATTTTCTCAATATTGTGAGAAATTATCTTTTGCTGTAACGTGTATTGTAAACTTTTCAATGATAAGGATGTTCTCAAATCCAAACCGACTACTTTACAACACATTTTTTAACTCATTTTAATTCGTAAATGTATCAAATTCATAAGGTATTAATTATTCTTATGAGTAAACTATGTAATCGAATTGTTTTTTTTTTTTTTTTCATGTTTCGGCAAAGGCATAAGGACGGTATTTCAGAAAATACCGTCAAAAACGGCGTTTTGAACCGAAATTCCACACAACGACAGTCTCACCCGTATGCATGAAACAAAACTGACGTCCTGAGATAACACTACCTGTAATTAATTTATTAAAGAATAACGGAAAATTACAGTAGGGTAACTCTAGGAAATATGGCCATAGTTTTTAAAGATTGAAATAAAAATTCTTAGAATGCAAATACAAGAAATTTTGATGCATATTTGAAATTCTTATACATATACTCATCATATTTTGGACAAAAAAAATTAAATATCGAGAACAAAAAGTGGAAAACAAAATTGAAATTAAAATGGCAAATGGCCATCTCTCCTTCAAGCAGAAAGAAAAGATGACGTTAAAATAGAAAAAAATAACACATTTCATGTAGTTAATCATGAAAAACACACAGAAATTTGTAAAGATGCAATTATATCATGGAAAATCAGTAAATAAAATTTGAATAAACAAAATTTAAAGTATAATTTCAATCTTTCTCTTTTCCTAAAGTTTTACCGCATTTTCGGCAAAGATCTTGATGGTTTGTAAAAACGTTTCATGGAACCACTTCTGGCACCTTTTGCATTGTATGCAGTCATTCTTTTTGGTTGTGGTATTATATTCTTCTCCACAACCAATTCTATTCCCTCAGAATCTGTAGAATCTAATAATTTCGAATGTAGTTCATATCAAATGTATTTCCTGTTTTTTTTTTGTTTTTTTTTTCACGGTTTTAAGTTTATTTATCAACTTTATCTGTTTTTGGAATGAACGTTTCCGAAGTTTTTCAATATTTTCTGAAACAAAAATACTTCGTTAGGCCCTATTATATTATTGCTATTGAAATATTTATATTAGTTAACATTTAAATAATTATATCAATTAATATAATTATAGACATAAAAATTATATAATTATTTTAAAAATAATTATCATTTAGTTAAAATCCTCACTCCGTATAATTTTGAAATATTGATTATAGGTGGCCATCTCTCCTAAAATTGATGGGCAGATTGCCACCCAAATTAAAGCGTCACTCCGCCATTGTACGTCTTTGCTTTAGACTTAAAAGCGAAGATTGGATTATAAAAGTGCTTTAAAAGTCCTTATAGTAAAAAAAAAATGAAACATACACTGCAAATAGAGGCATCTTAAATTAAGACATACATGTGACTGAAAAGGAATTTCAGACACTTAAGTATCTGAATCTGAAAATTCAGTCATGATAGATGTCTTAATTTAAAACATATAAGTGTCTTACTATGATCATGGTCTAAACGAACTGAGAAATGTGTCTAAAAAATCTGCAAGTGTCTAATTTTAAGACACTTTGTAACTCCGTTCGCATTAACCACCAGGGGGCACTCTCAGTTGCGCATGCGTTTTAGATGCCTTTCGTTCAAATTGGATGTTCGTTTGTAATTCAAACTGAACGTTTGTTTTTATGTACGCGTACATTTTAACTAATAATTTATTTCGACTTGGTGCGATTTTTGCGGAATGTGAAGTTCCGGGATTTAATCCTTATCGACATAGTGGTATTCCGTATTAATTTATAGCAATAACTATAATATAGTGTTCTTTGTCTCGTCAAAGCAGGTAAAGAGAACTGTTGTCTGGCGGGCTATGTTTTAAGGATGAAAATATTCCATTCTTTTAATAGAGCTAGCCGGATGTGCAAAAGGATTTTCTTTTTCAAATATCAAAGTCTGCTTAACTCACGGATACTAAAGTAGCCTCCAATCCGGACGTCTGCTGGGCGGATGTGTTTAGAAATAATCAGACCTTTTTCCAGGTAAGTGAGACCTTCACTATGTATTGAAAACTCTCTGCGAATGTTTTCTCTTTAAATAGAGACCTCGCACGAGCCTATAGCTTTATTAGCTCCTGAGTTATGCCAAAATTTGTTTAAAGCATTTTGCCTATGGGATTTCCATGTTAAAATTTTATCTTTCTAATATTTAAATATCTACTATTCAAATCATCTGCAATCATGTTTCTGTATTATTTTCCATCCAATGTTATCTTAAAATAAGTTTTGGCGAGTCTGCATGGTGCATTAGTGGTTACTGAATCTACTGAGATACACCATCCTAAGCCTTCTTTCTCTGTATACTCGCACGCCATTACTTTAAAAATAGCAGTGACAGCACCTGTTGATTGGCTCATAATTTCTTAACTACCATCAAGACTATATTAACAGTGTTTTTGAAGATTAATTATTACACCGGAGTACCTTTTATATGGGTTTTTTTTATTAATACAATATTTTTATAAGCATTTAATGCGACAGCATTTGTAACGTTCACATCGGTTTTACATTTCTCATAGGTTTAATATGTGATATGTACTGAAATTCCTAACTCTTTATAGTAAACATCCTTATTTGATTTTTATTTATTATGTACGCTTTTATTTATTATGTATGCTTTTCATGTCTGATGACGTTTTCTTGCGTCTCATATTTTATACACCGTGATAAATTTTAAGTTATTTAAAAGAATATAGTTCGAAAATCCTTTCATTTACCCATATCAGTAATTCCCCCATACATACAGCGAATTACTTGTCTTCATTTATTAATTTAAACTGTTTTGACTGATATAACTCATTAAATTCGGTCAGTGAATCTGTTTTTTCGTTCTGCTATATACTTTTGTTGTTTCCGATCATTTTAGAACTATTCTATTTGCTATACTGAAAGTAGTCAACTTCAGATGTTTCCATTTTCAAGCCCGGTGATTCACACCACAATTTGAAGACTCATCAGAAATCGTCTGAAATCTGTAGACGTAGAAGCGGAGAAAATTTTGTTGGCGTCGTCAATAAATCTTCTTATTTAATGATTTAGAAAATGTTCTCGCCTTATCTCTGTATTAGTCATAATGATTATTTGTAGATTCTTAAATTCATGTAATTATGTGCTGTTAACATAATTGTAAAAATACGGTAAATATATACAGCTATATTTCATTTGAAATCAATTATAAGATTGATTTTTTGATTATTTTTAGTAAAAAAGAAATCTGAAATTTAAAATGAATATCAGTAAAAAGGTAGAATTTTATACTATATTTACTTAACCCTAACTAGATTTTGCACTTAAAGCTGAACCGAATCACAATGCAGAGTTGGAATTTTTCTAGAAGAAGGACTTGATTAAAGCATGGGTAAAGTTTGACATGTCCCCCCCCCCCCGCCCCCCACCACCATCACCTACGATTTTTGCTGCCCCAAATTCGATATGCAATTTTTTTAAAGCATATACGTTAAATGTGATTCGACATTGTATATTGGTTATAATCAGTATTTTGAACTTAAAAAGTAGAACAAGATTAAAAGTTAAGTACAAAAAATTTTAAATACAGTAAAAACTATTAATCGCGGGCACCTTCAGAACGCTGAATCTGTCTGCTATTCGATTGTGTTAGCTTTTATGAGGTAAATATATATACAGTGAAACCTCCCTGTGCGACCACCTCCCTGAACGACCATTTTTTCATGGAACGAAATTTATTCCCATAGGCTCAATACTAGTTTTACCTCTATTCAGAGACCACCCCCAGTTGAACTCCCTCCATTAAAGACCCATTTCTTTGAAGAAAATGAAACAAATTCCGTTTTTTCCGGGTCGCTTGAAAAAGGTTTTATTAGAATAATAATTCCGGAGAGCGCATTATTTATCAAACTTCTAAACTAAGTTTAGAATTTTTATTCATTCCGGTAACTTTTAAGTGTTTAAACCCCTTTGTTCCTTTTTAGGCAATGAATTTAACTCTGATGACAAATTAAGGATGACGGTCAATAAACTCCCCTGCCCTATTCTGTCAGGAAACTCTCAAAGAAATAAATAAAGTAATGAAATCGTCATAATTTGTTCCAGACCAAAAAAAAAAAAAAATGCATTTATTTACTGAATTTCGAAAGGACTTGGAAATAAAATTTATAGTAGATAAAACCATAAAAGCAAAGCAAACGTCAATGTATTCATTTTTTAAACTCTGCAGTAATTAACTTATGCAATTAAATTTGTTTTGATACTTACATTTTCATATGTTTTCTTAATTTGAAAAATATAATTTTAGTAACATTAATTGTTAAGTTTTTTCAACAATTAAAATCTAGATTTTAACCTGACCTCCATTAAGAGACCACCTTTTGGAGCGACCAATTTTTATTGGAACGGAAGTGGTCGCTTTAGGGAGGTTTTACTGTATATTGATAAAGGTGAGTGTTCGCTAAAGACAACTGTTCGTATGAAGGCTTTGCAGTAAAATCTCCATAACGGACACTCCTAAATAAGGGACACCACTATTTAGGAAAAACATTTTTTTATTGAAAATATGCAAAATTTTTATACACTTATACCTCAGAAAAGCAGACACCTCCGAACGTCGGACAAATACTACGGTTCCGAGGTGCCCGCTATTGAGAGGTTTTACTGTATTAAGACAAATATATTTTGTTTTAAACCTTATTCTACTCTATAAATTCATAATATTGGTTAATAATAAATATTAATTAATAAATATTACAATATAATACTCATATACTGTAAATTTGGGGAATCCAGTGTTAGATTTTATTTAACACAGAAATAAAAATGCTTACTAATTTACTGGGAATATGTTATTTAAATGGGAAAAAATTGCACAATATAGCAGGGATGGGATTCTTTCTGAAGGAGTGAATCATTTTTTATAAATGGGAGTAATTTGTTACCATAAAGCAGAGCTGATTGCAGCATGGGCAAACTGGGCTGTTTCTATGGTCCTTTAGCTTTACGGGCCCCTAAATTTGGTGCGAAATTTCCATAAAGCTGATATTTTAAATTTGTTTTGATCTTACACTTATTTTAATAAATATTTTGCACTTTTAGAACATGATTAGGCTAAAGAAAATGATATATTTATCCAAATATCTATTTGACGGCATCGAATGGGCTTAATTTTTTTTTGTAACAGTATATGAAGGTAATGGGGGGAGGGGAGAATAAATACTAGGTCTTTAGACTAGAAGCAATTTGAAGTTCTCACTAAAAGTAATAAACATTTTTGATGCCGTAGATCATATATGATAACACATAAATACATATTTAGGTGAATATATATATATATATATATATATTATTCTATTCTAAAACTACAAAATACTGATTACAATCCTCATAAGGTCAAAACTGATTTAAAATATCAGCTTTATGAAAATTTCATACCCAATTTGGGGTACCCTAAAATCAGGGGGCAGAGAAGCATCCCAGTTTTCACACGCTGCAATCAGCTCTGCTGTATGGTAACAAATTATTCCCATTTATAAAAAATGATTCAATGTGGTCAAACATGGCTGCGTATATGGCTTACAAAGAAAAGTGGTCAAAGATAGCTTCATATTGGCTTTAAAAAAAAAAAAAAAAAAAAAAAAAAAAGGCTCAAAGATGGCCGCAATTAAGACATTTGAAATGTCTGAAATTCAGACGCAAGAAGTGTCTGAAAATTTTAAGACATTTTAAAACGTCTGAAAATTGAACACTGCGTTTCAGACACTTAAATGTCTGAATTTCAGACATTTCAGTTTACAGTGTAGGTACAGCAAACAGTCACATACGTTACTCACCAAAAATATCCAGCCAGTAAATTAAATAAACATTAAATATACACTTTCTTTTTATAATTGAAGAACACACTGCCACTTCGCAATGAATGAACACGTTAAACTATTTCTTACGAACAAAGTTTATGCTGCAATCTATGGTATAGTTTTGAAATATTTAGACTGGCTACTCTCTCTATAGCCATCATCCTCTCTCCTCTATGGCCATCTATCCTAGAATTACCCTGTTTAAGATGTAATTAATTTATCAGAAAATAAAACTCTTCAATTATATATTACTTCAATAATGATGAGTCCAAGCGGGGTTCAACAAATGGTCACCAGGAATGTGTGACAGGAATGCTAGGTTGCGTTAGAAGTGTTTATATTTTAGTACCACTGTTTCCGAAAAATAATCTTTGCTTTATTTAAAGCAAAATTCTATGTAATTCTATAAAAATCTATGAAACTTGGCACGAAAATACTTTAAGTTAAAACCAAGAACACTTCAAATATATTTTTATTTTAACAATCGATTTAGACTTTTAGAAATTTAACTTCGAAAGATTTGTCTTAATTACCAATTATCCTGTTTCACACAACAGAGGAATAACTGATAAGTAACAGGATTTTTTCATTTTATTTATTCATTGTCCTCCTTTCGTAAGATACTTTTTTTAAATATTTGCAGGAAATCTTTTTCTTAATTAGTAGCATGTGTTCTTTAACTGACATCACATAAATGAAGTAAACTATTAAAAATGTGCAGCAAACTGTCCTGTCATTCGACCGTTTTCAGAGAAAACGGTTACATAACCGTAATTTAACTCTATTCTGACCATAATACGGTCAGAATTGAGTTAAATAACCGTTTTGTATAAGAAAGGTTGAATGACGGACAATTTTCTGCAGTGAAGCATTGCATAAATATCTAATATAGCAGAAAATCTATACATAAGTAACATTATTTTTATATTTGGACAGCAACATAATCTTGGACAGCAGATGTACAAATTTACCCAAATGTTCAAACATCAGATATTTTACACAAGGCCCGACTTACGCAGGGGCATGCGGGGCAGTTGCCCCGGGCCCCCCTTTTTAGGGGGCCCCCCATGAGAGTAGTCAGGATTTTCATTAAAAAGTGCCAAATGTTTAAAATTAAACAAAAGTGACCAATATTCATATGCTTTCAAACATTTAGGAAGGAAGTGCGGTCCCCCTTCCCCCCTCTGCTTCCAGTACCCTCTCCACACATGCAAAAAACAAACTATATCACTAGAAAACTAATGATTAATATTTTATTATGCCAACTTAGTATTCTATTGTTTTCAAAAGAAATTCTTTATTAACGTTTTTCTCGTAACGTGGCAAGTTAATACCATAAATGATGACCAATTTGGGGCATTTTCTTTTAGACATCTTATAACGTACGTAGATAAAGTAAAAGCTTGCAAAGAAATACTCGTGTCAATCAATCTACCATTTTTTTCTACTATTATCCTACAAGTATGTTTTCTTAAAATTGTGACAACCTTTTTGCGACACACTGTATACAGATGTAAGCAGTACCGGGTACAAAACTTATGTATATAATAGAATATGTATGAAGTTTAGTACTAGCTACTTCCACATTATTAAAAAAATCTATAGATAGATAGAAGGGGGGCCCCCCCCAGAATGATTCTTGCCCCGAGCCCCCCCCCCCCCCCATAGCCTAAGTCGGGCCCTGATTTTACACATCATAGTTTAAAACTCATATACGAGAAAAACAGTTATAAAATAAAATACATTCAGATCAGTGGAGAAAGAAGAAAACAGTAAATAAACAGCTTAGCCCAATCTTATACTGTAAAACAAAGTAATCGAAATATTATTTTGGAATAAACACACATAAAATTCTTCCTTTAAGCCAGGAAAAGAAAGCATTATATAATAACAGAAGAATTGCTCTTTTGACTACCGAAGACATCAGTGGTAATGTTTGACAACTAAAAAAGTAGGAGTCTGTGCTTTAAATGACCCAAGAAAATGACAATATTATTCTTCTCGAGAAGTTAGGATGAAAACTGAAAGTTTCTTTGTTTTAAAGAATGAAATTTAATGGCATAAAATAAAATAAAAACAGAGAAAATCTTCGGTTATAAATTTTCGATTTTATTCACTTAGGAGTGTGTGACCAGAATTTATTTAACAAATGCTGAGCTGCGGTATTTGTTTTAAACTTAAATGCAACGTTAAACTGAATAACGCTAAGTTTTCTTTCTATTTCCTTATTGAATGTATGCCTTAAGAATTTAAAACAACAACTAGATAGTACCCGTCAAAATTTGTCGGCAAACAATTTCAAGTCTCCGGACAAAATATGTTTATAAACTTATTAAAATGTCCGACATTTTTACAAAATAATTGTTAGCAATAGTTGAAAGAAATAATAATGTTTCCTTTTAAAACCGGATTGAAGACCGGCTGCATGCTAATTCTCTTTATAAGTATACAGACAATAGTATACAATTTTTAATTAATTTTTCAACTACTTTTCAGCAATGAAATTACGCTTGAAATTATTGAATATTAAAGACGTGAATAATCACTTTGCTAACAAGTCGTAAACCAACTTAGTGAAAAATGTTCAAGCCGGGAATCCTTGTGGTTTAGTGGTAGAGCACTGGAGATCTATTCCAGGGGCCCGGGTTCGATTCCCGGCTTGGACATTTTTCACTAAGTTGGTTTACGACTTGTTAGCAAAGTGATTATTCACGTCTTTAATATTCAACATAGTATATTTCTCAAAGATAGAGTGCGCAGTAAATTGGTCAGTGATACTTGTACGCACTGTCAGCCACATTTCAAAATATGGAATTTCCTGTTGAGTGTATTTTGTTCAGCGATAGTGTCTACATCCAGTGCTTGTTATGATGTTAGCCCTTTTCGTACAAATCATGATAAATCTAGTCAAACGTTTGAGACAATATCTTTATTATTCTTAAAATTGAAACGAAATTCCATTCGGTTTATAATGAGACACCCTGTATTTTTTGACTAAATAAGTAGATTACGACATTAGTTTCCTATCCAAATTTACTTTTTTTATGTAATATCATCTCTTTCAGTTTATCGCGAACACCCTAGGGGATGTACATATATAACATTATCATTTTAGGGGGAGGGTGGGGTGTCTGGCACATGATATCGTAAGATATCTCTTGGGGTAGGGGTGGGATTTGTCTTTTGATATCGTTATCATTTTTGATTCAACCAAAATTTTCTCTTTTTATTTGTAACTTGGGCTTTACATCAAAATAGTATGTTATCTTTTTTAGTCTGTTATCTATTTTTATGAAAATACAAAGTTATTATTAAAATCATTAAATGATTATAAAATTATTTAATTCCAAAATATGGAATACCCCAACTTTTGGCATTCCTATTCTTCTTGTCATATGTATATGCATATATAATCCGCTGTTCGAGAAACCATATGCAAAGTATGTTAAAATGATACTTGTGTTTACTAGTAAATAAAAGAGAAAGAATGTTGTCCAGCTTTTTTGTTGATAAGAAGTTCTGTCTGCGCACTCACACTCCTCGTGCGGGGCCAGGCATGTATACATTATTAATGCAGAATGCATTATGTAACAAATTGTTATTATTAAATACTTTCAAATAGCAACTATTTCTTTTAAGTGTTATTTGATATAAAGTTGTTTCATATATAAGGTTATATTTTATTGACTTCCCTTCATTTGAATCAATTAAGTATGCAAAATGAGACATTGTAATGTAACCATAAATTAACCATAATTAATGTAACCATAATGTAACCATAATTAAATGTAACCATATTTGTATGTAAAAAAAATTCAGAAATCGAAAGAATTTTTAGACATTAATAACGATATCTTTACGAAGGGGGGTGGGGTGTCGAGGGATGATAGCGTAAGATATCGTAATGCGGGGAAGAGGATCCAAAATTACCAAAACGTAAGCCTACAGCCCCCTATCAAAACATACTTTAAAAATCATTTTTTACACTTTCCAACGTAGTTGAAAAGTGTTAATATATTCAATTTGTCTGTCAGCCATCTGTCTCTTCAACTCACGTAAATATACTAGTATAGCTATGTAAATGACATAAGCTATTAAGAATTACATAGCATGTACGGCATTGAAAATGTAGTGTGTAGAATTTACACTTCGTTTATACAAAGGCCGATCAAAAGAACTCCATTACATTATAGTCTATAGAAAAAAATCTTTTGAAATCTATTTTAATGATGTTACATTATTTTTAATATATTACTGACGGGTACTAGAACTTGCTTTCTGTAGAATATGATGTGCATAACATTTATAGATCATTTACTGCGACATCCAATATAATTCAGTTATAGTACTGTCTATGAACAATAATTGTTGGAAAAGCGTTTTCAGTTGTGGCATACGTTTTTAAATTTAACTTAAGTTTTGCCTGTTACTTGGTGTGTATATTTAAATTCTATAGATCATACACAGGCTGTGCAAAATTATTCGAGTACATTGCCGTTTGTCCGATGAAAAATCCTAAATGGGAATTTTCAACTGCGTTAGCATTTCCTAACTGAGTTTCTGCACAATATGTAGCACATATACAAATCCATAGATCATATACAGGGATTCACAAAAGAGTTTGAATTATTATCTTACCATAGATGGTATTGTTAAAATTAATCGTTCAACTGTTTTATGCATTTTCCAAATTTTTAAGTAGATATCACATTTCGCCTTAACCCCTTGGGGAAAAGCGGCACGTATACGTGCCGCATGAAGCGCACAGAATCCTTGTTTTTCCTCACCAGTAAAATTATACTGCAAAATTTTCCTTATTTTATCAGCGCATTTTCACGACTCAAGAAAACACAAATTTCTGTTTTTAAAAAACGGTGACTAAAGATTAAAATTTTCGTAAAAGGCTCCCGTCCCGAAGGGGTTAATAAACGCTGACGTTCTGTTACAGTATTCTGAATGTATTGGAAAGAATGTATCATCTGTGATTGACGCATGATTTTTCTTTCTTATTTAATATTTAAAAAAATATTCTGGTCTGTTTTTTGAAAATTCGTATATACCCGAAAGCAACCCACAAGAATGAAATCTCAATAAGAAATTGAAAAAAAAAAAAAAAAAAAAAAAAAAATAGAGTGAAACCATGAATGTTCCGGGTCAGCTAATCTGGATGCTACTATTTCCGAATAGACTGTTCCTCGTATCTTATGTAAAAATTTAACAATTACATAATGTTTTCTTTTAAGAAATACTGGTATTGGAAATGCCTAACTCACTAGAACCCTAAGACTAGAACCACTAGAACAGGCTAAATTCCTGACTTGCAGAAAAAAAATATAGAGATTACCCGAACCACGAGACATGCATGACAGTTACGATTTCTCATGAAAATATGGCTATACTCTAAAAAATAAATGTGTAAATTAGTCACTTTTCCATAAATATATATGTGTAAATTTGTAAAATTACACTTTTGTTATAAAGTTTACACTCCTGTCATAAAAATTTACCTGTATTTATATTATCGGCTTAATGGAAGAGTGTAATTTGTTATCAAATCAAAAACTGAAACAAGTGGGTAAACGTAAGAAATTGTGCGGATTTAAGCGAATTGATGTGTCAATGTAAATTTACAAATTTTGCATATTACACAACTGTTTGTGTATTTTTCATATTACATCGAAATATTTGTAAGAACACATACATGCTTAAGAACAGAATAATACACAGAAATATGCATACGAATTTTACACAGTTATATGTGTAAGAACAGAATATTACACAGTAATAGTGCAAGAACAGAATATTACGCAGAAATATGTGTACTTATGTGAACACAATAAATATCGCTGCTTTAAAACTTAGCTTCCATAATAGTAACTGAATGGTCAAAATGGTGCTTTGGAAAGTTGTATTTCCTCAGTTCGTATCCCGTTTCGGTAGGTATTGCTTGTTTACTGTAGATTGAATTAAATAGAGAATTTCTCCTGTTGATGTATAAGTATCTTTGAAAACGTGTGACTAAAAATGATAGAAATGAAATTACGACAAAATACCGAAATAGTATTGGCATCACAATTTCTTTATCTTAACGAAATTTTATTTTACAATGTATTTATTTTGATTATACAGGTTTTGTGCATAAATTGTGCACACGATTTTAGGACTTCAAAACAACTCTAACAGAAAGATGCCATACAGTATATATAATTTCAGACGATCCTGTTTCTTGTAAATTAAAGGTACTCTATTTTGTGGTCTTAAAACAAATCTGCTGGAAGGAGAAAAAACACACCAAGCACATGAGTTTGTTCTTCATGGAAAGTTTTTTACGACCTTAAAATAAATAGTTCAAAATTTACATCCAAAATTATAACGTTATGTTCTATGTACACAAAATCCATCGTTTTTGTATATTACACAGATATATGCGTAATGATGTGCAATTTACACGTTAAACTGTATGTTTCAGAGTTATCTAATAACCTATTACACATTTAAGCAGCTTAATGTGTTATCATCAAATACACAGAACAATATGTATTTTGAAATTGACAAACCACGCGTGTATTTGACAATTTACAATAGCCCCTTTACATATATACAGAGTGTCCCAGGATTATTGGGACAAACTTTAAGGAGAGGTAGGGGACATCACAAGGATTCAGGTTTGCACAGCAACCTATGGTCGGAAACGGCTTCATTCGCCGTTAGGTGGTGTTGTTCAAAGACCCACGTTCTTGGCTACCACGCTCTCCTGATTTAAGCAGCATATATTTCTTTCTTTGGGGTGCACTGAAAAAGGTTGTGTACACAACGCCTGTGGATTATGACATGGATCTGGTTGCAAGACTCGTCTGCGCTGCTGCGGAAATCCAACAAAATACATGTGTATTTGAGCGAGTCCGCCAATCCATGGTTCGACGGTGTAATACATGCATCGCTAGCAATGGCGGAAACTTTGAAGATCTTTTGTGACATTTTTAAATATCATCTACCACAGCACATGTAACATCTTTGATCAATAAATTACTTCAGATTATCTCAGTCTTGTGTCTCTTCGTTTCTTGGATCTGTCATACTACTTTCCCATGACGTTTCCGACCATGAGTCGCTATGCAAATCTGAATTCTTGTGATATCCCCTACCTCCCCTTAAAGTTTGTTCCAATAATCCAGGGGCACCCTGTATACAAATCGTTTTTGTAGCATTAGTACACCTGTTTTAATGTGTAAATTTACGCATTTATTTTTTAGAGTGTAGTACAGTAGCTAATAAAGTTATTCCTTGTCTATTACAAATATATATACATTTGTATAATTATCTTAAATGTTTTCCCAAACAAAACTATCCCAAAAGACTTTTTTGAACAAAAGTCACGTATCTCAATGGTATTTACATTTTTAGAAAATCGATAGTAATAACCTAATAGTCTAAATGTCATTGCTCTTTGTAAGAAAAGTAATTTTTGCCGTGAGAATAGTTCATATATATATATATGCGTCGTAATAATCATCTAGAGAAAAATTGATTCCGTTTCTAAAATAGTATAAGAATATTTTATTTTATTTTTTAATTTTTCTTTTGACAGGAATAGTAATATTTTTCTCTAAAAATAGATAATAACCTGAAAATTTATTTGGAAATAACTGTAGTTAATTCTAACGAATGTTAACCCGTCTTTAATTACGTCCATAAGGCATTTTTATAACTCTGTCTCATTACTGTTCCTTTATTCTATTTATTTGGTAATTACCGTAAATGCTCATATAAAAAGTTCTTGTCTTGTTACGGTGGCTACCTTCACATTTTTATAAAAACTTTTTGATTGCTTTGATAGTTATTTTAACTTGTGAGTAATTGCGTACTACGTAATAGTGTTTATAATATTTATATGTTTTTCAATCGAACGGAGGCTGATATCTTAACAACATAGTATGATCGATTTATAATAAAATCCGAGTGAAGAAAAGTGTAAGTAACCATTCGGGTGCGAGCTATTCTAGTCTGCGAATCGAACGTAGCTAAACGCCACGTTAGGCTTAATGGAAAAAATATGCTAACATATGACAGCTAAATGACAATTTCTTCTACTTGAAATACTGTTTGTTCAGCATATTTTCATATAAAACATGTATATCATACCCAATTATAATGTATTAAGTTCTAAATTAAAAACAAGCTATTATAAACATCATGTTACTAGATATAAAAAAACGAACACTGTTGCCATTCACAATTTCCGAATCTTGAAACAAATAAATGACTCTTTGAACGCTACATTAAAATAATATATAGGTTAGCGTCAATGCTGCTCTTAAAATATTTATAAAAGTATATTAAAACCTTTAAGTATTTTAACTTTGTTTAAAACTTTCAAAAACTATCCAATTAAGTTCTGAATTAAAAATAACGGATAACTATCTATAAACAACCGGAAGTAAGAGCTGTAGTCAGCTACACTAGCGCCCTTGGCTTAAGATTTACCGAAAATCAGGTGATATTTCTTGCTAATTCTCTGGCGTCATCTATCAGCGATTAATATAAACAAAGAAATTTTCTGTTGAAATCGTACTTTTTTCATGCATTTTATCAGATTTGAAGGCATTGCAAATAAAATGAATATTTCTTATCAATTCTCATTGAAATTGAAACAAAAAGAATGTATTACACAGTGGTACAACATATTTTAATTATCTTGCAGATAAAATTACGAATTTTAGCATAATCAGTTTATAGCGAAAAAAAAAGTCATTAATGAAATAAACTTTCAGAAACAATGCAGATTAAAATCATTAAAAATTTGCTGATTAGCGTATTACAGAATAATTCAAAATTAGTTTCTGAGTAGTAAAATAATTTGTAAGTCACAAAATTAAAATTGGATAAAGAATAATATATAGAAATAACCTTCTATTCAGTAATATGAATATGTAAAATATATATTATAGGAGAAATTACGCTTAATTCTATAAAACTTTTTATAAAATATTTTATATATCCATATTACTGAGTAGAAGGTTATTTTTACATATTATTCTTTACACTATATTAATTATGTGACTTACAAATTAGTTTACTACTCAGAAACTAATTTTGAGTTATTCTGTAATACGCTAAACAGCAAATTTTTAATGTAGGGAGAACCTAAACAAGCATTTTCGTCATAGAATGTGTAGCTGGAAATGTCGCGTTTAAGCGCTGGTGACTAAACAGTAGTTTACATAATTTCTTTGTTCTAATCATCAAAAATCAAAGGATAATACTTTTTGATTAACAAAATGAATGAGGCATCTTTATTTTTTTTAAGTCAGAAAAACATTTTTTTTTAATACTGTTTAGATGATTTACCATTTACATTCCGTCATTTTTGATGGGGGCTATATACTAGAAGCGTAATAAAGAGTGTCCCAAAATTCAACAAAAAAGTAATTTTGATAAAAAAAACACAGGTTTATAATTAAAAATTGTATTTTTTTTTTATTGATTTATGAAGTATACAGTATAGAGTTACGTATGGAATAGAATATCGGGGAAATTGCCACAACGGCTTTGCTGGACGTCCCAAAATTCACGAAAGATTTCAATTTTGCGCCATTTGTGCCTACATTTTTGTGTCTAGATTGCCAGATATGGATGTGGACGGCATGTGGTTTCAACAAGACGAGGCCACATGACATACAGCCCAAGAAACAATTCAATTACTGCATGAGCAGTGTTGTAGTTGGAAAAAACTATTTGAGGGAACTCACCTTTTCATAGAGTAGATGTTGATGCCACCGGATTTTTGCTAAGCCAAAATCCAATTTAAATCATTTAGACCAAAACCAACTTTTTTCAATTAACAGTTATATTTATTAGAATAGACTCCCGATAATCCGAGTAAATATGCACCAAGCTCACCTCGGATAAGCAAAAAACTCGGATAAAACAGATTTACACAAATCGGCAACCACTAAGGAAATGGAATATAATTTTTTACTTTATTCATTATTTTTTATTGTACTATTAACATTTCTTTGATATACATTTCCGTTGCTTTTAAGAAAAACGGGGTATGAAATTGTTTATTTGAAAAAGCCCTTGATAGTTTTCTTTTGTGTTGAATGTCAATTTTGCTGCAGTAGTACGCTACTGAATAGCTACCAATTTCTAAGATTTTTTCTTACACTAAAACTTACTAGCAAATTTTGCCGAATTTAATCGCCGAATTCTAACAATTGTCAACGATTAAATATGGCAAAAATTTGTATTCAATTTTAGAGGTAACAAAACCGTACAAATTGGCAGCTATGTGATTCTATTAGTGTCATGAGAATTGCAGGTGTAGCCTCTTCTTTCTGCTCAAAGTATTAAATAGGTTTTTTTTTCAATCGAACTTATAACTTTGGAATGGATCATTTTTTTCTGATGAGCTGATGGCTTCCATTATTATGAAACAGCCATTATAAATGAAGTTTTAGATGAAGATGAAAGAGCCGTCGTAAAAAGTTAGAACAGAATGGGAAAAAGAATGGCAAAAAATATTATGGCCATTTTTTCCTTCATTCTGACCAAAAAATCATAGTTCTAACTTTTTACGACGGCTCTTTCATCTTCACCTAACACTTCATTTATAATGGTTGTTTCATAATAATGGAAGCTATCAGACCATCAGAAGCAAATAACTCGGTTAAAACGGCTTATGAATATAAGTTAAACGGATGTTCTTAAATCTAGCATAAATTACCGTTTGGCTTTAAAAAAAAAATAGTTCTCGTTCGCGATATATATATATATATATATATATAATGGAAGACGGTAGTATTCCAGTGACGCAGCCTTAAGCCTAAAATCGTAAAAATGGCGGAACTCATATATACACCTAACTCAAGATCAAAGGAAACGGGAAAAGCCGCCACTTCATAACTCAGCAAATATAGCGCATATAGTTCTGATTTTTTAAAAACAGTCTTATATCTGCAGTCTTATCCTATTCTGAAATTTTTACATTTCTACATGCAGTATATTTTGAGATCTCGAAACCCATTTTTAAAGTACTTGCGATAGATAAAGTTCCTAATTTCTATTTCTGGAAAATGGCCCGGTCGATTTTCTTTAAACTGATATATAATATGAATTTGTTTTAGATGAAGGGAATGAGATAATACTTGTGTCCGGGAAAACTCTTGTTTTTTATGTAATTCGCAATTATTTTTTCTCAAAAATGACATGCACGATTTTATTAAAATTAATATATAATATAAATCTGTTTGATATAAAGCGAATAACATAACACTTATTTGCAAAAAAACTGTTGTTTGTTATATAATCGGTATGAAAAATGAGACTATATTTTTTCGCCATTCTATGAGAATTTACCGCAAACGCGCAAGAAGTTATTAATGTATTCCTGCGCATGCTTTCTTTTTATTCACTTTTGGGAACAGCTAGCTATCGAAACACTAGCTGAGCGGTTAAGAGCGCTACTCTCATAGATGCGATAACTCGGATTCAATCCGCCTTTTGATTTTTTTTATGAGTTCCTTTGTAATTTTTTATTGCCAATTAGATCATTATATAAAATTTAAGACTTTAAATTGTTATCAAATTAAACAAAATTAAATTGCAATTATAACTAATCTAAATAAAATAAAATTTCATTCTAAATAAATTTCAATAACAAAATGTGCCATTTCCTGCAGCTGGTAAATGTGGCGGCATCTATATTTTTGATCGAAACCTAAATTGTAACATTTCATATAGAATACAGATATATACATTTAACATTTTTTAAATAACGATAACTGGAAAATGTTATTCAATATTATTTCATAATCATTTAGATATTTTGAGAGTGTTACTATCACACAGCAAATATATCTAGTGCATTGGCTTTATTAACTGGTAAATGTAATAGAGTTAAAAATCTTTATCTAAATTTAAGTAATAAATTTTGTTCTATGCATTTCAAATATTTTGTAACTATGTATTTTATCTCCACATAAAAATTAAAAATCTCAGATTAACTGTTTCAGAAAGTATTTTCACATTTAATTATGTACATGTAAATAAATACAGTCTTGTCTTGTCTGATGTATGTTTTTTATATCTGCTACAAAAAAAATTCTTCGCAAATAGTATTAAATTCAGACATTTTTCTGCGGGAAGGTGTGTGTGTGTGTGAGTTAAAAAAACTGCAAAAATTACTTTTCCTATATTAAGGAGTATAAAAAAATTAATGTAATTTACAATAAGAATCTCTTGAAATTGTTTAAATTATTTATTAAGGCTATTAACTAACTGTCATATTTATTTTTTATATATGTTGACATATCATACCTTAGACTAGGTACTTCTTTTCGTTTTGAGGAATGATGCAAATTAAAATCATTAAAAATTTGCTGTTTAATGTTTTGCATAATATTTCAAAATTATTTTCTGACTACCAAAATAATTTGTAAGTCTTCTTGTCAAATTGTCTTCTATTCAGTAATATGAGTATGTAAAAATATTTATTAACAATTTTTATAGAATTAACCAATAATATATATATTTATTGTTACAAATGCAATGCAACTTTAATCATTTCCTGCTCTATGCTGAAATATTTAAAATTTGAGATGCAATTCTAATATTTTTCAAAAAGGCATTTTTCAGTTCAAATTTTTGTATTTTAAATATTATTTTAAATTGTAGTTTACATAATCTTTTTCTTGTAGCCATAATAAAATCAAATGATAATGCCTATTTTAATTAACATAATTAAAAAATCATAAAATGATGCATTATTTTTTTTAACTTTTAGTGAGAAAACTTTTTTTAATGTACAAATTTTATGATTAAATCTTACTCGAAAATGTGGCTATTTTGATAGAAATTTATGTTTGTTGCTATGAACTTAAATTAAAAAATAAAAAAACAAAACCTATATCTTTATCAACCGTTTTTCTTACTTTCATTCATATTTATTTTAATTATGGTACACTTTTGTGAGACTCAAAAAGAAAATAATAAAATACTCAATGGCAGTTGATGGTGCCATCTATAATCGAAAATCGAAACTGCATCCAATCGATCACGTGATCGGCAGGCTGGGTACACTAGCGCCAAAAAACGAGTATTACTTTCGGGGTCAAATTCTGTGATGAAAAACCTATCTTCGTTGTTCTCCTGTGCTTACAATGTTATTGTATTTTAAATAAAAAGGTTTAAAGAGTAATATTTCTTGATATTTTTCTTAAGAAAGTAAACTTTTTACATAGCAAAATTTAACAAAGCTTTCTATACCTGTGAAACGAACCATAAAAAACCCCATTTTGTATAATACTTCCATATCTTATTAAAAAGTTCTTAAAAAATCAAATAGTACAGCACTCTTTACAATTGAAGTATGAGGTATGATTTTTTGAGCACGGGGGGGGGGGGGGAATTAAAGGTGAATGGAAATCACGATTACGAGGTCTTATCGTTGGTCTTTATTTTTTTTTATCTTTTTGTTATTAACCTAAAAAAAGTAATGATATCAATTCAAAAAACCCTTAACGGGTTAAAAGTTTGTGACGCAGCTCTTTATCTTATTGCTAAAAGAATTTTAAATATGGAACTTAAAAATAATGATATAAAATTTTAAGTGGTGCTATATTATTTATTTCCTCTTTTTATTTTTGCTTTATTTATAATTGCATGTGTAAGAATTATGTTAAATTTAAAAGGATGTATAAAAATTTATTCCTTGATGCTTTATCATTCACATCTTTCATAAATTCAAAATATGAGTTTTAAAAGATATGATATCAAAATTTAAGTGACGCCTTGATGTAGCTTTTAACAATTTGTTTTAAAATTCAATTTTAATTGTTTTCGGTTTGGCTAAATATATTTGCACATCTAACCAAAACTTTTAATTTTTCAATACACAGTTAAAAATATCACTTTCACTGAACCTATACAATGCACTGTAATGTATTTATATGAATAAGTTGATTTATCTTTTGTGCCAAGCTATCCAAGATCAAAAGTAAAATTTATGTAAATGATTTCTCTGCGTCATTGTATCCAAACTACGCAAAATGTATGCAAATGGATATTATGACGCAAAGAAATCGTTTACATAAATTTTACTTTTGATTTTGGATAGCGTGGCACAAAAGATAAAACAATTTATTCATATAAATACATTGCAGTGCATTGTATAGGTTCAGTGAAAGTGATATTTTTTAACTGTGTATTGGAAAATTAAAAGTGTTGGTTAGATGTGTAAATATATTTAGCCAAACCGAAAACAATTAAAATTGAATTTTAAAACAAATTGTTTAAAGTTACATCAAGGCGTCACTTAAATTTTGATATCATATCTTTTAAAACTCATATTTTCAATTTGTGAAAGGTTTGAATGATAAAGCATCAAGGAATAAATTTTTATACATCTTTTTAAATTTAACATAATTCTTACACATGCAATTATAAGTAAAACAAAAATAAAAAGATGAAATAATATAGCGTCACTTAAAATTTGATATCATTATTTTTAAGTTCCATATTCAAAATTCTTATAGCAATAAGATAAAGTGCTGCGTCACAAACTTTTAACCCGTTAAGGGTTTCTTGAATTGATATTACTATACAAACCAAATATTTCTGGGAACGGCGTTCCCACCCAACTACCACACTGTGCATGAGTCATTTCCTGGTCGTGCAATTTCCCGTTTTCTTCATCAGAATTGGCCACCCAGATCATGCGATTTAACACCGTTGGACTTGGAGCTTTTTTTAAAGTGTAAGGTTTATGCTAACAAGCCTACAACCGCCCACACCTTGAATCGGGAAATTGAGCGCTGTATCAACGAAATTCAGCCACGTATATGCAAAACAGGCATGGAAAATGTAGAAAAAACTGTACGTATTTGCCATGAAAATCCTGCAGGTCGTTCACTTACCCGATATGTTATTCCATACATAAACCTATACTGTATACTTTGATTCAATAAAAATTTACAATTTTTAATTATGAACCTGTTTTTTCTATCAAAATTACTTCTTGCGTGAATTTTAGCACTCTCTTTACATATTTACATTTTGCATGTCTATATCAAATGCAGCTAATCTCTTTCTAGTATCAAAATGCAGCTAGAGATTTTTGTACAAAAAGGGATACAAAAAGTAAAAGCATAGGAGGTAGATTTAATATAATTTTCAGTTTACACTGTTAAGAAAATAATAATAATAATAAAAATAGAGAACAGGAATTCTGCTTTTTCAGAATTTAGTGTCGTCCCCGATGAAAAAAAAAATGTATATGTATATAAATATAAATACAGTAGTGTCCCGATTATCCGAGTTAATCGAACTTATACCTTTGGAATGGATCCTTTTCTTCTGATGGACTGATGGCTTCTGTTATGAAACAGCCATTATAAATGAAGTGTTAGGTCAAGATGAAAGAGCAGTCGTAAAAAGTTAGAACTCTGATTTTCCAGAATTTGGTCAGAATAAGAAAAAAAATGGCGATTTTTTTTTCTCCCCATTCTGACCAGGAAATCAGAGTTCTAACTTTTTACGACAGCTCTTTAAAAAAAAAAAAATTATGGCCATTTTTTCCCATTCTGACCAGAAAATCAGAATTCTAACTTTTTACAACTGCTCTTTCATCTTCACCCAACACTTCATTTATAATGGCTGTTTCAAAATAATAGAAGTCATCAGTCTATCAGAAGAAAATAACTTGGTTAAAGCGGAAACTCGGTTAAAGAGGCAACTCGGTTAAGCAGGACTCGGATAATCGGGACTCTACTATAGTTCAGTATTAAGACTTAAAACACGCGATTTTATTTTATATGAAATGACGTCATCTGTATCCGCTGAAGAATTCCTGATTTGCGATCCAGTATTAAACAACACCTACAGTAAAGTATGCATATGACGTCACTATCGCTGAATAATACACGAATCCAAAAAAAGAGATTTCGTCATTCAATAAACTCGACCAAAAAAATCGTTTATCTAATGTTTCATATGCCATCATTTATTTGTAATATTAATATAGATACCTAAAATTAAATTTAATTTATAATAGCTCCATGTTTTATCAGAAATCATTCATTTATATTTTTTTCAAAATAGCACGTACTTTAATTATGTTTTTTTTTTTTCAGTTATTATGAGAAAATGGCAACAAAAAATATAATTACTATTTTCCAAATATTTTCCCTTTACTTTCTACAGAAATGGAGTACTTGAGTTGCCAAAATTAAACAAATGTCGCTAAAAATTATAAAAAATTAATATCTCAAAAATAAATGAAGATACAGTTTCCAAACAAATTGCATTTAAAAGTACTTTTTTTCCCAATACGACAGTATAAAAATTTTAAATGTGCGATGATTAGAAGTTTTAAAAAATGCAATAGAGTATTTAACAGTACAATGATACATCTTCTTTGTTTTACGGCTGGTTTATACAACGTAACGTTATTTTTTGGAGACGACATTTTATTAGCTGGGAGAAAGAAATAGCATACCGGGGGCTAAAAAAATGTTTCTTATTAGAGGAAAATGTAATATTACTGTAAACGAAAATATACAATAACCTCTTCCGAGTTAACTATGATTCCAAAAAACTGTTCTTTATATTTAGAAATCTCAGAAATTAATATATTTTCGAATTTTTTGAGGCTGTTCCGAGTAGTTTTTATAGTGTATTTAATCAGTTTTCTCAATCTCGAACACTGGTTTTTCAGATGCTACCCATTCCCAAGTAAACATTTTCATGCCGAACAAATATGTTTTGCAGAAAAAAAAATGATGAATTAAGAACATTAGCATTAATATTAATATTATAATAGTTGTAAATTTCCAAGTGGGTGAAAAAAACGTCTAGGCCAGGATTCGAACCAAAGATGTCCTGGCTAAAGTCGCCAATGCTCTACCAGCCGAGCCATCCCGGACGAATCTGGAGGACTAATTCACCCAACTAACCTTTAACGATCATACAGCATCTGGTCTGATATCTGAATCAGGTCAAATGAATAAATCGAAAGTTAATTTTGGAACTGCAGTTTCGTCTGGGAGGGCTCTGTTGGTAGAGCATTGGCGGCTTCAGCTACTACTGTTTCAAAATTAACTTTCGATTTATTCTGTTGACCTGATTCAGATATCAGACCAGATGCTGTCTGATCGTTAAAGGTTAGTTGGGTGAATTAGTCCTCCAGATTCGTCCGGGATGACTCGGTTGATAGACCATTGGTGGTTTCAGCCTGATTTGAATCTTGGCCCGGACATTTTTCACCCACTTGGAAATTTAAAACTGTTATGATTTGGTTACCAACTGAATAATTGCGTTAAAAATCAATCTAATATTAATATTATTTTGTTACGTGTACACTGTAAAAAAAAAAAAAACGAACTAAAATACAGAAATTGTACTGGCAATCGAGACGCCAGTACTATTTCCGTATTTTAACGGAAATTTTCCCCCGTAAATTCCAGAAAAACAAGAAATTTTCTCGAATTTACGGGGGAAATTTTCCGTTAAAATACGGAGATAGTACTGACCCCTCGATTGCCAGTACAATTTCCGTATTTTACTCCGTTTTTTTTACAGTGTATGTATTCACTTTTGCGTGTGTAAATTAAATTACGCAGCTGAATATCACTGTAAAAAAAAAACGGAAATACTACTGGCAATCTAGACGCCAGTACTATTTCCGTTTTTTAACGGGAATTTTTACCCATAAATTACAGAAAAATTTCCGTTTTTAATCAGAAAAACGGAAAATTTTCTGTAATGTATGGGTAAAAATTCCCGTAAAAAAACGAAAATAGTATTGGCGTCTAGATTGCCAGTTGTATTTCCGTTTTTTGTCCGGTTTTTTTTTTTTTTTTTTTTTTTTTTTTTTTTTTTTTTACAGTGTACATTTAATTGAGAATTATTAGTATCCTAAAAATCGGTATTCCGGTTTTAGAAAAGTGATTAATACATTATATAAACTACACAAATACGCTTGCTAAAATCAGGTGGCAGTAAAAGAAACTTTGTTCTTTTACTGCTTTTATTTTTATAAATTATTCCTCAAATCTCTAAAATATATTAGTTTCTAAGGTTTTTAATAACAAACACTGATTTTCGAAATCGTGAATAACCCCGAAGAGGTTATTGTGTATTTTTGTACGTAGTCATAGTATATTTTTGTATATTAGACATTTTTCTGTTGTTACGTTGTAGGGTAGGTGGAGGCAAAGAAACGCACGGGGCAAAAACACGCACCGGCTGATTTAGTATGAACGCAATGGTTTATTTTCAATTTTAAACAGTAGTCGAAAGTTAGGCTTCAATAATACCAATTGTGTGTTCATAACATGAGAAAAAAAGTTGCATTCCGGGAAGAGAAAATTACCTAAGTTTCAATTTTTCATTTTTGATGTACTTAAAAAAAATCATATAATTGTTGAAATGATAATACTGCAAATAGGGTTCTCGCTGCGCTTGCAATTGCGCCAAATCGCGACAAAATGCTTCATTTGGCGAGTTGACGAACAATCAGACTCGTCAAATTGGGAGTGACAATTTCTGCTCTTTTTGCTGCGTGTGTGTGTGTGCCAGTACAGTAAATATTCTTATCCGTGTTACTAAACGATTGTTGTCGCTTTTAATGTTCAATCGCACCGTGCTATTTACATTACCCTATTTATAGGGATACTGAGTCAACACCAACTCAGTTTAGCAAAGCCAAGAGCAACAGACAAAGGCACAGATTATCCCATAGATATTTCTCTATTCTGAGTTGATCACTATCTATGCGCCGGTGTTGTTGTTGTTTATGACTGCCAATTATCAACACGAGGAATATGGGACCAAAGGAGGGAGGGTGCCTTCCGTGGGTGTCTTTCTAAGGGAACCTAATCCGTATTTACGCTAGGAAATCCAAGGTTTGAAGAAAACCACGGAAAACTACGAACGATTAGACCGATGGGCGCGATTGCGTTCGAACCCAGCACCTCCCGTCTACCAGCTTCAAGAGAAGAACCTCTCGGCCACTGGATCTGTGCGCCGGAGTTGCGCCGGTAAAAAACACAAACGAAATTACTCGCATCAAGCGCCAAATAGACAATAGTTTTGCGGGAATGCGGCGTTGAAATTAAGTGATTCACCATAATATTTAATTATTAGATGCCTGCAAAGTGTCATTGGCCGGTTAATCTTTTCTATCTGTTAGAATCGAAATTTCGTAGCAACTTTTAGAGTATATTTTCACAACGGTAAATCAAAGATCACTGTTTTGAATTTTTATTTAGACTGTTAAAAGAATGTCTGAAACATTTACACATTTAGGAGACATTTACAATGTACTTATTTTTAATAGTTTCTGCAGCGGATAGTCGATTTTCCATTTTATAAGCAATTACAAAAAGTTAGGTTATTTTAGAACATATGGAAAAAAATAGGATTCTTAAAGGGGTTAAAGATAGATTTTTCAGTGTTTCACGCCGAATCTATTTTGCTAACATTTTTTTTTCATTTGGCTACTGTTTTTTATTTCTTACTAGCAAGCTGAGCCCGCTGCGCTGGTCCATATTTTTTAATAAACCTTCAATCAAACGAAACGGAGAATTCGACCCTGTATTTTAAATTAATGTGGACCTTCACCTGGAAAGTCCTTCCGCATTTTCTGAATACGCATCGGACGCCATTGCGCTATAATATTATCTGGCGCGTTAGACGAAATTAGGGCAATTCAGAAGCAACTTTTTAGTACATCGTGCAGAGTTTGGGAGGAAAATGCGGCCATTTCGATCATCAGAAATTAAAATGTTCTCTAATCACCACACTACTAAAAAGGAAAGAATTACAATGATTGCAGAGATTGACCATTTAACTTAAGGAATGTTCGGGTTATTCACTTTCGTTTGTTAGTTCTTTTACTCTGGGCTTTTCAGCTTGGTGCTATGTGTGGATCTGACAACATAAATACAATCTCTCTCTACGCTACATTATATTTGGTAATACACGTCTTCTTTTGGCAAGTTTTCTACAGTTTCTTATCTTCGAATTCCAGTAGAGTAAAAACAGTCAAAACAGTATTTAACTTTTTTTTAAAAAAAAATGTGAATGACGTAAAAATGTATATTTAAAGCTGAATTGTGTGAATAAAATTAAAACAATGTCATTATAACTGCTGTTTCTTTTTATATACCAATTTTAATCATGCAACTATTAACCTAGGAAAATAATCTCGATAACTGATTCAAATAGAAAAGTAAACCTCTAGTTTTCATTCAATAAAATCTTTCCAATCATCCGTAATCGGATCCACAACCAAGTTTGATGTGAAACGTTAGAAATGTTCGTAACTGTATGGCTACAAATGTACCAGAGTTAGCTACAAAACCGACTTACCGCGCAAAACTACATTCCATTAAATAATGTCAAATTACTGTTGATTGAATTTTAGATCTTTCACTATCAAAACTCTTTGCGAATAATAAATAAGGTTAGTTATACAAAATTTTTAATAATTATCTTTATGGCAATCCGAAGAATCCCTCGCGTAATAAGACGGAGAAATAAACATGCTTGTTATTTTCAAGAAGTCATTATTCACCAGTCTGTTGCCTAAATAAAACTAAAAAAATTAATTTCTGACTACGATGAGCGGCTCGGGTTGTACATCAGCCAAAATTGTTTTATAATGAATGAAATTTCATTTGAATCTGAGATACTTTTTTTTTAAACCTAGGCTAAATGAACAGATATTGTTCCATTGAACACCTTTGGCATTTGAAAGTTTTTTTTGTACATTCAAAGTGATGCTTTAGTGATAGTAAAATAACTGCAGATGAAAAATATATAATAACAAATATTCTTTTGTCCATTTGATCCATAATTTAAAAAAAAAAACCATAAATTTACTAATCGTTGAGTACAAATTTCGTGTAATCTTCTGAAATCGGATTTGCCATCGACGGTTCCTTTCAAATATAAACGAATCTTCCAACATTATATAGTAAATTCGCCAATTGTAGGGTGGTTGAATATGGAAGATTCATCCAATATCTTTTAATAACATTTCTAAAAGAAAGGAGGATATGGAAAAAAAAGGACTAATTAAATGGAATATCGAAAAGTTATTTCAGAAAGCAATTTTAATTGCAAAATGTTTTCTTTTGTGATATTAATAACGCATAATTGCTTACATTTTCTTAAGAATAATCTTTACTACTTAACATTGCAAGCACTGAACATTTCTATAAGGGAAATTGTAGATATGTTTTTTATTTAAAAAAAGAGTGAACAATATTAGCTAATCTCGCTTCGAAGTTATAAAAGGTCATAAATTTGGGGAAAACAAACCGCCATGTTTTCGCAGAATTGTTTTACAATATGTATGTGCGTGTGTGGGAGACATTTATACTAAAATTAATATATTTGACTCCGCTTTTTAAATATTAATTGCTATTTATATAATGTACATTTTAATTTTTAAAAATACTCTAAAAATGCTTTCATGCACTTAGAAAAATCACCTTCATTGTAAATATCGTTTGAATCTATGCCATGCTTACGTCTTTTTGGCTTAAAATCAAATTGTTTAGAAAAAAGAAATATATTCGAGTATTTGGCTCAAAAAAGACAAACGTTCCACACTGTTTGGCTAGCCAACATATTTCCTTCCCAAATGCAAGATATTTAAATGCATTTGGAAATTGCTTGTTAAATAAATGTTTAAATGTCTAACTCAATGAATTTAAACCTAATGAAGGATTAGCGTATTATTTTTTATCTGTAAACGTATATAATATACACAAATTGCGTGTCGCAGTAGCTATTTAATTTTACATGGTTTCACGGGCTGGAAAAGTTTTAAGGGTTTTAAGGATTTGATTATCTTGTCGACCAATTTCGCCAAATTATATAAATTGCCAAACTACTAGCCAAATTATACAAATCGACAAAATTTTTATTTTAAACAACGAAAGAATAAATAAATTAGTAAACATTAATAAAATTACAAATACAAATCAAATTAAAAATCACTTGATGACGCAAGAAACACGTGTACCGTGTTTAATGTCAAATGAATGAGAAATTTACTATCAGCCATTATTGGCGTTTAATCTTATATTTTGGAGATAGTTTTTTTATCGACGGCATAATCAAGTAGTACCGTTTTAACTTTGTTTTAAATGTAGTTTACTAATTAAAAATGCTATCATTAAATATTTTTATATTAAGTAGTTGCTTCCATGGCAACAATAACCTTCAATTCTTGTTTCTGAGACTAACAAAATCGAAGTCAAATTGCCAATGTTCAGAATCGAACATTAATTTTGAGTTTGAAACAAATTTAATAAACTTAAATTTTGTTTTAAACGTATAATTACGACAGTAAAATTTTAATATATACACATATAAAGGTATATGACAAAACTATAGTAATAAAAATGTATGTATTTAAGTTAAACTTAATCTAACTAACTTCGTATGAAGAGTAGAAAAAGGTTTTGCTTAAAAATTATTTATGCTAAAAAAAGTGTCATTCAAAATTTTATTGTGTCGCCAACCAGCATTAAATCGCCAAAAAAATTAAATTTTCATTATTTTTTTATGAACGCTAAATCGAGGTTCTGCCGATTTTTTTTATAACATATTATATGTCATGAGAAGAATATTCTACATATTCCTCATGAGAAGATATTTTTTTCAAATATTTCTGAGGATGCGCTTATGGAAACTTCCTCGATATCATCCTATCAATTTTTCAGATTCATTTTTCTTAACCTGACGCAAAAGATAAATAGCCAAATCTTATTTCAATTGCAATATTTTAACTGAGTAATTTTTTAAGCATTACGAACACTCCCTTTCATGTTTAAATTAAATATTTTCGCTTTTTAATATTATCACTCATTAAAACGGAATTTTTCTTCTTTTTTTCTTTTAAATAAAATTAGTAACAGTTTTTTCTTTTATTTTTCGAGTTGTAATAGCCGTTTCAATTTTTTTTTTTTTTTTTTTTTTTTTTTATCAACGATAAATTTCGCCAAGAAATAATATGGTAACGTTATCGTCCAAAATAACAGAACTTTCCGTCATTATTCTACAACTAATCTACATAGAACAATGTGTTATAGCTTAAAACCTTCCCTGAAACGATACCTATCTAACAGTATAAGTTCCGTCAAAATCCATGCAATAGAACTCGAAATATAGATGTTCGGAACGAAATTTCCGTTTGGATTTTATATATATAATAGATTCGCCAAATCGCTAATGTTGGTCAAAAGCCAGGAAGAACTCTGACTGCAAATGTCTACAAATTCAAAAATTCAGTGAAGAACAGAAACTCTTTAGTTTCTAAATGTCATGTAGTTTACCTCAATTGCATTTCTCTGTAAACTTTCAGTTGGACGTTTAATAAAACGGGGATTCGCCCCTTCATTGCAGGTTTTTACCCCGATCAATAGGGCAAAGAATCGCAGAGCAATATTTTTTAAAAATTGCAATTTATTGCGAAATTATAATTTGACATAATCTAGACTGATGGTGATACTGACTGAGGTTTCTAAAAATCTCAAAAATTATACAACATTAATCTAACAATTTATTCAGCCATCAAACAAATTTATACCAATGTGCTCATTCAAAATCTTTATACCGACCTATCCTATGGTAATAACCATAAAGCCATTAAAGAGCGTAAAAATGCAGTCTAATTAATGTCCTTAATAATGTACTTAAAATGGGCATCAACAATATTTTCTTTTTACTTCCTTCCTAAAATAATATGGAAGGTTTTATCGTGAACAACCTAAACACAATTATTTAACACGAGGCAAATGAATTCCCCTTAGACAAGTTCGACAAATTATATTACGTTTTGTTATATTATAGTGCAGCAACTTTTATGTAAACTTCCTGGGAAATTAAGTTTCCAATTATTCGTAGATACTGCATTGTTCTGAGACGTAAATGTTAATAACTGCATAATTTTATTCAGCTTCTTTTTTTTCTAGTTTGTATATGAATTTATTATTTTGCTGTTGTACTGATTTTCAATAAAATAACGGGGTTTTTCAATAAACAGCAAGGAAAAAGATATTCAATTACTTTTGATATTTCTCTGTTACTTTCTTCTATCTTTACAAGAAGAAAATATGGATTTTCATAATCTGTAGTTCGTAAGTGGGAGCGAAAAATTACATTCCGTCTATAGGGGTATATTCGGGACCACTCCCTAGTTCGTAAAATCGCAAGTGTTCGCTAAAAAGAGGTTAGTAAAAACGAGCGTCTACTGTATATATATATATATATATATATATATATATAATACCAAAAAACACACAATACACATACAATCCCAAAACTACAGAGAAAATTAACAAATTAACAAATTAACCATGGAAAAAACTTACAAACTAAACTATGAACGAAAAGAAAACATCCAATGGAGACAGATTGCAAGGCTAAAGACTTGCATGCTGGGTTTTACCGGTAATTACTCATGAAACTTCCCCCATATCTGTCGAGACCATACTGGCCAAAGAAAACTTTAAAACTGGCCATCTAAAGCAGTAACCGAATTCGAAAAGAACACTTTAAAACTGTCCATCCAAAGCAGCAACCCAATTCAAAAAGAACGACACACCCAGACAGAGCTCCTTATAAAGCCTACGATTATTTGGCGATGTTTTTAATCGCCAAAAGTAAAGCATCGCGGTAATCTTTATCCTTGACGAAATTGTTTGTCAAACTATTTAACAAACGAATAGGAAAATTCTGATCCATTGCATCTTGATAGAGATTTATAATGTCATTTATTATACTATTATGGTTAGAATTTAACTTTGCTATCCTTATTAAACTATTGATAATGATATTTCTAAAAATGGAAATATTTACATTGGAATTAAAATTTAATATCTTAATAGTTTCAAAGTTGTAATCCTTTCTCTTATCATAAATGCTAGTCCGTAATCCACCCCTCTCAATGTCGATAGTGAGATCCAAATAATTTACATGCTTTTCGTCATATGAAGTTTTTTTTAATGTCAAACCTTGGGGATAGTAGTCTAAATTTAAATCGCTATTGGAATCGTTAATCCTTACCAACAATACATCATCAATATATCTGAAACTTAAAAAATCCTTATCTGTTGTCTCTTTAACCTCGTATAAAAATAAATAAATATCTGCAAGTACCGAACTGCAACTACCCCCCATAGGTATACCCCTTATCTGCTGAAACACATGCTTACCATCGAATAAATAATTTTCATTAACTACGAAATTAAATAAATTTGTCAAATGATCTAAATTTTTACCCAAAATATTGAACCTCTTAAAAAATTCAAATATTTTATTTTTGAGATCATTTAAATCAATACTGTTATATAAATCTTCAAAATCATAAACATATAGACCTTTAATATTACTCAGACCTTTCAGTCTATTAAGTAACTCAAAACTATCAAAACTACACCAATATATATATATATATATATATATATATATATATATATATATATATATATTGGTGGTCGGAAATGCTATCGTGGCAGTGCAATTGCATTGTGACCACGACGCAAAGAAAAGATAACAAACGGCTTAAAAAGGCCTTTATTTTACAAAAAACTTAATCGAATTACAAAATATAAATGAAAACTAAAAAATGTTACAACTCATAACAAATTCTCAAAATGTGCCCCATTAGCATGCATGTCTGACATCGGCGCCGCATGGAATCGGGAACACGTTCCAATTGGCCAGAAGTCTCCCGGACACGTGCCGCCACTTCAGCGATCCGTGCCATGAGGTCCATGGCCGATGGAACGGGTGTCTCGTATACCAGAGACTTAACATATCTCCAGAGATAGAAATCTATGGGGATTTAGGTCCGGGGATCACGGTGACCGATTGGAACGAGTTCACGATTCGATGCGGCGCCGATGTGAAGCATGGTTCACAGCTAAAAGGGCATATTTTGAGCACTTGTTATGAGTTATAGCACTTTTCATTTGTATTTTGTTCTTCGATTAAGTTTTTTGTAAAATAAAAGTTTTTTTAAACCGTTTGTTATCTTTTTTTGCGTCACGGTAACGGTGCAATTGCACGTCACGATCGAGTTTCCGACCACAATTTCCTGTGTAATTCTTATTCCTCATCACTTTACACACCCACACGTGTCGTTTGGATATGACCTTTTGAACCACCCTGTATGTATTTCATTTTATGCAATTATTCTAGACACATAGAAATATACAGAATTATAAATACATATGAATAAATATGCATATAAAAATGTAGAAAATTCATGATATTTTCAAAGTTGAGAAAGCTCCGAATTTTTAATACCATTATTTCAAAATAATAAGTTTTGTCTTATTTAGTTGCAGAATTTCTACATTAAATAAAATGAATATACTTTTATTGGAAGATACTGGTATTTTCAAATCATAAAGGGAAACTATAAAGAGAATTTCATTTAAACGTGGCAGAATTATACATTTTTTTTTTTTTTAAGTTATGCCAAAACTCCTAAAAGAAAGCTATGAATAATCATTTATTTAAACATAACAATATAATACAAATTGGGAAAATTTGCTTCATGTATTGAGTCAAAGTTGTTACAGGTCTAAAAAATAAAATTTCGCGAAAGGAATTTCTAAACCGCAGATATGCAGAAAATGTTTCAATAACCGCTTTTTAAAGCCAGACATTTTGTTAAAAGAATAAAAATTAAAAAAAGGGAATTTTGAATAATAATTATCTTAATCCTTTGAAAGTGATAGTAGCTGATAAAAAGCTTATTTTGAGAGTCTTATTTTTCTTTTTTTTAAAGAATTTTTTAAAGAAAAATATAATCAAATACTTCGCTGCTGTTAATAAGCCTTCAATGACTGATGGTTTGAAGTTTTGATGGAAGAATAATTTTTCAGAGAAGAATAGGGAAAGAGTTTGTTTTGCCGTCATTTATATAATTATGTGGGAGTTAACTTAATTTTCGGATAATCAATACAGAGTTCAGAATAAGTTTGCCTTCTAATAACGATGCGAAACATGCATTATTTCAAATAACAAAATGTAGATCTAGAAAACCAGTGAAGATATCAAAGGACCAGTTAAATTCTCCTTTTCGCTGATCGTTAGGACAGCGACTTTATTTTTTAATTCTTACACTCCCTTCCATGTTCCTCATTTATTTATTATTATTATCACTATTATTATTATTACTACTTGGGGTGTACTAGAAACGGATGGATACGCGAGTTTTTGAAAATTGAGAATAAAATACTGAGATTTATTATGCGCGTTTTAAAATGTAACTATTTTTTGCATATTATTTGGTGTGTATAAATTCTATATATTATATACAGAGCTACACAAAAGATCTCAAGTGCATCTCCGTTTATTGTTGCATTTATTGTATGCATTTTCTAAATTGCCTATTTAAACACGTTTTACATTAATAAATTGTAAAGTTTTGTTGCAGTATTCTGAAATGTGTTGGAAAGAATCTATGTATTGAATCTATGCTGGACGTATGATTTTTCGTTCTTGTTTAAATTAAACGGTATAAAACTAGATAAAATCCTAAACTTTTCTAGCTGTTAAGGAACAAAGAAAAAGAAATTAAACATATCCCATACATCCCTCTAAATGAGTGTCTAGTCACCAATTCAGGTAGCATATTTAGTGTATGGTTTACCACGTTAAAAATGCTGTTGTTACGCTTAGCTTAATCTGTGATTTGTGAACACAGGATAAGTGAAACTATGGTAACAATTTTTTTTCGTTTTACAAAATGTATGCGAGTTAAAATCAAATTCAAAATAGAATTCAATACTTTCTTTCGATCTGTAAAAGTGAGGAAATTCAACTACAAGTGTTCAGAATTTCGCGACTGAAAAACTTTTAGCGTATGTAAATAAGTTTAGGGGAAACTGGGGAGGCTTGACCCATTCCTCAGTTTTCATATTTAAAAGAATTGCAGAGTTTTGTAAATAGGTGGCAACCAAATCTACTCAAATGTTCACGCAATAATCTTTGTTTCATGCAGATAATTGAAACGGGTGTTGAAAAATCAATTGTGAAGAGTTTTCAGCTTACAAAGTGCAATTTTTAGAAACATTTTGTAATATTTTCACAGATAAATTATAGCATAGGAATTTAAGTAAATAGGTTTTAAGTAATGCAACAATATTGAGCTTTCATTCCAGCCATGAATATTTCACAATAAATTAGGCTGAATGTAACCATATGTTATACTTTAAAAGGGGGCTATGTGGGGAGGCTTGACCCAATCAATGTGAGGGAGGGTTGACCAGATGGCCAATGCTCACTTAATTAAGTGTGTTTTGAAATCTTTTTATTATACACTGTGATAATGATTAAAATTGACATAATGATTAAAATTGACTAAAGGAAGATATTAAAAATTGCTATAGAAGCAGGAAAAGTTCTAATGAAATATAAATTAGAAAGTTCATAGGAACTTTTATTTCATTTAAATAGTACCCATAGTAGCTAAATAAAAAGAATGGAAAAGACTAGAAAGGATGAAAGCAGCAGCCTTAAGAAATGTTAAGTGTTTATGCCTCTGTAAAAGAATATAACATTGATCAAAACACTTTAGGAATGTATGTAGACAAATTTCACTAAGACGAACACAATGATATGAATCCAAACTAAGTGGCAACTAGTGTTGCCAGGTCAAGTATTACAAAAAATGGGTATTTAAAACGGAATTTTTCTCCTGTACCTGGAATTCCGTCTGAGCAGGTTTTTTATACATCACATTTTCCTGAATATTTTTAATAATAATTAAACCATGTAGCATAAAGTTATTCTGCCTTTTTTAAAACTAATTTTATTTCCCTCAACAAATATTTCAATATAAAATAAAGTGGGTAAAACCTCCCATATGTGGGGAGCCTTGACCCATTATTTTCTCATGATTAAAATCAATCATTTTTAAAGTTTCTTATGTATTACGCCTATGCCGCAATTTTATTATCATAACTGATTCTATAATGAATAAAATCATACAAGAAACTTTATTCTAGATTCAATACTTAAAAAATAAAAAATCATTTTGTAAAAAATGGGTCAACCCTCCAAAGTCTCCCCTATAGTTGTTCCATCAGATGTAGAAACTGAAGTAAGTAATACGTAATATTGTTTAATTTAAGCAAAATTAGTGTTGTTCCACCCCACCAAATATCCCACTCCTATCTCATTCCGCCTAGAATTACCTTGTTTTCTAGTACTAATTTTTATTAGTATATTCATGCCTTTTTGCCCAAATTTTACCAAAATACTAAAATGAAAATAAAATCGGGTTGTTTAGAAAAAAAAATAAAATTTTTTAGTGTTAAAGGTTTAGAATATGTTTTTCCAAAAGGCTTCATAATATTCTGAAATATGAAACAGATATCATGAACTCAAATATCTTGCTTTAAAAGAATTCTTAAATGTTTTTATTTTATTCTACTATAAAATGGGAGAAATAAATAACCTATAATGTGGAAAGAATTTTTCTCTAAAGTATTTCTAAACAGAAGGTTGTAAAAACATACCTCCCGATCAATAGAAGAATGCTCCACATATCTTTTATTCCGTTCAGAAAATAGATCAGAAATATTTTAAACAACTAATATTTAATTCGTAAAATATGAAGGAATGGGAACAACTATTTAAGTAATTCTTAAATTATATTAATTGAGCATACTTTTCGTTCCGATAGTGTTTTTATTCCACTAAAAATATTTAAAAATTACGTTTATCTACCCTATATATATAAAATCCTAATGAATCGAATTGAAACGAATTTATGTAACGATTCTATGAAACGACTGATTAAACAACTGATTACGTTTCACGGCGATTTTTCCTAAAATATGGAATACTTTGCGATGAAATTAACACCAAAAATCCGTATTGATCCACAGATCTCAAAACTGGTATTTGAATTTTAAAATTAGAATTAGTTTTCGAAATATTAATTTTTTTCTAATTTTAAATACTTTTTTTCTAATGAGGGCAACTCAAATTTTAATCATAACAGATATTTTTTTTTTTCATATTTTAGAAAAGGTTATTTTAAATTAATTTGGCGACGAGTTCGGCCTCCCTTAAATGTATGCTAAGAAATGCATCATGTTACTTTTATTCAGAATTCAATTTGTATTTCATTATCATTTTATTTAATACAAAACTTTCATTTAAAATTGAAACCTTTAAAATAAATGGCTTTTACTTCATTCTTTTTTTTTTTTAACGAAACGAAAAGAAAAATATTAGACACAGATGTCATATACGCAACGGGGTACTAATTGGCGCCAAAATGGCGTTATTTTGCCTGACATGGTAACCCGGCTATTGTTGCTTATTTATTAATAAATGTTTATTTGAATTTATTTTCTTTTTATTTACAAAAAATTTTATAAATTATTTTGTTCTATAGTTATTTATTAATTTTTTTTTATTTATTGTTATTTCATTTTAAAAATAACAGAAAATAATTTAAAAATACATATGTAACAGGTATTTGAAAACGAGGTTTCCGCCAAATTGTCGTAAAAAAAAAATCACGCCAAACCCGGTGAGTATGTGACAATGCAACAAATCATGAGATTTAATTTCCACTTCAAAGCAACGTTTTAATGTTATTACTTCTCCCGCGACCAATTTCGCCAAATTATATAAATAGCC
The DNA here is from genome assembly GCA_963932465.1 of Maratus speciosus. Lineage (NCBI taxonomy): Eukaryota > Metazoa > Arthropoda > Arachnida > Araneae > Salticidae > Maratus > Maratus speciosus. The sequence continues at coordinate 360,848,258 of OZ010800.1, read as the reverse complement.
AAATTATACAAATTGACATATTTTTTTTTATTTTAAATAACAAAAGAACAAATAAATTAGTATAACATTAATAAAAATACAAATAAAACGTCGAAATAAAAATCACTTGATGGCGTGAACATGTGTAACTTCCTTAAAGTCAAGTGAATGTGACATTTACGATCAACCATTATTGGCATTTAATCTTATAGTTTGGCGACAGATTTTTGGGCGATGGGATAACCAAGTAGCACCGTTTTAATTTACCACTCGAAAAATGAAAAATGCTAACTGGCGAGTTAAAAAAAAGCTATTGGCGAGATTTTCACCCGGCTAACATAAAAGTACCAGGAATTCTTTGTGACCATGGCAACTTTTATGTAGTTTTATTCAAAAAAATAATTTTGATTCTTTAATCAAAATGGAAACATTTCTTATGAAAAGCGAAGGAATCAGCCCGTTGTTTATGGCAGTTACATGACTTGAACTATTATAATATAAACGAAATAATGGGGATAGAATAATATTCAGCGACTTATCACACCTGTGGCTGGCTAACATTAAAGTACCAAAATGGCTGCCTGGAATATAAAAAGCGAAGGGATCCTCCTGGAGCTGTTGATGATAGTCACATGACTTAGCCTATTATTATAGAGATTGTTTTCAATTTTAAAAACAGCGCAAAGAATAATATTTCCTAACGATTAAAAATTTATTTTCACGTGACTATTAAAAACAGAAAAAAACCCCTTTAAAATTGCTATTAAATGAGTGCGTGTTAAAGACAGGAAAATATTGAAAATTATGTCCTGAAAATTGTATTTACACGTGAATATTAAAAGGGAAAGGAAACTTTAAAATAATAAATACATCAATATGCGCTTAACCCTTTCACGGACACGGCACTTCTATACGTAAAATCTTCAAATCAGTGAATGGCACCAGAATTTACAAACAAATTTCGAAATATAAAAATTCTTTTGTTCACTTACTTGATAAAAGGGAAATTTTCATCCCAATATTCTGGTGCTAATGTGACATTTAAGAATTAAAATTAAGTGGTCCAAAAATGAACCACCGCCCTTGAAGGGGTTAAAGCAGCAAATTTTAGTAATTGTATTATGCCAATCGTTTTATAACGCTGTTGAAAAATACCGAGAGACAAAGACTCTGTTTACTTAATTCGTTTTATTTTAGCTTCTTTTCAAATGTTTAACTGATCTTCTTTAACCAAACACGAAAACAACCATTGGATGTCTTAACAGCAACTGATTCTATCTTAAATTTTTGCAATTAAAGGGAATTGAATGGAAGCCCGTTTACAGGGAGATCGCTATAGGTTTTTTCGGTATAATTCAATCTTCTCTAATCTTTTTAAAACCGATCAGATTAGCGTGCGGTTGGCGAACGTAGCTTGCAGGGGGCAGAGCCCCCTAGTATCTCTATAAAACTTAAACACTAGTTAAATGTAGGGTTGTTGTGTTATGACGGCCATTTATCTACACTAGGGATAAAGGGCCCGGGATAGGGATGCCCTCCGTGGTAGTCTTTCTAAGGGAACCTAACCCGTATTTATGCAAAGAAATCCAAGTTTCGAATAAAACCACAGAAAAGTTCGAACGATTAGGCCGACGGGCGCGAACGGGTTCGAACCCAGCACCTCCCGTCTATCCGCATGGAGAGCAGAGCCTCTTGGCCACTGGTGGTGCAGTTAAATGTAAGGCATTTAAACACATTCAAAAAACACAGAATGCAATTACTAGCCTAGCTTCATCTGTCTAGCAGTGTGGGTTGTCCAAAAGAGCCTAGCGATGAAGTTCCCGCAGAATTCGGCAACATAGACCCGCCTTTGCCCTTCTTTGTACTCAAAAATCTCTAAGCCTCTCGCTACGTATTTGTATTTTTTTTTTTTTTTTTTTTAACATTTGGAAAAATGGTTATTGTCCTCGTCAGGGTAGGAAATAAAAAGCATATCTGAATTTTTTTATTGGTTTAATCTGCAATTTATTCGTTTTCTGATTGGTCTATACAGTAATATGTATTTCTCTTTACTTTCAACAGAGATGGACAACAGAGTGTTGCCACTATGACAAAAAAGTAATAAAAACTACAAAAAAAATTAATAACTCAGAAACAAATTGAGATACAGCTTTCAAACAAATTGCATTTAAAAGTGCATTTTTTTCTCTATACGACGATATAAAAAGTAATATTGTGGGATGTTTAGAAGTTTAAGAAATAAATTTCATTTAAAATTGGCAATTAGACTTCTTGGAAATCTGACGATGGAAAAGCTTTTTCCCGAACAGCCAATGAAATGCTTGGATAATACTTAAATTTCAGGTGGATAATATGTACGAGTCGCAGGCAATTTCTGTCGCTTGCAACTTTTACGTGTAATAACACTATTAATGTTTAATTCATGGCGTACGTAAGGTATGATCAACTCCGTGCTATTTTTTATGTCTTAAATTTTAGTCTTTGAAAAAATCATTTTCCAAATGGTCGTTGTAATTTGTTAAATTGCATTTTTTTTTTTTTTTTTTTTATCAAAATAGGTTCAAAAACTGCGCACTTATTTTATTAGGTATTTCAAATCTACACATATTTTAGAGTTAAAATTTTCAAAATTCTTTTGTAAAAGAGTTCTTTTTTAACACTTTCCAACAAAGTTGAAAAGTGTTTATGACTTCGGTTTGTCTGACCGTCTGTACGTCTGTCCGCGCTCTAACTCTCGTAAATATACTCGGATTGTTCTGAAATTTTTTTGTTATTGACCTCTACCATAGCACGATCCCTATTTCAAATGACGTTTGTAGCATGTTTAGTTCATTAACAGGGACATTCAAAAGTATTATGGCCAATGGGAAAAAATCGTTTCAAATGATTTTTAATAGTATTACACTCTTTCAAACATAGTAAAATTGATATTCATTTATGAAGCCCACTAAAATATGTATTCTGTTGAATATGCGGCGCAAAGAATAGTTATTGTTCATTTACAGGGCCACACAAAAGAATTCCGTTTATAATGGTATAGGGGAAATTGTTTGTGCTGTATTTGAAAAGATTTCAGACACTAATATTGTATCCGAATTACTGTATATTAGTAATGATTGCTCGAAATGCATTTTTAATTATGATATGCGCTTTTTTAGGGTTTCGTTCATCTGACAAAACCCTATTCGTCTCGCTCCTCTGTCTGTCTGTCTGTCTGTCCGTCTGTCACAGAGCCCGTTCTCAGAAACTATAAATGTTGGAGACTTGAAATTTGGCATACTTATAGCTGAACACATCACATCATACGACAAATCATAAAATTTTACATAATATTACATAATATGGTATGGGGAGGGGGGGGGCATTGTTCGCGGCGTATTTCAATTATGTTAAACTATTTCATATATAATAAAATTGATGTACGTCGCTGAGCTTTACAATAAGGTATTTCATGTATAATACGAAGTGCATAGCATTTACAGGGGCACACAAAAGATTTCGGATACTACATTGTATCCGAATTACTGTATATTAGCAATGATTACTGGAAATACATTTTTAAATTATGATATGCCCTCTTAAGTTTCACTGTATTTATGCATACTATCTAGTGTGTATAAATGCTATAGTTCATATACAGGGCTACACAAAAGAATTCATAAGGATTACTGAATATGAGCGTATATTGCTTAAAAGAGGGTTTTAAATGAGCTATACATTTTTACGCTGAACTGCATTTAGTTTACTAAGAAATGCTTGTAGAGTATAGATAAAATAATATACAGGGCCACGCAAAGAATTGGATACATGGCTGTAGATGGGTGATAATTTCTGGAAATGTGATTTCAGTAGTTTTAAGAGTGTTTAATACAGGGCTGTTCAAAAGAATTGGAATACATATTTGGGTATAGACGATAACGGCTGAAATCAGTTTTGAAATGTGTTATGCGTTTTCTAAAATGTTTACTTAGTTATCTTATTTACCTTATTTCCCTAAATAACGAAGTTTTGTTAAAGCATTCAGGAAGTGTTGGAAAGTGTTTCATAATCTACGCTTAACACATGATTTTTCTTTCTTGTTTTAATATCGAATTAGAACATTCGAAAAAAGATCGCGGAAATCGTGGGTTGCGCAAATTTTGCTACTTTTATGCAGCCCGTGGAAATCGCGGGATGCGCAGATAGAGGGTTAATAGACAATCCCGGTAACGAGGCCCAACGCGCTATACGCTCATAAACTATTAAGAGGCTACTTCACTTAAGCGAAAACAACCGTTCGCTAATGTTAATCCTATGGAAGAAATTTTTAAGATATCTTGTTTGCATTTCAATATTTTTAAACATTTTTTTTTTTCATTGGCTAGCTGAGACAAATACGGTTTTAACTTTTTCGATTTTTTTTTTTAGTTTTTTTTATTAGGATACTTTTATTTTCGGAACCGGTTTCGAAAGTGAAAGTATTATCATTAAAAACACCTGCAAAAGGAAATCGGAAAATTTAAAAACGGCCTTTGTACAGATCGATGTCAGCAAATCGATGAGGGAAAATATATTTAAAAATACTGAAATATAAGCGAGCTAGGTTAAAAAATTTCTTCCATAAGAATTACATTAGCGAACTGGTGTTTTCGCGTGAGTGAAGTAGCCCTAGAGGTCTGCATCGGCCGAAGTTTCCAGGTCCGGGCCCGGCCCGTACAAAAATCAGTGAAATTAATGAATACTACATACATATTTATGGGAACATTTTATAGAAGTTTACTATGTGTTCGCAAAACAGAAAATACACAATAGTAGCATTAATGATTGCTTGCAGTCATTTAGTCATCGTACTGCAGACGTTTCAAAATTCAAATAAGGATTCATTAAAAAATTAATGTAGTTTAGAATAAAGCATTAAAAACATGATAACTTTTGAAGCTGTATAATAAAAAGTAGATCTGTGAAAATATTTCTCTCATTTTTAAGGCTTTTCTCCTATCCAAAGTAACTACATTCTGACACATTTATGAATCCATTTCTTTTCGGAAACACGTAAGATTGGCAGGTATTCTTATTCAGAAAATATATATAACTGCCGTTTTTTTTTTTCCTAGATAAAAGCAATATATCTTTCAGAAAATACTCCCAAAGTTAGCGTTTTCAATCGAATTTCCAGAAGCGATAAGTCAGGAAAGGAGAAGAACCTACAGTCACGTGACAAGAATATCTGTTATCTCTGTAAGTAATGTATCAAAAATGGAAAAAGCTATTCGATTCCAAATGCCTTTAATAGTCAGGCCTGTCAATTTTATGCCTTTACAGTTAAAAATGATTCAGAAAATGTGTTTGGAAGTTTCGCATTGTTGAGCAGTGGATATGAAAACAACCTTAAGGTATATTTCCAAAGATACTGTTAACAGAAGTTCATTATCGCTATTAATAATTTAGAAAACATGATGCCTGGCCTACACATCTTGAGAAGGATTAAGACCAGTTCCGTCCCGGCACGAATATGTAGAAATATAATGCAAGATTGATCTCGGCCCGGCACGAGTCTGCTGAAAAAATTAAACCCGGGACCAGACATCATGTAACTGTACGATGCCGATCCCTACTATGGACATGTTACATTTCTGTATTGATGTTGTTAAATTCGCAACGGCTAGTGACGCACATTTATACTTCACGAGACAGTCATATTCATTGAAAATGGCTCGTATTTTATCTGCTTCTCTTAAATTTTTATATCGAGCCGATAGGCCCGCTTAATTTTTTTTATCGACTCGGCCCGGCCCGCCGGGCCCTGAAGGCCCATTCAACTTTTTTGAAAAAATTGAAAAAATTGCCCTAATTCTGCCGGTCCGTTTGAAATTTCGATTTCATTTCATCGGCAAGGCCCGGCCCGCGGGAAGGGTCGAGTACGGGCCTGAGACCGTCCAGCCCTCTAATAGCCCCACACAACAAGTAACAGTAAACTTTACAATAACTGGGCCACTATTGTGTTCAGTGTTGAATTCAGGGGGTGGCCCGAGAGGGACATTCCCCCCACCCCCCGGAACAATGGGAACCCCCCCCCCCACCCGGAAGATTTGAGATTTTGTGTTTTCAATGATCAAAAAGTGCAATTCCCCCCCGGAACTCTATAATGTACTCGCCCGCCCGTAGCCACAGTAATCCTTCCCGAAGAAAAGTGTCTGAACACTGATTGTGTTATTTATGTGATTCGAGACCATAAATCGTTAATAATGACTATTAGTATTCTATTTAAACTGTAAATCTCTTCTTCCAAATAAAGTTCACTGGAAAAAAGAAGAAAAATGTACTTTATTTTTCACAAAGATTGTAACTAAGTCGTTAAAACGAGCAAAAAGGAAAAATAACTTTATATTTACATAAAAATATAATCAAAATTTCCTGAAGAAATAAAGTCTGCTTTTAAATGATGTATATAAAATTTGCTTAGGGGGCCATCTACATATTAAAACGAACCCAAACTTTGTTTTTTTTCAATGGCAGTACACAATTCTGACAGCATAAATGAACTCTACATCTACACCCTTCAATTAGTCTAAAAACGAATTTTTATGCAGTTCGTACCATAAGTTTCCGAGAAATTAATTATTTTAAAACGAGCGCATTTTAAGGGCCTCCTTTAATTTTAATTTTTTTTTTATCCAAATTGAAGTTCCGTACACGATTGTTAACCGAGAGAGCCCCTTTCTTGATCAAGGCACCTTAAGCGCCACTCAAGGAGTCAATGAAGCTTGTTAGATTACACTACAGCAGAATAAATTTCAAAATGTCTACTCACTTCCATCATAGGCGGCCCCTTAAACCATCATTTTGCCGTTTTTTAAGCATAATTTGAAAACTACTTGGAAGAAAAATGTGAAATTTTGGTTTTCCATAAAGCAGTACTTAATAAATCTAAATCCATCAAAAAAAATTGTAGGTTGCAATTCATAATTTTTTCGAATATTAATTTCATAATCCATAATTCATATCATAAAATTATAAAAATTGCAAATTCAGCGTATTTATGTTTGTGTATATTAACATTATTGCTACAAAAAATTAGCACATTAGGAGCATAATTTCGGGAGATATAAATAAAAATATGAAAATGTAATTTAACATTAGAAGCACTCAATTTTGAATGTTTATAATTCAAAACCTTATCATTCAAATGACTTGAAATTTGGTGTCTAGGCATAGTTTGAACCGAAGATTTGAAATATCTCGTTAAAATTGGATATTGCCATTGAAAAAAATGCAGTTTGGATTCGTTTTAATATATATAGATGAACCCCTAAGAAATTTTTTATATACATCATTTAAAAGTAGACTTTATTTCCAATCGTTCGGTACGAGTAACTTTCGTCTACAATGATTTGTTGAGGAGTTAGTAGGGGGGTGTTTACATTTTTTTTTCCACGATTGTACGTCTTTACATCTTCATCCCGATGCTACTATTGAAATACTAATAACTAGACGGCACTGAACTATCTGAGCTCCTAATTGCCCGATTTTAAAGGTCTTATAGCCAGATACAGAAATTAAGTTTTCGGTTCTTTTCCAGTATAGAGGCTTTAGCGAAATATAGAAAACTGTCTTGGCGAAGAAGGAAATTTGGCAACATATTTTCTGACACTTTATTCACTGTTTCATTTCATATACACACGAATTTTTTTCCAATATTTATACAGTTTATTTAACATAAAGAAGCCATTTATCTATTTTATTTTTCAAAAATTATGTCGCAGACGCACCGGGGTTCCTTTTTGGCATTAAAAGGGCAATTTTTTGCCTGGCGTGGTAACCTGCGGTTTTTTGCTTTGAATGGAAACTTGGTGTTTTATAATAAAGTTAAATGTGCATGTTAAATTAAAATAATGTGTACGCTAATGGCAACTGAAAGCAGCATCGTTTTTTTTTTTTTTTTTTAAGATTTGTTCTTTAATTGAATGGTAATATAATAAGGAATTAGAGATGTAATATAGAATACTTTTCCAATAATGTTTAGTATTTTTTATTTGAAATGAATGAGACTGCATCCAAACGTAAACGACGTTCAGACTTGAGGTCTGTACGGGCCGACATTTCCAGGCCCGGGCCGACTCAGAGAAAAGAAAATTCGGTCCGGCCAGCCCGTACAAAAAAAATATTGGCCCGGCCCGAGTGAATTTCTACATAACATTGATTTTTACATCGATTTGGTTAAAAGTTTGTCTCGTACGAGGAGTTCAAACCAAATATATTTATCTTAACTTTTCTTTTCATGTTTATAATCTTCACTTTTATAGAAGTGCCGCAGGGTGCGATATTTTTTTTAATGAATCTCTATTTCTTGTATGTAAATGTTTCAGTTATCATTAATATTGTTAATCCATATTTCATGTATTGAAGGGTTAAAAATCTGAAAAATGCTATACAGTATATTACATACATATATATTCCATACATGCAATTCCAGCTAAGACTGGAATTGCATAGAAAAGAAAAAAAAATGCGTTATAGACAAGTTCCCTTCTTAGCAAGTGTAAATGTATTATATATTCTTTTCTTACGTAGTAGTATATTAATTTTGCATGGATCAACACGTTTTTCAGTTTAAAACAAGATTCCGTCATAGACAGGTTCTTTTTCATTCGTTTTACTATATTTTAATTTAACTATGTTTTAAAAAGTTTAGAAATCTGCTATTCTTTAAAAAGGATGAATTTGAATGTTTAATTGTAAAATAATGGCAATTTAAAAATGTATGCATTTTTTTAAAAAAAAAATTTGTGCCAAGCCTAATTTTACTGATCTTTGAACGGACCAGGCCACGCCGAGACAATGATTTTCATACGGGGCTGGGTCAAAACTAGGAATGAAAATTTTGGGCCGTGAAGAATAGGAATGAAACCAGTACCCGGGTCTTTGTAGGAAAAATAAGTTAGGCCCGGCCCGGCCCGAACCTTCAGGAAAAAAGTAAGGGCCGAGCCCGGCGCGGCCCGTAAAGAGTAGTGACTGGGCCCGGCCCGAGTGCCATGAATGAAAATAGGCCCGAGCCCGGCCCGCCGGCCGGGCCGGGCCACGGGTTGGCCCGTGCAGATCTCTAGTTCAGACACAAACCGTAGATTCCGATGGCTAGCTCGACAGTCGCAAGAAACATTAAATTCTCTTCCAGAAGAAAAAAGATTACGACATTCAAATCAAAGAGCTAATGAAAGCCATACTGATCGATCTGTCAGATTATCTCATAACACTGTGCGTACTTTTATACAGCGTTCAAATGAAAATGAAGAACAAAGGTGAAAGATGAAGGACAAGCAAGAAAAACTCATATCCTTGCACATGTGTTGTATATATATTGCTATGTCATTTTCTATCATTTTTGACGGGCTGTCTTTCTAGTTTTGAATAGTTTGAATACCTATCTGCTTGAAATTTTTCTCTAGCAATTGTAAGTAGCGTAATGGGATTTCGTTTCAAATTCTCTCCTAAATTGCCTCTGCACTTAAACTACGTTGTCGAACTTCCAACAACCTTTTAAGAAATTCCCTTCCTTGAGGGTTTAGTCTGGTTTTACTCGTTATTTTAAGTTAGTTAAACTTGAAAGCAATGCTTAATTTGCTCCGGTGTTCAGCTCCAGTGCTTCTTTATTTTTAGTGAATATTTAAATATTAACTAAAACCCACCAGAACTTATAAATTATGTACACTGAACTTACACAGATTGGAATGGAGTGTAGTATTTTAAGCATAACTCAAAAACTAGTTTACAGAATGAACTATAATTTTGGTTTCGCATATTTCAAGTTTCCACAAATCAATTTCTCTCAATAAATTTCTAGGTAAAAATTCACTTTTTTTTTTTTTTTTTTTTGAAACAGATATCCAGTGAAACCTATAAATATGGTAGCAGAAATCGATTTCCAAAACTTTCAAATATGTGTATCCAAAATTACAGTTCATTCCATAAAATGTTTTTTGAGGTATGCTTAGAAAAATTACCCTCACGCCCACCCCCACCATTTCATTCTGTTTTGCGACAATTACAAATAAATTTAACATTAGGCGTTGCAAACGTTAAACCTTTATTCATAAACTACTTGGGCAAATGACTTCTCATTTGATATCTGACCGCAAAATTTACCGAAAAAGCGGAACATAGTGTCAAAATCCAGCGTTCCTATTGAAAATTTCGCAGTTTTATATATATTTTTTTTTATTAGGAAGACGACTTGGCTGGTGTTAGAGTAATTTAGTGTCACCCTCACTAGTGCCCAAGTAGTGGTGATTCTCGTATGAGGTCCACGTTTGGGGTCGATTCTGTGACGGTGGCACTAAACTGGATCTGTTCCAGACCCACTTTTATATGTGTTAAGGGGACAGTTTACCTCAAAATTGGTCAAAAAATAGATTTTCTTTTTAGAATATTAAATGAAAGCCTGTTTAATTGTGAATATTTTGACACCTTATTTTTAACCATACGGCAATTATATCGCAAGATATTGTAAATTTTGTTAATACTCCCAGCGTAATTACCCACCAAATTAAAACTTTAAATGGCTTTTTCTCCATGTTCATATTTTCTTAACTTTCATGTTTTAAAAATGCTAAGTCCTTTTTTTTTTGTATTTCAGACTGAGATTTAAAATTTTGTACATGTTCTTTATTATATATGTGATAAATCTACGCACGGTTTTAGCCTTCAGGTTTCTTGTTATTTTATATATATATATATATATAAGTATATAAAGATGAAAGCATATGAAGTATATGAAGTTATATTCCATAGTTTTACACTATACATACCATTAAAAAATTATATTAAATGTAATATTAGATGTATCTAAACATCCATGTGTAGTCTTGTGTAATACACGTTTGAAAATCTGAAAAAAAGAAATTGGGCAAAAATATCAATTTTTAAAAAAGAAGTAGTGATTTTAAAAAATACAATTTTTTATAATTTGTTTAAAATTTTTAATTAAATATGCAGTTAAGGAAAGATGCTTTCTGTGACATGAATTCAATAGATATTTTTTTATGAATCAACGTACGGAAAAATTTTAAAAGAAATTTTAAAGCTTTTTATCAACTTTTAAAATAATTAAAATCGCCCCAATTAGCTCAGTTAGCTTAAACGTTAGAGCATTAAGCCTGTAAGCCAATGCTTTGCAGAAAATTCCTGGGTTCGGTTCCCGGCTTGGGCAATTTTTCGCTCAGTTGGAAATATTCAATTTGTACACTATATGGCGAAAGGTGACCGGTCACTTGCGATTTTAGACGTTTTCTTAAATATTTAGAAAAATACATGAGGAATTAACCTGAAACTGCAGGCGTGTAAACAATATAGTATAGGTCATATGTTCCCGCGAAGATTTTTTTCCCGAAAACCCATAGAGGACCGTCAATAAATTGAAAAAGAACAAATATCTTTTGGATAACCCTGTAAAAACTAATGTAGCAAAAGCGTTCAAACTCGAGATTATTAATAAGTGGCTCATTGAAATATACTGTCTTCAGTTTTATGAGGATAGAATGTATACTCGTTGAGATAGCATGTATACTCGTATTAAGGTTTTTATAAAAACAGTCCCAAATTTCGCCAAGTGTTTTGCTTATAATTTGCAGAGTTCTTAATATGAAAAAAAGTTCTTTTCCGAAAATATGACGAACAACATTGTACATAATACTCTGCAATCAGAATTAAAAAATAATGAAAACTGGATGAAAAACGAGTAGGTTTACTAAAAAATGTTTCACTGCGCATGCGCGAATGCAATCGAAATATAATGTGCATAACGTGTTAGCTAAATGTATTGAGTATCTTTTGTAAAAGTCTCAGAAACTTAGTTTGAAAAGTCTGATAATAATCGTTTATAGAATAAGCTCAAAATCCATTGTTCCCAAAATGAAGCAAAAAGATGAGGTGTTGTAAGCCATATATCCATTGATTAGTACCATTATAACATACACAATATTGCACGTACTACTGTATTTGGATACAGCCCCTCATCTTTTTGCTTCCTTTTAGGAATAACGGATTTTGAGCTTATTCTATAAACGATTATTATCAGACTTTTCAAACTATGTTTTTGAGACTTTCACAAAAGTTGCTCTATACATTTAGCTAACACATTATGGAAATTATATTTTGAATACGTTCGAGCATGCGCAGTGAATCATTATTTAGTAAACCTGCTCATTTTTCATCCAATTTTTATTATTTTTTCATTCTGATTGCAGGGTATTGTGTACAATGTTGTTTGTCATATTTTCTGAAAAGAACTTTTCTTTCTATTAAGAACTCTGCAAATTATAAGCAAAACACTTGGCGAAATTTGGGACTGTTTTTATAAAAACATTAATTTCCCTACGAGTATACATGCTATCCTCATAAAAATGAAAACAATATATTACAATAAGCCACTTATTAATAATCTCGAGTTTGAACGCTTTTGCTACGCTAGTTTTTACAGGGTTATCGGAAGCATATTCGTTCTTTTTCAATATGTTGACGCTTCCCTATGGGGTTTCAGGAAAAAAATCTTTGCGGAAATATATGACTTATACTATACTGTTTACACACCTGCAGTTTCAGGTTTATTCCTCATGTATTTTTCTAGATATTTGACAAAACGTCTAAAATTGCAAGTGACCGGTCACCTTTGGCCATATAGATAAACAAAGTTGTTGAAAAGGTAAACTATCCCCTTAAGTGTGGTTCTAATCACAGCGTCCGGAGTCGGTGGTAAAGCACCGTGTGATGGTCAGAATTGGCCGCGTACATTTACATAACTCATCATAATCTTATTTTTGAAATATCAATTGAAAGAATGTATAATTCCCTGTGTTTTTGTTTTACTTTATTTATTTATTTCTTGGACAATTTGGTGATTAAAATGTATTAGGTGTTTGTTTTCTTGGCCGATCATACTTTAATGTTTTCATTTTGTTTTGCCATAAAATGGGTGGAATAAATAACGTGGAGAGAATTTTTCTTTCGAGAGTTTCTGAATGAGGGACTAAAAAAACATCCTTCACGATCAATAAAAGAAACCTCCACATGCTCTTTTATTCCGTTCAGAGAGTAAATCAGTCGTTTTCTTCGCGACCATTCTTGAATTCCTAAAATGTAAATCAATAGAAGCACAATTTAAGTAATTCTATAAATTTCGTTAATTGAATACTGTTTTTGTTTGTTTGCTTGATAGTGCTTTTATTCCACAAAAACCGTAAATGGGTGGTAAATTTAAGGCATTTGAAAACATTTAGAGAACTCACAAAGGAAATATATTTTTAAATTGAGTTTAAGTAAAGAGTAATCAAAGGCATTTGATATTTGTCTGATATTTATCTAATAATTTTAAATACCCTATTGACAAATCAATGTTGGTTATTTGATTATATTGGAGCATTATATTGTTGCACTACTACATTCGCTACTTCTATTAAAATATCAATATTGGTTTAAAATTGCCGTTAAATTGAAAATATAGCACAGAAATACTTCATTTGTATAATCAATATTTGAAATAAAATACCAAAATATTTTGTACTAGGATTGTAATAGTACTGACAAGATGTAAAAATCCCAATGTTGTAGCAATATTCCGTGTACATACTGCCAATATTGGACAAGAAGATTTAGTGGTAAAATGTAGAAAACAAATAAAAGGTTAGAAGAAAAACACTGCTAACAAAACTAAATATGAATATTTTAAGATAAAAATTATTTACAGGCTTCGGTAGTATTATATCTATTACACAAAATTTTCAAAGCGTTTGCACAATAAAAACAATTTTTTTTTTAATCGAAAAAAAAAATTCTTCTCGCTTTTATTTTCCACATCAGGTCAATTAAATGACCCGATGTGGAAAATAAAATTGAGAAGATTTTTTTTTTTTTTAGCAACAGACTCCAACCTCCCTTATTAGGTTCGTTTGAAAAGATTTTCAGTTAAATATACAAATTCATTCAACACCGATTTTAGGTACATTTAAAGACCGGACTGCTCCGGTCTTTGGTTTAGAAATATAAATTCAAAACAGACGCCTCGTGCACAGCGCGCCCGTTGTACGTTGTCGAAGGCAATGAGGTCCCTATCTCTTTTTTTTTGTTTGAATAGATTTTCATTTGAAAATAAAAAAAATCATTATAAAATCGAGGGTGTACACTACTGAAAACATTGGGGTCACCAGCATTAGGATCGTTTAGAAAGATTTTAGGTCAAATATATAAAATCATTCAACATTGATTTTAGCTATATTGAAGGTTATTATCACTATTCCGGGCAACGCCGGGCGGGTCAGCTATTCAAATTAATAATTATGAGAGAATTTTCCTCTTAAAATGGATCATTCACTTCTGAGTGAAGGGTTCAAAAACATCTTCACGATGAACGAAAGAAATCTCGACGCAGTATTTTCTTCCGTTCAAATGACAAAAAAGCAGAAATGGCCTAAATTCCTAATTCTTGAAGCAATGAGAGTACTCAGGGAGGCAGAGAGGGGAGGCGCGGGCCAATAACAATTACCGAGGACCACTCTCTTAAGGGATCCGTCAAGGTCTTTTGTTTTAACAAATTAAAATAAGCACGAACCTTTTTTATCTGAAAAACTTAATTAAACAAAGAAGAGGAAAAAAATAAACATGCAAAATATGAACCGTATAAATTGTGCGCGTGAACTTTATTGCACAGCGCAATTTAAATTGCAAAGCAGTGTTTTAGAATTTTAATAGAATATGAGTTGGAGCACGTCGAAATTCGACGAACTAAAATGCTTAAAAAAGAATTGTTAGATCGAATTTATAATAAACTTATAAAAATAATTACAATAAAAAATTCATGTTACATCGAATGTCTAACTCTTAAAACTAATAATATTTTTAACCCAAAGTTACCAAAATACTATTTCCACAAACTTCAATAGTTTAAGGGCAGTTGGAACTCTTTATACTTACCATGTTAAATTAATGCACCTTTTCTCAGAAACTACCAAAGATATTGACTTAAAATTTTTTATATACATAACATGAATACTTCCTAATAAAGTTCAGTCAAATTTATAAATAGCTATTCTTTAGTTGCTTTTTTAAAAAATCTGGAATAAAAACCACTGTTAAATAACAAAAATCTTGCATTTTTCCAAAGAAAAACATTTTTATAAAAATTTCACACAAGTGTTTGTTACAAAAGTTCACTTCATATTGATCAGGGATATGTGTGAAATATTCTGGCAAGATTGCAAACTATAATATGTAGTAGTTTCTATAAAAAGGTACAGCGAAGTTCGAAAACCAACTTTTTGAGAAAATTGAATTTAAAGTCTACGCATGTAATGCTTATGTATGATGTAAACAAACTGAATTAATTAACATTTTTTAACTTCTTGTTGTCGTAGAAATAAAAGTAATATAACATTCGAAAGGAGGAAAATAAAGGATTCAAAATATTTAAAAATAAAAAAACGTCTGTTTTCACGAATTTGACTTTCAACTGCCCTTGAATTATTGAAAAATTAAAATGTATTAGAATACGTAATCAAGATGAGTAAATATGATGAAGTTATTGATTGGGGATCTTATGTTTGGTATTACGGATGAAAATTCAGAAAAAAGACTTCCGCTTTGTCACATCATAGAATTTTTATTACATAACATCTAAAGTCTTACGTCATTTTCACATTCTCAAAATTCACATATGCACCTCTCAAATCTCTATACACCATTTAAAAGTAGTTCACCGCGCAATAGATTATTAATTAATATACTTAAACCAAACTTAAAGTCACGTTTGTCCCATACAACTTGTCATGTGAACATTCGCACTTTTGACATGAGATTCTAATCTCAGTACCCGCGAATGAAAAAAATCATAAATTTGTCTTTTAGACGCATTTGTGGTCAGATATGTAGTTTTGTCAAAGAAAATTATTTTTTTAATTTTAAATGTGGTGTCATTTCCATTCATTGAATCATTAAGCCTAGCGTCTCAAACTCAGTAACAGCATAATGAAATAATGTTGAAATGTACATGATTTATGAGTGATAATGCGTTTTAAAGGCTTGATGTCATTTTCTGTTAAAAAGTTTTTTTTAAGTTACTTTTTTTTTGTAATGAGAAAATGGCATCAATAAGGATTTAAACAATAAAAATAAATAAACCTCATTATTTCTGGGGCCTCCGTGGCCGAGTGGATAAGACACCACGCTGCTAATCGCTTGAGAGCGTAGGAGGCTTGCGGGTTCGACCCCCGCTGGACACTCTTTGTGGAGCCCCCGGATGTAAAAATTCTCTGTGTTGTAAATTTCATTGTGCTGTCTGGTCCCTGTATATCGACGATCCTTGGGGTCAAGCACATAAGTCTGATGTATGTGTTCAATAAAAACCAAACAAAACCAAATCCTTATTTCTCCTTTCTCTGCGACAATAGAAGTAATCCAATTGCCACTATTTTGAAGAAATATCATAAAAAGCTTTTAAAATTAAAAATAAAATATAAAAATGGATATAAATTTAAAAATAGCTAGAACGGGCACACCTACAAATGAACATCTTTCATTTAAAAAAAAAAAAAAAAAAATTGTCAAAATTGGTTTAATAGAAAGCTCAGGGCTGATGAAACATCTAAAAAACAGCCTGCTCTTTTAAATCTATAGATATTAGTTACTTTCCAATTAAAATCAAAATTTCAGTCTATTGATAAATATCAGTAATGGCGTAGGTTCAATAATAATATTTTAATTGCAAATCATTAAAAAAAAACTCTAGCTACAAACAAATAGCATTAGTGGCGCAATATCTATATTTTAATTGCAAATCAATTAAATACAAATTTAAATCTACTAATTAATATAAGTAATAGCGCAAGGCGCAATAATAGTATTTTAATTGCAAATAAATTAAAATAAAAATTTCAATCTACTAGTAAGTAGAGGCGCAATTATAGATTAGAACTTAGTGGTGCAATAATAATATTTTAAATGCAAAGCAATTAAAATAAAAAATTCAATCTGCTTATATCACTACTCGCGCAAATTATATAGCTGTCAAGCTGGCGAAATGCCAGGATGCCCAACTTCAGAGGATTCTACAAACGGGTATCGAACAGAAGGACTTTACACCGCAGAGAACATTTATTTTCATATTTTGTTAATATGATTATGTTTAAATTTTAAGAAAATATGTACGAATTAAAAAAAATAATTACTTAAAAAGTTTATTTTCCAATACCACACTTAAGCGCAAGCATTCGAATCGATTCCGGGGTTCGCACACTATATATGATTCACTGGGAGTAGCATTTAAGTAAATTCTCTTAACTGAACACTCCCACTTTTATGGTTCTTTTATATATAAAAAAAATTAGTTAATTTTGCATGTCTACAAAACGAATATATGCTAAATTAATTATTTCAACACATTCGGAGAGTGCATTTTTCAGAAACAGAATTCTATCCATTCTCAGAATCCAGTATCTACGAGGTATATTGGATTTTTTTTTTTTTTTTTAGTGTTTTGCACGTTAGGAAAAATTTATGCAATTTTTCAAATTATACATATTTTTATTCTAAGTTTTATTTAAATTTTAAGAAATAGTATCATGGAAAAACCATTTAAAAAATAAATATGAGAAAACTAAAAAAAAAGTTATTTTTGGTTTACAAAAAAATATTTCTAAAATATAAAGACTCCTTTTCTCTCCATATATTGCTTAAAAAAGATTTCTGTTAATTTTCTGGGTTTTCCTATAAATTAAAATAAAAATTTCAATGTGCTAGTGAATATCAGTAGTGGCGCAACTATAGATTAGAACTTAGTGGTGCAAAAATAATATTTTAAATGCAAAGCAATTAAAATAAAAAATTCAATCTGCTAATAAATATCACTGCTGGCGCAAATTGTATAACTGTCAAGCTGGCGAAATGCCAGGATGCCCAAACTTCAGAGAACACTACAAACGGGTATCGAACAGATGAACTTTACACCGCAGAGGCTATTTATTTTTATATTTTGTTGATATGACTATGTTTAAATTTTAAGCAAATATGTAGGAATTTAATAAAATAATTACTTAAAAGTTTATTTTCTAATACGACACTTAAGCGCGCGCATTCGAATCGATTCCGGGGTTCGCACACTATATATGATGCACTGGGAGTAGCATTTAAGTAAATTCTGTTAACTGAACACTCCCACTTTTATGGTTCTTTTGTTTAGAAAAAACATTAGTTAAATTTGCATATCTACAAAACGAATATATGCTAAACTAATTATTTCAACACATTCGGAGAGTGCATTTTTCAGAAACAGAATTCTATCGATTCTCAGAATCCAGTATCTACGAGGTACATTGGATTTTTAAAAAAGTGTTTTCCCCGTTAGGAAAAATTTATGCAATTTTTCAATTTATATATATTTGTTACTCTAAGTTTCATTTAAATTTTAAGAAATAGTATCATGGAGAAACCATTTAAAAAATAAATATGAGAAAACTAAAAAAAAAGTTATTTTTGGTTTAAAAAAAAAAAAACATTTCTAAAGACTCCTTTTCTCTCCATATATTGCTTAAAAAAGATTTCTGTTAATTTTCCAGGTTCTCCTGTGTATTCTGATAAGCGTCTTCAAAAGATTTCTGTGGCTAAAAAAATGTTTCCAGAATTGTGAGTATCTGCGAGGTATATTGAATTTTTGAAAAGGTGTCTTCGGCCCCCGGAAAAATTTATGAATTTTACAAATTATACATAGTATTTTTAAATCTAAGTTTTAAGAAACCATATCATGGAGAAACCATTTGAAAAATAAAATATGAGAAATCTGAAAAAAAAAAAGAAGTTATTTTTGGTTTACAAAAAGCATTTCTAAAATATAAAGACTCCTTTTCTCTCCATATATTACTTAAAAAAGTTTTCTGATAATTTTCTGGGTTTTCCTATTTATTCTGATTAAGCGTTTCCTAAAGGTTTCTGTGGTTAAAAAAATATTTCCAGAATTGTCAGTATCTATGAGGTATATTGGATTTTTAAATTAAATTTAAAAAATAAAAAAAACCAACAGCCTAAAAAGCGAACTGATTAATTATTTCTCATCAATGTTAAACTATTTTTTATATTGCAAACCTACCTATATTTTATTTACTTGTATTGGTATCTATTAAGTTGTGCTTAATTGTTAGTTTCTATCTAAAAACAATGTTTTGACGAGGCCTATAAATGGCTCTGAGAATTAGAGTTGCAGTAAAGCTAGAGATCCTTCCTACATAACTTCCAGGTTGTGTAATATTTAAACGGACCTTTTGACTGTAAAATAGTCAATAAAACATCGTCTTCATTTTGAAAGACCTATCCAATGATATGCCACTCAATATGGTGCGTAAATTTTTTTTTCTCTACCGCCATTTTGCATTTTACGGCCGCCATTTTAAATTTATAAAAACAAAGCCTAGCCTATAACCATCGGATGGTTAAGGCGAATCGAATGAGACCTCATTCTTTAAAATCCATCCAGTCTTTGGTATGTTTCGAGGGTATAAAGAAATACACATAGCCAGATACGCGTGAAACACATAACCTTTTTTGGCAGTCGGGTAAAAAGTGTTTTCCACGTTAGGAAAATGTATGCAATTTTTCAAATTACATATTTTTTTTATTCTAAGTTGTATTTAAATTTTAAGAAATAGTATCATGGAGAAAGCATTTTAAAAATAAAAATGAGAAAACTGAAAGAAAAAATGTTTTTTTTTTATTATTATTTACAAAAAAAACATTTCCAAAATATAAAGATTTTTTTTCTCTCCATATATTGCTTTAAAAAGATTTCTGTTTATTTCATGTGTTTTCCTATGCATTCTGATTAATCGTCTCCTAAGGACTTCTGGGGGTAAGAAAATGTTTCCAGAATTGAGAGTACCTACGAGGTATATTGGATTTTTGGAAAGGTGTATTTCACGTTCGGAAAAATTTATGCAATTTTTCAAATTATATATTGTTTTAACCAAAGTTTTATTGAAATTTTAAGAAAACGTGTCATGAAAATACAATAAAAAACAAAGTAAGGAATTGAATTTATCTTGTAAAAGAAAGAAATTTTAAACATCAATTATTTTTTAATTATAATTCAGATTTAAAGATGCTGCGTTAATTTTATCATCCAAAGGTTAAAAGAAAGCACCTCAAAATTAATTGTACTGCTGCATAACTAATAACGATTCATTTTAAAATCCATATTTCGAGCGTAATCTTGAAAATGCGTGATAACGTCTGAACGACATTAATTAAGTTCAACATTTCTTTAATTTAACTAGTCATTTTTAATCATTATTCTCTAAAATTGATTTTAAAATTGCCTCATATTTCATTTTGCTCATTATAGGACTTACTAAGTTTTTATGAATAAACGAAAACTGGCTGTGATTTAAATGCGATTTCGCAAATTTTGTTTATGTGTGTAAAAACTATTAAATCTTTTGTTTTAAAACGAATTTATTAAAGCAAATGGAATATTTTATATAGAAAATTAACCATTTTACTTTCTTCTATCTTTGCAAGAAGAAAGTATTGGATTCGTGAAAATTTTCGAATTCCAGTTTTACAGGATTTACACGTTTTAGGGGTCAGAGATTCCAAACAACGTGTTTTTACAAAATGCCTGTCTGTGGCTCTGTCTGTCGGTATGTGACATATATTTTGTGGGAGCTCTATCTCAAGAACTAATACACGGAATTTAATAAGAATTTATATTCAAGTAGTCCCAGATATAAATTGATGCTGATTAGTTTTTGGTGTAAATCACTTAACAGGAGTCGCTGCTATGCTGTATTTTTTTACCATTTTCGCAACAACTCTATCTCAAAAACTAATGCACAGATTTCCATCAAACTTCAGATTCGATTAGTCCTTGATATGAATTGGGTCGGTTTACGTTTTGGTGTCAATGTGGTGTCACCCAACATGTGGCGCTGCTATGCTGACTTTTTCCCGATTCCCGCAATTTCTCTATGCCAAGAACTAATGCACGAATTTTCATCCAAGTTCAGATTCAGGCATACCTTGATAAATATTATTGCTGATTATGTTTTGGTGTAAATCGTCCAATTGGTGGCGCTTTTATGCTACATTTCTGCCCGGTATCCGCAATAGTCCTATTTCAAGAACTAATGCTCGGAATTTCTTACCTTTAGAAACCTCACGATATGCATAGATTGCCATTTAATTTCGGTATTGTGATAGCGAATTTTGATGTATTAACATGTATGAGATAGAAAAAAGTTTTGGGATTGCCACATTCGACTAGTTAATTAAGGGGACAAGGGACCCTCAAACACATTTTTTTTTCTACTTTAAATGCTATTCAAAGCCACACTATATGAATTATGACATGTATTTATCACACAAGAAATAAAAAACAAAAAAAAATGCAATTTAACAAATTACAACGACCATTTGGAAAATGATTTTTTCAAAGACTAAAATTTAATACATAAAAAATAGCACGGAGTTGATCATACATTAAGTACGCCATGGATTAAACATTAATAGTGTTATTACACGTAAAAATTGCAAGCGACAGAAATCGCCTGCGACTGGTACGTATTACCCACCTGAAACTTACGTATTATCCAAGCATTTCATTGGCTGTTCGGGAAAAGGCTTTTCCATCGTCAGATTTCCAAGAAATCTGACGGCCAATTTTAAATGAAATTTATTTCTTAAACTTCTAAATATCCCAAAATATTACTTTTTATATCGTCGTATAGAGAAAAAAAATGTACTTTTAAATGCAATTTATTTGAAAGCTGTATCTCAATTTGTTTCTGAGTTATTAATTTTTTTTTTGTAGTTTTTATTACTTTTCTGTCATAGTGGCAACACTCTGTTGTCCATCTCTGTTGAAAGTAAAGAGAAATACATATTACTGTATAGACCAATCATGAAACGAATAAAATGCGGATTAAACCAATAAAAATCTTCAGATATGCTTTTGACTTCCTACCCTGACGAGAACAATAACCATTTTTCCAAATGGTTAAAAAAAAATGAACTAAAATAAGGAATTTTTCTGAGTATTTTAAGTGTTATAAATAGCTTACAAAATGCACCAGGCGCATTCCATATAAATTAGAATCCCCAAATCCCCAAATATTTTTGTGGGAGTTTGGCTTACATATACAAATAAAACCGCGCATCGAATTTTACATAGTTGAATATATAGGTTAGAAAAAAAATATTTTCTAAATTCTATGAAATTTTCAGCATTTTTGCATCCTATTTTGCACTGAACTACTTTTAACTTTTCACTTACATTTAGTTTCTTGAAACTATGCACAGTTTTATTTTTACATGTAAACCAAACTGGCATAAAAAAGTATTGGGGATTTTAATTGATGTGGAATTCACATTGGGTATTTTGAAAATTTCTTCATAACGCTTAAAATATACAGGAAAATTGCTTTTTTTTGTACATATATAATAAAAAGGTTTTCTAAAAGACGCAAAAGTTAACACACAAAAGTTAAAACATTCAAAACATTAAATAAAATTTTAAAAGTCTAAAACCGACAAGTTTCAGCCACTCTGTGGCCATCATCAGGGTCTTACTTCAATCCAAGACTCACATGGGGTATTTTGATGGGGCATGGGGTTTCATTTTAAGACGTAAACAGTCCTTTAATTTATAAATTTATTGCTTATTTTTCTCAATTTTTTTTTATTTCTCGTGTGATAAATAAATGCCATAATTCATATACGGTGCCCTTGAATAGTATTTAAAGTACAATTAAAAAATTTTTTTTTTAAATTGAGTTTAAAGGTCCCTTGTCCTTTATATACCAGGTGTCCTCAAAAAGAATGATGGATTTTAAAATTCAATAAATTCGATAACTTGCAAACGGTGACAGATATTAAAAAAAATTCTTGCTGGAGGGTTATGTATGATGTCAGTTTTTTTACTGTGGTTCTTGACTTTAGTTCGAATTTCAAACAATAGATGGCCCTGCGAGAAATAGGCTCTAACCGCCTATTGCTTGCAGCGTCATCTATCGCTGCTATTTGTAACTAAAACTGGTAATCGCAGCATAAAAACGTCTGAGATCTTACATAACCCACCTGCAAAAATTTTTTAAAAATCTGTCACCGTTTGCATGTTATTGAATTTTAAAACCCGGTATTTGAAAAATCAATTTTAAAGCGCTGAAATTATGGCAGATATTTCTCCAATAACTTGTTGTTTTTTAAAAGTCATCCTACAATTTTTATCATAACTAATTGCAGATATTGTCATTAATTGGAAAAATAAATAAATATTTTCAAAATATAACTTTAAAATATTCTGAAAATTAGACAAAATACAAGATTTATTTTACAATTTTGTTTTTAATCAATTTTCTTTATTATTTATAACGAAATCCATCATTAATTGTTTTAAAAATAATATATCCAATAGTTAAAATATATATTTATCCGCAAAATATTTATCGGTGTTTTTACATTTCGTATATAGTTTTTATACCGAAAACCAAACTCAGTATAATTGTTGAAAATAAATATATAATTTTCTGTCTAAATTGTGCTTTTTTTCTTCTTTAAAAAACATTACATTTGAATAATTGCTATTTGACTAAGCAAAAACCACGTTTCAAAATATACTTTTTTTTTTTTTTAAGATTTGAACAACAAAAAGAGATACGGCAGCATTCTATCTTATCATTACCAAGTTAGTTACATGTAATACGTTTTTTTTATTCGAAAGTAATTTAAAGATTGTTGATTTGTAATACAATGCTTTCTTTACGTTAGAGCTTTGTTTAAAATTATGAGTTGATTAAATCTGAAGTCGTATACTATTTAAATCTAACCAAAGAGTCATTCGCCAATTAGATAGATAATCTCTTTGAGAAAGATCCTTCATTTTCTACCTGTGATACGAATAAAAAAATCGACTTTGATAAATATTTTCTTTTAAACTGGCTCCGAAATACGCGAAAAACAGGGTAAGCAAGTAAAATCCAGCTGTTGATGCGTCTATAGAAAAATGCATACCAGTAAAACTCTAGTTTTTGAAATTATAAAACTTATGCACCTAAAAATCTAAAAGATATATCAGTGCTTAAATGTTTCCATACTTCTAATTAGTGTTGCCAGGTTGCCGCGTAAATCAGCGCTCCAAATGCTCTGGACACCACTAATTTCTTACACTTTATTTCGCCATCTTTAATCGCAGATAATTCTGCCATTACATAAGCGTAGAATATTACTTTCAAGTACTAGTGTCCCGGAAACATTTGGAAAAACATCTGTAGCCCCAATTTACGCAGCCCCAACACTGCTTCTAATCCAACACTCTAAAATAAACACATGTTTCTTAATGTATAGGATGGTCCACCTGTTCGTTCTTTTTTAACTATGAATATTTCATAGGTTATTTGTGTCAGCTGTCAAGCGTCACACCTGTATGAACTGTCAAATGTATTCCATTTGTGATTATGGACACGTTGACAGCACAATAACGATGCAACGGCACGCACTGCTCGCCAAACCATCAACTTGTTGAACGAGAAATTTCCAGATCGCGTAATTTCAAGAAATTCTGATGTGAATTGGCCGCCAAGATCGTGCCATTTAACCCCAATGAATTATTTTCTTTGGGGGTTTCTGAAAAGTAAAGTATACGCCAATGCCCTCCGCACGATACAAGACCTCAAACGTAGCATCTGAAATTTTGACCATAGATCCACTCATTCTGGGAAAAGCCATAGAAAATTTTAATGTTCAGATGATGGCATGTAAGCGGATCCGCGGTGACCACATTTGCGATATTGTATTCCATACACAAATGGCATAGACCCACCTTCCATTTTCAATAAAGAATTTCGATTTTCATTCATAAAAAATGCGCTTTCTTTCATAATAAAAAAAGAACCAACAGATGGAACACTCTTTATGAAATTATAATATTACCACGAACGAAAATATACAATAACCTCTTCCGAGTTATCCATGACTACGAAAAGCGTTCTTTATCTTTAGACACCTCAAAAACCAATACATTTTCGAGATTTAAAAGAAGTTTATAAAATCAAAGTTTTTATTGCCACTGATTTTCAGAAACGTTTTTGAGTCGTTTTTATAGTGTATTAATCAGTTTTTTCCAACCGAAATATCGGTTTTTAGGATGCTACACTACAAATTCTCAAACACAAATTTTACAACACTTTTTGTTACCAAATTAACAGCACATTAATGTGTTGTGAATTAGAAAACTTCATATGCAAAATATTTTTTGTGGTGTGATTGTGTTCTTAATATGTTGCAAAAGTGTTGCTATCTAAAAATGTATTCTAAAAATTGTGTTGTTAATTGTGTTGAAATCGTGTTGTAGAAAATATTTTCTTATAATAGTGTTGTGCTGCACAAAACTTGGTCACCAAATTAACAACACATTGTAAACGCCACCCAATTTAGAACATTATAAAACAACACATGTAAAACACTTTCAAAACGCTTTCTACATGGTGCTTTTAAAATAACACACACACGCGCTTAAAACATACTATTTATTAAACATTCATAACACAATTTTAAAAATTAATGTTTTGAAAACAAATTTTCACCTCTTGTAATTTTTAACAACACTTTTAGTACAATCTTTCTATTTGGCACAACACATTCGCAACACATTCACAACACAATCGAAAATGATTTTAGTTAGAAGTTTTAATTATTATGTTCAGTCAGTGTTGCAAAAGTGTTTCACGAATTTGCAGTGTAGCTATTCTCACTTAAATATTTTCAGCTCCGTAATTGAATTGAACTCCGTATTGAATAGCTCCGTAATTGAATTTTGCGTTTATAAACGCAAGAAAACTGCATTTTGGGTTGAAAAAACTGATTAATACAACATACGCAGAAGCTATTTGGACTCGTTTCTGAAAATCAGTGGTAGCAAAAGGAGCTTTGTTTTTATGAATGCTTCATTCAATTCTCGAAATTATGTTGGTTCCTGGGATTTATAAATATAAAGAACGCTTTTCGGAATTATGGGCACCTCGAAAAGGTTATTGTATCTTTCAATTATCTTTTAATATATTATATTTTCATAGATAAAGAAACATGTGTCCTTTATTAAAAAAAGATTTTTCAGAAAATACTGTCAAAGTGGGCATTTTGAACCGAATTTCCGGACAAATGGAGAAAAAACACTCCAACAGAGGAGAAAAACTGATTGCCATAGGACCCAAAATCGTTTATAACTAGATAAATAATTTGTTTATTAAACTAGTCGTTGGGGGCCACCGTAATACTTACCCATCATGGATATACATAATATAAAATATGAAAATAAAACATGTGTAAACTATTTATAAAAAGCATTGTAATTCCAGAAAATAAAATTCAAACGTATATTTAAATATTTTTAATACATAGCAATGCTCTATTATTGGATTGAGGGTACTACTTGATTATCCCGTCGATCCATTTCGACAAATTATATAAATCGTCAAACTACTCGCAAAATTGTAAAAGTTGGCACAATTTTTTAATTTTAAATAACGAAAAAACAAATAAATTAGTAAAAGATTATTAAAAATACAAATAAAACATTGAATTAAAAATCACTTGATGACGTAACAAACACGTGTAACGTGCTTAATGTCAAGTGAATATGACATTTACGATACGCACCCTTATTAGCATTTAATCTTATAGCTTGGCAATAGTAATTTGGTAGACGGGATCATCAAATAAAAAATATATATATATATACCCTATATATATATAATCCTAATGAAACGAATTTATGAAACGAATATATGAAACGCCTGAAATGTATCGATTCTTTGAATCGACTGATTAAACAACTGATTTTGTTACACGGCGATTTCTCCTAAAATATGGAATATTTTGCGATGAAATTAACACCAAAAATCCGTGTTGATCCACAGATCTCAAAACTGGTATTAGAATTTTTAAATTCGAATTAGTTTTTGAAATATTAATTTTTTTCTAATTTTAAATACATTTTTTCTAATGATGGCAACTCAAATTTTAATCATAACAGAATTTCTTTTCATAATTCAGAAAAGGTTACTATTTTAAATTAATTTGGCGACAGTTGGGCCTCCTTTAAATCTATGCTAAGAACAATGCTCTTTTTGTACTTCGTTATGATTTTATTAAATACAAAACTTTCATTTAAAAATGAAGAATTTCAATTCTTGGCTTTCACTTCTTTTTTTTTAAAATAAAAACAAAACGAAAAGAAAAATATTAGACACAGATGTCACATACGCACCGGGGTACCTAATTGGCGCACAAATGGCATTATTTTGATAGACATGGTAACCCGGCTATTGTTGTTTATTTAATAATAAATGTATATTTTTATTTCTTTTTTAAATTTATATAAATTATTTTGTTCTATAGTAATTAATTATTTTTTTGCTATTTCCTTTTGAAAATAATAGAAAATAATTAAAAAATACGATACAATGTAGTAATTATTCCGTCACCCAATTTCGCAAATTATATAAATCGCCAAACCACTCGCCAAATTGTACAGATTGGCAAAATTTTTATTTTAAATAACGAAAGAACAAATAAATTAGTATAACATTAATAAAAATAAAAATAAAACGTCGAAATATAAATCACTTGATGACGTAAACACGTGTAACTTGCTAAAAGTCAAGTGAATGTGACATTTACGATCAAGCATTATTGACATTTAATCTTGTAGTTCGCGATAGATTTTTTGTCGACGGGATAACTAAGTAGTACTAAAAATACATATGTAACTGGTATTCGAAAACGAGGCTTTCGCCAAATTTTCGTTAAAAAAAAAAAAAAAAAAAAAAAAAAAAAAAAAAAAAAAAATCATGCCAAACATGCGGTGCGTATATGACATCTGGCGAAATATTAAATTATGTAACAAACCATGACATTTAATTTCAACTTCAGATCAATGTTTTAATTTACCACTCGAACAATAAAAAAAATGCTAACTGGCGAGTTGAAAAAAAGGTATTGGCGAGATTTACACCCGGCTTTTTTTTCTTTCGGCACAGATGTCATATACGGCCCCATATTGGCGCGATTTTTTTCTGACGCCAATGTCATATACGCAACGGGTACTTAACTGGCGCCAAAGTATCGTTATTTCGCTTGATATGGTAAGCCGGATGTTGTTGTTTATGCTGTTGATGCGTTCCCGAAATTGGCGTTGGAAAAAAATCGCGCCATGAATCGCGTATATGACATTTGTTCCAAACTTTCATATGAAAGGCGAAGGGATCAGATCGTATTTGTTTATGGCATTTGATGACTTGAACTATTATAATATAGATGAAATGATGGGGATAGAATAATATTTGGCGACTTATCACCTGTGCCTGGATAACATTAAAGTATCAAAATGGCACCTAGAGTATAAAAAGCAAAGTGTTCCGCCCGGAACTGTTGATGATAGTCACATGATTTAGGCTATTGTTATAGAGATTGTTTTAAAATATCGGTTGACAAAGACTCTGAATGCTTAATTCATTTTATTTTAGCTTCTTTTCAAATGTTTAACCGATCCTCTTTAATCAAAAACGAAAACAACCATTGGATGTCTTAACAGCAACTGATTCTCTGTTAAATTTTTGCAATCAAAGGGAATTGAATGGAAACCCGTTTACAGGGAGATCTGCAGAGCTTTTTCAGTATAATTTAATCTTCTCTAATTTTTTTAAAACCCATTAAATTTTTAGATTTTCAGATTCTGCGGTGTCTGAACGGGGGTTGGCGAGCATAGCTTGTAGGGGGCAGAGCCCCCTAGTTATTAACTAATAATTTACTGCATCGGATTAAGCGTCTCATTTCCAATTAAAATACATCTTTGAATTGAAATTTGAATGAAATACAGGGTCATGAAAAATCGAAGAGTGTGAAAAATAGGATTACAAATATCTTGGCAACTAATTATCCAATTGACTTCATTCTTTATGCAAAATTTATGTTTTTTACTGTCTTTTATATTCAATCCTTATAATAAACAATTGCGAAAATTTGTATATACTTTGTATCAGAACGAAAATTTCACGAGCCCGAAAATAAATTCCGGATAATCGATTCAATAGGCTTCTTCTCATTATTACATACTAAGTACACACCAAATTTCAAGTCTCAAATTGTTCGGGAGATAGAGCGTTTACAGACGCACAGCCACACACAAACACACACACACACAGATGGACAGCAATTTTTTCCCCCCTAAAAATATGTTTTTCGGAATCTCCAGTGTCTGAAACTTGTAAACCCGTCAAAATAAATTTCTATTTTTAAAAAGATTGCAAGAGTTACTCTATACTACGTATGATGGGTAAGTAAAAATGGAATACGTCCTTTCGATTCCAAATCGCTTCCTTAGTCAGCCCTGCCAATTTTTTGTCTTACGCGTTTAAAAATGAGTAAATATATGTGTCAGAAAGTTTCGTGCTTGTTGAACTGGGAAGAAAAAACATTTTTATCCTTATGTTGTAAATTACAAAAAAGTATGATATACCTTTTACGAAATAAGACACTTTTCTCAATTCTAGATCATTGATCATTGATTAATTTGCATTGAAAAAAAAAAATCCTGACTAAATTTAAACTGATGAATAGCTTATATCTTCTATCTAATTATTTTTGGTATAAATACCTTACAAAAAAAGACAGGTACTCTGTCTTTAACGAACAAGTAGAAATTATCAAAAGCCTTTTTTAATGCTTTTATCATATATTTTAACACCGTTTTTCACGTGATTGAAAACAATAACTGTTCTGTGATTAATATATATATATATATATATATTAATATTTCCATGTTTATGAAAACCAAGTATTGTGACAATACGGTTTCAAAGGTACTTGTAGAAACTAAATAAATTGCAATTTAAAGTTGTAAAATACTCTGAATTTTCTGCTGCCGATGGAATCATAAAACTTATCTTCTAAGATAAAATATCCTTTCTAATATTATTTTACTTTCCCCTTTTTTAAATAATAACCTACTTCTTAGATATGATATTTAAAAAATATTTTTTCCTTCGATATATTTTTAAAGTGAAAGTTTTTCTTCTAGGTAGTTGACCTTTATAACATGTTTTTCGAGTGCTTTATATAAGCAAAAAGTAGGGTCCTTTAAAAGTTAAAAACGTGCATTCATCAAATTTTGAAGCATCTCTCTTTGAATTTTCCGTAACTCCTTAAACAATCCTCCATTTAGTCTTCTTTTAGATTTTCATAATACTCTGATTTTCTTTTGACCTTGTCCAAGCATCTTTACATGTACGAAATGCCTCTGGATAAATTTTGAACACAACAGTAACTGTGTCAAACCGTTTTTTGTGTTGTTTTTTATTATTATTATTTTTTATGCGTATATATTAAAGTTAACATGTCTTTAGATTTTTTTTCAATTATTACAATTAGAAATTGTATTTGTAACATTACAACAAAGTTTATGTCTTCCTGAAATTCGTTTTCACAGTTGAAACATTTATTTTGATTAAAAAGAAACGATACCAGCTAAACAATGTTAGATTAATATCCTATGTATCGAGAATATACAGGGTGTAACTGAAATGCTTCAACAAACTTAGGGGGATGATAGTACTCATCAAGACGAACAAAAAATGCAATGGAACATGGGGTCGCAAGCCACTTATTGAGTCACAAATGCAGGGTATTTAACTCCATAGATTAAGGACCAAGATGGAACATTTACAGCAAAATCTGTAATGGCAACAGTACTAGCGTCACTACCGATAAGGGGGAAGAACTAACAAACTTCCGAAATTTACCTATCTTGAAGAAATATGTTTATCCTCTATGGTTTGAATATCTATTCGTTCCTAAAACGAAGCAGGTGTCAGACGATAATCTATTCATGCTTGCTTTATTTATTTAGCTGCTTTTTTTACCGTACTTGTATTGCTCATTTTTAACTTACAAAATGATAATTAGACTAATAATATAAAAGAAAGCCGCCAGAAAATTCTGTTAAGAATGCAAATATGTAAGTTTATAAGATTAAATTGTAAAAAATCAAATTCAGGTATTGTGTCAATTTATTCATATCGAATAAAATTTTATTGAGTGCAATATCACTACCTCTATTTATTTTAGGTAGCTTTCTTTACAAAAAAGCTACCTATTGCAGCCGTTCGGAGGAAAGCGATTTCAAAAAATTTTGGTATATTTTCATCGATCATGACCCCCAGACCCCGAAACCACCCTCCGTTCAAAATTGATATATATATATATATATATATATATATATATATATCTGACCTATGTCACACTGTAACTCCCGTAATTATGAACCGATTTCGATGTAATTCGGTATGTACATAGTACATACCAATATCTCGACCGAGTTCGTTGGCCAGCTTCATCCGCCGTTTTGTTTCAAAATGGCGGCCATTTAAAATTTTTAAAAAAATTTAAAACTTGAAATGTGGTACCAAAAAATTAAAAATGGAAAAATATTTTTTTCTTATGTATTTGACCTTTATACAAAGATTCCGGAGCAGTTTTTGTTTCGTCTATATCTTAAAAAATGGCTGAGTTATAGCATTTTGAATTTCTAGCGTGGCTGACATTTTGAAACGTCCTGAATTTTGTCACGCGATAAAAGGCGTATTTATGAACCGATTTGGATGTAATTCGGTGTGTACATAGTACATACGAATCTCTCGACCGAATTTGTTGGCCAGCTTCATCCGCCATTTTGTTTCAAAATGGCGGCCATTTAAAATTTTTTTAAAAATTTAAAATTTGAAATGTGGTACCAAAAAATTGAAAATGGAAAAATATTTTTTTCTTATGTATTTGACCTTTATACAAAGATTTCGGAGCAGTTTTTGTTTCGTCTATATCTTAAAAAATGGCTGAGTTATAGCATTTTGAAATTCTAGTGTGGCTGACATTTTGAAACGTCCTGAATTTTGTCACGCGATAAAAAGCGTATTTATGAACCGATTTGGATGTAACTTCGTTTATGCATAGTACATACCAATGTCTCGACCGGGTTCGTTGGCCAGCTTCACCCGCCATCTTCTTTAAAAATGGCGGCCATTTAAATTTTTAAGAAAAGTTTAAATTTGAATTGTGGTACCAAAAATTGAAAATTGAAAAAATATTTTCTTCTTATGTGTTTGACCTTGATAAAAAGATTCGGGAGCAGTTTTTGTTTCGTCTATATCTTAAGAAATGGCTGAGTTATAGCATTTTGAATTTCTAGCGTGGCTGACATTTTGAAACGTCCTGATTTTTCTCACGTAATAACAGGCGTATTTATGAACCGACTTGGATGCACCTTGGTGTGTACATAGTACATACAAATATCTCGACCGAGTTCGTTGGCCAGCTTCATCCGCCATCTTGTTTCAAAATGGCGGCCATTTAAAAAATTAAATAATAAAAAAAATTAAATGAGATACCAAAAAATTGGAAAATGAAAAAGATTTTTTTTTGTATGTGTTTGACCTTAATACAATTTTCCGGAACAGTTTTTCTTTCGTCTATATCTAAAAAAAATGGCTGAGTAATAGCATTTTGAATTTCTCTTGTGGCTGACATTTTAAAACGACCTGATTTTTGTCACGCGATAACAGGCGTATTTATGAACCTATTTGGATGTAACTTGGTCTGTACATAGTACATACCAATGTCTCGACCGAGTTCGTTGGCCAGCTTCATTCGCCATCTTGTTTCAAAAGGGTTGCCATTTAAAAAAATTAAATTTAAAATTCAAAATGAGGTATTAAAAAATTGAAAAATGAAAAAGATTTTTTTTATGTGTTTGGCCTTGATACAAAGATTCCGGAGCAGTTTTTGTTTCTGAAAATTTGTTCTTTTGTTTATATCTTAAAAAATGGTTGAATTATAGCACTTTGAATTTCTAGCATGGCTAACATTTTGAAACGATCTTGTATTTGTCACGCGATAACACACGTATTCGCCTATTTCGATGTAAGAAGGCATGTGGATAGTATACATCAACACCTCGACCAAGTTCGCTGGCCAGATTCATCAGCCATCTTGTTTCAAAATGGCGGCCATTAAATTAAAAAATATATATATATTTAAAGTGAGGTGCAAAAAAATTAGAAATTGAAAAAGGTTTCTTTCTTAAGTATTTGATCTTGATATAAGGATTCAGGAGCATTTTTTGTTTGTCTTTACCTTAAAAAATGGCTCAGATATAGCAGTTTCAATTTCTATTGTGGGTGACATTTTGAAAAATCTGATTTTTTGCATGCGACAGCACTCCTATATATTAACCGATTCCGATGTGAGTGAGCATGTGCACAGCAATTACTAAGGTCTCGACCAAGTTCACTGCTTAGCCTCACCCACCATGTTGTCTTAAAATGACAGGCACTTTAAGAAATTGCCGAATTTGGCAGCCAAATATAAGTTACTTTAAAGAAAAGCAGCTTGGATAAAGCTGACTAATTTCGCGAAATTCTCATTCATTATATTGATAAAAATTAGTATTGAATCTCCTATATTCGGTTTCCACTAAATTGAGCTTCGTGTGTTTGCATGATATAAGTTGGCTTTTTTTAAATAAGGATTATGAAAGCTACCTCTTCCTCCCGGCACTGGCCGGAAGGACTTTTTAACTTTTAGATTTATACAATTCTAAAAATTTGTCGAAAGGAATTTTTCCCTATCTGTAATATTATTATTATTATTTCTTATGTTAATATTATAAACATATTTGAATTGATTGTACGTTATTTACATTAAAAACAGTATCTTTATTTTATCTGTAAGGAAGTGAAAATGCATAAATTTTAAAAGATTATTGTAAACGATTGTTTAATACGTTAAACTTCATAAATTTATGAAACACGGGCTATAAAAATTTTCCTGCCAAAGGGGAATAATTATGAAATTTTCTGGGACTTGTAGAGTTCAACATTTCGTATATTTTTATATTACACCATTGCTTTTGATATATAGCGTTCAAGGCGAAATTTTTACCTAGTATTCGTTGCACTTAAAACCGTTCACTAATCATGCAAAAAAAAAACAACAACAACAACAAAAAAAAACATATATCCGTGCATGAACATAGAATAGATATTAGATATATAAAATAGAGTGTCTATTCTATGTTCATGTATCGGTGTAAGATTCTATCGAAAACGTAAACATGCAACATTAAAAAAAGAAAGATCACAATAAGGTAGATACTCAATAATAAGCATAAGCATACTACAAGGAGGGGGAGTTTCTTCCCCATTGTCACTAAGGGCGCTACGATCGCAATCGCATTACCATTACGCTCTATGTTAATGTCCGATCTTGGATGTTAATCTATGTTTCACTCTAACTGAAGTCCGTTATAATTTCGCGAAAAATTAAAATATTGCCATAAAAATGTAACGATATGTACCTTATTTTGCATGAAATGTGATAACATCACACAAAAAAAAGTGGTAGAAGTGCCAGCAGTATGCATTGGACGCTCCTCTTTTGGACTATTATTATCAGTTCATACGCCATCATGGATTGTGTGAATACCCTGTTTTTCCAGAACTTTTTGTGATGTTATCACATTTCATACAAAATAAGGTACCTATCGTTACATTTTTATTGCAATATTTTAATTTTTCGCAAAATTATTACCGACAAGCCGACTTCAGTTAGGGTAAAATACCCTGTATTTGTGACTCAATAAGTGGTTTGCGACCCCATGTGTTGCAAGTTTGTTGAAGCATTTCAGATACACCCTGTATATTGGCTTGAAATATTGAAGTAACAATAGAATATTGTCATTTTGCCAAGAAATAATTCTCCAATTTATTCAATTTTTGAGCAAATTTTTAAAGTGTTTCTTCTTTTCATTTTTTTTCTGTTGTTGCATTTTGAAATTACGTCTTTGTTGTAATTAAGTTAGTTTTATTTATTTCTGAAATTAATTTTCCCATTTAACACATTATTTATGATTTTTTTTAAAAAGATACTAGTTAAACCATATTAGATCAGTTTTCAGTGTATTGATAATATATTGGCATGAAATATACCCGTATCAATACAATATTACAATTTTGCCACAAAATATTCCTTCATTAACTTTTTAAGCAGCATATAAAGGTATTTTTCGTTTTCTTTTATTATTATTATTGTTATTGTAATTAAAAATTAAAATTGTATTAGAATTTTCAATTAAGTAAGTTTTATTTCTTTCTGAATTTAAATTTGACATTCGAAACATTTTTTCTCATTAAGAAGAAAAGGTACTAACTAAACAATATTAGATCAATATTGTGCATATTGGAGAATATATTGGCATGAAATATTGCCGTAAAAGTAGAATATTTACGTCGTGCCCCGAAATAATTCTTCATTTTATTAAGTTAACGTTAAGGTATCTTTCGTTTTAATTACGTCCGCATTGCAAGAAAGTAAGTTTTATTTATTTCTGTAGTTCACTTTCATATTGAATCATTTTTTTAATTAAAAAGGTACAATATACTAGCTAAACAACATTAGATAAATATTGTGTATATTGAGAATATATTGGCATAAAATATTGACGTAACAACAGATTATTTTAATTTTGCACGAAACATTTTTCCATTTTATTAATTTAGCATTAAGGTTCTTTTTGTTTTCTTGCTTTTCGATTATTTCAATTAGAAATTACATCTATATTGGAATTAAGTAAGTTTTAATACTGTCTGATATTCTTCTTGACATTTGATGTATCGTTTCTAATTAAAAGAAACTATACTAGCTAAAAATATTCGATCAATATTGTATGTATTGAGAATAATTGTATTGAATAATATTCTATGATAAGCGTTAAAACTATATTGTATAGAATAATTGTAATAATTGTATGTTACAGCATAAAATATTGCTGTAACAGTAGAAACAACACAAAAAACCCTTAACGAGTTAAAAGTTTGTGACGCAGCACTTTATCTTATTGCTATAAGAATTTTAAATATGGAACTTAAAAATAATGATATCAAATTTTAAGTGACGCTATGCTATTAATTAATGTATATATACATACATTTATATTATTTATTTCATCATTTTATTTTTGTTTTACTTATAATTGCATGTGTAATAATTATGTTAAATTTAAAAGGATGTATAAAAATTTATTCATTGATGCTTTATCAATCACATCTTTCATAAATTCAAAATATGAGTTTTAAAAGATATGATCAAAATTTAAGTGACGCCTTGATGTAGCTTTAAACAATTTGTTTTAAAATTCAATTACAATTGTTTTCGGTTTGGCTAAATATATTTACACATGTAACCAAAACTTTTAATTTACCAATACACTGTTAAAAATATCACTCTCACTGAACCTATACAATGCACTGTAATGTATTTATATGAAAAATTTGATTTATCTTTTGTGCCACGCTATCCAAAATCAAAAGTAAAATTTATGTAAATGATTTTTGTGCGTCATGTTATCCATTTGCATACATTTCGTTTAGTTTGGATACAAAACATACTTTACAATATTTTAAATATTTATTTTTTGCGTTGACGGTTACTTTCGGGATCGTCGGATATATAAATTCTCCGACAATTATATCAACCTTGTTTGTATGAAATAAAGTTGATACTCAATTTTTTTCTTAAGAAGAAACGTTTAAAAGCAAATCTGGAATTAATTTTTTATTATTTTATAAATAGGAAACATTATTTCGAATTGATTTGATTTGATTTGATAGCCTAGGAGGGACTGCTCAAACGAGGAAACCAACTCCGTAGAGCATAATGTCCCTCCCGGATTCTTTTGTTATGGACTTAAAAAAATACATTGATTAGCAAGTCGTCTTACAGTGACATCCCGCAAAACACGCGATAAGGAGCGGGAAAAAAAAAAAAAAAAAAAAAAAAAAAAAAAAAAAAAAGCTCCAGCCTTCCCGAGGAAACCCAAGCGCAACACGGGACGAGGCGGGCAATAAATGTAAATGGAAAAAAATGCACAAAACATTTCCTCACTGCTGGAAAACAGATTTTCTCCGCGACACTGAGCAGTCAGTTGATAACGGTGCCGCCTGAGCAAGCTCAAATCGCGACACTGGGCAGCACAACACGATAAAGGAACAGGACATAACCCAGGCGACTAATTAGTTAAGTTAGAAAGATCACGGAAAAAGTTGTGAATGCTTTTGAGCTTTAATAGCAGTGTTAAGCGTGTGAGGATATTGTTTAGCCAGCTCTTAGGGAGCGTGGAAGGGCGAATGATGTGCCAGCGCTGCGTGAGTTGTGCAGTGATGGAACGAATGGGTAGCGGTCTCCAACGTTATTTCTAAATGTATAGAGACTGTACTCGGGGCCCTAACAAGACCGCAATGGGTGCGCGGCTCTGTGTAGTCGCGCCGTTTGCCCGATGGTTGCGCGGGCCATGATTCTAGGGTTGCCGCATAAATTTTCGGCGAATAACTAACTTTGCTTCTGTTATACTTTTGGAATATGCAATAATATTATTGTTCATGTTTTTAAATCTAATGTCATAATTTAAAGAAACCCCGACAATAATTTATTGACTAAATTATATATATTCAGGGTTCTCGCTGACTTTTTACCAACGTTAGCAATTTGGCTAATCAGAAATAAAAAAAACATTAGCCAAATGGAAAAAAAAATTAGATCAATAATTTTGTCGTGAAACATTGAAAATTCTATAATTAACTCATTAATCCACCGACCCCCTTTTTTTCAATATGTTCTAAAATAACTTAAGTTTTTGTGACTGCTTATAGATTAGTTATTCACCTAAATTTAATTATTCGCTACAGAAAAAAAACCCTAATATTTTAAATTTATTCTGTTCTAAATGTATTGTATTCTAAAACTTTTCCAAATACGTTCTGAATAAACTATATTCTAAAATGTTTGTACAATCAAGAAAAAATTGAAAACCCGATTTAACTCATGAAAATGTTGTGAAATAAAGCTTCAAATCCCTTTTAACTCAAGGTTTAAGATATTATATTTAATTAATTCTGAAAAATTCAAAATATAGACAACAAAGTATGTGTCAAAAACGAGAATTCATTAAAGTCTGCGTTTTAAAGCCAGTTTCGAAGTTGCACTGTTATCTATTGGACCTGTTAACACATACTAAAATGACATTCTTGACATTTCTTATATAGTACATCCGATTTCACAGTTTAGTTTTTGTTGTGTTTATCACACTGAAGCCCCTCTCATAGTTTAGTGAATGTAGTAGCCCTATTTTAGCAACTTGTAGCCTTTTCTTTGTTATAGGTTAAAGTTTCTGAAAATCGTTTTTTCAAATGAAATCTATGGTATTTCCTAAATTCATGGTTCTGCAGCAAGAACTCAAGAAACTTTTAAATAACTTCTATTCGGACAATACCTCAGATAAGTAAATGTCTGTATCACCCAAGTGTATAAAGGTTAAAAATTAATTCCTTTTTTTTTATGTAGCATAGTTTTGAAAATTGCTCTTATACGTTATTAAATGGGAATATTTTGTGTACAACAACTTACACAACTTTAGTTTGTCTCAATAAACAAAGCGTTCATTTAAATTTTGTAAGATAATTTATGAACGTGTCGCCTGAACTGACACACACACACAAAAAAAATGACCAAAAATTGAGCACTCGAAATTTGGCGAGTCAAATCTTCCGTTCACTCGCCAAATGAAGCATTTTGTCTCGATTTTGCGCAATTGCGAGCGTGAGCGCGAACCCCGCCTGTATTTAACACTGATTAACATTTGAAACTTACAAAAATACATCATGAGAAAAACTGATGATATTTTGTGGTTTAGCAGGGCTTAATTTTGTAAGTTAAAGATTAGGCCCTGTATCAAAATTTTTCGGAATACGTTTACTGATACGATTTCATTGGCATATTTTGAAATAGCTAATTTGTGTCATATTAAAAAAAAACTTTTCAATAAGAAATCAATAGTAAATTTCGTATTCTCTATTTACTCGGAACTAATGGTGGTACATTGCTTAATTCAAAAGGAAAGTTATTTCGTATGTGGTGTTAGCAGTGCAGAATATTGCTGGAAGAAGCGGGCCAGAAACGAAAATGTTACAATATTTCAAAGACAACGATAGATTGCTTCGTAATTTTTCTCATGATTGTTACACTGATAATACTTTGTTTTTCATGATTTTTAATATTACAAAGAATCGTGAAAATTAGGATGCGATATATTGATATTTGGAATTAACATACAAAATAAAAATTTCGAAAAGAATATATGTTATAGTCTCTGTTAAGTTTGCTAATTTTGCATTATGTTCTTCTTTCCTATATATAACAATTCATATATGCATTTGTTTTACAGATGATCTGAAATACTGTCTGGTTATAAAATTGCTTTTTTAGTGTAAAAAATTAAAATATTATAACTCTGCAAGTTTCGATCACATATAAAAAAATGAAACTTTTACTGTTTTGCTTATTAGAGCATGCAGGTTTCTTAAAAAATAACGTATCGTGCCTGCGTGCTTTATAAAAAAGTAAGTTTCGTATTTTAATTTGTAAACTGACCCATGCAAAGCAAATGCCATATCTGGAAGCTGTACTTGATTTCTGTGCTTTTTTTGTAATTGGAGATATAGTTCAATCGTCAACGGTTTAAAAGATTATAGGAGTAACATATCTGTTTTGAATCATACGATTTATTCTGCAAAATTCCTAAATATGACTTTTTTTCATTTTTAAATTTTCTAAGCGCATAAAGAATATATTTTGTATAAAATATGTTTATATTAACTATAAAATATAAGATAATATTAAAGATAAAGGTGTATATAAAATATATATG
The DNA here is from genome assembly GCA_963932465.1 of Maratus speciosus. Classification (NCBI taxonomy): domain Eukaryota; kingdom Metazoa; phylum Arthropoda; class Arachnida; order Araneae; family Salticidae; genus Maratus; species Maratus speciosus. The sequence goes on along the minus strand of OZ010800.1, from coordinate 360,808,471 downwards.
TATCTTTGAAATAAAAAACAAGTGGGTAAGTGTGATCACAGATCGCACAGAGGGTTTCGTTTAATATTTCTTTCAAAACACTTTATCCTCTTGAAAAATCTGTTAGTTCCACATTTCACAACCAGGGGGCGCACTTGATTATAAACAAACCTGTATCCGAACGAAAATCCGTTTTACATACTATCAGTAGATATATTAGTCGAGGGGATTGGGCCCATAGAACCCGAGATAAGTAGGCGCCCCTGGCGGAAAAAATGGAACTAAAACATGTAAGGCTATGGTGCATAATATGAAAGAATGGTCAAAGGTGTGTCGGCAAAAGTTGGAAAATTTCTCCCCGGGTTAAAAGGGCGGAGGTTAGAAAAATTGCTTAAAATACACAAGTTAGAGCCCAGAGGGGTAAATAATAAAAGACTTTTTGAAAAATTTATGATTTGTCGTGTGGTCTGAGGCATTCAGCTATACGTATGCAAAATTTCATGTCACCAACTTAATTAGGGGCTCTCTTAGAAAGAATTGCTTCAAATACATATGTGGTAACTAAAAGGGTTAAACGTAAGACTTTTTCAAGATTTTATGATTTGTCGCCTGGCCTCAGGTTTTCTGCAATAAGTATGCAAAATTTCAAATCTCCAATTTAATTAGTGTCTCAGTTAGAAAGAATGGCATAAAATACATAAGCTGGAGTTGAAAGGGTTAAATATAAAACTTTTTCAAAATTTATTATTTGACGTGAGATCTGAGGTGTTCAGCTATAAGTATGCAAAATTTCACGCCTCCAACCTAAATAGGGGCTCACTTAGAAAGAATTGTTTAAAATGCACATGTGGGAGAACAAAGGGTTGAATGTATGACTTTTTCAAAATTTTATGATTTGTCGTTTGATGTGAGGTGTTCAGCTATAAGTATGCAAAATTTCGCGCCTCCAACCTAATTAGGGGCTCCCTTAGAAAGAATTGTTTAAAATACACATGTGGGACCCCCAAAGGGTTAAACGTACGACATTTTCAAAATTTTATGATTTGTCGTTTGATGTGAGGTGTTCAGCTATAAGTACCCAAAATTTCAAGTCTCCAACATAATTAGGGGCTCACTTAGAAAGAATTGTTTAAAATACACATGTGGGACCCCAAAGGGTTAAACGTACGACATTTTCAAAATTTTATGATTTGTCGTTTGATGTGAGGTGTTCAGCTATAAGTACCCAAAATTTCATGTCTCCAACATAATTAGGGGATCACTTAGAAAGAATTGTTTAAAATACACATGTGGGAGAACAAAGGGTTAAATGTATGACTTTTTCAAAATTTTATGATTTGTCGTTTGATGTGAGGTGTTGACCTATAAGTATGCAAAATTTCGCGCCTCCAACCTAATTAGGGGCTCACTTAGAAAGAATTGTTTAAAATACACATGTGGGACCCCAAAGGGTTAAATGTACGACTTTTTCAAAATTTTATCATTTGTCGTATGATGTGAGGTGTTCAGCTTTAAGTACCCAAAATTTCATGTCTCCAACATAATTAGGAGCTCACTTAGAATGAATTGTTTAAAATACACATGCGGGAGCCCAAAGGTTTAAATGTACGACTTTTTCAAAATTTTATGATTTGTCGTATGATGTGAGGTGTTCAGCTATAAGTACTCAAAATTTCATGTCTCCAACATGTATAGTTTCTGAGAACGGGCTCTGTGACGGACAGACAGACGGACAGACAGACAGACAGAGGAGCGAGACGAATAGGGTTTCGTCAGATGAACGAAACCCTAATAATAACTTACAAGTTCGCTTAATAAAAATGACCGCGTATATGTTTGATAACAGTAGGGAAATCCTTCGATAATCTCTTAAAGGAACTTGATACTACACTGTAAAAAATATTCGTCAATATACACAATTTTTTCAGTAAAATTTAACGGAATAATTTCCTTATGTCTAAGAAAACAGTGTAATGTCCGTAATTGATATTATAAGATTGTAAATTACTGTAAATCCAGTAGTTTTCCATAAATTTTACGGAATATTTCTGTATTGCTTTCAAAAGAGTACAAATTCCGTAAATGATGTTCAGCAATAATTGTTATGTTTGGAAAGCGAAGTAATTAACTACTGTATGTACTTGTCTTACAATGATATTATTTTCAATAAAACCTCAATATTGGCTAAATGTGGCTCTATATTGGAAATATATTGAAAATATATCCAATGTCCAATGATTTTCTAATGGCTAAATAGTGTTGATTTTACATGGATTTTTAAATAAAATCGATAAAAGTTATGGTGCCACCTATGTATGTATATTTAAATAACTCGTTATAGGATTTTTCTTTCTCTTTCTTAAAGAAAAAAAAAAAAAAAAAAAAAGCTTTAAAATAGACTTTAAAAAAATTTACGATATTTAAAAAAATTAAAATCTTATTCTTAAAAAAATAAAATCTGTTTCTAAGTTTGAGACAGTTGAAAATCAAGTGTTACAGTTTATTTTTCATTATGATTTTTAAATAATGTTTGACTTATTTATAGCAAGCTATTATTATCATTATTTTAAATCTCTGTAGGATGTTTTAAAATGAAAAAATCTATTTTTAATTTTAATATTTTTTAATCTATTCACTTTAACAGATTCACACATAAAACTTAAAACATATCTGAAATATAATAACGAAACTATTATAAAATTGACGTTTATCTAAATTACAATAAGCAATAACGGAAATTTATTTTAATACCATGTAATAATTTCCTTTATTTGAATGTACAGTAGATCATCACCAAAATAATTTTTAAAAGTACATGTTTGAAAGAAATATATTGGTATTTTTGCAAAAAAAAAAAGAATATATACCATAAATTAAAAAATAATAATATTACAGTAAAATTTTAAAGAAGAAATTATTACTTATAATACATTCTTTCATGCATGTAATATTTTAAAGACAAAAAATTTTCTTTTATAATGTATGAAATTAAAAAGCTAAATATTCAAAATTATGGAAACATTCAAATTTGTATACTCAATTGAAAAATATTATCTCTACGAAAATATGTTCCTTGTTTGACATCTTGCCCTTACTTCATAAAAAATATCTGAAATAAATAACGATATTTGAAAACTTAACTCGTGTTCCCGTGACATAATGGTTAAGAGCGGTAAGCTGGCAGAGCACTGTGCCCTAGTTCAAACCCCGTCGTAGGTAAGTGTTCTTTCATTACTGTTACTTGAAGTAAATAGAGATATTCTGCCCTTATGTCCGTTAAAATTCAAATTCATAAATATGTAAGTTTCTCGTTCAAATGTTATTATATTTGTTTGTCTTTGAAAAAAAAATTTTTAAATACGGAAATATATATATACCGGGTGCCCCAAAAATGACTGATGGATTTTAAACTTCAATAATTTGAAAACGGTGACAGATATTTAAAAAATTCTTTCAGAAGGGTTATGTATGTTGTCAGGATTTTTTTTACTGTGATTCTTGATTTTAGTTCGAATTTCAAGCAATAGATGGCACTGAGAGCAATAGATGCTCAGTCCTGACCCGATTTTTGGTACTTCAGGATCCATTCAATACAATTTTATCTTTTTTTTTTCGCATGGAAGAAGAGATAGGCCGAAAAAATGAGCCTGGATTTAGCGGTTATTACTTGCAACGCCATCTATCGATGCTATTTGCAACTAAAACTGAGAATCGCATCAAAAAAACTCCTGGCATCTTACATAACATTCCTGCAAGAATTTTTTTAATATCTGTCACTGTTTGCAAGTTATTGAATTTTAAAATACATCAGTCATTCTTGGGACACCCGGTATATATATATATATATATATATATATATATATATATATTTCGTTTATATATATTTCATTTTTTCCTTATTATATTGCTTTAACGTCCCGTACCTCGAGTAATACTTATTCAGTTAATCCATACTATAGATCGTTTGAAAGGTAACAGTCCATAGAACATTCTAGATATAAAAGTAGGTTCATCTGTTTACTCAGTCAAAAGTTATTGCACTTCGAAAATGGGGATTCCAGAATGCCATTTTCGTCACATTTTGCTTTTTAAATTCCAAAAAAGGAAACATGAAGCTCAGGCTCATCTAAAATTGTGTGGTGTTTATAATGATGAGTCTTTAAGTGAACGCCAGTGTCAGAATTGATTTGCGCGTTTTCGTTCCGGAAATTTTGGTGTTAAAGTGAACCTCGGCCAATCGTTGAAAAAGTCGATGAAGTTCTTTAAAAAATCGAGATAGACCATATGTCATCTTTCGACATTGCTACGTAACTAAACATCGACCAAAAGATAGTTTTGAACCATTTACATAAGATGGGACACCAAAAGAAGCTCGATACTTAGGTTCCACATGAACTGACAGTGAAAAATGTAATGGACTGAGTTTCCATTTATGAATCGCTGCTGAAACGAAACGAAATTGAGCTATTTTTTAAACAAATGATTACGGGGGATGAAAAATGGATCACGTACGACAATAATGTGCGAAAAAGATCGTGGTCGAAGCATGGAGACGCTTCACAACTTCAGGGCGGAAAAGCTCGGATTAATGTCAAGGAAGGTGATGCTGAGTATTTGGTGGGATTGGAAAGGAATTGCTCATTATAAGCTTCTTAAACCTGGTCAAACCATTAATTCGACTCTCTACTGTCAAAAACTAATGCGATTGAAACAGGCGATTAAAAAAACGGCCAGAATTAATCCATAGGAAAGGTGTTGTCTTCCATCACGGCAACGCTAAACAACACACATCTTTAGTGACTCGATAGAAAGAAAAGAGACCTTGACTGGAAGTTTTGATGCGCCCACCGTGCCCGGACCTTGTGCCGTCCGACTACCACTTGTTTCGGTCTCTGCAGAACTCTCTTAATGGTGTAATGCTGACTTCAAAAGAGTCCTGTGAAAATCTTTTGGTTCAGTTCTTCGCCCAGAAATCTCAGAAGTTCTACTGTGATGGAATTATGGTTTTACCAGAAAAGTGGTAAAAGGTCATCGATCTAAACGGCACGTATCTCATTGATTAGTGTTTGTAATTTATATGAAAAAATTCGCTTTGAAAAACATGAAAAAAAAATTAAATTACTTTTCCCTCAACCCAATATAAAGGAAATATTTTGTGAAAAAACGGAATTTTTTCTGGAATTTACGGAAATTACGGCGTTTTGATTGTCAGTACAATTTCCGTATTTTAACGGATTTTTTTTTTTTTTTTTTTTTTTTTTTTACAGTGTAGATGTTATAGATTTTGAGACAAAAGTGTGAGAAATACAGCATTGAAAACGAGAACAACGATAATAATTGTAAAAAAAAGTATACAAATTAATACATGATAAAATACGCAAACCAATTATAATCGCCATTTACAACAATAGATAATTAATGTATATATATATATATATAATATTAAATATCTTATATTTTACATTTTTATATAAAAAAAATTTACTATATTCATCTGCATTTTTTTTGTTTTTGTTCTTTTCGTTTCATACTTTTAGAGATGTATGAAGTTATAGAAGTAACTACCCTTCATTTCATTTTTTGACACATAAATATCTTTTTTTTTTTTTTTAACCATTTAGAAAAATGGTTATTGTCCTCGTCAGGGTAGGAAATCAAAAGCATATTTGAAGTTTTTTATTGGTTTAATCCGCATTTTATTCGTTTTCTGATTGGTCTATACAGTAACCTGTATTTTCCTTTACTTTCAACAGAGATGGATACTTCTGTTGCCACTATGACAAAAAAGTAATAAAAACTACAACAAAAATTAATAACTCAGAAACAGCTTTCAAACAAATTGCTTTTAAAAGTACATTTTTTTTCTCTATACGACGGTGTAAAAAGTAATATTGTGGGATGTTTAGAAGTTTAAGAATGAAATTTTATTTAAAATGGGTCGTCAGATTCCTTGGACGATGGAAAAGCCTTTTCCCGAACAGCCAATGAAATGCTTGGATAATACGTAAGTTTCAGGTGGATAATACTTAAGTTTCAGGAAATTTTGCAATTTTTAAGTGTTATAACACTATTAATGTTTAATCCATGGCGTACGTAATGTATGATCAACTCCGTGCGATTTTTTATGTCTTAAACTTTAGTCTTTGAAAAAAATTATTTTCTAAATGGTCGTTGTAATTTGTTAAATTGCCTTTTTTTTTTTTTTTTTTTTTTGTAACTTTGAATATTTTATCTCAAAATATAATGTAAATGCATTAATAAAAGACGAAATGTTAATAAAACTAATGAAAAATTATTAACAGAAAATAAATAATGAATGCTTAATAAAAGACTGTAAATTAATTATTAATAGATTAAGGAAAATTTTTGACATTAAGAATTTGTTTCTGATACAAAGGTAAAACCTGCATTTTCTCTTCATTTTTTTTCATCGAAAATATATTTTTTCCATTGTCTTTGACAAAGAAAAAAATATAATAGTATAATGAAAGTTTAAACCGTAAAATATTTTGAGCTACTAAAATCTCAAGATAAAAATTTCTTATTTCTTACAACTTTTAACAATAAAAATATTATTTTTTCGCAAGAACTGTTGAACTAATAATGTTTTTAGGCTTTCTTGTGAATATGACACATCCTTATTATTCTAATGAAGCTCTTGTTTAAAAGTGTGTCTTATTAGCATATGATCTGACGTCTTATTAGCATATGATTTTACTTCTTATTAGAATAATCTATATTAGAAGTACGAAGAAAAGATGGTATCAGAGTGATAAAATGTTTCTAAAAAATATTTCCAGTCAAAATACTAAAAGAATTTTACATGCATGAATTTTCCAACATTTTAAATTAAACATAAAATATTATATGAATAATATGGAAAAAATATTTATTGAACGATTATAAGCTATAAATTAAAAAGAAATTTAATGACCAATTATTTATTTCAAATAACAAATTGCTTGTACAGTAGAGTCCCGATTATCCGAGTTAATATTTACACAAATCGTCACCGATTAAGGAGATGAAATATAACTTTTTATCTGATTAATTTTTATGGTACTAGTAACATTTCTTTGATATACATTTCCGTTACTTTTAAGAAAAACTGGGAATGAAATAGTTTATTTGAAAAAGCTCTTAACAGTTTTTTGTTTGTTGAATGTCAATTTTGCGGTAGTTTTTTTTTTTTTTTCTGCAGTATTACGCTACTCCATAGCTAGTAATTTCTAAGATTTTTTTCTTAGCCCTAAACCTTACCAGTAAATTTTGCCTAATTCAATCGCCGAAATTTAACAATTGTCAACGATTATATATGGCCAAAATTTGTATTAAAGTTTTAATTTTAGAGGTAACAAAACAGAACAAATTGGCGGCTATGTGATTCTATTAGTGTCATGAAAATTGCAGGTGTACAGGCTGCCGCGGTCCTCAAATTTTCGAATTTTGCTACAAGTATTTTAAATCAAAATATCTCCGTGTCAGATTCCTCAAACATCTACAATAGAATTCTACAAAAGATATTATCGTTTTAAAATTGTGATAGGAAAGTGTGAAAATTTTAGGAACGATTCGAGTCCTGGGTGTAGACTCTTCTTTCTGCTAAAAGTATTAAATAGTTTTTTTCAATCGAACTTATACCTTTGGAATGGATCGCTTTCTTCAGATGTACAGTGTTCTTCAGGTTTCCATTATTATGAAACAGCCATTATAAATTAAGTGCTAGGTGAAGATGAAAGAGCAACAGTAAAAAGTTAGAACTTCTGCTCAGAATGGGGAAAAAATGGCTATAATTTTTTTTAATCATTTATTGTTTTCCAGTAATTCTGGAAAAAGACTCCTAACAGAAATTGAGGATAAAGAAGGGTATCCCAAGGCTTCTTTATGTCACTAAATCAGACCGTACAGAAGCTTCAGAATTCGACAGAATATTTATCTTTATATAATATCTATAACAATTCAATTCCCTCTTAACTGATTTTAAAAAGATTGTAAAACTCTTTAAGAAACTTAGACTGCATTCTAATTTCGTAAATAACCAGTTTTTTCTTTTTTTAAGTGCGTTCGTAATTATATAAATGCATAGCAACTATAGTCGTCATCTGCTCCGTCCGTCTGTCTGTCTGTCCGCATATAACAGTGCAAAAACTACCCAACCGAATGGTTTGAAATTTGATATATATAATCGTTTCAGAATTTCGTCTAGTGATTTCAAATTTTATGAAAATCGACTCAAAACTTAAAAAGATATTAATAAAAGTTTTCTTCATTCTATTAAATCCTATAATATGTAATTAATTCAATGATATCCCATGATAGGCAATGATTCTAGGTTGCCATGGTGATTATTTTATTAAATCCTATTATACGTAATTAATTCAATGATATTCCATGATAGTTATGATAGTATCCCATGGTGTTCTATTATTTCCGTAATACTAAATTTAATATACATAATCGTAATAAATTTTGTATGCATGCATTTTTGCATGAAAGTGCAACAGATATTGCACCAAGATCTTGAATGTTTATAAAACTAGTTATAGTAAGAACGCACCTGATTTGTCCCATTTGACGTATAATTGCCGTTGTGTTCAATTTATAAATAAACAAAATTTAATCCTAAGCCCATTTTGTGAACGGGCTCACAGGCTCGGGATGAGTCTGTCTCATCTGTAGTGTGTATAGTCTTCACACGATAACTTGGCTTACGAACTTGAAAGTTTTTGCGAGGCTACGGAGATAAAAACTTACTAGAAGACACAAGTGGTGCAGGTAATGCATTATTTAGTTATAAAACTATATTCTGCTATTTTCTAGTAGTGACTTCCACCTTAATTGACGAATAAATTCATCTAAATTTGTGTACTCGTTGATCAAGTTGTCCTGGGAGGACTATACATACACACATCTTCTGAATAATATTCCAACTATTACTATTATTTGAAATATAAATGCAAATAATGGAAAATCAATGTTAATAAGTAAGAAATCGTTCACTTCCAAACCATAAAATGTAAAAGCAATAAGAATATTGGTAAAATAACACACGGAATTATATTCCTCAGATAAATAATTTTCATTAATATTTTTTTATTTTGAAAGAACTGTTAAAAACAACAGTGTTATCATGTATCATTATACTGGCATTATCATTCTTAGTCATAAAATTATTTCTGCGTCTAATTTATCGGTCCTTTATACAAATAGCGTTGGCTCTCTAAAAACAATACTAACAATAAATCAATTAGTTTCCTTAACATTAATATATAGTTTAATTAAAACTCTCTTGTATATTTTTGACAAACAAGATAATTTTAAAGTTAACACATTTACAAATTTTATCTTGTTTACGTATTTCAATTTATCGTAATATTTTTATAAACAGTGTATTCAAGATGATTACGTAATGATTCCCCTTTTCAAAAATAAAAGTATAAAATAATTATTTATTCATCTCCAAAAAAAGGCATTTTCTTATCAAACTCGTTAATTCTATAATAACACTAATGGTAGCTCTATTCATAAAATATTTATGGCTGTTTACGAGTATGGGAAAGTAATTAAACACATTCACAATTGTTATTACTATTTATGTAAATTGCGTTGCTATTTAGGGAAAAATAAGCCGTAAAATAAAAGTTTTTCCCAGGAAATGTTTCCAGAGTCTGTTGATATATAGTGAAACTTCGGTTATCCGGACATTTTTTATATATATTATTAATTTTTATTTTAAATAAAATATTTGCGCAGTTTATATATACTACCTTTAGACATTTTTCCCAATGGCTCATTTATTATAAGACAATCATCCATAAACTGGGCGTAAAGTTGAAGTCAACTCGGAAGCCCCTCAAAACATTCAACTGTTCAGCCGGCCAATTTTGTTCTGAGCGTAACTGCGATATATGCTGAAACCTGGATAATTTGCGCAGTCATGAGAAAAAGGGTATGTTGTGGATTATATATGAGTATTTTTAAATCGCTTTTGTTTAATAAAAAATAAGCCTAAAAGATATCATGAAAATAAAACAAATTTTACAATAAACAATAAATAAAAAAGAAAAGTGCCCAGTTAAACGGATGGCATTGATCTCACAGTCTATTCACACTAACTGTATATTATACCCTTACTTCAAAGAATAATGCCTTTCGAAAAACAAATTAAGGGGGATTGCCGCCCCCTCCTGTTTCTCATCTTTATACTTAACCAAATCTCATCCGTGAAGCACCTTATCAGAATAAACCAGTATACCAAATTTGAAGCAAATCGGATAGAAAAACCCAGTTATCTAAATTAAGGGGGTATTAGGCCCCCGTTTCCCGCTTTATATTTAACAAATGAACCTCCAAATGTAATCAGGGAAGCACTTTATCATAATAAACCGGCATACCAAATTTGAAGCCAATCCGATAAGAAAATCCATTTATCTAAATTAAGGGGTATTACCCCCCCCCCCCCGATCCCCCCTTTATACTTAAATAATGAACCTCCAAATCTAATCAGGGAAACACCTTATCAGAATTAGCCGGTATGCCAAAACTGAAGAAAATCTGATAATTTTGCATCAAAAACCCATTTATCTAAGTTAAGGTGGAAGGGGAATTAGCCCCCATAACTCACCTTTATACTTAACCAATGAAACCCCAAACTAATCAGGGAAGCGCCTTATGAGAATGAGCTTAGTAATGAATGAGTAAAAAAAATTGAAGCAAATCAAACATTTCTATCAAGAGTTATCGCGTTATGAGTAAGTTAAAAAAAACAGTCGGAAAAATTCAAATATATGTTATATTTCTCTCTGCGGGAACGAAATTAACTTTATTGAATGTGTTTAACTAACACTTGAAACGTATGTCAGCGCATTTTTATCCATAAGTCTAGCAAAAGCATTTTTTTTTTTAGAAATGACTGAAGGATCAAATTGAAATTAATATCAAATAAGAAGGTCAACGGCCCTATTGTTTTTTAGAAATTTCGAGCTTTTAACTTAATGCAAAGTTATGTCTTCAAAGCAACTTTTTAACATAGAAACTCACTCTTAAAACTTATAGGGTAATTCCCGTTCCCCTAGAATCTTTAAAAGTTGGCATAAAATTCTTACAGGGCATGAAAAGGATGTAGCCTCGATCATGGAAGATCCCACAGGTAAAAATTAAAAGTGATTTTCGTTAAGGTAAAGACATCGGTCAGTGGGTGCGGAACGGTTAGCGCGTTTAATACATTGACTTCGAGTCAACTTAATACCTTCATCAATTTCTGGAAACAGTCAGGGGCGTTTTTCTTGTAATAAATCGACAAAGACATAAAAATTAATGATTTTCGGATCTTTTCCTTTAGCTCGAAATTTGTACAAAACAGTGGGGCTGTACACTTTATTATTTGATATTAATTTCAACTGGAACCGTCAGTCGTTCCTGGAAAAAAAATCTTGACTGACTTATAGACAAAAATGCATTGGTATACGCTTAGAAGTGTTATTTGAGCATATTTTACAAAGTTAGCTGCTTTTCCACAGAGAGAAAAATTTCTCCGACAATTTTTCTCAATTTGTCTTTTCCATCCCATGTGTTAATAATATTCAACACAAATACTACACATTTTTCACTTAAAAGTACAGTTATAATTCTAAAATACACAATTATTTTTTTCGAATTTCCTTAGAATATGAGATTAGAGAAATGTGTATCTTTGAAACTGGTTGGTAAAATACCGACTTACAATTATTTAAATATAGATTTCAAAAATTCGATATAAACATAAATTTGAACGTTGACTTAAATAGAAATTTCAACGATAAATGAAATAATAATAAAATTAATAATAAATAATAAAAAAAAATAATTTTTTTATTTGCTTTTACAAAACTTTCGATTTTCCGAAGCATTTTGCACAAAGTTTTTACAAATTTTTATGAAGATTACTTGATTTTTTATTGAATTTTAAAATGTGTCAAGGAATTGGGCGGACTCTATATAATATTTTTTTCTGTTTTACTGTCTTGAAGGTTCCTTGAATTAAGAATATTGAGTTCAACAAAGCATAAGATAAGGGAAAACGCTTCACTAAGTCTCCGAAATGTCAGTTTTTCCCTGCGGATGCAATATTACTGCCACGAAAGTAGATTTACAGTCATAGAACGATAATGAGTGACGCTTTAGATTTCTGCGAGGAAATGACCTTGAGCGTACCGCATTTGGTATCAGTAGAAGAATTTACTTCACAGTTCATATACTTATTTTGAAAGTGGCATAATGCACAAAAATGTTATATTTAAATATTAATAAGAGTTAATGAAAAATATGTCTCTCAACCTGCCATTAAGGGGAGTTAGTACCTTTTGGAACCTAATTTAGCCCATAATAGCACACGATTCAACATAAATAAATAAGTTTTGCATATTTTCGAGTATACCCTAGCTCTAAAAAATTGCCACAACATTTGAAATTTACGTAATATGTACATTTTAACAATATATAATGTATACACAAAAGTTAAAAAGGGAAATTATATACTCTCTTTCTTATTCTATAACTTTTGAAAAATACATAAGAGAAACTAGATTTTTATATCAGACTGAATCTAAATATCATATTTATTCTGTAAACCTAAAACATTGAACTTATCAAATGTTTTATATTTTTTTCAAAATAAAAATTTAGCATGATAAATGCTTATAATTTTTAAAAAGTTAAAATATTTTACTTTTTTAATTAACAAAAATATAAAACATTTGATTGATAAATTCAATGTTTTATGTTTAAAAAATAAAGGTGATATTTAGCTTCAATTTAATATAAAAGCTTAGTTTCTCTTATGTATTTTTCAAAAGTTACATTATAAGAAAGAGAGGTAAGTACATAATTTTTCTTTTAGTTTTGTGTACATAATATATATTGTTAAACATATATATATTATTTAAATTGCCAATGTCGTGGCAATTTTTTAGATCTTATTTTAGTTATTTTTGAAACTGTAACAATTTCACTCCAAAATATGCAAAACGTATTTATTTATGTTGAATCGAAAAAAGTGTGTTATTATGAGCAAAATTGGGTCCCGATAGGTAGTAACTCCCCTTAAGGCCCATATGACACATGAGACCACAGAGAGAATTTGAATATATATTTGAATTTCTCCGGCAATTTTTCTTACTTAGTCTTTTCTATCACGTGTGTTAATAATAGTCAACATAAATACTACATTATTTTCACTTAAAAATTCAGTTATAATTTCTAAAATACAAGTAATTTTTCGAATTTCCTTAAAATGTGAAATTAGAGAAATATATATCTTTGAAATTGGTTTGGTAAAATACCGACTTATAATTATTTAAATATAGGTTTCAAAATATTAACATAAACATAACTTTGAACGTTGGCTTAAATAGAAATTTCAACAATAAATTAAATAATGATAAACATGAATAATAAATATTTTCTTTTAACTTAAACAAAACTTTTGATTTTTCGAAGCATTTCTGCTCAAACCGCATTTTTTTATGACAATTATTTGATTTGTTATTAAATTTTAAAATGTGTCAATTACTTTTGGCGCAATCTGTATAATATTTTTCTGTTTTACTGTCTTTGGTAAAGAATAATGAGTTCAACAAAATATAAGATGATGGATAACGCTGCACAAAATCACCGAAATGTCAGTTTTTCCCTGTGGAGGCAATATTACTGCCGCGAAAGTAGATTTACAGTCATAGAAAGCCAATGAGTGACGTTGCAGATTTCGGCGAGGAAATGACCTTGATCATACGGCATTTACTATCAGTAAAAGAATTTGCTTCGCAGTTCACATACTTATTCTTAAAGTGACATAAAATGTGATTTTTAAATATTAATACGAGTGAATGATCTTATGGAGCGAGCTAAGCCGTGTTTATAATCTTGTAATTTGTTTATAAATAAATATACAAGTTAATTTTTTCTCATTTAAATTAGCTTTTAGTTTATATATAACACTTTTTTTTTGCTATATACACAAATTTATTTATTGGGAGTATTTTATTTTTTATTTATTTGTGACAACGTTTATGGCTGTAGGTCAATTAAATAAACATTTCTAAAACAGCTTTGCAAATAATTTCTTCAAATTTTACATAAAAGTTAAAGATATACCATTTATTAAAAATGAGAAGCGTATTTCATTTTTCTTAATGGCATCTATAGTATTATAGTTGCATCAAATAAATTATAGTTACATTACATTATATAGTTAAATTAATCGTTTACAGTTTTAAAGAATCAAATTAGTTATACAAAATTAAAAAAAATTCGACTGTCTAGCTTTAATGTACTTTATAAAAAGTATGCTACTTAATTATATAAAAGTTACATTTAGAAAAAAATTGTAGAAAACATTTACACGACAATGTGTGGCTTTGTTTCTTTTCGAAATTACAGACTCTGCTTCAGGCTATTATATACTGTAAAATCATATAAGTTATACACAGTTAGTAAAATCAGAGTTTTCTTTATTTTTTTAGTTCATAGCTATGCAAACATAAAAAATTTCAACTGTCTAGCTTTAAAAGACTTTATAAAAAGAGTTCCTAATTATGCAAGAATTGCATTTCAAGAAAAACTCTAGAAAAGACTTGCACAAAAATGTGTCAGTTTGTTTGTTTTCTAAATTATAGACTCTGCTACTGCACTCCCAAGAACGGGTTCGTGTAACATTAGCTTATAGTCACTTGATTTTAGCAAGGCTCATTTTTCTATATGCTCTTCCGTATTATGGTGTAGTACGTATGCGGACAGTCTGGCTGGCGGGAGACGTTGCCTTTACCTGTAGGAGTAGGGGTTATGCAGGCGAAAAAACTTCAAAATTACGTCATTTTAGCATGACTTATGATTATGTGAAATTTCGCAAACACCTTCCTCTCTCGAGCAGTCAGCCAGACTGCTTAGGCGCCAGATCACGTGGTCTGGCTGGTGAATTAATATTAAAAAACATTTTTTTTCTTGTTCCTTTTTTAGTTTAGTTTTATTGTGAATGTGAATCTTGAACGCAGCAGGTAATAAGCTGCGTATAGGTTTTTTGTCATGGTCTTTATAGGAGAAATGATGTTTTGATTTTAAAAAGGGAAATTTATTTTCGAATCTGAAATCATGCTATTTTCTTGGCTTCTTTATAGAAGAAAATAATTGTTGAAATTTTTAATATGAATATCTTGGATGAATGACAAATGAATAACAAATATTATCCAATTTATATTTATTATATGAATAACAAATATTATCCAAATGTTTTCATTGTAAATATTGTAAATATTTAAAAAGTGTAAATAGAATTTTCAAGTTTTTTATTATGTGCTCTTTTATCGAACAACACCTGCGCCACTTTCAACTGGAAATATGCTTGATTATTTTAATGTGATTTTACATGAATCGTGAATTTTTCATCTAAGCTCTTCCAACTTTGATTTAAATTAAGAATAACATGAAACTCTTGAATATCATGAAGATTATTCTTTAGATTATAACATCTGTTTCTACTAACTATTCCTGATATTAATCCGTTGCTGCCAGACTTTGTCAATGTTACTAAGATCCTGACAGATCCCAATTTATAGGTAAAAAAAACGTCACCTTCAAGTCATTTTAGCAAGCTTGAAACTTGTAACATATTACTGTTTGACTGTCAGACAACCTATAATTAATTTCCCAGACACAAATTCAGTTGCAAAGTTAATGCCAGACGGCTTTAAATCTGGCAACGAAAGTGCCTGTTTGAAGCGTGGTTTATAGGATAGAAAAAAATGTGTCCCCTTCACGTCATTTTAGCAAGCTTCAAAATGGCAACATATTACTCTTTCGCTATCAGACAACCTATAATTAATAATGCTAAACACAAATTCGGTTGCAAAGTTAATGCCAAGATGGCGTTAAATCTGACAGCGAAAGAGCAATATGTTGCAATTTTCAAGCTTGCTAAAATGAGATGAAGGCGACATATTTTTTTTAAACCTATAAATCACTCTTCTAACAGGCTCTTTCGCTACCAGATTTAAAGCCGTCTGGCATTAACTTACCAACCGAGTTTGTGTCTGGCAAATTAATTATAAATATAGCAAATTAATAATAATATGTTACAATTTTCAAGCTTGCTAAAATGACGTGAGGGGAACATATATATTTTAAGCCATAAATCACTCTTCAAACAGGCACTTTCGTTGCCAGATTTAAAGCCGTCTGGCATTAACTTATCAACCGATTTTGTGTCTGGCAAATTAATTATAGGTTATCTGATAGCAAAGAGTAATATGTTACAATTTTGAAGCTTGCTAAAATGACGTGAAGACGGCATGTTTTTTTACCTGTAAATCGGGATTTGGCAGGGTCTTAGCAACGTCTGGCAGCAACGGATTAATATCACGAATAGTTAGCAGAAACATATGTTATAATCAAAAGTCATGCTAAAATGACGTAATTTTGAAGTTTTCTCACCTGCATAACCCCTACTCCTAAAGGTAAACGCAACGTCTCTCGCCAGCCAGACAGTCCGCATATGTACTAGACCATAAAACGGAAGGTCATATAGAAAAATGAGCCTTGCTAAAATCACGTGCTTTTTGAAGTTGCTAGCTCTTAGATTATTATTAAGATATTACATATTGTGAAATCATATAAATTATACATTTTTGGTAATATCAGAGT
The DNA here is from genome assembly GCA_963932465.1 of Maratus speciosus. Taxonomy (NCBI): domain Eukaryota; kingdom Metazoa; phylum Arthropoda; class Arachnida; order Araneae; family Salticidae; genus Maratus; species Maratus speciosus. The sequence goes on along the minus strand of OZ010800.1, from coordinate 360,791,821 downwards.
TTTCTTTATTTTTTAAGTTCAGATTAATTATAAAAACATAAAAATTTTCAACGGTCTAGGGTACGCAAAAATTACATTTTTACAAAATTTGTGGATTCGTTTGTTAGGTGCGTTCGTAATTATATAAATACGTAGCACCTATAGTCGTCGTTCAGTCCGTCCGTCTGTCCGTCTGTCCACATATAACAGAGCAAAAACTACCCAACCGAATGGTCTGAAATTTTAAATATCCAATTGTTGCAAAATTTTGTCGAGTCATTTCAAATTTTATGAAAATCGGGTGTATAGTTTAATTACAGGAACAGTCAAAATTTTTCCGTTACACTATGGCCAATAGGGAAAAAATATTGCAAGTGCATTTTAATGATGTTACAGCCTTCCAAATGGTCTGAAATTTTAAATATATATTTCTTGCAAAATTTTGTCGAGTCATTTCAAATTTTATGAAAGTCGGATGTATAGTTTAATGACAGGGACAGTCAAAAGTTTTCCATTACATTATGACCAATGGGAAAAAATTATTGCAAGTGCATTTTAATGATGTTACTGCCTTTCGAACAGAATAAAATGGATATGCACTTATTAAGTACACTAAAATATACATTCAGTACACTATGCGGTGCAAAAACATTTATAAAACTAGTTATAGTACGAACTAGTTCATTTGTCACGTTTGACGAGCGATTTCCAACTTATTTTTGAAATTACAGACTTTAGGATATTGCATACTTTCAAATCCTATAACTCATACATTTTTGGTATTATCAGAGTTTCCTTTATTTTTCAAGTTCGGATTAGTTATACAAGTATAAAATTTTCCAACTATCTACCGTTAATAGATTTTATAAAAAGTGTACCTAGTTATGCAAAAATTACAATTTGAGAAAAACTTTAGAAAAGACTTGCACGAAAACGTGTGGCTTTCTTTGTTTCCTAAATTACAGGCTATGCTATTGTACCATCAAGAACGGGTTAGTGTGACATTAGCCTAATAGAGTATCATATATTGTGAAATCAATTATACAAATTGTACATTTTTGGCATTACAAGAGTTTTCTTTATTTTTTAAGTTCTGCTTAGTTATACAAACATAAAAATTTTCAACTGTCTAGCTTTAATAGACTTTATAAAAAGTGTACCTAAGTATGCAAAAATCACATTTTCAGAAAAATTGTAGAAAAGACTTGGACGAAAATGTGTGGTTTTGTTTGATTCCGAAATTACAAACTTTGCTTTAAGATATTATATATCGTGAAATCAAATAAAGTATACATTTTTGGTATTATCAGAGTTTCTTTTATTTTTTAAGAACAAATTAATTTTACAAACACAAAAGTTTTTAACTGTCTAGCTTCAATAAACTTTATAAAAAGTGCACCTGAATGTGCAATAATTACATTTTGAGACAAACTGTAGAAAAGACATGCAGGTAAATTTGTAGCTTTGTTTGTTTTCGAACTTACTGACTCTATTTTAGGAGATTATATATTATAAAATCGTATAAATTATACGATTTTGGTGTTATCAGAGTTTTCTTTATTTTTTAAGTTCAAATTAGTTATTGAAACATAAAAATTTTCAACCGTCTATCTTTAATAGACTTTATAAAAAGTGTACCTAATTATGCGAAAATCACATTTTCAGAAAAATTGTAGAAAAGACTTGGGCGAAAATGTGTGACTTTGTTTGATTCCGAAATTACAAACATCGCTTTAAGATATTATATGTTGCGAAATCATATAAAGTGTACATTTTTAGTATTATCAGAGCTTCTTTTATTTTTTAAGTTCAAATTAATTATACAAACATAAAAGTGTTTAGTTGTCTATCTTTAGAAGGCTTTATAAAAAGTGCACCTAAATGTGCAATAACTACATTTTGAGACAAACTGTAGAAAGGACATGCAGGTAAATGTGTGACTTTGTTTGTTTTCGAACTTACTGACTCTACTTTAGGAAATTATATATTGCTAAATCATATAAATTATACGATTTTGGTGTTATCAGAGTTTCCTTTATTTTTTAAGTTCAAATTACTTATGCAAACATTAAAATTTTGAACTGCATAGCTTTTTTGACTTTATAAAAAGTGTACCCAAATGTGCAAAAACTACATTTTGAGACAATCTGTAGAAAGGACATGCAGGTAAATGTGTTGCTTTGTTTTTTCTTCGAACTTATACAGACTCTGTTTCAGTATATTATATATATTGTAAAACTATATATATTATACATTTTTGGTATTATCAGAATTTTCTTTATATTTTAAGTTCAAATTACTTATACAAACATAAAGGTTTTCAGCTGTCTAGCTTAAATAGACTTTATAAAAAGTGTTCCTAAATGTGCAAAAATTACATTTTGAGACAAAATATAGAAAGATAATACACAACACAGGTAAATGCATTGATTTGTTTACTTTCAAATTTATACAGACTCTGTTTTAGTATATTATACAGCGTGATTCATAAATATCGAAACAATAGGCTATTTCCTTAATTAATGCCTCTAGACACATACTTCCAATTGCTAAGTTTCATAAAAAAAGGTGCAAAATTTAATGACATAAGTTGCAACTCCATGGGGAGTCTATTTGAGAAAATACAAAAACTAGGTTTTTTGATACGGCCCCCGTAGAGCAAAATTCCCAATTAGGAATTTTTTCCTTATCCATTCCTGAATTAAACACAAAAAAATTCTTCTTGATATCTTCACAATTCGCAGAGATATTAAAATCCAAAATTCGTGACTTACACCCTTTATCCATGCCTCTGAGCGACGAGGTTTTTGACTCATTTTGAATGCAAGATAGGGGTCATCTACAAATTGTACATTATTAAAAGTTGATTTAAGGCAATACCTCTCCTTTGGACATAAAATAGCAACGCATAGATTTTACGTTAAACCTGCTTTCAAAATTTGATGATGGTAAGCACTAGAGGTCTGCATGGGTCGAAATATCTAAGTCCGGTCCCGAACAGACCTATAGGAAAAAAGTTCGGCTCTGCCTGGAAAAAAGTTCAAATCATAGCCTGGCCTGATTGAATTTCTACATAGTTTTTACGCCGATATGGTTAAAAATTGTTTCGCATAGAGGAGTTCTTTCCAAAAGTACTTATTATAGCTTTTCTTTTTTCGTGTTTATAATTACTATTTTTAAAGCTCCAAAAGATGTGATTATTTGTTTTATTAACCCGGCAGTAGTTGCGTGTCGGCCTTTTTGCCGCCCATGTAAAATATCTTGCCCTAACTCGTATCCCCTTACAAATACAACGGAGAACTACCATATAGCTGACTTTAAATTTTTCTCCATCACCATAGTGAGGTAACAAGACATCTCTGTTTTTCCTTCAGGTACAGTCGTGGAAAAAAAAAAAAGTAAACACCCCCTACTAACTCTTCAACAAATTATCCTAGAAGAAAGTTACTGGTACCGAACGATTGGAAATAAAATCTACTTTTAAATTATGTATATAAAATTTGCTTAGGGGGGCATCTACATATAAAAACGAACCATAACTTTGTTTTTTTCAATAGCAGTACACAATTCTGACAGCATAAATGAACTCTCTACACCCTTCAATAAGCCTAAAAACCAATTTTTATGCAATTCGTACCATAAGTTTCCGAGAAATTAATTATTTTAAAACGAGTGTATTTTAAGGGCTGTATCCAAATTGAAGTTCGATACTCGATTGTTAACCGAGATAGCTCCCTTCTTGATCAAGGCACCCTAAGCAGTCAATTAAGCCTGTTAGATTACAGGATAGCATAAGAAATTTCAAAATATTTAGTCACTTCTATCATAGACGGTCCCTTAAACCATCATTTTGCCGTTTTTTAAGCATAATTTGAAAATTACTTGGAAGAAAAATGTGAAATTTTGGATTTCCCTAAAGCAGGACTTAATAAATCTGAATCCATCAAAAAAATTGCAGGTTGCAATTCATAATTTTTTTTAAATATTAATTTAATAATTCATAATTCATATCATAAAATTATAAAAATTGCAAATTCAACGTATTTATGTTTGGGTATATTAGTATTATTACTACACAAAAAATTAAAACATTAGGATCATAATTTCAGAAGTTATAAATAAAAATATGAAAAAGTAATTTAACATTAGAAGCACTAAATTTTGAATGTTTTTAATTCTAAAACTTATCATTCAAATGACTTGAAATTTGGTGTCTAGGCATAGTTTGAACCAAAGATTTGAAATATCTCGTTAAAATTGGGTATTGCCATTGAAAAAAAATAAGTTTGGATTTGTTTTAATATGTAGATGCCCCCCTAAGAAAATTTTATATACGTCATTTAAAAGTAGACTTTATTTCCAATCGTTCGGTACCAGTAACTTTCTTCTACGATAATTTGTTGAAGAGTTAGTAGGGGGTGTTTACTTTTTTTTTTCCACGACTGTACATTTTTACAAGCAAAGTTAAAATAGGTGGAAAAGTCTACGTCAGTTCATTTTTACTTTTTCCTACTATTCCAAATATCATGTATAAAATGTATAATTTAAGTAAAATGCAAATTTATAACTTCATTGAAATGTAATGTTCGAATATTAAGTGAAAAATTTTACTCATTTTTCATTTTCTGTATGCGGGGTGGCGGCGGCAAAAATGTGCGACTAATAATGTTCTGAAAAAAAGACGCGACTACTCTAGGTTAACCCATTAACCGCCAAAACTATAAACTAGGAATTTTCAAATTTCTTGTTGAAAGTCGCTTGTCACCACAAATTCAGAAAGGTAATTTTCACTTTATTAAAATGTCAAAATTTCTGCCAATAAATAAGACAATTTTTTAAATTCTAAAATAGTGGTGACAAAGTGATTAATTTAAGCATGAGCAATTATTTTGACCTTTGCGTGAACGCAACACCAGCGGGTAATAGGTTAATGAATCTATATTTATATGTAAATGTTTCACTTGTCTTTTAATATCGTTAATACATATTCCATGTGCTGGAGACTGAAATATGCTATACAGTAAAATCTTTTAAAACGGAATCATATACGAAAGGAAAAAATGCGTTATATAGAAGTTCCCTTCTTAGGAGTTTTAAATTTAGTCTATTTTTTCTCAGGTATTATTACATTCCTTTCCCATGTATCAACAGATTTTTCCATTTGAGAAATTATTCCGTCATAAACAGGGGGTTTTTTTCACTAATTTAACTGTATTTTAATTTTTTTTTGCCTTAAAATCTACTATTCTTTAAAAAAAATGAATTTTAAAGTTTTATTCTAAAATAATGGTTATTTAAAAATATATGCATTTGTTGTAAAAGTGTTTGATCTGAGCCAAGTTTTACTTATTTTTGTGCAGATTAGGTCAGAAGACAATGATTTTAATACGGGCTGTGTCGAAATCGGGACTGACAATTGTGCCCCGTGGAGGCCTAAGAAGAAGGAAGCCAGTTTAGGTTCCGTATAACCAGTGACCGAGAGGTTCTGTTCTCAAAGCTGGTAGACGGGAGGTGCTGAGTTCGAAAATAATCGCGCCGTCGGCTTAATCGTTCGGAAGTTTCCGTGATTTTCTTCGAACCTTGGATATCCTTGCGTAAATACGGATTATGTTCCATTAGGAAGGTCCCCACGGAGGGCACCCCCTCCCCCCTTCGCGCCCATATCAATCGTGTAGATAATTGGCCGTCATAAATCACGCCAACACTCGGTTCGGTATGAAAAAATACATTAGACTCGGCCTGGTCAAGTCTTCAGAAAAAAGTCGCCAGTCCCGGGCCTGGACCGTCCTGACCCCAGAATACACACTTTTTTAACGGCCTCGCCGGGACGATAAAAAGCCTGAAGTTGTGAGGGCTAAAATTATGAAAAAAACTCTTAATCGGCATGTTAGAAAAAGCATTGTTTTAAATTACACATTTAACATTTATTTACGGAAATTTAAATAGCACAGAAAAGAGGTGAAAACGGCAAAAGTTAAACTGAATAGGAAGTTTAATCTACAAAAGGAAGTTACTTTTTCACGTGAAATTTTTTCAAAAGCATTTAAACATTTTATTGGGAGTTAATCTATGTTTAAAACTTTAAATGCGTTTTTCTGCATGATTTTTTTAACCATTTCTTTTCTTTAAATTATTATATGTCAAGAAACGGTAAATAAAAAAAGGTGCAAACTGTAAACATGTCTTTTCTGATTATTTTACATTAATTTTGTTACGACAAATTTGAAAAAAAAAATGACTTTTGAAAATATGATTGTTTAAAATATAAGCTACATAAATTTTTAAATAAATATTTTTAAAATCAATATTAAAAAAATCCTGAAATGAAACTAAAAATATACGTTCCTCCTTAATTAAATGAAACGAATTTTAAATTCGATGAATAATGTTTCGAGTTATAACGATTTTAAATTAAATCCACTTAAAAATATTAATCACTTAAAAAATATTAATCACTTAAAAAAAATTTTTAATTTTATGATGTGAAATTTTAGGATGTGATTTTGTTTCCAAATTATATGGTTAACCATCAAGAAAGAAAGAAGAAAAATCAAAATTTTAACTCAACAAATATATTTTTTACATGCTTCCTAGAATTCTTAAAGTAACATTGTTTCTTGAATTGCACGCATTTCACTTTGTGTCTAATCCCTTAAAACCTTGTGAATTATTTAAATGGCCATAACTCTGCGAGTTTTGTAGATATGAAGATGCATTTTTTGTGTTTAATTCAGGAATGGATAAGGAAAGTTTTCCTAATTAGAATTTTTACCCTACGGGGAGCGTATAAAAATTTAATTTTCGTATTTTTTCAAATAGACCCCCATGGAGTTGCAACTTATGTCATCATAGTTTGCATCTTTTTTTTATAAAACTTTGCCATTGGAAGTATGGGTCTTGGGGCAATATTTTAGGAAATAGCCTATTGTTTCGATATTTATGAATCACACTGTATATTTTGAAACTATTTAAATGATACATTTTTGGTATCAGAGTTTTCTTTATTTGTTCAGTTCAAAATTACAAATTCAAAATTTTTTAATTTATGTCTTCTGTGAACTTATTTGTACATTTGAAAGTTTTTAAAATTAACTAAATTAAAGCAGTTTTACTATTTTCTCTATCGTCTGCAATTCTCCATATAATAACGTGACTCATATGAAAAGTGAACTTTCAAATCCTTACCCCTTCAAATGTGAGCATAATGAAAATAAAACATTTGCGTGAAAAGGTTTATTAGATTTTAAAATTGCCAAAAATATACTTTTAGTGTGGCTTTTACAGACGTATATGCAGGAAGTCCCAAAAAGATTGAAACGGGCTTTAAGTTTTTACTTGTCGGAGATTCGTAAGTCAATGTAAGTTGCAAAACTTATCGATATAAGGTCAGAATTAGGGCTTAGTTCATGAAATAGTGCTGCCACTAATTTTCAAAGAGTTGCACTTTCTAATTTTCTATTTGGTCCCTAGTTTCTTTAAGTTATATATATATATATATAATGTCAGTGTTATGAATATTAGCTAATTTATTAATAAACGCGCGGTGAATAAACAAAAAAATAGATTCTTTTTTTCTTTCTTTTTTTTAAAAACTTAAACGTAGATATATTTATATTCATATTTATATTCATTTATTTATTATTATTATAATTGTGTAAAAAAAAGTCCTTCCGGCCAGTGCCGGGAGGAAGAGGTAGCTTTCATATTCCTTATTTTAAAAAAAGGCAACTTATATCATTCAAACACACGAAGCTCAATTTAGTGGAAACCGAATATAGGAGATTCAATACTAATTTTTATCAATGTAATGAATGAGAATTTCGCGAAATTAGTCAGCTTTATCCAAGCTGCTTGTCTTTAAAGTAACTTATATTTGGCTGCCAAATTCGGCGATTTCTTAAAGTGCCTGCCATTTTAAGACAACATGGTGGATGAGGCTAACCAGTAAACTCGGTCGAGACCTTAGTAATTGCTGTGCACATGCTCACTCACATCGGAATCGGTTGATATATACGAGTGCAGTCGCATGCAAAAAATCAGATTTTTCAAAATGTCACCCACAATAGAAATTGAAACTGCTATATCTGAGCCATTTTTTAAGGTAAAGACAAACAAAAAATGCTCCCGAATCCTTATATCAAGGTCAAATAATTAAGAAAGAAACCTTTTTCAATTTCTAATTTTTTTGCACCTCACTTTAAATATATATATATTTTTTAATTTAATGGCCGCCATTTTGAAACAGGATGGCTGATGAATCTGTCCAGCGAACTTGGTCGAGGTATTGATGTATACTATCCACATGCCTTCTTACATCGAAATAGGCGAATACGTGTGTTATCGCGTGACAAATACAAGATCGTTTCAAAATGTTAGCCATGCTAGAAATTCAAAGTGCTATAATTCAACCATTTTTTAAGATATAAACAAAAGAACAAATTTTCAGAAACAAAAACTGCTCCGGACTCTTTGTATCAAGGCCAAACACATTAAAAAAATCTTTTTCATTTTCCAATTTTTTAATACCTCATTTTAATTTTCCATTTTCAATTTTTTGGTACCACATTTCAAATTTTAAATTTTTTTTAAAATTTTAAATGGCCGCCATTTTGAAACAAAACGGCGGATGAAGCTGGCCAACGAACTCGGTCGAGACATTGGTATGTACTATGTACATACCAATACCGAATTACACCGAAATCGGTTCATAAATACGCCTTTTATCGCGTGACAAAATTCAGGACGTTTCAAAATGCCAGCCACGCTAGAAATTCAAAATGCTATAAAACTCAGCCATTTTTTAAGATATAGACGAAACAAAAACTACTCCAGAATCTTTGTATAAAGGTCAAATACATAAGAAAAAAATATTTTTCCATTTTTAATTTTTTGGTACCACATTTCAAATTTTAATTTTTTTTTTTAATTTTAAATGGCCGCCATTTTGAAACAAAACGGCAGATGAAGCTGGCCAAAGAACTCGGTCGAGACATTGGTATGTACTATGTACACACCGAATTACATCGAAATCGGTTCATAATTACGCAAGTTAGAGTGTGACATAGGTCATATATATATATATCAATTTTGAACGGAGGGTGGTTTCGGGGTCTGGGGGTCATGATCGATGAAAATATACCAAAATTTTTTGAAATCGCTTTCCTCCGAACGGCTACAATAGGTAGCTTTTTGTAATGAAAGCTACCTAAAACACATAGTAAATTTAAATAAAACACTTCCGTTGTTTACAATTTTATTTTAACGTTAAATAGTTGCAAAAAAAACCCTATCACTCAGTTCCTGGACTTTATCCTTAATTTTTCCTGTATTATAGTACATATTTGAGAAATGTTTGCTATTATAATGTGAAAAATTACCACTTCAAGGGAATTTTATAAATATTCAAAAAATAATTGCAAATTTCAAGAAAAATTTCCAATATTCGAAAGAAAAAAATTGTCACATTTTATAATCTTGTATAAATATACCACGAGAAGTAAATATTTCAAAAGTAATTAAAGCGGTAGAAATATAAATAGTAAACATAAATAATTAATAATCATTTAATTAATGCAGTGCTTTATGACTTTATGGTTTCCAGGTTAAATTTTATGCAAGATTTTATACATTTAATTTAATACGAAATATTGTTTGAATAAAAAGTTTGCACAAGTAATGCACTAGACATTATATATTATACTAGCTATACTAAATATTAAAATAAATAATTTATAATTAGTCTTTTACGACATAATTAATGCAAAAAAATAAACAGGGTTGTGTAAATGCAAATGATGAATTTGTTGTAATTCAAGATCTCAGACGAAAATTTTAATATTTTATTTTCTATGTGAATGTAGTATATGAAATAATAAAAGGACAAAATGAGTATCTATCTGTTCGAATCGCTTTTGCAAACAATCGACAATTACCCAATTACAAACAATTTAATCATAATTAAAACTGTTTATAATTCTTAATTTCAATGCTTGGCTCCGCCTAAATTATAATCCTGGCTACACCCATGATTTTATGACCACTGAATTCACCCATGACCACTGAATTAATACATTATGCAAAGCTTTATCAATTCCTTTTGACAGGCGTAATTTTCAAATGTAGAATTTTTTTTTCTTTTTTTTTTTTTTTTTTTAGAAAATTGTACGTGAAGTATATGTATTATTAACGATGTCTTATTAGTTCTTTTAGACATGCATGTAAACATGTGACTATTGTTACTGTTTTTAAAACGTAAAAATTAATTTCACACATGTCTATATTGTGTGAATACAAAATTTACGTCTCACGCTTGAAATTATATAATATCGATTGCAGAAGGCCATAAAATCTATAATATAAAACATGTCAAGCGTAATTTTCAAATGTATAAATATTTTTTTTACAAAATTGTACGTGAAGTATATATATTATTAACAATGTCTTATTAATTCTTTTAGATATGCATGTAAACTTGTAACTATTGTTGCTGTTTTTAAAATGTAAAAATTAATTTCACGCATGTCTATATTGTGTGAATACAAAATTTACGTCTCACGCTTCAAATTATATAATATCGATTGCAGAAGACCGCAAAATTTATACTATAAAACATTTCAAGCGTAATTTTCAAATGTAGAAATATCTTTTTTTATAAAATCGTACCCGGTCTCAAACAATCATGTGGAACAGAGACCGAATTCTTTGACATCAACCGTGCATTTTTTCTCTAAATGAAAATGATCTGCTTATATTTAAGCATCCTAAAGTAGCATTTTATTGTATTATGAATTAAAAATTTTATTACTAAAAGTTTTCTTCTTTTTTTTGCAAAAGCACGCGGTTGTGTTTGGGCCTAATGTAGCGGATTTTAGGGTTACATTTTTGGCGTCACCCCCAGCCACCATACTTCATCTCTATTTTTTCTTTTTACTCTATGGGAAGAAGTCAAAAAAGTTACGAGGGCCATTGTATCCTGTTAAATTAATATTGAGGAGTCACAGTAATCTCTAGGCACTATACCTTACACTAGCTACAGTAAAAATTAACATAAATCATTTATAATTAGTTTTTTACGATGTAATTAATCCGTATGCGTAAACAGGTTTATGTAAATGCAAATGAGAAATTTGTACTTTTCAAGATCGCAGACGAAAATTTTTATATTTTTTCTACGTGAATTGAGTTATGAAATAATAAAATGACAAAATGAGTATCTATCAGTTCGAATGTTTTTTCAAATAATCGGTAATTACCCGGTCTCAAACAATTTACTCATAATTAAAACTGTTTAAAATTCTTAATTTCTTAGCTCCACCTAAATTTAATCATGACTACACCCATGAATTAACCCATCGTACAAAGTTTTATTAATCCGTTCAGTCAAGCGTAATTTTCAAATATAGAAATATTTTTTTTTACAAAATTGTATATGAAATATATGTATTAATTAACGATGTTTTATTAGTTCTTCCAGACATCCTCGTAAACATGTGAATATTGTTACTATATGTCTTTAAAACGTAAAAATTTATTTTACGCGTATCTATCTTATGTGAGTAGAAAATCTATCTCCCTTGTTCAAATTAAACAGTGTTGAACAGTTGCAGAAGGCAGTAAAATTTTTATTATAAACCAAAACATATGTGTGAGTAGCGCTGACGTCATTTTGACGATGGCAACGAATAGACTCATGAATTTAGCTTTTACAGCAATTTTTTTAACTAATAGACATCGAAAAATTTCAATTTCTATGCTGTCGATTTGGGAGAAAAATATATTTTCAAATGAAATTTCTTTGAAAACTGTATCTTAATTTACTGAATTTTTATGCACAATTATTTTTAATCTATCTCAAAAACGAACGAGCAACCCGAAGATTAACCGCTTTGCATTTAAAGTAATGTAAATAATTCAGCATTTATTTCTTTCCCTGTAATATTCCGTATATAAATTCCTAAACGAAATCAAAACTTCACAAATACTTCAGATACTTCACAAATACTCAAAATCACAATTATTTTTAATCTATCTCAAAAACGAACGAGCAACCCGAAGATTAACCCCTTTGCATTTAAAATAATGTAAATAATTCAGCATTTATTTGTTTCCCCGTAATATTCCGTATATAAATTCCTAAACGAAATCAAAACTTCATAAATACTTCAGATACTTCACAAGTACTCAAAATCACAATTATTTTTAATCTATCTCAAAAACGAACGAGCAACCCGAAGATTAACCCTTTTGCATTTAAAGTAATGTAAATAATTCAGCATTTATTTGTTTCCCTGTAATATTCCGTATATAAATTCCTAAACGAAATCAAAACTTCACAAATACTTCAGATACTTCACAAGTACTCAAAATCACAATTATTTTTAATCTATCTCAAAAACGAACGAGCAACCCGAAGATTAACCCCTTTGCATTTAAAATAATGTAAATAATTCAGCATTTATTTGTTTCCCCGTAATATTCCGTATATAAATTCCTAAACGAAATCAAAACTTCACAAATAAATAAATAAAGCACGAACTTGAAAGACATGTAATCAAATTACGCGCTTAAATATTGGAAGAATTAAAGTCAAAGACGTTGCCATAAACAGGGAATTTTTTCGCTATTAACTTCTGGCATGCGGTAATACGAAAGTATTAAACATGCTTTTTGGTTTAGTTAGTGAGAAATCTAAACAAATAAATAAATGCAAAAAATCTAGTAGAGTTTTCAACTAAATTTCACCTACGTTCTGTATACAAGATAGTATAGCAAGATAGTCCAGCATCTTTAATCTGACGAGGAAACCACTTTTGGTGTTGCTCGCTCCTAGCATCGTACAGAACATATTACTAAAATTATATCAGATTGAGATTTTTTTAATAATTGATAGCATAATAAACAAATATTAGGTTTTTATTTTTTTTTTCTATGCAGCCGATAAATATATAAGTAATAAATATAATTCTATAAAAGCTTCGAAGATCATTGAAAACTATTTTTCAGTGAAATACGAAATAAGCAACCTATTTTCTTTTGAAATCGAATGAAAAAAAGTTTCGAATGCTTAAAATGAAATGTTGCTGTATTGTGGTCCTTCGGTAAAAGTAATCATAAAGTAAATTAATATTTTTACACAATTTAGAAAAAATAGTGTGGAGCAAATAAGTTGGACATTGCAATTTTTAGCTATTACAAATTCAGATATGACATTTGGCTAGGGTTGCAGGAAAGCTCTACTTTTGAAAATAAACGCTAACTGTTTCCCCGCCAAAAATATTAATATAAAGTTGCAATTTTTCAAAATCAAATTCGTGGGTTTTTGAAGGAATTTTCAAATTTTTTCAATATTTTATACTTATTATTAACTAATTTTTATTTTTAAATGCTTTTCTTTAAAAAAATTCAATGTTAATAGTCCGATAAGTGGTCTCAAAAATTGCATTTTCAGAAAGTTATGCTGCTGTATAATCAAGAAATATTATTTTAACAGAAAAATTTTATCGATTCTCAAACTTCATAATATAGGGCTTTAAAATGCACCAGGTCTCAATGCTAGATGCGAGCAACACCAAAAGTGGTTCCCTTGTGAGTAGACCGGGTCAGATCACTTTGTAATAATAATAATAATAATAATAATAATAATAATAATAATAAAGAATTTTAAAAACTGCATAAAAATAAGGCATCTTATAAATTAAAAAAAAAAAAAAAACATAAAATTTTTCCATTTTCTAGCGATTTTTTTAGCTGAACTATACAGTAATTATTTACAGGAGATTATTTTCAAATGAAAGACCATATCTTGACTTTTTTAAAACAATTTTTTATTTGGAGATTGCTTGAAAAATGATCTTCTGGACGTCTCTGATATCGGGATGCAAAAAGTGAAGCGTTACGTGGTACTAGATGAACTTAGTAATCTGCTTATCTGTAACAAAAAACAAAACCTTAAAATATACGATATTTTGTAATCCTTTTCGGATGGGTTTATCAATATTTAGGTCTTGAAAAAAAAACGCAGCCGTTCAAATTTTAAGCTGTCGATTTTAGACAAACATTTTCGGATTTAACACATGAAAAAAAAAAAAAATTACAATTCGAATATTGAAAACCGTGTTCGTGAGGGACAACAAAATAGTATATTCTAAAAAAGCATGAAAATTTCAACGAAAGTGGCCGATCCAATTTCGAGTTCTACCTGGTACCGATTTGTAAAACAGACTTCGGAGAAAAACAGGTTTAAAGTTTTACAACGTTTTTAGACAAAGATAACAGGACAGTTTTCCAATTACATGAAATCATCTATACCAGCCCCACATAACCCTTTAAGCCCTGACCCACACAATTGTGGGGGTAATACTAAAGTAAAAGATAATGACTATTTCCTGTTTTTGTGAGATTTAAAACAAAATCTGCACATTTATATGAGTTAATTGGCTTCAGATGTTTTGATAAGACGGGGCACTAACTAAAATACAGGGTTAGATTTTCTGCTTTTAAAAAGACTATATCATCTGACAGCAATAGACAAAAAGTATGTACTGTCGTAATTTCTTTTAAATATGATTTTTAGTGTTTGCTTAGATTTAATTTTTCTTTTCATATACTTTATTCATGATTTTAATTGATTTTGTCTTCTATAAATTTAATTAGGCTTTACAAATGTTGAAAAATAAATAGCCCACACAATTGTACGGGTCCAGGTTTTACCGTTTCCAAAATGGGTACAATTCCTAATATAATTTTTTTTTAAAGTGATTTTTTTTTAAACTTATGTTTTTAGCAATTTATTTTTTATTAATTACATTTTTAAACCGGATTAATTTTAAATAGGTTTGTACTATTCATGATTTCTATTTAAAATATTCATGATTTCTATTTAAAATTGATAGTATTAGATATATAATATGCAGTGGCGTGGCGTGAAAATTTTCGGTGGTCATCGCAATTATTTAAGTTTGTGGTGAAAAATTATTAACTCTAAAATTCAATGGTTGAATGTTCAAAAAAGAAACTTTAAATCTTACCTTCACTTATACATGAACTCCAAATGTTCTGCTAAAACTGGATCGTAGAGTTTTAAAAGCTTATTAAGAGTTTTAAAATATTGCTTGGTCATCGCCGCATCCAGCGATGACCGGACGCCACGCCACTGATAATATGCACATGTAACGAACGGTATGTTTCTGCTCTGAGTTATAGATGTCATATATGATTTATAAGTTTTATGTGAGTTATATGCATATCACGAGATAAATTTTTAAGTTTGATAAATTCATTCCATTTTGTCGACAGAGCAAGTAAGCCACGAGGAATAAATAATAATGCTCGACAGCAAATGCTCGACAGATTCCGTAGTGTCTGCTTGAATTTACCAGGAGATCAGGGAAAATTTTCCATAGATGAACAGACGATTCCTTTTCTTTTTAGGACGTGCTTCAGTAAAGCAGTATATAAAAAACAAACCACACTCTTTTGTAACAGTATCACCTGGGATAGTTTTAAATTTTGTAGTCTACCAGTAGGAAAGTACAGACCTACACTGTTAAAAATTTGCAGCATTCTGGCAGGTCATTTGACCGTTTTTTTTTTTCGAAAACGGTTACACAACCGTAATTTTAACACTATTCTGACCATATTATTGGCCATTTTATGGTCAGAATATAGTTAAATTATGGTTATAAAACCGTTTTTTCAAAAAACGATCGAATGATCTGTCAGAATGCTGCAAAATTTTTAACAGTGTAGTTTACAAGGATCTGGGCTTAGGACCTGCTGTAGCCCTTACTTTTGTTCAGACCTAGTTTTATGTACTTCGATCGTATTTCAACAAAATACCGCTGCTGGAAAAACTAAAAAAAGAAATTTGAAGGATCAGGCACAATCCAAACGGAGTGAAGGGCATACCATTTGTCAACAGCTCTTAGCACATCTCAGAAAATGAAATTGCAGTGGTCTGTCCAAAATCAAAAATTGTTTCAAACATTTTCATTGTAGCTGATGAAAATTATCTCAATAAACAACAACTTTTTTTGCTTAAACTTTTATTTTTAGATATTCGCACACGTAAGCCCAAACTACACAATTGTGTAGATACAGCCCAAAAACGGCTGCATTAAGCCCGAACCCACACAATTGTGTGGGTCCTCCTTGGCATAACCTGACGTGGGGTATTTTTTTAAATATATTTTTTTCAATCAAATACGGTCCATCGGTAAGAGGAAACCACCCAAACTTTAAATTTCTACCAAAAAATCTCCCGGTCTTAAAGGGTTATTGGACCCTCCTGGATTTTCTCTTTCCTACACTGTAAAAAAAAACGGACTAAAAAACGGAAATACTACTGGCAATCTAGACGCCAGTACTATTTCCGTTTTTTTTACGAGAATTTTTACCCATAAATTACAGAAAATTTTCCGTTTTTCTGATTAAAAATGGAAATTTTTCTGTAATTTATGGGTAAAAATTCCCGTAAAAAACGGAAATAGTACTGGCGTCTAGATTACCAGTAGTATTTCCGTTTTTTAGTCCGTTTTTTTTTACAGTGTAACACTTTTGTTTAGCAAAGCTTTTTTTAGCGCCCGATATGCTATTTCTTTCTCCCAGCAAATAAAGTATCGTCTCCAAAAAATAACGTTCCGTTCTATAAGTAAGCAGAAAAACAAAGCAGATGTACCATTGTACTGTTAAATACTCTACTGCAATTTTTAAAACTTCTAAGCCTCTCACATTTGCAATTTTTATACCGTCGTATTGGGGAACAAAAAGTACTTTTTAATGCAATCTGTTCGAAAACTGCAGTTCAATTTATTTTTGAGATATTAACTTTTTTGTAGTTTTTAGCGGCATTTGTTTAATTTTTGGCAACTCAAGTACTCCATTTCTGTAGAAAGTAAAGAAAAAATAATTGAAAAAAAGTAATTATATCTCTTTTGTTGCCATTTTTCCATAACTACTGAAATAAAATGTAATTAAAATAAGTGCTATTTTGAAAAAATAAAAATGAATTATTTCTGATAAAACATGGAGCTATTATAAACTATATTTAATTTAATTAACTATATTACAAACAAAGGAAGGCATATGAATCATTAGATATAGCCGATTTTTTTTTCTAGTTTCTTGAGTGACATCTGTTTTTTTATTATTATTTGTGTATTATTCAGCGATAGTGACATCCTATGCATATTTTACTGTAGATGTTGTTTAAGACTGGATCGTAAATGAGAAATTCTTCAGCGGATGCGAATGATGTCATTTTATATAAAATAAAAGCGTGTGTTTTAAGTCTTAAAACTGAAATATTTTTTGTATTATCTATATTTATATACCTATTTTTTTTTTTTTTACATCAGAGGCGATACTAAATTCTGAAAAAGCTGTTTTCTAGTTGTTGTTGTTTTTTTTAACCATTTGGAAAAATGGTTATTGTTCTCGTCAGGGTAGGAAATCAAAAGCATATCTGAAGGTTTTTATTGGTTTAATCCGCATTTTATTCGTTTTCTGATTGTCTATACAGTAATCTGTATTTCCCTTTTGGAAATCTGACGATGGAAAAGCCTTTTCCCGAACAGCCAATGAAATGCTTGGATAAAACGTAAGTTTCAGGTGGATAATAACTAATGAAAATGAAAGAAAATGAATAACAATTTCTGCCAAAGAGTTAATTTTAATTTGTAAGTTTTTCACGTGCAAAAGAAAAATGGAATAAGCCAATTAAAAAAATAATAAATAAATAAATAGGACAGAATAAATACATATAAATATTTCACACCAAATACGAGTCGCAGGCGATTTTTGTCGCTTGGAATTTTTACGTGTAATAACGCTATTAATGTTTAATTCATGGCGTACGAAATGTATGATCAACTCAATGCGATTTTTTATGTCTTAAACTTTAGTCTTTGAAAAAATCATTTTCCAAATGGTCGTTGTAATTTGTTAAATTGCTTTTTTGTTATTTTTTTTCACGATACGCTAAAAATGATCTTGTTACTGGAACTCCAAAAGGCGGATAACTTTTGAACCGATACGAATTTCGAAAAAACTGCTTTACCACAATGTGCTTGTGGGTTTAAGGAGTGAAAATATGAAAAAAATCGATTTTTTTCAAAAAAAAAAAAAAAAAAAAAAGAAAAAGAAAATTATAACATGCCTAAAATAAATACCTCATTTTCATACTTACTATTTAATATATTATCTCCATCTAACATAAATTCTCTCCTTATTACATGATCACTTATAAACGTGTTGCATATTTACAGCCATCTTATAATTATATACATCCTTACATAAAAAATCTTTCAATACATACAATAAATTTAACAACCCCTGTTTCAACGAATGAAGATAAAAATAAACAATGAGTAATCATCAGAATCCTGATTTAATTAAAACTTAAAAATTTTTATATGTAAAGGCTAAATTTGGCAGAGTTTAATTTTTATTCATTTTTAGATGAATAACATACAGCAATGAATCAGCAATACAATCTCTAGAATAACGAAGTAATGGTAGAACAATATTTTCTCCTTAAAGGAAGGGATTGAACGGGAGGGGAGGGGAGGAGGCTTTTATCTTAAATAATAAATTACACTACTTTTTCCGGTGCTCCAAAGCAATAAGTATCCCTGCCGCTTAGTAAGAAAATATAAGAATTTGCCTTCCTATGTTTAAAAATTAAAATTTTGTTAATATTTCTTGAGCATAACATACAGCAATGAATCAGCAATACAATATCAAGAATAACGAAGTAATGGTAGAACAATATTTTCTCCATAAACGGAGGGATTGGAAAGGGGAGTAGGCTTTTATCTTAAGTAATAAATTATACTACTTTTTCCGGTGCTCCAAAGCAATAAGCAACCCTTTCGCTTAGTAAGTAAATATAATAATTTGCATTCCTACGTTTAAAAATTAAACTTTTGTTGATATTTCTTGAGCGAGTATATATTTCAGAACTCAATATAATCATATAACATCACATAAGTGGAAACATATAACAAGATTAATGTAATTCATTTAAGTGTACATCTATATACTATCAGTTTGAATGTCATAAAATGTTGGTTTCATGCGTGTCTGTATTGTATACTTAACAAATTTGGACCATGTTCACTACTGAAGAAAATCAATAACGTGAAAGAGTACAGGAGAAAATCATTATATATAAGTTAAACATTCATTTTTGTAGAAGTTAATTTAGAAGAAATGCCCCCTTCAAAAATAAATATGAAAATTCTTTTAAATGGTACACGAAACAGTAGCTATAATGTAAATGTCAATAATCTCATATACACATTCATATAAACGTATAAATATTGATAGTTTGACAGTAGATAGCTATTTCATTTATTAATACTTTTTTGAAAAAAAATATCAATATTAAAAATCAAAAATGTTCAGTTGTTAGATTAAGTGAAACTTTATGAGTACTGAAAAAATTGATACCAAATTTATATGGTTGCGCATTTTTGTTTCTAAAATATCAAACGAATAGTGATTTGCATGTTTTCCTTTAGCCCAAAAGTTTTGAGCTCTTATATCTCATAATACAAAATATGGGTGCTACGCACAGGATAGCTTCACTAAAGTTAAATAATCTTATATTTGCTTAACTTATAAAGGTAATTATAATTTTTTTGTAATGAGCCTAGATCTTGGAAATATAAAGATATTGTGCTCAAAAATGCTTGAAAAATTCGAGTATTTATTCGAGTTATCTCTAACGATTTTGAAACATAATTATAATATTTCAAACCACCCCTCCTCCTCCCTTTCTTTGAAATATACTCATCTACAGCTACTTAAGCAAAGAACTTTCACGAACTTTCACTCCTCTGATTTTTCTCTCTGATGACGCCTGCTATAATGCAGTTGAAAGCACATGGGGATTTTAACATCTTTTAACGGGTGTTTATGCTGTAAAGACCTTTTAATGTATATTTTAGCACCTTATAAGTAAATTATATCAGAATTTTAATATCTCATATTTTTATTTGGTAATTAAGGTGAATATAACGTTTAATAATTATAGTTTAAGCTACATTTTATAATAAATTCGAATACTACTCAGTTTTCACACATTAATTTTAAAAATTTAATATTAAATATTTAATGATGTAAATATTTTTAGGTTCAGTCTAGACGGTAAAAATGTTTCCTAATATCCGTTATTTAAAGATTCTACGTAGAATGCTCAAAATTAGAACTTTCATGATATAAAATTTTCTTACATTTGCATTAATAGAGATATACATTAATGCAAGCCTAAGAAAATTTATTTCCGTGATAAAAAAAAAAGCAGGAATTTTCTACACTATAAATGGAAAAATAAACTTACTTGATGATACAGGATGTCCAATCTCAACGGTGTCCAATGGCTAATTCCTAAACCTTGAGGCATTAGACATATAGTTCCAATTACAAAAATGTTTTAAATGAGGTATAAAAATATTTTAAAAGCGAATTGGGTCAACAAAAACATTTCTTTAAAAATTGCGAAATTAAAATTTTTATATGGTCCCTATAAATTATATTTAGTAAAAATATCTTATTACACTATGAAGTAAGACAAATAAAAGCCCCATTCTTCTACGATTAAAACTGACCGAGTATTAGCTGTTCAAAGTTGAATCATCTTTTTTGCTGCGAAATAGGGATCATTCACAAATTTACTAGAAATATAAATAATCGTCAGATATAAAAAATAATAGTTGAAAGTAAAATTAAAATTACAATATGAATTTGAAATCTATTTTCATTCTGACATATTAAAAAAAAATGTACAATTTGTACTAATCATATTCGTCAAAAAATAACAGAATTTTTGTTGAAATGATGAAAAGCAACATTCGCAATTCTTTAAAAAATTATACCTATTCTTAAATGCTATTCTATTATCTAATCTGAAACTTAATAAAAATTAAAGTTATCTTAAAACTTGCTCGAAGTGACTCCCTTGGCTAAATTCAATTCAAAGTTTCATAACTCGGTCAATTTTAGTGTTAGAAGAAGGGGATTTTTTTTTTGTTATTGCAATATACTTACTTGTTATTGTAATAAAATATTTTTACTAAATATTACTTACAGGACCGCGATACCATATAAAAATTGAAATTTCATAAATTTTTAAAAAATGTTTTTATTGATCAAAACAAATTTTTAAATAATTTTTTACCTCATTAAAAACATTTTTGTATCTGGAACTATATGTCTATGACTAACGGTTTATAAATTAGCCATTGGGCACCCTGTATTATAAACTTTAAGAGTTTACGACCCATGCTCATCAATATATGAATTAAATCACATTAAATTATGAAATAGTAAAAGGAACATATTTATACATAACTGAAATATTTACTTCAGTAAACTTTAAAGAAATAATTTTAATATATGAAAGTGCAAAAAAGTGGTAAAAAATTCCATTCAGTCATCATACGAAAACCTAAAGGTTGTGATTATTATAAATAGAAAAGAAAATAATATAAATAGTAATAAAGTATTTCTAAAAAATAAAGAGAAAAACTAACAATATATTGGCAAATATATTCTAATACATCAAAAATTCTGAATTTTAAAATTTGTAATTTGATAGTGAAAGTAGATATATTTTTAATGTGTTATAAAAATACATTAAAATGTTAAGTATTATTACATATTTTTATTTGTTTAAGCATTTAGTCACTCAGTAAGTATTACAAAAATACTTCTCTGGTTGTTTCATCTACTTATTCGTATAATGATGTAAATACTGATTAAATGTGTTTAATTTATCTAAAAAATATATCTATATAGGTATCTATATTAGATTCTCTTATGATTTCACCTACCCAATAGCATAAAAGTGTAAATATTAATTAAATCTATTCAGAATATGTAAAACATTTATTTAGTGAGTATATATATATTAGACTTCCTTTTGATTCCATCTTACTCATCCGCATAAGAATGTTAATGCTAATTAAATGTGTTCAGATTATATAAAAAATGTATTTAGTGGGTATCTATATTAGCTTTTCTGAAGATTGCATCTACCCATTCACATAAAGATTTAAATATTAATTAAATGTGCTTAGATTACCTAAAAAATATATTTATTGGGTATCTATATTAGATTTTCTTATGATTTCATCTTCCCATTAGCATAAAGATGTAAATATTGATTAAATCTATTCAGAATATGTAAAACATTTATTTACTGAGTATCTATATTGGGCTTCCTTTTAATTCCATCTATTTATCCGCATTAGAATGTAAATGCTAATTAAATGTGATCAGATTATATAAAAAATGTATTTAGCGAGTATCTATATTAGCTTTTCTGAAGATTGCATCTACCCCTTCGCATAAAGGGTTAGGTATTGATTAAATCTATTCAGAATATGTAAAACATTTATTTAGTGAGTATCTATATTAGACTTCCTTATCATTACATCTACTCATTCACATAATAATGTAGGTGCTAATTAAATGTGTTCAGATTACATTTAAAAAATATTTAGTGAGTATCTATAATAGATTTCCCGAAAATTGCAACTACCCATTCCCATAAAGAAATAAATATTGATTAAATGGGTTCTTATATGTAAAAAATGCATTTACTGAGTGTTTATATTAGATTTCATTATTGTTTCAGCTACCTATTGGCATAAAGATATAACTAATAACTAAATGTGTCATATTATGCAAATAACTATATTTAGGGAGGATTTATATCATATTTCTTCTGATTGCATCTACTCATTCGCATAAATATGTAAATACTGATTAAAATCTTTTGTAAAAAAAATACTTAATTAGTATCTAAAGTAGATTTCCTTATGATTTCATCTATTTATTCGTATAAAGATGTAAATATTAATTAAATGTATTCATATTGCGTATAAAAATATAGTTAATGAGTATTTATACTAGATTTTCTTATGATTTCATCTACCCATTCACATAAAGATGTAAATATTATTTAAATAGGTTCAGATATGTAAAAAATGTTTTTTCGAGTTTACTACGGTTTCTTATTATTTCAGCCACTTATTTGCATAACTATGTGTTCAGATATGTAAAAAATGTATTTAGTAAGTATATACACTACGAATTCTTTATGATTTCATTCTAATCATACACATAAAGGTGTAAATATTAATTAAATGTTATCAGATTATGTAAACAATGTATTTAGTGAGAATAATATTAGATTCCCTTATAATTTCATTTATCTATTTGCATAAGCGTGCAAATATTAATTGAATGTGTTGCGATTATGTAAAAAGTATTTTTAATGATGCTAATTTTCTTATGATTTCATCTACTCATTCATACAAAGATGTAAATATTAAATGTGCTATGATTATGCAAAAAATGTATTTAGTGAGTATTAATATAAGATTCTCTTGTGATTTGATCAACTCAGTCGATAAACATGTAAATGTTAGCAACAAGTGTTCAGACATGCAAAAGCATTTAGTGAGAAATAATATTAGATTTCCTTATGATTTCATTTATCTATTTGCATGAGCATGTAAAAATTAAATGTATTGAGATTATGTAAAAAATATTTTTAGTGATACTAATTTTCTTATGATTTCATCAACTCATTCACTCAAAGATGTAAATATTAATTAAACGTGCTTAGATTATGCAAAAAAGGTATTTAGTGAGTATTAATATAAGATTCTCTTGTGATTTGGTCAACTCAGTCGATAAAGATGTAAATCATATTAGATGTAAATTTCAAACTGGGCGAAAAATGTCCGGACCAGGATTTGAACCAGGGATCTCCTGGCTGAAGCCGCCAGTGCTCTGCCATCTGTGCTATCCCGGACGAATCTGGTGGAACTTTTTCACCCAGCTAACTTTAATGATTATAGCATCTGGTCTGAAACCTGGTTCAGCACAACAGAATAAATCACAGGTAATGGAACTCCAGAAATCGCTGGATATGTAATTACACTAGCGGAACAGACAGACAAACAAACAAACGGAAACCAAAAACTTTTCGGATCTCCACAGTAAGCCTACACTGAAGTTTTGGCAAATAGCATAAGTGTAGTCTATTCCCTCAATAAACATTTGTAAAAGAAGTACACTAAATTTGAAGGCATTTCATGAATAATTTTTTGCTATAAGATGTTTTGCGTACACTAAGAATTTTAAAAACTTCATTTTAAGAAAAAGCTAAAAATAACTTTTAAACACAATTAAAAAGCTGTAACACATCTTCAAAACGTCATTTTCGATGAAAATATCGATTTTTCATTTTTGCAATAATATTAAAACTGAATCTTTTAACTGTAGAATTAAGCTTAAAAAGGGTCTTTATCTTAATTAGAAGCAGAGTTACAACAGTTTAAAGTTACAGCTATTACAGCTTTTTAATTGCGTTAAAAAGTTATTTTTAGCCTTTTCTTAAAATGAAGTTTTTCAAATTCTTGCTATACGCTAAACATCGTACAGCAAAAAATTATTCATGAAATGCCTTGAGATTTTGTGTACTTCTTTGACAAATGTTTATTGAGGGAATAGACTACACTCATGATAATATATTAATTACTTTTATATTTACAGAGGTATAATGACGAAGTTGCAGCGAATTTTACAAATATTTCCTTACATCAGTACTTCAACTGCCACAGAATCTGATATATTGATGTAATTATAATGCCAATAGTCTATCTCATAGAGAAAGTTATTCTTTTTATTATGCAATTTACAAAATGACAATACATAATTTGTTTTTGAGTTATCATGTTTTCCGGAAATGTCAATTTTTCACATAATTTTGACTATTTTTCACTTTAAAAAAAAACTATTTTTATGTAACTGCTAAAATATTTACATATTTTTCGAAGTTTTAACTTAAATGACATCATAAAAAATAGTGTATACATAAAAATTCAAAAAATCTCCTCCGATGATGTGTGGATGCAACATTCACATTAAAATTAACATTATTTTGTTACTCTTGCATTTGTAAAACCAGTTACGCAACTAAAAATGTGTAATTGAGAATTCAAAGCATCATAAACACCGATATTATCGTTTGAGAAAATTGTCTATTACAACATCAAAACTACTCGTAAACGTTTCGGAAAATTAATGGCATCAAAAGTAACTTCGTTTTTAATATACGCTTCTTTAAATCTGGAAATTTTGGTGGTTTTTGAGGTTTCTAAAAATAAAGAACGATATTCGGAATCGTGGGTAACTCGGAAGAGCTAATTGTATATTTTCGTACATGTTTATATTATATTTTTGTAGATTAAAAAACTTTTGTCCATATTATTTTTAACAGTGTATAGACCGAAAAAGAAATCCAGTAAGTAAGGAGAAGTTAACATTCTCATTAAACTTTCCGCGTTTTGACTCCCCAATATGAGAAATGTATGAGAGGAAATAGTAAAGTTAAATACATATATATATGTGTGTGTGTGTGAGTGTATAACTGAGTTTTATTAAATCAAACTCCAATGAACCGCTAAAATCTATTCGCTGTAGTATAATTTTTATTATTTTTATACTGAAATTATATTGTGTTATTATAATTTTTTTCAGGGGAATTTTGAAAATTTCTTTATAACGGGATTTCCGTCCTGTTGAATTCCATTCTAAAAAGGACTTCACTGTATAATATATGAAGTAGGGGAGATTGGTAATAAATGGGCCATGGAGATGAATTTGCCATTAACAAAATATGAAAAAGTATTTGCATAAAATTATGTTAGATGCCACCAATAGATGAAGCTATTTGTTCTACCAAACTCATCAAATTTTCCATTGTTTGGGAGAAACCATTTTCCCACTAGAGTAGGATGGTCAAGAATCTGATTGAAAAGTAAATTTTTTTCCCTTTTCAGTAAAATAAATAAGCTAAAAAGTATCGATTATTTCATTGCAGATATCTGTATTAGCAAGTCTTTGCATATCTGTAAACTAATTTTAGGCTGTATTTAGATGTTATTTGAATTTAATGTATTAAAAAAACCTGAATATATTCCAGAAGTATAGGTGGGGCTGAATGGGTCACTTATATCATGGTCATGAATGGGCCACCTTCGCCCTGATCATGAAAATATGGTTTTTCTTTCTTTTTTTCTGTTTTTCTCTTTAATATGAAATATAACTGACTGTAATGGATTTAGCTTAAATTGCTGTCTAGTTAGAATAGGTTTATAGTGATGTCTAAAAAATAATTTGCACATTTTCACCCTAAGAAATATCATTTATTTATTAGAAACATAAGTTAAATTGTATAAATGATTAAGGTGAACTGTCCAGTTGTTGACCACACCTACCAGTATTTTTCCATTTGATATAAAACTAGAATAATTGTTTATATTCTGAATCTGATGGGTAGAATAATTAATACCAGAAATTTACACTAAATAGTCAATTAATAGGCAGTTCCAACCCTGTTACAACCATGTCGGTTAATATTAATTTTGAAAACTATAAATTTCGTTAAATCATAATGTGTATTATCTATTATTGTGTATATTTTATGTTCTTTCTTTCTTATAATCTCATTATTTTGTCATTTTTCTGCTACAATTATGTGATTTAATAATATCACTTTTGATGTTCATAAATTTTGATAAGCATTGTGTATTACTTACTATTTCAGTATGCTTTGATCATATCATGTCAAGTACCATTCATTTTGTCATATTTGGTGAATAAAAGATTAATTCCACATTTTTTCATTGAATTCATTTAGTGGCCCATTCATTACCTTCAATGGCCCATTCAGCCCCATGGGTGGGGATGAATGTGCCAAATTTCTACATTTTTATTTTCTATTATCATTCATTATAGACATTTCCTAATCCAAATTTTATGACTTTTTTATATAACCAAATAAGTAAAGTAACGGAAAAGCTAATTCTGAGTAAAAAAAAATATTAGAAAAAATTACAAAAATTAAAAACCAAAAATTGGCCCATTCATTACCACTCTCCCCTATAGTACAAAAAGTTTTGTTTTTGTGAGATAAAAATTAAGAATTTCAAAATATTAAGGGGATACTATAGTAAAATTTTATTTTCTTTATTTAAAGGCATTTTTGATGATTTTTTTTTTTATAAAATGTGTCTTTCTATAATGATTATTTAAAAAACTTTGATATTTTAATTTTTAAAAAAAATAAATTTTTTATTTTAAACTTATTTATTTTTTTATATAACTCATGAACAACTTTCCTGATTTCATTACCTTTTTACTACGGTAGGCAGAAAAGGTTTCTTGTTAATTTGTCTTCAGGATTTATAAACATATTACAAACAAAATTTATAATATATTTAAAAGTTTAAAAAAAAAGAGGATTTTTGGGAGTGATTTTTATTTCGACGACTATATTTTCAAAATTTTCTCATGAAATAAAAAATTCTAAACACAATGTTTTAAAAACGTAACATAAACACTCTTTACAAAATGTCATGCACATAACTTGCAAGAAAGTTTATATACGTCCTTTTAAATATGACATAAATCATGACAAAATCCATTGTGAGATAAATGGACTTAAAGTTTTAGTTACGGGCGGGAAAAGACCGATCGTACAACACAATCGGAAATTGTACGTCAGACATAGCAAATGGGGTACGTTCGTACTATAACTAGTTTTAAAAATATTCAGATCTTAATGCAATAGCTGTTGCATTCTTATGCAAAAATGCACAAATACAAAATTTATTACGATTCTATATATTAAATTCAGTAATATGGAAATAATAGGTTTTCATCTCAAATAGGTCGTCATCACCATGGCAACCTAGAATCATTACCTATCATGGAATATCACTGAATTAATTACGTATGATAGGATTTAATAGAATGAAGAAAACATTTATTAATATATTTTTAAGTTTTGATTCGATTTTCAAACTATTCGGTTGGGTAGTTTTTGCGCTGTTATATGCGGACCGATGGATGTACCAGACGACGACTATAGGTGCTATGTATTTATATAATTACGAACGCACCTAAAAATTGTTATATCTGCCGATGTAATCATCGTAGATATACTCGGTTTGCTTTATTTAATTTGTCTGACTTTGTAGCATTTCACTAGCAAAAAAAAAAAAAAAAAAAAGTTTTTTTTTTATTGAGAATTTTGATAGCCGGACCCCTTTAAAATACAAACTATGTGCGTATGTAATCGAAGATTTCATTCAGCGATGAGGGAAAAAAAGGGAAAATTATGACACCATACATAGGAAAAAGAAAACAAGGTACATATTCAGAAGACATTTAGAGAAATAAAGAGAAAAATAAATTGGCATGTATATGCAAGCAAATACGTACTGAGGATAGAAAATGAGGTTCCTTTATGAAAATTAATGTTATTTGACACTATTGATAAAATTAGAAATGAATTTCAATTACATAATATTTATTTAGAGAGTGCCTATATCTTTCCCAACTTTGTCATTCGTGTACACTTATATTCTAAATAAATTATGAAATAGTGACACAGGAAAACAAATATAATTACTGTTAAGCATACTTTATGCATCTCTGAAGGGGACATTAGAAAATGACTAATAAATCAAAAGACGTATAACCGAATGTTTAGTTTTAAAGCGTAATGTGCTTTTGACAATTTAAGACAATGATGAAACAGATAAATTCGAAAGTCGCGTACATGGTAAGCGCACAAATAAGCTCTAAATAAATAGTTTGTTTTTGTGTGTTAAAAATTATTAGTTTGTAAAAAAAGGGAAGTAAAAAACGCGAACGTAACAATGAAAACTTCATTCAGTGATGAGAAAAACGAGACATTGTGACACTATCAAAGGGAAACATTAAAAAAAACAGACAAACATTCAGAAGTCACCTAAAGAAATAAAGAGAAAAATTGTCTTAAAAATGTGAAAAGTATATTACGCTTTGAAACTAAATTTTTGGTTATACGTCTTTTGATTTATACTTCATTTCCTAACGGTCCCTTGAAAGATGTAAAGACTGTGTTTTACTGTAATTATATTTCTTTTCCTGTTTCACTATATCATGTTATTAATTTCGTATAGTGTACATGAGTCCCAAACTCGGTAAAGTTTTTAATATAGGCACTCACTGAATAAATATTTACGTAATTCAAGTACATTTTCTCAATATTTATATGTTTATACAATTGTTCTCACTTAATGAAATGTTTGTTTTCTTGTGTTAAAAATTGCGAATTTGAAAAGAGGGGAAGTAAATTACGCGCTCGTAAGAACGAAAACTTCATTCATTGATGAGAAAAAGAAGACATCCTGACACACTATCAAAGCGAATAAAACAGATAAACATTCAGAAGTCACTTAAAGAAATGGGGAAAGAGAGAAAGAAATAGACATGCATACCGGCAAATAGGTACTGAGGTTTAAAAAGTGAGGTTCCTTCATGTAAATTAATCTCCATTCACTCTAGAGCACCTCTGAAATCCATGTGAGAAAACGTGCGTGTTTTCTAAACTCGGCATTATCACAGCATTTCCAAGTCAATAGTCAATAGTCAAAAATCCACTAAATGTCACACAGCAATTAAGCTTCTCGGAAATTTAAAAAAATTTAGGACTCTAACTTGGAGGTACCGTGGTATCACCCAGCACCTTGTCTCACGTGGTATACTGCATATCCTTGTCATTGGTCTGCCATTGGCATCTGTTCCCCAAATCGGCGGCACTTAGTCTTTGCCCCAGGTGCTGGTGCTGCATTTTGATCGATCCCGATAGTGGCTCCCCCTGTCAGATCGAGTCGTTCGCTCGCTGCGGGATTTTCTCTCGACGAAGAACCAGCGTGGTTCTTCTCGTCGTGTTCTTTTTCATCTTTTATAATCCCCGTATCCCGATCTTCATTCATCCTGAAGAGAACTCGAGATTCTCTTGCTGTTATCTGTTCACTCTATCTTCCCCCTCGTTGTTTTGATTTGGAACGGAGATGAAATCGATGAGTATAACTGAACAAAAAGATTAAGTGGTCATAGGTGACGATGACTCGGAGTGATAGGGGTACTGTCAATATACAATTGAGATAAAATGTATCTTTTCATTTATTTCAGTCATTTCGCACATTTCATATCAGAAGAACTTGAAATTGTATTTTTACTCTATTATTTTGATTTCGATAGGAACTAAAATCGAAGAGTATATCTGAACTAAAAGAAGTAGCGGTCATAGGTTACGAGGGTTCGGAGTATTAGATGTACTATCGATATGCAATCTATCTTTAAAATAAAATGTATCTATAAAATATGTCTTTTCATTGATTTCACTCTTTTCGCAGATCAGAAGAGCTTGAGATTTTATTTTTATATTATTGTTTTGGTTTAGATAAGAACTAAAATCGAAGAGTATATCTGAACTAAAAGAAGTAGCTGTCATAGGTAACGAGGGTTCGGAGTATTAGATGTGCTATCGATATGCAATCTATCTTTAAGATACAATGTATCTCTGAGAAGTGTCTTTTCATTGATTTCACTCTTTTCAGACATTTCATATCGCATAAACTTGAGTTTTGCATGATGTTATGTGATTATTCGTTCTTTTGATTTAGATGGAACTGAAATCGATGAGTATCATTGAACTACATATTAAGCGTTCATAGGTGACGGCGATTCGGAGGGATAGAAGTACTATAGCTATACAATTCAGATACAATGTATATTTTCACATTATTGTTTTGATTAAGATAGGAACTGAAATCGAAGTGTTTATCTGAACCAAAAGAAATAGCGGTCGTAAGTAACGAGGGTTCGGAGTAATAGATATATACTATCGATATACTATCTATCTTTAAGATACAATGTATCTCTGAAAAGTGTCTTTTCATTGATTTCACTCTTTTCAGACATTTCGTATCGCATAAACTTGAGTTTTGCATGCTGTTATGTGATTATTCGTTCTTTTGATTTAGATGGAACTGAAATCGATGAGTATTGTTGAACTAAAAATTAAGCGTTCATAGGTGACGGCGATTCGGAGTGATAGAAGTACTATATTTATACAATTGCGATACAACGTATCTTTTCATTTATTTCAGTCTTTTCGCTCATTACATATCGTATGAATTTGAAATTCGCACGCTTGTTCCTTTTATTTTCAACTCACTGTTTTGATTTTGATAGGAACTGAAATCGATGGGTGTAACTTAACAAAAAGATTAATCTATCATAACTGACGGTGATTCGGAGTGATAGAAGTGCTATATCTATGCAATTGCGATACAATGTATCTTTTCATTTCTTTCAGTCTTTTCGCTCATTACATATCGTATGAATATGAAATTTGCACACGCTTGTTCCTTTTATTTTCAACTCACTGTTTTGATTTTGATAGGAATTAAAATCGATGGGTGTAACTTAAGGGGGTCCGGGACACAAAAATCTTCAAATTTTGCAAAAATATTTTATTTCGTTAAAAATTTCTGTGTTTTTTCCTGCTTAAAATGGTATTTAAATCATGTTTCTATCTGAATTAGAACAAAAAATATTATTTTGGTTTGGTTTGGTTTGGTTTCAAAATTTATCTTTCAAGCAATGGCTGTCATGGAAACGACTTCTTGTAAAAATACGTTTTTCTTCATAATAAGTTTTTTCACCATTTCTCATATTTAAATTCTCATAACTCGAGAACTGTTAAAGATAACGGGTTCAAACTTGGAACATATCTTTTTCAATTGTTTTGCTTTAATTTTGATTCAGCATATTTGAAAAAAATATTTACTTTTGAAAATATGATTTTTTTAATAAAAGTTGCACCACTTTTCTTTTAATTTTTTTGTTAAATATTTTTAATTTTTTTATAAATTAATATTTTTAAAAATGCTGAATCAAAATTAAAACTTATATATTTCTGTTTATTTAAATGAAAAAAATTGAAATTCTATAAATAATATTCCGAGTTATAACGATTTTAATTTACCCCACTTTTTTAATAAATTTTAAATTTAAATTTTTTTCTAAAAAATTATGAGAAGATATGAAGATTTGAGAAATTATGAGAATCTAAAAAATTATGTGATTTTGTTTACAAATGATAAGGTTAACCATCACAAAAGAATTGAGAATTTCAACTCAATAAATAAAAATTATTTCAAAATGTGTCCCTAACCCCCTTAACAAAAAGACTAATCGATCATAACTGACGATGTTTCAGAGTAATAACAGTACTATCAATATAAAATTATAATAAAAGTGAAATTTTCATTTGTTTTTGTTTTTTCCCGCATTTCATGTCGCATGAAATTAAAATTCTTCTGCTTGTTCTTACAAGGGAACCACTTTGGGTGTTGCTCGCACCTAGCATCGAGACCTGGTGCGTTTTGTAGCCCTATACATAAAAATTAGATAACCGAAAAAATTTCTCTGTTAAAATAATAATTTATATACTTTTTTATACTTTTATTTTTTTATTATTACACATTTATTTGCTTATTTCACGCCAAAAGTGAGTTAAGTCGCCAAATAGGGCGCTACAATTTTTCCGCCCGCTTTATCCAAAGAGAAAATGTACAGAACATATTACTAGAATTATATCAGATTGCAATTTTTTTTTTTTATAATTGATAGCATAAGGCAGATGTCAGACGAGCGATTTTGAAAATCAGCATTTTCGACGCTCTCTCTTGAGAGCAGACGAATCTTCTGGTCTGTTCAGACGAGCGCCCACAAATCGTTGCGGTAAAAATTCCGAAAAGCTGCACGTCGAGGATCGGCGTTTCCCCCAACTCGCTGGGAGCTGGTGGCGTGCTCAAGTCTTTTGTTTCTTCTATGTTGTCCAGACGAACCGAAGTTTTGACGCTGGCTTTAAGTTTCTTTATCAGTGATTCGTAAGTTGTTGGTTCTGGTTGCGTATCGGATTTTTTCGCTAGAATTTAAAATGGATTTAATACACGTAGATTAACTAATTTTTGAAATACAAAAGTGTTCAATATAGTTGGACACCTCATGCTTACATTATATAAAGATAAAAATTAAAATATAATAACTTGGTTAAAGGCATCCCTGATTTACAAAAAAAAAAAAAAAAAAAAAAAAAAAATCAGAAAAATCTAAAGAAGATTAGGAAGTTATCGATAAATTATATGAATTAATTTTGTTTCATATAAACAAAAAGTTGGAAATTGCTCGTCAAACGTGGTAAATGAGGTGCATTCGTAATATAAATAGTTTTATAAATATTTTTTGCACCGAATTGTACTGATTGTATATTTGAGTGCATTTTATAAGTGCATATAAATTTCATTCTGTTCGAAAGACTGTAACATCATTAAAATACACTTGCAATAATTTTTTTCCCATTGGCCGTAATGTAACGGAAGATTTTGACTGTCTCTGTCATTAATCTATACATCCGATTTACATAAAATTTGAAACGACTCGACAAGATTTTGCAAAAATTATATATTTAAAATTTCAGACCATTCGGAAGGCTGTAACATTAAACTGCACTTGCAATAATTTTTTCCCATTGGCCGTAATCTGACGAAAAACTTTTGACTATCCCTGTCATTAAACTATACATCCGATTTTCATAAAATTTGAAAAGACTCGACAAACTTTTGCAACAATTATATATTCAAAA
The DNA here is from genome assembly GCA_963932465.1 of Maratus speciosus. Lineage (NCBI taxonomy): Eukaryota > Metazoa > Arthropoda > Arachnida > Araneae > Salticidae > Maratus > Maratus speciosus. The sequence continues at coordinate 360,758,277 of OZ010800.1, read as the reverse complement.
TTTCAGGCTATTGTTTTTGCTCTGTTATATGCGGACAGACGGACTGAACGACGACTATAGGTGCTACGTATTTATATAATTACGAACGCACCTAAAAAATCATTTAAAATTATGCTAATGTTGCAAGTTAACGTTTTATAAGAAAAGTATTTAAATAGTAAAGTATTATTATAAGGAAAAACTGAATGTAATCTTTATCAAATACTACTAATAATAATACTATTTTGCTCTAGTATGTATACTAAATTAAATTCATGGATAATTGCAGGGGTTTTTCTTTGCGGGGTAGGGGGCGAAGGAGGCATTTTGCGAAAAGTAAATGCTAAAGTTTTCGTTTCGAGGGAACTTGTTTTTTTACAAATTACAGGTTTTTAAACCTAACAATATTAAAATAATTAATTAATAGCATGTTTTTATGGAATATAATTTTGTGAAAGGGCCTGTTTTATAATTACGATTTTTGAGAAGCCTGTTTTATTAAATGGATTTTTGTGACGGGGACCTAAATAGACAGCAAATGTTGCATTTCTTAATAATAATGAATTCTTAATAATAATTCTTTGAAATTAAAATCATTACAAGTTATGTCTGGTTTTGAAAATCCAGTATGGGAAAGGAGACAGCAAAACCGAGCCTCGGTGGTCATATCCGGTACCGGTTCTATTTACTGCGTGCGTGTAGTTTTAAAAATACTGTAATTTATTTTTTATTTTTTTAGTTCACAGGCTATCAAAGCTTGAAAACTAATGTGCCCGCCGGTTCTGTTACGTACATACATACGTACGTATGTACGTAACGCGATAACTCTTGATGGAAATATCCGATTTGTTTCAATTTTTTTTCTAGTTTCATTCTGATAAGGCGCTTCCCTGATTAGTTTTGGGGATTCATTGGTTAAGTATAAAGGGAGACAACGGGGGGCTAATTCCAACTTTAATTTAGATAAATGTTTTTTTTATGCAGATTTATCCGATTTGCTTGAAAAAATTTGTCTACGTTCATTCCGATAAAGCTCTCCTCTGATTAGTTTTGGGGGTTCATTGGTTAATTATAAAGTTGGAAAAGAGGGGGGGGGGTCTAGACTCCCCTTTAATTTAGATAAATGGGTTTTTCATGCAGAATTATTCGATTTGCTCCAAATTTGGTGTACCGGTTTATTATGTTAAGGAGCTTCCCTGATTAGAGTTGGAGGTTCATTAGTTAAGTATAAATCGGGAAAAGAGGGCTAGTCCCCCGCCCCTTTTAAATTAGATAAATATGTTTTTCATGCAGAATTATTCGATTTGCTCCAAATTTAGTACACCAGTTTATTATGTGAAGGAACTACCTTGATTAGGTTGGGAGGTTTATTGGTTAAATATAAAGGGGGGTAACGGGGGATAGTTCCCCTTTAATGTAGATAAATGGGTTTTTCATGCAGAATTATTCGATTTGATTCAAATCTGATATACCGGTTCAAATCTGATAAACCTCGTTAAAAGGAAATCTAACTTCTTTGCTATTTTTGAAGCAAATATAGTTAAGTTTGGTAAAGTGGCCGTTCCGTTTTCTTTCCTTTCTTTTTTTTTTTTTTTTTTTTTTTTTTTGTACAGCAAAGTTAATTTTCTACCGATTACTTAAAATAGGATAAACCTAGTACCGTCTGTGTATATTTCTTTTTTCTAATTTCTTGAATAACTAATATAAAATTACAAAATCATTTATTTCATGCAGAAGATCCATTTTGCTTATTGAAAACATCGAATGGAAATCATTCTGTTGCGGCGAATAATGTCGTCTGCTCTGTGTGGCGGGAACGTTTCATAGATCGCTCGTCTGACCGGGATAGCGCAGGTGTTTATTTTTCTTGTTGAAACCACAAGCGTTCCAAAAGTCGTTCGTCTGACATTTGTCTAAGGCAGATGTCAGACGAGCGATTTTGAAAAACAGTCATATCGACGCTCTCTCTTGAGAGCATACGAATCTTCTGGTCTGTTCAGACGAGCGCCCACAAATCGTTGCGGTAAAACTTCCAAAAAGCTTCACGTCGAGGCTCGGCGTTTCCCCCAACTCGCTAGGAGCTGGTGGCGTGCTCAAGTCTTTTGTTTCTTCTATGTTGTCCAGACGAACCGCAGTTTTGACGCTGACTTTAACTTTCTTTATCAGTGATTCGGCTGATATGAGACTAGCCAGAACGTCTAGTTCGTTGTATTGCAGAAAACAATTGCATTACAAATTTATCTCAAACAAAAAGAAAAATATCAGCACTTTTTTCATTTCATTTTCGACTATTTTGGGAGGGGGCTGTAACCCCATCACCCCCTTTCTACTTCTTTGGGTATAATGTGGTGTCACTGTACACTAATATGGAACTAAAGAGAAGAGAGCGGCTAGTCTGTTGAATGATAGGAGAAAAAAATGCAAATTTATCTCAATCAGAAAGAAAAAAAGCAATATTTTTTTTCGACTATTTCGGGAGAAGGGGGCTGTCAGCCCATCAGCCGCCTCCCTTTTCGGTATGCTGTGATGTCAGTGTGGACTAATATGGATTTAACGAGAATGACTATTTCGCTGTATGACAGCAGAAAAATTACAAACTTATCACAAACAAGAAGAAAAAAATCAGCCTTTTTTTTCATTTCATTTTCGACTATTTAGGAAGGGGGCACCCCATTAGCCCCTTTCACTTCTTTGGGTATAATGTGGTGTCACTGTGCACTAGTATGGAACTACAGAGAAAAGAGCGGCTAGTCTGTTGAATGATAGGCGGAAAATGCAAATTTATCTCAAACAAAAAGGAAAATATCAGCACTTTTTCATTTCTTGTTCGATTTTTTGGGAAAGGGCTGTAACTCCATTAGCCCCCTTCTACCTTTTTGGGTATAATGTGGTGTTATTGTACACCAATATGGAACTACAGCGAAGGGAGTGGCTAGTCTGTTAAATGATAGGGGAGAAAAAGCAAATTTATCTCAAATAGACAGAAAAAAATCAGCACTATTTTTTTATTTCATTTTCAACTATTTCGAAAGGAGGGGGCTGTAATTCCATCAGCCCCCTCCCCATCTCTGGGTATGCTGCGATGTCAATGTGGACTAATATGGTGTTAACGAGAATGGCCATTTTGCTGTATGACAGCAGAAAAAAATTACAGATTTATCTTTCAAAAGTAAGGAAAAACACTTTTTCATTTAAAGTTTCGACTATTTCTGGTTGGGAGGGGGCTGTAACCCCATCACGCCCTTTCTACTTTATTGGGTATATTGTGGTGTCACTGTGCGATAATATGGAACTAAAGAGAAGAGAGCGGCTAGCCTGTTGAATGATAGGAGAAAAAAATACAAATTTATCTCAAACAGAAATCAAAATCAGCACTATTTTTTCATTTCATTTTCGACTATTTCGAGAGGAGGGGGCTGTAATTCCATCAGCCCCCTCCCCATTTTTGGGTAAGCTGTGATGTCAATGTGGACTAATATGGTGTTAACGAGAATGGCTATTTTGCTGTATGACAGAAGAAAAATTTACAGATTTATCTTAAAAAAGTAAGGAAAAAACACTTTTTCATTTAATTTTTCGACTATTTCTGGTTGGGGGGGGGGGGGCTATAACCCTATCAACCCCCTTTCTCTTATTTGGTGCCAATATGGACTAATATGGAACTAAAGCGAAGGAAGCGCATAGTCTGTTGAACGATAAGGGGAAAATGCAGTTAGCAGACAGAAAAAAATCAGCACTATTTTTTCATTTCATTTTCGACCATTTCGAGAAGAGGGGGCTGAAATTCCATCAGCCCCCTAACTAATATAACCTGGACTAATATGGTGTTAACGAGAATGGCTATTTTGCTGTATGGCAGAAGAAAAAATTACAGATTTATCTTAAAAAAGTAAGGAAAAAACACTTTTTCATTTCCTTTTTCGACTATTTCGGGAGGAGGAGGTGGGGTGGGGGGGGGGGTTGCTATAACCCCGTCAGCCTCCTTTCTCTTCCATGATGTCAATGTGGACTAATGTGGGGCTACTGAGAATGTCTAGTCCGCTTTATGAACGAAAAAAATTAAAAAAAATTTCCAAAAAAGAAGGACGAAAAATCAGCACTTTTTCATATCACTTCCGAAAATTTCGGGGGGGGGGGGGGCTGTAGCCCCATCAGCCCCCTCCACCCCCCTTGGGTACGCCCATGATCCCACGTGCTGATAATTGGCCGTCATAAACACAACCAACAACCAACCCTTTCTTCCCTGTTAAACGGAAGCCGAATTTTTTCTAAGTGCTACTATTAGAAGTCGTTCTCTCCCCAGACGCTCGTGGCGCGCTGGCTCATAGGATGCTTTGCTTACTTCCAGCTTAAAAGCGGAGCGTTGCATATCCTGTCTTCGTAGTTTTTAGAAATAAAAAAAATAATAAAACAGCTAACAATTATCATTCATGCACAAGTTAAATGAGTTTTATTTAAAACCGGATTTAAATTGCTTGATATCATCATTTATTTGTATTATTATTATTTTTTTTAAATCTGACTAAAATCAGTTATTTTTTTTCTGTTGGATTGATTTTTACCAGAGACGGGATTTTTTATTTATTAAAGGTCAATAAAGAGAAATTAAAATAATATTACAGACAATTTAAACATAATGAAAGAGGTAACATTTTATAAAATTTCTGCCATTTAGAAAAGAAAAAAAACTCGCTATTATTTTATGAAAGTAAATACTAGAATAAATTAAATATATATATATATATATATATATATATATATATGCCTTTTAAGTATTGATGCGAGGTACAATATCCTAAAAATAAAAGTATGGATAAATATCCTTTTTTAAAAACTGCTTCATTTCCTAATTAGATGATCACTTTATTTTTGTAAGAATATAGCTAGACTGATGTGCCAACTCAAAAACTTTATTCTATTTCATGCATGATAATAATTCAAAATTCGCTATCACAGTGCTAAAATTAAATGGCAGTCTATGTCCATCATGAGGAATGTAAAGGTATATAGGTTCGTTGAATTGGATGTATTTAATAAGAAGATATAAGTATCGCATTGTTTCAAACAAATCATTGAATTTCGGAACCCCACCTCTTAGATGTCCGCAACCAAAATTCTAACCCAAAGTATCAAAATCAACACCTGTTGTTCAATATACACCCAAGTGTAATAAGGATCTATTTACGTGAAAATGTAACAGAATACTAAGTTTGATAAAATTGCGTGCATTAGTTTTTGAGGTATGGCTTTTGCCAAAATCGTGAAAAATTCAGCATAGCAGCGCCACCTGTTGTGCGATTTACACCGAAAGGTAATCAGTAACAGTTTACATCAACGTCTAACTGAAAATGAAATTTGAAAAAAATCCGTGCATTAGTTCTTGAGATATAGCTATTAATTACTCAGAAATCGTACAGAAAGCAGCACAGCAGCGCCACCTGCTGGGCGATATACACCAAAAAACTAATCAAGCTAGTTTATGTCAAGGTCTAACTGAATCTAAAGTTTTATTAAATTCCGTATAACAATTCTTGATAGAGTTACTGCTGAAATCGTGAAAAAAGCAGCATATCAACGCTACCTGTTGGACAATATACACCCAAACACCAGTTTATGTCAAGGTCTAACTGAATCTATAGGTTTGTGAAATTTCGTGTATTAGTTATTGAGATAGAGCGCCTACAATTTTTTTGTCACATACAGACAGACTCACAGACAGAGTGACAGGCAGACATTTTCTAAAAAACATTAAATCGTGTTCAGGATTTTCTATAACGCATAAATCCATCGAAAACCGGAAGTCGAAAATTTTCCCGAATGCAACTAATTTCCTCTTGTAAAGATAGAAGAACGCAGAATTTTGAAACATGGATTTTTCATTTACAATTTTTATTAGTAATTATAATTAGTACAAAAACCCTCAACGGGTTAAACGTTTGTGACACAGTACTTTATCTTATGGCTCTAAAAATTTTAAATATATGTATTAAAAATAATGATATAAAAATTTGGGTAATGCTATGCTATTAATTAAAAGAAAAATATATCATTATCTTTTTCCTACAATTTATTCACTAATGCTTTTTCATTCAGGTCTCTGATAAATTCAAAATATGGGTTTTAAATGAGATGATATGAAAATTTGAGTGGCGAATTGATAGGACTTTAAAAGGTTTGTTTTAAAATTCGATAAAAATTATTTTAGGTTTGTGTTTTTAAATATATTTTCACATTCAAACGATATTTTTAAAAATTTTCACTACACTGTTAAATATATCAAATTTTCACTGAGCATATATCATACATTGAAATGAAATGAATTGAATATATGTGAAATCCTGACGTGATGGCATGGTACAAAATGAAGGTCATTTTTGGATTCAGCACTAAAAAATACACAAGAACCAATTACCGAAAGCTGAAAAACATAATCATCACATCTATTTTTTAATATCAGATTTCTGAAAGAGGATAATCTCTGAAAAAAGATCCCTTTCAGAAATCTGACGGGCCTTTAACATCCTAGAAAGTCAAAATGTGTCATCTACGTGGTGCGTTAGAGGTCTGCATGGGCCGGGGCCCGGGCCGGCCCGTTTGTAATTTTTACAGTTCTCGTCCCTGCCCGGCCCGTACAAAAATCGGTGAAACAGGCCCGGCCCGGCCCGACTCAATTTCTACAAAAAGAAATGCGTTTTTTCTCGACATACAGTGATGGAACAGTGTAGCACTAGAGAATAAGTTGACACCGCTAAAATTTATTAGTATTCTTCGTCTTATTTAAGGATAGAATTCTGAGATTTTTCAATGTAAAGAATACTAAAAAAAGTTAGTGGTAACAATCGCTTAACTGCTGTGCTACTGTTCCATCACTGGACATACAATTAAGATTCTTTTAATGAATACTACATACATGTTTATGGGAACATTTTACAGTACATTTTAGATTACTATGTGTTCGCAAAACAGAAAACACATACAATAGTAAACATTAACGATTACTTACAGTGTTTTAGTCATCGTCTCTAAAGACATTTCAAAATTCCAATAAGGATTCATTAAAAGGTTAATGTAATTCAGAATAAAGGATTAAAAACATAACTTTTGAAGCTGTATAATAAAAAGTAGATTTGTGAAAATATTTCTCTCATTTTTAAGGCTTTTCTCAAATCCAAAGGAGCTACATATCGACACATTTATGAATTCCTTTCTTTTTGGAAACGCGTAAGATTGGCAGGTATTCTTATTCAGAAACTATGTAAATACCGTCTTTCTCATAGATAAAAGCAATATATCTTTCTTTGAAAATACTGCCAAAGTTAGCGTTTTGAATCGAATTTCCGGAAGCGATAGCACCTGAAAGTAGAAAAACGTACACTCAGGTGACAAGAATCTCTGTTATCTCTGTAACTAATTTATCAAATATGGAGAAAGCTATTCGTTTCCAAATGCTTTCAATAGTCATGCCTGTCAATTTTATGCCTCTATAATTAAAAATGAGCCAGAACATGTGTCTGAAAGTTTCGCATTGTTGAGCAGTGAATATGAGAACCCCTTAAGGTATATTTCCAAAGATACTGTTAACAGAAATTCATTATCACTATTAATACTTTTACAAAACACAATGCCTGTCCTACACATCCTGAGATCGATTAAGACCAGTTGCATCACGGCACGAGTCTGCTGAAAAAAAAATTAAACCCGGAATCAGATGTCTTGTAACTGTACGATGCCGATCTCTACGATGGACATGCTATATATCTGTATTGATGTTGTTATAATCGCATTGGCTCGTGACGCACATTTATACTTCTCGAGAAAATCGTATTCATTGAAAATGGCTCGTATATCGGTCCGATTACTTTTTTATGGGCCTGGCCTGGCCCGGCCCTGCAGGCCCGTTCAATTTTGTCTGTCGGCCCGTCCCGTTTTAAAAAAATTGTCCTAATTCTGCCGGCCCGTTGGAAAATTCGTCTTCATTCCGCCGGCCCGGCCCGCGGGCCGCGCCGGGTACGGGCCTCGGGCCAAGCCCCGACCCGTGCAGACCTCTATGGTGTGTATACCTCTTCACTGGCGCGGATCCAAGGAAGGGGGGGTGATCGCCCCTCCCCTTTGGATCAAAAAATATAAATCCACCGCGAATTTCGGCAAATGGTAGCCGAAAAAAATCTATTTCGTCAATCGTTCGCTGGTCAAAAAATCGCGCAAAAAATGCGAATTTCGTCAAAGGATCACGTAAAAAACATGAATTTCGTCAAAGGATCAAGCAAAAACGTGAATTTCATCAAAAAAGCGCGGAAAAAACGTGAATTTCGCCAAAAAATCGGACATTTCATCAAAGGACCACAAAAAAACGCGAATTTCGTAAAGGACCACGAAAAAAAAAAACGCGAATTACGTCAAAGGAACGCAGAAAAAAAAGCTAATTTCGCCAAGCAATTGCGCAAAAAACGCTAATTTCGTCAACAGATCTCGGAAAAAATGCGAATTTTGTCAAAGAATCGCGAAAAAAATACGCGAATTTCGTCATAGAGCCGCGGAAAAAACGCACAATTAGCACCAGGAGGAGATTCCCCTAGGTGCGCATCCACGGGGGGGGGGGGATCGATCGGGGCGGTCGCCGCCCCCCAACATATAAATCCAATGCTTTTAACGGCAGTTTTCGCGGAACAGACAGACAAGCAAACGAAAACACTTTTCGGGTGTCATTGGTAAACCTCACTGACGTTTCGGCAGTTAGTGAACAAAATAGGATTATGTTCTGTCAAAAGGCATATGGCGCCATAATTTTTTACACTAGTGGGTTGAGGTGGGGACGATGCCACTTCGTGTACCTTTTGTTGAATCTCTACAACAGAAATTGGCAACGTTATTCGGATCCCTTTGAAGTGTTGAAACTCTTTCGTTCTTTCAAAGAAGCTGCAATTCTAATTTCTGTATAATGATATTTTTGAGGAGTGCTTTATTGTTTGAGAAAAGAATGGGATTCATAGCAATTTCCAAAGAAAGAAAGAAACAAGAAAAAGAAGGGTCCTTTGAAAAATTCAAGCATCTTAATGTTTTCTGAAGAAAATCAATAATGTGTAAAAAATATACTGTTATTGCCACCCACATTGGTAAATTTCAAGGGTATTTCATGAATGAAAAAAAAGGATTATGTCCTAATCCTAGTCAGTTAAAAGCTAAAATGCGTAGTGTTGATTTCTTAAAAACCAACTTGGTAATTTGTTCTTCCTTTCTTTGCCCCGATCTAATCCCCCCCCCCCCCCCGGTGGATGAGCACCTAGGGGAATCGCCTCCCGGTGCTAATTGTACGTTAATTTTGGCAACCCTTTGACGAAATTCGCGTTTTTTTCAGCGATTCTTTGGCGAAATTCGCACATTTTTTTCGCGATTCTTTGAAGAAATTCGCATTTTTTCAGAGATCTGTTGACGAAATTAGCGTTTTTTGCGCGATACTTTCGCGAAATTAGCGCTTTTTACGCGATTCTTTGAAGAAATTCGCATTTTTTCAGAGATCTGTTGACGAAATTCGCGTTTTTTTGCGATCCTTTGACGAAATTGGCGTTTTTTGCGCGATCCTTTGACGAAATTTGCGTTCCTTTTACCTGCGAACGATTGATGAAATTGATTTTTTTCGGCGACCATTTGTCGAAATTCGCGACAATCGGCGGATTTTTTTTGGGGGGGGGGGGGGATCGCCCCCCCCCCCCCCCCCGTGGATCCGCGCCTGCTTAGCAATAAATGAAGAATGCCTCATTTAAGCCGATACAGTTCAAATCAATGAGTAACGTAGAAAATTTCCGAAGAAACAAATGACATTTTTGAAAAATACAGATAGTTTCGGCCGAATTTTCAGCAGCACTTTCCCCAAAAACGAATGTTTGGCGAAACGCAAATTTTGGGCCGAAAACGTAATGAATATTTCGGTCGATCTACACTTAAAGTTACTAAAACGTTTAAATCCATTATACTCAACTCGTTAGTCGCTTATTCTCTGATCTCTAATGTCAGATATTAAGATCTGACTGCTTACCTTTACCTAAGAAAGCCATTTTGAAAACTAATATTCATATACTATTTATTATTTCCTTTAAACACTGAAACAACCAGAGATTTGATAAGTACAAAAGTAACAAAATTAACAAAAATCGTATTCATAACATCTAAAGGACAACATTTTTATCCAGAAATAGTCCTCTACATTCATCAACAGTAAAACCTCCCTAAAGCGACCACGTTCCGTTCCAATAAAAATTGGTCGCTCCGAGAGGTGGCCTCTTAATGGAGGTCATGTTTAAATATAGATTTTAATTGTTGAAAAAGGTAACAATAATGTTACTGAAATTTATTTTCCAGATTAGGAAAAAATATGAAAATTTAAGTGTCAAAACAAAAGTTAATTACATAAGTTAATTACTATAGAATTTAAAAAATGAATACATTGACGTTTGCTTTGATTTATGGTTTTATCTTTTATAACTTTTATTTCCAAGTCCTTTCGAAGTTCAGTAAATAAATGCATTTTATTTATTTATTTATTTTTTTGTCGGGAACAAATAATGATGATTTCATTAATATATCTATTTCTTTGAGAGTTTCCTGACAGAATAGGGCAAGGGAGTTTATGGACCGTCATTCTTAATTTGTCATCGGAGTTAAATTCATTGCCTAAAAAGGGCCAAAGGTGTTTAAACAAAAGTTACCGGAATAAAAAAAATTCTAAAGTTAGTTTATAAGTTTGATGAATAATGCGCTCTCCAGAATTATTTTTCTAATAAAACCTTCAAGCGACCAGGAAAAAACAGAATTTGTTTCATTTTCTTCAAAGAAATGGGTCGCTCATGGAGGGAGTTCAACTGGGATGGTCTCTGAATGGAGGTAAAATTACTATTGTGATCTATGGGAATAAATTTCGTTCCATGAAAAAATGGTCGTTCAGGGAGGTGATCGCACAGGGAGGTTTCACTGTATTTATTTTATTCAGAATCAATAAATAAAAATTTAATCTCACTGCTATCAAATCTATTTAAAATCATTTTGCTGCATCATCGCTGCTGCATACGATTTTTTGAATTGTGGTTTTACGGGAAAGTTTTTACAGCCTTTATAGCTAGAAGGGCCACAAGGGTTGCAGGCTCCTCAAGTAAACTGTCTTTGAATCTCTTATCTTCATTTTCTGGTTTCCCTTCATAATACACTAGCGGCTCTTTCGAAGAGTAGCTCATTATGTAACAGCTTAGTCCATTAATATAGTAGGTGGGGAAAGAGGAACAGAAGAGACCGGTATAATTCCCATGAACCCCTCACCTTGGCTACTGTCCAATTTCCCCCTATAGTATAAGGACACTGAGCTCCATATATAACAGGAGATCTGTCTTTCTATTTCCATACACGATTTCCAGCGGTCAGCACGGAATGATACAATCAGGCCAATTTTAGTTCGCATTCATGGCAAAAAGTGTTGTTTATCACATTCCCTTACATGATTACAGAATCATTTATTAATTTGATACATGTAACTTAATTAGAGAATCCTAAATTAGGATAATAGTAAATTAGAACACTAATATCTAACATTGATAACGCGGACTATTTTTTAACCTTGCCTTGCATGCTTCATTTGCCTTGCAAGCTTCTGGTCGCTGACTAAGAACTCCTGTTATACATGGAGCTGAGTGTATAAGGAGCGTTGATCACACTCAGAACGTTGTCGTTTAAAACAAACAAAAACATTTATTTTTCCTTTTTGAAATAAGATTTTGTTTCATGCATTTTACATTGCTTCACACAGGGCTTCGAAGTCAGAATCGTGGTCAGGCCCATTTTTGAGCGAAAGAGTGAGAGTTGGATCTGTTAAAATTCCCGGGGTTGAAGTCGTCCATTTTACAAGCAGGGCTGCATTGTCGGAGTCAGGACCATTTTTGAGTGAAAGGGTTGGAGTCTGAGTCGGATCTGTTAAAATTCCCGGAGTAGTCCATTTTTCCCACCAACTCCGCAGCCCTGGTTTCACTCATTAACATATAATTTAGCAAATTATTTTTGCTAAATTATATTTTTTTTCATATTCTTATGTTACTGTCAGTCTGCTCATAAATTTGCACAGGATACATTATACAGTCTATTTTTTAGCAGTTTTACGCAGAAACATTTATCAGCTTTGCTAATTTGGCCATTTATCATTTTCCATACAGATATTAAAATAATAAATTTTATGATGAAAAAGTTTTATTCTATTACTATTAGATATTTCTTATATTACTACAAAGTAAGTTAAGCTAGGGTAATAGTAGGGTCTGAAATGTTTTCCAGCTCGATTTTTGTGCCAAGTTTGATATATATTTTTTATTTAGTAGCTTTTGACAAGTAGATTCCAAATATCTTAGGTGCAATTTTTTTCTTACACATTTTTGAGGTGATTTTCAAGATGGCTGCCATTTACTGGCTTATTTAATATTTGCGGGATATTATTGACCAGTATATCAAATTAAATGTTTTTATGATCAAAAACTGCAAATCTACAATCAAAATAGGCAGAAACTGTATTATTTATTTATAAATTTACTACAAAATTACTAATATACTAGAGGCATAGAGTTTCACATGACTATCGTTTTGGCATGCTACGACCTTCTCTTTGAAACACTGCCACACTCCACAGAGATTATTTCCTTGCAAGAAAAATGCAACTCACTACGTGAGAAATTGCACAATTGTGAAGTTGAAGACACAACTTTGTTGGAAGAGATCAAAGTAGTAGTTGAAAAAATTGTCTTCGACATATTACACAATGCAGTGGTGATATGGCAAAGTTCTTACTATACAGTGTATGAACCAACTTGGATCTTTTCTACATTTCACCCGTGCCACTCGTCAAGGAGATTGGACATTGCATCTCGCGTCATTAGAGGTACGAATAGAGTATTATTTTGCTCATGACTTATTTCATTATGCCAGACTCATTCCAGTATACATAGCACAGATGAAGGACCTTAAAACAACATATCCAGAAGTATGGAATGCTCTTGAATCTGGTTGTTTTGCAATATCGAAATCCAATGTGCCGTTTACGAAACTATTTTTAGACCAGAATTTGGAACAGAAAATCAAAGAACCGAAGAACATTGGTGGAGTTTTTGGTTTAACTCAGAATGAAAACGCCCTCGAAAGGTATTTCTTGTGGCACCAGAAGTATTACGCATTGTTTCAAGTTTCTTTGAAAAGTACTGTCCAAATGAAGTCTCTAAGCAGCCCACGAAACACTATCAACTTCAGACTTCTATGTCACTAAGAATTTTCACGATGCAGCCATCGTCAAGGAGAGTATTCGGGATCATTGTGGAGGAAACCCTTTCCAAGATAATACCACACTAATGAATATTTCATTCTCTATGAAAGTTCCAGAATTTGCGAAGAATAATATTCTGAATCGTGACCAAAAAGGCCAATTAGAATTCGAAGAATTTGTAAGAGATAGACTAATTCGAGAAGATAGGTAACTTCTTGCTCGTTTTCTTGTTGTTATGAAATCAAGACCTCAAATGTCTACAAACCTAAAAGATGCAATTGGAAGCTACGAGTTTCCTGTAATACCAAGATTATTATTTTCTTCTGATGGATATCTTCATATTCCATCTGGCAAAAGTTCATTTATTGCAGAAATAGAGCAATATAATCGATCACACATACTTCAATCATTAGAATCCTCGATTACTACTCCGATAGAAAAAGTTTGTATTATAGATGGAATGGCAATAGTACAATCAGTAAAAAAGACATCTACCATCAAAACTTGCGAATACTTCGCAAATGCTTTTACCGAGATCATTATGAAAATGACAAGATAATACACTGAAGTTATGTGATCATACACATCAAGAAACAGACACCATTATACCTCTTCACGTACTTTATCTAGTGAACCATCATGATAATTATGAGATCGATGAATTTTTGCACGATACTGACATTTTCATATAGCTGACTGACTTGGTTTCAAGACATCTAGTAAATAGTGAACTCAATTTTGTTACTGGTCGAGGCAACAAACCTAGAAAAATTAATATTAATGAACGATGTCGAGCAATAGGTGTTCATAAAAGCAAATGTTTACATTCATATACTGGTGGAGACTGGGGTGGAAAATTTGTAGGTATTTCAAAACAGAAGTGGATAAAAGTGTATATCAATCTTGAGTGTGATGATGATATTCTAACAGCTTTTCAAGAACTTGGGAACCCTAATATTTATCCATTATCCAATCTGTCATTGTTTGAAAATTTCACAAACTTGGCTTACTTGAAAAATAGTAACTTTTAAACGATTTCAGAGTTAAGATGGTACCTTTTCAGAACTAAAAGTTTCGAGGGGGAGAAATTACCACCAACCTTTGGAGCACTGAAGCCACATATTCTAAGATCCAACTTAATTTGCACCACTGGAAAGAGCTACAGAAATCTTCGACCTACAATATCCCCACTTATTGGCAGTGGTTGAGAAAAAAATGGCAAAGGAGTAATTTCTCCAGTCCGATGCCTGGAGTTACCTGCACCCAAAGGAGTTATTGAACTTGTGAAATGTGATTGTAAGAAATTATGTACAGTTGGAAAATGTTCTTTCTTAAAGAATTCTCTGGTTTGTACTGCCCTTTGCAAATGCAGTGACTTGCAACAATACAAAGGACTATCGATATCATCACAGTGATAGCACTCATTCAGAAGAGGATACATAACATCCCAGTACTGTATATACATATAAATGCTGTTTTTAATAATTTTGTTCAATATCTTCAATTAATTTATGTTATTTCATTTAAATACTTTGGTTGTGTATAACTGTTGTTAATAAAACGCTAGTATATCTAATGTCTTACATATTTTTGTGCTTTATTTGCATCTTATCGCTTAAAACACTTGAAAAACTCAATTTACTCCTAATTTTATTATTTATTTATATTTCTTGACCCTGAAAACATATAATTTGACATACTGGTCAATAATATGCCTCAAACATTAAAGAAGTCAGTAAATGGCAGCCATCTTGAAAATCCCCCCCCCCCCAAAAAAAAAATGTGTATAAAAAAAAAAATGGCACCTAAGGTATATGGAATCTACATGTCAAAACCTTCAGAATACAACAAAAATATCAAACTTGGCACGTCAATCGAGCTGGAGCCACATTTTACGACATTTCAAACCCTACTATAACTGGGCCATAGGCTATATTTTGTAAAAAACTGTTGATGTTTTTTAAGTTTTAGCTTTTGTCAACATTGCACCCCCATCTCTACTTCTTAAAACAACATGTATCAACTCAATCATAACTCTGCCTTTGCTGTGATAGGATGTGGAAAATTTAGTTTTCTTTTTTTAAAAACAACGTCCATTTGGTAGAACTTCCTCGACTTTTTATTAAAATACGTTAAGTACTTTTATTAAACAATCTTCTTATTTAAAGATTAGACACATAAATACATTATTAGGTATCTAAACATATTTACTTCATGTTTCAAATGTAAGGCCGATGTTCCAGTTACCCCATAAATTTTTCAAGAATGGGATAACTGGGACATGTATCAGGGGTAACTGGATCATATGGGATCCAGTTACCCGGACAATTATAAATATCTTTTTGAGTTTCTCAAACTACGGGAAATTAATTTATCCATTGTTTTTTTGCTTGCAATAAAGAAAATTACATAAATACCTTATTAAAATTACATAATAAATTTATTAAAAAGCATGTTGGGGGTATCAAGCCAAATTTCTTAAGTGTGATAGCTACAGCTAGAAATTTTACGATACAGATGAAGCGGCGTACATAAGCCAAAGTGAGATTATTAGAAAATTATAAAAATGAATAAAAAGTAGTTATGTTCGATATAATTCTGTTGAACTGTCTACATGACAGAGCAGACGTTTGTACCAATAAGGTTATCTGAGCGAAATATGCTGGCTGGTTGTCGGTTCAGTTAGCTTAAGCGGTAAAACATTGGCCTTGTAAGCCAAAGATCTGAGTTTTATTCCCAGCCTGAGCATTTTTTCACTCAGTTGGAAACACTCAATACGTATGATAACTTTAGCAATCAGTTTGATTGCATTAAAATAATAGTTCATCTACGTATCCATTGTTTATATGGAGTTCCTTTACCTGTGGTTTATTCTGTTGAGCTGTCTACGTGACAGACCAGATGTTACTACCAATAAGGTGATCCGAGCAAAATATGCTGGCTGGTTGTCGGCCCAGTTAGCTTAAACAATAAAGCATTGGCTTTGTAAGCCAAGGATCTGTGTTCGATTCCCAGCCTGGGCATTTTTTCGCTCAGTTGGAAATATTCATTTTTTCTTGGTTTGACATATTTATGTTACTGCAAATGAAAAAACAAATGTCATTGCTATAAATAGACTTTAAAATTATAGGTTTGAAATTTGTTTAAAAAATCAATAAATTATATGACATTCTTCAAATAATCTTTATTTGAAAGTACATTTTTTGTTCCATTCGAAGAAGAAAAATTGAAATGTGTGATGTTCAAAAGTAAAGATATGTACAATCAAAGTGAAATTGGTGCACATGCACGACATATATTGTTACATCTGAACTTGGTATAAATGACAGACAGGCTTGTGCTTTATAATTAAGATTATATCTATATTATAACACAAAAATGTGTCTGTGACTAATACTTATATGAAGATTTCACATGATAAAGATGGTGAGATTTCATCATTTTGAGAAAACACATTTTGAATCACTTTTATCAACTAAAATTACTATTTTTTATTGTCAAATGCCTCTTTTATCAATTAAAATCTGTGAGTATTAGATTTTTTCAAAGAGTAATTTAACAGATGGTAGAGGATCATTGGATCCAACCAAATAATTAATTCTTTTTTTTTTTTTTTTTTTTTTTTTGTCGGATACCACCTTTATCATCCAAGCTCTTCATATCATACTGATGGCGTCAACGACCTGAGCAATAGACTTTGCTTATACTGGAAATTTATTAACATTGAACAATTTTAATTTGAACATTGTTGAACAATACATCATTGAAAAAAACATCATAGATCTTCATTAGAAACCTCTTGCACAGCCTCCTAAACAGTAGGAAAATAAAAATATGCACACTTTCAAAATTGTCTATATGTAGTTCACAATTAAACAAGCACAGCAGTAACTGTCACTATTGCTACTGTTTCTGGAATCACCATTAGCACAGCCTTTATCTTAATATATAATATCTTCACTTCCAATCGCCATATTAGACATTCGTCACTTTGATACTTTTAATGACCATCTTTATAGGGAGATGTTTTTATCATTTTATTTTTTGACAGGATTTCTAAGATTTTTTTTTTTTTTCATTCCGTGATTTTTTCACATTAAAACACTATGATGTGCATTATATACCAGATATTTTGATTTCTTTTCAGAATCAAAAATAGGGGCAGTATACACCAGTAAATATGCAGGCCAAAAAGTGGTAAATAACTCCTGCAGAAAAGAGTAAAGAGACTAAAGGTTTTTTTTTTTTAAAGAAAAAAAGATCATTTTTACTTACTTCTATCTTTACAAGAAAAAAGTATTGCATTCATGAAAATTTTCGAATTCCAGTTTTCAACGTATTTACACATTTTAGGGGTCAAAGAACCCGAAAAACATGTTGTTACAAAATGCAGGGCTCCCAACACATTTTAGTCCTCAAAAGGGGGGAAAGGGGACCATTTTTATTTAAAAGGGGGGCTTTGGGGGACCATTTTTATTTAAAAAGGGAACTTTGGGGACCATTTTTATTTAAAAAGGGAACTTTAGGGGACCATTTTTATTTTAAAAGAGGACTTTGGGGGGGGGGGGGCATTTTTATTTAAAAAGTAGACTAAAAAAGGATCATGAGTAAAAACATTGCACCAATTTTCCTAAATATGCAAGTAAATTTTTAAAATTACTCCAGAAAATATGTTAGATGGTTATCTTTATGAGATGTCATTAAACAATGTACACAGCTTTATAGAAACACATTTAAATATCCTACTGCAAGAATATAAAAAGTATTCAATATTTCGGCATTCACCTTGATATTTCTCTTTATAGGTAAAAAATAACAGTGATTAGTTAATAAAAAGAGCACAGCATAATAATGATTCCTGTTGGATATTAAAATTTAAAATTAGATTAATATATATATTATTATTTTCCTCAAACATAAAATTTAGTTTCTTTCTACACAACAGAAGCTAGAATAAGCTATAATGTTCATCGGAAAACGTCTAGTATGGCAAAGCCCCGTGGGGAGTGATCAAAACCAATATTGAATCATCAGTTACAAATAATCATCTTACGTATCAAATCTGGTGAAATTTAATCCCAAACATGCCGCATTCTGGCTTTCACAGAAGTAATTAAAATTGCAATCCAGTAGTGCCTGTCACCTGTCATGAAATACAGCAAAATCTAATCAGTTACGAATTTATGCCAAGGATTAAATGAATGTGAAGTTTGGTGGAATTTTACCCTAACAAAGGTAAGGTATACTAAGGTATAATTATCATGTAAATTGTGAAAAATGTAACATAGCAATGCCACCTGTTGGCCCGTATACACCAAAACCTAATCAGCACCTATTTGTGCTAAAGTCTAATTAAATATGGCATTTGATGAAATTTCATGCTTTAGTTTTGAGATCAGGCATGAAAGTGGGAAATGAGAAAAAAGGTGGTAATTTTTTTCCCTCTATACAATAACGCTGAACTCGTACAATTTAGACACATTTTAATAGTTATTCATACAATAAAATTAATTATAACTGTACATATGATTGTTATTTTCTTTTTGTAACTTAGAAAGTATTAAAAGAAAATAAATAAATAAATAACAAATGTATAAATTCATCCAAATGTATCTGATGAACTTATGTGAAGTACGGAGATTAATTTTTCAAAATGAATGTAGTATTTTGAATGATTTGACTGTTTAAGACTTTACTTAAAAAAAAAATCTCCATGCTAAATATATGCATACCAAATTGATCTTTACTTCAGAAATACATTTCCAAAAATACATCACTGAAATTACCCAGATGTGTTTTATAAATAGAATAAAATATTCTATTCCAAAAAGCACCTTTTGGAAACTTCATTTCCCTAGTTAAAGAACTTAATTTACATGACTCAGATGCTTATAATAAAAGATCGCCTTTGATTTGATAGTACAGCAATTCCGGAACTAACTCCAAGGATTTCAGCAGATAAAATGTCTAATTAAGTTTTCTAGACCCCCCCCCCCCCCTCCCATATGCTTGTAATATTTTCTTTGCATTTTTGCATCAATCCAGAGAATGTCCAAATTTTCTTTTAAAAAGGTGGAATTCCTCCTTTAGGAGGAACTCTTTCATGCCTGTGAGATAGAGTAGCTACAAATTTCATATCACAAACGGAGAGAGATTTTTAAAAATAGTCAAATCGTATTCAGGTCAACCTAAAACATATAAATCTATCAAAAAATGGAAATTATTTTCATGATTCCAATACTTTCTTCTGATAAACTAGGCGGCTCTGTCCCCTACGAGCTACACTCGACAAATACCGTTCAGACACTGCAGACTCAAAAAACACGCTTAAAAAGATTACGGAAGATTTGAATAATAATTAAACAACCAGTGATGATCTCACTGTAAACAAATTTCCATTCATTTCCACTTTACTGAGGGATTTTAAGGTATAATCAGCTGCTGTTCAGACATTTAATGGCTGTTTTCGTGATTGATTAAATAAGATAAGTAAACAGCATTTGAAAATCAGTCTATATAAAATGAACAAATTCTGAATATAATGAGAATAAATAATAATATATAATAATGAGAATTCTGACAATTTCGTATTGTTTCCAAGAACATAAAAAAGGATTTTGCTTTTTATAAGGTAATAAGCAGTTAGCAGGGCCAGTGCAATATTGCACAGGGCCCTGGCAAAAGGAGTTAATGGGATCTAACGTATACTGCCATACTGATCTAATAAAATTTACTTTTAAATTGAATACATCATAGAATAATATATGACGACATGAGTTTCAAAACGCACCTTATCCAGAAAATCAAATCTGGGGAAATCGCAAAAAACCTCTAACTGCGTCCATTGGTTTTCACTGTAGATCAAGATTTTACAAGGGCTGAAATACAAGATAAAACTAGTTTTTTTTTGCAGACTGTTGTGTTTTTTCAATGCAAGAATAAATTTATTGAGACAACTCAATTTTTGATAAGGCGAGTTTTGAAACTCACACCCTCATATAACATAGATAATAAATGTACCAAAATAGCACTAATTTCACATGTGATAGGCATAATTATTTTCGATTTTGAAAGATCTTCTATAATTTACAATACTTTAAATATTTAATTTTTACGTTCACAGTTACTTTCACCAAATCTATACATTTCCCGAAAATTATATCAACTTTGCCTGTAAGAAATAAAGTTAATACTCACTTTTTTCTTTATCATGAAAAAACATTTAAAAACAAATGCAGATAAAAAATATACCAAAAAAACGTTATTTCGAATTCTACAGGGGCATTCCTGGGCACTCGCTCCGTTTGACCGATGGTTGTACTGGCCCTGGGTAATAAATACAGGGGTAGTTACTGGTCCTAGATGATATTTCAGGACACATTTACCTGCATGCTACTTTTTTTCCCCACGATCAGTTGTCGAAGTTTGAGATTTTTTTCTGCAATCACTAGCCAAAGTTCGACATTTTTTTCCCGTGATCGATTGCTGAAACTCGAGAATTTTTTTACGTGATTGTTTGCTGAAATTCGAGATTTTTTTTCTCGGGAACGTTTACCGAAATTCGAGATTTTTTTCCCCACGATCATTTGTCGAAATTCGTATTTTTTCCCCCACAATTGTTTGCCGAAATTCACGAATTTCAGCTAATGACAGACGACATTCCCGATTTTTTAAGAAATTGGTTGAAGACTATTGCAATTTTTTTCACCGACCAATTAACAAAATTTGCAATTTTTCTTCCTGTCCGACTGACAAATTCCCGATTTTTTTTTGTGTGTGTGTGTGTGTGTGCGATCACTTGACGAAATTTGTGAGCTTTTCATCATCATATTACAAAACGTTTCACTATTTTCTGACTCTAAAGCAGCTATTAATTCCAAAGTACTGATTTTGTGCAATTCCGCAAAAAAACAAATATATATATATATATATTCACGGAAAAATCATGACTGTTTGTGCTATAGTACAAAACTCGCAAAATTTCAGGACATGTTACCATATTTCAGGACATTTCAGGACGTTTTTTCATTTTTCAGGAATTCAAGGAAAGAAGTTAAGAAGTCTTTAAGCCAAAGAAAACATGTTATGATAATTTGGATGTTTAAATATGTATTGTAGCATTGTTTTCAGTTATAAATTACACTGTTAAACAATTTTAAATGGTATGAAAAATAAATAATGAGAAAGGAAGAAATTTTTCAATTCTTGATTCAACCGAAAGTTTTCTGTAGAGGTATATCGTCTTGTTTGAAAGAAATTGCATTCCAATAATTAAAAATATGCAAAAAGGCATTTTACTCTATCCATTTCCTTTTAAATGATTCAAAGTTGTGAGCTTTAAATTCATTTTTTTTTTTAGTTTGAATCTTTTGTCTCCTCCTAATTCAATGCTTCTCTCCATTTGACATTTTTTTTTGGGGGGGGGGGAGCACACAAATGCTCAGTCTTTGAAGACTGGTCAAGGCAGTAGCTTAACATAGTAACTTTTGTGTTCTGCGATTTTTTAGTTTTTAGGATTTTAATGAGATTTCTTAATGAGTTTCTTAAAATGTGTCCGTATTCAAAGGTCATTTTTTAACATTCGTGGAAGAATTCCAGTTACAACACTTTAGCCCACTGTAACAAATTTTGTCCTCAACAATTTTTGAGCTTTTAGCGATTTTTAGAATTCTTTTGATTTTGCGGTGATTTTTTTCAGTCACTGAAAAGGGGACTAGGGGGACCAAAATGCATAAAAGGGGACCTTTTTTAAAAAAGGGGACTTTGGGGGGGGGGAAAGGGGACCATTTGGGAGCCCTGAAAATGTCTGTCTGTATGCGACACAAATTTTGCAGGCACTCTATCTCAAGAACTAATGAACAGAATTTAATAAAAATTTATATTCAGTTAGTCCCTGATATAAATTGGTGCTGAATAGTTTTTGGTGTAAATCGCTCAACATGTGGCACTGCTCTGCTGCATTTTTTGCGATTTCCGTAATAGCTTTGTCTCAAGAACTAATGCTTGGATTTTCAACAAACTTCAGATTCGGATATACCTGGATATGAATTGATGCTTTATACATTTTGGTGTAAATCGTTCAACAGGTGGCGCTGCTATGCTGCATTTTTTGCAATTTCAACAATAGCTCTATCTCAAGAACTAATGCTTGGATTTTCAACAAACTTTAGATTCAGGTATACCTTAATATGAATTGGTGCTGTTTATGTTTTGGTGCAAATCGCTCAACAGGTGGCGCTGCTATGCTGCATTTTTTAGAATTTTCACTATAGCTCTATCTCAATAACTAATGCACGAATTTTCATCAAGCTTCAAATTCAGATATACTTTGATTTGAATTGGTGCTAAATTGATGTAATTTCTTGCACTATTTAAATGATTCAATTGACGTGATTTATATAAGTTTTGTGATGGTCACAACATACTAGTTTCTTATGTAAATGTTTTTGGTAAAGAACTGATGCTATTGATTTCATATAGCGTCCTTTATCAGGTCAGGTAACACTATTTTACTCTAACAACATGTCCAGGACTTTAGTTCATGCAAGTTTTTTTTTTTTTTGGGTGGGTGGGATGCAAGATTTGGGTTGGCACTAATTATTTCGATTTGTAGGCCAAGTTTATGTTATCTCGACTTTTTCAAAGAAAGTTCAAATTATTGTTACAGATTAACAAGTTATATATTTGAATATGAATGAGTATGTATACATTAATTTTCCGATATAAAGGACAAAATTCATATCAGATATAATGGTAGACTGTTTTTCTACAAGTGCATTAAAATATTAATTTTCTTTTATTTTGGATTTCAGGTTGAGCTCAGGTCAAAGTATGCCGAGTTCAGGTGGAGTTTAACCCAATCCATACAGGACTATAATTCTATAACATCTGAAGTCTATGCCAAATTCATTAGGCTGACATCTGATGCAAAATTGTTTATAATGAAAAGAAAATTTATTCCAATTTTAATTTTCGATCTGCTAAGTACAGATAATTATAGATATATTTTGCATCATGCTAATTTCCGATAAAAATAATACTATTTTACAAGTGTGCAAAATTCTCTTTTTTTCTGGAATAAATGCTAAAAAGCACACACTTCCTTTAACAGATTTTTTTCCCCCATAAATCTATTACATTACTGTTGCTGCATTATTTTTTATAAAGTTCATATCAAAGTTTTAGATCAGAGAAATAATTCGACAAAAAAAAATACTTTTTTTTAATTCTACGTTAAGAAAAGATAGCATAAGTAAGATGCATCGGCCCCAATGAAATTCTATTACACGGTGTCTGGAAATAAATAACCAAATTATGAAGACAAAGCAAAGGCGAAATGATATGCAAGTACTCTTATTTGCTTATTTCTGTCCTTATATTCTAATATTGTAGACTCCCTCAAATCCACATAGCTTGGGGCCAGAGGTTGTGCAGATTTAAACATTTTTGCAGATTTCTGGTCACTGCTATGTTTTTATTTTTCTTAAACAGAATTTGAATGTAATAATGCAGTTGAAATTATAATGAATGCTTACAATGTAGTAAAATATTAAATAAAAATTAATTAAAAAAAAATTCAAATTCAAATAAATAAAAAAAAAGGCATAAAACTAAATATGCATAATAATGATTAGATAAATTTTTCTTGAATTATTCAATGAAACTTGCCTCATAAAAGTACACTAATAAATTACATTAAAATCAAAGTTTTATTTCTTGTTTAGCCAGGCTTAAAAAAACTTGATTAATAAATGTATTTGGTAAAAATGTTGTGATTGCCACTGATATCAGCACTATCTTGAATTTTCCCAGAAATAAATTTATATTTCTATCATGAGAAAGCATGAATTTAGTCATATTAATCATAATTACATAATAAAATAGGTCAGAATGATATAAAAATAATCTTGAATTTTTTCCTTACATTTTAACTGAAAGTTTCACTGTTTATATCAGCAATGATCAGTAGATTTAAGGGAGTCTACTGTAGTAAATTACTGGTCAGTTTAAACAACAACTTCATTTTTTACCAGATACTATAAATTTCAATTTCATGTTCAAAAAGGGCTTAGTGTAAGGCAATAACAATGTTAAGCAATAATCATTGAGTCACTTGACAGTTGAGAATTTAATTAGCTTTGATATTTTGTTCAGCTAGGATTTCTTTTATAGGCAAAAAAGTAAGCTGGAGGTTTTTCTTTTTTTAATACCTCTTTTTAGTTCTCTATTATTTATATATTTGGATGAAACAACGCATCTTCTATGAATGAACTCACAAGCTCCTCTGACGATTCTGTGAGTCATTCATAGTTTCTTATTTTACATACTGGTTTCCTATGTTCATTTTCAAATCATCTTTAGAACTTTATCAATTTCTTCATATATTTGTGATTTCAAATTTATTATATATATATATATATATATATTTAAATAATTTATATTTTTTGCATACACTTAGCTGATCATGAGCATAAAGAGAGCTGTAAATAAATTAGCGAGTGATAAAAATGCTTCTCCTCTGCAAAAATCTTGCACTTGGATAAAATATCTATGGTGTGGGTGCGAGAATATTCTGCACTTAAGTGTTATCTTGAATCAGTGATCTTAGGAAAGTAACATTCCCCTACTCCCCAGAGCACTGAAATCGGGGAGACCCCCTCCCATAAGGATTTCAATTTTGTACTTTAATATGTCTAGAAGTGTAATTTATCCCCCCCCCGCCTGCCGAAATCCTACCCAGGAAAATTTTAATTCAACACTGATGAAGAACACAACTATACCCAAGAATCAAACTATGGTCCGTGGATCAGCAGTGGTACTTGAGTCTTCCCTTATCTCTTATATTTTGAAAAAAATTACATAAATATTAAAATTATAATGAATTGCACCACACACTAATATTGAATCAGAATTTGGAAATTACACATGGCAATATGCAAATGCTCTACAAAATACAGTCTAATCGCTTAACACGAAATTTCACTTAACATGAAATAATACTGAGGTCATGTCAGATAAGTCTGAAAATCAATATTAATTTTTTTAGCATGAAATAAAATTTTGCAAAATCCCACTTAAGGGGAGAAAAAAAATTAAAGACCAAATATGAAAGCTTCAAAAGTCAAACATAATTCCTTATGCAAAGTTTTTAATATTTCTCTCACAGTTTCAAAATGACCTAAGTGGAAAAGGGTTTCAGAAAAGGATGAAATACAGAATTCCTGACTAATCCTTGCTTTTCTTTGTTCTCTAACATGCAGAAGTTTTCCTCACACTGACCATATAAGTTATAGATCGATCACAATGAAAGTTTGGGTGAAATTTTATTTTTTTATTAAAGTATTGGGTGAGTGCAAAAGCTCTACTCGTTTTGAAGATATGTAAATTTCAAGTGGAGTTTGGACGTTACAGTTGACGTTTCGAGGACAGGAAAGTGGCCAATAACGTGTTGAGCCGTAGAGTATGTATAGGCACAACGTTTGTCAGAAGAACGCATGCCGAACGGGAAACAAGATGGCAAGCAAGAAAGAGCACATCAGACATTGTTTACTGTACGAGTATGATAAAGCCGTAGCTTGCCGCAGCATTTGTCAAGAGTATGGGGAGGATATCGTGGACGATAGCACCTGCTGCTGTTGGTTTAGGAAAATTCCGGGACGGAGACAGGATCTGTAAAGATCATGCCCGTTCTGGACACCCACCAGTGGTTTCTGACGAGGATCTGGACATAGCCATAACAAATTCTTCACATCCAACAGTCTAACAATTAGCGGAAACGTTCTCGGTACACAGAACAACTGTCGAAAGATGGATGATGGATCAAGTTTTATCAGTGGGTACCACATCAGCTTACAGTAAGGCAACGAGAAGAGTGGATCAGCATCTGTATTTCTTTGCTTTCCTGTAACAGTAGGGAACCATTTTTGAACCGAATTATTACAGGTGATGACAAGTAGATACTGTACCGTAATGTGAAGCGTCAAAGGATCGTGTGCCGATGTTCCAAAGGGTACTCAATCGATCTAAAGAGTAGGATTCCATCCCGAAAATGTTTTGTTCAGTGTATGGTGGGGTGCCAAGGGAATAACTAACTAGGGGGTCCTTGCACCGAACCAAACAATCAATGCACACCTCTACTGCCAACAATTGGACAGACTGTAAGCAAAACTCGCATTTAAGCGACCAGCACTCATCAATCACAGAGGAGTTCTCTTCCATCACGATAAAGCCTGGCCTCGTGTTGCTTTAAGGATTCGTCAAAAATTACAGGACCTCGGTTGGGAAGTTTAACTTCATCCGTCGCATAGCCCTGACCCTGCACCTTCGATTTATCCCCTTTTTAATCATTATACAATGCCTTCGTTCGCCGAAACTTCAATGATGTGGAGACTGTAAAAGCGGCGTTATAACAATATTTTGATTCTAAAACAGTGGAGTTTTATCACTATGGGGTTCACTTATTGCCAGACAGATGGCAAGAGGTCATACATAATGATGGTGCTTGCGTGAATTCATAGGTGCTTAACTTTTTGTGTGCTTTGCCTTTCTGTTTCTACTAAAAAACGGGTAGAACTTTTGCACTCACCCAATAAGCGTTCCATTACTTATTTCACTGTATTGACAGCAACATAAACTAGGTTTCCAAAATCCACTATCTTCAAGTGAAAGAAGTGACAATACCTGCTTTACTACCTGACTAACATAACTGAAACTCTGTTCACAGTTGCTCTGTAGAATTCCATGAAAGACGAGTCAAAAACAACAAGCTGTATCTTTAGAAATGAAGCAAAATATTTTTAAACGAAGTCAATGATAAAGTGTTGAAAAAAACTCAGAGATAGAGGTAAGTACATAACACACTCTCCACGATATTAAAGAACGCTGAAAAATTGAAGCAGCTTATGCAGAGAGTAAATTCGAACCAGCAAGAAAACAAATGGGTACAGGAAAGAATGAAGAAATTGAAATTGCTCTTATGCAGTGGACAAAAGAGGCAAAAAAACCAGAACATTGTTTTAACTGGTGCAGTTTTGCACAAGAAAGCAAAATCTTTTGCTGATGCTCTCAATAAAAGATTTCACATGTTCCAATGGTAACTGACAAAATTTAAAGAGCATCACAGAATTGTCTGCAAAAAAGATATATGGAGAATAGTCTACTATACAGTCCTTTTTCTTAGGAAAGTTAAATGTTAAAAATAATTATACTCCAAGATATTTTTAATGGCAAGGAAACAGGACTGTTTTTAATGAACAACCCTTGCAAACACTTACTTTAAAAAGAGAAAAATGTACAAGAGGAAAATTCGGAAGAAAAAGAATTGCGATAATGATCGACAGCAACATGGACAGAAACAAAAAATTACCACTGCTCGTGATTAAGCCGGCCAAACAACATTGTTTAAAAAATGTTAAAAGTTTACCTTTTTGCTATGCTTCAAGCAAGAATGCGTGGATGAACAATGCTATTTTCGTGAAATGGTTACTGTTACTTGATCTGGACTTATAATTTCACCGAGAAAAAAAAAAACTGTTTAATAATGGACAATTGCAGTCCTCATACAGATAATCCAGTATTAAAAGTAATTAAATGAGTCTTTCTTCCTCCAAACACTACTGCCAAACTATAGCCTTGTGACCAAGGAATTATTCAAGGCTTCAGTACAGAAAAGAAATTGTTCGCTAAATGATTCAATGCTTTGACAATAAAAAGAATTTTTGTGAAATTACTAGAAGCGATAACTTATCTAAGAAATGCCTTGAACAGTATCACTACTAGAACTGTGAAAGATTGTTTCTGACACACAGAATTTACACATGAAATAAATGAAGAAACAATATGAAATACCAACTAATTTAAATAGAAGAGGCTGAAAAATGGGATTTCTTTCACAAACATAAGACGAGTACATTTACATGCTAAATAAGTTGGGAAAAAAAAAGTTAACAGAAAATATCAAACAAAAATGAAGAAATCGACACAGAACGGAAAAGTTTAGTGTCATTATATGAAGCTACCACGTCACTGAAAACTGTGCTATGTTTTCTTATGCAACAAGAGGATACTTCTTGAGCTTTGGGCAAATTAGATGAGGTTCATAGGTTCCTAAAAAATAAGTAATCTACAAAAATTAAAGCAAAAATCAATAACGGACTTTTAAAAATGATTAGCAGCTAAATAAATTTATTATTGCCTGAAATGATAACCAATTTCCTTTATTTCTTAATTAAATTTCCTATTTGTTATTAATTTATATTTTAAGAGTATGGCTATACTTGTAGGTTAATTTATTTAGTTTTTATATCTAACATAGAAGGCACTGCTATAAAAGTGGGGCCCAATTGAAGACAGTTTGAGAAATGATGTGCTAGACTATATTAGTTAGAGATCTTGCTTGAACTGAGCTCATCTTATCACTAATTAGTATACTCTGCATAAACAAACATTAAATAAAATTAGCAGATCGCTTAGAAGAATTTTATTATAAAAGCATGATGGATATTTACAAGGTGAGAAAGAAAATCAGCTATGAAAGAAAATCAGCTATGTACAATCAAGAAGCATCAGGACTGTCATAATCAAGCTTGTTAGCCCCAGTTAAGCCTTCAACATCTACTTCTGGTTCCATCGCATTCAGCATATTCAAAGTTATGTCTGGAAAATAATAATTAGAATAGAAAAAAACATATTATAAAGAAAAAATAAAGTTGAACAAGAATATTTGGTACTTTTCGGTTAGCCGGGCGCCAGTGGTATATATGCATATATTTGTATACTTATATATATGTGTGTGTACATATACAATATATGTATATATATATATAGATGTGTATATCTATATATATATATATATATGTATGTATATTTATATGTATATAATACACTGGTGCCCAGCTAACCGAAAAGTACCAAACATTTTTCATTGAAAATTAAAATTATGTTTTAACCCTTTGAATTTAGAAAGTATGCATATGTATGTAAAGAACACATCACACTCTCTTCCTTGCATGGCATTTCATGGACTTTTGAGTTGTGTACAAGTATTCATGTCCAATTAACTACACAATACAGGAGAATTCTTAGTACCTGTTTTATTCTTTTCTATACATTCATCATTTTGAAACCAGATCTAGCTGGATGGCCTATCAGTTCCAATTATTCAGGGAAAACGCTCAGTTGAGCGATCTATTTTCCTTTAACAATCCATAATGGCAAGAGCCACACAAAAAACTTGCTCTTCAGTATATATAAGGGGTAGTCCACATTATTCCTGCCAGAGGACAGACTTTTTTTATAACAGGAGGAAACTTTAGTTTCATTGGCTAAAACCATTTTTAATGATGGGTTTTTTGATATTACACATGTCTTGCATCACCAACAGCTAATTTTAATGTTATTTATGAGGTAATCATAGTACTCACTGTCAATCAAACAAAAGTTAATTATGATTTATTTCCTATAATGCAATCATCAATTTTATATTTTGTCACTAATTTAACTTTATATTCTAAACATTTACTTTGATTTATTGCTCTGAAATAAATAACTGTCATTCTGGAGAAATTTGACTAAACTTTATGATTTAAATATAATTCTAGATTTATCATAATCCTTTGTTGTTTGCAATTTGACTCCTTCTTGGCTCATGAGAGATTTATTACTTTTATAAGTATTTTAAGATAATTTAATGTTTTATGGTAAGTGTATTATGTCAACGAAAGGTAATATCTTTTCCAAAGCTGTTTCATAAAATACTAATTAGCGTCAAAGATTTTTATGATGAGTAAACTGTTTTTAATTATTTGATTTAAGGATCTATAAAAAATAAGATGGGTTTCCTGATTTAAAATTTTTATTTAAATTTTGAATTTTAAAAAGGGTTTATGTTTTAAAAAGAGGTTTATTTTTATTCATTTTTATCCTTTTATGTATGTATATCATTATAGGACAACAATCACAGATTTAAACAGAACATTATCTGCAATCAATCAATTTATTTTTATGTATTTATTTATAAATGAAATATCGAGAATGAATAAATAAAAAATATACCAATGGACTCAATTATGACATTGTCTAATATGATTACAATTAAACTTCAAACTCCAAGAGATTTTATTTTTAATTGTAAATAAAATAAAAAGTTATTAACAATATGCTATATTACTATTAAATGTTTTTAAAAGTACGTTTTAAATACATATTTTTACATCACAAAATCATAACTAATTCATACATCATATTATTAAAGATAATAATAGATAAACTAACGACGCAGATAAATATTGTTATATTTTTATAACCATAAACTTATATAAAAAATCTTAAATAGTTTTAGTGGAATTTGATTAGATAATAGTCAATATTATTAACAAGAATAAAAGGATTCAGAAACAGAACTCAGACATACAAATAAAATTTAACTATTCATAGTGGTTTTTGGCCTGTTAAGAGTTATAAATTTACCAATAACATACATTCATTTCCACTTTGAAACAGAATTATACACTATCAGGGGATGATACAGGATTTTTTCTTTTTTTTACTTGGTGCACCTTTAGTGAAAAGAAAGTTATTTTTGTTAAATTTATTTTTTTGTGTGTGTGTGTGAAAAGTAACGTCTTGTTATGAAAGATGAAATACAGTTTCTCAAATTTGAACCAAATATTTATTAATAACTTCTTTAAATCATTCTGCCAAAGTTTTCCTTTCTGGTGGGCTTATTTTGTTTGAATATTAAACATTTTAAAACCTAACAAAATAATCAATGAAGAGTATGTTTTTTAGGAATGGGAATTTTGTGAAGGGGCTTGTTTTATTGAAAGGAATTTTGTGAAGGTGCCTGTTTTATTAGATGAATTTTTGTGAAGGGGCCTGTTTTATTAAATGGATTTTTGTGAAGGGCCAAATTTTGCCTGGATCGACTTCTGACTAACTTTTTTTTTTTTTTTCAATTCTAATAAAACCAATTATTAAAAAAAAAAGTGAAGCTGAACCAGAAGCATGACTGGCAGTTCTAATGATAGTATGAAGATGCTACACCATTAATGTTAAATATACGGAACAAATATTGACATTGATGAAATATATCATTGTAGCTCATTAGCTCTGCACGGATTGAAGAAATTATTTCCTTTGTGCAGAATCAACCTCAAGATGACACCGATCCTGATGAAATAGATGAGGCTTATAATATTCACATTAGGGTGTTTCATTTTGTAAGGCAAAAAATAAAATGTAAATTTTTTGCAGGCTTTGCTTACGCCCCGAGTCTCAGTGATGTAAAAGTTATATATGCCAAATTTCAAGATTGGATAATATTTAGAGGTTGCAGACTTTGAGCAGTTTTGTAGAAGTTGGCAAAAAATACGATTTTTCAAAGTTAATTACTTTTATTGGGAAAACTAGAAATCACAAACTTAAAATAATACTAAACCTAGACACTAAGATTAATAGGTAGTATGATAGGCAAAACATGTGTTATATTAATCAAATTTGAACGATGCAATCCCTTCTTTTGTTCACTTGGTGACGACTTTTCTGTGATGCTCGATTACCCTTACAATTGTTTTGTTGTTCGTCCTTGACTGATTCATTCAAGTTTTTTATCAGAGCAATTCCTCTTTCTGCAGTATTATTGGCCACCTTAAGAGCATTCACATGGCTTCTTAGAGAATCACTGCAGTATTCTGTAAGAGCAGTTTTTTTACTTCTACATCTGGGTAAGTGCTCAGAAGCTGTAGCATATCCAAATCATTCTTTGGAGCCCATCATCTTACAAAATGTGCAACCTGTTTCGTCCCTTTCAATTCTCGTTGAGGAATTTTCAACTGTTTAGTGAAGGGGTCAACTTTAAGTGCATATATTGCCTTTGCCATCCACTGTGCTTGATTCAGAGCCCCTGGGATCCTGAAATTGAAGTCGTTTACAGACCAACCACCTAGGTACAGGAGGGGAATTGTAATAAATCTTTCTAGTCTTATCTTGATGACTTCCGTCTTTTAAGGCATTTTGGAGGTAGTTAAACATTTTCACTCATTTTTCTTCTAGAAAGCCTTGAACGGGACTTTCTTCATACAGTATCATCGTATATGACTTCTTATCAAGGAAATCCAACAGATTTCGGAACTTTCAAATAATCTGGACGCCAGGACCACTTGTGGTATGTCACAGCACAATACTTCTCAAACACTCCTTTCAAAATTAGTTAATGTGTGTGATGAAGTCAACCAACCGCAACAATGTTCATTTTAATTCTCTTTCAATTCTGGTACATGCCACTTGGATCAGTTCTGTATTAGATGCTGCAGTATCAAAAGACATACAGATGATATTGTCCCATAGCCCAAATTGTTTCACTTCATGAATAACTACTTCAGTCATCTGTTCACCAGTACCTTTCAGGGTAACAGGTGCACCAAAAAAATGCTCAAAATCCTTCACAGCCGCTAGAACTGCAACTCTAACTTCCAAAGTATTGACATTCCCATGAACAACTGAGGCAACAATTTACTATACCAATGCAAGACCGAAGGAGGAAGATTTTCTAAGAGTGACTTTCCTATTTTCTTTGCAATTTCACTTCTATTGATCGGCCGAGCTCGGTAAACGGTAGCTCGAGATACGGAGATTTTTAGAGCATTGTGGCCAAGGCTCTTTGCAGTTGCTATAAATGAACAGGAGTATTTGCTTTCCTCCACACTTCTTGTAGTTTAGTACTGGTAGATTTAGCAGCATCCCAATGTGTTTCTTTCATTTTCTTGGGATGGTAAATGAAAACTAAAAGTACTTATTCCTTTAAAGGGAGTCGAGCTCCTAAAAACTCACCACTAGGCACCTTTTCTAGCAGCCAAATTCCACTTTTGGTTCTCTATTTAAAGTTCAATTACCTTCAAACGATGAAAGAAATATATGAGAAACTCATTAGTACAAAAAACTTCAATTTTAGAATTTTCCCTAGTTTGAGATAAAAGTGATCAATATGTGCAACCCCTAAATATTATCCAATCTTCTTGAAATTTGACATATATATCTTTTTCAGCAGTGAGACTCGGGGTGCAAGCAAAGTCATATGAAAATCACACCTTTGGAAAAATGAAACACCCTAATTCACATTTCACATTATCATGTTAAAAATACACTAAAAGTAACTAGAGATTGACCGAAAATTCGGTTTCATATTCGGCGAAAATGCTGTGGAAAATTCTTTTGCATTATTTGAAGTGTAACCTTTCCCATGATTAATTTTGCACTGGTCTCAAGGAATCACTTTGTGTGGCATGACTGAAATGTTGTCATGTCATTTGAATATGTTATGTTTCGTTTTATAATTATGAAACTTTAGTATCTGCCAAAAACAGAGCAAGAATCTGCAAATTTTTGTACTACGAAACTTGAAAAGTAGGGATTCAATTATTTCAAGGTTACAGACAGTTGAGTTTATACTTAAAAAATTGAAAGGCATTGAGGTAGCACACGATGGTGGATCATTTAGAATCTGATTTAGCTGAGTATGTGGAGAAAGGCAGCTGAGGATCTACTTTCACAAATTTTAAGCGATATAAAAAAATTTGGGGATCTTCAATAATGCGAGTTACTGTTTCATACTTTCATTATGAAATAAATT
Source organism: Maratus speciosus (assembly GCA_963932465.1). Lineage (NCBI taxonomy): Eukaryota > Metazoa > Arthropoda > Arachnida > Araneae > Salticidae > Maratus > Maratus speciosus. The sequence continues at coordinate 360,724,387 of OZ010800.1, read as the reverse complement.
CTTTGTAGCTTATGTCTTTATTTAAATATTTCTGTTAATATATTTTAGGTACTTTTAAGTAAGTTTTTAAAATATTGACATACATTTAGATATATTATAGTAATCTTGTTTTCAAATAATTTGTATTTTAAAAACTGCTGCACTACAAATTTCATGCATAGTGATTATTTTTTTGCAGTTTAATCGGCGAGTAGTACTCACACATCAATTTGTGACTGGGGTTTTAATGAATTTCATAAATTTTAGAGGCTGCTACACAATGAATTTCATGCCAGTGATTTTTTTTTTTTTTTTTTTTTTTCTGGGTTTAATGGGCATATAGTGCTCATACATCAGATAGTGATTGGGGTTTTAACGAATTTCATACATTTTAGAGACTGCTGCACAAGGATTTGGCAAGAAAAATTGGTTAGATTGGCAAGATTTTGGCTATCAGTCGCGTACAGCTAACAGAAAAGTACCATTTCAGTTTGGATCATCCAGACTTCTTGACTAGTGAAGTTCTACTCAGGATTGTGCTGGAATTTTAACCATGAAAAAAAAACCAGTTTTAACCGTCTTGATCAAAATATGCAGGGGCTGTGCTAACCATTTGCCAAATGCAATGTGCTAACTTGCCAAATGCAAATACTTCGTAAAATTGGAGAGAAAAAATTATTATGGTGAAAAAGCTGGTGAATAAATTTTTAGGACTCTTTTGTTGTTGTAATCATGTTTTGGAACATAAATGAATTTGTTAGGAAAATAAAATGCCTTATCCTTGTGTCTTATCACCTTGCTAATACTTTCTATATTTATTGGCATACTTTTAGCCAGGGGTGCAGAAGATGTTTTTACTACCAAGATTTCCCCCAATCCATATGAAAATTTCCCCAAAAATTTTATGCTATGTTATAGGCTTGCATGAATTCTGTATTACTATAGGTATAGAAATTTCTTTATTTTTCTAAAATTTTCTCAACTTATGCGTGAGTACATACAGTACATATTATTCTGAGATCGATTTTGTGAAAGTTGCCTTATGGATCTTTTTATTTGAGGTGAAATTTTTTCGATTTCGGGGAATAATGTAATTCATTGTTAAAATCGAAATCAATTGTATATTTTTCAACTAAATTTCCCCCGATCCTAGACTGCTGGATTGGACATATTCTGCACCCCTGCCTTTAGCATACTTGCCCATAATTATATGTGGCTTGTATTGCATATATACATAAAATTTTCTGCCTCTAACCCTTCTCTTCGTAACCAATTACTTTATCTTTATTAGTTTGTTATATTTTATCTGTAAAGAAAAATAAACTTTTCACAATAAATTCCTTTCTATAACTTTTCTTCTTATCTATAAATACATGGAAATAGTTCTACCTTTTTACCGGGTGTCCCAAAAAGGACTGACTGATTTTAAAATTCAATAACTTGCAAACGGTGACAGATATTAAAAAAATTCTTGCAGGAGGGTTATGCATAAGGTCAAAAGTTTTATTACAGTGATTTTCAATTTTAGTTCGATTTACAAACAATAGATGGCGCTGTAAGCAATAGTCGCTAAATTCAGGCTCGATTTTTGGTACTTCGTGGCCCGGATAATACATTTCCATCTCCTTTTTCTGCATGGAACAAGATAAAGGACCAAAAATCAAGCCTGTATTTAGCGACTATTGCTTACAGCGCCATCTATTGTTTGTAAATCGAACTAAAATTGAAAATCACTGTAATAAAACTTTTGACCTTATGCATAACCCTCCTGCAAGAATTTTTTTAATATCTGTCACCGTTTGCAAGTTACTGAATTTTAAAATCAGTCAGTCCTTTTTGGGACACCCGGTAGTTTCTTTTACCTCTTTATAATGGATGCCGACATTGATATATCGGCGTGACTCTCGTGTGTCCAACTCAATCTTATATTTTTCTTTGTAGTTACTGTTACTAAATAGATGGCGTTGAGATATGACGTAATTGCGGCTTGTTCCACGATTTATGTCGCTCCATCAATATTTGCATATGACGTTCTGGAAGCAGGTGGAAAAGAGTTTGGTCATGCGTATTGGTCGGTTTTCGGACATCGGCAGACGATAAAAGGATTTACCTTCAGTCCTTGTTAACCACTGATGTCTTTGATTGCCTTGAGAGGTTTGTGGCTGTTGGTGATGTTCAGTATTATGTGAAATGATGTTGGTTTTCTCGAAATCGTCTTTCTTTATTGGAGTACACTACTCAGAAAAGAACTCTTCGGTTGAATGTAATTACGATATTTTTGGGATTGTGTAATGAAGTTGTGTCCCTTTGAATAAAGTGCCTAAAGTCGTGCTGTGTAAGGATAAAGATTGGCATTAAGAAATATGTTCTGCTGAATTGAATTTCATCCATATTAGTAACATCTCTCCCTGGAAGTTCCATATATTAAAATCATCTTTTGTCTGGTTGAGATTGCTAGTAAAGTTGTTCTTTTATATGAACATGGACATCATCTTGAATCCAGCCAATAAACCTTTTGTTGAGTTCCAGTTCGTTGGCCACCTTTTTTTCAACATGAAGTGTCATAAAGAGATACCGTATTCATCACGTCATGATGTTTCATTTTTCAAACACATAAGTTTAATGTTGTTTTAATTATCATTAAATGAACTTAAAGATATATCTCATTTGTTTTTAAAAGTTTATTTTAATTTAAAGTATATGTATATTTTTTTAATATGTTTTTGTCTTTTAAATGTTAATAAAGTACATTAGTTTATTTTAACTATGTCATCTTTACTTTAACACCATCACATTTATTTATTTTTTAGTTATTTTATTTCTAGTAATAATTTCTTTAATTAACTTTTGAAATAGTAATATCTAATTGGGGTTTTAAATCAGCAATAGCGTTTCTACTGCATTAAATGCAGCTCTGCTAACTCTTCCTCCCTGGGAGATACTTTTGTATTTCCCAATAGAATTTCCGTTTTTAGCGCGAGTTCATGTACGGCATATATATTCCTCCTCTTCTTCTCGGCCGGCCATTTTCGCTGCTACAAAGTTTTTCTCCATATGCTTAATACACATGTGCCATCTGAAGCAGAAGGCTGTCGTTTTTCCATTCCTCCCATGGCAGGAAAAAGAGGAGTGAGTATTACTGCTCTCTGTTAGAAGAGCTGTTTGTGAAGAGCCGAAAATTTGCAGCTTTCCCGTTTGTTTTTGGAGCGTTTGCTTACAAGTTTTGTTTTCGAGAATAATTATCTTTAAACAAGAAAGAAAAATCATGCATTAAGCATAGATTATGAAACACTTTCCAACACTTTTTGAATGCTTTAACAAAACTTCGTTATTGAGGAAAACAAGGTAAATAAGATATCTAAATAAACATTTTATAAAACGCATAAAACATTTGAAAAACTGATTTCAGTAGTTACCATCCATAGTCAAATATGTATTCCAATTCTTTTGAACAGCCCTGTATTTGACCTGCAGGTTGATATATATATATATATATATATATAATACCAAAAACCACACACTACACATCCAATCCCAAAACTACTGAACTACAGAGAAAATTAACAAAATAACCATGGAAAAAACTTACTAACTAAATCATGAACGAAAAGAAAACAACCAATGGAGACAGATCGCAAGGCTAAAGACTTGCATGCTGGGTTTTACCGGCTATTACTCATGAAACTTCCCCCATATCTGTCAAGACCATACTGGCCAAAGAAAACTTTAAAACTGGCCATCCAAAGCAGTAACCGAATTCGAAAAGAACACTTAAAAACTGTCCATCCAAAGCAGCAACCCAATTCAAAAAGAACGACGCAACCAGACAGAGCTCCTTATAAAGCCTACGATTATTTGGCGATGTTTTTAATCGCCAAAAGTAAAGCGTCGCAGTAATCTTTATCCTTGACGAAATTATTTACCAAACTATTTAACAAACCAATAGGAAAATTCTGATCCATTGCATCTTGATAGAGATTTATAATGTCATTTATTATACTATTATGATTAGAATTTAACTTTACTATCCTTATTAAACTATTGATAATGATATTTCTGAAAATGGAAATATGTGCATTGGAATTAAAATTTAATATCTTAATAGTTTCAAAGTTGTAATCCTTTCTCTTATCATAAATGCTAGTCCGTAATCCACCCCTCTCAATGTCGATAGTGAGATCCAAATAATTTACATGCTTTTCGTCATATGAAGTTTTTTTTAATATCAAACCTTGGGGATAGTAGTCTAAATTTAAATCGCTATTGGAATCGTTAATCCTTACTAACAATACATCATCAATATATCTGAAACTTAAAAAATCCTTATCTGTTGTCTCTTTAACCTCGTATAAAAATAAATAAATATCTGCAAGTACCGAACTGCAACTACCCCCCATAGGTATACCTCTTATCTGCTGAAACACATGCTTACCATCGAATAAATAATTTTCATTAACTACGAAATTAAATAAATTTGTCAAATGATCCAAATTTTTTCCCAAAATATTGTACCTGTTAAAAAATTCGAATATTTTATTTTTAAGATCATTTAAATCAATAGTGTTATATAAATCTTCAAAATCATAAACATATAGACCTTTAATATTACTCAAACCTTTCAATCTATTAAGTAACTCAAAACTATTTTTTATAATACATGTGTAATTTTGTTTTAATGCCGCTTCAAATAAACTCTGCAAAATATCCAAAAACTTTTTATTAGCTACTTCCAAATAAGTGCCAAAACCACATGTAATTGTACGAAAGGCAATGGGGTCCTTATGAAATTTAGGAATCAAAACCATATAAGGCAATTCCTTACTACGTTGTGTGTATTTTAACCTTTTATAAAAAGCAGCAAGTCTACTTTCTATCTCTTTTACACTGGTATTTAACAACCTATAATTATGTGTATTGTTATAACATTGTCTTAATTGATTACAGTATAGCTCTTTACAAATAATAGCAAAATTTGTATTTGCCTTATCAATATATGTTATAACAAAATTACTCTGTAAATCCTTGATAGAATCTTTTAATACTTTATATTCTTCCAACGAAATCCCCCCTGTTTTACCACCGTAAATTGAACTCAAATCCTTTAATATATTGTGTTTCCATTCCAGAAAAGTTATTTCTGGTAAGCAAAATTTGTTCATAAGTTTATGTATAAACATATCCACATTGATTTTTAATCGTTTTTTTATAAAATCCTTAGTGTTTAATCTTTTTAAACGAAATTTTGTACCGAACCGCATATAATCTCTCAATGTTCTGTCCTTGACAATGTCTAAATTACCGGTCAATACATGACCGTGATCCACATCGACATAATCATGATAAACCGGATCATGACAATGGCATAAATTATTATCATTGTTTCTACCAATTTCTTTTGAAAAATTATTATAATTAAAAACCATACGACCTAAAGGTTTATCGTATCTATAAACCTTGACAATCTCCATGTTCTTATCTGGAAGCAAATCATTATATATATATATATATATATATATATATACTACATAATGGAAAAATTTAGTTTAGCAAGAAAATGCATAACAGGTTAAATTCATCTTTCAGCCATTTATACTAATATATGGAAACATACTTGAATACTTTTGTACAGCCCTGTAGTTTACCTAGTACCCCAGTAACAGAAAATTCTACAAGTGCCTGCGACAGATATTTCAGGGACAAGAAATAATCTGCAGATAAAATATTTTTTACAACTTAAGCATTAATTAATCAAACTATCACTTACATATAGCAATTTTAGGCACTTTATAAATTTTGGTACTTCTTAGTTATCCCGTCGACCAATTTCGCCAAATTATATAAATCGTCAAAACCACTCGCCAAATTATACACATTGACATAATTTTTATTTTAAAAAACGAAAGAACAAATAAATTTGTAAAACATTAATAAAAATACGAATAAAACATCGAATTAATGGTTTTATTGCCCATTATTGGCATTTGATCTTACAATTTGGCGACAGTAATTTGGTCGACGGGATAACTAAGAAGTACCTAAATTTTTATTAATAGTAATCTTAAGTTTTTGTATTAAGTAATAAAGAACTAAACATAATATAAAGCAAAATAAAGGTTCACAGAAAAAGAATCTGCAAAAGAGAAAAGAAAATCTGTGACGCCCGTCTCCTGTCTCAAACTTTCTGCTACCGGGCCTAGTACCTTTATGACATGTTACTATTTAGCTAAAATTTAATTCAAACTAAAACACTCTTAAAACTACTGAAATTATATTTCCAGAAATTCTCAGTTTTCCTTTAACTGTTTGCATTTTCTTCTTTGTTTTGTACATTTAATGAAATAATTTAATCCCTGTAAATATTTCTTGTCATAACTTAGAAGCAATGTTGAATTCAGAGATTTGGTGTTTTCAATGGTTAAAAAGTGCATCCCCCCCCCCCTTTTATATGCATTTTTAGAATGCATATAAAAAGTATGTAATGAATTTAAACATAAAAATCAGAGAGTTTAATAAATACATTTTCTCATATTGCATATTCATGTTGCTTGTTATTTAATTTTATTACTTTAAAAACAATTTCATGTACAAAAAATACTTTCATACATTTAAGCATATTCCAAAATAAAGGCAAGATTCATTTACCAGTTATTCATTTCAATATCAAAGAATTCGTTGTTTCCTTAGCAACAAAATTGAAATGACTCGACAGTGCTCAATTGGATTTAATTTTGAGATATTGAAACAATTTTAATTTTGTTTTAATTCATAAAATTTGATATTTAACTTTCATTATAAAATATACAGGGTGTCCGAGAAAGATCCGTACAACTTCAAAAATCTCTCTATTCTAAAAAAAAGTAACTACCACTGTTGCCGCCGCCGGTTTTGATTTTTTTGTGATCGGAGGCCTTTCTTCGTTAATATTAACAAAAATAATGCATACAAAAATATGAAAATTGGTGGTTTTATACAGAAATGTTTGATAAACACGCTGATGCAGACAGTTTTCAAATCGAAGAATTATTTTAAGTTATTTAATGCTAAAGTTGGACAAAATCGTTCCACTAAAAAAGTTTTATAGCAGCAAAAACTATACATGGCAGTGTAATCATTTTTAGATCATTTTATGCGTTAGAATTTGCCGGAGTGCAGATTCCATTAATTTTTTTATTTTGACTCATTTTTTCAGGTTTTATTTCTATTTTAAATTCAAATTTTCAGCATTTCTAGAGATATTTTTTACAGATTTCAGAAAATTGTACTAATTTAAACTGTTGCCAACTGTATAAAAAGGCAAGCAATAATGTTTGCTTCAAATTAAAAATTTATTTACACGTGACTATTATAAACAGGAAAAAAACTTTCAAATTAGAATTAAATAATTACGTATAAAAAGCAGGAACTTATTAAAAATTACGTCATAAAAAGTATACACGTGAATTTTAAAAGAGAAAGGATATTGTAAAATAATAAATTCATTAACATGCGTTAGAAGTCTTAGGAGTAATTACGTCATATTTACGTCACATTATAGTTATTACATAAAATGAACACAAAATAATATTGCAAAAAAGTTTAAATTTAGAAATTGCTCTAGACATTTATTTGATATTTTGAGAATTAATTTAAAATGTCTCATTTAAAAGAACTTTCTTTTCGCTTTGCTAAAAAAATACCTGGAGACAAAGACGCTCTTTACATAATTCCTTTTATATTAGCTTATTTTGAAATGTTGTTACACGTGTATACGTCATCAAGTTATTTTTATTTCGACGTTTTATTTGTGTTTTTATTAATGTTGTACGAATTTATTTGTTCTTTCGTTATTTAAAATAAAAATTATATCAATTTGTATAATTTGGCGAGTGGTTTGGCGATTTATATAATTTGGCGAAATTGGTCGACAGGATAATGAAGTAGTACCGCAGCGGATTTGGCATTAAAATTTCCCAATCAAAGAGAAATTAATAGAAATTCGTTTATAGGGAGATCGCCACTGTTTTTTAAACTATAATTCAATCTTTCGAAATCTTTTTAAAGCCGATCAAATTGGCGTGCATCTAGAGTCTGCGGTGTCTGGACGGGGATTGGCGAGCGTAGCTCGTAGGAGGCCGAGCTCCCTAGTTTATTAAAAAGAAACAGTAGGGTAACAGCGAAACTAATTAGGACATTAAATAGAATAACTCAAAAAGTTTTTTCTGCAGTATGTTTCTGACCATAGATGGCGCTACATGTCATGCAAAGGAATATTAAAGCATTTTAGTTATTTCAATGGCGGATCGCGTGAAGAAAGCTCAATGTGTTGCGTGGTTTATCGAAACAAAATCCGATACGGAAACACAACGGAATTATCGAACGACGTATGGGGAATCGCCACCATCTCGGTCAAGCATTCGTGAGTGGTATCACAAATTTATGACAATGGGTAGTGTGGAACATAAAAAAGGATATGGTCGCCCTAGAACTAGCGAAGAAAGTGTGGAACGAATACGTGAAACATTTCGTAGGAGCCCTACAAAATCAGTTCAACAGGCATCCCGGGAGCTACAAATGCCAAGATCCACTGTACACGATGTGCTTCATAAACGATTGCGACTTACAGCCTACAAAGTTCAGATTCTGCATGCGTTACAACCGGATGATTGTGCGAAGCGTTATGGATTTGCAGTTGACATGCTGCATCGTTTGGCTGCCGATTAACATTTTCTGAAACGAATACTGTTTTCCGATGAATCAACGTTTCATGTGTCCGGAATGGTCAATAAACATAACGTTCGATTTTGGGGCTCCAAACAACCACATGCCATACGTGAACTCCAACGGAGCAGTGAAAAGGTGAACGTGTGGTGCGGATTGCTTCACGATCGCATCTTTGGACCTTTTTTTTTTTCTCAGAAACGACTGTGACCTCAAGTACCTACTTAGATATGCTTGAGATTTATGCATTCCTACAACTGCAAGACCTTCAACCGAATGTCCTTTTCCAACAAGACGGTGCACCTCCTCATTGGGGATTGACAGTTCGTGAGTCGCTGAATAATTCTTTTCCACAGCGTTGGACTGGCAGGGATGGTCCCATTGCATGGGCACCCCGGTCTCCTGACCTAACACCACTGGATTTTTTTCTTTTGGGATTATGTTAAAGATACTGTATACCGAACGCAAGTTAACAGTCTCGAAGAATTAAAGCAAAATATCCAAACAGCTGTAGCTACTGTTGATGTTAGCATGCTGAAACGGTCGTGGATGGAATCGGGCAATTCCACGGTTACTCTTGTTACATTTATGGTGGTGTTTTAACATAGAAATGCATTACTTTTGATGCCGTTTTTTTAAATGCACAGAATTTTTTGCTGTATAATAAAGAAGAATGCCTACTTTTTGTATTTGTGCAAGAAAAACATGATAAACTTTATTAGTATTATAGACTGAGTCATCTAAAGTATGGTTACTCTTGTTACCTGAAAAAGACATAAGTTTTTTATTCCTCTACATTAATGACTATTTTATCTAAACTACATACCAAAATCTTCAAATTTAAAATTATTTCAAAAAAGGAATGATTACTTATTAAATGACAGCCATCTAAAAGTTTTAAATTCTAATATATTATTTAAAATTGGAAAAAAAAAGGTTACTCTTGTTACAAAAAAATGGTTACTCTTGTTACATTCCCCTTTAAAGATTTGGTAAGAAAGTTATAAGGCACATTATGAGTACAAATAATTATATAATAATGCATTTATTAAATTTTATCAAAGGAAAAATGATTTCTAGAGTTTACAAGTGATGGTAAACTCAATATTTTTACAATTTATACCGCCCCTGGTGGTAAACATTGAAACTAAAATATATATGGCGCTAAAGTTTGAAAAGGATGAAGGTTAGAAAAGTTGCTAAAAATACAGAAGTTAGAGCCCAGACGGGTAAATAATGTACGATTTTTTGAAATTTTTCGTATGATCGCAAGTGTTCTGCTAGAAGTATGCAAAATTTCACATCTCCAATTTAATTAGAAGCTGAGTTAGGAAAATTACTTAAAATACACAATCAGAGCACAGGGGGGTAAATATAAGACTTTTTCAAAATTTTATGATTTGTCGTTTGATGTGAGGTGTTCAGCTATAAGCAGGGCTGCAGATTAGGAGTCAGGCTTATTTTGAGCGAAAGAGTCAGAGTCGGATCTGTTAAAATTCCCGGAGTCAGAGTCGTCCATTTTACAAGCAGATCTGCGTTGTCAGAGTCAGGCCCATTTTTGAGCAAAAGAGTTGGAGTTGGATCCTGTTAAAATTTCTAGAGTCGGAGTCGTCCATATTTCCCACCGACTCTGCAGCCCTGGCTATAAGTATCCAAAATTTTAAGTCTTCAACTTAAGCTCAGTTTAAAAAAAAGCTCAAAATGCACAAGTTAGAGCCCAGAGGGGTAAATATAAGACTTCTTCAAAATTTTAAGAGTTGTCGTTTGATGTGAGGTGTTCAGCTATAAGAATCCAAAATTTCAAGTCTTCAACTTAATTAGGGGCTCAGTTAGAAAAAATAAGCTTAAAATACACAAGTTAGAGCCCAGAGGGATAAATATACGACTTTTTCAAAATTTTATGATTTGTCGTTTGATGTGAGGTATTCAGCTATAAGAATCCAAAATTTCAAGTCTCAAACATATATAGTTTCTGAGAACGGGCTCTGTGACGGACGGACAGACAGACAGACAGAGGACTGAGACGAATAGGGTTTCGTCAGATGAACGAAACCATAAATACTTAACTGCTTTATAAACCTTGGTATCTTCTAAATTTGCTTGTTCTTAACATGTAGAATTATTAAAAATATTTACTATGAGTAAAAAAAAAAAAAAAAAAAAAAAATCCTGGCATTCTATAGAACAAGAACATGTTAATTTGTTCCTTAATTTATGCTGAGTTGAGTTGTTAATATGCCAAACTTCTGTTTAACTGTTTATAATAGCTTCAAGTTTCATGTAGCTATTACAGGTAGTGTTGAAATGATGAAAATTGGTTAAAATCATTTAATAAATTAAAAAAGTTGTGGTTACTCTTGTTACAAAGAATCTAAAGTTACTCTTGTTACAAAATGAAATTTAAAGTAATAAGTCATAATTTTCATAAATTAATATCATACTGTTGAAGATTGCACAAATAACAGATAAGCAACACATCTATATGGATAATTGTGATTTTAATTTATTTTTTTCTCCTTAGATAAACTTTTATATGTTTTTGGTTACTCTTGTTACATGTAAAAGAACAAATTTAATTAACCTTTTTAATTAAAATATTATGTACATATATATATTTTTTAAATATTAACTAATAAAAAGATACTTACTACTACTGTAAAAAATAAAACTGTAGCAAAACAAACAAAACTATTATGATTGATTGGCATTTGAAATAGTATGAAATTCAGGCATATTTGCTGCTAAAAAAAAATGTTATTTTGTAACCCATTTACAAAAAAAAAATACATATAAATATAGAAAAATACCTCAATTTTATTTTTCTTTGGACTTTTTACTAAAAAAAGATATATAATACACCTATGTCTTAAGAAGAAAAAAAAACGTTCATGATGTCCTACTTTGCATGGAATTGCCCAATTGGAATATTGTCTTGATATTGTTCGTGCTACGAAAGGGTCTCATGTAGAAATTTCCTAAGTGTGGAAAAGTATTCCCAAGCATTTTTTATTTCTATTTTTTCCATTAAACAATTTGTAAAGTCTACCTGAACTCGACAACACGATATTTTCTTTTCATTGCCGCCTTTCGGCGTTTGTTTACGTTTTTACCGCCACGGTTGGATGGTTGCATATCGCGTTTCGGTTGTGGACTGTATACGGTAATTTTACTTGTGATCGCATTCGCTCGTATTCATTTTTTTTAAAGATAAGTATTTAAATTTAATTAACAAATAAAATCATCTTTTTAAGTCATTTTTATATTAAAGTAATTTTTCTAAAGTCATCGTAATATTTATTAAATGTTATTCAAATTATAAGTAAATGTTAAGTATCTTCCGACTTATGCAAATTGCGTAGTCGATTCTGATTGGCCGATAGGTTTTCGTCCTGATTTAAAGGGACAGCGATTTCATGTTTTCGGTGCAAGGTGTGCGATGTCTAATAGCTGACTTATGGTACTGTCCGGTATACTTTTATGAAGTTTCAGCGAATATAGAAAGGTATATGGCTAAATACCGATATAATTGTAAGAACTTAAAGTTTATTAAGCATAATGGTTTAGTAAGAAGACGTTTCATCGAAAAATTGTTAATTAAATCGGCGATAGAGTTGTGTATATTTCAAGTTGCTTAAATATTACTTATGTCGTCGAATAATGCAGTGCTCTCGAGTTCGGGTAGACTATCGTCGCAAGTGTCCATTAATTTAATCCTGGAACGAAGTCACGTTCATGTATTTCAAGCTCCAATAAAGGAAACCTTCTTCTGTTCATCATTTTGGCACATTACTGTAAGTACATTTTACACTTACCTTATCACTGAAACATCATATAATATATATAGGATTCATGAAGTTGCATATATTTCAACATATTCTTATTCAAAGTTATTATTTTAACAATATTTTCAAAGTTTCATATATAACTTAAACTAATTTGTCAAGTCACTCTGCTGAATTTTTACGTGGGAGGTGCAAGCAACCTACACCCCCCCCCCAACACTAAGGTAATAACTTAAGTTATAGGAAAAAAAAACTTTTTGAGTTATTCTATCTAATGTACTAATTAGTTGCGCTGTAACCCTATTGTTTCTTTTTCAATAAATTTTTGAAGTTGTACGGATCTTTCTCGGACACCCTGTATATATGTATATATATATACATGACAAAACTATAGTTAAATCAAACTAAAACCGACAAAACAAAAGTTATTTACATTAAATTTATTTAAACAAGTTCAATATGAAACATTTTTATCTTAAAAGAATATTCAACATAAAAAAGCATTTTTCGAAATTTCATTTCATCGCCAACTGTTGATAAATCGCCAAATAAATGAAATTTTCATTCTTTTTTTTTACGAACGCTCTATCAAGGTTCCGCCCAAAAATTTTTTATAAACATATATATCCACATGAGAAGAACCCTTTGTAATTTTTTCAGATTTTTCTGAATATGCCCGTATGGAGACCTTCCTTGTTAGTAATATTTTGCAACGAGCTTCAGCTATTCAAGAATGTTCTGTGGGAATAAAAAAGAAAGAGACAGGGATATTTTCTTATATATGAAGAAGTGCAATTGCATCTTTTATAGAAATGCAAAAGACATTTTGTAAAACACTGACACACACACGAAAGAAACTATCGCCGAATTTTGCGATTTTATCCCAATCGAATGATGGATTTTGTGGTTTTTTCCGACAATCAATTGACGATTTTCTCAATATTTCATACTTTTATCTCTGTCAACTGGTGAATTTCATGTTTTTTTCTTGACGCAATCGAATTTCGCAATTTTTTTCCTGCAGCTGATTAAAGAATTTCGAGATATTTTGCACAATTCACTAACGAATTTCACACTTTTTAATTTTGACCTATAGGCGAATTTTGCGATATTTTCCTTCTTCTTCGACCGATTGGCAAAATCGTTTTTTTCACACAACTGATCCACGAATTTAGTGTTTTTTTTTTTTTTCACTGATGACTGATTGGCAAATTTTTCCATTTTTTTCACAACGAATCAAAGAATTTCCTGATCTTCTCTTATTCTTGCGACTGATTGGATCAACGAATTTTTTATTTCTTCCATTGATCCACCAAAGAATTTTGCAATTTTTTAGCCGTGACCAATGGGCAGATTTCATGATATTTACTTTCTATCGATAGGCAAAAATTGTGGATTTTTTCCTTGACTGATTGACAAATATCAGATTTTTTTCCTACCCTCACAGCCGATTGGGAAATTTTGCAAAATTATTCCTTGTATCCGATAAGCAAATTTTTCAGCCGCTTCAAGAAAATAGTACATTTTCTCTGCTACTGATCGACAAATTCCGCAATATTTTCTTTCTTCTGATTGAAAAATTTTTTTGCTTTTTCTTGTGAACAAACACAATTGGTAAAAATCACACTTTTTTCGGTGGCCGATCGACTAATTTCACATTTTACCAGCAACAGATTGAATTTCGCGATATTTTCTTTCTGTTGATTGGAAAACTTTGGGGCTTTTTTGCAAGCAATTGGCCAAATCTCTGGTTTTTTCCAAGAATGATCAATGAATTTCCAATTTTTTTTTTTACCTGCAACCGATTTCAAAATTTCACAATATTTTTCTTACCAGTAAACAAATTTTTGCGGCTTTTTCTTGAGATTGATGGGAGAATTTTTTTTTTTTTTTTTTTTTTTTCTACTACTGATCGACGAATTTCGCAGTTTCTTCTGACAATCACAGATAAATTTCATGATTTCTTTTAACTGCGACTAATTTGCAAATTTTACAATATTTTTCCTTGTACCGTAGGTAAATTTTGCGGCTTTTTTTTTTTGTGACCGATTAGAGAAAATCATGGGTTTGTTCCGGCGATTCACTGACAAATTTCAGGTTTTTTTGACTTACGACTGATTGGCGAAAATCGCAGATTTTTTTCTACAACTATTCATCAAATTTTGTATGTTTTTCTCCAACAGGCTGAAGAATTTCACGATTTGTTCTTCATGATTGAGTGACGAATTGCAGAAGTTTTTCTTGTGACCAATTGAGGAATTTTGAAATCTTTTTAAATGAATAATTAAAGAATTTTGTGATTTTTTCCCCCCGGTAATTGAGTAACGAATTTCGTGATTTTTCTTTCAACTGAATTGAGAGTTTTCTTGAAAATGAGAATTTGAAATATTCTGTGATGTACGTCATGTTTAAAAGCATATGCTGCTTTGGGGATTAGAATAATAATAATAATAATAATAATAAAAAAAAAAAAAAAAAAAAAAAAAAAAAAAAAAACCAAGAGATTAGGAAGTCCCACTCACTAAAGTGTCAACTATCAATAACTTTAAACAATAAATTTTACAATACATTAATAAACAGAAAAAAAGATCTTGGACATTTATTTACATTGTTTTTCTTAATTATCCCTCTCAGCTGGTAAAAGTTTGTGACGTCAATTGAAACTGCATATCAACAGATTTTTCAACTTTTTTTCTCTTTTAATATGTCATTATTGTTTAAGAGCATAACTGTTATTTTAACTAGTGATATAACTAAAAAGTAAAGATACAATACAGATAAACATCAAATTAAAAATCACCTGATGACATAACAATAACAAATGCGTGTCATCTGACGTCAAGTGAAAGTGACGCCATGATCATGCAATTTAGGTTTTAAAGTCTGTAGTTTATTTGGCGACAGTTTTTTCTTACAGAAAATGGTCGGTCGATGGGATAATGGAGACATAACAAAAATATTTTGACCAATCGGAATTACAACCCTTTTTTTATTGTATTCATATACTTTTATTACATCATGTTAAGAACTGGTTTGTCATCTACCGGGTGTCCCAAAAAGGACTGACTGATTTTAAAATTCAATAACTTGCAAACGGTGACAGATATTTAAAAAATTCTTGCAGGAGGGTTATGCATAAGGTCAAAAGTTTTATTACAGTGATTTTCAATTTTAGTTCGAATTACAAACAATAGATGGCGCTGTAAGCAATAGTCGCTAAATACAGGCTCGATTTCTGGTCCTTTCTGTTGTTCCATGCTGAAAAAGGAGATGGAAATGTATTATCCGGGCCACGAAGTACCAAAAATCGAGCCTGAATTCAGCGTCTATTGATCGCAGCGCCATCTATTGTTTGTAATTCGAACTAAAATTGAAAATCACAGTAAAAAAACTTTTGACCTTATGCATAACCCTCCTGTAAGAATTTTTTAAATATCTGTCACTGTTTGAAAGTTATTGAATTTTAAAATCAGTCAGTCCTTTTTGGGACACCCGGTACCTTCAAAAACAGGTCAGATGTTGAATGTTTATTATTAATAATAATATAGCAAAAAAATTATTCTTTTTATGAAAAAAAATTACAAAATACACAAATTTTTGGTAGCATATTTTTAGCATCACATCAACAATAGGAGAATTAATTAAAATGAATTAAAGATATAACAAATTTTAAAGAGCAAGATGAAAATAAAAATGCATACCAGCAGATTTAGGGGTGCTTTGGGCAATCACAGCATTCAGGGCTCTTATTTTATCCTGAGAAACAGTCTTGATGGTTTGTGTTACAACAGGTTTTTTCATAACTGTAGACTCATCAAAACTTTTTCTTTTGACGACTGTTTTCATGGGAGCACTATGAGAGCAATATTGTTATTCAGCATAATGCTATTAAATAATTTCATCTTTAAACAAACAATAAACAATAAATGATAGAGCGGAGAAGTTAATCACTTCATAATCAATTTAAAAGAAAATTGTGAAACGGTTAGATAACTTTGAGTCATTAAAAAAAGGCTTTTCTTTAAATTTAATTATTTGAATTATTTAAATTTTATAGATAAAAATGAAAAGTGCTCAGATTTTCAAAATTGAAACTTTTCTTATATTTCATTACATCATTACTCAAAATTAATTGAGGATGTGAATTTCAAAACTCACCTTATCCAGAAAATAAAATTTTGGGAAATTGCGAAAAACCTCCGACTGCTCCATTGATTTACATTGTAAACCAAGATTTTAAAATGCCAAAAAAATAGACAATAAAACTAGTTTTTTTGCAGATTGTAGTGTGTTTTTCCAATGCAGGTTCACCAATAGAATAGATTGGATAGAGAAAACTCAATATTTAAAATTTTGGATAAGGCGAGTTTTAAAAATCACGTCCTCAATTGTATAGGGAAGACCAGGGCTAGTAGGTGGAGTTTTCAGTTATTGATTTTTATTAATTTTTTGTTTAAGTTTAACAAAATTTAACTGCACTTTTAAAGTACAGACATTTGGCTATAAATACTCAGAGATCTGAGTTTGTAGCTTTTGTAATTACTGCTTAGCAGAAACCTGAAATAAGAGAGAAAATATGTGCCAACCTACTCCGTCGTGGGGTAAGTTGCCTATATCTAAGGGGTGAATTGGCACACGCTTTATAAAAGTTAAATGAAACTCAAATAGGACACTCAGTTAAGAGAAATCAATTTTATTATTACCAGCTACTTTAAACAAAGGAATTATCCCCGTACAATGTAAATTCTAAATTATACAGCCATAAAAAGATAATGAATAAAACATCAAAACATTTCTTTTTGTACATGTAAACAAAGTTTCCTTTATTCTTTCTTTACCTTTGGCCAATTATTACTATTGCTTTTGTTTTCTTCTTTTTTGTACTTCATCTTTTTTCGTCTCTAAAAATTTCTTTCCCTCTTTCAATGTCTTTAGATTTGGCGAATCTGTCCATATTCTTATGGTTTCCTTTTTCCTATGTTTATTTTCCCCTATTTTCTTTCTTGGTTCTGTCTTTTTTAATGATCTAACATCCCTAGGATTTAATGATCCAATATCCTAAGACAAAATCATAGGAGTTCATCGACTGTTGGAAATAAAACCGAAAAAGGTTGATGCTAAATCATTTGAACATTCAGTTTTTCGCCTGTCATAGGTGAGATATGAACACCGTCAAGCGGTTGAGCTACATAATTTTCGTAATATCGGATCAGGCTTCTCTAAGGAATATGAAAAGCTTTAGCAGTTTGCCTAATAAATCGTCCATTAACACGACATCCACAGTATTTCTCATAACATTCTTCAGTATTTTAGCCTGTTCTGTTTTACTT
The DNA here is from genome assembly GCA_963932465.1 of Maratus speciosus. Lineage (NCBI taxonomy): Eukaryota > Metazoa > Arthropoda > Arachnida > Araneae > Salticidae > Maratus > Maratus speciosus. The sequence goes on along the minus strand of OZ010800.1, from coordinate 360,706,599 downwards.
TCGTTATTTATGCATTTTCTGTAAAAAAAAAAAAATAATAATAATAATTCATCTAATGGGATAAAATAGCAGAAAATATTATGAAATTATGTAACAGGTTAGTTCGCACAGCGAGCCAACTTGCCCTGCATTGAATGTGCCTACTAGCCCCAAAATGAATTTCTTCACAAAATAGGAGATGTAACCTTCTAAACATAAGCAATCCAAGTAAATCACTTATGGAACAGGTAGACTACAAAAAACTACACAAGTTAAATCACAATTATTAAGATAAGTATTAGAAATTAGGAAAATAATGAAGAAACCAAAAATTACTTATCAATGCAAAAAAAAAAAGAAAAATTGTAATAAATGTCTACTGCACGTGGATAAAGCTGCAAAACTACAATGGGTATTGTAGAAAGCAAAAAGAAAGGTACTCTGTGACTGACTGCAACATATATCAACAAACAAGCAAATTATGAGGACTGCGCCTACCCCTGTAGCCAACTAGCCCTGGTCTCCCCTAGTAGTTGTATCAATTCAATTTTAACAGATAATAAATTATCTATGACAAGAATTTGTACTTAGGATTGAAATACAACAGAAAGAAAAGGGGGATAAGAGTGACAATGAATATAGAATATTAAGACAATTGAAAAGGAAACAGGATTTAACATTTCTACATACAGATAAAACGGGAAAAATTGCAATTATGGATAAAAACGAATATGATACAATGATGGAACAAACAATCAAAGAAATGGGAACTGAAATAGTTAAAAAGGATCCAGTAAATAAACTAACAAAGAAAGTAGATGAATTGATTAAAAATGGAAAATGGCCATGTAGAACGAAACCAATTAAACGAAATTTTACACCAAACACACCAGTAATTTTTGGAAAACTAAAAGACCATAAAAATCCATATGAAATAAGACTGATAGTTAATAAAAAGTTAAGCCCAACTTACGACTTAGAAAAATTTATGAGAAAGCAATATGATGCAATGCTCCCCCCCTCTGAAAACTCAATTAATTCAACATGGAAATTTGTACAAATATTAAAAGAATATAAACCGCAACCAGATGATTATATGATAAGTCTAGATGTAACTAATTTATATCCATCAATTGACCTTAAAGAAATGACAGAAGAATTTAATAATACCATACAAGATCTATACACAGAACCAGAAATCAGAAATACAATGAAAAGAGCAACAAACTTAATTTTAAATGAAAGTTACTTTAAATTTAATAACAAAATATATAAACAATTGAAAGGTGTACCTATGGGGTCATCCATATCCAATGTAATTGCAGAATGGAAGATGCGAAAATTGGAAAAAATTATAATTCAAGATTATGAAAATGAAATACGTTTATGGGTTAGGTACATGGATGACATTTATATTATAACAAATAGAACAGTAAACCTAAAAGATCTATTAAATGAAATTAACCAATATGATGAAAATATACAGTTTACTTTGGAAGAAGAAAATAACCGGTCTTTGGCATATTTAGATGTTAAAATAATGCATAAAAATAATGAAATACAAACAACAGTATATAGGAAACCGACGGCAAACCTTACAATAATCCCAAGAACAACAAATACCCCTATTACATATAAATTAGCGGCAATAAATACTTATATTAATAGAGCAATTTATATATGTTCAACAGAAGAATTACTAAACGAGGAACTAAAAATAATCGAAAAAATAGGTCAAAAAGCAGGACATTCACAAAAGACAATACATAAATTGATTACAAGGGTTAAAGAGAGAGTTAACCGGATTCAACCTGCTCAAAGAAAACAAGAATATGCACCCCCCCTCCCATTTATGAATGGACTATCTTTAAAGTTAAAACGTGAAATGAAAAAGCTAGGGAAACAAGTCCCAATAACCCCCAACCCATCTTTATTTAATCTACTAAGAAATGATGTTGAAAAATACCCAGAACTACAAACAGCAGGAATTTACAAAATTAAAGGAAAAAAATACTGAAAATGAAGAAATAAAATATATTGGCATGACAAAAAGAAAGATAAGTGAAAGATTAAAAGAGCATATATATGATTTAAAAACCAAAAGCCAGAAAACCGCTATTTCAAGACTAAATATAAGAACCCCCTTGGACTTAAACACAATAACAGTGGAAAAGTTAGCTAATTATAACAATTTCCAGAGCGCATTACTACGAGAGGCAATAGAAATCGATTTAGAGGATGAGAACTTATGTAACGATATGACACATGCTACGCTGGATAACAGATGGAAAAAAATTTTACATGAAAGGGAAATTTTGAAAATAAGGGGGAAAAGAAAGGGAAAATAGAAATGATCTCAGGCCAGAAAAACTTCGAATCTTTAGTTGAAACTGAGGACGCCCTAGTGAAGGGTGAAAACGTTATTTCTCTTTATATAATGCAGCAAGCATAATAGTATACATCTGAACTTATGATGAATTTAGTTAACTAGAAAAACATTAGGATAAGACGAAAGAACTATGAATGTTGGAAAATAATATAGTAAGTTATATATGAATTTTAGAACTTTTTATGTTTTTAAGGATTAAATGAAATTGAAACTTTTAAATAGACAAGAATGGAAAATAGGATAATGTGTTAAAAATAACTTATAAAGGAACGAACTTCTATAAAAAGATACTTAGAAGAATTGAAAATTTTTATTATGGAAAATTGAAGAGATTTTATAGACTTAAAACTATATCCACAATTTGGAATGAATTGTACTGTAAATTTATGAAATATTTGTGAACGGACGAAATACAAAGTATATAAATGGATAGTAAAAGGGAATACTAAGTGAAGTTAAATGTAATGTTTTTTTTATATAGAACTGTAAAATAATATATTTTTTTAAAAACAATTTAAAATGATGTGGCCTTTTTTAATATAAATAAAGAAAACATTAACAAAATGAAAATGCTTTTAAATATATGAAGGATGTATACAAAATAAAGTATTTCTGCACATGGAAAATAAAGTAAAACCTGATAATAAGGTAAATAACTTAAAGTTATGGATTATATGTAAAATACAGGTTTTAAATAAACAGATTTATCTGTGAATAACTTATTAATACCAATATAATTGCACTAAAACGATAAACAGATGCAGTTAAAATAAATATAGGCAATGTCAAATAAAATATGTTCTAGAAAATCAATACACTGAACACTTTTCAAAAATATCAACGTACAAGTAGGCTATATTTATAAAAATTTAATATGCAACACTGCATCATCAACTAGCTAGAAACATTTTGTAAATACCCCTTTCTTCTTTAAATAAATAAGAAATCAATTGCATTTACAGACACAAATTTTCTTGGTAGACAAAGCAAACATTCTTAGTGCTTTTTACATTAAATATATTGTATGAGTTTTAATAATACAATTGTGGGGGTGTAAAAAAAAAATCATGATTTCCTAAGTCATGAAATCTAAGAAACTCTCAACTCATCTCTCCACAAAAACACTTTCTTTGAAAATTATCAAACAAAAAAGTATATTTTAGGAATAAGCATTAAATATCACTTAATAAAAAGTATACATATATATAAATACAAAAATATTAAATAAAAATGTTTAAATGCCAACTTGAACATTAACAATTATTTTATTTGTAAATTTAGTTAAACTCCTTATAATGATAACATACAATTTTTGAGTAAGTATATTTTATTGGGAGTACAAATTAATTCGGTCCGTTTTCAATAGATGGCTCTGGCTGATTTGTTTACTGAATAATGATAGATGTTTTTGGCATTGTTAGAAAGGTTTGACCTTTGTCAACCATATTCAGTCAACGAAGCTTCGAGTTTTATACAACAAAATTGGTTTTCTGAGCATTCAATATGTCGAGTTTTGTGCTAAATAAACAACATTTGCGGGAAGTTTTGATTTTCTTTTTTAATTGGAAGAAAAGTGCCGCTGAAGCGCATCGATCGCTTGTGGAAGTATATGGTGAATCTGCGCCATCTGATAAATCATGTAGAGAGTGGTTTCGACGCTTCAAAAATGGTGATTTTAGTGTTGAAGACAAGGAGCGCCCGGGCCAGCCGAAAAAGTTCGAAGACGTCGAATTGGAGGAATTGCTCGATCAAGATCCGTGCCAAATGCAACAAGAGCTTGCAGGATCGTTGGGAGTCACTCAGCAAGCAATTTCCGTGCGCTTAAAAAACATGGGAATGGTTCAAAAGCAAGGAAATTGGGTCCCATACGAGTTGAAACCGCGCGACGTTGAAAAGCGATTTTTCATCAGTGGACTGCTGCTCGAACGACAACAAAGGAAAGGTTTTTTTGCATCGAGTTGTTACCGGAGACGAAAAGTGGATACACTACGATAACCCCAAGAAGAGAAAATACTATGCTCGGCCTGGTGAATCATTGCCATCGACGTCAACATCAACGCCAAAGTCGAATATTCATGGTCTGAAGGTAATGCTGTGCGTTTGGTGGGATCAGACTGGGATAGTGTACTATGAGCTGCTAAAACCTGGCGAAACAGTTACTGGCCAACGCTACCGGCTGCAATTAATGCGTTTGAGCCGAGCATTGCGTGAAAAACGGTCGGCCCCATGTGGCAATTGTCATTAAAAATTACTTGGAAACGTTGAAATGGGAGGTCCTACCCCACCCGCCGTATTCGCCAGACATTGCTCCTTCTGATTATTGGTTGTTCCGACGGATGCATCACGATTTGGCTGGACACCGCTTCACTTCTTCCGAAGAAATTCAAGAATGGCTCGATTCATGGTTTGCGTCCAGAGAGGACTCATTTTTCAGAGATGGAATCCGAAAATTGCCAGAAAGGTGGACAAAGGTTGTGGCTGCCGATGGACAATACTTTGAATAACATGTTTTTTCATTTTGATAATAAATAAAATGTTTTTTTAACGAAAAAAAAACGGACCGAATTAATTTGTACTCCCAATACATTCTACAAAAGTTACTTACAAAAAGTGCATATTTCCACAAAACTTGTAAGTTTTGTAGTGCTTTAGGTAAAGATTCAAACAAAACATCTACATCTTAAAGGGGCTACACCATTTTTTTTTTCTTTTTTGGTCCCTTAAAATACTTTTATAAGCAAGAAAATCATATTTTAATAGTTAGAAATTATTAGAGTACCATAGCAAATAAACTGTAATGAAAATTTTAGAAGGTTTTTTTTTTTTTTTCCTTTCCTTTTCAGGACAGCATTTCCAAAATTGGTGGATACTTTAACTCCACCTATTTTCAATCAATCAACTTTATCTTTTTGAAAATTGTCATGTATTTTTCTAGTAAACTACACAGTATTTTTAAAAAATATATATTGATACCTTGCTTTTCTGTGTAACTTAAGTAATGAGATTTTTGGTTGAAAATTTATATTTTAATTTGAATTGATGCCATTTCACAATAATAATAATTTTTAATACTGCTATGTATTTCATTAGCTTTAGGACTAAAAAAATTTTTTTCTCTCTCTCTTTGTTCCAGATAAAGTCTATGATGAGATATCACATCAATAGCTTGGCTCTTCTTTTTTTTTTCCGAAAAGTTACTGTCCATCAGTTATCACCATTTTTTAATATATCAACATAAAACGAGGGGTTCGACAACTCTATAAATCTGGTACACAGCAGATTTACCGCTATGTAAATCAAGTTAAAATCAGTAAATCAAGAAATCTTGATTTAAATAGTAAATCCTGTCATAAATCAGTAAATCAATGTAAAATCAATAAATCCTATAAGAAATCAATTATTTTTTTAATAAATCAAGTTACAATCAGTAAATCAAGATTTAAATTGTAAACCCTGTAAATCAATCCTATAATCAATAAATCAGTGTAAAATCAACAAATCCCATATAATATTTACGAAATCCTGTATAAATATTGGAAATTCCGAGGGAAGATCATTACATTTCAAAAATCATCTAATAAATCCGTAAATCTTAACTTAAAATCGATTAAAATTTGATACTTTATCCATGGCGAGATCTATGGCGTGCACGTGTTCATTTTACAACGCATCTCGCATTTTGGAGGATGAAGTGAAATGAGCAAAATAGTGGACCTGTAACGGACTTAATAATAATTTATAATACCGATTAAAACAATAAAAAGTAATTATAGTAAAACCTGTGAAAATGGAACCTGTCTATAACGGAATCTCCCTTAAAGGAAAAATTTTTATGGTTGCCATGAAATAAAAAATGAACTATAATTACACCTGTTAAGACAAAAACTTCTCTAAAATGGAATTTTCTCCAGTTCCATTCGTCGTAGCAGGTTTGGTCTTATAAAGGATGTGGTACTAGCTATGGGAAAAGCTTGTTTAAAATGAAATTTTGCACATTTTTTTCGATTTCGGCTTAGCAAGTTGTTCAAGAATCATTTATTTTTAGTGTGATAAGTCGAGAAAAATAATTATTTTTTTCCGATTTAAATACATGATTGCTTTTGAGACTTATGAATGTGAAGTTTTTAAAATTTTATTGCATTGTAATGTGAGATTTATTTGTTTACGTGTTTTTCTATGAATATTTTAATAAAATAATATTGAAAATTTAGTTATTTTTGCTAACTAACAAAGCTTAATGGCTCTTTAGTATGTTTTTAAAATATTTCGTTCCATATAAATACGATTGAAATCTGAAAGTATTACAGTATTTATTTATGTAAAAAAATAAATAAATAAATAAATAAAAATAAGATCATAGTTATAGCTTTCCTCCATGTCGTATCTAGACTTATCATTTTAGAACAATTTCGGATCTCTTGGGCTAATAAAGGGTTCGCAAAACGACATCATGCATCCTCACGGGAAAAGACTTGGGGTGAAGCTTAAGCCCGACGCTCAGGCTGGGTCAGGTCTTCTCTCTTTAAGAGCCGGGCCCTGTTCTGATCTTACAATTTTTTGCAGATTCGGGTCGGGCCAAACTTCTTTTTCTTCCAGGTTGAGCCAGGCCTGAACTTCATTCATCCTAGAGGTCTTCACTGGCCAAAATTTCTAGGTTGGAGCTCGGTCCGGAATAAAAGCTAAATGTTCGGTCCGTGTCAACCCGTATGATAAGCATTATTTGTCCCGACCACGACCCGTGCACTCCTGAATTCTTGTCCCCGAGCCCAAGTTGGTTTGGCATCTTACTTATTCATAAAAATTATATTTATGCTGCACGTTTGTTTAGTGAAATCTTTAGATTTTTTTTATTTTTCGATTTTAATGATTTTTTAAAAATTTTATTTGATTTGATAAGTTACAGAGATGAATTGTAGAGCTTTAAAAATATGATTTTTCTTTTATCATCCGTTTCTTTCATTCTAAAGAGATTTTCTTATTGTATTTTCAGTTGAATGTAATTGTCTAAGTGATACTTTTTACGTAGTGTTTATGTACATAAATTTTAATGCCTAAATGGTCATTAAAATTATGGTTTTTCTGTATTCTTGAATTTCGAACATAATCTGAAAATAAAATATAAGCATAAGTAAGTGTGCTTTAGGAATAATTTTAATTACAAAATGCAGCCTGGGCTCGAGTTGATTTTTTAGCTTTTATACCGGGCTGGGCCAATATTTTTTTTGTGTGTGTATGGGGGGGGGGGGGGGTCGTGTTAGACCTGATCTTGGGCCTAAAAATTTAAGCCCACGCAAAGCTCTAACTGACATAATGAAGGTAGCTTTAATTTTTTTTTTTTTTATGCTTCTTTCAGGCATTATGATCATCTCAATAGTTACTGAATATACCAGGTGTCCTAAAACTGACTGACTGATTTTAAAATTCAATAACTTGCAAATGGTGATAGCTACTTAAAAAAAAAAAAAAAAATGCAGGTGGGTTATGTAGGATGTCAGGAGTAGGGGTGATTCTGTTCCGAATATTCCGAAAATTTAACCCTCTTGCTGCGCATCCCGCGATTTCCATGGCTAATGTAAAAGTAACAAAATTTGAGCAGCCTGCAATTTCCGCAACAAATCTTTTTTTTTTAATCTTTTAATTCTATTTATAAAAAAAACTCTTTCACTAAAATTTTTACATATTTTACCACTAAAATATATGCAAACATGAAATATGTAATAAAATAAATGTGCAATTTTTAAGCTCATTTTGATTTAAAAAAAAAAAAAAGCAGCAAGAGGGTTACATTTTGTTCCAAAACTTTTTTTGGAACCAAACAATTAATTCTAAATCAAATCTCCTTTATTAAATTGAAATGAACTTAGTATTATGAGTGATACGATTTTCCAATATTTTGCCCTCAGTAGTTCGCGGTGTTCATAGATTTTGTTTACGTGACGTCACCTCTGCTTTGCTTAACGTGACGTCACACATAGGTGGCATATAAAATCTCAAATAAATGAATAAATCACAAGTAAATCAGTAAATCACAAATAAATCGCAAATAAATCAGTAAATCCCAGATAAATCAGGAAATCTGTGTACACTTATAATAGATCAATCAGAAATCAGGTAAATCAAATTGATTTGTAAATCTGGTACGCCAAAAACTAGTTTGTCGAACCCCTCGACATAAAATACAGTTTGATACTTCAATATTTGCATAATAATTTTAGTGTAAATGAATTTTTACAAGCACTTTATATTTTTAAAACAAAATTCCCCAAAACAATCTTTAATTTTAGGATAGCAAAGTGGTGTTTCCCTATAAGAATTAATATACAACACTATTACAAATGTTAATTATCTTTTGCATATGTGAGAAAGCACAGCTGGCTAAGGATATACAATGAGAAGAAAAGTATCCACATACTATTAATAAAATATTGTAAGTCAATTCCTTTAAAAAAAATTATTTATAACTTGTTTACAATATATTGTATTTACTTGCATAATTTACACTTCCACAATTTTCACACAAACTTTTAAAATACATTTTGGAGCAAAAGAAAATTTTCTGCATACTTCAAGATTATAAGAACTAGAATTGGTGAAATGGGATTTATATTAATTTAACATCATGTGAATTTCAAGATCTACATTACAATCAAGTTTAATTTATATGAACTGAAATAAAGGATCCACTATCTTTTTCTCCAATTTCTTCCACTTCACCTGCATCAAAAAAGTTGCAGATTGTTAGGTTATAATCAGTCATGATTTAGTTCTTTCTATTGAAAATTAAATCAATCTAAGTTTGACTTGAACAAGCTGAGCAAAAAGAAATATGTTCTGTTCTAAATAATCAAATTGCATAACAAAAAACATTAAAAATAAATTTCAAGGAAAATCTTAAAATTTTTCTTCTTCAAAAAACAATATCTCCAAAGAATGGTAATAGTTCTAGAGCAGGATTTCAAAATTTTTGATGTGAATCCTGCCCTTCTGCATTGAATTTAAAGTCCAGCAATATTTATAGAAAACATCTGAATAATCTTGATTTTCCATTCCTTCCATAAATAACATTATCACTTTAAGGGAAAGAAAGGATCTGGAAAATGATATTATAAGATATGTCAGGGAGGGGGGGGGGGGGGAGGATTAGTTTTGATATCATTATCATTTTTGATCCAAACAAAAATTTCTGTTTTATTTATAATTTGTTTTTTTAACATCAAAATACTCTTATCTTTTTTGTCTTATCTATTTTTCTGAAAATACAAAGTTATTAAAATCATTAAACAACTATAAAATAATTTCATTTCAAAATGTGGAATATCCCAAAGTTTGACATTCTTATTCTTCTTCATACATATGCATATATAACCCGATATTCGAGAAACTGTGTCCGAAGTATGTTTGGAATTATACCTGTTGCTCTTACTAGTAAAGAAAAGAGAAAGATTGTTGTCCATCCATTCTGTTGATAAGAGGAACACCCCCACCCTTGTACAGTGGAAAGTGCAAGAAAACATTATTGCTGTTGAATGCATTATGTAAAAAAATATATTATTACTTTTAAATAGTACCTATCTCTTTTAAGTATTATATGATATAAAGTTATTTCAAATATAATAGTGATATTTTATTGATTTCTCTTCATTTGGATGAATGAAGTATACGAATAATAAATGTATAACCATATCTGTATATCACTGAAAACAAATTGCAAAAATTTAAATAATTTTTAGATATTAATAAAGATATCATTAAGGGGGAGGAGGGTTTGTGGGATGATAACATATGATATCGTAAGGAGTGGAGGGGACTCCATAATTACCAAAAGGTTGATAACGTTATATATGCACAGTCCCTACCCTCTAGTTTTGACAGTAAAATACGTATCAAATAAAGTTTAAAAATTTGTCACATGAAAATGACAGGAAAAAAATTAAAACATGCAACTTTCTGTAAATATAATAAATTATTATTACAACATTTGTTAAACACACAGCCAATGGAACAGATAGATCATAGTAATCCACTGATCGCAGTTGCTTTTCAACCTACCTTGATCACATGGTAGTTCAACAATCAGTAGAAACCAGTCTATTTTGATAACGTAACAGCCAAGAGGGGTAGAAGTATCATGTGATATCTCTTTCATTGGCTGCTGTTAAAACTTTTTTTAAATGAAGGAAAAAGCATTCATACAGTCAAAAATTTCAATCTTCTAAGATAAATATTTTTTCCTTCACCATTGCAGCAAGTTACATAATGTACTGATTTACATTATGTAAGTTACTAGCTAAAGAACCTGGCATTGTCCGGAATTTTAAGAATGATTGTTTAAAGAAATTAATTTTGAAAAACCAACGATTGCGTGTTAATTTACGTAATGTACACTCTTTTTTTTCATTTAATCCGGATGACAGATTACCTACTTATTTAGTAAATATAATCTGGGATCTGGATTGAGACTGAGATTAAAACCTTTTGACGAAAAGTTGTTTCAGAGTATTTTGTTACTTAAATAATTTTGATATGATTAAAGAAAAATGGCAAGTACAAAAATTCTATGGATTAAAACAAAATCTGAAATCTTTATTTCAGTTCATCATTAAGAATGAGTCCTAGGGACATAAACCTTTGTGGAAATTCTAATACACGCACTACACACACACACGTATATATATGGAATAGATTTTAGAATGGTTAAAACAAATTCAGAGATCCTCAAAATGTTAAAATGCCAATATTTCCATAATCGGGTTTTTATCATGTTTTAATACATTTTTTAAAACTCATATGATGTTATATATTCACCTGCTGATGACCATTATATTCCCAGTAAGGCATAATATTTAATATTCACTTTAAAAAAAAAAAATCATCAAACTATTTACTTCATTTTCATTTTTCATGTAGAAATCTTGCAATAGCAAAGTTATGATGTAATTAATATTCACTTTTTTTTAAATTCTTTAAACTATTTATTTCATTTTTCACGTGGAAATCCTGCAATAGAAAAGTTAATTGTTGTGGAAAGAATTTTGTTGCAGATTTTTAAACTGTTGGCAACTGCCATAACAAAAAATGTTTAAATTTGACATTAAATTGGTATTTTTTTATTAATTGAAAATTAACTTTAAATTATTTTGATTCTGGATTACTTTAGTTGCCTTGGCCATCTTTTAACACACGTTTACATAACACATTTCATAATTCTGGCTTCCAAACTGTGAATTTGTATACAATTACATACAGACAGACAAACTTTAATTTTTATATATTAGATTCTCACATAGATTGCATCGGGCCCATGGGTGGGTGAAATAGATAACTATCCCTAACCATCTTAGAACAATTAGAAATTTGATTTAATGGTTATTGTGTTCATGCATAGACAAAAAGTGAGATCTATGCAAGTGTCTATAAAATACAGGGTTCTGTCCTATTTTTTTTTTCATATGATCCTGTTTTTGTGAAATATTCCCTATACTTGTGAAATACCTGTCATAATTTTGTGAATTTGAAATTATTGTTACATGCATTTTCATGTTTATCTATTTTTAATAAGGTTCTTTATATGTAAAAAAGCTAGATAATATTTGGTAACTTCAGCTGTTTTGATAAAGATCTGATTTTATTTTAAAATGAACAAATTTGTGAAAAGTTTAGTTTGGAGATAGAAAAGTTTTATGAAAAGTCTATATTTAAGACACATAATTTTGTGGAATCCAGTTTTATGGTGAAAATGTTTTTGAAGTGTTATTTTAAAGGACCCAAATTTCTCCTAAACAGATCTATGAATATAGAAACATGGTATAGATATGTATGACGCTGGAAATTTGCATATAAATTTGTTGTATTTTGAAATAGTTTTTGTTTCAGTATTTAAAAAATACAGTGAAAACAAAGCACACGCTTTTAGCAGGACAACATTCACAAAACAAAGATCAAATTGCAAAGAAGTAGTTGTCACACAAGATACCACGTACTCTGAAAATACATCATAGATTTATCAACGGAAATCATTAAATGAAAAGTAGATTTTAAGCACTTCACCATTAGTCCCGAGATAACTTGGGAAGATAAAAGCACTGTTTCTTCATATCTGTCGCCGGTGAAGTGGTTAAAGGTGCTCAATAACAAAGAAGTGCAAGAAATAAAATAATAAACTATTTGCAAATTAGGTAAATTCAATAATAAAATATCTTCCAAGTAATTATTCATATAAAAGAATATTGCACTAAATCTTCCTTTACTTTACTTTTAAATTTAGTATAATGCATATGAATACTTTTCTCCTTTAAATTTTTCAACAATATGCAAAATTTGATTTTACTTTTATTGTAACATTCCCAGTAGCAGAATTTTCTGTGTCAATCTGCAGTGAACAAAAAATTTCCTGATCCAACAATGCTGGTCAAAGCCTACTATTGTAAAAAGTAAAAATGCTAAGCCGTAAAATAAGCAAAATTTGCATTAACAAAAACAAAATATACAATAAATCTAGATACGAAGTAAATGTTAGCAACTTTTTTAAGTCCTGCATTTCTGTTTAAGCTGTTAAATTAATCTGTACAGTTTAAAATAATTTGAAGCACCCATTGCTACACTGCACCTTTTCTGCTACTGCGTGTGTTTAGCAATACACATTTTTTTGTGATGATATATTTTATTTGAATAGGATTTAACATAATTAAAAATACACCATAAGGTACTCTTTTTTCCAAGCACTGCACGTGTATGAATACTTTTCCTCTTCACTGTATATTAAAAAATAACTTACGTGTTTTTATTTTTAATAGAATCATTTACTCGTTCCATTTCTGAGTTAAAAGTTTTCACAGCGGTTTTTAACATATCCATTTCTTGCATGGTCCATTTTCCACTAAAAAATTACATATCTTTGCTTTAGGATTTTACCACACAAATGAAATATCATATAAGCAAACATTTTTGTTACGGTCATCAGAGTAACAGATTATTTTTCAAAAGTTTAAGGTATAATCTTATTTGCCATTAAAATTTGCATTATTCAGTTAACCTTAATTTACATACAACATACACATGTATAATCAGGAAAGATTGACATAACAAATTAAATAAAACACATAACTTATTACTGCTACCAGAGGTCGAACGAGGCAAAATTTGGGGCCTATTTAGGGCCCCTTCACAAAAATCAATTTAATAAAACAGACCCCTTCACAAAAATCAATTTAATAAAACAGGCCCCTTCACAAAAATCAATTTAATAAAACGGGTCCCTTCACAAAAATGAATTTAACAAACCCTTCACAAAATTCCTTTTGATAAAACAGGCCCCTTTACAAAATTCCTTTCCATAAAAACTTACTACTACTATTTATTATTTTTATTTTGTTAGGTTTTAAAATGTGTGATTTGTAAATAAAACCAGTTCAGCAGAAAAAAAAACTTTAGCGTAAGGGTTTAAATAAGTTTTTGTTAATAAACGCTTAGTTTGAATTTGAGTTACTCAATTTCAACTTTCATTACAAAATGTTATTTTTCACAAAAATAACTTTTTCTTTTCACAAAATGGGCCTAAAAAAAAAAAACCTGCATCGACCCCTGGCTACTAATCTGCAGTATAGCAAATCATTTCCACACACTTTTTCATTCTAGATGAATAAAATCACATAAAAAATCTAAATACAAAGTCATCACAAAAGAATCATTTAAATTTAACAGAAAAGTAAAAATAATTAAAATGTAGACACAAAAGAAAAAAAAAAGACTAGTTTAAATGAAATTGCTTTAAGGGCTACTTAAAACAAATAATGAAAATTAATTAAAGATGAAATTTGTTTACTTCTGTAATTTAGATCCATGGTGACCAACAAAATGCTTGTGAAGGACGTTTTAATCAAACAACAAGAGACAAATTAATATAACCATAAATAAAAAAATAAAAAAAAGACAAAATTTATTTTCAACATGGATCCAGTAAAATACAACAAAAAAGTATTGAAACTTTAATTACATAACTTTGAAATACATATTGTTATAGAATATAGAGTATCAACGATATAAAATCAAATGACTATTTTTTAATTTATTTAAAAAAAATAAAAATCAAAGTGCAATGAGCTTGTAAACAGAAAATTTTTATGTAGTAAAAAAGAAATTTAATTAAATGTGTTGTAATTCAGATAGTCAAAATAACTTCAGTAACCGAGTTATTAAACTATTTACACTTTCATATAAAATAAATGCAAGAAGAAGCATAATGAATTTCTCTAGATAAAAGAATAATTCTCTTATTTTCTTATTCTACTTTTACAAATAAATATAAAACAATAAGTTGGAGTTAATAGAAGAAAATGAAAAAATTATAACATCTGCTTAACAGCTATTGAAAATGGATGTATGAGGTAGAAAAAAACCCCAATTACACAATATGGAACTGTTTAACTGGAAACCAGTTATCCAGATTATTATTAATTGGATATCTCCAATTAACTGGATTCAGAATCTTTCCAGTTTGATATGAGAATTGGTTGATACATTAACACAAGCATGGTATTTTATGAGGGTTGCAAAAAATCTGGGTTATTTATAAAAAAAACCAATCCGGTTGGGTTTTTTGACGAGGTGGGGACAGTGGAAGTCACTTTTTAGAAAGTATGTATTAAATTAAGAGATTTTATTATATTTTTATTAATTAACCTAAAATACAAGTAATTTGAATTTAAATAACACAAATAAATCAATGTAAAAGGCTGTAAAAAAATTTCCACTTCTGATATCATACAATAACTACATATTGCATATTTAAAAGTCACTTTAATAGATTACTTTTTATCTGTATTACCTACAAAGAACACATTTAAAAAAAAAAATCCTCCATAAAAAGCTAACTGATCAAAGGCTATGCATTTGTAATCAGTGGTCAAAGGATCAAGAAGGATCATCACAACCTGTTTTCAACTTATAACTCTTTGTATTGTTGTCTTGATATAAAAGATCTTGTCATTTTTTACCTATGTGAAAATGTTATGATTAGATATATGTATATTGACTTTGGCTTTTTTTTTTCTTTTTAATATTAGCAGGTTTTTAAAAGACTTAAACACATTATTTCATTTTGACAATTTTGACTTGTCACATTTGGCAGTGCAGAGTATGTTTTAACAGGATAGTTAGTGTAACTCTTTGAATACAGAAGGTTAAAAAACTAATATATAAGTTATTGAATATTCAATAAAAATATCATAGAAAGAATGTACAAAACCCACTTTGGTGTGGGTTTTATCAGGTTTTTAGAATGGGTTTTACACCAAAAAATCTCACCCAGGTATTTTTTTTTGGAACCCTGACCCTCTAGCATTTGAAAAAGAAGCATATTTAGTTAGGGGCCGTCCAGAAATGATGTCACGCTTGGAGAGGAGGAGGGGGGTTCGTGAAGTTGTGACAAGGGGGTGGGAGGGGGTAAGACAAAGTGTGACATCACACATTTTGGTTAAACATTAGAGTCAAACATTAGAGGGCTTACTATCCCTGAGGATGAGAGTGATGCCAAAATGCCTGTGTACTCTATGGACGAGCATATATCTTCTCCAAGGGAGGAAGAGTCGTAATAGTAAATGATTCACAGTAATTTCTATTTTATGATTTAATATATCATATATATTATAAAGCAGTAAGTCCTAAAACTTCCGCTCGAGTGTTTTCAAAAACTTTCCGGTGGATTTCTTTGCAAATTGTATCATTCGATGGAGAATATTCCCCCGGTTGTTTATGAGTCAAATATACAGGGATAACTATGATTTTTGGTAATAAATTTCGTATTTTATTGTTATTTTGAAGGAAAGGATTGCCAGTGATTATATTTTGGCTAAAAGTTTGTTTATTAGAGAATTGAAATGGCTATATCCTTTAGACAAACACTTCGTAAATAAATGAAAAAAAAAAATACAGATATTAATTTAA
This sequence comes from Maratus speciosus, assembly GCA_963932465.1. Classification (NCBI taxonomy): domain Eukaryota; kingdom Metazoa; phylum Arthropoda; class Arachnida; order Araneae; family Salticidae; genus Maratus; species Maratus speciosus. Next base: position 360,690,290 of record OZ010800.1, on the reverse strand, counting down.
AACGACAACAACAAAAAAATGTTTTAATAAGACATAATATTTGTAATGCTTAAAATATAATTTTTCGTGAAATTTTACAATTGATCCAATATTTGGCGAATTATCGCTTGCCTTACGTTAAAAAAAGGAATCTGAAAATTTGATTAGACTAATTTTGAATTGCATTTTTTTTTTTTTTTTTTTTTAGTTCTTTTCTTTTTAATTTTATCTAACTATTTAATCCACACAATGTGATTTACAGGAAAAACAAGCAGATGCAATTGTAAATGTTACTGTAATTGTGAGTTACATATTATGTGTTTCCTTACGATTTCTATTTTTCGTTTGTCGCCAAATGATGTGATTTTAAGCCAAAAATGCATAAGCGTGACATTAGCTTGAGGATTTGTTGTTGCTCAAGTGGACGAGATCAACATTTTTATATTCGATTATAGTATTTAAAAAATGGAATCAAATATATAAAATTTTGTTTGAATTTCTGCCACACATACATGTTGTAAAATTCTTTCAAGCTTAGATGCTGTATATTCAAGAGGACGCCATTTTGGATGTTTTGAGATTTCTTGGCAATTTTTTGCTGACCATGTTTTACATTTTATTTTCGTTAAGCCTTTCATGCGCATAAATTGTTGCTTGGTGACATTTAACACTTGGCGGGAAAGGGTTTTTCACGCCAAGAAAAGATCCCAGATGGCTGCCGCGGAAATATCTGTTCGTAATTTCATATTTTTTAAAAAGCTTCTCGCCGCAATTACAGAAGCATGTAATTTTTATAGACACCAATTCAGATCAATGAATATTATCCTGTTTTTTTTTTCTTTGAAAATGTTACTGTTTATTTAATATTTCTTTGGCCATAACGCCAATTTCACGTACAGGAAAATTCACAGTTTCAAAATGTAGGAACTAAAAATTATTCTTAAGGAAATTTATGCAATCATGTGTTATTGTTATAAAAAAATTGGTACTTGTTAGTTATCCCGTTGACCAAATTACTGTCGCCAAATTGTAAGATTAAATGCCAATAATGGTTGATCGTAAATGTCACATTCACTTGACAACACGCGTTTACGTCATCAAATGATTTTTATCTCGTTGTTTTATTTGTATTTTTATTAATGTTATACTAATTTATTTATTTTTTCGTTATTTAAAATAAAAAATTATGTCAATTTGTACAATTTAGCAAGTGGTTTGGCGATTTATATAATTTGGCGAAATTGGTCGACGGGATAACTAACAAGTACCAAAAAATTCAACATTTTGCAATAAAAATTGTTTGCTGAAAAAAAATTGCAAATTTTTTTTAATTCGTTATTTCTTCTTTGTTTTTCTTCATATTTCCCCCTCTGTTAGATAATATTTTAAAAGATATTGGACTAATCTTCGATATTTAAAAGCACATAAAGTAGTGTCTGAATTCCAATTTTATATTATTATTATTCCAAAATGGCGTTCTTTTGCCTGACATGGTAACTAACATGGCTATTGTTGTTTATTCAATAATAAATCGTTTATTTACTTTTATTTCCTTCTTTACAATTATATAAATTATTTTTTGTCTATAGTTATTAAAATTTTTTGTTTATTGTTATTTCTTTTTAAAATAATAGAAAATTATTTAAATAAATAAGTATATAACTGGTATTTAAAAACTTTGTTTTCTCCGAATTGGCGTGAAAAAAAAAAACGTGCTAAACCCGGTACGTAAATGACATCTGTCCATCTGTGCCTAATAGTTTGGGAAGAGTTCCATATCCTGTTCTGGTTTTTTGGGCGAACTTTTTTTGGGGATAAATGTTTCAATGTGATTGTTGCGATCTTCAGCATTTTTGGTTACTTTTTTCTTGAATGCTACTGGTGGATAAGTAATAATTTTGCATGCATATATTTTTTATAATTATTTTTTGAAATTTATAATTTTCCAGGGTTTTTTTTTGTTTAAGAATTTTTTCTGAAAATGTAAATGTTCTTTAACGTAAAAAATTCTTTATGCGAATATATTTTTCGTGGGGTATTACTTGATTATCACGTTGACCAATTTTCGTCAAACTATTTACCAACACCAAATTATGCAAATTAACATAAATTTTTATTTCAAATAAGGAAAGAACAAATAAATTAGTGAAACCTTAATAAAAATGCAAGTAAAAAGTCGAATTAAAACACATTTAATGACGTAGCAAATATGGTCGTTTGTATGTAAGGTGTTTAATGTCAAGTGAATGTGACATTTATTATCATCCATTATTGGCATTTAATCTTATATTTTGGCGATAGTTTTTTGGTCGACGGGATAATCAAGTAGTACCTTTTAATTTTATTCAAACAAATTCAGCTTTAAAAATCCACCTTTTTTTTTTTTTTTGCTTCACTGGTTTAATAAATATACAAGTTAAACGTTCATCATTGTCTGCAAATAATTCTTTATATTTTTTATTCTGTTTATTCTGGTGGAATAGACAGATTGAAAACAATAGTAGACCTGCCAGAAGAGGTCGTTTATTAAAAAATGTAATGTAACATGTAATGAGATTGAATTTAAGCTACCAGAACCACATATAGCGCAAGTTGAGATGCTGGGAGTTCAACAACAAACAAAATGATCAACTAAAAGAGTTGTTTCTTAATTGCCCAAATTTTGTCTAAGGCATAAGATAGTATAATATCCCAATGAAGTTTGCATCGTTTTCAGCAATGTTGAAGGACATTCCAGGTGATGGTCTTTGCTGCTGTAAAATAGAAGGTTAAATTCACAATTTCGTTTGATTCAAGATTCGTTTGGAAAATGGACCAGCGCAGCGGGCATAGCCTGCTAGTAATTTTATAAATAGTCATATTAATGTGACAAATGAAATGTTATGGCAATTCCATTTAAGTAAAACTAATATTGAGGCTTCTTTTTCAAAATCAATCTTTTTTAAAGTATTTTGTGTTCATAAAGTAAATATAAGATTTAAAGCCAACTATATTAAATTCCATTTCAAATTCCAAAATACTACTGTTTTCAATTGCTCTTTCATGTTAATATTTTATTACTATTGTAACTTAATTATGTTTTTTGTTGTAAACCTTAATCTTATTTCATATAAAATAAGTACATGAATCCTTCTTATCATTATGCTCACAAATGTCATTAAAACACATAGTTAAAGTTCAAAAATAAAATTTGAAATGTATTTGAAAAATATGATCTATAATATAGTCCTTCGTTTCTGTATTGCAAGTATATGTTTACGTAATATAGCATGACATGTGACAAGGGGAGGGGAGGGGGTATGGTGAAGTGTGACATTTTGTGACAAAGGGGAGAAGGGGGGTAAAAAATATTGAAAAAAAGTGGGACATCATTTATGGATCGCCCCTTAGATATTAGGTGTTTTAATTTTTATGAAGAATTGTTTCCAACAAATTACCATTAATTACCTTCTTTAAAACTTTGGTACAATTTTTTTCGTGATTAGATCTGATTCTTCATCTGAATAATGTAATAATTAATTTACAAAGTTATGTCACAGCCATATATAATCCACAAATGTGATCAAACGGATGTTTTAATGTTCAATCAGTTATCCTGAATGCATCTAGGCTTGACTATTCTGGATAAATGGTTCTATACTGCAGTATCAAAATGCAAAGAACAGCAAGAGAGATAAAGGGTGAAAAAGAATGTGTCTTACTTTTGTATTTGTATACAGTAAATAAAGAAATAGCTAGGGATGGAAAAAGCAGCTAATTTTTTTCTTAATTCAAAGCACTATGCCAATAACAGGGATAGAACTTACCAATCCACAAAATATAAGACATTTTTCACGAAAAATATAGGACATATGACATTTAGAAAATTACGTTATCAGAAATATTTTGCTATAAAAAAAAAACTTTTTTAACACATGATCCATATTACTTTATAAATTTTCACTAAATCTTAAACCCTACAATAGCAAGTCTCCAATTTGTGAAACATCAACGACTTTTTAAGATTCTTGTTTAGCTCATAAAAAAATTGATTAAGCAAAATACATAGGATTTTCTTTTTTCTATTTACACTTTTTCTAGATGAGCATGAATATTTACAGGTTTGTAAGCAACCTTGGTTAAGTATAGCCCCAGTTTCAGAGAGAGCCCTAGAATTGCTTCCGATACTGAAAGTATATTTTCTTGAAGACTTGCCCAGGGACAATCATAGACTGTTAAAAAATGATAGGTACACGTGTATTAAAAAAAATTAGAATCTCCATTAACACCTGTATATTTGAACTTCTTGATTAGTGTAGGGGGGTGTTTTTGAAGAAGTTTTGAAATTATTTCAAGAGAAGACTACACTGATCCACATTTTGTATGATGAACTATCAAACTGTTATTAAAGCTTATGAGACATTTTGTGAATGAGTCAGCATTGAACGACAAATATGATGAGCAGTTAGTAGATATTGATATTTGCAAAGAAGCAGTTTCGTTGAAGTCATTAAATGTAGGAAATAGTACAAAGAAGATTTTGCTGCCACTCTCTACAAACTTAAAATCTGAATTTTTAGCAGATGCTAAAGCATTTTATATAAATGTCACCAAATACTTGAAGGAGACATTACCACTGAAAAATAAGCTTTTGAAAAATTTAAAAGTTTTACAACCACTGCTTAGAAAGGAACCTGCCAAATCAACATTACTATTTGTAAGATGTCTAGCCAATATATTGCGGCAGGTAACATCGGAAAGCAATACTGTCAAACTCACAGATGAGTGGAACATTTATGTAAATGAAGATGATATCTGTGAAGAATGGGGCTTTAATGTGACCTGGCAACCAGAGTCAGATAATATAGACGAACACGCGAACGCCGTTCACAGAAAATTTTCAAAGTTTGCAGACAGTTTTGATGCTTTTTTTACAAATTTCTTTATTAAAAAAAATAAATAAATAAAAAAAAAAAAAAAAAAAAAAAAAAATCAAGACCTCGGGCGGAGAATTGGTGCGATGCTCATCGCAGACTCTTGAGAAGGTCTGCATACTATTTTTCAACTGGGGGGAAAAAAAGTTTTTAAAATTTTTAAGAAAGTCACAATATTAAGGAATGGTTTGTCTCAAAAACAGTAGATAAACTGATGAGTAAGAGTTCATCTCTCCCACTCATGGACTAATAACTTTTTTATTTTAATATTCTTTTATTCGTATTTCAGTTATTTTATAGATTAATAAAATAGCAGTTTTGTTGAGCAATCATAGATTGATATCTTTATATAAGTTAATGATTAAAATATTTCACATTTTAATAAATAATTTTTTTATATATTTTTCAATAGTTGTCTGTATTAAGCATACCATTCAATACTACATTTCTTGACTGAGTTTTAATAATACTTGAAAATTAATATTTTTCTTTTAGTGGTGTTGCTTAGTGGCACTCCACTCGCATATAACTTTTCATTTTTGCTGTTAGCAGTGATATAGGACTCGGGAGGGGCACAGCGTTTTTTTTTTTTTTTTTTTGCAGAAAATTTTTAAGAAATTATTTCAGTTTGCAGACAGTTTTACATTTTATCTAAGTCTGCTGGCAACCAGTAGATCACTACTGGAAAAATGTCCTTTCCATGACTGACAGTAAACAACTTCCTAAATACAAATATTTGGGGACTTTAGTGAAAGCCATCTTAACCTTTTCACATCGGCAGGCATCAGTAGAAAGAGGATTTTCTCTAAATAAGAGAATGCTGACGTTCCAAAGATCCTCTTTAAGCCTTGATACAATAAGAGGTTTGAGACTAATAAAAGATGCTGTTGGTTTGAAAGGTGTAGAAGCTTGCATAAGAAAAGAAATGATCCAATTTTACAATGATGCTTACTCTAAATATAAAATTCAAAAAGAATTTGAAAAATCATCAAAAGATTTAAAATAAATAAAAACTAATGTAACATTTAAAATAAATAAAAACTATGTATCGCAGCTGAATACACGACAAAAGCAGCTAAAATAATCGCAATAAAAGAGAGCACCATGTTGAACGATAGAAATAAATCAGCGAGTGAGTGAGCAAGCAAAGCAACGCATGTGAACACATCAAGTCATTCAGAAAGATTTCTTTCCTGATGCCATATCCAAAAGAGAAATAAACGGACAATGAAGCCAAGGAACTTAAGCAATCTCCACAGACATCGATATTTAATCTCCTGCTTCAAAGGCATATTTAAAAATCTAGCGATCTACGTCACACCCTCTTTCTCGTTTGTAATTGGCTGAAAGCAGGAGCATCGTGTGCAGGATTGAGCTATTGCTCTTGTATTGAAATACAGCAAAAACAAAACAGCAGAAACAATCATAAATGCTAGCGGGCAGCGATATTAATACCAAATATGAGAATATAGGAAATATAGGACAGTTAGAGAAATATAGGACATTTTTAAAGGTTATTTTATAAATATAGGATATATAGGACAACTGCTACCCCTGCAATAATGCCCTTTGTTGGGAATGATTATGATTAATATTTAAAAATGTTAATGTGGATTGCAGGTCATTCTTATTTATTTAATCTGTGTATGTATGGATTAACAGATGTTAATTTTAGCAATATTTTTGCTTAGTATATAAATAAAATAAGTATAAATTTATGTAATTACAGTCATTTGACTAAGTATAAGTAAAGAAGGCTATAATTGTGTTAGTAACTAATCAAATGGCTTATTTGCAGTTTTTATTTCTATAATTACTAATTATAATTTTATTAATTAAAACTAAAGCATAAAAATATAGGTTATACTTTTTAATAGCATCTAATAAGAAGCTTAATTGTATTGAAAACCTAAATTTCTTGGTAGCCATTTAATACCTTAAAACAGGGGGGAAAATCATAAAAATGCGATTTAACCACTTCAACGTTTGCCCTGAGATAAGTTGGGGGGGGGGGGGGGTAAAAGCACTGTTTCCCTATACCTGCTGCCAGTTAAGTGGTTAACCGAGTAATTCTCCATCGACCTCAACCTCGAGTTTCGAGCTTAACTCTCGGTTGAATGCGAAATCTAATTCACCGTTTACCCAACCTGACAAAAATTTGAGGTAAATACTAACCTGGAGTTGACTAACTCAACCAGCTCTGAGGGGTAGCTTAGTGAACCGTGCATGCCTAGTAGAAAGAAAGATGGCGGTTGTTTTAAATTGTGCGTTGATGCTTCTTTTAAAACAAGGCTTTTTGGGATTTATTAACTAAACGAAGCATTAATTATTAAAGATGGTATTATAAAAGAATGTGTCACTTACATTTTCCCCCTTTTTTTGGATATTTTTGCTCTATGAATGCAAAATTGTATTAATTTGTGTGTTGAAAACGAAGCTTCAAATTCTATTGATTTACAAAGCATTTTTTGGTGGCGCTATCTAACGAATTCAAATAGAAATATGTTCTTGTTCTTTCAATACCAATTTTGTAAAAATATACGATTCAAATCTTTTTCTTCTCTCTTTTTTAATAATAATGAAAAAATAGAAAACAAATTTTCTTCCATTTGAGTCCCTCGCTGTACCGTTCATAGTTGCTTAAAGCATAAATTTTCTACCAAATTGTGTATATGCGGTCAGTTGTTGATAATAGATAAATAATTATTTTTTTATTACATACTTAGTAAGTTTGAAATAAGGATTTTTGTTTTAAAGAGACATTTTTTTCAGAAGATTTTTTTTTAGTTTCGCAATGCATTAAGAACATTAACACATGTTTTCAGCCTTCTTCTAAAGTTATTAAACATGATCTCTAAAAAAATGCGTAATAATCAATGCAGGATTTTTTTTTTAAAGCCTTGTCTTTTTTTTTTTTTTTTTTTTTTTTTTTTTTTTTTGCTACCGGCATGCTATTTTATCCAAGATATTTTAATTGAATCTGTAATTAATTACATTTGTTAAAAAAAAAAATATGCATTAGAAATAATTATATGAAAATATCTTCATATATAATATTCATTGTAAAAAATAAATAAATAAACCTATTGCATTATTTACTTTTATTCTACTTACTTAATACTACTAGTTTGATCAGATAATTGTTTATTAAATTTATATTAAAAAAAAATGATTTTTTTTTAATCAAGTTTTTTTTTTTTTTTTAAATCAACTGTTTTTTAAGAATTTTATTGTTAAGAATTTTACTGAAAATTTTGTTCTGTAAACGAACAAAACCATGAAATCAAAATGGTATTTCTAAATTTATTTATAAGAATTTTTTATTTAAAAATGAAACATGATAAGTATGCATTTTCAATACTGCCTTTAGTTTCGTAATTGAAAACAAACAGATAAAGATGGCGTCAAGGAAGGACAGAACTCGCAGAGACGATTGCTAGGTCATGTTATTCCTTTGGCGAATCAACTACGCAGATTTCAACTGGGGATTGACTAATCTCAGGTCAACTAATCGCGGCTTGAAAGTTATCGATGAATTCAAAATATTAACCGGCGGTTAGATTTGCCAACCGGTGGTTTCTCAACTGAGAGTTAAACTGCAAATTAAAGGTTGGTGGAGAATCGACCGGTAAATAACAGACTCTCTCAAATCTGCAATCCTAATCCCTAACCCAAATCCCTAAAATCTGCACACCATTGCAGATGCAGACTTAACAAGTTCTGAAAGCCAAAAATCAGGAGATTTCATTTGAGAAATCAGGAGATAATTTGATCAATGAAAACTTATTAATTTTTAAAAAACAGGGCTTGGTTATTACTGATGATTAAAAAGAAATATGTCACTCTTACTTAGGAAAATTATAAGTAGAATGCATTTAAGCAGATGATGTTTAGGATGTTTTAACATACTTTTAAATTAAAACATATTAAAGGGGAGGGGAGAGATTTGCTTTCCATATACAGTTAACATTTATAAAACTATAATAAAGATAAAAAATAAATCTTAATCGATTCAAAATTATTAATAATCCAAAACATGTCCATAATAACAGTAAAAAAAATCTTAAAGATTCAGCCTTTATAATGAATCTGAATGTAATTTATCACATAAAATATTACAGATCAATCATACTAAAGAGTACCTGTACCGGAGTTTTCATCTCTGAACCACAGTACATTTGATTGTAAAATAATTGAATATTTAAAAAATATGCAAAAAAATTCAGGAGAAATATGTCCAAAATCAGAAGTTTGGAAAAATATGTAAAAATTAGTCGAGTCTACTGCCGAAAGCAGGAGACTTGGCAAGTCTGCAGATGTAAGGGAAAAATTAAAGATTTTTTTTATATATATATTTTCTTACACATTTTAATATGTAATTTATTCTCATGAAAGAATTTATTTCCTGAAAAAAATTCGAGATAGCACAGATATCAGTGGCAATCACGTTTTTTTACCAAATACATTTATGTATTAATAAAGCTTTTTTGGTTATGTCTGGCTAAACATTAAATAAATCTTTATTATATGATTTCAATGTAAATTATTAGTGTTTCCAATGAGCCGAAATTCAATGAATAATTCAAGAAAAAATTATCTCATCATTATTATGCATAGTTAGTTTTTTTTTAACTTTACTTTCAATATCCTAATCCTTTTAAAAAATTTCTTAATTTTTATTATTTTACTTTGTTACTTTACTTAATTATTTGAACATTTTACTATATTGTAAGCATTCACTATAAATTTGAATGTATTATTACATTCAAATTACTGTTTAAAAAATGTAAACAAAGCAGTGACCAGAAATTCGTAAAATTCTAAAATCTGCACAACCTCTGGTCCCAAGCTAAGCGGATTTAAGAGAGTCTGCTGCACAAAAAATCTGTACTTGTCCATTATACCAACACCACTGTCGCCAAGCATAACAGTTGGCATGAAATTAAATTCATGTGAAAAGAAACATTTGGAAAAAAAATAATAATAACATTGTTGCTACGAAAGCAAACATTTAAAAAATGGGTACTTTTTGGTTAGCTGGGCGATACATATATGTATATATAACACTGGTGTCCGGCTAACCGAAAAGTACCAAAAAATGTAACATCAGAAAATCAAAATTTCACGAACTATATTTTATTAAATCAATACAAACATATATATGTGAAATAAAAATTATACAATAAAGTAATAAAATAAAGCTCAATTTAAACTGCAAGCATGAAACATTAAATGTCTCTCAGCATTGCAATAAAGATTTAATTTTTTATGTAAAATTACAAAGTCCTAAAACAATTTTATTGAAGCTTCATCATCAAGTAACTACCAAATAGTAAAATCCATCTCAGTGCCAGTAGTAAATGTTAAGCTATAATTTAATAACAAATATTTTAGATTTGAAAAATAGCAAGTTAAAATGTTTTATGAAGTTACAGCTAAATTATCAAGATTTAAGTTATTAAGAAGATATTTTTAAACATTTACCTTTTCTTTTAAGAAAGGCAAACATAAAATACTATATTATAAAAAAAAAAAAAAAAAAAATCCAATATATTTGAGAAGAAATGTATCCAATAAACTAATTTCATTTTAAAACCTGGTAATTATTTTGGTTAAAGCCTCTGATGTTACAGAAATCGTCATTAAGCAAGGGAAATAAAAACAGCTTTGGAAACAAGTTGCATAACAGTATACTGGAATATTAAATTGATTTCTAACTTCACAAAACATGAAATTAATGGTAAAATTTAAGATGGGATTCAAAACTTGGAAATCCTATTTTCAGACCCACTGTGTCAAATGGAAAATCAGGCACAGAAAATGTGTACACAACAAAGAACTGAATTCTTTTTCTTTATGTTTAGAGGCTTCAACTAATGAAAAGAACTTAGAGCTATGTTTACCTTACAGAAATTGGAGGAAAAAAAAAAATATATGTCTAATGAATAAGATATATTAAAAAGTTTTGGTATATATTTTTTCTTTGGAGAGAGCAGTGTCAAAAGACAACAATGCCTAAACAATTCAGTTGCCTAGTCAGAAATTCCACTTGTCAGTGCAGTGAAGAGCAGATTTATGTAATTCCTCCCTCTGGTAAAAGGAAAATTAATACTGGCATCAAAACACAAAAGAGAATTCACGCATAGTGCACATTTTTATGCATATTATTTTAAGTCAGTCAGGATTGGGAAGCATGTAAATTATAGGAAAATGCAAATTGCCTACTTCTTTCAAAAGTCTAAATACTCCTCTACCATCATACTGATGTACTTTATACATTACACACATATTATTTGTTACTTAAAAAGTGAAAACATAAAAGCAAAAATGAAAGAATTTATAGATACACAAAATTCAAACTTAATTATCAGCTAAATGAATTGCCCATTTTACTTCATAATAAGAAAAAAAAAACAAAATGGTAAACATAATTAGCATTAGGAAATAAAATTATTTCAGGGAGTAATTTCACTTCTTTTCAAAGTATTTAAGAGTATGTTATAAATTTTAAAACATATTTTCTTTGTCTTTTTTTAATTTTACCTATATTATTAGAAAAATATCAGTTACATTAAAGTGCAAAATTTAAGTACAAAATTATATTTTTTTCAATATTTGTTTTTCCTTATGTTTACAGGCTCAAATCCATATACAACAAGATTTTTTTTCTCCATATAATGCATAGAGAAGACACTACAGTTTCAACATCAAGTGATTTGTAGCAGAGAGAAGTTAGCTGACAATAGGGAAAAATCCTTGCCTTATACTCATTCTTCAATATTTCAATTTGGGTTAATGTCCTAGGTTTTTTTTTTTTCCCCATCACTTTTACTTTCTTCTTATGTTTATGTGTGGCGATGTCCCTTCTCTTCTATTGTGCATTCCTTTCTCAACCCTCGTTCTAGTGACATCTTCACATGCTTTGCCCTTTTACATCAAAAAATTAAAAATTTCCTTTCAAAATCTGGATTTTTTTTTTTGTTGTTTTTTGCTTGTAGAAAATACAAGCTACTGAATTTATTTAAAAAAATAACATTTGCTTTGATTCTTTTTTTAAAATACAACAGCAGGGGAAAAAAAGCATTATTTAAACTATCTTTAAGATTTCTAAATTGATTTATCAATAAATAATCATAATCTAATTAATATGAAGCTATTAATTGATTAAAGCAGGGTGGGCAGGTTTTTGACATGTGTCAGTTTATGTCGGGTTTAAACCGTCATGTCAAAAACCTCAAATACTAAATGATTTGTAAAAATTCACAATTACTGTATATCAATAATTAATACATAGTAAAGTATTATTGTTAAGTGAACTTTTTAACAGGCTAAAATTTTTAATCTTTTTTTTTTTTTTTGTAAAATTGAGTTTTTCTAAAAAAGTAGACATTAAGCTCACCTGAGCTGTACATTTTTTCTCTTACTTAAAATCGTTATAATTTCTCTTGCTGCTGAGAGCTTAAAGCATTAGCTAGACTTCTTTTATAAGAAAAAAACTTAGAAAAGTGCAGATTTTTTGTATATGTAACAAGATAATGTGCATCAATGTTATTCTAGTCTAGGCAATAACCATTCCATTCAAAATTGAAATTGGATTATTAATCTTAAACATTTACAAAATAAGAGAAGTAATTAAAAAAAAAAAAAAAAAAAAGCTTAAAGTCAAAATCTTCTTAAAACATGCTTTCTTTAAATATATAAAAATATGTTTTAGATTTTAAAACTGAACAAAATTGGCTCGGTCTTCTAAAAGAAAATTACCTTAAGCCCCATATTGAAAAAGTGCATAATAGAAAACATACCATTGTTTGGCTTATATTTTGTATCCCAACCATCAGGGGCAAGGGTTGACTGATATATCAGCTGATTCAAATCACGCTTGAGCTACAAAGAGAATTTATGGATGCTTACCCATACTGATTGTGTATGAAGCTAAAGAATCCCCTTTCCCGTCTTCTTATTTCAGTGCTATAGGGAGGATCCCGTTTCTTGGTGGAAAGGTATCATTAAATGCAATAGCTTTTTGAGCCTGCTTCAAAACTTGCTCATCTAGTAATGCTTTTGCTACCAAGTCCTACTAGCTCAGCATCAATTAAGAGACAGACTATTTTCTAATGCTTCATATACTCTAAACTCAGAAATCATTTGGGTGTAAATAAATGTGCTAAACATGTTGTGTGCTGCAGCATGCTGCGGGGTAAAATTGATCCAGATTATTTAATTGTATAAAATGATTTTCTTCTGATTGAAAATTCCAAAAAATAAAAATATTTTATTGCAATTAATAATTTAATTTTTTTTAATTATTAAATTACAATAAATTTAAAGATCACATAAATCGTTGACTTATGTAATGTTTACCTATTGTTGTTAAAATGTTTTAGTGTGTTACATGTATTTGGCAGTTTTCGACGGTTTAAACCAGTTTATGACGGTTTAAAACAGTTTGACAGTTTAAACCAGTTTTTGGCGCTTGTCATGTCAAAAACCCAACCCTGGATTAAAGCGTATTTTATTTATTAAAAATACATTAATTTCTTTATTTTTTATATTTATATTTTCTACTATTTAGTGTTGCAAATATTTTTGATTATAGCTTTTAAAAAATACATTACACTTTTTATTTTTCATTTTGTGCTGTTTAGTGTTTAATATTTTGTTATTGCAGCTCCACAGCCAGTTGGTCTTTTTTGGCAAGTGTGGTTTGACCCACCATTAAATCCATTATTGTTATAACTTGTATACAATTGCAATCATAAAGAATATTTGACGATTTATTATCTGTGGCGAACTAACGAAAAAATTCCTTAAAACAGGGTTCATGTTCATACTCTATTTGAATAACAAAATTCCCTGACTTTTCCAGGTTATATTTCCTACAATTCACGACATTTTTAGAAATACGAATTACAATTCAAGATCTTAATGATTAAACTTACATCTGAAAATTAAAATAACGTATAAAATTGAAACTAAAAGTCTATATCATTTGACATTACAATATATATATATATATATATATACATAACAAGCAAAACTAAAATACAGCTCAGATGGATTCAAAGTAACTTTTTATTTACATAACTGAATTTACACATATTAACCATTTAACTTTTTTTAGACTTATATTATCATGTCATTTATTTGTGTTGTTTCAGAAGCAGTTTGTTGTGTAAAAGTTTCAATTTTCTGTCTTTTAACATTTTAACTTCAGCTACAGTTTTCTTTTATCTGTTTTTTTTTTTTTTTTTTTTTTTGTCTTGTTTCATAATTTTCATTCTTTTTTTTTTTTTACATAAAATATTCATGATATCTCATCCTAGGCACCTAAACAAGGCTCAACATTTCTTTTGCTTAAGTACCGACTATTTGGCGACAAATTTGTATAGCTAAAACATTTTTATGTTAAAATGTGAATATAGCAAAAATTCTCCTTTTAAGGAAAAAAATCAGAACTCTTTTTCAGATGCACCATAAACTCAGGAGAATGTTGACGCATGATAGCGCATTAAAAAAAAAAAAAAAAAATCTCTGACTTTTTCAGGTTTTAGAAAAAAAATTTAATTTTCCCTGACTTTTCCATGACTTTTTGAGCACTTGTCATTTTCCCTGACAATTCCCTGCTTTCCAGGTTTTCGAGTCACATAGGAGCCCTGTTAAAATTAAATTATTAATTTACAATTAAGTTCTAAAAATATTAAAATGTTGTACTCTCATTGGTTACACAACTTCATACATATTTTTTTATAATTCTAGGGTATAAGAAAGAGAGTTAAAAATAGATCGCAAGATTCCATCTTTACATACAAAATCAAAGTTGAGTTAAATAAAAGTTGTAAAAAGGGCAGGGTGCTGTACCCTTAAAAAGAGCTTGAAGAGAACAATAAATGAAGCTTACCTAGATGGTGATGGTTCACCAACTGAGTGCAACATCATTGTAAGTTCACCCAATTTTGTGAATGCAGCACCAGCAGCAGTGAATATTTCACCAACCTATGATAAGAAAGCATAATTATACATATAATTGTTACTGAACAGTCATAATAACTATATGAGTAAAACAAGGCATATTAAAAAATCCCCAATGAAACTTGCTCTACTGGATAATCTATGTTTTCTTATTTATAACTTTGATTATAGGTGCAGATTCTCAAAATTTTTAAGAAGCCAGTGGCTCCTAAACCCAAAAAATCCAGTCGCCACATTGTGAAAAAATGGCATAAAAGCAATAATGTTTATATGGGAAAAAACTCAGAAATTCAAAGTGAAAAATAATTGGTTTAATCTATGCACATGTATAACAGAACATAGATTAAATATCAAATGTGTACATTTAATTTAATCACAAAATTCTTTTAATTTGGGTATAAATTAAGTATGCAAATAATGCAATATAAATTTTAAACTATGTACTTGTACAGTTGGCAAGATACAGGTTAAAAAAATATGCACCAGCTAAGCAATCACAGTAATGGAGAATATTAGGAAAACAGTATTTCTTATTTTTATTTTGTCCGACAAAAGTACATATTAAAAAAAAATTGAGAATGTGTGAACATTATTATTTTGCACTATAAAAAACAAAATACAATTAAAACACTTGTTTTTGAAGAACACACATTAAAAATTATCCTTTAAAAAAATGTTATC
Organism: Maratus speciosus; assembly: GCA_963932465.1. NCBI lineage: Eukaryota > Metazoa > Arthropoda > Arachnida > Araneae > Salticidae > Maratus > Maratus speciosus. Next base: position 360,674,748 of record OZ010800.1, on the reverse strand, counting down.
ACAGACTTATTACAGGGGTGATTTCTGTTCTGAATTTAACAAAAATTTAAGGCATTCTGTTCCAAAAATTCAGACATAAAAAAATATTGCGAATTTCAGCAAATGGCCACTGAATCCATTTCGTCAATTGTTTGCAAAAAAAAACTGCCAATTTCGCCAAAGGATAGAGAGAAAAAATCCCACAAATTTCATCAAAGGATCGCAAAAAACACAAATTTTGTAAAAGAATCACAAAAAAAATGTGAACTTCTTCAAAGAATCGCGAAAAGAAAACGTAAATTTCATCAAATGATCACAAAAAACACTAATTTCATCAAAGAACCGTGAAAAAAAACCACTAATTTTGCCGAAGGATTGCAAAAACAATGCGAATTTCGTCAAAAGATTGTTGAAAAAAATGTGAATTTTTTCAAAGAATTGTAAAATATCACCCACAAATTTCATCAAATGATTGAAGAAAAAATAAGCGATATTCACATTTTTCTCCAACTGGTTGACTAAATTCAATTCCTCTGATTGTTGATATTTGCGGATATTTTTGGGACGGAATGATTGAATTTGCTCTTTTTTTTTTCCCCCCCCCTTTGAATGATTGACAAATTACCAGGGTTTTTTTTTTTCTGTCGTCTGACTGACAAAAATCTTATTTTTTTTATCTATAGATCAATTGTCGAAAATAGTGTTTTTTCTATCGATCAATTGATGAAATCATGGTTTATTTCACGACAGATTGACGAAATTTGCTCTTTTATTGTCGTGAACGATTGACAGAATTCATGGTTTTATTTGGCTAGCGATCGGCAAAATTTGCCGAATTTTTCCATGATGGTTTTTAAAAAGTTCCATGACCAAATAAGGAAATCCCTGATTTCATTTCATGACCAATTGAAGAATTGATTTTGTGGAAATCTGCTAAATAAGTAATAATTTGAGCAATTCTACTAATTCGTAGAATAATCACATGCCGATATCTAGTGTCTACCTGTCCTGTAAAAACATATCTGTATAATTCCAGAGCTACAAATTTAATGAGTGGGGCCCAAGCATATGCTTTTCTCAGCTCAAATTTTTCTTCATTACAAGCTAACTGTGGTATATCACTGTTGTTGAATTAATTTGTGGCGCACATCAAGTCTTTTTTTTTCTTCTTTTTCCCATGCCCATTACAATTTTTTAGAAGAAAATTCACAGTTCAGTGGAAAAGTGACGTCCATGTTTAATCATATTTTTTTAATTATGGACAATAAGAAAAAAAGAAAAGTGGTAAATATCGCGAGGTTACGGAGGAGACATAATCCCATGATTGATCAGAAAAACAAAATAATCCGAGAATCATTCAGCGAAAAAAGGGCATCCCTATAAGAAGCATGGCGACTTAAGAGGGCAAAAGTTAGTTGTCAAAGCAAAAACTTTAGTCACCACGTGGCGACCGTGAATTTGCACCTATAACTTTGATGAAAAAGAAAAAGCACAACAGGAGTCTATGCTTTTTTTTTTTTAAATCCTGCGTCCTCATTTTAAGAAATGAAAAGCTATTTTTGTAAAAAATAAAATTTTTTAATGAAAGATCAAATTTAGTTACTTGAATCCAACTACACATTTATTAATACTATCTTTCTTTAAGTCTACAGATATAATTTTGTAGTTATGAAATATGCTCAAAATATTGAATTTTTTTAATTGCATGAATTTTTGCAATGCTAACAGGGCATAAAATCAATACAGTGAAAAAGCGTCCAAGCCGGGACTTGGGCAATACCCAGCCTGGAACCCCTCATTCTTAGAAGTTGGCAAGGTTGCATCTGCAACACAAGAAGGAATATCTTCCTGAGCCACAACCATGTGGCATACATGAGACAAAATTATATCTATATATCATTTCACCGATGATGGGATTAATTTTATCTCATGTTGTCCACAGGATTGTGGCTCATGAAGATATTCCATTTTGTGCTGCAGATGCAGCCTAGCCAACATATATAAGAGCGAGGGGTGCCAAGCTGTGTATCGTCTGAGTAGCTCAGTTGGTAGAGCATTGGTGCAAATGCCAAAGACACGGGTTCAAGTCCTAGCTTGGACACTTTTCAGTCAGTTTGTTTTACTCCTTGTTAGCAACGCAAAAATGCATGCAATTAAAAAATTTCCTTAAGTCTTTCTGCTAAACTTTTCCTTTCTGGTGAACTTGTTTTGCTTGCTACTTTTACTTGGAGCGACCACTGCCTAAGAATATACATTCTTTTTCCTTGCATAAAAATTAAGTATGTATGGTAAATTAATGTTAACTAAAAAATTATCACAGCAAATACCAAATATTATATATCACCAGTAGTAATACAACAACAAAAAAAAAAGCCAAGGATTCCATAGTGGAAAAGCACTTTTTTTAAAAAAAGTTCGTTCGCATAATTCAGTTATAAGAAAGTGATTTCCCACCAAATATTATGAACAATCATGAAAATGAAATAAAAAAATTCGTAATCTTTTATGGATAATTCATATGTAGAAATATGGTACATATTTTGTATCTTTACATTAAAATGCAAAGCCGAATTTCAAAACTGATTTCAGCTAATCTGAACTTGCACAATGATCATTTTATGGTACTTTTCTATCACTAAAAGAAGTGGAAAATCCTCATGGGGCCCAGTATCAGAAACGTGGCAGCAGATGTTACAGATTCTTTTAGACCCTGCAGATTAATCTAACAACTTTAAAAAACAGGGACAAGAAAAATTGCTAAAATTTAATTTTTGTCTCTAAATTTCATAAATTTTCTTAGCAAATGCAAATTTTACTTATTTTATGGGCTGCTGTAATTTCTTATGATAGTAAACTTGGTCTAGCATTCTTGTGTCATAGATATATATATATATATATATTTTTTTTTTTTTTTTTTCTGCAGATTTCTGCAGATTTGCACAGAAAATTCTGCTACTGGGTTTGAGTTTTGCTGATGCACAACGATCCTTTTAGGATGTTTTCTCTCACAATAAACCAGAGGATCCTTATGCAGGGTTCCCAGCAAAACATGACTGGCAAATTACCTGACTTTCCCAGACTCAAAACGGGCATACAATGAAATTTTCTATTTATTTTTGCAATCATTTATCAAAATTAATATTTTTTTTTTTTTTTTTTTTTTTTTTTGCGATCGTTTTTCAAATTTCTCACCAACACTTTTTAGAAAATATTTGTAAATTCCCTGACTTTTCCTATATATCTTGAAATTAGGAAAATCCCCCGATTGCTTTGAACTTCCCTGACTTTCCATGACGCTGGAAACCCAGCGTCATGGGTTTTCATTAATATTGCCACCTACATGTTGCTTTAGCAAATAAATAACAAAAAAGCATTATCTTATATGCTGTTTTGAAAAACAGTCATTTTATTCATATAGATAAAAAACACAAACCTACATTTAAGATTGAAATGGGCAGGTCTGCACATGCATAAAATTAAATCTGCAACTTCTTTATTTTAGATTGAAGATGAATGAAACCAGTATAACTGACAAAAGAATCCAAGGTCAGGAACTCAGAATATTGTGACCCTTTGTGCATCGATAGAGTATAGTCAATAGATAAACATATTAAGAGGATAAAATGCAATATGCTGGGGAGTCATTAAAAAACAAGCCCCAAAATCATCCAATTTTGATGCTTGAATACATAATCGAATAAATTATATACGTTTCTGAGCGACTGGATGGCACAGTTGACAGAGGGCCAGACTTAACTTTTCACTCTCGGAACTCTGCGGGTTCAACACCCCAACAAGACTTTTTTTTTCACTATCAATTGAGTCTTCTGCAAGTCATTCTTCAATATTTGTAAATTTAGAAACTTCACTAGAAATTTTTTTTCCAAAAACTTTTTTTCGTTTTAATTACAACGCTATACTAAAGACTACCTCTAATCTCTGTAAAGCTTTAAAGACAAAACGCTGTGCTCACTTTGTCTGAAGCAGATGGCTGTTAAAACTTTCACACGAACAAGAGTAAACATTCTAAACCCATCCTGTTTATTTTCAACAGTGTACATGTTTTGTTAAACCCACATGCGAATCTACGTAATTACTAAATATGAATGCCAATGAAAAGATTTTTGTCAAAAACAGTTATTCAAATTCCAAACATAGAATTCCGAGATTAAAAATAATTTTTTTTTCAAAATTAAAAAAAAAAAAAAAACATTTAAATTGTTAGGTATTAGAAAAGATGGAATTAAAATACCATATTTTAATTTTATTAGCACATTTTAATGGATTTCGCTGAGAAGAATAGAGGTTTATTCATATAAAAAACTATAAATGTGAATAAAGTAAAGATTGTGTTTTTTTTTTTTTTTTTTTTTTACTTTTCATTAGATCCATAAACTGCCATAAAATTACAATCTCTCTGTCAATAAATAAGTGTATAACTTTCTGTGTATACACAAGCATGTTTTCATTTATATTTAGCTTAAATTTGAATAATGTTTTTTTAATTGTGTTTCGAGAATAATTAAATCATTATTTTGTCTACGGGAAAGAAAAAAAGAAAGCCTTGTCGGGTAAGGAACCCACAGAGTCACGAGTAAGAAAAGTCAGAAGGCCTAGCATTCTGCCAACTGTAACATCCAGCCGCTCAGAAACAGGCATAATTTATCAGATTATATACTGAAGTGTCAAAATTAGATGACTTTGGGCCTTGTTTTTTAAGACCTTCCTGCATATTGCACTTAATCCTTGTCATATATTTATCTACTGACTATACTCTATCAATGCACAAAGGGTTGCCGCATTCTGTGTCCTCGATCTTGGGTCCTCTCCTTGTGAGCACATGTGAGAAAATACATCATTTCAGTCACCACTGGCGAGTGATTTTTCTGACTGGATGAGTGAATTTTTGGGTAGTCTTCAAAAGCTGCAGCAAACTAGAGATTACTGAAAGCTTTATTTATTTATTTTACTAGTTAGCTATATTTTGCAACTTTCCAAATTACTGTGACATAAAAAAGGTACTGGGTTCTATTCTATAGAAACTTTCCTCTCTCGTATATATTTCTTAATTTTATTATATATAAAAAAAAAAAAATATGAAAATGCATTATAATAATAGTAATCAATTATTTATACAGCTGCGTAAATTTTGTCATAACATTTTTCAACTGTGCATTGCATTTTGCTGGCTGGTAATATTTTTTAGAAAATCTGCTAAGGAAAGTTTTAGGATTTGTATGTATTTTTTTTTTCTTAATGCTTTATAATTATTATTACATAAAATTTATCACCTAAAAATATTTTTTTTAATATTGATTTCATATTAAAAACATTTAAATTAAAATCATTGGCATATAATTGTTGATTAAATAAATTGATCAGATCTTTAGTTTTTGATATATTTTTATGATAATAAAGTTTTTTATGGTCAATATTTGATGGATATTATCTACATACATTATATGGCTATTTATATCTACATTAATAAAAGAGAAAGAAATTCTCTTTGTTAGCGATGGCTAGGAAAATATTGCATGCACAAAGAAGTCTGCAAATTTGGTTCTAAATACAGGAAGACAGATCCCAATGTACCTGAGATTTAGATTTTTGACAATTAGCTGAAAAATATCATTTAAAAACTCGTCTAATGCCATTTAAAAGCTTAGATTGTCCCCAGCTCACTCCAGACGAGATAGCTTCCATCCACTGTCTGGGAGAAAACATAGCTCAAGCAAAGGAAATTCATTTTTTTCTGCTGCTTAAAATTGTGAGCATGTGACCCAGAATGGAATTATAAAACAATTAGGACACCATACTGCCAACCTCTGGCTTTAAATATATATATATATATATATTTTATTCCAAAATTAATGATAAATTACTGCATGAATATGATGAACAGACTGTTTTTGTTTTTTTGCCTGTCTTTCTTGTTTTTGTTTTTATAAATATTTTATTTTTTAAAAAATTTCTGCAGATATACACCTTCCTTTTGAAGTTATGTTGTTTTAGCATTTTGAAATGATATAATATATATATATATATATATACTTGGAACTTTAATGAATGAAATTAAACAGAAGATTTCAAATGACTATCGCATAGAAGCAAGACACCTTTAACTAAACAAATTTTCTGGTTCAAAGTATGTTTTTTTATTTTAAAAAAGCAAGAGGTTGGCCAGTATGTGACATCCGTAGATATACGATACCTTTGCTATTCTAATGGAACATTCTATTTTTTTAAAGTATCAATAATAACTATTTCATTAAAAAAAAAAATGTTTAAAGCCCTTTTCCATATTTTTTTCTTCTTTCAAATGCCGTGGATTAATCACACATAATTAAAATGTAAAATAAATTACATTTCTAACGTAACCTTTTATCTCAAAAGTTGTGGATGTCATTTTTAATTTTTTTGTCTGTCTTCCAAAATAGAAATAATAGTAATGATTTGCAGTCCTTGCAGGATTCGTAATTAACAGTGATTAGTTGCCTTGTGGACCTATAAATTTGAATTTGATGACTCTGATACCCAGTCATTTTTTACACCTCGTTTAAAATTTTCTTTGCTTGTAAAGTGCAAATTTGCTTTTTTTAATAAAACATTTAGTTCATTACTTAATAATGTAACAGGTATACATTCTCTTCACACTTTCTTAGTACTCTAAGCAAATATTTTATTTCATAATGTTTCTTCTTTTAAGTACAGCTGAATGTGTTAGGGGAGGGGGTTAATTATTCAAATTTAAACAAAAGATAAACAAAACTTTGCTACCTACTTCAGTCATATTACTTGTTAAGCTGTATGGATCAGACTTGACTGATTAAATACAAGGCCTGCAATTGATTTAAAGTGGAAAAAATGTAGAATACAATAGAACAAGGCATACTTTTAAAAAAATCATTAAAATCTTTTTTATAAATTTTAAGATGCCTTCGTTTATAACTCATAACACTATCTGTTTATATACAAACAATACTTATAAGCAAAATAAATAATTTCAAAATGAAACAGAATATGGAGTAGAATAGTTTGGCAACTAAGAAAAAATTATTATGTACCACTGACACCTGATTATTTCCTCCTAGTTTCCAACTCTGGTTTCTCGCATTTTCAAAATTGTACTCTACCAAAGGCAATGGGGCCTGCCATTCTAAATTAGTTTTGAAAAATCAACCAGAATAGCAACATATATTTAAAATAATCTCAAATAATGATAGGCATGTCTGCTAGTACATATTAAATAAATTGTATTACATGAATTGATTGTGCATTTGACATATTGACAATATATTTGATAAAGACAATCTGATGAGGGCTATGTAAATAAAGGTTGCTAGAAAGTATTTCTAAAAATCTTGCTTTTACTGCCAAACAGACTACATTTTGTTTTCTATCGCACCAAGGAAATCTTTCAATAAAATATCTGATTTGTCTTTCAGACATTTTAAAATGAGGAAAGTTTTGATAAATTTTAAGTGTATTGTAGAGTACTTATCCCCAGGGTTGTTTGGTTTAAACCACGTTGGTTTAAACCAAATGTTTTTTTTTTCATGTGGTTTTTTTTGTCTTTTTCCATAATGTTTTCTTTTATTTTACACATTATTGAAAAATGCAAAATCCAAGTTATGCAGAAGCTACAAGCAAAGCTTTAGAAAAATGATGAATTAATAAATTTGTAAAGGTGACAAACATTTTTAATCAAACTTTTCTCATAAGCTTTAAATATACGTAGCAGACTAACTAATTTTTCTTAAATTAGCTGGGAAGAAAAAAACAAGTAGTTAGTTATTTTTCTTCTTTTTTTAAGCCTTTTATTTTTAAAAATAGCCAAAATGGCAGATTTGAGCTAAAAATACAGTTTTACTACTTAGATTGCTTGATTAGTTAAGATTTACTAAGAATTACATATGCCTCAATGATGACGTAATCATAAGTAATTTTCTCTATTGGTTACTTTTTGTTCTGTATGCTAATGAATGATTGGCTGTGAGTTTTCTTTGCTGTATCATGGCTATTGGGTTTAGTAAGCTTTTGTTTTTCTTGCATTCCTACATTGGGATTGGAGTTTTGCATTATGATTTTATTCTGTTGCCAGCAGGATTGGCATGGTTTAAATCAATTGGTTAACCAACTGGTTTTTTAGAAAAGATCTAATATAATATTTTCTCATTTTTGTAATTTAAGTGTTTCAAATTATTGGATATAAATAATTTCTACTTTTAACAGTCTTATCCCAGCAGTCACCGTGAGACATAGTGAGTCTAGGTTATATTTGTATGCATGTAGAATGCAAATTGCATATATTGATGAACATATCTGAAGCTCTAAAGATAAAATTTAAAACATGTGAATGTAGCAAAGATAAAATAGATTAAAAATATTCAATATTCTGAATAAAATATTTTCCTTTGAGAAAACGCAAATTATTTACAATTAATAACATAAAATGACCTTTAAGATTTCAGTCAAGCTGCAAAAGAAAATTTTCTTGATTGGGGAGATTATCTTTTAAGGCTGTTCTCAATTGCTCAACTCAACAAGTGCAAAATGCTTTGACATATTTACAAATTCATCTTTTAACGGAAAGATAAAATTGAAAGGCCTGACTGGAAGCGATTTGGGATCAAACTGTGTTTTCCATTTTTGATGAATAAATTACCTATTGAGTTATAAGCAATTTTGATCACGTGACAAAGATGGTTTTAACCTTCCTTGAGTAGTTATTTTTCTTTTGTGCAGAAATTCGGTTCAAAACGCTAACTTTGACACTATTTTCTGAAAGATCTATTGCATTTGAAAAAAAAAAAAAAAAAAAAAAAAAAGGAAAACGCAGTTCTATTACATAGTTTCTGAACAACAGCATCTGCTAGTTTCATGCATTTCTGAACAAAAATAAATTAAAACTTATGTCATAAAGTTGCCCTTTCGGATTTTTAGAACAGCCTTAAGAATAAAAAAGAAACTCAAGATATGAAGTCAAAAAGAGGACGTTGAAAAATTGGGTGCTAGCGAAGCACCTGATTACTTTTATTTTAACTAAAATATGCAATAAGATATTTAAATCGCCTATAGTATAATAGAATCCACTATTTAGATCTGACAAAAAAAATGGGTAAAAATCGAGATAAGGTTTGCATGAGACATACACATAACAGAAAAAAGTCTCAGAAAAATGCCGAGAAATATATATTATTAATTTTTAGTTTAGACATATAAAAGTAATACGTATTATAAAATAGCTTAGAAAAAAATCCTGTGTATTAAGTCTGATGGCTGTTTAAATGTTTTAGTGGATGGCAACTTTTATAAATCTACTTTCCATTTTAAGATCAATGTTTTCAGTAGTCTAAAAAGCTGGTAAATAGGTATTTCTGTTTATTTTACTGTTGTCTTTTTTTAACAACATGGCAATTTCTGAGGAGGAGTGTCATATGACAATACACAATACTTCTTCAAATGTGTGCACAGACCCTACTGCTAAATTCAAATCATTCCAGGAATAAAAAGCTTTACTTTCAATAAAAGATAATTGTTCATGTAACAGAAAAATCAGATATCTCAGGTTGCAAATATTTCAAAGAAATTATTTTGAATAGCCATGGAAAAGTATATTTATGAAACTACACCATATATTTATTTATAATAGTACTAGTAATCAAAAGATTGTTATTAAGATTTTCAAGGTATCAATGTTTCACTATGTAGAGCATTTTATTCATGGAACATAAGACATAGCTTTTACTAAAAATGTTTAAATTTTAAATGGTTTCAATTTTCTACACAATTGATAGTAGGCCTGGGCCTTAAATCGATTTAAAGCTTACATCAGATATCCGATTTAACCATTGATCTTAAATCGATTTAAGCTAACATCGGAAATCGTGATTTAGCTAATGTCTTAAATCGCGATTTAGCCATTGTCTTAAATCGCGATTTAGCCATTGTCTTAAATCGCGATTTAGCCATTGTCTTAAATCGCGATTTAGCCATTGTCTTAAATCGCGATTTAGCCATTGTCTTAAATCGCGATTTAGCCAGTGTCTTAAATCGCGATTTAGCCAGTGTCTTAAATTGCGATTTAGCCAGTGTCTTAAATTGCGATTTAGCCAGTGTCTTAAATCGCAATTTAGGCATTGGCTTTAAATTGCATTAGGCATTGGCATTAATACTGATTCAGAGCTAACATCAGAAAAATGATTTATCTACTTTGATGTGTCTATTGCTTTCATGGCAAGCTTGTGTTAAAATTATCGATTTAGGATGATCCGATTTAAGTAAACATCGCAAGCATCAATGCTTTCCGATTTAAGAAAAACAAGGCTAGCTGGTGTTAAATCGATTTAGGAAGATCCGATTTAAGCAAACATCGCAAGCCTCAATACTTTCCGATTTAATTAAAACAAGGCAAGCTGGTGTTAAATCGATTTAGCAGGAACCGATTTAAGAAAATATCGAGCCTCAATCCTCACCGATTTAAGAAAAGATGATTTAAGTAAAAATTTATATTTATTTATTTTGTAAACGAGATTCAGAGTTTGCGAGATTGGAATGTGTATTTTTCAGAAATTAAGAACTTATATGGTGGAAAGTTGAAAAGAAAAAGTAATGTTTAATTCTTAAAATCCAAATTCATCGAATTTCAGTTTATATGTTAATGCAATTTTTTGATGAAAAATTAAGTTTTCACATATTTGAGTAATATTGCAATATGCATTTTTTATTTTCTATTATTCTGTAATTAATTAAAATGTTTTAGAGTAGAATCCTGCATTGTTTCAAAAGATTGTTTTCCTGAAATTGATTCAGTATTTATATGATTAAAGAAATAATAAAAAAGTTTTATACTTAAAATCCAAACTCATCGACTTTCAGTCTGTAGGGTCAGGAGGGGGAAAGTGGTGGTAAAATCAAGCTTTTTTTAGAAAAGGCCCTAAAATCAAACTATTAAATTTATTTTAATGAAACTTTTGATGCATTTTCTATACATTGGATTCATATAGATTAAACATGAAGCATAACCACTCAATTTTATTCGATTGTTTTCTGACAGTGATACATTTAAAAGAGCATGTTTTGATACCACCACTTTACCACATGGTGGGGGAAAGTGGGGGTAGTTCCAAAATTAGTGTATATTTAAATAAAAATGTGTAAATATTGTTTTTTAAATAAAAATACACTGAAATAAATGTATCTTAATTATTTTTAAAAGTACAAATGCACAAAAAAATATTTTTCAGATATTATTTAATTAAAGAAATAATGTCCATGGCTATCAAAATTAGGTTCACTTAGTATGTAGCATATATTGCTGAACTCTATATAATCTTCACCACCAAATAGCAAGAAAAGTCTAATAGTTCCCCAATGGTGACTTATTCAAATGCTTTATGTGATATAATGTATTAATTTTTATCACTTGGGCGATTATTTTAGCTGATCGACTTTTTGACGGTATGCAATGAGCATAAACAAGATAGTTTGTAAACATTAAATTTGTTTCCAGTTTCTAAAACTAAAATAAGAATAGTTGCCATAATCTCAATGTGTGTCTCTAAAAAAGAATTAACAAAATATCTTAATTTAAAAGAGAAAATAGGTTTTTTTCAATATACCCCCACTTTACCCCATGGGCCCACTTTCCCCCACCTGACCCTATGTAAAAAATAACTTTTAATTTAATTGTATTATCATATTAAGATTAAAATTTATAAATAAAGCCTATTTTTTTTAGATTAATACTTTTATTACAGCCCATTTTTAAAAATTAATCACATCTACAGTCTAAAATTGAATCATCATACAACATTGAGCTAAGCCTAACTATACCACCACTTTCCCCCACCTCAGAAAAAAAATCATAAAAAATTGAAATAATAAAATAATTCTTACCTTGATGCATGAATCTGTTTTTAAGAAGTTCTTCTACTGAAATGTATCAAAATATACTAATTTTTTCAAGTGAGAAAGGATCAAGAACAAAGTTTATCAATGCCATGTGTTAAGAAGAAACTGCACATATATGTAAACAAGAAGATAAACAACAATAAACTTGTTGCCAGATTTACAAATCTTAATAGAAATATTTGTCACAAACTCCAATTATGTATTAATTGAAAAAAAAGTAAAAATATGTACATTTATTGTGAAAAAAGTGCATTTTTTTAGATTACCACCACTTTCCCCCATCCCACCACTTTCCCCCACCTGACCCTACTTTTATGCATTCTTATGATGGAAAATTCATTTTTTACATGTTTTAGTAATATTTTAAGATATATTTTTTATTTTCTATTATTTTGTAATTAATGAAACTATTTTAAAGTAAAGTCATGCATTGTTTTGTGTATCCTGATTTGGCCGTGATCCGCATGAAATGACCACTATTCAGTATTCAGCCCTTTTGCTGAATATTCGGCCGAATACCTTTAGTCAAATATAATTAGATATTTTGCAGAATAGTTGCATACTTGGCCGAATATTCTAAGATATTTGGTTAAATAAGTTCCAGAAAATCAAAACAAAATCGGATTTTAAATATTTTCAAAAAACAATATTAAAAAATTATATCTAAATACATTAATTATTGTAAGAAAAAGAAATCCTAAGACTTACTCAATTTTAAAGCTTCATGTCAACTTATAAATAACTGTATATAATGATATTACATAAACTTCAGGAGGCATCTCATTGTGAAATATGGGTGGAAGAAGCATTATGAGGGGGCTTGTTAATTTTGAGAGAAAGAAAAGAGAAAAGTATATCTTGGTAGCAGAAAAGAATAATTGTATTTTAATGGAATGAATAATTATATTTTAAGAAAACAAACCTGTACTGTAAAGTTGGGCTTAATGAATCAGAGAGTGAAATTCAATCCAAAGTTTGAATTGAACAAAAATTAATTCCGATTCATAAGCTCAAAATTACACTACAGCCGATGACGTAAGTGGTTGACATCGCTTAATGTGTTTTTTAAGAATTATTTTAAATTATATAAGATCAAATAAAATTATATTTACTAGTTATCGTAGCTGAAAAAAAATAAAGAAAAGTAAACACTCACCCAAGTACTTGAACACAGAAAGATAATTCACAAATGACGTTTATTTAAACATATATAAAATTTGCTGATTTGAATGCATTCTTACATTATGAATTATGTAAAGATTATCAAAGTGAATGTAAAATTTACTATAATTTTAGACAATTAGAGACATATTATCATCTAAGAAAAAGCAGAAGTTTACGTAATATTTCTTTTTGCAAATTAGGGATTAAAGTTCAGGAATGTAAAGTTAAATTAGGGATTAAAGTTCAGGAATGTAAAGTTAAACTAGGGCTTAAAGTTCAGGAGTGTAAAGTCAAGATCAACTAGGGACGTAGAAGGACTCTTGTATTTGGAAAACTGGAAACATGCTGTAGACAACTGGAAACACGCTGAAGACAAAGTTCCTTCAGGAATGTAGATTCTATTTCTTTTTATTCAATGCGAATCTGAACCGAATAAGAAGTTACGGATTTGGAAAATCGGAAATAGGATGTTTGTGAACTTCCTTCAGGAATGCAGATTTTGACGATTTCAGTACGTTACATAGGCAATTTACTATTTATCGCATCGACAAAAAAAACAGATGTTCAATTCATATTTGTTGATCGAAGAACAATAAAATGTCGATGAGCAGAAGAACCATTCAGGGCTTTCAATTAATGTTCTATGAAATTTACTTAGAAATGCTTCTTGAAGAGAAAAATATTATATTTCCTTTAGATGATATACAGCCGCTAAGGCCTAACGAAACGTCGATCTCTTCTCACTGGCTAGCGGAACTCCTCTGCCGCAACAACCGGCTAAAAAAGCACGGCGTCGCAGCCCCCACAAGTTACTTGCTCCAACGGCTCCCTGGTGAAGAATGATGACTTTTCCAGAAGAGTTTCAAACATGAAAAGCCATTACAGAGCGCGCCAGCCAATTAAAAACGCCTATCCTCCCCGCGCCTGACGTCACACACAACGTGCGTGTTCCAAAAGGAATGTTAAACGATTTAGCAGACGTCCGGTTTTGAGCTAAGCGTCTGTTTGGCAAAGGGGAATACCCTTCTTGTTGGAACTTTCAAAATGTCGGAAAGAATGATCTCATGGCGTCGCGCGCCGAAATTAAAAATGAGAAAAGATAGAAAATACATTTTTGCGTATTTCTGCCAAAGTATTTATCACAAGTCACTGAAAATTTTGCAATCGGCTAGAAATAAATATTTCTATCCACATAATATGATTTAAAAGGGAAATATTGATAAATAAAAGATTTCCATTTTTTATATTTTAGACTTAGAAAATTCCGATGTGTTTACACATTCGCGATGTATGTTGAAAGAAATTTGAAAGTTAAATTACTGAAATATAATAAAATACTAATTGCACTTAAATAATCTTAATAAGAGATAATGTTTACATTGAAAAATAAGGAAATATTGAATTATTTATCATTAAAATTTACATTGTAAGTTTAAAACTTGTGATTAGAAATTAGGTGTTTGAAAATGTTAATTTAAGTTGTAAAATTGAAATAAATTATATTATTTAAATTAATTTGAATGGGAAATGATGCATTATATTTTTTATGATGCAACATTTTATCTCCCGGTAGCAGAAAAAAAAAAGATAAAAAAAAAATTTTAGCTGACAGGTTCGAAAAGATGAACCATCTGCAGATAATTCTATGCAAATTTAAAGGTAAACTACACAATATTAAACAACAATAAATACAATACAACAAAACAAATATATAAACACAATACAACAAAACAAATATATAAACACAATACCAAACAAGAATACACAGTACAAGCAGAAATAGAATTGTAACACAATATCAAACATGGTACAGGTGGAAACAAACCACTAAAATTTATATATAAACAAAACACTGCCTGGGTGAGGTTCCAAATGGCCTATAAAAATGTAATCTTTTCATGTGCAAACCCCTAACAGTAGACATATTGCAACTATGATAAAAATAAAACTATATGTGTAATCATATTTAAAAAAACAAACAAAATGCTGCATAAAGTTTTCAAGTATTGCAAAATCAAACCAATAAAATTAAAACAGGATAATACTGCAATTGTGATGTAGCTGAGACAACTGTATATCATTATTTGTAGTATTTATTTTGTTTACATTGTAAAATACCATCAATTTCTTGAACAAAAAACAAATGTACATTGTTCAGAATGATAGTTGTGCCCATTAAATTAAAAAAATTTAAGACATTAAGCTGTGAATTTTAAAATAGATCATATGTGATCTTGGACACTGAAATTTACCATATAGAATGTTATTCCCTTTAAATTATGAATAGTTGCACCTTGAAGGATTTATCGGAAGGGTACTAATTTTGTGATTATTTTTTGCCCCAAGCTATGCCGAATTTACCTTCTGTGTGTGCTCGCTATAAATTTGTTGGGAACTGAAAGAAAAAGAGAAATAACTTAGAGCAGTTGCTCCATCGTATTCTCATAAAATATCTCCACTAGTATTCAAAGAGCTGCAGCTAGGAGATTTGAGCATTGATAATTTTTCATATAATTTCTGGAACATATATAAATTTTCATTTGTATTTTTTTTTTTTTTTTTTATTTGTAATTTATTAAAGTTGTCTCAAAAATATATTTATTTTTTTATATATATTTTCTCATAATTTTTAATAATGGTTATATAGGATCCTATAATTAAATTTAAAATAAAACATCACATGAATAAGCAGTAAAAGTTTATATGTTGAGATCACCCCTCAATTTCAATATGATATGGATATATATTGTTCAAAAATTAACAAAGATGAACATACAAAAAAAAATCTGTGGCAACATAATATTGCATTCCCATCATTTAAATTAAGGTAGAAAAAAAAATTAGATGAAGGATAGTACCTATTATAAAATATAGAATTGTAAAATAATGAAATCAATAAATCAGTATGCTTAATCAATTGTATGAGTGAACAGTAATGGACAGTACGTAAGCGCTTACATTCTGTGACCACTAGTATTTCGCCAGCAAAATATTGAAAACTCATAGAATTGATACAGATGTTACCACTGTATTGTTTAAAAAAAAATTGTAATTCAGAGAGATATATATACATATGAAGACACTAAAATGGAAATTAGAAAAAATGGGATTTACATTTGTAGGAAGATTGTAGTGCCCCAAAAAAATTTAAATGTCCATAACAAAAGAAAATTAAGTGAGTAGAAAACAAATAAAACTAACATCCTGTTGAGATGAGTTTTGATACATTCACTGTCATAATTCTGATTGTTGGATCAGTCATATGTTGAATTTGATAGTTATCGTTATTGCATATCTGGATAATTTTAAAAGGACCTGAATTTTTTGTATGGAAGGTATTAGTATGATTGAAATTCTTTAAATAAACTTTGTCGCCAATTTTCAACTTTGGAGGAGAACGACCTTTAAGAAATTTTGCATTCATTTTAAAATATTTTTGTTCATTAAGTTTAACTAATTCTCTGGTTGTTTTGATATGTTCTTGTTGTTGTTTAAAGTATTGGGAGGGTTCTTCAGCATCTTTAGGTGGTAAGAAAGTATCAATAGGTAAGTTTAAATCTCTGCCAAAAAATAAGTTTGCAGGACTAAAATTAGTTACAGAATGTTTAGAATTATTGTAGTGAAGCACAAAAAATTTCAATCTATCAGACCATTCAATTATTTGATCAGATAGTGAAGCAACTGATTCTTTCAGGGATCGATGAATACGTTCGATAACACCGTTCGACCTCGGGAAGTAAATGGACGAATTTCTACGTTTGATATTGAGAGATTTAAGAAAGGTTAGAAAGACATCAGAGGTAAAGTTTTTGGCGTTATCAGATAATATAATTTTTGGTATACCAAACCTTGAAAAGTAGTCGTTTAAAGCTTTAATTATAGATGGAGAAGTAGCATCTCTAAGCGGAATAGCTTCCAGAAAGCGTGAATAGTGGTCAACGATGGTGAGAATAAAAAATTTACCGTCATGTGACCTGGGGAGTTTACCCACAATATCTATTGCAAGCATCTCTCCGGGAGCCAATTCACACTTGGAAATGAAGGAAGGTTTTGTGTTGGTTTGTTTACTTTTGTAGGGAAGACATTTTTCACAGTTATTTACAAAATTTTGAACATCCTGAACCATTCCGTGCCAGAAATAATTCCTGGAAATTGTCTCAACCGTTTTTATCATTCCAAAATGAGCTTGGTGAGCAAGGGCAATGCAACTATTGATTAATGTTTTAGGAATAACGATTTTCTTTACTCTATTGACATTACCAGATTTCTTTTTAGCAAACATTAAAAGATCGTTATTAGGATTGATTGAGTAATTAGTGTTAGAACATGTTTTGGCAATTATTTTTTCCCGGATTTCTTTAAGTTTTTCATCATTTTGCTGCTCTTTTAGTATATTTTCGGTAGTTAGTGAGTCGTTAGTAGGTATAAAAATATTTAATGCATTTACATATAAATTAGGATTATTAGGAAGGTCCACGACACGAGAAAGAAAATCGGCTGGATTAACAAGCCCAGGAATGTGCTCAACCTTAAAATTAAAACTCTGCAAATATAAAAGCCATCTAGTTATAATTTCAGCCTGTTTTTCTAGGTTTAAATGGTAGGTTAAAGCTTTAGCATCTGTTAGAATTTTGAATTGTCTACCGTACAAGAATTCAGAAAAATGTTTAACAGAGGAATAGATAGCATAAAATTCACGTTTGATTGAAGGGTATTTAGATTCTGCCTGATTTAATTGCTTGGAATAAAATTCAATGGGGTAGAATTTGTCATTGTGTTTTTGCATAAGAATTCCGCAAATTGCAACCATAGATGCATCAGTAACCAAATAAACATCCTTACTATCATCAAAATTTTTAACTGTTGGATTAGTAAGCAAAATTTCCTGAATCTTGAGAAAAGCATTTTGACAGTCATTGCTCCAGAAGAATTTTACCTTTTTTCTCGTTAAATTTACAATAGGTTGTACTATTTTTGCAAAATCGAAAATTAAATGACGGAAATAATTTATCATACCCAGATAACTTTGAACTTGTTTCAGGTTTGTAGGAATGGGAAATCTATTGATTTTGTTTACATTATCAGTAGAAGGAGAGTGACCGTTTTTGTGTAATTTAAAACCTAGGTATGTTATTTGTTCTTTACATATTTGAAGCTTTTTAGGGTCTAAAGTGAGGTTAAATTCTCTCAATTTGTCAAAAACTTTCTGCAACCATATTAACATTTCCTCCAACGAATCAGCAGCAACAATTATGTCATCTAGAAAATATTGAACATTTTTACCTCTTAATGAGCTAAGGCAGTTATTTATTAAAGTATGAAAATAAGAAGTTGAGTTCACACATCCAAATGGCAGGCGTTTAGGTTGATAATTCCCATACTCCGTTGCAAATGCCAGTTTGGCCCTATCCTTCTGTTGAAGAAGAATTTGAAAAAATGCGGCTTTTAAATCCAAAACAGTATAGAATTTTTTGCCCGATATATTTTGCATAATGTCGTTGATTTTTGGTAAACAAATTTTATAAGGTTCAGTAATTGCATTAAGTAATCGATAGTCGATAACCATACGAAATTTAAGTTTGTTAGGGTCATCAGTAGGTAACGTCTTCTTTTTAACAAAAATGACTGGAAAACAGTAGTTTGAGGTTGAATTTTCTATAATGCCAGCCTTCAGAAGATCAGCGATTTCATTTCTAGCAAACTCCTTGGCAATTCTAGGAATGGGATATGGTTTTGTTTGTAAAGCAAAATCATGCAGTAAGTTAAACTGAGGAACAACTTTATCTGTACATCCCAGTGTACTGTATGAAGAAGAAAAAACAGCTGAATTATTCATAAGAAGTTTGAGAACTCTCTTCCTATCTGATTCAGGTAAGTGATCAACTTGAAAATTATTAGCTTTTAGTTCATTTTTACGAAGTTCTAAAATATCATCACAAATTAGCGAATTTACCTGGTATGTTTTACTGTTGTCATGCGTAGAAATTTGATCTTTAGAAATTTGTTTTAAGTAACCTAATTTAGTATTTTTGTTGAGGACAATTTTTTGACTATTGTTGTTGAATACATACAGAAGAATAGAATTGTTAACATTTGCTTCATGAAGGCTAAGATCTAAGTTTAGTGGCAATTTGGTAGTTAATGGAACAAATAAATAGTTAAATGAATTGTTAATTTTATGTAATGCTTTAAGTCTTATAATCCTGCCATGATTTGGCCGAATAATGACACGGTTAGCTGGTGTGACAAAGTTTTTGGAATCTTCATGATTAATATCGTTAGAGAGAGAATTAATATTTTCATGTGATTCAGCATTGGAATTTGAAATATCATGAATAGTATTATTGTCATTGGAACTTAGATTTTCATTGTTAAAATTAGAAGTTTGAGTAGAATCAGGATTTTTATTTTCGAAAGGAAATGTGAGGTTTCCCATGATAAGTTGAGAGTTGGCAGAGTCTAACAAAACTTTATTTCGGTTTAAAAAATCATAACCGAGAATAATTTGGTAGTTAGAGTGCCAATTATCATGGGTAACGAAAAACACATTGCTGAACCATTTATTACGAATTTTAAAGTTTAACTGTACAGCAGAAAAATAAGGAACACTGGAATTATTGATGGTCTTGATGTTTACAGATCTAGATAAAAAGTTAAGTTTATTGTTTTGTTTAAGTAAGTTAATAGTTTTAGGTTGTATAAGAGAAAGATTTGCACCAGAATCCAGAAGACCAATAAAGTTATGTTTTCCAAATGTTAATTTAATTAAAGGAAGTGGAGAATCATCAGAAAAACATGACATAAGTGATTTGGGAATGCTAACAGCAGTATCAGAATAATTCATACCCTCGTGCAAAAATTTATCATCTAGGGCTCTGTGAGATTGAGGGGAAAAATTGTGCAAAATATCATCAGAACCCTCTAGAAGTTTAAATTATTTCTTCTGCCTCTGCCACGATATGGTCGATAATTATTTCTACCTCTGCCCCTATTGAATCTCTGCACATTGTTATCGCTACCTCTTCTAAAATCTCCAGCAAAGTTTCTGCCCTGATTCTCAAAATATCTATCATTACTTGGAGAATTACTGTTAGGACTTAAAAAATTACTTGCTTGATTAGCAGCACTGTTACCCTGACCAGAAAAATTTTGCTGCGGCAAAAAAAATCCCCTATTATGCAAAGACGGAAAAAACCAGCAATCGCGCGTATTATGCTGTTTGTTACAGATATGGCAAACAGTCCGCTCTTCTTTTAATCCTTTTAACTGCTCCGCCATACTCTGCAATAATTTATTTGAATTTTCTTGTTGTTTCAACAAAATTGTAATCAACGAATCCTGACTGCTGTTGTTTGAAACCTGCGTCGCGTTGATGGTGTTGACTGAGAAAGAGCATTGCTGTTCCAAAGCTTTTTCGCAATCCATAGCACTAGAAACCAGATCATCGAAATTTTCCTTTCCAAGTTTAAGTACCTCTGTTTTAATATCCGGTCTAAGAGCTTCGAGCAATTTATTAAACATCAATTTTTGCTTTAGAATGACCATTTGAGGGATATCCTCAGCGTTCGGAACCAATCGATTGACTAATTTTTTTACTACCTCAGCCAACTCCTTCACTGTCTGTTTAGGTTTTTGTCTTATATTTGAGAACTGATAAGAGGTTTCCTGGAAATTCTCTTCTCTGCTAAATTTTGCTCTAAATAAACGCACAAAATTTTCAAAATTATCAATATTGTTAATTTCTGGATCGCTCGCAACATATTCCTGCGCCTTGTCTCTACAATACAGGCGGAAGAGTAGAATACGATTCTCGTCGTTCCAATTCTGTATGTTACAGACATCACTAATGTTTTTAATGAAAAAATGTACATTTTCCCCTTCTTTTCCATGGAAAGTGGGAATCGCTGCCATAAGCGCGTTTAATTGCAAATCATTTGCCATATCGTAATAATTTGTATACACGTGAAAAATCAAAAGGTATACTAAAACACTGATGTATGACAAATAAATTATCCTAAAGCAAAGCAAATAAAAAAATAATAATGGAAAAGTTTGTTAAAATGATGAAGGAAAGAAAAAAAATCATAAAAAAAAATGGAAGATTACTTTTTTAAAAATTTTCTAAAAATGCATATTAATGTGCAATACAGTTAAACTAAATAAATATATGCAAAAATGTACAAATCCCCCAAAATAGAAAAAAAAGGAACACAATAACTACAAATATCAAAACATGCAACAATAAATCATTATAAATTCAAAAGTGTAATATATAAAGTTTTCGTTTTTTCAATTTATGAAAAAAATATTAGCAAATAAATCTTTGAAAAATCAAATTTCTTTTCTTTACATATATTTATAGAATCAAATCTTAAAAGGAAAATAAATAAAAATATAAATCATGTATATTTTAAAAATATATTGCACCAATATGGGGTCCGCACATGAAATAGAGAGAAAAAATATATATATATAAGTTTAGTGAGTATTATTTTTAAAATAAATGATTAAATAATTAATAAGTTAATAAATATGCTTTATCTATTATCATGAAAAAGTAATGAAACCTGATCTCCGATCTTTAAAGTTATGGCATCAATTAATGCCTATGAGTGAAAAGAAAAAATTAATATTAAAAAAGCTTAAAACAATAACTCCAAGAATGAAATCACTAAGTTAACGGCACCATTAATGTACTGTAAAGTTGGGCTTAATGAATCAGAGAGTGAAATTCAATCCAAAGTTTGAATTGAACAAAAATTAATTCCGATTCATAAGCTCAAAATTACACTACAGCCGATGACGTAAGTGGTTGACATCGCTTAATGTGTTTTTTAAGAATTATTTTAAATTATATAAGATCAAATAAAATTATATTTACTAGTTATCGTAGCTGAAAAAAAATAAAGAAAAGTAAACACTCACCCAAGTACTTGAACACAGAAAGATAATTCACAAATGACGTTTATTTAAACATATATAAAATTTGCTGATTTGAATGCATTCTTACATTATGAATTATGTAAAGATTATCAAAGTGAATGTAAAATTTACTATAATTTTAGACAATTAGAGACATATTATCATCTAAGAAAAAGCAGAAGTTTACGTAATATTTCTTTTTGCAAATTAGGGATTAAAGTTCAGGAATGTAAAGTTAAATTAGGGATTAAAGTTCAGGAATGTAAAGTTAAACTAGGGCTTAAAGTTCAGGAGTGTAAAGTCAAGATCAACTAGGGACGTAGAAGGACTCTTGTATTTGGAAAACTGGAAACATGCTGTAGACAACTGGAAACACGCTGAAGACAAAGTTCCTTCAGGAATGTAGATTCTATTTCTTTTTATTCAATGCGAATCTGAACCGAATAAGAAGTTACGGATTTGGAAAATTGGAAATAGGATGTTTGTGAACTTCCTTCAGGAATGCAGATTTTGACGATTTCAGTACGTTACATAGGCAATTTACTATTTATCGCATCGACAAAAAAAACAGATGTTCAATTCATATTTGTTGATCGAAGAACAATAAAATGTCGATGAGCAGAAGAACCATTCAGGGCTTTCAATTAATGTTCTATGAAATTTACTTAGAAATGCTTCTTGAAGAGAAAAATATTATATTTCCTTTAGATGATATACAGCCGCTAAGGCCTAACGAAACGTCGATCTCTTCTCACTGGCTAGCGGAACTCCTCTGCCGCAACAACCGGCTAAAAAAGCACGGCGTCGCAGCCCCCACAAGTTACTTGCTCCAACGGCTCCCTGGTGAAGAATGATGACTTTTCCAGAAGAGTTTCAAACATGAAAAGCCATTACAGAGCGCGCCAGCCAATTAAAAACGCCTATCCTCCCCGCGCCTGACGTCACACACAACGTGCGTGTTCCAAAAGGAATGTTAAACGATTTAGCAGACGTCCGGTTTTGAGCTAAGCGTCTGTTTGGCAAAGGGGAATACCCTTCTTGTTGGAACTTTCAAAATGTCGGAAAGAATGATCTCATGGCGTCGCGCGCCGAAATTAAAAATGAGAAAAGATAGAAAATACATTTTTGCGTATTTCTGCCAAAGTATTTATCACAAGTCACTGAAAATTTTGCAATCGGCTAGAAATAAATATTTCTATCCACATAATATGATTTAAAAGGGAAATATTGATAAATAAAAGATTTCCATTTTTTATATTTTAGACTTAGAAAATTCCGATGTGTTTACACATTCGCGATGTATGTTGAAAGAAATTTGAAAGTTAAATTACTGAAATATAATAAAATACTAATTGCACTTAAATAATCTTAATAAGAGATAATGTTTACATTGAAAAATAAGGAAATATTGAATTATTTATCATTAAAATTTACATTGTAAGTTTAAAACTTGTGATTAGAAATTAGGTGTTTGAAAATGTTAATTTAAGTTGTAAAATTGAAATAAATTATATTATTTAAATTAATTTGAATGGGAAATGATGCATTATATTTTTTATGATGCAACAAAACCTTTTTCTTTACATACAGAAATTTACCAAGTTTGAGTTGAATGAGAAAGGATATAAAAAGACAGAGGACACATGCAAGTTCTTATTTTTGAGGGATGAAATGATTTTACTAAAATAAAAAAAAAAGTTTCATTTTTACAGAGGTAATGAGTTTCTATTTTAGATAAAATACATATAAATTACTAGAACTATCTATGGATTAAATAAAAAATTATGAATTAATTATTTACATTTTTGAAAGCCATATGTTATCTTATTGGCATCAAAGTATTTAAAATATTACAAAAAAATCATTCAGCTGTTATGATTTTTGAACAATCAAACAAAAAATTAATTTCAATTAGTCCTTCATTTAATTTTTGATTTTAAAATTGAAAAAAAAAGATAAAAAAAATTATTTTAACTGTTTATTTTAAGTCAGTATTCGGCCTAAAACTTGGCCGAATATTCAGTATTCGGCCAAATCACTATTCGTTACATCCCTAAATATGATATGAAGAGAAGTGACAGAAATTCCCACCATTCATCAAAAAAAGAGCTAGATATTTCATTATTCAAAATACAGCTGACAGTTGAGAGAACATATATTGTGTCACTGACCAAAATTCATCTCTCCCAATAATGTGCAAAACTTTATCTTGACCACATTATCTCCTCTATTTTAAGATTTTAGAAAGCCCTTATCAGTCCAACCTCAGAAAATGATCGCCCACTCGACACTACTCATTACACTAATGCATGGGTTTCCAAATTTTTAAATTGACGTACCACTAAATAGAGAAGCTCATACTTCCACGTACCACCAGGTCACAAAATTCAAAGCTAATACAGAAAAGTCTGTGTAAACGGAATATGTCTAAAACGAAATACTTTTCCAGTCATTTGTGCTTCCATCCAAGCAGATTTTACAGTATTTAATTGCATGATTACATTATTAAATTGATACTTAGATTGACTGCTTCATATTAACATTCAAATAAAAGGTAGTACCATCATTTCATTTTAATAATATGTACATTATGAAAATACAGTATTTTGGTAGAAAAAAAAGCTTCAATAAATTTCCAATAAAACGGAGGTATATAAATTCCAATAAATTTCCAATAAAAAATTTCCAATTTAAACATGAAAGGGAAAGTTCGTAATGCTTAAAAAATTACTCAGTTAAAATATTGCAATTGAAATAAGATTTGGCTATTTATCTTTTGCGTCAGGTTAAGAAAAATGCATCTGAAAAATTGATAGGATGATATATCAAGGAAGTTTCCATAAACGCATGCTCAGAAATATTTGAAAAAAATTACCGTAATTTCGGGTAGATAAGCCGCGGCTTATAATGTTTAAAAGTTATCTTTTGCGGTTTATCTGCCAGTGTGGCGCATACGAAGTAATAACGATTTTTTCCAGAAAAAAAAATAAATAAATCAGATCATGTAATATTACAGAGTGAAAATCTGAAAAACTGTATTAAAAATGCTTCACGGATTAGAAATAACAATCATTAAAAAAATATCAGGAAGTTCTTTTGTTACTTTTCAGTTAGCTGGGCACCAGTGTTATATATACGTATTTATATACATACATATACGTAAATATACATATATATACACATATTGTATATATACACACATATATATATGTAAATATATATGTATATGTACATACATTTATATATACATATATATGTATATATAACACTGGCGCCCGGCTAACCGAAAAGTACCGTTCTTTTTTATTTCATTAAGGGTGTATTCGAAAAAATATTTTTCCACCCTCAACAGCTCGAAATTTTCTGAGACATTTTCAGACTCATTTTTAAAAGTAAAAACATGAAACTTGCTGGGGTGATTTCTGAAGACATGTTTAACATGCCGTGTGATTTCATTTTCAGCTCAATTAATTAGAATTTGATTTTTAAACAATTATTTTCTCAGTATGACCATTTTTTTCATTCTCAGATCGCCCGCTTCGGAAAATTCGGTTCAAAATGCCAACTTTGACAGCATTTTTTACAGTATTTTCTGCATTTATCAAAAAATTAAGAAGCACCACACATTATATAGTTTCTAAATAAGAGAATTTCCAAATTTGATGCGTTTGAGAGCAAAAATGAATTTTAAAATGAATCAGAAAATAAGCAGTTTGGATCGGAATACACCCTTAAAAAAGAAAAAAAATCTATGCATGGTTTCTTTCTGCATAATGAAACGTATTACTCAAAGATAATGATCTCATTCTGATAACGCTCAACTTCCCACTCCACTCCAACACAGCAGAATTGAATAAACAAACTGCAGATAGCTCTCTTCCTTTTATAAACTAGGGGTTTTGGGGAGTGCTGTAATTTTCGAATAACTTATCATATTTTAATAAAATTTTGCTACACTGCTTAATTTACTGTTATTGCAACTTGCTGAAAATTTGAACAAAATCGGACAATTAATAATGGAATTTTTTTTTTTTTTTTTTTTTTTTTTTTTTTTTTTTTTTTAATAGCTAAGAAAAAACGGGTTTTGCTTTTCGTTTTTTTTCTTTTAAATTATTTTTTCTGTTTGCTTGCAGCTCAATAATTTCTTTTTACTGCACTTACGAAAAATGAAGTTGCTGACACATTTAAGGAATCCTTTTTATGCTCAGTTTTGCATAATCGCGGCATTTTAATAGAAAAGAAAGTAGATTCTCTTGTTTCCTTTAAGTGCGTGCATTTATTTGTGAATGTTGTATTTTTTATTTTCAATAATGAACGTATGTATTTAATTTTTGTTTATTTTAAAACTTTCTTAGGACATTTTATTTTAAATATTTACAGAATATATCAAATCGAGTACCAATTAATTTCTGTTAATAGACATTAATGTTTACAGTTAGTAGTGAAGAGATTTTCAAAAAAAAAATCTCTTTATACGTCTCTCCCAACTTTTGCCAATAGTTTATGTTGTCAAAATGATTATTTATCATTACTTATTTTCGGAATTGGAATAAAAAATAGTGTTATTTGTAATTCTAGCGTTATGTTTTATATTAAGAATTCCATCAAATATATTTCTATTTGCCGATCCAAGGCTGAAATGTGCGATGCAATTGGATAAATTCACAAACCAAACGTTATTTATTTTCATTATTTGAATTAAATTTAAAACTATAATTTTTGAAAATGCACGAAAATCTTCAATATCGCATCTATAGTAGTACGTACACCACTTTCAATAAGTGTGGCTTATATGCCGGTGCGGCGCATACAATGGAATTTCAGTTTTTTTTTTTACCATTTTCGGACGTAGCAGCATATATGCCAGGACGGCTTATCTACCCGAAATTACGGTATATGATATTCTTCTCATGGAGAATATATTTCTCATGACATATAATATGTTTATTAAAAAAAAAATCTGCAGAACCTCAATTTAGCGTTCGTAAAAAAATAATGAAAATTTAATTTTTTTGGCGATTTAATACTGGTTGGTGACACAATAAAATTTTGAATGATACTTTTTTTTAAGATAAATAATTTTTAAGTAAAACCTTTTTCTACTCTTCATACGAAGTTAGTTAGATTAAGTTTAACTTAAGTAAGTACATTTTTATTACTACAGTTTTGTCATATACATGTACATAATATAATGTGTCATATAATATGTCATATAATGTATGTGTATCTATATATTAAAATTTTACCATTGTAATTATACGGTTTAAAACAAAATTTTAGTTTATTAAATTTGTTCCAAACTCAAAATTAATGTCCGATTCTGATCATTGGCAATTTGACTTCGATATTGTTAGTGTCAGAAACAAGAAGTGAAGGTTGTATTGTTGCTACGGAAACAACTACTTAATATAAAAATGTTTAATGATAGCATTTTTAATTAGCCAGCTACTTTTAAAACAAACTTAAAATGGTACTACTTGATTATCCTGTCGCAAAAAAACTATCGCCAAACTGTAAGATTAAATGCCAATAATGGCTGATTATAAATTTTACATTCACTTGACAATAAACACGGTACACGTGTTTGTTGCGTCATCAAGTGATTTTTAATTTTACTTCTATTTGTAATTTTATTAATGTTAACAAATTTATTTATTCTTTCGTTATTTAAAATAAAAATGTTGTCAATTTGCATAATTTGGCAAGTAGTTTGGCAATTTATATAATTTGGCAAAATTGGTTGACAGGATAATCAAATAGTATAAATAAAAAACATACATTTAATTTACTTAAATAGGTGTCACAAATAAAAATTAAAATATGTTGACATGTTTCGGTTTAATAGTAAAAACCGTAATCATAACACACACATAATCAATAGAAATGAATGACACTGGGTACCAAAAAATAATCTAAAAACCAAAAAACATGAAAATGCAAAACATTGCGCCCTCTATGATCTCAAATAGCCTACGCTACCGCGGCTCCTCTATCAGACCCCTTTTTAAGTATTTATTAAGGAATTCCAACCATAAAATTGGAACATCAAAGGATAAAGAATCATTACACACAGTATCCCTCCTAGAATATATCTCAATAGATTCCCGGATGATTGACTTGCGGTATAAACTCGAAACAAACAATAATCTACTGTCACTGAAACAAATATTAATCCTTCTCTTTATAAACAGCCTTGATAACGCTGTCTTATCCCTACCAAATTTTATATCAGATTCATGCTCTTTCCTCCTAATCCCAAACTTTCTACCTGTCATACCAATATAATAATTAATATCCCCCCCCCCCCTCATTCTCATATGGAATTTCATACACCCCTGCGAGATCATCCTGTGCAACCGGATCAAAAGGTCTGTACAGAAGATGTTTCAACTTAGGAGGTGGTTTAGCAATGAATTCTAACTTAAACTTCATTAATTTACTTTTAAGCCTCTCAAAATTACCCTTGATATATGGAAACGATAACCTTTTAAACCTATTAATCGTTACCTATTAATTAAAGGTTATCGTTTCCATATATCAAGGGTAATTTTGAGAGGCTTAAAAGTAAATTAATGAAGTTTAAGTTAGAATTAGTTGCTAAACCACCTCGTAAGTTGAAACATCTTCTGTACAGACCTTTTGATCCGGTTGCACAGGATGATCTCGCAAGGGTGTATGAAATTCCATATGAGAATGAGGGGGGGGGGGGATATTAATTATTATATTGGTATGACAGGTAGAAAGTTTGGGATTAGGAGGAAAGAGCATGAATCTGATATAAAATTTGATAGGGATAAGACTGCGTTATCAAGGCTGTTTATAAAGAGGGGGGTTAATATTTGTTTCAGAGACAGTAGATTATTGTTTGTTTCGAGTTTATACCGCAAGTCAATCATCCGGGAATCTATTGAGATATATTCTAGGAGGGATACTGTGTGTAATGATTCTTTATCCTTTGATGTTACAATTTTATGGTTGGAATTCCTTAATAAATACTTAAAAAGGGAGTCTGATAGAGGGAGCCGCGGTAGCGTAGGCTATTTGAGATCATAGAGGGCGCAATGTTTTGCATTTTCATGTTTTTTGGTTTTTAGATTATTTTTTGGTACCCAGTGTCATTCATTTCTATTGATTATGTGTGTGTTATGATTACGGTTTTTACTATTAAACCGAAACATGTCAACATATTTTAATTTTTATTTGTGACACCTATTTAAGTAAAATAAATGTATGTTTTTTATTTATATGATAAGAAAGGGGAAGTAAAATTTGTTTGAGTTTTTACGAAAACTTACAACGGTTTTTGAAATCAAATAGTAGGTACCCTTAAAACTTTTCCAGCCGGTGACACTATGTAAAATTAAATAACTACTGCAACACGCAATTTGCATATATTATTATACACCTACAGATAAAAAATAATACGTTAATCCTTCGTTTAGGTTTAAATTCATTGAGTTTTAGGCCTTTAAACACTTACTTAACAAGAAATTTCGAAATGCCTTTAAATATCTTTCATTTGGAAAGGAAATTTTTTGTCTAGCCAAATAGCGTGGAACATTCGTCTTTTTTGCGCCAAATACTTTAATATATTTCTTTTTTCAGATTTTTACTGAGATTCCGCTGCCAAATTTGACTAATGTTTTACTACATACATGAGTAGTTTTAAAAGCATTTTTTTTTTTTTTAAAAAAAGCGATGTTTACAATAAAGGTGATTTTGCAAGTGTACGAAAGCATTTTTAGAGTATTTTTTTTAAATTCAAATGTACAATATATAAATAGCAATTAATGTTTTAAAGATGGATTCAAATGTTTTAATTTTAGTATAAATATCTCCCACATAGGCATATACATACTGTAAAATAATTTAATTTCAGACATTTAAAAAATTTATCACCATACTTTACTGCGAAAACATGTCTGTTTGTTTTCCCCAAATTTGTGACTTTTATAACCTCGAAGCCAGATTAGCTAATGTTGTCTACTCTTTTTTTTAATAAAAAACATATCTCCAATTTCCCTTATAGAAACTTTCAATGCTTGCAATGTTAAGTAGTAAAGATTATTCTTAAGAAAATGTAAGCAATTATGCGTTATTATTACTATCACGAAAGAAAACATTTTGCAATAAAAATTGCTTTCTGAAATCACTTTTCGATATTCCATTTAATTCATCATTTTTTTTTTTTCATATCCTCCCTTCTTTTAGAAATGTTATTAAAAGATATTGGATGAATCTTCCATGATCAACCACCCTACAATTGCCAAATTTACTATATAATGTTGGAAGATTCTTTTATATTTGAAAGGAACCGTCGACGGTAAATCCGATTTCAGAAGATTACACGAAATTTGTACTTAACGATTAAGAAATTTATGTTTTTTTTTATTATGGATCAAATGGACAAAAATATATTTACTAGGTACTACATTTAGCCTAGGTTTTAAAAAAAAGTACCTCAGATTCAAATAAAATTTCAATCATTATAAAGCAATTTTGACTGTTGCACAGCCCGAGCAGCTGATCACAGTCACAAATTAACGTTTTTAGTTTTATTTAGACAACAGACTGATGAATAATGACGTCTTGAAAATAACAAGCATGTTTATTTCTCCGTCTTATTACGCGAGAGAAATGTGAAAAAAATCTTCGGTTTGCCAAAAAGATCATTACTAAAAATTTTGCATAACTAACTTTATTTATCATTCGCAAAGAGTTTTGATAGTAAAGATCTAAAATTCAATCAACAGCAATTTGACATTATTTAATGGAATGTAGTTTGGCGCGTAATTAACTCTGTTTTGTAGCTAACTCTGGTACATTTGTAGCCATACCGTTACGAAAATTTCTTAGTTTCACATCAAACTTGGTTGTGGATCCAATTTCAGATCATTGGGAAGATTTTATTTAATGAAAACTAGAGGTTTAGTTTTCTATTTGAATCAGTTATGGAGGTTATTTTCCTAGATTAATAGTTTCATGATTAAAACTGGTATATAAAAAGAAACGGCAGTTAAAATGACAGTTTTAATTTTATTCACTCAAATCAGCTGTAAATATCCACTTTTACATGATTCACATTTTTTTAAATCTAAAAGTTAAATACTGTTTTGACTGTATTTACTCTACTGGAATTCAAAGATAAGAAACTGCACAAAACCTGCCAAAAGAAGACGTACATTACCAAATATAATCAGGGTTGCCGGCTTTTTTTGGTTTTAACCACTTAAAAAAAGCCGGTTTTTATTTTTTGAAGTTAGTTTACAGTAAATTCCTTTTAAATTTGGATCAGTTAATTTTTAACACACTTATAAATATTTTCTATTAATTTTTATCAAATAAATAAGTCTTTATAACTTCTAGAAGGCAACCGTGAAGGCATTATGTCTGAAAAAAAAAATTATAAACATTGAAAAGAATATAAGTTAGGCTCCAAACTGGTGTTTTGAAATTCTATATTACATAGCTCCACATATACTACACATTTTAAAGATTATATTTAATTTTTGACAAAATGTAGCACATCAAAATGGAAACATTCTTATGTGTCCATATGGAGAGATTAAGTTATAAATGCTAAAAGAGTAATTAGAAAAGATGTAATATTTGAGGAGAGTGGTACATAAGTGTATAAAAAATAGAGCATTTAAACAAGAAAAAAAATCTCTAAATAAAATTTTGAAAAGCTTGTTGCTAATTCATGCATATGCTTTTCATAATGTTTTTAATAGTGAGAAATGGTGTTTTTATTAATATGACTATGTATAATTCAGGGTGTCTACAGAATCTGGAAATCAGGGAATCATGGAAAAATCAGGGAGGTTTATCAATCTGGGAAAATCAGGGAAATTTCAAGGAACTTTGTAAAAATACTCGAAAATCAGGGAAATTTGTCTATATGCGAAAATATTTGCATTTTCACCTTGCCAACAAGACTGATTCGTCTATTTTATGTACCATATTTTTTCACATGCTGATTAGTTTTTCCCAATATTTTTAAAAAGATGCATGGTATGAGTTTTTGATATTTAATGCAAATTAAGGTGATCAGATGTCCTCATTTTCTGTACATAGTGCTTATATTGAAGGCAATTTACCCATTTTTAAAAATTTTAAATGTACATTAGCATAACCTGACCAGTTGTTAGACTAAATTTTGAGTTTGGATTTATAAAACTGTCAACCAATACTTAATGAATATTAGGCAATTTTTATGTTTTCTCTTGTTTTTTCTCCCATATGAGATATTAGCAAGCTGGATAAGTGTATAATACAAGGAATCGGCATACATGAAAAAATACCGTATGTTTATTGTTAATAATGGAAATCAGGGAAGTCTGATAAAGATAGTCAGGGAAATCATGGAAAAATCAGGGAACTTTTTTTTAGAATTTCTGTAGACACCCTGTAATTTGTGTATTTTATGTATGTTTATTAGAAATAAAATAAGACTTGTATATTAATAGCTCTTAAAATTAGGTAATAAAATATGTAACTAAGTAACCATTGTCCTCTGTAATTTTATAAAGCAGTAAAAATGAAAAGATTGGCAGTTGGTATGTCCCTTTTAAAACTTAGCTGACATATTTGCAATTCTGACTACAAATCACTAGCAAAATCATTTAAGTTTTATTCCAGTACTAATGTCCTCATTATTGAGAAATTGGGCTACTTATTAAACTCTAAATCAATTAAATGTCATTAAAACTAATTAAGAACACTTAAAAATGTGTAGTTTATAATTACAAAATGCTTCATTGTATAAAAGCCAATTATGGCCAAAAAAGGCCAATTTTGGCCAAAAAAAGCCGGTTAAAACCAATAAAAGCCACTGGCCTGGCTTTATTTAATTTTAGCCGGCTTTTTTGCAACCCTGAATATAATGTAACATAGAGAGAGATTGTATTTATTTTATCAGATCCCACATATCACCAAGCTGAGAAGCCCGGAGTAAAAGAACTAACAAACGAAAGTGAATAACCCGAACATTCTTTAAGTTAAATGGTCAATCTCTGCAATCATTGTAATTCTCTCTTTTTTAGTAGTATGGTGATTACGGAACATTTTAATTTGTGATGATCGTAATAGCCGCATTTCCCTCCCAAACTCTACATGATGTACTAAAGTGTTGCTTCTGAATTGCCCGAATTTCGTCTAACGCATCAGATAATATAATAGCGCGATGGCCAGACTTGCATAAAAACAAAAACTTTCCGCGCACATAAATATTAGGTCAAAAATTTTCCGCAAATTAATTTAATGTTTAATAAAATTACGTGTTATTATTTTCACGATGTGAACTAAAAATCATAGTTTAAAATGATTGTTATTTAAATTAAAAAATAATTAATATTAATTAAAGAATAATTATTTTAATTTAAAAATAATAAAGCAAAAATCAATGATAGGAAGGTGAATTCTTTTCAATTATTTTGTCAATGCATTTAGAAACAACCCAATCCTTAATATTGTGATCTCTTCGCACAAAATGCCGGTCACTTTTATAACACTACGAAATTATTCGATTTAATAGCCGTTGCCAGGCTAAATTGTCACTGCAGCCGCCGAAGGAAAACCGATCGGCCACAAGTTTTGGTCTGCGGAAAATAGAAATAAAAGGGTCTGATGTCACAACAATGTTTTGAGTCTTTAAATGTTGAATTGTGGACAAACAATATATAAATCGTATATAAAATTGGTGAATATTTTAAATTTTTTGTATTTATGTTTTTCTTTTCGTAACTTTTTTCAGCAAAGTCCCGGATTTTTCAGAAAATTTTCCACGCACGGCGTTCGTGCGTGCGTCTATACTACATAACTCTGGCGATGGTGTCCGATGTGTATTCAGAAAATGCAGAAGAACTTTCCAGTTGAAGGTCCATATTAATTTAAAATACAAGGTCGAATTCTCCATTTCGTTTGATTGAAGGCTTATTTGAAAAATAGACCAGCGCAGCGGGCTCAGCCTCCTAGTATACACATACAATATAGTAATAGAAGAAAAGACTTTTCCAATTTTTCAGGGGGATGAATGGTCAACTCAACATCTACCGTAACATTATTTCCATTTATCTAAAAATACTAATGAAAATTACATTAACACGTTGGCAGTGGGTGTCGAAGGGTGTTCGACACTAATACCCCTCTCCAAATGGCGGCCGTCGACGACCCTTCGACACCTGTTAATGCTGTTTCAATTAGGGATGCACCGAATATTCGGTATTCGGCCATGTTACCGAATATTCGGTTTGGACGAATATCAAACTATTCGGTATGCCGAATATTCGTCTTGGTCGAATAGCAAACTATTCGGAATGCCGAATATTCGGTTTGGCCGAATATCGAAATATTCGGCCGAACCGAATACTTAAAAAAAATTTAAACATATTTTTTAAAACCTTATGCAACTTCTACGTTTAACAGTCAACTTATAAAGATATTCAGAATAATTAGAAACAGAATAATATTTAAATAAAAGAGAATGTTTTTACATTATTTATTTGGTGTTTGTTAAGTATTATTTAAAAACCAAAATTAACTAATCACGAGGATTTTCATAAGAATTATTTATGTACAAATGCAAGTTCCTGAACATTGTCCAGTAAATAATCTGTTTCTTGCTAAGATTTTAAGAACAATGTTTACACAATCTCTCAAAATGATTGCCCATTTCAGACACCGATCTAGGATGCATTTAAAAACTTCCTTGCTTAATCAAAAGGAATAGAACAGTTATTCCTTTCTAAGTTGCCACCATATAAAATTTTAATCGATTGTATTATTTATTTACTTTTACTTTAGTCTCTTCCTGACAAACAAATAATATATAATCCCGTACAATTTTTCTACCAATATTTTCACAATTTCTCTTTGATTTTAAAATGTTTGTTTTAGAATTTAAGAAAATTTTATTCATTTGTTTTAATTCTCAGAAGAAAACATGAAATAAAAAAAAATTTGTTAATTAAAATTATTTTTATAACTATATTCTTAAATAACTCAAAGCAGATTTTTTTCGGCATAAAGTTTACTTGAAAAAAAGCTCTTGTTTATTAAAATAATAGTTTGTTTTAAATATTATGTAAAATTGTTTTAAAATTTAACATTTTAATGCCTTTAAACTTTGAAATATAAAAGTATTCGACAAGCCGAATATTCGGTATTCAGCCTAGCAGTTACTATTCGGCTCGCTGAATATTCGGTATTCGGTTCGCCTGTTGGCCGAATATTCGGTATTCGGCCAAAATCACTATTCGGGGCATCCCTAGTTTCAATTCATTCTGTATCTGTCTAGCCAACTGGTAACATCTTTAAATTTTTCCCTAGCCTTCTTAAAGAGTTTTGCTTGATACCTGTGCTACCGTCGACAGTCGTTTTTTTTCCAGGCAAAAATATAAAAATCAGCAAAATTTGTTATGGAACATTTATAGCATTGCATTAAGATTAAATTTCAACAAAAAAAAACTTTCAGCCACGAGGAATGATTTCACCTCATACGGCTTAGCCGCCAACGTGTTAAAGCAAGAGAAAGCAAAATGCTGTCAAGGCAGCAATAAAGGTAATAACAGAGAGCAGACACCAATGAGCAAGGGAACTGTTAAATCAAGAAAGAGCAGGGGAGGAGGGAAGATTGAGATATTTTTTAACTTCACATGCTGTATTTTTTATTTCATTTCACATACTAATATCAGACTTTCATGTACCATTAAACAGTGCTTCACAAACCAGTACTGATACGCGTACCATAGTTTGAGAACCCCTGCACTAAAGCATTTAAAACTCCCTTGCTAAATGAAAAGGAACAAGAAAGTTATTGTTGCTGAATTGCCACCATTTGAACAGATTGTTTTATTTACTTTTTTAATTTAATCCTTTCTCAACAAATAAATAAGATTTGACTGCAAAACTTCAAAACAGAGTGCATTTTGTTTTTTTAGAGTAAAATTTCCTAGTAAAAAGGTTTAGTTTATCATAATGGTAGTATTTGTAATTTTGTGTTAAATAATGTAAAACTGTTTTTAAATTTAATTTTTTAATACCTTCTTTAAACGATAAAATTTGAAATTTTTAAGCATTCGGCTAGCTGAACATTTGCAGAATTGTTATTGGTCAGGTTCCAGGTAGATTTTTCGCTGTTAGCGACATGAGATTGACCAATCAGAAGCCAGCATTTTTGCAAACAGCAAAAAGTTTGCAAAAATGCAGGCTTCTGATTGGTCAATTTTGTTTCGCTAGCAGCAAAAAATCTATCTGGATCCCGAACATCATTCAGCTGGCCAGGAAGAGTTCCATATCCTGCTCTGGTTGGTGAAGGAATCAAATATGGTGTCAAAAGGCCATTTTAGCATCTTGCCAAATTTTATAAGATGGTAGAAAAACATGGTTTTTAAAATTTTATAAAATAATCATTACATATGTTGCATGTTAAAAAATAATAAGTACAATATTTATATAAATATGTACAATTTTTATGCATGTTATACTTATATTATAAATGTAATTATATATAGAGATATATACATAAAACACATAACTATAATACTACACACCTATACATATAAATACTACATATTTTATATACTATGTCAAAGTAAAACATAACATTATATTATACAGGTTAATGTTATATGCATCTTTAAACATAGAATAATGCACACACAACAGCGTCGAAATCTTGGTGGTCTGAGACCACCAAAAATTCAATCGGACCACTAATTTGAAAAATTTAGTAATCCACAGGACCATTAACCTTCCCCTCATCTCTGGCAGGTAAACGGAAACTTTTCCATCTGTGTGAAAACTGAAACCTAACACAAATCACATAATTTTATTTTATTTTAAAAAATTCCATAAAACCTTAGTCAATTGAAATAACTAATCTGAAATAAAATATTTAATTAATAAATAATTTTATAGTTTTTCTTTATGCACTGTTTAATTTTTAGCAAATTATAATTCTACATTTTATTATGCTGAAAACTTTGGATAACTGCAAAGGATGTTTGGTTTATTTCTAGGAAGGAGAGGGGGGGGGGGGAGGCACTCAAAATGTTAAAGGGACTTAAGAATAGAGATGTAAATTTTCCAGAAAAGTTGAAGTGGCGGAAAAAAGTTTTTTTTTTCTGGAAAAATTGGAAAACTCGGAAAAATTGATTTCCTATAAATGTTTCTCAAAAATAGGTTATATTTTCTTAAAAAGTATACAATAATTAAACATAGAATAATGCACACACAACAGCGTCGAAATCTTGGTGGTCTGAGACCACCAAAAATTCAATCGGACCACTAATTTGAAAAATTTAGTAATCCACAGGACTATTAACCTTCCCCTCATCTCTGGCAGGTAAACTGAAACTTTTCCATCTGTGTGAAAACTGAAACCTAACACAAATCACATAATTTTATTTTATTTTAAAAAATTCCATAAAACCTTAGTCAATTGAAATAACTAATCTGAAATAAAATATTTAATTAATAAATAATTTTATAGTTTTTCTTTATGCACTGTTTAATTTTTAGCAAATTATAATTCTACATTTTATTATGCTGAAAATTTTGGATAACTGCAAAGGATGTTTGGTTTATTTCTAGGAAGGAGTGGGGGGGGGGGGGAGGCACTCAAAATGTTAAAGGGACTTAAGAATAGAGATGTAAATTTTCCAGAAAAGTTGAAGTGGCGGAAAAAAAGTTTTTTTTTCTGGAAAAATTGGAAAACTCGGAAAAATTGATTTCCTATAAATGTTTCTCAAAAATAGGTTATATTTTCTTAAAAAGTATACAATAATAAACTTTTTCAATATTTATGCACATTAAAAAAAATTATTTTCCCTTTACATGTGAATATGTTATTAAAAAAGAGAGACAGAGAGAGAAAAGCCAGCTTTTAGTTTATCCTTTCAGTCTCAGAATTCTGACAATAGCTTTTCTTGCTTAATTTAATACCAGTGTCTGTAATATTTCATGTGTCTGTTAAAATGATTTTTCAGTAGCACTTTTTTTTATTATATCAGTAGAGCTAACTTAAACAAGTTGGAAATTGCTCGTCAAACGTGGCAAATGAGGTGCGTACGTACTATAACTAGTTTTATAATTATTTTTTGCACCCCATATTGTACTGAATGTATACTTTTTTGCACTTCATAAAGCGCATAGTCTGATACATCATTAAAATGCACTTCCAATAATTTTTTCCCATTCCCCGTAATGTAACGGAACACTTTTGACTGTCCCTGTAATTAAACTATACATCCGATTTTCCTAAAATTTGAAATAGCTCAACAAAACTTTGCAACAATTATATCTTTAAAATTTCAGACCATTCGGAAGGCTGTAATATCATTAAAATGCACTTGCAATAATTTATCCCATTCCCCGGAATGTAACGGAACACTTTCGACTGTCCCTGTAATTAAACTATACATCCGATTTTCCTAAAATTTGAAATAGCTCAACAAAACTTTGCAACAATTATATCTTTAAAATTTCAGACCATTCGGAAGGCTGTAATATCATTAAAATGCACTTGCAATAATTTTTCCCATTGGCCGTAATGTAAAGAAAAACTTTTGACTGTCCCTGTAATTAAACTATGCATCCGATTTTCCTAAAATTTGAAATGGCTCGACAAAATTTTGCAACAGTTATATCTTTAAAATTTCAGATCATTCGGAAGGCTCTAATATCATTAAAATGCACTTGCAATAATTTTTCCCATTGGCCGTAATGTAAAGAAAAACTTCTGACTGCCCCTGTAATTAAACTATACATCCGATTTTCCTAAAATTTGAAATGGCTCGACAAAATTTTGCAACAGTTATATCTTTAAAATTTCAAATCATTCGGAAGGCTGTAATATCATTAAAATGCACTTGCAATAATTTTTCCCATTGGCCGTAATGTAAAGAAAAACTTTTGACTGTCCCTGTAATTAAACTATACATCCGATTTTCCTAAAATTTGAAATGGCTCGACAAAATTTTGCAACAGTTATATCTTTAAAATTTCAGATCATTCGGAAGGCTCTAATATCATTAAAATGCACTTTCAATAATTTTTCCCATTGGCCGTAATGTAAAGAAAAACTTTTGACTGTCCCTGTAATTAAACTATACATCCGATTTTCATAAAATTTGAAATGGCTCGACAAAATTTTGCAACAATCATATATTTGAAATTTCAGACCATTCGGTTGGGTAGTTTTTGCTCTGTTACATGCGGACAGACGGACGGACGGACAGACGGACGGACAGACGGACGGACGGACTGAACGACGACTATAGGTGCTACGTATTTATATAATTACGAACGCACCTAAAAAAAAAAACTTTCAACCAATATCACTCTAGTTTTAAAGCAGTTTCAAAACTGTATTGTACATCTCATCTACATAGTACTGGTTTTCAAATATATAAAGGATACCAGTGTAAAAGAAACAAATTATAGTAGTTCTGGTATTATTATAAATACTATTAACATTTTCAAATCTTCCATTGTTTAAAAATTGGTATTATTTTAAAATATTACTTCCCCCCCCCCCCCTTACAGTTATAATTTTCATTTCCTGTACATGTGGTTTTGGTACAGCTTTCCAGATTAAACCCAAACTATGTTTTAGTAAGATTTAGATCCTTAATATTAAAAGCGGCATTTTTTTTTTTAATGAAACTTTTAAAACAGGTGGATTTTTCCATATGTTTAAAAATTGTTTTCAACTAGATTTTTGACAGAGATTTGGTTACATTTTCTTTGCAAAGTTTGTATGGATTTATATTTTTTGAAAATACATTTAGACAAATCTAAGAATCTATATTTCAAAAAAGAAAAAAAAAAATGATACATAATTTCAACTACATGTTATTATCAAAAAAATTTTTTTTAACAATAGTGAAAAATTACAGCCATGTGAATAAAAATAAATGCATGTTTCAAATTTTACATTAAATTTTCCATCTTGCCATTTTCATTTATGGGTATAATTATTGAAATACTTTTGCACATGAATTTTCATTTTTAATGAGAGGAGTTGCATTTAATTATCTTACCAGGGATTTGCTTGGATTTTTTTTCACACGATCATGTTTTTGCGAAATTGTGAACTTTTATAAAAACTTGTGAACTTGTAAAAAATGTGAATGAAATGTAAAAAATGTAATTGGAATTTTGTCATATTTAAGTTCTTATTAGACATTATTGGGATGGTTCTTAGTAAATATAAACAGCTAGATAATAGATTCATTGGTTATTGCAGTTATTATACTTAACAAGCTTCTTTTTTATTCTAAAATCATTACGTTTGTGAAGAATTTAATTTGGAGATTGTAAAAAAAATTCTGAAATGTCTATTTTTAAGAGAAAGAATTTCATTAAAGGTCATACGTTTTAAGGAGAAAAAACTGTGAAGGATCCTTTAAGGCTGTTTTCAAATCCAAAAGGGCAACTTTGTGACATAAGTTTTAATTTATTTTTGTTCAGAAATGCATGAAACTAGCAGGTGGTGTTGTTCAAAAACTATATAAAGCTGTTTTTTCCATTTTTTTGCAAACGCAATAGATCTTTCAGAAAATAGTGTCAAAGTGGTCGTTTTGAACCGAATTTCAACGCGAAAGAAGAATAGCCGGTCAAGAATGGGTGAAAAACGTGTTTATCACGTAATCAAAATCGCCTATAACTCAATAGGTAATTTATTGATCAAAAAATGGAAAACACAGATCGATTCCAAATCGCTTCCATGGTCAGGTTTTCCAATTTTATATCTTTACATTAAAAAATGAATTTGTAAATGTGTCAAAACATTTTGCGCTTGTTGGGCAGAACAGTTAAGAACACCCTTAAGAGACTCAA
Source organism: Maratus speciosus (assembly GCA_963932465.1). NCBI lineage: Eukaryota > Metazoa > Arthropoda > Arachnida > Araneae > Salticidae > Maratus > Maratus speciosus. Next base: position 360,633,927 of record OZ010800.1, on the reverse strand, counting down.
GTTCTTTCTAAAGATATCCCTGCTTATATGATTTTCCATGTTAAGGTTTTAATGAGGGACACTAAACATGTAAAAAATATAAATAAAAGTATCAGAAAGTAGCAATTATAAAATTTTGGAATAGATGCCGTATGTTCCCTCCGCCGTTGTTGTTTTGAAATGTTTGGCGATTTTTTGTTGGCATGTTGACGGTGGTTATGGATATGGCAACCTCGATATGTTGAATGTCGTGTGACGTGTTTTTGTGACGTGTCGTTCTGGCAACCGAGAGTTAATGTTGGAATATTGTGAATGTATTTTGATATCGTATTGTATAGTTCTGCCTTTCTATTTTGATGAGAAATTTATTGAATGTATTTGATTGACTATGTTTTCTGTAGTCCGTTTAAACGCTGTTACTGAAATAATTAGGAAATATGAGGAAATTTTGACAAGAAAAGAAGGTTTGTTTATAGTTTGTGAATACGTATTGATAAGCCTATTTTGGAAAATGTCGGCAATAATATTTCGAGCTGGATCTTTCAAGAAAGCAGATGTTTGTTAAGGTATGTTGATAATTTTATGTATTTTACTGCTTTTGAGTTTTTTACATTTTGTGATTGCTAGAAAGCGAGAATTGCTGAATTTTGAGAATGCTATATCGCGAGAAAAGCTGAATTCGGCGATGTTTTTTTTCGGAAAATGTGCGCGTAGCGCACATACAACGATTACTGGTTGCCATGTTAGCGAATTTTGTTTTTTATGTGTATTTTTGCTTTAAAAGTTTTTAATATTTTGAGATTGCTAGAAAGCGAAAACTGCTGAATTTTGAGAATGCTACACCTCAAGAAGTGTTGAATGCAGTGATGTTTTTTTTCGGAAAATGTGCGCGAAGCGCACATACAAGGATTACTGGTTGCCATTTTAGCGAATTTTGTTTATTATTTACATTTTATTTTCGTTAAGCCAAACATACGTATAAACCGGTGCTTGGCGACATTTACTACTTGGCGGAAAAAGGGTTTTCACGCCAAGAAAATTCCAAGATGGCGGCCGGGGGGAACTTATGACATCTGTTCCAAAATTTTGACTACATTATTTTATAAATGAAATTTCAATTTTTCCAAATTGGAAAAATTGAAAAATAGCCCTTCGGAAAAAAACTGAAAAAAAAAAGGCTTTTTCCCCCAACTTTTCCGGTTTTTTTCCGAGCATTCCCATCTCTACTTAAGAAGCTACTTCAGTCAAACGAAAAGACCTATTCACTAATGTTAATCCTATGGAAGACATTTATAAAGATATCTCACTTGAATGTAAATACTTTTAAATGATTTTTTTTACATTGAATAGTTGAGATTGATCTGTACAAAGACCGTTGTTTACTTTTTCGATTTTGTTTACAGGTGTTTTTAATGAGGACACTTTCATTTTCGAAACCGGTTTCGAAAGAAAAAGCATCTTCATAAAAAAAATCTGCAATCAAAATCGAAAAAGTAAAAAATGACCTGCATACAGATTGATCTCAATTATCCAATGAAAAAAAAATCATTTAAAAATATTAAAATGTGACCGAGATATCTTTATAAATTTTTTCGATAGGATTAGCATTAGTGAACGCGTCTTTTCGTTTGACTGAAGTGGTCTCTAAATAGATTTTTATGCAGCGGGCCAGTAATGATTATTGCGGACCAGTAAATTCTTATGCTTACTGGTCCTTTGGACAGTAACTTCTTTATGTCAACTCTACCAACTGCACAATATACTTACATAATATAAAATCTACAGAAAAATATAGATAAAAAAAAAAACGCATGTTAAATTTTCCTGAACAAAAAATGCATACAGATAAAAGTTATTTCTGTAGTAAAAAAGGTACTTTTCCGTTATATGGACACCATGCTAAATTGTATGCTAATGTGCGAATTATTTCAACCCTGATTGTGAAAAGGGTTGCCTTCATTCAAAAAATGAAATGTTTACAGCAATGCTAAAAGATATTTGTAATTTTATGCCAGCAGTTTAATATGAATTTCATTTTATTATATAACAGTTATAGCTGTTCACTTATTTTAAATATACATTTGTGATTTAATAAAATAGTTCATAAAAGTCTGTAATTTTGAAATGTTACATTTTTTAAATGCTCACTTTACTATCGACAATGTTTTTTCTTTTATTTTTCAAATGTTTCAATTTCAATTCACGTGATTTTCATTTTGCGGCAACTATTACACTTGGCGACAATGGTGTCCATACAATGGAAAAGTACCGTAAAAAAAAGAACACCAAAGGCTGAAAATCACAATAATCATATCGAAACATGTATCGCCCAAAACAGTTTGCCAGAAAAAACGGATATGGAACTCTTCCCAGCTGGCCGAATATTTGATAATTCAGTTTACTTGTGTGCTGACTGCTGAATATTAAGTGTTCAGCTAAAATCACTATTCAGTGCATCCCTACTTAAAATAAAAGAAACAAATCTTATAAAATAGAATAATAATAAAAAATAAATAAAACCGCAGGCATGAAATTGAAAGTGTCTCTTAGCATTGCAGTTAAAACATTTCACATTTTGAATAATGGGGTCATTCCATGTCAAATCAACCAGTAACTCAACCTGACCATTTCAGATTTCAATGAAACTCTCAGGAATCATTCTCCCTGATGATATAAATGAGAATATATTTTTATAATTTTTTTATTACATTAAATTTTCATAAAATTAATTATTTAAATTTTGAAAAATCATTTTTTAGGTTGCATAATTTTTTCAATTTTGAATTGCTCAAGTTCTATCTATCAGGCATACAGAATTTTATGATCCCTCATTTTAAAGAGAAATTCATAAGGTATAATTTGATATCCAAGTTGACTATGCACAGTTTAAAAAAAAAAAAAAAAAAAAAAAAAAAAAAAATTAAATTTTTTTATAATTTAAAAATTAAAAAATTTTTACATAGTGTTTTTTAAAAAATTTGAAAAAAATGTATGTTTGTTGTAATATTATAAGCTTAAATTTTTAGAGTGGGATCTTAATGGGATCAAGAGTTATGAAATAAAAACTGAAAATTACCATTCAAATAACAATCTAATTCTGGCTATTGTGTTATTTATGTATTATTTGAATGGTAATTTTCAGTTTTCATGTCATAACTCTTGATCCCATTGAATCCCATCCCCAGGGTTTGCCCAAGTGGGCCCGCCCGAAAAAACCCGGGCGGGTTTTTTCGGGCGGGCCCACTTGAAAAAACCCATTGTGGGTTTTTTTCAAATTTTCTTTTGTTTTTACAACTGCAACATTATTTAATCTAAGGTATGTATGAGAATAGGTGAAAACTGGAAAATTGGGTTAATAGTCAGTGGCTGTTAGACAGGGTTTGCCCAAGTGGGCTCAACCTGAAAAAACCCATCCATGTTTTGTTGGGCAGGCCCACTTGAAAAAACTCATTGTGGGGTTTTTCAAATTTTCATATGCTTTCACAACTGTATCATTATTTAATCCAAGGTATGAGAATGCAAAGATAAATGCAAATTTAAATATATGTCAAAAGAACCAGATTTAAAGGAATTTCTAAGCAGAGATAAAAAGACCAAAAAAGAAATTAGCTGTAAAGAAGGAAGATTTTCATGGCTGTAATCTAAAATGTATCCAAATGCTTTAAATCTTAATGCATGCAAAAAGATGGCACTTGAACCCCATCCTGATTGTTTGCATTGTTATAGCTTTTAAGATTAATCATCCCATTTATTATCCTCCTTCAATGTTCGATGAAAGTGTTATATAGGAGTTTTCAACACAAAAATGGTTCAGATTATGGCAAAAAACAGTGAAATAGATAAGCTTCCTCCTGGAGTTTGTCAGTTTTTCTTTTCTTTACATTCAGTACTAGCTACTTCTGCTTCAATTGAACAATACTTTTCTACATTTGGTCTGGTTTGGAGCAAGTTACGTAATAATTTTGGAGTTGATAAAGCAGCAAAGCTAGTAATAAGTGTATCGCGATTTTGTGATCTAAATTTACAAATATCACTGACACTGACTTCCATAACAATCTAATTTAACATTTAAAACTATTGCAAGATATATATAGCAAATTTTGCTAAAATTTTCAGTTATATTATTACGAATCCCATTTCTTTCAAAAATAAAAAAAATCTTCAGTCAATTTCTGATTTGAAGTGAATGAAAGAAACTATATAAATTTAGCATGTTTAACTTAAGGTAAGAATTATATAAAGAAATCCAGTTGTAGTTAACTTAATACATCCTTAGTGCAGAAAACTAGTCCCATGAGATACAGATGTATCTTCTAACTTAATTTGATTTTTTTTTCTTTTTATATATTTTTTTGTTAATTCATACTTATTTAATGCAAAATTATGCCCAGGTTTCACCGATAAATAGAGAATTTAGTTTTAGGTATTATGTATATGAAAATTAGAAGTTTAAAGTGTTCTCAAAAAACTCAAAGCCCGAAAACCCCCGGGTTTTTTCAGAAAACCCCGAAAAAACCCGGGTTTTAGACTAGTGGGCCCAGTGGGCTGGGTTTTTTTGAAAAAACCCGGGTTTTTTCTAACCCTGCCCATCCCCCACTCTAAAAATTTCAGAAATTTTAGCTTATAATATTACAACAAACATATATTTTTTTCATTGAAATCTGAAATGATCAGGTTGAAAATTGAAATTTTTTGGTTGATTTGACATGGAATGACCCAATGATGCTCTATGAACTCTATATGAATTAGGACCGTAAAGGTCGATCTACATTATGACTTTTGGCATTAAATCATACGACCCAATAAATCAGCGGCACATCTAATGAAGCACGCTGATTAGTTGGAAAATCTGTGCATCTTAGACCTGGTGAAACTTATGCCATATGTAAATGCAGTTAAGTGTCAAAAAATGCCTTCTCTGTCTTTTATTACACCATATTTTGATGCCCCATAATCTCTGAACAGATTGGGTATGACATCCAGTGTTAAGATCAATAAAATTCTATTGGATGGAACAGATATGTTATAGGTCTGCAGATTGAACTTAACGATTTTTTGCCAAAATATGATGAAATACCATTTTTGTAAATGATTGCCAATCTGGAAATCCGAGATAAAGAAACTAACATGGTGATTACTTTCATAACTAAAGTAATTTTATCAGCGTTTTTAAAAAGAAAAAGCAGTAGGTAATACCAAAAATTACAAAATTAAGCTTTAATTTGAATAAGGTGTGTCCTACCGAAATAAAGCCACCGTGATTGTGTGCAGTAATTGCACACAAAACAAATCAATAAGATCGAAACAAATATATTAAGAAAGTCTATATACAAATACTCAATATAAAAAATAATAAGGAATAACTCACTCCCTGCATTACTTGGACAGGAAAAGAAAATTAATTTGTAAAAAAAGAGGTCGAAAGCAGACTTATATAAAATGTAAAACTGTCTGCAAACTCAAATAATTTCTTAAAAATTTTCTGCAGAAAAACGCCATGCCCCTCTTAAGTCTTATATCACCGCTAACAGCAAAAGTGTAAAAGTCCTCTTTAAAAATCCCTCACATTATGTTACATGCTCTCACCCCCCCCCCCCCCCATTTTTCTGAATTAGACTTTATTGAAAAGAGGATAATGTTTACTAAGATATTAAAACCGAATTCTCCTTTCAAATGTAAAAAAGTCACTGCAAATCGCTGAGAAATGCTAAACAAGTGCATAAACATTCGCTAAAATTTCCAACCAAATAAACTTTATTTAGAAGAGATCAACATTTAACATTTACTTTTCAACACAAAATTTATTTTTAATCTGTTAAATTAATCTGCAAAGCCTAAAATAATCTGCAGCACTTGCTTCGGTGCTGCACTGTTTCTGCTACCGGCCCTGGCAAAAAAAAAGAAAAAAGCATTGTACCTACCGTTCCGGCATAAGCATCACACTTCCAATATTTTTAAGTTTTAAAAATATATATGCCACGGCGCTTCTTCCATGGTACATGGCAAATAATTTCTAGATAGCTTTTTTTATCTGCAGACCTTCTCACAAGTCTGCGACGGGCCTCGCACAGATTCTCCGCCTGGGGTCTTAATAATTTTTTCTGGTGGAAAGGTGTCCTGCCGAAATAAAGCCACTATTATTAATAGACAATATATCTGCCATGGTTATATATGATTTGAAATATACGATGTGGCATACCATTTACCACTCTTTGAAAGACAGTAGCATCAATGTTCTCCCACCCTTCAATGTCGACGACCTTCAATTTTGGCACAGGCTGAAACTGTCTGCCATTGGCATATACAGCCCTACTGAGTATGCCTCTCACATTTTCTTGGGCATTGAGATCAGGGGAAAAGTGCAGGTCATTCCATGACATGCATCTGATTCTCCAAAAACCATTCCCAGGACGATTTTGTAGCGTGAATGGAGGTTTTTCCTGCTAGAAAATCCAACTTAATCTAGCAATTCTATTTGAAAATGGCAGTAAATAGTTTTCTAGCATTTCTTGGTAATCGGTAGCCTTCATGTGGCTGGAGAGAATAGCCAGGTTATGTTTACCTCCATAGCCGAAGCGTCCCCACAATATTAATGAGCCTCCACCTTGCTGTCTTTTGGAGAAAATCTCATGTTATACCAATAGAAAGCAAGGCCGTCTGTCCCATCCTGATTAATTTTTTCTCATCTGGGGCTATAACACGATGTCACTGGTCCTTCCAGGTTTGATTATATTTGGCCTAGTCGACTCTCCTTTGCATGTGTATAGCTTTCAACATGTGCTGCTGTCTCTTTTCCTTATATTGCAAGTTGCTTGTACTTTTTTCAATTCGTGACAGGGTTGATTTTGACACAGGGATGTTATCCTCTTTGGTAAAGGTCAAAATTAGCACTAGCCACCGGCCACAGGGCCAGTAAACGAGAAAAAGTGGCTAGTGAAAAATTGTCTATTAGCGGCGACCTTCTGGTCACTTTTTTACAAGGAGCGAATAAAAGTTTCTTGCATTTCTTCAAGGATTCTACTTTTTTTGGTTCCAATATATTTATATTAACATATTTATTTGGGCTATTCAGTTTTAGATAAATATTTATAGAAATTTTACTGTTTAGTATTTTTGAATAAAAAAGTGGCCACTTAAAAAACTAGTCCTACCGGCCAGTGGCCACTAATGAAATTTCCCAGTTTTGACTTATACTCTTTGGCCAACTATTTTAGGGAAATATCACATCCTGAAAGACGATGTAAAATTGCCCTTGATCTGCTTGGAAGTCATTTTTCTGCAGGTACACCTTTTTTTTTTTTTATACTCGTACGCATTGCCCTGATTTACAAAATTGTCTATTACGGTTTTAGATTCTTTGATTTGCTTAGATTTTGGTCTATGTGAAAGACCTTGTTCTTTAAAAGGTGTTATCTGTCCTTTCTCGAACTTAGATAGCTGGGTTTTCTTTCCCATTGCAATACAGCAGAAGAAATAGAAAATACAACCTTCTAAAGTCCGTACAAAGTTCGACTGGTACAGAACATGTACTTGACAACTTTCTGACGTCATAAACATGTTAATCTCAGCAGTTCGAATGTCGGTAATTACCAATAAATACTAATATTGGCAGTGGCTTTATTTCGGCGGGACACTTTTCCCCCTCTTATTTTACACATTCACCTTTTTCTCCCGCCCAAGTGGAGCAGGAAGTGAGTTACTCCTTGTAAATATGTATTTCTATATAGGCTTTCTTAATATATTAGTTTCAATCTTATTTGTTTGTTTCGTGCCCAGTTACGGCACACAATTACAGTGGCTTTATTTCATTGGGACACACCTTAAATTAGCATCTAAATATAGAAAATCAGATCATATAATTCAGTTAATAATAATGGCGGTTTTTTTACTTTTGATAGTTGGAGGAATAGCTATGGTTGCCATAAATCAAAGTTCCCACAAAAAACGGTTCATTGCCAACTATTTTTTTTTTGGACAAGTTCAATCAGCGAACCTTCTAACATATCTGTTGCATAATATTTGTAGGTACTTTTCTGTTATACCAATACCATGCCAAAATATATGTTAATGGGACATGCATATATTAATCCTACCCTGCAAAGAACCTTGCAAAACAAGCCAAAAATTGTAAATTGCTGTTTATAGAAAGCCCGGTAGCAGAAAGTTTGAGACAGGAGACGGACGTCGCAAATTTTCTTTTCTCTTTTGCAGATTCTTTTTCATCAAACCTTTATTTTGCTTCATATTATGTTTAGCTGTTTATTACTTAATACAAAAAGTTAAGATTATTATTAATAAAAATTTATAAAATGCCTAAAAACACTACAGTTAAGTGATTGTTTGATTAAATAACGCTTCAGTTGTAAAAATATTTTACCTGCAGATTATTTTTTGCCCCTGAAGTTGACCTCCAAGTTGCAGACACTTGGAGAAATTTCTGGTACTGGGATAGAAAGAGAATCCATTTTTTTTATTATTGTTATTTAATCTTTAACTAAGTTTAATGCTAAGAGACTTTAAAATTTCATGCCTGCAGCTTAAATCGAGTTTCACTTTATTGTATATTTATTTGTTGTTTTATTTTAAGTATACATTTGCATTGACTTAATAAAATAGTTCGTCAAAAACTGTTATACTTTTTAAATGTCACTTTCGTACGAACATTTTTTTTTCTAAATGTCCCACTTTACACGAATTTTATTTTGTATTAATTATTACGCTTGGCAACAACAGTATTGGTACAACGGAAAAATACCAATAATTTTATAAAAAGGCAGAAAGTATTTTCCTTTAAAACAATCGGAAGGATACATAAACTCCAAATAAAAAAAATTAAGTACACAACATAACATTCTTGTACAAAAGCCAAACCAAAATGGGATAGAATTTTAAAGAAATATATACTTTACATACTATTTATTAAACAACTTACTTTACTCGAATTTGAATGACTCATGGATAAGCAATATGATTTATTTCATGAATTGACAGATGATGTATTTGAATTGAGAAACTTCTATTTTACAAAGAAAAACAAAACACACAACAATAACAAATGTAACTGTAACTGTTTAGTCTATTCAAATCACAGAGCTATGAAAAGAAGGGAGTACTTCTACTCATGGAGGAAAGAGATAGATGGAAGTGCAGTAATGTGGCTGGCGGTGACGCCAAAACAGTAACCCTAAAATCCGCCACAGAAGGCCCAAACAAAACCACGTGCATGGCATGCCTATCAGTTCAAAGCGGTTTAAACCTGTATTTCTTTGCTTTCGTTTTTTGCCGTAGGAAATTATTGTTCAAGATACTATTAAAATTTCGATAAAAAATTGACTTTATGCTCTGTTATAGGATCTAGGATGTAGTACTAGATCAGAATGTATCAAAGATACCGGGTGTCCCAAAAAGGACTGACTGATTTTAAAATTTAATAACTTGCAAACGGTGACAGATATTTAAAAAATTCTTGCAGGAGGGTTATGCATAAGGTCAAAAGTTTTATTACAGTGATTTTCGATTTTAGTTCGAATTACAAACAATAGATGGCGCTGTAAGCAATAGTCGCTAAATACAGGCTCGATTTCTGGTCCTTTCTCTTGTTCCATGCTGAAAAAGGAGATGGAAACGTATTATCCGGGCCACGAAGTACCAAAAATCGAGCCTGAATTCAGCGTCTATTGATCGCAGCGCCATCTATTGTTTGTAATTCGAACTAAAATTGAAAATCACTGTAATAAAACTTTTGACCTTATGCATAACCCTCCTGCAAGAATTTTTTAAATATCTGTCACCGTTTGCAAGTTATTGAATTTTAAAATCAGTCAGTCCTTTTTGGGACACCCGGTATATATCACTTCACAGAATTATTTGATTATTTTATCATATATATATTAAGTATAAATATCAGAAGCGTCTTTTAAGATTTTAGTTGAAAGGGTAACATTCTTTCATTATTGTCCTAATATCGTTTGCACTCCAAAATCTAGATTTTCGATTAATATTTGTAATTGAAGAGAATGCTTTCACCATTATATTTTATCTATTTACATGCAATTATTAATATGTTGTTAAAAACAAATAAAGACGTTTAACTAAATTAGCAGCGATTGATTCAGTCAAAAATGGGAAACTATTTGAAGCGCAGTCACAAAATTTTATTCCATCAAAGAAACTCTTCATTAATTAGTTTGAATTACTAGAGTTTTGAAACATATTATTTGCCAAAAAATGAATTCACCTGATAGGAAAACTTTAGCTGCAAGAATGAAATTATTATCAATAAATGCTTGGTTCGCATTTGAGTAATTGGACTTGACCTTTCAATATAAAACTTTATTTTTCACAAAATTGTTATACATTTCACAAAAATATTTTTTTCTTTTCGGGAAATTGACACCAAAAGAAAAGCAAAAATTGCATCTATCCCTTGTAGTATTAATAATAATAAACTAGTCGGATGTACCAATCCCAAAACTTTCTTCTATCTCATACTATACTCATATTAATACTTCAAAATTCGCTATCACACTGCGAAAATTAAATGGCAATCTATACCCATCATAAGGATTCTAAAGATATGAAATTCCGTGCATTAGTTCTTGAGATATGACCATTACTAAATTGGTGTAAATCCAGCAATATGTAGCCTAGCAGCGCCACCTATTTGATGCTTTACACCAAACAACTTATGTCAACGTCTAAACTGAATCTGAAGTTTGGGGGGAAATCCGTGCATTACTTTTTAAGATAGAGCTATTGCGAAAATCATGAAAATTCTAGCGTAGCAGCGCCACCAATTGAGCGATTGACACCAAAAGCTAATCAGCAACAACTTGTGTTAACATCTAACTAAAGATGAAGTTAGATGAAAATTCGTGCATTAGTTCTTAAGGTAGAACTATTGCAGGAATCGTGAAAAATGCATCACAGCAGCGCCACCTGTTGTGCGATTTACACCAACACGCAATCAGCACTACATCATATCAAGGACTAACTGAATCTGAAATTTGATGAAAATCTATGCTTTAGTTCTTGAAATAGAGCTATTGAGGAAATCGTGTAAATCCTACAAAATGCAGCATAGCAGCGCCACCTGTTGTGCGATTTACACCAACACGCAATCAGCACTACATCATATCAAGGACTAACTGAATCTGAAGTTTGATGAAAATTCATGCTTTAGTTCTTGAAATAGAGCTATTGAGGAAATCGTGTAAATCCTACAAAATGCAGCATAGCAGCGCCACCTGTTGGGCGATTTACACCAAAACGTAATCAGCATCAACCCATATTAACGACTAACTGGACCTGAAGTTTGAGGAAAATCCGTGTATTAGTTCTTGAGTTCTCTATTGCTGAAATCGCGAAAAATGCAGGATAGCAGCGCCACCTGATAGACGATTTATACCAAAAACTAATCAGCACCAATTTATATTAGGGAGTACCTGAATATAATTTTTTATTAAATTCCGTGCATTAGTTCTTGAGATAGAGCGCCCAAAAAATTTGTGTCACATACAGACAGACAGACATTTTTTAAATACATGTTTTTTGGGATCTCTGACCCCTAAAACATGTAAATCCGTCGAAAACCGGAAGTCGAAAATTTTCACGAATCCAATCCTTTCTTCTTGTAAAGATAGAAGTAAGTAAAAAACTTTTATTTGCAGTTTGGCTCTTCTCATCCCTGAATTATTTATTAAGTATAAATTTATTTGTGATATCGCAACATTGTATTTATGTTTAATTGACCATATCTAATTATAATTAACGTTAAAAAGTCACTCGCAGACTAATGTTAAATCTACGGGAAGACTACTTTCAAATTTCTCATTTACATTTCAATATTTTTAAAAACCTTTTCTACATAGGATAGCTGGGGTGCTTCTCTAATTAGTCCCTTGTTACTTTCTTCTATCTTTACAAGAAAGTTAAGGCTCCTATAACTCGGGCTGACTCACACCGCCATTTAATTGCCGGTAGGAGAAGAACGATTGGCCACGTCGCGTGGGCAACAATCGCTCATTGGTCGAAGTGGGAAACAAAATGCTTGACGATTCAGCCTGTGTTATAGGAGCCCTAAAGAAAGTATTGGATTCGTGAAAATTTTCGACTTCCGTTTTTCGACGGATTTACATGTTTTGGGGTTCAGAGATCCCCCAAAACATGTTTTTACAAAATGTCTGCCTGTGAATCTGTCTCTCTGTCTGTCTGTATGTGATGCAAATTTTGTGGGCGCTCTATCTCGAGAACTAATCCACGGAATTTCATAAAAATCTATATTCAGGTAGTCGCTGGTATAAATTGGTGCTGATTAGTTTTTGGCGCCCGACAGGTGGCGCTGCTATGCTGCATTGTTCACGATTTCCGCAATTGCTATATCTAAAGAATTAATGCACGGATTTTCATCAAACTTCAGATTCAGTCAGTCCTTGATGTGAGGTGGTGGTGTTTACGTTTTGGTACAGATCACCCAACAGGTGGCGCTGGTATGCTGTATTTTACAGGATTTATACGATTTCCGCCATAGCTCGATCTCAAGAATTGATGCACGCATTCTCATCAAACTTCAGATTCAGTTAGTCCTTCATATCAATTGATGCTGATTACTTGTTGGTGTAAATCGCCCAATAGGTGGTGCTACTGTGCAGCATTTTTCATGATTTCTTCAATAGCTCTATCTCAAGAACTAATGAACGAACTTTCTTCTAACTTCAGTTTCAGTTAGACGTTGACACAAGCTGTTGCTAATTAGGTTTTGGTATCAATCGCCCAATAGGTGGCGCTGCTATGCTGGATTTTTAACGATTTTCGCAATAGCTCTATCTCAAAAACTAATGAACGAATTTTCCTCAAACTTCATATTGAGTTAAACGTTGACATAAGTTGTTGCTGATTAGGTTCTGGTTTAAATCATCCAATAGGTGGCGCTGCTATGCTGCATTTTGCTGGATTTACACGATTTCAGCATTAGTTATATCTCAAGAACTAATGCATGGAATTTCATCTTTTCAGAATCCCCATGATGAGCATAGATTGCCATTTAATTTTAGCACTGTGATAGTGAATTTTGAAGTATTAATATGTATATGATAGAAGAAAGTTTTGGGATTGATACACCCGACTAGTTTAATTTGTTTACTTTTTTAAATAAAAACTTTTGAAACTTTTTAAAAATATAAAATGACCTCCTAAAAAAAAAACCTGTAACTAAAATCGAAAAAGTAAAAAAGAAAACCTCAGCTATTCCATGCCACAAAAAATTAAAGATATTAAAATAAAACCAAAAATTTCAAAAGAACGCTCCCACGGGTTTAACATTAGCTTTATGAGTGTGTTTTTAAGTGTAGACACTTAACTATAATGTAACTATCATTAAAATCTTCAGCCATAAAATATTATAATCGTGGTCACTTTTCAATTTTCAGTATTAAGTTGTAACTTGTAAGTAGGATGTTTTAAATAAAATTTCTTTTAAATATAAACGTGTGAAAAAAATAGAAATGTTGTGAGATCTATTTTTCTTTATTTATGTGAATTTATTTATATTTAACTTTTCATAAGAAAGCTGCTGAATATTATTTCGAAACATATGTGTCAGTTTCATATGAAAATTCATTGAAAATTTTCATTGTAATTAAATTTTTTACTTTGTCTCTCTGTTCCGTGATAAGTACAGAAAAAAGTATCCGATTAGCTTTTGATTAAGTTGGTATTTTGGTGAGATACTCGGTAATTGTGTTGGTGTTATTTATGACGGCCGATTATCTGCACGAGGGATATAGCCCTAGGGGAGTGCCCTCCGTGGAGGTCTTTCTAAGGGAACCTAACTGGTATTTACGTAGGGTTTCCAAAGGTTAGAAGAAAATCACGATAACTCCGAACAGTTAGCCTGACGTGTGCGATTGAACTTAACACCTCCCGTCTACCATCTTCGAGAGCAGAACTTCTCAGCCACTGGTGGGGTTCTGTGAGATACCCGGATTTAGCTGTAAAGTTTTTTATTATACTAGGGGGCTCTGCCCCCTACGAGCTACGCTCGTCAACCCCCGTTCAGACACCGCAGACTCTAACAGCACGCTAATTTGATCGCCTTTAAAAAGATTTCGGAAGATTGAATTATAATTTGAATCCGACAATTATAATCTGACGTAATTTTCACCAAACTTTTCTTTCTCTTTTTAATATTCACGTCAAAATACTTTTGTTAGAAATGAAATATTATGATCATCTTAAAATGTCAAGTAAATGTCTCGCGCAATTTTTAAATTAAAACTGTTTTGCAATATTATTTTTTGTTCATTTTACGTAATAAGTGTAATATGACGTAAATTCTCCTATTTAGGACTTCTAACGCATGTTACTGAATTTATTATTTTACAATATTCTTTCTCATTTAAAATTCACGAGTAACTATAGTTTTTATGACGTAATTTTCAATGAGTTCCTGCTTTTTATATTTTTTGTTTATAATAGTCTCGTGTAAAATAATTTTTTAATTTGAAGCAAACATTACTGCTTGCGCTGTTTATACGGTTGGCAACAGTTTAAATTAATACAATTGTCTAAAATTTGTAAAAAAATATCTCTCGAAATGCTGAAAATTTGAATTTAAAATAGAAATAAAACCTCGAAAAATTATTCAAATTAAAAAACTAACTGCAATCTGCACACCGGGAAATTCTGACGCATAAAATGATCTAAAAATGATTAAATTCCTATGTACAGTTTTTGCTTCTATAAAACTTTTTTAATGGAACGATTTTGTCCAACTTTGGCATTAAATATCTCTTAAAATAATTCTTCGATTTGAAAACTGTCTGCATCAGCGTGTTTATCAAACATTTTTCTATAACACTACCGATTTTCATATTTTTGTATGCAACAGTTTTTTTAATATTAACGAAGAAAGACCTCCGGTCACAAAAAATTCAAAACCGGCGGCGGCGGCGGCGGTGACAGCGGTAGTTACTTTTTTTTAGAATAGAGAGATTTAGTTCATCCATTCAGTATGTCTTAGCAGCATACTTTGTTGTATTTTCGTGATCGAGGGGGCATAATAATGTATTTAACAAGAAAGAAAAATCATGCATCAAGCGCAGAATATGAAGCACTTTGTAACACTTCCAGAATTCTTTAACGAAATTTCGCTGTTTAATAAGCTAAAAAAATATCTAAGTAAACATTTCAGAAAGGCATGACACATTTGAAAACCAAATTTCTGCAGTTAGCGTCGTTGCCGAAAAAGTAGTTCAATTCTATTGTGTGTTTAAACATCCGCCTACCAAACGGATCCAATGAACCCGACAGGAAAATCTGTATTAGTTCAAATACAGTAAAATTCAGCTGAACGCTATAAAATTAAGAAATTGGTTTGTAAACAGGTATTTTTCGATCTAAATTTGTAAAAACTTAGAAACATTTAAAAAAAAAATATGGAATAAAAACTAATGAATTTTAATTGAGTTTGGATACATTATTGTAATTTTTGTACTTTTTTCCCTTTGTCCGAGAGTTCAATTACAATAAGAAATTACTTGGCGCAGTACAATATAAGCAAATAAAAAAACAACGTTTATAGCACCAAAGAGCTTTCACTTGTTTCAAACTAGTTTCAGTAGTCATAGCGCACCATCGTCAGTGCAAATAATCACTCTTTGTACTGATGACAGTATGCAACGGCTATCGAAACTTATTTGAAACGAGTGAAAGTGTTTTGGATCAATAAAGGTTGTTTTTTTTTTATCTGCTTACATAGTCTGAGTGTTAATCTCTCGATTTGAATTCCATATTGTATGCTAAAACTTAGTTTAGTAAGAAAGTCCATAGTAGGAATTCACTTTCAGACATTTCTACCAATATGTGGAAAATACTTGAATTTTTTGTATAATCCTGTATATTACCAACAGATTTTCCGAAATTTCTACCAATATGAGGAAAACACTTAAATTTTTTATACAGTCCTGTATATTACCAACAGATTTTTATAAGCGCCACATATTAAGCTAAAATTTAATTCAGGCTATGGACTTTACCCACGAATGGCAACAGCCAAGCCTCTGCGGGTAGATACCCTCAGAAAAAGACTGTTTATTGGACGAAGCGGAAGCAGTGTTAAAATGTTCTTCACGCTTATTGGTGTTTTTCTTTGGTTTACCCGCGGCTGACGTCACATGGGTAAAGTCCATTGTTAAGACATCTCTAAAACTACTCAAAGAAGACTTTCAGAAAATATTATCCTTAGGAAACTAAGTATCCAGAATTTTGCTTAGCCGTGTACATGATTTTATGTATATTATGCAAATATCTCTTAGTATACTAAATATAGCCGAACTAGAATGTGCATAAATCTATTAAAAACTGCCCTGTCATTCACTCTGATACTTCTCTATGCTTACTATTTTTTTTGTGTAGCCCTGTATATGATCTATTGCATTTATACACATCACATAGCAAGTAGAAATTTAGCTAAGCTTAAACACGCATACCATAAATAATACAGCACTTCCAGCAATTATCAATAATATAGAGTACTTTAGTTACAGTACTGTATCCGAATCTTTTGTGTGCCCTTGTAAATGAACGATAAATCCTATGCAATTCATATTTCACAGCAAGTACATTGTAGTAAATCCGAGTAATTCATGTCTATTTCATTGTATTTGAGTAACATAATTTCGCTGCAAACAGACCCCCGCCCCAGATATCATTATATAACGGAATTCTTTTGTGTGGCCCTGTAAATGAATAATAAATACCTTGCAAACCCCATATTTTACAAAATGCATTTTTTACTGCACTTTATAAATGCATATTAATTTCTTTATGTTTTCAGTTGCCTAACATCATTAAAATGAACTTGAAACGATTTTTCCCATTGACCGTAATGTAGCATAATACTTTTGACCTTCCATGCAAATGAATTAACTACAAGTGCTACACATTTTTATTTTTCAGAATAACATAAAAAATTCAGGATGATCTAAGTATGTTTACAAGAGTTAGAGCTCGGCCAGAAGGCCAGACAAACCGAAGTCATAAAAATTATTCATCTATGTTGGAAAGTGTTAAAAATTAAGGAACTTTTAATAATACAATTTTTAGTTCATATCAAATGTTTTCAATATTTTATTTAATTTTATTTTGACATTTAATTATTGCAAATTTTCCAATTCCAATTATTTTAAAAACAAACATATTTATTTTAATAAATAACAATCGAACAAAGACCGTTTAAAAAAGGTACCATTTTTTCTAAAAATGTAGCAAATCTTCAGCTGTAATTCATTTCTTTGAATTCGTCTTATTAATACGAAATCCTTCCACGTGCTTGTTTTGTTTGGGCCTTCTGTGGACGTTTAAATGGAGGATATTCCAAATATGGGTCGAGGCTGAAAAAAGTAACGTGATACCGGTAATTTACCCAAGAAACTTCTAACTGATAAGAAGGAAAGATATTACTGCTTGGCCTCATGAACTGTTTAATTGGCTAGCGGGGATTTACATTACACGTCTACGGAGCCTTCCCTTCTTTACGCTAGAAGTTTTTACCTTGACCACGTGATGAAAACGGAGATGGAATATCAAAGCGCTATAAGTAAGCGTACAAAGTTAATGCTGGAATCTGCCGTAAATTGACACAGATGCGCCATCTTGTGGATGGAGTGAATAACGCAAATACGCGGGTTTTTTGTAAGACGTCATATATGACAGAATATCTACCATCTGCTCATCTCGTGCGCAGGTCTATTTGAAGAGATATTTACAATTTAAGAGTTATAGGCGGAAAAGCAAACAAAGCTATTTTAGAGAATACCTGTTAAAATTTTAATCATGAATTTCAAATATTTACTCACTCATGGAAGATGAACCTTGTTTACCAGATTTATTGCAAAATATTTTTGTTACAGTTTGTTTTGATGAAAATATGTGTATTTAAAAAAAAAAATCGCAATGTCATTTTAATTTCGGAAGAAAAAGCACCAGTGTTGAATTCAGACACTTTTCTCCGGGAGGGATTTCTGGGGCTCTGGGGGGGACATTATAGAGTTCCGGGGGGGAAATTGCACTTTTTGACCATCGAAAACACAAAATCTCAAATCTTCCGGGGGGGACATCTCATTGCTCCGGTGGGGACATTCCCACCCGGGCCACCCCTTGAAATCAACACTGAAAAGCACTAATGCTACGTAAACAGTATTGCCTTTTGCCCCGAAACTAAACTGACATTGCAACTATTTTTTAAATACATATATTTTTATCAAAACAATTGTAACAAAAATATTTTGCAATAAATCTGGTAAACAAGGTTAATCTTCCATGAGTGAGTAAATATTTGGAATTCACGATTAAAATTATAACAGGTATTCTCTAAAATGGCTTTGTCTGCTTTTCCGCCTATAGCTCTTAAATTGTAAATATCTTCAAATAGACCTGAATTTTATGCAAGCTATTCAGGTTTTTTTCCACATTGGAAGAAACTTGCCCACCTTGGGTTTATGTTATTATTTATTAGAAAAGAAAATGTATTTTAAATATAATGAGCGAAAAGCATGTGTTTAAATTGATGTAATATACCAGTATGTATGTATTTTAAATAAAGTTATGTTTTTCAAATGACGAGTATATTTTTAAAATGATGATTTTATATTTTGAATGAAATGAATGCAACATAAACGCTGGTGATGGGGAAAATATTTGACGGTTTATGAACTGCTGCCGGCTAACATAAAAGTACTTTTTTACACTGTTTATTTAATCCAACCCTGTTCATATATATGAAAAGATAGAAAAATTTAATCGATTTTTCCCTCTCAGATATGCTAGAAAAATAAAAATTATGTACATGGATGTGTTTCTAGTAACAATACACCATTTTAGTATTTTTACAACTTGATTATAAATTAGCAGATTAATTTTACGTTATCTAAACGTAGCTGATAAATCCTTAAACATTCTTTATGGTTGTTACAACTGTATATACAAGTACAACAATTGAGTAAGTTATGTAACAAACTACGATTTCTAAAATATACCAGCTGGTTGGGAAATTGCAAAAGAGAATTATTTAAAACCTTTAAGTATCTTAAACGTGATTTTCAGCCCTATAATTTTTATAAAAAAGTTAAAATATTTTTTAATATATATTATTAAATGTCAGTGATTTTAATACGTTCAATTGGCCGATCCCCGTCCGCAGCCCTTTTTTCTACTACTTATTCCGACTCTTTTGCGGAAGCCAGATTGAAAAAAAAAAATAAAAAAAAATAAAATTCAAAAATTGAAACCGGACAAAATTAAAAGGGAAATTTGAAATTATTGGCTACCGACCAACAACTGCTACGTCGAGCTTATTATTAGTCTATAGTTTTCAGTTATTGGCAATTGTGTGTTTCATAAGCCTTTTTCAAATTTGGAGAATGTTCCGCAATTGGGTTATTTCGATAAAAGTTACTTTCATTTTCTAACCATTATTTAACTTTTATACAGTTACAATTGTATACTGTTTTCTCATTTGACGCCAATCATGGCTATCGGCCCGATTACGGAAAGTTATCCATTTTACCCCTGCGAAGAACCGCTGTAAGATAATAAATGTTTAATTGAGCATACCATGTACTATTTGTAAATATTTTATATTTTATTCCAATTTTTGAAGTTTCTTCTATACTTTGTATGCTTTCTGCAATGTTATTCACCTGTGCGAAGTGCAGGTATCCCATGAAAACTATTTTTCCCCGATATGACACAATGGCCGACATATTTCTAGATTTTAAAAAAAAAAGTAATTTGTCGATTTTAGGAATTTTTTTAAAGCTGTTGTCTAAAATTCTCAAAATATTTAAAACTATAAATAATCAATTATTGCTGGTTTAATAGTACAAGAATTACTGCTTGCATTTTAAATCAAAGTGGATCCTAATGTAAAATTAAATGAGTTTTAAATGGAATGAATGAAATATTTCTATTTTAAATATTATAAATACAATTCGATCAAGAGAATATTTGGCCATTTATCGCCTGCGCCCGGTAAATAAAAAATATGCCTTAAAATTAATTAAATAATTTATACTTAAACTCTAAGCGTAATAAAACGTTTAATTCTCATTGGAAATACACATGTTTATGTAATTTTTATAACTTTATCTTATCAGGAATTGAATTAAAAACGCTGCTGTAAAATTCTATCTTAACATACATTAACTAATTTTTATATGTCCTTGTTCATTACATTACAAAAACATTCAAATAGAACGTATTAAAATCACTGACATTTAATAATATATATTAAATAATATTTTAACTTTTTTATAAATTATAATAAAACACAAAACTAACCTGTTTTTCTCTTTTGGGAAGCGAAAAAAATGAGTTCTCTCAGATAGAGAGTTATATTTGCAGTTTTGAAAACTGCAATAATTAGAACGCCAACGTGGCATTTTCCCAAATAATATAAGTTCTTAAAAGAACTGATTTTGTTTAAATAACTAACTTGAATTAATAAATTAAATAATGGCGAATAAATAAATCGAATTATATCTATACTTCCAAGTACTGCAGACGACAAACGAATAAAATCACGGCTGCGCATGCGCATACTTATTTCATAGATATCGAACTTATAGATCATCCACAAAGGGGAAAGAAGTTAATAATCCTCTTGTATTTCACTCCATCCGCTGGGTGGCGTAGGACCTTGATTGACGTGACCTCGCCTTTAATCTTGCGATTACCTCTCCCACAGTGTGACCGTTTTTTCAAGCTAAATGCAGGCTAGATTTAGCCTGACAACAGGCTAAAAATAAAATCGATTGTCCTGCTATCTATTGACGGTTTGTATAATTAAAAATGTAAAAAATCATATTTTGAGAAACAAATTCGATATACGATCTTTAGGTTCACTCTAGCATGGTTCAATCAAAAACGATTAACGTAATATTTATTATTCATATACAGGGCTCCACAAAAAACATCGGGTCCATTACTTTCTAAAGGCGTAAATTGTTGGAAGTATCGTATTTGAATTATATTACCCTACACTGGCGAAATTGAAATACTTTGTTCATATACATTATTGTATGTTTTTAACAAAAGATGTATACTTCATACATATTTTTGGGGTTTCATATCTGACGAAACCTTATTCGTCTCACTTGTCTGTCTGTCTGTCCGTCTGTCACAGAGCCCGTTTTAAAAAACTATAAATATTGGAGGCTTGAAATTTTGCATACTTATAGCTAAACACCCCGCATCAAACGTCAAAACAGAAAATTTTGAAAAAGTCTAATATTTAACCCTCTGGGCTCTAACTTGCGTATTTTAAACAATTTTTCTAACTCAGCCCCTAATTAAGTTAGAGACTTGAAATTTTGCATACTTATAGCTGAATACTTGCGATAACACCACAAATCATAAAATTTTGAAAAAGTCATGTTTAACCCTCCGGTCTCTCACTTGTGTATTTTAAGCAATTTTTTTTAACTCAGCCCCTAAGTAAGTTGGAGACATGAAATTTTGCATACTTATAGCTGAACACCTCACATCAAACGGCAAAAATAAAATTTTGAAAAAGTCTAATATTTAACCCTCTGAGCTCTAACTTGCGTATTTTAAACAATTTTTCTAACTCAGCCCCTAATTAAGTTAGAGACTTGAAATTTTGCATACTTATAGCTGACCACTTGCGATAACACCACAAATCATAAAATTTTGAAAAAGTCATGTTTAACCCTCCGGTCTCTAACTTGTGTATTTTAAGCAATTTTTCTAACTCAGCCCATAATTAAGTTGGAGGCATGAAATTTTACATACATATGGCTGAACACCTCACATCAAACGACAAATCATAAAATTTTGAGAAAGTCTAATATTTAACCCTCTGGGCTTTAACTTGCGTATTTTAAACAATTTTTCTAACTCAGCCACTAATTAAGTTGGAGACTTGAAATTTTGCATACTTATAGCTGAACACTTGCGATAACACCACAAATCATAAAATTTTGAAAAAGTCATATTTAACCCTCCGGTCTCTAACTTGTGCATTTTAAGCAATTTTTCTAACACAGCCCCTAATTAAGTTGGAGACATGAAATTTTGCATACTTAAAGCTAAGGACGTAAAAGAAAACGTAAAATAATAATAATAATAATAATTTTAAAATTTCAGTTATACAATCTTCCCACCAGGGGTACTATCAGCGAAAAAAAAAGTTTCGTGTAAAATATTTTAGTAAAACATAAATTTCACCATGGCAGAAACGTATTCTGAAAATTTATTTTAATAAAAATATTTTATTTTAAAATAGTTGTTCTATTTCCCGCCAGGGGACACTGCATATATAAACACGTGATAAAATTGTGTTGAATCTGTGCGAACTTTAACTATATAGCTATCATAAATTGAAAAATAAAAAAAATTAATTTTACCGAAATTTGGTTACCCCATTTCCTCCCATCTTATTCCTTTGTACGGCCTTGTACAA
Source organism: Maratus speciosus (assembly GCA_963932465.1). Taxonomy (NCBI): domain Eukaryota; kingdom Metazoa; phylum Arthropoda; class Arachnida; order Araneae; family Salticidae; genus Maratus; species Maratus speciosus. The sequence goes on along the minus strand of OZ010800.1, from coordinate 360,611,468 downwards.
TAACTTTAAATGCTATATACATCCTCTTCAAGAAAAGTTATTCTGTAGGAGACTGTAACAACATGATAAAATTACATTACCGTCAGCGTTCTACAAACTCCGCATTTAACATATATTCGTTTGATACTTTCATGTTCTTTTGTATGACCTTGTAAAATAACTATAAATGCTATATGCACTATGTCCAAAAAAAACATGCTGTGGGTGACTGTAAGAACATCCTAAAATTGCATTACAATCGGCGATCTACGAAACCCGCATTTAACATATATTCGTATTATTTTGTGCGGCCCTGTAAAGCAACTATAGATGTTATATGCACCATCTCTAAGAAAAATCATGCTATAGATGACTGTAACAACATCATAAAGCATCAATCCAGCATTTAACATGTATTCGTATTTCGTATTCTTTTGTAAGGCCCTGTATAATAACTATAAATGCTACATGCACCCGCTTAAAGAAAAAACAGGCTGCGGGTGACTGTAACAACATGCTAAAATTACATAACCATCAACGATCTACCAATCCCGCATTTAACATATGTACGTATTCTTTTGTGCGGCCCTGTACAATAATTATAAATGCTATATATATTCTCTTTAAGAAAAATCATTCTGTATGCTAATGTAAAAACATATTAAAATTACACTATCATCAGCGCTCTAGAAAACCTGCATTTAACATATATTCGCTTCATACATTCGCGTTCTTTTGTGCGGCCCTGTAAAATAACTCTAATTGCTGTATGCACCTTCTTGAAGGTAAAACATGCTGCGGTGACTGTAACAGCACGCTAAAATTATATTAATCAACGATCTAAAAATCCCGCATATAACATATATTAGTATTCTACTGTACGGCCCTGTACAATAATTATAAATGCTATTTGCACCCTCTTGATAAAAATAAAATAAAAAATATGCTGCGTGTGACTGTAACAACGTGCTAAAGTTTCATTACCATCAGTGATCTACAAACCCCGCATTTAAGATATATTCGTTTCATACATTCGTGTTCTTTTGTGCGACCCTGTAAAATAACTATTATAAATGCTAAATGCACCATCTTGAAGAAACAAGTTGGTTAAGTGTGATCACAGATCGCACAGATGGTTTCGTTTAATATTCCTTTCAAAACACTTTATCTTTTTGAAAAAATATGTTAATTCCACATTTTGCAACCAGGGGCGCACTCTATTCTAAATAAAACCTGTATCCGAAAGAAATTCCGTTTTACAACCTATCCGTAGACATATTAGTCGAGGGGATCAGGCCCATAGCACTCGATATAGGTAGGCGTCACCTGGTGGTAAAAAGTGAAACTAAAATATGTAAGGCTATGGTGCACAATAAGAAAGAGTGGTCAAAGGGCTGTAATAACATAAGAGTTTTTGAATTTTTATGATATGTAGTGTGATCGCAAGTCTTCAGCTATAAGTATGCAAAATTTCATATCTCCAACTTAATTAGGGGCTGAGTTAGAAAAATTGCTTAAAATACACAAGTTAGAGACCGGAGGGTTAAACATGACTTTTTCAAAATTTTATGGTTTGTCGTGTTATTGCAAGTGTTCAGCTATAAGAATGCAAACTTCCATGTCTCCAGCTTAATTAGTGGCTGAGTTAGAAAAATTGTTTAAAATACACAAGTTAGAGCCCAGAGGGTTAAATATTAGACTTTTTCAAAATTTTATTTTTTGTAGTTTGATGTGAGGTGTTCAGCTATAAGTATGCAAAATTTCATGTCTCAAACTTAATTAGGGGCTGAGTTAGAAAAATTGCTTAAAATACAGAAATTAGAGACCGGAGGGTTAAATATGACTTTTTCAAAATTTTATGATTTGTCGTGTTATCGCAAGTGTTCAGCTATAAGTATGCGAAATTCCAAGTCTCCAACTTAATTAGGAGCTGAGTTAGAAAAATTGTTTAAAATACACAAGATAGAGCCCAGAGGGTTAAATATTAGACCTTTTTCAAAATTTTATGATGTGTCGTTCGATGTGAGGTGTTCAGCTATAAGTATGCAAGCGTTCAAGTCTGCTGCTTAACTAGGGGCTGAGTTAGAAAAATTGTTTAAAATACACATGTTACAGCCCAGAGGGTTAAATATTAGAATTTTTCAAATTTTTATTATTTGCCATTTGATGTGTGGTGTTCAGCTATAAGCATGCAAAATTTCAAGTCTCCGACCTATATAGTTTCTGAGAACGGGCTCTGTGACAGACGGACAGACAGACAAAGGAGTGAGACAGGTAGGGTTTCGTCAGATGAACGAAACCCTGGAAACATGCTGCGGGTGACTGAAACAACATCCTAAAATTACATTACCATCAGCGATCTACCAATCCCGAAAATAGTTTATATTCGTTTCACATATTCTTATTCTTTTGTGCGGCATTGTAAAATAACTGTCAATAATATATACAGTAAAACTTTTGAATAGCGGACACCTCGAGAGTGCAGAATTTGCACTCTATTTGGAGGTGTCCGCTACTGAGAGTAAAAAATGTACAGTAACTTAAGTGTTGGTAATCGAAAAAATGTCCGCTAAATAGAGGTATCCGCTATTCGGGTGTGTCCGTTATGGAGGTTTTACCAGTAAAACCTCTGAATAGCGAACACCTCGGGAGGATAGAATTTGTCCTCTATTTGGAGGTGTCCGCTACTGAGAGTAAATAATGTATAGTTATTTAAGGGTTGGTAATCGAAAAAATGTCCGCTAAATAGAGATGTCCACTAATCGGGTGTGTCCGTTATGGAGGTTTTACTGCATAATAATATCATCCTTTACAAGAAAATTGCATGCTGTAGGATAGACAGACAGACATCCAGAGAAAGATAACCTCCCGGAGCAATAAACACCCATGTCTTTTGTTTTAATCATCCGCAATCGTTTCTAAATTTCGTTATACGAGTATTAAAAAGATTTGTTAATTTCCAGTCGATAGACTGACAACTATCTTTTAGCCTGAGTTTTTAGCCGAATTTAGCCTGTTGTATCTCATACAACAGTCCAGATTTTATACAACAGGCTAAAAACGGTCACCGTGCTCTCCCATTTAAGATAGGACGCTTACTTATATCGCTTTGATGGAATATCCTCCATTTGAGCGATAAATGGTTTCATATTGCAAACCTCTTTTACGGTTTACTGCAACTCCATCTATCTCATTCCTCCATGACTTCTACTATAGCGACTAGAATACACAGTTAAAAAAACGTTGTATCCCTTAAAAAAATATTGTATCCCTTAAATGTGCAATGATGCTGCTGCAATATGCAGATCGCAGCGACATCTGCAGGATATTTTGCACAACTGCAAAATATTGCTAGTCTAGACAATGTCATACTAGTAATACGAAACTCCCGAAGATGTCGCTGCAATCGACACTTGGGAATTTAGCAGTATCGTCGCACATTTAAGAGATACAAATTTTTTAGCACTGTTTGGATAGCACATTTCCACACTAGGTATTCTAGACGCTGTACTTCTACCACAGCGCCTAGAATATGTGTGGAAATATGCTATCCAAACAGAGCTAAAAATTTGTATCCCTTAAATGTGCGACGATACTGCTAAAATTTCAAGTGTCGATCGCAGTGACATCTGCAGGATTTTCATATTACCAGTATTACATTGTATAGACTAACGATTTCTTGCAGTTGTAGAAAATATCCTGCAGATGTCGCTGCGATCTGCATATTGCAGCAGTATCATTGCACATTTAAGGATACAATAGTTTAGCGCTTTTTTAAGTATTACAGGGATAGCCGATTTCCATACTATATATTCTAGGCGCTATACTTCTACTCTTCTACTGTGGAAAGCAAAGCCTTTCAGTCGTGGCGTCAGATATGATACTGACTCCAAATAAACAGTTGCTATGCTGTATTTTCTACTCTTCTCATATATTATAGCTGTATTCAGGCCCGTAACCAGATGGGGGCTGAGCCTTATCAATCCTTATAATCATATGCAGAATTTTAAATTTAATTATTATTGCGAATTGTTAAATGGTTAATTTTAAAAATCATATTAATAAAATAAGGTTAGATAACGCTCGTTTTAAAGAGAAACAATATCATCACTAAATTAAATTGTATACAAACAACTGTGATTTTAAAATTATCTAATAATTCAGCAGAAACGAAAATATTAATAAAATTAAATTACAAATAGCTATTAATTAAAAATATTAAGCGTATGGAATTAAAATGTTAAAATATTTTTTAAATGATAATAGTAAGTTTGTGAATTATTCAAATTAATAAATTATTATATAATTAACAAATTATTATATTTGATAATTTATTAATAAAAAATATAATCATACAATAATATTAATACTTAGATTATTATCAAATTATTATTATTATATTAGTAATGTAATATTATCCATATATTTCAATAAATGAAATTTTACATATCAATATTTCATTGAAAATTAATGATAATTTATTATATTTATTTACAAAACTAGGGGGCTCTGCCCCCTACGAGCTACGCTCGCCAACCCCCGTTCAGGCACACCAAAATCCAAAAAGCACGCTAATTTGATCGGCTTTAAAAATATTGAAAAAAAAAAACAAAAAAAAAAAACAGTAGCGATCTCTCTGTAAACGGGTTTCTATTCATTTTCCTTGGATTGGGGATTTTTTAGACCAAATCTGCTGCCTTTAAGAGATACAATGGCTGTTTTCGTATTTAATTAAAAAATTAGTTAAACATTTGAAAATAAGATAATGTAAAATGAATTAAGTAAACAGTGTCATTGTCTCCCGATATTTTTTAACAGCGATATAAGATAGTTCTTTTAAATAATTCGTTTTAAATGTATCGTTTTAAATCTGACGTAATTTACACCAAAGTTTTATTTCTCTTATTAATATTCTGGTGAAAATACTTTTGTTGTTAGAAGGAAATATTATTTGCCCTGTCTTCGAATTTACGATAATAGTTGAAAGGATTATCTCAAAATATCTCGCGCAAATATATTTTTTAATTAAAATTGTTTTGCCATATTTTTTGGCCATTTTAAATATGACGTAATTTCCTCCATTTACAAGTTTTAACGCATAATATTTTTTTTATTTTAACATTTTGTTTCTCTTTTTAAATTCAAGTGTAAATATGGTTCTTATGACGTAATTTTCTTGCTTTTAACATGTAATCATTTAATTCTAATTTTAAAGTTTTTTTTTTCTGTTTATAATAGTCACGTGTAAATAAATTTTTAATTTGAATTAAACATTATTGTTTGCGCTCTTTATACAATTGGCAAGAGTTTAAATTAATAACATTTTCTAAAATATATAAAAAATATATCTCGAAATGCTGAAATTTGAATTTAAAATAGAAATAAAACCCCAAAAAATGAGTCAAATAAAAAAAAATAAATGCAATCTGCACACCGGGAACTTCTAATGTATAAAATGATCTAAAAATGATTAAACTCCTATGTATAGTTTTATTTATAATGAAATTATTTAATGTTGTTAATAAGTAAATGCCATAAACATTATAAAAATATGAATAATGATCAAATATTTCAGCAAACCACTTAATGATTAAAATAAATAAATATATAGATTTAAATACTACATAACATCTTTTTTTTTTTTTTACAAAATATTTTAAAATTTATTGAACAGTTAAAAAAAAATTATAATTATATGATTAAGATAGTATTTTAATATTACAAAAATTATAATTATATATTTTTAAATTTATAATTATATTTCTTAAAAAGTTATAATTATATAATTAAGATAATATTTTAATATTTTATAGTATGTATTATAAAATATATCTCTATAACATATCTTGTAATATTATAAATTTATTTATCTATTACAGATAATATTTATTATAAATAGTATCTCTTTTTTATTTGCATTGATGCAACAATAATATTAATATCTGGTAAAATTTAATTACAATACGTTAATAATGATAATATATATATATATATATATATATATATTATAAAATATAACATAATGTCAGTAATGATAAACTATTTGAATAAACTATTTAAGTATCTTAATACGAATAAACCAGGAAACAGATTTAAAAATTTAAAATATACTATAAATTAATATTGAAGATTTAAGTAATCTCAAGTCCTAAAACACCGCTGTAAATCTAATATATATATATATATATATATATATATATATATATATATATACCGGGTGTCCCAAAAAGGACTGACTGATTTTAAAATTCAATAACTTGCAAACGGTGACAGATATTTAAAAAATTCTTTCAGGAGGTTTATGCATAAGGTCAAAAGTTTTATTACAGTGATTTTCAATTTTAGTTCGATTTACAAACAATAGATGGCGCTGTAAGCAATAGTCGCTAAATTCAGGCTCGATTTTTGGTACTTCGTGGCCCGGATAATACATTTCCTTCTCCTTTTTCTGCATAGAACAAGATAAAGGACCAAAAATCGAGCCTGTATTTAGCGACTATTGCTTACAGCGCCATCTATTGTTTGTAAATCGAACTAAAATTGAAAATCACTGTAATAAAACTTTTGACCTTATGCATAAACCTCCTGCAAGAATTTTTTTAATATCTGTCACCGTTTGCAAGTTATTGAATTTTAAAATCAGTCAGTCCTTTTTGGGACACCCGGTATATATATATATATTTGTTAATTACTAGTTTAGATTATCTGTAAATTATATCTAAAAGTATAGTTGCGATATTGAGAAAAATGTTAAATTATCAAACAAAACGATTTATTATCTAATATAAGTAATATTGATATTTATTTATAAATCACATTAAAGTTGATGACAGAAGACTAAAGAGTCAAAACTGTTTAAGAAAGTATTTTTATCATTTTTGACAGGAATATACATATATTGTTCAGGTAAATTCATTATAAATATCAAATCAAATAAGTTTACATAAGCTCTACACTGTATCATAGTTTCATAATAACAAGACATTGAAATATTTCCGAACACCAAAAAGTAATCGCCAATTTAGCATGATGACATAGGTAACCCTGTACAAGTTTTCTAGCAAGTGAATTTCAATCAAAGTCCCCATGCATGCGCAGTTTCTTATTTTTGCTATAACGGCGAAAATGCTAACTGGACGCAGAAATAGCAACCTTTTCTTGAAGCACATATAATGTTTCCCACCATCACGTGATGGTGGGGAAAATGCGCGCCAAACCGGTTTTTCCCGCATCCCTCCAAGACCTATTTCACCTGCGTTCGTTTTGGAGTGTTTCTTTTACCACGACAATGAAAACAGAAAATCGCCAAGAAAGGTATCACCGCCAAACAACGACATCCTTTTTGCGATGAGATCTCCGACATGAGTGCACCAGGGTTCGACGGAGAGAACAAAGGGATTCGCTCTTTATTCAGTTCCTCCTCTAAGGTAGATATGCAGAAAATTTGAGCTTATTGACGCAATACATTTAAAGCTATTAAAGAACCATTAAGCTTTGATAGTAAGAAAAAAAATAACAAAAATTTGAATATTAAAATGTTCATAAAAAACATGTAAAGAAATAATTCTCAACATTTTACATTAATACAATAAAATGTAAACAACTTCGGACTCATGTATCTCCGAAACAATCTATTTATTATTTAAATCGGAATAATAGCTATTATTATTGACTTATCCTACTAGTAAATCGAATGAAAAATAGATAATTCTTGAGTACGAGGATGTAAAAAAAAATAAATTTTAAAACAAATTCCCTATATTAAATTGAAATGAACTTAGTATTATGAGCAATACCAAATGTTTTGCTCTAAGTAGCTCGCGGTTCATAAAGCCTTAGTTCATAGAGTTTGTTTACGTGCGACGTCATCTGCGCTTTCCTTATATTGTACAGGCCCAACTAGTGGGTCAGGCGGGGAAACTGACTTCATTTGATGTCACTAAAGAAGATTACTCGTTTGACCAGCTTGCAGCTTATCCCACGCAAGTTCTGGGTAAAATGTCGTATAAGTAACCTCGTGGCACACATTTCTTTGGATTATTTTTGCGAAGTTTTATTAATTTGATTATATTTGCTTGAGAAATTATGGATTTCTAATTGTAAGTGGCGATATAAGAAAAGGAAAATGCCTCAACATTCCATGGTTCCGGAGTGCAAAAGTAATTATGTTAACAATTAAACTGCCACGGTATTCAGATTTCCTAGATCAAAAGAATTAGGAAATACCTGCCTACATGGAATTCCAAGAAAAGATTATCAAGTGAATAATTCATCAAAGGTAAGTTTCTTATTTTATTGTTATCCTTACAATCTTTATTTATGATGAAAATTTCGGATGTATTTCCAGTGATGTTTGTCCATAATAATGTCTCCTAATTTTAGATATACCCGTCTTAACCCCTTGAGGGGCGCTGGAGTATATTTTATCCCACATACGATTAATGAAGATTTGCACCAGAAAAATTTTATGAAATTTTACTTTTCTAACTTTGAAGGAAAAAAAAAAGCCGTAAACTTGCTTTTCCTTATTTTGAAATAAAATTTTTCCAAATTTCCGGTGTGAATTCAGCATTACACAAACGCAATTGCTTGCCCCTCCAGGGATTAAGTGTTTCTTAATTTCATCTAATGAAAAAAAAAAAAAAAAAAAAACCGCATTGTCTATTCAAATTATTTCGCTGGTGTCAAATGACACCTCTTGAGATTTTAGTTTATGATTATTTTATTTGTAATTTTTAAAACTATCATAATAAGCATGGAAATAAACATATGCATTAAAAAGGATCGGTGTTAACTTTATTTTAAAAACTACAAATAAAATTACTGTCCTATCTTGTTTGCGTGGGTATTAATCTACTTAGAAATGAAGACAAGGTTTTAACACGGATGCACATCACTTTACTAAGACAACACGGACATAAATTACACGAATAAATATAACATATTTCACTGTATGCTCAATCGGCATACCACCTAAACATAGCCATTTATATACAATACTTATTCCATAATCTCGTTCACAGTATATTCAGAATTTAGCTCGCTCAGGATATTAATAGAAACCATGGAGTAAATGTCACTATTCAGACACCACATCTCCCCCCCCCCCCCCTTTACAGGTCAAGCTTCTTGGGTGGTCTGCGAACTCTTTGAGAACGTCGGGGTATCATAGTCGGGCTTGCTTGAATCGGTGGAGCATCTGTCGTAGCAGGTACTGGTGATGAACTATTGGACTGATGGGTTGGGGAAGTCAGATCCTTACTCGGGACATCAGATCCTTACTCGGGACATCAGCAGTTTAAGGTGACGCTACAGGTTTGTCACTGGAGATCGGAACAATAATACTTTCAGTATTCAGATGTTCCGGTTCTGAAGAAGTCTCTTTAAACTTTGTCGATGGAGATCTTCGATATTCATTCGATGTAGAATAATTCTTCTGCACTTGTTCACCTACTGGACGGATTTGGTCAACATGGCGTCTTACGAGTGTACCTTGAACATCGATTGTATAATGAAGGACACCATCTTTATTAATTATTCTTCCAAATTTCCATTTCGAATTTGCCGATTTATAATCTCTTACTGCTACAGAATCACCGATGTCAAAATTTCTATCTCTAAATTCATATACTCCTTTTCGTACTTTTTCTTGAATCCTCGATTGTAGTTGAGGTGATAGTAAATCAATCCTACTTCGGATATCTCTTTTTAAAAAAACATAGCTGGGCTGTGATTTGTTGTTGCATTTGGTGCTTTTCTGTATTGAAGCAAAAATGTACTCAATTTTTGTTGTATACTTCCTTCATAACTCTGCATGGCTCGCAGCGACTGTTTTACCATATGGACATAGCGTTCAGCTTGGCCATTACTTGATGGTTTAAATGGTGCGGAAGTTTTGTGCTCGATACCATTCCTTCGCACGAATCTCTGAAATTCATCAGACGAGAATTGTGGTCCGTTGTCACTGACAAGAACTAATGGCAATCCAAATCTCGCAAAACTGTCTCGTAGACATTCAGTTGTTTTCTTCGCTGTGGTAATCTTCATCGGATATACTTCTAACCACTTAGAGTGAGCATCAACTATCACCAAAAACATGTGCTTAAATAAAGGACCGGCAAAATCAACATGTATACGTTCCCATGGCATGCTGGGATACTCCCAGTAATGAACTTTGACCTTTGTTGGATCAGTCTTGTGTCTGGCACAATCAGCGCAATTTCTAGCTGCTTCTTCTATATCGTTGTCAATCCCTTTCCAATAGACGAATGATCTTGCGATTGCTTTCATTTTAACAATATTTAAGTGTCCTTGATGCAGTTCTTCCAGAACACGCTTTTGATATTTCTTCGGAACACACACTCTTTGTCCGTACATGATACATCCATCTTCAATGGTATATTGTGCTTCTCTTCCCTGCAAATTCTGACCTTTCCGTAAGGCTTGTAAAAGTGGACCCAATTCTTCATCTCTCCACGTTTCTTCTCGTAATTCCTTTGAAGTAACTGGTAACGTTTCAATTTGTGACATCTGGAATATGGTAATGTCATCTTTCACTTCCAGTTCTTCCGAAGTTTTAGGCAATCTTGGCAAAAAGTCTGCATTTCCATGATCATTAGTTTTTCGGAAAACTATGTCAAATTGGAAGGATTGCAAAATTAATGCATAATGTAGTAATCTGGTAGCTGTTAATACGGGTAATCCTCGTTTCGATCCAAAAATTGCTACTAGAGGTTTGTGGTCAGTTATTAACGTAAACCTTCTTCCTTTTAGATACAGGTAAAACTTTTTTACTGCCCATACAATTGCTAAGACCTCTTTGTCGATTTGAGAATATTTCTGTTCAGTCCTCGTTAAGATTTTGGATGCAAAAGCTATTAGCCGTTCAGACCCATCTGGATATCGATAAGACAAGACACAACCAACACCTACTGGAGATGCATCACTTGCCAACGTTAAGGGAAGTTTCGGATCATAGTGAACTAAAACTTTTTCTGAACAGATTTCCTTTTTTATTTGCTCAAAGGCAACTTGACAACTCCTTGACCATTTAAATTTCACATCCTTTCTTGTCAAATTATTAAGAGGATTTGCTATAGTTGCCAAATTTTTACAGAATTTTCCATAAAACGTTACTAATCCAAGGAAACTCTTCACTTCTTGTACATTCTTAGGTACAGGAGCTTTTAAGATTGCTGAAACCTTCTCGTCGGTTTTATGTATCCCATTTGCATCTATTTTATGACCTAGAAATTTTATTTCATTTTGAAAGAACTGACTCTTACTTAAATTAAGTTTTAGACCATGCTCTTTACATTTTTTGAAAAACAGCTCTAAAGCTTTAAGATGTGACATTTCGTCATTTCCTGTTATTCTAGCATCATCCATGAATACTTTAACCCATTCCATACCTTGGAACAAGCCATCTATGTACCGCTGCCAAATTGCAGGCGCTCCATTTAACCCAAACATTAGTCTCTTGCAAATATACAATCCTTTATGGGTATTTATTGTTAATAGTTTCTGACTTTCCGGATCTACCTTCATTTGCAAATATGCATGTTTGAAATCTAATTTTGAGAATTGTTTTCCCCCATTCAAACTTGCGAATATATCCTCTAATCGTGGCAAAGGGTGTTGTGGTACGATTAAATTAGGATTTAAGGTTACGGAATAATCGGCACATAATCGTATACTGCCATCCGATTTTACGGCTGGTACTACTGGTGTTGCCCATTCAGAGCTCCCAACCCTTTCTAAAATAATTTCTTTTTCTAATCTATCTATTTCATCTTCAACTCTGCTCTTTAATGCAAATGGAACTGTTCTAACTCTGCAAAATATGGGTTTAACATCCGGTTTAAGTATGAGCTTAGCTTCATAATTATTTATTTCCCCCAGTTTATCATCAAAAATATCTTTATATTGTTCCAACAGATATTTTAAGTTCAGTTCAGTCAGTTAATGCCTTAATAGCATTCCAGTCTAGACTAATTTTGTGAAGCCATTCACGGCCAAAAATGGTATCCAAGTTCTCCTTAACAATGTATAAGTTCAAATCCGAAATCTGGTTTTTATATTGAACTCTAACTGTAAGATACCCCATAGGTACTAATGATTCACCATTATAAGTTTTAAAAACTATATCAGTGAGTTGAATCTGTTTCTTTGAAATTTTTGTAAAATTACATATACTCATAACACTGACTGCTCCACCAGTATCTAATTCCATAGAACAAATCTTTCCGTCAAGTTTCAGAGTAATCATTATCGGAGGTCGTTTCGGTTCTTCCTCGCGTAATGTACAATCAGTGGTATTTAAACCAAATAACGGAACCTGGGCATTATTTTCCTTTAAATTTACTTGTTTTTGTTTAACTGGTCTAGCATTCGCCTTTTTTGCTGCGAAACACGCTTTTTTTATGTGCCCAATTTTTGAACAAAAGTTGCACTTACTCGAAATAAATCTACATTTTTCTTTGACATGATCCGTGCCTGTACATCGCGTGCAAAATAAAGATTTCCGCTGCTTTTCCGCAAAGTTTGTTTTTCTATACCATTGTTTCTTTACTGCATGAACTACATTTATTTCACGGCCCATAATATCATTTGCCCCCTTAAATGCCTTTTCCATAGCTAAAGCTATTTGAAAAGTTTTATCCAGATCTATATTATCTTCTTCAAATAATCTATCTAGAATTATTTTATCGCGTAATCAACTAACAAAAACATCACGTAACATGATATTTAACATATTACTTTCATAATCGCAATTAATTGCTAGTGCTCGGAGTTCCGCTATATAATTATTAATACTCTCCCCTTCATGCTGTTTACGATTCAGAAACTTATGTCGGGAAGGTATAATCAATGGCTTTGGGGTCAAATGCTTTTTCAAAATATCTTTCAATTTATCTAAGCTTTGCGCAGAAGGAATTTCTGGAGACAACAAATTTTTTAGTAACTGATACAATTTAGGACTTAGAGAAGAAATAAACACTTTAGCCCTAACGTCTTCCGGGACTTTTTTACATCTAAGTATGTGAGAAATCTTTCGAAAAAAACTATCGAAATTTTCATATTCTTCATTAAATTTTTCAAATTGAACAGTTACTTTATGAGAAACGCTCTCTTTATTTTGAAGAGCAAGAATCAATTCTCGATTCTGTTTCAACAATTCTTGTATTTGTTGTTCCATAATTCAATTTAATTAAAAGATGAAAATGAAACTTTTACCTTTAGCCGTCTTCGTACAGATCTATTTTTTATTTATCGTCGCCAGCTGTCCTATCTTGTTTGCGTGGGTATTAATCTACTTAGAAATGAAGACAAGGTTTTAACACGGATGCACATCACTTTACTAAGACAACACGGACATAACTTACACGAATAAATATAACATATTTCACTGTATGCTCAATCGGCATACCACCTAAACATAGCCATTTATATACAATACTTATTCCATAATCTCGTTCACAGTATATTCAGAATTTAGCTCGCTCAAGATATTAATAGAAACCATGGAGTAAATGTCACTATTCAGACACCACAATTATCTCAAATAAAAATTCTTAAAGGTGTCTTTTGACATCAGTAGAAATAGTTTAAAGAAAGTGTTAAATAATAAACACGATATTTTCTTTTTTTCTTTTTCTTTTTCTTTTCTTTTCTTTTTTTTTTTTTTTTTTTTTTTGTGTGTGTGTGTGTGGGTGGTGGTGGGGGGGGGGGGGGGCGGTATTAAAAAGAAAAATATTTTGTTATTTACAAATAACTTAATTCTAAAATTTTAAGTATACCGCTAGACTTATTTGCTCTTTCATATAATTTTAAAATTTTCAGATAAATGACTTAAATATTCCTGTATTTTGTAAACATATTATGTAGAGAAATTAAAAAAAAAAATCCCGCATTGTCTATTTAAATTATTTCACCGCTGTCAAATACCACCTCTTGAGATTTTGGTTTATGAGCGTTAAAAAGTATTGGTGTAATTTTATTTTAAAAACTACAAATAAAATTATTTCAAATAAAAATCCTTAAAGGTTTTGACATCAGTAGACATATTTAAAGTGTCTTAGTGAAGTAATTTTCTAACTTATACCGTATCCGGTATCACGCATCTGTACCGGTGGCAGCATATTGATCAACGATATAAGAATAAGAACATATGGTACTACTTAGTTATCCTATTGACCAAAAATCTATCGCCAAACTATAAGATTAAATGCCAGTAATGGTCCGCTGCACTGAGACTCCCCGATCGCTAAATCCCATGTTAGCCTATGGGAAAACTTTCAAGCACGATTACTCATTACCTAATATAATTATTAAAATACCGTTTTCACCATCAGAAAGTAGACGTCAGATGCTGATGATGTGCGTTTTTTAAAATTGTCTACGTATATTTTAAGTACATAAAAAATCCCTATAAACTTTGGAATTTCCACTTGATTAAATTTTATCATCTTCTTAAAAATACTTAAAATTTACGCAGACAATTTTTAAAAATGCACATCATCTGCATCTGGCGCCTACTTTCTGATGGCGCAAACGTTATTTTAATAACTAGTAAATCTGCAGATCAGGAGCCTCAACGTCAGCTCTGCAAGTCACTGTTTTTAGACACACTTTGGTAATATTCAATTTCATGCAAACCGCAATTTAAAGTTTTCAAATTATGTAATTATTTATAAGAATAAAAAATACGAAGTTTTCAGACATTAGAAGCATTAAATTAAAAACGTTGTTATGGAAGGATATTTTGAAATAATTTTCATGAGCTACTAATTCTGATATTTTTTTAAATAATAAAACAGATTTCTTCAGGGGGGGGGGGGGGGCTCCGCCTCCTGAACTCCCCGTGGTTTCATTAATTTACATATGTAACTTTTTATTTATTGCGCTAATGGTTATCGCAAATCTTAAATTTCTTTTTATACTTCCGAGCCTTAATTTTCAATACTGGTGGACAGAAAATGATTCACATTGACGCAATTATATTAAAAGTTTAGGTTTTATGAATGAAAATATAATTTCCTTTTAAAAATAAAATAATTTTCCTTCATATTTTCTGAAATGAGACGGCATTAAGAAGTAACACTCGTCATAAAATATTTTTTTTGGTAATCTAGTTAATGCTTGGTTTTTAAGAATGAGAATATTTATTTCCCAATACAATGACGTCATTTTCGACAGCGATAATTTTGCGGTGTAAAATTTTGATATTTACTATATATTTGATTTTCAAAAGTTTTTTTTTTTTTCTCATTGAAATTTTCGATTAAAAATTAACATTTCTGTTAGATGTGTGCAGACGATAAACCATGAGATATTAGTAACATTTCTTTTAATAATAACAATTAATATCATAACACAAGCCCTTTTTATTTCAACCTCAAAGCATATTAGTTTTATTTTTGATATATGAGATCAAATTCACCTTCTTTTCGTATTTTAGTTTTATTTCCAATATGAAGACGTATTCATGTCTATTTTTTATTTCATTTTCCTCTTGCACATGAAAATCTTTCAAATCAAAATTAACTGTTTAGGATAAATTATTATTCTGGGATAGGATTTTCTTGGCAACGGTAAAAAAAAAAAAAAAAAAAAAAAAAAAAAAAAAAAGATTGTTAAATTTATAGCAAAATGTCAATTTATTCCTTATGAAAATAATGAACTTCTTAATTTAAAAGAAAAAATATTTGAACAAAATAAGCAGAACATAGTCTTTCTTTATTTCTGGGGTAAATTTCATCTATATGTAAAGTCACAAAGGCATTAATTCGTCCCTTTTGACTTTGATTGACTTCAAACAATTACAAATACTTTCACATTTACGATATTTTTAGGTGTAGTTCCGTCGCTAGGCAACAGTTAAAAGAAAATAAAACAATGAAATATGTGCTTTGAAAAAAAGTAAATTTATAAAAAGATATATTATTGGAACACATATATAAAATACCTCCATAAGTTAAACACCGAATTTAAAAACTCTGACAAATGTATACACAAAATTTCAAACTAATATGAATAATGTATGGTTCTAATTAGAAATTACATCATCCATAATTTACTATTTAAATCCTTCAATCATATGAGCCATTTCCTTTCAACAAATAAAAATGGAAAAATCGTCTGAATTGCTATAGGAAAGCATTAAGTCGCAAAATAAAATGTTCTATATATTCCGAACGCATGAACCAAATTTAACCAAAAACTATACAGCTAAATCCGGGGATTTTACCAACATGCATACTTAATTTTAAGCTAATCGGATGCTTTTTACGGCAGTTATCGCGGAACAGACGGACAGACAGACAGACAGACAAACGGAAACCAAAACTTTTCGTGTCTCCACAGTAAGCCTTCACTGACGTTTCGGCAATTATAATAGGTAATGAGTAATTGCGCTTGAAAGTTTTCGCATAGGTTAACATGGGATTTCGAGTTCTGGGAGTTTCAGTGCAGCGGCCCCTTAAGCAAGTTATACGTGTTTATGTCATCAAGTGATTTTTATTTCGACGTTTATTTGTATATTTATTAATGTTATAATAATTTATTTGTTCTTTCGTTATTTAAAATAAAAATTATATCAATTTGTATAATTTGGCGAGTAGTTTGGCGATTTATATAACTTGGCGAAATTGGTCGACGGCATAACTAAGTAATACCGAATATATATATCTTCACATGTGACGAGTTGGAGGTGGAGGAATATAATTAAAACTTTGTGTGTGTGTGCGCGCGTGTGTGTGGGGGAGGAAATTACAATTTCAGGTGAAATTTAGATGATGGATTATTTATTTATTATTGAAGCAAAGAAAAAAACAAGTTTTTTTTTCAAGCTTTATAGTCTGATAATCTTTTCCATACCAAAAGGTTTTCTCTTTTTTGAAAGCTTTTATCTAAATTTACCACACCCTGAAATTTCTACTGCCCCATCCTTTGTTCCACTTGCACGAAAAGTTAAAAATCTATACATGTATATATATTTTTAATCTTCTACAGTGTTTGTTATTTTATAGTAATAATAAATAAATAATGCATCTGCTATAATTTCCTACCCGTTAAAAAATATATTTCCTCTTCTCATTGTACTTTATCATTAGACCATAAAAAGTTACATGATTTTAAAATTATTAAATTCCCCTGACTGACTCATAATCAACACCAAGCCTCAAAAATTACACCTAGGACAATGAAATTAAAAACATATGTTCCTTATATTGTTTAGAGCACCAACTAAGAAAGGATTTTTGAAAATCCTCCCAACCTAAGGAGCTTAAAGGGGAGGTCGAAAATTTTTGAACATTTCGCCATATCTCAACAGCAGTTTTAGGTAGGAGCTTGAAACTCCATAAAATATATCTGCTAAAAAAAATAACTAAACACGTATTTCAGCAATTTTAGAAATCCCCTCCGCACCCCCCCCCCCCTCCAAACAAGGGGTTAAATAGGGTTCGAAAATTTTAGGACATTTCGCCATATCTCAGCAGCAGTTTCAGGTAGGAGCGATAACAAACCCATTAAAAAACAATTAAACCCGTATTTCAGCGATTTTAGAAATTCCTTCCTTGGGAGTTAAGGCTTTGTATCACTCATTTCTTTTTCCGGATCTGAGTTCTGCTTGTGTCCTTTCTTCCCCCCCTTTCTAAACACGCCTATGCCTTTATGAAGCTGTCAACGAGTTGGGGTCAAGCAGGGGGTCAGCGGGGAAGCGGTTGGGGGCCAAGTAAGGGAAGAAAACTCCTTTAGGGCAGTCTTGGACACAGAAAGAAATGGACAAGAATTTTTCTACAGGAAAAAAAATAGGAGCGAGCTCTCCAATATCCAGATAATTCCACAGATCAGACAAAGAGCGTCCAGGGGCTTGATATTGTCCCCCACTCTCCACGCCTCTTCATGTACCGTTATTTAAAAAAACTAAACATTTTCGATGCCTTATAAAACATTTTGAAACATTAATGATTTTATATTTAAAATATATAAGCTAAGATATTTTGCATGTAATTATCAATTAAATAAATTGAGCTGATCTACAATTTTCGTTATATTTTTTGACCATTATCAAGAATATATATGTGTGTGTATCAGAAAGAAAAGTTTGTCATTCTTTAAAAAATAAAATGGAAAGAAAGAAAAATATTCGTATAAGAGCTATAAAAGAAATTACCTTGATATCCAGGTTTAATATTTAAAAAATGTATAATAAAATTCAAATAATAAAAAAATGTATATTATAAATAGCATGTATATTATAACTGCATCAAGTTTCAAATTTAGGTTTTTAGAGAATGAAACAGATAAAAATAAAATTCATGGCAGCTTTTAATCGTCGTGTTTAAATAAATAAATAAATAAATTGAAATAAATATTGTTATTAAAAAAAAAAAAAAAAAAAAAAAAGCCGTAGTAAGTAAAAATAAATTCTCTACCCGGCATTTTTAGGTAAATTTCTGATAAAAAGCAAGCATAATTGGTTGTAAATTATAAACTTAAAATTCTTTCACTAGATAAACTTAAAATTCTTTCACTAGGTTAGATTGAGAGCATCCTCTATCACCTTAAAGAAATAGGAATCACTTATGCAATATAGAAATTCGTCATTCAATAATTAATTTAAAAGGAACTAATTAAAAATTCAAGAATTATTCTGATGAAACATTCATGTTATTTACCGTCAAATCTTGACGGGCACTATCTAGAAATTCTAATCTTGAAATCTCAGCTATATAAAAATTTCCTAAACCAAAATTCGGGGGCCATTAAAATCAGGAGTGTCAGTACCCAATTCGCCTATTGTTTAATCAATCCATAGGTGAGCTTGAATTTTTATCCCAAAATTAATGCCATTGTAAGTAATTTAGATCTTTGTTTTTGTTGTTTTTACTTTCTTCTATCTTTACAAGAAGAAAGTACTGGATTCGTGAAAAATTTCGACTTTCGGTTTTCGACGGATTTACACGTTTTAGGGGTCAGATATTCCGAAAAACATGTTTTTACATAATGTCTGTCTATCTGTATGTGACAAAAATTTTGTGGGCGCTCTATCTCAAGAACTAATGCACGGAATTTAATAAAAATTTATATTCAGTTAGTCGCTGATATAACTCGCTGCTGATTAGTTTTTGGTGTAAATCGCTCAACAGGTGGCGCTGCTATGCAGCCTTTTTCACGATTTCCGCAATGGCTCAATCTCCAGAACTAATGCACGGATTTTCCTCAAACTTCAGATTCAGTTAGTCCTTGACACAGTGGCGGCTCGTGCCAATCTTCACTGGTGGGGCCCGGTCCTCATAACATATTGTAAATTTTTATGTATTAATATTTGTTGTTTAAACATGAAAACAAATTATTTAAAACTAACTATTATTTAAAACTTTTATTTCTTACTTTTGTAAAAAAAAAAAAAAAAAAAAAAAAAAAAAAAAAAAAAAAAAATTAATTATTTTTTCAAGTAATCAACGTTAATTTCAAATTTATCAAATTAATTACAATTTTTAACATACCATTAATTGCCATTATTAACATTGAACATACTTTGATCAATCATTATTTAATTAAAAAACAAATATACAAAATAATAATAATAATAATAATAATAATAATAATAATAATAGTAATAATAATAACAATCTCACAACGTTACAGAAAAAAAAAATATAAACTTTACTTGCAAACATTGAAACTGTTCAGAAATTAAAATTTAGTACATTATTTAAATAAAAGTTTGGTATGTTTTTAGATGCGCAAATCTTTCACTAACTTTAAATTTAATTACCGTTATTCACATTAAACTTACTCTGGTCAAACATTATTAAACTAAAAAACAAATTCACAAATCAAACAAAAAATAATTATCTCATAATTTAATAGAAAAAAATACATATTTTTCTTGCAGAGATTTAATCCATTCACAAATTAAAATTTAATGCATTATTTAAATAGAAATTAGGCACGTCGATTTTTTCGACTAGCAAATCTTTCACTTACTTTTACATCAAATTTTGATATTGTACTAATAAAATCTTTGTGGACTGAAAGAACAGCAAGAGTGTGCTTAATCGTTCCTGTCCCATAGAGTTTTTCAAAAATGTTTTAAAATTTTCTCTCATTCGCTCTTGAACTCCAGTATGACACCCGCTCACAACAGCGCACCGTCATATGCTTGCGCAACAAGCTTATCTTTTAAATAAAACTTTTCTAAATTTTGAGTTAAGATTATAGTAAGTCCCTTTGCTGTTTTATCATAGACATCAATAAATTGAACAAACCTTTTCAAGGGTTTGTTGTTTTTTATACATCGTAAAATGATAACAAATTGCGAAGTGCAGCTTACATCAATATAGTTTCGTCAGCTTGTAAATCTACAAAATTAGAAGCAGAAATCTCATTTTTAACTTCATGCATATACGTTTCATATATGCAATCCAACAGCTCATATTGTATAGTTTTTTAAGTATTTTTAGATACTTTAGCATTGTTTAAATGGTCTTCCAATATAGTGTCCAGTTTTGAGGCGTATGTGACCAATTCTAAAAACATACCTCGGTTTACGATTTAGCACATACCTGTTCTTCTCAACCATTTCATTATGTTTTTGTAATGAAATCCTGTAACCTTCATCCAACTGCACTACAATATTGACAGTTCCGAAGGTTTTATAGTTAAAAGCATTATTTAAATGAGTAGTATTCATTTCATGTTTTTTTTACTCTTTCAGAAAAATGCTTCAAATCGTTACAGCCGGCCATACTCCATAATTTCATCCCTCCAAACAATAAAAAATAAAAACAGAACAATGCTTTTTTTTTTCTTCACTTGCTGAAATACACAGAAATTTTTTATACCACTGTGTAGAGAAATAGCGTAGTTTTCCCCCATCTTTTCGTTACATTTCAAAATTCTTCGGTTGATAAGGTCCCAGGCGTTTAATTTCAATTTTTTCTTCCAAATTCATTGTTGAAAAGGGCATAATAAATCATCTACAGAATTCATTTTTTTATTTCAAGAATTTAAGGGTGTGTTCGAAAAAATATTTTTCCACCCTCAACAGCTCGAAATTTTCTGGGACACTTTCAGACTCATTTTTAAAAGTAAAAACATGAAACTTGCTGAGATGATTTTTGAAGTGATGTTTAAGAGGCCGTGTGGTTTCATTTTTCGCTCAATTCAATAGAATTTGATTTTAAAACAATTATTTTCTCATTAGGACCCCTTTTTTCATCCCCAGATCTCCCGCTTCAGAAAATTCGGTTCAAAACTCCCACTTTGATAGCATTTTTTTTGCAATATTTTCTGCATTTTTCAAAAAATCGACAAGCACGTCCCATTATGTAGTTTCTAAATAAGAGAATTTGCCAGTTTGATGCGTTTGAGAGTAAAAATGAATTTAAAAATAAATCAGAAAATAAGCAGTTTGGATTGGAATACACCTTAACAATAACATGTGTCTCCGTTTTAAGAGAGTACAGAGTACTTAAAGATCGCGTAATTCAACGAATAAGCAGCAATAGTAATACAAATGTCGACGAATATTTTTGAGAATCCCCGTATAACAAACTTTGGATCAAGGGCACTCTCGCCCAGTGCCCCCCATTGCAAAAAAAATACGGAAGATTTAGCTCTAAAAGAGCAGTACATCGCCAAAATTGAATGACACGTGAGGGAGGGAAATACTCATTATCGCGCCAAATGGGCACAAATGTCTTGTGCCCCGATACAGTAACCTTCGTGTTCAGAATGGCCAGTAATAGATGCTGAGAGTCGATAACGGATGAGTGGGCACGATGTAAGAAGGAGTTTCTTTGCAATATATTTTTAGTAAACAGTTCTTTTTTTTTTTAAGTTTCAAATTAAAAATATGAATCAAAATTTTTTAAATGAACAGAAAATTCTAGTGGGGCCTGGCCCCAGTGGCCCCAATGGACCGGCCGCCCCTGATTGAAGTTTTGTAAATTTTGGTGTAAATCGCTCAACAGGTGGCGCTGCTATACTGCATTTTTTACGATTTCCGCAATAGTTCTCTCTCAACAACTAATGCTTGGATTTTCATCAAACTTCAGATTCGAGTATACTTTGATATCTGTTTGCGTTTTGGTGCAAATCGCTCAACAGGTAGCGCTGCTATGCTGCACTTTTCATGATTTCCATTATAGCTGTATCTCAAGAACTAATGCAATAATTTTCACCAAACTTCAGAATCAGTTAATTCTTGACTGGAATTGACATTTTGTACATTTTGGTGTAAATCGCTCAATAGGTGGCGCTGCTATGCTGTATTTTTCAGAACTTCCACTATAGGTGTATCTCAAGAGCTAATGCACGAATTTTCATCAAACTTTAGAATCAGTTAGTCCTTGACATGAATTGAGATTTTATACAGTTTGGTGTAAATCGCTCAACAGGTGGCGCTGCTATGCTGTATTTTGTGTGCTTTCCGCAATAGCTCTATCTCAAGAACTATTGCTTGGATTTTCCACAAACTTTAGATGCAGGTATACCAGGACATGAATTAGTGGTGTTTATGTTTTGGTGCAAAGCGTTCAACAGGTGACGCTGCTATGCTGCATTTTTCAAAATTTTCCCTATAGCTCTATCTCAATAACTAATGCACGAATTTTCATCAAACTTCAAATTCAGATTTACTTTGATATGAATTGGTGCTTAATTGATGTAATTTCTTGTACTATTTAAATGATTTAATTGACGTGATTTATATAGAAGAAAGTTTTGTGATGGCCACAACATACTAGTTTCATATTAGAAAATATCCTGAATTACAGTATTTTTTTTTTTCTTTTCTCAGCTGGTTGTTAGTTGCTCATGGAAGATTATCCAAAAACTAATTTAACTGCTAATACTTTGGATAGATTTTGTTGGAGCATTGGATTTGTACATTCGAAAGGTCTCTTTTATTTATTTCTCTATTTATTAATACTTTTTTACTATGACTAAAATGAGAAAATTGAAGCAATATAAAGAACAAGAAAACTGCACATAACTATAAATGTTGAGTTCGGATTAATTTTAAAAATAATTATTGGATTTGAGTCGGGCATAACCTGGCGTGCGTTAGATTCTAGACTGTGATCCATATTTGTTCTAATTTCGCTAGTCTTGTAAATTTTAAATCTTTTACGTATTTTTTTTCTTTTCTTGTTAACCCTTTGTCTACCGACAGTACTTATAAGTACCATTAAAATAACTTGTTATAAAATTGATTTAATACATCGATTAGTTGTGATACAGTTTAGAATGAGTTATAGATACATTACTTTATCTTAATTATGGGTTACACAAAACAAAAATATTTTTAAAAGGATGATTTATTTTTCCTTTGCATCTTTTCAGTTTTCTTGGCATAGGGGGTCGAGAGGGGGAATTTTTTAATTCGGAAATACTTTTTATATTTCTATTGTAAGAATATTATGTTTGTACATTTCCTAATTCTACAAAATACTAATAAAAGTGTGAGTGGTGTTATAAATATTTCACAAAATCCCTATAAATTCAAATTTAATTAATCCTTCTAAATCTTTCAATCCTTCTAAAATTTATTAAATGATTATTTAAATCTTTTAATGTAGTTTAAACAATTCACAAAAAATGCTTTAGAAGATGAAATATTCATAATTCAGTACATAAAGGGTTAAAAATTATCCTAGTTACAATTAAATAGCATATTGAATTGATACTCATTCAAACAAGTTTGAATTTTCTTATTTTATTATTGAGTAAGATTTATAATCTTCTAAATATGGTATTGAAATATTTAAATGGATTCTAGACCGAAAGTAGGTTTTTAAATATTTTTAATAATTTAATAATAAATTTAATAATAAATTAATAATAACATAATTTAATAACAATTTTAAATAACATGATGAATTAATGAAATAATGAAAATGATTACTATAAATAAGCAATCAAACCTTCACTTAATTTGCAAATTAACATGGACGATATTTTAATTTCTTTTGCTGTTAAATGTTTTTTTTTTTTTTTTTTTTTTCTTTCAGACATTCTAAATAAGTTATAAATAGCATAACAGTTTTCTTTTCTTTTTCTTCTTGCAAATGCAAATAATGTATTTTTCTGAAAACGGATATTTTAAATTTATTTTAGAGAAAGAAAACACAGAAAAAAAGTGACCTTGTCCTCTTACGGACGTGTGTTTATATTGGCTGACGTTATAATTTCGATATCGAAACGCGTCCTTTAAATTTTATGGTGATTTACACAAGGTTTTATTACTTCATAGCTCATAATTGTTTGGATTACATTGGTCTTTTTAAATTTTTAATCTCTTATTTACCCCTTTCTCTCTAAAAATTATCCTAGATACTATTACATTGCATATTGAATTGATACTCATTCACACCAGTTTCATTATGAATTTTCCTTTTATTATTCAGGAAGGTTTATAATCTTTCAAATTTCGAATTGAAATATTTAAATGGATCCTACACCAAAAGTAAGCTTAAATAACTTAAAATACGTGGATAGTATTTTGAAAATGATTAGTATTAATAAGCAATCAACAGCCAGGCTTGCCAATTTTGTGTCTTTACATTTAAAAATGAGTCAGAAAATGTATCAAAAAGTATCTCGTTTGTTGAACCATAAATTTGAGAACCATCTAAAATTTATTTTAGGGGACCAGAAAAAATATATAGATAGATAGATATAGTAATTAATTTTTATTTTAAAAGGGTGTCACATATTAAAAGGGCATGTGTGCGTCGGCGGGAGGGGGGGGGGGTAAAAACTACTTGTTTCCTTGAAACCTAATAAGATCTGAAATTCCGAGGCATGCAAGGATGGAAATGTTTTCGTAGATGTATCAAAACTACTTGTTGAAAATTGAAGAAAAGCGTATATATTTAAAAATATATGCGTATAGTATTTTACGTAGTTTTATTTTCTAGAAATTATAATATGTTATTCAGAGAAAAGACGTTCGGGGGAAAAAACAGTATTTAGAGGGGGGAAAAATGTTTTGCTACGTTTTAGTAAACGAAGCAACTGAAACGAAATATAGAAGTATAATTTAGCCTTTCACATCGACAAAGCAGAGAATTATAAATTAATCATGTAACATTTATATAAAAGGCAATTATAATCTAATGCACAGTAAGAGACTTCTATGTATTATTTGAAATCTAAAAGCTCTTTATATGTATTTTCAATAATAACAATAACAATAATAATAATAATACCATACTTGCCAACTAAATTTTGGTAAAACTCAAAAGATTTTGGGCAAAAAATCAGAAGAAATCAGAAAATTTTGGCGAAAAATCAGAAGATTTTTTAAGTTTTATAATACTTTCAGTAAGGATTAAAAACAGCTGAATCCTTATAAATAAACAAATTTCAAAGAGAAACTCGAATAAAATATTCACTAATTTGCAATTACACAATATATATTATGACAAAAAAGAATAACTTGAATATATTAAAAATTACTATATATTTTTTTTCTCTCTTTTAATATTCATAGATATCCCACCTTTCACTTTAAAAGACACTTAAAACTTCCTAAACTACCTAAATAAGATTCCTAAATTTTTTTTTTTTTTTTTTTTTTTGAGGGTGATTCTGAGTAAAAAAAGAAAAAAAATTCTGAAATTCACAGCAAATTTTCTGAAAAGTTACAGCAGGAAGGGGGGGGGGGGATCCACATCCGACACTAGCAATGCGTTTTTTTCAGCGGCCCTTTGACGAAATTCGCGATCTTTAGATGAAATTTTTGTTTTTTTCGCGATCTTTTGACGAAATTTGTGGAGGTTTTTCGCAATTTTTTGACGGAATTTGTTTTTTTCGCAATTTTTTGACGAAATTTGTCGTTTTTTCGCGATCTTTTGAAGAAATTTGCCGTTTTTCGCAATCTTTTGACGAAATTTGCCGTTTTTTGCGATCTTTTGACGAAATTAGCGTTTTCCATGCGATCCTTTAACGAAATTGGCAGTTTTTCTGCAAACAATTGACAAAATTAATTTTTTTCGGCGAAGATGTCGAAATTCGCGATATTTTTTATGTCCGAATTTTTGAATTGGTGGCCGATTTTTTTTAATTTTCGAAATGAATGCCTTAAATTTTCGGAAAATTCGGACCAAAATCACCCCTACGCGTTGTTTACACAATCTTTTGAAGAAATCAGCGTCTTTCCCGCGATCGTTCGACGAAATTTGGGCTTTTTCCGCGATCCATCGGTGAAATTTGGGTTTTTTCCGCGATCCTTTAACGGAATTCGCGTTTTTACGTGATCTTTTTACAGAAATAGTGTTTTTACGCGATCTTTTGACGGCGCTTTTTTACACGCGATCTTTTGACAAAATTCGCGTTTTTTCACGATCTTTTCACGGAATCCGTGTTTTTACGCGCTCTTTTGGGAGGATTCTCGTTTTTTACGCGATCTTCCGACAAAATTTGCGTCTTTCCCGAGAACCTTCGGAGAAATTTCGGGTTTTCCCGCGATTCTTTGACGAAACTCGCGTAAAAAGCGTAAGAAAAGGCCGAAAATCGGAAGAAAATGACGAAAAGCGGAAGAAAACCCATTACGCGCGTAAAATCGGAAAACATGCCGATTTTTCGGAAGAATTCTGAAAAAATTGGAAGAGTTGGCAGCTATGTAATACCATACAATTATATAAAAGAAATAAAGAAGAGGTTAAACATATGATTAAATTTTAAGTATTTTCATCAATAAGGAATTTTTTATCATAAAAAATATTCACATATTTACTTTTCGCATGTGCTAAATTTTACTATTTTAGCACTTTTATAAAATTTTGCTGACGCACTAGTCGATATACATGTAAGAAGTAAAAGCTATAAGTAATAAATAGTGTCTCAAAATGATTGAAACGCATTTTTTTTAATTTTTCAACTGTTGGAGATATATAAACAATGTAAAAAGCAAAAGTGTGCCAAATAAGGCAGGGATTAAGATTGTATTGATGAAATAGCCCTGCCATTCATTTTCAAAAGGGTACATATTTTAAACTTTTATACGGTACCTAGATCCTATTAATTATATATATATATATATAAAATCAAACTCTAGCAAGTACAACAGTACCAAATTAAGAGACTTTGAATTTGAAAAATTTTAATAATATTTTGAAAATTAATGGCAGGACTATTTCGTCAACATAACTTTAATTTGTACCTTATTTTGAACACTGTTGCAATTTACATATGTATCTCTAACATGTTAATGATTAAAGTGTATTTCTATCTTTGTATTGAGACACTCTGTATACTTAATTTTGTACAATATATTAGTCGAAGTTTTCCAAACTTTTCAATTTTTTCTCTGACATCAAACACAAAAATAGCAAAAAATAAGGACAAATTCTGCATTTGTGATTGGCAGAACAATAATAAGGAAACAGCTATTATCTCCTACACTTAGAATTTGAAAGAGATTGGAGAATGTGTTGGATAAATAACACAATTTATAGTATTTAAGTTAGTTCTATTATTTTTTACGAACATTTTAAATTTACATTTATGAGAAAAGAAAACTATAAATTACAAAATACGCGAAATTAAATTCTACATTATGCTACAAATGAGGAGTGAATAAAATTTATTTTAAATAAATAAAAGTTAATCACAAATATTTTAATTGCCTTTCTTCTTTTAATTTATTCATTTTGCCGTTCAACACCCCCCCCCCTTTTTTTTTAACTGTGAACTTCAGGTGCTTTTAAAATATAGGGTTTATCTCTTATGGGCTTGGAAATTGTACGGAATGGATCAATTATTTTTGGTAGAAGACAGTCAAAATAAAAATCTTTTAACTTCTTTTTTATTTCTGTCTATCGGAAAGCGAGTATTTATTCAACTTTCATTTTGGTGTCCAAAAGACAAAAGCACAGGCATCCCTTTTTTTAAATATGCAGTTGTCCTTGCAAGTGATATTTATGTTTTTTATTTATTTATTTTACAACAGATTTCGTTTTATCAGTTTTCAAAATGCTAGTATTCTCTTAAAAATAATTTGCAGAGCAAAAAATTTTACAACTCTATACAAGTTCGGACTTTTTCCACTTATACGATAAAGCTAGAAAATACCCCGCCGCGACATTCGACCTCTTTGATGTCAAAGGTCAACTCCCACCCTCTCTCCTCGTTTGATGGATGTTCTCAGGGGGGAGAGGAAATTTTCCAATATTTGTCGAATATCTAAAGTTTAAATAAACTTAAACGAAAAATTTTAATTTGCATGAATGGATGAAAATACAGGCTTTCTTGTGTTGTTTTCAAAATTTTAAAACTCCAAATAGAATTGAAGTTATTTAATGTTATTTACATTTCGCATACGTCTTAAGACTTTCGCATTAAATTAAAAAATAAGTATACATTTTAAAATTATTTTGCCAACTAAAACAGAAAGCGACATCTTTTAAGAAGTGCACACAGAAAAAATGAGTTAAAAATATTAATTTTCTGATGAGATATTAGACAAATAAAGAGGCATTAAATGGCCATTGGCTTAACATTGGAGAGGGAAATCTAAAATCTGAGTGATAAGGGGCCTTAAAGGGGTTGGGGTCAAATGCTTTAGATCATTTCACCATATCTCAGCAGAAGTTTTAGAAAGACCGTGAGATGTCAGCTAATAAATCTACTAAAAAATAATTAAACACGTATTTTAGGGATTTTTGAAATCAAACCCACTCTCTAAGAGGGGTTAAAGGGAGAGTCGAAAGTTTTAGGTCATCTCGCCATATTTCAGCAGCAGTTTTAGGTAGGACTGTGAAATTCAATATATCAAAAAAAATATATATATATATATAAAAGTTAAACACGTATTTTATCGATTTAAGAAATCCTCTGCCGTAAGGGGTTAAAGGGGCGGTCAAAAGTTTTAGATCATTTCGCCATATTTTAGTAGCAGTCTTAGGTAGGATCATGAAGTTCAGGATAACTAATCAATTAAAAAAATAATTAAACACTGTATTTCAGCGATTTCAGAAAATCCTCACCCTAAGGGGCCGAAATGGGGTGGTCGAAAGTTTTAAATCATTTCACCATATCTCAGCAGAAAATGTAGGTAGGAGCAGGAACGTAAAATTCAGCATAACAAATCTACTAAAAAATAGTTAACGATTGTTAGAGATGCAAGATAATGTTTCAACGATTTTAGAACTATTTTAGCGATTTTGTCTTTAACATCGGCTATGTATGGGATAATAGAAGATTAGACGACTAAGACATCTATTACTGATTTTTGATTAGATATTTTGCGTAGGACATTTTATCAAGGAAATGTTTATAGTTTAATTTCATCTATCTATTTATATAAAATCCAAGTCTGTGTGTGTCCCTCACGATTCCGGTAGGACCGCCTCATTGAAATGAGTAATTGTTGAAAAAAACTAATGCAGGGTTACCACAGTAGCGCCAAATGTTAGCCAATTTGGTGATAGCTGGCTAATTAGGCGTAATTCCCATTTAAAACCATTAATCTTTCATAAAGGAGGTCACTGAAATTTAATTTAAACTCCGCTCTTTTAAGATATTTTTCAAAATCTATGAGTGAGAATTTAAAGTACATCTTTACATCTTCCTCCCGATGCTACTAATAAAATAACCGCCAATAGACGACGCTGTACTGTGTGAGCTCCTAACTGCGCGATTTTAATGTGCTTTAGGTACTTTTCCAGTATAGGTGCCTTGGCGAAAAAGGAAATTTGGCAACATATTTTCCGGGAACCTATCCACTGTTTCATCTTATATACACACGCTTTTTTTTTCGATATTTATACGATTTATTTAATATAAAAAAGCCGTTTCTCTAATTTTATACAGAAACAGATGTAATTTGTACCGAAAAACATCAATAATATACATATAAAATAAACATATAAAACAAACAAAAACGCTCATCAAGTTTGTTTTCATAGCTGTTTATATGATTTGACAACAAATCTCGATATTTTTCCGTTATACGGACACCATGCCAAAATGTATGGTAATGCGCCAATTATTTCAAAATGCTAAAAGATATTTGTAATTTTATGCCAGCAGTTTAATATGAGTTTTATTTTATTGCTTTATTTTATAACAGTTTGTTCACTTATTTTAAGTATATATTTGTGATTTAATGAAATAGTTCGTAAAAGTCTGGAATTTTCAAATGTTATATTTTTTAAATGCTCACTTTAGTATTGACAATGTTTTTTCTTTTATTTTTCAAATGATTTTCACGTGATTTTCATTTTGCGTCAACTATTACGCTTGGCGACAATGGTATCCATATAACGGAAAAGTACCCAAGTCTCACTTTCTGATGCCCAAATTACACTAAGCTTTTTTTAAAAAACGCCAAAGCCCCTACAGTGGAAAAGTACCAAACTGTCTATTATTTTGCGCTATCTGTGTTATAGTTTGTACTATATGCAAAGGGTGTGGAGTGAAGAGTTTAAAAATTAAATATTAAAGTTTCGGCACAGATGTCATATATTGGCACGATTTTTTTCTGACGCCAATGTCATATACACAACGGGTACTTAACTGGCGGCAAAGTGTCGTTATTTTGCTTGATATGGTAACCCGGATGTTGTTGTTTATGCTGTTGATCTTTTCGCCAAATTGGCGTATATGACAACTGTGCCAAAGTTTCTATAAAGCAGTATAAGACTAAAAGATTAAGAATAAAATAAATGCAAAATAAGACTTAAGAAGAAAGAAAAATCATGCGCTAAGCATAGAATATGAAACACTTTCCAACACATCCTGAATGCTTCAACAAAACTTCGTTATTTGGGGAAATAAGATAACTAAGTAAACATGTTAGAAGACGCATAAAAAATTTTAAAAATTGATTTCAGCAGTTACCGTCCATAGCCAATAGTATCGTTATTACATGCCACTATTTAGCCAAATTTTAATTTAAACTAATCTTAAAACTACTGAAATCACATTTCCAGATATTATCATCCATAGACGGTTATGTATCCAGTTCTTTGCGTGACCCTGTATATCATTTTATCTATATTCTATAAACATTTCTTAGTAAACTAAATGCAGTTCAGCGTAAAAATGCATAACTCCTTTAAAAACCACCTTTAAGCAATTTACTCTCATACTCAGTAACCCTTACGAATTCTTTTGTGTAGCCCTGCATATGAACTGTAGCATTTATACACACAGTATAGTATGCATAAATGTAGTGAAAAATAAAAGCGCATATCATAATTAAAAATACATTTCTAGCAATCATTGCTTATGTACAATACTTCGGAGAAAAGTTGCTTGGCGAGAAAGAAGTTTGCCAACGTATTTTCTGACAACCTATTTACTGCTTCATACTCACAAGCAATTTTTTCCATATGTATGCAATTTATTTAATATTAAAAATGCTATTTACCCATTTTTTATAATAAACAGGAGTAATTTTTGCACAGATGTCATATACGCATCGGGGTTGGCGTGATTTTTCTCTGACGCCAATTTGGCAGAAATCTCGCTTTCGAATACCAGTTATTTATATGTTTTTTAATTATTTGCTATCATTTTGAAAAGGAAATAACTATAAATAAATAAAAGTTTGAATAATAACTATAGAAAAAAACAGTTTACATAATTAAAAACAGAAAATAAAAGTAAATTAACAGTTTATTAATAAATAAAAAACAATAGCCGGTTACCATAGCAGGCAAAATAGCACCATTTTGGCGCCAGTTAGGTATCCCGGTTCATATCTGAAATCTGTGCCGTAATTTGTATATAAAAAAATATTATATATATTTAGAAACGATTTTTTATGTATATAAGTGCATATATAAACAAAAATAAAAGTTCATTAGATTTGTTTTCATAGTTGTTTATATATTTTGGGAACATATCTCACTTTCTGATGCCCGAATTGCGCCAAGCTTTTTTTAAAAATGCGCTATAATGGAAAAGTACCTAAATAAATAATTAACAGAAATAACCAATTATACAAACTAAAACTTTTTATTTCGAGATCAAAGCATTATTTTTAATTTCAATTAAAAATGCGTATATCCTTGGATAACTTTAGTTGAAATTAGGTTCACAGCTTAATATCTCATTCCATAAACCTAAGCAAACACAAGTGATTCATTCATCGTGAAACTTAAAAAATTTTTAAATCATTGAGGTAATCATTCACAAAGTAAGTTCTCCAACAATCAATGGACAATATTCTAATGACATCATAGTAGGTAAAATGGTGGCGGTATCGTTTGAAATCACAAAGATTTAATTTTGCGTCTCTTAGTTACATTATTTTATTGTCATATTTATGAGCTCAGAACAAAAGCATATTTTTTCATTACTTAGTTATTAAAGACGGAAAAAAATTATAAATGCATGATTTGAAAATTTTAAATAATTTTCTTTCTTAATAGTAAAAAATAACATCGGGAAGTAACAGCGGGTTTAAGTTAAATAAGTTTAACTCTTTAATTCTCTTGTAATATTCAAAATAACTGTACTTATTAGATTTCAGTAAACAACATCAGGACCCGATTAAACTTTGAAGTTAGAGGAATTACAATGTTATTTCAGGACCTTTCTTTTCGAAAAGCTTTTCTAAATTCCACATGTACATGGAAACTCTTCAGTGTTAGAAATATTATTCTTAGGACTGACATAACATGAGAACGGCCTGCAATTTTACACAAGTTTTTGAAAACTACTTTATATCAGAAATTTTACTAAAAACTGGTTACTTTTTTGTTATAGCGGCCCACACTATTAGGATTATGACAAGTTGCAGCCAATTTCGCCAACGTCGTAACCAAGATCGTGAAGCACACACATATAATACCATATAATACCATTTCATGAAATCGTATACGATAATTTAATAGTTTTTACCTTACTTCAAGTGTGAAATTTATTTATTTTTAAGGCTTAACAATCTAAATTGTCTAATATATGAATTAAAAAAATGTAAACAAAGATTGAATAGACATGACCGCAAAAAGCCTCAAATCTGCATAACACTTGGAACCAAACTGTGCAGATTAGCGGTCTTCTACTGTACACAGTTTTTCATAAATGTGTTTCGTTCTTAAAATGTGTTATTGGCACAGATGTCATATTCGCCCCATATTGGCGCGATTTTTTTCTGACGCCAATGTCATATACGCAATGTATACTTAACCGGCGCCAAAGTGTCGCTATTTTGCTTGATATGGTAACCCGGATGTTGTTGTTTACGCTGTTGAGGTTTTCGCCAAATTGGGGCGAATATGACATCTGTACCGTGTTATTTTCATCTATCACTGCGGAACAAGCGAGAAAACTCATATTCTTGCACATGAGTTGTATATATCTTTATATCTAAATTTCCGTCATTTTTGACGGGCTACCTTTCTAGTCTATTATATATATAAAATCCAAACGGAAATTTCGTTCCGAACGCCGAGATTTCGAGTTCTACCGCATGGATTTTTACGGAACTTATACCGTTAGATAGGTATCGTTCCAGGGAAGGTTTTAAGCTATAACACATCATTCTACCTAGATTAGTTATAGAATTCTTACGGAAAATTCTTTTATTTTGGACTTTGTTACTTCATATTTCCTTAAATATCTGGTCTCCTATTGGTCGTAGAGCTTAGATCTCGCGCCAAAAGTAGCTCCGAAGCACCCAAGCAAACCTTTCCCAGCGATTATTTTGCCGTCTTCCGATTTCCTCTAACTCTATTAGGGGCCCGCGTAGAGCCCCTTTAAAATATTTTTCGTAGTAATTTCAGCAATTATCCTAAATTATTGGTTAAGACCGCCACCCTCCCGATTCATGTATCTACGGAAAGGTTGCATGAAGGAGTTTCGTTCAGATACGCTTTCGTTAAGAATAGAGTGCGCTCCCTGGTGGTGGAATGTGGAACTAACATAACGCGATATTGTTAAAATTAGGAAATCTAACAATGCGATCTGTTTTAAACTTTGAGATAGTTCATAACACATAATCTATTATCTATTCTATTATATATATATAAAATCTATTATCTATTCTATCATCTATTATATATATAAAATCCAAACGGAAACTTCGTTCCGAACGCCTAGATTTCGAGTTCTACTGCATGGATTTTTACGGAACCTATACCGTTATATAGGTATCATTTCAGGGAAGGTTTTAAGCTATAACACATCATTCTACCTATATTAGTTTTAGAATTATGACGGAAAATTCTGTTATTTTGGGCGATAAGGTTACCATTTTATTTCTTGGCGAAATTCATCGTTGATAAAAAAAAATTGAAACGGCTATTAAACCTCGAAAAATAAAAGAAAAACTGTTACTAATTTTATTTAAATGAAAAAAAAAGAAAAAAAGAAGAAGAAAATCCGTTTTAATGAGTGATAATATTAAAAAACGGAAACATTTAATCAAAACCTGAAAGAAATATTTGTAATGCTTAAAAATTAATTTAATAAGAAATATTACACTTGATACGCAATATTTGGCTCTTTATCGCTTGCGTTAGATATGGAAACGAATCTGAAAATTTGATTAGATGAAATTTTAACGACATTTTCTTTCTGTTCTGTTCTTTTCTTTTTTTTTTTTATATCTAATTGTCCCATCACGTGACT
The DNA here is from genome assembly GCA_963932465.1 of Maratus speciosus. Taxonomy (NCBI): domain Eukaryota; kingdom Metazoa; phylum Arthropoda; class Arachnida; order Araneae; family Salticidae; genus Maratus; species Maratus speciosus. Next base: position 360,576,887 of record OZ010800.1, on the reverse strand, counting down.
TATAGAAGAAACAAGCAGATGAAATTGTGAGTCACATGTGTAATTACTATTTGTTTCTTTACAATTTTTTATTTTTCTTTTGTCGCCAAACAATGTGATTTTAAGCCAAAAATGCATAAGCGTGACATTAGCTTGAGGATGTTCTCACAAATGGTGTTTTTTTAGGTGAAAGAGAACATTTTTTGAGTACATTTTCATATTCAATTGTAACTTATATAGATATAAGTTAATATTTTAAAAATGGAATCGAATACTTAAATTTCAGTGTGAATTTCTGCCACACATACATATTGTAAAATAATTTCATACTTTTTAAAATGTTTTTCGCCGTAATTCCGAAAGCATGTGATATTTATAAACTCGAACTCAGATCAACGAATATTACCCATTTTATTTAAGCAAATATTATCTGTTAGATGTAAATTTCCAACTGGGCAAAAAATATCCGGACCAGGATTCGAACCCGGGATCTCCTGGCTGAAGCATCATCAAAGTTAGCTGGGTGAAAAAGTTCGACCAGGATCGTCCGGGATAGCTCAGATGGCAGAGCACTGGCGGCTTCAGCCCGGAGATCCCGGTTTCGAATCCTGGTCCGGACATTTTTCGCCCAGTTGGAAATTTACATCTAATATGATTTGTTTACCAATTAGAATAATTTTGTTAATATTAATCAAATATTATCTGTTGTTTATTTCATTTTTTCTCAAGTCATATCGCCAATTTCATTTATAGGAAAATTCACAGATTCGAAATCTAGGAAATAGAGATAATTTTTAAGGAAATTTATGTTTTAATACTTTATTACTATCGAAAAATTCAACATTTTGAAAAAAAAATTACAAGTCTTTTGTAATTCGTCATTTCTTCTTCGTCTTTCTTCGTACTTTCACCTCTGTTATGTAATATTTCAAATGATATTGGACTAATTTTCGATCATCGATTCACCGCAAAATGGCATATCTAATATAGTATATAAAATAAAGTCTGGATTAGGGGACTAATTAACGCACAGCGCAAACTACTGAACCTAAAATCTTGAAAATCGTGGTAAAAATACTTCTTATGACATAGACTTCTGCTAAGAAAGGATTTTCTAAAGTGTCACCCCTAATGGTTTTTGCACGGGGAGGGGAAAATAAATCGAATATCAAAATTATGCGTCAAATGATAGCATATTTTAATGTAGTTTTGTATGCTGAATCGAATGCTACCAAATAAATATTTATAAGTCCAACAGTTCATGACACATTTCCTATTTTTCTAATTTGGCGGTGTCTTTGGCATCTAAACCTCAAAATATCTATCATTACATCCGTTACTCTAGCAACGGAAAAAATTCAAATCAACCCTTTTGGCTAAAAAATAAAAACGGCTCTATGAGTTTGAAATAAAAATGCAAGCATCTTAATTTTTTTTAAAAAATAGTGATTTTATGTAAAATAAAAGGAAAAAATTACTGAGAATTTAGCGTTATAAAACAAAAATGGAAAAGGTACTACTTAGATATTCCGTCGACCAAAAATCTATCGTCAAACTATAAGATTAAATGCCAATAATGGTTGATCGTAAATATCAAATTCACTTGAATTTAAAGAAGCTACACGTGTTTACGTCATCAAGTGATTTTAATTTCGACGTTTTATTTGTATTTTTATTAATGTTATACTAATTTATTTGTTATTTCGTTATTTAAAATTAAAATTACGTCAATTTGTATAATTTGGCGAATGGTTTGGCGATTTATATAATTTGGCGAAATTGGTCGACGGGATAACAAGTAGTACCAATGAAAATATTTAAGTATGAAAGCAATGTTTGTAACGACTTAAAAATTATTTTCATATATATAAACTCGGTTTATGGCGTCAGATGTTGTCATCCGAAGAGTCTTTTTCCATTTTTCCGGTCATAGGTTACTCAATGAAAGAAATTGGAATTGGAATAATATTGTTCGATTTATAAATTGCTCCTCAATAAGCAGAAAAAATGGGTACATTTATAACAACCGTATGCACATCTCGCTGATAGCATTTTAAAAATTCCCAGTAGCAGTAGTTACATTTTGCGTATGTAAATTAAAAATATTTTTTTGTTTTTAATTATGGCACTATTTCCTGTTATTGTTTATCTTTTCAGTTTTTAAAATGAAATTAGTATAAGGCATGCATTTTAATGAGTGAAAGGTTTGTGTTTTAAATGAAAATAATAAAATAAGAATATGTTATGAAAAGAATTTTTATTGATTTATTACCTGCGCCCGGCTGGCATAAAAGTATCACAAAAGCCACATATTCACTTTTCTTTGAGTAGTTGCTCATGAGAATTCAAGTTAACCTTCCGTAATGGGATACTTCACATATTGGTGTATTAGCTTTAATTTTGAAAGCATCGTTTATGTTTGAAGCGAAAACTTTACTATGAATTGTATTACACAAAATCGCATCATCATCATCTACTATATATTTACAACGGAAATTTGTATTTCATTCCGATTGTTTATAATACTTTCGTAGGATATACCACAATTAGTTAGGTAATAATTTTGGAAAGGTTTTAGTGTATACATATTGTTCAAGGGTACTTAGTTATAGAGCAAGAGTAAAAGTTCAAAAATTAAGTGAACCTGATTATGAAAGTTTAGCGTTTTTAAAAAAATCTACAGAACATATTTTGTTACAAGTGGCCCTGTTGCATGACTTTTAGGAATGGTGTTAGTATATACGATTTCATTATATGTTGATTAGTTACAGAGGTATTAATTCCTGTTGTCATGACGGTCTCATTACCCGACCATAAGTGCGCTGTTTATAATCAACTAAAACAATTACTTCTTAATTGCTAAATTTTGTCCAACGCTTAAGATAACATTATATCGCAATGGCGTTCTCATCGTTTTCAGTAATGTGCAAGGTCAAGCTGAAGATCCATATTGTTTAAAATACAAGTTCAAATTCACCTTTTAGTTTAATCCAAGGTTCATTTGGAAATATTGACCAGCGCAGCGGGCATAGCCTGCTAGTATCTTATAAATTCTCTTTGCGCTTTTCATCTGTTTGCGATCGGATTACAATATTTATACAAAAAATAGTGAATGAAGTCATAAATTAAATTTATTATTTATGTCGCAAAATCTTTATTTACATGCTTTTATGATATTTTTATTGGTTATTTTCTCATAATTTATTAGGATGACCGAAGCGAATCCTCTACTAGGCTACACAAATTACATTTTCTCGTACACTTAAAAAAAAAAAATAAATAAAAATAAAAAATAATAATAAAAAAACTATTCAGCATTTTGACTTGGAATTAAACATAAAAATAAATTATGATCTGTAGATTTGCACAATATTATTTTGTTTTTGCAGAGTAACTTAAAAAAAAATTATTATTTTAATTAATTTATTTTCCATTATGGACGCATTTTTGCGAATAAAAAATAAAACACGTATATTTTCGGAAGAAAAAATAAATCATGGTCAGTAATTATAGATAGAATCATGATTAATTAAATAAATAAAATACATTTTCATTATTCCGCCAAAATATCTCAAAAACTGTTTTTTTTTAAAAAATTTAATTAAAGAAAGAAATATTTTTGGACTTGAATGAAATAAAATATGATCTATAGATTCTGACAATATTATTTTCTTATCCACTGATTTTACAAAAAACAGTTTTTATTATTTTGTTAAGCGCCTTACTAAAGCCAGTCTTAAAAGGTTTCACAAAGCTATCAGGATCATATTATACATAGAATGACACAAAATGTATAACGCTTCCGGGGTTGAACTCATCCGTTTCCTGATAATCCAAACGCGGCCACGTTAGGCTTAAGCATTCCAATGCCGTATTTGCCGACTGCCTTATTTAATCTGTCTATCTATTTGTTGTGTAACATATTCTTCTTCAATTTTTCTCAAACCTTCAAAAAGTATACAATTATAACGCTTTAAGATCTAATTTAAAAATAACCAGATACCAACAACACGGTTCCGATGTATACAAGCGATTACCGTTGCCATTCATAAGCATAAATTACAATTCCAAAAACAAATGAATGACTCTTTCAGCTATTCATTAAATGCTCTTAAAATATTTTGCAAAAGCATATTAATATTTTGAAATACGTTTTTCACTTTTGTTTACATTTATTTACAGTTTGAATTCAGTATACACGGTTAAAAATATCGCGAAAAATTACCTCTGTTTTTCAAGGCTATCTGTTTTCTGACCAATGAGAACACTTCATGGTGTTCAGTGAATTGATTTTCAATCTTAAAACGTTGAGTAAAACGTGCTTTCTTTTCCACTATTCGCAAAAGTTACATTTTTAGACAGATTATTCAAAATAAATTAATATTTAAGAGATTACATTCAATTATCTAATATTCTGCTGCGATAACTTTAGTTTAAATTAGATTGGTAGCTTTATCTATCCCTATATGAAAGTAAACAAACAATTGATTCATTCGCCTTGAACTTTTAAAATATTAAAACAAACGTTTATATGCTCTGTTCCGCCATCTGTCGGTAGTTAAAAAAAAGAAATTTTCTTTTTAAAATGTTTTTTGAATTCTGAAGACATTGGGGGGAAAAATGAATATTTCTTATAAAATGAAATTAGAATATCAGAAATATGTAATGCCGTGTATTACATATATATATGTATATAGTATATCAATGCATTATTATAATAAATAAAATTTTGTATTTTGTAGGGAAAATAAATTTGTAATTTAATAACAGAATTTGGGAAAATAAATTGTTAATGTAATTAATAGTTGCAATTTACTTATGTGATAAAAGATGATTTTTAATTATCAAAATTTATTACAGGTTTCTTTTATGCATGTTTAAAAAAAAATCGGGATTTTCTCTGTTCAACTTTTTAAAATTTAAGTTATATAATTATTATTTTGGCAATTAATAAAAACAAATAAACTTTCTGTTGGAATTGTCTTTTATTTTACCACATACCATCAAATAAAATAGTTAATTGACAATATGTTTTAAAATAACATTATTAGTACTAATTTGAATGTTTTTGTGAAATATTTCTTCAAATTTTGTGAGTGAAGTTCATTTGCATACTTTATATCAGTATTTTACCAATTCAATTATTAATTTTCTTGCCAATTAAATTTCAATGAAAAATGGTCTGTTTTTACTTTACCCCACCTGACCCTATTAATCAGACAAGACAAAATTTATTACTTCACAAATCTTTTTATAATGCAATGCTATATAATTTTTTTGAAAATGCAAACACGTCATTCTGACGGGCTATATTCTAGTTTTTGTAGATCACTACAAACTAACGCACTAAGGGAAGAAATAGTTTTTGATTAATACATAGGAAAACACATATGAACATGAATACACTGATGATGGGCCACAATGCCATTGCAAAAATTAAAGAGATGATAAAGAACCGTAGCACCATCTATTGCGTTCTTTATAGATACACGCTATCCCCGGGAAAATGACTGAACTTATGAAAAGGTTCTAAACTTATGAAAAAGTAAAATGCTGCCATTAAAATAATAAACTATTTAAAATCACGAACTCTTAAAAACAAACTTTTTAAGCTCATGTATGAAGTTATTGGGATGCCAGTATCCGCCCAGCCTAGTACATACCGAAGTAAGATGGTATTGACTATGGAGAGCGTTTACACGATTGTGTTGCAACTACAGAGATGATATTAGACGAAACATAACTCTAAACTGACAAAAATTTTAAATAATGAAGATTGTGAATTCTAATTGCATATTTTTGTTGATATGTTTAGCAAAATGAAATAAATGTATCTATCATTGCAATGAAAATCTGTCACATTTTCCGATTCATTTACTAAACTTTTCTTTTAAGATGAAACTTGTATTGGTCGGATTCTGAGTCAAACGATGATATCGATTACGTCCCTCTTGTTAAAAAGGAATGCAAACAACACCAGATAAAAAAAAAAAAGTATATAAATAAATAAATATTCAGGGGCATCCTACAGCTTTAAAAAACTGTTTCAAACTAAATTTTTCAACAGCTGAATAGAAAAGGCTTTGGAAGACTTTAAATGTGCTCAGCATTATATATATATAAAAAACCCATCCAGTTTAAACTCAGTGAAACACAGAGGTCCTCGTTGATTTGACATCTCACAGCAAGTTACACTAAATATACCTACAACAACCGGTTATTTGGTGGTACCAAATGAAAATATTTCGATTTGTACTAGAAATTTTTCATAAATTATATAAATATAAATCAAACAGAAATGAGTTAAATAAAAGAGTTAAAAAGTTTTAAATAAAAATTATTGGTCTGAAATATTTTTATAAAACTTGAGTAAAATTCCTGATATATGTAGTAGTGTTAAAGATCTTACTTTAAAACCAAATCGAAATAAAGAATTCTTTTTAATGCAGAACCAAACATTCGACTGAAATTACTATCAACCGGATCTGAATTCAGACATTTGTGCAAAACAATCCAATCACATTAAGCGTTTATGCGTTATTATTCGTCACTCTAATAATGTAAAATTTATTGTAAAACAAATATTATGATGTCTGGAGTTTTGAAGGTTTTTTAACTGTAGGTTTGTAAAATTTGACAATTCCATCTGAATTGATGATAATTGAAATAAATTCAGTATTACAGCAACAGTTTCTAAATGTAATTTTATATCTGGGACAATGCACAATTGTTTAGATTACTATTCATTCTTTATTCCTGTGCTCAGTAGCAATGCACCTAAAAAATGCTACCTTGTAACATAGGGTACGTAGTCTTCAGGGACTCCGCCATAGAAATTCTTTCTAAAAAAGGCCCCGCCAGTCAAAAAGTTTGGGAACCACTGATCTATGTGTCATTTTGCAGTGAACAAGTTAACTACTCAATAAAAAAAATCAAACTGAGCAAACATTTTAAGATAACACCACTTTTACATTGTAAAAATTAAATAGAAACAAATTATGAAATTAAACATTAAAAAAATAGACAAATTAATATCCTTACCTTTAATTAGCAACAAGAAATTATATACATAAATTGACAATGCCTTTGAGATTTTGATTTGAAATACCATTTGTCCATTCGTCATTTTTGTGAAATGTATCTGAAAACTGCACATTTTGGTAGGGGAAAGTAGGGGAATGGCGCTCACTTACGGGAAAACATGAATAGCTAGTCAAATTTAGACCAAAAAATCAATATTTTATTAACGAAGTATAACTCCAAAGCATAAGGAACAGTTTGCAATCAACTAATTTGCATAAAAGTTTAACGATTTTTTTAATCGTTTTATTTAAACAACCATCGATTGAGCGGTAATGCCCGATATGGTAGGGTAATTGCGCTCAGAGTTTGAATACAACATTTAAATAAGACAAAAGTCACATATGTAGTTGTGTGGGCTGTTCACACCACTGCAGACTTTTTGCGACCACTTTACACATATTGTGCACACATATTGTGTTACACATATAGTAGGCTACTTTTTTAAAATTGAGTTTTTTTTTTTATTTTCACCACTTTTTTGAAATCGTAAAATTCTCCTTGTTTAATGGCATATTAATTAAGGCGAAAACAGAGGAATTTTACCATTTCATAAAAGTGGTGTTAATCGATAAATTTGAATTTAAAAAAAGTTGCCCACTGGCAAATCTTCTTCTAGAATTCCACGCGAGCGCTATTACCCGTTATCATCATGTTGGGTTTTAATGCATTATAATTGGCGTAACAACGCAATACAAAAATAAATAAAAGCATGAAAATACAGATAAATGTATATATTTTGTAGACATAATGAGTTAATTAATATTTGAAAATAAGAGTGTACACTTACATTCAAGTAGATGTTGTGGAATTTTATAATAAACAACTGTAAACTAATAACATGAGGACACAAAAATACTTTCCTTCCGACGGTCACTATATCCGTACTGGGAACTTACGATGAAGTTCGCTAGGTGCCGGTACCGATCACACGTTTTCAATTCTTTTCTGTTTAGAGATATTGGGTGAGCAGGATTACCCTTCTGAGCGTCATTACCCTACTTTCCCCTACATTCCACTTAATGAAACATCATTTAATTCTTTTTTTCATTTTCTGCTGGAGTATTTTTAAGGTTTTCTAATCTAAGCAGTGCTCTTTCAACATGCACTTTAGTTTGGCTTAACAAAAACTTTGATTTCTGAAAAATTAGGGAGAGTTGTTGGGCCGGTATTGTGTATTTTCTTCCATTGTAAATTAAAAATAAATATTTTCGCACATGGAATTTTTTTTTTGGTTAAAAGAAAAAATTAAAATTAATAAGTAGGTAAAAAAGTTAGTCGCCAAGAGGAATTTTTTAGTCGCCCAGGGTTTGTCGGACCCTGCTTATCGAGGATCACTAATTTTACTCAGTAATCAAATCAAATAAACATTTTTTGTACCGAAAATTTCATTTAGTAACATAAATAAATAAATACGGTGTAGAAATATATATTACATTAAATATATTTCATGGAAGAAACATAGTTATCGTATATGCAGGCATATAATGCTCCTTTTTGAAACAAAAAAATCGATCAAAATTTACAGGTACGCATTTATACGCCGGATATAAAAATGAAAGCTTAAAATTAAGCACAATAATTGAGATTTCAACGTTAATGAAGAAGTTAATAAGGCGTGGTTATTTTCATAAACGAGAGTATGATTCCAAATGCTTCGTGGAGAGTCAAACAGTTAGGTTTTTGCAGTAGTATTGGTCTTAACTTCGCATTTGCTTATTTTCTTGATGTTTGTACTAATTATACTTTTTAATACTCTTTATTGAATTTTTATGCTATATATCTCTTGAAGGTTTCTTTTCAATAAAGAGGGTTGGCGTAATACGGAATATATACATACAAAAATCCCTGCCAGCTCGGCCTACAGGCACAGGTTGATTTCGAAGCTAACTAACGAATTTCACCAACAAAAGCTAAATTAAGATTAGAGATAAACCCAATTTAACAATTTTGTCTGGCGGATTAACGGATATGTGATTTTTTTCTTCTACGACCCCCCCCCCTCCTTTTATTTATTTATTTGTTTATTTTATTTATTTATTTATTTTATTTATTTATTTATTACTTTTTTTGCTGTAAGATTTGGCCATATCAAAAAAATTGCCAATATAAAAGTTGTACGTAGATAATATTAAGAAGATTGATAAAAAAACTTAAATGGATTTGATATCTTGTGAATGGACGAAGTTATAAATTTGTTTCTCCTTCAACCCCCCCCCCCCCTTTTTTTTTAAATTATTATTTTGCTGTAAGAGTTGCTCCTATCAAAAACTTGTCAATATAAAAGTTGTAGATAATATTAAGAAGATTTATAATACATTTAAGTGGATTTGATATCTTGTGAATTGACGAAGTTATGGATTTTTCTTCTTCTTAAAACCCTATTTTTTGCGCCCCTTGAGGCCATTTTTAAGGATATCAAAAGTCTGTCATACATAAATTTTTTATCCTTTTCCTAGAAGTAATGATAACTCTAAACTGATTTGATATGTATTATAATTAAGAAGTTATGTTTTTTTTTCGTTTTTCACAAAACCCCTCCCCATTTCCACCCCCTTCGTCGGATTTTCCCCATTAACGAACTTTACCGAGATTTTCTGCCCCTTGATTTTATGTATCAGTTTGGAAGTGATTTGTGCAAAACTATGGAAGATATCGTGTCCATAAAAAAGTGACACACACACACACACACACACACACACACATATATATATATATTATAGATATATATATATAGATAGATGCAGTTTTTATTTGGGGTTGGTTTTGGGTTGCAAGGGTTATGATCTGCATAGATCTGCAAAACTTTTTCAGAAATTCCAACATAGGGGATAATGTAATAGGTAGTATTGCTTACGAAATCTATCTAAAAGAGAAAAATACAGTCTCAAATCGTAAGTAGTACGCGTTTATGCACCGGAGCAAGTGAGTCAAGCCGCCCTGGAGGTTTGACCCAGTTTACAGGGTTGAAAATAATTAAGCAAAAAGGTACTTCAATGTTATAGCGGCCACAAGAATGAATATCCAGGCAACCGAGATGTATCGTCAAATTGTGTGACATATATATATGACTTTAGCCATATATGTCATTTTATGACAGCGACAAATGATATATATATAAAGCATAGCTGCCAACTTTTACGCTTTCTTCCTACCATTAAAATTTTATAGTAAATATTGTCTTAGCTAATCGTCGAAAACTCTCGATTAAATAAGATAAAAAACTCTAAAAATTTTAGTGGTAGGAAAAAAGCGTAAAAGTTGGCAGCTATAATAAAGTATTTATACGACTTAGGTACAAGACGTAGGTATGACATATATTTATATATAGTATATAAGAGCTAAATATTGCATATATAAGGCATAATATTATTTACTATATATGACGCACATATACGTGAGGCATGGGGAGTACATATGTAATGACATATAAGCTTGCCGGCGAATTTGGTGAAATCGTGATTGAAATTTTGGCATAACTGTAACTTCGGGGATCTCTATAAGAAGGAAATTAAAATGAAAAAAATCCTTTAGTACCTTTTGATAATTACGATGCTGTAAAGTTTATAATAAACTACTTATATGAGGAAAACTATGAGATGCTATTGTAAGTCTAACACTAATTACGGGCGCTTTAGTAAAAATTGCGTCAAACATCCCCAGTCTTCCCTATATCTTTTTATTTGCGTCATGTTAGTATTTATTGTTACAGTGGATATTTTATTTGAAAACAATTCAATAATATGCCATACTTTCAGAGTTGCATAAGGAAGAAAAATTCACATTAACATTCAATATCAGTTTTCTGTATATTTTATTTTTTAAGATTTTGTTTGTTTGAATTGTGTCTCGAAAGATCTTGGTACATTTTTGAAATTATTTAAAAATAAGCTCATAACGTAGAAACTTGAACCGCGCAGATCTGTCAGCTTATATATTAAAGCTCTTTTTGGCAAAGTTAATATATTTCAGTACACGAACCTCTTTCATTACACGGAAAATATCTGTACGATATTTAATTTCATGCCACATACTTTTCAAAATGCAACCTTACGCATGTTTTTAGTTCAACATTTGAGATTTTGATGCTTAAATTTGGACAGAAAAAAATAATTGTTTTTTAATAACTGCAAATTTTTACTTTCAAGAAGCCTTACCTTTACCTTTACAAGAAGAAAGTATTGGATTCGCGAAAAATTTCGACTTTCGGTTTTCGATGGACGTTTTAGAAGGTCCTGAACACGATTTGATGGTTTTTAGAAAATGTCTGTTTGTCACTCTGTCTGTATGTGATAAAAATTTTGTGTACGGAATTTCACAAAACTTTAGATTCAGTTAGACGTTGATATAAACTGGTGCTGATTAGTTTTCACGATTTCCGCAATAGCTATATCTCAAAAACTATTGTATGGATTTTCATAAAACTTCGGATCCAGGTATACCTTGATATGAGGAGTTGTTGATTATGTTTTGGTGTAAATCGCACTACAGCTGGCGCTGCTATGCCGCGTTTTTCATGATTACCGCAATAGCTCTATCTCAAAAACTATTGCTCAGATTTTCATCAAACTTAAGATTCAAGTATACCTTGATACAGGGATGCAAGCGCTGCGCCATAAACAGTCAATAGTACCACTAAAGTTTAGTAGCATTCTTTGCCTTATTAAATCTCAGAAATCTTGTCATTAAACAAGGCGAGAAATACTATTAAAATTTAGTGGTACTAACCGGTCATTTGTGGCACAGCGCTTGAATTCCTGATGATATGAGGAGGTGCTGATTATGTTTTGGTGTAAATCACCCAAAAGGTGGCGCTGCTCTGATTACTGCAATAGCTCTATCTCAAAAACTAATGGACGGATTTTCATCAAACTTCAGATTCACTTAGACGTATTGACATAAGTTGTTGCTTATTAGGTTTGGTTTTTTATTAGGTTATATTAGGTTTATTAGTTGCTTATTAGGTTTGGTCGCCGAACAGGTGGTGCTGCTATGGTGCATTTTTCGCCATTTTTGCGATAGTGGGATCTCAAGAACTAATGCGCGGAATTTATCTAACTTCATATTATGTTACACTTTCACATAAATAGATCCTTATTAGGCTTGAGTATATACAACGCGACAGGTGTCGCTTTTATGCTCTTTGTGTTTGGAATTTTGGTTGTAGACATCTAAGAGGGTGGGTACCGAAATTCAATAATTTGTTTGAAAGATGCGATGCTTCTATCTTCTTTTTAACTGCACAAAATTCAAACAACTCATATCTTTTAAATCTTCATGGTGGGCATAAATTGTCATTTTTTGGTACTGTGACGGTAAATTTTCAAGTATTAACATGTATGAGATAGAAGAAAGTTTTGGGAATGGCACATCCGACTAGTTTTAAGCCAATCTAAATAAAATTGCATTTTTACAGGATTTTTCTGATTCGATGCTATTAAATGAAAACATTGGACTGTAAAATGCCGATAAAATTGTTTGGTTAAAAAAAGTATTTTTTAAATAACATTGTTTTGGATGTCCATTGTGAACTTAATAATACAATTTTATTTCAAATAATAGAACGTCCCAGAATCTTTTCTTAGAGATTCCGCTTGTTGTTAGTAGTGATTTCATCCAGAAATATTAAATATGTCGCATTTAAACTTTTTAATGAAGAAAGAAATTCTATAATGCAATCACTATACAATACATGTCATAATATTCCTATTGTCACTGTTGGCATCGTTCTTCTACTGTGTATTATTGTGCATTATTATTTAGCAACCATCTCTCCCATTCCACGCATTTCATTCGAGTACAAACGTCCTAATAATATAACTTCAAAAGAGCAAATGACGTTGACTGCTTAGAAGAAACCGACAAGAAAAGCAGATAAAGAAAAAACACAATCGGGCGGGACAAATGGGCCCAAAGCCAGAGTCTGATCTTACTCCCTCTGTGTTTAGATGGAACACGCACACACAACAGAGAACGGATTGCTAAAAAAAATAGACATTTTTTCTTCCTATAATTTTTAGTTGTCAATTTTCTGCAAGGAAATCCAATATGAAAGAAAACTCTACTGCGCCCTGTCTATGCAATCAACCTTTCTAGAAACGATCGTGGAATGCTGGCGAATCATACAGGTGAGTTGAGATGTTTTGTTTTGATTTCAACTTTTTTTTTCTTCTCTTGTGATAAATGTAGAGCAGACGATGTGTGTTTGAAATTCCAACTGAATCTGTTGGTTTATTTTTGAGCCAAAATAATCTTTGTAGATTTATACGTTTAAAGAATAAATATTCTGTAAAAGTTTCAGAAGGATATTCAAATGAAATTTCGATATAAAGTTAAGACACTCTTTATGCATCATTATTTTAAAGCCAGTCTCATGTTAATACTGTAGCTTAACTGTTTCGTAGTGCAGTAAGTGAAACAGTTGAAAAGTAATTCCTCTAATAAGCATGAATCTTTAAAGTTAATGCAACATTAATGCTATTAGTAAATGCAAAGAATTAATAAATTATATTAAGACGTGTTGAATCTAATTCAGACACGTTGCACCTAAAACTTCAACTAGTGTTGAGAGTTAGTCGAAATACAGATGCATTATAGTCATTTTATGTTAATAATGGATTAATAAATACTTTATAGTGGAGTTTACTTTAAAGGATCGGCTTTATTTCGTAAATGTGAACCGAAAAAAAAAAGTTGAATGTATGAGAAGAAACTATCAGTTAGGATGGCAGTGAACAACTTTATTTTACGGGGGTGGGGTCTCCTTTTTTACGAATTTCCTATTTTTAAACGAAAACTGGTTTTCGTTTTTTATATAGTTTTTGACTGATAAAAACTGCAAAATTCGTAAAAAGACCTATTCTCCAGAACATGAGTACTTTCATACCGGTGTCTTAGCTGAAAGTTTTATTTCGCATAAAATCAGCTGATATTTCTTTATTATTAATTTTTGAGGGTATATTTACATATCGGATTAAGTCAATTCAGGAAGCGTTTGAAATTTAAATAAGTTTACCAAGAACTTGTTACTTTTATTTAAATATTATTCTAAAGCAGCTGAATATCACTAATTATCAGTAAACAAAATTAAGTTTTAAAGTTTTTATTCTCAAGTATTTTTCAAATCTATTTTAGAAAATATATTTACATGAAACCACTGAAAGCAATTTTAAGTGGAAACTATAGTTTCACGTCTAAAATTAATATACTACAATGGAATTCACTGTAAAACAATTTTTGTTTAGTTTCAACTATTTAAACATTAGTATATAAAACAAAAAAAAAATCCATGTTCCCTTTTTCAGAAGAAAAATGCATTTAATGTTTCTTCCACAGCATATGTTAATATGGATTATTACAGAATTACTGTCTTTAAATCTTTATACAGTAAGCCTTATAAACGGAACCTCTCTCTAGCAGAGTCTTGCATTGAAAGGAAAACTTTTACTGTTCCACCGAAACTAATTGTTAGAAATATTCTACTTCACTAACAAATTAATTTGTGTGAGTTCAATATCAAATTTATTTTATGATTTCATTTTATTCATTATATCAATATAAGAAAATAGGTGTATAAGAATGGCTTACCTTTATATTATTTCTAGCATGGTAATACAATTAACTGGAACGCTTTTTAATTATATTCATAAATTTATTGGGATGACATGTATATTAAATTACTTCATTCCAGGCATGTTGAGTTGCTACACACAAACACATTACCCTTTTTTAGGAGAGAAAAATTATTTAATCTGTACTACATTTGCAGCAAAAACAATATGTTCCTTTCTTTGTGATTACATTTTTCCTTCTGCTAAATATAGAAAAAAATATTATTATAATATCAAATATGTAGAAATTAAGAGTTATTAGTTTATATAATAAATAGTTTATAATATGAAAAAAACAGTCATAAATCTTCTTAATCACTATTGCATCAGGAAATGAAATAGTTCTGATTATTGTGATGTTTTTAAAACAATTTTAAGTGGAAACTATAGTTCCCCCTCTACAATTGATATACTACAGTGGAATTCACTGCAAAGCAATTTTTGTTTAATTTCAACTATTGAAAAATTAGTATTTAAAAAAAGTCATGTTCCCTTCTTTTAGAAGAAAAATGCATTTAATGTTTCTTCCACAACATCAGGGGTGTAATGGAGGCTATACGGTGGTATACGCCGTGTACCCTCTGGATATTTTTGAGAAGCTCCATATACCCTCTGTTTCTCAAATAAAGCATTGGCGTATACTTTATCCATGAATGTTCATGACTCTAGCGTATACTCTCTGCCTATAGCATATACCTACTGATTTTTTTTTACGGCTGCAACACTGCACAGCATATTTTAGTATTGGATTATTACAGAATTACTGTCTTTAAATCTTAATACAGTAAAACTTATAAACCTCTCTATGGCAGAATCTTGCATTAAAAGGAAAAAATTTACTGTTACACCGAAAAGAATATCATACGATAAAACTAATTGCATGATATTCATACTGGTGGTATTCCTTTTAAAGTTAGAAACCTGATTAACCCTTTATCTACTGACAGTACTTAAAAGTACCATTAAAATAATTTGTTATAAAATTCATTTAATACATCGATTAGTTGTAATACAGTTTAGAATGAGTTATAGATGAATTACTTTATCTTGTTCCAAAAGCATTATGTTTTTCGCTCAAAACAAAAATATTTTTAAAAGGATGATTTCTTTTGCCTTTGCATCTTTTCAGCTTTCTTGACGTTCGGGGGGGGGGGGGGATTTTTCAGTTCGGAAATATTTCTATTGTAAGAACATTATATTTGTACATTTCCTAATTCTACAAAATACCAAGAAAAATATTTAAAATAAAAGATTTGAGTAGGGTTATAAATCTTGCACAAAATCCCTATAAATTCAAATTTAATTAATCCTTCTAAATCCTTCAATCCTTCTAAAATCCTTCTAAAAATTTTAAGCGATTATGTAAACCTTCTAATGTAGTTTAAACAATCCACGAAAAATGATTTAGAAGATAAAATTTTCATGAATTCATAATTCAATACATAAAAGGTTAAAAGGGAATTCTCTGTCGTTCTTTTGCTGCTCCATCTTAACAGGTTTTGCAATATTTATATGTTTATTTAGTGGTGTATTCAAATTTTATTTTTTACTCATATCCAAAGAACTCAATTTCAAACTTTATTTATGTACTTTGTTGCGATAACATTCCAATATTTTACCTAAAAATGTTAAAGTTTATTATCAGTTAAACTTCAAATCATCCTTTTCAATATACTAATGGCATGAAATGCATCTGTAATTTTCAAATTTCTCATTATAAAATTAATACTTTTAACTTCTTTTATAGTATGTTAACTTATTCTTAACTTAAATGACGTTATTTTGTTGTGTAATTGATACAATCGTTCTAATACATTCGCTTAATTTCACTTTAAGTGTTAAAATCTTATTCATAAATCATCAACTTCACTATAATTCATGATAAAAAAAAAAGAAAAAAAAAGATGAGATTGTACAGTCGGAAAAATAATAAATAAAAAAGAACCCCGACTTCCAATTTTATCGCAAATCATCGTATAAAAATATGAACGATATCCCAGTCGATTAGTAATAACATCTACTAATTAATGCTATATTTAAAAATTACTTAAAAGGACATCCGCACCAAAAAATTGTAAAAAACTTTTTAAATTTCAATACCAATACCTGATTTTACATCATATTTCCATTATTCAGTAATTTTTACCTTCATATAACAAACGCGAAGTTATTCGGTCAAGTTGTTTAGAAATTATGAAAGTTTAAAGTTTGGAACTCCTAATGTTAAATTTGTTTGTAATCGTTGCAAAACAGATTTCAATACGAGTAGCTTTTTTAAGCATACATAAAAGAACTATTTGGTAGAATGAGGTGTAATTTTGCATTCAATCTACTTCTGTTAAAGAATCATAGCATACAATTCTTATTTTTCTCGAAAGTTAATTTCGAACATATATATATTTTGAAGTTGAAAAGATTATAAACTGTAACCTATAATTTTTTAACAGAAGTAGATTTCGAAAGGCTTCAAATATGAGAATCAAAAATAATAGCTCAGTTTGAAAAACAGATTTTGAATTATTCTTAAAAAATAAAATAAAATAAAATAAAATACCCGCGTTCCAATCTATTTTGAAACAGATGGATTTAAAATTAGGATTTCCAAACTTTAAACCTTGACAATTCCTAAGCTACATGATGCGACTTAAAGTCGCTCAGTGACTCCCCTTTTGAAATCCAAAGGTAAAATTTACGGGACGATCCAAATATGTTGTCAAAATTGGGTATTAGTGTTGAAATGTTTAAAGTTTGTTATCTGTTTGTAGATAATCATTAAACGAAATTTAAATATATCGTTAAATAGTGGACGTTATTACTAATCGATTGGCACCACTTATATTTCTGTCATTAGCATTTAATGTGTGCTTTTTATATGTGAAAGTGGCGCAATATTCAGCAGATCATATACCTTTGTATTTAAGAAGTGATTAAGTATACAGCTTCCACTGGTGAAAATATCGTCATCTCTCAATTCTAAAAGAAAGTAACTAACGCTGTCACCGCCGCCGTAAATGAAGTTTTTGTGGCCTGACAAGGACCATACTAAGCATACTCAGAATATGTTGAAAAAAAATGCTAGTGAAACTACTCATGCATGTAATAAAGGATCTGTTAAAATTAGCGGCGGAATTCCAGTAGAAAATCTATAAAAAAATAAAATACTTTCGAATAATTGGCGCAAAAAGACAAAAGCGACACGCAATTTTCCTCGCCAAAATCAAACGATTTTAATGAATCTGACAATTGCTTTTAATTGATTTTGAGAATGTGCGGTATTTAATGAATTTAAACGTAAACCATGAAAGAATTTATTATTATTATTATTACATTTTGTATTATACATGACGCTTGTCGCCGATATGAATGAAATTTTGCCATTGTTTTTTTCTCCAATGCACATTAAAAAAAATAATTAAACGGCTTTACTGGTTATAAAAATAATTTTTAAGGCCAGATGAATAACGCTGTCGTTATAAATTTCCATATGGAAGAAGTTGTTTCCATAGCAACAAAGTTGAATCGACATGGGGCATATTTTTGAGTTTGGAACAATTTTAATCAATATAAATTTTGTTTTAAATCGTAAAATATGATAGTTAAATTTTGTTATAAGTACATATAAATGTATATGACAAAACTATAGTTAAAACAAACTAAAAATTACAAAGCTAAAGTTATTTAAATTAAACTTATTTAAACAAATTCAACATAAAATGTTTTTTCCTTAAAGAGTATTTTACAAGCGTACTTTTAAAAGTGCATTTCAGGAAATTTTATTTTCTCGCCAACCGGTGATAAGTCACCAAATAAGCGAAATTTTCATTATTTTTTTACAAACGTTCTATCGAGGTTCCACCGAAAATTTCTTATAAACATATATACCCACAGGAGAAGAACATTCTGTATTTTTTTCAGATTTTTCTGAGTATGCCCGTATGGAGACCTTCCTTGTGAGATCTTTCTTTGCGATTATCTTTGCGATTATTAAGGAAACTACTGCATACAAAACTATGAAAATTTGTAGTATTACAGACAAATGTTCGATAAACACGCTGAAGCAGACAGTTGTTAAATCGAAGAATTATTTTAAGAGCTATTTAATGTTGAAGATGGCCACAATCGTTCATTGTAAAAAGTTTTTATAGGAGTAAAAACTATGCCTAGGAATTTAATAATTTTTTTTTCTAAGGATATACATTAAGATCTTGCAGTGTGCAGACTGCATTTATATTTTCAATTTGACTAATTTTTGGAGTGTTTTTTTTTAAATCAAATTTTCATCATTTCAAGAGAGATGTTTTTCATATTTTAGGAAATGTTATTATTTTAAATTGTTGCGAATTGTAAAAACAGCTCAAAGAATAATAATCCCTTTCAATTAAAAATTTATTTACGCGTGACTATTAGAAACAGAAAAAAAAACCTTTCAAATTAGAATTAAATGATTACCTGTTAAAAGCAAGGAAAATGTTGAAAATTATGACATAAAAAGTGCATTTACACATCTATATTATAAAGGACAAACATATCTGTGCGTAACACATACGTCATTTTGCGAATGGCAACACTTTGAAATTTGAAATAAAATTTTGGTTTTGGAATTTTCTCTACTGCAAATTTTTAAACTTCTAAACATCGCACATTTTAAATTTTTACACCGTCGTATAAGGAAAAAAATGCTCTTTTTAAATGCAATTTGTTTGAAAGCTGTATCTCAATTTGTTTTTGAGATATTAATTTTTTTGTAGTTTTTAATACTATTTTTCTTATAGTGGCAACAGAAGATCCCCATTTCTATTGAAAGTCACTGAAAGTAAACGGAAAATAGTCGAAAAGAGGAGATATACTGTATCTTTTTGTTGCCATTTTCTCATAAAACCTGACAAAAAGTTGAAGTTAAAATATGGGCTATGTCAAGAATACTGTCTGTTATTCCGTCATAATGACGTCATATGCATACTTTTCTATAGACGAATTTTAAGACTGGATTGTAAAAGTGGATTGCTTTAGAGGATGCAATGACGTCATTTTATAAAAAAGCATGTATTTTAATTCTTAAACCTGAATTTTGTTTTGTAGAAGTGCGTCATTTTCACAACCCAGCTGCTTTGAAATTCTTCACAGGTGAAAATGTTTCACTTTTGAAAATAATGTAATCGGAATCACACACTGATAAAACGCAATGTTTTACAAAAATTTAGAGTGTCTTTATGAAAGAAAGGTGACATGCAAATAATAGCGATTTATATTACAGAAATTGATTATTCTCGCCTGGATGGATTTGCTTCGCCGAGTTAGACAAGCAAACAAATAATTCGTGGTTTAAAATAATATCATGTTCCTGAAGTTTTTGCTCAAAATTCTCTCGAATATAAAAATTTTAATGCTATTCTTTAGGACATTCTACTATAATTTTATCAAAATAACATAATGTGCTTAATTTAATTTTTCCTAATTTTATATAATCTATATATTTAAAACACAAGTGTGTTTTTTAGTCATCTGCCCGGATCTTTCTGCTGAACCAATTTTATTAATATTTTTTTTAAAACTGAAAGCTCTTCATTTGTAGATGTGATCGCACTATCTGTTTTTTTTTTTAAATATCCCCACTTTTATATTTTAATTTTAAAAGCATTTTATGAAACTTCCCCAAAATGGGGAAAATTAGATAGTTTTCATTATTCCAGACAAGAGAGCAATAATGAGGTATTTTTATCTTTATTCATGCTATTTTCTGATAAAAATTCAAAATTGTTGATAAAAATTGTTGTAATAGGTTTAGTGGCACAAAATCCCATTAGGAACAGAATATTATATTAGGGGCATATTAACGGTAAATGACGTACTGCTTTTGAAAACACGCATTTTTCCTCATAAATTTTCTATATTGTTTTTCCTTCTGCATGTGCACTGATAGTAAGTTTCAGACACTAGGCGAAATGCTTATTTAAGTGAAAATGAAGTCATATTTAAAAGAAAACGATCATTTTCTTAGATAAAACTAAACATTTTAACACAAATGCGTCTAAAAAACATAAATTACGGAAATTTTTACTCTCCGGAATTTTGATTAGAATCTCAAGTAAAGAGTGGATCTGTTCACATAAAAGATGTTGCTTAGAATCGTGACTTCAAATTTTGAGTTAAAATGATTTTTAAATGATAAAAAAAAAAAATACAATGTTTTCAAAAATGATGAATATGGATATGAGAAGTGCGCATGCAAATTTTGAGAAGGTGAAAATTGTTGTTTTTCATTCCAGAATACCAAGCATAAGAGTCTCAATTGATAACCACATCCTAATAATTGATCTTTATTATATTTTACTGATTAAGTATCTATATTATAAAGAACAAACGTATCTGTGCGTAACGTTGACGTCATTTTGCGAATGGCAACACTTCACGATCAAATTTCGGTCTTGAAATTTTCGCTACTGCAATTTTTTAATCTTCAGACCATCGTACGTTTTAAATTTTTGTCGCATAGGGGAAAAAAAAATTACTTTCAAATGCAATTTGTTCAAAAACTGTATCTTAATTGATTGATGTATTATATTTTCTAAAATAATTGTTAAGCATGATTTTTTTTAAAGTTTATCTTATCACGTACCGGTTTCAATACATAATAATAATAAACATTTTGCACATAAAGCAACAAACATTTTTCAGCATTTGTTTCTGACTATTTTTTGCATAACGAAATTAATACTTCCTTTATAAACAAATAAAATAATAATATTAAAAAAACCACCAGTCTAACATATTTGTGAGAGACAAATTAACGGAATTAATACTTCTTTTATAAACAAATAAAAGAATAATATATAAAAAACACAAATCTAACATATTTGTAATCGTACAATTTAAATTTTTAGATCACCAAATACGATTTTTTTTTTCAAATGGAATTTGTTTGCAAAGTTCATCTCAGTTTAGTGATTGTCTATGGTTTTAAAAACAATTTTAAAGCATGGAATATTTTTTTATTTATCTATATTGCGCGGAGCTTGATTACGAAAGATTAATCCGCTTGCCCTTAAAACAAAATAAAGAGTTCATCATTTTCTTACGGCTAATATCCATTTAAAAAAACTTCCCTATGAATAAATAAATAAAATAATATATATAAAACACAAATTTAACAGACATGTATAAGCTCTGAATTTATCAGTATATAAAAGGATGCCATAAGTAGCAAAACCTTGGTCAAATAACTCCTAGCATGCGGCTAATAAGAAAATATCGCTTTTGATAAATTTCAAAAATTTATTTGATTGTATAATTCGTATTTTCCATATGAAAAATGCTTTTTTAATGTAAGTGGGCAATCTAAAAAATTTATTGCATATAAAAAAATTATTAGTTTTCAATTTAAAAAAAATGTTTTCACCTATATTCTTTAACCTGGGAAGCCCGGGTACGATCCCCTAGTAAATATTAAAAGAGAAAGGAAACATTAAAATAATAAATTCATTAATATGTGCTAAAAGCAGTAATTGGGGGGAAATTACGCCATATTTAAATGGCCAAGTAATAATATTGACAAAAAGTTTAAAATTAAAAATATATTCACAAAAGAGACATTTATTTTATATTTCGAGATGATCTTTTTAACTATTTTTGTCAATTCTAAGACAGCGCAAATAATAATACTATTTCCTTTCTAACAACAAATAGTCCACTCAATTTTGGATTCTGGCTGGAAAGTTTTGGAGAAGTTTTTTTCTCTTTCTTCCTTTATGTTTTTTGGGGTGCTGAACACGATTTTAAACTTTGCCACCTCGTATCTGGTCTGCTTAAAATGTTATAAGCGAAAAACCATGAAAAAATCTGTTTTTTTTTCGGGTTTTCCATTGTAGTCGCTAAAGGGTTAAACTTTTTTGAAAAAACTGCTGCACCAAATTAAACTAGAGAAAATTTCGTACATTTTTCATATGCGATGTTTTTTTCTAAGATCAATACTTGTGGCAATACCAGCAAAAAGAATTTTAGCGATATATTCAAATTCCATCATCGGAGGACGAAAACGCAATACAATCACAATGCATCCATTTCAATCGCCAATTTGAAGCTTGCGTTTTAGTTACTTTCAGTTGCATTTCGAATTTGTTAACATTTTCTTACCAAGTTTTAAGCCTTTTATATGTTTATTAACAAAAGAAATTGAAATCAGTTAATTAAGAAAAATATAAATCATACACACTCCGAACAGATGAGAGCATCAATGTTTGTTTTCCTACCAATCTGATTATGACTATTACATGATTATAATTGTACAATTATAACTATTATAAGTTTAATATAATAACATAAGATTGTAAACAGGAAAAAAAGAGAAGTGCAGATTTGTTCTCCCATTAGTGTCGTTTCGGTAGCTTTGAAAGGCCTGGTTGATGTTCTTCGAAAGGAGGCTCATCATTATCTTGGTTGCTCAGGTTGGGTCTTCACTTGGCTTAAAATATCCTAGAGAACTGACTTGTTAACCTCTATTTCCAAGTAATTTTCAACGATGAAGGAGCTGAGATTGTCACAATGGCCATCGCAGTTCAAACGAAGGAGCGAACAAAACAAACCTGCATTTCTATAGCCACACTTTCCACTGCAGTTTGTTTTGAATTTGCAGTATTTTTTTTGCAGAACAGCTTCTAGTGCGTGAGTTTGACAATTGTTATTGGTGTGGTGCTTCTGTTGGCTTTATTCTAGCCCCATTTCTTAGTTTTTTTACAGTTACCTAGCCATAGCTGTGCTGGTAGTAAACTCTTAAATATATGTATGAAGTTGCATCTTCTGTTGGAGGAAGTGACGCTATATTTGCAGCGATCTTAAAAGAATTTGTAATCTTACTGCAGTAATAATACTGTGAGCTAGTGCAGTACTCCTGTTCTAGCATTTTTTAAGGTATCCTTTTTTTTTCTTAAAAATAGTGTTTCTATGAAAATCTTTATGGTTTCTGAAATGAGAGACTCATTCTCTTTCAAAATTCGTCTGGAGGAGGATATTGAGTAGATTTGTAAACCTGAGACCGAATATCTTCAGCCACTATCCTTGATGTAATTTGAAAAATACGCCATCATTCTTCCTGGGGAGATGACCATCGTTGTTGATATCAAACATCACTCAAAATCTTATGACATGTGTTCTTGAAGCAAAGGACAGGTACCTTGTTTGCAGTGGTTGATATAGCAATATCTTCTTCACACTTGTTTAGAAGGCGTGATTTAACTGCTTTGACTGAAGGACAGTATTCACCTGCTCTAATCTGGTCTGTTAATACTTCTATAGAAAACTGGTATTGTTCTTCATTTTCGATAAAATAAATGAGCTGCATAACTGTGTCTATGTCAGATGCAAATGGACTTGTCTGCGTCCCTGTGGGTTTTGCGAGCTGATAGGTCTTTTTCATACATTTCAGAGGATACCGCTTTATCAGCAGTAACCAAGTCAGTCATACTATCTAGTCCATAGATTATAGCAAGCATCAGCTCATCATCATAATTTTCAGAAAGTAGTTTAACCTTTAAAAGTAGTCAATGTAGAATATATTCCGTTTTGTTATTACTTTATGAATTTCTTTTGCTTTAAAGTATTGTGGGATTTTTTCTCCAAACAAAAAGTAACGACTTTAAATGAAACCTGTTGCACTGTTGAACGGCTGGTTTTCTACGTCTTCAGAAATCCTCTCCAAGTTGCAGCAATGTGTTTTTCGTTTGTGTACTGTTTACACCTTTTTTATGGATCCTTAGAGACTCCTTGCTTAATAAATAATTACTTTACCCAACTTTTCGTTTTCTACTTTCTAATCAGAAAGACTCCACACCTTTTCATTTCACTTCTGTTACTTTAGTTCCGTCCATTAACTCCGTGTCATAGATAAAACGCTTTTCTGCCATCATGAATATCACTTCACGTCTCACAGAATCGTTTTAAAACATATAATTTTAATTAAACGCACACTGCACATACATTAAGGCAAATGCGTGACCGGCCATCGAGACGTCTAGAAACAAACTGAGAGCTGATCTATCAATTTCAACATGAACCAAAAAAGCTCTTATGGAGAAGGAAAGGAGGAGAAAGGTGACGGCTTCTTGTAATATCATGTGTGTGGCGCCATGGAAGTGTTCAAAAACACCCACCCACTCGTTTTGTATCCCCAAAAATATTACATCGTTTTCGGCATCCGATTATAGAATTTGAATATATCGCTAAAATCCTTTTTACTCGTATTTCCAAAACTATTCATCTCAGAAAGATACATTCTGCAACAAACAAGCAACACACTCGATACACATGCCTAAGAGTTTACCACCAGTTCAGCTATGGCTAGGTAACTGTAAAAAAACTAAGGAATGGAGCTGGAATAAAACCAAGAGAAGCACAACACCAATAACAGCTATCAAACACGCGCACCAGAAGCTGTTCTGCGAAAAAAAAAATCCTGCAAATGCAAAACAAACTGCAGTGAAAAATGTGACTCTAGGAATGCAGGTTTGTTTTGTTCGCTCCTTCGTTTGAACTGCGATGGCCATTGTGAGAAACTCAGCTCCTTCATCGCCGAAAATGACTTGGAAATAGAGGTTGACAAGTCAATTCTCTAGGATATTTTAAGCCAAGTGAAGACCCAACTTGAGCAATCAAGATATCGACGAGCCTTCTTTCGAAGAACATCAACTAGGCCTTTCAAAGCTACCAAAACGACATTAATGGGAGAACAACTCTGCACTTCTCTTTTTTTCCTGTTTACAATCTTCCACTTATGTTATTATATTAAACTTATAATAGTTATAATTGTACAGTTATAATCATGTAATAGTTATAATCACGTTGGCAGGAAAATAAAAATTGGTGCTCTCATCTGTTCGGAGTATATGTGTTTTATATTTTTCTTGATTACCCGATTTCAATTTATTTTGTTAATAAATATAGAAAAAGCTTAAAACTTAGTAAGCAAATGTTAACATATTCGAAATGCAACTACAATTAACTAAAAAGCTTCAAATTGGTGATGGAAATGGATGCATTGTGGTTGAATTGCGTTTTCGTCCTCCGATGCTGGAATTTGAATATATCGCTAAATTTCTTTTTGCTCGTATTGCCAAAATTATTCATCTTAGGAAGGAACATTGCATGTGAAAAATGTAGGAAACTTTCTCTAGTTTAATTTGGTGCAGCAGTTTTTTTCAACTAAGTTTAACTCTCTAGCGACTACAATAGAAAACGCAAAAAAAAGCCAAATTTTTTCATGGTTTTTCGGTTATAACTTTTTAATCAGACCAGATACGAGGTGGCAAAGTTTAAAATCGTGTTCAGCACCCCAAAAAACATAAAGGAAGAAAGAGGAAAAAGCTTCTCTAAAACTTTTCAGGCAGACGCCTTTTTGGGTCTAATTTTACTGGACTAAAAAGTATTTTCACGTGAATATTAAAAAGGAAAAGAAAACTTTGGTGAAAATTACGTCAGATTTAAAACGATACATTTAAAATGTCTAATTTAAAATAACTTTCTTATAGCATTGTTAACATATACCGGGAGGTATGACTTAATTAATTTTGTATTAGCTTATTTTTAAATGTTTAACTGGTCTTATTCAATCAAACACGAAAACAACCGTTGGACGTCTTAACAGCAGCCGATTCGGCCTTAAAATTCCTTAGTTAAAGGGAAGTGAAGGGAAACTTGTTTACAGGTGATCGCAACTGTTTTTTTAATTATAATTCAATCTTCCGTAATCTTTTTAAAGCCGTTCAAATTAGCGTCTTACTCTTATTAGCTTTTTAGAGTCTGTGGTGTCCTGTGGGGTTGGCGTACCTCGCAGGGGGCTGAGTTCCCGAGTATTTAAAATGAAAAGTCCAGTTTTATTCCGAAAACTTAAAAATATTAATACACATACACAAAGTGACGCAATTTCCACAAACTTTTATGTTAATAATTCCTTTTCAACAAATTTTTCTGTGTTTTTTTGAAGGAAGGGTGCCGAACAATGATATTCTAGTGAATTAAAAGCGGTTTGAATGCTTATTTTGCTCGCTGAGTTCATATCTTAAAATGATATTTACCTTTAAATGTCAATTGAGTTTCTACATTTTGCAGCCATTTTTATTTCATATTTTAAAAACAGGGCAAATTAGTGTGTTTTTACAGATTGGGGGGATCTGAACGGGAGTTGACGCAGCGTCCCACGGTTTCAGTAAATGCCACGCTGTTTGGATGCATTTATTGCATTTTTTCTTTGGTATTGCCTAGAAAATCTTATATATTTCTGCTACTAACGCCAAATAAAACGTTCATTCTTATTTATAAAGCTGGGAGATTTTGCTATGACGTCATTTTTTGTGAGTTACGTCATTTTTTACACTCTGTTGTTTAACTTAATCTGGTTTTTGTATTTAAAGATGGAATTTTATAATTGATTTCTAACCCACTTTCTGATATGCTAGAATCATAAAAAGTCCTTCCGGCCAGTGCCAGGAGGAAGAGGTAGCTTTCATATTCCTTATTTTAAAAAAGCCAACTTATATCATTCAAACACACCAAGTTCAATTTAGTGGAAACCGAATATAGGAGATTCAATACTAATTTTTATCAATATAATGAATGAGAATTTCGCGAAATTAGTCAGCTTTATCCAAGCTGCTTTTAATTAAAGTAACTTATATTTGGCTGCCAAATTCGGCGATTTCTTAAAGTGCCTGCCATTTTAAGACAACATGGTGGATGAGGCTAACCAGTGAACTTGGTCGAGACCTTAGTAATTGCTGTGCACATGCTCACTCACATCGGAATCGGTTGATATATACGAGTGCTGTCGCATGTAAAAAATCAGATTTTTCAAAATGTCACTCACAATAGAAATTGAAACTGCTATATCTGAGCCATTTTTTAAGGTAAAGACAAACAAAAAATGCTCCTGAATCCTTATATCAAGGTCAAATACTTAAGAAAGAAACCTTTTTCAATTTCTAATTTTTTTTTTTTGCACCTCACGCTCACTTTAAATATATATATTTTTCTTAATTTAATGGCCGCCATTTTGAAACAAGATGGCTGATGAATCTGGCCAGCGAACTTGGTCGAGGTATCGATGTATACTATCCACGTGCCTTCTTACATCGAAATAGGTGAATACGTGTGTTATCGCGTGACATATACAAGATCGTTTCAAAATGTTAGCCATGCTAGAAATTCAAAGTGCTATAATTCAACCATTTTTTAAGATGTAAACAAAAGAACAAATTTTCAGAAACAAAAACTGCTCCGGAATCTTTGTATCGAGGCCAAACACATAAAAAAAATCTTTTTCATTTTCCAATTTTTTAATACCTCATTTTAAATTTTAAATTTAATTTTTCTTAAATGACAACCCTTTCGAAACAAGATGGCGAATGAAGCTGGCCAACGAACTTGGTCCAGACATTGGTATGTACTATGTACAGACCAAGTTACATCCAAATCGGTTCATAAATACGCCTGTTATCGCGTGACAAAAATCAGGTCGTTTTAAAATGTCAGCCACAATAGCAATTCAAAATGCTATTACTCAGCCATTTTTTTAGATATAGACGAAACAAAAACTGTTCCGGAATCTTTGTATTAAGGTCAAACAAATACAAAAAAAATCTTTTTCATTTTCCAATTTTTTGGTATCTCATTTTAATTTTTTAATTTTTTTTAAATGGCCGCCATTTTGAAACAATATGGCGGATGAAGCTGGCCAACGAACTCGGTCGAGATATTTGTATGTACTATGTACACACCAAGGTACATCCAAATCGGTTCATAAATACGCATGTTATTACGTGACAAAAATCAGGACGTTTCAAAATGTCAGCCACGCTAGAAATTCAAAATGCTATAACTCAGCAATTTCTTAAGATATAGACGAAACAAAAACTCTCGAATCTTTTTATCAAGGTCAAACACATAAGAAGAAAATATTTTTACAATTTTCAAGTTTTTGGTACCACATTTCAAATTTAAATTTTTCTTAAAAATTTAAATGGCAGCCATTTTTAAACAAGATGGCGGATGAAGCTGGCCAACGAACCCGGTCGAGACATTGGTATGTACTATGTATAAACGAAGTTACATCCAAATCGGTTCATAAATACGCCTTTTATCGCGTGACAAAATTTAGAACGTTTCAAAATGTCAGCCACCCTAGAAATTCAAAATGCTGCAATTCAGCCATTTTTTAAGATATAGACGAAACAAAAACTGCTCCGAAATCTTTGTATAAAGGTCAAATACATAAGAAAAAAATATTTTTCCATTTTCAATTTTTTGGTACCACATTTCAAATTTTAATTAAAAAAAAATTAAATGGCCGCCATTTTGTAACAAAATAGCGGATGAAGCTGGCCAACGAACTCGGTCGAGACATTGGTATGTACTATGTACACACCGAATTACATCGAAATCGGTTCAAAAATACGCCTTTTATCGCGTGACAAATTTCAGGACGTTTCAAAATGTCAGCAACGCTAGAAATTCAAAATGCTATAATTCAGCCATTTTTTAAGATATAGACGAAACAAAAATTGCTCCGGAATCTTTGTATAAAGGTTAAATACATAAGAAAATAATATCTTTCCATTTTTAATTTTTTGGTACCACATTACAAATTTTAAAATTTTTTAAAAATTTTAAGTGGCCGCCATTTTGAAACAAAACGGCGGATGAAGCTGGCCAACGAACTCGATTGAGACATTGGTATGTACTATGTACACACCGAATTACATCGAAATCGGTTCATAATTACGAGAGTTACAGTGTGACATAGGTCAGATATATAGATATATATATATATATCAATTTTGAACGGAGGGTGGTTTCGGGGTCTGGGGGTCATGATCAATGAAAATATACCAAAATTTTTTGAAATCGCTTTCCTCCGAACGGCTGCAATAGGTAGCTTTTTGTAATGAAAGCTACCTAAAATTAGGTATGCAGATCAGTGGCGTGGCGTGAAAATTTTCGCTGGTCATCGCAATTATTTAAGTTTGTGGTGAAAAATTATTAACTCTAAAATTCAATGGTTGAATGTTCAAAAAAGAAACTTTAAATCTTACCTTCACTTATACATGAACTCCAAATGTTCTGCTAAAACTGGATCGTAGAGTTTTAAAAGCTTATTAAGAGTTTTAAAATATTGCTTGGTCATCGCCGCATCCAGCGATGACCGGACGCCACGCCACTGATGCAGATGTATTTCCGAATATAAATTAAGGCATTCATTTTAACTTATTTTTCATTAGCCCGCTACAGGTGATAAATTGCCAAATATTCTAACTCGTACAATTGTATAGGAGTTGAAACTAGAATAGGTTTAATTACGCGCCCGTAGATGCTTGCCAAAATATCCCAAATGGCTGTGAAACTGCAACAATGAAACATAAAATGTTGAAAATAAAATATAAATAAAAAAGGAAGAATATAATATTAAAAAAAGATTTTATCCATTAATAGTTTAATATTAATTAATTTCGATTATACGTTGAGAAATTAATTTAGAACTTCTAACAGTTAGTTAAAAAAATGTTTCATTTTTTTTCTTTGCTGTCTCCCTATCTTAACCCTTAAATGCTTGGTGTTGCTTTTCGGCAACATACCCAATTTAGGTTCTAAAATACTATTAAAATAATATTGAAGCTATAATGCCTAATGTTGCCAATAAAATACATTCTGAAAATATTATTAATTCGATTTTCAACATGTAGATGGCAACGCTTGTGCTGTTTAAGAATAAAGATAGATTTATTTTTTCAATTGTTGCTACTTGTTCTTTTTGTTTTGTTTGGGAGCTTGCGAAATACCCTATTTTAACCTGCAGGTAGCAAGTGAAATTTATTTCTTATTATAGTTCCTAAAATTCTTGTGTGTTTAATATTATAGAATTTTATCAAGGCAAATTGTTTTTTCAATTAAACACCAGTATTGCCGATTAGTAACAAACTGTTTTTTAGCCGCACTATACTTAAAACAAAATATGATTTTTTTAAGTATTTTTCCCGTGATTTATTTAAAAAATGAAAGTCGAAAAACATTATTACAATGATGTTTGAAAAATCAGGCATTTAAGGGTTAAAAAAGAAACAGAGCAAAAATTGTATATCTTTTAATAAATTTACTTGCTCGAGTTTTCTACCAAATGTAAAAATAAACAATGAATTTTTCATAATCGAGTTCGGTGCTAACGGGACCAAATTAATGTATTGTAACGGAAATTTTTAGAAAAAACGTGAATAACAGTAAAAAAAAAATATGCGTGATTTTTGAAAAGTGAATGTATATAAAATATAATTTTTTTTTAAATAGTTCTATTATGATTGCCATTTTAACGATTTTTCGTTTTTTACCAATCTGTGAATGAATAAAACTTTCCCTCAGAGACCGAAAGCAGGTAAAAAATAATGCTAGTATACGCTGGATGAGATGGGGTGATCCCGCTTCATTTCTAGTAGAGATGTGAAAATGATCTTTTCACGCATCTTAGGCTATCAATGGGCTGTTTCTGATGTGCTATCGACAAAGTTTTTTCGTTATTCCATATAGCATGATTACTAGTGTAAATCCTGTGCTAGTTTCTTGTTAAACTTTTCGCAATTATACTATAAGTATATATACATGTACACTATATTATAATTGAGAAAAACCAGTTCTTCTAGCGGAATTTTGGAAAACAAAAGCAATTTTTAAAATTTTTTTATGTTTTTTCAATATTTTGTATGCTACCTTCAAAAGCAACCGCATCACATATATTCTTTAAATCATGCAAAAAGAAGTTAAATGAAGCAAGCATGACTAATTTGCAGACTTTCCGAGTCTGTATCGTGTTAGATCTAAAAAAATACATAGGAAAAAAACAAATCAAAGAAAAATAGTTTATCATAACTTTTGCTTTATATAATATATTGTTGTAGTCAAATCATGTTGTGGTGAGTTACAACTCAACCCTTACAACAAACAAGCGAGAACTCAACCCTTATAACAAAAAAGCGACAACTCAACTCTACCTTTACACATTTATTACGTTATGTAGCTCGCGGTCGACACGTGATTAAAAGTTAACACTGCTTGCAGCTCTTTTGAAATACTGTGCATGCACTAATTAGTTTTTTGTTTTAGCCCAATAAGAATCTGTTGGTAACTATAACAGGTTGCTGGCTTAGCATGTTTTAAATCTGCATGAAGTAAACCTGCATTTTTGAAAACCTAACAAACTTTAGTGACTTAGGCCTAACCGCATGACGCTAACATGGTTGAACTGAAGGTGAAATTGATAAACTGGAAAACTGAAGCAATTGGAAGTGACAAATGAAATATACACTTTGAACAGTATGATCTCACTTCGATTACTGAAGGAACTCGCATGTGTCCAGTTGCTGTAAATGACGATGCCGATTTGAATAAAAAGGTGACTGAATCGCGTCGTGATAACGTTAAAGCAGCCGTACTCATTGAAACTACGTTGAATCCATCTGTTGTCGATTTAGTAAAGACGTACACTAATGCGAAGGACGTGTGTCACAAACTAATAAGTATTTTTGAACAAAGTAGTATTCAAATACTTAATTTACTTATGACCCAATTTTTTCCAATTTTGTAAAGATCCGAATGACAATTTTACCACTCATGCTGAAAAAGTTGAACGGATTTATATAGAAATGAACAATGAACTTACGCGTATTGTCTCAAGTTCCATTGCACCAAAATTGTTACATAGAAAAATTCTTCTGACAGTGGGTCCAGAGTACCAAGGGTTCAAGAATATTTGGGAGTCATTAGACTCAGAAAAACGTACAACGAAAAATTTAGTTGAAAACTACCCGATTGAGCAGCGTGTCAAATCTACTGCTGCTGTGGACTATGGTGCATTTGCAGCTCTTGCTCCTGTTTCGAGACAAAAATCTGCGAAGAATATTGAAACTATTTCTGAAACTGTTCATGTAGGTAATATTAGACCTAGTAAGGAAAAGCATTGCCTTAAATTGGGATCCAGTGCATATTTGTGTAAAGACTTCCAAAGAAAAGATTAACCCCTGAGGGGCGGTGGGATAAAAATATATCCCATCTAATTTAAACAAGTTTCTCACCAGAAAATTTTAACTAAATTTTATATTTTTAACTTTGGAGGAAAATCGCTTAAAAATTGCTTTTCCTAATTTAAAAATAAAATTTTTCGCTTATTCCGGTGGGAATTCAATATTTAGAAACATTTTTGCTTGCCTTTCAAGGGGTTAAATGATAACTACCAGCCATATAAAAATAACAAAGGTGCATTTAGTGCTAGTGAAAACTTTACTCAACCAGATATTTGGATTTGTGACTTTGGTGCTTTTCACCACATGACTGCAAATAAGCAGCATTTTGCAACATATAAACATTTTCCTGTGCCCATTGAAATTTTACTTGCTGATAAGATCTATGCATATGGGTCTGGCAAAAAAAGTGTTGAAATTTGTATCCATGGTAAGTGGTATGACCCTCATATGGAAAATGTGTTGTATGTTGCTGATGCGAAAAGGCACCTCTTTCAAGTTCAACAGTCTGCCAAGCAGGGTGTTGAAGTAAAAATGATCGACAAGTACGTTGAATTTTATCGTAATAACGAACTTGTTTCTGTTGGATCATGGACAGATGGTACATATGTTCATGAGAATCGTTATTCCAGCATGTCCAGCTGAAATAAGCATTGCTACAGAATCTGAGACGCTGCAGTTGTGACATGAACTCCTTGGTCCTCAAAGCAAACGACATGTTCGGAAATTGTTAAATGACACGAATATTCATTTGAGTTATGAAGTAACAAATGAGTTCTGAGATGGATGTGCTCTTGGCAAAGCACATAGTAATCCTTTCAAATCACAACCCTATAGAGCCACGTCACTTGGTGAAATCATTAATACTGATGTAAATGGACCCATGTCTGTGAGATTCTTTAGCGGTGCAAGATATTTGGTGTATTTCACGGATGACTATAGTAAATATCGTAGAATTTTTTTTTTGTGGAAAGGAAAAGTGAATTCCTGCAGGAAGAAGTGAGTTCCTACATGCATATATTTCCCAATGAAGCTACCAATCATGGTCATGTTGTGAGAGATTTGCATTGTGACGAACGAGGTGAATTTGACTGTGGTGAAATTCGACAAATTCTTGATGAAAGAGGTACGGTTCTGAATCTAAAAGTACCGTACAGTAGCACACGCCTGGACAAAATGAAACGGCAGAACGAAAAAATTGGACAGTTGTTGAGCTTTCTCGCTATATGCTTTCTACATGTGGATTACCTCGATCACTGTGGGTCATTGCATATGAAACAGCAGTGTATCTACTAAATGATACTGCTGTATCACCAGAAGGAAACAAGAGGTCTCATGAGTTTTGGCCTGGTTTTTGGACTGGGCAACATTTAAATTGCATAATTTGCGAGTGTTTGGAACTGAATGTTATGCTCACACATACCGAAAAACTTTCGACAGAAGTTTGATAAAAAAAGTGATCTTGGTCACCTTGTGGAATATGTCAACAAAAGAGATGGTTATAAAATCTATTTCAAAAATCAATGTTTCAAAATAAAATGATAAAATCTCCTGATGTATATTTTAAACCTGAACGTCTCTGTACCACTCCTATTACATTTGAGGTGGAGGAAGGCTTATCTGAGAAGTGCAAAGAAATTCAGAATGAAGACACCAATCAGTCAGAAGAAAAACCAGAACTACAGCTGAAAATCTGACAGTCAACGAAGCATATGCCTACATGAGGTCTGGAGAATTTCTTCTTGCAAAATTAGCTGCTGTAGGAGAATCTGAAGACTCCTATGCATATACTGAATCTATTTCCTCAAATGAAAATGACTTGTGGCTTAATCACATAAAAGAAGAAATGTCTGTCTTCACGAAAACAAAACATGGGAATTGATTGAAAAACCTAAAGGTTCCAAATTCATCAACTGTCGATGGGTGATGAAGAAGAAATATACTCCTGATGGCACTGTGGAGCTACAAAGAAAAGAGCACGTCTTGTGGCAAAAGATTCCCATAAAGCTGGTATTGATTTTGATGAGACTTTTTGTGCTGTCACAAGATACGACACTGTAACATAGATTTTGGCAGTAATTGCAAAATAACAACTGCACTTAAAACAGTTTGATGTAAAGATTGCGTTTTTATATGGAATACTTCAGAAAGAAGGCTTTATGACACAGCCAGAAGGTTCTAATGATAATAGTGGAAGAGTCTGTCTACTACACAAAAGTTTATATGGACTCAAACAAGCCCCTCGTTCTTGGAATCAGAATTTTGTAAACTTCATTAAGGCACACGAGTTAGAAGTTAGTATTGCTGGTCTTTGTTTGTTTGTCAGACATAGAGATAAAAAGAAACTTTTTATTGTTATTTATGTTGATGATGACCTTGTTGTTGCGTCTGACAAGGTTGAAGGGGAAGAATTTATAAGTCATCTTTCTCAAACCTTTAAAATCACAATAGGTTGTCTAAATCAGTTTCTAGGTATGGATATAACAAAATTTGATGATGGTTTAATTTTTGTGAACCAATATGCCTATGCAAAGAAAATCATTGCAAGGTTCAATATGGACGGTGCTAATACAATATCAACTTAAGTGACAAAAGCTATGTCTCTGATGACGAAGAAAATAAACCGGTAGGAAAATAAATTCCTTATCGTCAGGCTGTTGACAGTCTCACGTACCTTGCCATTGCGACAAGGACTGATTTATCATATACTATTAGTACTGTCTCTGAAAAGATTGAAAACCCTAGGCTAGGCCATCGGATTGGTGTGCTGTAAAGAGAATTTTCAGATACGTTAAAGGAAATTTCTACTTTGTATTACTGTATAAATCAAAGTGTAATGCCAATGATCTTGAAGTATGCAGCGATACTAAATATGCAGGAGATACGTTAAAGGAAATTTCTACTTTGGATTTCTGTATAAATCAAAGTGTAATGCCAATGATCTTGAAGTATATAGCGATACTAAATATGCAGGGGATACGAAAACAATACACCCAAGGTCTGGAATGATTTCTAAATTTTCAGGGGGTGCCATTTCATGGATGAGTCAGAAACAAAGAAGCGTGATGTTATCTACAACAGAGACAGAGTATGTTGCTGCAAGTGAGAGTGCGAAAGAATTAATCTGGCTGAAACGCTTGTTAAGTGACATAACAACTCTGGAAACTCCTTCCTTGTTAACGGACAATGGCAGTTCTGTGATGCTCGCGAGGAATTCAGAGTTCCATAAAATGTCTAAACATGTTGATGTGCGGTACCATTTTGTACGGGAAAAATTCATTAAAGGTGAGCTGCATATAAAACATGTTTCCGGAAAGATGCAGCTAGCTGACTTTATGATGAAACCTCTGACCTGTGTCAAGTTTAAAGAACTTTGTATTTTGTTAGGACTAGTTCCATTTAATTTAATTAATATTTAAGTTAATGATATGTAAGTTGTAGCTTGTGAAGTAATTGTTGTGGTGAGTTACAACTAAATCCTTATGGCCCTTATACCTTAACAAGCAACAACTCAACTCTACCTTTACACATTTATTATGTTATGTAGCTCGTGGTCGAAACGTGATTAAAAGTTAACACTGCTTGCATCCGTTTTAAATTACTTTGCATTTAATAATTAGCTTTTTGTTTCAGCCAAATAAGAATTTATTTGTAACTGTAACAAATCATACTGTTTTCAACTATAATATTTTTGAGACATTTCTTCAATAAAACAATGTTTAAAATATCTTTCTTTTTTTACAGAGATAATCGAAGACCATGACGTTTCACAACACCGATCAAATGTCACGTTTCGAAAAGTGTCGGTACTACTGTCGTAGCGGAGCCACATTCCTCTTTTCCCATATAGGTCTCTGCGGTCTGGTCTTCGGCTATACCTTGGTAGGGGCCTTTACCTTCGAGGCACTGGAGGCCAATAACGAAATGAGAAAGAAGATCGAAATGAGAGAGGAAGGAGAGAATATCATAAAACATCTGTGGGAGTTGACGAACTGTGGAGAAGTCCTAAACGAGAGCCGTTGGTCGGAAAATGCTACAGCCATACTGAGATCGTACGAAATGAAGATGGTGAAAGCAATGAGGAAGGAAGGGTATGATGGTAGTGAGGAAACGGAGCGTCTTGAATGGTCGTTTTCCGGTGCTCTACTCTATTCCATTATTGTCATAACAACTATAGGTACGGTATAAATAGTTTAATAAGTATAAAAGTGAAAATATATTAAAAAAACACTCCTCAATGTTTATCTTGACAATCACGCCCAATTTTTTTTCATCGCAATTTATGTCCCCCCCCCCCCCTCCAAATTCCCGTTAAAATACATAATTTGGCGTGGGTACAAAACTCAATTATGGAAAATTCACCCCTTTATTTATGCTTGGTAGAAAGTGGAAGCAAGTGATTTTATTAAAAAATATATAATTTCACTTATTTAAAATATCTTTTTTAGGATTTATAAATTGATTTCTCAACGGATAGTCGTAAACTAATTAATATTAAATTATTCATTGATAAAAGCGTATTTTTTTTTTTAAATATTACTCTCTTCATTTTTATTTACAACTAGCGTACTTTGCCCGCTTCGTTGGGCGGTTTCTCTGAAAGAACCTTGAATCAAACGATATATATCTAGCAAAGATGAAATGTGTTTACCTATTTTTTTAGTATGTTTGTTATCTTGAATTTCACGCTTCTACTTAAAATGGCTGCTGAGATATGCCGAATGTTCTAAGATTTTCGACCCCTTCCCCCTTAAAACCCTCTTAAGGTGGGGAACTTGTAAAATCGCTGAATAAAACGGCTGCTGAGATATGGTTAAATGTTCTAAAAGTTTCAACACCCCTTTTTAACCCCCTTAAGGGTGAATTTTAAAAAACGCTGAAACACATGCTTAATTATTTTTTTTAATAGATTTATTTTCTGGAATTTCCCGCTTCTAGCTAAAACGGCTGGTGAGATATGGCAAATGTTCTAAAATTTTCGACCCCCTTTTAACCCCTTTTTTGGGGGGGGGGATTTCTAAAATCGTTGAAATACGTGATTAATTATTTTTTTAGTAGATTTTTTTTTCTGGAATTTCACGCTTCTAGCTAAAACGGTTGCTTAGATATGGCCAAATGTTCAAAAAATTTCGATCCCCCCCCCGTTTAACCCCCTTAAGGGCGGAATTTCTAAAATCGCTGAAGCACATGTTTAACTATTTTTTTAGTAGATTTATTTTCTGGAATTTCACGCTCCTACTTCAAATGGCTGCTGAGATATGCCAAATGTTCTAAGATTTTCAACCCCTTTCCCCTTAAAACCCTCTTAAGGTGGGGAACTTGTAAAATCGCTGAATAAAACGGCGATAATAAAATTTTCGAACCCCCCCTTTTAACCCCCTTTTTGGGGTGAATTTCTAAAATCGCTGAAATTCATGCTTATTTATTTTTTTAGTAGATTTATATTCTGGAATTTCACGCTTCCAGTTAAAACGACTGCTGAGATATTGCCAAATGTTCAAAAAGTTTCGACGCCCCCCTTTAACCCCTTTAAGGGGAAAAATTTCTAAAATCGCTGAAACATATGTTTAATTATTTTTTAGTAGATTTATTTTCTCGAATTTCACGCTCCTACCTCAAACGGCTGGTGAGATATGGCAAATGTTCTAAAATTTTCGACCCCCCCCCCTTTTAACACTCTTTTTGGGGGAATTTCTAAAGTCGCTGAAATATGTGCTTAATAATTTTTTTAGTTGATTTATATTCTGAAATTTCTCGCTTCTAGCTAAAACGGCTGGTGAGATATGGCAAATGTTCTAAAATTTTCGACCCCCCTTTTAACCCCATTTTTTGGGGGGGGGGGAATTTCCAAAATCGCTGAAGTACGTGCTTAATTGTTTTTTAAGTAGATTTATTTTCAGGAATTTCACGCTCCTAACTAAGATGGCTGCTGAGATATGGCCACATGCTTTAAAATTTTCGACACCCCCCCGTCCTTTTAACTCCTTTAGGGGGGTGGGGGGGTAAAATCCGTCCTTAGTGCTCTTTCCCCCCAATTTGCATGCTTCTAGGTTCAGTAGTTTGGGCTGGGCCTTTTACATATGGAGATAAAGATTAAAAACTATCTCAAACGATTCCCTCCCCCCATAGGCCGTAATGTAATGTAATTCTTTTGAGTGTTCCTAGAA
Organism: Maratus speciosus; assembly: GCA_963932465.1. Lineage (NCBI taxonomy): Eukaryota > Metazoa > Arthropoda > Arachnida > Araneae > Salticidae > Maratus > Maratus speciosus. The sequence goes on along the minus strand of OZ010800.1, from coordinate 360,538,007 downwards.
TCCCCCACTTCCACCCGCCGCGATCAAACTGCCTTACTAACAGCAGGAGACCAAGGGCTATCTAACCACACCAACCGCGTGTGGGTGGCAGTAGGTGTTCATGGAGAAAAGTTCGTCTTTACCCACACACAAAAGACTTTTATATACACTAGGGGATCGTAGGTGGGCTCCCCGGGTTAAGAGGCCACTTCAGTCAAATGAAAAGACGCATTCGCTAATGCTAATCCTATGGAAGAAATTTATAAAGATATCTCGGTCGCATTTTAATATTTTTAAATGATTTCTTTTGCATTGGATAGTTGAGAGCGATCTGTATGCAGGCCGTTTTTTACTTTTTCGATTTTGAATGCAGATATTTTTTATGAGGATGCTTTTACTTTCGAAACCGGTTCCGAAAATGAAGATTTCCTCATAAGAAATACCTGTAAACAAAATCGAAAAAGTAAATAACGGCATTTGTACAGATCGATCTCAACTATTCAATGCAAAAGAAATCATTTAAAAATATTGAAATGCGACCGAGATATCTTTATAAATTTCTTCCATAGGATTAGCATTGGCGAACGTGTCTTTTCGTTTGACTGAAGTAGCCTCTTAAAGAATATAGGTGAAAACATTTTTTAAAATTGAAAACTAATATTTTTTTATGTGCAATAAATTTTTTAGATTACCCACTTACATTAAAAAAGCATTTTTCATATGGAAAATACGAATTATACAATCAAATAATTTTTTGAAATTTATCAAAAGCGATATTTTCTCATTAGCCGCATGCTAAGAGTTATTTGACCAAGATTTTGCTTCTTATGGCATTCTTTTATATTCTGATAATTTCAGAGCTTATACATGTGTGTTAAATTTGTGTTTTATTTATTTATTCACAGGGAAGATTTTTAATGGATATTAGCCGTAAGAAAATGATGAACTCTTTATTTTGTTTAAAGGGCAAACGTAATCGAGCTCCGCGCGATATAGATAAATTAAAAAAATATTTCATGCTTTAAGATTGTTTTAAAACCATAGAACTGAGATGAACTTTGCAAACAAATTCCATTTGAAAAAAAAAATCCTATTTAGTGATCTAAAAATTTAAATTGTACGATTACAAATATGATATATTTTTTTTTTTCAATATTATTCTTTTATTTGGTTATAAAGAAGTATTAATTTCGTTAATTTGCCATTCACAAATATGTTAGATTGGTGGGGTTTTTTTAATATTCTTCTTTTATTTGTTTATAAAGGAAGTATTAATTTCGTTATGCAAATATAGTCAGAAACAAATGCTGAAAAATGTTTGTTGCTTTATGTGCAAAATGTTTATTATTATTATGTATTGAAGCCGGCACGTGATAAGATAAACTTAAAATAAAATCATGCTTAAAAATTATTTTAGAAAATATAATACATCAGTCAATTAAGATACAGTTTTTAAACAAATTGCATTTGAAAGAGAATTTTTTTCCCTATGCGAAGAAAATTGAATATGTATGATGGTCAAAGGATTAAAAAATTACAGTAGCAAAAATTTCAAGACCGAAATTTGATCGTGAAGCGAGCATTGACATCAGCGTTACGCACAGATACGCTTGTTCTTTATAATATAGATAGATACTTAATCAGTAAAATATAATAAAGATCGGTTATTAGGATGTGGTTATCAATTGAGGCTCTTATGCTTGGGATTCCGGAATACAAAACAGCAATTTTCACCTTCTCAAAATTTGCATACGCACTTCTTATAACCATATTCATCATTTTTTAAAAATTTGTATTTTGTTTGATCATTTAAAAATCATTTTAACTCAAAACTTGAATTCACGATTGTCAGCAACATCTTTTATGTGAACAGACGCACTCTTTACTTGAGATTCTAATCTCAATTCCGGAGAGTAAATATTTCCGTAATTTATGTTTTTTAGACGCATTTGTGTTAAAATGTTTAGTTTTATCTAGGAAAATAATCTTTATCTTTTAAATATGACTTCATTTTCACTTAAATAAGCATTTCGCCTAGTGTCTGAAACCTAGTATCAGTACACATGCGGAAGGAAAAACAATATAGAAAATTTATGAGGAAAAATGCGTGTTTTCAAAAGCAGTATGTCATTTTACGTTATTATGCCCCTAATATAATATTCTGCTGATAATGGGATTTGCGACACTAAACCCTATACAACAATTTTTATCAACAATTTTGAAATTTTATCAGAAAATAGCATAATAAAGATAAAAATACCTCATTATTTCTTTCTCTCTTGTCTACAATAATGAAAGCTATTTAATTTTCACCATTTTGAAGAAATTTCATAAAATGCTTTTAAAATTAAAATATAAAAGTAGGGATATTAAAAAAAAACAGATAGTTTGATTACATCTACAAATGAAGAGCTTTCAGTTAAATATATATATTAGTAAAATTGGTTCAGCAGAAAGATCAGGGCAGATGACTAAAAAACACAGTTGTGTTTTAAACATATAGATTATATAAAATTAGGAAAAATTAAATTATTCAAATTATGCTATTTTGATAAAATTATAGTAGAATGACCCAAAGGATAGCATTAAAATTTTATTATTCGAGAGAATTTTGGACAAAAATTTCAAGGACATAATATTATTTTAAACCACGAATTATTTGTTAACTTGTCTAACTCGGCGAAGCAAATCCATGCAGGCGAGAATCATCAATTTCTGTAATATAAATCGCTATTATTTGCATGTCACCTCTCTTTTATAAAGACACTCTAAAGTTTTTAAAAAATTGCGTTTTATCAGTGTGTGATTTCGATTACATTATTTTCAAAAGTGAAGCATTTTCACCTGTGAAGAATTTCAAAGCAGCTGGGCTGCGAAAATGACGCGATTCTATAAAACATAATTTCAAATTGTTGCCTTTCGCAAAATGACGTATGCATTACGCACAGATATGTTTGTCCTTTATAATATAGATTGCAAAACCAAAATTTTATTTTAAATTTCAAATTGTTGCCATTCGCAAAATGACGTATGCGTTACGCACAGATATGTTTGTCCTTTATAATATAGATATATTTATTTTTAGGCTTTCAAAATTTTTATTATTGCAATTTCACAGCCATTTCAACTACTGTGGCGAGCGCTTATTAGTGCATCGTTAAATCCATTGTTGTCTCAACTCGTAATACAATTCTACGTGTCACAGAAAATGTTTGGTAATGTATCACCTGTGGCAGGCTAACGGAAAATGTCTGACTATTAAAGTATCAATTTATAATGAAGTTCTAAACATGTTAAAATGTATTGCCATCGAAAACACACCTGTGAACGTAATTTTTATAATTCTTAGCTTATCGGGAAGCGGGTTAAAAATCAATTACAAAGTTCCATCTTTACATACAAAAAACAGGTTTAGTTAAATAAAGGTCTGTAAAAATACACTTCAGAGGCAAAATCTAAAAGACAATACTGAATGCATAGTTTTGCACACTAAAAAAGGGGGAAAAATCCATGAAGAAACAGAAAATGTACTGGCAGCAAAGTTGCTGTATATTCTCTGTTGATTCACAAAACTTCCGTTTTGCCTTTTCGCTATTTTCAAGATGGAAATTTCCCGCTATTCGAAGCAGAAATTTTCAACTGGTATTGCATATCATAACAGCTTTTTATCGCTTTACCTTCCTCGAATTCAAACTTCGGTACTTGGCATTAGAGGATGAATGATCTACCCCTTACCACCTGCCACGTCGAATGACTTGATTATAGACCAAAACATCAACTACGGAAATTTAACTAGAAGTTTCAAGTTTCTCCGGAATGAAAAAGAAGATTTCCATTTGTTGTCTTTGAAGGAACATTTTTGTTTTTAGTACTAGGGGGCTCGGCCCCTACGAGCTACGTTCGCCAACCCCCCGTCCAGACACCGCAGACTCTAAATGTACGCTAATGAGATCGGCTTTAAAAAGATTTCGAAAGATTGAATTATAATTTAAAAAACACTGGCTATGTCCCTATAAACGGATTTCTATTCATTTCTCTTTGATTGGGGAAATTTTAACGCCAAATCCGCTGCGGTACTACTTGATTATCCCGTCGATTAATTTTGCCAAATTATATAAATCGCCAAAGCACTCGCCAAATTATACAAATTGACATAATTTTTATTTTAAATAACGAAAGAACAAATAAATTAGTACAACATTAATAAAAATGCAAATAAAACGTCGAAATAAAAATAACTTGATGACGTAGACACGTGTAACAACATTTCAAAATAAGCTAATATAAAAGGAATTAAGTAAACAGAATCTTTGTCTCCCGGTATTTTTTAACAAAGCGAAAAGAAAGTTCTTTTAAATGAGATATTTTAAATTAGTCGTTTTTAATCTGACGTAATTTTGACCAAACTATTCTTTCTCTTTTTAATATTCACGTGAAAATACTTGTGTTAGAAATTAAATATTATTTGCGCTTTCCTAACAAAAATAGTTGAAAAGTATCCTCTCAAAATATCAAAAAAATATCTAGCGCAATTTCTAAATTTAAACCGTTTTGCAATATTATTTTGTGTTCATTTTATGTAATAACTGTAATGTGACGTAAATATGACGTAATTTCTCCTATTTAAGACTTCTAACGCCTGTTAATAAATTTATTGCTTTACAAATTCCTTTCTCTCTTAAAATTCACGTGTAATTATAGTTTTTATGACATAATTTTTAATAAGTTCCTGCTTTTTGTACATAATTATTTAATTCTAATTCCAAATGTTTTTTTCTGTTTATAATAGTCACGTGTGAATAAATTTTTAATTTATTTACACGTATAATTTTTTTTTTTTTTTAAAGCAAACATTATTGCTTCCACTGTTCATACAGTTGGCAACAGTTTAAATTAATATCACTTTCTAAAATCTGTTAAAAATATCTCTAGAAATGCTGAAAATCTGAATTTAAAATAGAGATAAAACCTCAAAAAATGAGTCAAAATAAAAAAAATTAATGCAATCTGCACTCCGGCAAATTCTAACGCATAAAATGATCTAAAAATGATTAAATTCCTATGAACCGTTTTTGCTCCTATAAAACATTTTTAGTGGAACGATTTTGTCCAACTTTAGCATTAAATATCTCTTAAAATAATTCTTCGATCTGAAAACTGTCTGCATCAGCGTGTTTATCAAACATTTCTGTATAATACTACCGATTTTAATATTTTTGTATGCATTATGTTTCTTAATATGAACGAAGAAAGACCTCCGGTCACAAAAAATTCAAAACCGGCGGCGGTGACAGCGGAAGTTACTTTTTTTTAGAATAGAGAGATTCAGGAGTAGGGATAAAAAGGAAACTTTCCCTGTATTCCGGTAAAACGTATGATTTCCACTCAAAATAAAAAGTTTCCGTTAACAGACAGAAATTTCACATAAAATCACTCGTATATATATATATTCAGCATAGTGTTTAATACTGTGTCACTCATATTCATGGCAGGGTAACTTTTTTGATTTCATTTAAATTTTAAATACGAGATAGGTAATTAAAAATTTTAAATTAGAGGCAAACAAAAGCGGTTGGGGCTTTCATGAAGCTTGGACCATAAATATGTATTACTTTACTTATTTTACAGTGCGAATTTCGCCTAGTTGGCTAATCAGCGTGCTGTTGAAATTGTCTTTTGCAACTTTTTAAACACCAAATTTGATGGTATTTAGCTGAAAAGGAAGGTCTCCTTACTGGGCGTACTCAGAATATTTAGAAAAAAAAAAAATACTGATTAAACTACTTATGTATGTAATAAAGGAACAGTCAAATTTAGCGGCGGGATTACAGTAGAAAGTCTGTAAAAAGATAAAATATTTTCGAGTATTTGGTGCGAAAAGACGAAAGCGTCATGCGATTTGGCGAGCAACACTTTTTCTCGCCAAAAGCAAACGATTTTAATGCATCTGAAAATTGCTTGTTAATTAATTTTTAGAATGCGTATAAATAGTATTTAATGAATTTAAACTTAAAAAATGAGAGAGTTTAATGCATATATTTTTTTGTATTACATATGTATGTTGCTTGTTGCTGCAGTTATTTAATTTTATCCTGTTAAAATATTTTCATATTGAAAAATATATTTTCATATATTTAAGCGTTTTCCAAAATAAAGGCCAGATGAAGAATGCTGCATTTATACATTTCACTGTTGGAGTTATTTTTGTTTCCATGGCAACAAAATTGAATCGAGAGTGCTCAATTGGACTAAATTTTGAGACTGAAACAATTTTAATTAATTTAAATTTTGTTTTAATTTATAAAATTTCCTAGTTAACTTTCATAAGAATGTATATATGACAAAACTATAGTTAAAACAAAGTAAAACCGACAAACTAAAGTTATTTAAATTAAATTTATTTAAATAAGTTCAACATAAAACCTTTTTACCTTAAAGAGTAGTTGACATAAAGTATTTTTTGAAATTTTATTCCATTGCCAACCGGTGATAAATCGCCAAATAACGAAATTTTCATTTTTTTTTTACGCACATTCTATCGAGTTTCCACCGAAATTTTTTTATAAACATATCTATCCTCATGAGAAGAACGTTCTATAATTTTTTCAGATTTTACGGAGTATGCTCGCATGCAGACCTTCCTTCAAGTATCACCTGATTTGGCGCTAATTGGGCACGTGTGCGCAAGCGTACTTGATTGCGTGTGGTGGCTTACGCGCATTCCTACGTATGTGAGTTATACGAGCGTATACGAGTGCGTATACGAACTTTATAAAAACATGTATCATCGTAGGAAAATTATACACCATAATGGATTGTTAAATCTCTCTTCTTTTTCTGTTTTAACATAATGATATCATCGTGTAATGAGATAATAAAATGACGCCAGCGTTGATAACAAAAATATATACTTGTGCTCCAAATAACACATAAATTGTTTAGCATTCAGTCATTGATGATACTTAGTTTTGTAATTACAGCAGTAAATTTAGGCTAATGTCAGACTAACGTCTTTTTTCCTTACGTATTATCCCTACACAATGCTAGCGGCGTTTTGTAGGGATAATACGTAAGGAATAAAAGCGTGCAAAAAGACGTCTGTTTGACATTAGCCTTAGGCAAGTCACACACTAAGGCGGCACATTCAACATGTTGCTTCAATTCGCTGGAAAAACTGGTTTAAAACAGGTCTGAAACAACTTCGTTCTTTGTTTCTGCGCTTCATGTTGCGTTTCATGTCGCTCTGTCGTCTCAATGTGGGATATGCCTTATGACCGCGATTTGCCTTTCAGTCATGAAGTTAAGATTAACTATCTGTTATATTCTGTTACATGACAAGTGAATTTTTATTGTAACTACATATTTGTTTTATGATATTGAGTTAGAAATGCTCAGTTACGCAATACTGTTCTGTTTATTTGTACCTAATATTTAACAAGGAAATTAATTTAGCTATCAATGTTTCTTTGTTTTTTTCTGTTTTCTTTTTTGAATAAAGAATTCATATTATATTGAATTATAATGCAATTTATTTAAGGATGAGATGTTACTCATTGATATTTATCACTCTCATTAATATTTATGAATTTAAACTCACACTATCTTTTGCATAGAAAATACAATAAATATTTCAATTTATTTTAGGTTATGGCAACATCGCACCCAAAACAGATACAGGAAAGATAGTAACAATATTATATGCTATAATAGGTATACCACTACTTCTACTTTGCCTCTCAAACATTGGAGATGCCATGGCACACTCTTTCAGATTCATCTATTGGAAAGTTTGCTGTTATTTATGTTCGAATCCCAAATCACAAACGAGGAAAATTCGATCAAGCAGATCCAACCGCTATTTAGCTGAGCACAGAACACTGCAGAATAGTGACAGCGTAAGAGACTTGGATCCTCTGGGACGCAGGATGTACGGTGGACCAACGGACACCTTTGATAGACAAAGATCTTACACGTCTCCTGGAGCTATGAATCAATCTTTGAGTCGAAATCATTCTTACTATTCCCCGACTGAGGTAAGCCACAGGCAAATAAAAATAATATTACTCTCAGAATATGAAAGGATGATTTCCCTCTAGTTTTGATATACTATTTTATATGTGTTTTGCAGATCTATAAATATATTCTTGTGTCGAAATTCCTACAAACAAAAAATAGAGCTATCAGCATTTATAGAAACATTAGCAAATGAAAGAATAATTTTTTATCATATGAAAGAATTCTTTTCGGGCAATTTTGGTCATGTTTGATCTACTATTTTGCATATGTTTCAACCAGCTACCTAGTACATAAAAGAATCATTTTCTGTCACTTTGATCTGTTTGATCCATTGTTTTGTATGTTTCCTCGAGCTTTGAATAATTTCTTGAGTCGAAATCGCTCCTTTTAATCTACGATAGTGGTAATCCACAGGTAAACAAAAATTGAGTTAACATTTCTCGAAATCCCTACCGTATGAAAGAATATTTTCCCTCTCAGTCTTGTTTGTTTGATCCACAATCGTATAACGTTATAAATGTACATTTCTCGAAATTCCTAGAGTATGGAAGACAAATTTTCCTCTTATTCTTGTTTGTTTGATCCACAATTATTGCAGATTACCCCGACCTAGGATTCAATCCGTAAGTCGAAATGTTGTCTATTATTCTACAACTGAAGCTTATTTCAGTTGTAGAATACACAAATAGTTATAAAATACACAAATAAAAAAAGGCAATATTTCTGTAACTATACTATTACCATAGATGCCAATATCTCTTAATTATTCTGGAGTCTTGTTCAAGCCAAATATGTTCCCAACCGGAAATTTTATTTAAAAAACGATTTTAAAATGAAATCCAATAAGTACCATGTTGAAAGAAGACACACTTTCTTATAAATACTTTCCGGTTTTAAACTTGTTAGTCTTGCATAAGACTCCGGAATAATTAAGAGATGTTGTCATCTATACTATTACATAAAAGAATCGTCTTGATTCACTTTAATCTTGTTTGATCCACTATTTTGTATGTTTCTTCGAATTTTGAATCTTTCCTTGAGTCAAAATCCTTCATTTTATTCTCCGACAGGTCCACTGACAAACAAAACTAATTACCAACATCTCTCGAAATCTCTACCGTGTCGTTTGCTTTTCCTTCAATTTTTGTCTTGTTCGTTTGATCCACTATTTTGCATAAGTTTCCCCGAGCGATGAATCTATTCTTAAGTGGAAATCATCCCTATTATTCTCCAAATGAGGTAAGCCACACATAAATAAAAATAAAAGCAACATTTCTCGAATTACTAGTACATAAAAGATTTATTTTTCTTCATTTAGATCTTGTTTAATCCACTATTTTGTATACTTCCTCGTGCTTTGAATCATTCCTTAAGTCGAAATCATCCCTTTTATTCTACAATTTAGGTAAGACACAAACAAATAAAAATGAAAGCAATATCTCTGTAAATACTAGATCCCAAAAAATCCTTCATTTAGATCTTGTTTAATCTACTATTTTGTATACTTCTTCATACTTTATATCATTCCTTAAGTCAAAATCATCCCTTTTATCCTCCTATTGACGTAAGACACAAACAAATAAAAATGAAAGCAACATCTCTGTAAATACTAGATCATAATTTTTCTCCTTCAATTTGATCTTGTTTGATCCGCTATTTTGTATGTTTCCTCGAGATTTGAACCATTCCTTGAGTCGAAATCGTTCCTATTATTTTTAGACCAATAAGAGCCAATTATTTGAGACCAATAGAAGTAATCCACAGACAAACAAAAAAAGAGCTGTCAACACTTCTTGAAATCTCTACGGTATGAAAAAATGCTTTTCCTGCAATTTTGGTCTTTTTTGTCCGATCCACTATTTTGTACATGTTTCCTCGAGCTGTAAATCAAATCATTCCCATTATCTTCCAACTGAAGTAAGCGGCACCAAAATAAATAAATAAATAAAAAATAAAATTAAATAAATGAAAATAAATAAAAGCAACATCTCTGTAAATACTAGATGATAATTTTTCTTCTTCAATTTGATGTTGTTTGATCCGCTATTTTGTATGTTTCCTCGAGATTTGAACCATTCCTTGAGTCAAAATCATTCCTATTATTTTTAGACCAATAAGAACCAGTTATTTGAGACCAATAGAAGTAATCCACAGACAAACAAAAATAGAGCTGTTAACACTTCTTGAAATCTCTACGGTATGAAAAAATGCTTTTCCTGCAATTTTGGTCTTGTTTGTCTGATCCACTATTTTGTACATGTTTCCTCGAGCTGTAAATCAAATCATTCCCATTATCTTCCAACTGAAGTAAGCGACACCAAAATAAATAAATAAATAAATAAATAAATAATTAAATTAAACAAATGAAAATAAATAAAAGCAACATCTCTGTAAATACTAGATCATAATTTTTCTTCTTCAATTTGATCTTGTTTGATCCGCTATTTTGTATGTTTCCTCGAGATTTGAACCATTCCTTGAGTCGAAATCGTTCCTATTATTTTTAGACCAATAAGAACCAGTTATTTGAGACCAATAGAAGTAATCCACAGACAAACAAAAATAGAGCTGTCAACACTTCTTGAAATCTCTACGGTATGAAAAAATGCTTTTCCTGCAATTTTGGTCTTGTTTGTTTGATCCACTATTTTGTATATGTTTCCTCGAGCTGTAAATCAAATCATTCCCATTATATTCCAACTGAAGTGAGCGACACAAAAATAAATAAATAAATAAATAAATAAGTAAAAAATTAAATTAAATAAATGAAAATAAATAAAAGCAACATTTCTGGAAACACTATCTATATTATAAAGGACAAACATATCTGTGCGTAACGCATACGTCATTCTGCGAATGGCAACACTTTGAAATTTAAAATGAAATTTCGATTTTGCAATTTTCGTTAAGGCAAACTTTTAAACTTCTAAACATCGTACAGTTTCAATTTTTACACCGTCGTATAGGGAAAAAAATTTACTTTTAAATGCAATTTGTTTGAAAGCTCTATCTCAATTTATTTTTGAGATATTAATTTTTTTATAGATTTTTGTACCAATTTTGTAATTGTGGCAACTGAAGTACTCAATTTCTATTAAAAGAAAAGGGAAATTAGTCATGGTTTATTTATTTTTATTGATTATATCTTTATTGATGCCATTTTCATATTACAAATAAAAGCAACTTTTTCTAATTTTTGAACAGAAAATGACATCAGCCATTAAAAAACACGCATTATTCTTCATAAATCAAAAGATTGAAGAAGATATTTCAATATTTTTACATTACGCTGATACTGAGTTTGAGACGCTAGGCAAAAGGATTCAGTGAGTAAAAATGATGTCATATTTAAAACAAAACGATCATTTCCTTTGATAAAACTAAATATTTGACCAATACTAAATGGCCAATACTATGGCAACTAAAGGCAAATTTCTGAATGGTAAGTTTTTGCGGGTACTGAGATTAGAACTTAAAATTTGTGCGAATGTTTACATGAAAAGTTGTATCGGACAAACGTGACTTTAAGTTTGGAAATACATTTATTAATAATGTATTGTGTGTTAAAATACTTTTAAATTGTGATTTGAGTGGTGCATATGTAAATTTTGAGAATGTGAAAATAACGTACAGTTTGGATTTTATGGGGGGAAATTTTATGTGACAAAGCGAAATCCTTTTTACTGATTTTTCATCCCGTAAAAACAAACATAAGAGCCTCAATCGATAACTTCAACATAATTACTGATCTTGATTACGTATTCTAATACAGTTTAATTTTTCAATAATTTAAGCAGTTGAAGTTTGTGGAAATAATATTTTGGTAATTTTAGGTTAAAAACATTATCTATTTTAAGAGTTAGACAACCAATGCAAGATGAATTTTTTATTGTAATTATTTTTGTAGGTTTATTATAAATTCGATCTGACAGTTCCTTTCTAACATTTTAGTTCGTCGAATTTCGACGGGTTTCAACTCGTATTGTATAAAAGAATAATTTTCTTTGACTTTGATCCGCTATTTTGTATGTTTCCCTGCGCTTTGAAACATTCTTTGAGTCGAAATTGTTCCTAGTATTCTTCGACTGAGGTAATCCCCGTAGACAAACAAAAATAGAGATATCAACACTTCTTAAGTAGTACGCTGTGGCCATCACAAAACTTTCTTTCGTATTATTTTAATGTATTAAATAGCACTATACAGTGCGTGTAAAAACTTTAAGAACATTAAAAAAAAAAAAAAAAAAAAATTGATACATTTCAAATCAAATAAAGAAAAGTTTATAATAATGTGTATCATAAAGTTGGAAAGCTAATAAGTCAACAAAATTCATCTATAAGTATTTTATTACGAAAATAAAGTAATTGTACAAAAAAAACACACTATTTTTGCCTTTGTCAAAACTTTAAAGACAGCAAAATAAAAACAATACAGTAACGAAGAAACAAATAATTAATATATTATACACCCATCATTGCATTTAATGACTGCAAAAAGTTTATCTTTCATGGACATTATTAATTTTTGGCACAATTTGGAACTGGTTTTGTAACATTCATCTTCAATCGTAGATCTGAGTTCTGATGCTGAGGAAAAATATCTTCTATTTTTATGAACGTCTTGCTCGATCTCCCCATAAGTTCTCGATATGGTTTAGATCAGGACTTCTGGGTGACCATTGCAAAACTTCAACATTTTTCTTCTAGAACCAGAGCTTTGTCTCACGGCTTGCATTGACAGGTGCATTATTGTGCTGATAAATCCATTTTTCTCCTCTCAGAAGTATTTCAACGGGTGAAAGAAATGGAGTTTTGAATAAAGAGTAGGAGACATATAGTGTACTGCCTACCAGTTGCGAGTGAAGTTACCAAAGACTTTTAAGATACATAGACCGGCAATTCCCATTCAAAAGCATGCGAAATCATGGCAGCCATCTGAAGTAAATTGAAACACCTGAACCGCGAGGTTTGTACGTCAACTGTGGTTATTTACCATTAAGTGCTATGGCTAGAATGAGAGTAAAAAATAATTTTTATCAATATATATGAAGTTTATGGCATATTTTTTTACATGAAGCTATTTTTTATACCTAAATATGCGTTATAAATATTGAATTTTCAGAAATAAAGTTAAATAAGGCGATTTATTAATAATTTTATGGATGGTATGCTTGAAAAAGAGTATCTAATTTTAACATGCCTTATAAACCTAAATACAGGCGAAATTTATATGGAAACAGATTGCTAAAGATTATAATTCCACCTTTTTTTAAGTTTGACTTACAAAAGTAACTGGTAGAGAAGTTTAGATTAAAGGTAGCAACTGTAGCATAATATAGTAATTTACAAAATTTTAAATTACTTGTAAAGAAATCTACGTTTTTTAAACTAATTTTTATGCAAAAAGGTAATTAAAAAAGTGCATATTAACGAAAGTAACACTATATTTTTATCCTTGGAGGATGTTTATTTAAATACTTACTTGCTATACGAAAAAAACAAAAAAAAAATGATGAATAATAAGGTTTTTTTTTTAAAGGCCTAAATGAAATAGGGTAGACTTATACTTAATGATCCGCAATGAAAAAATACGCTGATAAAAGCATTTTTTAGGTAAATTAAAATATAAAACATATATACTGCCGTACAACAGCTGCGATCAAAAATCCTCAGTTAAACTGACAGTTTGCCGGTCTATGCATCTTCAAAGTCTTTGGAAGCAACTGAGGAGGTTGTCACAAGATGGCGGATGATTTTTTAAAAATCGGATAAACAATTTCTGATAACCGCCGAAGCAAACTCGCACCAGTAAATTTTGAATAGAAAAATTTACCTATTTTAGTGGCTTTTTTCATATAAAAATTCTCTCACAGATATGGTTAAAATTTCTATTTGTTTTTACTGGCGGCAGTTTGGCAGGGCATTATAATCATTTTCACTAACACTGACAAGTGGTTGCTTAGGTTGTCACAGTATGGCGGAAACGCAGAGCCTGACTACCGTCGAAGTAAACTCCCCCCAGTAAAAATGAATATCTGTTTTTGCCATTATTCACGACTGAAATTTTGCATTAAAAAGACGTTTAAAGAAGGAGAAAATTTCTATTTAAATTTATTGGTGGGAGTTTGACCTGGCGATAATAAAATCCTTCCAAAACGGTTACAATTGTAGCTTCACTATTTTAAAGATATGTCAGTTCCTCTTTATTAATAGTTCCATGGTGAAAGATGGTCAGAAAGTGATTTTAGATGTGTCTTTGAATTAATTTTTCCTGAAGGAAATTCAAGTGACCCCACGACATTGAACGAAAAACAGCCCCATGATATAATGGATCAGCCACCTAACTGACGTTTGGAGAAATTTTTTTTTTCAAATCATGCCAGCAATATTTCTAGCCGCTAGGACCATCTAAGTTCCATTTATTTTCATCGAAGAAAATAACCTGTAGCCATTTGTCGTCTCAAGTCATCACTTGTCTGGCTGGATTTTGTGACTAGTCCAAAGCGATATAAGTAAGCATACAAACTTAATACTGGAATCGGGCGTAAATTAACACAGTTGCGCCATCTTGTGGGCGGGGTGATAATCCACATACGCGGGCTTTTAGTGTGACGTCATATATGACAGGATATCTACCTTCTGCGCATATTTCCTAAATCTTTAGTCACTCATGGAACTGAATTTTGTTTACGACATTTATTGCAAAATAATGGCCTTAGCGAGAGGGGCGTCCAGATGCACTTGACACCACGAAGTTTTCTTCGCCTTGTCAGAGACATTTCAGCTATTAATCATCTTCCTATAGTTTAACCCCGTCCGCTACGTGGCGTGCGACCTTGATTGATGTGGACTTGATTGTGGTCCTTTAATCTCGCGGTTACCTCTCCCATTTAACCCGGGAGAACTCGCTAGTGAGAATGCCCAATTGCTTTTCTTTTACTTTACATTCATATAATATCAACTTTTTTTGGTTGGCTTAGTACTTTTATTCACAAAATAGGTAAAATAATTGTAAAACTTTTTGAAATTTTAATTAAAATGAAAAATGATTTAAATAAGTCTTAAAAAAGTACGACTGTGAGAGAAAATCTCATGCAGCGAGTTCTCCCGGGTTAAGATAGGACGCTTACTTATATCGCTTTGTGGCTAGTCAATAAAGAGGGTTTACTTAAAGGACACCACTTTTTTATAGAAATGTTACATATAATTATTATCATTCCCAGCAAAGAAAGAAACAGTGGGCCATCAGCTGGAAAAAAGATGGCAGCCAGCACTGCCATCAGCGGTAAAGTGCAATGGTGCCATTACTTAAACCTGTCAAAAAGGTGTCCGTGCTGAATGCAGCTGGCCCATCAGTGATGGCCAACAGCAGGCCAGCATTGGTATGCCATCAAATTACTCCAATCCGACGTTTGTCCTGCAGTGCTGGCACCTATCCCACTGCTACTCCTTTGCTGGCCCAGCACTTTCCCTTACAAAAATTTCTTATAGAATTCTATAAAAAAACAAAGTATTATGGCTCTTTTTTCTATAAGCTAGTTTCATCAAGAGCTATAGAAATATCAGTAGAAGTGTCTATAACAGAAATGTCTATAGAAATATTTGAACTTGCAGAGGTTTCCATGTGGTCACCCTCCCAAGTAGTAGCCGCGTTCGATGCTGTTTGGTTTTCGTGATCGAACATGAACAAGTACTTTCAGCGCATGCTACGACCGCTCATAGTTTTCAAGTTCTCATTACACTATTTCAAGTTTGTTTCTTTTGTGATTTACGTTCCCAATCATTAAACTGGTATAGAAATTATTGCATTGTATAGAAATCCTATAGAGGAGGGTAGTACACAGTGAGACGAAAATTATTATTACTTAACAAATGGCAACGATTTTTATTTTTTTGAAAAATTTTTTGCTACAACTTTAAGCTACACAAATACGCTACATATTAATATATAAATGGTTTTTTAAAAGTTATTTATAAAAGCACAGAAGCAGCATAAAGGAGTATTGAAAATTGTCTCACTATGTACCACAAGTGTTACACAGTGAGACAATGTATATATTTTCATAAATCATACATTTTGATACTCTATCAATAATTTTCAGCAGTTTATGGCTTTTAATTAATATTTCTAGATTAAAAAAAATTTAAAAATATGAACCTCGGTTGGACAATGGCAGACATTGGGCTACCTTCATGCCAATTTTCAGCCTCTTACGTTTAGTAGATTTCACTAACCATCGCACGCCCTCCCCCCCCCCCCCCCCACACACACACAGAGAGATAGAGAGAGAGAAAAAAAAAACCTTCTTTTATTAATAAATAACTTTTTTTACGTCAGAACCGCATAGTAGATACACAATGAGGCACGTCTCACTGTGTACCACAACTGTATGTCTCACTGTGTACTTTCGTTACATTGTAACAAAATGGATGCCATATCTGTTTCATCATCAGTTTCATAGCTTTGAATGCTTGTGTCGTTTTGTCGACATAGTCTATTATTATTTATAGCTAGGTTTGGTTAAGTAAATATATGCTATAATGAAAGATCTAAACTCTAAAATGGACGTTTATGTAACTTTAACCCCTGTAAAATAAATAATTACTTACTATTTTGTTGGACGAGTAACCGAAGTGCCGAAACTCCATCCACGTGTTGCATAAGATGAGGTGGTTATGTGTGGGTGCCAGCTAGGAGAAAAAGTTATAACTATATGTCAAAATGGCTGTTGTCTCACCGTGTACCATGTCTCACTGTGCACTCCCCTACCCTATATTTTATACGATTTTTTTTATTATTGATTCTGAACTGTGTAAATTATGAAAACCGAAATCCTTTGTAACTTAGTAAAACCAGATTTAAGGAGAAAAAAAAGTGCGTTGAAATAAAGAATTTATTTATTTATTCATTCACTTATTTATTTTGTTGGTGGCAGTGGTGCTATATTATTTACAGTTTCAAAAAAAAATTAGCTTCATAGCTTAAATTGTGATAAGATATTCATTTCAGATTGGTGTTTAAATACTCAATGTCTTCGATATTCGCAACTCCACCTAGCGTAAGGGTTCCCAGCAATAATACGGCAAAAGTTCGTGCACTTCCATGTAGTGGTGGGGCAGCGCATGAGATAAAACGGAAGCCCACCAGAATTTTATCTGATGATTTCCAACAGCAAAGTTGACTGAAGCTGTCCTGCAGTGGTAGACCATTAGCCATCACTTCTCCATCATTGCCAGCACCTATCTTGATGCTGGCTAGCAATTCCCTCTTTGCTGGGTTTGTACGTTAAAAGTTTTCTGTATATTAATTTTTCTGACGTTTTCTATTGAGAGATTTGTTAATTTTATAATAACGCCAAAAGCAAGTAAACTGAATGATTATGAAAAGGATGCTGTTGAAAATCTTTTGTATTGTCAGGAACGAATTGTGTGTCTATTGCAAAAAAGATAGGAAGATCTAAAACAGTCACGATAATTTTTTACTTTCTTCTATCTTCAATAGAAGAAAGAATTGTAATCGAAATTTTTTTCGACTTCCGGTTTTCGACGGATTTATTACGCTTTAGGAGTCAGATATCTCAAAAAACATGTTTATACAAAATGTCTGTCTGTCAGTCCGTTTGTCCGTCTCTCCGTGTGTGGCCATTGTACCATCGAAAAGTGTATGAAATTATGAATAGAATTGAACCAAATTTTTTGTGTATGTTTTTGGCTATAGCCAGTAGGTCCTCCCTGAAGTTGAAAAAATTCTGCCGGAAGGGGTCGCTGTGATAGCGATTTTTGTGCCATTTTCTTTATTGTACCATCGACAAGTGCAAAAAGTTATGAATAGAATTGAACCAATTTTTTTGTGCATGTTTTTGGCTATGGCCAGCAAGTCCTCATTGAGTTTGGAAATATTCCGCGGGAAAGGGGCGCTGTGATAGCGATTTTTGTTTATTTTTTTCGATTTTTCGTAGTTATCTTGTCCATCGGCGGCTTGTGCAGCAACGGGAACTCGCGTTCTGCTAAGCCGGCTATTCGCAAACAGTTGATGACATCAAAATAAGGAAAAACTATTGTTTTTAATAAGTATCGTGATCTACATTAACTCGTTTTTACTCCGATTAATTGACTGAAGTAGAAATTTAAGCAGAAAATCAAAGCTGGTATAGTATTGAACTAATAATATTGAAGTATTAACATGTGTAACTACTTTTTGAAATATTAAGATGCATGAGATAGAAGAAAGTTTTGGGATTGGCACATCCAATTAGTTTAGGTTAAAAGATGAGTATGGGAAAAAACCGCTCGAAGCAGATTAAATGCCTTGTCACCCAGTGATGAAAGGAGAGGTTTAAAGTTAGCATCAACTGGAAAGTACTCAAGTAAAGAAATTTTATAAACGACTGGCCTCAAAATGTGAAAGTAAACAATCTGCAATACAATTAATCGATTTGGGAATTTTCGATACACAGCAAAATTGTGTAAACCAGGGGTGTAAAAATCTAGGCGCCTTAATAATCGCTTAAATTTTATTAGCATTCTTGCAAAAAACTTAGACGAAAAATGACGAATAAAATGTAGCGGTGAGAGACTGCCCGCTGGTGCGATTTTTACATCCCTATAAAATATATAAATGCTTTATGTAATACATAAATGCAAATATAAAAATGCTTTAAATACAAATTTATTTAAGGTCAAAAGTAATTATTACAATCTGAAGTATAAGTAGGCACAAAATTTTTTATTCTAGTTGCAAAATTTATTTTGTGATCCTGCGCGTAATCTGTTATAACTATTTTCTGCTGGTCAGATGTCTGACAGCTTGGAGCCCCCTGTAAATGCCGATTCTGCACCTTCCAATTTTTAAAATAGAGGAAATGAAAGAAAATTCTTAAATCTTTCATCCCAGTTAAAATTGTGTTTTAAAATCAAATACATTTTAAGATATTAAACGCTGAAAATGGTCCTTTTTTTTCATTTTTTTTCAATTTTAAGAGTCCTGAGACTCATTAAAAATCCAAAACGTTTCCAGCCATCACACGGCTGTCGTCCGTGGTTATTTAAATGTTGTTATTTTTCTTTGATCTTATTCGAGGATCGTCTAGAAAAGATCATTGCAATTTAAGGGTTATACGGCAGAAAAGATGCTAGATAAATGTATTCAAATTTCTAAAAAAGCAAGCTTTCATCTATTATACAGCAATTCTTTCTAAACTCCATGGATATCGTATGATAGTGCATCGTTAAGAGCTGCATCTTTATTATCAATTATTTCAATAGATTATCTTATAATGGCTTCCTGGTAATTATTTGTAGAAAGATAATCTTGGATTTATTAAAATTTACTCTTATATTATTTCGTACAAATAATTACCAGGAAGTCATTATAAGAGAATCTATTGAAATAATTGATAATAAAGATACAGCTTGTAACGATGCACTATCATACAATGTCCATGGAGTTTGCGAAGGAATTGCTGCATAATTGATGAAAGCTTGAGTTGTTCTAATTTGAATACATTTATCTGGCATCTTATCTGCCTTGCAACCCTCACATTACAATGATCTCTTCTAGACGATTCTCAAATAAGCGCTACTAAGGAAAACTAACAACATTTAAATAACCACTGACGACGGCCGCGTGATGGCTGAGAACGCACGGTGGGCGATTTAACGATTCTAGCTGCCCAAAATTATTTTTGGCATCAATACAGTCGCATCGCCACGAAATTAGAAAATGTTATTGATATTCACTATTGAATGTTAGGTATTGCAAAATGTAGCGTGTAGTAGTCATAATTTCGTTACAGGGACTTTCAAAAGTATTTCGTAACATTACGGCCTATGGGGAAAAATGGTTTGCGGTGGTTTTTAATGATGTTTCATAATTTCAAACACTTTAAAATTTACATACGTATCTATGAAGTGCACTACAAGATGATTGCGATAGAATATAGTATGTATAGCATTCATCGATCAGTTACAGGGACACTAAAAAGAATTATGCTACATTACGGTCTATAGAGAAAAATTGTTTTTGGTGTATTTTGTTCATGTTACACTATTTCAAAAGTATTTAAATTGATATATATCTCCGAGGTGCTCTCTAAAATGCTTACTATTTAATATGATGTGCATAGCATTCATCTTTCATATACAAGGGCACACAAAATAAATCAGTTATATTTCTCTCTATGAACAATAATTGCTGAAAGTGCGTTTTCTGTTGTGGAACACTTTTTTAAATTAAAAACAATTGTATACTATTTAGTGTGAATAAATTCTATAAATCATATACAGGGCTGCACAAAACATCTAAAGTACATTTCCTTTTATTGACGGAAATTGCTGAAAAGGAATTTTCAATTACACTCTCAAAAAAACTTTCTTAAATTCACGGAAATTCTACTGGCAGCAGTACTACCGGTATATTTCCGTGAATTTGCGAATATCCGTTTTTTCCTCCTCCGTTACAGGAGGTAAAATGTCCGTCAATTGAAGAAGAAACGGGGAATGAATGTGAAAACGCTAACACGCACGACGTTGGATTCGAACCAGCCATATCAGCGTTACGAGACGAATGCGCTAGCACTGAGCTATAGTTGTACAGTAGTGAAAAGCTTTTCGGTAAATCATCCACCGTAGAATGGTTTGGATTTTTAATGTATTTTAAAAGTATTGCTAATGTATTTTAAATAATTTTATATTATATGTATGCACTTACAAGTAATTTTAGTACATTTATTTGTGCTTTTTTATATGAATTTTAATTATTTATATTCTGTTAAGTGCAAACGGGTCAATCTTCTATCTTTCCACGTAGCGGGCTGCATTCCATAGAGATGTAGTATTTAAAAAGAATTATGCTTGAAAATTGTTTTATTACCAATAACATTTCTATAAATGGAGATACAGTTTTCAAACGAATTGCAATTGAAAGTACAATTTTTCCCCTATTCGACGATGTAAAATCTGGAAATTGTGCGATGTTTAGAAGTTAATAAATTTGCAAAAAAAAAAAAAAAAAAAAAAAAAAAAAAAAAAAAAAAAAAGCGAAATATATTTCTTAGGTTGTTGTCATCGTCAATATATTAAATCCGAATACCCATATACGGGGTGTTCCAAAAATGGCTGATGGATTTAAAAATTCAATAACCTGCAAATGGTAACAGATATTTAAAAAAAAAATTGCAGGAGGGTTATGTATGATGGTCAGGAGTTTTTTTACTGTGATTCTTGATTTTAGTTCGAATTACAAACAATGGATGGCGCTGCGAGAAATAGGTGCTAATTCGAGACTCAATTTTTTCGTACTTCGGGATCTATTCAAAACATTTTAATCTCCTTTTTTTCGCATGGGAGAAAAGAGAGGCTGAAAAATCGAGCCTGGATTTAGCACCTATTGCTTGAAGTGCCATCTGTCGCTGCTATTTGTAACTAAAACTGGGAATCGCAGCATAAAAACTCCTGACATCTTGCATAACACTCCTGCAAGAATTTTTTAAATATCTGTCACCGTTTGCAAGTTATTGAATTTTAAAATCAATCAGTCATTTTTGGGACACCCGGTACTTTATTGATTGCTAAAAGGTGTTAAATAAAAACTATAAAAAAAAAAAATCAGTAAAAGGTTTTTGTATATAAACTGTCTACACGTTTCGCCTTCACCAAAACCTTTTTCAAGACCAAATTGTCTTAAAAAAAGACTTTGATGAAGACGAAACATGTAGACAGTTTATGTATATATATTTTTTTACTGTTTTTATTTAGTATCTTTTAGCAATTAATGAAGCATGCCATCTTCATGATAACGCCAACATTACTCACGGACATGTTTTTGCTTTATAATATAGTTATTATTCAAACGCAGTTTCTTTGCGTAACTGTAAACTTTTCCCTGATGATATTGTCTCTTTTTAGGTGGAATTTTCAGACGCCCACAAGGTTCCCATTATATCCAATAAATACGCTCTCTATCCTATGGATAATGCAGATCTTCACCAACATCCCCTGCATTCATACCGTCATGGTAGTGCCATTGTTAGACAGCCTAACCGAATGCAAGAGCCCTTCTTACCTCTTACAGATGAATTGAGCTACGAAGCACCATCGTCCATGGAATCTGAAAAAGATGAAGACGATGAAGAAGAACAAGCAAGCGTCCCCATAATGCTGTGCATATCCATTGTCATTAGTTACATCTGTGGTGGTGCCACAATGTTTTCCTACTGGGAAGATTGGGATTTTGCAGATAGCTGTTATTTCTGTTTTATAACTTTGACCACGATAGGATTCGGTGACATGGTTCCAGGGACAGCTGTGTTATCAGAGGATGCACAGCTGGCGTTAGGGATGTGTTCTTTGTACTTGCTTTTCGGGATGGCTTTAATAGCCATGTCTTTCAATTTGGTACAGGAAGAAGTTACAAAATCAATGACTAGCATAGGGAAAAGAATCGGTATACTTTCAGACGAAGATGATGACGATGATGATATCTAAGTTGTTAATTCTAAAAATTGTTATTTTTTTTTTTAATATGAATAATTTGATTTTTTGAAGAGGAAAATTACTCTCTCCAAAGTTATTGCATTATGAATAAATAACTGAATTCTGTTCATTCCCTCTTCATTAATTAAATTTGTGGTGAGGAAATATTTTCACACTGGGAAAGATAGAATAACTCAGTCAGACAACTGCTATTACTTTTATATATATGTGACGATTCACACTAAAATCCGCTCGAAAGACTGTTCTGTTTTGAAAACATGATATCAACTTCAAGATCTCAACTCATGTTTATGTTGACAATATTACAGACTACAGACTAGTCGTTGTTGTAGCAACCGAGCGTGGTATTAGTTGTAAGATTCAGGAATAATCCCCAGTGAGTTTCTCCGGTAGCCGAAGACAGCCAGCGGTTTTCGTCAAAAACATTGTTTATTAGAAATGTGAAATCAACAAACTTGGTGGAAAGATTCTCAGTAATATCACAATATTCTATTTAAAAGATGATATAGCGTCTTGTGAACACTTTAACCACAACTGCATATTTTATTACCTTCCATAATTATATTTGATGATATTCTATGCAACAATTTACATCTTTATATATTAAGATTCCATAAAAATTCTACAACAAATTATACTTCCATAATGGATCCTTAAGCGGACTCTTCAGTCACGCGAACACTCTAGCTAACTAATGTTACACCTATGGACGGGTTGCAAATTCACAAACACTCAATGTCCCAGCGCTCTTAACGTCAACCGCTGTTGCCAAGCACTTTGGCGAGAAAATGAACTTCGACGCGCATGCGCGTGTTCTCATACAAATACGTTTGCAAAAATCTGAAGCTACTTTAATTTATCCATTCAACTGCGTATTTCTTGTTTGTGGAATACTTGCAAGAATACGAGTGCGAAATACTAAATCATTACTTTACCTTCTGAATAATCGTAATTGAACAAGTCAAATATTTAATATTATTGATCTGCTCTATAACTTTGTATTTTCCCCCTCCCAAGCTAAATTATTTATTTCTGTAGAGGTACGTAGTATGTGCTGCCATCTAGTACAAACATAAGTACTAAATACATTACAATAACAAGTCCTTATTTGATCCTCTGAATAATTATGATATGTATATGCATGTATATGTATATTGTGAATAAGTGAAATGTTTATTCTTATAGATCCGTTCTATAATATAAATAAGTAATATAAATATAAGTTATATTTATATAAGTATATATGTATATATATATTCCGCTTATAATATAAGTAATATAAATAATATATAATCCGCTCTTTTTAAATGATCACCATAAATAAATGAAAATTTACCATAATTATCTTACTTACTTGTTGCGCCTATGCTCAGATAAGTGCTTTGTTGCTGATTGATAATAAGTTAAAAATAGCTAGCAGGGGCGATCCAGGCAAAATTTGGGACCTATTTTGGGCACTTTCGAAAAAAAATCAATTTAATAAACCTCTTCACCAAGTTATTTTTAATAAAAATGGCCCCTTCACAAAATTTTGCTTAATAAAATAGGCCCCTTCACAAAGCTCATTTCATAAAAACATACCCTTCATTAATTATTTTTTTATTTTGCCAGATTTTAAAATGTGCATTTTGTAAACAAAACAAGTTCACTAGAAAACAAAACTTTACACAGGATGACTTAATGCCTTTATTATTAATTAATACTTTGTTCAAATTTGAGTAACCGGATTTCATCTTTCGTTGTAAAATTTATTTTTCCCAAAAAGATAAATAATTCACATAAATAACTTTTGCTTTTCACAAAATACCCCCCCCCCCCGAAAAAAAGCCTGCATAGCCTCCTGACCAGTAATGGAACCCCCCCCCCCCCCCCACACACACACAGAGACACTTTTAACTTTTCATAACTTTTCCATGCATGCTTCATAATCAAACCATTTAGGAAGCAGAAAATTTGCATTTTTTTTTCAAAGTGATAGAAAACTTTGAATTTTATATACTAATGGCCATTTATAAAATTGCATTTATTTCAAAGATTTTAGGATATTTTATCCATTTCTCCTTTTTATTATTTTTTTTCCATATTTGTCCATTAATGGAATGCTCAATTAATTTTCTTCTCTGTACGGCTATCAAATTTATTTAAAACTAATCAAAAATTTTACTTAATTAAGATGAATATCAAAAAGTAAAAACCTAAACATGATCATTACTTTATTATTGAATTTGTGCGATTATTGTAGTGCTGCTGTATTAATTTAGAATGTGCATCCTTGCTTTGTAGCGATAATCTTAATTATTCTAACAGCATCAATATTCGACTTAGTATAATCAATAATACAACTTGTGTAGACTGAATTAATCTGCGAAAGCTACAAAAAAAAAAAAAAAAAAAAAAAAAAAACTTTTTGAACTTTGTATCTAAAATATTCATATAAAGCGGATATAAATATTCTCACATGCAAATTTCGAACTACGATACTAAAAATAGACTGCAGCATGCATCTGCTTCATGCATGCATGCATCTGAATCATGCATGCATGCGTGTCAAAGTTCATTTTCTCGCCAACGCGCTTGGCAACACAGGTTGGCGTTAAGAGCGCTGGGACGTTGAGTGTTTGTGAATTTGCGGACGGGTTCGTTCCAAATTTCTCGTTTCAATTTGAATATTTTTAACGACTTTTTTTTCGTATAAGATGGTCGAATTCGATCTCTAATATGGCTGTTTTTTACTTTTTCGATTTTGATTGCAGTTTTTTTTTAACAAAGGTACTTTCATTTGGTTTCGAAAGTGAAAGTGCCTTTATTTAAGAAATCTGCAACCGAAATCGAAAAAGTAACAAATGGCGATATCAAACAACGACCCCGGTTATCCTATGCAAAGAAGAAAAAAAAGTTTAAAAATATTCGAATTCAAACGAGAAATTGAAAAATAACTCTGTTTAACAAGCGAGCATCTTCGTGCGACTGGAGAGAGCCCAGACCCCATCACACACAGAATACTATTCCACATATGCCGCGTGAATTTTGATGATAATAGAAAACATTAAAATAGCAAATAAAGCCTTTGTGCAAGAATATTAAAAAGTAGATAACTAACGTTTAAAAATGCACAAATAATACATAAAAAGCAGCAAACAGCTGTTTCGAATCTACTCGCGGGATTCTTCTTCAGTGCAAAATAGAGTACGGCACAGCGTGCTAGAAAAAGCAAGGCTGGACAAAATTCGAAACAGCTGTTTGCTGCTTTTAAGGATGTTCTCAAATCCAAGAGGGCAACTTTAAGACATAAGTTTTAATTTATTTTTGTTCGGAAATGCATGAAACTAGCAGGTGTTGTTGTTCAGAAACTATGTAATCGAGCTGTTTTTCCCTCTTTTTGCAAACGCAATAGATCTTTCAGAAAATAGTGTAAAAGTGGGTGTTTTGAACCGAATTTCCGCGCGAAAGTATAATAACCCCTCAAGAAAGTGTGAAAAACGTGTTTATCGCTTATAACTCAATAGGTAATTTATTTATCAAAAAATGGAAAACAGTTCGACTCCAAATCGCTTCCATGGTCAGCCTTTCCAATTTTATATCTTTCCGTTAAAAAATGAACTTGTAAATGTGTCAAAACGTTTCGCGTTTGTTGAGTAGAGCAATTGAGAACAGCCTAAATGTATATTGTGCATTTTTAAACGTTGGTTTTCTGCTTTTTAATGAAAAACATTATTTCTTAGAGCCTGATTGCCTAAGTGGAGCAGGATCACCAAATCACTGGGATCTCGTGTAGACCCTATTTGCTCCGTCTAGTGGGTTCACGCTAAGGAAACTTCCAATCCCCGGGCGTCAGTTTTTATCGATCTCAACACATGAACACAAAACCACGAAATGCCACACTGCGACAAGTACTTTTAACGTATCAACGCACCCGAGTATAATATAGCACCAAATTTTGTAAAAGATCTCATAACGCGTTTCTTTTATAATTAAAACTAATAGTCTTACAGCATAAACAGAATATTGTAAAATGGAGTGAATTTTGATACGGGAAAGCTAAGATGCTAAGCGTATAAACAATTAATATTTGATTTAGAGAAAGAAAAGAAAACGTATTTTAAGGTGTGCATAAGTAAATTAAACGGGATAAAATATAGAATACTGTAAGTTTCCTATTATCCGTCACTTACGAGACCGACGACGGTGTGGCAGATAATCGAGAGATTGTAAAAGATCGCTACTAAAATTGCATTTCTATTTGTTAGTTTATAAATAAGAATATTTAAACACTTTTTTTTTTAAATCTGTTGTGTACTTTCGTTAATAAAAAGCATAATTGATAACAAGAAATCAATGTATGGGACAAATTTGGGATTTTACAGAATAAATATTTAGTGCCTGTTTTCCTCCCAATCCCTTATACATTTTTTTTTGCATATTTTTTGCGCTTTTACTGCAGCAAGATTACAAATTCTGCGTAATAAACGTGCTTTGGGTGCAGTTGCTTGCCCTTGCATCTCAAACCATTTAATGCACTTACGCTCGTATTCACCAACTACTTCGACACCGAGTTACACCGAAAACCTCGGTCGAATGCTCAAACGGTATGCAACTTTAGCTCTGATTGGACGTCTCCCTGATAATATCCAATCAAATGTTATCGTGAATTTCATTTGAGCGTTCGACCGACGTTTTCTAGGTTGAGGTGGATGGTGAATACGAGAATTCTCTCTGAATTCAAAACATTTTGAACAATTTCTTCATCAAGAGCCTTAAGGCTCCTGTCTCTGCCGGCGAAGACACTCATGAGCTAATTCTAATCCTATGGGATTTGTCTAATATCTCGTTTACATTTCGACATTTTAAAATACTTTTTTTTTGCATTGAGATAGCCGAGGTCCGTCTCTACATCGCACCTTTTTTACTTTTTCGATTTTGGTCGCAAATATTTTTATAATGTTACTTTCAAAATTGTTCTGAAAATGAGTGTCATTCTAAAAAATATCTGCAACCAAAATCGAAAAAATAAAAAAGGTGCGATGTAAAGGCGGATCTCGGCTATCTAATGAAAAAAAAAAAAAAAAAAAATTAAAAATGTTGAAATGCAAACGAGATATTAGAAAAATCCCTCCCCATAGGATTAGCATTAGCTCGAGAGTGCCTTCGCCGGCAGGGACTTTGAAAATCGAAGAGCCTTATATCTTCATAACCAGTATCACTCTTGTTACAATTAAACCCGTCTGTGATTTTGTTTGCAGGAATATTTTCTAAGCATGGTACGTTTGACACTAATCATCACCAGGTGCTTCAGCATCATGTGTGCAAATTTAAGGGAGGGAGGGGGGGGGGATAGAGTTTAACCGAAGTTGGCGATTGATAGTGACGAATAACCAGAAGTTTTCTTATATATATATACATCATGACAGAATTCAAAAACTTAGTTCCACCGAGGATATTATCGGAAAATAACCAAGTGGCATTGGAAATGTGTTGCTATTATTTTTTTTCTGGGATTGCTTTATAATGGCCATGTCTTTAGCTCAGTATGGGAAGTAATAAAATTACCGACTCATACATGCGATAGCCCTAATATTCTGCAGTACTACCGGTACTAACAACTGTACCTTTTTCACCTCCCCCCCGTCACTCCAGTCTGCATATTTATATTTCCTATATTATTTGCAAAATTTAAAGCATTTTTTTTTCTTTAGCAAAATAAAAATTTTAAATATATCTATCAGGATATATTTAGCTGTCAATTATTCCACATTTTAGTTATTACTTCTTCCAAATAGTAATCTTGTCGTAATTTTAATGATCATTAATTGCAGAATTCTGCGATTAAATATGGTACGGATTATGATTCGGAAATAGTGTTAACACAAAAGGGATTTTTTTGTGAGATGAAAATTTACCGAAACTAATATTTGTATGATGAAGAATGGAACAATGTTTTTCAATTTCCTATAAAAGGTACACATCTTAAACTATAATCGATTCCACCCGCATAATAATCTTTTGTGGTGAGTCCCTGACAATAAGATTAAATTAAAAATTTGACACTGTTATCGGAAAGATTCGATGCTTTTATAGAAAAAGGGTAAACACTGCTCGATTGCTTTCTATCAGAGTAACAATACTTGGCAATTATATCTACTTACAAAAGTCCTTCCGGCCAGTGCCGGGAGGAAGAGGTAGCTTTCAAATACCTTATTTTTAAAAAGGCTACTTATATTATTCAAACACACGAAGCTCAATTTAGTGGAAACCGAATATAGGAGATTCAATACTAATTTTTATCAATACTAAATCATTATGAATGAGAATTTCACGAAATTAGTCAGCTTTATCCAAGCTGCTTTTATTTAAAGTAACTTATATTTGGCTCAGATGTTGATGTGTACTATCCACAGGCTTTCTCACATGGAAATAGGCGAATACGTGTGTTATCGCGTGACAAATACAAGATCGTTTCAAAATGTTAGCCATACTAGAAATTCAAAGTGTTATAATTCAACCATTTTTTAAGATATAAACAAAAGAACAAATTTTCAGAAGCAAAATCAGATCCGGAATCTTTGTATCAAGGCCAAACACATAAAAAAAACTTTTTCATTTTCCAATTTTTTAATACCTCATTTTAAATTTTAAATTTAATTTTTTTTTAATGGCAATACTTTTGAAACAAGATGGCGAATGAAGCTGGCCAACGAACTCGGTCGAGACATTGGTATGTACTATGTACAGACCAAGTAACATCCAAATCGGTTCATAAATACGCTTGTTATCGCGTGACAAAAATCAGGTCATTTTAAAATGTCAGCCACAATAGAAATTCAAAACGCTATAACTCAGCCATGTTTTTAGATATAGACGAAACAAAAACTGTTCCGGGATTTTTGTATTAAGGTCAAACACATACAAAAAAATCTTTTTCATTTTCCAATATTTTGGTATCTCATTTTAAATTTTAAATTTTATAAAATTTTTTAAATGGCCGCCATTTTGAAACAAGATGGCGGATGAAGCTGGCCAACGAACTCGGTCGAGATATTTGTATGTACTATGTACACACCAAAGTACATCCAAATCGGTTCATAAATACGCCTGTTATGACGTGACAAATATCAGGGCGTTTCAAAATGTCAGCCACTCTAGAAATTCAAAATGCTATAACTCAGCCATTTTTAGAGATATAGACGAAACAAAAACTGCTCCCGAATCTTTGTATCAAGGTCAAATACATAAGAAAAAAATATTTTTTCAATTTTCAATTTTTTGGTACCACATTTCAAATTTAAATTTTTCTTAAAAATTTAAATGGCTGCCATTTTTAAACAAGATGGCGGATGAAGCTGGCCAACGAACTCGGTCGAGACATTGGTATGTACTATGTACAAACGAAGTTACATCCAAATCGGTTCATAAATACGCCTTTTATCGCGTGACAAAATTCAGGACGTTTCAAAATGTCAGCCACGCTAGAAATTCAAAATGCTATAACTCAGCCACTTTTTAAGATATAGACGAAACAAAAACTGCTCCGGAATCTTTGTATAAAGGTAAAATACATAAGAAAAAAATATTTTTCCATTTTCAATTCTTTGGTACCACATTTCAAATTTAAAATTTTTAAGATAATTTTAAATGGCCGCCATTTTGAAACAAAATGGCGGATGAAGCTGGCCAACGAACTCGGTCGAAACATTGGTATGTACTATGTACATACCGAATTACATCCAAATCGGTTCATAAATTCGAGAGTTACAGTATGACAAAGGTCAAATATATATATATATATATATATGGATATATATATATATATATATATATATCAACTTTTGAACGGAGGGTGGTTTCGGGGTCTGGGGGTCATGATCGATGAAAATATACCAAAATATTTTGAAATCGCTTTCCTCCGAACGGCTGCAATAGGTAGCTTTTTGTAATGAAAGCTACCTAAAAAAAAGTTCCTTCGTAAATGTGCAGATGCAGAGCAGGCAGCGTTCATGATACAAAATAACGTGATTTGTATACACATACACAATAGAACACAAAAAACCTCGAACAATCAAAACCTCAACTGATGCTCGCTGGCTAAAAACAGAAGATATTCTTTTCAGGTTAGATATCTAAATAAAAAGATAAAATAAACCAGCCAATTAAAAATTATACTACTTTCACAAAAGAAAATCGAACTGAAAGCTAATTCATTGCAAGTTCAGCCTCTTGAGTGGCGATGTTTTCAACACGTCGGCGCCATCAATGGCAGACATAAATGTGCAAATATCACTAGAGAAGAAGAAAAAAAAAACGATTTCCGTTTTCCCTTCATTCTGATCAAAATAGCATTAAAATGATTTGAAACTGAATATAATAAGTAATTTTGAAACAGGAAAGTTTTTTTTTTCTTTCTATACATGAATAAATAAAATTTTGAATGTAAGAATGATTGAGCTTGAGCCAGTCCAAGCTCAAAAGCTGATATAAAAATTAATGCAAAACCTTGGAGTTGGAAAGGAAAGGAAAGGGTAATTTAGGCTTCGGTTTTTCGGAAGCGCCATTGCACTGGACTCCGCAGCCCTGCATTTATAAACTCCGGTGAATTACGACCAATATTTAAATATTTACTAAAAACATAGAAGTACCGGAGCTGAGTTCCTGTGGGCTCCGGCGCAAATTAAGTCCAGCTTACTCTGCTTTTCAAATTATGCAATCTAATTTTCTGAAGAGGAAAAACGTTCGGTTGATATTTTAAAAGTAAAATTAAAATGAAATAGCAATAAGGATTTTTTGCATTTTGTTATAAGGTAAGAATGGTAAAAAAGCGTCTAATTTCACTATTGTCCATATATATATTTATTAAAGATATAAATGAAGTTTTTAGTAATTTAATTAAAGATAAATAAAATGATTTAATGTAATAAATAAGTTTATAAGAAAATTAAACTGATTTTATTATTTTTAATGCACGAGATTTAATCATTTCATGTAAGGTTATCTTGTTTCACCATAAATACATATTTTATAATATTTATCAGTAACTGTCCATGTACCTAAAATGGTCAACCTGCTTTGAAAAATAAGATACAAACTTATATATTACACACACAAGCAACTAAAGTGATAGGTTTTAACAAATCATCTGTCACTTTAGTTAGTGTTGAATTCAGGGGGTGGCTCGGGGGAAACATCCACCCCCCTACGAAAGCTTTGAGATTTTATGCTTTTTAATAGACAAAAGTGCACTTTTGCCACCGGATCTCTGAAATACCCCTCCCAGAGCCGCAGAAATCCTTCTTGGAGAAAAACATTTGAATTCAATGCTGAATTTAGTTATTCGAAGGCAGAGTTGGGCAAATTTGTAATCTCAATTATCCGCAATCTAATTACAAGTTAATTGCATGTAACATACATTCAAACGCAGAAATTTCGTTAAATAATGGGATGGGGCCGGTAAGAGTTTTTTACGGCATATAATTTTAACTATTATCAATTACATACAATTAAACAGTAATGACATTGAAGAATTACAAATTTGACCAACTCTGCTCGAAGGAAATATTAACTGGACGTTTCCCTACTGTCAATCAAAGTTTCTTACTGAGATTACTAGATGGCAGCCCCACGAGATATTTGTCAACTGTTAGGTCCACAGAGTTCTGTCTGGATTTCGTCAAGAATGGTAAAGTCCCACAGTTCCAGAAATCTTTCCAAGAGAATTTCAATATTTTTTTAATGATTTTTCTTGCATAGGATAGCTGAGATCGATCTCAGCAAGTTACACCATCTGAAAAGGGACAGCAAGCTACGTCCTATCAAAAAGTATTGTTCCGTTGCAAGCAACTATTAGTTCCACAGAGACAGAGTTCACTCTGGATTTCGAAGAGAGTCGTGGTTCGAAAGATTTTTCAAAGAGGATCTCAGTATTTATTTTTTTAAATATTTTTTTGCATAGGATACCGAAGTCGATCTCTAACAGAGCCCTTTTTTACTTTTTCGATTTCCCCCTTTTTTAAGGGAAGGTAATTTTTATTTTCAGAACCGTTTTCGAAATAGAAAGTGACCTCATTACAATCGGTCAAGTGCGGTATTACTCGCGCGTAAAGGGCTCCGTACAATAAACTATACTTCAAGCAAGTCCAGGAAGACAGTGGGAGAACTTCTGACAGTGTCGGTCTAACTCCTTTGCATAACATAGTTGCAACATCGGTCGATGTAGCACGCATTTCGCGCATAAAATTAATTCCGAATTGCGTTTGCAAAAACCTTATTTCAAGGATTCTTTTTTTTTTTCCGTCTTTCTTTGAAATATTAAATATAATTGGTTATTTACAATCTATCACGAATGCAAATTATTTAAATTAGAATAACATACATTATTTTCCAAAAACTTTTGACCTTAGAACAGGGTCGTACTGGCATAACTGAGAGGGCGGTGGCAAAATGGATAAAAAGAGCGCCGATTGCCTTACAAAAGGGCGCAAATGCTTATATATATATATACAGAATTTATATATACATACATACACATACACACACACATACTATATAAATTATGTATAAAAATCACTTTAAAAATATATACGAGTATATTGCCATAGCGAAAACTTTATTCCTAAAATATTTATGACACCCAAATTAGTATTTTACACTATAGAAATGTAATATGCACAAAAGTAGTTTCCCGCAAAACATTGTACTTAAAAATCTCCATACAATTATCTCCAAATGGAAAATAAAATATTAAAATAAAACAAACAAAAACAATTTCGTTGGGTCAAAACTCAAAAGTCCAAAACATTATTCTATACAATTCAATAATATTTTATGTAATACACTCTCTAGATACAAATACTAATTATGGTGCATAAAATTTTAGGAGAGTTATTTTTGTTCAGGGCAAGATTAACGTCTATTTTACGTGAATTATTTTTAAAAAATGTTTTATTTCTTTATTTTTTCAACATTAAAAATTAAAAAGTTTAAATATATATATATATATATATATATATAGTCAGAAATTGCATGAAAGACAAATATTCTTTAACACTATTACTCAGTTTCCGTTATTATTAAATTTCGTTCGTAGGAACAAATAAATCATATTTCGGAAAATATTAAAAATATCATTTAATTTTCATCCCATTTTTTTTTCGCAACAGTTATAAAGAGAAAATAAAGAAATACATTAGACAAATTTTGAAGATTTCACAAAAATTCAAACTGATAAGCACTCTTGTGAAAGAGACATAATTAAAAAAAAAATTAATAATAAGTAATGTTACCTTATATTGTTTTTCCATGGGCAATTCACAGTTCTTGTTATTCAAGATGCAATATTAGCATACCTGAGCTGTGATAGTGATGATATTTTATAATACTGTACACTGTACACTATTTTTTAAAAAGTGTGAAGAACAAGCTTACTATAAGAAAAATGTTTAAGATTACACTAAAATGAGTAAATAACTCAGGATACAGGCAAAGAGAGAGTAGTTCTTTAACACTGGATAGAACGAGACAAACGAAGCAGATTTCACATCAGGGGCATTTTATTTATACCAGCTATCCGTTGAAAATTAGAAACACATGCATTTCCAGTTTCTGTTGAGTGGACAATAGATGACTGATTTCAGTACACTCTTTTCCCTGGGACATAATGTATTTCGGTTTCCTTTCAAACAGGGCCGAGACTAGCCTTTTTTGCACCCGGGGCAAACATGGATTTTGGCGCCCCCCCCTCCCCCCTCTTCCGTAAAGTATATTTACAAAGAGAATTTTAACCGAGTTATTTTCTTCTGATGGACTGGTGGCTTCCATTATTATGAAACAGCCGTTATAAATGAAGTGTTAGGTGAAGATGAAAGAGCAGTCATAAAAAGTTAGAACTGTGATTTTCTGATCAAAATAATAAAAAAAAAATGCCATTTTTTTTTTTTTTTTGAAAAAAAATATTATGGTTATTTTTTTCCCCATTCTAATCAGAAAAAAAAAATTATGGCCATTTTATTTTCATTCTGACCAGAAAAAAAAATTATGGCCATTTTTTTTTCCTATTCTGACCAGAAAATCAGAGTTCTAACTTTTTACGACAGCTCTTTCATCTTGACCTAACACTTCATTTATAACGGTTGTTTCATAATAATGGAAGACACCAGTCCATCAGAAGAAAATGATTCATTCCAAAGGTATAAGTTCGATTGAAAAAAACTATTTAATACTTTGAGCAGAAAGAAGGGGTTACACCTGCAATTTTCATGACATTAATAGCATCCCATAGCTGCCAATGTGTACGGTTTAGTTTCCTCTAAAATTTAACACAAATTTTTGCCATATTTAATCGTTGATAATTGTTAGATTTTTTAAGGAATTTCCGGAAGTGACAGCCAATTGTTCCCTTGCGACGACATTTCTGTGGCTGTCAATTCGTAAAACTTGTCTAAAAGTGCTAACTTTGACAACATTTTTTGAACGAGTCTTTGCCTTTATAAGAAAATGGGAAACTCTTTAATTTCTTGATATCTGAACAAAATTGGTAAATTTTATATTTTTACGAATATTAATGCAAATTTTTTGCATTTACAAATGAAAATGACTTCGCGAAAGTATCAGGAAAGTAGTTAGTTTGGATTTGGGAATAGCTTTCAATATAAAAAATTCTCATAACGAGGATGTGATCGCCTTCCACCCCAAAAAAGGATATACATGAACCCTCTAAATGATGAGCTGGATCCGCCCTTGGCTTTGTCGAATATTGATTTATTAAAAATAACCGAATCAAAAAGAATCGAAAAAAATTCCGTTTTATACAGGATCCTTATGCCATATCATCTTTAGATTCTTCTATGTTTTGTCATACGCCAGACAGGATGATTTTAACAATACCTTGCAAAACATAGATGCGAGAAAAATCGACAAACAAAATCTTCATTTGGCGGCCCGGGGCACATGCCCCCCCCCCCCCGTCCCCTCCTTAGCTTTGGCTCTGCTTTCAAATGAGCAAACTTACAAAGGCTGTACCCAACAATGGAGTTGTTTCTGTTTTTCAAAGATCTTGTTCTTTTTTACCGCGATTCATGTGTGTACGCAGGGTAGGGGGGAGGGGGGAGGCAGAAAATCTTCGGAAAAGTAATACATTCTTTAAAAGTATTGCGTTGAATGCATTATTTTGAAAAGTAGTATTACTTGAATTTTATTGCATGATAGTTTTGTTTTAAAGGTTTTCATTAAATTCCATTACAACTGCTGACTGCTTTACTTGGCCGAAAATACCAACTATTTTTTATTGCCCACCAGAAACTTTGTAATCGAACTGTCTTTTATATTTTTTGAGAAAAGCAATACATCTTTCAGAAAAGGCTTTCAAATGTGGCGTTTTGAACCGAATTTCCGGACGCGACAGTGGGGGAAGAGAAAGAAAACTGTTGTCACGAGACAACAATCAATTTTAACTCAAGATGTAATTAATTTAAAGAAAAGAATGTATTGTATTACAAATCACTTCAATAACCAAGTCTGCAAGTCTGATTCTTTTATGTAGAGTTTGGCTGAATATTCGGTTTCATTTTCGTTTTCAGCCCAAAATCCTAGTTTTGGCGAAAATGCTGCTGAATATTCGGTATTACTATAACTGCCCCTCCCTAACCTCCCTCAAACGGCACTCCCATCCAAAGAGCCGCACATACTATATATTCACATACAAGGGGATAAATCTAGAAGGTATTAATAATATTGATTAAATTCGTTATTTTTAAATGAAATTATTTTTTAATATATTTTTATGTTTATAGCACCTTATATTTAATTAATTTTATTTCAATCAAATTATTTTTTAATTAATAGCTATGTACTGCCGTTTCTACGCAAAACATTATTCAGATAACATGCGTATATGTATGTTTATGTTACTTTGAATTTATTTTTTAAATAGTTTCACTTTCGTTTTCAGTCGAAACTAGGAAAGTAACCGAAATTCGGTTTCTTACGAACACTATTTTTATGTTTGTAAATGAGCAGAAATTTTCGCATTATTGAACGTTAAAAAATATTTTTTTGAGAACCGCTTTAAGGATTTATACGTAATCATAACTTATAAATTTCGGAAAATCAAGTTTTTATTTTAGCGGCTTTATCAACGGAATTAAGACTTCTTTATGTGGCCAAAAACTGGAATAGACCAATCTATATAAGTAAAAAAAATAAAAAAATACAATAAGCATTCTATTATAATGTACCCTATATATATATAAAATCCTAATGAAACGATTTTTTGAAACGACTGATTAAACAACTGATTATGTTTCACAGCGATTTCTCCTAAAATATGGAATACTTTGCGATGAAAT
The DNA here is from genome assembly GCA_963932465.1 of Maratus speciosus. NCBI lineage: Eukaryota > Metazoa > Arthropoda > Arachnida > Araneae > Salticidae > Maratus > Maratus speciosus. Next base: position 360,501,189 of record OZ010800.1, on the reverse strand, counting down.
TAACACCAAAAATCCGTATTGATCTGCAGATCTCAAAACTGGTATTAGAATTTTTAAATTCGAATTAGTTTTCGAAATATTAATTTTTTTCTAATTTTAAGTACATTTTTCTAATGATGGCAACTCAAATTTTAATCAGAACAAATATTTTTTTTTCAGATTTCAGAAAAGGTTATTTTAAATTAATTTGGCGACCAGTTTGGCCTCCCTTAAATATATGCTAAGAAATGTATCGTGCTACTTTTATTATAATTCAATTTCCTTGAACAATCTTTCGCCAAATCGAAAGATTCTGATTGGCGCCAAAATGGCATTATTTTAATTGACATGCTAACCCGGCTATTGTTGATTATTTAATAATAAATGTTTATTTACTTTTGTTTCTTTTTAAAATTATATAAATTATTTTGTTCTATAGTTATTAATTTTTTTTTTGTTATTTCCATTTAAAATAATATAAAAATAATTAAAAAATACGGTACTACTTACGTAAATAAGCGCGAGAAGTAAATCAAAATTACGTCCATTACTAATCATATCATAATATTAAAATATTTATTTGCTTAAAAGACGTTATAAAAACACATTAAAATTAAATTAAAAATCTATATTTTGTAAATATAGATAAAATATATTTATAATGTAGATTTTTAATTTACTTTTAATGTATTTTTATAACGTCTTTTAAGCAAATAAATATTTTAATATTATGATACGGCACTACTTAGTTATTCCGTCGACGAATTTCGCCAAATTATACAAATTGACACAATTTTTATTTTAAATAACGAAAGAACAAATAAATTAGTATAACATTAATAAATATACAAATAAAACGTCGAAATAAAAATCACTTGATGACGTAAACATGTGTAACTTACTTAAAGTCAAGTGAATGTGACATTTACGATCAACCGTTATTGACATTTAATCTTATAGTTTGGCGATAGATTTTTGGTCGACGGAATAACTAAGTAATACACAAAATGCATATGTAACTGGTATTCGAAAAAGAGGTTTTCGCCAAATTTTCGTAAAAAAGAAAAAAAAATCACGCCAAACCTGCCGTATGTGACATCTGGCCAAATGTTAAATAATGCGGGAAGAGTTCCATATTGTGTGCTGGTTTTTTTTGGCGAACTTTTTTTGGCATTAAATGAATCAATGTGGTTGCGATCTTCAGCCTTTGGAGTTGCTTTTTTCTGGAATGAACTTTATTCATATGTTTTTGCGTATTTTTTTGCATTTAGCCTATATTTTTCGGAAAAATATATAACTTTTGTTTTAATTTGACATGTATAATAAATATAATAAATACATAAAATTATATATAAGTACATAATATTTATTTATAGGTGTATATATATTATGTATGTATAAGGTATATCTCTATAGGTAATATATATAAAACTATCTGTATAAACATCGTACTTTTTTTTAACATGTGACATATGTAACATTTATTATATGTATGTATATATATATATGTGTGTGTTTGCAAATATTTAAAGACCATGTTTTTCTGCAATCCTGAAAAATTTTATAAGACGCTAGAATGGCTTTTCAGCGCCATTTTGGATTCCTTCACCAATCGCGCCAACCAGCACACAATATGGAACTCTTCCCAATAATGCAACAAACCATGACATTTAATTTCAACTTCAAATCAATGTTTTAATTTGCCACTCCAAAAAAAAAAAAAAAAAAAAAAAAAGATGCTAACTGGCTATTTGAAAAAAAAAAGCTATTGGCGAGATTTGCACTCGGCTAGCGTAACAGTACCGAGAATTCTTTGCGACCATGACAACTTTTATATAGTTTTATTCGAAAAAAAATTTGATTTTTTAATCTAGATGGAAAACTTTTGGCACAGATGTTATATACGGCCCCATATTGGCACGATTTTTTTTCTGACGCCGATGTCATATACGCAACGGGTACTTAACTGGCGCCAAAGTATTGTTATTTTGCTTAATATGGTAAGCTGGATGTTGTTGTTTATGCTGTTGATGCGTTCCCCAAATTGGCGTCGGAAAAAAATCGCGCCAATATCGTATATGACATCTGTGCCAAACTTTCATATGAAAGGCGAAGGGATCAGACCGTATTTGTTTATGACAGTTGATGACTTGAACTATTATAATATAGATGAAATGATGGCGATAAAATAATATTTGGCGACTTATCACCTGTGCATGGCTAACATTAAAGTACCAAAATGGCACCTAGAGCATAAAAAGCGAAGTGGCCCGCCCGAAACTGTTGATGATAGTCACATGACTCAGACTATTGTTATAGAGATTGTTTTAAAATACTGGGAGACAAAGACTCTGCACTGTAAAAAAAATCACAGTAATTTTACAGCAAAAAATGCTGGCAATATGGGTGCCAGCAAATTTTGCCGTAAATATACAGCAATTTTGTTTTTTTTTATTTTACAGCACTCTTGTAGATTTTCAGCATTTTTTGCTGTTAATTTTACAGCAGTTTTGTTTTTTAGATTTTACAGCACTTTCGTGGATTTTCAGCATTTTTTGCTGTTAATTTAACAAATTTTGTATTTTAGATTTTACAGTACTTTTGTAAACTCTCAGCATTTTTTGCTGTTAATTTAACAAATTTTGTTTTTTAGATTTTACAGTAGTTTTGTAAACTCTCAGCATTTTTTGCTGTTAATTTAACAAATTTTGTTTTTTAGATTTTACGATACTTTTGTAAACTCTCAGCATTTTTTGCTGTTAATTTAACAAATTTTGTTTTTTAGATTTTACGGTAGTTTTGTAAACTGTCAGCATTTTTTGCTGTTAATTTAACAAATTTTGTTTTTTAGATTTTACGGTAGTTTTGTAAACTGTCAGCATTTTTTGCTGTTAATTTAACAAATTTTGTTTTTTAGATTTTACGGTACTTTTGTAGATTTCAGCATTTTTTTGCTGTTATTTAACAAATTTTGTTTTTTAGATTTTACAGAAATTTGTAGATTCTCAGTACTTTTTACTATTAATTCATCACCAGCTTTATTTTTTAGGTTTTACATAATTTTTTGCTGTTAATTTACTACAGCAATTTTTTTTTAAACAGCACATTCGTAAATTTTGCACGAAGGCTGTGATATTTTACGCCTTTATTTTCGAAAACTTTGTAACAAGCAGCATACAGACATACCATGAAGAATGTACAAAATACTTGAACATCATTATTTTCTAAATATATTTTTTCCCGATATAATATCGGAATTTCTGTAATTGAATAAGAAAAATTTCCATATGGTAATAGTGGCATACAAAACTTCACAGCCTTTAAATGATATGGCAAGCAAAATTTTATTTACTTATTATCATGGCCCCATTAAATCATTGGCCAAATTGGACAGTGGTACTAGAGCTCATAAATTTTAGAAAAACAAATTTTTAAAATACGCACTCTGAACTGCTGGCATTTAAAAAAAAAAAAAAAAAAAAAAAAAAAAAAAAAAAAAAAAAAACTATAAGAAAGGAGCTTTAAGTCTCCCATCTGTCAGGCGAAGACACTTACTGAACCTACGGATTTCCATTTGATAGCTGATGTTGATCCCTACATCTGTTTCTCACCCCCCCCCCCCCCAAAAAAAAAAAAAAAAAAAAAAAAAACTTGTTTTACTTTTTCGATTTGGATTGTAGTTTTTTTTTTTAGATGACAAACTTATTTTCGAAACTGGTTCTGAAAGTTTAAGTAACTTCATTGAAAAATACCTGTAATCAAAACAGTAAAAAAGGGCAGATGTGGGAATCGACATCAACTATAAAAAAAAAAAAATAAATAAAATATACATGTATTAAGTATACATGCATACTTGATTCATTTTATTTTAGCTACTTTTCAAATGTTTAACTGATCCTCTTTAATCAAAAACGAAGAAACCATTGGATGTCTTAACAGCAACTAATTCGCCCTTACATTTTTGCAATAAAAGGGAATTGAATGGAAACCCATTTACAGGGAGATCTGCACAGCTTTTTTCAGTATAATTCAATCTTCTCTTATGTTTTTAAAACCCATCAGATTAGCGTGTTTTCAGATTCTGCGGTGTCTGAACGGGGGTTGACAAGCGTAGCCTGCAGGGGCAGAGCCCCCTAGTTATAACATAAAATTAAAACTAGTTTTTTCTCAAAATTGCATTTTTAAATAGATGACCACGACACGATTACTTTAATAATACTGAATTTTTTCACTTCTACTTTTGTCAGCTTTTTTTCTTATATAATTATGCAGTGCATTAAGGAATTTTTTTTTTTCCAATCATCATAAATCAGTATTTTTCTACGATAAAAGTTGAATACCCTCTTCAAATAACCAGCATTTAAAAAAAGAAAAAAAAAAAACTTTTCATAATTTTTACCCTTTGTCTCGTCTAATCACTAAAATAAGTCATATTTAATTAAAAATTACTGTTTATTTTAATTTCAGATAAGCCAAATTTAAACAACAATGGTCGTCGCAACTCACACGCGCAAAAAAAAAGCACCAAAAGAGCGGCAATAGCTTCAAATATATCTGCATTTTTTAAAAGTAAAATGTATCAAAGTTATATTTAAGAATTGTATTACAAAATAAAGCAGGCGAACTGTGAGTAAGATTTTAACACTTCCTATAAAATTAAGTCTATATTTTAGAAATATTTTGAGAACTAAGAAAAAAAAGACATCTTTTATGAAGTGTACACAAAAAATAGAAGTTAAAAATATTAATTTCCCGAGGAGATATTTTAAATATACGAATGCATCCAATGCCCATAGACTTTACTTTAGTGAGGGGAAATCGGAAGCTGAGTGACCAGCTCCCTTAATTGCGTAATGCGGAAAAAAAATTGAAAAGAAGAAGAATAACACTTTTTATCCTACCGCAATTAATCTTATATGTGTGCATTATTTTGCAGTTATTTTTTACTCGATATCTTGAAAAAAAGAAATGTATCTAAAAAATGATCAGGTTTGTTGGCAAAGTTATTTTTCGTTTTCACCTTAATGCTAATTTTTAAAAATTTGATGTATGTATCAATGAAAATTATTTAACAATGTCGTCAAACGTTTTGGGCTGCTAAAAAGATTAAGAACAATTAAGAATTCACACTGAAGAGGAATTTTGTGTAATACACCACTTCTATTGTTACACAAAACAGTTTAAAACTGCTATAACAGTTGCTTAATGCAATATTTTATTTTTTTCGTCTTTAACGATGCTTTCTTCGCAGATGCCTGTACGTCGAGCATGTGAAGTGTGTTAATTAGTATTCATGGGAAAATACCTCCATATCCGATTTCTATTTTCTCCAGAAAGATAGAGAGCTCCTGAATACGGCATAATAAAAAAAAGTGTCACATCTGGTATTACTACAGAAACCACTGGGTATCTATAGGACCGATATGTAGTTAACTGGAAACCCCTCCGAAATGGTGATTTGTCTTCTTAGGAACTCCCACGTTATTGACTAACAGCATTGAAAACTGAACACAAACACATCTGCGCTTCTCTTTATTTATATTCATCCATTCTTTTGTAAAACGACTTTTACAATTTTAGTGGTTTATCTATTTATTTTAATTACATATGTATTGTTCAATTTATAAATCGGGGTGGTGTTCGATGTTTAAAGAGGTTAAGCAGATCTGGTTTAGAAAAAAAAATAGTTTTTAGATATTGGCTTTTTCGAATGCTAAAAATATTATCGAATTTTTAAATAGATGTGAAAAATTCGATAATATTTTCGATAATATTTCTTCATTCAAAAGCAAAATTTACATAAGTTTCCATTGCAAAATCTTGTAAAGAATTAGTCTTGGCGGACTAACACTTATATTATCATTAAGAAATTATGGAATGCTCCACTTTAGTGGAACAAAGAGCATCAGTTTGTGTGTGTATTTGTGGGGAGTGTGCGTGTGTGTGTGGGGGGGGGGGGGGGCGTTGCTATTACGAAAACACGACACTAGTTTTTTTTTAAGTTATTTTTGCAGAGGCACTGAAAAAAATCTGACCAAGTGACCAAGGGCGCCATGATTACAAAAGCAGGATATTAGTTTTTTGAAAGTTATTTTTACAGGGGCGCTAAAATATCTCACCAAGAGCGCCATGATTACGAATACACGACATTAGTTTTTTGAAAGTCATTTTTACAGAGGCGCTGAAAATAAATCTGACCAAGGGCGCCATGACTACAAGAACACGATAAAAACACGATTTTTGGAAATTTATTTTTACACAGGCGCTGAAAAAAATCTAACCAATGGCGCCATGATTACAAAAACACGATATTAGTTTTTTTTTTTTTTTTCTTTAAGTTATTACAGAGACGCTGAAAAAATCTGACCAAGAGCGCCATGATTGCAAAAACACGATATTAGTTTTTTGAAAGTTATTTTTACAGAGGCGCTGAAAAAATCTGACCAAGGGTGCCATAATTGCAAAAACACGATAATAGTTTTTTGAAAAGCATTTTTACAGAGGCGCTGAAAAAAATCTGACCAAGGGCGCCATGATTATAAAAACACGATATAGTTTTTGGAATTTATTTTTACAGAGGCACTGAAAAAAAATATCTCCAAGGGCATCATGATTAGAGAAACACGATGATAGTTTTTTGAAAGGGATTTTTACAGAGGCGCTGAAAAACAAACTGACTAAGGGCGCAGTGATTAAAAAACACGATATTAAGTTTTTAGAATTTATTTTTACAGAGGCGCTGAAAAAATCTCTCGAAGGGCGTCATGATTAGAAAAACACGATTATAGTTTTTTGAAAAGCATTTTTACAGGGGCGCTGAAAAAAATCTCACCAAGGGCGCCATGATTACAAAAACAAGATGATAGTTTTTTGAAATGGATTTTTTACAGAGGCGCTGAAAAAAAATCTGGCTAAGGGCGCTGTGATTAAAAAACACCATATTAAGTTTTTGAAATTTATTTTTACAGAAGCGCTGAAAAAAAAAAAACTCTCCAAGGACGCCATGATTAAAAAAACACGATAATAGTTTTTTGAAAAGCATTTTTTACAGAGGCGCTGAAAAAAAATCTGACCAAGGGCGCCATGATTACAAAAACACGATATTAGTTTATTGAAATTTATTTTTACAGAGGCGTTGAAAAAAATCTGACCAAGGGCGCCATTATTACGAAAACACGATAGTAGTTTTTTTTAAATTTATTTTTAGAGAGGGGCTAAAAAAATCTGTCCAAGGTCGCCATGATTAGAGAAACACGATGATAGTTTTTTGAAAGGGAGTTTTACAGAGGCACTAAAAAAATCTGACTAAGGGCGCCGTGATTAAAAAACACGATATTAAGTTTTTGAAAGTTAATTTTACAGAGGCGCTGAAAAAATCTGACAAAGAGCTCCATGATTACAAAAGCACGATATTAGTTTTGTGAAAGTTATTTTTACAGAAGCGCTTGAAAAAATCTGACCAAGGTCGCCCTTGATTACAAAAACACGATATTAGTTTTATGAAAGTTATTTTTATAGAAACGCTTTAAAAAAATCTGACCAAGGGCGCCATGATTACCAAAGTCGCCTCTGACAATGGGACCAAATGAAATTAAAATGAAAATCTCCTGTTTTAAATTGGCATTCCTTTTTTTTTTTTTTTTTTTTTTTTCTTTTTACTTTTATAAAAAAAAAAAAACAGAAATATCAAACTACCGAGCGGCTACCCAGGGCGCTAAATATTTGACAGAAAATATACTAAATAGGTCATTAATGCCAATCTTAATTTATGTGGAAGTTACTATTCTTCGGGGTACTGAATAAAATCTGCACCAGGCGCCATGACTATCAAAGTCTCTGTTAATGAATCCATTTAAAATGAGAATATGTTTCTTATACAGTGTTTCGTCGTTTATACTTGCACAAAAGGCAGAAATAGAAAAAACTTGACAACACCAGGGGCGCTAAATACTTAGACGCAGAAAATATGCAAACGTATTAGATGCATACTTATTAGACACTTATTACAAACATTCTTAGAACAGAACTTATTTAGACGTATATCTAAATAAGTGAGTACTTAATATTATTTTTCTTAGAATTTATCATTAGTACAGGCTTTGAAACAAAGTTTGCTCCTGGATACCATATGTAACAATAGCATATCTGATTGTCGATAACTTATGTTATCTCGAAATTGGTTTATCTGGAAGCAAGGCAGTGCGTCCGCCAAGTTCGCACAAGCCGTAAGCTACCTTTTCCTGAACCATTTCGGCATACTTTTCACCCCCTCAAAAAGTCGTTTTTGGGAGAGATATAGAAATTTTTCTTTTATACACATGTTCGTATGGTCAAACTGAACTAAGATTCCACGATTTCATGTTTCTGTATTTAGTAGTTTTCGATATATTAAATTCCGAAAAAGCGCTTTTTTGTCACTGACTCACTTCGCATCATCAAATAACTAAGGTACTTCTAAAAGTCGTAGAATCATGAAATTTCACAAGTAAGTCGGGTTTGTAGCACAATTAACCAGAAATATCTGAAAACACAGAATTTCCGCCTCTACACCCTTAAAACAGGGGGTGTTGATTTGGCCGTAAACAGTTCCTTCACATTTAATTGCGCCAATGTTGGTCGCCAATACTCGATTACGGAGTTTTGAAGGGGTCACGTAATAATGAATATACCTAAAAATTTTAATCAGTATAGGTTATAATATATTCACGATATTAAAACAATAAAACATATAACAAAATATAACCGCAATTCGGTATGTTTCCGATATAGTAGCCTTGGCGAAATAGAGAAAATAGCCTTCACGAGAAAAGAAATTTGATAATAACGTATTTTCTTGCAACCTATCTACTGTGTCATATACACAAGCAATTTTTTCCATATGTATAAAATTTATTTAATGTAAGGAACCCGTTTATTTATTTTTGTATACATAAATAATTTGCATATAAAAAACAATATTTTATACGTGTATAAATAAAATGTTTATATGTATATACATATATATAACATATATAAATTACATAAAAGTTCATCAGGTTTGTTTTCATAGTTGTTTATATCATTTGGCAACATATCTCAGTTTCTGAAGTCCGAATTGCGCCAAGATTTTTAAAAAACGCCAAGGTCCCTATAGTGGAAAAATATCCTAATTCTCATATGAAAGTTTAAAAATCTGCTTTTAATTAAATGAAATGTGTAACTAATAAAGCTGTCTTTAACGATGTGCGACAGATGCGGTGTCCGAAGTCCGCTGCTAATGTTATTATATTGTATTATTAGCTTAATTACTGTTAATTTATTGTTAATTTTAAATCTGTAAAAGAAAGATTATAGTTATAGATCAGATATGTTGGTTGCCAAAACTCGATTACAGAAAATTAGCCTGAGTTATAAAGGTATTACATGATTTCAAGCTGAATGAAATTTTATATGCTTTTACAAAAATCATAATAAGGCAAATCTTTCAGTTTATCTGTCCCTATTTCTATCTTTTACTTCCTTAAAACAAATTTTATTAAACACCGGGAGGCGTCTGCACAGATCATCACCTCATCGAGTTGACGGCTGAAATTTTAGGATTAGTTAAATATCGATTAGTGTATTGAAATGTAACTGGTCTGCCAAGTCATAGCTTTCTGGAAACCACCTACAGACACGATTTTACCGATTAGTTGATGGATTTTCCATTGTGTTTTCCTGCACCCATTCCTCCATGTTTCCATACTTTTGGATGCAGGAAAATACAATAGTAAACCTATCAGTCACCCACTAAAATTAGGTCTTCAGGTTGTTTCTACCAAGATATGACTTAACAGACCAGTTGCATTTTAATGTACTAATCTAGTTTTAACTAATCCTAATATTTCAGCTGTAGACTCGATGAGGTGATGGTGTGTGCAGACGCCTCCCGGTCTATTATAAATGTCGGAATTCTAATCTCAATAGCACTCTGGTCAATCTGGCAAATATCCCTACTATTTATGGAACACTATTCCTTTAAGTGCGTTTTAGTGATGTTAAAGAACTTTATACATATGCATATAATACGTAATACATTTGCATCATACATATTATAGGTATGTGTATAATAAATAATACATATGCATCATTATGACGTCAGAACAAACAAAACATTTTTTGTCGCCAAATTTGGGAATTGACATGATATATTACCAAATTTGGTGACACTTCGCTAAATGTCGCCAAGATTGGCGAGTATTTGTCGTTTGTGGCTATTTTTTAATGAGTTAATTATTAATGCGAGCCATCTATTTATATTTTTCCGCATATCATCTGAATAGTTAAATAATATAACGTACGAATATTTCCAAAGTGCCAGTAGTTTCATCACTGCTATTGTTAATATATTGTACTGTTATTATACTTACTGTGACTATGTTGTTAATCTTTACTCTGCTGAAACTTCTGTATTATATAAATAGAATTTACGGAAACTATTAAAGCACCGAAACTGACAATTCTCCTTATGATTATTATAATTTTATAATATGTAACCTGTTAATCGATATGTACCATTAGAAGAAATCTTCTATAATCCGGTCCCTCACATTTTAGTTTTCAGGTTTCGAATAAAATTAGCTAAAAACTTAAAACTATGGCAAATTGGCTAGTTCTTCAACACGATTAGATGAGAAGAATGATAGATTTTCAAATGGATCATAGCAGTGAGCCCGTAGACCTTCTATTCTTCCGTAATCGAGTCTATTGAAAAGGTTAGCATGAAACAAAAAGATATTAGCATCAATGTGGTTTAATGAAAATGCAGATATTATCAAAGGATTTAATAAGAATCATTTCACTTGTACCCAATCGTATCAGTTAAAATACAATAATTGGCAGTAAGCCCAATTAGAAAAGATTACTACTTAATACGATTAAAAATTTCCGCATTAGAGAACGAATCGGTAAGGAAACATGCATAAGTGAGTTAAGAGATATTTGTCATGAAAGAATGAAATACATAACAACACAAAATATATGATGTGCTTCCATGATCGTAAAGAGTTCTTGATTTCTGTATCAAAAGTAAATTAAATTATGAATAACAGTAACATAATGCAACGTTTAACATGCAATTAGTAGAGTATATACTGCTTGCTAGAGGCGGCTAGTACTTTAATATAAAAAGAAATAAAGTATGGATTTGTAACGCTCAATAAAATAAATTTAGGTATTTTTATGCTAGCCGGGCGCAAGTGGCAAATCGCCAAATACTGTCCCCAACTCTATTGTTCATATTGCATTCATTTCATTTTAAAATATAAACTTTTCAGTCATCTCATTTAAAATAGATTCATTTCCCCCATTTTATTTAATAGAATATTTAACATAGAAATAAATAAATAAATAAATAAATAAATAACAAATAATAACATAAACCAAAATATTTTATTTGAAAATCAAAGCATTGTTTCTAATTTACACATGTGAAAAATGAAAACTACTATTGGCGAAAAAACAAAATGCTAATTAGGAGATTTTCTCCCGGCTAACATAAAAGTACTGAAATTTAAGTTTTTTTTATATTAATATAGCTTAGAAAAAAACTAGAAAAAACATACAAAAAGTAGTGATATCCCAACAAAAAGTTTTCGGTAAAAAAAAAAAAAAAGCGCCAATTTTCTCCTTAATGTTTCTGCCAGAAAAAGTAGTGATATCTGAAGTTCGCACAAGGGCACAAGTTAAAAGCCAAACATCCCAAATCTTTCATTGAAAATGGCTTCCTGCGACTTGGCCGTTAATGCCTTCGAGAGGGTTTTCAAATTTTAAAGTATGTACAAATAAGCTACATGACAACTACATTTTTTGATTATTTTAGGCATTTTGTGGCACAAAGTACAAAAATAAAATACACATTTAAAAAAAGCATTTAAACCACTTCAGCCACTTCAGTCTATTTAAATGCTTAGAAGTTAAATATAACAAAATACTTGTATTCAGAAGGTAATATCCCTAATTTCTAAAACATAATTAGTATCAGCTTTTAATAGTTTATAAATCGAATACCTCTTAATGTATGCAAACAAACATAATAAATGTTCAAACGAAAAAAATATCTTTCGTCAATGCACAAGATTTCAATATTATACAATATAATATAATGTAACATATTGTGAGATTTGAAGAAAGTAAATTTTGTTTTTATTTCTTAGGTTTTACGTTAATGACTTTAGCTTTAGACCGTACGAAATGTCAATTAAACCACATGTGGACTAAATGATCTGTAATCAAAACTATTGTTTGTTGAAATTGAATGGTATTTATCAGAAATCTTTTACTTATAATGTCTTTATGTGAATTTGCCTCTTTGCATACTAATATTAATTTTAATATTTAAATAATTCATAAATGCGAAATTTCCAATCATTAATTTTGAAATGCTGTAGAAGTCGCAGAAAGCCATTTTAAATGAAAGATTTGGGATGTTTGGCTTTTAACTTGTGCCCTTGTGCGAACTTCAGATATCACTACTTTTTCTGGCAGAAACATTAAGGAGAACTTGGCGCTTTTTTTTTTTTACCGAAAACTTTTTGTTGGGATTTAATTGTCTTTGATCACACATAGTTTGCTTATGCTATATACTTTAAAAAATAAAAAGCATTACTTTTTAATTTTCCAAATGAAAATCTTTGAGAATTTTATGCCTTTCAGAATGCGTGCTTTAAAAAGAAAAAAAAGAAAAAAAAATGTGACGATGGGCGCACCGGGCATTACCTCGTTGCCCGGTGGGCCAGTACGAGCCTGCCTTAGAAAGTAATCTTGAGAATTAAAATATTTTGAAAGAAAAAAAAATAAATATTGCAAATAAAATATTGTTGTAATTTAACATCACCTATAACTTTTTCTTATTTTGTAAGGCACAGCCATATTTTGTCGTTCAGAAATGTAAAGTAATGCAAATGCATTTCTAATTCGGTTTAAAGTGATACGTATGTATGTAACGGTCATCTAATATTGCTCCATGTGCAATTTTGAAGAATCACATGAATTCACATTTATATTTTGTATAGCGACATTTCATATTTTAAATTAAGATGAGAAAACAAACTATTATAACAAATTTTTAAAAACTTTGTTTTAATCAGCCAAAAATGAAAATCACTGGAAAAACTGAATTAGCCATATTACGATACAAAGTTATCTCATCAACATACTTAAAGAAGCAGAGTAAAATGTTCAATGAAAATTGTGATATATACTATATAGCCATTAATCATTGGACACTTTCAATTTTAGACATTTTTTCGAATACTTAAAAATATACTTATCGGATTCTTCTGGAACTTCAAGATTATAAAGAATATGTTTGACCTCATATTTATCAATTTTGATTTGATAAGGAGGACAATTAGGGGGCTAACAAAAAATCATATTATTAGAAAAATATTATTATTTGGGATCACCTTGTAAATTAAAATGCACGAAATGATCTATCGCTGCAGAATAGAAATTTATGGATACTATACAACATGTTTACTGATTTGCGTAAGAATGGCACTTATATTCATGGAGATCTAGCGATTTGTTTTACAAGTTCAAAAAATTCTTGCATTTTTTAGCTTATATCAATGCAGGATTTTCAACCAAATATAACACCAGTTGCAGAAAAATTAGCAAAATATAGTAGAAACAATATACTGTAATTGGAATATAAATACACTGGGGGCCAAAATTAAGGAATAGTCATACAATGCTAATTTTTAAGTAAGCGAATACTCAAAAGGAAATAATATAATTCGAATAATTACTATCCCTACAGCACAGCAAGTCCATATAGCATCTCATTCATGTCATCACACATGGTCACAAGTGTCACAGTCACTACGGTGAAACAAAAAATCGGAAATTCCACACGTCTCATTATGAGTCTCAAATGATCACTATATGTGACTCCACTGAAACGTCAACGTGACTGCTGCTTTGTGACGAGTCACCAGGTGACTTTACAATGCAGTTACATTGTGACTCTCGTGTGACTGTCATTTTTAGACTCAATTTCAAAGTCATCGTGAACGTTGCATTATGATAAGTCACCAAACAATGTCACATTAAAGTCACATGATGACTTTCATATGACAGAGAGACTACTGTGAAGTCACAATTGTGCTCTTTTGTGAAAGTCACCGTGTGACTATAATGTGACATTGTTAGTACTTACTAGGTGACTTATCATAATGCAACGTTCACGATGACTTTGAAATTGAATCTAAAAATAACAGTCACACGAGAGTCACAATGTAACTGCATTGTAAAGTCACCTGGTGACTCGTCACAAAGCAGCAGTCACGTTGACATTTCAGTGGAGTCCCATATAGTGATCATTTGAGACTCATAATGAGACGTGTGGAATTTCCCATTTTTTGTTTCACCGTAGTGACTGTGACACTTGTGACCATGTGTGACATGAATGAGATGCTATATGGACTTGCTGTGCTGTAGGGATAGTAATTATTCGAATTATATTATTTCCTTTTGAGTATTCGCTTACTTAAAAATTTGCATTTTATGACTATTCCTTAATTTTGGCCACCAGTGTATATTAAATATTTTATAAAGTATAATAATAAATAATTAAATATAAAATAAAATAATTCTTATCTGCGCATGCGCGAACGATAACAAAGATTTTTTTTTTTGCACAATTTAATAGTCAATTCTAAGGAGCAACTCATAAAAAAACCCAGTCAAATATCGTGAAAATTCAGAAAGATTCGGCGATAGAGTGATCTGATTTTTCGTTGCTCTCCCTAAAAGCAGCTGAATGATAAGGGATTTTTCAACAATTGTCAATTTTAACTTTTTTTTTTAAATTTCCATATTTTATTGATGTTTTAGTTCTTCTTGGATAACCACCAGAACGAGCCTATTCCATGATAAAAAGAAGTATCAAAATCGAAGCATTTGTTCCAAATCTACTCATTGATATTCATTGAATACTAACTTTTTTCAGAAAGACAATTAATAAAAAATGATAGTTTGTGGAAAATCCCTAATTTTCGCATGTCGTCAAGTGACTAACGTAATCTCTTAAACATTTCGGAGCAAGTAGTTGTATTTCTGTAATGTTGAATTCACACGAGAATTCTTTAAAAAAATTATTTGATAATAAGAAAATGCTATTTTACACATTTTTTTTTTTTTTACTAACGTTATAAAAGTATAATTTTAGTAAAAAATTCTGATACAAATCTTGATTAAAATTAAGTGGTATATGGTAAAATAGTGGTCAGCGCGTCGCCCTACCACGCTACAAGTTCAAAGTTCGATTCTGGATTTTGATAATGTTCACTCAGCCTTTACCCTTTCCGGGTAGATGAAATATCAAGCTTGCTTGAAAATTAAACTCTGAGCGTTTCGTGTTGGGTTGAGCATCTGACCGAGATATATGCTGTACAATACCTCAGAAACCACGGTGTAAACAGGATTGTGCACTGTAGGACAAAATCCTCAATGGATTGTAGCGCCATAGTATTTAGCTTAGGTATAAAATGTATCTCACTGCCTTCCAAGGGGTTAAAAATTTTAAATTATGTATAAAAATCTCAAACACACTGATTCAGGAATTGAATAGTGTTCTACACTTCATTTCTAAAGGAGAGTACCATTATATCTTATCACGTTTATGTATATTATGTATAAATATTAATAATCACAACACACGTTTTAGTTAGAAAACTGTTTTTATTTCAAATTATGCTGTGCACAGTAACTTTAATATAAAACTATACAAAAAGAAAACATATTTTTATAATTCTGGTGCTGAAGAAAAGAAAATGAGTTATAATTTACAAAACTTTGGTTTGAAGCTGCAATAAGAAGTTTTCCCCTTCTTTTACAATAAAAATACTTTTCATTATCATACATTTATTTTCATACATTAAAAAGAAATTAAAATCATAAATTACCTTCCAAAAGATAACAATTTACATGGTTGATAACATTTTGAGTGCAATAACAATTTCCCAGTGCAAACACAACAAAATCTGCTAAAAACTACTTATTTATTTTAATCAAAATGATTATTCAAATGTAAAAATAAGTATGATGAACATTTAATAATATAAATTACCACGTACAATATTTTATCAGTTACTTAAGAAAGTGATTTTATATTTTGTACTGAAGGAACTACAGCCTCTTTAAATATGCCAAAAATAGGTTTTCTATTTTTAGCTTATTCTTTAATCATTTATGAAGATTACATAAAAACCGGTATTAAAAATAGCGGTACTTCTTAGTTATCCCGTCGACCAAATGACTGTCGCCAAATTGTAAGATTAAACGCCAATAATGGTTGCCATTGATCAATTAATTGTAAGATTAAATGCCAGTAAAACCATTAATTCGACGTTTTATTTATATTTTTATTAATGTTTTACTAATTTATTTGTTCTTTCGTTATTTAAAATAAAAATTATGTCAATGTGTATAATTTGGCGAAATTGGTCGACGGATAACTAAGAAGTACCAAAATAGCATTATTAAAATAATTATAGCTCGGCTAAACAAAACTCAACTATTGACTCACATTACTACTTACAGTTAATTATTTTCAAATTGTTGGGGTCAATCCATTTCAAGTGGTCCAGCACTCGTTGCTCGACCATTTTTAAAAAATCTGAATTTTTTTGTACAACAACCCTAACATGATGGAAGTTCAAAATGACTATTATTTTAATTTTATTAATTTTTGTTTGTGCATGGTGACCATCTTTATTTCATCGTCTGCAGCAATTTTCTCACAAGAAGGGTTTACGGAATTGTATATAATTCATCGTTTATTTATCCAATTCAATTGCGGATTAAAGCAATTTGCACAGAATACATTGGGCTAAAAATTTGGTAATGGAGTAGTTTCCGAAACTAACTGCTTATTGGTAAAATTTAAGCATAAAATTTCAGTTTTTTTCCAAAATTTGTCCGTTTACAAGAGGAAATTTTTCTGGCAAGGAATACTGTCAACATGACATAATTTTTTTTACAAATAAGCCGAAAGTACTTGTACTCACACGCCGAGTTCCAGATCTGGGACTTGCTTTCTCTTCACTAAAAAAAATCCCAAATTTTTCAAAAATGTCAAAAATCGCACTTTTCAGGCTTTGATATCTCTGTTGGGGCACGAGATAAAAATCTGAATTTTTTTTTAATAAGAGTATTGTATGATAGTGTTATGCACAAGAAATTTCAGGATGCAGATTTGACTACAAGCTGAGATATGGCAAGGGCAACATGTCAAAACAATACTGCCAAACTACTGTTTTGTTGTAGTCACAGCTAAGTATTTATCTCAGAGTGTCATTTAAATTCATTTTTTAGATTATATTTAAATAATAGTAGCAGAAAATAAAGCATTTTGCAATTAATTTAAAAAATAATTATGCCTAAGGCCTACATTTTGTATGGTTTCAGTAATTTTTGTTGTAATTTTAGTAACTAAAAGAAACCTCAGCACTTTTACATATATATATATATATAAGACCTGAGACAAAAACTGAATATGGAAGGAGAAAAGCTGTTAATGTTGGCATACTTGTTGAGACATGATCAAACGTGTCAAAACATATTCCTGCTTGTTGGTTTAAAAACCACAATTTTAATGCTGCTTGCCAGTCTTTGAAACTTGTTCCTATCATAAGTATGTTCCTGTAAATGAAACATTATGCGATGTTACCATGCATCAGCCTCAAATAATTTTCAGAGAGTAAAGATACCCAAAGCCTTTTCAAAATTTATACTGCAGAAAAATCACATTTTTGCATAAGAATTAAGGTAGGAATTATTAATGAATTGAGACTTGCACATAGTGATTTCAAAGTATATTTCAATGAGCCAGCAGGGCCAAGATCTTCAATGAGTTATCAAGAGATGACAAGACTTGGTTCCTACAAATTAAATTTTGAGAAAGATCAAAATTGTGGTTTTTGAACCAACAAGCAAGAATGTGTTTTGACACGTTTGATCATGTCTCAACAAGTATGACAACATTAACAGCTTTTCTTTTACCATATGTTGTTTTTGTCTCAGGTCTTGTATAAAAATATTTTTTTTCTTTATGTAAAAGTGGTGAGGTTTCTTTTAGTTACAAAAATTACTTACAACAAAAATTACTGAAACCATACAAAATGTATGGCCTTAGCATAATTATTTTTGTAATTAATTGCTAAGCTTTGCAAAGGGCTTTATTTTCTGTTACTATTATTTAAAGATAATCAAAAACATAAATTTAAATGACACTCTGAGATAAATACTTAGCTGTGACTACAACAAAACAATAGTTTGGCAGTATTGTTTTGACATGTTGCCCTTGCCATATCTCAGCTTGTAGTCAAATCTCCATCCTGAAATTTCTTGTGCATAACACTACCATACAATAATCTTATTAAAAAAAATTTCAGATTTTTATCTTGTGCCCCACCAGAGATATCAAAGCCTGAAAAGTGCGATTTTTGACATTTTTGAAAAATTTGGGATTTTTTTAGCGAAGAGAAAGCAAGTCCCAGATCTGGAACTCGGCCTGTGAGTACAAGTACTTTCGGCCTATTTGTAAAAAAAAAATATGTCATGTTGACAGTATTCCTTGCTAGAAAAATTTCCTCTTGTAAACGGACAAATTTTGGAAAAAAACTGAAACTTTATGCTTAAATTTTACCAATAAGCAGTTAGTTTCGGAAACTACTCCAATACCAAAATTTTAGCCCAATGTATTCTGTACAAATTGCTTTAATCCGCAATTGAATTGGATAAATAAACGATGAATTATATACAATTCCGTAAACCCTTCTTGTGAGAAAATTGCTGCAGACGATGAAATAAAGATGGCCGCCATGCACAAACAAAAATTAATAAAATTAAAATAATAGTCATTTTGAACTTCCATCATGTTAGGGTTGTTGTACAAAAAATTTCAGATTTTTTAAAAAGGGTCAAGCAACGAATTGATGATTTTCTGGACCACTTGAAATGGATTGACCCGTTGAATTCCGAGTTTCCTGGCACTGCTTATGATAAAACCAAAAATAAACCAGAATTTTGAAAACCAAAGCAAAACAGCATATGAAAAATGTTTTGGTATTTGCAATTAAAAATATACAGGGTGTTGCCATATTCGACCGACGAATTCAGAGGCGTGATAGTAGGCATCAAGAGGATGAAAAATTAACTTAGAACACGGAGACGCATCGCAAACCACGTACTTAATTAAAAATACAGGTTGTTTTAACCTTGGTTGTAAATGTGATAATAATAATAATAAAAAAAGTGATAGGAGTCCATTATACGCTCCAGCAGTATGCACTTGGCGCTTCCCATTTTTGTCTACGATTAGCAATTCATACGGTATCATCGATTGCTTGAGTACCCTGTTTTTCCAGAACTTTTCGTGACAATATAATATTTCACACAAAACAAGGTACACATCGTTGCATTTTCATTACAATGTTTTTATTTTTCTCAAAATGATTACCGTCAACTCAAGTTCAATTAGGATGAAACACCCTATATTTGTGACTAAATAAGTGGTCTGCGACCCCATGTTCTATGGCAATTTTTCATCCTCTATCACCCCTCTGAATTATCAATTTCTGCAACACCCTATATAAATTTGTAGGATCATTATATAGAAAAAGTTAATTTATTGGACAATTCAAATAACTAGACGTTGAAATAACAACACATGAATTTTAATATAATTCTATATAGTCCAAGCAATAGGGAATTTTACCTAGCAAAATTAATGGTAGTACTGGAAATCGGCTTTCTAGATGTTTTTTGGGTCGCTGAATCCGAATTTGTAATATGTTTTTAATAGTTTGTAATATGGCAATATATTTGTAATATGAGAGTTTGTAATACGTCCCACCAAAATTTCCCCCGGCAACCTCCCCAAATTTTGGTAAAAAGCCCCCCCCAAAAAGGTTTTTATTTTAAAAAATCAATTTTTTATTGTTTTAGAGAAAAAGTATCTAGAAATTCAGAAAGTAGACAAAATTTCCAACAAATTAGATATATGACATTATGACTTAGGATGAAGGGGAAGGGGGGATCTGCCTCGGAACATGCGCGCGGTGCTGCGTAAACTAACTTGCGCAATTCCACTTAACCTCTCACACGTTTACATTCGCCCTCCCATCTCCCCTCCGAACTTTTTCTATAACGTTTACTTTAAGATTTTTGGGTCGCTGAATCCGAATTTTTAACTTTCCCCCAAATATCCCCCCACCCCTAAACCCACCCAAATAGTTGTTTTTAACCTAAGTTTCTTATTGTTTTAGGGGAAAAGCATTACGAAATTCAGAAACTAGACAAAATTTCAACAAATAGGATACATGACATTATGAATTAGGATGAACGAAGAATTAGGATGATTTTTTTAATAAAAACCTTTTTTGGGGGGCTTTTTACCAAAATTTGGGGGGGGGGGTTGCCGGGGGAAATTTTTTTGGGAAGTTACAAATTCGGATTCAGCGACCCAAAAAACATCTAGAAAGCCGATTTCCAGTACTACCATTAATTTTGCTAGGTAGAGTCCCTATACGGTCGCTATTGCCTGGACTATATAATGATAATTTTACAATGCTTCGTTGGTAGCTTCTTCAAATATATTACATTTCTCACTTAAACATATAATACACTTTCCTTCGAATAATAAAATTAGGTCTAACAGTGCCTTCCTTGGTATTTTATATGTCGATGCTTCATGAACCATATCTATCTATATTATAAAGGACAAACATATCTGGCGTAACGCATACGTGATTTTGCGGATGGCAAAACTTTCAAATTTAAAATGAAAATTCGGTTTTACAATTTTCGCTGCTACAAATTTTTAAACTTCTAAACATCGCACTTTTTCAATTTTTACACCATCGTATAGGGGAAAAAATGTGCTTTTAAATGCAATTTGTTTGAAAGCTGTATCTCAATTTATTTTTGAGATATTAATTTTTTGTAGTTTTTAATACTTTTTTTTGTAATCGTGGCAACCGAAGTACTACACTTATATTGAAAGTAAAGGGAAAATAGTAGATTACTGTATCTCTTTGTTGCCATTTTTTCATAAAAACTGAAAAATAAATTGAAATTAAAATACATCTGTTATAAAACTGGGTGAATTTTGGTTTTATTTCGTTTTTATTTATCAATTAAATGATTTTTAGATTATTGAAACTTACTTTACAAACGATACAACACTTTCTCTTTACAAAATGTATTTTAATGGATATTTGTGTGATTTATTTTCTCCGCATTTACTTCATTTGTATCAAAAAGCTAAAAGAATGCAATTTTATTAATCGTGTGAAATAACATTTTCGGACTTTTGAAAAAATATAAATGAACGATTTCTGATAAAACAAATAAATACAAATAAATAAATGAAGGCATGTGAATCATTAGCTAATCGATTTGTTTTGCCGAGTTTCTTAAATGACGACATCGCTTTTTATTGGGTTTGTGTATTATTCCGCGATGGTGACGTCCTATGCATACTTTTCTACAGATGGTGTTTAAGATTGGATCGTAAAAGTCGAATGCTTTAGCGGATGCAAATGACGTCATTTTAGATAAAAAAGCTTCTTTTGTAAATCTTAAAACTGAAATATATTTTGTTGAGGTGCGTCAGTTTCCCTCCAGTGGCTTTGAAGTTTTCCCCAGGTGGAAATGCTTCACTTTTGAATATAAAGCAATTGAAATAACACACTGATAAAACGCAAAGTTTTACAAAAATTTAGAGCGTCTTTATAGAGGAGCAGTGATCTTTAGGTTAAAATAATATTTATTTGAGAGTTAGACTAACCAATATAAGATGCATTTTTTATTGTAACTAATTTTGTATGTTTATTGTAAATTAATGAAACAGTTTCTTCTAAAACATTTTCTTTCGTTGAAATTCGGCGGGTTCCACCTCGTAATTTTAATAGACTGATTATTTTCTAATTTTGAAATCCTTCAGACCTCGAGTTCGTGAATTTTCATAGCTTATGCTTTCAAATCATGGATAATAAAAATACCAGACGGTCAGTTATTTTAATGATCACTCACGTCGTAAGGAAAATAAATGATGTTTAAATTCAAATCCTACAAATATATGCTAAATTTTAAATGTAACGGAATGTTTTTGAAAAAGTTTCGATTTTAGATTAGAGTTAAAGAAGTCACAAAATTATTTTTTGGACAAAAGTGGAGTTTATCTATCTCCATCTGCATAATTATATCACGGGCGCAACACTTACGTGTTTTTCTATCCTGTTTTTAACTATATAAACTTTTGAATTTAAAATATTAATATTTATCAATGGAGTAACAGCTTTTAAGGGAACCAGGAAAGCAAAATTCAACCAAAAAATCGATTTTTACTTTTTTTATATCATTAAATAGTTTAAAATTTTATCTTTCCAACGCTGTGTCACACATGTTTATACATAAAAAAATAAGTGTTGAAATTATTCATTCTTTCTAAGAGTACTTCACAGCTTAGTGGCCATTTAAATCTTTAATTGACTTTTTCTCAAAACTTCGATTTTTCATGTTTATGTTCTTTTTTTTTTAAATATCTATTAAACTTAAGAACTCAGATTTTTTTTTTTTAATACTTATGTTATATTGTATACTTTAACACAGGGATTTAATGATTTGTTGAGAATTATTTATTTTAGGCAGTGAAATCTTACCAAAAATGCTAATTAAAAATGACTTTCAATAAATAATTAATAATTAATTTTGAGTTTCATTTAGAAAGAAAATGGTCAGTTAAAATACGTAAATCATGTTATTCTAACTACTCTAAAAAATCTAGACCTCTATCTTTCACCATTTCTAAGAAAAAGGTACATAAAGTTGGTGAATTTAACATGGCGGAGATAGGGCTTTCCCGGTCCAAGTTGTTACTATAACATCAAGTAGAATATATATGTACTTCAGTGGATTTTTTCTCTTTTATCATACAAATGTTCGGGGCGTTAGAAAATTGTTATATTAATGGTAGTTTTGACAAATTTAACGAAAGTATAAACCCTTCACGACAGAATAAAATTCTTTGATTTTATTCCTTATATTTTAAAAAGCCTAAAATTTTCGAATTCGAATTAAATAAAGACAAATTTCTTTACAACAAGAACATAGTTATTATTTCAACTTTTTAAATATGTAATTTCAAAACTGATTGAGCTTTTTTTCAGCAATAACTTTAAAATTTTTTAGAGATGATATAAATTTTTATGTATTATTGATATTAATATGTTTTATCACTTTGTTAATTGCTAAAAGGTGTTAAACAAAACAATAAAAAGTTTATATACCGGCTTCACCGAAACCATTTCCAAGACAAGTGCGAATATTCAACATGTGCACGATCTATAATGCAGTGATTTTAACCCTTTATGTCCCAAATTATGAATTCATGAAAATTTCATCTTCTAAAGCCTTTTTCGTGAATTTTTGAAACTACACTAGAAGATTTACATAATCATTTAATAAATTTTAGAATGATTTTTCCAATTAAAATTAATTAATCAAATTTGAATTTATAGGGATTTAACGCACTATTTATAACTCCACTCACATATTTTATTTGAAATCTTTTTTTAGTATTTTGTACAATTAGGAAATGTACATGTTCTTACAATAGAAATAGAGAAATATGAACTGAAATTTTTACCTTCCAATCTTTCAACGTCGAGAAAGCTGATAAGATGCAAAGGCAAAAGAAATCAACCTTTTAAAAATATTTTTGTTTTGTGCAACCAATAATGCTTTTGGAACAAGAAAAATTAAAGTATCTATAACTTATTTCTAAACTGTATTAATGTTAATCGATGTATTAAATGGATTTTATAACAAGTTATTTTAATCGTACAGTCGTGGGGAAAAAAGTAAACACCCCTTACTAACTTTGCAAAAAATTATCGTAGAAGAAAGTTACTGGTACCACACGATTGTTAATAAAGTTTACTTTTAAAGTATGTATATAAAATTTGCTTAAGGGGCCACCTACATATAAAAACGAACCATAACTTTGTTTTTTTCAATAGCAGTACACAATTCTGACAACATAAATGAACTCTAGACCCTTCAATTAGCCTAAAAAGAATTTTTTATGCAATTTGTACGACAAGTTTCCGAGAAATTAATTATTTTAAAACGAGCGTATTTTAGGGGCTGTATCCTAATTGAAGTTCACTACTCGATTGTTAGCCGAGAGAGCCCCGTTCTTGATCAAGGCAACTTAAGCGCCACTCAAGCAGTCATTGAAGACTGCTAGATTACAGGATAGCATAAGAAATTTCAAAATATCTAGTCACTTCTATCATAGACAGCCCCTTAAACCATCAGTTTGCAGTTTTTTAAGCATAATTTGGAAACTACTTGGAAGAAAAATGCGAATTTTTGGATTTCCATAAAGCAGGATAAATCTAATTCCATAAAAAAAAAATTGTAGGTTGCAATTCATAATTTTTTCGAATATTAATTTCATAATTCATATCATAAAATTATAAAAATTGCAAATTCAACGTATTTGTGTTTGGGTATTTTAGTATTATTGCTACATAAAAAATTAGCACATTAGGAGTATAATTTCGGGAGATATTAATAAAAATATGAAAATGTAATTTACCATTAGAAGCACTAAATTTTGAATGTTTATAATTCAAAAACTTATCATTCAAATGACTTGAAATTCGGTGTCTAGGCATAGTTTGAACCGCAGATTTGAAATATTTTGCTAAAATTGGGTATTGCTATTGAAAAAAAAATGAAGTTTGGGTTCGTTTTAATATATAGATGACCCCTAAGCAAATTTTACATACATCATTTAAAAGTAGACTTTATTTCTAATCGTTCGGTACCAGTAACTTTCTTCTACGATAATTTGTTGAGGAGTTAGTACGAGGTGTTTACTTTTTTTTCCACGACTGTACTTAAAAATACCTTCAGGGCATAAAGGTTTAAATGCAATCATTCACGTATTTTCTCTCAGATTACTCACATTATTTCACGTTTAAAATCACTGTATTATAGATCGCGTACCTGTAGAATATTCTCATTTGCCTTGAAAATGGTTTCGGTGAAGTAGATTGTATATAAAAAATTTTATTGCTTTATTTAATACATTTTAGCAATTAACGAAATGTAATATGTCTGGGGTGTTCTCGTTTGTTTTATACGTTTTATCTAGGGATGCACCGAATATCCGGCTACTGCCGGATATCCTGCTTATTCGGCACTGATACCGAATATTAGGTCCGGCCGAATACTTTAATATCCAGTTGCCGGATAGCGACTCATTTCTTAAATTATATTTTTAACATTATCAGAAAAAGTTAGTACAAAATTAATTTGCTCCTTACCAATATTATAAGCAATGTTAACAAAAATAAATATATATTTTCACAAAATGATAATATAGGGTTATATATAAATGAAAATATAATATTTAAACTATGATGACTAAATAGATTCTATTAAAGGCAAGCTATGATTATAGGAGCATTAGGCGGTCAGTATTTTCAGGCTATAATCTTTTACTTTTTTTTAATCACAAATATTTCCTGCTTCTGAGAATAAGCGTCGACTTCTCTGGTGGTCTATTTTTCTAGTGTTTTCAACATTCTTAAAGTAACAAAGTTTTTTTTAAATCTTTTTACATAATTTTGTTTATGGATGGAAGACCAGCTGTGTTAAAATAATACTGATAATGGTTATGAAAAGAATTGTGCCCCCTTTTTGCTCCATTTATTCTACAAAACAAGACACTTGCAATGTAAAGTTTCTCTATATAAATTCTGGTGGGAAACATTTACCATAGGAAAATTAAGTAATAATATGTATATAGGAAAAGAAAATGCTTTTTCAATGAGATGTTTAGTAATTAATAAATAAACTAGAATTATCAGTAAGGAAAACAAAGAAATAAGTGTATTTTTTTTTATTTTATCTACAATGATCTTAAATAAAAGGAAAAACTGCAATTGTATAAGCTAAAGACAACATCATTAAATTTCGATATTAAATTACTACAAAGCTTTTTAAATACTAACTTAAATTTAATAAATGAATTTAAATCTATTATTAATATTTGAATGACAAAAAATTATAATAATTTAAAGTTTTTCTCCACAAAGCAAGTATAAAATAGAAATATTGCTAATGAAATTAAAAACGAGAAAGTATTCGGTCGGATACCGAATATTCTGTAAAATTTTGTGCCGGATATTTGATATCCGGTATCCGGCAAAAATACACATCCTAGTTTGATTTCCTCGCACTTTTTTTCAATCTGTGGATTTTATGACCTCATCCTAAGTGAAAACCTCGTTCCCTAGTTTTATTACTTAGAAAAAACCTGTCAGAGTTTAAGAACTTCTTTGGTTATTTAAAAGAAATCTATTATATCATAATAAGAGTAAAGTAAGGTGATCAAATAGATGCAAAATTTACTCAGACTTATAAGAAGGCAAATAGAAAAAAAATATTTCTTTCAAAGAGAAATATACTTTTTATTCTTTTTTAAGAAAATCAGTTATTAATTAAAAATAACACATTGTATTTACAATATACATACATTTAACGTTTGAATTTGAAACTTTTAAAAGACTAAATAAAATAAGACAGACTTGAATACAATTTGACAAAAAAGATTAAAAATACATTCAGCAAACCTTTCGCCAAGAAACCGAAAGGCCTCATCAGTACAATTTAACCATTGTAAAAACAAACAGAACAAACCAAGTATCGTTAAAGTTAAAGTTATTTTTTCAAAAACAAACAATATTCACCAGGAATGGGACAGGCTTCATTGAATGTTGGCGAATGTAATTGAGTAAACCAGACTTCTAGAAACAATCTACCATGATATTTTAATCTGATTTCAAAATACAAGCGTTCGCAAATAGCGGGATGTGATCAGTTTCAAGAGAATGCTGGACTATTTTTGAATTTAGATTTCCTCTTTTGAAAGCACTAATATGTTCCTTCAGGAGAATTTCAATTGATCGACCCGTTTCACCAATGTAAACGCTATCGCAATCTTTACAGGGAATGGCATAAACAACACCGGTTAATTTTGACTTATCATATTTAAATTTATGCTTATTAAACAATGAACTCACCTTATTAATTCGTTTAAAAGAAACACCAACATTGAAAGATCTTAAAATCCCAGAAACTTTATCAGAAATGTTATTATAGTAAGGGATGCAGATAAAAGAATTTGGTTTTCAGTTGTAACAGTTTTCATGGTAGATTGTTTCTAGAAGGCTGGTTTACTCAATTACGCTCGCCAACATTGAATGAAGACTGTCCCATTCCTGGTGAATATTGTTTGTTTTTGAAAAAATAACTTTAACTTTAACGATAAGTTTGATAAGTTTGTTCTGTTGTTTGTTTTTACAATGGTTAAATTGTACTGATGAGGCCTTGCGGTTGCTTGGTGAAACGTTTACTGAATGCATTTTTAATGTTTTTAGTAAAACTGTATTCAAGTCTGTTTTGTTTTATTCATTTTATTTAGTCTTTTAAACGTTGTATTTAGATTTGCCTTTTGTTACTTTAAAATATATTTTTGCATAATAATATTACTAATTGCCAATTCTTTTTACATGAACGCCAAGTTCTTACAAAACGTTTGATACTTTTTAACTTAAATAAAATAAATAGAAAACAGATAAAAATTTACATTTTTTAAATCAGAGATTTACAAAATTAAAAAAATGTCTAAAATACAGCCTTTACAGAAAAAAAAGAAAAAGAAAAAAAAATAAGACAAACTTCATGTATATAAGAAGATTCTTTACAAATATTTACACTTCAAGTTGATGTTATCGCCTAACCGTAAGTGGTTTACAGATTTTCACATCTTTACTCTTACAATCAGCGTTTACAAACACTAAAAAATATTAGCAACAGTTCAATGATTCCCCCCCCCCCCCTCAAAGTAAAAAATCACATCTTTACTCTTACAATCAGCGTTTACAAACACTAAAAAATATTAGACAACAGTACAATGATTTTCTCCCCCTTCAAAGTAAAAAATCACATCTTTACTCTTACAATCAGCGTTTACAAACACTAAAAATATTAGACAACAGTTCAATGATTTTCTCCCCTTTCAAAGTAAAAAATCACATCTTTACTCTTACAATCAGCATTTACAAATACTAAAAAAATATTAGACAACTGTTCAATGACTTTCTCCCCCTTCAAAGTAAAAAACGTTTTTGCAGATTTTTTTTATACCAATCTCGGAAAAAATACTTTAAAAATTTTGATCACGTATAGATCCTACATAAAT
This sequence comes from Maratus speciosus, assembly GCA_963932465.1. Classification (NCBI taxonomy): domain Eukaryota; kingdom Metazoa; phylum Arthropoda; class Arachnida; order Araneae; family Salticidae; genus Maratus; species Maratus speciosus. The sequence goes on along the minus strand of OZ010800.1, from coordinate 360,472,904 downwards.
TGAGAATTTATATATATTTAGTGAATAGTACATTTAATTGTAAGTACACCAGAATTTCGGTGAATTATAAAATTAGTCACAAATGCACCATATATCTATAAACATAATGGAAGACTACTTTGTGGTTTCTGCACAAGAAACGGTCACTAGTAGTGCACAAAAAGAACAAGAAGATGATGAATAGAGAATGATTAGACACATCTCCCGTCGAGATGAAGAATATGCATTAAAATAATTTTTCACTTCTGACAACTATGACAATTTTCACAAATTAATATAATCTAAAATATAGCTTATTTTTAAGAGTTTTTTCATACTATTCGTCACATAATGCATACTTAGAGTTTAAACTTTTCTTTTCTTTTTTTTTTTTTTTTTTTTTTTTTTTTTTTTTTTTGCTACAAATATTAGAATGTTTTCAAGTGTATAGGTAAGGAAATCCATATACTTTTACAAAATTTCAGGGATCAAGCTAGCAAAAAGGCTACACACTATGTTTCTCGGGTACGGCAATTGCTAATTTTATCAATAACTGGCTAATCAAGTACTACTCAAGTACTATTCGGCTAATCAAGCTACTCTTTTATGAAAAAAATGCGAAATCTTATTTACATTTTTACCAAGCATTCAGATCAGATGCATAAACTTCACATTCGTTTAATGTATGATATTAAAATTAGTTTCTCCTGTTAAAAAAAAAATATGTGTACAAATATTTCTTTATGTAAACAACCTCTATAACTTTTTGGAAAATATAGGCATTTTTTCTAAAAAGATGTACTATATTAAATAGATTATATAGAAATAGAATATATTAGAAAAAAAAACAACTGGCCACAGTTTAAAACAAAAAACATTTCTTTAACTTCATTGTATTAAAATAACATGAAACGGGTTTTTTAAGCAGAAATATTCATCGCTTCTCCTTCAAACGTAAGCATGTATAGGCAAAAAGCATATCGGCAAAAACTATGCAAATACTTATCATAATCAAGATTATTGTGCGTTTACCGACATTTGTTTACATGTGAAGTTGTTGAACTTTTCGGTCGAAAATTTATGTTGGGCCTTTTTTGAATTTGATGATGGAAAATTTGTGAATACGAATTAGAGCATTTTAGTCTTAAGCTCATCCTTGATTATATTGCCAACGCCGTACAATGCTATTGATTAGACACTGAAAACTCTTAAGGAATATTTAAAACTTTTCTTTTAAAAAATAACACAGTAAATTCAGTTCATGCCTACTTTTTTTTTTCGCTACTAAAGTGATCCATTAGAATTCTTAGATATCTAGTTAATAATTCTCCTGATTTACAAGCAGATATCACGTCATTGACAATGTTTTTAACTACATAAAAAATTAATACCGACATTATACGATTTCTTTTCAAGAAAACATATTTATAAAACATCCACTTTATTTAGCTGCTTAAATAAGGACTAAATGCATTTAGTTGCCTAATTTTTTTTTATATTATTATTACTAAATCATATTAACGCAAGCGCAATATCGTAGTAGTAGGAAAATCATTAAGACCTACAAACAAAGGGGCTGAGGCAAAACGCAGTTTCACGAAAGAAAAGTCTTAAGTGTTTCCAGTTATTTAAACATACTCATACACACACATACATTTCGATTCTATTGACCTCTACCAGGCTCCGACCTGCTTTTTTTTCTAATGGAGACTGTCCACAAAGTTGATCAGCTTATAAGATCCCTTAAGCAATTTAAGTGGGCTAAAATAGCCTATTATGCTTGACCTTCAATCTCCCATTTGACCTGAAAATGAAATGCAGGAAAGAGCTCCTAAATCGTTGAAAGTCACAAACTTTTCATTCGGGATATGCAGCAATGACCCTCAGTGATATAATAACGTTCGCAAAAATTTCATGACACATATCGCTGAAGAATTTTCTTGATGCTATTGTTATTTATAAGCAATTGTATAGCCAAGCTTAGATATCCAGCAATCAGAAAGAATTCTTCAATGCCTTTTGTCAGCAGTTAGACTCTCCTGAATTTTTAACAGAACGATGACCACTGAGTTCGCTGGAAGTGTCCGGCGAGTCAGAGTAGACGCCTGGCATAGTAGAATCTCCGGATACTGTAGTTACTAAATACAATGTGCCATCAGCCATTTGTTGCACTTTACGGCTTACAGTAGGAACAGTCCGAGTTTCCAAATCTTTGCTTTTGTTTTTCTCTAAATAGAAAAAATAATTAAATTAAATTAAATTAAATTGTATCTGAAGGATGTTGGTCAGTCAGATCTGAAATTTCCCTCGCTAATGTTAAACCTACGGGCGTGGAATGCATTCTTTTTTAAAATTATTACTAATATCTCCTTCAGAAATTGATATTTTTAGCTTCTTTTATCTGTGTACTCTTCTCAAAAGATGTCTCCCTTTTTTAGACAAAACATTCCTAAAATACGAGGGCAATTCGAAAAATAAACTGCGTTGTGGCGTGGCGCTAGTAGAAGTAGGCTGAGCGCAACCATCATGAACATAGAATAGAGAAGTACTTCTCACGAAATAGGTTTTAGAAGAAGAAAACCGTTCCTTGAAAATTTGTTTAATTGATGGCGCTGTATCGCACGGTTGTACTCGTTTTCGTCTGCTTCAATATGTACTAACAATAACTTCTTTGATCAGTGAGATCCAGCCAATGAACGTTGTCTGCTAGAGGCGTTTACACGGTTGTATTCTAACCGTTGCCATCCCCTCATTTAACGCCAAAATCGCGACACGATATTCACACTATTTCGTGAGAAGTCCTTCTCTATTCTATGTTCATGGCAACCATCTTTAATCACCAGCAATCTGTGATTCAGTAAGCTTCCAGCTGTTCTAGTGAGAGTGTCGTACGGCCGCGCGTTTGCTGGTTATAGCGTCACAGAATGTGCGCTGCCATTGAAAATCCCACTAAATGCGAGGTACGAGGAGCGATAAAATTTCTTTGGGTAAAAAAAAAAAAAAAAAAAAAGAAAAAAAGAAAAAAAAAAAAAAAAAAAAAAAACCTGTCAGCGGCAAACATTCATCGTGTATTGGGTGTCGTATACGGCTCAAACATTATAAGTGAAGGTGTAGTGCTCGTCGGATACAAGATCTTTTGGACCAATTCAAATGGGACGTGCTTAATCATCCGTCCTACAGCCCGGACTTAGCTCCTTCTGAGTACCATCTGTCCTCTGAAATGAAGAAGTTGCTTAGGAACAGCACTTTGCTGACGATCAGGAACTTCAAATCGCTGTAACAAGTTGGTTGAATTCGCAGGTAGCTGATTTTTATGAAAAAGTGATTGGTAAGTTGGTAAAACACCATGACAAGTGCTTGAATGTACATGATGATCATGTTGGAAAATAGACGTCAGCTGTACATTTCGGTTGTAAATAAAAAATTTCTTGAATGCATGCGGCTTTTTTATTTACAGCGAAACGTAGGTTAGTTTCCGAATTGCCCTCGTACATACGTAATTTTATTTGAAGCGTTAAAATCTTACTCACGGCTATTCAGTTTCGCTTAGATTTTAACACGTAAAATATTAAATTAAGCATATATTTTATAAATATTTTGGCAACTTAAAAAGAAAGATCCTTTAAGAAGAGTACACAAAAAGGGTAAAATTGTAATTTCCTAAGGAGATATTCTTAAAATACGCATGCATTCCAAAACCACGGATTGAACCTTAACGAGGGAAATTTTAGGTCTCACTGACCAATATGCTTAACAGTTTAAAGACAAGGATTTAACATAAACAGGAGAAGATCGACAGTTCTGATCTATTACTATTGAATAATAATCTATAATTATAAACTGTCAATAAGAACAGTCGCGGAAGATTTCCTATTTGGAATAACATACAACAGTCCAGAAGGATAACACTTTTCAGTGTAAAATTGTCTACAGCGATGATTCGTTTTGTTGGTGTAAACCTGTCTATAAAAATTTCCACGGTCTTAGCAAATTTTCCACAAAGAATAAACTGGCACAGAACTCGCTATAACAACAACTCGTTTTGGTGTAAACCTGTTTATAACAATAATTTTCACTGTCACGGCAGATTTTCTATGATGAATAATATAATACCAGAACTGCGAATAACAATAATTTACTCTGGTGTGTAAAACTGTCTATAAAGGTGCTTTCTTTTGACATAAAAACGGCTATAACAATATTTTTTTTATAATTTAGAGGATTTCCCACAGGGAGTTATGTAAAGCAGAATTATCAGTAATAATTCATTTTGGTGTAAAGATGTATATAATGATGTTTTATTTTATTGTAAATTTATAATAGTAACTTTCTCACTCCTGGCAAACCTACGAATATAATTTATGGCAGAACGTTTATAGCAATAATTCGTCTTGGTGTATAACTGTAACGATAAACCGGTCAGGGATTTTATATTGTTAGTTTTATTGATAACTTTATATATAGAAAAAATTATGCTATTAGTAATTTCGCTTTAGCAAAGCAAATAAAAAAGATATTGATATTTTATTACTAGTATAAAAATATTCGTAATATTATAAAATTACACCGGGCTGTTAAAAATTTTAAACATAAAAATATAAATTTAAATTTGTGTTTAATTTTATTTCTGTGTTTTAATCTCATAATAAGTATAGAAATAACAAAAATGTGTTTTTTAAATTTATATGTATTGATATTCGGTCTAAAATTTTCCAAAATATGTGCTATTCGGTCAAATCACTATTCGTGACATTATTACATCGCTAATAAAAACAGACTAGATGTTGAAGTTGGCTTGACTCTGCCTTATTCAATTAACAGCGATCATTAAAGAAATGTGCAAGTAGGAACTAGTGAACTCGAAAACACACGTCACATTAAAGTACTACCTGTAAAATATTTTAACTTTAAATGTGAAATAAAAGTTATATTTGTTTGTATCCATATGTTGTTTTCGTTGTTTTAATCTTTCTGTCTACGGAACTTAAAAGTAAGAAAATAAATAAATAAGGGGTACATCAGGTAGGGGAGACTAGGGGCGGTTGACCATACGGGAGGCTTGACCCATCCATCAATTTACATATTTAAAATAATTTTAGAGTTTTATCAGTAGGTGTCACCCAAAGCTACTGGAATGATCAAACAACATTCTTCGTTTCTTAGACATAATCGAAATAGGTGTGGAGAAAATCAATGGGGAGACGTTTTCAACCTAAAAGTTGTGTTTTTTAGAAATATTTTGTAAGCTTTTTTCAAATAAATTATATCATAGAAATTTAAGTAAGTAGGTTTAAAGTAATGCACAAATATCGAGCTTTCATTCCAGGCATAAAGACTATACAGTAAGTTAGGCTTAACATAACAATGTGGTATTCTTTAGGAAAGGTCTATGTAGGGAGACTTGACCCAGTCAATGTGAAGGAGGGTTGACCAGATACTCAAGGCTCCCTCAATTAAGTGGTTTTGGAAATCTTTTTATTATACACTGTGCATAGTGAAAAGTTAACGATATATACATAAAATAACGTAAATTTATTCTGTAAAGCTTCAGTAAAATGGTGTGATGGAAAAGAAAATGTTTAAAACTGACTACAGAAAAATATGAAAAATTGCTAGAAAATGAAAAAGTTGATAGAAACTTTTTTTCTTTATATATTGCTTACAATAGGTAAATAGAAACAGTGGGAAAGACTAGAAAGGAAGAAAGCAGAAGTAGGAATTGAAAAAAAAAATAGTTTCATATTGATGAGAAATAATTAATTAGTTTGCTTTTTACGCAGTCGGGTTTATGGATTTTTTAAATTTAATTGTTTATTTTAATAAAACTAGGGGGCTCGGCCCCCTACGAGCTACGCTCGCCAACCCCCCGTTCAGACACTGCAGTCTCTAAAAGCACGCTAATTTGATCGGCTTTAAAAAGATTTTGGAAGATTGAATTATAATTTAAACAAGTAATATAAAAATTTTGTTTTTAAAGTCAATTCCTACGTAGGTCACCAAAGAAAAATTTAATATATTCCCTTAAGCTAATATTAGTTTTTGTTGCATTAAAATATCTCAATTTGTTGATTTTCTATAAACAAGTAGGTTTACAATGGAATTCTATGGGAATTTGGCGAAATATTAGATATATCGCCAAGTTAGCGTCCCTTTTGGCGACTTATTTTGGACGCCAAAGTTGGCGACAAACTTGGCGGTATTTGGCGACAGAACAGGATCCCCCCTGTGGTAACGCCTTATTGAAAATATTTTCATTGACCTTCGATAAACAATAGCCGCCATTTTGTTTCCCATGCAAAACTAAAATTAATTAATTAAAATTTAATTAATTAATTAATATTTGAAAAAACTATATTAACATCCATTGTCATCCAGTACAAGTTCAAAAAAAATTATTTCAACTTGATAGGATGAATAATGTGTATTTTATTAACGATTGAAAATTTGAACAAGATAAATAAATAAATAAATAAATATATAAATAAACAAATATAAGGAGAGTGTGAACTAATAGTAGGAATTGAAAAAAAACAGTGGCGATCTCCCTATAAACGGATTTCTATTCATTTCTCTTTGATTGGGGAAATTTTAACGCCAAATCCGCTGCGGTACTACTTGAATATCCCGTCGACTAATTTCGCCAAATTATATAAATCGCCAAACCACTCGCCAAATGATACAAATTGACATAATTTTTATTTTAAATAACGAAAGAACAAATAAATTAGTATAACATTAATAAAAATACAAATAAAACGTCGAAATAAAAATAACTTGATGACGTAGACACGTGTAACAACATTTCAAAATAAGCTAATATAAAAGGAATTAAGTAAACAGAATCTTTGTCTCCCGGTATTTTTTAACAAAGCGAAAAGAAAGTTCTTTTAAATGAGACATTTTAAATTAATCGTTTTTAATCTGACGTAATTTTGACCAAACTATTCTTTCTCTTTTTAATATTCACGTGAAAATTCTTGTGTTAGAAATTAAATATTATTTGCGCTTTCCTAACAAAAATAGTTGAAAAGTATCTCCTCAAAATATCAAATAAATGTCTAGCGCAATTTGTAAATTTAAACCGTTTTGCAATATTATTTTGTGTTCATTTTATGTAATAACTGTAATGTGACGTAAATATGACGTAATTTCTCCTATTTAAGACTTCAAACGCATGTTAATAAATTTATTATTTTACAAATTCCTTTCTCTCTTAAAATTCACGTGTAATTATAGTTTTTATGACGTAATTTTCAATAAGTTCCTGCTTTTTGTACATAATTATTTAATTCTAATTCCAAATGTTTTTTTTTCTGTTTATAATAGTCACGTGTAAATAAATTTTTAATTTATTACACGTATAAATATTTTTTTTTTTTTTTAAGCAAACATTATTGTTTCCGCTGTTTATACAGTTGGCAACAGTTTAAATTAATATAACTTTCTAAAATCTGTAAAAAATATCTCTCGAAATGTTGAAAATTTGATTTTAAAATAGATATAAAACCTCGAAAAATGAGTCAAATTAAAAAAATAAATCAATTCTGCACACCGGGAAATTATAACGTATAAAATGAACTAAAAATTGTTAAATTCCGATGTATAGTTTTTGCTACTATAAAACTTTTTTAGTGGAACGATTTTGTCCAACTTTAGCATTAAATATCTCTTAAAATAATTCTTCGATTTGAAAACTGTCTGCATCAGCGTGTTTATCAAACATTTCTGTATAACACTACCGATTTTCATATTTTTGTATGCATTATTTTTCTTAATATTAACAAAGAAAGACCTCTGGTCACAAAAAATTCAAAACCGGCGGCGGCGACAGCGGTAGTTACTTTTTTTTAGAATAGAGAGATGATTAATTGACTTACTTCCTTTGTCCTTACTTCCACCTTTCTTTTTACTTTTTTTCTTATCAGAATGGAAAAGTTCAGAATTTGATTTCCAATCCGTTAAATCACTAGAAGATCTTCTTGCTTTCGCTCTCTGAACATCAGATAAAAAACCAGAGTCAAATTCATTTCTTCCATTTTCTCTCCGGTAACTTTTATCAATCTTCTTACTTTTCGAATCTTTTTGTCCCTTTTTTGCCTTTCCTAATTCAGAATTACTTTTTAATTCTGCAAGATGGCTAACGTCAACGTGTTGAGTGGAAGGCAAACCTAAGTTTTTAGAATGGTTTTGCAGTTTTTTAAACGTCAGAATTATCCCATGAGCTATGTCTTTAATTTTGATAGAAGAACTCCTTTCTGTTTTCTTTGGTTTTGCAGGAACTGGTGCAAATCCATGTTTAAAAGCGGAACTAGTAGCGGCTGCTGTTGAATAGTAATGTGATTGTGGATCAGACGGCATTCGATTCAGCATTCTGGGATTTTGATGTGGAGGGGCATGAATTGATGTTAGAGGAGATGTAAAAAGATGTCTGAGAGTTTCGGGAGTAGGTGGATTGCTTTTAGAAGCATTCGATGGTATTCTGTTGCTTTCTGTCTTATCGTTACTTTTTTTGCTCTTACTCAACTTTGGCTCCATCATGTGAGAATCATAATCTCGAAGGTTGACGTAAAAGCTAGAACTAGCATAACTTGAATGGCGACTCTGCATCGTGCTGCTTTCCGAACTTGAAGCATAATCGCATTTCACAGACATGGAGCAAGAATCGGAGAAGTCCAGGTCGTTCATCGACGATGACCTACCATTTACATAATAACTATTATGCTTTAAAACAGTCCAGGAAGTTTCTGAATCTGAAGGTACCGAAGGAGTTTCTTTAAACATATCTTCGTAGACATGCGAGGAATCTGATGGACACGGACTTTCAGTTCTGTTGCTTGGTGATACGGATAGAAAGCTGTTCGATATTCTTTTATCGTGATTTGAAACAAGTTTTGCACAAAGAGGAATTTCCGAATCACTTTCGAAATGTTGAAATTCTATTTGAGAATGGTGATTTGCTGTTTGTGAAGATGAACATAAATCTGCAACCGATTCATGTTGGCGGAATTTGATTTCTTCACAATGTACGGAATTACTAATGCGAGATATGTCACACAAACTTTTGCATTTTGCTTGCAAATAAGAATTGTTTTCTGAACTGTTAAGACTGTCTGTATTTTGACTCATACCATTTATATTGTTATAATGGTAATTTTCGTTTTTCGATATATCACTTTTTGGAGAGTCTTTAACTTTTGAAATAATAGCTGCCTCATTTTCCTTTACATTTTCATTGTTTATCTTTCTCTTTATTCGCTTGTCATTTGAGTCAGTATCGCACACCGAAGACTTCACTGGAGACTCTTGCTCTTTATGAATAAATGACTGAACGTTACTATATTCTGGTTTGCTAACATTCTGTTCAGATTTAGACATAGTTATCCATTTGCTCATACCCATTTTTACGGGCTCTTTCGAATAACTGTTCACGTTGTTTCTATTTTCACTCTGTTTAGATGAGGATGTTTTAGTGTCTGGAAAAGCACCATATATTGAATTAGGAATCATTCCATTACATTTTGAACTTTTACCATTTTTTGAGCTATCATCTTTTTTTGTCTTTTCTTTATTATTCTGCACTTGATAGAATGGTATTTCGTTTTTTAAATTTTCTGAAGATGATAATTCTGTGGATTGATTGAATTGCATTCCTTCTTTTAGAGGAAATGGTTCTCTGGATTGAATGAAAAGAATTTGCTTCATCGGATTTTCTGGAGAAGGTGTTTTTCTGGATTGATTGGGCTGCATTTCTTCCGCCCGACTTTCTGAAGAAGATGTTTTTCTAGTTTGATTGGACTGCATTTTTTTTGTCAGACTTTCTGGAGAAGGTGTTTTTCTGGATTGCATTTTTTTCATTAGGCTTTCAGGAGAAGGTGGTTTTCTGGATTTATAGGACTGCGTTTCTTTCATTAGACTTTCTGGAGAAGATGATTTTTTGGACTGAAAGGACTGCATTTCTTTCATTATACTTTCTGGAGAGAATGTTTTTGTAGATTGATTGGACTGCTTTTCTTTCTTTAGACTTTCGGTAGGAGATATTTTCCTGGAATTGTTTGAGTCAGAAGAGCTTGATGATTGCTCACTCATTCTAGGAATATATTCAAATACCTCATCCTCAGAGGATGATTCCATTAAATTTTTACCAGAAAATATTTTTTTTTCTTGTTGAAAAAATAAATTTCTAGAACAAACCATATTTTCTTCTATCTTATCATTCTTGCGTTCGCATGTACAGTTACAGCTGTTATTTCCATTTGTGAAAGATGTGTCACAAGAAGTATAATTCAATTCGTTTACAAAATTTTCGCTTGCTACTTTCTTTTCCAATTTCTCAGATACAGGTAATTTTTCTTTCCCCAAATAAACATTATCAGCAGAACATATAGAAACCCGTTTCTTTTTACGTTCGAAATTATGCTCCTCCAAAGAATCACATAAATTATCTAATGATTTTGAAAGGAAGTCTTTGCATGCAGGAATCTCTTTAGATTTTTGAAGGCCATCAGTTTTCTCATCCTGATAATGAGCTACTTCCCATGATGAAAAGTTGAAGAATGACTCATTTTTGGTGCTTTGCTTGTCACTTAGAATTTCGATTTCATTTTCATTATCAAGCGATTGGTCTCTTTTATTATGCGCTACAAATTGTACGGTTATCAACTTTTTCTGTTCTGGACTATTGGGAACGATGTTATTGTTATCAGGATGTGGCATAAATATTACATCGTTGTTGAAACACTCCGAATTTCGAGAAAAGAACGAATTGGAAAACGTCACTCTTTCTTCAGATCTATTTGAATGATCTTGAGAGAGAGACACACGTTGAATTCCGCTTTCCTCTAATTTTTGGTCATTATAATCAAGTTCTTGAAAGTTTCCAGAATTTGATTCTTGGTCAAACTCCATCTCCTGATATTCCCAACAACATTCTTTTTCCGGGTACATAGCAGGTTCATTATTTTCTTCACAATTCAAATCTTCTAGATGTGTACCATTTTCTTCAAAATCAGGATTATCTTCTAGTACTTGATCCTTGACGATGTAATCTAATTAAAAAGGAAAGCAAAATAACAGTTATGAAAATGAAAGAAAATTGATTTTACACAGATTTAATAACAGAATCCCGAAAATAATAATCTTTAAAGACAGCGAAATATTCTACCAAGGTTCTTTGTAGTATTGAATTTTAAAGATTCGATTTTTATATACTACAAAAACATATTAAAAGGTAGCCAACACAAAATATCTTTATTAATATATTGACTGTCATGGCACACATTATCTGTGCCAGAAATATTTCCCCGGGTGCCATACTACACGAATACGAATACGTGTGCCATCAACATTTTCAGTGAAGATATTTTATGGCTATGAAACAGGTATATTGATAACACTGATCACCAAAAAAATTAAAACTTTACCCCCCACCGCGAAACAAATATGTGAACTATATATATCTAACATTCCTAAATCTAAATATGACATACAAATTGCTCCAATACGCACCATTTTCCCGAGAAACATTTTCTAAAAATAACAATTTATGGAGGATTGTAATATTAATTTTCAATGCCAGATAAAAGTGAAAACATGAAAAACGTATTTTCACTGTCTTAGATACCCACAGAATTAGAAGAATATATACCACGACAAAAATATACCACGAAAATATATTTTGTTGAAAATTGTCTCATGCATTGTTCTTTTGGAGTATCCTCTTTCGTGCTCAACAGTATCAACTTGCACATTTTAATTCCTTTTGTATTACTATATCTTCGTTTAATGTTTATATGCATTTATTTATAAGTTATTTACATATATTATTAGTTACGTGATTTCTACTGATGACAAAATAAGACATAAAATACTCAAATTTTAAAGCAGGCTCTTCTGCCTAAAAAAATGGTACGTGATACAGAAATGTCATTGGTATATTTTGATTTAGTGAGGTGAAATCTCTAAGAACTAAACCATTATTTTTAGAGAAAGGATTTTGGTGCCGATCAGTTTAATTTATTACCATGAAACCAGTGAAAAAAAAATATAAATAAAAATAATATCGTGCCGTCCCCTCCCTATCCCTAGGCATGTTTAGTGATTTCAGCCTGGCGTTCCACGTGTAAAAATAACTAACATTTAGGCTTCAGACGAATGTCTATTTGCACGCTTTTTGTTTTAACATGAATAAGAAACACATGGTAGCGAAGGTGTAGGAAGGCTGCAGGAAGGAAAAAAGCGTTCAAATAGACGTTCGTCTGACATTAGTCTTACTATTTTTGAATTAAAAATGTATAAAATTAACAAACATTATCGCGATTGGGAATTGAAGAGCTGAGTGGATGAACATGTTATGATACATTTTCTAAATTTTTTTTAAATCTTTTGTATGAAAGCGTTATGAGGTATCCTATCACATGGTGAAGCTAAAATACTAAGATTCCATTTAGTCTTGAAGATTTAAGACATTATTAATTAATATTTAATAATGTCAATAATATTAATAATTTTTAATATTTGAAAATTAAATATGAATAAGTTTTTCTGAGAGAGTTTAGTACCATACCTATTAATATTTTAAACACATGGTATCAAACAGAAAATAAATCATTAAAATTTACAGCAAAATCTTTCACCTCAAATTTCTTGAAATGTAATTTTTGTTACTTAACATGTTCTTCCACTTAGCTCTTCAATTGTGAACCGATTCGATAAGCACTGAAATCCGCTTTGTAAATGCCTACCCAAAAAGCCACCACGTCGCAGTCTATAGCGGTCAACGTGTTAAAGATTACTAGAGTAGTGATTAGTATAGTTGCGAATAATAATGCGATGTACGATTTCATGCACCGATATTTCAGGAGTTTTTTTTTTTTGATAAAATCTTTTTACAGGCTTTTATTTAATTTGTCTTGTGTGTCCGTTTGATTTAAATCTTGCAATCTAATTTTAACAACTAGGGGGCTTACCCTGCTTGTGTTCGCCAACCTCCGTGAATTGCGACGCAATTAAAAGTCGGACTACTACGCAGTCCTAGCTTGCTTCACTCGCTCGAAACTTTTTGTAGCAACTCTAGGGAGAACGAGTACTACCATAAATCCTTTTAAGGGGACAGTTTACCTCAAAATTGATCCAAAAATCGATTTTCATTTTACAATATTAAATGGAAGCCTGTTTAATTGCGAATATTTTGACACCTCATTTTGCCCATATGGCAATTATATCGCGAGATATTGTAAATTTTGTTAACACACCCAGCCCGCAATTACCCACACAAATTCAATTTGTACATGGCATTTTCTCCATTTTCATATTTTCTTCTCTTTTATGTTTTAAAAATGCTAAGACTTATTTTGTAGTTGATATAGAGATTTAAACTTTTTTGTACATGTTCTTTATTATATACTAGCTAACTTGCCCGGCGTTACCCGGGTACGTCAAAAAACAGCTCAAATTGCGAAAAAGCTCTGAAAATCACAATAAGATATCGCGAAAAAATTTTAAATTGCTACACAAATTTCGAAAAGAGAAAAAAAATTATATATTGTGTTCGAAGATTGAAAGTTGATTCCTTTCACTAATGTGGAAAAATGGTAGGAAATCGCTAAAATATACTAAAAATCACATACAAAATTCCCGAAAAATTCGAAAATTGCTATACGAAATTCGAATAAACTTTATTGAAATGAGGACAGAAATTACTTTAGTATTATAGGCCAAAAATGGAATGTCTAAAAATTGCAGCAGATAGCGAAGAAACGTAGAAATCGAATTAAAAATCGCAAAAAGTTCAAAAATCACAAAATTCAAAATTTACTGTAATTGGATAAAAGTTTCAAATCTAATTCCTTTGACCTGCGGGCTCTCTTAAAATTTATGTTTGGGAAAGCATGCTAAGCATTGTATCATGTTACTTTTATTCATAATTTAATTTACTTGCATTCCTTTAAATATAGTTAATATAACCCCTTAAGTTAATATTAGTTTTTGTTGCAATAAAATATCTCAATTCGTTCATTTTCTGTGAGCAAGTAATCCCTATTGGTTTACAATGGAAGCCTATGGGAATTTGGAGAAATATTAGAGATATCGCCAAGTTGGCGTCCCTTTTGGCGGCTAACTTTGGTCGCCAAATTTGGCGATATATCTCCGCGTTGGCGACAAACTTGGCGTTATTTGGCGACAGAACTGTATCTCCCCTACGGTGACACCACTTATAGGTATGAAGACGCATTAACTGCTGTTCAGTAATCGCATAAAAAATGCGCTAAAAATTCAAAAATCGCTGTACGAATTCCGAATAAACTTTTTTGAAAAGAGAACAAAATTTACTATATTGGGTTAAAAGAAAGAATCCGTATTCTTTTCACTAATGTGGAAAAATCACCTCAAAACTTAAAAAAGCGCTAAAAATCGCATAAAAAATTAAATAAAAAAATCTAATCAAAAAATCGAAAATCGGGCTTCGAGGTGCAAACCTTTATATATAAACGTACCTTTTCCCCAAATTTTGTAGCTCTACGTGCAGCGGTCCCTTCAGAACATCGTCCACACACTCACTCACAAACTTCTTTCTTTATTATTATAGATGTGATAAATCTGCGCATGGAATTGGCCTTCGGGTTTTTTGTTATTTTTTTTTTAATTAAAAGTACCGGGTGTCCCAAAAAGGACTGGCTGATTTTAAAATTCAATAACTTCCAAACGGTGACAGATATTAAAAAAATTCTTGCAGGAGGGTTATGCATAAAGTCAAAAGTTTTTTTACAGTGATTTTCGATTTCAGTTCGAATTACAAACAATAGATGGCGCTGCGATCAATAGAGGCTAAATTCAGGCTCGATTTTTGGTACTTCGTGGCCCGGATAATACATTTCCATCTCCTTTTTCTGCATGGAACAACAGAAAGGACCAAAAATCGAGCCTGTATTTAGCGACTATTGCTTACAGCGCCATCTATTGTTTGTAATTCGAACTAAAATCGAAAATCACTGTAATAAAACTTTTGACTTTATGCATAACCCTCCTGCAAGAATATTTTTAATATCTGTCACCGTTTAGAAGTTATTGAATTTTAAAATCAGTCAGTCCTTTTTGGGACACCCGGTATATAGAGATGTGTTAGATTTCATGGCTTTACACTATACAGGATGCAATATGTTATCTATCGCCCACCTTTAATTTCTCAACCGTTGGCCGTAGACATATAGTTCCAATTACAAAAACGTTTCAAATGAGCTAAATACTCATGTTGTGGCATTATTTAAAGTAAAAAACCAATTTTATAAAAATTACGAAATCTAACTTTTTATACGGTCTCCCAGTCCCTATAGTTATATTTAGTAAAAGTTTACACATATCATAACAGATATAACACAAAAAGTTTGACATCTGAACTGCAAAAATTGACATAGTTATTAAATTTCAAAGTTTGAGATTTTTGCATATGATTTTGTCTTTCATTGAGGAATCAGTTAAAAGATGAATTAAAGTAATTCGAGATCAAAATCAGGGTGCAATGTCCTTTTTACGGCGAAACCACCTTTAGCCGGTATCGCCATATTGGGGAATCACCAAATAGGGTTATTTCATCTAACAATTTGAGCTAACTTTTATGGGTCGAACAACATTCAAATGTCAAAGTAAATAGAATCGACAACCGGAAAATAAAACATACTCACTAAGGATTAGATAAATGGCAGCAGAATTGCACTCTGATTTTGATCTCGAATTAATTTAATTCATCTTTTAACTGATCCCTTAATGAAAGACAAAATCATGTGCAAAAATCTCAAACTTTGAAATTTAATAACTGTGTCAATTTTTGTAGTACAGATGTCAACCTTTTTGTGTTATATCTGCTATGATATGTGTAAACTTTTACTAAATATAACTATAGGAACTGGGGGACCATATAAAAAGTTAGATTTCGTAATTTTTATAAAATTGATTTTTTGCTTTAAATAATGCCACAACATGAACATTTATCTCATTTGAAACGTTTTTGTAATTGGAACTATATGTCTATGACCAACGGCTGAGAAATTAAAGGTCGGCGATAGATAACATATTGCATCCTGTATATATTTATCAATAAAAAAATTATATTAAATGTATTATTAGATGTATCTAAAACTCCATGCCCAGTCTTGTGTAATACACATTTAAAAATCTAAAAAATAATAATTGGGCAAAAATATCAATATTTAAAAAGTAGTAGGTGTTTTAAAAAATTTAAATTTTTGTTAACTTAAAAAAAATTAAAAATGCAGTTAATTTTTTTTTTCAAAATGTACGTTTTCTTTAACATTGAAATGCAGTGAGTTCACCATTTGAACCATATTTTTAAAAATAAACAAAATTGTTGAAAAGGTAAACTGTCCCCTTAATATACGAAATTTTCAAATTATGTTTTTTCTCCATATTCATTATTTCTAAATAGGGGCAATAATTGTGCAGTTAAATGCAACAAGGTTAAATTTGTTTATGTTGACACTTATTGGTTGAACTAAAATAATTACGATGGGATTGATTTTATAGATGTCAGTTGGTCGACAGACGATTATTTGTTTTGTAGAATAAAAACTGATTGATTAATGATGCTTGAATAGGTGAAGTTACGTTTTTATTACTTCAAATTTCTTTGAAAAGGGTAATTTAATCATGATATTGTTATCACTATCTAGTCAAGTAAAAAGATCATTCTACATTTCAATTTCATTGTGAAAATGAAGTCAGTTTTTAAAAAAATAATTTCTGTAAATATCCAATAATCCGAATCGAAAATTACACGATTTTCAAAGCTTCATCCAGCAAAGATTTAGCCTTGTGGAATGAAAACGACGTCAAATTTCCTCAAGTATAAAAATAATACTTCAGTTTTAGGAATTAAATATGTATATTCTATAATGTGAAAAAAAAACAATAAGTTAATATCAAACGTACGCTTTATTTCGAGATTTTAAACAAATGTGTAAAAATTAAAATCCCAAAAATAAAAATTATACTCATCGTTTCGTTTTATCTTTAAAACCATCCTCAGGAGTTAATTTTCTAAAATACAAATCGGCACAAAATTACTTACATTTTACGTTATCGAAGGCATATTCAAACTGAAAGCAGTAACAGAAATTTCATAAAAATATTTAAGATAACTTCAGTGGCGTTATCGCTTATCCAAAAATGAATGAAAACAAAATTACTAGAAATATTATGCAAAAACTAAAGTCCTTTCAAAGTACTGACCCAAACTTCTGGAATAGAAAATGAAACATTATCATTGCGTATTCCTTGACTTCTTAAAACAAATCTCTAAAGATTCTCGGATAATTACTTTAAACGGGACTTTAATTGACATTAATAATTATTGATAATCTTAATTGTTCAATTTATCTTATAAAGAACACTTGATCCCACATCCTAATTTTTTAACTGATACGCCAGTGAGACTATCGATTAAACAGGGCTTAATTTGCGCCGGAGCCCGGCTCCGGTACTTCTCTGTTTTTAGTAAATATTTGAATATTGGTCGGAATTCACCGGAGCTCATAAATACAGGCACCGGAGCCCAGTGCAATAGCGCTATCGATAAACCGAAGCCTAAATTACTTTTTCTTTTCCTTCCCATCTCCAAGATATTACATTCTTTTTTACCAAAACATTTATATGTGACGTAATGTGTCGCACACGTACGAGATAGAGATAAAACGGACTCAATTTTTATATCAGTTTTTGGGATTGGACTGACTCGAGCTCAGTCTCTATTACAATTAAAATTTTATTTATTCATGTATAGAAAAAAAAAACTTTTCCTCTTTAAAATTACGTATTATATTCTATTTCAAATCATTTTAATGATATTTTGATCAAAATGAAGGGGAAACAGAAATCGAGTTTTTCTATTTCAAATTTATGTCAATGACGACGTGTTGATACGGCGCCTCTGAAGAGACTGAACAATGAATTTGCTTTCAATTCGATTTTCTTTTGCGACAATAGAAATTTTCTGTTTTAGCCAACGAGCATCAGTTTGAGGTTTTGTTGTTTGATGTTTTTTATCTTCTATTGCGTACTAGTATAAAAGTCACGTTAGTGATTTTTCTATTTATTTTGTATCATGAACGGTACCCATGCTAAGGCTCTGCTTTGCACATTTATGAAGTCACTTTCATTTGTGGATATAATTGCCATGCATTGTTATTCTGATAGAAAACAATCGAGCCGTGTTTACACTTTTTCTATAAAAGCATCGATTATTTCCGATAACGGTGTCAATTTTTTAATTTAATCTGATTTTCAGGGACTCGCCACAAAAGATTGTTATGCGGAAGGAATCGATTATAGTTTAAGATATGCACCTTTTATAGGATATTGTAAAACATTGTTCTATTCTTCAGCATATAAGTATTAATTTCTGTAAATTTCCTTCATTTTTTCTTAAAAATGCATAGCTGCGAACTATCCCTTTTTTGCATTGCCCCACCAGTGGCTGAAAGGTTCTGCTCTCGAAGCTGGTAGACGGGAGGTGCTGGGTTCGATCCCAATCGCGCCCGTCGGCCTAATCGTTCGGAGTTTTCGTGGTTTTCTTCGAACCTTGGTTCTCCAAGCGTTAATACGGGTTAGGTTCCCTTAGAAAGACCTCCACGGAAGGCACTCCCCCCCTTAGGGCCTATATCCCACGTGCAGATAATTGGCCGACATAAATACAACCAACCGACCAACCCTTTTTTGCATTAACACTATTTTCTAATCACAATCCTTACCATATTTAATAGCAGAATTCTAGAATTAATTAACTTTAAAATTAGGCAAAGATTACTATTCAGAAGGAGTGATTACTAAAAAGTGGAATACTTGACAACTAAGTATATGCTGATAGGTATATTAATTTTGCTAAAAAAAAATGCTTTAAATTTTGCAAATAATGTACGAAATATAAATATGCAGATTGGGGTGACAGAGGGAGGGGGAACGGTACGGTTGTTGTACAGGTACCGCAGAATATTAGGACCCCAGTATTTTTTTTTTTTTTGTTAGAAATTAAGCCCTGCGATTAAGGACAATATTAAGAGTAATAATAATAATTTAAAAAAAAAACCCCTACTTTTGCATTCTACAGGTGTCGAATGAGTACTGATCTTTTTGGGAATCGCCGTGCCTTGTGAGATATCTGACAAAGTTTCAGAACTAGTTTCTTCGGGATCTGAAGCATTTAACTGGTTGTCGAGAGCAATAGTGTCTGGATCATCTATAGCAGAAGAAAATAATTAATGAATAAATAATAATAAAATAAATAAGCAAAAGAATATAAAAATAGCATTACTGGCATATCCTCACCACCGTGACTAAGAATGGTAAGTAATTTTTAATTTTTATAGTGCCTTCATGCTGATTATTTCATACTCAATATATTTCATAGTTACAGACATTTTTTTAATTCATATGCTTACATACTTAAACATATATTATATACTTATATCTACCTTATGTACATACATTCATCTTAAAGTATGCATACGTACTTACAGCCAACAACTTTCAGTACATAGTACGATATAACAACCTTCTTTCGAAAAAAACGAAAATAATGGTATTTAATAAAGAATTTTTCATAAATTTACAAAACATCAATCACTACAACAATGCTTTTTTTTTTTTTTTTTTTTAATCTCAGATCGAGGTGCTTTTATCATAAATAACGGGATTTATTTCACGTGATTGGAGACAATATAAGACTAAAAAAATTAACATAAACAGAAGCTATGTAATTTACACAGTTATTTTAAGAACTAACTTAAAAGATTTCTAGCATTACTTTATTCATCCGGTACTTCGAATCTCTCCCCCCTTCGTCATACTGAAGTATTTTGGCTTCTATTTCGGAATTTAAAAATCTGGGACGGTCATTAACTCATTTTTCTTAAAAAATACTGATTTATCCTATTATTCATAGATGTTGCCAAGGAATATTAAGTGAAGATTGCGTGATAACACTATTTCTCAAAATGAATAAAAATAAAATGCACAAAATCGTTTATTTTAAACAATGAATTTTTATAAAAATTAATTGTGTATTTAATCTTATGACAATAAATAAATAAACAGATAAATTCGCAAAATAATTTATCTATATCATATAAATGCATTAAATATATAGCATTTAAAATTTTTTCAAAGGCTACTAAAGTGAACCCACCGATATGAAAAGAAAAATGTGTCGATTTTGCTAGCGTTTATTGTCTCTAAAGTTAAGTAAAATGTAATAAACTAAACTGTAATAAAATTTATATAGGTATATATAATTTTTTTATCACGTAACATAGAATATTTAAACTCATTTAATTTTTTTCTACTTCACCTAAAATTAAAATATTCAAATCACTAAATTTACATAAGAAATTCTCAGGTGAGAGCCAATTCTATAAAATAGCAGAAATTAATCAACTGTTTTTTCTTATTCCAGAAACAGAATCAATAACCAAATTTTGATTAATTATTTCTGTTAGTCTCTATGTCTAATAGATGGCGGCACTACAAAGTGAGACTCGGAAACCTGGAAGGAATTAAAAGAAACTAATAGAGGTGTTGAATATCCGTTTTGTATGCGCCCACGAAAATTGACCTGATCAAAAACCCTGATATCCTCCCCTTCATAGCCATATTAGAACAGGGTCAACCAAGGTACTTGCCGCCCAGATCACACAAATTATAAGGTTCCCAAAATGGACATCCTTTTTCCCGACGACAACGTGCCGGGTTGTTATGATCGTGGTTAAGTCTAATGTCTGATAAATGACAGTCAGACCAATCTAATAATATTAGATGGCACACTTGATGGTCCAACAATACGCGAATCCGTTTCTGTGGTTCCTGTATTTGGAATAGGATCAGAGGCATGATTAGGAGAGAGTGCGAAAGATTGTCCTTTCGCACTCTCTCCTAATCATGCCTCTTACCCTGCAGACTTGGGACCTGTACGGGTCGGCTCGGCATGTACTTGATCTGAACCCGAAAATTCCTCTTAAAGTCAACTCGAACCCGACACAAACGAAATTGCCAACCTGAAACCCGACACAAACGAAATTGCCAACTTGAAACCCGACACACTTCATCCTGAACCCGAAGTGAAAGCAAAATAATCCTTATTTTAATACAATTATCGAAAAGTAGTCTAAAATTATATCTCTAATGTCAATTTTATCTTTTTTTTTTTTTGGTATAAAAATAAACACATATTTACTGATTAATATTGAAATATATAGTTTTATTTTCATTAAAAAGATATTCAGAACTTTATTTTGAAATGTCGACTCAATCCGAACGGATCAAAACAAAACTCAACCCGAAATCGAACCGCACAGAAAAAAATAGCGTCAAACCGAGTCGACCCAAACAGCGGGTCCGGTCGGGTAAAATCGGGTAACCAGACCGGAAGCAAGGCTCTACTTGGGATCAGTTGGCGTGCTACCGTATATCAATAATGGAGATGACCAATATGTATGGACCAATTTTCTAAAGGACAAAATCCACTCAATACCTGATCGGATTAAAGTAAATAGCGCGTATGTTGCGATACACTACGGGTGGCTTAACATTGTTTGTACTATAAAAACCTCTGTAATTTTTTTGCTGTACTGTTTTTGAATTATGTGCATTACATATGCTAGTACCAGAATGCCATAAAATAGCTGAATTCGATATTTTTTCTTATTGTATTTGTTGTTTCAAATGTTTTATTGTTATTAATATTATCATTATTTTCTTACGTCTATGGTCATCGAGAAAACATCGAGGCATCTACAGAATTTAAATGTGTTTTTGGAGCGAAGAACAGTATTTTCTATCTAAAATTCGTTTTAACAGGGCTTCGTCAAAAATTTAAAACATTATCTTTTATGGTCGCCGCAAGTATCCCCAAATCGCCATAACATTTGACTATGGTGTGTAGTGTGCATCTGGTACCAAATGAATATAGAGCAGTAGTAATCACTAAAACTTCTGCAAGAGCCACAATGAAGTAAGAAAGTGAACTCGAAGGCCGCATTCACGTTTTTTAGAATCATGTCTACCCTATATATATAAAATCCTAATGAAACGAATTTATGAAACGACTGAAATGAAATGAATTTATGAAACGATTCCATGAAATGACTGATTAAACAACTGATTATGTTTCACGGGGATTTCTCCTAAAATATGGGATACTTTGCGATGAAATTGCAGTCGAACCTCTATTTAACGAAGTCGCTAAATCCCGGGAAAAAGTTCGTTATATGGAAAATTCGTTAATCAATTTTTTTGACCGAAAACAGGAAAAACTACTCGGATGTGGCAATGCCAAAACTTTCTTCTACCTCATACATGTTAATACTTCAAAATTCGCTAAAATTACTAATACTCCGATGACTCTAAAATTAAATGGCAATCTGTAGCCATCATGAGAATTCTAAAAGTATGAAATTCTGTGCATTAATTCTTGAAATAGGACTATTGCGGAAAAAGTGAAAAATGCAGCATAACAGCACCACCTGTTGGGCGATTTACACCAAAACATAATAAGCAATAATATTTATCAAGGTATATTTGAATCTGAAATTTGATGAAAATTCGAGCATTAGTTCTTGAGATAGAGCTATTGCGGAAATCGGAAAAAATTCAGCATAGCAGCGCCACCTGTTGAGCGATTTGCACCAAAAGCAGCATCAATTTATATCAGGGACAAACTGAATCTAAATTTTTATTAAATTTCGTGCATTAGTTCTCGAGATATAGCTCCCACAAAATTTGTGTCACATACATATACAGACAGACGGAGTCACAGACAGACATTTTGTAAAAACATGTTTTTTGGAATCTCTGACACTTAAAACGTGTAAATCCGTCAAAAACCGGAATTCGAAAATTTTCACGAATCCAGTACTTTCTTAAGAAAGTAAAAAGAAGTAAATGATAAAGAAAATAAACGCCAAATAACTATAAATGCGCCTAGCTATACCTTTTTCAAAAGCATATCGAACAGTTATTAATTGTAGCAACGAAAAAGAACAGCTAAGCATGTGTTAAACTTAGCTTATGCTCTATCAGTTGATACTATATTTGAAAAAATGCACGTATTAGCCATTATATTAAATTGAAAAATGGCTTGGTATTTTTTTATTCCTCAAAATTCCCAATATTCCCGAAAATTCTGCGTTTATTCCCCGAAATTCCCGTTTATTTGCATCATTCAAAATCTGTGGGTTTTTTGCTACTTTACCTGAAGGTGAGGTGAAATACAGTAGACCAGATTTGGATCCTATTCTTCCGTTGGTGTTATTAATTGGAAAAAAATGAAGAAGCCTTATGTTTATTTTTATTTTATCCGTTTTTTAAAGAAATCAAAAGATCATTAGAAATACATTTTACAATATACATATCTGTTTATCTATATATATAAAAGCCGTTCTCTGTGTGTATGTCCTTTATACAAATCGTTAATTTTTGACCGATTTGCACGAAACTTGCTGTACATAGGCTTTAGAACGTGGAATAGATCCCTGTCACCTTTAAAAAATCATCAGACCAATATTTATCCCTTTTTTCTATCATCTTTCATAATTTAACATTATAGAAATATCTCATTTTAAATTTTCAAATTCAATAGCTTCTTTCCTGTTGCCACACATCTAAAAAACTGCTCAATAATTTAAAAAAAAAAATTGATAACTCGAGTACTTTGTTTTATTAGCCAATAAAAATTCAGACTCGACTGCTATATTTTTACATTTTTGAAATCGACGTCATTCTAATCAGAAAATGCACATTTTTCATATATTTATGTAAAAACTTTAACTAAGCATGTTTTGAAATGACCTTAGAAGTACTTTAGTTGAATGTTAAAAAATCTATTATAATGAAGTCGTTTCAATATCAAGAATCAAATAAGGAAAATGATAATAGTCATGGAGGAATGAGATAGATGGAGTTGCAGTATGCCGTAAAAAACGTTTGCAATATGAAACCATTTTTCGCTCAAATTTAAACGTCCACAGAAAGCCCAAACAAAACAAGCACGTGGAAGGAATTTTGTATTAATAAGACGAATTCAAAGAGATGAATTACAGCTAAAGTATCCTTCTATATATAAAAAAAAGTTTTGATTTGGAAATGGACAAATGAAAATCTGCGTAGATATTCCGGGTAGATCCACATCCAATTTGAATGCTTAAGCATGGCCTTTCATCGTTAATATTAAAAAAACTGTTGCATTCAAAAATATGAAAATCGATGGTATTATAGAGAAATGTTTGATAAACACGCTGATGCAGACAGTTTTCAAATCGAAGAATTATTTTAAGAGATATTTAATGCTAAAGTTGGACAAAATCGTTCCACTAAAAAAGTTTTATTGGAGCAAAAACTATACATGAGAATTTAATCATTTTTAGATCATTTTATACGTTATAAGTTCCCGGTGTGCAGATTGTATTTATTTTTCTTATTTTACTCATTTTTTGAGGTTTTATTTCAATTTTAAATTCAAATTTTCAGCATTTCGAGAGATATTTTTTACAAATTTTAGAAAATGTTATTAATTTAAACTGTTGCCAGCTGTACAAACAGCGTTAACAATAATGTTTACTTCAAATTAAAAATTTATTTTACACGTGACTATTATAAACAGAAATTATAAAAAGCAGGAACTCATTGAAAATTACGTCATAAAAATTATAATTACACGTGAATTTTAAGAGACAGAATATTGTAAAATAATAAATTCATAAACATGCGTTAGAAGTCTTAAATAGGAGAATTTACGTCACATTACACTTATTATATAAAATGAACAAAAAATAATATTGCAAAACAGTTTAAATTTAAAAATTGCTCGAGACATTTATTTGATATTTTAAGATAATCATAATATTTCATTTCTAACAAAAGTATTTTTACGTGAATATTAAAAAGAAAAGTTTGGTGAAAATTACGTCAGATTATAATTCTCAGATTCAAATTATAATTCAATCTTCCGAAATCTTTTTAAAGCCGATTAAATTATCGTGCTGTTAGAGTCTGCGGTGTCTGAACGGGGGTTGACGAGCGTAGCTCGTAGGGGACAGAGCCCCCTAGTAATATACAATTTAATTCAAAGCTTATTTTATATCAAGCTTATTTTATTTAAATTTAGACAAAACATGTAATTATTCATATTATATTATTATACATTTTATGCATATTCCCATATTCAGTACGTTTACATTTTATCAAATAAATACAAAAAAAAAAAAGCGTAGTTTTTTTTAGTATTTCTCCTGTTCATTTTTCAACATTTTAAAGTGATTTTACCAACAAATTTGAGAAAACAAAAATTGAGGCACAAATGGGTTAAGACACTCTCATTTCGGTTAGAATAGCCTTATTCACGAATAGGTTTATTACGTTTGATGAAACCACATGCCCAAGTAAAATTTTTGTTTAACTCTTTGTAACACATTGTACAGGGTGATGAAGAATGAATGGGATTGCTAATGTATTTTGTCCCATTCATTTTCCATCACCGTGTATAATATAGTAGTAATTAGTAATCATAAGAGATGAGCACGGTTCTGAGACGGAATAGATCTGTTGAAATAGATTCATCAGTACAAATAAGATCCTCGAATAGAACTTGAAGTAGACAAAATTAAATAAATTCATACTTCTAGAACTGAACATATGCTTCATTTTTACTTTCTTCTATCTTCAATAGAAGAAAGTATTGTAATCGAAATTTTTTTCGACTTCCGGTTTTCGGTGAATTTACACGTTTTAGGGGACAGAGATCCCAAAAAACATGTTTATACAAAATGTCCGTGTGTCGTCATTGTGCCATCGAAAAATGTATGAAGTTATGCATAGAAGTGAACCAAATTTTGGGGGTATGTTTCTGGCTATGGCCAACAGGTCCTCCCTGAATGTGATAAAACTCCGCCGGAAAGGGGCGCTATAATTGCGATGTGTGTGTTATTTTCATTATTGTACCATCGAAAAGTATATGAAGTTATGCATAGAAGTGAACCAATTTTTTTGTGTATGTTTTTGGCTAAGACAAGCAGGTACTCCCTGAAATTTGAAAAAAATCTGCCGGGAAGGGGCGCTGTAATAGCGATTTTTGTGCTATTTTCATTATTGTACCATCGAAAAGTGTATAAAATATGCATAGAATTGAAACAAATTTTTTGTGTATATTTTTGGCTAAGGCCAGCTGGTCCTCCTTCAATTTGGAAATATTTCGCCGGAAGGGGGCGCTGTAATAGCTATGTCTGTGCCATTTTCATTACTGTGTCATCGAAAAGTATCTGAAGTTATGCATAGAATTGAAAAAAAAAATTTTGGGTATGTTTTTGGCTGGGACAAGCAGGTCCTCCTTCAGTTTAGAAATATTCCTCCGGAAGGGGACGCTGTAATAGCGATTTTTGGGCCATTTTCAATATTGTACCATCGAAAAGTGTATGAAGTTGTGCATAGAATTGAATCAAATTTTTTGGATATGTTTCTGGCTATGGCCAGCCGGTCCTCCCTGAATTTCAAAAAATTGTGCCGGAAGGGGGCACTTTAATAGCGATGTCTGTGCCATTTCCATTATTGTACCATCGAAAACTGTATAAAGTTATGCATAGAATGGAACCAAATTTTTTGTGTATGTTTTTGGCTATGGTCAGTAGTTTCTCACTGAACTTGAAAATATTCCGCCGTAAGGGGTCGCTGTACTAGCAATGTTTGTGTTATAATTTTCTTGATTTTTAGTAGTTCTATTGTCCATCGGCGGCTTTGATTTTAATAAATATTATGATCTAGATTAACTCGTTTTTAATCCGATTGACTGAAGCAGAAATTTAAGATGAAAATCAAAGTTAGTATAGTATTGAGCTAATAATAATGAAGCATTAATATGTGTAACTACTTTTTGAAATATTAAGATGTATGAGATATAAGAAAGTTTTGGGATTGGCACATCTAACTAGTTATTTTTGCGATAATTGGAAAACAAATGGAAAAGTCAACTTTTAATATAATTAAAAACAATTTTACATATTTTTATAAAATTTTGAGTTAATTAGAGCTACAAGCCTCTAAGCATTTTCAACCTCAAAGTGTTAAATTATGTTAATATTTCCACACTCGGGTTTTTATCATGTTTTAATACGTTTCTTCAAACTCAATGACGTTACATATTCACCTGCTGTGGTCCATTGTATTTTCAATATGACGCAATATTTTGTTGTTTTTTTTAATTCGTCAAACTATTTATTTCATTTTGAATTTTCATGCAGAAATCTTGCTCGAGAAAACTTATGACGTAATATTCAATTTGTTTTCAATTCGTCAAACTGTTTATCTAATTTAATTTTTCACGTGAAAACATTGCATTAGAAAAGCAATTGTTGTGGTGAGAATTTTATTGCTTTTTTTTAACTGTTGGCAACAGCTATAACGAAAAATATTTATTTTTTCCTGCCATTGTTGTGTAAAAGCTGGTTTTATCAGAATTATGTTAAGACGGTATTCAAAATTTTAAACCTTCCCCATTCCCATTCCCTTGGACCGATTTTGCTCATTTTCAATCCCCGCCGAGAAATTAGCCATCTTAAAGTTGTTGGCGAGTTTGAAGACGTTCCGTGCATAATTGCGACTTTTATCGTGCGGACAAAATTTAGTACATACATACATACATACATAATTATATATATATATATATATATATATATATATATATAAACTTTTTAGGTGGGGGTGGTTTTGGGTTCCTGGGGTCATGTAATGAAAAGTTATGAAGGAATTTTTCAAAAGTCGCACCATGGTAACAACTGCAATAGGTAGTATTTCTTACGAAATCTACCTAAAAATGTTACATTTTTTAAAGGGTCTTTGTTGTGTTGTTATTTATTAAAATAAATGTTTGCTTTTAAAATAATTGGAATTGGAAAATTAGAAATAAATAAATATCAAAATAAGATTAAATAAAATATTGAAAACATCTGATATGAACTAAAAGTTGTATTATTAAAAATTTTCTTCTTTACAGTAATTTTTAACACTTTCCAACTTAGATGAAAAATATGTTTATGTCTTCGGTTTGTCTGGTCTTCTGGCCGAGCTCTAACTCTTGTAAATATACTGGGATCGCCCTGCATTTTTTATATGTTATTTACGTTTACTATAGCGTGATCGCTATTGAAAAAAAAATGTGTCGCACTTATAGTTGATTTGCATGGGCGGTAAAAAGTATTCTGTTACATTACAGTCAATGGGAAAAATCGTTTAAAGTGCATTTTAATGATGCTAGACAATTTAAAACATAAAGAAATTGATATGCATTTATAAAGTGCAGTAAAACAAGCTTTTTGTAGAATATGGGGTTTGCAAAGCATTTATTATTCATTTACAAGGCCACACAAAAGAATTCCGTTATATAATGATATATGGGGGGAGGGGTACTGTTTACAGCGAAATTATGTTACTCAAATATAATGAAATAGACTATAATGTACACAGATTTACTATAATGTGCTTGCTGTGAAATAAGATGTGCATAGCATTTATCGTTCAACAAAGATACACAAAAGATTCGGATACAGTACTGTACCTAAAGTACTTGTCAGTATGTGACACAAATTTTGTGGGCGCTTTATCACAAGAACTAATGCACGGAATTTAATAAAAATTTATATTCACGTAGTCACTAATATAAATTGGTGCTGGTTAGTTTTTGGTCTGAATCGCCCAACAGGTGGCGCTGCTATGCTGCATTTCTCGCGATTTTCAGCAATAGCTGTATCTCAAGAACTAATACACGGATTTTCATCAAACTTTAGGTTCAGTTGGTCCTTAATATGAGTTGGTGCTGATTACGTTTTGGTGTAAATCGCCCAACAGGTGGCGCTGCTATGCTGCATTTAGTAGGATTTACACGATATCCGCAATAGCTCTATTTCAAGAACTGATGCACGCATTTTCATCAAACTTCAGATTCAGTTAGTCCTTGATATGAATTGGTGCTGATTGCGTGTTGGTGTAATCGCCCATCAGCTGGGCTACATTTTTCACGATTCCTTCAAAAGCTCTACCTCAAGAAATTATGCACGAATTTTCATCTAACTTCAGAGTTAGTTAGATGTTAACACAGGTTGTTGCCGATAAGGTTTTGGTGTTAATCCCCAATAGGTGGCGCCGCTACGCTAGAATTTTTATGATTTTCGCAATAGCTCTATCTCAAAAACTAATGCACGGACCACGGACCACGGACCACGGATTCACCCCAAACTTCAGATTCTGTTAGACGCTGACATAAGTTGTTGTTTGGGGGTTTTGGTGTATCGTAGGTTTTGGTATAAAGCACCAAACAGGAGGTGTTGCTAGGCTGCAGTTTGCTGGATTTACACGATTTCAGCAATAATCATATCTCAGGAACTAATGCACGGAATTTCATATCTTTAGGATCCTCATGATGGGTATAGATTGCCATTTAATTTTGGTAGTGTGATAGCGAATTTTGAAGTATTAACATGTATGAGATAGAAGAAAGTTTTGGGATTGGTACATCCGACTAGTTTATTATTATTATTACTCTAAGGGATAGATGGAATTTTTTTTTTTTTTTTTTTTTTTTTTTTTTTTTTTTTTTTTGTTTTGATGTCAATTTTCCGAAAAGAAAAAGTTATTCTTGTGAAATGCATAACAATTTTGTGAAAAATAAAACTTTGTATCAAAAGGTCAAGTCCAAGTACTCAAATGCGAACCAATCATTTATTGATAATAATTTTATTCTTATAGTTAAAGTTTTCCTATCAGGTGAACTTATTTTTTGGCAAATAATAATATGTTTCAAAAGTCAAGTAATTCAAACTAATTAATGGGGTTTTCTTTGATGGAATGAAATATTTTGTGATTGCGCTTCAAATAGGGTCCCCTTTTTGACTGAATCAATCGCTGCTAATTTAGTTAAACGTCTTTATTTGTTTTTAACAACATATTAATAATTCCATGTAAATAGATAAAATATAATGATGAAAGCATTCTTTTAAAATTATGAAAACTTAAATTACAAATATTAATCGAAAATCTAGATTTTCGAGTGCAAACGATTTTGGGATAATAACGAAAGAATGTTACCATTTCAAGTAAAATCTTAAAAGACGCTTTTGATATTTATACTTAAAATGCATATGATAAAATAATCAAATAATTCTGTGAAGTGATATATTAGTATCTTTGATACATTCTGATCTAGTACTACATCCTATAACAGCGCATAAGTCATTTTTTTACGAAATTTTAATCATATCTTGGATAACAATTTCCGATGGTAAAAAATGAAAGCAAAGAAATACAGGTTTAAACCGCAAAGCACGTGGTTTTGTTTGGGCTTTCTGTAGCGGATTTTAGGGTTACTTTTTTGGCGTCACCTCCAGCCACCTTAATGCACCTCCATCTATCTCATTCCTCCATGGATAATAGTAAAAAAAAATCGTTTGCTAGATATGACGTCAATGTCATCAATATAATTTCAAACTGGCTCTAAAAACTGGATGCAACAATTTATTCCCTATTTCTTTGTAATCTTTAATTATATCATTTAGATAAATGTTTTAATACCTGAAATGCAGTGATAACACTCTACGATTTGTATCGAATACGGTTACATAAAATACGATTTTTGTACGATTTATATTAAATAGAAATTATAGCTACTATTTTTTAGGGTAAGCTTTTTTTCTTTTTTAAACAAAATTTCATGACTGACAGACTTTTTTGTTAGACGTTGAAATAATGGGATGCATGATGTTTAGAGATCAAATTGCAGTAAAAGCGTAATTTATGGTACTGTTAGGTTGTTGCCACCAACAATATGGTGCTAGGCGTTACTCATAGATATGTCTTTTCTTCATAATATTGCATTAATAGCAAACGGATATATCTTTCTGAATTGGGTTACAGGTATATTTAAAAATATATCCGTGATTGAAAATTAATTTAAAATGGATAAACAATCCGTAAATTGAGATAAGCTTTTCAAAAAAAATTACTGAAAGTACTTTTTGTATTCTATTAGATTTTGGAATAATCAAATGTGCGATGTTTAAAGGTTAAATTGCAGTAAAAATTAAATTTATGGTTGGGTTAGGTTATTGCCACCAACAATATGATGCTAGAGTTCAGGGGCGCGCCAGCAGTATTCGGCGCCTGTGTGCAGATCTTCAGTTGACGCCCCATATTCCTAACCTCCCCCCCCCCCCCCAATAAAAAAAAAAGAAAAAACAAACTTTATACTTTTTTTTTCTATGGGTATAAATGCATAGCTGCCAAACCAACCTTCCAGCGGTTTTCTCCAAATCAAATAAATGAATTTGGAACCAGAAAATTTATTTAATGAAATGTTTCTTGTTTCTACAGGGTTCTTTTTTATTTCATTTATTAAATTTAATTTCTGGTTAAAAATATTGTTGTTTGAATTAAAAACAAGGAATGTTGGCAGCAATGCAAATAACGGACATTCCTAAAAAGGCGGTGCTTCAGCTGTTTGCTCCCTCTCCCCACAATGGCATACCTCCTAAGTAAATGAGCTTCTTTTACCTGCATCACTTCCGCAATTTTTAAGATCTGATCTTTATTTATATTTATACTTAAAACAGTTCAAATGAACTTTAATTTGGAAATATAGCTCTGTTGAATTAAGCATTGGTAGGACTATGACACAAAGAAAGGGGTGCTCGTAATACTGCAAATACACATAAAAGTAGAAAAATATTTTCTCAAATTATGACGTTTGTAATACACCGGAGCGCGTTATGGTACTTTTATTTCTTTCAAAATAAGGTAACATCAATTAAGATGCGCCTTAAACAATTACCGCACATTGATCATAATTAGGGGTGCATTCGAAAATGTTTCAGTCCCGGAACATTTGATTTTGTATTAGCAAATATAGAACCCCTATTCTGGCTATATATAACAATTGTTATGAAAAATGCACATTCGTTTCGACGTTTACATTGTTAAGAAGCTAAGCGTATCTTTATATTGTCAAACTATTAACCCTTGTTTTCACTATCAGATTTTTTTATTTTTCGAATTTCCAATTTTCGTGCAATAAATCGAAGCTCTAAATTAAAAATATCTATACTAATAAAACAAAGTTTCGCTCTGTCTGTGAGTGTGTGTGTGTCTGTGTGCAATGGCTAGCAGAATCTACGGCACATACGAGGCTCAAACTTTTTGTGAGGATAGTCAAAAGTCTCTCCTGGTGCACCATGCACGTAAGTTTCAGAATTTTAAATCTCTAATAATTAGTTGAGAAATTAATTAAAAAGCCCAAATTAAAAGAATGCAAATGTATTCATAATTCAACAAGAGCATAGATTTTTTTTTTCAAACTGTAGACAACTTCTTCGAAAACTCGAAGAGATGGAGAGTGGTTTTACAGAGATGCAAGGGTGATAAATGTACTGGACGTTTTAAAAAAGGACTGTATCTTAAATTCTACTGGGGCTAACAGCTCGAAAATTGCACAGCCAGACGCAAAAAAAAAAAAAAAAATATCCCCTTTTCAGAAATTTTAAAAATTATTCCGGTACGGTTTCAGGAAGTCAAAAAATCCACGAAAAATCTTTTTATTTCCTTCGAAAGAAAGGTTCGAAATCTCTCCCACGGACGCCAGGTGTTCATTGCAGATAATCAACGTCTTCCAATAGTGGACATTTTCGAAAGAATATAAAATTTTTAAAATATAAATTTATCGATTTAATTTTTATGCATTTAGATGTTGAATTTATCGGTGATTTCAGATATCTACATTTCTTCACGGTCGCTCAATTGCAACTTTAGATATTAATTATTATTTCATTAATCGGATGATTTCTTTCAAACTCTTAATTTAAAAGCCAGTCTTTCGAAACCACAAATGATTTTTATGCTAGGATTCTTTGGAACACCGTCAATTTTTTTTAAATACACCATTTAGAGCTTTTAAAGCTTTATGCATATAGCCCTATGTTTAAACGCTGTTTAATAATATCTAAATTTTATAAAAATCGATCCGCAAGTTTTTGTTTTATAAAAAATTCTATTTTAAAAAAGGAAAAGAAAAACTTTGAATCGAATTTGTTAAAATTAAGAAAACTGACGAATCGTTTGGAACTTTCAGATAGTTCATAATACATAATAAAAAAATTTAAAAAGTAGGGGGCATAAAATTTCAGGGGGGGGGGGGGGAGATGGAGGCGATAAAAAAAATTTGGAGGGTGGGATCAAATATTTAAAACCGTACCGTTTTCTACTGTTTTAGATGCGGATTTTCGACGGAGCCCTGGGATAAATATTACTTTTAATATAAAAATTTCAAAAGTGTACTTACCACTATTTTCGAATAGTGATTTCAGAAAATATCTTAGATCCTTGCTTAAGTCCGCCACCCCTTGACTAATATATACTAATATATGGCTAATGACTAATATATACTGACTATGGGTAGGTTGTTTAACAGAGTTTCTCTCAGAAACAGTTTTGCTAAGAATAGAGTTCTCCCCCTGGTGTTGGAATATGGAACCAAAAGATTCGAGATTTGTTTTTTTTTTTTTGCAAGATTTTGCAGTGCGTACGCAGCACGCCTGCTAAACCCTCAAGTGATATATTATCGGAAAAACCTAGAACCTTTTTACCTCCCTCACTTAGATTCCCCCCTGGGGGGTCAATTTTCTAACTGAGATCCTAATTAAGCTGCAGCAAGATTCGAGCTCATTTGAAGGCTTGACCGAAGGTGAAACTCTTCACGGGCCTTCGGTTGGTGAGGTCTGTGTTTAACCCCAGGTTATTAGTGGGCGTTCTTCCGGGGGAGTGGGGGGGGGGGAGAAAATGGATTTTTTTCATGTGACATATCGTTTTAAAGTATTTGGCTTGTACTTTACTAAGCACTCACTCCTCTCCTCTTAACTCATTTTTTCATCAGTAAGTAGAGGTCATTTTAAAGTGTTTATTTGTTCATTACTACCCCATGCAATTTTCCAAAAATCATGAAAAAAATTTACATAACAAATCTGAACAATTAGCAGCTTCTCTCCCATTTTCACACGGTGAGCGGGTTCATACTTCAGACAAAAACGAGTTAAAGATATAAAATCATATAAATTTAAGGTTCATTTAAAAATCGTCAAACGGGGGGGGGGGGGGGGGGTATCGTTTGAACAAGCTCTTAACACAGAACTCAAAAATATACAGTGAAATACGTTTAACACGAAACTGAGGGGACCGAAAATTTTTTTCGCGTTAAAAGATTCGTAAAGAAAAAACAAAACTCGCAAATTTTTTCGACGTTGTCAAATTTTACTTCGATTTCCTGTTAAACTACTAGTAAGTTGCATACATTAGGATAAAAAGCAAGTAAAATTAAAAAAAAATATTTTTTTTTTTGGGGGGGGGGGGGGGGAGGATCAAATATAATTTTTTAGTGTCTTTTTCAGCATTCTGAGATCTAGCTTGTTTGAACCAAATAAGCAAAGCTGTCTCTAAATCCTCGTGCTTTGCAGTTCTCATACGTTTTCTCTCTGCCTTAAATATACTGAGCTCAAACATTAACGTAATGGGATTACTGTTTTTTTTAAATTATTGTTGATAAAGTAGAATTGGCAATTCCAAACTCTTTGTAGATTTCTCTTTTCGTTCTGCTTTTTTCTCAACTGCATTAAGCAGCCTCATCTTCATTTGAAGCGAAATGGCAGTTCGTTTTCGCACCGATTTCTCAACCATTGTGCTAATAAAACATAAGCTAATTTACAAAAATACGAAATTCTCTGATTTTGACCCAAAATTCAATGGTTTTAACACAAAATTCACCAATTTCAACTCGAACTAACTAGTTCGAAAGCGAATTTTTTTCGTGTTAAACGATTTTTGTTTCTTGTTAAAAGAAAAAAAAAATGTATTAAATTGCATAGTATACTGTCCGGACCGCTATATCATTTCGTGTTAACCGATTTTTCATGTTAAGCGTTTTCGTGTTAAACGTATTTCACTGTATTTGTTTTACTCTTAGATACTATTATATTTTCAGAAATTCGTCGAAAATGTATGGCAAAATTATGTCCCTCCTCCTATTTCCGAATCTACTGCAAATAAAATTACGAAAAAATTAGTAGTAGTTGGAATTTATTTAAATCTTGCAGGAAAACTATAACGATTATCTTAGGTCATAGAGTTTTTCAGAAAATCACAGTTTTCCGTTATGCATAAACTTTATTTAACGGGCGCTCAGCGAGGGAGTTTGAGGTACCTATCGACGCGAAATCGTCTAAGAATTGTCGATAATGATTTTCCAAAAGAATTGTCGGTAATTAGCCGAGATATTAATTAAAAACCTATCTAAAATATGTGGCACAGGCCAAAGTGGCCATGCAACTTTGCGGCCTCCTTTCGAAGCGCACTTGGCACAATGGCAAGATTAAACTTTGTACAAGGTCTTTGTTTTAGGTAAGACGAGTCACAATGATAAATGGCAGCGTTTTTCATTTCAATTGAATTCAATTATTAAAGGCAATTATTGAAAAATATTTAATAAAATAATTTCAAATTATTTGCAGTCTTATTATTCGTTTAACAATTATATTTTGTAAGATTGCAGTTAGTAATTAACAAATTTATTGTATGAACTCTCTGTACGCGAGTGAAACTCGCTCTTGACCGATTATTCTTTGTTCGAAGCAAATCTATAAAATATACAATTAAAAATTCAGTAAAACTTAATTCATTTTGAGGTTGTTCTCAAAAACATGTTTTCCGACTTTAAATGACATGAAATATTCTTACATGCTCATGGGCTCGTTTTTATGCGTTG
Organism: Maratus speciosus; assembly: GCA_963932465.1. Lineage (NCBI taxonomy): Eukaryota > Metazoa > Arthropoda > Arachnida > Araneae > Salticidae > Maratus > Maratus speciosus. The sequence continues at coordinate 360,437,086 of OZ010800.1, read as the reverse complement.
CATACAATGATAGGCTAAACTATTAAATTTGTTTGGAATTGAATGGCGTTTTTCATTTCTTTTTTTAAAATGTATTGCATTTTGAACTACATCTGTTTTATTTATTTAGTCAGGGTCGAAACTAAGGGGGTGAGGCAGAGGGGGCAAGTGCCCCGGGCGCCAGAACGAAGGGGCGCCCAATGAAGGATTATACCTTTGGAATGGATCATTTTCTTCTGATAGACTGATGTCTTTCATTATTATGAAATAGCCATTATAAATGAAGTATTAGGTGAAGATGAAAGAGCAGCCGTAAAAAGTTAGAACTCTGATTTTCTGGTCAGAATGCGGAAAAAAATGCCTCTTTCATGTTCACCTAACACTTCATTTATAATGTCTGTTTCATAATAATGAAAGCCACAAGTCCATCAGAAGAAAATAACTCGGTTAAAGTGGAAACTCGGTTAAACGGAACTCGGATAATCGGGACTCTACTGTACATGCCATTTAAAAAATGATCTTTAGAATATTTTTGTTGGTGTTCAGAGGAGGGTCATGACCCCCGTGACCTCCTCCTTGGATCCGCCATTGTAGATTATGTAGTTCAGTATTACATATTTTATGATTGCATATTTTAAATTTTAAAAATAAGTCGGCTATTAGAAAATTAGTAAAATTCTTTTTGTAAATATACTTTGCGGAAGAGAGGCGGGGGGGGGGGGGGTGCCAAAATCCATGTTTGTCCCGGGTGCAAAAAAGGCTAGTTTCGGCTCTGTATTTAGTACTGTTTGTGTTATAATGTAGCCTATTGCTAGGATTGGTTTGTGCTGTTTTTGGCAATTTATTTTTACATGGGTACCATATATAACCTCGAAGCTTATGTTGCTTTACTACTGTGCAATGCAGCAATATACTATCCGTTTTTATATCGTCAGTATGTGTATCACTACCAATACTACAGTAAGATAAAAGTGTTATATATTTTCAGTTATTTGAATAATGAAGCCTTCCATGTTTGCCACGAACTGCAGTGCGCCCCTGCTTTTTGAAAAGCTGGACAGGCCTGATCCAGAGCAGGGATGTCAAAAGGAGCATTCGCGGTCGCGCTTCCGAATTTTTTATGTTTCTAGCTTTTTTGAATTTATTTTAGGCGCTTGACGGCGCCCTTAAGCCTTCCGTGGCCTACGACCGCTACCTTTCGACACCGTGGCGTCTTTTGGTTTGAGACTCTCTCCGCCCCCTACCCCTAAAGTTACGCCGCTGACGAGCATCTGCAAATTTCATATCTTATAAGTAAAAAGGAACTCATAAATGTGTCAGAAATGACGTACTTTCGATTTAAATACCACTTTAATAAATTTAAATTGATTAAAAGTTTTTCAAATTTTTCAGCTTCGCCTAAAATATTTGGCGCCTTTACTAGTCTGGCGCCTGTGTGCGGTGCATACTTTGCACACTGGGTCGGCGCGCCCCTGCTAGAGTTACTCATAGTTCATCAATGTCTTTACTTTATAATATTGAATTAAGAGCAAACAGGTATATCTTTCGTAATTGGGCTGCATGTAGGGATGAGATTTCAACGTTTTTGCACATCGGTATATTCTTAAAGAAAATGTTGTTCTGTTAAATCAAGAGAGTGTCCCGATTAAATGAAATATCATTTACTCTAACAAAATACTGGTGTGAAAAAATGCGGAAATATTATCCCTGGCTGCATGCAAATCAAAAATATCCATGATTGAAAATTACTTTAAAATCCATTCACATGAAAAAATTAAGATACAATTTTCAAATAAATTTCATTTGACAGAAGCTTTTTCTATGTCAGAATGAATCGACATAGATGTCGACAGTATGAAAAACGAAATTGTATGATGATCATAAGTTAAAAAAATTTTAGTAAAGGCAAAATTTATGGGTTAGGTCATTGCCATCATCAGTATAATGTCACAATTGGCATTGTGTTTGTAGCTTTTTTATATATATATATATTCTGAAGATGACTCAATGAAAGAGTCGAAACATGTAAATTTTTAATATTTTTAATGTTTTTTATTATTTAAATGACGCTTTTTAAGCAAATAATTGTACTTTAATATATGTTATGACATTTGTTTGGAATATACATTATTATGGTATAGTTAATAGTAGACGCAATTAAAACTATTTTACTTATATTTCTTATCGGTCTTTTAACGATTCGTGGACGGTAATGCACCAATCTCAGTTATTGTCACTGCCGTATTATTTCATTTTAATGTATTTTACCCGGGTGGACCATTATTATTGACACGAGCGAAGCCGGGTAGATCTGCTAGTATTTATATATTTTTAATATAAACATCCAACAGGCGAGGACGCGCACTAACATAGAGTGTTTAGACGTAGAGTCTAGCTCTAGACTGTAGCATTTCCACTTTTGAAACTGATCATCATGAAACACATAGCTTTTTAAAGATCTATACAGAAGAATTTAAGTGATATAACCTCTGATGTTTACATGTTTGAAGTAACCAATTAGAAATTTAAAAAAATGAAAAACAGGAACATCTACAGAATTAATAGATACATCCGGATGACGAGGTGAACCAGGCAAAATTATGTCACCGTCACTCTAAAAGCATCAAAAACTGAGCATAGTTACAAAACCAAGGTTATAAATTCTATCCGTTCTATCACTATTGACAGAAGAGCATTCATTACCATCCGATTAACCGCAATTGTTCAAAATAGGCAAAAAAGACAAAACAGAACATTCAATAGTCCAGGAAATCATACAATTTTCAAAATATTATGCCACAATATCCGCAAGGTCATAAAACAGCATCTCTATTGTCGCCCTCACCATTGACATTTCGTCCCTGAAGTTCGAGAAACCGTTGAACCATAACTCTGGAGGTTAATCGCCAATTCTTTGTGTTTGGCTGGAATTGAGACAATGGCAGAATGAGACATCGTAAATTAGACGGAGACAGAAATCAAAATGTTTTTCGGGGAAAAACTCCACATACTGTCGCATTCCATACACATTTTTTATGATGAGCTGGATGCCCATGGCACAAACGTGCCGCTAGAAGAAAAACGCATATCCCTATGGCATAGTGTGAAGAACCATGGGGTAATGGAGAAGTCGTGCCCAAACCCTCTATAAAAGCAAGATCAAATAGAAATCGTAACTTATAAGTAACACGGGCACATAGCTAGAAAAAATGCTTAGAGGCTTGTAGCTCTAATTAACTCAAAATTTTATAAAAATATGTAAAATTATTTTTAATTATATTAAAAGTTGACTTTTCCATTTGTTTTCCAATTATCGCAAAAATAACTAGTTAGATGTGCAAATCCCAAAACTTTCTTATATCTCATACATCTTAATATTTCAAAAAGTAGTTACACATATTAATGCTTCATTATTATTAGTTCAATACTATACTAACTTTGATTTTCATCTTAAATTTCTGCTTCAGTCAATCGGATTAAAAACGAGTTAATCTAGATCATAATATTTATTAAAATCAAAGCCGCCGATGGACAATAGAACTACTAAAAATCAAGAAAATTATAACACAAACATTGCTAGTACAGCGACCCCTTACGGCGGAATATTTTCAAGTTCAATGAGAAACTACTGACCATAGCCAAAAACATACACAAAAAATTTGGTTCCATTCTATGCATAACTTCATACACTTTTCGATGGTACAATATTGAAAATGGCCCAAAATTCGCTATTACAGCGCCCCCTTCCGGAGGAATATTTCTAAACTGAAGGAGGACCTGCTTGTCACAGCCAAAAACATACCCCAAAAAATTTTTTTTTCAATTCTATGCATAACTTCAGATACTTTTCGATGATACAGTAATGAAAATGGCACAGACATCGCTATTACAGCGCCCCCTTCCGGCGAAATATTTCCAAATTGAAGGAGGACCAGCTGGCCTGAGCCAAAAATATACACAAAAAATTTGTTTCAATTCTATGCATACTTTATACACTTTTCGATGGTACAATAATGAAAATAGCACAAAAATCGCTATTACAGCGCCCCTTCCCGGCAGATTTTTTTCAAATTTCAGGGAGTACCTGCTTGCCTTAGCCAAAAACATACACAAAAAATTGGTTCACTTCTATGCATAACTTCATATACTTTTCGATGGTACAATAATGAAAATAACACAGACATCGCAATTATAGCGCCCCTTTCCGGCGGAGTTTTATCACATTCAGGGAGGACCTGTTGGCCATAGCCAGAAACATACCCAAAAAATTTGGTTCACTTCTATGCATAACTTCATACATTTTTCGATGGCACAATGACGACACACGGACATTTTGTATAAACATGCTTTTTGGGATCTCTGTCCCCTAAAACGTGTAAATTCACCGAAAACCGGAAGTCGAAAAAAATTTCGATTACAATACTTTCTTCTATTGAAGATAGAAGAAAGTAAAAATGAAGCATATGTTCAGTTCTAGAAGTATGAATTTATTTAATTTTGTCTACTTCAAGTTCTATTCGAGGATCTTATTTGTACTGATGAATCTATTTTAACCGTGTCAGATCCGTGCTCATCTCTTATGATTACTAATTACTACTATATTATACACGGTGATGGAAAATGAATGGGGCAAAATACATTAGCAATCCCATTCATTCTTCATCACCCTGTACAATGTGTTACAAAGAGTTAAACAAAAATTTTACTTGGGCATGTGGTTTCATCAAACGAATAAACCTATTCATGAATAAGGCTATTCTAACCGAAATGAGAGTGTCTTAACCCATTTGTGCCTCAATTTTTGTTTTCTCAAATTTGTTGGTAAAATCACTTTAAAATGTTGAAAAATGAACAGGAGAAATACTAAAAAAAAACTACGCTTTTTTTTTTTTTTTTTTTTTTTTGTATTTATTTGATAAAATGTAAACGTACTGAATATGGGAATATGCATAAAATGTATAATAATATAATATGAATAATTACATGTTTTGTCTAAATTTAAATAAAATAAGCTTGATATAAAATAAGCTTTGAATTAAATTGTATATTACTAGGGGGCTCTGTCCCCTACGAGCTACGCTCGTCAACCCCCGTTCAGACACCGCAGACTCTAACAGCACGATAATTTAATCGGCTTTAAAAAGATTTCGGAAGATTGAATTATAATTTGAATCTGAGAATTATAATCTGACGTAATTTTCACCAAACTTTTCTTTTTAATATTCACGTAAAAATACTTTTGTTAGAAATGAAATATTATGATCATCTTAAAATATCAAATAAATGTCTCGAGCAATTTTTAAATTTAAACTGTTTTGCAATATTATTTTTTGTTCATTTTATATAATAAGTGTAATGTGACGTAAATTCTCCTATTTAAGACTTCTAACGCATGTTTATGAATTTATTATTTTACAATATTCTGTCTCTTAAAATTCACGTGTAATTATAATTTTTATGACGTAATTTTCAATAAGTTCCTGCTTTTTATAATTTCTGTTTATAATAGTCACGTGTAAAGTAAATTTTTAATTTGAAGTAAACATTATTGTTAACGCTGTTTGTACAGCTGGCAACAGTTTAAATTAATAACATTTTCTAAAATTTGTAAAAAATATCTCTCGAAATGCTGAAAATTTAAATTTAAAATTGAAATAAAACCTCAAAAAATGAGTCAAATAAGAAAAATAAATACAATCTGCACACCGGGAACTTATAACGTATAAAATGATCTAAAAATGATTAAATTCTCATGTATAGTTTTTGCTCTAATAAAACGTTTATAGTGGAAAGATTTTGTCCAACTTTAGCATTAAATATCTCTTAAAATAATTCTTCGATTTGAAAACTGTCTGCATCAGCGTGTTTATCAAACATTTCTCTATAATACCATCGATTTTCATATTTTTGTATGCAACAGTTTTTTTAATATTAACGATGAAAGGCCATGCTTAAGCATTCAAATTGGATGTGGATCTACCCGGAATATCTACGCAGATTTTCATTTGTCCATTTCCAAATCAAAACTTTTTTTTATATATAGAAGGATATACTATAATTAGTATTTTTATAAACTACTAAAAAATATATTTATTTCTTTACAGAGACTAATAACATTTTAAGTATTATTAACAATAAACTAAGAATAATCGTATTTGAGGCTTAAAAACAATTTATTTCATAGTCATCTTGAAAAGGACTTTACACAAATAACTGTCCCCTAAATGACTAACAAAAACATGTACCCATTCACGTCTAGCGCCTTTGAAAAAATGGATAAAAAATAGGCTTGAACATATAATATCACAATTTAAAAAAATACGTATTTCTAAGAAGTCAAAAAGCTACGATTATGACGAATTTATTTGGATGCTTGATAGAAAAATACAAATAAACTTACTTTTTATATATTGTAATCTTGAAACATGAAAAATCTATAAGCACCGAAAAAAACCTTCATTTAGGCAAATAAATATCCATCTTATGCTGTCATTTCTCGGTAACAGATAAAGACATTTATAGACAGAAATTTCATACAATTTTCATGTTATAAATAAGAAGAAAATTATACAAATTTATTTAAAATTCGAAGTTTGTTACGCCAAAAACGGAACGCCAGGCATAAATGGGTTAAGAAAGTAGCGACATATCGACAGAAATATTTGATAGTGTCGAGCGAATTTTAGAAGAAATTATTGATTACACGAGGCCAGCTAATATCGCAAAGCTACTTTTTTATTCAGCGATTTTTTAAAGTTTCAATGTGATTTAACTTCACTGTAAAAAAAAAAAAAAAAAAAAAAAAAATCCGTTAAAATACGGTAATTGTACTGGCAATCGAGACGCCGCCAGTACTATTTACGCATGCTAACGGAAAATTTCCCCCGTAAATTCCAGAAAAACGGAAACTTTTGTGGAATTTACGGGAAAAAAATTCCGTTAAAATACGAAAATAGTACTGGCATCTCGATTGCCAGTACAATTTCCGTATTTTGGCGGAATTTGTTTTACAGTGTTAATTAGTCACTTTCTTAAAGATTATTCCTTTCTCTGTTCATTTAGATTATTAAAAAGTCCTTCCGGCCAGTGCCGGGAGGAAGAGGTAGCTTTCATAATCCTTATTTAAAAAAAGCCAACTTATATCATGCAAACACACGAAGCTCAATTTAGTGGAAACCGAATATAGGAGATTCAATACTAAATTTTATCAATATAATGAATGAGAATTTCGCGAAATTAGTCAGCTTTATCAAAGCTGCTTTTCTTTAAAGTAACTTATATTTGGCTGCCAAATTCGGCAATTTCTTAAAGTGCCTGTCATTTTAAGACAACATGGTGGATGAGGCTAAGCAGTGAACTTGGTCGAGACCTTAGTAATTGCTGTGCACATGCTCACTCACATCGGAATCGGTTAATATATAGGAGTGCTGTCGCATGCAAAAATTCAGATTTTTCAAAATGTCACCCACAATAGAAATTGAAACTGCTATATCTGAGCCATTTTTTAAGGTAAAGACAAACAAAAAATGCTCCTGAATCCTTATATCAAGATCAAATACTTAAGAAAGAAAGCTTTTTCAATTTCTAATTTTTTTGCACCTCACTTTAAATATATATATATTTTTTTAATTTAATGGCCGCCATTTTGAAACAAGATGGCTGATGAATCTGGCCAGCGAACTTGGTCGAGGTGTTGATGTATACTATCCACATGCCTTCTTACATCGAAATAGGCGAATACGTGTGTTATCGCGTGACAAATACAAGATCGTTTCAAAATGTTAGCCATGCTAGAAATTCAAAGTGCTATAAATCAACCATTTTTTAAGATATCAACAAAAGAACAAATTTTCAGAAACAAAACTGCTCCGGAATCTTTGTATCAAGGCCAAACACATAAAAAAACCTTTTTCATTTTCCAATTTTTTAATACCTCATTTTGAATTTTAAATTTAATTTTTTTTAAATGTCAACCCTTTTAAAACAACATGGCGAATGAAGCTGGCCAACAAACTCGGTCGAGACATTGGTATGTACTATGTACAGACCAAGTTACATCCAAATAGGTTCATAAATACGCCTGTTATCGCGTGACAAAAATCAGGTCGTTTTAAAATGTCAGCCACAAGAGAAATTCAAAATGCTATTACTCAGCCATTTTTTTTTAGATATAGACGAAAGAAAAACTGTTCCGGAATCTTTGTATTAAGGTCAAACACATACAAAAAATCTTTTTCATTTTCCAATTTTTTGGTATCTCATTTAAATTTTTTTATTTTTTTAAATGGCCGCCATTTTGAAACAAGATGGCGGATGAAGCTGGCCAACCAACTCGGTCGAGATATTTGTATGTACTATGTACACACCAAGGTACATCCAAGTCGGTTCATAAATACGCCTGTTATTACGTGAGAAAAATCAGGACGTTTCAAAATGTCAGCCACGCTAGAAATTCAAAATGCTATAACTCAGCCATTTCTTAAGATATAGACGAAACAAAAACTGCTCCCGAATCTTTTTATCAAGGCCAAACACATAAGAAGAAAATATTTTTTCAATTTTCAATTTTTGGTACCACATTTCAAATTTAAATTTTTCTTAAAAATTTAAATAGCCGCCATTTTTAAACAAGATGGCAGGTGAAGCTGGCCAATGAACCCGGTCGAGACATTGGTATGTACTATGTATAAACGAAGTTACATCCAAATCGGTTCATAAATACGCCTTTTATCGCGTGACAAATTTCAGGACGTTTCAAAATGTCAGCCACGCTAGAAATTCAAAATGCTATAATTCAGCCATTTTTTAAGATATAGACGAAACAAAAACTGCTCCGAAATCTTTGTATAAAGGTCAAATACATAAGAAAAAAATATTTTTCCATTTTCAATTTTTTGGTACCACATTTCAAATTTTAAATTTAAAAAAAAAATTTAAATGGCCGCCATTTTGAAACAAAATGGCGGATGAAGCTGGCCAACGAACTCGGTCGAGAGATTGGTATGTACTATGTACACACCGAATTACATCCAAATCGGTTCATAAATACGCCTTTTATCGCGTGACAAAATTCAGGACGTCTCAAAATGTCAGCCACGCTAGAAATTCAAAATGCTATAACTCAGTCATTTTTTAAGATATAGACGAAACAAAAACTGCTCCGGAATCTTTGTATAAAGGTCAAATACATAAGAAAAAAATATTTTTCCATTTTTAATTTTTTGGTACCACATTTCAAGTTTTAATTTTTTTTTTAATTTTAAATGGCCGCCATTTTGAAACAAAACGACGGATGAAGCTGGCCAACGAACTCGGTCGAGACATTGGTATGTACTATGTACACACCGAATTTCATCGAAATCGGTTCATAATTACGGGAGTTACAGTGTGACATAGGTCAGATATATATATATATATATATATATATATCAATTTTGAACGGAGGGTGGTTTCGGGGTCTGGGGGTCATGATCGATGAAAATATACCAAAATTTTTTGAAATCGCTTTCCTCCGAACGGCTGCAATAGGTAGCTTTTTTGTAAAGAAAGCTACCTAAATGATGGTTACTGTGCATAAAAGAATATTTCCATGGAAGAAAAGTTAGACTGATTGAATTCCTTTCATTTTTATTGTATGTACGACGCTAAATTAATTCTGCACATGCCTATATAAGTAAAAGAAACATTAACTAAACTGTTTTTCATTTGTTTTCTTATTCATTTTGATGGCACTCGTGCTTTTATTGCTAGTTAACACACAATGATAATGAAGTAGGCTACCAAAAGAAAAAAAAACTATGTATGAAACATAAAATTTTTAACAGTTTTCATTAAATTATTTCGAATTAATCAACAATAACCGTGTATTATCACAATTAAATCTTAGCTTATTAAGGTTTATAGGTGTTGAATAAAGCTCATGAAAGTCAACATAAAACTAAATATACTCTTTCAAATGGTGAAGTCGTTTTAAAGAGCCAAGTTTACCAAGTTTTGTAATGTAGGTTGCAGAAGTGGTATTAGCCATTGCCCCGTGGAAGAGTTTTACTTTAGCTCCAAAACGAATAAATAACAGCTTTTAATGCATTAATCAAGTATATTGTGTACTTTTCACAACTCATTTTTTTTAGCGCACTAGGCGTTTGCCTGACCTCGCCTCCCTCTGGGAGTGGTTCCCAAACATTTTTTGGCCACGCCCCACCAAAACATCTCTTATTATGATCCGCTCCCTCTGTAACCATAGATGACAACATTTATTTAACAAAATTTTTAAAAAATAAAATCTATTAAGAATCATACAGACACAAAAACATTTCGTTAAATAAGATTTCCGATTTAAAGCATGTTTGGCTTGGGAAAGGCTGCGGAAGAATGCCGAAATGTTGGTACTTATGCTGTAACATGCAATTGTTACGAAAATTTTAATAAGTGAACTTTTATTCATATGGGGCAAGAAGCATAAAAGGCAATTAACAATGACAAGTCATTTCACATATTTTTAAGCTTATAAAAGAGGGGATATTCTTGTCACAAATGTGCTTTTAGCATAACTTTATAAATGAAACGAAGGCATTTATCATCGCATTTACCTATACCTTGAAGACTTCTGTTGTTTATTATCACTTTAACTCGGTGTGGTCGGTCTAATTTATGGCCTGTATTTTTATCTTAGCAAATTTTTTTGAAGAGATTCACCCATTTAGCATTAAATATTATAGCATTGATATAAAAGCAAATATTTTTTTATTCAATAGTTTCAGCAACTGATACTAAACAGGGAAATTTATTTTAACGACTTGTATTTTGCAACTTTTGTGAGATTTTGTATGCCCATACATGCAAATATGCTTCATTGTTTATAGAATCAAGATGCTTCTAGAATAATGCACGTTGTGCTCTATAAATTTTCACTTAAAATTCTGAGAACAAAAATGACCGTCTTATTAGTTTTAAACAAAAACTTACATTGCATTTACTTCATATCTACAAAATTTGCATTTAAAATAATAACTATTTCACATTCAGCATGTTGACTGTTATTGTTAGTTAGTTCACTTGTCAAATGTACTGTGTGGGACTCGACAATCCTTTTCTTACCTATATGTGATTCGATGAACTTTGCCCTGAGTTTTTTGCTGAGGCTGACCCATTCCGGTTCGCACTCTTTCTTCTGCTTCAATTTGTGTCCTTTAGGTTTACCAATTTTCTCGATTATTCTAATATCGCCGTTTGGTTCTACAAGTTCCGGAACTTCCACGAAATGGCCATTGGTGATTGGGGGATATTCTGTTGTTGGAAGAGAAAAAATTAGTATGATTATCATACAAAAAAGAGATATTTAGTTTCACATTTCAGTTAAAGAAAATATGCTCTATAAAAACAATACGGACGACAGCAAAAGTCGAGAAATTTTAGAGTGTTAGAAACATTATATGAAATAATACGTACTATAATACAAAATGAGACAAGTAAAAATGTTTTTGAAATTCGATTGCACATAATTAAAACTTCCTATGCTTTGGTGATTTTCAAAATTATTTTTCCAATAAAACCAAATTTATTCCTGGGTTTAAATTGTGTTTCTCTCGTCTTTATAACTCATCTTTGGATTAAATAATGCTGGGTTCAGTAATCCGATTTATAACAACCAGGGTCGGCTGTTAGGATGTCAATTCGGAAACTATCTGGGGGCGCCAAAACTACGAGAGCGCCACATCGGATATATGATGAATACTTTTTAGGTTCACATCGTATTCAATATTTGTCAATTGCTTTTATTTATTTTTTTTACATTTGCTCTTTTATAAACCGTTTATTTTCAGCCATTTTTTTAAAAACCTGTAACAGTAAAATGTGGTATATCACCAGTTAAATTAAGACATTTAAATGTAAACTAAATCCAAGCAACATAGATAGTTGTTTTCTTTATTTCATTCCTGTTACTTATTTCGTATATGTTTAACTTAATTTGTTTCTTTATTTTATTGCTTTTTAGGGTTTCGTTCATCTGACGAAACACTATTCGTCTCACTCCTCCGTCTGTCTGTCACAGAGCCCGTTCTCAGAAACTATATATGTTGGAGACGTGAAATTTTGCATGCTTATAGCTGAGCACTTCACATCAAACGAAAAATCATAAAATTTTGAAAAAAGTCTTATATTTACCCCTCCGGTCTCTAACTTGTGTATTTTAAGCAATTTTTCTAAATCAGCCTCTAATTAAGTTGGAGACTTGAAATTTTGCATACTTATACTCTATACGGCCAAAGATGATCGGTCACTTGCGATTTTAGACGTTTTGTTAAATATCTAGAAAAATACATGAGGAATTAACCTGAAACTGCAGGTGTGTAAACAGTATAGGTCATATATTTCCGCGAAGATTTTTTTTCCGGAAACCCCATAGGGGACCGTCAACAAATTGAAAAAGAGCGAATATCTTTTGGATAACCCTGTAAAAACTAATATAGAAAAAGCGTTCAAACTCTAGATTATTAATAAGTGGCTTATTTTAGTATACTGTGTTCATTTTTATGAGGATAGCATGTATACCCGTAGAGAAATTAAGGTTTTTATAAAAACAGTCCCAAAATTCGCCAAGTTTTTTGCTTATAATTTGCAGAGTTCTTAATATAAAAAAAGTTCTTTTCAGAAAATATGACAAACAACATTGTACACAATACTCTGCAATCAGAATTATAAAAATTGGATGAAAAATGAGCAGGTTTACTAAAAAATGTTTCACTGCGCAGGCGCGAATGCAAGCAAAATATAATGTGTGTATTAGCTAAGTATATAGAGCAACTTTTGTGAAAGTCTCAAAATCATAGCTTGAAAATTCTGAAAATTATCGTCCATAGAATAAGCTCGAAATCCGTTGTTCCCAAAAAAGAAGCAAAAAGATAAGGGGTTGTATCAAATATCTGTTGATTAGTGCCACGATAGCGTACACAAAATTGTACGTACTACTATAAGTATATACTAAAGTGACCGGTCACCTTGTCCATATAGTGTAGCATAACACTTGCGATCACACGAAAAATCATAACATTTTCAAAAAGTCTAACATTATTTAACCCTCTGGGATCTAACTTGTGTATTTTAAGCAATTTTTCTAGCCTCCTCCCTTTCCACCCGGGGACACTTTTCTAACGTTTGCTGGCACCTCTCACGTGATACATCATTGCACGTCCCTTTGACCGCTCTTTCAAATTATGCACCATAGCCTTACATGTTTTAGTTCCACTTTTTACCACCAGGGGGCGCCTACCTATCTCGTGGGCTATGGGCTCGATCCTCTCGACTAATATATCTACGGATAGGTTGTAAAACGGAGTTTCGTTCGGATAGATGTTTGTTTAGAATAGAAGGCGCCCCCTGGTTGCAAAATGTGGAACTAACAGATTTTGCAAAATTATAAAGTGTTTTGAAAGGAACATTAAACGAAACCCTTTGTGTGATCTGTGATGACATTTACCCAGGGCTGTGGAATCGGTGGGTAAAATGGACGATTGCCGACGCCGGGAATTTTAACAGATCTGATTCCGACTCCAACTCTTTTGCTCAAAAATGAGTCGACTCCGGCTCCGACAACGCAGACCTGCTTGTAAAATGGACGACTCCGACTCCGCAGCCCTGCATTTACTTACTTGCTTAATGTTATCAGAACGCTCTAAGTGCCGTAAGTAGTAAGCAGTTGGAAATAAAGCTTACGTTTTATAAATAATGGAGATCATGTTAACTAAAATATTGCATTAATTGGTAATATTGCTTGTAACTACGAAATACTTCATCCAAAATTGGAGAATTTGTTTTGCTTTTCATTTACGTATGTAAATGTTTGATATATACATATTATTTAATGTCAGCTTTTTATTTTCTAATATCACACCAGATCATTGGTGTTTTATTCTATAATTTATGTAAAAAGTATCAAAGATTGAAACTCTTAGTACTCGTGTTCTTGTATTTGAGTCTTAATATTAATTAGCATAATAATTTGATATATTTGTTAACAACTGTTTTAAAATATTTTTTTTAATTAAAGTCAATTGTATAAACATCTATAATAAAATAATATAATAGGGTTAGCAAATAATATGAAGTTTCTTATTAAGTTAAAGTCAATTGCAGGTGCATTGTGCAGTTTTTGACTGCATGCCCAACCGCTGTACAACAGCAATTCTTATAATTAGTCTTCCGGTCCAATTTAATTTTTCTCATTCCCAGAATTTTATTCGGTTAGCACCATTTTTTTTTAAAGTACTTTCAATTACATAATTTCGAAAATGCACTAATTATATCAGGCAAATATTATTTTTCTTTATTACTAGTGCCCAAAACAAATTTTGCAAAGAAAGATGGTGTCGAGTGAGACTCGAAGTTGAACCGCAAAGAGTTAACATTAGACCAACAATTAGCCAACCACTGACCTATTACCACTTCTTACCATTAGCCCAACGATTAGACAAACATTGGCTTATATGCAATTTATGCCTCAGTTGGCCGTTGACTCAGATGCAGCTCAGTCATCAGGCCCGAACAATACCCAATCATTGGCTTACTAGGGAACATCCTTAACTGTCATTTCTCGATTTTGAAGAGTGTGGTATCGTTCGAAAGCTCTTATCACGAGGATCAAGAAATGTATAGGTACTATACTCCCGAATCCAATAGCTCACGAGATATGGGCTCTTTTCGGTATCAGAAGAAGAGAAATAAAGAAGGGAAAAACAGCATGAGATTCCTTCTCAACCTATCGAAGATTGGAATTTAGTCTTATAATTAATCATGATGATGTTTTTCTACGTAAGACTGTTGAAAACATAAGTGTTTTCAACACAAAGCACAAACGATGAAGAACTTGATTCACTCCTGGAACTTCCCACCTTGGCCTTGCCCATACCCTTTTTCATCCCATAGGTTTTGTCACTAATTCGTAAAACAGTTTTCAAAATTTTTCATCCCCTTCTTTTCTTTTTCCTATTTTACATTGCGACTATTTTGTGGACTATTGGATTTGGGAATCTACTTCCTATGCCTTTCTTGATCCTCGTCACAAGAGCTTTCAAACAACACCACACTCGTCGAAATCTAGAACTGACAGTTGGGGATGTACCCCGGTAAGATGCAATAATAACATTTTATTCAACCAACAGCCCAACTGTTAGGACAATGAAAGTCGAAAACGATGGGCCAACGGCATTGCAACAATTCTGTGTTGCTTGGGAATCATATACCATACTTTGATATTTCGATGTTTAAATATTCAAATTAATGCATATTCTAGTGTACTTCAAATGTTGAAAACAAAAGGAAGGTGAAGGATGTTGGTTGGAAGATAGAGCTAGTTAGATTGGATGGAAGATGGAGGAAGTGGAGAAATAAAATTTTGCCATGTTGAAAAAAATCTACTTTGGACCATCACCTGATAAAAAAAATTATAATGACCAAAATATTGTTTGTATAATATGTCTTTATAGTCAATATTTTAGCAGACTGGATTAAAAAAAAAGTCCTTCCGGCCAGTGCCGGGAGGAAGAGGTAGCTTTCATAATCCTTATTTAAAAAAAGCCAAATTATATCATTCAAACACACGAAGCTCAATTTAGTGGAAACCTAATATAGGAGATTCAATACTAATTTTTATCAATATAATGAATGAGAATTTCGCGAAATTAGTCAGCTTTATCCAAGCTGCTTTTCTTTAAAGTAACATATATTTGGCTGCCAAATTCGGCAATTTCTTAAAGTGCCTGTCATTTTAAGACAACATGGTGGATGAGGCTAAGCAGTGAACTTGGTCGAGACCTTAGTAATTGCTGTGCACATGGAAACTCACATCGGAATCGGTTAATATATAGGAGTGCTGTCGCATGCAAAAAATCAGATTTTTCAAAATGTCACCCACAATAGAAATTGAAACTGCTATATCTGAGCCATTTTTTAAGGTAAAGAAAAACAAAAAATACTCCTGAATCCTTATATCAAGGTCAAATACTTAAGAAAGAAACCTTTTTCAATTTCTAATTTTTTTGCACCTCACTTTAAATATATATATTTATTTTAATTTAATGGTCGCCATTTTGAAACAAGATGGCTGATGAATCTGGCCAGCGAACTTGGTCGAGATGTTGATGTATACTATCCACATGCCTTCTTACATCGAAATAGGCGAATACGTGTGTTATCGCGTGACAAATACAAGATCGTTTCAAAATGTTAGCCATGCTAGAAATTCAAAGAGCTATTAATGAACCATTTTTTAAGATATAAACAAAAGAACAAAGTTTCAGAAACAAAAACTGCTCCGGAATCTTTGTATCAAGGCCAAACACATAAAAAAAATATTTTTCATTTTTCAATTGCTTAATACCTCATTTTGAATTTTAATTTTAATTTTTTTTAAATGGTAACCCTTTTGAAACAAGATGGCGAATGAAGCTGGCCAACGAACTCGGTCGAGACATTGGTATGTACTATGTACAGACCAAGTTACATCCAAATAGGTTCATAATTACGCCTGTTATCGCGTGACAAAAATCAGGTCGTTTTAAAATGTCAGCCACAAGAGAAATTCAAAATGCTATTACTCAGCCATTTTTTTTAGATATAGACGAAAGAAAAACTGTTCCGGAATCTTTGTATTAAGGTCAAACACATACAAAAAAAAAATCTTTTTCACTTTCCAATTTTTTGGTATCTCATTTAAATTTTTTTATTTTTTAATTTTTTTAAATGGCCGCCATTTTGAAACAAGATGGCGGATGAAGCCGGCCAACGAACTCGGTCGAGATATTTGTATGTACTATGTACACACCAAGGTACATCCAAGTCGGTTCATAAATACGCCTGTTATTACGTGAGAAAAATCAGGACGTTTCAAAATCTCAGCCACGCTAGAAATTCAAAATGCTATAACTCAGCCATTTCTTAAGATATAGACAAAACAAAAACTGCTCCCGAATCTTTTGTTCAAGGTCAAACACATAAGAAGAAAATATTTTTTCAATTTTTAATTTTTGGGTACCACATTTCAAATTTAAATTTTTCTTAAAAATTTAAATGGCCACCATTTTTAAACAAGATGGCGGATGAAGCTGGCCAACGAACCCGGTCGAGACATTGGTATGTACTATGTATAAACGAAGTTACATCCAAATCGGTTCATAAATACGCCTTTTATCGCGTGACAAAATTAAGGACGTTTCAAAATGTCAGCCACGCTAGAAATTCAAAATGCTATAACTCAGCCATTTTTTAAGATATAGACGAAACAAAAACTGCTCCGAAATCTTTGTATAAAGGTCAAATACATAAGAAAAAATATTTTTCCATTTTCAATTTTTTGGTACCACATTTCAAATTTTAAATTTAAAAAAAAATTTTAAATGGCCGCCATTTTGAAACAAAATGGCGGATGAAGCTGGCCAACGAACTCGGTCGAGAGATTGGTATGTACTATGTACACACTGAATTGCATCCAAATCGGTTCATAAATACGCCTTTTATCGCGTGACAAAATTCAGGACGTTTCAAAATATCATCCACGCTAGAAATTCAAAATGCTTTAACTCAGCCATTTTTTAAGATATAGACGAAACAAAAACTGCTCCGAAATCTTTGTATAAAGGTCAAATACATAAGAAAAAAATATTTTTCCATTTTTAATGTTTTGGTACCACATTTCAAGTTTTAAAATTTTTTAAAAATTTTAAATAGCCGCCATTTTGAAACAAAATGGCGGATGAAGCTGGCCAACGAACTCGGTCGAGACATTGGTATGTACTATGTACACACCGAATTACATCGAAATCGGTTCATAATTACGGGAGTTACAGTGTGACATAGGTCAGATATATATATATATATATCAATTTTGAACGGAGTGTGGTTTCGAGGTCTGGGGGTCATGATCGATGAAAATATACCAAAATTTTTTGAAATCGCTTTCCTCCGAACGGCTGCAATAGGTAGCTTTTTTGTAAAGAAAGCTACCTAATACTAATCATAACCGTTTCTTAAACATTATAACTGATTATTAATAAAACGGACTATTCCGAAGTTTCAATAATACAATTTTAGGTTACGTAAAAGGTTTGAATAACAAAAACCTTTTTTTTTTTTTTTTTTTTTTGGGGGGGGGGGGGGGGTACACGTTTTCTTATTATGTATACTGCAATTTGTACAGTATTTCATAACCAATCATTCTTTTTCCAACCAACCTTTGCTTTGTAATTCTATTTAATTGAATCTTTATTATTTTTATTTCTTCAAGGATTTCACTTCAACAGGAAAATAATGCGCAATTGTCTTACAAGCAGTATATATACATTTAAGTCTTTTGTCTGGAAACGACAGTGAAAAATCAGACATCACGAAATTTTACCATAAACAGGGAAAGATCCTATCAGATATTCAGAGCTGAATCACACATATTTCCTTTTACAGTTCGTGATCAGAATTGTAAGCGATGAATTCTCTTTTATCTAGTTTTCAGATTTACGTTTCTATACGTTTATTAGAAATCGACCGAAAATTCGGTTTTGCTTTCTGCTCAAAATCTGAGTTTCGCCGAAAATTCGGCCGGACCGGTATTATCTGTATTCCAAAAATCTCATTGCTTCTTTCGGAAATTTTCAACATTACTCATTGATTTGAACTGTATTACTGCATATATAGCTGTATAGCGCTATAGAGCTATTATGATGAGACATTCTTTATTTATTGCTACGAACGTCACTGTTTGTAATTATCAGTCACGACGGACTCAAGCAGTGAGTGCAAGTTATAAAGCAAACAATTCATATATGAATAAACTTTGAAGATGTTTTCACGCGCTCATTAAAAGCTGCAGATTTAAAGTTAATAGAAAATTTTTAGTTTGAAACCGCGGAAGTGTTTAGAATGCACTTTGAGAAAGTTCTATCATTCTGTGTCATTGATGAATTAATTACATTGTAAATTATTTAAAAACAACGTTTAAACACACAATAAAATAAGTTGATTTGATCAGACGTATACGATCAACGTATACGTCTGATCAAATCAACTTATTTTATTGTGTGTTTAAACGTTGTTTTTAAATAATTTATATTTCCACACAAGTTCTGTACTTACTAATTACATTGTATTTTATATGAAAACAAAAAATTTTGGTCAGAACCAACAGAGAACCAACTTGGGTCCCGGAGATAAAATTTTTAAACAGAGGAACTATTTCAAAACTTTCTTAGGGTGGCGTAGGGGTGGCAAAGTTTTTTGGGAGGGTGTAAGCAAATATGTATTTAAGTATATATCTTATCTAAATTTAAATCCCAACTAAACTAATAATAATTATAAATTATAAAATGGTTATTTTTTTAGGGTGCGTTTATCTCACTTGTTCTCCATTATTTAACAACATTGTTAATTAATTATTGATAAATGCCTATGATTATTGGTTGTCATAAAGTAATAAAGTATAAAAGTTGTATTATTATTTTTTTTTTGTTTGTTTGCTTAAAACTTATAACACACACATACCATACACATATATGTGTGTTTGTTTGTTTGTTAGAAATGTGTTTCTATACAGTATAAAATATTAGTAATTATGTATTATTTATGTATGTATTAATAACTAAAAAATTTTTGGGGTTAGTTTCGTTTTCGATTATTGCCAAAAATAGGAAGATTACCAAAATTCTGTTTAGGTTTTGGTCGATCCTTAACGTTTACGTATTTCACCAGTTGCGGTTACAAGTTAAAAAAAAAATATAGGAGGGCTCAATTTGTCATATTCAAATAAATTAAAAAATTAGAATTATCAATGTACAACATATATAAATTGCAAGAACTGCTTTCTGAAAGCTTACATCTCATTTTCTGGGAAACATTTTTATCGGACTTATATTATCAGTTAGGTAATAAAGGGGGAAAGGTTTCCGTGTATAACACATCGTTCTAAGTTGCTTAGTAATAGAACTATGGAAGAAAGTTCTATAATTAGGCCAAAGTAAGATAAATTCTCACTGGGAATTTCACTCCAAGCATTTATAACTAACGTTCTGCTGAACGGAGTTTTACGGGACTTACGTTGTCAGGTTTTTTTTTTTTCTTTTTTTTTTTTTTTTTTTTTTTTTTTTTTTTTTTTTTGGCGGGGGGGTGGGGGGGGTGAAGGTTTTAGTGTGTAACACACTGATCTACACTGCTTAGTTATAGCGCTATGGGAGGAAGTTTCTATAATTAAATGAACCCAATTATAAAAATTAGATTCTTAAAAAAGTTCTACTGAACAGATTTTAACGGGAATTGCATTAAGGTAAATGCACCTATAGTGAGCCACTCAATTTTAAAGTTTAAAAACAAGCCCAAAATGCATTTTTGAAAGACGACAGAAAGAAATCTGACTGACTAATATCTTTAAATGTTAACTTTCCATAAACTGTTTGGAATAATCGTTTTTAACCATTTGGAAAAATGGTTATTGTCCTCGGTCAGGGTAGGAAATCAAAAACATATCTGAAGCGTTTTATTAGTTGAATCCCGCATTTTATTCGTTTTCTGATTGGTCTATACAGTAATCTGTATTTTCCTTTTACTTTCAACAGAGATGGATACTTCTGTTGCCACTATGACAAAAAAGTAATAAAAACTACAAAAAAAATTAATAACTCAGAAACAAATTGAGATACAGCTTTCAAACAAATTGCGTTTAAAAGTACATTTTTTTCTCTATACGACGGTGTAAAAAGTAATATTGCGGGATGTTTAGAAGTTTAAGGATGAAATTTTATTTAAAATTGGTCCAGGAATATTAATGTTTAATCCATGGCGTACGTAATGTATGACCAGCTCCGTAGAAGTTAAAAAAATTACAGTGCCGAAAAATGTAATCCATGGCGTACGTAATGTATGATAAACTCCGTGCGGTTTTTTATGTCTTAAATTTTAGTCTTTGAAAAAATCATTTTCCAAACGGTCGTTGTAATTTGTTAAATTGCGTTTTTTAAAAGTTATTTTTTATTTTTTTTTCTGCTGGTATATTTGTTTATTTTCTAGAGTATCTTCAAAAACAGATTTTTTGGCAAATTATTAGAGATTTCATTAAGAGATAAGTTTTTATTTAAAACACTGTTTCTTTAATATTGTATTTTATTTTGAATTAAACTGCTGTTGATATACCCTATTGCACTGTAAATAATTTATCGGATAAGCCGAAAACTTAGAAGTTCATGAATCAAAAATTTACTAGGCCCACTACTGGAGCACAGAGGGAGGTAACATTTTTTATTTTTTCCGAAAAACATATTTTGAAACTTCGAATGTTTATTCTGATACATGAAGGTTAAGACTAGGCTAAAAAAATATATCTCTCTTTTGGAATTCACTAACACTTTAATAATAATTAGATACATGTCCTTAAGTGGCCCACTACTGGTGGATTTATCTTATTAATTAGATAAATTAAGCAAAAACTCACAAAATTTTCTTCTATCTCACACTTGTCAATACTTCAAAATTCATTATCACAGTGCATCTATGCTCATCATGAGGATTCTAAAAAGATGAAATTCCGTGCATTAGTTCTTGACATATTACTGTCCCTGAAATCGTGTAAATCCATAAAAATGCAGCATAGCAGCGCCACCTATTGGGTGATTTACACCAGAACCTAATTATCATAAACTTATGTCAATGTCTAACTGAATATGAAGTTTGGGGAAAATCCGTGCATTAGTTCTTGAAATAGAGCTATTGCGCAAATCATGACAAATGCAGCATACCAGCGCCACCTGTTGAGCGATTTACACAACCACATAATCAGCATCAACATTTATCAAGGTGTACTTGAATCTGAAGTTTGATGAAAATTCGTGCATTAGTTCTTGAGATAGAGCTATTGAGAAAATAGTGCAAAATGCAGCACAGCAGCGCCACCTATTGGGCGATATTCACCAACACGTAGTCAGCATCATTTCATATCAAAGAGTAACTGAATCTGAAGCTTGATGAAAATGTGTCCATTAGTTCTTGAGAGAGAGCTATTGCAGAAATCATGAAAAATGCTGTATAGCAGCGTCACCTGTTGAGCTATTTACACCAAAATGTACAAAATGTCAATTCATATCAAGGATTAACTGATTCTGAAGTTTGCTGAAAATTGTTGCATTAGTTCTTGAGATACAGCTATAATGGAAATTCTGAAAAGTGCAACATAGCAGCGCCACCTGTTGAGCGATTTACACCAAAATGTACAGAACATTAATTCATGTCAAGGACTAACTGAATCTGAAGTTTGATGAAAATCCGTGCATTAGTTCTGGAGATTGAGCTATTGCGGAAATCGTGAAAAAGGCTGCATAGCAGCGCCACCTGTTGAGCGATTTACACCAAAAACTAATCAGCACCAATTTATATCAGGGACTAACTGAATATAAATTTTTATTAAATTCCGTACATTAGTTCTTGAGATAGAGCGCCCACAAAATTTGTGTCACATACAGACAGACAGATTCACAGACTCACAGACAGGCATTTTGTAAAAACATGTTTTTCGGGTTCTCTGACCCCTAAAACGTGTAAATTCGTCGAAAACCGAAAGTCGAAAATTTTCACGAATCCAATACTTTCTTCTTGTAAAGATAGAAGAAAGTAAAAAAAGGTAAACATTTTATGTAAATTTTGCGTTCCGAATTACAAAACATATTCTATGACAGCAGAACCACGGACAAAAGCTATTAGTTAATAAAATATTTTTATGAGAACAATTAATAATTGAAGTTAATTATTAGTGTATTCATCACAAAATCCATATTTTTATTGTTCTCCTCGAATGCACAGCCCTTAACATCTCCAGATGCAACATTTTCTCAATATTAATGTGCACTTCTATGTAGTAAAATCAGTTTTCTGACCCTCCCACCCCCTTCCATAGACTTAAAACTGCCTCTACAATTAATAAGCAACACTCATTTCATATTCTTCGTTTTACATAATCAAGCACGTTACAGACAGAATCATAAATCAACGTGGTGAGAAAAATTAAAAAATCTACACGTTCTAGTACAGTTAAAAACTAATAGAAATAGAAATATTTTAGTGCGGTGTATTCTTATTATCTAAGGTAACTATAGGGTAGATGGCCGAGAGATGGCCAGTCTAAATATTTCCAAAACTTGATCATAGATTGCAACATAAACTTTATTTGTATGAAATAGTTCAACGAGTTTATTTATTGCGACGTGCAGTTGTGTTTTTCGATTATAAAAAGTAAGTGTAATTTTAATGTTTATTTAATTTAGTGGTTGAATATTTTTTTTACTTAGGTATCTGAATGTTTTTTCAGTACGTACGTTATCAGGGTTTGTACGGGTGATTGAATTTCCCGACAAAGAAATTCTTCGGTACCAGTATTTTCTTATGGAAAATCTCTCCTGAAAAAAGGCGAACTTTCATCTGTTTAACTTAGATTTATTTTTCTATGAAAAAAATTCTGATATTTGGCCTTGAAAATAACGGTACCCGTACGAACCCTGGTTATATATACTTTTTACTATATGGACTTTTAAGGCACGTATATAATCTAATCTTTACTTCTAAGCCTAAAACAAATGCATACAATGGTTATTGATGCCTTAAATTGGGCGACCATCACCCCTTCAATTTCAGGAGCGATGGCCATCTTTAATCAATATTTCAAAATTATACGGAGTGATGATCTTAACTAAATATAATTAAATTTAAAATAAATATATAATGTTTATGTTTATAAATATAATAATTGATATAATTGTTTAAATTTGAACTAATATAAATATTTTATTAAAAATAATAATATAATAAGACCTAAAGATTTATTTGTTTCAGAAAATACTGAAAAACGTCGGAAACTTTCATAGCAGAAACCGATAAAGTTGATAAATCTCTCTATTCTAAAAAAAGTAACTACCGCTGTCACCGCCGCCGCCGGTTTTAAAGTTTTTGTGACCGGAGGTCTTTCTTCGTTAATATTAAAAAAACTGTTGCATACAAAAATATGAAAATCGGTAGTATTATAGAAAAATGTTTGATAAACACGCTGATGCAGACAGTTTTTAAATCGAGGAATTATTTTAAGAGATATTTAATGCCAAAGTTGGACAAAATCGTTCCATTAAAAAAGTTTTATAGGAGCAAAAACTGTACGTAGGAATTTAATCATTTTTAGATCATTTTATGCGTCAGAATTTCCGGGTGTGCAGATTGCAGTTAGTTTTTTAATTTGAATAATTTTTCGAGGTTTTATTTCTATTTTAAATTCAAATTTTCAGCATTTCGAGAGATATTTTTTACAAATTTTAGAAAATTGTATTAATTTAAACTGTTGCCAACTGTAGAAACAGCGCAAACAGTAATGTTTGCTTCAAATTAAAAATTTATTTTACACGTGACTATTATAAATAAAAACATATAAAAAGGCAGGAACTCATTGAAAATTACGTCATAAAAAGTATAGTTACACCTGAATTTTAAATGAGAAAGAATATTGTAAAATAATAAATTCAGTAACATGCGTTAGAAGTCCTAAATAGGAGAATTTACGTCATATTACACTTATTACGTAAAATGAACAAAAAATAATATTGCAAAACAGTTTTAATTTAAAAATTGCGCGAAACATTTACTTGACATTTTAAGATGATCATAATATTTCATTTCTAACAAAAGTATTTTGACGTGAATATTAAAAAGAGAGAGAAAAGTTTGGTGAAAATTACGTCAGATTATAATTGTCAGATTCAAATTATAATTCAATCTTCCGAAATCTTTTTAAAGGCGATCAAATTAGTGTGCTGTTAGAGTCTGCGGTGTCTGAACGGGGGTTGACGAGCGTAGCTCGTAGGGGGCAGAGCCCCCTAGTAAACTAAATTGACGTAATAAACCTAAAATTAATGCGAGAAAAAAAAACACGACACTTCCAGTAGCGAAGAAAACTAAATATATTTAAAATTATTAGATTCTACAGGATCCGAATAAATAGAGTTGTATTAGGATCACTGTGTTGGTTGTGCAAAACAATGTAATATCACGTCCAAAAAGAATGTCTGGATACAATGCATAAGGTACCTTAAGTAGTTCCATGAAACGTGTACAAATTATCAAGACCTTTGCCAAACATGTGGTAAGATTTTACGAAAAGTGAAGTATTGAAATTACACTTCAAATTTTGCTTATTCGAGTTTTATTGACACATTTTCCATCATATAACTGCATCTTTACAAATTGCTATATGTTTTTCGTGATTAGCTATATAAAATGTGTTTTTTTTTTTTTTTTTTTTTTTTTTTTTTTGCTATTTAACTTCACTTTTTCTTTCTTGTATTGGATGGCCATCTCTCCTCGGCTTGAAGGAGAGATGGCCATCTGCCATTTTAATTTCAATTTTTTTTAACACTTTTTTTTTCAATATATAATTATTTTTTGCATAAAATATGATGAATATATGTATAAAAATTTTAAATATACATAAATATTTCTTGTATTTGCATTCTAAGAATTTTTATTTCAATCTTTAAAAAATATGGCCATCTACCCTAGAGTTATCCTATAACTAAAAAAGTAAACCAAACATAAATTTTATATGAAACGAAAATAACTAATGTCGATGCAAAAAAGTAAAGTGCATAGATCATCTGTAAGAGGATTTCACTGTAAATCTCTATTAAAGATAAATGGTTCAATAGGATGATAACAATATGGAATATATAGTAAGAAAAGGGTGAATCTCTTCATGAGAAAAATTAAAAATTCAATACGTTCTACGATTAAAAACTAATAGAAATATAAATGTTTCAGAGCAGTGTACTTTTATTATTTATAACTAAAGAAGTAATTCAAACAATAAATTTTACATGGAAAAAAAATCGAAAGTCGAAGCGAAAAATTAAAGTGTGTAGCAAATAAGTAAGGGAATTTTACTGTAAACCTCTATTCAAGATAAATGGTTCAGTAGGATGATAATAATATAGAAGATATAGTAAGAAAAGGTGAATCTCTTCATGAGAAAAATTAAAAACTCAATATGTTCTATGGTTAAAAACTAAAAACTAATAGAAATATAAATGTTTCAGAGAAGTGTACTTTTATTATTTATAACTAAAGAAGTAAATCAAACGATAAATTTTACATGGGGAAAAATATAAAGTCGAAGCGAAAAACTAGTGTATAGCAAATCAGTAAGGAAATTTTACTATAAACTTCTATTCAAGACAAATGGTTCAGTAGGATGATAATAATATAGAAGATATAGTAAGAAAAGTGTGAATCTCTTCATGAGAAAAATTAAAAATTCAATACGTTCTACGGTTAAAAATTAAAAACTAATAGAAACATAAATGTTTCAGAGCAGTGTACTTTTATTATTTATAACTAAAGAAGTAAATCAAACAATAAATTTTACATGGAAAAAAATCTAATGTCGAAGCGAAAAATTATAGTGTATAGCAAATCAGCGAGGGAACTTTACTGTAAACCTCTATTCAAGATAAATGGTTCAGTAGGATGATAATAATATAGAAGATATAGTTAGAAAAGGGTGAATCTATTCATGAGAAAAATTAAAAATTCAATACATTCTACAGTTAAAAAGTAATAGAAATACAAATGTTTCAGAGCAGCGTAATCTTATTACCTATAACTAAAGAAATAAATTAAACAATAAGTTTTACATACAAAAATAACTAACGTCGATGGGAAAAATTAAAATGTATAGCAAACCAGTAAGAGAATTTTACTGTGGACCTCTATTTAAAAAAAAAAAAAAAAAAAATGGTTCACTAGGATGATAATAATATAGAACATATATTAAGAAAAGCGTGAATCTATTCATGAGAACTCATTGGCATGTTATTGAGTTCTCATGAATGTATTCAAGATATTAGAACAATGCTTTTTATTCCATCAGAATTTTTATGGTTTATTAGATGAGTAGTTTAAAAGACCAAAAGATACATTAAGAGGGGAGGTCACGTTCAGCAGCCTGAAGAATGACAATATTTAAAGCAGTGCGGAAAACTTTGTAGTTTAAAAACTAGTGAATGAAACGAAAAAAAAAAAAAAATTAGTATTGTCACACATTTATATTGTTTAAAAGACGTGTTCAACAAAGCTAATTTTGTAGACAATAAAAACAAAAATGTTTTTTTTTTTAAGTATGGAGAATAAATTTTTTTGAACGTAAAATTCAAAAAATCTACTGCAAAAAAAATTGATATTTCATATATTTTAACTAATGCTGATGTATTTGTCTTTGAACTAAATGTGAAAGTATATTAAATATCTTTAATATAATTTATGGCTTTAATAATTAAAGTCATTACATTTTTAACAAAATTTTAACGTTTATTTAAAATGCACTCGTTTTCATGACAAAAATCAGACTAATAGTTGTAGTATAAACATATACATGCAGATTAATAATATATAAATTTCGAGGTTCTATGATTATTGGACTTTTAATTAGAGTTTTAATTTAAATCCTGTTTTGAGTAAAAGCAGTTTAAAATTTAGTTTTCATTGCAAATTTTTGTTCGTGTTGTCAGAAGTGTTAAATGATAGATTTTTCCATTTAAGATTTTTGGAATAAAAGTTTTACAGTAGGTTTGTAACATTTCAAGGTATCCGCAGTGAAATATGAACTATGATAAAGACTTATTATAGTTTAACTATAGTTATAGACTATAGTTAAGTCTTTAACTATAGTTATAGACTTAACTATAATAAAGATTTAAAGGGGAATCGGTACCCTTTAAAGAAATTTGAAGAGTTTTTTTTTATCGATGTATATTTACTTATTATATACACATATTATTATACGTAACGAGTCGTAACCCGTCGAATTCGACGAGTAAAAATGTTTAAAAGAACTGATTGACTGAATTTATGAAAATAATCACAAAAATAAATATAATAATTAATCAATATTATATTGGGTAGTCTAACTCTTAAAACAAATATTGTTTTTAACCAATGTTGAATTTCAACTTTTTAAATTATTAAACAAATTAAACTTTATTCCGATACGTCATCAGTAATATGCAATTAAGATGATGAAATTATTAAGTTATTGAGTCTTTGATCTTTGTTGTTATGTAATGAAAAATCAACGAAAATTACGCCACTATGACACAATTATAATTTTTGTTTTCAACGAAATCTAAAAATGACATACTTTTCACCGTCTCAAAATATACATGCACACATTTCTTATTCATATTCACTATTTTAGAAATATTTTAAGGTGCAATAGATTATTAATAAATATATTCCCAAATTTGATGTCAAGTTTGCAAGTTACAATTTTGCATGTAATACACATTTCATTTATACTATGACATCATTTTCACTCACTGAAGCCCTCTGAGATGAACGTCTCAATCTCATTATCAGAGGAATGAAACAATACTAAAAAGTATCAGCGTTATGAGTAAAAATGCATTGTTTTAAATCGTGACGTCATTTTCTCTTCAAAAGTTTTTAATACATAGTTATTTTTAATTGTAATACGTAACCCGATTGCCACAAGTATGAAGAAATTTTATAAAACGAGTTTAAAAAAAAATATATATATATATATATAAATGGGATTATTTTTAAAAAATAGCGAGTACGGGCACATCTACAAATAAAGTACTTTCATTTAAAAGAAAATACTTATCAATATCGGTTCAGTAGAAAGCTCAGGCCAGATGACAAAAAAAAAAAAAAAAAAAAAAAAAAAAAAAAAAAAAAAAAAAAGCCTGTTTTTTTTTTTTTTATATATAGATACTTAGAAAAACTGATTTTCACAAGAAAAAAACAATCATTTTGTGTGTAAAAATTGAGAAATTTAATTTTTTTTTAATTTAAAGAAATCTAAAGTTTGCTGGTTTTTGATAGATTACCGTGTTTAAAACACTGAAACTTCTACAAATATTATCAAATCACTCCATTATTATTTTTTTTTTGCATCCCCAATATAGTGTACTTAATAAAATTAGGGATCGGTTTTATAATTAACGAATTAGTTTATACAATATATATATATATACAAACACAGGCAAAAACGCAGCAAAAAACATGATTTCCTCAACATTTCAATTTTTATTTTTTATTTTCATTATATTGTAAAATCCATGCCTAATTTTATGAAACTATATTGTGGATACAAAAAATTAATGGAGTTATTTGACAAATACTTATAGAAGTTTTAGTGTTTTAATCACATTGATCTATAAAAAAAAAAAAAAAAAAAAAAAAAAAAAACAGCAAACTTTAAACTTCTTTAACTAAAAAAATTAAATTCTCAAGTTTTACCCAAAAAATGATTTTTTATCTTGTCAAAATCTGTTTTTCTAAATATTACCTATAATAATATGTGTACATAATAAGTAAATGTACATCAGTAAAAAAAATAAAAATAAAAATTGTAATTTAATAGATTACAACGACCATTTGGAATTATTTTTTTTTTAATCATACGATTGTAAAACACCGTGGCTAGTGGATTGGAGCCCCTCGAGACATGGCCTTTTACTATCAATCGATTAAACATTAGATTGTTTCCTTTTTCGCGTTCGTCTTTTATTCTGTAAGCGATTTTCATGGGCTACATAATCGGTTGAAGACCTCGATTTTCATGGGCTACATAATCAGTTGAAGATCTCGATTTTCATGGCCTATATAATGAGTTGAAGACCTCGATTTTTGCTTTGCAAGACAATTTTCATTTCGGCGTCGCTCTTTGGCTTTGGATTTTTCCATATCTGATAATTTGCACCTACCCATTTTGTAACTTTTTCTCTCAATTTTTAACGATTTTATGCCTTTAGATTACCTATACAAACAATTTTTAACGATTTTATGCCTTTCTATTACCTATTCAAATAAAAATTCTTTTAAAAGTAAAGAACATTGTTGAATTTCGCTAAAAAAAATAAAATGCGAGCATCATTTGGCCCCATCCTCGGCCGAAAACAACAACCATTTCCAAATGGTTAAAAAAAATTCTTCAAAGTTCTTCAAATGGTACGGAGTCCCTTTAATTATCAAAGTGAGTGCATCCTTATGATTAAGGCTGTACTTTTTGTCTGGGGAACAATGCCACAAATCTCCATGTTCTAATTTTTAGCTTAAAATATATTTAAATATTTTTAGTCTACTATGTTCTGACGAAGTTTTGTAAAACTACGATAACTGTAAATATATGTTACAAAGGTCTTTTGCTACACTCCTGTCCTTTCGAATAAGTCATAGTCAAAATTTTGAAATTCATTTATCGCAGTTTGTTTTTTTAATACATCAGTATATTCAAAATGGTGAAATTTCAACACAAATTCCTCAACTGTCTTCATATTTTTTTTATTAAAATTCCTTATGATGCATTATATAAAATTAAGAATCAGATTTGCAAAAATATAAAATCATTGCATTTAAAAAATCAAAATGTTAAATAAATAGTTTTTTTTATGTATTTTTGTATACATCATGACATTTTTTTTCTCTCAACTTTTTAAAAATCTAGTCTTTTAAGTTCAAAAAATAAACAACATCTAATAGGTAACAATAACAGCAATTTCATTAAATAGGAAACGACTCTAAGAACAGTGTAAAAAAAAAATCAAAATTTTTATTTGTGAGAGAAGAAACCGATTGAAAGTTTTCTTTAATTTTTTATAAACTGTACTGTCTTTTTTCTTGATAAAAACATTTTTCTTCATAAAATCATTCAATAACATACGAAAAGGATATTTTAAAATACTTAAATTTAAGAAAATGCTCAAAGCGACCACCCCATTAGAGAGATGTAGGCTAACTTATCTACCTATGTGTTCCTCTATGAATTTGTTGCAGAGTTTTCTACTTAGGTGAATCCACGGAGGCTCCTCACTTGTAGCTGCTTCTTCAGAAGGTATTACAGCAGGAATAATTTTGTTTTTCTGTGTTTCAGTTTTGATGATCGTAGAGCTTGAATTGGAATGACTCTTTTTAGCTGAAGGACTAGAGCTGAGATCCTCCACGACTCCTTCCGATTCCTCATACGGATAGGAATCGGGGGAGTTTGGTTCTGGAAAACAAAATAGAAATACCATGAAATGTATTAACATATAAAAATTCCATTTTAAATCTCAAATGTAAATTAATTTCTAATTAAATACTCTTAATATCTAATTCTGAAACTCCCCATTTATTTTTTTTTTCGGTTGAGCAAATATTACTTTTAGATATTAAATTGTAAAGTACTTTAAGATTCAAAATGCAAGCTAAGCGTAATTTACAGGCATTTGTGGTTAGTGGTGCAACCGAGCTCGGCCAGCTTTAGCTCACATCACAGATCTGGGCATTAATCAAAAGCTATTAAACCAATTAAGTCAAAGTTTCCTCCCAAATTGACACCATCGCCCCCTGCTGAAAAATATAGCAAGCGCTCATCAAAAATCCAGAACCCGCGAGAAAAGGACAGATTTTGTAATTTTGAGCTAACCTACTGCCTTTTAATATACAAAGGGTACTAGGAAAGTTTTGCACTACGGATTTATTTATCAAACCTTTGCAAAGTAATTTCCGTTACAAGCAATTAAAGTTCTCTATCCTCCGAAACCAGTCCTTAAACCAGCTCTGCCAAGTTTCACTAGGGAGTAAGGCACACTTATTGTCCCAAGCCCTCAGAAGTGCCTCATCACTGAAAAACCGAATCCCTTTCAGCTTCGTTTTCACTTGCGGGAACAATGCGAAGTCACAGGGGTCAAGATCTGGACTGTAGGAGGGTGTTCAAGAAGTTTAGGTCTTGTTCAGGCTTTGGCCCGTTGAGTTGGAGTTTTGTCATGATGGAGGAACCAGGTGTTCATTCTTGACTTTGGTCACAGTTTCTCCAAAGATTCTATGACTTTAGGTAGGCACTGTACATTGTACCACTTAGCAGTAACTGTCTTCTGTGTGTCCAAAACGATACACTCAACAATTCCTCTGGAACTACCGAACCGATTTCAAAAGTAATGGAATTAAAATGATGATGTTAGTCCAACTTAGACATAGGCTATATCTTATGTCCGTGCCACTGGCCAAAAGAGGGTGCAGGAGCAAAAAACGTTCTAAAAATGCGATTTTTGTGTTACTGAAGGGCCTAGAAACATGAAATTTGGAATGGTAGTTACTTATCAGATACTAATGATCTCTAAGAACATTTCTTAAAAAAATCGAAATTAAAAAAGGGTGAAAATGCGCGAAAAAGCGTTCTAAAAAACGCTCTAAATGGCGATTTTTACGCAATTTCAGGAAGTACCAAACCGATTTCAAAAACAATGGTGTCAAAATGATGGTGACAACCCTTGCTCCAATATAGGCTACATTTTACGTCAGTGCCACTACCCCTAAAGGAGATGCAAGACCAAAAAACGTTCGAAATTGCGATATTTGTGTTACTGAAGGGGCCAGAAACATGAAATTTGGAATGGTAGTTATAAAATATAAATGATCTTTACGAACATTTCTTAAAAAAATCAAAATTAAAAAGGGGTGAAAACGCGCGAAAAGAGTTCTAAAAAACGCTCTAAATGGCGATTTCTACGCGATCTCAGAAAGTACCCAAACTATTTCAAAATAATGGTTGGAAATTGAGGATGATAGCCCTTGCTTCAACATAGGCTCTATTTCATGTCAGTGTCACTACCACCAAGTGGTTTCAGAAGCAAAAAACGTTCTAAATTGCAATTTTTGTGTTACTGAAGGGCCTAGAATCCTGAAATTAGGAAGGGCAGTTATTTATAAGATACAAATGTTCTCTAAGAACATTTCCTAAGAAATCGAAATTTAAAAGGGGTGAAAATGAGCGAAAAGCGTTCTAAAAAACTTTCTAAATTGCGATTTCTACGCAATCTCAGGAAGTACCGAACCGATTTAAAAAATAATGGTATGAAAACGATGGTGACAGCCCGAGCTCCAACATGTCGGTGCCATTACCCCAAAGGGGGTGAAGGAGAAAAAAACTATCAAAATTGCGTTTTTTGTAATACTGCAGGCGCTAGCAACTTAAAATTAGGTATGGTAGTTACTTATAAGATATAAATGATAGCTAAGAACATGTACTAAATAATTCGAAATTTAAAAAGGGGTGAAAAAGGACGAAAAACGTTCTAAAAACGTTCTAAATTGCGATTTCTACGCAATCTCAGAAAGTGCCCAACCGATTTCAAAAGTAATGGTTGGAAATTTATGATGACAGCCCTTGTTCCAATATAGGATCTATTTCATATCGGCGCCACTACCAGCTTGCGGTTCCATTTTAAAAAACGTTCTAAATTGTGATTTTTGTGATACTGAAGGGGCTAGCAACTTGAAATTTGGCATGGTAATTACTTATGAGATGTAAATACTCTCTGAGAAGAGTTCCTAAAAAATTTGAAATTTAAAAGGGGTGAAAATGAACGGAAAGCGTTCTAAAAACATTCTAAATAGCGATTTCTACGCAATCTCAGGAAATACAAACCGATATCAGAAGTAATGGTTTCAAATTGATGGTGACAATCCCCGCTCCAACATCGGCTATATTTTACGTTGTTGTCACTACCATCTGGGGATTACAGGAGCAAAAAATGTTCTAAATTGCGTTTTTTTTTTTGTGTGTTACTAAGGGAGTCTAACATATTAAATTTGGAATGGTAATTACTTCAAAGATGCAAATGCCTTCTAAGAATTGTCGAAAGAAAATTCCAAATTTAAAAGGGTGACGTGAGCGAAACGCGTTCTATAACCTTTCTAAATTACGACTTTTATGCAATCGTATGAAATACGAAACCTATTTCAAACATAATGGTTGCAAATTTATGTTGATAGCACCTGCACAAACATAAGCTATATTTTATGTCTAGGGTTGCAGGAGCAAAAAACTTTCTAAATTGCGAATTCTGCGGTACTATAGAGGCTAGAAACTTTAAATGTAGCACGGTAGTTACTTGTTACATATAAATGTCCTCTAAGAACAGTTGAAAATAAATTCGAAATGAAAAGGGGTGAAGCGAAGGGAAGGAGCAAAAGGCATTCTAAAAGAGTCCTAAATTACGATTTGCATGGAATCGCAGGAAATAATAAACCGATTACAGAAGTTATTGGTTGCGAATCAAGAGTGATAGTCCCTGATGCTATACGGGCTATATTTTATGCCGGTGTCACTACTACCTGGTTGGCAAGAACAACAAGAAAGTCTTTAAAAATATCTAAATTCCGTTTTCTACAGAATATTAGGAAATACCAACCAATTTCAAGGTTAATGTTGGCAAATTAATGGTGACAGTCTCTGTTTCAACATTTTTCGAAATATTCTATTTCAACTTTGTTTCGGCATTTTATGTTGGTGCCACTAACAGCAGAGATGTGGTAGACTGTTGGACAAGAAGCTTGGAATTTGACATGATGGTTAATTTTAAGATATAAATGTGTTAAGATGGTTTCTAAAAAATTCAAAATTTCAAATGAATGCTGAAATGAGCGTATGAAATGAGCACAAAAGTCTCAAAATACTTTCTAAATTATCATTTAACTGGAATTAGTTTTAGTTCTTCTTATTAATTAAAATCTCATTTCTGTCAATTGCACTTTTATAATGAAGTTTAGTCAAACTGTGGATTAATTTGTAAGTTTTGAATTATTTCAAAAAGTCTTCTTCTAATAAAAAATACTTATGCAAATATCACTTGGCATATTTCAACTATTACGCGAGCAAAGCCGCGGGGTTTGCTAGAAAGTTATATTTAGAAAAAAATTCTCCAAGGTCTGACAAGTAAAACTGTAAAAATTCCTTTCTTTTCTGCCTCCAAAACTTGACAAATTATAATATTTTGAATTTTGTGAAATTTCGAATCATTTCGGCACTAAAAACAGAAAATTGCAAATTGTGTTTTTTAATGCCAATCTTTTTAGGATACCCTGTATAGTCAGAAGGAGGATGATTTAAGATAAAGGATGATTTAAAAAAAGCGTTATCATTATACAGGAAATTATACAATTTGTACAACTTTGGAGAAAAAAAAGGTAAACAACCTCCACTAATTCGGTCATAAGTAATTTTATACAAACAATTTTTTACAAAATATAAAACCGAATTCAAGCAATTGTTTCTTACCTTCATGTTTTTCTGCGATCTTAAATTGTTATCCATATTAAAGTCCAGCACAGTTCGACCCCGAATCCGAAAATTCTATTTCAATTCAACCCGAAACTCGATCCAAATTCAATATGTTAACGCATTAATTCAAACATCATATTTTAGTGCATTAATCCATATGTTAAAGGAATTATGAAACAAAAAAAAAAACCCTCTGTCATTATATATCTAATATCAATTTTATCCTTTATGTTGAAATACTATAAAACTTCCATAATGGACATTTCCAAATAGCGAATACCTATATTTTACAAGCGTTTTTTCAATCCCCAACACATATGTTATTTGTATGTTTTTAACTCTAATAGCGGACACCTCCGAATAGTTTTACTATATATATAGAGAGAAAAAACTCTAAATAACAGGCACATCGGGAGTGCGACATTTGTCCGGTATTCGGAACTGCCCGCAATTAAGAGGTAAAACATACAAATGACATATGTTTTGGGGGATTGAAATTGTACTCGCTAAATAGAGGTGTCTGTTATTTTGGGGTGATCATTATGAAGATTTTATTGTGCGTATATTATATGTCTGAGTGTGTGTTTGCTTCTTTACATTGAAATATATAGTTTTTTTCCATCTAATATTATGACAGGTGTGTTTTTCAAAACGAGTATATATATGCTCATTTTGGAAAATGGGTCACCAGATCCAACCCAGAAGAGTTAAAACCTAGCCAAAATCTGATACAATTATAATCAACCCGCACGAATAAAAATTATTGCCAGCCTGACTCGACCTAAACCACGTGTCATGTCGGGTTCGGTTAAAATCGAGTTACTCGACCTAATGCAGGACTGTAATATTCATTGATTTTAAAATTTATTGCTTAAAGTTTATCCTTAAATTAATCCTACTGATTTCAAATTTTGTCAATACCTATGTCAGACATGCTAAATTATTTATATATTTTTTGGCGGAATTTTGTCCATAGATTCAAAATATGTAAAACAATTTACCTTTTCAATTTAAAATTTGTGCCATCTTTAAGATAAGTAATTATTTTTTTCCCTTTTACATCAAAAATTGACCAGTAACTGAATTTCATAGCGTTTCAGAAAAAAGAAAATTTAATTAAATAATTCTTTCATTAAAATAGCAATTAAAGCCTTTGTGCACGTATATTAAAAAGCAGAAAACCAATGTTTAAAAATGCACAAATAATACGTGAAAAGCAGCAACGTATTATTTGTGCATTTTTAAACGTTGATTTTCTACTTTTTAATTCTTTCATTGTAACTTTTCCGACTTTCGAAACATTTGGGGGAAAAAAGTTTAACTTAAAAAGTAAAATAAAATAGTTAATCTTCCATAATCGACTCATAGCTAAGGTTAGCACCAAACATGAATGATGATGGCAAGAATATACTTGAAAATCAATGTAGATATTATTAAAGAACTGTCATATAAACCATACTATTGCGCAAAATCACTCTCTCTAAAATATGTTATTTGGCACTGGACCTGATTAAGGAAGATTATACAATAGATTTAAATGTCTACACACAAATGAATGTGGAGTATAAGTGACGAAGTAAATAAGTTAAATAGTTTTTTTTTTTTTTTAAGCTTTGTACTGGGAAGCTGAAGTACATAACAATAAAAAATACACGAAATGCTCCCATGAAGAAAAAGTATCGGTATCGACATCGTTTTCTCCCAATGGACCTTATGCACGCGACCTGAGGTCGAGGCTAAAATTCGTCTGCTGGCGGTGTTTAGCATAGCAAGCAGTCTATGGAATGTGAGTTATTAATGCTTGTTTATTAAAAATACCGCAAAAAAATTATTTGATGCAGCAGCATATACTTAATATATTGTATTCTAAATTCGAAATGTTGTTCTGTATGCGAGAAAATTCCCTAAGTTTGAAAATTTTTAGTTAAAATGCATGCACTCAAACTGGGTCAAAGCTAAAGTCGCCTGCTTAGCGGTGTTTGCGCCCGCGCATATTGGTATTCTGCCGGTGCAGTAACTAGAATAATAGATGATCATACCGCCAGCTCTGGCGTCTGACGTCACCTGAATAGGGTCCATTTGTTTGGGGACACTAGCAAATAAATTGATTTGAGAAAATATCATGTTGCAATGCATAGTATTCATTAAACAGAAGGATTTTTAAATTAAAACTACAACATTTTGTTAAAAAAAAAACATTTTTGGAAATTTTGGTATGTTTCTTGTATCGAAATATATTTGGATTTATTTAGATAAGAGCTCTTCTTTTAAATACTTTATAATAACCATCAAAAATGAGTTTTTTCAAACAAACTTTATAAAAACGTCGGATTTCTAAATTAGATATCCATCTCGTAACGGGAATTTACGTTAGCACTAGTATTTTTGTTAGATGAGATTTCATCCAACTTTCGCAACAAATGCCTATGATCGCGGTTGGCAGGTATGTCAATATTTTATTAGGATGGGATAAAATCTGTGAACGAAACGCTTCTCATAATAAAATACATTTTAAAACGCACTTGTAGCTATACTACAACCTTGAAATAGCACAATTATTGGCAATTGCAAATATAAATTCCATGAGACAACGAGGGAGGGGGGGGGAGGGTATTCCAACAATAAACAGTTGAGGTAGATAACTGCATGAAATCAGTTCATTAATGTTAGATTTTTGTGAATCTTTGTGAAATCCTATACGCTTGCATGCATATAATCTGATTTTATTAAATTGAGGATTGCAGGACGTTAGATATTGTGTAAAAAGAGGAGGAAATTAAAATATCTTGCAAAATTGACGTTGCGGTACCTGATCTGAAAATTTAGTAGTAGACCTTCTTTGAAAGCCGGTTAAAATATTATATATTTACCATTCGATTTGGAATGACATCTGCTATTAAGATCTGCTATAGAATCTGAGAGCTATCTACATGTTGAAATTCGAATTAACTTTTAATTTCAAGGGCAAAACATTATTTTGACACAATATTTTTATTATACATTTAAAATTTTTTACTGTATAAATTGTGCTTAATCTTAAAAAAGAAAGACAAAATCATGTAACAAGCATAAATTATGCAAAACTTTCCAACCCTTTTAGAATAAGAGGCTGTCCATAAATAATGTCACACTGTTTTTCAATATTTTTGACCCTCTCCCCTCTTTTGTCACAAAGTGTCACACTTCACCATACCCTCCCCTTGTCACATGTCACGTTATATTACATAAACATATACTTGCAGTTCAGAAACAAAGCACTACGTTATAGATCATATTTCAAATTTTATTTTAAAACTTTAACTATGTGTTTTAATGACATTTGTGAGCATAACAATAAAAATGATTTGTGTACTTATTTTGTATGAAATAAGGAAATAAGATTAAGGTTTAGAACGAAAAACATAATTAATATACAATAGTAATATGAAAGAGCAATTGAAAACAGTAGTATTTTGGAATTTGAAATGGAATTTAGTATATTTGACTTTAAATCTACTTTATGAACAGATGAACACAAAATATTTTAATTTCAAAATAACTTCAAAATTTAATCTACTGATTTTTAATGCTTTTATTTTAACCAAAATGTGCGATGTCACATTTCATCTCACTTCCTCCCACCCCCTTGTCACAGACTGTCACAATTTTACTAACCCCCCTCCCCCTTCCAAGCGTGACATCATTTGAGAGCGCCCCCAATGTAACAAAACTTCAGCGTTTAATAAGTTGAAATAGGATGTTTAATTGAACCATTTGGAAACTCATATAACACATTTGCAAACCCAATTTCAGCAATTTCTATCTAAAGTCTAAAAATTATCCGCATTCTTTCTGCAGCTCTTTATATGATATACATATTTGTATCTATAAACTACATGCATGCAAAAATTAGCAGTTCAGTTAAGAAATACACTGGTGTCCAAAATTAAGGACCAATCACAAAATACTAATTTTCAAGTACTCGAAACACAAAAGGAAATAATATAATTCGAATAATTACTATCTCTATCGTACAGATAGTCCATATAACATCTCATTGATGTCACACATAGTCACAAGTGTCACAGTCACTACGGTGAAGCAAAAAATAGGAAATTCCATACATCTCATTATGAGTCTCAAATGATCTCTTTATGTGACTCTACTGACACGTCACTGTGACAGCTGCTGTGTAACGAGTCACCATGTGACTTTACAATGTGGTTACATTGTGACTCTTATGTGACTGTCATCTGCGGACTCAATTTCAAAGTCATCGTGAACGCTGCATTGTGATAAGTTACCAAATAATGTCACATTAAACTCACATGATGACTTTCAAGTGACAGAGAGACTACTGTGAAGTCACCATTGTGCTCTTTTGTGAAAAGTCACCATGTGACTATAATGTGATATTATTTGGCGACTTATCATAATGCAACGTTCATTATGACTTTGAAAGTGAGTCTAAAAATGACAGTCACATAAGAGTCACAATGTAACTACATTGTAAAGTCACCAGGTGACTCGTCATAAAGCAGCAGTCACATTGACGTCTCAGTGGAGTCACATATAGTGATAATTTGAGACTCAATATGAGACGTGTGGAATTTCCTACTTTTTGTTTCATAATAGTGACTGTGACACTTGTGACCATGTGTGACATGAATGAGATGCTATATGGACTAATTGTGCTGTAGGGATAGTAATTATTTGAATTATAGTATTTCCTTTTGAGTATTCGCTTACTTAAAAATTAGCATTTTGTGACTGATCCTTAATTTTGGACATCAGTGTACATACCACAGTTGAAAATTCCTATTTAGCGATTTTGGCTAATAAAGAGTGAATTCTTTTGTGCAGCCACGTATACGAAATATAGAATTTATACACAACGGTATAAATAAATATCAGAATATTTATACCGTTATACGTATAGGTGTAAAAATTATTATTAGTATGTCAGGATATATCAGTAAGTAATAGTAATATTAGTTAAATTTAAAAACGCACACCGAAATTGGAAACGCACTTCCAGCAATTATTGCACAAAGACAGTACTGTAACCGATATCTTTTGTGTATCCCTATAAATGAACGATAAAGGCTATGGATGCCCTATTCTATGTCAAGCATCTTGTAAAATTCAGTGATTGTATCAATTTCAATACAACTGAAATAGCAGCATAATGCCATTAAAACACACTGCAGACGATTTTCCTCCATTGACCGTAACGTAACGAAATTCTTTTGAGTGCCCCTGTAAAGGAACTATTCATGTTACACACTTCATATTCAATGCCGAATATGCCATGGTAAACTCCATGAACATATACCAATTGATGAAAATCCCAGTATATTTACGACACATTACAGACTAACCGAATTCATAAACACTTTTTAACAATGTTAGAAAGTGTTAAAAATGCACGTATCATTAGGAAAAGGAAATGCATAAGAATAATGACAGGTTTATTTGAAAATTGGGAAAGTGCGCTCAAAAACGTCCCGGTGCACTCAGAAAATGGAATAAATTATATCAATACTCAGAAACTATAAACGTGTTTTTCTCAAAACTACATTTAATACTGCAAGAGCATACCTAGAACTATGTAAATAAAAATTATTTCCAAATTATTCTCTCCTAGACAAGGTTTACCGAAAATTTTGCCGTTTTATTTTCCCACGAATTTACGCTGCATGAAAATTGTTTTATGGAAAGAGCACCATAGATCGAAAGAGTTTACAAATTACAAGTTTATGCAATATGAAATTCGATATTACACATAATGTACATAATTACATGTCTTTGGGTCTCATGGAGTGCTATGCATATACTTCACAATAGATCACTGACGACTGAACTTACGGGTTATTTTCAGAATTTATTCTTTATCCGTCTATATGCAGCGACATGTATCTTCATTATTACTTTAAGAAGACAAATGTGCTCTTTGTTTACCAGACTTCCTGTGATAATTGTATTTTTGACTATGTTTGAAAACTTTTTCAAATGCCATTATTTTACTTTAATGGAGATGCATGCAGTATTTTAATGAGAGACTGTATTTTCCTCAAATGTATTTTGTATGAGGAAGAGAAATTTAAGGAAAAATGACTGTTATACATTATATTTTTCACAAATACGCAAATGAATCACTATTGAATCACCTTTGAACAACTGAACAAAAACGCTGAACATTACAATAATTCAGAATAATTGGTCCTTTAAGTATTATATTTATACATTTTCCGTGATCAGCATAGATGAAAATGATCTTACCTATGTGACCTTCAACAAATTTGGCACAGAGTTTCCTGCTCAAACTTATCCATTCGGGTTCTTGAACAGTGGAACTTCCATTGACTGTAACTTCACCACTGGTATGACTTGAATGAGAGATCTTTCGATATCTGTCTTCTGGAACTCGGTACAGCATGGTGTCATCTGGTCTTACATCTGGAAATAAATAAAATTAATCAGAGTGATTCAGGCACGTAAGTGAATGGATGAAGTGAAAACTTCAATACTAGCCTTAACTCTCCAAGTATCCTTATAAGTAAACTTTTTTTTTTTTTTTTTTTTTTCAAACTCATATGTTTTGTATCGTTTGCATTGTTTTTACTAAAAATACTTAAATAATAAAAACAAATTTTATCAAAAAGTACATGTAGGGCTGATAATTTGGACTGTCACCTATGGGTGATGCACGTATTTAAGACTTCATCACAGCAAGAAATTTAACCAAATACTCGAAATACTACAAATATCGATTTAAAATTTAGTTAACTTTCACATTCAGGCGAACGAAAAAAAGAAAACAAAACAAAGAGAGACTACCTGTTTTTTATTTTATTTTATATATATATATTTTTTACATTTTTATCCTAAAAAAGAAGGGTACTTACGTATTACCCGAGCCGATAGATAGATCGCCAAAAATGGTTGTCAATCGTCAAATTTGTTTATCGTTGTCAATTGCCAATCATGTTCTAAATGGTAATTTAATGTAAATTTAATAAATACAAAACAGCGTTAAAAATATAAATAATATAACAGCAAACTAAAGTAATACATAACAGTAATTTAATATTCATTTATTAAACTCATAACATCAAAGACACGACATTAAGGATGGTAGTTTTATTTTCAGTGCTTTGTTATGCCCACCAGAATTAATATATTAATATTACGTAATGAATAAACTATATCAATAAATATATCTATATATGCGCTATATTATATAGTTATACGTCTATAAATACTTCCGCCACTGCCTTTAATATAGCAATTGTATAATATTAAGTGTGCATTTAAAATGAAGGGAAAAAAGTGTTAATGTAATTAATACTTTTGGCACCGTTGTGGGTGCAGTCAATATGAGCGTCCCCGGATAAGATGTAAGTACCCAATTAAGACCAACTCAAGTCCTGGTTTTGGAGAAGGTACAAAACTTTGGGCGGTTATAGTATAGAGTCTAGAAGATATAGTGAGGCAACCAGCTTTTCCATTAATGTAAGAGAAAGTGCTAAGAAAATTGAATCCGATAAATGTTGAACGATACTGAACGATAAATGTCAATCGCAGCGACATCTGTTAGCTCTTTTCAACGTAAACATTGTATAAGGATTCTACAAAGATTGAGCTAGCATACGTGCTGCTGCCATCAATATTTATCGTTTGGCATCGTTCGACATTTATCGAATTCAATTTTTTAGAACTTTTTGAATAGCTAATTTCCACATTATACCTTCTAGAACTTATAGTCCGCGAGCCAGCAACAGATTTAGATGACCAATTTCCTCTCGGCCGATAATTTGTAAAATGCTTCAGAGAGATGTACCATGAAGCTAAGTGAACGTCAGCTGCGGTTCCGTGGGTGGGTTGAGCAGCGGTAGCCTCCCAAACACGTAAAAAAAAAAAAAAAAAAAAAAAAAAAAAAAAAATTGTCATTTCCTCCCGGCTGAAAATTTGTCAAATTATAGCTAACCCAATATCTTGAAGGGAAAAAAAAGTCAGCTGATTATAAAGCGGTGGGTAATGCGTCAGTTGGTCACACGAACATGAAAAAAATATACATGTTGCAAAGGAAAGTCCCTTTAACCTGAAAATACTTGCGAATGGAGAGAGCTACAGTTATGGAAGGGAGATAACGGTATAGTAAAGCGACTACGCCCGACCTAATGCAAACGAAAACAGCGCCCCTAGCGGCGAAATTTGGAAGATAGCTATTGAAAATCGTAAACGAAAAGAGATAGAGATAAATTTCCAGTTAGAAAGTTTTAGAGCATCAATTAATTAGTACGAAACGAAATTTGGTTCACACGGATAAGATAAATCGTCACCTGTATACCCAAAAATGTCCGAAATCGATGTGCGAGATTCTACGTTGCATATTCACATTCCGTAAATGTAACAGTGCACAATTTCAGATTGTGACGTTGTACTGTGCTGTAATGTCTGTCAAAATTTAATTTCTAATGAATTTAAAATTTTAGATTAACCCTTTCAGTGGCAGAAGAATTCTGTTCGTAAACTGATGAAATAATTTACTAACACCAGAATATTCAAACGAATTTCTTACAAAATAAAACCCCGCTAATTTTAACTTTCATTACAAAAGCCATTTTTTTTTTAATATTCTTGCTGCCATTCGTCAGTTTTGGAATTAAAATTCAGGATTTCCATCTACGTCACAATCTGAAATTGTGCACTGCTACATTTAAGGAATGTGAATATGCAAAGTAGAATCGTCGCTCATCGATTTCGGACATTTTTAGGTATACAGGCGACGATTTATCTTATCCGTGTGAACAAAATGTCGTTTCGTACTAATTAATTGATGCTCTAAAACTTTCTATTTGGAAATTTTGCTCTATTTCTTTTCGTTTACGATTTTCAATAGCTATCTTCCAAATTTCACCACTAGGGAGCGCTGCCGTCGTTTGCATTAAATCGGGCGTAGTCACTTTAATATACTGTTACCTCACTTCCATATCTATAGCTCTCTCCGTTCGCAAGTATTTTCAGGTTAAAGGGACTTTCCTTTGAAACCTGTATATTTTTTTCATGTTCGTGTGACCAGCTGACGCATTACCCACCACTTTATAATCAGCTGACTTTTTTTTTTCTTCAAGATATTGGGTTAGCTATAATTTGACAAATTTTCAAACGGGAGGAAATGACTAATTTTTTTTTTTTTTTTTTTTTTTTTTTTTTTTTTTTTTTTTTTTTTACATGTTTGAGGGGCTACCGCTGCTACATCCACCCACGGAACCGCAGCTGACGTTCACGGGGCTTCATGATACAACTCTCTGAAGCATTTTACAAATTATCGGCCGAGAGGAAATAACTGACGAAATTTGCACCTGGCTCGCGGACTATTATAGTTATGGTGTCAGAAAATCCGAGATATATGGGGCTTTTTCCTATGATTAGGTAAGCTCTTCTAGATCCCAATAAAGGCATCATGGTACATATTCACTTAAAATCTAAGTCTAGAGATCTTTTCAAAGACGTACTATCTCTTGGAGGTGATAATGGACGTTGGTGAGTTAAAAAGCACAGCCAATCGATTTGATATCATGATCGCAAATGATAATAACGACCAAAAGGAATTTTCTTTAT
The DNA here is from genome assembly GCA_963932465.1 of Maratus speciosus. Classification (NCBI taxonomy): domain Eukaryota; kingdom Metazoa; phylum Arthropoda; class Arachnida; order Araneae; family Salticidae; genus Maratus; species Maratus speciosus. The sequence continues at coordinate 360,392,382 of OZ010800.1, read as the reverse complement.
TTTGTCACTTTATGACTCCCAGGTTATTGAGACTTCGTAACTCCACAGTGAAGTAACCATGAGCGATATCTTAGAATGAGAATACACGAGGCGGAAACAGAGTTTAAGGTGCGCCGTTGTGTGTCGATAGAGCATAATCAATTGATAGATAACCATATAGTAGGGCTCATTTAACACAGGAGCCTTACATATAGTAGTCATCAAGCGACCTACGTAGGCAGTCTTGCGAAAACAAGCCGCAAAGTTTACGTTATATTTGTATGTTACACACTTTCATAAGCGGCTGAGCATAACACGATCGGTAGAACCCTGTCTTTGATATCGATTTCCTGAACAAACACATTTTTCGTGCGAAAATATTCATCTATTATTTTCGAATCATGATTAAAAAATATATGTAATTGTAAAATATATATATAAAAAAAATCAAATGTTTTGACCTATCCTATATACAATAAAAAGCTAAAATCTTAAACAACGATTTTTACGCACAAATAACGTACAAAACGAAAAAAAAAAACATACCAATACGATCGTTTCGGAGTCCTCGAAACGATCGTATGGGTATTTTTTTATCGTTCTGTACGTTATTTGTGCGTAAAAATCGTTGTTTAAGATTTTAGCTTTTTATTACAATTCCCACAAAGTTTAATTTATGCTTATTATCCTATATAAAGTTTTAATTAAGAAATATTTCATTTTTATAGATTTAATGAACGGTAAATAACCAAAACAACAACAACAAAATAATATTTTGCTTTTCTTTAAAATTATTTACATATATTTACACGAATAAATTATTTTCTGTTATTAACAAAATTAATTAAAATCCAATTCGGTAAAATGAAATTCAATAGCATTCAAGTTTCATAAAATTCAATACATATATTATAACTCAATTAGTTGATATACAAAATACGTTTCAGTATAAAAGGGAAAATGTACACTGTAGAGTGAAAGACAGGTGGTTCTTAATCAACTAAAATGTAATATAATAACGAACGAAAATATAAGATAACTTCTTCCGAGTTACCCACGATTACGGAAAACGTTCTTTATCTTTAGAAACCTCGGAAACCAATATTTTCGACATTTGAAGCATCATTTATAGAAACAAAGTTTCGTTTGTTGCTACTGATTCTCGAAAACGTTTCCGAGTAGTTTTTATAGCGTAATTAAACAGTTTTCTCGACACGGAAATTTTCGGATGAGTAAACACTCTAAAATATACATTATCATGCTTTACAGAGAAACACGATAAATCAACAGCATTCACATTAACATTAAAATTACTACTATTTTGTTACTTCTGCATATATAAATTTAAAGATGCATCTAAAAATGTTTAGTTGAGAAATGAAATCACATACTAAAAACCCAATTCGAATTTGAGAAAACGGATTACTAGACTACTAGCCGCCCTTGGCGAGCAGTTTGGTCTCCCTTAAAATTTGTGTTTGGGAAAGCTTGCTAAGCATTGTATTATGTTACTTTTATTCATAATTTAATTTACTTGGACTCCCTTAAGTATAATTAATATAATCCCTTAAGTTAATAATAGTTTTTGTTGCATTAAAATATCTCAATTTGCTGATTTTCTGTAAGCAAGTAAACCCGATTCCTGTACAATGGAAGTCAATTGAAATTTGGCGAAATATTAGAGATATCGCCCAGTTGGCGTCACTTTTGACGACTCATTTTGGTCGCCAAATTTTGCGATATATCGCCATATTTGCAACAAACTTGGCGACATTTGGCGACTGGACAGGGTCCCCCTTATGGTAACCTGCTCTTATAGGTATGGTGATGCATTAAATGCTGTTCAATAACCAATGAGATGCGTTTCATTCGGGCGTTGCCATTAAACAATTAACAAATAATCGCGATTTCTGTGCCACATACGATAGCGTGATATATATATAGATATTTCCGATACTCAGAACCGTTTACGAAAATCAGTGGCAGGAAAAAAAAAAACTCCTTTTTATATAAATTATTCCTTAACACTTAAATGCCTGATTTTTCAAAAATCATTGTAATAATGTTTTTCGGCTTTCATTTTTAAAATAAAGCATGGGAAAAATACTTTAAAAAAAATCATATTTTGTTTTAAGTATGGTTTACGGCTAAAAAACAGTTTGTTACTAATCGGCAATACTGGTCTTTAATTGAAAAAAAATAATTTTCCTTGATAAAATTATATAATATTAAACACACAAGAATTTTAGGAACTATAATAAGAAATAAATTTTACTTGCTCACTGCAGAACAAAATAGGGTATTTCGCAAACTTCTAAACAAAACAAAAAGAACGAGTAGCAACAATTGAAAAAATAAATCTATCTTTATTCTTAAACAACAGAAGTGTTGCCATCTACATGTTGAAAATTAATTTAATAATATTTTCAGAATGTATTTTATTGGCAATAATTACAATGGTATTATAGCTTCAACATTATTCTAATAGTATGTTAGAGCCTAAATTGGGTATGTTGCCGAAAAGCAACACCCGGCATTTAAAGGTTAAATCTCGGAAATATATTGGTTTATGAAGTTACTTTAATGATAAAGAACGCTTTTCGGAATCATGGGTAACAAGGAAGAGATTATTGTATATATCCATTCCCGGTTAAATTATATTTTCGTATAGATTAAGAAACATTTGTTCATTCTTTTCTTTCTTCCTTTTTTTTCAGTGTACAGAAAATCATAAAACCATAAAAACTACCAGTTTGCACTTTTTTACAGTACACAATTTAAAAATTTTTACGACATTGAAAAATGATTCCACACTTAAAGATTTCGATAGACTTACTTAAAATTATCCATTGTATTAAAATAATGTATTGAAATTTCCTGTATATTATTTATGTGCTGGTATCTACTCTACTGTATTAAAAGAAACGTGCTTGCTGTAAAGTTAAACTTTCGTGTTCCGATTCAGCGTATTGACTTGCAGATTATTTAATTTGATTTGGAATTATAAAATACGCAATAAACAATATCCCACTTCACCTACTTAAATTGTTTTTGACCCCCCCCCCTCCCTGAGCTAAAAATGCCCCCCCCCCTTTTTGCCCTCAAAAGAGGGTGAAACAACTTTATTTTGGGGTGACTCAACGGATCTTCATTTCTAGCATCAAAACTAAGTTCTTGCCAAATTTTGATAAATGGACATCAGTTGTCTAAAGAAATCCTACTTTTCCTGTGCTACACATAAAATTCAGAGAACTGGCAAGATTAGTGCATATTTCCAGATAGTGTGACATGACAATATTACTAGTTTGCAATGAGTTTGCAGTAAATTTGAAACAACAAGACTGCAACTTGCACGACAAGTTAGCTGCAAGTTCAAAGTGTGGTGACTTCGGAGTTACCTTGCTGCAGTCTTGTTATGAACTTTCGGTCTTGTCATGCTGAACTTGCTGCAAATTTTCTGCAAAATGATGTTGCTATGTGGGATAGAGAGTATATAATTAGAAGCGGACAATGTCCCCAAATTAGCATACCATAAAAAGGTATGCCAAACATAAAGGAATTATCTCTATTTTAATAATTGATATATTTGAAACTAAAGCGCCAGCAAATGACATATGAAAAAGAAATATAGCTAGATCTTAATTCGGCCTGTAAATTAAATATACCTAGATCTCAATATCGTGCGATTAATTACTATGGAACATTATCAGTCGGTAGTCTCGGATATTTCGTTCATATTTGAACATCAGCCATTCATATTTGAACATCAGCCTTTAATCTGCCAATTCCGTAGCAAAAATTAAGTCAAACAAGCTCATTATACGGATCATAGTAGGAGGATCCGGCGAAATTGACCTCCAATAATGAACTGCACATGTTTATACGCATAAAAATTTTCATATTATCTACTGTATGCTAAATGTTCAATACTTACAATTCGGTAGGCTTACATAAAATTATTTACTGTATTAAAATCTCACGTATTTCCTTTATATGCTATTATTTACTGTATTAAAAGAAACATCTTTGCTGTAACATTAAACTGTTATGTTTCCTGTTGGGAACATTAGCCTACGAATGGAAGATTAACTTGCAATGTGTGAAACGACAATTATAGTTATGTTGCTTTCCAGTGTTGGTAGGTAAATGGGTTTTCAGTTTATCTTATATAGTATTAATTTTCCTAGTTACTTTTATTAATTTTAAATTAACTGCTCAATAAATGCGCTGTTCATGAAATCCTGTAAAAGTTAAACGTTTGAACAAATCCCTTTAACCCGGGAGAACTCGCTAATGAGAATTTCTCTCACGGTGCCCAATTGCTTTTCTTTTACTTTACATTCGCTTAATATCATTTTTTCTGCTTGACTTAGTACTTTTACTCACAAATAGGTAAAATAATTGAAATCGCATTTTAAAATTTTAATTAAAATGAAAAATGGTTTAAATAAAAGTCTTAAAAAAGTACGACGGTGAGGGAAAATCTCATGCAGCGAGTTCTCCCGGGTTAACATTAAAATCACACAGCCATAAATGTAAAGTATTGAAAACACTTTATTTTTAATGGGAAATAAAATTATCAGGTGAGCCATTTTAAATCTCAATTATCATACCTTAAAATGTTATGTATTGTTTGATGAAAACGATTTGGTGATTGGATAAAATATCGCCGTGGATAAACTGGCACCAAAAAGCATTATTGATATATGAAGCGTCATAAATATAATTAGAATAAATAAAACATTAAAACAAATAGTCTTTAATTTATATTAAGCATGTATCACAGATTATGGACTTAAAAAAGTACCTGCTAATCAAAAACTTTTATCACTAATAAGAGCAAATTCGAGCTAATCCGAAAGAGAATCATAAAAAATTGTCAGTCGCTATTTACGCAACACGCACGAACTTCAAAAAATATTTACTAAGCAAAAACTTTTAATCACTACACTGTTAAAAATATCGTGAAAAATTACCTCTGTTTTTAAAGGCTATCTATTTTCTGACCACTGAGAACGATTCATCAGAAAATAGATAGCCTTTATAATCAGAGGTAATTTTTCACGATATTTTTAACAGTGTAGCAACAGAAAGTTCGAAATAATTCGAAAGATAATCATGAAAATTTGACAGCCGCTGCCTGTACAAAACGCAAGAACTTAATACCTGCTAAGCAAAAACTTTTAATCACTAGCAAGAGCAAGTTCGAAATAGTTCGAAAGACAATTATGAAATTTTGACAGTCGTTATCTGTACAAAACGCAAGAACTTCAAAAAGTACCTGCTAAGCAAAAACTTTTAATCACTAGCAAGAGCAAGTTCGAAATAATTCGAAAGACAATTATGAAATTTTGACAGTCGTTATCTGTACAAAACGCAAGAACTTCAAAAAGTACCTGCTAAGCAAAAACTTTTAATTACTAGCAAGAGCAAGTTCGAAATAATTCGAAAGACAATTATGAAATTTTGACAGTCGTTATCTGTACAAAACGCAAGAACTTCAAAAAGTACCTGCTAAGCAAAAACTTTTAATCACTAGCAAGAGCAAGTTCGAAATAATTCGAAAGAAAATAATGAATCGCTATCTGTGCAAAACGCAAAGCATCAATAGATAATCTCTTGCTTGCTTATATTAAACATACCTGAAATTGTAGGAAATAAATTCCAAATTTTAGTCTAGTAAACGGACACTTAGAATTGTCGTTTTTACATATATGAAAACTATATGAAGTTCGATGATCAGAAACGAAATAAAATGTATTTTTGGTATTTTCCAATCATGTTAATTTGAATGGGCATGAAAATGAAATATGCACATTCAAAATATGCATAATTCTATTTACCCGACTGAAAAGAAGGGTTATGTGTTTCACGTGTATCTGGGTATGTGGATTTCTTTATACCCTCGAAATATCCCAACGGCTGGATGGGGTCGTAAAATACAAAATGACGGTAAAGACGAAATTTTTTTTTTACGCACCCTATTGAGTGCATATCATTGGATAGGTCTTTCAAAATGAAGAGGATGTTTCATTGACTATTTTACAGTCAGACGCTCCGTTGAAATATTATGCAACCTGGAAGTTGTGTAGGTAGGATCTCTAGCTTTACTGCAACTCTAACCATCATAGACATCTATAGAACTCATCAAAACGGTGTTTATAGATAGGAACTAACAATTAAACACAACTTAAAAGTCATCAATACAAGTAAATAAAAAAATAGGTAAGTAATATAATTCACATTGATGAAAAATAATTAGTTAGTTCTTTTTTGCGCAGTCGGGTTTTTTGATTTTTTAAATTTAATTACATATATATTTTTAAATAAATGTATCATTAATTATAAACTAACAGCTCAAAAACAATTTAATCCTAAGCATGCATGAAGATCATATTAAATTGCATAACATAAAACAAAAAATAATGAAACATATAAATTATTCTGATTCCCATGCGAAAATAATCATTGTTAGATTTTAAAACTATTGGGTTCACTATATTCTCTAACGTAAAAATATTCAACATTTAAAATACTCAGAACTATATTTAGACAACCCAATCTATTCTTTCACATAGCTCGAGATTTTCATTAATGATTGTGAAAATGCATTCCAAATCTCTCCCACCCATAAATGATACAAAATCGTGACAAAAACTCATGGTAAAAGATGGACTCGGTATTTCTTGAGTGATTCAATAGAAAAACAAACGAATGAATTGCGAAGGTCGGCCATCTTGCGTATACAAACGACAAGAACAGATGTTCTCGAAATAGCGTTGAACCAGCTGTCGGAATCACATTTAATGTCACGATGGTTAAAGTACAATATCTATGTCTTCAAGGACAATGCTTTATATGTGCAATAATAACATGCAAATGTAAGAAAAGTTTGTTATGATTAAGAAGCATGTGCAAAAAAATGTAGAACAAGGATACGATGCTGCTCTCAATATATATAAGTACATTCACAGCGTGTTTCAAAATTATATGATTGCAATTGATTAAATTTTATTGATCAAAATAAGACGTAATTTCGCACAGGGTTCGTCATTTTGTCAGCAAACTGGTATTTTTGTCAGGACAGTGACAAAAATTTGCAAGAACCTGGTAAAAACCGACAAAAATGAAAACAAAAATGGTTAGATTAAAAGAAACTATACACTATATGGCCCTTAATCACCAGAAACTTTCAATTTTAGACATTTTGTCGAATATTTAAAAATATACTTGTCGGATTCTTCCAGAACTTCTGGATCATAAAGAATATGTTTGGCCTCAAACTTATCAACGTCGATTTGATAAGGAGTACAATTAGGTGGCCAACAAAAAAAATCAAAGAAAAATAATAATATTTGTTATCACCCTGTACATTAAAATGCACGAAATGACCTATCGCTGCAAAATACAAATTTGTGGAACAACATGTTTACTTATTTTTGAAAGATGAGCACGTATATTCATGGAGATATAGCGATTTGCTTTAAGTTCAAAAAATTCTTGCCTGTTTTTGGCTTATACCATGCAGGGTTTTCAACCAAATTTAACACCAGTTTTTAAAAAAAATTAGCATTATTTCATTCAACTGCTCATATTTCATAAAATATTTAAGATATTTATATTGCACTATACTGTTTCTACTGCATTTTGCCAATTTTTCTGAAACTGGCGTTAAATTTGGTTGAAAACCCTGCATGATATAAGCTCAGGCAAGAATTTTTTGAACTTAAAAAAAATCGCTCTATCTCCATCAATATACGTGCTCATCTTTCAAAAATCAGTAAACATGTTGTACAGTATCCACATATTTGTATTCTGCCGCGATAGATCATTTCGTGCATTTTAATGTACAGGGTGATTCCAAATATTATTATTTTTATTTATTTTTTGTTGGCCCCCTAATTGTCCTCTTTATCAAATCGACGTTGATAAATTTGAGGCCAAACATATTCTTTAAATTACTGAAGTTTCAGAAGAATCCGACACGTATATTTTTAAATATTTGACAAAATGTCTAAAATTAAAAGTGTCCGGTAATTAATGGCCATATAGTGTACAACAAACGGTATAATTTTTTTTTACATAATATAACTGATACTTAAAGTAGATTTTTTAATTTGGTATTTCATTAATATTAATTTAAGGAATTTTAAACAACTTTATTTAATTTTGTTGATAACATTTGAAGTACATGTAAAAACACCTACTTTGTAAATAAATTTATAAGTTTGATGAAGAAAAAACCGACGTTTTTCTTCAATCCTCACTTTTAGTAATAGTAAATGTCATCTTTAATAATAATAGTTAATAGTGTATATTAAAAACGTTTAATTTACAATTTATAGTTTCAAGAAACCTATAACTATTAAAGACAACTACATTACTGTATTAAAAGTTGCTTTATAACATATAGAGAAAGCTCGAGTATTATGGAATACCATTTACATTTTGATCTGTAAGTCATCATAAAAAAATTGAGATACATTAAAAGTTAGTAAAGTACAAACTACGACTATTTTCTAATGCATTTTTAATTCGTTTGAAGTGAAAGAAGAAATATATACATCAATATTTAGATTTAAAAAAATAATTATACGTTTCGGGTAATATGAACCAATCGGTTATTGTGGAATAGTGTTATAAGGAATATTAAAATTGTAAGAAAAACCTTGTTTTACAAGAATAACTAAGATTATTTAATGAAAAAACAGTAGTACATCATGTACAAGTCATCATATTATTTGGAAAATCTATCTATACATTACGCTATCGTACGTGGCACAGAAATTGCGATTATTTGTTAAATGTTTAATGGCAACGCTCGAATGAAAGACATCTCATTAGTTATTGAACAGCATTTAATGCATATCCATACCTATAGGGGTGGGGGAGGGGTTAACATAGGGGACTGTTCTGTCGCCAAATACCGCCAAGTTTATCGCCAGATTTGGCGACCAAAATCAGCCGCCAAAAGTGACGCCAAATTGGCAATATCTCTAATAATTTGCCAAATTCCCATAGGCTTCCACTGTAAACCAGTAAGGTTTACTTGCTTACAGAAAATCAACAAATTGAGATATTTTAATGCAACAAAAATTAATATTAGCTTAAGGGGTTGTATTAATTATATTTAAGGGAGTCAAGTAAATTAAATTATGGATAAAAGAAACCTGATACAATGCTTAGCATGCTTTCCCAAACATAAATTTTAAGGTAGACCAAACTGGTCGCCAATGGCGGCTAGTTGTTTTAAATTTTACAAAAATCACTTATGTAATCTGTTATTTCGGCCCATTTCCAGTCCACCCAAATCGGGCATATAAGGCATTTTATCCACTGCTCCCCTCTTCCACCCTTTGAATATTTTCCCTGGCAAAATAGATCTTCCTCATCTGGTATACAATATGGTAAAAATCTCATCTCAGATGATACGTCGCAGTGGAATGATTGTTCATTTTCACTAGATTCATTTTGAAACAGTTGTCTAGTTGATATAATATATTACCCGACACGCTTCCTTGAGAAAGAGAGAGAAAAAAAAAAAAAAAAAAAACCTTTTCACTCGTCAACACGCTAGCATGGAGGTAAATTGACTAACACAACAGTAAATATAACTGTTCAACTTAATACTGAATTTGGTTAACATCACTGACAAAGAGTTCTTATAATTAATACGGATTTTATAAAACTTATCTGCAACAAACTGCAAGAATTGAGAATAAGATTTGATTTTACCGCGTCACTCGAACAACAGGTATCCAAACAGAACTCACCGTAGTGCATCATGGTAGTACTAGAAAGTCGTTTGGTATTTTTACGTTTGGCTGCAGCACCGTACGGTCTAATATTAAAGTATTCCATATTGCCCGGCCATAGTAACCGAACTTCCTACATATATATAACAGATTTGCAATAAACAAATCAATATTATTTTTCTTTGAGCCTCTATAACTTTTGCAATTAAAATTTATAGAAGTAATACTTTAAAATTCCTACAAAAATAAATTTTTATATAATTAAACTTATATTTCCAAATAAAACGTATTAATATACATAAGAGAGGAATGAATTATGTACTAATTATATTTCGTATCTTCAAATTATTGTTCTTCTGATAGCACAACAATGTAGGGAATATTTTTTTAGACGTCGTAAAAGATTAGCTGAAGCCAAAAATTAGTTGTTCAATAACTTTAACTGTTCAAAAAAACCAGCGAGTTATTTATTCTACCCTTTACTATCCTCTGCACCTATGGTATAAAATAAAAAAGCATTTTCCTAAAAACAATGCAAACAATCGCTATTTAAATGATAAGTCGAATATTGAAAGTTTTAAAAAAAATCAAAGTTACGTATTTTTAGAGTTAAAATTAGTAAAAATAAAATAACTTTATTACATTCTGGATTCCCGTAAATAAAACATATATCTATTTTTGACAATTCGACAAAAAATGGCAAAAACCTATTTTTGCAAAGACGGTTTTTGCCGTTTTTAACCATAGTTTTTTTTACATTTGGCAAAAACGTGCCAAACCCAGTTATGTAAGAGTCCTAGTTTAAGCAGCAATGATTATCGTGAAGTTAATTCACAAATGCTCAATGTGAGCACCATTCTTTATTCTGTACACGGCAACTTCATCCGCTCAACAATATCCTCATCAATGCTTGCAGTTTACACAGAAGCGCTAATGCTTGTGGGAAAAATGGTTTCTGGACAATGGTGTTCATATATCACCACAGGAAAAGAGCCTCACTCTGTAAAAACATGCTGAAACGGGTAATTAAATATGGTTGCGATTGACTAGAGATTCGACATAAGAGATAGTTTGAACATTGACGAAATATCCGCCATCTTTTTTTCAAAAACAGATCGATCGCTGCAGAACACACCACATTTTCCTCAGCGTCTAACCCTTTTTATTCAATTAAAATCATGGAAATTCTTTTTATATGCCTTCAGAAAGTCATGCACAGCATAAATATAAATCAATTTTTACTTTAGTGAATAAGAATTCTTGGAAAATGTATTTTCGAAAATAACACTTCTTATCTATTTCGAAATTATTTTCAAATTGTTTGGCATCCATTACTCTCTGACTGTCCAGCAAAACGGCAAAATTGTAATGCTGTTTCTACTCTGTTTTTTTTCTGTATAAAAAAACAGGATGCTTATTTCAAAACGATATAAAAAGTTTAATTATGTACATGCAGTGCAAGATAAAACTGAAGAGTGTAACATTTATTTTTTTTAAAAAGTGCAAAATCTGTAAAATCATGAATTTAAATAATGTATGCGTAGAAATGAAAACTGCTGCTCAGTGAACTAATTATATAGGGGCTTGACAGACGGAGGGTTATTGTCTAATAACACTATTTACAAAATTCTGAATTTCCGGAAATATGATAAAATTATAATTTCATTTCAAATGTTCTTTATTTTAAGATTAACTTAGAATTCAGCACTCAAATATCCTACCGCATCATGTAAATAAATAAGAATAAATATAAAAACACATCCAGAACTTAGAAACGCACAAGCATGCTTAACCCGTGCACTCCAAACTTCGGTTCACCATCGGCACACTCCACATTAGTGCGATTTGGGATTTCGTAAGTTCAACTGCCTATAACCTTGTTGGCAATATAATGATAAGGAAATATAACGCATGATTCCTATACGAAATTTAATGAACATTAGAACTGTGATATTTATTTTTGATCAAAATTTTCATTTTGTTAATGGAAAATGCAAATTAATGAAAGCATATTTTCAAAAACTGCCGATGTTTGAAATTTTGGTCCGTGCGATTTTCAACTAGTGTAGCACGGTTTAACACCAGATGCGGAGTTAGACTTCAATTTACGTGAATGTGGATTTTACATCTTTGTTTTATGGTGAAGATCACATCTCTTTATAAAGCATTTATTCAACTTTGATATGTATTTCCAGACAGAAAAATGTGTTGTTTTGTGAAATTATCCGGTATTTAACGGGGGTCACGATGCTGATGACGCTCCTCTTGAATTTGTTCTTCTTTATACCCTAAATACTCATTTTTGGAGTTAACACGACGTAAGTACTTTATAGATATTTCAGTGAGCCATTTATAATTATACCTTTTTAAAAGTCATTATATGTACGTAATCAAATAGAAAATCATATTCATACAATTATAATATCCTCTCTAGATAGCGTGTTTATTGCGATCAATGAATAAAGTATGGCTTTTCTTGCCTTGCTTTCTCTCATTATTTTAAAATTCTTCGAACTGATGTTCGCACAAATTAGCTAATGAAGCAGTCGGTTTTTATAAATTCATAGTTAACTTTTGATAATTTAAATGAACATTATGATGATTGTTAACGGAAAAAAGTAAGAAAAGATTTAAAGAAATAAAATTAAAAAACATAAGCGTAATTGTATTTAAGTATGTATATACATGAATCTGTCTTCAATGCAAAAAAGGGCATAAATCAAATTCTATCAGATAAAAACAATCGATTAAGCTCGATTAAACAGATTATGATCTTTTCGGATTTTTGTTTTTTTCTGCATGAGAACTACCTAATTTCATCTTATCAGTATTGTTTTGTGGAAAAAAAGAAATTAAAGAAAAATGAAGGAGAAAAAGAAAAACATATAAAAAACATTATATACAGTGATCGTAGACGAGATACTTGTAAGGAAAATGTATTCTTCTGCATGGTTGCGAATTCAAAAGAAGTGAATCAAGAGTAGCATTTTTAATTCGCTTATTATCTGAATTTGTTCTACAATCTTCATATTATTTTAATCAATTTTGAATCCTGTACTCTACAGACATAGACAGAAAGATAGCAATAATCTAATAAATTTACAAGGAAAGCAGATAGAAAGATAACAATAATCTAATGAATTTACAAGGAAAGCAGATAGAAAGATAGCAATAATCTAATAAATTTACAAGGAAAGCAGATAGAAAGATAACAATAATCTAATAAATTTGCAAGGAAAAAAAGATATAAACTGATTAATGCATACATATTATCATATAACAAGGACTTACAGACGAAAATTTTCAAGATAGGGATTTTCAAAATATAGGCGTAGTGTTATGAATTTTTCATTTTAGTCCAGAGATTTGAATAGATCAACCAATAAAAATAAAAGAATAAAATTTTGAGCATTTTCTCTAATCATTAATAAACATTATACACACACATATATATAGATATGGAATGTTAATGTTTATTGTTTAACAGTATCCCTGTTTTATTGCTGAAATAACTCATTGTGCTTCTAAGATGCATCCTTTCAGAAAAATCTTTAAACTCTTTTGCTGAGAAAGTCATTTGAACTAGTTCGATCGGGTCAGTTCGAATCCTATCTCAACAATGTAATTTCAACTACAGTAGGGTCTTGAAAATCCGAGTCTCAAAAGTTCGAGGTTCCGCTTAATTCGAGGAGTCAAAAATAAAAATAAAAAATTCTATTTTTTTCTTCGGCCGAAAGAATGCATGAGAGATATTGTTTACTGGATAGCTGAATCCTGGGAAGAAATTCAATCTACAACATTGAATATATCGTAATTGAAATTTTTTCCTAAAGTGGTAACATCCACTGAGAATTTTAATGATGATGATGGTGAAAACATTGTTTTGAAAGATTTGGTAAGGCTGGCAATGAAAATTGCAATGCAGATGACGTTAAAAAATGGCTTAACAGTGATGAAATGCTGGAAATAACTGAATCGACTATTGTAGAAATAATAGAAGATGAGGAGGAGTGTAATGATACAGAAGGAAATGACTCTCTACCATTTGAAAAGTGCTCTCTACAGTAAAGGTTTTGCTTCTTTAGAACTGGCTTTAAAATATGTAGAACAACAAAATGAAGCCACCCCTGCTAAAGTTATGCATTTTAAGCGTTGGCTAGATATTGAATCTAAAAAGAGAAGTAATGTGTTAAAGCTGCAAAAAATTGACATTTTTTTTATTGTAAAGTATCCTGTATATCATTACGAAAGGAATTGAATATATTTTAACTAGAAATTATAATACATCTTAAGATGCCATTGTATTACAATTTCAATTTTCTAAAAGAGAAAATAATCTAATTTTATCAACACCATGATAAGAGTCCACTGATGAAACAAGCTTCATTTGACCTCGCTAGGCATATTGAATTATTTTATTTTTCAGTGAGTTCATCATGTGTACGAAATAGCAGTGCAATATTTTTGCAATCTTAAAGACATAATTTTGCGACAGACGTGTAATTTTCGGACGACTTAAAAAATACAGAATATAGGGAGGGGAAAAACCAAAAGGAGCCACTTGGAGGTTTACTGATCTATTGATATATGTACTTATTACTTTCTTCTATCTTCACAAGAAAGTATTGCATTCTTGAAAAATTTCGACTTCTGTTTTTCAACGGATTTAAGCGTTTTAGAAGATCATGAACAGGATTTGACTGTTTTTAGGAAATGGCTGTTCGTGAGTCTGTTTGTATATGACACAAATTTTGTGGGCGCTGCATATTAAGAACTTAGGCATGGAATTTATTCAAACTTCAGATTCAGTTAGACCTTGGCTTAAATTGGTGTTGATTAGGTTTGGGTATTGTCTCCCAACAGATAACGCTACTATGCTGCATTTTTCGCGATAACCATACCTCAAGAACGTATAGATTGCCATTTAATTTATGTTGCAGACAATTTGATTTATAAAGAGAAAAGTTTTATTATGGCCACAACATAATAGTCCACATTGTGTAGATGATAAAACATGACGTTTATCTTTCATAAAACAAAATTCAACAATTTTTGTTATTAATAATTCCTGAAATATTTAATCTCCGCATGTTACCATGAGGGCGCATTTGACCCCAACTACTTTTAAAATATGACAATTTTTAAACTATCACGAATTACATTATGTTATCTCCTGTATTTCCTTTTAAGATCTCCTCAACAATGTTACACACAGAAATGATTTCTCTGTGTTTTCCTTTAGTACAGTTTTGATGTTTTCAGAGGTTGGGATTCATATTGACTCCATGGTACCTTCCATGTTATGAAAAGGTGATGCTATACTATAATCTCATAAACTCTTTATTACATTGAAGCTTGTATTAAAGAGATTGATTGATCATTGGCTCAGAATGTTTGGTCATCCTATTGACCTAAAGTCATTATAATTCTAAACTCAAAAAGCCCTGAAAACTGCATTAAAGAACAACACAAATGTCCACATATCTGTAACATTATTAGAGAAGTCTTAAGTGAAAATATATGGACGGACCTAATACAATTCAATGGTTCAAAAATTTCTAAGTCTTAAAGATGGCTGAGGCCATATATGCCCTGTAGTATCACACGAGTCTTATTGATACGCTGTAAAAACTGATAAACGGTTCTTCATATTGAAAAGCATAGTATAACCACAAACGAAAAAATACAATAGACTCGTCCGAGTTACCCAAGATTGCGAAAAGCGTTTATTATTTTTACAAACCTAAAAAAAAACAATGCATTTTCGACATTACAAGAAACATTTCTAAAAAAAATGTTTCTTTTGCTGTCACCTATTTTTGGAAACGTTTCCGAGTATCTTTATAGCGAATTTATCAGTTTTTCTCAGCCTGGATATATTAGTAAATATTTCCATGTCCAACAAACAAGTTTTACAGACAAACATGATAAATTAACAGCAGTGATATTAACATTGAATTAAATATTATTTTAGTACTCTTGCATGTATAAATTTAGTTACGCACCTGAAAATGTTTAATTGAGAATGTATAGCATCCTAAAAGCCGATATTCCAGTTTAAAAAAAAAAAACAATTAATATCGCCTGGGTAACCCAGTGGTTAGGGCATTGGCGCGTACAGCCAAGGTCCCAAGTTCGTATCCTGACCTAGAAACCTTTCACTCTGTTGTAGAAAATTTACCCTGCTTTGATCTCCACTTTCAACGAATACAATTAATAGATTATACAAAATACTGGGGAACGATTCCAAAAATCAGTGGCAGCAAAAGGAACTTTGTTTTAATAAATGCTTCTTTAAATCTCGAAAATATATTGGTATTTCTGAGGTTTCTAAAGATAAAGAACGCTTTTCGGAATCGTGGGTAACTGAGAAGAAGTCATTGTATACTTTCTTTTGTGGTTATATTATACTTTGGCAGATTAAGAAAAAAATGTTGATTTTTAGAGTGTAGACTATGCCTTTTTTTACAGTGAGTATGTTTAAATATCCGCTGAACTCTGTGTATATGATTGTGCTGCTCCTATCTCATTATACTTTACCAAACTCATAATCTATTCCTGTACAGAAAAATACTTATTCCCGCTATTTACAAAACTAAAATCTTCATGGCTTACCTCGAACGTAAGAAACCAATTCGCCCTCCTGGAGATTATCGCCATTTTGCAGGCTGCCTTTATACTTGGTACATATATAGGAGTCTGGCATGGCAGAGGTTTTCGTATCACAGATTTCTTTGTCACTAAATCGATTCTTTGGGGCAGTTTTAGAATCTTTTTTCGATTTGGAATGCGTTTCGAACTGCGTCCTCCTCTCCCAGGTCTGAATTAGAACTGCACTTCTTCCCTGGACATCAGAATTTTTGCGCTTTAGTTTGGCATCGACGGAGAATTGCCTAGCCTCTTCCACCAGACTGGGCTCTTTGGAAGTTCGAGGTAAGCTTGGTTCTAGTTGAAAAGAAGAGTGAATGAGTTTTAGACTCAAATGTTTGACAATTACCTCAATGAACACTACACAACATAACCCCAAACAAGAGGTAATCCATAGATAAGTAATCATCGTTGTGATACTTTTTTTCAATAAATGTAGACAACCAGTTTATATTTCGGTGGATTATCGAGATTTATTAGTGTCTGACCCATATTTCTCGTTAGATTTACAATACAGACTGTTTACTATGCGTTGTACATCATCTTTCATAAGAGGATATTGCTGTTAAATACTAATATGCGAAAATAAATATAAATACCTCGCATAAAATTGTTTAGATAATTCGAGTCAGATAACTTTGTTTTAACATAAAGGAAACTTTCAAATACTTATTTATATATATTAAACTTTTGGGATAATCTTTGATATTCGATAGTAAACAACTGAAACAGTGTTAAAAATAATTTATCAGATTAATATGAATCAGAGGCTAGAGAAAAAAAAAGTGCTTACGTTTGCTATATATAAAATATCTTCAAAGTTTTTCAGCAATTTTCTATGTGCTTTTTTTACTAAACATAGAAAATTAAACATAATTTACCAAATGAGATTGGGCACATGGTCTAATTATCCATAAAAACTTTCTTCAACGATGATAAAACAGGGTTGTAAAACAATATTTTTTATCTCCAAATTAAATTAAATTGAAGTTTTACTTAAATATACTGTTCTTCCATTAAAAATTATTCTTTTTGAATGACTATGTCTTCAAGTTTATTAACAGCAACAACAACAAAAATGTTGACACACTCATATTTTTCTTTAATGCTATATGTTTCCTATCGCCCATCTTATTTTACCTTTTTATTATTTTTTCCTTTTATGAAAAAGAAATGAATGTTCAATTAATCACAAAACTAATTAGAATTTGTGATGACTTTGATTAAAGCCTGGTAAAGTCAGTGTGAAGACACAAATTTTGAAAACTGGCGGTAAGCGTTTACGCAGGGATCTAAAATTATTAACAGAATAAAGAAAAGTATAAAACAATACATTTGGGTAATTACTTTTTTCATTTATATGTTTGGTACGAAAATTCGTCTTTTTTCATTCGACAATTTTTTTTTATTCAGGTTTCATTCGACAAATTATACAAAAGACGCGATACACCTACATATTACATGAGTTGCGCAATAATAAACCTTGGGAATTGTCGATATTTTACAAAATTGCATAGATAGCACCAGAAATTACACATGTTTTTGAACATTTAAGAAAATGTGACTTATACTACTGTCACTTTAACAGTCTAAGAGCTTGTTCAGCGACGCAAATCGGACCGCCCGGACGCAGGGAGATATACCGCATGGAGTGGTCTTAAAAAAGTAAGGAATTTCGGAATAATTTAATTATTTTGTAATTTTATGGTTCGAAACAGGTGAAACCAATGATTAAATCTTCTTATCTTTCCAAACAATGTCTCTCGTAATAGGAATACATGTCTGTATGCACTCAGACAAAATCCAAAACATTCATGAAAAGTATCACGTGATCTGATATAAATCCAATCAGCAGCAAATTTTACTCCCAGTCTTCGCTCACCAAGCCCACAAAAAATTTGTGGTCGTTATGATCACATGCTTGGTCTTTTTTGTTTATGTTTTTACTCGTTTTGGTAGGTTGATTGATTCGCTTGAACAGCTCGACAAAAAAAAAAACTACATCATAAGTTTTTCTCAAGTTTCAAGGAAAATAATGCGCCACACATAGATTAAAAAAATAATTTCCAACGTTATAAAATAATGAATAAAAAAGTTTTATCTTTAAATATAGTGAAAAAGAAAAATGTGCGCTTTAATATGCAGTTTACTACCAAAAGGACGTAATTTATTTAGCAAATGTTCAACAATTACAAAGTACTCACCAAAATTTTTATCAGAAAATGCATCAAACTGAAAGTTATAATTGTAAAAAAGCACTATTTTTCAAGCGAAGGAAAAGACTAGGCTATCACCAAGCTCTGCCAGGCTGCCATAGATTGGACAAAAACTTTGGAACTGAACATTCGTTCTGTGCATATATTGCTATTCTCTTTTAAAAACACTCTGCGGAACACTGCCTTATTTTTATCTAATAAAAACGTTAGGTAATACCACAGACTTAACATATAATCTCTTATTATCTTTACTCTGAGGGTTACACAAAGCTGCTGAGTATTTAGCCCCCAAGTTCACCGTAACTATACGTTTAAAATATATCCCACTCCATATGCATCTGTCTCCTTTGCGACCGGGCGCAGTGGTCGTGGTTGCTGAACAAGCTCTAAGGTGCGCTAGTCACACGAAGACAAGGTAATGTTAAATTTGTGGGAGCGTTCTTTTTAAATTTCTCGCTTGCATTTTAATAGTTTTAAATGACTTATTTTTCTTTTACATGTGATAGCCAAGGTTGATATGTAATTTTACTTTCTCAATGTTGGTTGCGGAAAAGTTACTTTCACTTTCAGAAATGATTTTGAAAGTTAAAGTAGCCTGAAGTTTAAAAAATGCAACCAAAGTCGAAAAAATGCTAGTTGATATACCTCAGCTATCCTATTAAAAAAACCAATTAAAGATATGAAAAATGCAACCGAGAAATTTTAAAAGAACTCTCCTATAGGTTTAACATTAGCTTGCGAGTTTTTTCGCGTGGCTAGAGTAAGATTGTATTTAATAAACTTTCTAAATATTTTGGGCTCTTCTTTTTGGTTATTGTTTTCAATAAATAACCTAAGATTTGATAGATTTAAACCATATTCAGTTTCGACTGTCATTGATATTTTTATTGAAACATTTTTTTTCATTCAAGTACTTTTTTTCTTTGACTCATTTTTTTTATAATACGCTTTGAGCAAAGACAAATTTATAATGATTTCGATTTTTTTTTCAGAATAAACAAATCTTTACTCCCACACCAAGAAACATTACTGGAAGGTGCCACCGTAGTTCAGTTATGGCTAATTATAATTAATAGCTATTATTTTTTCTTTTTAAAATCAGTGCTTTGTAAAATTCTTTTGCACAAGTCATTGTATTCCTCCTTTTTTTTTTGTCAATTTTACGTTTATGAAAACTACACATTGTTATACCATGACACTTTATTAGATATACTTAAAAAGTGAGTCATCATTGAAAGAATATGGCATAAATTGCAACAAAACAGTGGGAGTTAGAATACAATACCAAAACGGCGCAGTTGATTGCAAAACACAGAGAAAAATATCCAAGTAAAATTACAGACAAAGCCTGGCGGCAGAAATTCCAGACAAAGTACGTAAAAAAATATTTCGACCGTAAATTATAAATCACCCGCAACTGTACATTGTAGAAAATATATGACCAACCCGTAAAAAAAAGTAGTGTTGTCTATAAAATAACACGATTGCTGTTATAGATTATTCCATGGAAAAGGGGTATTGCCTTAAAAATAACGTAAATGATGCATTAAGATTGTTTGTAAATAAATGGGTTTCGTCCGTAAAATTCCGGGTTTTGTCCGTGCAAACGGATCATTCAGTGGAATAAGTATAAATTACCGTAAAATTAGAAGTTTGTTTAATGTGTTACAAAAAGTAAAATTATGCGTAAATTTTTAAATTGTACGGGGAGACTATTTTTTAAATACTTAAATAACATACTGGATAACGACCATTATACTGGATAACGACACCAATCATAAAATTTTAAGTACTTACACAATAATCTTTAACGTGATTGCTAAGATACGCCGTTTTGAAAATCCATAATGGATTAGCTATATGTAAAATGAGATAAATCCCAGGAACTGTAACAAATACTTCAGGTATAAAAATCACCCCAAACAGAAGTACAGATATAAAAATATTCAGCATTGGTCTCTGCAGTAAGTAGTCCTGTTGCTAAAACCACATCCGAATCTAAACTACACTGGTTTCCAAAAATTAAGGAAAAACAACAAAAATAGCGTTTACTCAAAATGTTACATGTAGATTTTAATAAAACTGAGCCACAATATGCAACACATAGTAAGGTATAAAACAGCCTTAAAAGAAATTACCAGACGATTGTGGTGTTTAAGAAATTAACACAATTATAAAACTAGTCGGATATACCAATCCCAAAACTTTCTTCTATCTAATGCATGTTAATACTTGAAAATTAGCTATCACACTACCAAAATTAAACGGCAATCTATGCCCATCATGAGGATTCTATAGATATGAAATTCCGGGCATTAGTTCTTGAGATATGGCTATCTACGAAATCGTGTAAATACAGCAAAATTCAGCCTAGCAGCCCCACCTATTGGGTGCTTTACACCAAAACTTATGTTAATCAAAACTACCAAGCAACCACTTACGTCAAAGTCTAACTGAATCTGAAGTTTGGGGAAAATCCGTGCATTAGTTTTTGAGATAGAGTTATTACAAAAATCATGAAAATGCCAGCATAGCAGCGCCACCTATTAGACGATTAACACTAAAACCTAATCAGCAACAACTTGTGTTAACATCTAACTAAATCTGAAGTTAGATGAAAATTCGTGCATTAGTTTTTGAGATAGAGCTATTGCAGGAATCGTGCAAAATGCAGCACAGCAGCGCCACCTGTTGAGAGATTTACACCAACACGTAATCCGCACCAAGTCATATCAAGGACTAACTAAATCTGAAGTTTGATGAAAATCCGTGCATTAGTTCTTGAGATAGAGCCATTGCGGAAATCGTAAAAAATGTAGCGTAGCAGCGCCACCTGTTGAGCGATTTGCACCAACACGTAATCAGCATCAAGTCATATCAAGGACTAACTGAATCTGAAGTTTCATGAAAATCCGTGCATTAGTTCTTGAGATAGAGCCATTGCGGAAATCATAAAAAATGCAGCATAGCAGCGCCACTTGTTGAGCGATTTTCACCAAAAACTAATCAGCATCAATTTGTATCAGGGACTAACTGAATATGAATTTTTATTAAATTCCGTGCATTAGTTCTTGAGCCCACAAAATTTGTGTCACACACAGACAGACGGACAGACAGACAGACAGACTCACAGACAGGCATTTTGTAAAAACATGTTTTTGGGGTTCTCTGACCTCTAAAACGTGTAAATCCGTCGAAAACCGGAATTCGAAAATTTTCATGAATCCAATACTTTCTTCTTGTAAAGATAGAAGAAAGTAATAAACAAAATAAATGTGTCTGTTTGGTACAGGAAAAGTACCTTTAATATGGAGTATGATCACCCCTAGAAGTAATACAGCACATACAGCGATGTGTGATACTTTCAATTATGAGATCTACAAGTTCGCTGGGAAGTGCGAGCCATTGCTCTTGTAAAGTGGTTGTAAGCGTGGCAAGGCTCTGAGGACGAGGGATGAAAGCAGACACATCATTCTAAAGCATCCCAAACATGATCGATGGGATTCAAGTCCAGTTATCGAGCTGACCATTCCATGCGCTGAATTGTTTGGTGCTGAAGATAATCTTCCGCGATGCGAGCCCTGTGCGGTCTAGCATTGTCGTCCCGTAACAGGAAATCATTACATATTGCATCGTCATAAGGGTGCACATAATCATCAAGAATGTCATCTCTATAGACGTGAGCATTCGCAGTTCCACGTGGAAAGACATGGAGGTCTGTACGTCTACCCAAAGAGATACCACCCCAAACACGGACACTGCCTCCTCCGTATGAATCTCTTTCGCGAATGTTTGATGGATGATAGCGTGTTCCCTATTCCCCCAAATCAAACAAAAATCTACTATCTCTTTGGAGGCTAAACCGGGACTCATTCATGAAAAGGACAGGCCTCCATTGATCAGTTGTCCAGTGGATATGTTGATGTGCTCATATTAAACGTTCCCTAAGGTGACGTGAGGTGAGCGGCACACAAATGGCTGATCGCCTCGCTTAAATACCACCTTCATGAAGTCTTCTACGCACAGTTGACATTGATACCAACCTTCCAGTGGCTGCAGCAAGTGAGGCTCTAAGATGAGAGGGGGTTGCTGCTCTATTATTTCTACACATAACCGTAAATATCGGTCATCGGTGCTTGTCGCAGTTCTTTCCCGTCCTTGACTGAACCTTCTAGAGGCCGAACCAGTGGTCTGAAATTCTTTCCAAAGCCTATGAACAACATAAGGACTCACATTTAGCCATCTGGCCACCTCTGTCTGACTTTAACCTGCCTCCAATCTTCCAATAGCTCTATATCGCTGTTCTGAGGGCAAATTATACCTGGAGATCATACTAATGAATTGGCTATCGCATATTTCTTATCTCATAAACCCAACGACACCTGCAGCCGTACTCTCTAGCAAGTATTTTTATGCTTGTGAGAAATGACGCAATCTGATTGCAGCGCTACTAATTTTCATTTTGTAATTTTATTCAGCATCTTTCAGTTAACAAAATATGCAAATTTCATACGGAGAGGTTTCATTTTGAACGAGTTATCGCTCTTTCTGTGATTTTTCCTTAATTTTTGGAAACCAGTGTATATAAAGTTTGGCGTGCTCACTTTTTACACTGAAAAAGAGGATTTTTGCAGTAAAGAAACTATGGGTTAATTCTTTGATTTTTATTTTTACTACGAGCTGATATTGAGCTAGTTTCGATTTTTTCTTTCATTTCTTTTTAATGTTTTTCACACATCATACAAAATAGTCAACATACGATAATCTATTGCCATGGCTTTTTTAATACTTGGTAGGTACTGATTTAAAAATAGACTGACTCAGTTAATTAAAAAAATAATTTATGTTGTTAGCCTTATTCGTTGTCTAGAAGCAACGGGCGGGGTTTCCTGCGTGTACTGACAATGATAAATACATCAAGTTGGAATATGAAATCAGCGTCAATATTACGATTGAATTTGGTGTGTTTTTCCTTTTAAAAAATGTTTAGGGGGTACACCCAGTTTCACTCAAGAAAATTATAATTTTATCTGTTTTAGCTCCTGCAGCTGTAGACTTACTTGAGTTTTGCCTGGAACGGATTGAGTTGTACCCTCCCCAAATCTGAAAATTCTGCTTCGTGTCGAACCGAAATAAGACCCAAACCAACAAAAAAATTTCTTCATTTCCAAATCCGATCCGAACCCGACACACTTCAACCCGCAATCGAATCGAACCCAAAACTATCAAACCAGAAATCGAAGTGAAAGGAAATGAATTCATATTTTAATACAATTATGGAAAAGCAGTCTAAAATTATACATTTAATATCGATTTTTTTTTGTATAACACATATTCAAATATATAGTTTTTTCAACTGAAAAATATTCAAGACTTCAGTTGGAAAAATCGGATCAACCCGAACTTGACCAGAAATAATCAAAAACTGAATCCGAAACCGATACCGAAACATTTAAAGTCAACCCGACCCGAACACGACTCACAACGAAAACAATTAGCATCAACCGGACCCGAGCCGAAACACGGGGTCGTGTCGAACATTTTCAGCAGCGTAACAGAAATTATACATACAAGATTAACAAAATAATCCTAATGGTAATGTTAATGTTAATGCTGTTAATTTAGCATGTTTGATGAACATGAAATTGTTTTTTAAGAATTGATAGTATCCTAAAAAGAAAGTTAAATGTTCGTGTTGAGAAAGGCTGATTAATACACTGTAAAAGCTACTCGGAAACGTTTCCGAAAAGGATGGACAGCAACAGAAACTTTTGCTTCGGAAACGCTTCTTTAAAGCTTGGACATATGTTAGTTTCTCAGGTTTCAGAAGATAAAGAACACTTTTCGGATTCGTGGATAGCTTGGAAGATGTTATATTATATTTTCATAAACTGCCGTAAAATTTCGTTATGTTTTCGGAAACATTTGTCTTTTTTTACGCTGTATTCGTGTAATTTCTTCACTATTCATTAAATTTCAAATTAAAATAATAAAGTATATACTGATTTATTATGTTGGCAAATACTGCATGCAAAAATAATATTATTCTTAGAAAAATTCATTTCTTTTTTCTTTTTGTAAGTCATAATGCTAGCGGAGGACAAGAAGGCACCACAACGCCAGTTGCGTAAAAAAATTAAACTACGCCATTTAAGGGTTAGAGTTACGTTAATTGAAGGAGATTTTTAAAACTTAAAATAACACTATTTTGTTTCGTCTAATTAATTTACACCATAGAATGGTTCAACTCTAAACTAAAACGTTTAATGGCTTTTTTGGAGTGGCAGAAAAAAAAGAACTAAGTTCAAAATTGTAAAATTTAACATTGTTATGAAAAAAGTTGAAAAGAATAAAATTTTTCTCTTATACTGACATTAAATTATAATTGAATATGTACAAATAAATAATAACAAAACAACTTTCTCAGATTTCTTAAACTTTTACTTATTTTTTGTCTGTGTATGCGTGTGTGTTTTATTTTCAATTTAACAGTTACTTCTTCATTAACAATGCTATGTAAAATTATACACCAACATCTGCGCGGTAAAGTACCGGGTGTCCCAAAAAGGACTGACTGATTTTAAAATTTAATAACTTGCAAACGGTGACAGATATTTAAAAAATTCTTGCAGGAGGGTTATGCATAAGGTCAAAAGTTTTATTACAGTGATTTTCCATTTTAGTTCGAATTACAAACAATAGATGGCGCTG
Organism: Maratus speciosus; assembly: GCA_963932465.1. Lineage (NCBI taxonomy): Eukaryota > Metazoa > Arthropoda > Arachnida > Araneae > Salticidae > Maratus > Maratus speciosus. The sequence goes on along the minus strand of OZ010800.1, from coordinate 360,367,073 downwards.
CGATCAATAGACGCTGAATTCAGGCTCGATTTTTGGTACTTCGTGGCCCGGATAATACATTTCCATCTCCTTTTTCGGCATGGAACAAGAGAAAGGACCAGAAATCGAGCCTGTATTTAGCGACTATTGCTTACAGCGCCATCTATTGTTTGTAATTCGAACTAAAATGGAAAATCACTGTAATAAAACTTTTGACCTTATGCATAACCCTCCTGCAAGAATTTTTTAAATATCTGTCACCGTTTTCAAGTTATTGAATTTTAAAATCAGTCAGTCCTTTTTGGGACACCCGGTAGATCCTCTGTTTTAAAATAATAAGTAAATCTACCAGAAAAGCTACTAACTGGATTGACAGAAGAAATCTATATATTTTACAGGAATATTACATCTATTTAACCATGAAAACATTATGTGACTGCTAAAAAACTTTTTTCATGAAATAAATTTTTTTACTGTCACGTCGTCTCAACTGACAATTTTTACCTATCAAATTTAGATTTTGTTTTTAGTGCATGTCTTTCTTCAGTCAGAAAGCATGTTTAAACGCTTTAATTCATTAGTTCCAAATGCCTGTCATTTGATGAAAAATGTTTATTTCTATTAATCCTATTAACCTTTCCTAATGTGAATATAAAAAATAATAAACAAACTCTACTTCTTAGTACTTGAATAACATCTGCGGATTACGTTTAAAGAAAATTTAAAACAATATTTTCTGGATATTTCCAGTTCTGCAATGTTTATATATTTTTAAATAAATTTTCAGCAGTCTTTTAGAAAATAGTCTTTTTCTGGTTTTATTCTGATATCTCACATTCGGAACGTTCCCAAAGAGCGTGAAACGGGGTTTATTTTTTTTTTATTACTCGTTAGAAATAAATAGGCAATGTAAATTGAAAAAGCGTACAAAACAAAAATGTAGAAATAAGTTTATATTAATGAAATAATCACCTCCTTAATTTTCAAAACGTTGCATTTTTCAAATTTTTACATGACCACCCCACTTCCTTGACAAAATCGATGAATTAGATTATTTTTCTTTTGCTTCAACAGGATCATAACAAAAAACTGCATACTGATATATTTAAAATTAACTGAATAATAACTAGTCGGATGTACCAATCCCAAAACTTTCTTCTATCTCATACATGTTAATACTTCAAAATCCGCTATCACACTGCCAAAATTAAATGGCAATCTATGCATCTCATGAGGATTCTAACGATATGAAATTCCTTGCATTAGTTCTTGAGATATGACTATCGCTGAAATCGTCTAAATTCAGCAAAATGCTGCCTAGCAGAGCCACCTATTGGGTGATTTATACCAAATCCTAATCATCAACAATTTATGTCAACGTCTGACTGAATCTGAAGTTTGGAGAAAATCCGTACATTAGTTTTTGAGATACAGCAATAGCGAAAATCGTGAAAATTTCTGCATAGCAGCGCCACCTGTTGGGTGATTAACACCAAAACCTAATTAACAACAACTTGTGTCAACATACAACTAAATCTGAAGTTAGATGAAAATTGGTCTATTAGTTCTATTGATAGAGCTATTGAGGCAATCGTGAAAAAGGCAGCAGAGAAGCGCCACCTGTTGGGCGATTTACACCAACACCTAATCAGTAGCAAGTCATATCAAGGACTAACTTAATCTGAAGTTTGATGAAAATCCGTGCGTTAGTTCTTAAGATAGAGCTATTGGGGAAATCGTGTAAATCCTGCAAAATTCATCATAACAGCGCCACCTGTTGGGCGATTTACACCAAAACGTAATCATCATCAATTCATATCAAGGACTAACTAAATCTGAAGTTTGATCAAAATCCGTGCATTAATTCTTGAGATAGAGCTATTGCAAAAATCGTGAAAAATGCAGCATTGTAGCGCCACCTGTTGAGCGATTTACACCAAAAACTAATCAGCATCAATTTGTATTAGGCACTAACTGAATATCAATTTTTATTAAATTCCGTGCATTAGTTCTTGAGATAGAGCGCCCACAAAATTTGTGTCACATACACACAGACAGACAGACAGACAGACTCACAGAGTCACAGACAGACATTTTGTAAAAACATGTTTTTTGGAATCTCTGACCCCTAAAACGTGTAAATCCGTCGAAAACCGGAATTCGAAAATTTTCATGAATCCAATACTTTCTTCTTGTAAAGATAGAAGAAAGTAATAAAGGAAAAAAGTTAACTTTACTTCTTTTTCGTACTATTTAAATTGCTATTTCATCAATGAAAGCTAAAATTAACTGAAATAATATTAACTGAAAATATAACTGAATAAAGAAAAATTAACCGAATTATAATAGAGAAAAATTAACTGATTTATAATAAAGAAAAATTAACTGAATTACAAAAAAAGAAAAAGTTAAATTTACTTCTTTGTCGAACTAATTAAATTGCTATTTCATCAATGAAAATAAATTTTACTGAATTATAATAAAGGAAAATTAACTGAATTATAATAAAGGAAAAAAATTAATTTTACTTCTTTTTCGTACTATTTAAATTGCTATTTCATCGATGAAAATGAAAATTAACTGAAAATATAACTGAATTATAATAAAGGAAAATTAACTGAGTTATAATAAAGGAAAATTAATTGAATTATAATAAAGGAAAAAAATTAACTTTCCTTCTTTTTCGTACTATTTAAATTTCTATTTTATCAATGAAAATGAAAATTAACTGAAAATATAACTGAATTATAATAAAGGAAAAAAGCTAACTTTACTTCTTTTTCCTGCTATTTAAACTGCTATTTCACCAATGAAAATGGAGACCATTAAAGAAAGGAAGAGTGCTTTGTTTAGTTCAAAAATATCGTAACAAGTGAGAATACATCTGAATTATCACGAATACATCTGAAAAAGTATTACACAAGTAGAGAATCAGTATATGTAAATAAATAAATGTACTATTAAATCCTAAAAAACATAATTCAAGAAAAGCAATTCACATAGCATTCTAAAATATTTTTTTCTGTCTCCAATATCTAACTCAGCTCTTCTAAAAATGCTTCTGAAAATATCTTTGCGTTCTTCACCAGTAACGTTGCTACAAACATCGATCATCTTTTATTTAACCTTTTCAGGGGCAAGTAATTATGTTCCTGTAATGTTGATTTCACACCAGACTTTTCAAAATTTTTATTTCAGAGTAAGGAAATACAATTTTACAGCTTTTTTTAACAAACAATATAAAAATAACTTCTTATTCATAATTTCTGGTAGGAATTTTAATTAAATTTAAGCGAGATAAAATATATTCTACCGCTCTTCAAGGGGTTAAGATCAACTGTACATTTATTATTGTCCGAGTTCTTTTTTCTAGCAATATCTTGTTACAATTCATTTAGTATGATCCCAATCACAACGGTCGATTTTTATTTAAGCATAGCTCGTTCAATTTTAAAGATACAGATATGCAATTTTTTGTAATGATCTTGTTACATCAAAGAGAAAAATTTTCTAACTGACCAATTTTGTCAAGATGAGTCGTATAAAATTGAAAAGTGTAACCTTCTTAAAATTAATAGCAGGACCATTTCATTAATTTACCTTTATTTTCCTGCCTTTTTTTTTTGAACACTTTTACAATTTGCACTGCATACACTATTAAAAACCCGCTACAAACTTTTCAGTCATTTAGGCTCTTTTATAGAAAATGGTTACATAACTGTAATTTATCCCTATTCTGACCAATGAGAACGCTTCATAATATGGTTAAGTAACAGTAATCTATAACCAGTCGGAAATTGTACGTCAAATGTGGCAATGAGGTGCGTTCGTACTATAACTAGTTTTGTAAATATTGAGATCTTGGTGCAATAGCTGTTGCACTGTCATGCAAAAATGCATGAATACAAAATTTATTACGATTCTATACATTAAATTCAGTAAACGGAAATAATAGGACTCAATCTTAAATAGGACGTCATCACCACGACAACCTAGAATCATAACCTACCACGGGATATCATTGAATTAATTACGTATGATAGGATTTAATCGAATGAAAAAAGCTTTTATTAATATCTTTGTAAGTTTTGATTCGATTTTCATAAAATTTTAAATGACTCGACAAAAGTATGCATCGGTTATATATGTTAAATTTCAAACCATACGATTGGGTAGATTTTGCGCGCTCTTAAATAGGAACAGACGGACGGACCGGACGACGATATTTGTATAATTACGAATTCACCTAAAAACAGTTGATTGACTAAGCAGTCGGCTCCAGATAATTAAGAGGCTACTTCAGTCAAACGAAAAGACCCGTTCGCCAATGCTAATACTATAGAAGAAATTTATAAAGATATCTCGGTCGCATTTCAATATTTTTAAATGATTTCTTTTGAATTCAATAGTTGAGATCGATCTGTACAGCCGTTGCTTATTTTTTCGATTTTGTTTACAGGTATTTCTTACGAGAATACTTTCATTTTCGGAACCGGTTTCGAAAGTAAAATCATCCTCATAAAAAATATCTGCAATTAAAATCGAAAAATTAAAAAACGGCCTGCATACAGATCGATCTCAACTATTCAATGCAAAAGAAATCATTTAAAAATATTGAAATGCGACCGAGATATCTTTATAAATTTCTTCCATAGGATTAACATTAGCGAATGCGTCTTTTCATTTGACTGAAGTAGCCTCTTAACAGTGACTAATCTACAACAGGTAAAAAATTAAAGCGCATTTCGATCTTTTTGGGATACCTGGTATATTTAAAAAATATGTATATATTTATTTTCCAAAAAAGTGTTTCTAGAGTAATGCAAATAGCGGATAGTATCACAAAAAGATGCATCTTTTTTTTCTGTGTACTACAATTGAAAGGGAAGTAAAAATACACTAAAATGACTATTTTGTTATGTGTACTTCTTCAACGTAGGTTTTTGCAACCTGAAAATTATCCTACTAAAATACAACTTACAACAATAAAACATACACACTGTAAATTTTTGCTATCAACAAATAAAATCTTACCTATATATGATTTCGATGAATAATCTTGAGATGAAGAGGTGGGGTTATTTCCTTTTGGCAATTCTGATCTTGTAGCTTGAACAGGAGTAGATGTAACAATTTGTCTGTGATTGCTAAATGTGATAACGTTCTGGTGGGTTTTAGATGTTTGTTGTAGTTTAGAGCTGCTTATTACTGGAAGTAGATTTTTATGTTCCGATGGTTTTTGATTTTTAGAGACATCGTGATCTTCGTTATTATTTAACTTATTAGGAACATGTCCGTTACTTAATATGATGCAATGATTTTTATCTTCCAATATCTTCGTATTTTTAAGATCCCCATTTTTTTCATAGCGATTATATTTATCAGTAATATGTCCGTTACTTAATTTGGTGTTGTGGTGATACTTGGATATATCCCGACTTTCGGCGATATCATTATCAATGCAGGGGTTAAATTTATTAGGAAGATGTCCATTACTTAATTTAATCACATTCTGATGATCGCATGTAATGCCATTTTGATTACTTCTGGTGACAGAAGTTTGAGAGTGATACTTAGAATTCACGTTATTTTTCCTTTCGGAGTTAGAATTTTGTTTACGACATTTACTTTCCTCGTCTTCTTTAGCAGAAGAACAATTTTTTCTGTTATTTACAGCAGAAACTGTTCTTTGGTTATTGCCGTTCAAATCGTAGCAATTATTGCCATAAATCTGCTTGATAGATCCTATTACATCACGATAATTGTCCGACACTGATCTTTTGTCAGAGAACTTATTGCTGCTGGTGTAATGTTTTCCGACAGTTACCGATTTTGAATGATTATCCAAGGCTGTTTCTCTGAGGATTTTGGTCGGAGAGGCTTTTTCTTGGATGAAGCTGCCATCAGAATCAAAGTGATGATGATGATGATGATTGTGGAACACGTCGATGATCTGTCGATCATTAGGAGGCGACAAAATGAGTCTGAGGTTGGAACGAGAGGGTTTTCTTCTTCGACCCAGCGACCCTTTGTTAACAAGTTCCAGACGATCCTTTTGGAAGCTGTTGTCCAACGGAGCCTGAAACGAAGGTAGAGGTTAGGACACATCAAGTTGTTGAATATTAATCAGAAAAGAGGAGTTTCAGAATATTTCTTAATGTTTTATTTGTCCTTGGAACTCTTTAATGGCGTAGGGGGATAACGAGATATAGATAATTATTACAGTATATATTGCAGTGTTGATGAAAGATCGTTAATGTTTTCTTATGTTTATTTATTCTTTTTTATTTTATTTCTTGTTCTTTGACATTTAGCTCACGTAATATTTTGTAACTTCATTGTCAATATTTCTGTAATATAGTGGTATTTCATTGCAAACATTTTAACGTAAAGCCAATATTTAACTACACTGTAAAAAAGACAAATGTCTCTTAATTTAAGAAAATACAATATAACTACGAACAAAAATATACAATAACTTCTTTCGAGTTGCCCATGGTTCTGGAAAGCATTCTTTTTCTTTAGAAACACGAGGGGATAAACCCGTGCTTCCCGGGTTGTAGAATATTGATGAAAACTTTTTTTTTTTATCTTTTCAAATGATAACTTTAATAGATTTTTTTCATTCAATATACATTTTTCAGAATTCTCATTAACAATACCAAAAATCATATTTATATGAAAAATAACAATTATCCGTTCAAATAAAGTTTGAGAAATGTATTAAAAATAGTATTTTCGCATTAGCCTGACGTCAAGGATTAACAGTATAAGAAATCGCCAAAGATCACTGTTTACAATCAGCCTTTTTTTATTATGGTCATTTCAGTGGTTTAAGCTAATAGTTCGGTTGCATTTCTTAAATTTGTGTTTTATTTACTGACTGGTGAATGTTTTTCGCTGATGAATTAACTTCGTTATGGGTTTTAAGCTGGAAACAAATGCCGAGCTATTTATATTAATTTGAGTCCAAACGGATTTACTTTTCGTGATTGTCTGCGCACGATAGTAATTTTTTTATTTAAATCGTGCCTGAAAATTATTTTAAAAACAATAAAAATTGAGTAAGTTGCGATAAAGATTTCAAATAAATTTCTATACAGTTTTCAAACATATTACATTTTAAAAATACATTTTATTCCCCAGTCAACAGTGTAAAAATTGAAAATATCAATACGATGTTTAGAAGTTTTAAAAATTGCAGTAAAAGTTAAACTTAATCGTCTGCTGTTGCCATCGTCAAAATGACGTCAGCGTTACGCACGGGCACGTTTGTCCTTTGAAATATAGATAAAAAACACCACCCTATTTTCGAGATTCAAAGAAGCATATACTAAAACGAAGTTTTTTTGCTGCCACTGATTTTCGGAAACGTTTCCGAGTAGTTTTTAAAGTGTATTCTAACCAGTTTTTTCAAAAAGGAATATCGGTTTTTAGGATGCTATACATTCTCAATTATTCATTTTCGGCTACGTAACTCAGTTTATACATGCAAGAGTAACGAAATAATATCAATTTCAATGTTAATGTTTATACTGTTAATTTATAATGTTTGTCTGTTGAGCATGTTTGATGGACACGGTCACGAAACTGTTTATTTGAGAATGAATAGCACCCGAAAAAAATCTCTATTCCCGGGTGCGAAAACTGATAAATACAGTGTAAAAACTACTCCGAAATGTTTCCGAAATTCATTGGTACCAAAAGAAACTCTGTTTTTAAGCATGCTATTTTAAATCGCGAAAATATATTGGTTCCCTGAGGTTAAAAGATAAAAAACGCTTTTCGGAATCGTGGGTAGCTCTGAAGAGGTTACTGTACAGTTTTCGTTCGCAGTTTTAACTTTTGCCCGTTTTTACAGTGCAGTATTGGTATTTCGTTCGAAGTGTTTCGGATGATTGCAATATTTCGCAATTGTGGGCCCCAGTATAAGCGATTTTAGCTTAGAGGTGTTCATAAAATAATAAACATGAATGGCACATAAAATTTACGAAGTATTGAGTTTGTATTGGTTTGACATTTTTTAATTTTAGATTTACATTATTTTACTAACTAAGTAACCTTGTCGAAAGGAATTAACTTGAATTTTGAAGCATTGCATATTCACACAAAATATATAAATTGACACCAAATTGAATAAAACTAGTGAAGATTAATAATTAGGAATAAATTTTTCTCAGCAAAATAACCTGAATGAAAGAAAAACACTTATAGTTTTAGAGAATTTCATAATAAATTTTAATTTCACACACTCAGCATAAATGTCTTTTATATTTAGCGCAAGATTTTTTAGATAATTTGTTTATATATAGGTATTTTTTTTAAGATAACAGTATTTAATTTGTATTAAAATAGTAAAGAAAATCAAGACTATAATTAAACGAAATTGTAATTAAACATCTCATGTATCTCAAAAATTATCTATTGGGATAAAACTTTAACTGAAAATTCAAGCTGGACGCATAAAAAGTTAGCAAGGAAAGAAAATGGAAAAATAATTTTCTAAATTTCACATTTACATTATTATACTTATCAACGTTAAATAACTCGAATAAAAACTTTGTTGAAGGTACTTTCCAAAAAATCTTTTTTAAATTATTTTTCTAATTGCAAGCTTGAGTAATGATTAGAGATGAGTAAAGCTTGAGTAAAGATTATCGTCGCTATATTTGTCTGCGACTAAATATAGCGACGATTATCATTTGTATTTATTGAACCATTCTTACTATGAATATGCGCGATTTTTCCTGTGTTAATAACTCCATAGCAGTAATGTTATATGTCATACAAACATGCTTAATAAACTAATACACATGTTTTCACTGTATCTTCACAGCAGTTAAAATTCCTCCTAAGCCTGCATCGAATTCCTCAACTTGGACGATATCAGATTTAATCCGGAATAGTTGCGCCGGGTATGACTGACACACACGCGGGGAGGAGTAGGGTTTTTACAATTATCACCACCATTTTTCGAAAAGTAATATTCAACTTAGATTATCGCAGAATTTGAAACAATTGTCTGCGACTAAATATAGCGACGATTATCATTTGTATTTATTGAACCATTCTTACTATGAATATGCGCGATTTTTCCTGTGTTAATAACTCCATAGCAGTAATGTTATATGTCAAAATCTGCAGGGGATATTGTCTTAATGGAGACATTTTTCTACGTGCGAATGTGTGTGCACGTTGGTGGGGGGGGGGGGGGGGATTATCCACCCGGGTCACCTCCTGAATTTATCACTGGCAGGAAAGAAGAATTATCATATCTGGGAATAATGAAGATTTTCAGCACAGACCAAAAAGAAAAGTTGCCAGGCATATGATCACCCAAACTACTTGTGCATTTATGAGTCCTTGAACACAAATATAAAATGTCCATTACCATATAGAGCTATAACTGCTTAAAATATGTAAAATAAATTTCTCTATCAACGAGAATTGCACGAAGTAACTTAGGGCGTTTCATAGGGAACATCCTAACTTTTAAATTCATCAATATATTAACTATTATAATAAATATAAAGATGATGAAACTGACATGTTTATCAAGTAACTCATAAATTTAATGTAAAGTAATTTAAAAAATAGTTTCAATTTCTGACAATAGATGGTGCTACATTGTTAAGAATTTTAAAAATGTTCAAATTAATTTTAAAATTTCAAAATAGAAACCATTTTTTCGTGTTTTACTAGACAGTAGAATGAAAGGATCAGAGACCTTTGATATAATTGTACACATTAGTTTGAGCAATCCCTCAGTTTAAAATAGCGCACCATTATTGATGAAAATTTTAACTATTTTTAAAAACACTGAATACAAAATGTATGAATTGCATGATAAACATGTCCCTTACTTATATTTATTATTGTTAATGAATTATGGATTTTTAAAATTTTGGAGTTTTTATGAAACACACTGTATCAAACTGTATTCTTTATTCTTCGTGGATGTATTGGTCATGAAAATGTCCTTCTGATTTAAAATAATTTTAACTGAGAATTCTATATTATACGAGGTTGATGCAAGCAAACATAAGATAAAGAAAAACACAAATAAAAGACTACTCCAAGTATATTCTTATCCAAAGTATATTTTAACCAATTCAACGTAATTCGATATTAAAATACGAAATGTAATTTATTTTTTTATATATACGGTTCCCTTTTTTGTAAATTATATTTATAAAAATGTTGTCCTGCGTCTAAGAAGGGCATTAAAAAATTGCTATTCTTTTATGATCAAAATTTAACGCGTTGTCATACGCTGAGTTTTAGGAATTTTCAATGTTTTCCGGCACTAAACACAAAAATACGCGTTTTTAGTGCCGAAAACACTGACAATTCATAGAATTCAAAGTATCAGAATTCGGTAAGTTTCGGCTGAAAAATAATGAATTTTTTTTTTTTAAATGCCCTCCTTAAATGCAGGACAACTTTTTCCTAAATATAATTTATAGGCAAAGGGAGCCGTACAGAAAAATTAAATTTCGTATTTTAATATGTATACAGCTCATCATAAAATTAATGCGACCTAAAGCTATATTAAATTTACATATCTTTTGTAATTGGGAGCATTTTTTACCTCAAGTTCTGCTGAACGAATTTTTATGCGACTTGCATTATCAGTTAGGCAATGTTGTAATGTATAACACAACATTCTCTTTTGCTTAGTTACAGAGCTTCGGGAGAAAGTTTTATAATGAATGGGAATTTCTTTACGAAAGCTTATAAATCAAGTTTTTCTAAACGTAGTCTTGTGGATTTACATTGTCAGTTAGATAATTTTGAGGAATAAGTTAAAGTGAACATATCGTTCTACATTGCTTAGTTATAGCATTATGGGAGAAAATTCTGTAACTAGGCCAACTAAAATATATATGGGAATTTCATTCCGAACGTTTATAACTCACATTCTGATAAACGGATTTTTATGGGGCTTACATTGGACAGTTAGGTAATTTTTGAGGTAGATTAGGTAATTATAGTTGAGTTTTAAATCATTTATTGGATATCATAATTCATTTCAATTATCCTGGATTTCTTTGATATATTATAAGGAGCTTTATACTATAATTTTTAGGCCTCATACCTCCAACATTCAATCAAATAACATATTTTTACTATGAATTTACCCATGTGTTTTCATTTTATACAGGGTGCAATATGTTATCTATCGCCGACCTTTAATTTCTCAACCGTTGGTCGTAGACATATAGTTCCAATTACAAAAACGTTTCAAATGAGGTAAATATTCATGTTGTGGCATTATTTAAAGTAAAAAATCAATTTTACAAAAATTACAAAATCTAACTTTTTATACGGTCCCCCAGTCCCTATAGTTATATTTAGTAAAAGTTTACACATATAATAACAGATATAACACAAAAAGTTTGACATCTGTACTACAAAAATTGACAGAGTTATTAAATTTTAAAGTTTGAGATTTTTTCGCATGATTTTGTTTTTCAATGAGGGATCAGTTAAAAGATTAATTAAAGTAATTCGAGATCAAAATCTGGGTGCAATGTCCTTTTTACGGCGAAACCATCTTTAGCCGGTATCGCCAAATTGGGGTATCACCAAAGGGGGTTATTTCATTAAAAAATTTTAGCTGACTTTTAGGGGTCGTATACAAAGCGAAGAATGAAATATTGAAATTAAACTGAAAAATAAATATCAATTTATTATAATATCTGAAAACGGTTTACTATAAAAAAGGAATATGTCAAATGACGAAATCTACTAGAGATACTACTCAAAGTGTTGTTTAACTCTTTTATGGGTCGAACAACCTTCAAACGTCAATGTAGGTAGAATCGGCAACCGGAAAATAAAACATACTCACTAAGGACTAGATAATTGGCAGCGGAATAAAAACGACCAGCCGAGATATAGCGAGCATGAAAATTGAGATTATGCAAATTACAATAGTACCGCAGCGCCACACGTTCGGGATAAAACACGAGCCATCTAGCAGTGGACATGCTAGCCAGCGCTGAGATCGTGATGGCAAGCTACGCATGCATCCAATATGCCGTAATGATACTTATTTATGGAGAATGTCAAAGGAATGCCAGAGAGGCTGCGAGTGTTTATTCAGAACGTTTTCCTAAGGATCTACATCCAACGCATGAAACTATAACTAATGCATTGCACCATATTAGAGAGACTGGCTCTGTTTTTCCACGATCCAGAACAAGTAGACAGGCAAGGTGTAATGTTCGAGTGACACGGGAGGAGGTGCTGAGATTCGCCCTTTTAATTCCACAATTGAGCTCGGCGGAAATAAGCGAGGCATGTTGTCAGCATGTCTGGCATTTGTTACATGCACTTGATGAGCATATATACCATATCCGACACTGGTGCAAGCATTAATGCTGGGTGACCACACAGGACAATTTTTTTATTGTAATTTTATGCTCAACACCTTAGAGGAAAATCCGTCATTCCTTTGTGACATTCTGTGTGACAGATTAGTCATTGTTTATACGGGTGGCATTGTGAACGTGCACAATATGGATTACTGGTCTCTGGAAAACCTCCACAACGCCCGCGCAGTACGACACGTGTGGTGCGACATATGGGGAACCCGGATTGCTGGACCCAACTTCTACGATGGGACCTTAACGGCGGATCGTCACCTGCATCTGCTACAAACACGGTACGTGATTGGTATGAAGATCTGCCTCACCGACATGCATGCCGAGTGTGGTTTCAACATGATGGAGCCCTCTCCACACAAAACATCAAACGTCCGGACGTATCTGGCCACTGAATTCCGTCAACAGATCTTTGGATATGGTGGTCTGGTAGAGTGGCCACCGCTTTCACCGGACTTGATGCCCATGGATTTCTACCTCTAGGGTTACATCAAGGGATGGGTCTATGTGACTGAGACCACTTCTCTGGTTTATCTGAAGCAGCGCATCATCCTTGATTGTCGCACAGTTTACACACCTGCTGAGCTGTAACGTGTCCAGGACTCAGTACTGTCACGCATTCAATTGTGCATTGTTACCAATGGAGAACACTATGAGAAATATCTCTAATAGATTTCGTCATTTGACATATTCATTTTTTATGGCAGACCGTTTTCTAATTTTATAATAAATTCATATTTATTTTTCAGTTTAATTTCAATATTTAATTCTTCGCTTTGTATACGACCCCTAAATGTCAGTTAAAATTTTTTAATGAAGTAACCCTCTTTGGTGATACCCCAATTTGGCGATACCGCCTAAAGGTGGTTTCGCCGTAAAAAGAACATTGCACCCTGATTTTGATCTCGAATTACTTTAATTAATCTTTTAACTGATCCCTCATTGAAATACAAAATCATGCGAAAAAATATCAAACTTTGAAATTTAATAACTCTGTCAATTTTTGTAGTACAGATGCCAAACTTTTTGTGTTATATCTGTTATGATATGTGTAAACTTTTACTAAATATAACTATAGGGACTGGGGGACCGTATAAAAAGTTAGATTTTGTAATTTTTGTAAAATTGATTTTTTACTTTATATAATGCCACAACATGAATATTTACCTCATTTGAAACGTTTTTGTAATTGGAACTATATGTCTACGACCAACGGTTGATAAATTAATTTCGGCGATAGATAACATATTGCACCCTGTATACACGGGGTGTTCATACATTTTTTTAACGATTAGTGGAAAAGAAATATACAAACAAAAATAAGAATTTGATTTTGTAATATGTTGAATCTGATAGCCCTTTTGTTGAATTATCATACATTACATATTGATTCCCAAGATAAAAGAGCGTTTCTTAAAATATCAAGTTTGATTTTATTTCATACTTCGATCACAATCTTCCAGAGTCCATCGAATGTTTAGGAATGCCGTTTATAAAGCAGCTTTTTAAAAAAGTCCAAATGCACTGCAAGCCGTAAAAGACACGTCGAGGGACTTGGGATGCATTTAAACGGAATAGCCTCAATTCCTGTTTCGTTTCTCATTTTTTCTAAAACTACAGAAGTAGATTTAGAGGTACACCATGTTTTAGATCTTCACACGATGAACATAATTTTATTATTATACTTTTTTTTATTAGCTTAAAATCAGATTTTAGAGCTTTGTTCACAGTTCCTATAACGATGTTTAAATATTTTGCTATATTTGTTTGGGGGAGGGGATGGATTTGCTTTTAAAACATGATATGCAACTTTAGCTATAATAAACGGTGAACTTACCGTTGTTGGGTATGCATTTTTTTTTTTAATCTTTTTTCTCAGACAAATGTAAATTTTGACGTTTCTTTCCTTTTTCTTAATTGTGTCACTTATTTTATATGTATAAATATTAAAACCACGCTTTTCACACATTTTTTCAATAGTAGTACATATAGAATATATTTCTTTTCAGAAAACGCAAATATACATCATTCGACACATTGTTTATTTTTCCGCGATATTTTAAAGTAAAGGGTATTTTTAATAGACGTTAATTAAATCCTATTTTAAATTGATGCCATATATAGATTTATTTTAAATTTAAATTTAAATCATACAGAAAATCAAAATCATTGCAAAAATGTATGAACAGCCTCTCTGTGTATATTGATATTGTCCAGCGAAAATGTTTCTTTCAATGTGTATTTTAGAACGCTTGTGATAAATAAAGCTTTTTAAAAGTAAATTAAAAGAATTCACTTTTTTTTTTTTACTTTTTCTAAACTATTTTTTTTAACTACATAAAGTAAAATCAGTTATTTTCGACTAAAATTTAAAAAAAGTTTATCGATATCAACTTTTGATCAAATTTCTTGTGGTAAAGAATATATTAAAACTTAGTTTGAGAAAGGATAGAAGCAGATAAATTATATTTAAAAGAAACACTTTTTTTTGATCAAGTATTATCAAAAAATTTTAAAAATCCCCAAAAGTTTCTCATTTTCTTGAAAATTAATAAAATGTAACTAGAATGCATGGAGTGATTCTAAATGGTTTTGGAACTGTATATCTAGTTTTTCATTTTGAATATATCTCTCATTCTTTGACTTATGTAAAGATTTTACAAAAGAGGGAGATAATAAAAGACAAATCCTATATAATTTTAATTAAGAAATATAATAACTAGGCTAAAAAAGTCTAATAGTACTATGCAAAACACTTACGAAAAACTAAAAAAATATTTCTCTACCAAGAACTAAAACAAAAGTACAACATTTTTATTTATATTCAACCTATGAAAAAAATATAAGAAACACAAGAGAAAAATGAATGTGTCTTTAAAGATATCCTATAATACATATGATACAAACTTAAAAAAAAAAAAAGAATTACCTCGCATTCTACGAGATCCATGTTCTTTCAAAACAACCTGTAAAAGAGGAAAAACAATTTAGAAAAACCTTGAAAAATCTGATATACATTTAAAATCAGCATTTTAGAAAAATGAATTTCTATTATAATAGTCCAAATCATGTGACAGTCAAACAATTACGGACAGTCCGCTTAGCCTTTCATATGAAAGACGCTCATTTTTAATCAATAATTTTTTCGAATAAAACTGCATAAAAGTTGCCATGATCGCAAAGAGTTCTTGGTACTTTTATGTAAGCCGGACGCAAATCTCTCTAGTAGCATTCTTTATTTCTCTCGTGGTAAATTAAAACAATGCTTTGATGTTGAAATTAAATGGTTTATGGTATTATTTATTTCTTTTCTTTTTTTATTTTTGAAGAAATAAATAAAAGTCATGAATTTTAAATGTTTCGGTTTTAAAGTTATGTATTTGAAATAAAATGAGCGAAAGGGTTATATTTTAAATAAAATTAATGAAAGACGAAAAAAATGCGACGGGAACAACGTTTGGCGATTTATTACCTCGTCCGGCCTACATAAAAACACAGAATTCTTGATTCCTCTATCAGAATCTTCCGATTAGGCGAAGGATTGCACAAGTAAATAAAATTACGAATAAAAATAAAAGTAACATGATAAATGCTTAGCCTACAGTTAAGGAAGTATAGGTCAAAATTAACATTTTCACCCACTGGCCACTGGCCAGTACACTGATTTTTTTCAGTGGCCAGTAACAAAGTTATGTACGCTCCATACAAAATTGCGTTTTTTCTAACTATCAACACTGTAATTTACTAATATATATTACTTACCATTCCATATGATTACACTCAACTGAAAAATTTTATTTTTACTATTAATTGCAATGAAATAAATTCACAAGAATGAAATAAGTTACAGCAGAGGGGGACCCCCCCCCCCTCGGCACTAACTAATATGCATTTTTCTGCGAGCATTTAACGAATTTTGCGTTTTTTTCGCGATTTTTTCACGATATCTGTATTTTTTCCTCGATCTTTTCACAAAATTACGTTTTTTTTTAATCTTTTAACGAAATTTGTGAGTTTTTTTCGCCATCCTTTGAAAATATTTACTTTTTTTTTTTCAAGATTTTTTGACGAAATTTGCGTTTTTAGTCGATCTTTTGACGAAATTTGCGTTTTTAGGCGATCTTTTGACGAAATTTGCGTTTTTCCACGATCTTGTCACGAAAGTCGCATTTTCTCCGCGATCTTTTCACGAAATTTGCGTTTTTTCCGCGATGTTTTGACGTAATTCGCGTTTTTTACGTAGTCCTTGGCCGAATTTCACGTTTTTTCGCGATTCTTTGACGGAATTGTGATTTTTTTTTTCTACGAACGATTGACGAAATTGATTTTTTTCGGTGACTATATCGAAATTAGCGATATTTTTATGTCCGAATTTTCGGACTGATGACCGGTTTTTTTTTTTTTTTTTTTTTTCGGAACCGAATGCCTTACATTTTCGGAAAATTCGAGGCAGAATCACCCCTGCTACTTTCTTTTCTTACGTTCGGGAGAATCGCCTATTTGGACGGCATAAATTCCGAACGAATTTCATCCCTTTCCTTTCTGGCATCGATATTTCAACCATCGCG
This sequence comes from Maratus speciosus, assembly GCA_963932465.1. Taxonomy (NCBI): domain Eukaryota; kingdom Metazoa; phylum Arthropoda; class Arachnida; order Araneae; family Salticidae; genus Maratus; species Maratus speciosus. The sequence continues at coordinate 360,350,137 of OZ010800.1, read as the reverse complement.
TTTGGCAAGTGGTGCCCATTGAGTTTGGCGAGTGAGGACAATAAAGTTAATCGCCACGTTTTAAGTGTTACTCGACGCCTGGCGAGTGGCGAGTGCTAATTTTGTGCTATATAAGGAAGACCAATCTGTCTGCTCATTAGGGGCAGTTACTTAAAAAAAATTATTCTTTTAACCCGTGAATTCCACATTAGTGGGAATTTGCACTGATCAAAGTTTCAAATGTCGGTGTTTTTTAAAACATGCTTTCATTATTTTTCATTTTTAATTTAAAAAAAATGAAGTTTTTAATAAAAATAAATATCACAGTTCGATTCCTCATTAAGTTTCGTATATGAATCATGTGTTATATTTCATTATCACTATAGACTGACATCAAAGCTATGCACAGTTGAAGTTACAGAATCCCAGATAGCATTAGTGTAGAGTGCGCGGGTGCTGAACTGAAGTGTGGAGTCCGCAAGCTAAAGGTACTATGACAGACTTAGGATGTGAAGCAATCAAAAAGTCTATTAATTGAAAAATAATGCAGACTTATCATTCTACAAGCCTTCATTGTTCAGAGTTTTATGGCATAGATAAGGCAATCAAAATGCATTAATGGAATTCACGCGATCTAGTTATAATGTTTACTTTTCCACTCTTTATGATACATTTTCTTTTCGTATACAGTGAAAAGTCGAGAAATAGAAAGTCTTGCTTTCAAATTATGAAAATAATATTATAATAAAGGAAACGCAACAAATGGTTAAAGGGCAGTTGTCTCTAAGATATTTATTAGTGAATACTGACTACATTCATAACCAGTAGCGCTAACTTTTGAAAAATATTGGGAAACTTTTTTAGTAAAGTAACACATTCAATTTTCCCCTCAGTGCGCGTGTGTATGGAGAGAGAGGCTGGGGAGAAGCGAATGTCTAAAGATGGTAATTCGAAGTTAAATTATATTTTTCCAAGGAAAATATAAAAATTATTATAATTTAGTTTACTTGTATTCTCATAAACTCTTCCTTATAAAATAAAATAAAATAAAATAAAATAAAATAAAATAATAAAATAAAATTTAATTAAAAAATAATTAATAAAATAAAATAAAAATTACTAACTCTTGAAAGTGTAGAAAACATACATTTTAGTCATCTAAGTGCTTTATCATTTCAAGACATTAAAACAGATGTAAAATATGAACGGAATTTGTGTTTCAGAGAAACTTAATTATACATTCGCTGAAGCGGCTTTCAGTGCTTCTATAAACCTAATTGATGTCCTTAATATTTTTCAAACAAAATTATGTTGAGAACGTCAATAAAATCAAATTTTATTTCTGTGATTAAATAAATAAATAAATAAATAATGAATTAAATCAATTGAAATTGGGTGGAAGGAGAGATAAAATTATTGGGTGGGCTCACACCCTTATAAGTTGCCGCCACTGTTCATAACAAAAAAAAAGCACACAAGCGTTCAGAACACACGAAAACGAAAATGGTTTTCGATACGTTACAATCATAAAACTAATTTTCGGAGAAAGAACGTTTTTCATAAAAAAAAGGGGGCCAAATTGTTGCCAGTTATTGAAACTGTGGTCTCAGTTCTAGTAATTTCGTCAAGTCTGTAACAATTTCAAATACTCGCGCTTGAAATTCTTTGTGAAACTATTCAAAATACATTGCTGGCAAAAAGAAAAAAAGGATAAAATTTAAACTCCTATATTTAAAGTACTACATTATTTTATGTAAATTACAGTAAAACCTTCCTAAAGCGACCACGTTCCGGTCCTATAAAAATTAGTCGCCCCGAGAGGTGGTCTCTTAATGGAGGTCGGTCATGTTTAAATCTAGATTTTAATTGTTGAAAAAAGGCTGACTATTAACGTTACTAAAATTTATATTTCACATTAGGAAAAAATATAAAAATTTAAGTTTCAAAACAAAAGTTAATTACATTAGTTAATTACTGCAGAGTTTCAAAAATGAATTGACATTTGCTTTGATTCTACAGTTTTATCTTTTATAACTTTTATTTTCAAGTCCTTTCGAAGTTCAGTAAATAAATGCAATTTTCTTTTTGGATGGAAACAAATGACGATTTCATTAATTTATCTATTTCTTTGAGGGTTACCTGACAAAATAGGACAGGGGAGTTTATTGACTGTCATTCTTAATTTGTCATCAGAGTTAAATTCGTTGCCTAAAAAGGCACAAAGGGGTTTAAATACTTAAAAGTTAAAAAAAGTAAAAAAATAAATAAATAAATCTAAACTTAGTTTAGAGGTTTGATGAATAATGCGCTCTCCGGAATTATTTTTCTGATAAAACCTTCTTCAAGCGACCAGGAAAACACGGAATTTGTTTCCTTTTCTTCAAAGAAATGGGTCGCTCATGGAGGGAGCTCAACTAGGATGGTCTCTGAATGGAGGTAAAATTAGTATTGAGCCTATGGGAATAAATTTCGTTCCATGAAAAAATGGTCGTTCAGGGAGGTGGTCGCAGAGAGAGGTTTCACTATATTACCTTGCTACAAAAGGAGATTCATTTAAACAAAAATTGTATGAGTCGGCAACTCATACATAGTTAGCCTTGTGCGTCCTAGCACAAGGCTAGTCCACTTTAGATTCGTTCGGATAGATTTTCGATTTCAAATATAAAATCACACAAATTAGTTTTATTTTTATATATTTTTAATTTCATTTTAATGGGAATAAAGGTGAAAGAAAAAAAGAGATAGGAACAGCGTATAGAGCAAAATAAAGATGGTAATAAAAAAAAATACCAATATTTCAAATCAATTTAGCGTTTTAAATTTCTTAGAGTCAAAGAGTCTTTTAAGAATATCTCTGCGAATTTTTTGTTCTAGGATATTTTGATAGCTGACGCGTAAGTATCTAATATTTTCAACATGCTTTCTACTGGATTTATGTAACGGCTCTGTGATGGTCATTTCAGCAAAGAGACCCCATTTAGTTTAAACCAAGATTTTGACGATGGTGATGCATAGATTAGGGCATTATCCTGTTTAAAAATTGGATAATGTAATGAGAAGAATTTCTGAAAATAAAATTTCCAGCGAGAATATCTTGACATACTTCAGATCTTATTTTATTAGTTGAAAATGCTATTGGAGTTGTCCCATTACATGAAAAAGCTATCCCAAACAAACACATTTCCTCATCCGTATTGCCGTTGAGAGAATATCTTTTTCTCCCCAATAGACCGAAAGGTGGTAGCACAGACAATCACCTCATCGAGTTCATGGCTGAGATTCCAGAATGAGTTAAAACTCGATTCGCATATTAAAACACAATCGGTCTGTCAAATCATATCTTGGGGGAAAACACTTTAAAACCGGATTTTAGCGGTTGACTCGTAGGTTTACCATTGTGTTTTCCTGCACCCAGAGGTATGGAAAAATGCATGGAGACTGGGAGCAGGAAAACACAATGGTAACCCTACGAGTCAACCGCTAAAATCGGGTTTTTAGGTGTTTTCCTTCAAGATATAACTTGGCAGACCAAGTACGTTTTAATATGCGAATTGAGTTTTAACTAAATCTGAAATTTCAGCCGTGAACTCGATGAGGTGCTTGTCTGTACTGCCACCTACAATGAACGTCTCACATCTCTCGGCTACAATTTGGTTATCAAATAACATAGGGTAGAACTTTTTTTTTTTTTGTCTGTTTGCACAGACTTAAAGAACATGTTTGCTACCCACGACTAGACTCGTTTGGAATAGATTTTTGTTTAAAAGTATAAAATCATACAAAATCGAGATTGTTAGTTGCCGAAGGCAGTGAGCCAACAACATTAGATTCGTTTTGAAAGATTTTCGTTTAAAAATATAAAATCCAAACTGACCAAAGCGTGCGTAGCACGCTATATTAATTTTAACACAATTATTTTAACTGGTAAATAAATTGTACGAGTTGTAATTTTCCAATTGAGTGAAAAATGGTACAGAACAGGACTTGAACCAGAAACCTTTTGCATAAGTTGTCAATACTCTGCCAATTGAACTATTCTAGACAAACCTGGTGGAACCTTTTCACACACAGAATTTTGTTGATTATGACATCTGATCTGATATTTGAATCATCTCAACATAATACATATTATGTTGAGCTGATCCAGATGTGATAATCAACAAGGTTCTGTGAGTGAAAAAGTTCCAGCATATTTTCCAGGACAGCTCAATTGGCAGAGCATTGGCAGCGTACGTCAAAGGTTTCTGGTTCGAATCCTAGCATTGGTACTTTTCATTCAGTTGGAAAATTACGACTACAACTCATACGTAGCATGCCTTGTGCGTCATTAGCACCCTCCGCATACGCTGATAAAGGCAGTAGGAATTCTTTCTGGTTCTACTTTAGATTCGTTTGGATAGATTTTCGATTAAAAATTTAAAATCACACAAACTCGAGTGTGTACGTGGCCAAAGACAATTGGGTCTTCAACATTAGGTTCATTTAGAAAGATTTTGAAATGAAAATATAAAATCATTCAACACTGATTTTAGGTATATTTAGGGTTACTACTCTGGTAGGGTTACTACTAGGGTTACACTCTGGTATATATTACCGGGCCAGCAAGTAACTAATATTTTATTCTATATAAGGTTTGAACATCAGACGAAATCTAATCAATGGTAATTCGATCTTACCATAAGTAATTAATTTTTACTTTGTTTTACTTTATTCACCCATTCACCGAAGTTGCGATCGAAATGTCTTATAATCTGGGCTGCGGAGTCGGAGTTCTTATTTTTCCCACCGACTCCGCAGCCCTGCTTATAATTCAAAAAGTCTCACATGTTTATGTTTAAAATTTCTTTATGAAACATTCCCAAATGCGTTTCATTTATATGCTCTGAATGCATCTTATATCAAAGCGTTCAGAGAAAACTTCCTTTCTAACATCCTTTAGTCACAAATCATCGAATATCAAACTGATAAATAGAAATGATTAGAGGGTATACATAAAATTTTTTGCACATATCTTGAAAATATTTGTTTAAAGAAAAGTCATTCTTGACAATAGCCTGATAATCTAGAAAAAAAATGTGTATGCAAAATACGGGTAAAAATGTATTTAAGGGGGCGTAGGGCTCCTAAACCTTCAAAAAATTCAGTTAAAAAAGTATATATTAAACAGTAATCAGTTTTGAACACATTAAAGCAAATGAATGTCACTCTTAATAGTTGTTAAATATGGAATGTTTTCAAAGAGAGAATCTTATGGTCATTTTTATCAAAATATGTTTTTGGAGGCATTGCGCGCATGTTAGTTAAAATTTTTCCAGTATGTTTTCATGAAATTTTCAGGATAAATTTCAGGTCTATCGTAGGCCCTATTAAGTAAAGCTAATTTTTAATCTTTCTTTGGTTGAAAAAATAATTTTTCTTGGTATTATATTGCTAAAATTTTGAAAAATTTATAGAAACACGGAACAGTTTTGTTTGTAAAAGACAAAAAAAATGCTATAAATATACATTTGTTTAAGTTCAATATAAGCACAAGACTCTTAAGTATAATTAGGTACCAAAAAAATTGTTTTACATGAAGAAATATTTTTGTAATCATGCGTGCAAACTGTTACTCCAATTTTCTGGTCTACGAGTTAAAAAACTTCTATAAAAAATCGTTTTTCACATTATGATCAGGAAAAAATTAAATGAAAGAAGAAACATGTATCTATTACTATCTTTAAAAATAGTTTTTTTGTAATGTATACTCATTAAGATACAGAACGACAAAAATGGTAATTTTTTTTTCACTTTTTGTCATCTTAAGAATCCAAAGTCCCCTTAATATAATACTTATAGAAAAAAAATTGCATAGACCATATACATAATTAATACACACAGATATATAGCTCAAATATTTTCACGTGAATTATAAATGATCAACTAATTACTTCCACTTATTTACATAAATATATTAATCGTATATAGGAAAATATTGCATTTTACACAGATATGCATGCATCATGCATTGAAATGCATACACATATACATTTGCATAAATGTATAATAAAATGAAGATAAATGTAATAAGACGATATACGATCGTGTGCTTATGGTTTTCAAAATACAGAAAAAAATGGCTCTTGCCTAAGTTATGAGAAAATTGTGAAGTGAAACATCTCACGATTCTAAAACCCCGAGTTACGGTTTCTCACTGCTAGAAAAACATAAATACAAATCGTTCAATCATTCTTAATTATTTGGCTGGGACAGCAACTATTCTTTCGCGTTATTAAGTGAACAAACTTAAGCACATTATTTTATTCTTTTCTTTAGAAACGACAATCATTATTAAGGAAAAATATTTCTGTAAACTAATTTTGTTAACTGAATGATGAAAAAAATGGTCATATTAAATATTATCCTCAAGCATACATTTTGAGTAAAAACTACAAACAACGTCTTATAGTGAAATCGCTGTAACAATGAGGTGACCGAGTAATTCTAGTAACTCTCCAACGACCATAAATATGTATATGTATTTTTCAAATACATAAATTGTATTGCATTGTTTTCGCTAAGAAAGAATAATAAAAAACAAATTTTGTCAAAAAGTACATTTTATTAAGTAAGTGACACACAAATTCAAGATTGCATCGCAGACAAAAATTAATCAAACTTTCAAAATCCTACAAATATTAATTCAATCTTTAGTTAAACTTAACATTCAGGCAAAAAAAAAAAAAAAAAAAAAAAAAAAAAAAGAGAAAAAGAAAGAAAAAAAAGTGAGAATTTTTTTTACATTTTTATCACCAAAAATAGGACCAATTATGTCTTAGGTATAAAGCTTTGGAAGGTTATAGTATGATATGAGAAAACTCGAGGTATATGGGATTTTCTCTCTATGATTAGATAAACTTTTCTAGATCCCAATAAAGGCCCCACGGTACATATTCATTTAAAATCTAAACCCAAAGGTCTTTTCAAAAACGTGTCACTTGGAGGCGAGAAAGGACGTTGGCGGATTAAGGGGGCATGGGAATTTTTCGGCATAAAAAATAGGCATATTTTATGAAATTATGTAGTTTTTTCGCATAAACACCAGATATATTGAACTTTAAAAAAATATATTTATTTTTACTGAAATATTCACATTATGGATTAATTTTCATTGATGTTGCAGGGCTTGTAGCATTCCCGTACGAGAATTTTCTATATTATAAAGCAAAAACATGTCCACAAGTAACGCTCTGTCGTTATATCGACGGTGGCAACGATCGAAGGGATCCATTTCCCTTTTTCAGCAAATTTAATTATTAATAGAGGAAAAGGTCCAAATACCGGCTACTAAATGTTCAGATAACTGAGCACAGCGCAGCCTAGCGGCGATAGGCAGAATTTGTAACTTTAATTGAGAGAAGAAAGTTACGAGAAGTACGTCGCTAAAGTCTGTTTCATTTACAAATAGCAAATGCAAAGAAAAGACGTAATCTGGAACATGAAAAGTTTTTCAGATATGTGTTTCTCATTTTTTAAAAATATACTGATCGTATACTGGATTGAATTGATGAGTAAGTTATTTTCTAGACATATTTAGCTCTCAATTGCCGCGAGCACGTTATTGGTATTTTATTATATGAATGAGTAATACCGGTTTTAATTTAAACATAGCAGTGGTCCGAACACCGGCTACCTAGAGTGTTCTAAATCCCGGCTAGACGGTATTTGGACCTCTCTCGGTTGCTCTGCTTGAAGGAGAGGAAAAAGATAATTTAAATAGTTCCATAGTTAATAAATTAATTTAAATGGCTCAAAAATAATCCCAGTCCCATTTAGCAATATGAAAAAAAAATCGTGACCGTAATTCTTCAGGAGCGATACTGGTTACCGGATCACTTCACAAAAAACGCTGTTGGACACTCCAAAATTGCCTGTAATAAATGTGAAGGAAAAGGAGAAAAATGACGGAAGAAAACAGGTGAAAGGGGCAGAAATTGGATTTTTAAAAAGTGAAAGAGGAAGATATCCAACAAAGGAAGATGATGCAATTTGTGTCTTCTGCATGAATGCTTTCTCTGCGGACAAGAGTGGGGAAAGGGATTTTGGGTTCAAAGTTAAGAATGCGGTATGTGGGCCTATAGCTACTGGATCGACGCAGAAAGTGATATTATGTTTGTGATTTTTTTTCAGATAAAATAATTCTCATTTCAATCAGCAAGCTTTTTTTACGCGTTAAAAAACAAAATTAGAAACATAATGGAAAGAAGACTGTGAGAGATAGTCGTTAAGAATTTTATAAATTTGACAAAAATGCTTGTTTATTAATAATTACGCATTTTTTCTGTGCATAAGAAATATTATTAATCAATAAAATTTATTAAAATAATATTCTAATTGATTAATAATTGTCATTAGCTCTATTTGTGTGATCTTTTGGAAAAAAAACTTGGGTAGTCGGTATTTAGACCCTATTTTCAAAACTCAAGATTTAAAGACTTTCGCAATTTTGCTTTTTATAAACAGAAAAAGCTTTTTAACCAGATTTTTTTCCCCTCTAAATAGGTGCAAAGCATGTCAAGGTACCGTGCTGTCACTTTTTCTCTTACTAATTTTGAAAATTGTATGATCTAAACTGAAAACAAAAGTGGTAGTCGGTATTTGGACCTTTTCCTCTACTAATAAAAGAAAGTTTCTGTCTGTCTACCTGCGATGGCTATCGAAATCTACCGCACGTACAAATCTGAAAATTTAGATGAGGGTAATTTAATGCATGTCATCATGTACCTGAGGCTCATTATTTTAATTTTTTCATAATTAGCCTAGATATCAATTAAAAACGACAATGAACTTTCATCAAAAACTCCTCTCTTTTATTGCGAGCCAGCGAAAGTGCTCGCGCATGCCCAGAACCCTAGAACCCAAATTTATACAGCGGGAACCAATGAAGAACCGAATTGTCGATTTTTTTTCACTATTTTGGTTTAACCTCCATAGGCCAAACCGTTTGGTTTAGTTTAAAACGGTAGACATATTCTGAAAGATCGTACTTTTAAGTCTTAAATGCCGCAATCAGTCTGAAAAAAAAATCGTTGTTAACGCTTTGAAAAAAAAAATTTCAACAAGTAAAAATTAATTTTAAAAAATCAAAAAACCCGACTGCGTAAAAAGCGAACTAATTAATTATTTCTCATCAATGTGAAACTATTTTTTATGTTACTCACCTATTTTTATTATTTATTTACTTGTATTGATGACTTTTAAGTTGTGTTTAGTTGTTAGTTCCTATCTATAAATACTGTTTTGATGAGGCCTATATAGATGTCTATGATGGTTAGAGTTGCAGTAAAGCTAGAGATCCTACCTACACAACTTCCAGGTTGTGTAACATTTAAACGGAGCTTCTGACTGTAAAATAGTCAATGAAACATCGTCTTCATTTTGAAAGACCTACCCAATAATATGCCACTCAATAGGGTGCGTCAAAAATTTTTTTCGTCTCTACCGCTATTTTGTATTTTTATGGCCGCCATTTTGAATTTATAAAAACAAAACCTAGCCTATAACCATCGGACGATTAAGACAAATCGATAGAGACCTCATTCATTAAAATCTATCCAGCCGTTGGGATGTTTCCAGGGTATAAAGAAATCCACATATCCAGATACGCGTGAAACACATAACCCTTCTTGGCAGCCGGGTAATAAAGAGAGGTAAACAAAAACTGAAGTGCGTATCTTTTCTTTTTTTTTCTCAGTATTCCAAATCCTTAACTTTAAAAAAGTTTATAATATTTCTTATAAAAAATTCACTGTTCATAAAAATTTTCGCACTTTTGTAAGTATTTGAACAATAATTCATCTGTAACATTTTCGTGAAACTGGAATATCCTTCTTATTGTATCGAAGACTTTTAAAATTTCTTCTTTTAAATGGAAATGATAAAATTAATAAATAATTTCATTTTCATACAATCCTATGAAATAAATTTATACATACACCGCAACTGCAACCTCTAGGTTTTAATGTTGTACACTCACGAAAGTGGAATAAACTTTGTTATATAGAATATATAACACATAACCTTTCTTAGCAGTCGGGTAAAAAGGGTCATTTTCGTAGTTTTCTTTTCTCGATTGTTTCACACAGGCTACGAAAATATTATATTTTAACTCAAAAAAAAAAAAAAAATTCAAAGAGTTTGGACTACAATGACTATTTCCCTTAAACGTTTAAAATACGGGACGATCACCACCTTTCCCTCCCCTCTTTCGGCAAATCATTCAATTTTGAGGAAAATTAAAGGTTATTATCACGGGCCCGGGCAACACTGCGGCGTGTCAGCTCATTATTTCTAAACATGCCATAATTTTCCTTTTTACACCGTCGAATAGGGAAAAAATATACTTCAAATGCAATTTGTTTGAAAACTATATTATTGATTTTTTATGGTTTCAATCATGGTTTTCAAGCATGATTTTAAAAATATATGTCTCAAGAGCGAGGAGCCCGATTACTGAAGATTAACAAGTTTGCACTTAACAGAATATAAATAGTTCACCGTTTATTTCCGGCTAATATTTCATACTGAAATTAAATCTTCAATGAAAAAATAAAATAATATAAATAAAACACAAGTTTAATGAATATTTAATTGAACTACGTATTTAAACACTGAAATAATCGGAATAAAAATGGTTGCTGTAAATAGAAAAACCGTTGGCGATTTTTGGCTATTAACATCTGGCATATGGCTGTAATATAGTTCCGTATTTAATAAATTTCAAAACTTTATTTGAATACACGATTAATATTTTTGAAATAAAAAGGATTTTTGGTGTTGTTAATGAGAAATAAAAAAAAATATATATATTAAATGTAAAAAATACATTAGAGTTTTCAAAAAAAAAAAAAGAAGAAGAAGAAGAAGAAAAGGTTTACACTTATGTTCTGTACACCAGGCAATGTTCTATAGCCCGAGTTGGATTCTCTGGTATCTATAATTGTCTAGGTCTTAAAGATTTTTTTTTATTTCGAATTTTTAACAAAAGGGCGAACTGTCAAATTTAATCGAATCAGATTAAAAAAAAAAAAAAAAAAAAAAAAAAAAAAAAATCTGTAAAAAATGAAGGAATTAAAAAGTTTAAAAAAGCATTGATCAAGGACTAGGAAAATAAATAAGCTATGCTTATATGCTAAATACTATACATTCCGTTTTACGAAAGCCTAGAAGTGTAAATTATGCATTATAGGAATATTTCTTTTTTTTTTTATTAATAAACACTCAAAGTTAGAGTGCAAAATGTTATCAGATAAATATTAATTAGAGCTCTATATTATATCTGTCACAGTTCCTACAATAAGTTTAATAATTTAACTCTAAACCTTGTACCACATAGTCACAAATGGCAAAAGTAGCATTTAAAAAAAGCTGAGGGACTTTGTTCACTACAAGCTACGCTCACCAATCCGCAGGCTAAAGAAGCAAGACAATTTGCTCCCTTTAAAAGAGATTACCCGATTATGGAAGAATAAATTATATTATAGCGACCAGTGGCAATCTTCTATAATCGGGTTGCCGTACATTTCCCCTTGACAGGGGGATTTTTAGGTACGCAAGACCGCATCCACCGCTGTTGCGACAGTTGGCGGCTTTTTTCATGATCAATTACGTATTTGAAAATCAGCCTGTAAAAAATGGTTAAATACAAAATTTCGCTGACTCTTGGACTTTCATAACCTCTAGTAGAAAAGTTTTCTTTTAGATGCTATGCGAAAATATTTTTATGCGTACCGTTTTAAATATGATGTAAGTTTCACCATTAAATGCTTTTTGCACGTAATAATACACTGATGTCCAAAAATAATGAGGCAATGTCCGGTTTACAACACTGTAAAAAAACGGAGATTCTACTGGCAATCGAGACGCCAGTACTATTTCCGTATTTTAACGGAAATTCTCCTCCCCATAAATTTCAGAAATCCGTATATTTACGGAAATTTCTCCCCATAAATTACAGAAAATTTTCCGTTTTTCTGGAATTTATGGGGAAATTTTCCGTTAAAATACGGAAATCGTACTGGCGTCTCGATTGCCAGTATAATCTCCGTTTTTTAGTCCGTTTTTTTTTTACAGTGAAGTTTTGGACAATATCTACTGGAATTCTTGACGAATTATTCTTGAACTTCTAGGATGTAAAGAACATGTTAACTACCAGTTTTTATGTTTTATATACAATTATTTTTCTAGAAAAAGCCGAGAAAGTGAAAAGGTCAGAATAAAATCTACTACTTTTTTTAGAATAAGAGTGACACATCTTTTTCGTAAAAATAGAAAAAAATCAAGCTGTAAGGGGTTAGCAATTGTTACACACCCATATTTTTCAGATCAATTTTGCCAGTATTGTATGAACAGATTTTATCATTTAATGGCAATAATCATTAAAGTATTTATCTGAAAACAGCGCAGATAATTTCCGTTTTACCTTTTATTAACAATAATAGAACATTTCAATGTACATGTAAAGACATAACCAAGAACAATGAAAAATTACTAGCATTCAAATTTCCTCATATTCGACGGGAAAAATTGTGCATGATTTGGCCTTGTAAAAAAATTGCATGTCATTCAAGAAATCGTGTACGGTGAAACGAATGAATATTTGACACCAAAATGCAGACATTTCGTGATTTTAAAGCAAATTTGTATGACAGATAATATAGAACTTGTAAAAAAAAAAGGTGAAAATTCAACATGATAAAATAGTGAGAAATTGGAAAAATTTGTAACTTAAAAGTGTATCAAAAGTGATAAACAAATAGGATTAACTTTAAATATTATTACTTTATCAAATATTAAAGATGTAAAGAATAGTGATCTGGCGAATCTAAAATATATATAAATTGCATTTACATATTAATTTGAAAACAGAAATTTAAACACGAACTAAAACTGACTTATTTTTGTTATTTATATGTTTAAAAATTTCAGCAACTTAATGTATTGCTGAAATATTTCAAATACCTTCATGCAAACCCTTTATAAAACATAACTTTTACTAAGTCAATATTACTAATAGTATAATTTTATCTATAGATATTTTCAATTCACATCACATTATTTTTAACATAATAACTCATTACCACATTTAAATGTGTTTTTTAAATTTAAAATTTTGATTTTTTTTTTAATTTTAAAAACTTTTTTGATCAGAAAAAAAAATAAGAATTTGCATTTTAATTTTATCTTTTTATACACAGACATTTCAAACTGACATTTTGTAAGTGTGAATACTAAGTTAATATCCCCCCCCCCCAAAAAAAAAAAAAAAACTTTTATCTTGTCTTACATTCAAAATCAACGAGTCCCTCCCACTACTTACTCTCACCCATGATTCACAATGAGATACATCCTGAAATAACGCTTGATAAGGTAAATTTTATTGTATGGAGTTTGTATTACTATTGATCAACAAATTCGTAAAAAATAGAAAAAACATGTTTGACAAAACTGAACCAGTATATGCACAACACAATAAATTCTAGAACTTACTCAACACATATTGAAAGTACACACAGAAACAGAGACCAACAATATGAATAACCACAAATCTTCTACAATATTTTCTATTAAATATACTTAAGGCTCTTTATTTTTTTTAATACTAACAATACGAATTTTTCTGACACAATCACAAGTACATTTTTTATAATGTTCATTTTATTTTCAGGTATTAATATCCCAATGTTTTAGCATCGAATAGAGCTTTTCATTTTTCTATAAATGTATTACATTTTGATTTATAACCCATAGCATGTTTTTTTCTTATATATGTTACTAAGACTTACTGTGCCATGCTCTCCTTTGAAAATATGTGATGTAATATTTATAGTTTTTTACAGGATAACACTAGATATTTCATATGATTACAGTTTATCGTCAATTACAGTAGGGAGAGCTATTTTATATCACCTTTATTTAACTTATGATGCCTCAGGTAACTATTTCTGCAGCTAACTTTTCGAATGCATTTTAAACTCATTTCCCTCGAACGATTTTCTCTCAAATTTCAGAAAAGTTTCCGTCATTGTCAAATTTAAGTATTGATAAATTTTTTCTCAGTTGCTCTCTCTCTCTCTCTCTCTCTCTCTTTTTCTTTTGGCTGGTAGAGCCTCTGGTGAAAGAAAAACTGCATAACTAACATTTTAAAATGGAATTTTTTTAATGTTTTCTCATATGGCAACCATGTTCTGAGATAAAATTAGATAGGAAAATTCAAACTGAGCTTTTTTTACACCGTTAACGTCCCGTAGCAAAAAATAAAATTACCATTTGTGTAAAAAGGCGTTTTTTTTCCATGTTTCACTGTATGACAGCTATACTGAAGTTAAAAATAGGTATCACAAATTCAATAAAATTTTCCTTGTTGTTTATAGCGTCCCTTAGTAGTACTTAGTGTCCCCAAGTAACTAAATTTAAATAAAATTGCTGTTTCATATTTTTTAAATAAATCCCCAAGGTAAGTTTCTATCACGGCCAATAACCGTCACGGCTTTCATAAAAATTTTTAGTTGATTACGCTGGTAGTTCCCCTGATGGGAAATTTCACAACTAAAATTTTAAAATCATTTTTTTTTTCTCATATGGCAACCACAACCCGAATTCAAATTAGATAAGACAGATTCAACTGAACTTTCTTTTATGCTGAGAACGTCTTCTAGCAAGAAAAAGATTAAACAAATTTAAATAAAATGGATTTTTTTATATATCACTGCATGACAGCTGTACTCAATATAAAAATAGGTTGTTCTGATTTAAGACAATTTTCTTTTATGTTTATAGTGACCACTGGTGGGAAATAGTCTAACTACGTTGAAATAAAAATATTTGATAAATATAATTTGTTGTTGAAATAAAAATATCAAGCGCAGAAAATGTAATTTTAATGTGTGATGTGTAGTCACTAAAATTATGAACACACTCAAACTAGAAAAATCAAAAAGATAAAATACGATATTAAAAAAAACTTTCATTTTTGAAACACATTGAGTATAAAGTATTAAAATCTCACAGAGCACAAAGAAAAATGTCACTAATAAATATAAAAACCTTATAGAAATATGCATATCTTCGTTTTCTATTTCCTTTTTACTAATTTAAAATAATCATATCAGTTGAATATAATATTTATTTTTATTTAACATCACAAAATAAAATTTTGGCCAAAATGTCAATTGAATATATTTACTTAAAAATTTTCACACGGTATACAAAGCAATGTACAATACAATTTTAAATCATAATAAAATTTATAATGAGAAATTTATACATGTTGGGAAAAAAAAAAAAAGAAAAAAAAAAGAAATCAGGAACATGACTACACAAGAGTATAAACGTCTCGTTAAAAAAATTTCAATAAAAGAGTAGTCTCCAGTAAGCATAGTGTAGTGTATTGTAGAATCAGACCGATGTGTAGTTTACACAGCTAATGTGTACTAGATGGCAGTCCTGTTTTGGTGATTACTTTGAATTTAAATAATTTCTACAGGAAACAAAATTTTAAATTATGAATATAACTGTAAATTTGCAATTCATTACTCATACTATACCATTAAATAAGTTGTTACATAAAACAGACAAATGCAATGTATATGCAATTAATTAGTCTGCCAGTTGGTCCGGCCGTACACTTATATTTCTTAAAATGCTTTTTAATATAAGAATTTTAAATTTGTTGATGGGGTTTATTAAAATGTGTCTCCACCAATGGGTGGATTAGGATCTAGTTCGCAACGTGCGAGTCTGCTGGGAGTTACGTACGAAAGCACAGTGTGGGCAGAATGCTCTAGATAATTCTATTAACAAAAAGATATTAGCATATTCCCAGATAATTGCGATATTTTCTTGACAGTCATTTATTCTCTATAACGACTGGAGTAATTGTTATTTATGTATATAATATGCTTATTACTTAGTTAGGGACTGAGTGGTACAGTGGTGGGAAAAAAAGTAAAGACCCCCTACTAACTCTCCAACTACTTATAATAGAAGAAAGTTCCTGGTACCAAACGATTGGAAATAAAGTTTACTTTTAAATGGTGTATATGAAACTTTCTTAGGGGGCCATCTACAAATCAAAACCAAGCCAAACTTTGTTTTCTTTTCAAAGGCAACACCCAATTTTGACAATATATTTTAAATTTTCGGTTCAAACTATGCCTAGAAACGAAATTTCATGTCATGTGGATGATAAGTTTCTGAATTATAAATACTCAAAATTTAGAGCAGCTAATGTTAAATTCCTTGAATATTCCATTTTTATATTTTTAATAATGTCCAGGTTCGTACGCATCATGGGATTTAATGAATTTTAGGTGTTTTAGCACCAGAAATTTCGTAAAGTACTGGTCGCTATATCTGAAGATAGAATTCTTTTTCTTTAAATAAGGCGAATGTTACTTTACAAAAATTCCGGTAAAAGGTGCTTGAAATCCCTTGAAGCGTATGAACCGGATACCTCCTGAAATTATAATCCTAATATGATAGTCTGTTGTGTGGCTATAATACTAAAAAACCCAAAGATAAATACATTGTATTTATATTTTTTTAAATTTTATATGAATTATGAAATTAACCTCTTCAGACCCCAGGGTTTATTTTCACACACACACACACACACACCCACACACACACACACACACACACACATATATATATATATATATATATATATATATATATATATATTTTACGTTAGTTTTGAATTTATATTCGCAAAGTGATAACTAAGAAAGATTGAAAAGCAAAAAAAAAAAATATTTATTTTTCGTACATAAAATTTGATATATCATATATGACACATGGGACTCGATAAGTACATTTTTTGACAATTTGTTAGGATATTTTCTTTTGTTTTGCATGGAAAAAATAATGAAAAACATGAAATAATTAAGCATTTAATAAATTTTTATTTTTAATGGACTCTCCGTACGGTATTTTAATGTATAAAAAAATTATTTACTTCACGTTTTTGTAGATTTCCCTCATTTTTGCTGCAAGTCATTTTCAAATCCTATTTTATGGCCGAAAAAAACACTATAAGAAACAATTTGCTATTTTGCTTTAGTTTGACTATCTTTTAAGATTCCATTCACACCATTTTCATTTTTTTAATCGTTATTTATATACAGGAAAACAAATTGTAAAGATGTGTATCCTATAGGACACTCCAGGCCCGAAGAGGTTAACATTCGAAAAAAATATGAATTGCAACCTACAATTTTTTGATAGATTTGTATTTATTGTGCCCTGCTGTATGCGAATTCTCAATTTCAATTTTTCTTCCAAGTAGTTTTCGTATTGGGATTAAAAAAAGTCAAAATGGTGGTTTAAGGGGCCGTGTATGATGTGCAGAAAAGAATAATTAAAAAAATATATGTTTTACTCATTTTATTGAAACATTTGGGCTGGCAATAATCGAAACATATTAAGCGAGTGAAATGGTCATAGTAGCAAGAAATAATACTTTAATAGAAGTGACATAGTCATTCTGTAGTATTTCAACAATCGAGAACCAAACTTCAATTTGGATACAGCCCCTCATTTTAAAATAATCAATCTCTCTGAAACTAATCATACGAATTTAATGAAAATTTGTTTTTAGGCTAATTGAAAAGTGTAGAATTTAGTTGTGGTGTCAAACATGGGTATTGCTATTGAAAAGAAAACAAAGTTTGGGTTCGTTTTGATATGTAGATGCCCTCTAAGCAAATTTTATATACATAATTTAAAAGTAGACTTTTTTCCCAATCATTTGGTACCCGTATACTTCTACAATAATTGGTAGCAGAAAAAGTAGGGGATGTTTACTCCCCCCCCCCCCCCCCCCACGACTGTATCTATTTCTGTAAATTGCTGAAATAGAGTTAGTATCAAGTAATTTTGAAACAGCTACAACAACAACAAAAATAAAATAAACGCGACTTTAAATTAGTCTTTTTTAAAAAATGACTTGCTTGAAATTGTGCAAAAAAACTCATGTTATTAACATGCATTAATTTTTTTATGTACTCATTGAACGCCGATTTGCGTATTTTAGCGAGAGTGATTAGTCGCAAGAGAGTGTTTTTGTGAAATCCACATTCAGTTTAATCTATGTTGTTGTCATCCAAGTATATTATAAATAAAAGATTGGTGGCATGCGTGCATGGTAAGTCGTGGAAAAAAAAAGTAAACACCCCCTACTAACTCCTCAACAAATTATCGTAGAAGAAAGTTACTGGTACCGAACGATTGGAAATAAAGTCTACTTTTAAATGATGTATAAAAAATTTGCTTAGGGGGACATCTACATATTAAAACGAATCTAAACTTCATTTTTTTTCAATGACAATACCCAATTCTAACGAGATATTTCAAATCTTCGTTTCAAACTATGCCTAGACACCGAATTTCAAGTCATTTGAATGATAAGTTTTTGAATTATAAACATTCAAAATTTAGTGCTTCTAATGTTAAATTACATTTTCATATTTTTATTTATATCTCCAGAAATTATGCTCCTAATGTGCTAATTTTTTGTGTAACAATAATACTAATATACCCAAACATAAATACGCTGAATTTGCAATTTTTATAACTTTATAATATGAATTATGATTTATGAAATTAATACTCGAAAAAAATATGAATTGCAACCTACGATTTTTTTGATGGATTCAGATTTATTAAGTCCTGCTTTATGGAAATCCAAAATTTCACATTTTTCTTCCAAGTAGCTTTCAAATTATGCTTAAAAATCGGCAAAATGATGGTTTAAGGGGCCGTCTATAATAGGAGGTAATTTGGTATTAATATCCAAATGTTTTAGCATCGAATAGAGCTTTTCATTTTTCTATAAATGTATTACATCTTGATTTATAACCCATAGCATGTTTTTTTCTTATATATGTTACTAAGACTTACTGTGCCATGCTCTCCTTTGAAAATATGTGATGTAATATTTATAGTTTTTTACAGGATAACACTAGATATTTCAGATGCTTTACAGTTTATCGTCAATTACAGTAGGGAGAGCTATTTTATATCACCTTTATTTAACTTATGATGCCTCAGGTAACTATTTCTGCAGCTAACTTTTCGAATGCATTTTAAACTCATTTCCCTCGAACGATTTTCTTTCAAATTTCAGAAAAGTTTCCGTCATTGTCAAATTTAAGTATTGATAAATTTTTTCTCAGTTGCTCTCTCTCTCTTTCTTTTTTTTCTTTTGGCTGGTAGAGCCTCTGGTGAAAAACTGCATAACTAACATTTTAAAATGGAATTTTTTTTATGTTTTCTCATATGGCAACCATGTTCTGAGATAAAATTAGATAGGAAAATTCAAACTGAGCTTTTTTTACACCGTTAACGTCCCGTAGCAAAAAATAAAATTACCATTTGTGTAAAAAGGCGTTTTTTTCATGTTTCACTGTATGACAGCTATACTGAAGTTAAAAATTGGTATCACAAATTCAATAAAATTTTCCTTGTTGTTTATAGCGTCCCTTAGTAGTAACTAAATTTAAATAAAATTGCTGTTTCATATTTTTTAAATAAATCCCCAAGGGAAGTTTCTATCACGGCCAATAACCGTCACGGCTTTCATAAAAAATTTTAGTTGATTACGCTGGTAGATCCGCTGATGGGAAATTTCATAACTAAAATTTTAAAATCATTTTTTTTTCTCATATGGCAACCACAACCCGAGTTCAAATTAGATAAGATAGATTCAACTGAACTTTCTTTTATGCTGAGAACGTCTTCTAGCAAGAAAAAGATTAAACAAATTTAAATAAAATGGATTTTTTTTATATATCACTGCATGACAGCTGTACTCAATATAAAAATAGGTTGTTCTGATTTAAGACAATTTTCTTTTATGTTTATAGTGACCACTGGTGGGAAATAGTCTAACTACGTTGAAATAAAAATATTTGATAAATATAATTTGTTGTTGAAATAAAAATATCAAGCGCAGAAAATGTAATTTTAATGTGTGATGTGTAGTCACTAAAATTATGAACACACTCAAACTAGAAAAATCAAAAAGATAAAATATGATATTAAAAAGAACTTTCATTTTTGACACACATTGAGTATAAAGTATTAAAATCTCACAGAGCACAAAGAAAAATGTCACTAATAAATATAAAAACCTTATACAAATATGCATATCTTCGTTTTCTATTTTTTTTTTTACTAATTTAAAATAATCATATCAGTTAAATATAATATTTATTTTTATTTAACATCACAAAATAAAATTTTGGCCAAAATGTCAATTGAATATATTTACTTAAAAATTTTCACACGGTATACAAAGCAATGTACAATACAATTTTAAATCATAATAAAATTTATAATGAGAAATTTATACATGTTGGGGGAAAAAAAAGAAATCAGGAACATGACTACACAAGAGTATAACCGTCTCGTTAAAAAAATTTCAATAAAAGAGTAGTCTCCAGTAAGCAGTGTGTAGTGTATTGTAGAATCAGACCGATGTGTAGTTTACACAGCTAATGTGTACTAGATGGCAGTCCTGTTTTGGTAATTACTTTGAATTTAAATTATTTCTACAGGAAACAAAATTTTAAATTATGAATATAACTGTAAATTTGCAATTCATTACTCATACTATACCATTAAATAAGTTGTTACATAAAACAGACAAATGCAATGCATATGCAATTAATTGGTCTGCCAGTTGGTCCGACCGTACACTACTTATATTTCTTAAAATGCTTTTTAATATAAGAATTTTAAATTTGTTGGTGGGGTTTATTAAAATGTGTCTCCACCAATGGGTGGATTAGGTTCTAGTTCGCAACGTGCGAGTCTGCTGGGGGTTACGCACGAAGGCACAGTGTGGGCAGAATGCTCTAGATAATTCTATTAACAAAAAGACATTAGCATATTCCCAGATAATTGCGATATTTTCTTGACAGTCATTTATTCTCTATAACGACAGAAGTAATTGTTATTTATGTATATAATATGCTTATTACTTAGTTAGGGACTGAGTGGTACAGTCGTGGGAAAAAAAGTAAAGACCCCCTACTAACTCTCCAACTAATTATAATAGAAGAAAGTTCCTGGTACCAAACGATTGGAAATAAAGTTTACTTTTAAATGGTGTATATGAAACTTTCTTAGGGTGCCATCTACAAATCAAAACCAGGCCAAACTTTGTTTTTTTTCAAAGGCAACACCCAATTTTGACAATATATTTTAAATTTTCGGTTCAAACTATGCCTAGAAACGAAATTTCATGTCATGTGGATGATAAGTTTCTGAATTATAAATACTCAAAATTTAGAGCAGGTAATGTTAAATTCCTTGAATATTCCCTTTTTATATTTTTAATAATATCCAGGTTCGTACGCATCATGGGATTTAATGAATTTTAGGTGTTTTAGCACCAGAAATTTCGTAAAGTACTGGTCGCTATATCTGAAGATAGAATTCTTTTTCTTTAAATAAGGCGAATGTTACTTTACAAAAATTCCGCTAAAAGGTGCTTGAAAGTCCTTGAAGCGTATGAACCGGATACCTCCTGAAATTATAATCCTAATATGATAGTCTGTTGTGTGGCTATAATACTAAAAACCCAAAGATAAATACATTGTATTTATATATTTTTTAATTTTATATGAATTATGAAATTAACCTCTTCAGACCTCAGGGTTTATTTTCACTTTTTTTTTTTTTTTTTCTTTTTTACGTTAGTTTTGAATTTATATTCACAAAGTGATAACTAAGAAAGATTGAAAAGCAAAAAAAAAAAAATTATTTATT
Organism: Maratus speciosus; assembly: GCA_963932465.1. Classification (NCBI taxonomy): domain Eukaryota; kingdom Metazoa; phylum Arthropoda; class Arachnida; order Araneae; family Salticidae; genus Maratus; species Maratus speciosus. Next base: position 360,328,345 of record OZ010800.1, on the reverse strand, counting down.
TTTTGTACACTAGGGGGCTCGGCCCCCTACGAGCTACGCTCGCCAACCCCCGTCCAGACACCGCAGACTCTAAATGCACGCTAATTTGTTCGGCTTTAAAAAGATTTCGAAAGATTGAATTATAATTTAAAAAACAGTGGCGATCTCCCTATAAACGAATTTCTATTCATTTCTCTTTGATTGGGGAATTTTAACGCCAAATCCGCTGCGGTACTACTTGATTATCCTGTCGACCAATTTCGCCAAATTATATAAATTGCCAAACCACTCGCCAAATTATACAAATTGATATAATTTTTATTTTAAATAACGAAAGAACAAATAAATTCGTACAACATTAATAAAAGCACAAATAAAACGTCGAAATAAAAATAACTTGATGACGTATACACGTGTAACAACATTTTAAAATAAGCTAATATAAAAGGAATTAAGTAAAGAGAGTCTTTGTCTCCTGGTATTTTTTAACAAAGCGAAAAGAAAGTTCTTTTAAATGAGACATTTTAAATTAATTCTCAAAATATCAAATAAATGCCTAGCGCAATTTCTAAATTTAAACTTTTTTGCAATATTATTTTGTGTTCATTTTACGTAATAACTATAATGTGACGTAAATATAACGTAATTTCTCCTAAGACTTCTAACGCATGTTAATGAATTTATTATTTTACAATATCCTTTCTCTTTTAAAATTCACGTGTATACTTTTTATGACGTAATTTTAGGTAGCTTTCTTTACAAAAAAGCTACCTATTGCAGCCGTTCGGAGGAAAGCGATTTCAAAAAATTTTGGTATATTTTCATCGATCATGACCCCCAGACCCCGAAACCACCCTCCGTTCAAAATTGATATATATATATATATATATATATATCTGACCTATGTCACACTGTAACTCCCGTAATTATGAACCAATTTCGATGTAATTCGGTGTGTACATAGTACATACCAATGTCTCGACCGAGTTCGTTGGTCAGCTTCATCCGCCGTTTTGTTTCAAAATGGCGGCCAATTAAAAATTTAAAAAAAATTTAAAACTTGAAATGTGGTACCAAAAAATTAAAAATGGAAAAATATTTTTTTCTTATGTATTTGACCTTTATACAAAGATTCCGGAGCAGTTTTTGTTTCGTCTATATCTTAAAAAATAACTGAGTTATAGCATTTTGAATTTCTAGCGTGGCTGATATTTTGAAACGTCCTGAATTTTGTCACGCGATAAAAGGCGTATTTATGAACCGATTTGGATGTAATTCGGTGTGTACATAGTACATACCAATCTCTCGACCGAGTTCGTTGGCCAGCTCCATCCGCCATTTTGTTTCAAAATGGCGGCCATTTAAAATTTTTTTAAACATTTAAAATTTGAAATGTGGTACCAAAAAATTGAAAATGGAAAAATATTTTTTTCTTATGTATTTGACCTTTATACAAAGATTTCGGAGCAGTTTTTGTTTCGTTTATATCTTAAAAAATGGCTGAGTTATAGCATTTTGAATTTCTAGCGTGGCTGACATTTTGAAATGTCCTGAATTTTGTCACGCGATAAAAGGCGTATTTATGAACCGATTTGGATGTAACTTCGTTTATACATAGTACATACCAATGTCTCGACCGGGTTTGTTGGCCAGCTTCACCCGCCATCTTGTTTAAAAATGGCGGTCATTTAAATTTTTAAGAAAAATTTAAATTTGAGATGTGGTACCAAAAATTGAAAATTGAAAAAATATTTTCTTCTTATGTGTTTGACCTTGATAAAAAGATTCGGGAGCAGTTTTTGTTTCGTCTATATCTTAAAAAATGGCTGAGTTATAGCATTTTGAATTTCTAGCGTGGCTGACATTTTGAAACGTCCTGATTTTTCTCACGTAATAACAGGCGTATTTATGAACCGACTTGGATGTACCTTGGTGTGTACATAGTACATACAAATATCTCGACCGAGTTCGTTGGCCAGCTTCATCCGCCATCTTGTTTCAAAATGGCGGCCATTTAAAAAAATTAAAAAATTAAAAAATTTAAATGAGATACCAAAAATTGGAAAATGAAAAAGATTTTTTTGTATGTGTTTGACCTTAATACAAAGATTCCGGAACAGTTTTTCTTTCGTCTATATCTAAAAAAAAATGGCTGAGTAATAGCATTTTGAATTTCTCTTGTGGCTGACATTTTAAAACGGCCTGATTTTTGTCACGCGATAACAGGCGTATTTATGATCCTATTTGGATGTAACTTGGTCTGTACATAGTACATACCAATGTCTCGACCGAGTTCGTTGGCCAGCTTCATTCGCCATCTTGTTTCAAAAGGGTTGCCATTTAAAAAAAAATTAAATTTAAAATTCAAAATGAGGTATTAAAAATTGGAAAATTAAATTTTTTTTTATGTGTTTGGCCTTGATACAAAGATTCCGGAGCAGTTTTTGTTTGTGAAAATTTGTTCTTTTGTTGATCTTAAAAAATGGTTGATTTATAGCACTTTGAATTTCTAGCATGGCTAACATTTTGAAACGATCTTGTATTTGTCACGCGATAACACACGTATTTGCCTATTTCGATGTAAGAAGGCATGTGGATAGTATACATCAACACCTCGACCAAGTTCGCTGGCCAGATTCATCAGCCATCTTGTTTCAAAATGGCGGCCATTAAATTAAAAAATATATATATATTTAAAGTGAGGTGCAAAAAAATTAGAAATTGAAAAAGGTTTCTTTCTTAAGTATTTGATCTTGATATAAGGATTCAGGAGCATTTTTTGTTTGTCTTTAACTTAAAAAATGGCTCAGATATAGCAGTTTCAATTTCTATTGTGGGTGACATTTTGAAAAATCTGATTTTTTGCATGCGACAGCTCTCCTATATATTAACCGATTCCGATGTAAGTGAGCATGTGCACAGCAATTACTAAGGTCTCGACCAAGTTCACTGCTTAGCCTCATCCACCATGTTGTCTTAAAATGACACGCACTTTAAGAAATTGCCGAATTTGGCAGCCAAATCTAAGTTACTTTAAAGAAAAGCAGCTTGGATAAGGCTGACTAATTTCGCGAAATTCTCATTCATTATATTGATAAAAATTAGTATTGAATCTCCTATATTCGGTTTCCACTAAATTGAGCTTCGTGTGTTTGCATGATATAAGTTGGCTTTTTTTAAATAAGGTTTATGAAAGCTACCTCTTCCTCCCGGCACTGGCCGGAAGGACTTTTTAATAAGTTCCTGCTTTTTATACGTAATTATTTAATTCTAATTTGAAAGTTTTTTTCCTGTTTATCATAGTCACGTGTAAATAAATTTTTAATTTCAAGCAAACATTATTGCTTGCGCTTTTTATACAGTTGGCAACAGTTTAAATTAGTACAATTTTCTGAAATCTGTAAAAAATATCTCTAGAAATGCTGAAAATTTGAATTTAAAATAGAAATAAAACCTGAAAAAATGAGTCAAAATAAAAAAATTAATGCAATCTGCACTCCGGCAAATTCTAACGCATAAAATGATCTAAAAATGATTACACTGCCATGTATAGTTTTTGCTGCTATAAAACTTTTTTAGTGGAACGATTTTGTCCAACTTTAGCATTAAATAACTCTTAAAATAATTCTTCGATTTGAAAACTGTCTGCATCAGCGTGTTTATCAAACATTTCTATATAAAACCACCGATTTTCATATTTTTGTATGCATTATTTTTGTTAATATTAACGAAGAAAGGCCTCCGGTCACAAAAAAATCAAAACCGGCGGCGGCGGCGGCGGTGACAGCGGTAGTTACTTTTTTTTTAGAATAGAGAGATAAAATTTGATATATCATATATGACACATGGGACTCGATAAGTACATTTTTTGACAATTTGTTAGGATATTTTCTTTTGTTTTGCATGGAAAAAATAATGAAAAACATGAAATAATTAAGCATTTAATAAATTTTTATTTTTAATGGACTCTCCGTACGGTATTTTAATGTATAAAAAAATTATTTACTTCTCGTTTTTGTAGATTTTCCTCATTTTTGCTGCAAGTCATTTTCAAATCCTATTTTATGGCCGAAAAAAACGCTATAAGAAACAATTTGCTATTTTGCTTTAGTTTGACTATCTTTTAAGATTCCATTCACACCATTTTCATTTTTTTAATCGTTATTTATATACAGGAAAACAAATTGTAAAGATGTGTATCCTATAGGACACTCCAGGCCCGAAGAGGTTAACATTCGAAAAAAAATATGAATTGCAACCTACAATTTTTTGATAGATTTGTATTTATTGTGCCCTGCTGTATGCGAATTCTCAATTTCAATTTTTCTTCCAAGTAGTTTTCGTATTGGGATTAAAAAAAGTCAAAATGGTGGTTTAAGGGGCCGTGTATGATGTGCAGAAAAGAATAATTAAAAAAATATATGTTTTACTCATTTTATTGAAACATTTGGGCTGGCAATAATCGAAACATATTAAGCGAGTGAAATGGTCATAGTAGCAAGAAATAATACTTTAATAGAAGTGACATAGTCATTCTGTAGTATTTCAACAATCGAGAACCAAACTTCAATTTGGATACAGCCCCTCATTTTAAAATAATCAATCTCTCTGAAACTAATCATACGAATTTAATGAAAATTTGTTTTTAGGCTAATTGAAAAGTGTAGAATTTAGTTGTGGTGTCAAACATGGGTATTGCTATTGAAAAGAAAACAAAGTTTGGGTTCGTTTTGATATGTAGATGCCCTCTAAGCAAATTTTATATACATAATTTAAAAGTAGACTTTTTTCCCAATCATTTGGTACCCGTATACTTCTACAATAATTGGTAGCAGAAAAAGTAGGGGATGTTTACTCCCCCCCCCCCCCCACGACTGTATCTATTTCTGTAAATTGCTGAAATAGAGTTAGTATCAAGTAATTTTGAAACAGCTACAACAACAACAAAAATAAAATAAACGCGACTTTAAATTAGTCTTTTTTAAAAAATGACTTGCTTGAAATTGTGCAAAAAAACTCATGTTATTAACATGCATTAATTTTTTTATGTACTCATTGAACGCCGATTTGCGTATTTTAGCGAGAGTGATTAGTCGCAAGAGAGTGTTTTTGTGAAATCCACATTCAGTTTAATCTATGTTGTTGTCATCCAAGTATATTATAAATAAAAGATTGGTGGCATGCGTGCATGGTAAGTCGTGGAAAAAAAAAGTAAACACCCCCTACTAACTCCTCAACAAATTATCGTAGAAGAAAGTTACTGGTACCGAACGATTGGAAATAAAGTCTACTTTTAAATGATGTATAAAAAATTTGCTTAGGGGGACATCTACATATTAAAACGAATCTAAACTTCATTTTTTTTCAATGACAATACCCAATTCTAACGAGATATTTCAAATCTTCGTTTCAAACTATGCCTAGACACCGAATTTCAAGTCATTTGAATGATAAGTTTTTGAATTATAAACATTCAAAATTTAGTGCTTCTAATGTTAAATTACATTTTCATATTTTTATTTATATCTCCAGAAATTATGCTCCTAATGTGCTAATTTTTTGTGTAACAATAATACTAATATACCCAAACATAAATACGCTGAATTTGCAATTTTTATAACTTTATAATATGAATTATGATTTATGAAATTAATACTCGAAAAAAATATGAATTGCAACCTACGATTTTTTTGATGGATTCAGATTTATTAAGTCCTGCTTTATGGAAATCCAAAATTTCACATTTTTCTTCCAAGTAGCTTTCAAATTATGCTTAAAAATCGGCAAAATGATGGTTTAAGGGGCCGTCTATAATAGGAGGTAATTTGGTATTAATATCCAAATGTTTTAGCATCGAATAGAGCTTTTCATTTTTCTATAAATGTATTACATCTTGATTTATAACCCATAGCATGTTTTTTTCTTATATATGTTACTAAGACTTACTGTGCCATGCTCTCCTTTGAAAATATGTGATGTAATATTTATAGTTTTTTACAGGATAACACTAGATATTTCAGATGCTTTACAGTTTATCGTCAATTACAGTAGGGAGAGCTATTTTATATCACCTTTATTTAACTTATGATGCCTCAGGTAACTATTTCTGCAGCTAACTTTTCGAATGCATTTTAAACTCATTTCCCTCGAACGATTTTCTTTCAAATTTCAGAAAAGTTTCCGTCATTGTCAAATTTAAGTATTGATAAATTTTTTCTCAGTTGCTCTCTCTCTCTTTCTTTTTTTTCTTTTGGCTGGTAGAGCCTCTGGTGAAAAACTGCATAACTAACATTTTAAAATGGAATTTTTTTTATGTTTTCTCATATGGCAACCATGTTCTGAGATAAAATTAGATAGGAAAATTCAAACTGAGCTTTTTTTACACCGTTAACGTCCCGTAGCAAAAAATAAAATTACCATTTGTGTAAAAAGGCGTTTTTTTCATGTTTCACTGTATGACAGCTATACTGAAGTTAAAAATTGGTATCACAAATTCAATAAAATTTTCCTTGTTGTTTATAGCGTCCCTTAGTAGTAACTAAATTTAAATAAAATTGCTGTTTCATATTTTTTAAATAAATCCCCAAGGGAAGTTTCTATCACGGCCAATAACCGTCACGGCTTTCATAAAAAATTTTAGTTGATTACGCTGGTAGATCCGCTGATGGGAAATTTCATAACTAAAATTTTAAAATCATTTTTTTTTTCTCATATGGCAACCACAACCCGAGTTCAAATTAGATAAGATAGATTCAACTGAACTTTCTTTTATGCTGAGAACGTCTTCTAGCAAGAAAAAGATTAAACAAATTTAAATAAAATGGATTTTTTTTATATATCACTGCATGACAGCTGTACTCAATATAAAAATAGGTTGTTCTGATTTAAGACAATTTTCTTTTATGTTTATAGTGACCACTGGTGGGAAATAGTCTAACTACGTTGAAATAAAAATATTTGATAAATATAATTTGTTGTTGAAATAAAAATATCAAGCGCAGAAAATGTAATTTTAATGTGTGATGTGTAGTCACTAAAATTATGAACACACTCAAACTAGAAAAATCAAAAAGATAAAATATGATATTAAAAAGAACTTTCATTTTTGACACACATTGAGTATAAAGTATTAAAATCTCACAGAGCACAAAGAAAAATGTCACTAATAAATATAAAAACCTTATACAAATATGCATATCTTCGTTTTCTATTTTTTTTTTTACTAATTTAAAATAATCATATCAGTTAAATATAATATTTATTTTTATTTAACATCACAAAATAAAATTTTGGCCAAAATGTCAATTGAATATATTTACTTAAAAATTTTCACACGGTATACAAAGCAATGTACAATACAATTTTAAATCATAATAAAATTTATAATGAGAAATTTATACATGTTGGGGGAAAAAAAAGAAATCAGGAACATGACTACACAAGAGTATAACCGTCTCGTTAAAAAAATTTCAATAAAAGAGTAGTCTCCAGTAAGCAGTGTGTAGTGTATTGTAGAATCAGACCGATGTGTAGTTTACACAGCTAATGTGTACTAGATGGCAGTCCTGTTTTGGTAATTACTTTGAATTTAAATTATTTCTACAGGAAACAAAATTTTAAATTATGAATATAACTGTAAATTTGCAATTCATTACTCATACTATACCATTAAATAAGTTGTTACATAAAACAGACAAATGCAATGCATATGCAATTAATTGGTCTGCCAGTTGGTCCGACCGTACACTACTTATATTTCTTAAAATGCTTTTTAATATAAGAATTTTAAATTTGTTGGTGGGGTTTATTAAAATGTGTCTCCACCAATGGGTGGATTAGGTTCTAGTTCGCAACGTGCGAGTCTGCTGGGGGTTACGCACGAAGGCACAGTGTGGGCAGAATGCTCTAGATAATTCTATTAACAAAAAGACATTAGCATATTCCCAGATAATTGCGATATTTTCTTGACAGTCATTTATTCTCTATAACGACAGAAGTAATTGTTATTTATGTATATAATATGCTTATTACTTAGTTAGGGACTGAGTGGTACAGTCGTGGGAAAAAAAGTAAAGACCCCCTACTAACTCTCCAACTAATTATAATAGAAGAAAGTTCCTGGTACCAAACGATTGGAAATAAAGTTTACTTTTAAATGGTGTATATGAAACTTTCTTAGGGTGCCATCTACAAATCAAAACCAGGCCAAACTTTGTTTTTTTTCAAAGGCAACACCCAATTTTGACAATATATTTTAAATTTTCGGTTCAAACTATGCCTAGAAACGAAATTTCATGTCATGTGGATGATAAGTTTCTGAATTATAAATACTCAAAATTTAGAGCAGGTAATGTTAAATTCCTTGAATATTCCCTTTTTATATTTTTAATAATATCCAGGTTCGTACGCATCATGGGATTTAATGAATTTTAGGTGTTTTAGCACCAGAAATTTCGTAAAGTACTGGTCGCTATATCTGAAGATAGAATTCTTTTTCTTTAAATAAGGCGAATGTTACTTTACAAAAATTCCGCTAAAAGGTGCTTGAAAGTCCTTGAAGCGTATGAACCGGATACCTCCTGAAATTATAATCCTAATATGATAGTCTGTTGTGTGGCTATAATACTAAAAACCCAAAGATAAATACATTGTATTTATATATTTTTTAATTTTATATGAATTATGAAATTAACCTCTTCAGACCTCAGGGTTTATTTTCACTTTTTTTTTTTTTTTTTCTTTTTTACGTTAGTTTTGAATTTATATTCACAAAGTGATAACTAAGAAAGATTGAAAAGCAAAAAAAAAAAAATTATTTATTTTTTGTACACTAGGGGGCTCGGCCCCCTACGAGCTACGCTCGCCAACCCCCGTCCAGACACCGCAGACTCTAAATGCACGCTAATTTGTTCGGCTTTAAAAAGATTTCGAAAGATTGAATTATAATTTAAAAAACAGTGGCGATCTCCCTATAAACGAATTTCTATTCATTTCTCTTTGATTGGGGAATTTTAACGCCAAATCCGCTGCGGTACTACTTGATTATCCTGTCGACCAATTTCGCCAAATTATATAAATTGCCAAACCACTCGCCAAATTATACAAATTGATATAATTTTTATTTTAAATAACGAAAGAACAAATAAATTCGTACAACATTAATAAAAGCACAAATAAAACGTCGAAATAAAAATAACTTGATGACGTATACACGTGTAACAACATTTTAAAATAAGCTAATATAAAAGGAATTAAGTAAAGAGAGTCTTTGTCTCCTGGTATTTTTTAACAAAGCGAAAAGAAAGTTCTTTTAAATGAGACATTTTAAATTAATTCTCAAAATATCAAATAAATGCCTAGCGCAATTTCTAAATTTAAACTTTTTTGCAATATTATTTTGTGTTCATTTTACGTAATAACTATAATGTGACGTAAATATAACGTAATTTCTCCTAAGACTTCTAACGCATGTTAATGAATTTATTATTTTACAATATCCTTTCTCTTTTAAAATTCACGTGTATACTTTTTATGACGTAATTTTAGGTAGCTTTCTTTACAAAAAAGCTACCTATTGCAGCCGTTCGGAGGAAAGCGATTTCAAAAAATTTTGGTATATTTTCATCGATCATGACCCCCAGACCCCGAAACCACCCTCCGTTCAAAATTGATATATATATATATATATATATATATCTGACCTATGTCACACTGTAACTCCCGTAATTATGAACCAATTTCGATGTAATTCGGTGTGTACATAGTACATACCAATGTCTCGACCGAGTTCGTTGGTCAGCTTCATCCGCCGTTTTGTTTCAAAATGGCGGCCAATTAAAAATTTAAAAAAAATTTAAAACTTGAAATGTGGTACCAAAAAATTAAAAATGGAAAAATATTTTTTTCTTATGTATTTGACCTTTATACAAAGATTCCGGAGCAGTTTTTGTTTCGTCTATATCTTAAAAAATAACTGAGTTATAGCATTTTGAATTTCTAGCGTGGCTGATATTTTGAAACGTCCTGAATTTTGTCACGCGATAAAAGGCGTATTTATGAACCGATTTGGATGTAATTCGGTGTGTACATAGTACATACCAATCTCTCGACCGAGTTCGTTGGCCAGCTCCATCCGCCATTTTGTTTCAAAATGGCGGCCATTTAAAATTTTTTTAAACATTTAAAATTTGAAATGTGGTACCAAAAAATTGAAAATGGAAAAATATTTTTTTCTTATGTATTTGACCTTTATACAAAGATTTCGGAGCAGTTTTTGTTTCGTTTATATCTTAAAAAATGGCTGAGTTATAGCATTTTGAATTTCTAGCGTGGCTGACATTTTGAAATGTCCTGAATTTTGTCACGCGATAAAAGGCGTATTTATGAACCGATTTGGATGTAACTTCGTTTATACATAGTACATACCAATGTCTCGACCGGGTTTGTTGGCCAGCTTCACCCGCCATCTTGTTTAAAAATGGCGGTCATTTAAATTTTTAAGAAAAATTTAAATTTGAGATGTGGTACCAAAAATTGAAAATTGAAAAAATATTTTCTTCTTATGTGTTTGACCTTGATAAAAAGATTCGGGAGCAGTTTTTGTTTCGTCTATATCTTAAAAAATGGCTGAGTTATAGCATTTTGAATTTCTAGCGTGGCTGACATTTTGAAACGTCCTGATTTTTCTCACGTAATAACAGGCGTATTTATGAACCGACTTGGATGTACCTTGGTGTGTACATAGTACATACAAATATCTCGACCGAGTTCGTTGGCCAGCTTCATCCGCCATCTTGTTTCAAAATGGCGGCCATTTAAAAAAATTAAAAAATTAAAAAATTTAAATGAGATACCAAAAATTGGAAAATGAAAAAGATTTTTTTGTATGTGTTTGACCTTAATACAAAGATTCCGGAACAGTTTTTCTTTCGTCTATATCTAAAAAAAAATGGCTGAGTAATAGCATTTTGAATTTCTCTTGTGGCTGACATTTTAAAACGGCCTGATTTTTGTCACGCGATAACAGGCGTATTTATGATCCTATTTGGATGTAACTTGGTCTGTACATAGTACATACCAATGTCTCGACCGAGTTCGTTGGCCAGCTTCATTCGCCATCTTGTTTCAAAAGGGTTGCCATTTAAAAAAAAATTAAATTTAAAATTCAAAATGAGGTATTAAAAATTGGAAAATTAAATTTTTTTTTATGTGTTTGGCCTTGATACAAAGATTCCGGAGCAGTTTTTGTTTGTGAAAATTTGTTCTTTTGTTGATCTTAAAAAATGGTTGATTTATAGCACTTTGAATTTCTAGCATGGCTAACATTTTGAAACGATCTTGTATTTGTCACGCGATAACACACGTATTTGCCTATTTCGATGTAAGAAGGCATGTGGATAGTATACATCAACACCTCGACCAAGTTCGCTGGCCAGATTCATCAGCCATCTTGTTTCAAAATGGCGGCCATTAAATTAAAAAATATATATATATTTAAAGTGAGGTGCAAAAAAATTAGAAATTGAAAAAGGTTTCTTTCTTAAGTATTTGATCTTGATATAAGGATTCAGGAGCATTTTTTGTTTGTCTTTAACTTAAAAAATGGCTCAGATATAGCAGTTTCAATTTCTATTGTGGGTGACATTTTGAAAAATCTGATTTTTTGCATGCGACAGCTCTCCTATATATTAACCGATTCCGATGTAAGTGAGCATGTGCACAGCAATTACTAAGGTCTCGACCAAGTTCACTGCTTAGCCTCATCCACCATGTTGTCTTAAAATGACACGCACTTTAAGAAATTGCCGAATTTGGCAGCCAAATCTAAGTTACTTTAAAGAAAAGCAGCTTGGATAAGGCTGACTAATTTCGCGAAATTCTCATTCATTATATTGATAAAAATTAGTATTGAATCTCCTATATTCGGTTTCCACTAAATTGAGCTTCGTGTGTTTGCATGATATAAGTTGGCTTTTTTTAAATAAGGTTTATGAAAGCTACCTCTTCCTCCCGGCACTGGCCGGAAGGACTTTTTAATAAGTTCCTGCTTTTTATACGTAATTATTTAATTCTAATTTGAAAGTTTTTTTCCTGTTTATCATAGTCACGTGTAAATAAATTTTTAATTTCAAGCAAACATTATTGCTTGCGCTTTTTATACAGTTGGCAACAGTTTAAATTAGTACAATTTTCTGAAATCTGTAAAAAATATCTCTAGAAATGCTGAAAATTTGAATTTAAAATAGAAATAAAACCTGAAAAAATGAGTCAAAATAAAAAAATTAATGCAATCTGCACTCCGGCAAATTCTAACGCATAAAATGATCTAAAAATGATTACACTGCCATGTATAGTTTTTGCTGCTATAAAACTTTTTTAGTGGAACGATTTTGTCCAACTTTAGCATTAAATAACTCTTAAAATAATTCTTCGATTTGAAAACTGTCTGCATCAGCGTGTTTATCAAACATTTCTATATAAAACCACCGATTTTCATATTTTTGTATGCATTATTTTTGTTAATATTAACGAAGAAAGGCCTCCGGTCACAAAAAAATCAAAACCGGCGGCGGCGGCGGCGGTGACAGCGGTAGTTACTTTTTTTTTAGAATAGAGAGATAAAATTTGATATATCATATATGACACATGGGACTCGATAAGTACATTTTTTGACAATTTGTTAGGATATTTTCTTTTGTTTTGCATGGAAAAAATAATGAAAAACATGAAATAATTAAGCATTTAATAAATTTTTATTTTTAATGGACTCTCCGTACGGTATTTTAATGTATAAAAAAATTATTTACTTCTCGTTTTTGTAGATTTTCCTCATTTTTGCTGCAAGTCATTTTCAAATCCTATTTTATGGCCGAAAAAAACGCTATAAGAAACAATTTGCTATTTTGCTTTAGTTTGACTATCTTTTAAGATTCCATTCACACCATTTTCATTTTTTTAATCGTTATTTATATACAGGAAAACAAATTGTAAAGATGTGTATCCTATAGGACACTCCAGGCCCGAAGAGGTTAACATTCGAAAAAAAATATGAATTGCAACCTACAATTTTTTGATAGATTTGTATTTATTGTGCCCTGCTGTATGCGAATTCTCAATTTCAATTTTTTCTTCCGAGTAGTTTTCGTATCCAATATATAAAAAAAAGTTTTGATTTGGAAATGGACCAATAAACATCTGCGTAGATATTCCGGGTTGATCCGCATCCAATTTGAATGCTTAAGCATGGCCTTTCATCGTTAATATTAAGAAAACTGTTGCATACAAAAATATGAAAATCGGTGGTATTATAGAAAAATGTTTGATAAACACGCTGATGCAGACAGTTTTCAAATCGAAGAATTATTTTAAGAGATATTTAATGCTAAAGTTGGACAAAGTCGTTCCATTAAAAAAGTTTTATTTGAGCAAAAACTATGCATGAGAATTTAATCATTTTTAGATCATTTTATACATTATAAGTTCCCAATGCGCAGATTGCATTTATTTTTCTTATTTGACTCATTTTTTGAGGTTTTATTTCTATTTTTAATTCAAATTTTCAGCGTTTCGAGAGATGTTTTTTACAAATTTTAGAAAATGTCATTAATTTAAACTGTTGCCAATTGTATAAACAGCGAAACAAATTATCATATCAAATATTTCTTCAAATTAAAAATTTATTTACACGTGACTATTACAAACAGAAAAAAAACTTTAAAATTAGAATTAAATGATTACATGTTAAAAGCAGGAAAATTACGTCATAAGAACCATATTTACACTTGAATTTTACGTCATATTTAAAATGCCCCAAAAATATGGCAAAACAATTTAAATTGAAAAATATATTTGCGCGAGATATTTTGAGATAATCTTTTCAACTATTATCGTTAATTCGAAGACAGCGCAAATAATATTTCCTTCTAACAACAAAAGTATTTTTACGTGAATATTAATAAGAGAAATAAAAGTTTGGTGTAAATTACGTCAGATTTGAAACGATGCAATCAAAATGAATTATTTAAAAGAACTATCTTATAGCGCTGCTAAAAAATACCGGGAGACAATTACACTGTTTACTTAATTCATTTTACATTAGCTTATTTTCAAATAACTAATGTGTTTAATTAAATACGAAAACAGCCATTGTATCTCTTAACAACAACAGATTTGGTCTTTAAAATCCCCAATCCAAGAAAAACGAATGGAAACCCGTTTACAGAGAGATCGCTACTGTTTTATTTTATTTTTTTAAATTTTAATTCAATATTTTTAAAGCCGATCAAATGCGTGCAATTAGCGTGCTTTTTGGATTTTGGTGTGCCTGAACGGGGGTTGGTGAGCGTAGCTCGTAGGGGGCAGAGCCCCCTAGTTGGGATTAAAAAAAAGTCAAAATGGTGGTTTAAGGGGCCGTGTATGATGCGCAGAAAAGAATAATTACAAAAATATATGTTTTACTCATTTTATTGAAACATTTGGGCTGGCAATAATCGAAACATATTAAGCGAGTGAAATGGTCATAGTAGCAAGAAATAATACTTTAATAGAAGTGACATAGTCATTCTGTAGTATTTCAACAATCGAGAACCAAACTTCAATTTGGATACAGCCCCTCATTTTAAAATAATCAATCTCTCTGAAACTAATCATACGAATTTAATGAAAATTTGTTTTTAGGCTAATTGAAAAGTGTAGAATTTAGTTGTGGTGTCAAACATGGGTATTGCTATTGAAAAGAAAAGAAAGTTTGGGTTCGTTTTGATATGTAGATGCCCCCTAAGCAAATTTTATATACATAATTTAAAAGTAGACTTTTTTCACAATCATTTGGTACCAGTATCTTTCTTCTACAATAAGTCTACAATAAGGTAGCAGAAATAGTAGGGGGTGTTTACTTCCCCCCCCCCCACGACTGTATCTATTTCTGTAAATTGCTGAAACAGAGTTAATATCAAGTAATTTTGAAACAGCTACAACAACAACAACAACAAATAAAATAAAATAAACGCGACTTTAAATTAGTCTTTTTTAAAAAATGACTTGCTTGAAATAGTGCAAAAAAACTCATGTTATTAACATGCATTAATTTTTTTATGTACTCATTGAACGCCGATTTGCGTATTTTAGCGAGAGTGATTTGTCGCAAGAGAGTATTTTTGTGAAAGCCACATTCAGTTTAATCTATGTTGTTGTCATCCAAGTATATTATAAATAAAAGATTGGTGGCATGCGCGCATGGTACATGCTCAGATTAAAAGAGGCTCTCTAAACTGTTGCACGCTGTCGAAGGCAGTGGGGCTCCCAACTCTAGGTTCGTGTGGATAAATATTTAAAAATATGAAATCACGCAAATTCGCGGATGTACGTTGCGAAAGGCAGCGGGGTCACCACCATTAGGTTCGTCTGGGAAGATTTTCGTTAACACTGATTTTGGATATATTTATTATCACGAGCCCGGGCAATACCGGATTGGTCAGTTAGTTTAAAAGAAAGGCATTGTAGATGAAAACTTATAATCCCCCCCCCCCCCCTCCCAGCACTGCCCCCATAAAAAATGTTGGTTACGTGCTTGAACATTTTAAATTACTTTATTGTTTAATATAGTTTAGAAAACTGCAAGACAGTAGAAACTGAAGAGAGAGTCAATAGTTGTGGTAAGCAATGTTAGTGCCTGAAAGGGTCAAGCTACAATAAAATTACCGTTTAAATTTGTAATAAATATTGTGAAAAAAAAAGCCTTCAAAATAAAATTATCATTAAATGAAATTGCAGCTAACAATCAGTTCAATCACTATCATTCAACTGCCAGTTTCTATTCTTTTGTAACATTATTAAAATATAATTTTATTTTCTTTATTTGATCGCTGAAATCTGCGGTTAAATAAGGCAAAATTTACCTTAAAATTTAGTAGTAACATAAAAGCGTAAAAGTTGGCAGCTATGCAATCATAAATCACAAACAGCTTCGTTATTTACATTCTCGCAATACTTTTCTTTAACTTTTTTTTCTTCTAAAGGTTTGGGGAGGTTGCTGTTCCCTGTACTTCTTCTCCACACGCTACTATTATCAAGAAAATTAATTTCAAGTTTTTAAATGTTTTGATTAAGAGTACTATCGCTAAAATACAGATAGGATTTACTAAGAATGTATTTTGATATGATGAAGCAAAAAAGACAAAAAGAAGCCGTAAATGACACAAGGCTAAACAAAGCTAATACAAAAAAAAAAAAAAAAAAAAAAAAAAAAAAAAAGGCACAATGTAGAAACAACTTGTTTCATAACGTTCCAATCACACCAATTAACTTCCCATCAGCTTCACTTTATTTCCAGATCATGTCACTATACTCTATGGCCTACATTTTGATTCAACTATCAGGCAACGAACAACAAGAGAAAAAAAAAATGGGGAAAAATAATCACCTTTCAGTAAAAGTAGATTCATATGTGATGCGGAAGTTGGGGGGCGGGATCCCTGGGGTTGTGTTGAGATGTATCAGGATGACGGCATGGTTCGTCGGCTTTGGCCGGAAGACACCAAACAAGCTTCCGGCCTTCGTTAGATTGGAACATAAAATGGGATTTTTCAATTGTGGGGTTCTTTGAAATCTGTGATGACTATTGAAATATAGAAAAAAATGTACCACATAATTTCTGAATCGAGTTGTTTTGAAGTGTTTTTTGGAATTCTTTTTTTCTCTTTTGATTTTGAATAAGTGAAATGTTTCGCTAGTGTGAAACACGGGATATTACCTTATGGGAGTGCAAGCACATGTTATTACAAGTGCATGTAGGTTAAATTTTGCGGATACGTCACTAGTCCGCAAGAGAGGTCAAGGAACTTTATTATTATTACTACTTTTATCATATCTAAAGAATAAATTGCTAAGTTGTTTTTTTTTACAAATTTGCAGTACTTTACATATTACTCCGATGCAGCCTGTTCCATAACAATATAAAATAAGACATATACTATATCATACATTATACCTCAAGGAACCATTATCACTCATTCCTATGTAGAAGTTCACATAGTACAGAAAATAATGCAGATGAATCTATGGACATCTATGATTATACAGAATACATTAGAGGTGTAACAAAGAGTAATTTGGCCGAATATCGAATATTCGACCAAATTTTAGGCCCAATATTAACTTTTAAAAAAAGGATATATTTAATAAAACAAAGTTTTTACTAAATCTAAATCGCTAATAGCATCATTTTATATGTAATTCATATACATTTTAGCTAAAATAGGAACTCATTACCACCGCTAATGCACTTTTTGAATTTATTTTTGACGGGGATTATATACTAGTACATATTTCATAAAATCGTCGGAATTGTTTTCAATTGATACCACCATTTTGGATAATGAGTTTGTTTTATCAGTAGAAAACGAGTTTTCTCGAAATGGCAACCTAGCTAGATCGATTTCTTGTCCTCGAATTGGTATAGGAGTTAAGTTTTGTGAAAATCGTTAGAGCCGTTTTCGAGATATAGCAACATTTTCAGTGCTGAGTTTGTTTAAAGAGTCAAAACAAACTTTTTTCGAATTCAAAACCTAGCTAGATGTGTTTCTCATACTCGAATTAGTATAGAAAACACATTTCGTGTAAATTGCAGGAACATTTTTCGATTTATAGCAAGCAGAAATTTCAGCATTGATCTTGGTTTACCCTGTAAAAACGAATTTTAGTTGGCCCATATAAGTTGGCGCCACTGTGTGTATGTATATATATATATATATTATACATTTTATTAATTAAAGTTGCAATGCTTCTTTAAATACACAATACAAACATGCAGCAAGAAAAATACTTTTATTTATATCACTAGGGGGCTCTGCCCCCTGCAAGCTATACATGCCAACCCCCGTTCAGACACCGCAGAATCTAAAAGCAAGCTAATCTGATCGGTTTTAAAAATATTAGAGAAAATTGAATTATAATGAAAAAACCTGTAGCGATTTCTCTGCAAACGGGTTTCCATTCATTTCCCTTTGATTACGAAAATTTAAAGTCGAATCAGTTGCTGTTAAGACATCCAATGGTTGTTTTCGTGTTTGGTTAAAGAAGATCATTTAAACATTTGAAAAGAAGCTAAAATAAAATGAATTAAGTAAACAGAATCTTTCCCTTCTGGTATTTTTTAACAGCGTTATACAACGAGTGACATAATACAATTTACTACAATTACTACAATTTACTGCTTTATCCACTTCAAGTGCGGCGGTTCATTTTTCGACCACTTACTTTTTATTCTTAAATGCCACATTGGCACCAGAATATTGGAATGGAAATTTTCCTTTTATTAAGTAAGTGAACGAAAGCATTTTCGTATTTGGAAATTTGCTTGTAAATTCTGGTGCCATTCACAGATTTCAACATTTTACGAATAGAAGTACTTTGCCCTAAAAGGGTTAAATGCATATTAATGCATTTATTATTTTAAAGTTTCCTTTCTCTTTTAATATTCACGAGTAAATACAATTTTCAAGACATAATTTTCAATATTTTCCTGCTTTTAAAACGTACTCATTTAATAGTAATTTTAAAGCGTTTTTTCCTGTTTTTAATAGTCACGTGTAAATAAATTTTTAATCGTTAAGAAATATTATTCTATTCGCTGTTTTTAGAATTGAAAACCATCTCTATAATTGTTAGAGAATTGCTCTTTTGTTTCAAGAACATTCCACCAGATGGCAGCATCACACAATCTTCTTTGTTGTTTTACTGGCAGAGAGACTCAGAACAGTTTGTGTTCCTCCATGGCTCATAGCAGTTAGCAGCAAAATACTGCTGGATTAAAAATCCACTGATATTACAAAGGAATGATAATAATACATTAAAAACTGCAACAAACTATAGTTTAATGCATAATTCAAAGGATTTCTTTTGTGTTTTGTAAATAGTCTCAAGACTATTCATCTGTTTTTATATTGTGAAGTGTTATAAGTATTGTGTGCAGCATATCATCCTAGTGTATTTTTTTCTTCAAATAAATGCTTTTTAAATAGTCTCTAGAATATCCATCTGTTTTTTATATTGCGAAGTGTTATAAGTAATGTGCGCAGCATATTATCCTAGTGTATTTTTTTCTTCACACAAATGTTTTTTGTTCATCATTTCATAAGAAGAATAATACATCAAACTACTGAATAATATATCAAAACATAAAGGTAAAACTTTTAACCTTTTTATTGTTTACTATTGAGGAATTTCGTATTCATGCCTTCATGTGGAATAACATTCCAACAGTCGATTATGAGACTGATATTGTCTGAATTTTAAATATAATAATATCAAAGAAGAAAATATAATAGTTAAATTCAAAGAAATAATTACTTTTCTAAATGTTTAATTTTTTGAAAGTGAATGATATAAAAGAAAATTCGAAGAATTGTTCTTATTTTGAAATCAAAAGTATTGTGTATTGATAAGAAAAGAAATTATTTTGAATTTTATTTTGCCAGTTTCTCATTAAAATTTTATTATACAAGTTGAAAATGTAAATTTATGTTTTAAACAAAGAGTTCGAATATTTAAGAACAGTTTTTTTTTTTTCTGAAATCAAAAGTAACTTCAAAAATTGTTCTCAAGAATTTCATTATGTTCTTATTTCATAATTAGCATTATATTTGAGTTTATAATTGTTGTTTTGATATATTAATAAGATAAAAAAGTTTTATTTTCTGTGAATTAAGCAAGTATTATTATATCATAATGTCTAGTCTTAAAGAATCTCATTATGTTTATAAGTTAACTGATGATAATTATTCAGTGTGGAAGTTCAAAACAATTAACAACAACAATTGCTAAACAATTGTTAATCAAAGAAGGTCTGTATGATGTTGTATTTGAACCTAAAAAGGAAAATGATGATAATTGGGTAAAAAATGATAGAAATTCTAGGGCATTAATTTGTTTAAATATATCAGATTCACAAATTATTCATGTCAGACATGCTAAAAGTGCTAAAGAAATATGTGATCAGTTGAAATCTGTTCATAAAAGAGTAAATTTAACAAATAAACTTCATCTTCTTAGGAAGTTGTATTCCATTAAATATAATGAAAGTATTAAAATGCAGGAACATATTAATTCTGTCTTAGAATTGGCAGAAAAATTAAGAAGTATAGGTGAAGTAAATAAGATGATAATTTAATAGCTATTTTGCTCTGTTTCTTACCAAATTCTTACAGTACCTTTACAACTGCTATTGAAAGTAAATATGAAACAAATTTATCATTAAAATATGTTCAAAACAAATTAATTGATGAGTATCTTAGAAGAATTGAAACTAAACAAATTTTAACAAAATTTGAATCTATTACTTTAAAGGATAATAGGTATAAACCAAAGTCTTTGAATAAACAAAAATTTTGTTCTCATTGCAAAAAGAATAATTATAATCGTGAAGATTGTTTTCACTTAAAAGCTAATAATACTAACAAAACAAAACCAAATTTCACTCAAGATAGATCACGTCAACAGTTTAAAAATCCAAACAAATTTTCTACTTCTACTGCTAGTCAAAACGAAAATCTATCAGATTCTCAAAACTATCGTGAATTAATGGAAGAATCAAATTCTTCGAGTTTTGTTATGAAATCTCAATAAAATGAAAATAAAAACAAAAATTTTACTTTTGTTATTGATCCAGATGCGTCTGTTCATTTAGATAATTCTTTGAAACTGTTCTCAGAATTAAAGAATTCAAATAAAGATACAACTGCAATTGCTAATGGAACTAAATTAACTGCAAAGGGAAAGGGTAAATGTACTTTTAATATTGAAACACTTAATGGTCAAACAAATAGAGTTAGTTACATTAGATCATGTGCTTTATGTCCCCGAGTTGTATAGTAATTTATTGTCTGTCAAATCTTGTACTGAGAAAGGTTTAGTTGTAACATTTAAAGATGATATGTGTTTAATTAAAAAGGGCAACATCTTTATTGCAGATGCAAAAGCTGATAAGGGGTTATACAGATTAAAAATAACACCCACAAATGAAAAGGTATATAGTGCTTCAGAAATATTACCCATTTGTTCTAATGTTAACTGCATTCTAAAATGGCACCAAAGGTTGGACCATAGAAATTTAGAATCCACCAAGAAAATTCAAAAGGATGGTATTCTTTAGGTATTACTGTGAGTAATTGTTCTCATAATACTGAATGTTCAAGTTGCATAAAAGCTAAGCTAACAGAAAATTCATTTCCAAAAGAAACACAATACAGAAGTAGAAAACCACTTGATTTGATATACAGCGACGTATGCGGTCCTGCGGAAACGAAAAGTTTGGGATCAAAAAGATATTTCGTTACATTTATTGATGATTATTCTCGTTATACACAAGTATATTTTATTTCTCTAAAGATGAAGTATTTGATAAATTAAAAGAGCATGTTGCATCAACAACAAACAAATTTAGATTGAAGATTAAATCCTTGCGTAGTGACAATGGCACAGAATATTGCAACGAATCTGTCAGAGACTATCTTAAGAAATTAGGAATAAATCCTGAAACAAACAACACCATATTCGCGGTCCCAAAATGGAGTCGCAGAAAGAAAGAATCGCTCACTTATTGAAATGTGTAAAGCCCTACTTATAAATGCTAAATTGCCAAAAACGTTCAGGGCGGTAGCCATAGCTACAGCAGCCTACTTACAAAAATAGATTACCCACAAAATCAACTGAAAAGACACCTTATGAACTGGGGATTGGTCATAAACCAAATTTGAGTTACCTTAAAGTATTTGGATGCAAAGCATACGCGTGTGTTCATAAACAGAAGAGACAAAAATTTGACGAAAAAGCCACTGAAGCAGTCTTTGTTGGTTACGATTTAAGAAGAAAGGGATATCAAATTCACACAGGCGGTAGAAAAATGGTGATAAGCAGAACAGTGAAGTTTTTTGAAAATATGAACTGTGAAAATGTCTTTCAAGAAAATCCTGAAGAGCGAACCTCAGATTTAATGCATTTCAATTTTTCAGAAAAAAATCTTGAAAATGATTGTGAAGCTATACCAATAAAAAATACTGCAGAAGAAATAAAAATGAATGAAAAATCAGTAGACAGTCCAATAGCAGAAGAAAGTGGAGATAATTCCCAGAGAAGAATATCTAACAGGGAGACTAAAGGAATTCCACCACAAAGATATTCTTGCGAAACTGAAGACAGTTGTTCCAAAACTCAAGATCCTGAAACTTTTAAAGATGTTTTAAAATTACCAGTAAAAGATCAATAGAAATGGTTTCAAACTATGAAGGAAGAAATTAACTCTTTAAAGGAAAATGATATATTTGAGCTTGTCACTTTAACCAAGAATAAGCACGCCATTGGCTGTAAATGGGTTTACAAAACAAAACGTGATGGAAATGGAGAAGAAATAAAATGCAAAACACGATTAGTTGCCGAAGGTTTCACTCAAAAACTGGGCACTGATTATGATGAAACTTTCTCTCTTGTGGTCAAACATGCAACCATTAGAGCTTTTCTGACCTGGGCAGCTTATCATAAAGCCGAAGTATTTTAAGTAGATGTTAAAACAGACTTTCTACATGGTAAACTAGATAATGAAGAATTATACATGCATCAACCAGAAGGCTTTCATGATGAAGAAAATAAAGACAAAGTCTATAAGTTAAAAAAGGCTATATATGGTCTTAACAAGCCGCCAAGTACTGGAATGAAGAAATAGAGACTACTCTAAAGGCAAATGGATTTAAACAAAGTGAAGCTGATCCATGTTTGTTCATAAAAGTAAAATCAAAGAATACAATTCATCTCATACTGTATGTAGATGATATGCTGATAAGCTCAGAAGATGAAAATGAAGTTAATGAAGTAATAAATTATTTAAAGAAATCTTAACCTATAGCATCACTAGGAGAAGCAAAATACTTCTTAGGTATAGAAATTTATAGAAAAGAAGATGGAAATTATGTACTTTCACAAAGAAGTAAAATAAATCAATTAGTTAAAGAGTTTCAGCTTGAAGAAGCCAAACCAGCTCTACCCCAATGGAAACTAATTATTGTAGTTTAGATAAAGAAAAAATTTTTTTATCATAAAATGATAATTACAGACAAGCTATAGGAAGTCTTTTATATATTTCCTTACGCACAAGACCTGATATTACCGCTTCTACACGCATAGTAAGTCGAAGATGCAATAGTTCAAGACAAAAGGACTGCAATGCTGTTAAGAGGGTAATAAGGTACTTAAAAACCACGAAAGACCTTCATCACCACATTTCTTCAAAAAAATATCCTAATATAGTTGCATACTCAAATGCAGACTGGGGTCAAGATGCTACAGACAGAAAATCCACCTCAGGAAATGTAATCTTCTTGGGCAATAGCTGCATTTCTTGGTTCCCGAGAAAACAAGCGTGTGTGACGTTATCGTCAGCAGAAGCTAAATATGTGGCACTGTCACAAGGAACTCAAGAGGTGTTATGGATCTTAAAATTATGTAAAGATCTCAACTTGCAACAAATTTTCCAATTGGAATTTTTGAGGATAACCAATCTACAATTAAATTGGTTGAAAGTGAAAAATTTAAATCTCGCACTAAACATATTGATACAAAGTATCATTACATACGAGATTTGAAAATGAAAAATATGATAGATGTCAAATATCTATCAACAAATGAAATGATAGCAGATATAATGACGAAGCCGCAGCCAAAGGCCAAATTTGAACTTTGCAGAAACTTTATCCACCTGGTGCCAGATGCTATCACAAAACGGGAAATATGTTAGAGAATTGCTCTTTTGTTTCAAGAACATTCCACCAGATGGCAGCATCGCACAATCTTCCCTGTTGTTTTACTGGCAGATACTCAGAGCAGTTTGTGTTCCTCCGTGGCTCATAGCAGTTAGCAAAAAAATGCTGCTGGATTAAAAATCCACTGATATTCCAAAGGAATGATAATAATACATTAAAAGCTGCAACAAACTATAGTTTAATACATAATGCAAAGTATTTCGTTATATTTGTGTTTTGTAAATAGTTTCAAGAATATTCATCTGTTTTTAATATTGTGAAGTGATTATTTGTGAAGATTTTTTAATATTGTGTGCAGCATATTATCCTAGGGCAGGGTTGGCGAACCTATGGCACGCGTACCAAAATTGGCACGTAAAACAATTTCTCTGGCATTAACATTCTTTTTTTTTCTATTATAATCAATAAAATTTTGTTCGCGGGCAGACTATCACAAAAAAGCAACTATTTTTGCATGATTAACACATCAAAAGAATTTTCTTTTCCTGTAATGTTATGCAGTATTTTTAACATGTATTTTGCCTCTCTATACAAATTCTTTGTTCTTTCGTTATTTAAAATAAAAATTGTGTGAATTTGTATTATTTGGCGATTTATATAATTTGGTGAAATTGGTCGATGGGATAACTAAGTAGCACTATTAAAACATCGCTTTGAAGTTGAAATTAAATGTCTTTATTTGTTGCATTATTTAATATTTGGCACAGGTATCATATACAGTTTTTTTGTTTTTTTTTTTTTTTTGCGAAAACTTCGTTTTCAAATACCAGTGACATATGTATTTTTAAATTATTTTCTATTATTTTTAAAATGAAATAAGAAAAAAAAAGTTTAATTAATAAATATAGAACAAGACAATTTATAGCATTTTTCTAAATAAAAAGAAAATAAATGTAAATAAATATTTATTAATAAATAAGCAACAGTAGCCGGGTTACCATGTCCGACAAAATAACGCCATTTTGGCGCCAATTAGGTACCCCGGGGCGTATATGACATCTGTGCTTAATATTTTTCTTTTCTTTTTGTTTTAAAAAAAGAAAGAAGGGAAAGCCATTAATTTTAAATGTTTCAGTTTTAAATGAATGTTTTGTATTAAATAAAATGATAATGAAATAAAAAAAGAAATGCGACGGGAGAAATGTTTGGTGATTTATCACTTGCGTCGCGCTAACATAAAACTACCGAGTTCTTGATTTCTCTATCAGAACTTCCGATTTGGCGAAAGATTGTTCAAGTAAATTGAATTATGAATAAAAGTAACATGACACATTTCTTAGCATACATTTAAGACAGGCCAAACTGGTCGCCAAATTAGTTTAAAATTATAACCTTTTATAAAATATAAAAAAATATATCTGTTATGATTAAAATTTGAGTTGCCATCATTAGAGAAAAGTTTTTTAAAATTAGAAAATAAAATGATGTATCGAAAACTAATTCGAATTTTAAAATTCTAATACCAGTTTTGAGATCTGCGGGTCAATACAGATTTTTGATGATAATTTCATCGCAAAATATTTCATATTTTGGGAGAAATCGCCGTGAAACATAATCAGTTGTTTAAACAGTCGTTTCATAAAATCGTTTCATAAAGTTGTTTCATATAAATCGTTTCATAAATTCGTTTGATTAGGATTTTATATATATACGGTAGACATCACTATTCGCACTTATTTCGAACCTAAGCAACCTAACAATAGAACTTTGTTATATGCAATTTAAAATTGAATTAGTGTTGAGAGATTTTGTAAGATACTGAGATATTATTCAGAAATATTTTGAAGGGTGTTCTTGGGAAAAAAAACTGTTGAACAGTGTACGAATCTTCTTGGCACATTAATTTATTCATTTTTATATGTACATGGAATATGCAGGCGTTAATATTCAAGTGATTCAGAACTGATCAGCATTTTTGATTTTACCATAAATGTAATAAATGTAAATATTACATTTAAAATCAATCCCCAACCCCCTCACCCCCCCCCCCCCCCCCCCAAAAAAAAAAAAAATCGTGGTTTTAAATCTCCAACTTCGGCATCATTTTATAAAAAGATTACCCTTCAAAGAAAACAGAATTGCTTTGATGTTCCACTTTTTGCATCCATGATGTTTTTTTAATGAATACAAGAATTCTCGTTCCCGGTCGGGAATGCGCGTAGTGCGTTCTTCGCCGATCGCGGATTCTCATGTTGACTTTATGAATGTTAACTTAATGGAAATTTTAATTGACTCATACCTAATATAAATATTGAAATGCGGTTTTCACCATCAGAAAGTAGACGTCAGATGCAGACGTAATGTTTTTCCAGAAAATATTTTCCTACATTTTAAGTATTTTTAAGAAGACGATAATTTTTGAAAAATTTGCCCAAGTGGAAATTTCGAAACTTATAGTGTTTCTAAAAATATTAGGGGATCAAACCTGAGCTTCCCAAGTTACAGAATATAGATGGAAACTACTTTTTTATAGAAGGTTCTAAGGTTTTTTTGTTTTTTTTCAAAAAAAAAAAAATATGCCCATTTTTTTCCCCATTCTGACCAGAAAATCGGAGTTATAACTTTTCACGACTGCTCTTTCATCTTCCCCTAACACTTCATTTATAATGGCTGTTTCATAATAATGAAAGCCATCAGTCCATCAGAAGAATATAACTCGGTTAAAGCGGAAACTCGGTTAAGCGGGATTAGGATAATCGGGACTTTACTGTAGTTCAGTTTTAAGACTTAAAACACGCGATTTTATTTTATATAAAACGACGTCATCAGCATCCGCTGAAGAATTCCTCATTTGCGATCCAGTCATAAACAACATCTACAATAAAGTATGCATAGGACGTCACTATTTCAGAATAATACACAAATCCAGCAAAAAGAAATCAGCAAGAAACTCGACAAAAAAAATCGGCTATCTAATGATTCACAGGGCTTCATTTGTTTGTAATATTAATATAGATACTTAGATTTAGTTTTTAATAGCTCCATGTTCAATGAGAAACCATTCATTTATATTTTTTCAAAATAGCACGTATTTTAATTACTTTTTTTTCAGTAGTTATGAGAAAATGGCACCAAAAAGATATAATTGCTATTTTTCAACTATTTTTCTTTTACTTTCTACAGAAATGGAGTACTTGAATTGCCAATATAAAACAAAAGGTGCTAAAAACTACAAAAAAAAATAATTATAATATCTCAAAAATAAATGGAGATGCAGTTTTCAAACAAATTGCATTAAAAATACCTTTTTTCCCCAATACGACAGTATAAAAATTGAAAATGCGCGATGCTTAGAAGTTTAAAAAGTTGCATTAGAGTATTTAAGAGTACAATGATACATCTGCTTTGTTTTACGGCTGGCTTATACAACGAAACGTTATTTTTTGGAGACGACGGGAGAAAGAAATAGCATACCGGGGGGGGGGGGGGGTAAAAATCATTGGAAAATAAATAAAAGATTTTCTTCACTTAGATTATGAAAGCAAAATTTTAGTTCCAAAATACCACTGCCACTAGGGCACTTTGGAATTAAAATTAGGCGGCATATAAAATGTCCTTCAAGGGGTTAAGACAAAAAACTTAAGGGGTTTTGTAATCCCAGAGAACCACATACACAATCGTTGAATTGTATTTCTAAGAATTAGTTAAGAAGTATCATATATAGAGAAAGCATGAAAGTTTTAAATTTTATTTACTCACTACCAGACCTGCCAAGGATTGCCCGTACTAATATGGAAGGGCTTCCATGCAAAATAATCTATTTATATAAAATCCAAGTCTCTATGTGTCCCTCACTATTCCGGTAGGACCGCCTCATTGAAATGAGTAATTGTTGAAAAGTATTAATGCTGGGTTACCACAGTAGCGCCAAATGTTAGCCAACCTGGCGATAGCTGGCTAATTTGGTGAAATTCCCATTTAAAACCATTAATCTTTCATAATGAGGTCACCGAAATTTAATTTAAACTCCACTCTTTTAAGATATTTTTTCGAAATCTATGGGTGAGAATTTAAAGTACATTTTTACATCTTCCTGCCGATGCTACTAATAAAATAACCGTCAATAAACAACGGTGTACTGTGTGAGCTCCGAACTGCGCGATTTTAATGTGCTTTGGTACTTTTCCAGTATAGGTGCCTTGGCGAAAAAGGAAATTTGGTAACATATTTTCCGGGAACCTATTCACTGTTTCATTTTATATATACACGCATTTTTTTCGATATTTATACAATTTATTTAACATAAAAAAGCCGTTTCTCTAATTTTATACAGAAACGGATGCAATTTGTACATAAAAACATCAATAATATACATATAAAACAAACAAAAACGCTCATCAAATTTGTTTTCATAGCTGTTTATATGATTTGACAACAAATCTCGAAATTTTTCCGTTATACGAACACCATGCCAAAATGTATGCTAATGCGCCAATTACTTCAAAATGCTAAAAGATATTTGTAATTTTATGCCAGCAGTTTAATATGAGTTTTATTTTATTGCTTTATTTTATAGCAGTTATTTGTTCACTTATTTTAAGTATATATTTGTGATTTGATGAAATAGTTCGTAAAAGTCTGGAATTTTCAATTGTTATATTTTTTAAATGCTCATTTTAGTATCGACAACGGTTTTTCTTTTATTTTTCAAATGCTTCAATTCACGATTTTGCGCCAACTATTACGCTTGGCGACAGTGGTGTCCGCATAACGGAAAACTACCCAAATCTCACTTTCTGATGCCCAAATTACACCAAGCTTTTTTTAAAAAAATTCCGAAGCCCCTACAGTGGAAAAGTACCAAACTGTCTATTATTTTGCGCTATACGTGTTATAGTGTGTACTATATGTAAGGGGAGTGGAGCGAAGAGTTTAAACATTGAATATCAAAGTTTCGGCACAGATGTCATATACGCGCCCCATATTGGCGCGATTTTTTTCTGACGCCAATGTCATATACACAACGGGTACTTAACTGGCGCCAAAATGTCATAATTTTGCTTGATATGTTATCCGGATGTTGTTGTTTATGCTGTTGATGTTTTCGCCAAATTGGCGTCGGAAAAAAATCGCGCCAATATATGATAACGTATATGGCAACTGTGCCACAGTTTCTATAAAGCAGTAAAAGACTAAAAAATTATAAATAAAATACATGCAAAAGAAGACTAAAGAAGAAAGAAAAATCATGCGTTAAGCATAGAATATGAAACACTTTCCAACACATCCTAAATGCTTTAACAAAACTTCGTTATTTAGGGAAATAAGGTAAATAACATAACGTTACTTCTTAGATATCCCGTCGACCAATTTCGCCAAATTATATAAATCGCCAAATCAATAGTAATTTTATCTATATTTTACAAACATTTCTTAGGAAACTAAATACAGTTCAGCGTAAAAATGCATAACTCCTTTAAAAACCACCTGCAATTTACTCTCATACTCAATAACCCTTACGAATTCTTTTGTGTAGCCCTGCATATGAACTGTAGTATTTATACACACAGTATAGTATGCATAAATGTAGTGAAACATAAAAGCGCATATCATAATTAAAAATGCATTTCTAGCAATCATTGCTTATGTGCAATACTTCGGAGAAAAGTTTCTTGGCGAGAAAGAAGTTTGCCAACATAAATTCTGGCAACCTATTTACTGCTTCATACTCACAAGCAATTTTTTCCATATGTATACAATTTGGCACAGATGTCATATACGCCCCATATTGGCGCGATTTTTTTCCGACGCCAATTTGGCGAAAACATCAACAGCATAAACAGCATTCGGGTTACCATTACAAGCAAAATAACGACACTTTTGCGCCAGTTAAGTACCCGGTGCGTATATGACATCGGCGTCAAAAAAAAATCGCACCAATATGGGCGTATATGACATCTGTGTCGACAATTTAATATAAAAAAAGCTATGTACCCATTTTTATAAAGAAACAGAAGTAATTTTTGCACAGATGTCATATACGCATGGGGGTTGGCGTGATTTTTCTATGACGCCAATTTGGCAGAAATCTCGCTTTCGAATACCAGTTACTTATATATTTTTCAATTATTTGCTATCATTTTGAAAAGGAAATAACTATAAATAAATAAAAGTTTGAATAATAACTATAGAACAAAGCAGTTTATATAATTAAAAAACAGAAAATAAAAGTAAATAAACAATTTATTAATAAATAAAAAACAATAGCCGGGTTACCATAGCAGGCAAAATAACACCATTTTGGCGCCAGTTAGGTATCCCGGTTCATATCTGAAATCTGTGCCGTAATTTGTATATAAAAAAATTATATATATTTAGAAACGATTTTTTTATGCATATAAGTTGCATATATAAACAAAGATAAAAGTTCATTCGATTTGTTTTCATAGCTGTTTATATATTTTCGCAACATATCTCACTTTCTGATGCCCGAATCGCGCCAAGCTTTTTTTAAAAATGCGCTATAATGGAAAAGTACTTAAATAAATAATTAACAGAAATAACAAATTATACAAACTAAAACTTTTTATTTCGAGATCAAATCATTGTTTTTAATTTCGATTAAAAATACATATATCCTTGGATAACTTCAATTGAAATTAGTTTCACAGCTTATTGTCTCATTCCATAAACCTGAACAAACACAAGTGAGTCATTCATCGTGAAACGTCAAAAATATTAAATCATTGAGGCAATCATTCACATAGTAAGTTCTCCAAGAATCAATGGGCAATATTCTAATGACGTCATAGTAGGTAAAATGGTGGCGGTATCGTTTGTTTAAGGTTTGTAATCACAAAGATTTAATTTTGCAATGTCTCTTAGTTACATACTTAGTTGTCATATTTATGAGCTCAGAACAAAAGCCTATTTTTTCATTATTTAGTTATTGAAGACGGAAAAAATCATAAATGCATGATTTGAAAATTTTAAATAATTTTCTTTCTTAATACTAAAAAATAACATCGGGAAGTAACAGCGGGTTTAAGTTAAATAAGTTTAACTGTTTAATTCTGTTGTAATATTCAAAATAACTGTATTTATTAGATTTCAGTACTCAACATCAGGGCCCGATTAAACTTTGAAGTTAGAGGAATTACAATGTCATTTCAGGACCTTTCTTTTGGAGAAGCTTTTCTAAATTCCATATATTACATGGAAAATCTTCAGTGTTAGAAATATTATTCCTAGGACTGACATAACACGAGAACGGCCTGCAAATTTACACAAGTTTTTGAAAGCTACTTTATATCAGAAATTTTACTAAAAACTGGTTACTTTTTTGTTATAGCGGCCCACACTATTAGGATTATGACAAGTTGCAGCCAATTTCGCTAACGTCGTAACCAAGATTGTGAAGCACACACATATAATACTATATAATACCATTTCATGAAATCGTATACGATAATTTAATAGTTTTTAACCTTACTTCAAGTGTGTTATTTATTTATTTTTAAGGCTCAACAATCTAAATTGTCCAATATATGAATTAAAAAAAATGTAAACAAAGATTGAATAGACATGACCGCAAAAAGCTTCAAATCTGCATAACACTTGGAACCAAATTGTGCAGATTAGTGGTCTTCTACTGTACACAGTTTTTTATAAATGTGTTTCGTTCTTAAAATGTGTTATTTTCATCTATCACTGCGGAACAAGCGAGAAAACTCATACTCTTGCACATGAGTTGTATATATCTTTATATCTAAATTTCCGTCATTTTTGACGGGCTACCTTTCTAGTAATAATAATAAAATGCAACAGCCTAAAAAAACAACGACCACTGAAACAGGGAACTATGATGTTAGCACTCCATAAATTATTAAAACAACAATAATTATAGTGGGGGCTCTTACTATAATGATAGGAAAAAATTATCGATATTGGGTATAGAGATTGAAATCGAATTGCTCTTACGAGCGTTGAAAAAGGCCCGAAGAACTTCAAAAATCTGAAAAAAGAGAAATTTTGTATAAACTATAAAATAAAAGAATCTAATTAAAAAGTAAAAAATCTGAGACACAAGTACATTAGGAGTTATTTTCCTCTATGCGAAACTAAATTTGTAGACCTCTACGTGCGACAGATTTTCCTGCCGATCGCCACATGTACGCACACACACACAAAACCTTTATTTTATTCATATAGATTTTCCCATGAATATAAAAACATTTGAAATACTAAATTAATGAATGAAATTTTTACTACTAACCTGGTGACATAATTTTCTAAGGACAGTTTACTTCTGTCTAATGTACTTATAAACAACAAGCACGTTATTTTGAAACTAATATTCCAGTCCACGAGGGTACAGCAAAAGAGTGTGGGTCACGAGATCACTGTAACTTGTCACTTTTCTCAGAAACATGAACGACATTGGCATTCAAGTCGGTTTCAACTCATCTTCTTTGAAGTAGGGGAAGAATTTAAATAAAATTTAATACATATTTATAAAAACTATGTGTTTTTTCAGCTAGCATATATAAGAGCTTTAACAATAATAAAGCCCTATAAAATCGCAACAATAGTCTGAAAGCGTATTTTAGTGATGACCTCATTAAAAAAAAAAAAAAAGTGTTCATCCGAGTAGGCTGCCACCCCACGCATCATAATTTGAATACAAGGTTGATATCTAAACTCACATTTCCTCCTTTTCTCTTTATAATTTCTTGTTCTTTGTACTAATAAATTTTATAAAGCTTGGTTTACTTTAATTGGAGAGAAAAAAATCTAATTATGAATGAACTAACCTGTCGTTAAAGGTGATTTAACCCGTAACTGTTCTAGCAGTCTCACAGGCTTTTTGCTTTTGTCAATCTTCACGGTTTAACTTGTAATTTTCTGTTTGACTACAGACACTAGTCAAATTTCGTTTCATTTGAATCCCTAGTACTGTCGTTAGAGACTTCTGAGTCGGCGAATTTTGATAATAAAAATCCTGTACAATCGAGGGGGAAAAAATGAACATCCAACTCTGCAGCAAATTATCGTAGAAGAAAGTTAATAGTACCAAACGACTGCACTGTAAAAAAAAAAAAAACGACATTTTTACAGTACAAAGTACTGTTCATCTCGCGCACAAACTCGATCACAGTGAATGTGCTGTATGTTTCTTTGGTTTCCTTACTATATTAACAAGGAAAATACAGTAGTTGCGTAAAATTAACAGTACAATGTGCTGGCAATTTGGACGCCAGCAGTTTGTGCTGTAAAAAAATGCGTCCAAATTGCCAGCACATTGTGCTGTTAATTTTACGCAACTATTGTATTTTTCATGTTAATATAGTAAGGAAACCAAAGAAAGATACAGCACATTTACTGTGATCGAGTTTGTTCTGGCAAATTTACGGTGGTTTTTTTACAGTGTGGAAATAAAGTCTACTTTTAAATGACGTATATAAAATTTGCTGGGCGACCTACATATCAAAACAAACCTAATTTTTTTTTCAGCAGCAATACCGAAGTTTGACACCATAAATAAATTCTACATCCTTCAATTAGCCTAAATACAAATTTTCATGGAATTCGCACGATTAGTTTCAGACAAATTACTTATTTTAAAATGAGCATATTTTAGGGGCTGTATCCAGTTCGGTACTCGATTGTTAAAATAATACAGAATGACTAAGTCACTTCTATTAATTTATTTCTTGCCAATATGACCATTTCACTCACTTAATATGTTTGGAGTATTGCCAGCCCAAATGTTTCAATAAAACATTTTTTTTTAAATAAAATAAAACATTTTTTTTTTTTTTAACTATGATTTTCTGGATATTAGAGACGGCCTCTCAAATCAGCATCTTGACGGGTTTCTTAGCATAATTTGTAAACTACTTGAAAGAAAAATTTGAAATTTTAGGTTCGCATAAAGAAGGACGTAATAAAATAAATCCATCAAAAAAATTGTAAGTGGCAATTCATAATTTTTTCAAATATTAATTTCATAATTCCTAATTCACATTATAAAATTATAAACATTACAAATTCTATGTATTTATGTTTGGATTTTTTACTATTATAACCACACACAAAATTAACACATTAGGGTTATAATTTCAGGAGATATAATAGAAATATGAAAATGTAATTTAACATTAGAAGCTTTAAATTGTGAATGTTTATAATACGAAAACTTATCATCCAAATGACTTGAAATTTCATATCTAGACATAGTTTGAAACGAAGATTTAAAATATTTTGCCAAAATTGGGTGTTTCCATTGAAAAAAAACAAAGCCTGGGCTGGTTTTGATTTATAGATGGCCTCCTAAGCAAATGTTATATACATCACTTAAAAGTAAGCTTTATTTCCGATCGTTTGATACCAGTAACTTTCTTCTACTGTAATTTTTTTCAGAGTTTGTAGAACGTGTTTATACTTTTTTTCCACGACTAAACATAAAGTTTAGTACATAAACAATATCCTATCAGTTAATCTAGCCTTTTATTCACCTTTCGATGAAGCGGTCACAGATATTCCTCGCAGTAGTTATGTAACAATTTCCATAACTGTAGTTAGGGGTTAACAGAAGACATTAATCTTCATACTAAAGGCAACTTTTCTCTCTGACTAAAGACTGTTTTTCGCGGATTTCTCCAAGCTTTTTTTTTATGCTGCTTTTTCAGACACTTTTTTTATTTCCTTGAGTTTGCCTGATTTTCGAGAACGTAAACACCGTGTAAATTGGCTTCAATTTAAAAATAAAAAGTGAAAATTTAATTTGTTTAAAACATGTTTAAGCAAACTTAAGACTCTTAAACCTTCAAAAAATTCAATTTTTGAAAGAAATATACAGGGTGATTCAGCTCGTCGGTGACAAACTTTAAGGATCGATAGAGCACACCTAGACGAACATTTTTGAATAGGGAATGTAGGGTCCCTGACGCGATGGTAAGGCGCTAGGCGCTTTCGAAAATTTGGGTGCCGAAATTCGAAACGTCATAAAAACTAGGGAAATGGTTAGATTTTCTTGCTTGTTGCGTCGAAATGATTCTGTTTGTTTAGACTTTCTTCAGTACCAATTTGATAAGCGTATCTCTTAAAACATGGATAGGGGGCGCTGCAGACTTTGGAGAGCTAGACAACAACTTTAAGCCCGTTATTTTGATAATTTAACACATGCTCGCCAAAGTTTATACTCTAACTTAAAGTTTGAACCCAAAAGTAGAGCCCTGCAAAAAGCGTAAGAGCCGGAATAAAATGTCAAAGTACAGGGTGGTCGAAACTCGAAGGCTCCTAGGAGATAAACAAACAGATTTCTTGACTTATGGCATGCATTTTCATGATTCTGTTTGCTGGGGCTCTCTGAAACTCAGTTGAACGGTACAAAAAGAAACATCGATAGGGGGCGCTTTGGGCAAAAAACATAATTCGTTGACATTTCGGACGCTAACTGGAAACGGGGCGCTACGATCAGTTAGTAATAATGAAAACACATTTTCTACCTCTGCTCAACACTTCTGAATAAATTTAGACCAAAAACATCAATGATACTGGAAATTTATTTACAAAAAATAACACTACAGAAGATGCTCGAAATTTCGACCTTGGGCCATGATGCAGGCTTCGCACCTCCGTCGCATTGAGGAGTGTGTGTTTCCAACAATGCCAGGAGTATCTCTGATCTGCCCTGCAGCTGCCACAATGCGCGCCACAAGTTCTTCAGCACTGCTGACAGGTGTATGGTATACCTCGGCCTTCAGGTAACCCCAAAGGAAGAAATCCAAGCAGGTGAGGTCTGGTGATCGGGCAGGCCAGTGAACTGGACCCCCACGCCCGATCCACCGCTGGCCATACCTTGCGTTTAGATGGAGACGCACGTCGTTCGTGTAATGGGCCGGAGCTCCATCGTGCTGGAACCACATCTGGCGACGCGAACCTTCGGGTACGTGCGCCTCATCCAGAAGCTGCGGCAGCACTTGATCCAGGAAAATCAGGTAATTTCCACCTGTCAGCCGTTCAGGTAACAAATAAGGGCCAATGAGGCAATCCCCCAGAATGCCGGCCCACACATTTACTGAGAAACGCTCCTGGGCTGCTCGGCTTCTGGTTTCATGTGGATTTTCATCACACCACACATGACTGTTGTGGGCGTTCCACATTCCCTCCCGGCTGAAGGTGGACTCGTCCGTAAACAAAATGCTGTTTACAAAACGGGGATCCCTGGATCTCATCGCCAAGTACCATCTTGAGAATTCCACTCGAGGGCCAAAATCCTGCTCTCTGAGCAACTGCACCCGCTGGATGTGGTAGGGGTGCAGATTCCGGGAACGTAAGATGCGCCACGCAGTTGCTTGCGAAATGCCAACATGTCTGGCGATATCTCTCGTGCTAAGACCTGGGTTGTCCTCAACCAGGTTAAGCACAGCCTCTTCGTTGTCGGGGGTGCTCACTGATCGCTCCCGTTCAGGCCTGCCTCCGTCGAAAGATCCCGTTGTGGACAACCTCTGGTGTACTCGAGCGAAGAAGGCATGGCAGGGGATTTGCCTGTTGGGGTAACGCTCGGCGTACAACCGCTGAGCGGCTCGTCCATTACAACCAGCAGCGCCATACGCCAAATGCATGTCAGCCAATTCAGAGTTTGTGTACCGTTCCATCCTACTACCGATCTGCAGACAAGTAACCCGAAGCTTAAGTAGGTACCGCACGTTCAAAAGACGTGTCTGCGCATACAACTACGTCATCTCGCGTTGTCGTCTACGCATTACGTATCTTTTGCATATCGATATGGTACGATATCTTTTGCATAAATCAGCAAAAAGCACCTTATGTAAATTTTATTGCGCGCATTGTGCATGATTGAAACCAGCTATGTTTGTTAAAAAAAACAAACAAACTGCAGTTTTAATAGCTTCTTATGATAAGTAAATTACTCTCTTGTTTTGTTTCTAACTGATCGTAGCGCCCCGTTTCCAGTTAGCGTCCGAAATGTCAACGAATTATGTTTTTTGCCCAAAGCGCCCCCTATCGATGTTTCTTTTTGTACCGTTCAACTGAGTTTCAGAGAGCCCCAGCAAACAGAATCATGAAAATGCATGCCATAAGTCAAGAAATCTGTTTGTTTATCTCCTAGGAGCCTTCGAGTTTCGACCACCCTGTACTTTGACATTTTATTCCGGCTCTTACGCTTTTTGCAGGGCTCTACTTTTGGGTTCAAACTTTAAGTTAGAGTATAAACTTTGGCGAGCATGTGTTAAATTATCAAAATAACGGGCTTAAAGTTGTTGTCTAGCTCTCCAAAGTCTGCAGCGCCCCCTATCCATGTTTTAAGAGATACGCTTATCAAATTGGTACTGAAGAAAGTCTAAACAAACAGAATCATTTCGACGCAACAAGCAAGAAAATCTAACCATTTCCCTAGTTTTTATGACGTTTCGAATTTCGGCACCCAAATTTTCGAAAGCGCCTAGCGCCTTACCATCGCGTCAGGGACCCTACATTCCCTATTCAAAAATGTTCGTCTAGGTGTGCTCTATCGATCCTTAAAGTTTGTCACCGACGAGCTGAATCACCCTGTATATATATATATTATATACTAAAAGCAGGGCTTAAATTTCAGGGCGGGATGGCGGGATTCGCGCCCAAAATTTTGAAATCCCGCCCAAAGAATATCGTGTGTGGGAGGGTTTTTGGATGGGACCCTCCCACCCAAAAAATCTTCCACCATTTTCCTGAAAATTTTGCATTTTGAAATTACGATCAACTCCCGCGAACGCCTTGCGAATTTCCCGATATTTTCGCGCGACCAATTGACACAATTTGCGTTTTTTTTTTTTTTTTTTTTTTTTTTTTTACCGCGAAAGATCGTTGAAATTCACTTATTTTTCACGCGACCAATAGACAAATTTCATTATTTTTTTCTCGAGATCGGTTGACAAGTGTCTGCGACCAATTGGCGAATTTAGGGGGGAGTCTGTTCCAAATTTTCTGAAGATTTAAGGCATTATGTTCCGAAAATTATGAAAATCGGTCATCAGTTCAACAGAAAATATCGCGAATTTCGTCAATCGTTCGAGGAAAAAATCGCCAATTTCGTCACAAAGTATTGCGAATAAAACGGGGATTTTGTCAAACGAACGCGGAAAAGCGTGAATTTCGTCTGATCGCGAAAAAAAAACTCGAAATTCATCAAAGGATCGCAAAAAAAATCGCAAATTACATCAAAGAATTGCAAAAAAACGCAAATTACAGAAAGGATCGCAAAAAATGCAAATTACATCTAAGTATAGCAAAAAAATCGTAAATTTCGGCAAAACAACGCGGAAAAAAACGCGAGTTTCGGCAAATTATCGCGGAAAAATGCAAATTTCGTCAAAAGATCGCGGAAAAAATTCGAATTTAGTCAAAGGGCCGCTGAAGAAAACCGCGAATTTCATCAAAGAATCGCGAAAAAGCGCGAATTTTGTTAAAGGATCGCGGAAAAAACGCGCGTTTCCTCAAAAGATTGCGGGGAAAATGCGAATTTTGTTAAAGGATCGCGGAAAAAAAGCGCGTTTCGTCAAAAGATTGCGGTGAAAATGCGAATTTCGATAAAGGATCGCGGAAAATGCGAATTTCGACAAAGGATCGCGAAAAAAACGCGCATTTCGTCAAAGGATCGCGAAAAAACGAGAATTTCGTCAAAGGATTTTGTTATGTCTGTATTAATACAGACATGACAAAATAAATAATGTAAATTTTTAAATAGCACATAAAATAACAGTGGGTTTTAGATTTTTTTCTCCCTCCCAAGTAGCTCAACTCCCCTCCATTTATAAATGTTGGTAGGGAGACTCCCCTCCAAGAGAAAATTGAATTTCAAGCCCTGTAAAAGTAATCATTTTTGAGCACTTTAAAACAAAATTTATGTTGTTCTTAATAGTTATTAAAAATGGAATATTCTCAAAGGGAGAATTTTAAGTCATTTTTCTCAAAATGTGATTTGGGGCACTGTGCACTAGTTCGTTAAAAACTTCTGAATATTTTTTCATGAAATTTTCAAGATATATAATGTATGGTAGGATTTATAAAGCAAACATAAATTTTCATCTTTTTTTATTGAATTTTTTTTTGCTTTGTGTTATATTTCTTTTAAAAAAAAGTATATAATCAAGATACAGTTGTGTTTTTAAAACATAAAAATACTATAAATAAATAAATTTGTAGGTTTACTGTAAGCACAAGGCTCTCAAGTATAATTAGATACCAAAATTTTTTGTTTTACATGCAGAAATTCTTTTGTAATCATGTGCGCAACCTGTGATTCTAAGTTTCTGCTCGACAAGTTAAAAAAACCCTATCAAACTTAATTTTCCCCATTATGATCTGAAAAAAATATTAAATGAAAAATGAAGAACGTATCTATCATTTGCTTTTAAAAATTGTATTTTGTAATGTTTATTTTTTAAGATACACTGTAAAAAAACCACTGTAAATTCGCCAGCACAACTCGATCACAGTTGAATGTACTGTATCTTTCTTTGGTTTCCTGACTATTTAAACATGAAAAAATACAGTAGTTGCGTAAAATTAACAGTACAATGTACTGGCAATTTTGGACGCATTTGGACCACAGCACAAACTACTGGCGTCCAAATTGCCAGTACATTGTGCTGTTAATTTTACGCAACTACTGTATTTTCCATGTTTAAATAGTCAGGAAACCAAAGAAAGATACAGTACATTCAACTGGGATCGAGTTTGTGCGCGAGATGAACAGTACTTTGTACTGTAAAAATGTCGGTTTTTTTTACAGTGTATGACAGAAATTGCATTTTGTAATGTTTACTTTTTAAGATATAAAGTGACAAAAATTGTCATTTTGCAGTGTTTACTTTTTAAGATATAAAATGACAAAACTGTATTTTGTAATGTTTAAACTTTAAGATAAAAAATAACAAAAAATTCATTTTGTAATGTTTACTTTTCATGATATAAAGTGGCAAAAATTGTAATTTTTTTTTCACCTTTTCGACATTTTATAAGTCCCGAGTCGCCTTAAAATATACGCTTTTTTTTATGCCTACAAATGAGTCCTCGCAACTCTAAGAATGATTACAGTGTTAAAGGCATCGGCATATCTGTCATCTTCATTTAATTATACAACTGGTTATCTCTGTTATCAGATACTAGGAAAAGAATATAAAACCTATTACACTGAAAACTACAACGTAACTAAGACCGTAAAACAACAACAAAAAAAAATATATATATATATATGTATAAACAAATGAACTACGCAACTTTATACAGGTTGAAAAGTAAAAATCCCCAAAACAGATACGATCCACGCAGTATAGCGTGCTATGACACATTGATAATAAATGAAAAATCGCATGGTTTTGTAGAATCGACGCCATTGAATTTGTTTGAATGCATTAACTCTATACCAAACCTCGCACGCATTCTTGTCTAGTTGGATTTATTTCAAAATACCACTACTATCAATAAAATCTAGATTCAGCCTTTTGTAATTTGTATTCCGTTAACCTTCATGACTTCAATAACCCAGGTCCTGAAAACAGGAAAAATGTCGGTAGCCTACGTGAGAGAGTAATTCGATTTGGGAAACAAAATTCATATACGTTCTTCCGTTATAGAATTAGTAAAATAGAAGGTCACTATCAGGTCACTGATAGACTTTCCTTTATTGAATTCCACAATATAATTATTAATTTTTCGATAGGATAAATATAATTGAATGCCATAACGTACCATTCTATACTCTGTTAATTGTTGTGGGTTATGAATAGGATATAAATAAAGATAATTTTATTAAGCAATGCTATATATAATTCGCGTTTCATCTTGATACAAGTAATGAAATCGTATTCTATGAAAGTTACATAATTTGCGTTGTGTAAGGTCTTTAATTGACATAGATTAATTAAAAAGAGTTTTAAAAGAAATTTTATTAGTTCTATTATTATTAAATTTATTATTTTTTTTATTAAATTTATTTAATTCTATTATTAATAATCATTTAAAACCAGGGTTGTATTGGTTTTAACCATGGAAAAAACAGATTTAAACGGGCCTGGTCAATGGCTATATGATTCGCGTTTCATCTTGATAACAGCAATGAAAATTGTATTCTATAAAAGTTTCGTAATTTGCACGGTGTAAGGTTGTTACTTGACTCAGATTAATTAAACAGTTTTGAAAGAAATTTTATTATTTTTATTAGTAGTAAGTTAAATCAATACAGTCAAAACACTGTATTAAAAAACTATTGTCGTGAAGGAAAATTTCACCTTGTTATTAATAAACTTTACAACATACTTATAACTACTTGAAAGGTGACACAAACATATAAAAATATTATTTAATGTTTGTGTCACCTTTTAAATAGTTATAAGTATGTTGTAAAGTTTAGTAAATTAAATCATTTTAAAACAGGATTGCAATGGTTTTAACCATGGAAGCAAGAAAGAAAAATCATGCGTTAAGCATACATTACGAAACACTTTCCAACACTTCCAGAATGCTTTAACAAAACTTCGTTATT
This sequence comes from Maratus speciosus, assembly GCA_963932465.1. Classification (NCBI taxonomy): domain Eukaryota; kingdom Metazoa; phylum Arthropoda; class Arachnida; order Araneae; family Salticidae; genus Maratus; species Maratus speciosus. The sequence goes on along the minus strand of OZ010800.1, from coordinate 360,287,068 downwards.
TAGGGAAATAAGGTAAATAAGATAACTAAGGAAACATTTTATAAAACGCTTAAAGCATCTGAAAAATTGATTTCAGCAGTTACCGTCCATAGCCAAATATGTATTCCAATTCTTTTGATCAACCATGTATTTGATCTGTAGGTTGATATATATATTATATGATGGGAAAATTTAGTTTAGCAAGAAAATGCATAACAGGTTGAAATTCATCTTTCAGGAATTTATACTAATAGATGGAAACATACTTGAATATTTTTGTACAGCCCTGTAGTTTACCTAGTACCTTTATTACACGCCACTATTTGTCTAAAATTTAATTCAAACTAAAACACTCTTAAAAGTGCTGAAATTACATTTCCAGAAATTATCACCCATAGACGGCCATGTATCCAACTCTTTGCGTGGCCCTTATATCCTTTTATCTATATTCAACAAATATTTCTTAGTAAACTAAATTCAGTTCAGCGTAAAAATGCATAACTCCTTTAAAACTCACCTTTAAGCAACTTATGCTCATACTCAGTAACCTTTACGAATTCATTTCTGTAGCCCTGTATATGAACTATAGAATTTATACGCACTTTATAGTATGCATAAATATAGTGAAAAAAGCGCATATCATAACTAAAAATGCATTTCGAACAATCATTACTAATATACAGTAATTCGGATACAATATAGTACCTGAAATCTTTTCAAATACACCGCAAATTCTCCCTATACCATTATGAACAGAATTCTTTTGTGTGACCCTGTAAATGAACAATAACTATTCTTTGCACCGCATATTCAACAGAATGCATATTTTAGTGGACTTCATAAATGAATATCAATTTTACTATGTTTGAAAGAGTGTAACACCATTAAAAATCAGTTGAAACGATTTTTTCCCATTGGCCGTAATGTAACGGAAAATTTTTGACTGTCCCTGTAAATGAACTAAACATGCTACAAACTTCATTTGAAATAGGGAACGTGCTATGGTAGAGGTCACTAACATCCAAAAATATCAGAACGATCCGAGTATATTTACGAGAGTTAGGGCGTGGATAGACGGACAGACAAACCGAAGTCGTAAACACTTTTCAACTTTGTTGGAAAGTGTTAAAAACAGGTTTAAACCGTCTGGTGAAAACTCATTTTGACTGGGAAAAGAAATTTAAATTTATTTTCTTAAATTATAAATTTAGTACAATATTTGGAAGGGTTGGTCAAAATAATATTTAAAAATATTTAATACAGAATTTGGAAGTATTTGCAAATATTTTACGCAAAACTATACTTTAATTTTCATTACTTACAAGGAAGATCCCCATACGCTCATACTCAGAAAAATCTGAAAAAATTACAGCATGTTCGTCTCATGTGGGTGTATATGTTTATTAAAAAAATTCCGGCGAAATCTCGATAGAGTGCCCGTAAAAAAATTATGAACATTTCATTTATTTGGCGATTTATCACCAGTTGGCGACAGAACAACAACAAAAAAAATACGCTTTTATGTCAAATTCTCTGGAAACACGTTTTCCTGCTGAACGTGTAAGTTTAACTTAAATAAATACACTTTTATAACTAAAACTTTGTCATATACATTTATATGTATCTATAAGGGAATTTAAAGATCATTTATACGGTTTAGAACAAAATTTAAATGTTTCAAAATTATATATTCTAAAAACACACTCAAAATATATATTAAACATTTCATTGCTAAAAAGGACGTCAAATGTTAATAAAATACATTAAAAGATCTTAATAATTTGACATCTTTCGATTGAATTTACTCAATCATCATCAGAAAAACAAATAAACACTAAGATGGGAAATGACTAAGATGGAAAATGACAATAAACTATTACAATTTTTTTTTTATTTATTTATTTTTAAATTTCATTTGTAATAGTTTATTGTCATTTTCCATTTTAGTGTTTATTTGTTTTTCTGATGATGATTGAGTAAATTCAATCGAAACATGTCAAATTATTAAGATCTTTTAATGTATCTTATTAACATTTGACGTCCTTTTTAGCAATTAAATGTTTAATATATATTTTGAGTGTGTTTTTAGAATATATATTTTTGAAATATTTTTAATGGACGTATAAGAGAACTTCTGTTTATAATTTAATAAAATATAAATGGACTAAAATTGCTTCAAACTCAAAATTAAGTTCCGATTCTGGTCACAGTCAATTTGACTTCGATATTGTTTGCGTCGGAAACAACAAGAGAATAGTATTTTTGCCATGGAAAAAACAACATATTTAATCTCAAAATGTATAAAGAGATAATTTCACAATCGGACAGTTTTTTTTTTTTTTTTTTTTTTTTTTTTTTTAAGTTACACTTAACAGGACAGTTACACTTATAGCTTTACAGCGGTAGAATTGATATAAAAAAGGCACTGGTCCCAAGGACCAGTAAGCATAAGAACTTACTGGTCCGCAGTAATCATCACTGGCCTGCTACATAAAATCCCATTAAGTTCCTTTAATCCTTTGAGTGCCCTCCCCCCCTTCCTAGAATATAAATCAAACTTCCTTTGAAATTATCCAAAATTTCCATCCTAATAAAATGTAAAATTATAATTTGCTAAAAATTAAACAGTACATAAAGAAAAACTATAAAATTATTAATTAAACATTTCATTTCAGATAATCTATTTCAACTGACTAAGGTTTAATTCAATTTTTTAAAATTAATTTTTTTAGGTTAATTAATTTTTTGGTTGCAGTTTTCTCAAGGACGGGAAAGTTTACGTTTACCTGTCAGAGAGGGAGAAAGTTACTGGTCCTACGGACCATTAAATTTTTCAAATTAGTGGTCCGATTGAATTTTTGGTGGTCTCGGACCAGCGGACCACCAAGGATTTCGAACGCTGGCTTAGTTGGGCAGTAAAACCGAGTAAAATTAAATAATTTCTGCAACACGCAACTAGTATATATTATATAAAAAAAATAACGAACTGTTTCAGCGTGTAAGTTTATATTCATTAAGTACTGCGAATTTAAACACTCATTTAACAAGCAATTTCAAAATGCATTAAAATCACTTTCATTTGGCGAAGGGAAATGTTGCTCGCCAAATCGCGTGCAGCGTTCGTCTTTTCGCGCCAGAAAGCACTTTATTTTTTATAGACTTTCTACTGGAATTCCGCCGCAAAATTTGACTGATCCTTTATTACATACATAAGTAGCACCATTAGCATATTTTTTCAAAATATTCTGAGTTAAGGAGACTTTCCTTGTTTATAACAAGTATTGCTGTATTAAGCTAAGATGATTTCCTGGATTATTCACAGGATAAGGTCAATTTTGGAAAATAATCTTTCTACTGATAAAGCGTTTGAACAACCATTCATCAGGTGTATTAAGAAATCTACAAATTTCGAATCAATTTTTCCAATCTCTCAATATTATTACAATTAACGAATATTCCAGTTTTCTCTCCAGCAAATGTCGTAATCTAATTAGTTACGCTTTAAGAAAAATAAGATTTATGAAATAGATGTTTTTGTTTGAAATTAGATATTACATAAAGTAAAAAAATTCCATCTATATTTAATAACTGAAATGTTAATTATTATTAAATACCAGGGTGTAAAAAAAATCGGATTTTTATTTATTAAAATTAGATTTTTTTTATTTAAATCGGATTTTTATAATTTTTTTTCCTTGCATTAAAATGAGGAATAGCTATCAATAATTTTAGATTTCCAAAACTATTAAACCTCTAATTGCTAAAATAATCTATGTTTTTAAGCTTTAATAAATGATAATTATTAGTTAGTAATTACAGTAAATATAAAAACTGCATTCACTTTCATAAGCTAGTAGTATAAAATAATGTTATATACATTAATATTTTGTAATAATTATATAAAACCATATTAAATACTACTGATATTTACAATTATTAAAATTATGAATAACTGCGTTTAGTATTAAATTAATAACAATTCTTAAATTTAATAATTATTAAACAATTAACTATCTAATTTGGAAAATAAATACATTTTTATGCTTTAATTACTAAAATGGTAATTAATAATTTAGTATTCACTCTAGAAAGAAAAAACAAGCAATGCGCTAGTTTCCAAAAAAGGAACTAGTTCAGTTAAAAAAGGGGCATTATTTCATGAGGAAATACATTAGTAGTATGTTTAGTAATTAAATATAAAAATTAAAAGTATGTAATTTTTTTAATATGATATATAAAGTGACTCTAATTTGTAATGATTTTATGAATTACAAATTGAAAAAGACCAATAACATGATTTAATACTATACTGTTTTTTCTAAAGAAATAAAATTCCATAATTTTTGCAAAGTCTTGGGCACACAGATTTAGAAATACTGTGGTATGGAGAATTTCTTTTCAAGAAATCTCTGGGTCTACCTTCACTATATTAAAAAAACAACAACTAAAAAAAAAAAAAAAAAAAAAAAAAAAAGCAGGGTGCATTTTGCCAATTTTAAAAATAGCAGGGTGCTGCGACATTAAAAAATGTCTTAGAAGGAGCAGTAAGTAAGTTACAGAATTATAATAAAAACAGCAAATAAGTATAATTTCATTAGTTAGTAGCAAAAATAACAAAACAAATAAATATCATTTAAAGCTCACTTTGCACTTGTACTTAGAAAAATTACTGTTAAGAGGCTACTTCAAGCCGAGACTAGTCTTTTTTGCGCCCGGGGCAATTCACAAAAATACTTTTAATTCTAATAGCCAACTTATTTTAAAATTTAAAATATGTAATGAAAAAATACGTAATACTCAATTACGTAATCAACTATGTCAAATATTGATTCATTAAAACCTTGAAAACGAAATCCAAAAAAAGTCACGGGAAGAAACTCGCAAGCTAATGTTAAACCTATAGCAACGTTCTTTTTTAATTTCTCGCTTGCATTTTAATTTTTTTTTAATTTTTTTTTCTGTTTGGGATATTTGAGGTTGATATCTAACCATGTTAATGTCTAATTTTTCAATTTTAGTTGCAGCTTTTATATATATATGTAAAGTTACTTTCACTTTTTGAACCTGTTCCGAAAATGAAAGTAGCCTCATAAAAAAAAAGCAGCCAAAATCGAAATCGTACGAACTAACAATGTCAAAGATCAAACTCAGCTATCTTAAGAAAAAAAAAAATATTAAAAAATATTAAAATGCAAGTGGGAAACTTGAAAAGAACGCTCCCGTATTTAACATTAGCTTGCAAGTTCTTTGCGTGGCTAGTGTAGGTTCTTAAGAACTTAAAAACCAAAATTGATTTGGCTCCCTGTTCATTTTCTGTTCTGGCACCCGGGGCACATGCCCTCTCTGCCCCTCCTCCCTCTAGTTTCGGCCCAGTTTCAGTTAGGTGAAAACACCCGTTCGGTAATGTAATGCAATGGGAGAAATTTTTTAAGATATCTCGTTTTCATTTTCGTACCCCAAGGGCCCTTATAAGTTGGCGCCACTGGTTATAACGTGTTACGAACGACCTATTAAAATTTGTTAAGAGTTTAGCTTCTTTAAAAGAAACAAACTCAAAACATAAACTAAATTTTATCTACTTTAAGACATTGTTATTTAGTTTGAAAATATATTCAAAAATTTCTAATACAAAAACAAAAATAAAAGGCCACTAAAAACAAAAAATATAAGACAGTTATACAACGTGAATATACCAGAGAGTGTTAATCGCATTAAATATTTATTTGTTTCTTTCTTTTCTCAATCCTTCCCATTCTTTATTATTTAATCAGTATAGGTAAACTTTCTACATATCACTGAAAGAAAAACAGCATTATCATTTATCTAACATAAAAAGTTTAACCTTGGAAAAATGCAATAAATCAACATATTTTAAACAAAGGATACAATAATGACTAGCATACAGCTTTGAAAACGTTGTAAAAGCAAAATTTTATTTGCTTGTAAGTAATAAAAATGGCAAAAATCCAATTAAGCTGTTTTTCTGCCGTTAGTTGAAATTATTTTTAATAATGTAGAAAAACAAGGAAATGCAACGTCATATTCAAAATTTACTTTGCTTTTTTTAGTGGCACTCGTTTCTGTTAAGCAACGTCACCAATTTGAGTATCATATACAAAATTTTCTGACAAGAAGGCATAAACTTTGCTAAGCGAAAATCTTTCCTGGGAAAAACATAGAAGCCGATACATCTCCGCGCAATAATTTTCGTGAAAATGTTAAGAGGAAGTAACATCCAGGAAAAAATTGATTATGTTTATATGGTTACCAGAGATTATGTTTATTTGAATAAATGCACAAAATAAACTCTAATCATATCTTAACATGCTTATGAGAGATGTAGAATGACTGTTTTTTATACAATGATGCGACTTTATTGGTAAAAACTGGAACAACTAAATGTGTATCTACAGTAACTGGCGCTGAATATATTTAATAGACACATAAAAATAAATTTAAATCTGATAGTTCGTGTATAAATTATATATTTTTTTATACCTATACACTGTAAAAAACTGTCAGCCAAGACGCCAGTAAAAAACTATTTATTTTTTTTTTTTTAATTCTGAAAACCATTTATTTTATTCCAAAAGCTGTTAAAATAACAGATTTTTGTATTGTGTACTGAGAAATAAACCATTTATTTACTTTATTTTCTCTTGTGGAGAAAATTTGCTTTGCAAAATAAATTTATCAGCCGGAAAATCATGAAAAACTCCATCTAAATATTTTTCAGAACGTTTAAGGTTCAATTATATTTTAAGAATTGACGTTTTGGCTGACAGTTTCTTTTTGTAGGATGAACAGATTATTATTATTATTATTATTATTATTATTATTATTATTAACAGTGATTTATATCATCCGTTATACAGGTTTGCATGTTTCTTATAGAACTTATTTTCCGTGCATTGTAGAGGCCACAGTTTCTCTTATGTAATTTTTATTTTATTTATATATATTTTTATTTTTCAAAAATTTTACTTTGAGAGAGGGATTTAGCTTTGCGGAGTTTATGTGGTCGAAATAGAACATTAATATTTATATTTTGAAACTAGCAGGCTACACCCGCTCCGCTGGTACATTTTCCAAATGATCCTTGATCAAACAACATTATGAATTCGACCTTGTATTTTAAATTAATATGGAAAATCTTTCCGCATTTGCTGAATACTATGCGAACTCTATGTAGCTATTATGTTATCTTATGGGTTAGGCAAAATTCGGGCTATTCAGAAGAAACTCTTTTTACAGTATATATTTAAAGTAGAGGTTGGGAAGAAAATACGGCCGTTATGATAATCAGAAATATTAAAATGTTCTCTAGTCACCACACTACTAAAATGAGAGATAATTACAATGATTGCAGAGAGTGACCACTGAACATTAATTATGTTCGGATTATTCACTTTCGTTTGATAGTTCTTGAACTCCGGGCTTCTCAGCTTGGTGCTATGTGTGGTTCTGGTAGCTTAAATACAATTTATCTCTACGTTGCATTATATTTTGTAATATAAGTCTTCTAGCAGGTCTACTGCAGTTTTCTGTCTTCGGATTACAGCAGAATAAATACGGTAAAAAAATGTAATAAATTGTTTGCACACAAAAAGTCTTTAACTTTCATTAAAAGAAATGTGAATCACATAAAATTGGAATTTAAAAAATGAAGTTTTTGAATAAAATTAAAATAATGCCATTTTCATTGCCATTTTCTTTTTATATATATACCACTTGCAATTATGTAACTGTTAACCTGAAAAAAAAAACCTCAATAACTGATTATGATAGAAAAATAAACCTCTTGTTTTCATCCAATCAAAATCTTCCCAATCTTCCATAATCGGGTGCACAGCTAAATTTTACGGCAGACATTAGAAGTGTTTGCAAACTATATGGTTACAAATTTACCAGAGTTAACACACGTAAAACATACGTAATTATGCGCCAAACTACATTCCATTAAATAAAGTCAAATTGCTGTTGGCTGAATTATAGATCTTTCGCCATAAATACTCTTTGTAAATGACAAATAAAGTCAGTTATACAAAACTTAATAACCTAGCACGTTATAATATAACGAAATAATCTTTTTGATGCACCGAAGACCTTTTTTCATTTCTCTAAAGAGTACAATAACACGGAGAAATAAATACACTTTTTATTTTCAAAATTACATTATTCTTCAGTCTGCTGCCTAAATAAACCTAAAATCGTTAATTTTTTCCTCAGTTTAGCGAATAACATTGTGCGTCAGAAGAACTTGCTTTTCTATTTTCAATTTTATCTGCATTTCAGGTATACTTTTTTTCTTATCTAGGCTAAAATGATAAATCAACAAATATTGTTCCACCAGCCACCATTGGAATTTCAAAATTTTTTTCCAAGTATTTATTTTTTAGTGACTGTAAAATAACTGCAAATAAAAAATATATAATACTAAATCTTCTGTTCTCCGTTTCCTTCATAATGAAAAAACATAAATTTGCTAATCGCTAAGTACAAATTTCATGTAATCTTCTGCAATCGCGATCACTGTCCAGATACTCTTTCAAATATAAAAGAAACATCCAAATAGTTCAGTAAATACACTAATTAACAGGTAACCTGATTACGGAAGATTAATCCAATATCAAAAACCTTTTAAAAAACTGAAAAAGAGATGACGAATTAAAAAGATAATCGAAAATTTATTTCAGTAAGCAATTTTTATTGTAAAATATTTTCTTTTGTGGTATTAATAGCGCAAAATTGCATAAATTTTCTTAAGAATATTCTTTAGTACTTAACATTTGAAACAGTAGACTTTTCTAAAAGGAAAATTGGCGATATATGTAAAAAAAAAAAAAAAAAAAAAAAAAGAGTGGACAATATTCGTTGTTCTGGGTTCGAGGTTATAAAAGTCATAAGTTTGGGGAAAAACAAAATAGCATGTTTCCGTAGTAAAGTACGCGAAAAATATTTTAAATATCTGAAATTAAATTATCTATTATATGTGGGGGGGGGGGGGGGGGCAAACGTTTGCATTAAAATTTAAATATCTGACTCTACTTTTATAATATTAACTGCTATTTATATAATATCGTCATTTTTATAATTACATCTGCTAGTTTTTTCTGTAAGCGATACATAATAATAATAATAATAATAATAAAAATTGTTACTCACATGGAAGGTCTCCTTAAAACGCATACTCAAAATATTTTGAAAAAGGAAATGCGGAACAGATGTTATATATTCCCGCAGCCGCCTTCTTGGATTTTTTTGGCGTGAAAACCCCTTTTTCCGCCAAGTAAATGTCGCCAAGCAGACTATGCGCATGTTAGGCTTAACGGGGCTGCCAGAACATATCACTCGTCAGGGTTGCCTTATCGATAAATGCCAACAAAACATCGCCGAGAAATCCAAGATGGCATCTGCGGGAATATATAACATCTAAGCCGGAAAATGCTAATAAAATGACTCATGTATGTAAAAAAGATCGGTAAAAATATTGCGGTAGAATACCAGTAGAAAATCTGTAAAAAAATATTTTTTCGAGTATTTGGCGCGTAAAGACGAACGCTCCACGCTCTTTGGCGAACCAATACGTTTCCTCGCCAAATGCCAGAGATTGAAATGGATTTATAAATTCCTTGTTAAATAAGTAATTAAATGCCTAATGCTCAATGAATTTAAACTTAAACCGTGGATTAGTTTACTATTTTTGCTGTAAGCTTATATAATATATGCAAATTGCGCGTTATTTGTATTGAGCTATTTAATTTTATACGGTGTCACCGGCTGGATAAATTTTAAGGATATTTTAATTAAGAAAGCTATCATTAAACATTTCGATATTAAGTTGTTGTTTCCATGGCAATAAAACTCTCTTGTTGTCTCTGACACTAACAATATTGAAGTCAAATTGACAATGCTCAGAATCGGACCTTAATTTGAGTTTGAAACACTTTTAATCCATTTAAATTTCGTTGTAAACGGCATACATACGATCGTTAAATTTCATTATTACATATATAAAGGTATATGACAAAACTGCAGTTATAAATATGTATTTATTTAAGTTAAACTTACTTAAACTAACTTCGTATCGAGAGTTGACAAAGTTTTTCTTAAAGAATATTTATCATAATATTATTCAAAATTTTATCGTGTCGCCATCCAGCGCTAAATCGCAAAAAATGAAAATTTCATTATTTTTTTAGGAATGCTAAATAGAGGTTCTGCCGATTTTTTTATGGATATATATATACTTATGAGAAGAATATTCTATAATTTTTTTTCAAATAATTCTGAGCATGCGTTTATGGGGAACTTCCTTGATATCATTTTATCAATTTTTCAGATGCATTTTTCTTAACCTGATGCAAAAGATAAATCGCCAAATATTATTTCAATTGCTTTTATGTTTAAATTAAATATTTTCGTTTTTTAATTTTATCACTCATTAAAATGGATTTCTTTTTTTTTTCTTTTTTAAAGATTTTAAATAAAATTAGTAACAGTTTTTTGTCTTTTATTTTTCTAGGTGTAATAGGCGTTTCAATTTTTTCAACAACAAAAAACTTCGCCAAGAAATAAAATGGCAACCTTATCTTCCAAAATAACAGAACTTTCCGTCATAATTCTATAACTAATCTACGTAGAACGATGTGTTATAGCTTAAAACCTTTCCTGAAACGATACCTATCTAACAGTATAAGTTCCGTCAAAATCCATGCAGTAGAACTCGAAATGTAGATGTTCGGAACGAAATTTCCGTTTGGATTTTATATATACGAGTTGTAACCCGTCGAAATTTGACGAATTAAAATGTTTAAAATGGAACTGTTAGATCGAATTTATAATAAACCTACAAAAATAATTACAATAAAAATTTCAGCTTGCATTGGTTGTCTCTCTTAAAAGAAAGAACGTTTTTAACGTAAAATTACCAAAATATTATTTCCACAAACTTCAACTGCTTAAATTATTGAAAAATTAAACTGTATTAGAATACGTAATCAAGATGAGTAATTATGTTAAAGTTATCGATTGAGGCTCTTATGTTTGTTTTTATGGGATGAAAAATCAGTAAAAAAGATTTCGCTTTGTCACATCATAAAATTTTCCCCATAAAATCTAAACTATACGTTATTTTCACATTTTCAAAATTTACATACGTACCACTCAAATTCACAATTTAAAAGTATTTTAACGCGCAATATATTATTAATGAATGTATTTCCAAACTTAAAGTCATGTTTGTCCGATACAGCTTTTCATGTGAACATTCGCACAAACTTTAAGTTCTAATCCCAGTACCCGCGAAAATTTACCATTCAGAAATTTGCCTTTAGTTGCCACAGTATTAGTCAAATATTTAGTTTTCTCAAAGAAAATGATCGTTTTGTTTTAAATATGACATCATTTTTACTCACTGAATCATTTTGCCTAGCGTCTCAAACTCAGTATCAGCGTAATGTAAAAATATTGAAATATTTTCATCAATCTTTTGATTTATTAAGAAGAATGTGTGTGTTTTTTAATGACTGACGTCATTTTCTGTTCAAAAATCAGAAAAACGTTAGTTTTATTTGTAATGTGAAAATGGCATCAATAAGGATATAATGAATAAAAATAAATAAAACATGACTATTTTCCCTTTACTTTTAATAGAAATGGAGTACTTCAGTTGCCGCATTTTCAAAATTGGCACTAAAAACTATAAAAAAATTAATATCTCAAAAATAAATTGAGATAGAGCTTTTAAACAAATTGCATTTAAAAGTAATTTTTTCCCCCTATACGAAGGCGTAAAAATTGAAACTGTGCGATGTTTAGAAGTTTAAAAATTTGCATTAAAGAAAATTGCAAAACCGAAATTTCATTTCAAATTTCAAAGTGTTGCCATTCGCAGAATGACGTATGCGCTACGCACAGATATGTTTGTCCTTTATAATATAGATAATAGATAAGAAAATTACTACACTGCTGGCCCTCCAAAATGCAACACCATGAAGGGATCAACCAAACAGCGTAAAATTTACACCAAGTATATACCTCGATAGGATACGCAAATAATTACAAATTCAGCGCTCGCGCACATCTTGGACGACTGCAGCGCCCCTTACAATCTGTATATAAGGGGAAGAAAGATTGTCGTTTTGAAGAAGGGAATTGTTTTCTCGTGCAATTTTTTGTGTGTACAGATTCAGTATGCCTTGTAGAAAAACACGAGCACCATTCAAACACGTTTCTGATATCGATCGCGGAAGAATCGTTGCATACAGAGATTGCGGATTATCCTTCCAAGAAATTAGTCATCGTATTGGACGTAGCCAAGCAGCAGTCATGAGGATATGGAATCTGTGGATGCAGGAGGGAGCGACAGACCGACAGGAGTGGTTACAACCGCCTCGTCACACCACTCCACTGGAAGACAGGGATATTGTGCGCATGGCACTGATGGAACGCACTGCCACATCCGAAACCATAACACAACGAATGCCGTCTCTAACACAACAATGGGCGCCCGCACGAACAGTTCGAAGTCGTTTGCAGTACAGTGGATTGTCCGCTAGGCGTCCATTGCTTCGCATACATTTGACATTAAACCACATGCGTTTGCATTTACAATGATCCGCTGAACGGCCGAGATGGACATCCGAATGGCATAGCATTGTGTTTTTGGATGAATCACGCTTCTGCTTGCAGTATTACGATGGTCGAATTAGAGTTTGGAGACACCGTGGCGGGAGGCTACTCAACGGCTGTATTATGCATGATCACACTGGTCCTGCACCCGGTGTTATGGTGTGAGGTGCTATTGGATTCAACTGCCGCACCCCCCTAGTACACATTAAACGTACACTTACCAGAAATGCGCGAGAAAGTAAAAATGGAAGCTAAAAGAATATTCTCGAAAGAAAAAAGCGCGGGAATGGACCATTTAATTTAAGAATACTAAAACAGTAATATTTAAGCTATTAAGACAAGTAAGACATTAAATTAAAGGGAATTTAACAGAGTTAACGATAGAGATTATTTAATAATAAAGATTTACTGAATATAAAGTAGTAATTTAGAATAATATAAGGAAATCGCGGAATTAGATCTAATAATGTAACAAATATATATTACTATATGGGCTTTTAAGGCACGTATATAATATAATCTTTACTTCTAAGACTAAAACAAAGACGTACAGTCGTGGGGGGAAAAAAGTAAACACCCCCTACTAACTCCTCAACAAATTATCGTAGACGAAAGTTACTGGAGCCGAATGATTGGAAATAAAGTCTACTTTTAAAAGATGTATATAAAATTTTCTTAGGGGGCCATCTACATATTAAAACGAATCCAAACTTCATTTTTTTTCAATAGCTATACCCAATTTTAACGAGATATGTCAAATCTTCGGCTCAAACTATGCCTAGACACCAAATTTCAAGTCATTTGAATGATAAGTTTTTGAATTATAAACATTCAAAGTTTAGTGCTTCTAATGTTAAATTACATTTTCATATTTTTAATTATATCTCCTGAAATTATGCTCCTAATGTGCTAATTTTTTTTGTAGCAGTAATACTAATATACCCAAACATAAATACGCTGAATTTGCAATTTTTATAATTTTATGATATGATTTATGAATTATGAAATTAATATTCGAAAAAATTATGAATTGCAACCTACAATTTTTTTTATGGATTTAGATTCAATATGTCCTGTTTTATGGAAATCCGAAATTTCACTTTTTTCTACCAAGTAGTTTTAAAATTATGCTTTAAAAACGGCAACATGATGGTTTAAGGGGCCGTTTATGATAGAAGTGAGTAGATATTTAGAAATTTACTCTGCTGTTCTGTAATCTAACAGGCTTCATTGACTCCTTGAGCCACACTTAAGGTGCCTTGATCAAGAAGGGGGCTCTCTCTCAGTTAACAATCAAGTACGGAACTTCAATTTGGATACAGCCCTTAAAATACGCTCGTTTTAAAATAATTAATTTATCGGAAACTTATGGTACGAATTTCATAAAAAATCGTTTTGGGGCTAATTGAAGGGTGTAGAGTTCATTTATCTGTCAGAATTGTGTACTGCTATTGAAAAAAACAAAGTTATGGTTCGTTTTATTATGTAGATGGCCCCCTAAGCAAATTTTATATACATCATTTAAAAGTAGACTTTATTTCCAATCGTTCGGTACCAGTAACTTTCTTCTACGATAATTTGTTGAGAAGTTAATAGGGGGTGTTTACTTTTTTTTTTTTTTTCCACGACTGTACAATGACTACTGATGCTTTAAATTGGGCGATCATCAGTCCTTCAATTTCAAGATAGATGGCCACATGAAATCCAGGAGAGATGGCCACCTTTAATCAATATTTCAAAATTATACTTAGTGAGGATTTTAATTAAATATAATTAAATTTAAAATAAATATATAACGTTTACGTTTATAAATATATTAATTGATATAATTATTTAAATTTTAATTAATATAAATATTTTAATAATACTAGGGGGCTCTGCCCCCTACGAGCTACGCTCGCCAACCCCCGTTCAGGCACACCAAAATCCAAAAAGCACGCTAATTTGATCGGCTTTAAAAATATTGAATTAAAAAAAAAAAAGTAGCGATCTTTCTGTAAACGGGTTTCCATTCGTTTTCCTTGGATTGGGGATTTTTAAGGCCAAATCTGCTGCTGTTAAGACATACAATGGCTGTTTTCGTATTTAATTAAAAAAATTAGTTAAACATTTGAAGATAAACTAATGTAAAATGAATTAAGCAAACAGTGTCATTGTCTCCCGGTATTTTTTAACAGCGCTATAAGATAGTTCTTTTAAATAATTCATTTTAAATGTATCGTTTCAAATCTGACGTAATTTACACCAAAGTTTTATTTATCTTATTAATATTCACGTGAAAATAATTTTGTTGTTAGAAGGAAATATTATTTGCACTGTCTTCGAATTCACGATAATAGTTGAAAAGATTATCTCAAAATATCTCGCGCAAATATATTTTTCAATTTAAATTGTTTTGCTATATTTTTTGCCATTTTAAATATGACGTAATTACCTCAAATTACAAGTTTTAACGCATAATAATGATTTTTTTTTTATTTTAAGATTTTGTTTCTCTTTTACAATTCAAATGTAAATATGGTTCGGCACAGATGTCATATACGCCCGGTTACGCATATTGGCGCAATGTTTTTCTGGCGCCAATTTCATATACGCAACGGGTACTTAACTGGTGCTAAAGTATCGTTATTTTGCTTGATATGGTAACACGGATGTTGTTGTTTGTGCTATTGATGTTTTCGCCAAATTGGCGTCGGAAAAAAATTGCGCCAATATGGGGCGTATATGACATCTGTGCCTATGGTTCTTATGACGTAATTTTCCTGCTTTTAACATGTAATCTTAATTCTAATTTTAAAGTTTTTTTTTCTGTTTGCAATAGTCACGTGTAAGTATTTTTTTTAATTTGAAGTAAACATTATTGTTTGCGCTGTTTATACAACTGACAACAGTTTAAATTAATGCAATTTTCTAAAATTTGTAAAAAATATCTCTCGAAATGCTGAAAATTTGAATTTAAAATTGAAATAAAACCTCAAAAACTGAATCAAATAAGAAAAATAAATGCAATCTGCACACTGGGAACTTATAACGTATAAAATGATCTAAAAATGATTAAATTCTCATGTATAGTTTTTGCTCCAATAAAACTTTTTCAATGGAACGATTTGTCCAACTTTAGCATTAAATATCTCTTAAAATAATTCTTCGATTTGAAAACTGTCTGCATCAGCGTGTTTAATAAACATTTCTCTATAATACCACAGATTTTCATATTTTTGTATGCAACGGTTTTTTTAATATTAACGATGAAAGGCCATGCTTAAGCATTCAAATTGGATACCGATCTACCCGAAATATCTACGCAGATTTTCATTGGTCCATTTCCAAATCAAAACTTTTTTTTATATATAGAAGGATTAATAATAATATAATCAGACCTAGCAATTTATTTGTTTCAGAAAATACTAAAAAATATTGGAAACTTTCATAATAGAAACTGATAAAGTTGATAAATAAACTAAATTAACGTAATAAACCTACAATTAACGCAAGAAAAAAAAAAAAAAAAAAAAAACAAAAAACATGACACTTCCAGTAGCGAAGAAAACGAAATACATTTAAATTATCAGATTCTACAGATTCCGAGTAAATAGAATTGGATTAGGATCACTGTCTTGATAGTGCAAAACAATATAATATCACATCCAAAAAGAATGTCTCGATACAATGCATAAGTTACCTGAAGTGGTTCCATGAAACGTGTACCTACAACGTGTAATAACAAGACCTTTGCCAAGCATGTGGTAAGATTTTACGAAAAGTGAAGTATTGAAATTATACTACAAATTTTGTTTGTTTGAGTTTTTTCCTTCATTTTCCATCCTATAACTGCATCTTCACAAATTGCTATATGTTTTTCATGATTAACTATATGAAATGTTTTATTATTTTTTTATTATTATTATTTAATTTAACTTTTCCTTTCTTTTATTGGATGGTCATCTCTTCTAGGCTTTAAGGAGAGATCTGCCATTTAAATTTCAATTTTGTTTAACACTTTTCGTTTTCAATATTTAATTATTTTTTGCATAAAATATTATGAGTATATGTATAAGAATTTTAAATATGCATCAATATTTCTTTTATTTGCATTCAAAGAATTTTTATTTCCATCTTTAAAAACTATGGCCATCTATCCTACAGTTACCCTGCATATACATAACCATAATATACAGCGTTCGAAATCCTTGGTGGTCCGCTGGTCCGAGACCACCAAAAATGCAATCGGACAACTAATTTGAAAAATTTAGTGGTCCGCAGGACCTGTAACCTTTCCCCCCGCTCTCTCACAGGTAAACTTTAATTTTCCCGTCCCCTAGAAAACCGCAACCAAACACAAATCACAAAATAATAAATAAAAATTGCATTAAACCTTAGTCAGTTGAAATAAATAATTAGATAAATAAAATATCTAATTAATATTTTTATAGTTTTTCTTTATGCATACTGTTTATTTAATTTTTAGTAAATTATAATTTTACATTTTACTAGGCTGAAAATGTTGGATAACTGTAAAGGAACTTTGGTTTATATTCTAAGAGGGGGGGGGGGGGGGTCACTCAAGGGTTAAAGGGACTTACTAGAATTTTATGTAGCGAACCAGTGACGATGACTGCGGACCAGTAAATTCTTATACTTACTGGTCCTTGGGACCAGTGTCTTTTTTTTATCAATTCTACCGCTGATATAGATAACGTTGTAATTCATCATACACAAAGGAGGGGGGGGGGAGAGAAACCTGTTATGCTAAATTGTCCCAAAATGAAAATATCGAAAAATTTTTGAAATCTATAACCAAATTTCCAAGCCCAAGTTGCTGCAGATTCCACAAATGATGTATGATTTCTTTCTTGCACGAGCTATAATAAGTTTTAAAAAGTGCAAAATTTGGGATACCGTACTTAAAAAACCTCATAATAAATAGATGAATAAATATGTGAACATACAAAATGAGCAGTCTTTAAGTATTTTTATTATACTATGATGACGACCAATAAGACATTCCCTTTTTCCTCGTAACATTATTGGTTCAAGACAGAGGTCTGCACGGGCCCGGCTAGGCCCGAGGCCCGTACCCGGAACGGCGCAATGAAGACGAATTTCCAAACGGGCCGGGCCGGCCGGCAAAAAAAATTAATCGGGCCGGTCGGCCAGATATAAGAATTTAAGCGAAGCAGATAAAATACGAGACATTTACAATGAATATGATTTTCTCGAGAAGTATAAATGTGCGTCACGAGCCGATGCGAGTTTAACAACATCAATACAGAAATGTAACATGTCCATCGTAGAGATCTGCATCGTACAGTTACAAGATGTCTGATTCCGAGTTTAATTTTTTTTCAGTAGACTCGTGCCGGGACGGAACTGGTCTTAATCGATCTCAGGATATGTAGAACAGTCATTGTGTTTTGTAGTATTAATAGTGATAATGAACCTCTCTTAACAGTATCTTTGGAAATATACCTTAAGGTGGTTCTCATATTCACTGCTCAACAATGCGAAGCTTTCAGACACATTTTTTGACAAAATTTTTAACTATAAAGGCATAAAATTGACAGGCCTGCCTATTGAAGGCATTTGGGTTGGGTTGGGTTGGGTTGATTTTTGACGGCCGATTATCTTCACGAGGGATATAGGCCCGGGGGGAGTGCCCTCCGTGGGGGTCTTTCTAAGGGAACCTAATCCGTATTTACGCATTGAAGGCATTTGGAAACGAATAGTTTTTTCCATATTTGATAAATTACTTACAGAGATAACAGAGATTCCTGTCACGTGACTGTACGTTTTTCTCCTTTCCTGCGCTATCGCTTCCGGAAATTCGATTCAAAACGCTAACTTTGACAGTATTTTCAGAAAGATATATTGCTTTTATCTATGAAAAAAATGACATTTACATAGCTTCTTAATAAGAATACCTGCCAATCTTACGCGTTTCCGAAAAGAAAAGAATTCATAAATGTGTCGAAATGTAGCTCCTTTGGATTTGAGAAAATCCTTAAAAATGAGAGAAATATTTTCACAAATATACTTTTTATTATACAGCTTCAAAAGTTATCATGCTTTTAATCCTTTATTCTGAACTGCATTAATCTTTTAATGAATCCTTATTTCCATTTTGAAATGTCTGTAGACACGATGACTAAAACACTGTAAGTAATCGTTAATGTTTGCTATTGTGTGTTTTCTGTTTTGCGAACATCATAGTAATGTAAAATATACTGTAAAATGTTCCCATAAATATGTATGTAAATAAATATTAAAAGAATTTTAATTGTATGTTGAGAAAAAACGGATTTTTTTTTTTTTTTTTTTGTAGAAATTATGTCGGGCCGGGCCTGTTTTCACTGATTTTTGTACGGGTCGGGCCGAGAACTGTAAAAATGCAAACGGGCCCGGTCCCGGCCTGGAAATTCCGGTCCGTTCAGACCTCTAGTTCGAGACTATTCGAAGTTTATTTTTTCGTTCTTTTTTTTACCCGTTTATTCAAAAGTTTATTCACTCTTAATAAAATTCAATAGCTTCTGTATCTAAAATCGCTATAAAAAGTAAAAAAAAAAAACAAGGGTGGGAGAAAAAAGAAGGTTACAGTTAAACCTAGTGCCATTTTAAAACTGGTCAATTAGTACAGACATCACGTTTCCGACTGGAAACAATTCCCACGCACCTTGTCTACAACAGATGGGAATTGGAGATATAACTGGATATAGTCTACCTCCATTATCATTAGTAGTGTGTTTCAGGATGTTGGAACTTGTGAAAATAAAAAGACAGCTACGAGAAATGAAGATTGTCTTGCACGCAATAGTTGTGCTAAGATATTAAATACTTCGTGATTTTTTCATTGCGTCTTAGTGTTAGCTATAAAAGGTAATAGCAATTTAAAAATTATTATAATCGAAAAAGGGATTTATTTTACAGCATTTTATTGAACTAGGGGATCCAACCAAGTCTTCAGCATTTTTTTTTTTTTTTTTTTTTTTTTTTTTTGTAATTGAAAATTCTAATACATTTTTCACAGTTAATATACAGTCGAGCTTCCCTATAACGAAGCCCCTATTTAACAAAGTTTTCTACTTAATGAAATTTTCTGTTGAACCTTGACTTTGAACACCATTAACATGTAAATTAATCTCCATATTATGAAAAATATATTCTATATAACAAAGTTTATTCCACTTTCGTGCAGAGTTGCCGGCTTTTAACCGCTTAAAAAAAGCCGGTTTTTATTTTTAAAAGTTAGTTAATAGCTAATTCATATTAAATTTGGATCAATTAATTTTTAATACACTTATAAGTATTTTCTACTAAAAATATTATAAATTTCTATTAAATTTTGTCAAATAAATATTTCTTTATAACCGCTAGAAGGCAACTGTGAAGGCATTATGTCTGAAATATATATGTAAATATTGAAAATAATATAATTTAGACTCCAAACTGATGTTTTGAAATTCTATATTACATAGCTCCACATATACTACTATACATTTTAAAGATTATATTTAATTAAACAATGACAAAATGTAACAGATATATCCATATGGAGAGATTAAGTTATAAATGCTAAAAGAGAAATTAGAAAGGATATAATATTTGAGGAGAGTTTGGTACATAAGTCTATAAAATGAAGTGAGCAATTAAACAAAAAAAATCTCTAAATAAAATTTCTTGAAATATTTTATTGAAAAGCTTGTTGCTATGCATATTCATGTATATGCTATTCATAATATGGCTTTTAGTGAGAAATGGTGTTTGTATTGTATGTCTCTGTTTGATTTTATGAGAAATAAAATAACACTTGTATATTAATAGTTCTTAAAATTAGTTAAGTAATAAAACATGTAACTAAGTAGCCATTGGCCTCTTTAGTTTTATAAAGCAGTAAAAATGAAAAAAAACTGGGTGTGGTGTGGTGGGGGGGGGGGAGGGGGGCGGATGGCAATATAAATGGCAGATAAAGCAATTGGTATGGCCCTTTTAAAATTTAGTTGACATATTTGCAATTCTGACAACAAATCACTAGCAGCTCCATCTAAGTTTTATTCCAGTATTGATGTCTTCAATATTGAGAAATTGGGTTACTTATTAAATTCTAAGTGAAATAAATGCCATTAAAACTAATTAAAAACACTTTAAAATGTGCAGTTTATAATTACAATGCTTCACTGTATAAAAGCCAATTATGGCCAAAAAAGGCCAATTTTGGCCAAAAAAAAAAAAAAAAAAGCCGGTTAAAACCAATAACAGTCACCGGCGTGGCTTTTTTTAATTTTAGCCGGCTTTTTTGCAACCCTGCTTTCGTGCGTGTACAACATTAAAACCTAGAGGTTGCCGTTGCGGTGTATGTATAAGTTTATTTCATAGATTGTATATGAAAATGAAATTATTTATTTATTTAATCATTTCCATTTAAAAGAAGAAATTTTAAAAGTCTTCGATACAATAAGAAGGAGATTCCAGCTTCACGAAAATGTTACAGATGAATTGTTCAGACACTTACAAAAGTGCGAAAATTTTTATGAACAGTGAATTTTTTTATAAGAAAACTGAACAAAGAAATATTATAAACTTTTTTAAAGTTAAGGATTTGGAATACTGAGAAAAAAAAGAAAAGATACGCTGCACTTCAGTTTTTGTTTACCTCTCTTTATTATGTAATTTTTTAGACATTATTCTAATTAAATTTTCCTCGCGTGTTTACATTGCATAAAAAAGTACTGCCTGAATTAAAATACATTTTAATAATATTTCCATTTTATGAGAATTTTTCATTTTATGCATGTGTAATTTATTATACAAATTTCATGAATTTGAGTTGATTTCTATTTAACGAATTTTCTTCATAACGAAGTGTTTAAGTGTAACGACGAGGCTTCGTTAAATGGAAGTTTCACTGTACAGTCATCCCCGTTTAAACGAATATTGACGGTTCCAGAAATAATATTCAATTAAGCGGGTATTTGAATAAACGGAGAAACATAACTGTAATATTTAATGCGTAATAAAAAAGGCAAAATAACCATCTGCGGTATATTTAATTAACAGCATAATAAATCGTTAATAGAAAACATGAATTAAAATAAATACAAATGCTAATATAAAGTAAAAACGTATTATTTAATGTCAGTACATACATTTATATGGTTTACATCACACTTAATGCAGCTCGTTTGAATTTGGTCAAAACTTTGCTACTTCTAATTTACGTTACTTATACTGCCTTAAAAAAATCGTTTAAAATGATTTGTTTACGTGGAATTTTAAAGGAGTAAATATTGAGTTATTTTTCAAATGAGTGCAAAATATCACAACTACTATCTCGAGTCTCGAAGTGACGGCACATTGCCATTAAAGCTTGATTAACAGCAAGAAGTGATGGTGGGGAGATCAAGGTGGGGAAATCATTTGACCTGTCCATTATACACCTGCCGGCCGAAATCATTGCTGAAAGAACTGAAAATTTGTTTTCAGGATAAAGGAACCGAAAATGACAAAAGGTGGAAAGACATTCCAGCTGAAACGTGCTTTCCGCGTCTATTTACAAACACAGTTGTTATTCGATTAAGCGGGCCGTTAGTAAAAGGTATTTGGCTTAAGCGGGGGAAAATAACATAGAACCATAGGAATAAATTCGGTTCCAGAGGAATCTATTCGAATAAGCGGGATATTCGATTATCAGTGACCCGATTAAATGGGGAGGACTTATATATTTTTAGATTGCAGGCTAACAACAGCAAAAAATTATTTTATATAAATAATATCGAATAGGTATTCAAATAAAATTTTGAAATTTATTAAAAGAGATACTTAGCCAAATGCCAGGAGTCAAATAAATGGCCTGAGATTTTGCTACTTACAGTAGTTTTTTTTTTTATTATTATTCTGATAACTTCAGTGGTTTAAGGGCATAGTTCGGTTAGGTATTTGTTAATTTTCTGTTTTACTTATATTAGAGGCATTCTCACAATCTTGTGACTTTTATGTCCCTGAATAATAATTTTTATTTTAGTAAATTTTCTTGTGTTTTTTTTATTTCATATACTGGGGAACATCCCATTGCATGATTGCATAACAATATTAACGATATAAATAAGTTTTGGATGATGTTGGGGGTCCAAATACCAGGAAAACTCTTATACCGTCCCGTGTCCCTGACGCTGATTTTTAAGTTTGGAGCTATCTGTATAAAATTGTTTCAATAAAAGTAATTCGATGTAATTTTTTTCCAAAACTTGGACAATTGTTTTATATAAATATGTAGCAAAAAATTAACCTGCGCACATTTTTACGGTTGATATTATTTTTTGAACTCTGTCCTTGGTTTTTTTATCCTTACCGTCCCTCTTGCTAAACTTATGCAGAAAATCACTTCAGATGCAGCCACAGAATGTTTTTCAAGTTTTTTCTCATGCAGAAGTATGCTAGAGAAAGAATGTCTAAAATTCTTTGACAGGAAATTTACTGCAAAATTTAAATCAGCATTTAAATATCAATTTCAAGATCGTGGCTTTATTGGTAGTCTTACCGTCCCCAAGGTTTATTCCTGCACTTTTCGAGGTAAATTAATATTTTTATTTTATTTGATCCAATGTAAATAATTGTTTCTAAAAATCAATGAACTACCACTAAATTTAGTTTACTAAATTTAGTGGCTACCACTTAGTCTTAACATGATGCACCTAAAATAGGTGGTAATTTTCCTTACTGTTCCATCCTTACCATCCCTTTTTATCCCATTTTGTCCCTTTTTTCCTATACTGTCCCCTTTTTTTACCTTACCATCCCTTCTTTAATACCCCTTTAAGACAATCGTATACCAAAATTTTGTACTAAAAATACTACATTGTTATTATTTCTTATTTAAATGTTCTGTGGGTACTATGCAAATTCATTATAAGTAAAAATTTAGAAGAAAATAAAATGTTTTAGTGGTAAAATGGTAAGTAAAATTTAACTCGCAAGTTTAACATAAACCTCAGTTAAATAAAAAAATTTTGCTGCTGGCCATTTTTTCTTTATTTTGAATCATTAAGGCATTTGTCTATCAGATTAAAATGTTATTTTAGCAAGTTTAATTTCACCAGATTTTTATTCCGGAAAGTCAAAAGATTTTGAGAATGCCCCATTATTGTATTATTTCATTGAGATTTCCTTTATTATGAAGATGCAGGAAATCTAATAGTATGTAATAAAATGTAATAACGTGTTTCAAGCATATTAGTTTGGGGATTAAATAAATACCAAATCATTACTGTTAGACGGATGTTTGTGTAATAAAATTATCCTTATTACGATAGTATTTTCTGAAGATATATAATAGCTCTCGAAAGAGTTTGAAAAACTATGAATAGACAAAATTGAACTTTATAAAATATCACTTTGAGTTTGCCAAAGGACAGCCAAAGACTGTTCAAGGTAAGGCAGTGAGCTGGGATGTAACTGAATAATGACTGATTGGTGTAAAATTATTAACCGTGTGATCGTCTAGCCCTCTAAGTGTTTGGGGCGTAATATTCCGTTCACCAAGCTCCAGGTTTCACAGCAATACAAGCAATATTTAAGATAATATAATTCTATAGATTTAATGGATTTTAAATACATTGAAGAATGATTAATACTCTCAAGGATTACATTCATATTTGTAATTGAGTTTTTTTATAATGTTGAAAGAATTATATTTTCTTAGCATTTAAAACAAAATGCAAAGAAAACAACATTACAATTTTACCCTTTTGCAAGACGCTCGGAGGGCTAGGCAAGGAATGACGAAACTTTTTAGGAGCGCGTGCCAAAAATTCACAAACAATTTCTATCAGCAATGTAACGTGTCAAAATTTTACATAAAATAATTTTGCAGCGCACAATGTTTATACAAACACTGTTTAGAAAATCATTTCCTTTCATGCAGTAATAATTTATAGTTAAAAAATGTTAAAAATCAAAATGCAATTTCCCTGTATATTGGATTCAACCATTAAATTAATGAAGTTTGAATTCCTAAATAAGATTAATTTGTGCGGTAGTACTTTAACCCTTTATGTACTGAGTTATGAATTCATGATAATTTTATCTTCTAAAGCATTTTTCGAGAATTGTTTAAACTATATTAGAAGATTTACATAATCATTTAATAAATTTTAGAAGGATTTTAAAAGGATTGACGGATTTAGAAGGATTAATTAAATTTGAATTTATAGGCATTATTTCCAATATTTATAACCCCACACCAATCTTTTATTTTAAATATTTTTCTTAGTATTTTGTAGAATTAGGAAATGTACAAATATAATGTTCTTGCAATATAAATATAGAAATATTTCCGAATTGAAAAGTTCCCTCCCCCTACCCAACGCCAAGAAGTTCATATAAAATTCATATATAGCCTTTAGAGATTCATTATAAAATGATGCATACCAAAAACAAGATTTTATTCAGCTAATACGGATAACCGTTATTCTGCATTTAAATTCATACAAAAAGGCAAAGTACATGTCACAAACGCTGCAAAGCATCACAGGAAAAGAAAATTTTCTTGATGTGTCAATTCATGCAAAAATAATTGCACTATTTGTGATACTCAGCCCGTATGGAAAAAAAAATTAATTAAAACAGAAATAAAAAATTAATTTTATCTGTATAGTGATTATCAAATTTAATTTGTTCGCGTGCCTGAGGAATTGTCTTATGTGCCAACTTAGGCACGCGCGCCATAGGTTCGCCAATCCTGCTCGGGATTTTTCTGCATTTTCATAACAGTGCCTATAAATCCCCTGAAATACGTATATATAGTCAGAGTTTGATGCCGTAACATCTTTCATATCCCTACATTCAATAGACACTTTCAGAAATACTTTCTTCCATTCACGGAAATATTCCTGGCAGCACTGCTACCGGAATATACCCGAGAATTGAAGAAATTCAGTTTCTTTTTTCTCTGTCAGAAGAAAGAAAATACACGCATCCCTCGACTTACGTATTATGGGACTTATGTAAATTCGCAGTTACGTAATAATCTCGAAAATTACATTTACGAACACACTAACGCGTTTGATACGCATTTGTATACTTTTGATAATTATTTTATAAATAAAACATGCAGAGAAAAACCACAACCATAATATAGTTTTATATATTAGTGAGAGTTATATTTGTATTGGGATATACAGGCAAATCTTAAAAAAAAAAAACTCAAATCTAATTAAAATGAGACGAAAAATCGGGTTCAACCGTAACAATTATGTCAGTTGAATTCAAACCAGAACGAAAGCTAATTTTAAAGTTTCGATGAAGAGGAAATAGTATATATTTTATTCTAGTTTCACCTATTCGTTTGATGTGTATTGAAAATTGTTTAAATCAATTCATCAGTGCTAAATTTATAAATCTCGCATTCCATTCTATAAGAGGTTTTTATTTGAAAAGTGTTCTTTCAGTTTCCTTTTATATTTTTTCAAAGAAAAAATATAAAAAGTTATATAGTTTATATCCGAGTAAATACTGCTGCATGATGCTTTATTTATAAAATAATACTGTGTAAATAATATATATGTATATTATATTCATAAATAAGATACTTTACTAAATTCTAAATCGTTAAAAATGTTCTTCTTATCGTTAATGTTTATATATATAATATATATATAATAAATATTGCAGTTTCTTACGAAATTTTACCTAATCAATTTACGAATTCGACTTACGTAAAATTGAAGTTACGTAAAACTTTGTGGAACGCATTACTTACGTAAGTCCGGGGGAATGCCTGTATCCGCCAATTGAAGAAATTTCCCTATTTTTTTTCGGTTCTAGGACAGAAAATTTCCGTAATATGAAAAAAGGAGTTTTTAACAAATAATTTTCTTATTCTCCCGTGGATCTCCTTGGCTTTGAAGTTTGAACCTGGGATTTCGCGTTTCGAATCGAGCATCTTAACAACTAGGCCAGCGGCCAGCGAGCGCATGGCAGAGGGTGAGTTTAAAATGAGATATGTGTTTCTTCAAATGGGGGATTGGTAAGGCTAGTTAAATTTCTTCTTCTGAAAGCTCGGAAATTTAAACTTAATTGCAGAGACAGGACATTTTCGTCTCTTATGAAATAATGATCGGTGTTTTAACACTTATAAAATAATAGAAGATAAAAAGTATTGCATTTTAGACACTTTTAATAAGGCATAATTTGATTGTTAGATGTAAAATATGAATATTATATTTTGAATTAAATTCGAGAAGAAATGTTTGCTTTTTTTAATAAAATCTTGATTAATCTTGATTGAAATTTTACTTGATTGAACTATTAGACATTTTTTAAGGGGTCTCAGGAGTCTTACTTTTTACCTGGCGGTGCAATTTAGCTACATGTCACATTTAATTTTTTTTTTCTCAATCTCTATGAAACATAAATGCATAAATTTTTTAATATAGACAACCTAATGTCTCTTTAATTTAAAATAATTTTTTTATATTCTACATTGAAATTTTATTTTTTTATGTTTAATTTTGATAAAAAAACTTTAATTGTTTTTTGATTTGCATGCACTGCTCGCAAGAATGTAGCAAAACTATTAGTTCAAGAGCCCACAAAAATATTCATAATAATGTAAAACTAATGTATCTTGAACGTATGCTTAATTTGCACGCAATTAATTTATTTTATTTCAAATTTAAATTTAAATTATAAAATTTTGGAAAAATTCATTCTTTTATTGAAAAAGTTCATTCTTTTATTGAAAAAATTGCCAATTTTAAATAATCAATGCAATTATAATAGTAAATTTGAAGTATAAATTATACTTTGCTTTAAAATGAAGATATTTACCAAGTTTCATGTAAATTACCTTGTTAGTTTTGAAAAATGTTGCGCGTAAGCATAAAATTTAAGAAACAATTTAAATTTTTTTTATCAAAATTAAATATAACAAAAATAAAATAAAATTTCAATATAGAATATTAAAAAAATTATTTTAAATAGAAGAGATATTGGGTTGTATATATTAAAAATTTTAGGCATTTATGTTTTATAGAGACTGAGAAAAAGAAATTAAATGTGACATGTTGCTAAATTGCACCGCCAGGTAAAAAGTAAGACTCCTGAGACCCCTTAAATGCATTCGTTTAGATGTTTAGAATATATTTTACATGCGAATATATTTTTTAATACTCTAAAAAATAAATTGCGAATAAGTTTAAATGAATGGGAAAATTGTTACTTTATTAAATTCGAAAGCATTATTTTTGTTTGTTTGTTTTTAAATGAATAAAAAAAATTAATTTATTGAATTTTCGGTTTTTCATTTTAAAAATAAATTCGAACTTTAGTATTAACACAGTTAATACGCATGCGTGCAAGGAATAAACGGAATTTCTCCCCATCTTCAGACTTCCGGGAAGAATTAACGGAAAAAGCATGTTTTCTAGGAGTACGGAAATTATTTGTTTAAAAATGACGAATAATTTAGTGTATAAAGACGAATTTTTCTGAAAGTGTATTTTTCAAAGCCTAATTCTGGTAAAAATAGTTTCGTGTGCAGCCATTTTAGTAGGTTTGCTGAAAACAGAAAAACTCAGGCCAGCCATCTATAGGGTTTAAACTATTCTGAAGAAATGAAAGAAATGAATAATTCAGGATGTTTGTGATATAAAACGGCCATATAATCATTTTAATATATTATAATTATTGAAACATGAGAAAACCTTTTATTTCCTTTGCAGTTCAATGTTATAACTATCGTAAAAAGTAGTCTGATAATTTCTGATAAAAAGCTAAAAGTTGCACATTATGGGGAAAATATATATACAATGCGTCTCAAAAGTATATGGCAGATGATTTTTTTTAAATAACAGTTCAAAAAATGCAGCAATAATCACGAAAAAAATAATGAGCGTGTGTGAATCATAACATAAGTTTGTTACAACAAAGGAATACAGTATAAGTTTTACAGAATTTTTGTAAAAAATTCAAAATCGAAATAGGATGTCCAAAAAATATACGGACTTGGAATATTTTGTACTTAAATTCAAGTTTTGGATTCGTCCCTTTGAATTATCTTGAAAATCCTATTCGGCATGCTTCGAACTAGTGTTTGGAGAGTCTAGGGCTATAAAGAGAACCAACTCTGTTGTAGTGTTTGCTTTAAATCCTTGAATAGTTTAAAATTCACGACCATGGGCTTACACCTCTCGTGCAAGTACTCCCAAAAGGTTTTCAATTGGATTCAGGTCTGGACTGACGGTTGACCAACCTATAAAAATCGTTTGATTCTGCTAAACCACGCTGTTTTTGAGTTGGAGGTGTGAATTGATGCATTCTCTTGTTGGAATTTCCAATTTTCCTCCCTAAGATATTTCTAATTAGAAGTAGATTGCTTTTGAGGACAGTTTGATAATCCTCTATGAGTATCTTCGACCATTAAGAAAAGTAATATTCATTGTTCCGTTGAAACAGAACGCGCCACACACCATGATAAAACCCCCTCCTTGTTGTCGACAAATGAACTCACGAGATTCTCGTCGTAGGCCATACCAATAGTATGTCCAGCCATCAGAACCATCCAAATTGAATTTTTTTTTTTCGTCACAGAAGAAAACATTTAACTATTCATCCTTTTATGAGTTTTTTAACACAAAGAACGCGTGCCTTTCTAAGGTGCGATTTCAGCATAGGTGTCCGACACATTCTGCAATATTTATAAAATTTCCTTGGCAGTATGCAATGGTGATCAGTAGATCTCGATATAGGAAACCCTAAAGCCCTCGGAATTTCAAGAAAAACTTTTTTTAGTTTGAAAGGGCTCGAAAAATCTATCTTGTTACTGAGATGGTTTTCTTGGTCGATATGAACGCTTTTCTGCAATTACATTGTCCTCTTTCGATAAAATTTCACAAATTACAGATCTTCTACACTTCATCTGTTTATCAATATCGGAAACTTTTAACATTTTGAACCTTTAAACGCCAAATTTTGGCTATATCAGACGCAGAAAATTGGACATTGCGAGGCATTTTTCAACTATTCGAGAATTGAGGAACGAGCAGGGATTTATATTTCAAAGTGGTTTACATTACGTATACAGAACGCAAAATATGTAAATTGTTTTGATGTTTTGATACGGTAGTAATAATAGCGATTCTTTTCATTGTCCATATATTTTTGAGACAGGTTATGTTGAATTTTATTTTTTTACAAACAGCCTTTGCAATAAACCTGATATTTCTCTATTGTAATAAACTTATAGTGTGATTCCATATGCTAAGTATTTTTTCGTTATTATTGCTTCATTTTTGAGCTGTTATTTCAAAAACTCTTATATCCATATACATTTGAAACGCACTGTATATATTTAAGTTTCATTTAAGAGTATTGATTGTCATAAAAATATAGTTATATATTCCAAGAACTAAAATAGCTTGCGTTATTATTATTATTATTATTATTATTATTATCATTTTACGCAACCATATTGATTGGTAAGGTAATAGCATCCAGTTTCCCATAAATACACACTGTTAAAAATTTGCAGCATTCTGGCAGGTCATTTGACCGTTTTTCCCGAAAACGATTACACGACCGTAAATTAACACTATTCTGACAATATTATTGGCCATTTTGTGGTCAGAATACAGTTAAATTATGGTTATGAAACCGTTTTTTCAAAAAACGGTCGAATGACCTGCCAGAATGCTGCAAACTTTTTAACAGTGCAGCTCAGCAGAATATACCGCAGGTAAATTGAACTCCAATAAACGATGGATAAGTATTGGGTGATTGCAAAAGTTCGTGTCCTATTTAATGCAGAGTGTCCATAATTAAACGATCCTACTTTAAAGTCGTCTACAGACAAAACTGTTGTTCATAAAGTTGTGGAATTTTGTGGAGGACATAATAAAGGCGTGGGAATTTGTTTAAGCAAAAGAAAGAAAAAAAAGTCAAAAATTTCGCCACCAGAGGACGATTTTTAATAAATTACACATTTAGCATTACGATACTTCAGAAATTTTATTTACATGGTGCTTATAATTAAATGACCATATTTTAAAATTGTTTACAGATAAACTATTGTTCAGAATGTTGTGAAATTTTGTGGAGGACATAATAAAGGGATGGGAATTTGTTTAAGCAAAAGAAAGAAAAAATAGTTAAAAATTTGGCCGCCGGAGGACGATTTTTGATAAATTACACATTTAGCATTACGATACTTTAGAAATTTTATTTACAGAGTGCCCATAATTAAATGACCTTATTTTTAAATTGTCTACAGTTGAAACTATTGTTCATAAAGTTGTGAAATTTTGTGGAGGATATAATAAAGGGATGGGAATTTGTTTAAGCGAAAGAAAGAAAAAATAGTTAAAAATTTTGCCGCCAGAGGACGATTTTTAATAAATTACACATTTAGCATTACGATACTTTAGAAATTTTATTTACAGGGTGCCCATAATTAAATGACCTTATTTTAAAATTGTCTACAGTTGAAACTATTGTTCATAAAGTTGTGAAATTTTGTGGAGGATATAATAAAGGGATGGGAATTTGTTTAAGCGAAAGAAAGAAAAAATAGTTAAAAATTTCGCCGCCAGAGGACGATTTTTAATAAATTACACGTTTAGCATTACGATACTTCAGAAATTTTATTTACAGGGTGCCCATAATTAAATGACCTTATTTTAAAATTGTCTACAGTTGAAACTATTGTTCATAAAGTTGTGAAATTTTGTGGAGGATATAATAAAGGGATGGGAATTTGTTTAAGCGAAAGAAAGAAAAAAATAGTTAAAAATTTCGCCGCCAGAGGACGATTTTTAATAAATTACACGTTTAGCATTACGATACTTCAGAAATTTTATTTACAGGGTACCCATAAATAAATGACCTTATTTTTAAATTGTCTACAGTTGAAACTATTGTTCATAAAGTTGCGAAATTTTGTGGAGGACATAATAAAGGGATGGGAATTTGTTTAAGCGAAAGAAAGAAAAAATAGTTAAAAATTTCGCCGCCAGAGCCCGATTTTTAATAAATTACACGTTTAGCATTACGATACTTCAGAAATTTTATTTACAGGGTACCCATAATTAAACGACCCTATTTTAAAATTGTCTACAGTTGAAACTATTGTTCAGAATGTTGTGAAATTTTGTGGAGGACATAATAAAGGTATGGGAATTTGTTTGAGCGAAAAAAAAAAATAGGAGGCCGTTTTTTAACGAATTACACATTTGGCATACATTTACGATAGTTAAACAAGTTTTGTTATAACCAAACACGTTTCGCATTACATTCATCCTTTTCAGATACCGTCTAGAATCGTAAGATAGCATGTTCCACAGCTTACCGCAGTGCGTTCTGGAAATTGCTTGGAACATGTCGTGAAATGCTGTCTTTAGAATAAGGTTAAGTTAATAAATAAAATTTCTAAACTATCGTAATGCTAAATTGTGTAATTTATTAAAAATGTGTAATAGAGTCTTGCACGAGTCCAGTTGAACCCGACACGAAAATTCTGCTTAAAGCCTACCCGAACCCGAACCCAACCAGACAAAAAAAATATTAACAACCCACACGCGTCAACCCGAAACCGAAGAGAAAGGAAATTAGTCCATATTTTAATAGAGAAAAGTAGTCTCAAATTATACCTCTAATATTAATTTTATTTTTTTTGTATAAAAATAAACACATATGCACCCAGTACTATTCACATATATAATTTTTTTATTAAAAAATATTTAGGACTTTCACACTTGAAATGTCAGGCCTGCTAAAACTCGACCAGAAAAAAAATCAAAACTCTACAAGAAACCGACCGGAATGAGTCAAATCTCAACCCGAAATCGACTCGAACCCGAAAAGTTTAAAATCAACCCGACCCGCATCGAAAAAAATAGCGTCAGCTCGATATGACCCGGGTTGTATCGGGTTCGGTTAAAATTGGTTAACCCAACCCGACCCGATGCAGGATTCTAATTCCAGACCAACTGAGATCAATCTACAACCGTGGGAAATTATCCTTCGACACACACACACGTCACTTTCTCTAACACACACACAACACAATCGACTTTCATTAGGAACTGCTGGTCGCTCTTTAATCTTCTATAATTAACATAATTCATTGCACTTGTTAATTATACTGTGAAAAAAGTAATGAAAAGCTAACAAGCAAAACGATTTCCTTTCCCTTTCATTCCTTCTGAACAAATTATCTTTTCTTACTAGCATCACTAGTGAGGGAATACTGTGCCATTAGACAATAGAAAGGCATAACGGTTATGAACTACAGAATGGGCAAACAGGTTTCAGCTGGCCTTGAACACATCGGTGATATAACGGTGATTTTTTTTATCATCATCTTGAGAGAGAATGAAAAAAAAAATGCGCTGTCCACGAGGTGATAGCTGGGAAAATAATCCATTTCCTTTCTCATTGTCGTATCTGTCGCATAAACAATAAATTTTGTTTGGGCAGGTTCAGATTAGAATCCTGCATCAGGTCAGGTTACCCGATTCTAACCGAACCGGACCCGACCCGCGTATCGAGCAGTGGTGTAGTCCTGGAAAATAAAGTAGGGTTACGCTGTTAAAAAAATTTCCAGATTAAATTTGGAATCATATGTGTTAATAGAATTTGTAAATTAATATATATACAAAATTGGTTGTAATTTATACAAATAAAACACAACGTGGAAATATCTATGGCTGGTACTGGAAATCGAGTTGGGTTAGCGTTATTTTTTTTTTTTTCGGTGCTGGCCAGGTTTGGGTCGAGTTGACTTTAAACGTTTCCAATTCGGGTTGAGTTTTGATTCTTTCAGATCGGGTACGGGTTGACTCGACATTTCATAAGAAAGTCCTGAATATTTTTTATGAAAAAGTGTATATTTCAATGTTAATGAGAGTATATGTGTTCATTTTTATGCAAAAAAGTGATATTAGAGATATAATTAGCGATATAATTGTAAACTATACTTTTCCAAAATTGCACTAAAATATGGATATTTTTTTTCACTTTGAGTTTGGATAGGTTACAGGTATAAATATTTCGGGTTCAGGCCGGTTTCGGATTGAAGTGGGTCAGGTTTGGGTCAACTTTCGGGTTGAATTATTACTATTATTATTATTATTACTATTATTATTATTTTCTTTGTCGGGTTCAGGTCGAGATTCGAGTTGACTTTAAGGGGACCGAAAAA
Organism: Maratus speciosus; assembly: GCA_963932465.1. Classification (NCBI taxonomy): domain Eukaryota; kingdom Metazoa; phylum Arthropoda; class Arachnida; order Araneae; family Salticidae; genus Maratus; species Maratus speciosus. Next base: position 360,253,269 of record OZ010800.1, on the reverse strand, counting down.
GCAAAATTCAACCAAAAATCGATTTTTACTTTTTTATATCACTAAATAGTTTAAACTATTTGCTTTCCAACGATGTGTCACACATGTTTATATATATATAAAAATAAATGTTAAAATTATTCATTCTTTCTAAGAGTACTTCACAGCTTAATGGACATTTAAATCTTTAATTGACTTTTTCTCAAAATTTGGATTTTTCATGTTTATGTTCCTTTTTTTCAATATCTATTAAACTTAAGAACTCAGATTTTTATTTAATACGTATATTATGTTATATTGTATACTTTAACACAGGGATTTAATGATTTGTTGAGAATTATTTATTTTAGACAGTGAAATCTTACTAAAAATGCTAATTTAAAAATGACTTTCAATAAATAATTAATAATTAATTTTGAGTTTCACTTAGAAAGAAAATGGCCTGTTAAAATACGTAAATCATGTTATTTTAACTACTGTAAAAAATCCTTCACCATTTTTGAGAAAAAGGTACATAAAGTTGGTGAATTTAACATGGCTTTCCCGGTCCCTTTAAGCAGTATTGTCCTTCCGAAAATTCTAAACCGGTTCTTACAAGACTCTAGTGCAGATTAAAACAGCCAACTTTTGGAAATATCAGTACGAGGTGTCATTATTGTGTGGACCGGATAGAGTAAAACCTCGATAAATCGCCAACTGAATAAGTCGGCATCGACACATCCAATAAATCCTGAAATATTTTCCTGGTCCCTTTTATGTCGCATAGACACTAATGTTAAATAACCTGCTTCATAAATGCAATCGCCCCACCAGTGGCTGAGAGGTTCTGCTCTCGAAGCTGGTAGACGGGAGGTGCTGGGTTCGAACCCAATCGCGCCCGTCGGCCTAATCGTTCGGAGTTTTCGTGGTTTTCTTCGAACCGTGTATTTCCATGCGTTAATACGGATTAGGTTCCCTTAGAAAGACCTCCACGGACGGCACTCCCCCTAGGGCCTATATCCCTCGTGTAGATAATTGGCCGTCAAAAATCAACCCAACCCAACTCACAAATGCAATCCTTATAGAGTAGGTGGGGGTAAAGATACGCACAGGCTGATTTAATATGAAGAAATATTTCTACAATCATGACCGATAGGCGGTAGTTTGGTCTCAAGTGTAGTAATTGTGTATTCAAACCTTGTGAAAAAAGTAGCACTCCGTTCAAAGAAAATGGGGTAAGTTTAAATTTTCGCATTTTGATCTAATTTTTTTTTTTTTTAATTTCACTTTATTGTTTAGCTGACAATACTTTGAATTTTTACAAATCCAAAAATTCAGTGGATAACAGAAGCTCTATAGCTTCTAAATGCCGTATAGTTTACCTCGATCACATATGTTTAAGCTTGTTGGTAGCCGGTTAAGTAAAATACTGCAGAATGGGGTAAAAGTACGCATCCGTCTTGGGACAAAGATACGCACAAATTTAAGATTCAGGGCTTTGTCTTATCGTTTTAGCTAGATGCAAAGCTTTCTACAATTACATTGTGGAAAGTTTTATTTTTTATATTGTATAAAATATAGCTACTTAACTAATATAAGCTAGTTAGCTACCTTTTCCTTTTTTAGTTAAGTTTTTTTCAATATAGAATAGGTATTTATCTACCTACTTTTAAAAATCAATATTCTTGTTTCATAAAATGACAGTAACGTATGAGACAGTCAACCCTTTTATTCATTCTACGATCAAGGGGTCTTTGGGACCGCTCACACTATGCAACAATTTTTGTCATAGTAGTTAGAGGTTAATTTCTATTTGCGATCTCACAGATCGCTGTTTTTTATTTTCTTTTTTTTTTTTTTTTTTCATTATTTAACTTAGCTTTCAGTTTAACTATAAATACTAGTGAAATTTACTGATGCTTTTGCATAACTCATTCGTTTTATTGAAAATGGGGCAAAAAATCACAGTAATGGGCCAAAAATACGCACAAATTAGATTTAAACTTGCAAGTTAATTTTAAACCAATTTCATTAATCTGAGCTGAAACTTTGCTCAGGATATGTAGTTCTGATGACAATGCAATATTATTATAATTTATGGAACGTAGCAATTACGCTTTTTTACTGGGTCACATAAAAGATTAGTTCAAATCTTGCAAGACAATTTTAAACCACTTTCAATTATCTGATTGAGCTGAAACTTCGCCTACATGTGTTTTTCCGATGACAATTCTATTAAATTATAATTTGACGAACGTAGAAATTATGCATTTGTTACAGGGCTACACAAAAGATCGCGGAAAGATTGTTGCTAAACAGCAGAAATTTTAATTAAATTTCAACAAAATTACTATAGGTTATTGAGATACACAATAGCATTTTTTAAATTGGAAACGAAGTGCGTAGTAGTTGTATTTCTTTTACAGGGACACATAAAAATTTCGGATACATTACCGTCTATATGCAGAAATGTTAATTCAAATTGAATAAAATTTATATAGGTTATTTATTCACACAACAGCATTTTTTCAATCGAAAATAAATTTGGTAGCATTTATATGTTTTACAGTGTACTACAAAACATTAAAGTTTTTTTTAATATGATTTTATTAAAAAAATTTATTTTGCAGCATGAGTACACAAATTTCTCGAGCAATTCTGAGTAGACAAAAATACAAAAAAGAAATGAATGTTAAATTACATGCAGGGGGCTGCCCCGGGCTCAACTTTTTAGGAGGCCCCCATGAGAACTCAGGATTTACATTAAAAGGTGCCAAATGATTAAAATTATCCAAAAGTGACCAAAATGCATATATCATACTTGCCAACTTTCCCTTAAACTTCCGTAAAATGTGAGCTAAATTGACCCAGGTTAAACACGTTTCGAACCGGAAATTTTCTAAAGAAATTAATTCAAATAGATTTCATAGAGAAACATGATTTTAAATATATAATGATACATCAAATAAATTTTCTGGTTAGTAACGCAGATAACCTGGGTCAACTTAATCCGCATTTTACGGAAGTTTAGTTGAATGTTGGCAAGTGTGATATATTTTCAAACATTTAGGAAGGGGGTGCGGTCCCCTTTCCCCTCTCTGTTTCCCATACCCTCTCCATCCGTGCAAAAAACAAACTATATCATTTTTAAACTAATGATTAATATTTTATTATAACAACTTAGTATTTTATTGTTTTCAAAAGAAATTCTTTATTAACGTTTTTCTCGTAACGTGGCAAGTAAAACCATTATTTATGACCAATTTGGGAGCATTTTCTTTTCGCCATCTTATAACGTACGTAGATAAGTGAAGTAAAAGTTTGCAAAGTAAAAGGCTCGTATTAACCAATTTATCATTTTTTTTTCTACAATTACCCTACTACTATTTTTTCTGAAAGTTGTGACCATTTTTTGTGACCCTCTGTATACAGATGTGAGCAGTACCGGGTGCAAAATTTATGCATATAATACAATATGCATGAAGATTAGCCACTTCCACATTATTCACCAAAAAAATCTATAGATGGATAGAAGACCCCCCCCCCCCCAGAATTATTCTTGCCCCGGGGTCCCCCATATCCTAAGTCGAGCCCTGCTTACATGTGTGCATTAAATAGTTTTTTACTTTATTGTAAAATAAGTATGTTTAACGCATTATTTGTAATGCATTATACAGGATGCCACTAAAGGCCTTCCCACGCTCTTAAATGCCGAACGGTTGCAGCTGAGTTGCAGATGAGTTGGAGTTGGTAACGGAGTTGAAACGGTTGCAGATGAGACCGCTTCCAGCGCCACCTGATGCAAAACAGCTGAGTTAGTATTCCTATCTCGAAAACGAGATTCATATTCAGAACAAGATTCATTTAGCATTCATGTTCACAAGATGTCGTCATTCACTTTTATCCCATATTTCGAACCGTTTTCGCGATAGGAACGCTAATGCCACCATTTTGTACCAGGTGGCGCTTAAACGGTGTCATCTAGTAGCGCATAGCCTCTTTACTATACCTAGACACACGTTTATGGATATAGATGCAGTCGTTCGGAAGTTAAGAGGGTGGGACGGACTTTAGTGGGCACCCTGTATTTTTATTTTAAGACATTGTTGTTAAATAACCAAATATTTATCACTGAGTATTTTTTTAGTGATGCATTACGAAAAAACAGCAAAAACTTTTTAAACTTCAACGAAATAATTTTGTCTACCTAGATCGTCAAAACGTCCCACTGTGCGGCGTGGCTTTTTTTAATTTTTGCAGCCCTTGTATGAATCTGTATTCTCTGGAAGAAAAGAAAAACGTTGCCTTTATCTGTATAAAGAAAGTTATTCCTGTTTCCAGTCCGGTTATAAAGGGGGGAGTTTTCATTTCTTTTAACTATTGCTAACAAATATTCCGTGAAAATTTCTGACATTTTAATGATGTTGTGAACCTTTTTTTTTCGTGGAACCTTTAAGTTTTTTATCGTCACGCTTTGACGGGTACTATCTACTGTTTTATTATACCATATTAGTACAGGTAAAATAGACCAAAAATTGAGTAATAGGTATATTACAACTGATGACCATTAGTCAAAATTTGGGAAGAACTTCGTTTTTAGACTAGAAATCCGACTAGACTAGACTAGACTCCGATGAGTCCCTAAAAATTAAAGTTGTTTTACCATGTTTTGGGGGACAAAAGGGAGATTTTTAACTCAAAGAGGTGGTAAACTCGGTAAATTTTCAGTTACTCAAGTTGGGTATTGTTTATTATGATTTTTTTAATTATGAATCGAATGACATCTTCCGCATATCAATACGATCATTTGTCGTAAAGTTACGGTAGGTTTACGGCAAGTTATGGCAAGTCGAAAGTTGTGCTTTAATGCAGATAAAATAGGTTTCTACAGGAACGACTGATGGCCATTCACGAAAATTTGGGAAGAACTTCGTTTTGGAATTAGAAATGTCCAACGTGTCTCCGAAAAATAAAAGTTTTTTTTTCGGAGGGGGTGGGGGGTGGTAAAGAGGGCATTTTCACTCTAGGCAAAATTTCAACTTTTAAAAAATAAATAATGTGGGGTATCGTTTATTGTGTATTGTTTAATTCTGAATCAAATAACACCATCCGCAAATCAATACGATGATGATTCCCTACAAAGTTACGGCAGGTTTTGTGAATACAAAGTCATGAATGGGTTTATGAATACAAAATTATGAATACATGGATTTTGACAATTGTGTTGACCTTGAAGAAGACTCAGGTGATCCGGATTTTGATTATTTAATGATTTTGATTATTTATGGTTTGAGATTATTTAATATGAAATAAAGAACAAGTTTTGAACATAAAATGAATGTGGCAATGTGCTCAATAATAAAGTATAATTTTCGATTCTTTATTCACAAAACCTACGTAAGTTTGAAACGAATCATCATATCGGCTTGCGAATGGTGTAATTCGATTCAGAATTAAAACATACACAATAAACGATACACCACGTGACATACTTAAAATTTGAGTTTCCCCCTTCCCTGACTTAAAATTATGTTGGGCTTGCTCCTCCCCCCCTCCCCCCCCCTTACAAAAAAAATGGCAATACAACTTTATTTTGGCGAGACTCTACGGATCTTCATTTCTAGTGCTAAAACAAAGTTCTTCCTAAATTTTCGTGAATGGCCATCAGATGTTCCCGTAAAAACCTATTTTATCTGCAGTAAAGCATAATTTTCGATTTTGTCTTCATAAAACCTACCATAACAAATGATCGTATCAACTGGCGGACGGTATTATTCTATTCAAAGTTTTAAAAAATCATAAGAAACGATAACCCACTTGACTTAGTTAAAATATTTTTGAGTTTTCGCCGCACCCTGAGTTAAAAATTCCTCCCCCCTTTTGTTAAAAAAAAATGGTAAAACAACTTTATTTTGGGGGGACTCATCGGGTCTTCATGTCTAGTGCCAAAACGAAGTCTTTCCAAATTTCGGTGAATGTCCATGAGTTGCCTAAAAACAAAACTATTTTAACTGTCTACATAAAAAAAATCCGATATACACGTTTTTCTTGAATTTGCTTTTGATAAAGACAAAACAGAAGGAAGTACATTTTGAATATTTTCTGGTGAATCATAATGCTTAAAGGTGTTAATAATTTTCGTAAATTTATTTTTATTTGTTTATTTTTATTTTTTCACAAAACGGTGAATTGGATCTCAAAGGGTAAACAAAAGATTAAATTACTGCTGGTTAAAGTGTAACTTTTGATATACCGAATTGAAAAAAATTGCGCACATCAGTTAAGATTCAGCAACTATGCTTTTGAATGTCCTTTCAAATTGTATCATATTCTACACTTTGGAGATGATTTTCCAATTTTCAAGGACTATTTTTTTCTCTTCTCTTGCGATTTCACTGATGATTGGATTTGTTTGTTTGTTGAATTTGTTCATTTACTTATCGATCAATTTTTCAACAGATGCAATAAGGGTCAACACTGATGAACACATTTTATCTGCCAAATTGAAAGAACAAACTTATGCAATAAAAACCCACGAGGATGTAGCTAATATACAACTACTGGAATATTCCATCCAAAACGGAGAATTTTCAACTACGTATGCAGTCACCTCTTCCGAGTTACTTACGATTTCAAAAAGCGTTCTTTATCTTTCGAAACCTCAGAAACAAATATAATTTGCGAGATTTAAAGAAGCATTTATAAAAACAAAGGTTCATTTGTTGTCACTGATTTTCGGAAACGTTTCCTAGTACTTTGTATAGTGTATTAGCCTTTTAACATACAACTACGTGTGAGACACGTGCAGGCCCTGATTACCGAATAGGCACGTGAAGCCCTAGAAAAATGTTGAAGGGGCCCGAAATAGAGAAAACAGGGTGCCCCAACCCAAATCTTATATTGAATTAATTCCATTCCAAAATTTTATCTATTTTCTTTTCAATTAACTCAATGTATATGGATTTAAATAAAATGTTACATAAAAAGTACGTTTCATAGCAAATAACCACATTATCACCATTCTATAGTTTGTCCAACCAACCAAAGCCGTCAATTTATCAAGCAGTATTATCGTTCAACCAATCAAAATCGAGCGGGCAAGCGTAATGCCCACCAGCTTGTTACGCTAGTTGCTAGAGCGTGACGCTTTCCTTGCGATTTGCGAGTAGAGTTTGATAAAGCAGTAATGAAATCTCTCAACTTTTAGATCTGTGAAATATTTGTATGGAAGTGGCTATTCGTCCGACCAATCGGACTTTTAGTAATTTTGGCAAAACGTCCGACCATCGTATGCGCAGGCGCGCCAGCAAATGATAGGATGAAATGGCTTTTTCATAACTCTGCCTTTTAAAATATGATTGTTTATTTATTTTCAATACACATTAAGTGCATTTATGCAAATTAGGACATTTTCTTTTTAGAAGAAAGTTATTTATATTTATAAATATTAATTTAGTAATATTTGTCTTCAATTATTTATTTTTTTAAACGTTATATTTCGTTAAGCAATTAAGTGTACTAAATATTTGTTTCTATATTTATATTATAATGTTATTTATTAATTATATTGTAATATATTATTATTAATTTAATAATTTATTATATTATTATTAATTTAATAATTTATTATGTTATAATTAATTTAATAATTAATTTATTATTATTAATTTTTTATTGTTAATTTAATAATTATTATTTATTACCTAATATTAAAATATTAACAATTATAAATAGTTTGTAATTTTTTTATATTATACAATTAGTTTATTTTATATAAACGCTTGAATATAAATGCTTGAATATTTAATATGTCTTAATTGTTAAATTTATATATATATATATATTTAATAAATTTAAAAACTGTCTAGCATGAGGAAGTCTGACAAAACAAATTGTAGTTTAGATTATTTCATGTTGATATTTTGCATTTTTAATAAATAGCAGGGGAGGTTGGGTCATAGGCATACACGTTCCAAAATCGTGCCCCTCCTTTGATTTCTTTCTGTCGATGTCTATATCTCTCAATATTTCAATTTATATCTTATTATTTTCCAAGATTTAAAAAATCGGGTAGAGGGGGGGGGAGGGGGAAGATGGCTTCATTTCATATTCCATGAAAATGAGCAGTATTACTTAATTTACGTAGTCTTTTTTTTGTTTCAGATTGTACAAATTAATTTTACCCAATGAGTAATTATTTTTTGTTTTACTTTTAAAAAAGGTACTTTTCGGTTAGCCAGGCACCAGTGTTATGTATACATATATATGTGTGTATATATATAGCGCCCGGCTAACCGAAAAGTACCTTAAAAATAATAAAACTGATGATTAAACACAAATTTATAGAATTTTGGGCTTTTATAATCTTACTGAAATTTAAATTCATATAGTTTCTCATTACTTCTAACATACTATTTTGACCACTGAAATTATTGAATTCATGATTCGTCTGAAACTTTATTATGCACTCAAACACATAGACTCAAATCAAAGAACCTTCCACAGAAAGCATTTTATTTTTTGATAATGGATTCTATTTTCAAAAATAATAAGAATAATAAGTAAATGCTTTTGAAAAAAAAAAAAAAAAGTAAAATTTTTAATTTAATACATTTAAATTGATGACCTTTGTAGTAAGATAAATCTATAGCTATACTTGTAAAAGAAATGCACCTAAATAACAATTTAAATAAAATTTTATAAATATATATTTCAAGTGGAGAATCTCCTGTTATTTTGGCATCAATAATTTTTCAATAAATGAAAATAATCACTCCGTCGCTAACAAGACATGCAGATTTAACTTAAAATACATTGAATACATAAAATGAAATAAATGAAAATAAACTTTTGAGATTAAGAAACTTTTTTATGAAACAATAAATTTTTAATAAAGTAATTTAACAAAATAATAAAGTGATAAGTTTTTTCCAATGTTCAAAACTTATTTATTATTAAAGTTATTTTTTAAAAAACTTAGTTTAAAATTTAAAATAACTGTTTTGTATTAAATTATTCAATAATTTATTCATATGAAAAGGAATAGTAGTTTTTTCATAAACAAAACATTCTAAAAGCCAAATGTTGTAACAAAAGACAACTGGGAATGGAAACTTTAAAAGTACAGTAGACTCCATTAAATCGGCATATCATGGGGCCAGAAATTATGCAGATTTTAGAATTTTGAAAATTTCAAGTCACTGTTTTGTTTACTTTTTTAAACACTAATTTGAATGTAATACTGCACTCGAAATTATAATGAATGTAAAGCAAATTAAAGTCATGTAAAGTAAATTATTAAAATATTAAGTAAAAGAATAAAAATTAAGAAATTTTTTAAAATGTATAGAGAAAACGGAGGTCAAATAAATAATGATGCATAACTTATACGCATAAAAATAAAGAGAAATTTTTCTTGAATTATTCAAGGAAATTTGCCTCATAAAAATACAATAATAATTTATTTAAAAACCTATTATAAAAAAGGTTTCTTTCATGTTTACTCAGACAAACCAAAAGAGCTGTATTAACACATAAATACAATTGTTAATTAAGCATGCAATTGCTACTATCAGCGCTCCGCTAACTTCAAATATTTCAGCTGGAAAAGCTGTAAACAAACCTGCACGCATGCGCAAACGATGGTCGGACTTTCTGCCTAAATAGCTAAAAGTCCGATTGATCGGACGAATAGCCACTTCCTATTTGTATTCAAAACCTCTCGTGCTGACTTCAACATGTGCGTTTTATGCATATTTTATTTTTTGTTTTATAGTTAAATTTTCGCAGATTTTTCTTTTGTTTAACTTAATTAATTATTCAGTATGGCTAAAACTAAGCCTCAAGGTCCTTCAGGAAGTAATAAACGAAAAAGAAGAGCGAAAAGACTTGCTTGTAACAAGCGATTAAGCATTGCAATGAACCAATTTATTTTAAGAACAGAAGATAGTGGATGCTATTCAAAAGATTTACCTGATGCAAAAATACCTTCACCTGCAAAAGAAGAGGAAATTGAAATTGAATCCAAATCCGAGCATGAAAAAATTTTGTCATCTTTTCCGGTTCCTGAAGTTGAAATTGAAAATGAATTTGATTCAAATTTCAAAGTCTTAGCTTCTGTTCCTGACGAAGATATTCGAAATAATGACTTTGACTCAAATTTTGAAGTTTTGACTTCTGTTCCTGATCCTGAAGAATACGAACTTCAAGAAAACAAAGCTGAATGTAAAAATCAGTCAACTTTTGCAGAAAATATTTATACAAATTCGGAAGATCACCCTTTTGTTTCTCAAGAAGAAGAACCAGCAGTTCCACCTGAGAAAGAAAGTAAAACAGAAGTTGAGACTACACTGGAAACAGTTCTTGTACAAAATGTTTTTAATTATAATGATCCTGCTTTGTGGCCTCCCGTAACTGATCCTTTTCGGGAATATTTTAATAATATCAAACTTGAACAAAACATAAATTACCTTAGCAACTCCAAAAAAGTAATTGGAAGAATTGAGCGAACATGTTCAAAAAACAACTTTTTCAGATGCAAAAAAAATGGAGAAATAGTTAATAGGGAATGGCTGATTTATTCTCCCAGTGCAAAGGCAGTATTTTGCTATATATGCAAGTTGTATGGTGCCTCAAATGATCAAGCTTTATGTAAAGATGGATTTTCAGATTGGAGAAATATTGTAAAAAGGCTCCAATCGCATGAAAACTAAGATTTTCATCGAAGATGCATGTTTTCTTTCTCATCACGATCAAATTCTGCTACTCGTATTGACAACAGTCTTGTAGAGCAATTCCAAAATGAATGTGAGTACTGGCGGAAAATCTTATTGAGAGTTGTTGCCGTCATAAAATATATATCACAGCGTGGGCTAGCTTGCTTTAGAGATGAAGAAACGTTTGGCTCTGTACATAACGGCAATTTTTGGGGTATATTGGAATTATTACCCTCATTCGACTCATTTTTATCAGATCATATCCGTTCTTATGGTAATAAGGGTAAAGGCAGTGTAAACTATTTATCATCAACAATTGTGACAGAATTTATAGAGATCATGTCAGACAGAGTTCTAAAAGAAATAGTTTTACAAATACAAGAGGCGAAATATTTTGGGCTTATAGTAGATTCCACACCCGATATTAGCCATATTGATCAGCTTGCTATTGTCTTACGTTATGTTAATAAAGGTGAACCAGTTGAGCGATTCTTAAAATTTATCCCAATTCATAGCCATGCTTCTCAACATCTGCAAGAAGTAATTATAAATTTTCTACAAAGTTTGAATATGGAGTTAAAATATTGCCGAGGCCAGTCATTTGATAATGCCAGCAATATGTCTGGTAAGTACTCAGGCCTTCAAGCAAGATTGGAAAGTGATTTTCCCTTAATTCATTATGTTCCGTGTTCGGCACATTCCTTAAATCTTATTGGTACAAGTACTGCAGAATGTTGTCATTCAGCAGTGTCATTTTTTGGAGTTGTTCAAAGTTTGTACAATTTTTTTTCAGCATCAACACACAGATGGGAGTTATTGAATGAAGAGGCATTATTTAATGCAAATAATTTGACTCTAAAGTTATTATCAGGAACCAGATGGTCAGCTAATGCTGATGCAGTGAAAGTTTTGAAAAAAAATATGTATGATTATTTTTAAAGTTTTGGATACTATTTCAAGCAACGAACATGAACAACTAGACATGATGCGAAACGTTTACATTCCAAAATGTCGAAATTTGAGTTCGCATTGATGACAGTTATTTGGGATAGCATTCTGCAAAGAATGAATAATGCTAGTAAAAGCATTCAATCTGAAAATTGTAAAATGTCTGCTATTGTACCATTGTACAATTCCTTGATTAAATTTGTTCATCATGTGCGAAATAATTTTGATGATTGGGAAAAAGAAGCTGAGACTTTAATCGGTAACAAAATTTATACAGAATCTCGGCCAAAGAAAGTTACAAAAAGTAGGATGCTTGATGAAACATCTAGCAAGGGTATTGAACTTTCCAGCAGGGAAAATTTTTTATTTCAAAGTCATTATGTAATATGTGATTCACTTATTAGTGAACTAGAAAAACGAAAGTGTGCATATGTTTCCCTAGAATCAATATTTGGATTTATCTGCAATGAGAATCTGTCAGAGATGTATGTTAAAGAATATGCTAAAAAATTTCAAGAAATTTACTCTGAAGATATAGAAGAAGAATTTCCAGATGAATTTTTGCAGTTTAATGAATTTGTTACAAAGGACTTGACACCCACACAAAAATTGAAACTTATTAAATCGTTAAACATAGAACAGACTTTTCCCAATGTTGAGATAGCATTGAGAATAATGCTCTCTATTCCCATTTCAAACTGCTCAAGTGAACGGTCATTTTCTGTTCTAAAAAGGATAAAAAATCGCATGAGATCATCACTGTCTCAAAATAAACTAAGTGGTTTATCCTTACTTGCGATAGGAAGTGATATAACTGAAAAAATAGACTTATAATGATATAATCGATGAATTTGCTAAACGTAAGTCAAGGAAGAAGCCCATATAATAATAGAATATAGAATATTATAACAAGTAAAACAGTTTTGCTATATAAACTGATTATTTTTAAGTACATGTTAAATTATATAATCAAATATTATATAAGGTACATGTGGCAGTAATGGGACACCCCTCAATGTTTTTGGTTTATAAAAAAAAATAACCAATAAATTTTGCTTTTATTATTTTTTCATAACTTCCCCTTGCATGTTTTATAATATGGGTTATTGTCGAAGCTATTAATCAAACCGATTAGAAAAGGAAAAAAATAATGTTTCAAAATTCTGTTGTTTTTCACTGAAAATCTTAAGGAACATGCTAAGAGCTGGCTGCATTTAGTAAATTTATATATTCTTTATTTTCTTGCAAAATTTGCATGTTTTTGTTTTGCTCACATTAGGAAACATTGAATTTTATATTCTAAAGACCATTTATAAAATGTCATTCATTTTTAAGGTTTTAAGAATTGTGTCGATTACTGCAACGCTTAATTAGTCAATTTCCAGTAATGGACACCCCATGTAATCATTGCTAAAAAGACAATTTGAATGATGTTTATAGTGCATAAAATCTTTTGGCTTAATTGAAAACCTAATTTATCAAATTTAATTTTTAAATTGCACTTATTGGAATGTAATAACACCAACATTTTTATAAATAGCTGCTTTTAATTAATTTCATGTGGTTAGTAAAATTTTCAATATTTTAATCACATTATATATATATTTAACTCTGCCTTCCTTAGTTTATCTATCATACAGGGATGAGAATTTTCCGTCTTTTGGCGGATTTCCGCTTTTTTTGTTATTTCAAGGAATTTCCGCTTTTTTTTTCTCGAAATTCCGCCTTTTTCCCGAAGATTCCGTATTTTTTCTCTTGCAAAATTTTGTTATTTTCCGAAACTTTCACTTTCCTATCGATTCCGCTTGTCTTCCGATTTCGTAAAAACATTCAAAGGTCATGGAAAAACGGCAAATTTCGTCAGAAGATCTCGAATAAACGGCAAATTTCGTCAAAAGATAGCGAAAAAGCGGCAAATTTTGTCAAAAAATCGCGAAAAAGCGGCAAATTTTGTCTAAAGATTGCAAAAAAGCGGTAAATGTCACCAAAAGATCACAAAAAACTACAAATATCGTCAGAAGATCGCGAATAAACGGCAAATTTCGTCCAAAGATCGCGATAAAAAGGCAAATTTCGTCAAAAGATCGCGAAAAAGCGGCAAATTTCGTCAAAAGATCGCAAAAAAGCGGCAAATTTCGTCAAAAGATCGCGAAAATGCAGAAAATTTCGTACTAAAGATCACGAAAAAGCAGAAAATTTCGTCAAAAGATCGCGAAAAAGCAGAAAATTTTGTCAAAAGATAGCGAAAAAAACTACAAATATCATCAGAAGATCGCGAAAAAACGGTAAATTTCGCCAATAGATCGCGAAAAAGCGGCACATTTCGTCAAAAGTTCGCGAAAAAACGGTAAATTTCGCCAATAGATCGCGAAAAAGCGGCACATTTCGTCAAAAGTTCGCGAAAAAACTTCAAATTTCATCAAAAGATCGCGAAAAAGCTGCAAATTTCGTCAAAAGATCGCGAAAAAGAGGCAAATTTCGTCAAAATGACGCGAAAAATACATGTATTTAGTGCTTTTAGTGTATCTCCCCTTCCCCCCCTCTTTTTGTAACCTTTCAGAAAATTTGCTGTGAATTTCAAATTTTTTTGTTGTTGCTCAGAATCACTCCTGATTCAGAATTCACATTAAGCTGGCTGTAGGTCCTGGTCCAATTAGCCCGTGTGACGAAAAATAGCTAACCATTGTGATTTTTCACTAAGTTTTTCATATTTTTTGCTAAAAAATTTATTAAAATTATAACACACAAAAACTCTATTCTTAATTAAATTATTTCATTTTCAGGAGTGGTCATGATTCTGATAAGTCGAGCATTTCATATGACCTACACTCAATGTTTTAAGAGCTGTGTGTAATTTGGGTATTTTCACTCCTGTAATGTAGTATACAGGCTTGTGCGCTTTTCTCCATTTGCCCGGAAATCAGACCCTGGTTTTATTTCTTAAAGTATCTTTCACGGATAAAATGTGGTACAATTTTTTGTTTGCACGTGGTTTCAGTCTTTTTGCTTTTTTGCAATTCTCATCCCTGCTATCAATTAATGAACCCAATCAGGAAACAGAGAATATTGTTTAAGGACATAGGGAAAAGAGGGGCTGATAGGTCTCAATTCCTCCCCATTTAAATAAAAACAAGTTACAGAAGTTGATAAAAATCAATTATTTTTTGTCTTAAACATTTATTGACTCACCTCTGACAAAAAAATTATTGTAATGTTAATGAAATCTGTGGTAGTAATGAAACTAGTAAATCTGCAGATCGGTGACCTCAAATGCCATAATTCTACAGTTTTGTTTTGAAATTATTTTATTTAGTATTTAAAACATTCAACCCGCAGTATCATTTATTTCATATTTGTAATACTAATTACTACAGTAGTTTTGGGCAGTTTAACTATTAAAAATTGTGGGAAATATACGAATCTATACACTAATACTCCAATCTTTTTTTTTTTTTTTTTTTTTTTTTTTTTCATTTATTACCCTCTAAACCCTACTGTCTCAATAATTTAATAACTGAAATTCCCTGACATTTTGTATTTTAAGCTTTTTATTTAAAATAATTCATCTTGTGATAATTACGATAGTTATTTCAAATGGTGAATAATTCTCAAAAATATGTTATTGATTATTGGTATCCTAATTGTTAAGTTTGTTTGAAAATAACTATTTTGTTCAATTAGCATTTTTTTAAATTAAATTCCGATTTAAATACAGCCATTAAAACTTAAAACAATTATATCTATTACTTTTTGTGGAGTGTAAATTACTGAAATTTTAGGTGTTTTGATATATTTTTGTTATTTATAATTAAATTTTGGTTCATATTGGGAAATGAGAGTATGAGAACGGTTAAATGTTGTTTACAGATTAATGTAATATTGAAAAAAAAAACAAATGTAATAATTGAAACTATTAATTCAAAAATATTTTTTAAAGAAATTACCTAAGGTTGTTTATTACTGGCACATCTACCCTATATAATAGGCAGCAAATTGTTAACTTGCAATAGTTATATTCAATGTTAAAACTGGTTTTATTATTAAATTTTCATTAAAAGCAGTTTAAAACAGTTGATTCAAGATTTGCAGAAGTAAATATTTAAAGATTGCAATGTATGAAAAAAGACTTTATTAATCAGAGAAAAATTAAGTTTCTGATTTCACTTATGATTTGTATTATTTCATAGTGTATTATTTAATTTCTTAAAATTATTTTTAAAAACTTATAATAACTTAGTTTTTAACTATTTAGTTTTGATCTAATGGATTACTAGAATTTACTATTTCAAAATGATTCATTGCTCATCATTCAAAAATATTTTAATTAAATGTATAAGGAAAAAGTTTATCATTTATTTTAATAATGAATGAGAAATAATTTACTTTCTTCTTTTATAATTGTTTTAATGTTCCAAATATTCTAGATAATTTCACATTTTTCTATTTTTTAAGTTTGAATTTTCCATTTTATTGAATAATTTCATGAATTACAGCTAATAACTATAAAAAGTTATTTTGAATGGTTCTGTATCAGATTGTGGATATTGTTTCTTATTGCTATGTCAGAGATGTAATAAATTTTTCTCCAAATTAGTTATTAAAAACTTCTGCAATTATTGTATTCCAACGTTTAATTTTTTTTAAAGCAATGAATGAATTTTTATTATGCAAGTAATTATTTAATAAATAAAAGAGTAAAGACACTATTTTTAACTGAGCCAAGAACAGTACAAATTTTTTGTATGAGAGTCAAGAAGAGCACCACTTTGTAAACCTAAGGGCAGGCAGGGTGCAGAAAACTATGCTCCTGAAACTGTCCTGGAGAAACTCTGGAAAAAAATGTAGTAGTCATCTGGTAAAATTTCTAGTTGCAGGTAAAACACATTTGTACTACCTCCCCCCCTCCCCTTACAAACACAAAATACTGTTTAATCAGAGTTTGAAAACACAAAACACCAATATATTGACTGAGGAAGTATAATCACTAATAACTTATTAGTGATAAGTAATAATATATTATGAATTACTTAAACTCTTCAACTCAGTAAGTGAATTAATGAAAGCAATATAACCATATTTCACCAGTTGATACATTTTAGTCACCAGTGGCGATCAGGTGGTTGTTTGCTATGTGAATATGTATGAGTTAAAATGCTGTTTATTCCAAGTTACCTAATTTTGGAAAAAAAAGAATCACTCATTTAGAGAAAGAAAAAAAGCCAGTAAAAAGTAAATTATTATTATTTTACATATTGATTTTGAATATTATTGAATTTGGCACAGCATAAAATATTAATGATTTAAACTATTGCTAAAATTAAGAGGGTTTCAAAATATTGATATTATATGTTGTGCATATACTGAATTCAGCCCCTTTTTTATCCAACTTACAATTTTGTACTAATATTACACAAAATCATTTTTGCATATTTTGATTGAATTCAATTTTTGTGTAAGGAGTTCAATAAATGAAAGCTAAAATCCTAGTGCTAAGTTCACCTTGAGTAAACAATTAAAATTCTAATAAAATTCTTGCAGGTGCATACATATGATATAAAATTATTTAAAATACATTAAAAATATTAAAATGTCTTTGGTAAGATTACACGGCCATCTTCAGTAGTTATTTAAATGTTATTTCTCTTTGCACTTATTCTTTGTATTTTATGATATTTTAATGTATTTTAAATAATTTCATAAATCATATATATGCACCTGCAAGTAATTTTAGTAAATTTTATTAGTTTTTTTTAATGAATTTAATAAAAATGTTGTTTAATGAATTTAATAAAAATGTTGTTTAATGAAATATATGTGAACTCAACTGAGCCACTCTTTGGAATAATATTTATAGCTTTGGTGAGTTTTCGGGTATGTTGAATTCAGAAAACTCTTCTCGAATGAAAGGGGGCCCCCAAACGACACTGGGCTCCCCATAGCTTCAGAGGTTAATTGGGCCCTGGACATATAGTCTTGTATTCGAGCCAAAACCGATTATCACGGGCCTGGCCCGTAGTCCATCGGTCGGGCCAAATGTAAATATTACGGGCATGGCCTCTGGTATAATAATCGAGCGGTTGGTTCTTAAAACGGTTGGTTCTCAAAAAAAATACTTTTCTCAGCTCAGTACAACAAAACTTTCTGACATATTTACGGGATTACTTTTAAACATAAAACCGTAACACTTGTAGCTATGATTATTAAATAAATTTATAATCGAACAGTTTTTTTTTTTTTTTTTCGATAAATGAGTTATTAGGGATGTTTGTCTGATGATGGTAGTTTTTTTACCTTTCTTGTGCTGTATCGTTGAGAAATTCGGTTTAACCCTCTAACACCCATAAGTAAACTTATATATGGCTAATTCCATGAAAACTTGTCATGTCTGTCACACAGCATAAGATCGCTATGCTTGTTTGTTGGCCACCGTTATTTTCGAAAAGTTTGCTTCGCGTTATTCAATTGATGAGATATCTCCGAGAAAGTGAGTCACATTTTTCCGTTCTAAAATACTGGTAGACAAGAAGCATAGCGATTTTCTTAGGTTGTCTTGCATTATTTTCACACAAAAAAGAGTAATAAAAACAATTAAGCAAATTAAAGAAATTTTATTTAAAAGTACGTTATCAAGAAGTAAGTGGCACGCAAATTCAAGATCGTATCACAGCAACAAAAATTAAGCTGACATTTGAAAACCTAAAAATATCAATACGATACTAAGTTAACATTAAAATTTAAGAAAAAAAAAAAGGTGAGACTTACTGCTTTTTTTACATTTTTATCTCCAAAAAGAAGACCAACTCAGTTCCACCCTTGATTGGAAGAGGTACAAAACTTTGGAAGGTTATAGTATTACATCAGAAAATCCGAGAGATATGAGACTTTTTTCTATGATTAGGTTAACCCTTCTAAATCCCACTAAAGGTTTCATGGTACATATTTACTTCAAATTAAGCCTATAGGTCCTTTCAAAGACGCGTCCCCTTGAGGCGAATATAGTCTATGGCGGGTTAAAACGTCAATTTTGACAGCCTTTTCTAGAAAATCTCCTCTCTTTACGGAAAAATGGAAAAAAGAAACTTCGATTATGTAGTTTCTGAATAAGAGCACCTGCCAATTCACGAATGCCAGTTTCCAAACAAAAATGAATTTAGAAATGCGTCAAAAAGCCAGTTTGAATAAGAGAACAGTTCTTAGGAGAAAATATTTGAAAGCGTAATAAGTCAGTTTTGTGATAATAAAAACGAAATTTCAGAGAATGGGTTAAATAATGCGTAATCCTGCTTTTAAATTTCTCCATAAGTTGATATAGGATTTTACAATCAGCAGGTATAGGCCGAAGCGTCTCAGTAAAAATCGAAACGTAATGGCGGCAAACAAATGAATGCTTCAAGTATTTTTATCCTCAAATTACTTAAAGGCACCAGAAATTTGAATAATATTTTGCTTATGATGTAAATGAAGAAAATCTTTTGCTTCTTTTCAAATAAATTTGTCCGTAAATCCTGTTATCATTCAATCACTTCAACATTTCAACAACGTAAGTTCTTTGCTCAGAAAGGGTTAATGTGGGTGGAATTAAAATATCTTCTTCAATACATGTAGTATGTTGAATAAATCTCTATAACTGTTAAGTAACAGAACGATTTATTGAAAGCATATATTACTTTTATCTTCAGGAATATATCTTTGTGAAATCGCTATTCTTTTTAATAGGCCTTGCAAATGCTTTCAAAATATTATAACTATAGATAGATAGATGTTATCATTAATAGAGAAAAATGTATCGTCATTAACATTAGAGCTGCGGAACTGCTATTAAGTCTTGTCTCTGTGAAAAAGGAACTCATCCATACCTAAGCAAAATTTACGGTTAACAGCTTGCATACAATTTAATAGTTTCACATGGTTTGTTGCCAAAAATAAATAAATAAAAGAAAAAAAATGATTCGGGGTAACAGAAAAAGATACGGGATAAACCTGTTCCTTCAATGCACAATCCTTAAGATGGACCGTTTAGTTCTTGAACATCGTGATGAATCAGTTCCGCTGCAGTGAAAACAAAATCGAATCAATAATCGTTGATTATTCTGGCTTTGACTGTGACCAGTAACGATATAGTTTGGATAAAGTAAATGGTTTGATTTGTAGACAACAGAAAGCGTTTAGGGATCTCAAAAAGAAAAGAGTAATACAGGAAAGGGAAAATAATACAGAGAAGGTGCTGTTCATTTAAAGACTGAATGCATTTTAAGTAAAATAATGCTATAAAAAGTGATAAAATATCTTTATTAAGATTGACGATCGTTTCGTCGCACCAACGGCGACATTTTCAAAATCACATAATTTAAAAAACAATAAACATAGTAAACAAAGTTCCGAGACATGATGCATAATGAAAAACATTGCAAACATAAAATTAAATTAAAATTAAATTAACTATTTGTGAGCGTGGATTAATTTTCATATAATTTAACAAAACAATAACATGGTAAACAATGTCACGAGGCAACATGCATAGTGAAAAACATTGCAAAACATAAAATAAAATAAAATTATCTTGGCTATTTGCGAGTGTGGATTAATTTTTACTATTGTTATTAAAATTACATAGCATCTCTTTCCAAATTTTAGGTAAATCAAGGGACACTGAATCATTGCAAATATTCCTGTTGTGTAAAAATATCTCTATTAATTCTCGGATTATAGATGGTAAATAAAATCTTGATGTATAAATTAACTTGCTATTTTTAAAATCGATCTGTAACGGTTCTTCGCTGCATAATCTGGCCAAAGCTGTGGTTCTTCTGTTGTACTTGATGTCTGCTATATGTTCTTTGATTCTGGTTTTAAGTTTTCTACTTGTCATACCCATATAAAACTGCTTTGTTCCATCTTCTTTTGTGAAGGGTATTTCGTATACTCCTGATAACTGGTTTGACTCTATTGGATCTATTTTCTTGCATACTATATTTTTTAATTCCATAGAAGGTTTTGCGACTAGGGAGATATTTAATTTATTGAGTTTATATTTCAAACGTTCGAAGAAACCAGGAAAATATTGTAAAGTGAATAACATGGAATTTTGTGAATTGAAACTTCTTTTCTTTTTATTCTTCAAGCTCTATGGTGCTTTCTATGGTGCTTTCTTTGTATCCATTGTTTCTTGCAATATCATATATTTTATTTATTTCATTATTTAATTGTTCGGGGGTACAAACAGTGAATGCTCTATGAATAGAATGTCTAAATGCAGAAACTTTGTATGAAAAAGGGTGCTTGAGCATTATGAGGGATAATGGATTGACTGGCTATGGGTTTTCTGTAAACAGTGCGTTCTATTCCTTGGTGCGTCTTGATTAGTAATACATCTAAATAAGGTAGCGTACCATTTTGTTCTATTTCCAATGTGAATTTAATTTTAGAATCAAGGCTATTAATCTGGTTTAAAAAGTTATTGAGCAAGGTATCTGCATGTTGCCATATGATGAAAATATCGTCTACGTATCTGATCCATGCATGGGGAGTATAATCTAATTTGTATATATCTATTTCGAGTGGTCGTAATATGAATTCAGCTAATAATCCTGATATAAAAGAACCCATTGGACTCCGTTATTTTGTTTGTATATTTTGTCGTCGAAAGTGAAGTAATTATTATTAACTATAAGATTAAAAGCACTCTTTAGTGTAGTTTTCATATTATCATTAATATTCTCTATGCGGTCAATGCAATTATTTATATTTGTAACGGCTTTTTGGGTATCAATAGATGGTATAAAGAGACTACATCTAGACTAGCTATTAACTAATTCTGAGGTAAATTAATGTGATTCAAACATTGAATGAACTCATACGTTGAATTAATTACATGATCAGAGCTGGGCAAAATATTTTTCAATAAAACTACAAAAGCTTTTTCCATAAAATATGTGGGGCTTGAGCATTTAATTACTATTGGCCTTATTGACATATTTATTTTGTGGTCTTTGAGTCTGCCGACAATTGCTGGGATTACTGCTAACTTATTAATTCTCATTAGAACTTTCATATTATCAGGGCAGCTCCCTTTATTAACCAATTCATTAACTTTTTTGTTAATTATGTTAAGTGGATTCTTCTTAACTTCTTGACAATCCATATTGTTAATACATTCTATCATTTTATTTTTATAGTCATCTGTATTTAATACGGCTAATTTATTAGATTTATCCGTTTGGATTAAAATGATTTCTGGATCAAGTTTAAGCTTTTTCAAAATATTTAATTCATCTTTTGGTATCCTTGTAGGTTGCTTAATTAACTTCTTTTCTGATCGATTTTAAAAATAGCAAGTTAATTTATACATCAAGATTTTATTCACCATCCATAATCCGAGAATCAATAGAGATATTTTTACGCAACAAGAATATTTTCAATGATTCAGTGTCCCTTGATTTACCTAAAATTTGGAAAGAGATGCTATATAATTTTAATAACAATAGTAAAAATTAATCCACACTCGCAAATAGCCAAGGTAATTTTATTTTATTTTATGTTTTGCAATGTTTTTCATTATGCATGTTGTCTCGTGACATTGTTTACCATGTTATTGTTTTGTTAAATTATATGAAAATTAATCCACGCTCACAAATAGCTAATTTAATTTTAATTTAATTTTATGTTTTTCATTATGCATCATGTCTCGTGACATTGTTTACTATGTTTATTGTTTTTTTTTTAATTATGTGAAAATATTTTCTATCATAAATGATTTTGAAAATGTCGCCGTTGGTGCGACGAAACGATCGTCAATCTTAATAAAGATATTTTATCACTTTTTATAGCATTATTTTACTTAATCTGTTTATAAGTGATTTTTATACATGTTTTTACTGAATGCATTGATAAAATTTCAAAGCTAATATACAGGGTGTTCTACACTGTAAATAATACATAAACGTTTCTTAATTTAGAAAAATATAATATAACCACAAACGAAAATATACGATGACCTCTTCCGAGTTACTCGCAATTCCGAAAAGCGTTCTTTATCTTTAGAAACCTCAGAAACTAATGTTGTTTCGAGGTTAAAAAAAAAAACACATATAAAAATAAAGTTTCTCTTGCTGACACTGATTTTCGGAAACGTTTCCGGGTAGCTTTTATGGTGTATTAATCTGTTTCCTCAAACGGGAATATAAATTTTTTTATGTTATTTATTCTCAAGGAAACATTTTCATGTTCAATAAACATGTTTTACAGACAAACATGATAAATTAACAGCACCAAAAATAAAATTAAAATTATTATTATTTTGTTATTCATGTCGGTATAAATTGAATTACGTAGCTGAAAACGTTTAGTTGAAAATTAACCCCGTGCCTGTGACGCCCGAATTCAGTTCGGGCATCACAAATGCGCCAATTCTGAAATGCCCGATCTGGGTTCGGGCAAAAGAAAAACTGTGTTTCAATTCCGTAAAGCTCGAACTCAGTTCGTTCATTGCATAATATGTAATTTACCATTTTCCTAATAGATGGCGATACTTTCTAGCGAAAAGTTCGGCAGTTTCGCGCCATTTTTGTCGGATTTTTGTAATTTTGCAATTCAGAAAAAAATTAAAGAGAAAAAAAATTCCGTTTTTGGAACGTTTTTCTTAAATATATTCCACAGGCAAGAGGTTAATAGTATCTTAAACACCGATATTCCGGGCTGAGAAAGCTTATCAATACTCTATAAAAAATACTCTGAAACCTTTCTGAAAATCAGTGGCAGCAAAAGAAACTTTAAACTATCTTTACCATAATACTATTTCTATTATTTTTTTTACATTATTGAAAAATTAAACGTCATTCTTCTGATCTATTGTTTATCTCAAAATAAAAGTATCGATGACAGGTAATCAAGATAAATAATCAATTAAGGCTCTAATTTTAATTTTAGGGGCTACAAAATAAACAAGCAATGAAAATTAAGTTATTTTGATCGAATAATATTGTTATTTTTTTATGAATGAAAAAATACATTTCAAGTTAAACATGACGTCATTTTCACCGGCTTAAACTTTTCATACGTAATTTTATATTTTTATTCATGTACACATTAAAGGTATTAATAAATATATTTCCAGCAAAAATTAACGTCGTGTTTTCGAGCGGGAACTTTAAACAGCGAACTAATTTTTTCACACCATGGGCACCTTGTGTTTCTAATCTCAGCACCGGCAGAGTAAAACCTCCAGCAATATACGAACGTATTTATGAGCTGCATTCGTAACGAAATATATTTGTTCTATCAATGTAAATGCTCACATCGTTTGAAATATTGTGGCATTTTAATACGCTGAAGCATTTCGCTGCTTACCCAGACCAAGAACATTAAATGCACGGCGGGACGCTTTTCTTGATACAAAAAATAAAAATGAAAAATATATGTGATGAATTGTCACATAATTTTGACTTTTAAACCCCTGAATAATAATTTTTATTTTAGTACATGGTCTTGTTTATATATATTTCTTATATTGGAAAACATTCCATTGCATGACTGTATAACAATATTAACGAGATAAATAAGTTTTGGACGATGTTGGGGGTCCATATATACCACGAAATTCCTTATCATCCCGTGTCCCTGATGCTGATTTTTT
The DNA here is from genome assembly GCA_963932465.1 of Maratus speciosus. Taxonomy (NCBI): domain Eukaryota; kingdom Metazoa; phylum Arthropoda; class Arachnida; order Araneae; family Salticidae; genus Maratus; species Maratus speciosus. The sequence goes on along the minus strand of OZ010800.1, from coordinate 360,229,017 downwards.
AGTTTGGAGCTGTCTATGTAAAATTGTTTCAATAAAAGTAATTCGATGTAATTTTTTTTTCGGAAACTGGGACTATTGTTTTATCTAAATATGTAGCAAAAAATTAACCTGCGCACATTTTTACGGTTGTTATTATTGTTTTAACTCTGTCCCTGGATTTTAGATTCCTTACCGTCCCTCTTGCTAAAATAATACAGAAAATCACTTCAGATGCAGCCACACAATTTTTTTTTCAACTTTTTTCTCATGCAGAAATATGCTAGAGAAAGAATGTCAAAAGTTCTTTGACAGAAAATTTACCGCACAATTTAAATCGGTATTTAAATATCGATTTCAAACATTTTAGCTTTATTGGTAGCCTTACCGTCCCCAAGGTTTATTGCTGCACTTTTTGAGGTAAATTAAACTTTTTTATTATTTAATCCATTGTAAATAACTGTTGCTAAAAATCAATGAACATTGTGGCTATCACTTAGCCGTAACATGATTTACCAAAAAATATTTTGTAATTTTCCTTACCGTCCCTTTTTGGCGATGTTATACCAAAATTTTGTACTAAAAATACTACATTGTTATTATTTCTTATTTTAAATTTTAATTTCTTGTTCATATGGGCACTATGCAAATTCATCATAAGTAAAAATTTAGAAGAAAACAAAAAGTTAGAGAGGTAAAATGTCAAGGGGATGGTAAGGAAAATTAAACACGAAAGTTTAACTTAAACCTCAGTTAAATAAGAAAAGATCGACACTGTTGACCATTTTTACCTTATTTTGTATCACTAAGGCATTCGCCTATAAGTTTAAAATGTTATTTTATTAAGTTTAATTTCACCAGATTTTTATTCCTGAAAGTTAAAATTTTGTGAGAATGCCTCATACAATCAGGACTGGCTGATTTTAAAATTCAATAACTTCCAAACGGTGACAGATATTAAAAAAATTCTTGCAGGAGGGTTATGCATAAAGTCAAAAGTTTTTTTTACAGTGATTTTCGATTTTAGTTCTAATTACAAACAATAGATGGCGCTGCGATCAATAGAGGCTAAATTCAGGCTCGATTTTTGGTACTTCGTGGCCCGGATAATACATTTCCATCTCCTTTTTCTGCATGGAACAACAGAAAGGACCAAAATCGAGCCTGTATTTAGCGACTATTGCTTACAGCGCCATCTATTGTTTGCAATTCGAACTAAAATCGAAAATCACTGTAATAAAACTTTTGACTTTATGCATAACCCTCCTGCAAGAATTTTTTTTAATATCTGTCACCGTTTGGAAGTTATTGAATTTTAAAATCAGTCAGTCCTTTTTGGGACACCCGGTATATACATATATAATCACCTCAAAGTATTTTTTCTCTGACTTTTCATTAATCCAATATAAGTTTAATGTCGTAGATCTCAAACTTATCAGTGGGATGCAAAATTGTTGAAATGATTTTAGCACAACTGCATTAAAATCTAACAATTTTATGAAAGTAAACGCATATTTTCTATAAAACATGACGTCATTTTCACTAAGAGAAGCATGCCGATTTTCGATGATTAAAATCCTTTGTAGTGCAGGGGGATCCTATTGAAGGGAGCTTTTGGCCTAATCTTCGTATTAAAGGATTGAAAATACAACGTAAATTATGTCATTTAGATTTAATCGTGATAAATGTTGCATTTTTCTGAATGAAAATGCCCGTTTTCAGTTGAATATATTTTTTTTTTAAATGCATTATTTTCACTGATAAAAGCATTTTCTTTATTTAAAGATTGGGCCTTGAGATGGTCGGAGAAAAAAATTCTGAAAATCATGTCATTTTCACGCAATTACAGGAAAATATTGCAATTTCATCTGTTTAAATGGATGCTTAACTTTTTGGGGGGCAAGGTACTTCTAGTCGTAAAATGATGAAATAAGTTAATGACACCTGAATTTATAAACAAATTTATTTCAAAATAAGAAAACGCTTTTGTTCACGTACTTAACATAGGAAAACTTTGCATTCCAATATTCTGGTGCCAATGTGGCATTTCTGATTAATAATTAAGTGGTCCAAAAATGAACCATCGCACTTGGAGGGGTTAAAAAAATAAAAGGGAAACAAAGATATAATTTCACTTTTAGGGCTCTTGAACTCCTTGGTTTTAAATACCGTGTATTCAAAATACAAATATATTTCATTTTTTATTGTAATGAAAAAAGTGACATCAATAAAGATATTTTAATTTGCCATCACTTTAAAGAAATTTCATTACATACTTTCCGTGTTAAATATATATATATATGTATCAAAATGGAAATAATTTTAAAAATAACTAGTGTTGGTTCTTCTTTAAATGAACAATTTATAGTTTAAAAAAGAACATTTAAAATTGGTTCAGTAAAAAGCCAGGGTAGACAACGAAAAAAAAAAAAAACTGGCTTTTATTTTAAACTAGGGACTCTGTTAGCGACTGCCCCCTGCCAGCTACGCCTGCCAAATTCCCGTTCAGGCTTCACAGCCTCTAAAAAGGTATTAATGTGCCCTGTTTAAAAAATGATGCCAGTTCACGGAAGATTTAATGAATATTATCACTATAACGTCGGCTATTTTCTGTAATCGGATTGCCATGCTTTTCCATTTTAATGGGGTATTTTTCGGTTTCCATGGCCTCATCCATCGCTGTCGTAACAACTGATGGCTGTTATCGCGATTGACAAGCAAGATCAATTACACATTTGAAAATCACCTTGTATAAAATGGTTAGGTTAAAAATGTCGTTATCTTTCTGACTTTTATAACTACGGTATGGACAATATCCTTCCTTTAGTCCGAGGTTTAGAAGCTCCGTTTGCTTGAGAATAGCTTTCAGAACCACGGTATTGAAAAGCATTGTGTTTTGAAGCTTTTAAGCTTATATTTTATGTTTTGATCGAGTTTTAGATATTTCAGGAACATGTATAGCTTATTCGTGAAATCTTTTCTTTATTTTAATACACCATCATGCATATTACACAATGTATATTGTTTATATTAACAAATAAAAATATCCGAATTTTCTAAAATGTATTTAGCGAATAGTAATTCGTAGAAAATAAAACGAAAGTATTTTGCGCATATATTTACTTGTATTTATGCTTACGTCAAGCTATGTAATATATAAACAAATTTGCTGGTCGCACTACTTTTATACCATATGATGTCACTTAAAAATTCTCCGGAATGAACATCGTTTTAAATGTACCGTTTTAATACAATATGACGTAATTTTCACAATTAAATGCATTTCTGTAATAGTTTATTTATTTTAAAGTTTTTTTCTCTTTTAAGATTCACGCGTTCATTATATAGCATTCATTCATATTTCATTATACATTATTTAATTTAAAAGCATTTGGGAATATTATAATGAGCTTTCTAAATATGACCTTATTTATTTATTTAACTGAATAATAAACATACGACTTTTGTGCTTGACATAAAGCCCGCCTATAAGAAGACAAGATAGCACAAGGAAATATTACAACACAAGAGAAATACACCCTGGGAGTTCTACACAAAGTGTGTGTGCAATGGAACCAGCGGGAATCGAACCCACAAACTCTTACGCACAAGCGATTAGCTGACTGGCGCTTTGACCACTCAGCCGCAGAGCCCCATATGACCTATTATTTACCATTAAAAGTTTTTCATGCGTAATAATTTAATTATTTTAGGTACTTTAAATATGACGATATTTAATATTTGGGCATTTTACATATGACGTAATTATTACCTTTAAATGCGTTTCGATTGCAATAATTTTATTATTTTAAAGTTTTCATACTTTTTTTAATGTTTTCATACTTTTTTTAATATTTACCAGTAAAATATTTACCTGTAATTTTAATATTTTAATATTCACCTATGAAATATTTAGTTTAAAAATGTCGCTATCTTTCTGACTTTTATAACGATGGTATGAACAATATTCTTCCTTTTGATTCGAAGTTAAAAAACTGCACCTACTTGGGAATAGCTTTCCGATCCACGGTATTGAAAAACAATGTATTTTGAAATTTTACGCTTGTATTTTATGTTTTAATAGAGTTTTAAGTATTTGCGGCAACAGGCATACCTTATTCATGAATTCTTTTCTCTATTTTATTGCACCATCATGCATATTTTTATGTTATATTTACAATGAATATTGTTTGCATTAATTAATAAGGATATCCGAATTTTCTTATATGTATTTATCGAATAGTAATTCGTAAAAAATAAATCGAATGTATTTTACGCATGCATTTACTTGTATTTATGCTGCATCATGCGATGTAATATATAAACAAATTTGCTAGTCGCACTACTTTTATACCATGTGACGTCATATTAAAACTCTCCGGAATGAAAATCGTTTTAAATGTATCGTTTTAATATAATGTGACGTAATTTTCATTATTAATTGCATTTCACATGTAATAATTTATTTTAAACATTTTTCTCTTTTAAGTATCACGGGTACATATATTATTTAGTTTAAAAGTGTTTCGAAATATTATTATTTGAGCTTTTTTAAACATAACGTAATATTCACTATTAAAAGCTTTTCACACGTACTAATTTAATTATTTTATTTTATTTAAATATGACGATATTTAATATTTGGGGATTTTATACATGACGTAATTATCACCTGTAAATGCGTTTCACGTGTAATAATTTTATTATTTTAAAATTTTCGTACTTTTTTAATATTTACGTGTAAATACTTTGACGTAATTTTTCCTTTTCTCTGCTTTTAACTCGTGACAGTTTAATACTTATTTTAAAATTTCTTTCTGTTTTTAATAATTTGTATTTTCAATTTCAATTTGAAAATAACGACCAAAAATAAATGCAAATTTTCTTTTTTCAAATTTTCTTTTAAAACATAATTTTAAGCACAATATTGTTTCACTATCGATTGAAATAAAAGATAATTTAAATTTAAATTTAAAAATGACCAAAAAGAAGAAATCTAATAATCCCAATAGTTTTTCCCTGTTCTCCCCCTTTTCCACAAAAACAAAAGTAATTTAGTTGCCATCATTACAGAAATTTCATTAAAATTAGAAAAAAATTAATATTTCGAAAACTAATTCAAATTTTAAAATTCTAATACCAGTTTTGACACCTGTGGATCAATACGGATAATTGGCGTTAATTTCACAGACAAACCTTCCACATTTTAGTTGAAATAGCCGTGCAACATAATCAGTCGTTTCATAAATTCGTTTCATTGGGATTTTATATATATATATATATAGGGTAGATATATATACATATTTAACAATATAAAATAACAGCTGCTCTACGTTTAAAAAAAAAAATCTTCATTTTTTAAATAAATGGAAGTTAAATTTAGCAACAAAATAAAATTCACGCTTGTAATAGAAGAAAATAAAAAACCTGCATTTTTAGATGGCCAGCTTATCAGAAATACAGCTAAGGGGCTGTGCATATGTAACGTTATCAACTTTTTGGTAATTTTGGACCCCCTCCCCCCCTCCCTTACGATATCATACGTTATCATTCCTTGAACCCCCCCCCCCCCCCCCGATAATGATATCGTTATCAGTGTATAAAAATTCTTTAGATTTTTGGAATTTTTTTCTTATGTTTGGAGTGATATACAAATACGGTTACATTTATTTTTCACATACTTTATTGATTCAAAGAGAAGTCAATAAAATATCATTTTATATATGAAATAACAGTATCTCAAATAGCACTTAAAAGGAACAGTTATTGTTTAAAAGTATTTAATAATAGCTTTTTGTTACATAATGCATTCAACAGTAATAATGTCTTTTTGCCCCGCACGGGGTGGGGCAGACAGAACTTCTTATCAACAAAATAGGTGGACAACATTCTCTTTTATTTACTTCTTAAACACAAGTATCATTTCAAACATACTTCGCATATGGTTTGTCGCACAACAGCTTGTATATGCATACACGTATGACAGAAGAATAGGAAAGCCAAACATTAGGGTATTCCATTATTTGGAATTGAATAATTTTGTAATCATTTAATGATTTTAACTCAGTATTTTCATAAAAATAGATAACATACTAAGAAAGATAACATACTATTTTTATGTAAAGAACAAGTTACAAATAAGAAGAGAAAAATTTGTTTGGATCGAAAATGATAACGATATCAAAAGATGAACTGCCCCTCCCCCTAGAGATATCTTACGATATCATGTGCCAGCCCCCCTCCCCCTAAAATGATAACGTTATATATGCATAGCCCCTAAACAGGATCTTGATCGCACAGTTTTTAGGAAAACTAACAGATCCAATGCCACTATTCCTTTTGATTGCAGTCCACCTGTAAGTTACAAAATAGCACCATTTAATTATTATATAAAAAGATCATTTGAAGTTTGTTCAAGCCATCTTCTAAAAGAAGAACTAGATGCAATTAGAAAAATAGCAATAGAAAATAAAATTCCATCCCGTTTTATTGAAAAAATGATAAACAAGTTTGAAGTGGAAGATTATGGAAAACGAAGCGCTGTTCTAGATAAAAGATTTAAATTTTGTAAAGTTAACTACATTCCAAGTCTTTTTGAAAATATGAGACATACCCTTTTCAAATATCGGGTGAGCAAAAAGTCCGTATAAACTTTAAAAGTTCATAAAAACCAAAAAAATAACCGAAATGAAAAACTGTTTGCAGGATTAGCATCTATAGGTCACGGGAATTTTTTAAAGACAGAAATAAAAAATAACTCAAAAAACAGCCCACAGATGGCGCTGTTTCGTGAGATTTTGGTGGAAATATGCAAATGAAACGGTTTTAAGAATTTGCTCTCCTAATCCAGAACTAGTTCACTGTTGTGAGCCTTAGTGTACTTGATCAAGGACGCTGAGTATGAAAAATAAAGCTTTGTTGGTGAAGTATTTTACGTGGACAATTTCTGGATTAGGAGCGTAAGTTCTTATAACCGTTTCATTTGCATATTTCCACCAAAATCGCACGAACCAGCGCCATCTGTCGGCTGTTTTTGAGTTATTTTTTATTTCTGTCTTATAAAAATTCCCGTTACCTATAGATGCTAATCCTGCAAACAGTTTTTCATTTCGGTTATTTTTCCGGTTTTTATGAATTTTTAAAGTTTATACGGACTTTTTGCTCACCCGGTATGATGTAAAATTAATCGCATCCCCTCCCCCAAAGTCAAAAGATCTATTAAATACTAAATTTGATCCCGTCCAAGCAATCAATAGATCCGGAGTATACATTATACCTTTCCAAAAAGATAGCAAATATTTTATTTATATTGGTAATGACGGGGAGAAAATTTCGTGATAGAATTAAAGCGCATAAAGCAGATATCAGATTAAATAGACCCCATACTGCATTATCAAGATTAGCTCAAACTCAACCTATAAAAATAGATTTTAATAAATCGAAAATTATATTCCGTACAAATAATTACCAGGAAGCCATCATAAGAGAATCAATCGAAATAATCGCCAATAAAGATACAGCTTGTAACAATGCACTATCGTGCGATATCCATGGAGTATGGAGAAATTTGCTGCATAATAAATGAAAGCTCGTTTTGTTGAAAATTTGAATAACTTTACCTGGCATCTCACCTGACGTACAACTTTTAAATTGACAATTCTCGAATAAGCGCAAAGAAAATAGTAACATTTAAATCCCACTGACGATGGCCTTGTGAAGATTGAAAACGTCCTGGGAGTTTTTTTTTCTAATGTATTTTAAGATATTTTGATGTATTTTAAATAATTATAAACTATATATATGCACCCTGAAAGTAATTCTTGTACAGGAATTTGTACTATTTATATGAATTTAATCCTCATTCTTTATCAGCCTAATGTCTCTGGAGATAGATATAATATCATGTTTTCACCGTTTCAACTCTAATTAGCATATAAAAAATTTCTCCTTTCGTTGATCGTATTAGGCTGCTACCTCAGAAGGTCACCTCATAGTAGGGACATCTATGCACCGCATTCCATTGCAATAAACAAAAGTGTTGCAGAATAAGAACAGTTTTAATGAGTAATTATCGATTTATGCCCTACTTTTATTAATTACTCATTACTTTATAATGGTCAATCAATAATTTCCTAAAATAAATTATTCTTAAAGTGTTCTAATTATAATCCCTCTAAAGCTGTCTAATTGGAAAATAAAGTAAAACAAATGAAGAAATTTGTGTAAACGATGATGGCATGATGTTTGTTCTAACTTCAAATAATGAACACATTATGCATAATCAATGCCATTCTTAGAAATTAAGCTGTCAGCGGTTTGCCCCTTTATTAATCTGAGAGACGTGTTTTATTTAATGATCAAATGTTACCTGTAAGCGCTCGCCTATTGTTCTCTTGTTTGATATCAGATTATTTTTAAATAAGAAGACCATCATTGATGCAAAGTAGTCTTAGTATAAAATTCACTTGATGTAGGGATTAAAAACTGTGTAAGCTGCTTAAACTTTCCTTTAAAACGGTTCTCAGCATATTATAATCCCGTATCACTACAGCAGGCTGGGTTCGTATCATTGACTTAATACAAAATAAATACTTTGCGTAATACAGAGTGTTCTAAAAGTTCCCGTACTGACGATATGTGTATTTATTATTCACAAAAGAACAAATATTAAAACGATTACTTTTATGCTGATGATAAAAAGCACTTTTAACATCACGTAGGAAAAAAACAGAACTTATATTTACAATAAATGTTCAAAATATCCAACACTTTCTAGGGGGCAAAACTGAACTTTTTTGCGCATGTTCGTAGAAACGTGTTTTAACATGCTGGGAGTGACTTCTTGTATCCTTTGAGTAATAGCAATTTTCAGATCATCTATTGTTTGAGGATTATTTGCATAAACTTTTTCTTTAAATATACCCACAGAAAAAAATTCGGGATGCTCAGGTCATGGGATCGAGCTGGCAAAAGATTTTTTGAAATGAGTCGATCGCCAAAAAAGTCTTCAATCATGTCCATGGTTTCATCACTTGTATGAATTGTTGCACCATCTTATTGGAACAAAGAATTTCGTTCAATTAATTCTAACAATACGACAAATTGCTGGATAAGTTCCCTGTATACAAAACTATCAACAGTTGATTCGAAAAACAGAGGTCCAACTATCCATTTGCGTAATAAACCACACAGTACGCCAATTTTTTGAGAATGTAAAAGATTGGTGTAATAACTTTCGGCGTTCCATTCCTGTGCTTGTCTTCCACCGAACCTGTATTACGAAATTGTCGAACGAGCCGATATAACCTATCTTTACTCGGTATTGCATCATTTGGATATTTATTTCGCCAAACATCTTTGCACCATTCAAACGATTTACATTCAAAATAAGTTTCGAGCAGCGCAATTCTCTAAATGCTTGATAAATTTATTTCACTATGAAGAACAAAATAACATAGAACTTTATTCTCGCACCAGTTAAGTGCAAAAAAAAACCAAACGATAAAAACTCAAGAATTGATGCAATGATAAGCAGAGGATAAAATTTAATATTAATAAAAAAAAATCGAGTGAAAATGGACAATGAGTTCTTTAAGTTGGAGTAGAGATCTGCACGGGTGGACCCGAGGCCCGAAGCCCGAGCCTTACTTTTTTCCGGGAGAATCGGGCCGGCCGGGCCTAACTTATTTTTTCTGTACAGAGCCGCAACTGGTTTCTTTTCTAGTCTTCAAGGCCCAAAATTTTCAATCCTAGTTTTGAGCCAGCCCGTATGAAAATCATTGTCTCGGCGTGACCTGTTCGTTCAAAGGTCAGTAAAATTAAGCTTGGCCAAAAGATTTTTACAAAATAAGCATACATTTTTGAATCGCCATTATTCTACAATTAAATATTTATTTTTTTTAAAGGAATAGTAAATTTCTACGCTAATAAAAATATAGCTAAATTAAAATATAGTAAAACGTGTGAAAAGGAACCTGCCTATGACGGAATCCTGTTTTAAACTGAAAAACGTGTTGATCCATGCAAAATTAATATACAGATACGTAAGAAAAGAATATATAATACATTTACATTTGCTAAGAAGGGAACTTGTTTGTAACGCATTTTTTTTCTATGTAATTGAGTCTTAGAAGATTTTACTGTATAGCATTTTTCAGATTTTTAACAATTCAATGCATGGAATATGGATTAACAATATTAATGATAAATGAAACATTTACATAGAAGAAATGGCGATTCATTAAAAAAATAAATATCGCAGCCTGCAGCACTTGTATAATAAAAATTAAATTTAAAAAATCAAAAAACCCGACTGCGTAAAAAGCGAACTATTTCTGATCAACATGAAACTATTTTTTTTTTATATTACATACCTATTATTTTTATTATTATTTACGTGTATTGATGACTTTTAAGTTGCGTTTAATTGTTAGTTCCTATCTATAAACACTGTTTTGATGAGGCCTATAGATGACTATGATGGTTAGAGTTACAGTAAAACTAGAGATCCTACCTACACAACTTTCAGGTTGTGTAATATTTAAACGGAGCTTCTGACTGTAAAATAGTCAATGAAACATAGTCTTCATTTTGAAAGACCTATCCAATAATATGCCACTCAATAGGGTGCGTAATTTTTTTCTTTCGTCTCTACCGCCATTTTGAATTTATAAAAACAAAACCTATCCTAAAACCATCGGACGGTTAAGATGAATCGATAGAGACCTCATTCATTAAAATTCATCCAGCCGTTGGGATGTTTCGAGGGTATAAAGAAATTCACATACCTTGATACGCGTGAAACACATAACCCTTCTTTTCAGCCGGGTAAAAATGAAGTTTAGAAATACGAAAAAAAAAGTTAAGATAAATATTTTTGGTCAGAACTCTTCGTAAGAGTCAAATTTTTACCCAAATCGACGTAAAAATCAATGTTTTGTAGCAATTCACTCGGGCCGGGCTCGGGCTGAACTTTTAGCTGTTATACCGGGCCGGGCTCGGGCCGAACTTTTAACTTTTCTACCGGGCCGGGCCAATACTTTTTTCTGCGGGCAGGACCGGGCCGACATTTTTTTCTATGAGTCGGCCCGGGCCTGGAAATTTTGGCCCGTGCAGATCTCTAAGTTGGAGTACGAGAACTTTTAGGACACACTGTATAAAGATTAATGTAATTTTTGTTCCATGTTGGAATGAATTATTTTTAACAGAACCAACGTGCATAAAATAGCCAAAGATTTGATTCCCTACTTAAGGGCAGTCCATAAATGATGTCACACTTTTTTCATTATTTTTTACCCCCCCCCCCTCACTTTGTCACTAATTGTCAAACTCCACCACACTCCTCCCCCTCCCCCTTTTTGCATGTCATGCTATATTACATAAATATATAATTGCAGTTCAGAAATAAACTGCGTTATAGATCATATTTCAAATCTTATTTTTAAACTTTAACTGTGCATTTTAATGATATTTGTGAGCATAACAATAAAAATAACTTGTGTACTTATTTTGTATAAAATAAGATTAAGGTTTACAACAAAAAACTTAATATACAATAGTAATAAAATAGTAATATGAAAGAGCAATTGAAAACAATAGTATTTTGGAATTTGAAATGGAATTAAATATATTTGGCTTTAAATTTTATCTTTACTTTATGAACCCAGATTATTTTAATTTCAAAATAAGTTCAAAATTTAATCTGCTGATTTTAATGCATAGATTTTTAATAATTATTTCCGATTTTATAATCGGCTCTTTTTTTCTTTTTGGTAAAAATTGAGTTTTGCAGCCAAGGTTGACTGACTGGTCCTGACTTTACTAATTTTGCGTGGCCATTCTTTTATCGATCTGCGCCGTGCTGGGTCTAGATAGCTTTCGTACGAACGAAGTCGAGCCCGGGTCTGAAAATTTCGGCCAGTGAACTTCTAGTCGAAAATCAGCCTCCAGAACCTAGATGTTTCATAGATCTAATTGAGTACCAAAACAAAAATTCACATTAGTTTTTGTAAGATATATTTATTATATTCTAATTGAATGAAATAAACAGTTTTCGAAGATGCCATACACATGTGACACTGGGATGTAGAATAAAAATATCCTTTTGAAGTCACCACGTCACACATGTGTGACACATTTAATGAGCCATAATAATTATGTTTTGTGGAAAGCTGTACGCAAAAAATGTAATACTTTATATTAAACTAGATGTGTGGAAACCCTTTGTATTGCATGTAAATTGCATGAAGTCTTTCGATTGTTTGGGTGGAAAATAAATGTAATTTTTTCACACATTTCAAGTTTTTAGCCCTAACAATTCCAAATAAATTATAATTTAGAATGTTTTTCGCAGATGTCACCTTTTTAAATTTTGAATTTTTCGAAACCGTTCTGAGCAAGAATTTACGTGGTAAAAACTCAAATTTCAAGGTTCTAGCCCTAACACTTCCAAATTAATTGTAATTTAGAACGTTATCTGCTCATTTCACCCTTTTAAATTTCGAACTTTTTAGAAACCGCTCATAGGAGTATTTACAATCTTAATGGTAACTGCCATACCACATTTCAAGTCTCTAGCCCCAACAATGCCAAAGAAATCGCAATTTTAGAAAGTTTTTTGCTTCTGCAAGCCTTGTGGGTTGTTGTGCAGACGTAAAATATAGCCTATATTGCAGCATAGAGGATCACCAGCATTGTGCCACATTTAATTTTAAAATAGGCTCAATACTTCCAGAGATTAAACCCTACAAACAACACACAAAGACGCAAAAAAAGTTACTGCATTATAATATTAGTATAGATACACCCAAATTACTAATATAAAAACTAACTTTTCCATTTTTGAATTTTTGATTTTTTTTTTTACAAGAAAGTAAAAAATGTATTTCAGATGATAAACTATAATTTGAATATGAATAAGTATTTATATACATAATCATCTATCTTCATAAAAGATAAAACTGGTATTAGATATGATTGTGAACTATGTTTTCACAATTTTCTTAAAATATGGGTTATATATACAGGCGTATTTCTTATATTTTACCTATAGCTAATTGGTAATCGGTTAGTTTTAGATGTATAGATCCAACTGCAAAATTTTTCAAATGTTGTTCTCCATCATATCAGAAATCATTCATGTCAAAATAATTATTTTTGCAAAAGTTGCAAAATTAAAAGGAATTTTCACTGTTTGTCTTGCTAGAGTATAAAGAAAGTTTTTCTGTATACACCGTATAGAAACAAGGGGACACATTAAAATTTAAAGTTCGTGACGTTTACTCTACTATCTGTTTTGAAGTTAAATTGATTTTCATACACTGAAGTGCATTTTTGCAATTGGAACTACACCTCTATAAATAACGATTTAAGAACAAGCTATTGATCAACGACAAGGAGGGAGGGACACCCTTTATACCGTCGAACTCGTTTAATACGAACTGCGCTAAAACGAGGGCACGGTTAAAACCATTTTCAAGTTAAGAATGAGTCATCATTTAAACTATATTAACCCCCTTAATTCTCGCTCCCGTGATGTTCACGGTTTGTGTCTTTTACTCAAATTGTTTGATTCCCACCAGTTTTATAAAATAGTGTAATTGGCTTTATTACGGTATCATTTTACTCGTCATTAAATAAAGTGAATATTTCTTTTTCAAAAAAGTGCTGCCAATGAGTAATTTGAATTTTTAAGCCATAATTTAATGCAACCGTTAAGGGGTTAACACTTTCCTCTTCTGCATGTGCTCCTCAGTGATAGGTGGTTACCTTTCAACTAGCGCTACCTGTCGCATTCTTTGTAAGCTCAACTCTCTACATTTCACTTCATTTGAGACCTTGTCCCCTTATGGACACGTGTTCTGCTGCTATAATTTGCACCTCGAAACGCGTCCTGTAAGTTTTTATGTTTTATGGTGATTTATACAAAGTTTTATTATTTAATTACAAGTAACTGTTAATACGGAGACTTTTACATTTCCCTTTCTTCTCATATTAACAGAGTTCGACTGTATTTTATTTTCATTTCAAATTCGGTTGTATTGCCGTTTTTCAAGTTCGGGTCGATTTCTGGTTGAAGGGTGTACAGATCGAGTTGAATTACGGGTTGAGGAAAATTATTTTGTCTGTTTTGGGTCGAATTTCAAGTCAATGAAAATTATTTCGTCAGGTTAGCATCGATTTTTGGATTGATTCGAAATTAAATTATCGGGTTCGTTCTCTTGATTGAATACCAATTGATCATGACATTACAACTCAATAAAGAAAAACAATTTAATCTAGCACACTTGACAATGAATGAACAAGAAAACCGTGACCTTCTAAAATCTGATATCACGCTGATAACTTTTCTGAATTTCTCGATCTTGTCAAATGGGCTGTCATAAAAAAAAAAGAAAAGAATCCGTCTTATAACGGTGTGAGTACAACACTAAGACAGAGCATTACGTTCAAAGAAAGCTTTTGTTCCATTCCGCCTTACAATATGAAATGCTAAAGTTTATAACCGGTCATTTCAATACAATATGTGAGAAGTTAGATAACAGAACAAAGGAAATTAATCAAACGGTTCGAGGGGAGAGTTCGAAATGGCACTTGGAATTTTAAAAATGATGATTTGTGACGATGCCATGAAATTGAAATTGGATACAAACGCCTTTTATAACGTCTTCAAGGAAATAAAAATGGCGTAGGAAGGCAATGGGACTGTCAGAATTGTCATGGACTACAATAGAATCATTAGCACTATTTGATCGGTATTTTAATTTTGGGCAATGTCTAAATTTGGCGCATTATTTTTCGAAGAAATCTAGAATTTTTATAAGTGGAATTTCGAAAATAAACTGGCATTATATTTATACACATTGTTTAAAATACTTAGTAGAGTTATCCCTCGCTTAGTGCGGTTTTGATTAGTGCGATTTTCAGTTATTTCGGTAAACTTATTTCAGATGCTCCATCGATTAATGTGGGCAGAGTTTCGATTATTTCCATAAAGCACAAAATGGATGATTGATTTTTTTTCCCCAAGTTAAGACGTCGTCGAATTTTTAAAAATGAAATTGGCAAAAAATTCAGAAAAAAAGAAATAACATTAAAGGCATTCTAAAAAGCTCTTTAAAATTTAGGATTCCTAAGGCAACATTTGATAAATATAAACCCAAACATTTAAGTAAAATTGCACTGCAAACGATTTATTTGCATAGGCCACAATGTAACGGAATTCTTTTCTAGATCCCTATAAACTAACTATAAACACACACCATTTTCAATAGTGAACATTCTAAAGTGAACCGCATTAACATATCGCACCCTTGCTTCAAAAGTGCCATAACTAAAAAAACTTCGTTTTTCAGGAAATGCGAAAAACTGTTTCCGGGCAGTGTAGATGCAGAGTCAGTGACCATCTTGCAAACACAACTACTTCCTGCTATCTGGATTTTCAATGTACTGTCCGGCACATAAGGGGATTGGCAGAGACGTAAAAACGAAGTAGAATGGCAGCCATAACTCAAAAAATCCCTACAGGTGAAGGTAGATTTCGAAGTTAAGTACTAATTACACCAACAAAATCTAAATCAAGATTAGAGATAAGCCCAGTTTAACAATTTTATCTGGCCGCTTTTGACGAGTTTTGAATTTCATTTTTCTGTAAGAGCTCGTTTTATCAAAATCATATTAAGTCGGTATTAAAAAAATATTTTTCTACACTCAACAACTCGAAATTTTCTGATACATTATGAGATTCATTTTTAAAAGTAAACACATGAAACTTGCTGGCGTGATTTTTTGAAGAGATTTATAAGCGACTTGTGTTTTAATTTTCCGTTCAATTAATTAGAAGTTGATTAACAATTATTTTCTCAGCACGACCATTTTTTTCGTTTCCAGCACTATCGCTTCGGGAAATTCGGTTCAAAATGCCCAATTTGACAGCTTTTTTGAAATATATTCTGCCTCTATCGAAAAATCGACCAGAACAGCCCATTATAAAGTTTCTGAATAAGAGAACCTGCCAATTCGATGCACTTGAGACCGAAAATGAATTTAAAAGTGAGTCAGAAAATAAGCCATTTGGATTTGAGTACAACCTTAATACGATAATTTTTTCGTCAACCCCTATTTCTGTTTAATTTTTTTTCCCCTGTAAGAGTTGTTCCTATCAAAAACTTCTCAATAAGCAAGTTGTAGATAATATTGATAAGATGTATAATAAATTTAAGTGGATTGGATATCTTGTTACTTGACAAAGTTATGAATTTTTTTCTTCTTCAACCCCCTTTTTCTATTACTATTATTTTTTGCAGTAAGAGTTCGTCCTATGAAAAATTTGTCATTGTAAAAGTTGTAGCTAATACTAAGAAGATTTATAATAAGTTTACGTGAATTTAATACCTTAAGAATTGACGAACTTATGATTTTTTTCTGCTTAAAACCCTATTTTTGCGCCCCTTGAGCTCATTTTTCATTTTATCAAAAATCTGTGATACACAAATTTTTGACCCATTTCCTAGAAGTAATAATAACTTTAAACTTATTTGATATGTATAAAAATTAAGAAGTTATGGGGATTTTCGGTTTTCACAAAACCCCTCCCTATTTCCACCCCCTTGGTCCGATTTTGGCCATTAACGAACTTGACCGAGATTTTCTACCTCTTGATTTTATGTATCAGTTTGGAAGAGATTTGTGCAGAATTTACGGAAGTTATCGTGCCATAAAAAAGTGATATATATATCGATAAAGTTTTTTACTGAGTGTGGTTTTGGGTTCTAGGCGTCATGATCGGTGTAGATCTGCAAAATGTTTTCAGAAATTCCAACATAGGAGCGATCGCAATAGGTAGTATTTCATACGAAATCTACCTAAAACCCAATTTTTGAGTTGTTGCAGTTTTGAATCAAGGGTGCGATATATTAATTACTTGCCAATCCGAGTATAGTTACGCGAGTACGAGTACGACAGGTGGCATAAATCAAATCGTAATCATAAGCACTTTTCAACCTAAATTGAAAACGTTAAAAAAAACTTGCGATAAACTTATTTATTGTTATAATAAAAAAGTCCTTCCGGCCTGTGCCGGGAGGAAAAGGTAGCTTTCATATTCCTTGTTTTTAAAAATTCAGCTTATTTTACTCAAACACACAAAGCTGAAATTAGTAGAATCTGATAACAGAAAATTCAATGGTTTGTGTGAAAGCCGGGAGACCCGCGACCTGTAATGCGCACTAGGCTTGACATCAAAATTAGTGAGCTATGTGGAGCCCTTTTTTTTTTTTATAAGTTCTTAGAAAAGTTAGTTAGGCTTAGCTACCTTATGCTATAGCTTACTGTGCTCGTTGGTACCCTACTGTCTTTGCATTTTCCGTTTTTTGCCGACGCCAGTTGGTGAAGTGACGTCGAAGTATAGGGCAACCAAAAAATTCTTGGATGCCTTATGCGCCCCTTTTTTATGGAGGTTATATTTAACCTCGTGCTTCCAACTCTGGAATGGCCCTCGGGACTCCACCAGAGCTTCCAAATTATACTTTTAGGCCGTGCATTGTTTCGAAATTCATTCTTAGTTCGCATTCATATTTAGGTGGAGGTTACGCGCGGCGGCGTTGCACGCCGCGTTTACGTTAATACTGAATATGAATGAGAATGTCGCCAAATTAGTCAGCTATATACAAGTCGGCTTCATTTAGAGCGGTTTATGTTTGTTTGCCAAATATAAATATGGCGATATCTTGAAGTTCCAGCCATTTTAAAACAACTTGGTGGATGAAGCTAACCAATGAACTTGGTCGAGACCTTGTTAAGTCCTGTACGCATGCTCGGTAACATCGAAATCGGTTAATATATACGAATGCTGCCGCATGTCAAAAATGAGATTGTTTCAAAATGTCAGCCAATCTATAAATTTAGACTGCTATATCTCAGTCATCAAGATAAAGACAGAACAAAAAATGCTCTGGTATCCTTGTATGTAATTAATTGGTACCTCTTTTTGAATTTTAAAATATATTTTTAAATGGCTGTTATTTTGCAACAAGATGGCGGATGAAGCTGGATAACGAACTCGGACGAGACCTTGGAAGATCATGTACGCATGTTTAGTTACATCCAAATCAGTTAATAAAAAAGCGTTCTGTCCCATGACAAAAATCATATTGTTTCGAAATATCAGCAGCCCTCGAATTTCAAATTATTATATCTCAGTCGTTTTTTAAGATAAAGACGAAGCAAAACATGTTCTGAAATCCTTGTATCAAGGTCAAACACTTAAGAAAAAATATTTTTCAATTTCTAATTTTTTGTACCTCTTTTTAAATTAAAAAAAACTTAAATGGCCGACATTTTGAAAGAAGATGGCGGATGAAGCTGGGCAACGAACTATGTCGAGACATTGGTATGTACTTATGCACTTATTAAGTCATATCCAAATCGGTTCGTAAATACAAAAGTTATAGCATGACAAAAATCATATATATAATGGCTATAGAGAGACTGTGCTTACATAGTTTCAAGACTTGTCTGAGAATACAAAATTGATTAAACATTTTTGTTCAGCGAACTAAAATTTTTCGGAATATGGCCAATCATGTAGTCGTAAAAAACCCAGAGGGTTTTATATGTGCCTATACGCTATGTTATGTACCTACACGCCTGTGCCTATACGCTATAGGCACAGGGTATACGCTAAAGTCTTGAACATCATGCCTTTCAAACAAATTGCATTTGAAAGCAATTTTTTTTTCTCTGTTCCAGATTGTAAACATTAAAAATGTGCGATGTTTAGAAGTTTTTTTTTTTTTTTTTTTTTTTTTTTTTTATGCAGTAAAAGCAATATTCGATCGTCTTCTGTAGCCATTCGCAAAATGACGTCAGCGTTAAGCACAGATACGTTTGTCCTTTATAATATAGGTATAATATATGTATGTTCCACACACGAATCAGTACCATCTCCTCCGTTGAAAGTCGTTTAAAAAACATGTAAATCGAAAACCTTAAAAAAATTCCCTTTTAGACAACTTTCCATCTTGTTTAAATAAACGTGTAGACAGATATAATTTTATGTTATTTCTTCCGTCAAAATCATGAAGTTTTTGCGTTTAGGACATGATTCCGTTACAGACATATCCCGATTCATAGGCTTTACTGAAACTAACAAGGAAGGTCTCCATACGGGCATACTCAGAAAAATCTGAAAAAATTACCGCATGTTCTTCTCATATGTATGTTTATAAAAATAATGTTTATAAAAAATAAAAATGTTTATAAAAAACTTTTTGGCGGAACCCCGATACAGCGACCGTAAAAAAAATAACGAAATTTTCGTTTACTTGGCGATTTATCACCGGTTGGCGATGAAAAAAAAAATACGCTTTTATGGAGGAAAAAACTTTTTATGTTGAATTTGTTTATACAAGTTTAATTTAAATAACTTTAGTTTTGCCATTTTTAGTTTGTTTTAACTATACTTTGTCATATATATTTATGTATTTATAATAAAATTTAAATATCATATTTTGCGATTTAAAGCAAAATTTAAATTGATTTAAATTATTTCAAGCTCAAAAATAAGGCAGATAGAACACTGTCGATTTAATTTTGTTGCTATGGAAACGAATTCGTCTTCGACATGGAAATGTATTATGTCAATCACATGTCAGCTGACTATAACTTAAAATAGATATTTGCAACTTGCAAAGCATAGAAAAAAATTTTACAGTGATAAAATTAAATAACTACAGAAACAAGCAACATATGTATGTGATATAAAAAATATATGATAACCTCTTTCATTAATTAAGTTTAAATTCATTAAAAACCGTGCATTCTAAAAAACAATTAATAAACAATTTTTAGATGCATTAAAATCGTTTGCTTTTGGCGAGGAAAAATCCTGCTCGCCAAATCGCGTGTCACTTTCGTATTTTCGCGCCAAATATTCGAAAGTATTTTATTTTTTTACAGACTTTCTACTGAAATTTCGCCGTTAAATTTGACTGATCCCTTATTACACACATGAGTAGTTTCACTAGCATTTTTGTTCAACATATTCTGAGTATGCCCAGTAAGGAGACCTTCCTTGTAAGATTTCTTTAAAAAAAAAAATTAGCATCTTTAAAATGTGTTCTGTTCCTGTTAAGGATACATTAGCAAAACTAGGCTGGAGCCGTATGGATAAAACACCTTTATCAACAAGTTGGCGAAAAAACGAGAAAACTTTCAAGATCCATAAAAGGTCTTGAAAAAAGAAAACAAAAAAAAACAATATAATACGCGTTGATAATACCAAATTATGACAACAACTATAAAAATAAGCCTTTATTTTCTCCGCCCAAAACTTTTTCTTCCAATTCATGGACAACCAGGAAACAGGTAAAATTTTATCCTCTCTCAATACCTGAAATAGGTAACCATGGAGACGAGAATAATAAATATAGACACACCCGCCTCACGCTGTGGGAATCTCAATAACCTGATGTGAGTCATTCTACAACCTGATCCATTCACTTCTCTAATCTACGTGGAGCTATGTACGCATGAATTTATTTCCCATTTACATTTTTACTCCTCTTTTAATATTGCCAGAAAAATGGACGTCTGGCGTTCAGTTCGAAATTGGAAATTTAGTGTAGTACCATCCTCAAATCGAATTTAAATAGATATTTCTATCGTTTCAGATCTATCTGAGTTAGATCTATCGTCCATCGGTACATTCTTATTTAAAAAGCTTTCATGAGTTCTCAAACTTTTCATGCACTAAAAAACGCGTTTTTAATTTTTTCGAGCCAGACGCTGAAAATCCATAAAGTACAAAGCACCTTAACTCGGTAAGTTTTAGACGTACAAAAATGAAATTTTTACTCTTTTAGTATCAGAGCACAGAGAAAGTTTTTCTAAATATTATAACTTATAGAACCTAGGCATAAAAAATAACTTTCATAACTTTTTCAAAAATAGTAATTATTTTCACAAAAATGAATCTTCATATTATGAAAAACAACATTTGAAACGTTTTTGCAGTTGGAACTTCTAAAAGCAATGGTTAAATAAAAAAGAAAAGTGCCCAGCTAAACTGATGGCATTGAGCTCACAGGCTATTCACACTAATTGTATATTATACTCTTATTTTAAAGAATAATGCCCCTCAAAGAAATAAGTGAAGGGGAATTAGCCCCTGTTTCCCCCTGTATACTTAACCAGTGAACCTCCAAATCTAATCAGGGAAGCTCCTTAACATAATAAACCGGTATACCAAATTTGGAGCAAATCGAATAATCCTGCAAAAAAACCCATTATCTAAATTAAAGGGGTGGGCTAGCCCCCCTTTATCCTTAACCAATGAATCCCCAAAACGATCAGGGAAGCTCCTTAACATAAGTGAAGGGGAATTAGCCCCTGTTTCCCCCTGTATACTTAACCAGTGAACCTCCAAATCTAATCAGGGAAGCTCCTTAACATAATAAACCGGTATACCAAATTTGGAGCAAATCGAATAATCCTGCAAAAAACCCCATTTATCTAAATTAAGGGGGTGGCCTAGCCCCCCTTTATCCTTAACCAATGAATCCCCAAAACGAATCAGGGAAGCTCCTTAACATAATAAACCGGTATACCAAATTTAGAACAAATCGAATAATTCTGCATGAAAAACCCATTTATCTGAATTAAGGGGAGTGGACTAGCCCCCTTTCCCCCTTTATCCTTAACCAATGAACCCCAAATCTAATCAGGGAAGTTCTTTAACATAATAAACCGGTATAGCAAATTCGGAACAAATCCAATCATTCTGCATGAAAAACTCATTTATCTGAATTAAGGGGAGTGGACTAACCCCCCTTTTCCCCCTTTATCCTTAACCAATGAACTCCCAAAACTAATCAGGGAAGCGCTTTATCACAATGAACCTAGAAAAAAATTTTGAAACAAATCGGATGTTTCTATCAAGAGTTACCGCGTTACGTACATACGTACATACATACATACATTACATACATACAGAACGGGCGGGCACATTAGCTCAGGCTTTGATAGCCTGTGAGCTAAAAATTAGCTATGTCAACGATAAGAAAGGACACCCTGTATACACTATAAAAGAGACAGATGTTTCTTCCTCTCGGAAAATATAATATAACAACGAACAAAAATATATAATAACCTCTTCCGAGTTACCTACTATTTAAAAAAAAAAGTTCTTTATCTTTAGAAACCTCAAAAACTAATTTGTTTTCGCGATTTACAGAGACATTTATGAAAGTTCCAATTGTTGCCACTCATTTTCGGAAGCGTCTCCGAGTAATTGTTATATTGTATTAATCAGTTTTCTTAACCCGAACATGGGTTTTTCGAATGCTATCAATCTCAAGTAAACATTTCCATGTTCTACAAACATGCTTTACAGACAAACAGGATAAATTAACAGCATTAACATTAACCCTTCACTGTATCACGTGCCATATCTGGCACATACCTACATTATAATTTTCACTATTATTATGTGTAATTTATTATGTGTAATTATTATGTGTAATTTATGTGTAAATTATGTTTTCATTATTATTAAATGTGCCATGAATTTGGCTAATAGGATCACTGTAGCTGATCAAAGACAATCCAAAGAATGAATAACACTTATTTTGTCGATGCCAGTTGGCTGCATTTAACAAAAAATTAGAATTTGTTCTTCGGAAACAAAAAAAAAAAAAAAAAAAAAAATCGATCAAGCTATAAGGCTGTTCTCAAATTCAAAGGGTCAACTTTCTGACATAAGTTTCAATTCATATTTGTTCGGAAACGCATGAAACTAGAAGGTGTTGTTATTCAGAAATTATGTCATCGAACTCTTTTTCCATTTTCTTGTAAGCGCAATAGATCTTTCAGAAAATACTCTCAAAGTTGGCATTTTGAGCCGAACTTCCGAACGAAAGAAGAAAATCCAGTCTGTACGGGGGGGAAAATACCGTGTCACGTGATCAAAATAGCTTATAACTCAATAGGTAATTGATGGATCAAAAAATGGAAAAAACAGTTCGATTCCAAATCGCTTCCATGATCAGGCTATCCATTTTTATATCTTTCCGTTAAAAAATGAATTTGTAAATGTGTCAAAACGTTTTGCGCTTGTTGAGCAGAGCAGTTAAGAACAGCCTTAAGGTAAGATTTACTTTCATTATTTTTACTGAATACTTAAAAATATTAATATAATAAAAGTTGCAGAGTGCTAAGCAGATAAAATTAATTAATTTAAGCTCATTTAGTCGCAAAATATAGCATTACAATATTTTAAAACCCTAAATGTATACATATGGCACACACCATAAAATATAAAATTTTAGATGAAAATTCGAAATTTAATTTTTTTTACTATTTTCCCCATTATTAGCCCAATATATAAATTTTAAAAAAAATCATCAAAACAGAAAAATTTGTGCAGTGAAGGGTTAACATTAAAATTAATATTATTTTCTTACTCTTGCATGTATAAATTTAATTACACAGTTCAAAATGTCTAACTGAGAATTGATAGCAACCGAAAAACTGATATTAGGAAAGAGAAGACTGATTACTACACTATAAAATCTACTTGGAAACGTTTCCGAAAATCAGTGGCAGAAAAAGAAATTGCCTTTTCATAAATACTTCTTTAAATCTGTGAAATATATACATATTTTTTTAATTTCTAAAGATAAAGAAAACTTTTCGGAATCATGGGTAACTTGGAAGAGGTTATTATTAGGGATGCACCGAATAGTGATTTTGGCCGAATATCGAATATTCGGTCTACAGGCGAACCTAATACCGAATATTCAGTTAACCGAATAGTAACTACTAGACCGAATACCGAATATTCGGTCTGCCGAATTGTAACTATTCGGCCGAATACCGAATATTCGGCTTGTCGAATACTTTTATATTTCAAAGTTTAAAGGCATTAAAATGTTAAATTTTCTTAAATTAAACTTTCTTAAATTTTGAAACAAACATTTTTAAAATCAATGAGAAATTGTGAAAAAATTGGAAGAAAAATTGTACAGGATCATGCATTATTTGTTTGTCAGGAAGAGACTAAAGTAAAAGTAAATAAATAATACAATCTATTCAAATTTTATATGGTGGCAACTTAGGAAGAAATAGAATAACTGTTCTATCCTTTGATTAAGCAAGGAAGTTTTTAAATGCATCCTAGATCGGTGTCTGGAATGGGCGATCATTTTCATTTTGTTCTTAAAATCTTAGCTAGAAACAGATTATTTACTGGACAATGTTCATGAACTTGCATTTGTACATAATTAATTCCTATCAAAATCCTCGTGATTGGTTAATTTCCTTAAATAATACTTAACAAGCAGCAAATAAATAATGTAAAAACATTCTCTTTTATTTAAATATGATTCTGTTTCTAATTATTCTGAATATCTTTAAAAGTTGACAGTTAAACGTAGAAGTTGTACAAGGTTTTTTAAAATATGTTTTAAAAGTTTTTTTAAGTATTCGGTTCGGCTGAATATTTGGATATTCGGCATACCGAATAGTTCGATATTCGGCCAAACCGAATATTCGGTAACATGACCGAATAGGCCGAATACCGAATAGATGCCGAATATTCGGTGCAGCCCTAGTTATTATATATTTTCGTTCGTAGTTATTTTATATTTTTGTAGATTAATAAACATTTGTCTTTTTTTACAGTGTATATATCACAAAGTGAGTAATTTTCATGTTTTGAAGGTGATTAATAATTTGCTCTCATATTTTTATGCAACTATGTTCTGTACCGAGCTATTTTTCACAATTATGTTTTTTAAAGTTACATTTATAACTAAAGTCATATTATTCTCAATATTTCTTTCTTTTGATTCGTGAAATAGTTAAGCGTGTTTAAAATTGGAACATAGTTGTATCACTTGACACCATCTCTTATAATGACCCAAATAGAAGTTCGTCCACAAATTTAAACAAAAAAGGAAGAAATTTTCTTTATTGAATTAATTTCCTTTATAGGTCATTTTGAAAACAGCTGTGTTAAAATATTCAAATTGATACTATAACAGTAGCTACTTGTTGTATTTTGCACGTTTGCGATATAACTGTGGGTATTAGAAACAATAAGTTAAAAAGGAAAAAAAGTTTTTAAACAAGAAAGAAAAAATCATGCGCCAAGCTTAGATTATGAAACACTTTCCAACACATTCAGAATAATGTAACAAAATTGCACAGTTTAAAAAATTAAAATATTATCTAATTCAACTATATGGAAACGCATCACACATTTAAAAATCCAATTTCAGCTGTTCGCATCTACAATCGGAAAATTATCCGAATTTTTTCAGCAGCCCTGTATATGATATATAGATTTGTATCTACAAACTGCATGCATACCAAAATTTAATTCACTTAAGAAATACATATGCTTCAGTTGAAAATACCCCTTCAGCAATTTCCTCTAATAAGGGGAATGGTACGTGAATACTTTTGTGCAGCCTTGTATATGAGGTATAGGACTGGGCGATGTAGAAATTTCTTAAATCGATTTATCATCCATCTAACATTGCGATTTAGTGCTAAATCGCGATTTAACACCGATTTTACATTTTACAATATGGAAACCTATTTTTTAATTTTTTGTAACAAAATACGGTATTTATGCAGCCCCCCCCCCCTCCTGTATTATTTAGTATACTTAGCTTTTATTTTTTCAAATACCTTTGAAAAGAGGTATATTTTACACATTAAAAAAAAAAAAACTTTTGAATGCCCCAAAACACTAGGTTTTTTTTTTCCTTTTAAAAATTGTGACCTATTTTAATACATTTTATAAACTTATTCTTTAAGAAGTAATATAAAAGAAAATGATTTTTTTTTGTGTGTGTGTGTGTGTCTGACTTGCTATGTCTGCTACAATCTAAATTCCTTAAATAGGTGAGGGGGGGACTACTTCCCCTAGACTACCTAAATAGCACTTTATTGCTAACAATCTACACACACTTTTTTTCACAGACACATAATTAAAAAGTTATTGAGGTAAAACAGATGCAGATTCAAAGACTTCAATGATGAATTTAACTTTTCATTTATCATGATGAGAAAATTAGCTACAAAAAAAAAAAAAAAATGAGGAAAGATAAGAGAAATAAGGTGCAATTTTATATCTTTTTAACTTTTAGATTATAATAAGATTTGTTTAAAATAAATGCTGACATTCATATAGCGGATGAAGAAGGACTGAAAGTGTGAGCCTTGGAACACATTACTGAAATTGCTGATTTTTTCGCGGGTGTGGCAACCCTGTAAGATTTGTAATAAAATATAATCTTAAAATATATCTCTTTTTAATGATAACAAAATGTCAAAAAAGCAGAAAATCACAGATCTGCAGAAAAATCTAATAAATGCCCCCCCCTCCACCCCTCCCTCATTCTGCTGTAAATATCAAGTTACTTGACTCATTACAGAACTTTATTAAAGTATTTTTAATTAATTAAAAAATAATAATAAATTAAAACTAAAATATTCACATAATACCCAAACTTATGAAAATTAATTTTTCATGAAAATAATGCATAAAAATATAAATTAAAAATGGATGAATTTGGATATAAATCAGGGTTCGCAAAGCTGGGCCCAGTCGAAAAAACCCAGTGGGTTTTTTCAGAATAGGCCCACTTGAAAAAGCCCACTGAAAAACCCATAAAGTGGGTTTTTTCAATTTTCAGATATAATTTAAAAATTTAAACAACATATACATTTAATGAATTTAAGTCATTTCAGTTAATTTTGAAAAAATATTAATATATAAAAGCCATTACATACACATCTGAAGTAAAATAAAAATGTATTTCAGCACATTGAAATACTTTAACTTTACTAACATAGAACCTAGTAGGCAACATACATAGTACATAATTATAGGTATGTCTTTATATAAAAAATTCAAATCAACTATATTCATGGAAATAAAAAATATGTATTTTTACTTTCTTCTATCTTTACAAGAAGAAAGTATTGGATTCGTGAAAAATTTCGACTTCCAGTTCATGATGGATTTATACATTTTAAAAAGGTCCTGAAGACAATGTGATAGTTTTTAGAAAATGACTGTCTGTATGCGAAAAAAAATTTGTGGGTGCTCTATCTCAAGAACTAATGCACAGAATTTCACAAAACTTTAGATTGAGTTAGACCTTGATGTAAACTGGTGCTGATTAGTTTTTGGTGTATACTGCCCAACAGGTGGCGCTGCTATGCTGCATTTATCTCAGTTTTTGCAATAGCTTTATCTCAAGAACTAATGCACGGATTTTCATAAAACTTCAGATTCAGTTACAAGTTAAGTTGTTGCTTATTGAATTTTGGTGCATGTCGCCCAACAGGTAGTGCTGCTATGCTGCATTTTTCGCGATTTCAGCAATAACTCTTATCTCAAGAACTGATGTACGGACTTGAATAAAAATTTAGATTCAGTTAAACCTTGATATAAACTGGTGCTGATTAGTTTTTGGTGTATATCGCTCAAGCGGCACTGTTATGCTGCATTTATCTCACTTTTTGCAATAGCTTTATCTCAAGAACTAATAATGCATGGATTTTCATCAAACTTCATATTCAGTTACATGTTGACGTAAATTGTTTACTGATCAGGTTTTGTTGTAAATTACACAACAGGTAATACTTATATCTACTTGTTAAATGCATCCAATTCAACAAATCTATATTTTACAATCCTCATGATGGGCATAAATTGCCATTTAATTTTGGCACTGTGATAGTGAATTTTGAATTATTAACATGTATGAGATAGAAGTAACTTTTGGGATTGGCACATCCTACTAGTTTACCCCTTTTTTTCTTCCTACTTATATATTTTAAATTTTAATATTCTATTTATTATTTGATTTAAAGAAAATTAACAATTTTATATCTTCTATTATATTTAAAACTAATTTGTAAGAAACACTGACATTTAATTAATTTAAATTCATATAATTTACACAATTTATAACTTGTAAAATAGCATTACAATTATATTGTATATAAGGGAACAATGTATTTTTTTATGTATAGTTTATATAATATATAGAAAATATAGTATACAGTAATGTAATTACGCATGTATTATACTTTTGAAAAAACCCGATTTTCCCCGGGGAAAATTGGGTTTTCAGGAAAAAACCCATGTGGATTGGGTTTTTTCAGAAAAACCCGGGTTTTTGCGAACCCTGATATAAATAGTGAATCAATTTCAGCAAGGTACTCAATCCACATGGCTAGCGTTGAAATCGGATGTCAAAACCGATGCATGACTATTCAAAAATATTTTAATTAATTACAGAATAATAGAAAATAAAGAATATATATTAAAATATTACCCAAACATGTGAAAAATGAATTTTTCATTAAAAGAATGCATAAAAATAAAAACTGAAGTTCGATGAATTTGAATTTTAAATATGAAACTTTATTTTTTTTTCCAACCACAAATACTCAATCAATTTCTGAAGAAAAATCTTATTAGCAAAAGAAAAATATTTCATACGGATCATGGCCAAATCAGGATACACAAAACAATGCATGACTGTGCTTTAAAATAATTTCACTAATTACAAAAAATTTAAAATAAAAAATATATGTTAACATATTACTAAAACATGTAAAAAATGAATTTTTCATCATAAGAATGCATAAAAGTATAAACTGAAAGTCGATGAGTTGATTTTAAATATAAAACTTTATTATTTCTTTTTAATTATATAAATACTGAATCAATTTCAGGAAAACAATCTTTTGAAACAATGCAGGATTCTACTTTAAAACATTTTAATTAATTACAGAATAATAGAAAATAAAAAATACATATTGCAATATTACTCAAATATGTGAAAACTTAATTTTTCATCAAAAGATTGCATTGGCATATAAACTGAAATTCGATGAATTTGGATTTTAAGAATTAAACATTATTTTTTCTTTTCAACTTCCCAACCTTTCTGATTTTAATTTCTGAAAAATACACATTCCAATCTCGTAAACTCTGAATCTCGTTTACAAAATAAATAAATAAATATCATTTGATACTTAAATCGTCATTTTCTTAAATCATCTTTTCTTAAATCGCCTTTTTCTTAAATCGGAGAGAATTGAGGCTCGATGTTTTCTTAAATCGGATCCTACTAAATCGATTAAACTCCAGCTTGCCTTGCCCTTCTTAAATCGTCATTTACTTAAATCGGAAAGCGTTGAGGCTTGTGATGTTTGTTTAAATCGGGTCCTCCTAAATCGATTTAACACCAGCTTGCCTTGTTTTTCTTAAGGCTCCTGTCCCTGGAAGCGAAGTCACTGGCGAGCTAATGCTAATCCTATGAGAGACCGTTTCCCTGATTTCTCATGCGCATTTGCATATTTTTAAATTTTTCTTTCTGCACATGATATTTGAGATCATAATGAAGGGTACCCGTTGATTAAATTTTCAATTTTTGTTGCTGTTTGATTATGATATGACATACAATTTTGGAACGTGAAAAACGGAGGTGTTTTTTCATTCAAAGCTTTGTAATATGTTATCTATGAAAGATTCTGAAAATTAAAAAGCAACGCCCCCTAGCTTAAACTTTGAACTTGTCAGATAATTTTGTTTCACAATTTTATACCAATTAGGGAATGCAAAATCAGCGAAACCGATTGAGAATTTCAATAAAAATTTAAGCAAATTCTCCAGAATGTCCACCCCAGATAGGTTCCGCCTACTTCACATTGATTGATGAGAGAAACCGATGCGCTCCACAGGTCTGTCTGTAAAGGAGGAGAGTATGGTTCAACGTGCACATCTGTTTTTAATACTGGACAACATTGTAGCGTTATCTCAGAAGGTTTCTTTTTCTTTTCTTCTGTTTCTACTGATGGTTTCATATATAGTCCAAGCAAATGTATTGCGATCCATATTTTCTAGATAAAATTATAAAATCAAATTCAAATGAAAAAAAAAAAAAAAAAAAAAAAAGATTTTTAAAACGTTTTTTCCATTTACGAGTTCGTTTAATAAAACTATTTTAATTTGCATTACATTTGTTTTGTGCAAGAAAATTAAAAGCCAAACCAAAAGTTTAATTGTCACAAAAGTTAATTAAAATGAGCTCAACGACTACTGCTACTTAGTTGTAAAAGAAGAAAGTACTGAAATCAAAAGAAGCTGAATTTCTTTATTCAAAAAGTAACTAATGCTGTCACCGCCACTGTTTACGAATTTTTTGTGACTGGGATGAAAATCGATGGTACTTCGAAAAACACGCTGATGCATTTTAAATCGAATGTTTATTTTAAGAGATATTTGATGTTAAAGTTGGTCAATATCGTTCCATTAAAAAAGTTTTATCGGGACAAAAACTATACATACGAATGTAATAGTTTTTTCTGGGGATATACATTAGAAATTCCCAGTGTGCAGACTGCATTCATTTTTTTAATTTGACTCATTTTTTGAGGATTTATTTCCATTTTAAATTCAAATTTTCAGCATTTCGAGAGATATTTTTTACATTTTTTTTTATAAAAGGGTATTATTTTACATTGTTGCCAATTTCAGAAACAGCGCAAAGAATATTCCCTACAAATTAAAAATTTATTTACACGTGACTTATAAAAAGAAAAAAAAATCAAATTAGAATTAAATGCTTACGTATTAACCCCTTCGGGACGGGAGACTTTTACGAAATTTTTAATCCTTTTTCACCGTTTTTTAAAAACAGGAATTTGTGTCTTCTTAAATCGAGACAATGCGCTGATTAAATAAGGCAAATTTTACAGTAAAATTTTACTGGTGAGGAAAAACAAGGATTCTGAGCGTTCGTTTCATACGGCACGTATATGGGTCGCTCGTCCCCAAGGGTTTAAAATCTCATCTGGTTTTGATTTAGTTCAGTTTAAGCTGTATAAGATGTTAGGGAATAAAAAATAAGATAATCTTATATTTATGTTAAAAACTTTTAATTACAAAAATGTTTTGTATAAAAATTTTGTTTTATAAATTTCTGATTTCTTGATAGTTGATACTGAATCCTATAGCCTTTTTTTTTTTTTTTTTTTTAAGCATCATGTATGTGTATAAACAAAATTGTTTTCTATTAGTTGATCTTCAATATTGTTCTAAGTGAAAGAATCGGAAAGCATTGAGGCTTACAATGTTTACTTAAATTGGATCCTCCTAAATCGATTTTAACACCAGCTTGCCATGTAAGTGGTAGATATATCAAAGTAGATAAATCGGTTTTTCGATGTCAGCTCTGAATCAGTATTTTGTTTTAAATAAATTTAAAGGCCAATGACTAAATCCCGAATTAAGAAAATGGCTAAATCGCGATGTAAGACTTTGGCTAAATTGCGATTTAAGACAATAGCTAAATCGCGATTTCCGATGTTAGCTTAAATCGATTTAAGATCAATGGTTAAATCGGATTTCCGATGTAAGCTTTAAATCTATTTAAGGGCCATGCCTAATGAGGTATAAAATTTATATATAGTGAGTAACATGCAAAAAATTAATTAAATTTAAAAGAGCATACCGAATTTTAAGCCGCACACTCCAGAAATTATTACTCAAAGACAGTATTGTAAAAGATTTATTTTAGTATTGAAACGGGTTTCTTTTGTGTGTCCCTGTAAATGAATAAAAAATCCTATAAATGCCCTGTTCTAACGTGATCGTAGTGAAATTCGGTGATTTATATCAGTTTCAATACATTTTAAATAGCGTAATGTCATTAAGGGGACAAGGGACCTTAAATTCCTTAAACATAATTTTTTTTATTTTTTGTAAATTTCACCTAATTATTATTCAAAGGTACTTTATATGCATTATAGCATGAATTTATCACAAAAAAAATTATTTTATGTAAAAAATGTAATCTTAATAATAAAAATGTCTTAGAAATCTTCGAAATGTCGCTTGCACATTCCATATCAATGAAAATCCCCAATATTTTTTATAAAAGTCTGTCTTATATATATATAAATAAAATAGAGCATCGAATTTTATATATTTGAATTTAAAGGTAAAAAAAAAAAATTAAAAATTTTGAAATTTTTTCGAAAAAATTTCAAAATTTTTAATTTTTTTTTTTTACCTTTAAATTCAAATATATAAAATTCGATGTTCTATTTTATTTATATATATAAATCAAATTTTTATAAAAAATATTGGGGATTTTCATTGATATGGAACGCGCAGGGGGCATTTCGAAGATTTCTAAGACGACGCGTAAAATTCCATTTTTTTCTCAAAAATAAAAAAAATTTTTAATTTTTTTTGTGATAAATCCATGCCATAATGCATATAATGTACCCTTGAATAATATTTAAGATGAAATTTACAAAAAAAAAAAAAAAAAAAAAAAAAAAAAAAATTGAAAAATTTGGAAATTTTTTAAAAATTTTCATTTTTTTTTAACCTTTAAATTCAAATATATAAAATTCGATGCTCTATTTTATTTATATATACAAGGGGTGATCAAATGAAAAGGTACGAAACGACACGGTGGGTACAAATGTAGACTTTATTCAAAATATTCACCATAGGCCTGAGCACAACGATCCCACTGATGAACAAGCCGCAGGATTTCTTGTTCCCAGAATTCCTGTAGCCGTGACGAGACCCAGTCCTTCACAGCGTCCTTGAGTACGTCGTCCGAGTTGAATGGCTTTACTTTCAGGTGTTTCTTCAGTGTACCAAACACATGGAAATCGCAGGCGACATGTCCGGACTGTAGGGCGGATGGTCCAACGTCTCCCACTTGAACTGGTCTCGGGTCATCACCCAGACTGTCACGGCCTGCACGAAAATGGGCACTCCATTTTCTGACAGACTTGTCAGAGACACATTTCTCCCCGTAAACTGGCACCATCCGGCGATGAATAGCTGCCGGTTTCTCACCTTCCGCTGTCAGAAATCGGATAACACCTCGCTGCTCCTCAATCGTCGAATTTTGCAACGCGAACGCCATCCTGTCCTCATACGAACTGCCGCATCACTTGGACGCCGCTTTTGATAAGAACCTCTGCTCTCTACTGCGCATGCGGGCGCCCGCGCATGCTCCGATCCCAGTCAGAGGCTCCAATCACATCCCGAGATGTCTTGCTACGTTCTCCCATGGCGGAATATGCAAATATTTAACTGTTACGTTTTTACGCCGTTTCGTACCTTTTCATTTGATCACCCCTTGTATAAAACAGACTTTTATAAAAAATATTGGGGATTTTCATTGATATGGAATGCACAAGCGACATTTCGAAGATGACACGTATTCTAAGACGACACGTAAAATTCCATTTTTTTTTCTAAAAAATAAAATTTTTTATATATATATATATTTTTTTTTTTTTTTTTGTGATAAATGCATGCTATAATGCATATAATGTACCCTTGAATAACTAATATTTAATAATAAGCTTATTAGCTTATTATTTAAGGTGAAATTTACAAAAAATAAAAAAAATTATTTTAAGGTCCCTTATCCCCTTAAAATACTCTGCAAACGATTTTTCCCCATATACCATAATGTAATGGAATACTTTTGAGTGCCCCTGTAAATGAACTATTAATCGCACATACTTCATACACAATACCAAACATGCTTTGGTGACTCTAAATAACCTTTATCAATTGCATGAAAGTCCGAGTATATTTACGGGAGTTAGAGCGTGGACAGACGGACAGACAAACCGAATGCATAAACACTTTTCAACTTTGTTGGAAAGTGTTAAAAAACACTCTTTTTTTTAAGCATTCAGTGTTCATCTTGAAAATCACGCTGCAATTAATTATTTTTCCAAAAAATTACCGTTGCAATGCATTAATCTGGCGTGGACACCGAAACAGATTAGGAGAAATTCCCCATTTTTTTTGCACTTTCACGTAGCGCAAGCAAGTGAATTTATTTATTTTTTTTTAATATAATTTTTTTAAAAGATATGCAACATAAAAGAAAAAAGCATTATTAAACTATCTTTATAGGATCGCTAAACAACGTATAATCTCCGTAGGCAACGGGGACCATGACCGGAGGTTCGTTCGGTTCGAGATTCGTTTCTTGGAGTTTTTCATATGAATTCGAGGCCCCGATAGATCTCTAGATGT
Organism: Maratus speciosus; assembly: GCA_963932465.1. Lineage (NCBI taxonomy): Eukaryota > Metazoa > Arthropoda > Arachnida > Araneae > Salticidae > Maratus > Maratus speciosus. Next base: position 360,194,930 of record OZ010800.1, on the reverse strand, counting down.
AATTAAGGATATGCGCCCACTGGCAGTGGAATATGGAAGGCAAGACCCCAGATTTTCGGATTCCCAGAGGCAAGATTTTCAGGCGCATATGCAGCATGCAGGTACAGTGTCTAAAGTATATAGTGTGAAAATCGCATACCTGTGTTGCTTTAGAATGTATCCAAAATATTACATTTTCTTAGACGGCGCTGCTATCGAATTTATTGCTTGGAAGTGTAAACATCCAGCGTTAGTTACAGCTTCTTGAAATATGAAATGAATTGAATATATATTCCTGAATGAATATAATTAATTTAAAATATTTTTCGTTCATTTCTAATGTATCGAGTATAAAACATAAATCTTTTTAATTCTGTTTTTCGCAAAATTTATCTTCCAAAAATAAGTTTCCCGTAGTTCTAATAATACAATTAAATTTAAAAAATAAAGAAACCCGACTGCGCAAAAAGAGAACTAATTAATTATTTCTCATCAATGTGAATTATATTACTTACCTATTTTTTTTTATTATTATTTACTTGTATTGATGACTTTTAAGTTGTGTTTAAGTGTGTGTGTAAGTTCCTATCTATAAACACCGTTTGGATGAGGGCTATAGATGTCTATGATGGTTAGAGTTGCAGTAAAGCTAGAGACCCTACCTACACAACTTCCAGGTTATATAATATTTAAACGGAGCTTCTGACTGTAAAATAGTCGATAAAACATCGTCTTCATTTTGAAAGACCTATCCAATGATATGCCACACAATAGAGTGCGTAAAATTTTTTTTTCGTCTTTACCGCCATTTTGTATTTTACGGCCGCCATTTTGAATTTATAAAAACAAAACTTAGCCTATAACCATCGGGCTGTTAAGACGAATTGATAGAGACTTCATTCGTTAAAATCCATCCAGCCGTTGGGATGTTTCGATGGTATAAAGAAATCCACATACCCAGATACGCGTGAAACACATAACCCTTCTTTTCAGTCAGGTAAAAAGACACAGGATTTCTATTCATTCTTAGCAATAAACTCGATCATAACGCCCTCTGGTGAAAATGTAATTTTTGGATACAGTTTCGCCTGTTGATTTCCACACCATATAATACTAGACACTGTAACGCCGGTATACAGAGCCGCCGTAGGTAGCGGGGACACAAACCGGAAGTTAATTTTTTTTTAATTTTTCATATGAATTCGAGGCTCCTATGTAGGGCTCCGCTAGCGGGTGAAGCAGTCACAGTTTAACTAATATGAAACTATTCATTGATTAAAGCATATTTTTTTAATGTAATATTACACTCTTTATTTTTTATTCGTATTTTGTACTTTTTAGTGTTCGTATTATTTCGTTGTTGCAGCTTCACAGTCCCTTGGCCTTTTTTGGTAAGCGTTGTTTGGCTCATCATTAATTCTATTGTTGTTGTTACTCAATTAGAATTGTAACCGTAAAGAATATTTGGTGATTGATCACCTGTGCTAAGCTAACGGAAAAATGCCTTAAAATTAAATTACAGTAGAGCGCCGATTATCGGAACTCCAATTAACCGAACTTCCAATTATCCGAACATCCTATTTCTCCCAAAAATATTTTTTAACTGAACTCCCAATTATCCAGTGGCTTGGAATGAAATTTCAAATAGAGAAAAAACTGATAGTGGTTCAGAAAATGAGGAATGTAAAACAACAAATGAGGTGGGAAGAATCCTAAGCTATGAAGAAAATGAAATGAACAAGTGGTTAAATAGTGAAGTATACATGACCCAAGATATCAGATTTTAAATGATGATGAGATTGTGAATGAGATTCTTGAAGAAAATGAAAACGAATGCTCTGAAAATAATCCAGGTCCATCCCATAACGAAGCCTTTGAATGTTCGGAAACAAGCTATGAAATGGCTCGAACGGCAGAAGAACGTTGATCCTATCCACCTAACATATTTAAGAAGAATTAGAGATATGGCAGCATTGAAAAGAATGTCTTCGGTGAAGCAAGCAACAATCAAAATCTTTTTTGCTTAAAATATAATCTCTGGAGTTCAGAAAATGATATAAAGAAAAAAAAATAATGGTAAAAATGTAAACAAAAAAATAAAAAAAAGAGAAAAAAACAACATTTTTTAAACATGTCAGCACTAACTGGGGTGCTGCCAGTCCTAAGCTTAGATAACGGGTGAAGGTTTTAGTATTGTCAGAAACATTCCCTAAATTCTCTGTCCGTTTATACGAACTTTTGCTTATCCGAACTAGGGTCGATCCCGACTTGTTCGGATAATCGGCGCTCTACTGTAATAAATATGATTGAGTTTTAAAAATATTAAAATTTTGTATTGTCATCGGAAACACACATCTGTACATAATTTTCACAATTCTACGCTACCAGGAAGTGAGTGACAAATCGATTTCAAAATTCTATCTTTACATTTAAACAAGAACAAAAAAAAATCATGCGGCCAGCATAGATTATGAAACACTTTCCAACACATTTAATAGTACATCTTCCAACACACTGTAACAAAACTTTGGAGTTTATTAAAGTGAAATATGATACGCTAAATAAATAAGGTTCAACTAGGTGAGGAGGCTTACCCTTTAGAAAACGCATAACGCATACGAAAACCCATTTTCTGCTTTTACCATCACTAGTCGGAAAAATATCAAATTCTTTTTGTGCAGCCTTGTATTATGAACTATAGATTTGTATATACACTACATAGTATGCTAAAAGTTAGTTCAATTAAACGAATAGCACAGCTGAAAATTCCCCATCAGCAATTTCCATGAATAAACGAAAATGTACTTGAGAACTTTTGGGCAGTCCTGTGTATGATCTGTAGACACACCAAGTAAAAATTAAAAAAAAAATAGTTCAATTTAAAAACGCATACCACAACTGAAAACGCACTTCCTGCAATTATTGTCCATAGTCTTCAATAGATAAATTATTGTTCACTTTCTTCTGTAGCCTAGCCAAATTCTATTCTGTGTGTCCCTGTAAATAAATAATAATTTCTATGCACATTCTGTTCTACATTAAGTTCTGTGTAATACACTTCAGTGACCTATATAAATTGCAGTATGTTTAAAATAGTGTAACATCACTAAAATACACTGCAAACGATTTTTCCCCACAGATCGTAATGTAACGGAATTCGGTACTTGTTAATTATCCCGTCGACCAAATTACTAATTTATTTGTTCTTTCGTTATTTAAAATAAAAAATATGTCAATTTGTATAATTTGGCGAGTGGCTTGGCGATTTATATAATTTGGCGAAATTGGTCGACGGGATAACTAACAAGTACCCGGAATTCTTTTGAGTGTTTCTGTAAATGAACCGAAAATGCTACACATTTCATTTTCAATATCGAACATGCCATAGTGATACGTAATAACATCTACGAATTTATAGCAATAGGGCTATATTTACGCGAGTTAGAGCACAGATAGACAGACGCTGTAGATATACAAACCGAAGTCATAAACACTCTTCAACTATGTTGGAAAGTGTTAAAAACAAGTTGAGTTAAATATAAGATTGACAAAAGATGACAACTTTCAAATATACGTTTTATATTTGCCTCCAAAACATCTGTTTAGACCGCTGTCTCCCAAACTGGACCTTTAGGGGTACGTGGCGGATCGGTTCAGGATACGCGAAAATAATATTAGTAATGATACATAATACAATAAATTTAAAATATATATACATATGAAAACATTAAAGGAAAGGCGAAAAGACCGTGTAAGTTTGATAGCAATCTGATGCAGGAAACTCCTAGATCTTGTAACTGATTGCACTAAGCTTGAATACTTTGCATATGGCGATAAACATTTGTTAAAATTTTTCAATTTAAGCTAATATGGTGAAATATTATTTTAATACTGTTTTTAATTGTTTCGCTGTTAACTTGCCGGTATAAAAAAATAAAACAAACTTTGAAATGTGAGATATACAGAAATCGATAGAAGTAAATGAAGAAAAAAATATAAATGTTGTCAGGTTAATTTGAATGCATTTGATTTTTTATATAAACTAAGGGCTTTCATATTTAAAAAAAAAAAATAAACAATTTTGAGTTGAGGTATGGGTGGGGGCATAATTATGAGGGTAAACGGTACTCATCTATGTAAAACTTAAGTATGAGGGTATGGGAAAGGAAAAAGGTTGGAAACTCAAATTTAATATTCTTTAAAAAAAATTAACAGTCAGAACATTTTTGTAATCAACATATTAAATTGGGTTGGGTTGGGTTGATTGTTGACGGCCAATTATCTACATCAGGGATATAGGCCCTAGAGGGAGTGCCTTCCGTGGAGGTCTTTCTAAGGGAACCTAATCCGTATTAACGCATGGAAATCCACGGTTCGAAGAAAACCACGAAAACTCCGAACGATTAGGCCGACGGGCGCGATTGGGTTCGAACCCAGCACTTCCCGTCTACCAGCTTCGAGAGCAGAACCTCTCAGCCACTGGTGGGGCTCATATTAAATTGGAAAAGTGCGTTTAAACAACGAATAAAAAAAAAAGAGAGATTTTAATCATCTGGGTCAAAATATGCTTTGACCATCAGCAGTTTTTAAGTCCTTTTGATTGAGAAAATAAATGAAAATTTATTTTATTAATTGATAAATTTAGTCAAACATTTGGAATGGTTTGTCAAAATAATATTAATCGCTATTTAATACAGCATTTGGAACTCAGAACTATATTTAATTTTCACTACTTCCAAATTAAACAGCACAGATATTTCTAAACATAAGTATTTATCGTAAAGTATTGAAATATTTTTAATAATCTGATTATATATCTTACCTCTATATAATAAAAAGCAGTGTGGCGATTCAGTGTACGAACTCATCCAAACAGCGGATGGGAAACTATGGATTACTTTCATTGCTGCAGAGAACAGAAAAATGCTGAAAAATATTTAGACACGTGGCATTTTGGACGTATATTTTTTTAATTTGCAGATAAAATTTCGGTAAAAATATTTTTGCATGTGTTCTTTTCTTTTATAAGTGAATAAAAATTTGTATTTACTGTGCCGTCACGAGAGTAGCAACTATTGTGGTTATTTTATCTTTATGCATTATAACTTTATTGATTCCGTTTTCTTTTCATTACAATTAAATAATAGAATTTTTTTTTTTTTTTTTTTTTTTTTGAATTCATGGTGGTCAAGCATAAAAGTGCGTATATAAAATACGTTTGAAAAGTTTGCGTCGGTGTAAAAGACGTTATGATTTGCTTGAAATGTTATTTTTATATTGATAAAACTTTTTAAAAAAATTCATATGATTGTGCCAACATGTCGCAATTTTTACTGATTTTTCAATTGTTAGTTATAACAAGTTGGAAATTGCTCATCAAACGTGGCAAATGAGGTGCGTTCGTACTATAACAAGTTTTATAATTATTTTTTGCACCCCATATTGTACTGAATGTATAATTTTTTGCACTTCATGAAGTGCATAGTCTTTAACATCATTAAAATGCACTCCCAATAATTTTTTCCCATTCCCCGAACACTTTTGACTGTCCCTGTAATTAAACTATACATCCGATTTTCCTAAAATTTGAAATGGCTCGACAAAATTTTGTAACAATTATATATTTAAAATTTCAGACCATTTGGAAGGCTGTAACATCATTAAAATGCACTTGCAATAATTTTTCCCATTGGCCGTAATGTAAAGAAAAACTTTTGACTGTCCCTGTAATTAAACTATACATCTGATTTTCCTAAAATTTGAAATGGCTCGACAAAATTTTGCAACAATTATATCTTTAAAATTTCAGACCATTCGGAAGGCTGTAACATCATTAAAATGCACTTGCAATAATTTTTCCCATTGGCCGTAATGTAAAGAAAAACTTTTGACTGTCCCTGTAATTAAACTATACATCCGATTTTCATAAAATTTGAAATGGCTCGACAAAATTTTGCAACAATCTTATATTTCAAATTTCAGACCATTCGGTTGGGTAGTTTTTGCTCTGTTATATGCGGACAGACAGACGGACGGACTGAACGACGACTATAGGTGCTACGTATTTATATAATTACGAACGCACCTAAAAATTAGAATTGGAGCCTTTATTGTATACTTTATCTTGATTGTATATCTTGATTACATGTTAGCAATTGCTTTTTTAAAAAACTAAATCATACGTAAGATGAATTAAATAATGTTTCAATAAAGAATTCAGAAAAGTAGAAGATTTCCTTTCACTAATTAAGAAAGTTCTGTAATTTATCCGCTGTTCTGTCATCTTATTTACATAAGATTAAAAATTTGTTATTAAAACCAGAGGATCTGAACTTAGCGTTTCAAGTTTTCCCTGTTGTCTTATATAAATATTTTTATGTATCTCAGAGTGCAAGTCAGTCAGTAAAAGCTATCTGTATTATTGGTATTGCATACAATATATATATCTGTTTCCCTTTACATTGCTTTTATTATAAAAAGTAAAAAGCTACCTCTTGCAGCCGTCCGGAGGAAAGCACTTCCGGAAAATTTTGGTATTTTCACCGATCATGTACCCCAGACCCCAAAACCACACCCATTCAAATAACTGTGACACACATATCTGATTTTTGTCATGCGATAACTCTTGTATTTATAAACCGATTTGGATGAGATTAATTGTATGCATAGTACATACCAATGTCTCGACGAGTTCGTTGGCCAGCTTCATCTGCAATCTTGTTTCAAAAATGGCGAGCATTTAAAAAAAAAAATTAAAATTTAACTAGTTGGATGTGCCAATCCCAAAACTTTCTTCAATCTCATGTATTAATATTTTAAAATGTTGTTACAAATACCAATAATTCATTTTTATTAGTTTTATTAGTATTTTTATTAGAATTATGCATAAATTCATACACTTTTCGATGGTACAATATGGGAAATTGCACAAAAATCGCTATTACAGCGCCCCCTTCCGGTGGAATTTTTCAATATTCAGGGAGAACCTTCTTGCCATGGTCAAAAGCGTACACAAAAAATTGGTTCAGTTCTGTGCATAACTTCATACACTTTTTCGATGATAAAATATTGAAAATGGCACAAAAATCGCTATTACAGCGCCTTCTACCGTCGGAATTTTTTCAAATTCACGGAGAACCTTCTTGCCATGGCTAAAAACATATACAAAAAAATTGGTTCAATTCTATGCATAACTTCATACACTTTTCAATGGTACAATATTCAAAATGCACAAAAATTGCCATTACAGCACCCCCTACTGACGGATTTTTTCCAAATTAATGGAGCATCTGCTTGCCATAGCCAAAAACTTAAAAAAGAAATTTGGTTCAATTCTATGCATAACTTCATACAATTTTTGATGGTACAATGGCGACATACGAACATACGGACACACGGACAGACAAACATTTTCTATAAACATGTTTTTTAGGATCTCTGACCCCTAAAACGTGTAAATCTGTCGAAAACCGAAAGTCGAAAAAAAATCTATTACAATACTTTCTTCTATTGAAGATAGAAGAAGGTAAAAAGCGGTACGAAAAATTGAAAACTGATTTTTTTTTCCCTTAAGAGTTTAACCTTAATACAAGGATTCCGAAGCATATTTTGTTTCATCTTTATCTTAAAAAATGGCTGAGATACAGCAGTTTGAATTTCTAGGATGGCTGAATTTTGAAGTAATCTGATTTTCGCCATGCTGTAACTCTCGTATTTATAAACTGATTGAATCCATTGTACGTACTAATGTATCAACCGAGTTCGTTGCCCAGCTTCATCCGTAATCCTGTTTCAAAATTGCACCGTGCACAGCCGCGCAATGCTTAAATATTATTAATATTCTTTAGCTTCAAATTCTCGCCAAGCTTGTCGACATTTGACGAAATATCGCCAAATTTGGCTACCAAAAATAAGTAACTATAAATTATACTAACTTGGCTATTTGGCGCAATTCTCATTCAAATTCAGTATTGACGAATATTATATTATCGGCTTCGTCGCATTTTAGCTTCTTAAAATTTGAGTAAAATTAGCTTCGAGTGAAACTTGCAAAAATTTATAACCAAGAAATATGAAAGTGTGGTGAGTCGCTCGTATAATATAATCACTCACTTAAAAACACTTTACTACCTTTATTCGTAGAACATTGATAAACGTCGATTCTGACACTCTTCGTATTCGAACACACAAAAACGCAATGTAAACATTTTCGTCTGCGCTGCTATGACAACGGCTCTGGCCAGCTGCCATTCCGAACGAAGAATTTTCTCCCTTGCCTTTCTGCGGCTGCCACAGAGTATCCCCCCAGTGACGTAGGGTACCGAAGAAACGATATACAAGTGTATACTTTTTTTTTTTTTTTTTTTTTTTGACTATCTGTGTCAGAATCCACGCTTGTGGAGAAAAATTACAAGGATATTTACATGAAATAAAATTGCAATATATAACAAAATATAGGCATAATGTGTAGTATGCAAAATGAACAATTTATCAACAATTTCAGTAAGTAATATAAGATGCCAGTTTTTTAGGAAAATGGACATGTCTGCCCGAACGTGTGACAGTTTTTGTTTGGTCAGGGTTACTGTCCGCCTTAAGAGAGAGTTTTAATTTAGAGTTCTCTGGAACAGTTTTCGTGGACAAGTCTGAAGTAGAAATCAAATGAGCTGGCTTCACTCGATCTATTGATACCGTAGACTTACGACCATTAAGCTCGATTGTTATAGTTTTCCCAGTTCTACTTAGGACTTTGTGAGGACCAGTATATGGTTGACACAATGGAGGTTGTACATGATCCACTCTTAGAAAGATGTGTGAACAAGATGTCAAGGAAGGGTGTATATAGAACTTCTCTTGGCAGTGAGATGATGTAGCAACTGGACTTAACTGCCGCATGGTGTTTCGTAGTTGCGTGACGAAGTTATCGTTGAAAGGTCGGATCTTGTATTCATCCAGCATATCACAGGGCAATCTCAACGTAGTGCCGTAGACAAGCTCAGCGCAAGAAGCTTGTATATCTTCCTTCACTGCTGTGCGAATGCCTAGTAAAACTATCGGTAATATTTCAGTCCACCTACTGGTTTCGTGAGCTTTGATGGATGACTTTAAATGTCGATGAAATCTTTCGATAATGCCATTCGATATCGGATGATATGCCGTTGTGCGGATCTTCTGTGTTCCCATCATTTTCGTAAATTCATCAAATATTGCTGATCGCATTTGTGGGCCTTGATCCGTGGTTATGAGCGAAGGGCAACCAAATCTTGATATCCAATGCTTTAATATGGCACTACAAATTGTTTTAGCTTGTGTATCAGATATAGGTACGGCTTCTGGCCATCTGCTAAATCGGTCAATCATCGTTAAAAGATAGCTGAAACCGTCAGATGGAGGCAAGGGACCTACGATATCTATATGTATTTGGGAAAAACGTGCATCAGGAAGAGAGAACGTGCCAAGAGGTGCTTTGGTGTGCCTCTGTATTTTTGATCTTTGACACTTCTCACAGCCACGAACCCAGTTTTTGATGTCTCGTTTCATATTTGGCCATACGTATCTGGAACAAATTAGTTTTGTGGTAGCTGCTATGCCTGGATGGGCTAGGTTGTGCAAATGTTCATATATCAGCCGACGAAAGAAACTAGGAACTAAGGGTCGAGGCGTACCTGTTGAAGTATCACATAGTAGGCTACAATCAGAAATGAGGCAAGGTTTCAATTCCAATTTGAGCAATGTACTATTATGCAGGTTCTGTAGCTCTGAATCATTTTCCTGAGCTTTTGCGAATTCCTCAAAATTTAAGATTGGAGATTTTGAAATAGAATCAATTTCAATTCTTGAGAGGCAATCTGCAACAATGTTTTCGGAACCTGGTACATGTCTAATGTCAGTGGAATATTGGGAAATGTAATCTAAATGGCGTGATTGCCGCGGCGAACATTTATGGGGATTTTGCTTAAATGCATAAATTAGCGGTTTTTGATCAGTATAAATTTGAAAAATTCTCCCCTCTAGCATGTGCCGAAATTTTTTTATTGCCGAATAAATAGAAAATAATTCCCGGTCATATGTTGACCAATTCCGCTGACTGTTGTTTAATTTCATGGAAAAAAATGCTAAAGGTCCATAACGTTCCTGATAAAACTGCATAAGGGTGCCGCCGATCGCGACATCTGAGGCGTCAACCCATATACTCAACTGAGCGCCTGGAATAGGGTGCCGTAAAAGAGCAGCCTGAGATATTGCATTTTTGGCAGCTACGAAAGCTTTTTCAGCATCTTCGTTCCAATTAAGGGGTTCTGTTTTAGGAACACGGGAACGAGATTTCTTTTTGTTTGTATGGCCTTCTAACAATTTCACTAAAGGCGCAAGTATGTGTGCAGCTTGATATATGAAAGACCTATAAAAATTAAACATACCCAAAAATCTTCGAAGTTGAGATAAGGTTGTGGGCTGCGGAAAATCGATTATGCATTTAACTTTATCTGGAAGTGGTTGAATACCATGTTCAGATATTCGAAATCCTAAGAAATCAATGGTAGGTTTACCAAATGTGCACTTGGATACATTTATGCACAAACCATATTCTGCTAATTTGGAAAATAGTGCTTTTAAATGATGATAATGCTCCTCGGCATTTTTAGAGGCTATGAGTATATCATCGACGAAAGCATAGACGCCTGGTAAATCACGTATTACCTCATCTATGAATCTCTGAAATGTTGCAGACGCATTGCATAAGCCAAATTGCATGCGTGTGCTTTCGAACAATCCAAAAGGTGTGCATATCGCTGTTTTGGGAATATCATCAGGATTGATTGGTATTTGATGATATGCTTTGATGAGGTCAAGTCGACTAAAAATTTTAGTGTCACGTAAATTAGCAGTAAAATCAGCTATACATGGTATCGGGTATCTGTCTTTTTTGGTTTGCGCATTCAAGGCACGATAATCACCTACAGGTCTCCATTCCAAAGTTCCCTTTTTTGGAACCATGTGCAAAGGTGATGCATAGTTGCTACGTGAAGGTCTTAAATGTCCGAGTTGTATCATATTTTGAAATTCTGTTTTAGCAATTTTCAGACGATCCGGAGCCAACCTGCGGGGTTTTGCCACAACTGGAGGTCCTTTTGTTGAAATAAAATGCATTGTGTTGTGTTTGACAGGCTGATTGGGATCTGGTAATTTTGTAATAGATGGGAATTGTTTAAGAAGTTCATTATATATATTATCAATATTGATTGTTTTTACTGAATGAATTAATGCACATTTCATGTGACCTGTTGTTTCAAATTTTGTTTTTAAATCTCTTAGACATTTGTGGCGGAGATCTGGAACCAATTCGAAATTATGGAGAAAATCTGCTCCCAAAATTGGTGTACTAACATTTGCCACTAGAAAAGTCCAATTAAATTTTCGTCTTAACTTAAAATCTAGAGAAAGGGTTTGTTGACCATAAACATTTATAGGGGAAGAATTAGCAGCCAAAAGCGTTTGTACGGGTGGATTTCGTTTTTGTACATTGTTGGCAGGAAGGATTGACACGTCCGAACCGGTGTCGACCAGAAAAGAAACATTTGTAGTCCGGTCTCTAATGAACAGGCGACGTGACTGTTGAGGCAAAGAATAAGTCGCCTCTACTCTTTGCTGGTTTCGTTTCCCGCCCAAGAACACGGCTTTATGCATTTTTCTTCCCTACATTTTTTTCCAAATCGTCTATGATACCAACAGATACTTGAATCCCGATTATCACTATTACTTCGCCCTCGAGGTTTACTCCAGTTTCTGCGGTATGGGGACCGACCACGTGAAACAGCAAGCTGATCGATGCGCTTATTTAATTTTTCGATTTCTTTCAATAATTTACCCTCTATCGCCTGTTCATTTGAGCAGGACACGGCAATTGCAGAAGCTGGGGAAGAGGTAACTTCTGAAATACGATCTGAAATTTCCGCTGCTTTATCAAGGGTTAATTCAGAAACAGCCGCTAAAATTGTCTGAACAGAATTTGGTAATCGTTGCAAAAACAATTCTAACATTAAATTGTCTGGAACATTTAGGGATTCCGCGCGACGTTTCATACTACGTAATAAATCTGAAGGTTTCCGATTTCCTAGTTCTTCTCCAGACAAGAGCTGTCGTATCTCTTGCTGGGATGATTCACCTGAGCGCGCAATTAATTCCTTTTTTAAGACACCATAAGGGTCAGTAGCATCTGGTTGCATTAAAATATCACGAATGATTGATGCAACATCGGGTGGAAGATGCGAAACTATATAATTATATTTTGTAACAGATTCTGATATTGCTTTGGGGGTAGCTAAAGCAAATGTGCTTTCGCACATCACAAACCATAGCGCAGGATCTGATCTGTTATATAATGGAATTTGAACAGCATCGACACTAGACATGATTTATGGTAATAAATATATAAAATAGTACAATCAAACCAAAATAAATTCGCGAGTTAAATTTTTCTAATAAAATAACAGAAAAAATATCAGGAAAATGACTCAGAAGAACTTATCTGCTTTCCATCGAGCCGCTGTAGAACGATGTATTCTTTGAAAGATGAAGATGATCGGATAACATTCCAACTCATCTAGGAAGGCTGATGCTCTATATAAGAACAGTCCATGGTCACCATTGTGGTGTGCCTCGCTCGTATAATATAATCACTCACTTAAAAACACTTTACTACCTTTATTCGTAGAACATTGATAAACGTCGATTCTGACACTCTTCGTATTCGAACACACAAAAACGCAATGTAAACATTTTCGTCTGCGCTGCTATGACAACGGCTCTGGCCAGCTGCCATTCCGAACGAAGAATTTTCTCCCTTGCCTTTCTGCGGCTGCCACAAAAGCTACTTCTTCCTCCTGGCATTGGCCGAAAGGACTTTTACAAATTAAGATAGATCTGTAATTTCCCCTGTTTTGTCATCTTATTTACATCAAATTACAAATTTGTTGTTAAGACCCCAGAGGACCATGCATTAATCAGGTCCTGAACTTAACGTTTCAGGTCATTTTTCCTTATTGTCGATGAATAAATAGTATATGAATATTTTTATCGATTATTTCAAATTGTAAATGAAAACCACGATTTCTACCCACCGTCCTAGGGCGGGCATTTACGCTAGTTTTATATAAAAAGCGAAGAAAATTAAATTAAACAAAAGAAACGTTTAAAAAAAGTTATTTAGAACTCAAAAAATGACTATCAGTGAGAAGTATTTCTGTATTAAGCTAAAATAATTTCATAGATTATTCTGTATGAAGATCAAATTCGGTAAACAAACTTTCTACTGATCGAGAGTTTTCACAACCATTCATCAGGTGTAATATGAAATCTGCCAATTCAAAATTAATATTTTCCAATTTTTCATTACTTCTTACCAACGTCGTAATGTATTAGATACACTTTAATAAAAATAAGATTTATGAAATATATATTTTTGTTTGTATTACTATTACATAAGACAAAACAATTGCCATCTATATTTAATAATTATTAAAATATTGATTATTATTAAATATATATAACATAATATGACATTAATATTCACAAAAATTTACAGAATGAGTAATTTATGGAAGCTTGTGTTATTTAATAGAGTTTCAACCACTTTTGAGTGCTTAAAACCCATTTTGACTAGTTTTAGATGGTTAAAAGCCTTTTTGAGCACTGACCTGGTTAAAATTAATCTTTTCCCATCAAAATTATAACTCTGGTTTAAGGTAGAATTTTTTTTCTCGGGAGAGAGACTTTAAAAAAAGCGCTATGTTCCTAATGAGCGATACAACGATACAGCAAGAGTCTACTGTATTATTATTATTATTATTATTGTTATTATTGTTATTATTATTGTTATTATTATTACAACGATTGAAGGAATTCAATTTGGGAAATGGGTTGTAAAGAAATTTTTTTTCACTGTTGACTATCATAAATTAAAAATTGGCTATTTATAAAAATATTCAAAATGTTTTCTCAATTATATATATACTAGGGGGCTCGGCCCCCTACGAGCTACGCTCGCCAACCCCCGTCCAGACACCGTAGACTCTAAATGCACGCTAATTTGATCGGCTTTAAAAAGATTTCGAAAGATTGAATTATAATTTAAAAAACAGTGGCGATCTCTCTATAAACGGATTTCTATTCATTTCTCTTTGATTGGGGAATTTTAACGCCACATCCGTTGCGGTACTACTTGATTATCCCGTCGACCAATTTTGCCAAATTATATAAATCGCCAAACCACTCGCCAAATTATACAAATTGAGATAATTTTTATTTTAAATAACGAAAAAACAAATAAATTAGTACAACATTAATAAAAATACAAATAAAACGTCGAAATAAAAATAACTTGATGACGTAGACACGTGTAACAACATTTCAAAATAAGCTAATATGAAAGGAATTAAGTAAACAGAGTCTTTGTCTCCTGGTATTTTTTAACAAAGTGAAAAGAAAGTTCTTTTAAATGAGACATTTTAAATTAATCGTTTTTAATCTGACGTAATTTTGACCAAACTATTCTTTCTCTTTTTAATATTCACGTGAAAATAGTTGTGTTAGAAATTAAATATTATTTGCGCTTTCCTAACAAAAATAGTTGAAAAGTATCCTCTTAAAATGTGAAATAAATGTCTAGCGCAATTTCTAAATTTAAACCGTTTTGCAATATTATTTTGCGTTCATTTTATGTAATAACTGTAATGTTACGTAAATATGACGTAATTTCTCCTATTTAAGACTTCTAACGCATGTTAATAAATTTATTGCTTTACAAATTCCTTTCTCTCTTAAAATTCACGTGTAATTATAGTTTTTATGACATAATTTTTAATAAGTTCCTGCTTTTTGTAAATAATTATTTAATTCTAATTCCAAATGTTTTTTTCTGTTTATAATAGTCGCGTGTAAATAATTTTTTAATTTATTTACACGTATAAATACTTTTTTTTTTAAGCAAACATTATTGCTTCCGCTGTTTATACAGTTGGCAACAGTTTAAATTAATATAACTTTCTAAAATCTGTTAAAAATATCTCTAGAAATGCTGAAAATCTGAATTTAAAATAGAAATAAAACCTCAAAAAATTAGTCAAAATAAATAAATTAATGCAATCTGCACTCCGGCAAATCCTAACGCATAAAATGATCTAAAAATGATTAAATTCCTATGAACAGTTTTTGCTCCTATAAAACTTTTTTAGTGGAACGATTTTGTCCAACTTTAGCATTAAATATCTCTTAAAATAATTCTTCGATATGAAAACTGTCTGCATCAGCGTGTTTATCAAACATTTCTGTATAATACTACCGATTTTCATATTTTTGTATGCATTATTTTTCTTAATATTAACGAAGAAAGACCTCCGGTCACAAAAAATTCAAAACCGGCGGCGGCGGCGGCGGTGACAGCGGTAGTTACTTTTTTTTAGAATAGAGAGATAGTATATATATATGTAGAAATTTAATGCACATTGATTTTGACGAATAAATGTACCTTTACTGTGGTCGGTGTCTAGAAGTAATTAGTCCAGGAAGATTCTTGAGGAAATCTTAACACTTTAATGCTCTTGATTATGTGGGTGAAATATTTACAGAGGGGGTATTTACATTTACTTTAAACATGAAAATTATAACTGGCCGGCGACATTCCGCCTTACTCAGGTCCGCTGACCGGGGATTCGGTCGAACAGCGACGTTTCACACATCCGTTCTCGAGAGCAATCAACAGTCATCTCTCCTTCTCACAATAGTTTTTGTAAGTTCAGCAGCTTTTTCGTAGACTCAGAGGTTGGGGTGGATCGTCGAGAGCCTCATTTAAAGAATGTGCTAGGCTTTGCAGTGCAGAGTTCAAATTCTGTCACCACAATTCGGCCTACCTGACAGGGCTGGGTCCTCCAAGTTACCCATCAACTCTACATATTGAGGTCAACGGAATACAGTCCATTGGCTTACGTGCATAGAGGCCTATTTCGGACTGTTTGGCTGGACACCCTTCGTCCTTTGGCCAAGAACAACTGTGTTTGCAGCTGAGTAGCATTGCCCGTTCCGTCTCGACGGGCTGTTAACAGGATATATCGGTCATCAGTTTCTGTGTTAGCGCATTTTCGACCTTGCACTTGCCGATGACTACCATTCCACGTGTCTTCGAATCGATTCCACAGACTTTCATGAACACTTCTTGCAGACTCCAACAGCGTCCGCTACACTTCGTTGTGTTTCCCCAAATTCAACTGTCCCGATAACACGCCAAGCCATGGATTGCGGTAAATCATGTTGTTGTGACATTTTCAAGCCAACTTTTCTCCAAACACAAGCTGAGCAATTGAATATTACAACTGAGGCAGTGAAACAGACGTTTCTGCAAAATCTCGATTTCTGCACTTTTCACCTTTTTCCAGTTTTTGACGTCATAAACTTTAATTTACGTGTGAAGTTTTCTTTATCTGTTTTCTACAGCACTTTAAATTATGGATGTTTTATTTTACGTTACTTATCGGTGTAAATATTTGCGTAATTTCGTTAAAACCATGTGCTCCCCTAATTGTTTTGAGCAGTGTGTGTGTATATATATATATATATATATATATATATATATATATATATATATATAACCTGAAAAATAATTGCTAATTTATTGCATATATATAATTGCTAATTTATTGCAATAAATTGGCTATTATTTTTCAGTGGTTTACATTTCACCTAAGCCATTTCTATTGATTATACCTTTAACGAAACTCGTTTATCAGCTCTCCCTTTATTTTTCTGTGTAGTTTATATATATACGATTTCTATTATGATTATCATTAAATTGCGATGTATATAAAAGCATTTTTGTATTATAATTGGCACAGAAAAAAATAGCAAATTTATATGCTTTTATTTCCTTAGAACTAGATTAATATTACTGTGTAGTAACAACATTTGTTGTTCTTTAACAAATTAAGGCTACTCTTTATTTGGTATACATAAAAAAAATTAAGAAACGTTTTTATTTGTTTTTACATTTTAAGCTAAGCTTATAACATAAGTAGATTACAACAAGAAACAAAAATAGCCATAGAAAATTAAAACAAGATTACAACATAAGATTACAACTAACTAGATTATATTTCATCTTATCGTGGTTTTGAGCAGTTTGTTTTTTTTCCCTTGAACAACTTCAAGTTGTTTGATCAATTGAAAAGAACATAAGTAGTTTTTCAGTGGCAAGACTTTATAGAAGGAACAAACAGTTTCATAGGGTTGGTGAATGCATCTGTGTACAAAAAATATTTTAAATGTTTTTATTATTGTTATTAGTTCGGGATGTTTATAAATTTTCGAAATATATTGCAATATCAGGCATCTATGCATGTTTTGTTTTTCCTGCATAGAGTGGGTTAAACCCGAACCGCACCGAAATATTCAAACTCGAACCCGAAATAAACCCGAAATGAAAAAAAAATTATACATATTTTAAAACAATTATAGAAAAATAGTCCACAATTATATCTCTAATGTCAATTTTATTTATTTTTCATTTTTTATAATGATGAACACATTGATTACTGATTAATATTCAAATATATACTAGTTTTTTTTCTTTTGAAAAACTATCAGGATTTTCATTTGAAACTTCAAGAAATAAAATGTTGTTTAAAGACTTTTTAAAAAATCGTTTTTTAAAATACGTATTTTAATGTAAAAGTTTTGTATGCTGTCATTTTTTACAACTTCAGTAAGGAAAAATAAATACTTAATTGCATGCAGTTACACATTTATATGTAATTTATTATTTCTCTAACTTTTTACTGATATATTAAAAATATGGGGGTGCTAAATACTTTTGGGTAAAGCTGTAGAAACCGCACCCACCCCTCCCTCTCAGCCAAAAAAAAGAAAGAAAAGAAAAGAAAAAAAGAAAGTTACAAATCATGATTGGCCAACTTGGGGAAGGACGGAGAAGATGGTAAAGGAAAGCCTGATGCTGCCTATTTACATCCCCTGGCTTAATATGGTTGCTACATCAGGCGATGTAGCAGTCATTTCGGCGACACAAAATTAATTTTGAATTGCGTTTGCAAAAACCTTATTTCAAAGATTTTTTTTTTTTTTTTTTGTCATTCTTTGAAAGATTAAATACAATCGGTTATTTGCAATTTATCACCAAGGCACATTTTTTAAATTAGAATAACATACATTATTTTCCAAGAACATTTCACCTTTGACAGTAATCTTGAGAATTAAAATAAATTGAAAGGAAAAAAATAAACATATTGTTGCCGTTTAACATCACCTATAATTTATTTACCACCTATAATTTTATTAATTTGTAATGGAGTCATTTTTTTTTGTTGAGAAATGTTTTTTAGAACTACAGTCAAACCTCGTTAACATGAACACGCTTAACGTGAATTACTTTTAACATGAATTGTTTTCACAGTCCCCTGTAAAGACGAATACACAGATATTTGATACTGATAACATGAACAAAATTTTGATTCCCCTTGAGGTTCATGTTAAAGAGGTTCGACTGTAATACAAATATGTTTCTAATCAGGTTTAAAGTTATATGTATGGAACACGTAACAGGCATCTAGCATTGCTTAATGTGCAATTTTGAAGAACCACATGAATTCACATTTGTATTTTATATAAAGTCTTTTCACATTTCAAATTAAGATGAGAAAACAAACTATTAAAACAAAATTTAAAAAACCTTTAGCTTTAATCAGCCAAAAATAAAAATCACTGGAACATTCTGAATTATCCATATTACGATACAAAGTTATCGCATCAGCATACGTAAACAAGCAACATATTTTTCCTTTATTTGTAATTCAATGCCATATTCATCCTAAAATTCTGTACTATATTAGCATAATTATGCAATTTTTTTCTAATATTGCCTGAAACCCCGTTTAAGATATACAGTCGTACCTCGTTATCCCGACACCAGATTTTTCACGTCACTCTGCTTATCACGTCAGTTTTTCAAAGTCCAGATTTTCTGTATATAATTTTAATGTAAACTCAGGATTTTATGTCACTGAATAATTTGCAACTCCCTATATCCCGAAGGTTTAGGAAAATTGTCCATTTTTCATAATCCATCTTTTATAAGCACGAAAATTAAGCGGTAAGAAACGTCTTAGCCATACTTTTCACAAGTGTCTAAAATACCCATTGAGATAAATGAGAAATTTTACTTCAATCCTTTATTTGAATAAATAAACCCACACACATGAATGAAACCACTTAAGTTCCAGATAGACGTATCAGTCTACTCGAGGTCTTTTTGTTCTGGTTAGGCGGCGCTTTCTTGTGGTTACACGGCGTTTTCAATCCAACTAAAATGGATCTATCTAATATTATCTTATATCCATTATACCGATATTATACCGAATTATCTAATATCCATTTCTGAAACAACGAATATTTATTACAATACATTGTATAATATTGAAAGAAGAATTATAAGAAGCACATTTAGGGATAAGCAAACCTTAATTCATCAATATTTCATGTAACAATAAAAAAACAAGCAGTCATAAATCTGATTTTTATTCTTTTCAATTTTGTTTTTGCGTTTATTTTGTTAAATAATAATGTTTTATTGCTTAACCCCTTGAGGGCCGGTGGGATATATTTTATCACACCTACGATTAATGAAGATTTGCACCAGAAAAATTTTATGAAATTTTACTTTTCTAATTTTCATGGGGAAAAAGTTGTAAAATTGCTTTTCCTTATTTTGAAATAAAATTTTTCTAAATTTCCGGCGGGAATTCTGCATTACACAAACGTAATTGCTTGACCTTCAGGGGTTAAAACTGCAAGAACAGTTATGAATTTAAAATTGTCTTAAATTAATTAAAAATCCAGCTTTTTATAAACATATTTTTCTCCGACAGCGGTTACCGCGACACTCCGCTTATGACGACACTTTTTTTCTGGTCATTAGAGTGTCGGAATAAAGAGGTTCGACTGTATTTAAAAATTTTGAATGTAAGGAGGAAAACAAATTATTGCATGTATGATTATACACTATAAAAATATGTAAAATAAACTTTTAAGCTTATTTTTATTATCAATATTTTCCCTTTATTTGTAATCCCATTTATATCCATGCCAAAACTTCTATACTACATTAGCATGATTATGCAATTTTTTTCTAATATTGCCTATAACCATAAAAAGTCCTGTGCAAGACAATTTTTAAAATATATGAAAATAAAAACTAACTTAGGAATTTAACAATTAAATAATATTTAATATTCAGAAATAAATTTCTATCAGGATTTAAAGAGAAAAGAGAAAAAATAAAAAACAAAAAAGTATTAAACAGTAATGTTTTTAAAAGTTCTTACTTTTTTCAAAGATTTAGACCCCTCCCCTCTCTCCCCCCACCTCCCTTGCATATGCCTATGTTTCTGTTAAAAATAACTCGAATTTGCCGGTAGAAAAATTCATATTCGAGCGGAATAACTTTCACTAGATTATTTTAACACAATTATTGTAATTGGTAAACAAATCATATTAGATGTAAATTTCCAACTGGGCGAAAAATGTCCGGACCAGGATTCGAAGCCGGGATCTCCTGGCTGAAGCCGCCAGTGCTCTGCCATCTGAGCTATCCCGGACGATTCTGGTCGAACTTTTTCACCCAGCTAACCTTGAAGATTACAGCATCTGGTCTGAAACCTGGTTCAGCTCAACAGAATAAATCTCAGGTAATGGAACTCCAGAAATCGCTGGATGCGAAATTACACTAGATTATTTTAACACAATTATTGTAATTGGTAAACAAATCATATTAGATGTAAATTTCCAACTGGGCGAAAAATGTCCGGACCAGGATTCGAACCCGGGATCTCCTGGCTGAAGCCGCCAGTGCTCTGCCATCTGAGCTATCCCGGACGATTCTGGTCGAACTTTTTCACCCAGCTAACATTGAAGATTACAGCATCTGGTCTGAAACCTGGTTCAGCTCAACAGAATAAATCTCAGGCAATGGAACTCCAGAAATCGCTGGATGCGAAATTACACTAGATTATTTTAACACAATTATTGTAATTGGTAAACAAATCATATTAGATGTAAATTTCCAACTGGGCGAAAAATGTCCGGACCAGGATTCGAACCCGGGATCTCCTGGCTGAAGGGGTGAAAAAGTTCGACCAGAATCGTCCGGGATAGCTCAGATGGCAGAGCACTGGCGGCTTCAGCCAGGAGATCCCGGGTTCGAATCCTGGTCCGGACATTTTTCGCCCAGTTGGAAATTTACATCTAATATGATTTGTTTACCAATTACAATAATTGTGTTAAAATAATCTAGTGTAATTTCGCATCCAGCGATTTCTGGAGTTCCATTACCTGAGATTTATTCTGTTGAGCTGAACCAGGTTTCAGACCAGATGCTGTAATCTTCAAGGTTAGCTGGGTGAAAAAGTTCGACCAGAATCGTCCGGGATAGCTCAGATGGCAGAGCACTGGCGGCTTCAGCCAGGAGATCCCGGGTTCGAATCCCGGTCCGGACATTTTTCGCCCAGTTGGAAATTTACATCTAATATGATTTGTTTACCAATTACAATAATTGTGTTAAAATAATCTAGTGTAATTTCGCATCCAGCGATTTCTGGAGTTCCATTACCTGAGATTTATTCTGTTGAGCTGAACCAGGTTTCAGACCAGATGCTGTAATCTTCAAGGTTAGCTGGGTGAAAAAGTTCGACCAGAATCGTCCGGGATAGCTCAGATGGCAGAGCACTGGCAGCTTCAGCCAGGAGATCCCGGGTTCGAATCCTGGTCCGGACATTTTTCGCCCAGTTGGAAATTTACATCTAATATGATTTGTTTACCAATTACAATAATTGTGTTAAAATAATCTAGTGTAATTTCGCATCCAGCGATTTCTGGAGTTCCATTACCTGAGATTTATTCTGTTGAGCTGAACCAGGTTTCAGACCAGATGCTGTAATCTTCAATGTTAGCTGGGTGAAAAAGTTCGATCAGAATCGTCCGGGATAGCTCAGATGGCAGAGCACTGGCGGCTTCAGCCAGGAGATCCCGGGTTCGAATCCTGGTCCGGACATTTTTCGCCCAGTTGGAAATTTACATCTAATATGATTTGTTTACCAATTACAATAATTGTGTTAAAATAATCTAGTGTAATTTCGCATCCAGCGATTTCTGGAGTTCCATTACCTGAGATTTATTCTGTTGAGCTGAACCAGGTTTCAGACCAGATGCTGTAATCTTCAAGGTTAGCTGGGTGAAAAAGTTCGACCAGAATCGTCCGGGATAGCTCAGATGGCAGAGCACTGGCGGCTTCAGCCAGGAGATCCCGGGTTCGAATCCTGGTCCGGACATTTTTCGCCCAGTTGGAAATTTACATCTAATATGGAATAACTTTCTTCAACTTTTTTATTTACAACCTCAGCATTATAAATAAACACCTTTCTATTCCTTTTATTTTGCATTTTTTATTGTTTTAAATATTTTATTGTCATGCTTGGTATCCATTTGGGGTAAAATTTTCCGATACGTTCAAATCCACAAAAATTGTTTCTGTATTTTAAAAAGTTTCAAAAATAAAAAATAGATATTGCAGATTAAAAATTGCAAACTTAGAGTAATTATCTCTTAACTCACCGGAAATTGGGGAGATGCGGGAACGTTATCACTAATAGGTTTGCAATCTCTGTACAACACATGTTCATTAGCGCCAAGATTTCGCCAAAGCGAATAAATACATTTTTATATAAATTTAATATATAGATATCATAATAGTGACAAATTTTAACTTAAATCAGTTTGATTTAGTCAATGAATCGTATTTACATTAAAATTTTGGAAAAAAAAAACAGATATCGAGTGAGATTTTATTAAAATAGTCAACGCACTTCATCTTGTCGCGGAAGTATAACGATCGCAGTATATTAAATACTATCAAGTTCCTCGTTCCCCAAGTGTAAGTAATCACGCGCAACAAAATTTAGATACAATGAATAATCTATCAGTTTATTAACCTATTAAAGGTCGCATTAAATTACGGTTTAAAAATTCAAATTGCTTATTGGCACCACTTTTTTGAAAAAGAAATATTCACCTTATTTAATGACAGGTAAAATGATACCATGATAAAGTCAATTACACTATTTTATAAAACTGGTGGGAAACAAACAATCTGAATAAAAGACACAGCCCTTGAATATCACGGGAGCGATAATTAAGGGGTTAATGCTGCATGTTTAGATAAGGTTCGTTTTTCTAAAATATGCAATGCTCATTTCAATATATAGCTATAATGTTATTCGATATACTGTTTGATTATACACTTATTCACTATAGCACTTCACTTCAATGTACAGGGTTTTTTTTTTTATTATTCAGCATAGTTACACATTTCACAATTAAATTTCAGTTTAATATTCATTTTACTCAACATTCAAACACTAGATTATTCCATTTACTTACATGTTTCATACTTTTTCTCTATGCGATGCTATTCGATAAATGATTATTTTTTAATGTTTTTTAATACTCAATTCTAGTAAACAAAATTCAGAAACAAGCGTCAGTAGAAGATTAATTTTATTTCTTTATTTATATTTAATAAAGCAATGCTGGCAAACAAAATTCAGCAACAAACTCTCATTGATTCCTTATTTTTTTTCTTCGCAGCTCTTTTTGCAAATAATGAGGGCAAAAGCAAATAAGAATTAATTGTTTATAATTTTCTTCAGAAACTCTCCTGTAAGCAGAGCAGGCGAGCAGTCATAAATGTCAATATTATTACACTGCAATGTTTTTGCATCATTTCCATGCACGAGGGTAGGTTACTTGTACGGTTGCACGTCGAGGGAAGGTCCATTTCTTTCGGAATTAAAGATTATCCCGGAGAAATGCTGTCAAAGATAGATACACAGTAAACGAGGGGAAAAAAACTGCCAACAGTCTACAAAAGTGATTGAAAACTTGTAAGGTTTCGTTGAGGGGATTATTAGTGGGAGACAGAGGGGGCTCGAAAGTATGCATTTCCAATAAAGATGTTTTACGAAGAGATCGACCGAAAATTCGTTTTCGTTCCAAACTCAGAACGAAAATGCTGTCGAAATTTCGGCCGGACCGAAGCTACAGTAAAACCTCCCTAAAGCGACCACGTTCAGTTCCAACAAAAATTGGTCGCTCCGAGAGGTGGTCTCTTAATGGAGGTCATGTTTAAATCTAGATTTTAATTGTTGAAAAAAGGGAACAATTAACGTCACTAAAATTTATTTTTCACATTAGGAAAAAATATAAAAATTTAAGTATCAAAACAAAAGTTAATTACATAAGTTAATTAGTGCAAAGTTTTAAAAATGTTTACGTTGACATTTGCTTTGATTTTACAGTTTTATCTTCTATAACTTTCATTTCCAAGTTCTTTCGAAGTTCAGTAAATAAATGCATTTTTTTCTTTTTTAGGGCGGGAACAAATTATGACGATTTCATTAATTTATCTATTTCTTCGACAGTTTTCTGACAGAATAGGGCAGGGGAGTTTATTGACCGTCATCCTTACTTTGTCATCAGAGTTAAATTAATTGCCTAAAAAGGCACAAAGGGGTTTAAACTCTTAAAAGTTACCAGAATAAATAAAAATTCTAAACTTGGTTTAGAAGTTTGATGAATAATGCGCTCTCCGGAATTATTATTCTATTAACACCTTCTTCAAGCGACCAGGAAAAAGCGGAATTATTTTCCTTTACTTCAAGGAAATCGGTCTCTCATGGAGGGTGTTTAACTGGGATGGTCTCTGAATGGAGGTAAAATTAGTATTGAGCCTATTGAAATATATTTCGTTCCATGAAAAAATGGTCGTTCAGGGAGGTGGTCGCATAAGGAGGTTTCACTTTATATGTATTCCATAAATCTCGTTTTTTCTTTCGGAAATTTTCAACATTACTGATCGATTCGAGCTGTATCGGCTCAAATGAAACACTCTTTATTTATTGCTATGAACTTCACTGCCTATAATTATCAGTCATGGCTTGTGTCGGCAGGTGTCCCGCGTAAGTCGGAGCTCCAACTACTCTGGACTCCAGTATTTTAAAGTAATTTTTTTCGTCTTATCTAATGTCATAATTATCTGCGATTAAAGATGGCGTAATATATAGTAAGAAATTAGTGGTGCCCAGAACATTTGGAGTCGCGACATAGAGGAAACACGTGCAATCGCGAAAATGTAGGACGCGTTATATGATTACTTATTTATATATGATTTTTTCCATTTTTCATATGCATTGTGTATTTGTAATTTTCTGTTATACATTCTTATGACGACTCAGTAAAGAATTGAAACATGTCAATATAGATTTTTAATTTACTTTTAATGTGTTTTTATTATTTATCTTTTAAGCAAATAAATATTTTAATATTGTGAAATAGTGATTTGGCCAAATGGCCGAATACCGAATACTCGGCCTCCGAATATCAACTTTTTTTTCCAATAAAGAAAATAACATTTGATTATATATAATTTAAAATTTTAAAATGGAAAAATGATTTCAAAACAAATTTATGTTCTATTATTAATCTGTTTAACTTTTTTAATAATTTGATGTAGGGTGAAAACCCCAGCAACTGGAACCTTAAAAATTCTTCCTTGTTTAAATCACTATTACAAAATTTTAAATCCATTTTATACTTATTTTTCTTTTTGAAAGGATAACAGAGATACATTTAAAAATTACTGTTGGCAAAATTATCAGAAATTACACAGTGTAACATTAATTTATTTTTTTTCATAAATATGATGAATAATTCCACCAACCGACTCCAACCCCATTTTGAAAACCAATAACTAACACGAAGTGAACCAGTGTTTGACACTTTACTTCCAAAGATTTTTAAAAAAAAGTTATTTTTTGTTTCAAGGAATTTATGCTTTAAAAATACTTTAATCTTTATTATAAAAACAAATTACTTAAACCTTATGTATATATGATATCATACTACAGATGCATGTGTCTCTTTTTTTCACGTTTTAAATTATTAGTAATTCAAATATCCAATAACTGACATTTATGAACTTGTAACTGACAAATAGTGTCAGGCCGTGATAGAATAATTTAAATTTTAATGGTGTTGACTAAAAGATAAATTTAGTTAACAGTTCAAATAATAGATTTGAACTTTCTTTAATATTACCAATAATTAACTCCTCTGTTGGAGACTGATTAAATAAAATTATTGGAACCATTAATTGACGTCCCCCATTAAGCTAAATTAAATAACTTTAAACTAGAAATCATGGTTCTAATGTATCATAGACATCTTTTAACTGATATCTACAAGTAAAACTTTTTAAAAAAAGTTTAGGATGGTTGATTTTCTAACGGATTTTAAAAAAGCACTACCTTAATTTTAGAAATAAGATGCATGCCCCAAAGTGGTACAATTCGTGTTCTCAAAAGTTTCTTCTTTATTAAATATGTTTTCGGTGTCTACTAGTGGTAAACAAATTGACTCGGAAATAAAAATAAGTCACCACTAGATGAATTTACTTTGCAGAATTTTACAAGAAAATGGGGCCTCGGTGGCCGAGCGGTTAGGACACCGCGCTGCCAGCCGCCAATCATTGAGTGCGGCAGAGATCTGCGAGTTCGACTCTCGCTGGCTCCATTGCACACTCTTTGTGGAGCTCCCGGATGTAATTTCTCTGTGTTGTAAATTTCATTGTGCTATTTCGTCCCTGTATATTGACGATGACTTATAAGCGGACCTAGATGTCAAGCACACAAGTCAGATGTAAGTGTAAACAAATAAATAAAATAAACAAGAAAATGCTTATTTGAGTTATGCAATTGAAAATGACTTCATGAATGCGTCAGAAAGTAGCCCGTGTGGATTAGAGAAAAAAATTGCAAAGAAAAAAAATATCCTGAATTTGTTTGGCAAGATATCTTGCAATATTCAGCGAGATTTTAACAATATTCGGCAAGATATCTCTAAATATTTCGCCACAGGTATTCAGCCAAAAGAATATTCAGCAAAAGGACCGAATATGCCTTATACCTAATAGTAGCCGAATATTCGTTCCATCCCTAGATAAAACTTTTTTTTCCGATTGTAGTGTTTTTTCGATTCAGGATCACCAATAGAATAGATTGATAGATAAAATTCGATTTTTTTAATTTTGGATAAGGCGACTTTTTAAACTCACGTCCTCAAGTAAAAACAGAACCTGCATATAATAGAATTTTTTTTATATCACTTTCACTTTACAGACCTATCAGCATAGACGGAAACATGCCTAAAACGGAATTTTGGGAGGGCTCATAGCTACCGTCAACTGGGGCTACTTTGGGTCACTTCTTCCTAGTTTCACTCACATTTCCATTATTAAAAAATATTATATATGATTTTTGATCGTGGAAATAGAATTGTAAACAATTAACATGAAACAATGAAGCAAAACTATATGGTTTTAAACAGGATTTTTTTAAAAACTATTTTTAAAATTTCGGAACAAAGTAGCCCCTACTGGGGGCTTCTTTGGTCCATTCACTTAGTTTCATATAAAAAGAATACATTTTATAAGTAAATGAATACATTTATTGAAATCCCTTGTAATAGCATTTGCTAATAAATTAACACTGCAAACTCGATAAACATTTTTTTTTTTTTTTTTAAACATTTAAACACAATAAACCAATTGTTCATAAAGAAACGAGAAACAGTTTTCGTCACGTTATCCTCAACAACTGGAACAAAAACAATTAATGTAACATTTTGTTACAGTAACATTTTTTAAAAAAATGTTACTTAAAACATGTTTTAAGAGGTTTGGTTGTATAAAGGGCATTTCTAAGTAATTGGGGCTATTTTACCAAAAAAGGCCTAGCACAAAGTAGCCCCAAGATACTAGTTTTCATGTTATCTTTATGAAAACGTAATTATTTCCTGTTAAAATAAAAAGTTAAAGGAAAAACTATGATCACACATGGGTTACAGGTTACTAAAGGTAATATTTTGACACTTACCTTATTTGTAGCTCTTATCCAGATTGCTTCACTATAGAAAGTTTGGAGAGTTAAAATTTACACACGAAAACAGTTGTTTACAAACACATATAATGTTGCCACTAAAAAAATTAAATTACCCCAAACTATTCAAATGCCCTATAGTAAGGTATAAAATATTTTTCAAGGGCAAAAACTCCAAATTATCTTGTATTGTTTGTTCAATACAAAGAATAAAAACTTTTTTTATGGGATGGATCAAAGTAGCGGTATTCTGTTTCCACAGGTTTCATTGCACGTTGTTCAGTAAAATGGAATTCAGTTTTAAAAGTAAAAATTTCATTGTTCCAGCGATTCCGCTTTAAGAGGTAACAGTATTAAGATGATTATGTTAATTTATCACAGTAAAATCTGCTAAGAAGAAATCGCTAGGGAACGGAGAAAAAATCTGTTTAAACAGGTGTCCGTCTTAGCAGGTATAATTGTACAGTATTCTTACCGTATAAGATCCAATGAAATTTTCGCGTTTAATATAGGATTCTGGTATAGACAGGGTTTACTGTATTTTTATGTCTCGTTTCAGATGTCTTTGCCCGGCCTTTCTGGGGGCATTGGATCTGGGAACACTAACTTTAAGGAGCAGGTCTTAGAACCTCTGAAAATCGGACACATGGCAACACTAAGCGGATGTTGTCATACCATTCCCTCGGAACAGAGAGCAGTGGTTCTACTCCTATGCATCCAGTCTCTGTACTTACAACTTTACCTCCACAACGAGACTAAAAAATGTATATATATATTTTTTTTACTTTTGACGAAAATTTAGAGTCCCAAAAAGTCTTTTGCACTCGGACCTCTTTAAAGAGAATGCGGTTCCTGAAAATGCAGAATTCATTTAACCCTTAAGTGCGTCGCTTTGCGTATATGCAAAGAACACTATTTTGAATTTAATAGATTTTTTTTATTCGTATAATACCTAATTGGCACCAGAAAATTAAAATAGCAATATTTGCTTTGAATAATAACAGACTTTCCGTATTTAAATAAAGCGAAATTAACCATTGAAACTTCCTGGTGTAAAGTCAGATTCTCTGGACTACGTAATTTCTAGAACGTATTCTATCGTGGGAATTAAAGGTTAAGCTTTATAAAATAAATAATTATATAAAATAAGGTATTTTGAGACATATTTATTAAAATATTTACTAATTTGCAATATTTTAGCGTAAAACAGCCACACGACAGTAGTTTTTACTTGTATTGCAGATGTGCAATAGAAGAAAAGATTGACGTATTATATGAAAAATGTATCTCTGATTTTTTTCATTATTTTTCCTGCGTAATAAACCTTTCAGAGAATCATATATAATTTTTTCGAAACAAAATAAAAAATCGCGCATTTAAGGGTTAAATCCTCTTTCGGGGTAACTTGGGTATAAATTTCATTTTTATTTTACAAAAAATTACATATATTTCGAAATATTTACTTTATACCATCTTTTTGACTGTTTCAATTTCAAAAGTTTTTAGATAATCAAGGTGTTAAATTGGAAGATAATATAATTA
Source organism: Maratus speciosus (assembly GCA_963932465.1). Classification (NCBI taxonomy): domain Eukaryota; kingdom Metazoa; phylum Arthropoda; class Arachnida; order Araneae; family Salticidae; genus Maratus; species Maratus speciosus. The sequence continues at coordinate 360,165,366 of OZ010800.1, read as the reverse complement.
TGTGTTCTCGGCCATCTTTATTTATACGGGAGCTCTGGACCAAATTGATTTTTGCCTCCCTCCCCCTTACAGACATTCATTTACCTTGTATATACTTTTTTGATTAATAATCACTATATTGTGCTGATAAAATATAATCTGTTGAATGTTCTAATTCTATTCTTAACGGTCTACAGCAAAAAGTATCCCTAAATGCATACATTTTTATTAATTTGCGATAAAAATGTGCGGTACTTAACATAATTCTAGGAATAATCCCCAGCACTTACTAATATCGGTATAGTAGCTCCATTAAAAGAAGTTTTACTAATCAATATTCATTATGATTCCGTGAATTCTAAATATACTTATCGCTTACCAAGTTTAATTTTAGAAGTTTAGTTCCAATTGCAAAAAACGTTTCAAAAGATGTTTTTCATCGTATGAAAATTCATTTAGGTCTTAATAATTATTTATTAAAAAGAAGAAAAATTGAAATTTTCTTACGGCCAGTGGTTTCTATAAGTTATGTTTAAAAAGGATTCTTCCGCGCTGTGACAGGTAAAACAATAAAAATTCCATTATTCTTCTACGACCAAAACTCGACGAGTTGCGATAATTTCAATTCCATAAAGCTTCGAACCTTTCTAGCACTAAAACAGAGTCTTTTTATTTTTAGCATCAGAGATTTCATAAAATTCAAAGTACTATTATACACTGTAAAAAAATAGACAAGTGTTTCTTGATCTAGAAAAATATAATACTAGAAAACAGGAATTCTGCTTTTTCAGAATTTAGTGTCGCCCCTAATGGAAAAAAAAAAATGTATGTATATATAAATAGTACAAAACATATTTGAATTTTAAGACACTTTTATTTTATGTAAAATGACGTCATTCGCATCCGCTTAAGACTTCCACATTTACGATCCACTCTTAAACATCTACAGTAAAGCATGCATAGGCTGTCACTATCGCAAAATAATACACAAATGCAGCAAAAAGATGCCGTCATTAAAGAAACTCGACAAAAAAAAGGGTGTCTAATGATTCATAGGCCTTCATTAGCTCCATGTTTTAACATAAATCATTCATTTATATTTTTCAAAATAGCACGTATTTTAATTACATTTTTTTTCGGTTGTTATGAAAAAATGGCAATAAAAATATATAATTACTATTTTACAACTATTTTTATTTTACTTTCTATAGAAATGTAGTACTTCTGTTGCCAATATTAACCAAATGGCTCCAAAAACTACAAAAAAATTAATATTTCAAAAATAAATGGAGATGCAGTTTTCAAACAAATTGCATTTAAAAGTACTTTATTTTTTTCAATACGACAGCATAAAAATTGAAAATGTGCGATGCTTAGAAGTTTAAAAAATTGCTATAGAGTATTTAATCGTACTGCTTTGTTTTAAGGCTGGCTTCTGTAAGGTAACGTTATTTTTTGAAGACGACACGAAATAAGCTGGGAGAAAGAAATAGCATACCATACCGGGGCTAATAACCACGTACTAAGATATTCAATAATCTCTTCCGAGTTACCCAAGATTTCGAAAAGTGTCCTTTATCTTTAGAAACTTCAGAAAGCAATATATCTCGAGATTTAAATGAACTTTATAAATACAAGGTGGTCGTTTACTGCCACTGATTCTCTGAAACGTTTCCCAGTAATTTTCATAGTGTATTGATCAGTTTTTGCAACTTGAATATACAGGTTTTCCGGATGCTATCTATTCTCAAGTAAACTTTTTATGTTCAACAAACATGTTTTACTGACAAACAAAATAAATTAACAATTAACATAAACGATAAAATTAATATTGTTTTGTTTTTCTTGCATGTGTAAATTCAGGTACACAGCGGAATATGTTTAATTGAGAATGGATACCATCCGCAAAACCCATGTTCCGGGTTGAGAAAACTGATTAATCCATTATTAAAACCATTAGGAAACGTTTCAGAAAGTCAGTGACACCAAAGAAAACTTTATAAAAATAGCAAATAAAGCCTTTGTGCAACAATATTAAAAAGTAAAAAACAACGTTTAAAAATGCACAAATAATACATGAAAAGCACCAAACAGCTGTTTCGAATCTACTAGCGAGATTCTTCTTCAGTGCAAGATAGGGGAAAAGGAACAGCGTGCTAGAAAAAAGCAAGGCTGAGCGCAACAGCTGTTTGCTGCTTTTCATATATTATTTGTGCATTTTTAAACGTTGTTGTTGTTGTTGTTGTTGTTGTTGTTGTTGTTTTCGTTAAATCTCCAAAATAGATTGCTTTCTGGGGTCTATCTTTTCTTTTTTTTTAACAGTGTAAGCTGATGAGCTTCGGTCGTAGAATAAAATTTTTACTGTTTCACTTATCAGAACACGGAAAACAAATTTCTAACCCTCGGAGCAACTTGAGGGATTTCCTGCTATTTTCATAAAAATGTTTATAAAAATAATCTTAATGGAAATTTTCTTTCCTTGTTTGTTTCTAAAATACACTTCATACCCCTTTATTTGATATTACTTTTTAAAGTACAATTATGTTTAAAATATTTTTTTTTCTACAACAGATTTAAGTTGTTTTTGGGAAAGGGAAAAATACGCCCAAACCGCTCAGAGGGCTAAAGATAATTTATAGGACCCAGAGACCGTATAAAAATTTAAATGTCGTTAATATTTAACAAACAGCTATTTGAATTTCTATATGATGAAGAACCCCGTTTGAAACAATATTACAATTGAAACAATATTATATCTCTAAGAACTAATGGCTTAGAAATTTGCTATTGGCCAGCGATAAAAAAGTACACCCTGTTTAATTATTTATTTAATTTTAAAGTTTAAAAAATGAAAAGATATAAAAACAAATTTCTGCTAATCCGAGACCGCTTACAGGGTCCCTGGGTCAGCAGTCCACCAGCTGCTTTTTATAGATACTGTTTGTATTACTTAATAAATTTTCACAAAGTATAGAGGCATAGTACAGCATAGATGCCATGATATGATGTTTGTATAATTATATAAATATAACTGCTTCAGAAATAAATTCATAAATAAAAATAAAATAAAAATTATATTAAAACCATTAGGAAACGTTTCAAAAATCAGTGGCAGCAAAGAAAATTTTGATTTATAAATCCTTCGTTAAACCTCCAAAATATATTGCTTTCTTGGGATTTTTTTTTTTTTTTTTTTTTTTTTTTTTTTTTTAACAGTGTAAGCTGATGAGCTTCGGTCGTAGAATAAAATTTTTACTGTATTACTTATCAGAACACGGAAAACAAATTTCTAAAGACAATTTATAGGACCCAGAGACCGTATAAAAATTTAAATGTCGTTAATATTTAACAAACAGCTATTTGAATTCCCATATGATGAAGAACACCGTTTGAAACAATATTACAATTGGAACAATATTATATTTCCAAGAACTACTAATGGCTTAGAAATTTGCTATTGGCCAGCGATAAAAAAGTACATCCTGTTTAATTATTTATTTAATTTTAAAGTTTAAAAAATGAAGATATAAAAACAAATTTCTGCTAGTCCGAGACCGCTTACAGGGTCCCTGGGCCAGCAGTCCACCAGCTGCTTTTTATAGAAACTGTTTGTATTACTTAATTAATTTTCCCAAAGTATAGAGGCATAGTACAGCATAGATGCCATGATATAATGTTTGTATAATTATATAAATATAACTGCTTCTGAAATAAATTCATAAATAAAAATAAAATAAAAATTATATTAAAACCATTAGGAAACGTTTCAGAAAATCAGTGGCAGCAAAGAAAACTTTGATTTATAAATCCTTCGTTAAAAATCCAAAATATATTGCTTTCTTGGGATTTTTTTTTTTTTTTTTTTTACAGTGTAAGCTGGTGAGCTTCGGTCGTAGAATAAAATTTTTACTGTATTACTTATCAGAACACGGAAAACAAATTTCTAAAGACAATTTATAGGACCCAGAGACCGTTTAAAAATTTAAATGTCGTTAATATTTAACAAACAGCTATTTGAATTCCCATATGATGAAGAACACCGTTTGAAACAATATTACAATTGGAACAATATTATATTTCCAAGAACTACTAATGGCTTAGAAATTTGCTATTGGCCAGCGATAAAAAAGTACATCCTGTTTAATTATTTATTTAATTTTAAAGTTTAAAAAACGAAGATATAAAAACAAATTTCTGCTAGTCCGAGACCGCTTACAGGGTCCCTGGGCCAGCAGTCCACCAGCTGCTTTTTATAGAAACTGTTTGTATTACTTAATTAATTTTCCCAAAGTATAGAGGCATAGTACAGCATAGATGGCATGATATAATGTTTGTACAATTGTATAAATATAACTGCTTCTGAAATAAATTCATAAATAAAAATAAAACAGGAATTATATTATATGAAAATTTTTTATATGTTGGCTATAATGCTTATATTGGATAATTGTATAAACTTAGTATCTAGCTCTGAAACCGAAACCGGCACAAAAATATCAAAACCTAATCCGAAATCATCCCGAAAAGTCAACCTGACCCAACCCGCAACGAAAACAGTTACCGTCAAGATTTGGGTAGGGTTCGGATAAAATCGGATTACGGAATCTTCTGAAAAAGTAATTATTTTTTCATATTTATATGGTTTTATTTTTTAGGGAAAAATAATTATTGATTTCTCTTCGGGATTTATAAAAGTAAATATTTTCGTTAAATTTTAAAATATTTGATATTTTTTAAATTTAATATTTAAAAAAAATACTTTTACAACAAGAATCATTTCCAAGATTTTCTCTTTTTTTTTAAGAAAAGAAAGAAGAAGAAAAAAGAAAAACCAGCAGATATATCCTAAAAAATGTAGTACGAAGTGCCGTAGCTTTCATATAAATTTAGATATTTAAACGTATCAATTTAAATATAACAAATCTTGAAAATATATCGCTCACCCGCAAGAAAAGTGACACATCTCGCAAAAATTCATTTTGCGTTTTATTCCACTAATAGGTGTGTCATAGCTGTGTCTTGCTACACAAAAAGGTCCATAAGTGTAGTTATACGGTAAATCACTTCGTTACGCTATTTGTCCATTCGTGACCACAGAAGAGAGGTGGATTGTGTGGGGAGGTAAATTTTTCCAACCCTCCGAACCTCATCATATGTCTGCATTCTTAAGGGTTTTACACTTTTATCCACGTTTTTACTCCTGCATGCTTACTCCTAAGTGCTATAATTCCATGACACGGAAAAATCATGCAAATTTTCTTTTGCCTCTCCTGTGAAATTTACTTTTGTTGAGATGTGTCACTTTTCTTGCAGGTGAGCGATATATTCTAAGATAAACGTATTAAATCCTGGAGAAAAAAGCATCAACCAAAGGTAGTGCAACATAGAAAGTGTTGCATCTTTTGATCTAATTATCTTATTTACATACGATTTGTGTCACTTTATTCTAAAAACTCTGAAGTATTTTTTTAAGCTAAAAAGTTAAAAATATATATTTTCGTTATTTTAGTATTCTGCAATTTAAACTGTACTTTTATTCATTTATTTATTTATTTATTTATTAACAGAATGCATTCATATCTAGATAGAAATCTGTACCACCTGATATTTTACAATCAAATTCGATGACGTTGAAAAAAAAATTTTCACAAACATTTTATCGTTTCATGCAGTAATATTATTGGCTTTTAAAATACATACAATAAGAAAATACGATGGGAGTAACTTCACGCAGTTAAATATAAGAAAATATAGTGTTTCGGTTGCTATTCCAATACTAAATTTTTTCAATATTAAAATTTGAAAGAAAATACAAATTAAAAAAATTTATTATATAGACTAGACTACTAATTTTGGCTAAATGACGAGGCCCTGGCTAGTGCTGTGCTAGCCCACAGCAGTACTGATTACAGGCACTCTGGTGCGTAGATAATACTTAGAAAAATTTTAACATACCTTTAAAGAAGTGTGATGTATTCCAAAAAAAGAGGCATAATATCCTCTCTCATCCAGAGAATTTTCCAAGTTCTTATCCAGCGCCATGCGATCCGGGCGAACTACATCGGGATAAAACGCAAAACGATGATCGGCTTTGAACAAATGCAAAAACGGCGGGAAGAATAAAAAAAAATAGTAACAAAGGTTCTCCGGCACACAGGATGCGATTTCGACGGATGGATGTGCATGCAACTGAGATATCTTTCAGAAACGCCATCGGGCTCGCACAGGTAACCAGCTTGGCGAAAGCCCCGAGGGGAAAGTCGCCAAAATGGGGATGGACAGCAGGCGAACAGCGACAAAGGAACAAAAAGTTCGTAACACTTTCAAACCGTAGATGAAAAACAGGGGAAATGTTTACAGTGGCGTACAAAAAAGAAGGGCTCTAGTATTTTCAAATAAACATAAATTGAATAATTGGTGTTATCAATAATTAATAAAATAGTTATAAATATAATTAATCGTCCAAACCAATTAATGCTATTATCGCAAATTCTCCTGAAATAATAATACGAATATGAAAAAGATGAAACTGTTGATTTCAAATATTAAATACAACGAGTTCAAGAAAACAAAAATAATAATAAGAATTGTAGAGATGACGTTGAGGGCCCTGATTTTCAGATTTACACTATAGGACAACTTTAGTGCCAATATATAACTATGGTGCAAAGTGCTTTTGTACTTGGAGTTTCCAAAGAAAAAAAGGAAGAAAGAATACCCATATATACTTTAAGGGGTCTCAGGACTCTTGAAACTTCAAAAATTTCGAAATTTTAATTTTTTTTAGATGTTAAACATCTATTATTTCTGAACATTTTGATATAATTAATTCCTTGAAATTCCCATAAGAACAGAAGTTACGGCTTTTGGAATTATACGCGCTCAATAGCTGAAGCGGCGTTTCCGAAACTTTGAAGTCATTTTTCTCTAAATGACGTTTTTGGGTATAACGCGCAGGATATCTCAAAAACTCATGTTAGTCTGAACAAACTGAACCTAAAATTTCATTTTTGTTGTTCAAAAAATTATTTTTTTAGGTGATAATCACCTAAAAAAATAATGTTGTATAACTGTTGAAATTTTTAATATTTTGTATTAGCTAAATGCAACGTTGTATTAAAATATAAAAATGCTTTAAATACAAATTTATTTAGGTTCAGAGTAATTAATACAATCTAAAGTATAAGTAGACACAAAATTTTCATTCTAGTTGGAATATTTATTTTGTAATCGTGCGCGTAATCTCTTATACCAATTTTCTGCTCGTAAAATGTCTGACAGTTTGGAGCCCCCTGTAAATGCTAATTCTGCATCTTGTAATTTTTCAGATACATGAAATGAAAGATCATACTTACATTTTTCATCACAATAAAAATTGTGTTTTAAAATCATATACATTTTAAAATAATAAATGTTGAAAATATTCTTTTTTTTTTTTCATTTTTTCCAATTTTAAGAGTCCTGAGACCCCTTAATCACTAAATTGCACCAGAAAAAAAAAAAAAAAAAAAAAAAAAAAAAAAAAAAAAAAAAAAAAAACAGCTATTCGATTGCAAATTATGTCTCTTTTCAATTTATGTTTTAAAAATAAGCTTAGAGGTCGCCTTCATACTGAAATTGTATACGAAACTCTGAATTTTTCAACACGAACACCTAATTTTGACAGCATATTTGATTTTTCAATAAATTTTACCAAAAAAGAAGTCTTTCAACCAAGTAGTTTAGAAATTATGAAAGCTTATAGTTTAGAACTCTTAATGTTTAAATTCATTTGTAATCGTTACAAAACAGATTATAAGCGGGTAGTTTTTAAAGCATCACTTAAAAACTACTTGACGGAATGAGTTGTAATTTTGAACGCGCATATTTTAAGCTTCCAGAAATCGATTTCTGTTTTTTAAAAATTCATAAGTTACATTTCATAATTTTTTCGAAAATGTATTTAAAAAAATATTTTTTTTTTAATTAATCGATAACATTGTTACTTGTGCGATTAAAGAAATTCGTTTTCATTTGAATTGTGAGGACTTGAGCTTCTTTCTTTCCTACACTTATGGCCATACTTGATAAATGTAAGGAAAACTTCTTAAAATGAAGTTGAAGAAACCGTGAAAATTATTCGCCGTTCGACGAGCTTCAACCGATAACTTACTAAAAAATTTAAGACTTCCTTAAGGTAGATTTCGTAATAAATACTACCTGTTGGAATTTCTGAAAATTTTTTGCAGATCTACGCCCATCATGACACATAGAACGCAAAACCACCCCTAGTTCAAAATTTTATCTATCTATATCACTTTTTTATGGACACGATAACTTCCGTAATTCTGCACAAATCTCTTCCAAACGGATACATAAAATCAAGGGTTAGAAAATCTCGGTCAAGTTCGTTAATGGGCAAAATCGGACCAAGGGGGTCGAAATAAGAGGGGTGTTGCGAAAACCGATAAAAAATACATAACTTCTTAATTTTTATACATATCAAATAAGTTTAAAGTTATTATTACTTCTAAAAATAGGGCCAAAAATTTATGTATCACAGACTTTTGGTAAAATTAAAAATACGCTCAAGGGGCTCAAAAAATAGGATTTTTAGGGACAAAAAATTTCATAACTTCGTCAATTCTTAAGTTATCAAATTCACTTAAACTTATTATAAATCTTCTCAACATTATCTGCAATTTTTCTACTGACAAGTTTTTGATCAGAGCAACTATTAATGAAAAAAGAAAAATATGGGAGTTGAAGAAGAAAAAAAATCATAACTTCGTCAATTCACAAGATATCCAATCCGCTTAAATTTATTATACATCTTCTTAGTATTATCTACAATTTTTATATTGACAAGTTTTTGATAGGATCAACTCTTACAGCAAAAAAAAATAATAATAAATAAATAAACAAAAATAGGGGTTGACGAAAAATTATCGTATTAAGAGTGTATTCAAATCCAAACGGCTCATTTTCTGACTCATTTTTAATTTCATTTTCGCCCTCAAACGCATCTAATTGGAAGATTCTCTTATTCAGAAATTATACAATGATCTGTATTAGTCGATTTTTTTATAAAGGCAGAATATATTTCAAAAAATGCTGTCAAAGTGGGAATTTTGAACCGAATTTCCCAAAGCGATAGTGCTGGAAACGAAAAAAAAAAATGGTCGTACTGAGAAAATAAAAATTAAATCAAGTTCTAATTAATTGAACGAAAAATAAAAACAGAGTTCGCTTATAAATCTCTTCAAAAAATCACGTCAGCAAGTTTTATGTTTTTACTTTTAAAAATGAGTCTGAAAATGTGTCAGAAAATTTCGCGTTGTTGAGCGTGGAAAAATATTTTTTTTTAATACCGCCTTAATATGATTCTGATAAAAACAGCTTTTACAGAAAAATGAAATTAAAAACTCGTCAAACAAGGCCGATAAAATTTTTAAACTGGGTTTATCTCTAACCTTGATTTAGTTTTTGTTGGTGAAATTAGTACTTAACTTCGAAATCTACTTCCACCTGTAGGCCGAGCCGGCAGAGATTTTTTAACTGTATTCTCTCATAATTTCTTTAGGTATTCGACAAAGCACGTATCGGTCACTGTTCCATAATTTTAAGACATCCGTATGTATTTACTGTTTAGGATTATAAATGAAAACAGAAACAATTAATTTTCTAATCCTTTTTTATTCTATTTTCCTCATTATATATTAATAGTTGCATTACTTTATTTTATAGTAATTATATTCATTTATCATAAATATTGCATTAACATTAACAGGAAAGAGCTTTTTTTTAAAAAAAAAATAACTTTCAGCAGTATATTCAAATCAAAATTTGTATAACTGTTTAACTTTAAAAAAAAAAAGTTATTTCTTGTGAATGAGGTTTTATTCCTGCAATATCTTAAATATATTAGGCACATCTAGTTTCATTGGATTTATAAGCATTTGTTACAATGACTTTTTGAAGAACATTCGGAAGATATCTGAAATAAAGATATAATTTTAAATTATTTAAATATTAGAAAAAACAGAATTGTTGCAACAGTATTTAAAAAAAAATCGGTGTGTATGTAGAGCTATAAAAACAAATTTTTAGGTTCCGATTTAATTAAGGAACAACCTATTGCAGTCAACTTCGTTTATACACCTACATCTATCTATATATAATGCCTATATGTCATCATGATAACGTTCGAAGTATGGAACCAAATTGAACCTAATTGGGACAGTGTATTGAACTTGCAGATCTTGGACAAGTTCGTTAATCAAGCATGTAGCTCTTATAGTTCGTTTACAGTGACACACAAAAATAAATCATTGAAAAATTTTCAATACGATGATGTTAAATTCAAACCTAACTGGGACAGTGTATTGATCTTGCAAGTATCTTGGATGAACTCGTTAATGAAGTATATAGCTTTATAATTCGTTTTCAGCGACACGCAAAAGTTTTCGATGGCATTCATTCAATGGTTGGGACTCGAACTTTGTTTGATATAAATACAGTGAAACCTCCCTGTGCGACCACCTTCATTAAGCAGCCACCTCCCTGAACGATCATTTTTTTCATGGAACGAAATTTATTCCCATAGGCTAAATACTAATTTTACCTTCATTCAGAAACCATCCCAGTTGAACTCCCTCCATGAGTGACCCATTTCGTTGAAGAAAATGAAACAAATTCCGTTTTTTCCTGGTCACTTGAAGAAGGTTTTATTGGAAAAATATTTCCGGAGAGCGCATTATTCATCAAACTTCTAAACTAAGTTTAGATTTTTTTTTTATTATTCCGGTAATTTTTAAGTGTTTAAACCCTTTTGTGCCTTTTTAGGCAATGAATTTAACTCTGATGACAAATTAATTAATGATTGTCAATAAATTCCCCGCCCTATTCTGTCAGGAAACTATCAAAGAAATAGATAAATTAATGAAATCGTCATTATTTTTTCCCGTCCAAAAAACAATTGCATTTATTTACTGAACTTTGAAAGGACTTGGAAATAAAAGTTATAAAAGATAAAACCGTAAAATCAAAGCAAACGTCAATGTATTCATTTTTTAAACTCTGTAGTAATTAACTTATGTAATTAACTTTTGTTTTGATACTTAAATTTTTATATTTTTTCCTAATGTGAAAAATAAATTTTAGTAACATTAATTGTTACCTTTCTTCAACAATTAAATCTAGATTTAAACATGACCTCTATTAAGAGACCACATCTCGGAGCGACCACTTTTTATTGGAACGGAACGTGGTCGCTTTAGGGAGATTTTACTGTATATTATAATCTATGGAAGGTTTTGAAATATAATTTCAGCATTTTTTTAATATTTTTGATATAATTGCCTCATAACCATTCAGTTACATCTAGTAAGTGAAATTTAAAATTTTTCTGCAAATTACCTTTTTCGTCAAAATAGCGAACTGAAGAGTGAGTCCAATTTGTTTAATTTGTATAAAAACTGATGTACAAAATAAAAAATAAAGAAATCAACATACTCTTCCGACTGATCCGGAAGAACTTATTTATACCATATTATATATAACAGGAAACTTTTAGAATATCTTGCATATAATGTTTGTTTTTTTTTTTTTTTTAAGCGTTATTGTCATCAAGTCAGAAATGTCATTAAAATAAAATGCAACTTACATTATAATTTCGTACTGCTGTGAGAGTAGGAATTTAACCTACTTTTAGAAATTCAAAGATGTTCCTATGCAGAAACATTCAGTGAAAGGTTTTCATGCAAAGACATGCAGTAAAAAAACAGAGGGTATACATTCTAAACAGAGGGTATACGCTCAAGGCAGAGGGTATACCCTAGTGTATATATACTATAGAGAAACAGAGGGTATACAATGTTCCTTTAAAAAATCCAGAGGGTATACGGCGCCTCTACCACATCCCTGATTCTATTTCATTACTGCATGTTTTTTTTGTTTTTTTTTTTTTAGACTAAAATTACTTCAAGTACCTTTTATAAAATTGTTATATAATTTAAATAAATTTAATATTTTAAAACTGATGTATGTAAGATTATAAACGATTAAGAAATCAACTTGCTCTTCCGGCTGAGTCCGAAACACTTGTTTTTACCGGATTATACTGAAACTAATCGACAAATTGAACTTACAATTTTGATAATGTTTTTTACCCTAAACTTTGTTAAACGAGTTATTTAGATTTTTTTCAGTTTTCTGCATAGGCGGCGGATTAGAAAACAAAGAAACACATTACAGCATGCAACTATGTTAATAAAATCGCTTTACTCGATTTCGCTCTCTGATTTTGATTTGCCTGATTAATTCTTGCCTTCCTTTTACATTCAGCAAATATTATTTATCCCCATTTCAAGTAAATACATATAAGAATGAAATATTTTACATTACTCTGTTTAAAGGACTTAAAAAAAAACTGTATTCTATAACAACTGCACCGCAATTCTAATAATAAAAATGGGAATGTCTTTCTTTTATGTATCAGCCAAGTAATACTCTTTCTGATTTTGAAGTTTAGATAATAAAGATAAAATATTTTAAAATATATTAAGAATAGCAGGTACTGTGAGATTGACATTGCATCCAATCGCTGCAAGTCATAAACGTCCCATCACATGTGTGACCGAAATGACGATACACAGCGACGTCGCATTGTGAGTAAGATATGATGGCTTAAAAAAAAAAAAAAAACTACAAGAAACTTTTAGATTATCTTACATATAATAAATTTATTTTTTGGGGGTTATTTTTCTTTTTTAAACGTTGTTTTCATAAACTCAAAAATGTGATTAAAATAAAATGAAACTGCATTATAATTTCGAATCATGATAAAAATAGGAAATTAACAAACCTTTAGATACTCAAAGGCCATGAATAAATATTCAGTGAAAAAATGTACATGTTCTATTATATATATATATATATGTTTTTTACTATGTTTTTGGAATCTATGTTATGTGTGTTGGGGGGAACTGTATTTTTTAATGTCATTTTATTCATAATTTCACAGTTTTTGTTGGTGGTCGGTAGTGCTTATTTAATGGTTATATATATTTAACTATTGCGCGGCAGCGCAATACTTATTTATTTCCAGTGTCACTTCTCAATGTTAATTTAACATAGAAAAGCCTATGGAGATCATAACTTTTTCATTTTTTCTTCCCACCTTTTTGCCCCTGATGCCACTCATTTTTTATTCTTTACTAATTCTAAAAATATTATAAATTTAAAGTGTAAAAACGTTTGCCTAACGTCAGGGTCAAAACAAATGGTAATATTTGCATATGGGTGAATTATAACCCAGAGAGAAACATGGGCCATTTTTTTTTTTTTTTTTTTTTTTTTTTTTACATTATTCAAATATTTTTCTTAATAATTCCAAATTTCGCTTTTTTTCATTGAGAATCAACGGACATTTTTCATAGAAAATGTAACATTTTTTCTTCATTGTTGCAAAAATTTCAAAAGTCGTAATAATAATTTATCTCTTTTTAGTTGAAAGATTTTCACGTGAAATATTAAATTGAACTAGTTTTTTTTTTTTTTTTTAAGAATTAAAAAAGTGAATATAGCGTCATAGTGGAAATAAAAAGGATATTTTCAGAGTAAGTTTTTGCTTTGGTCAAGGTTATGTTTCAGTAAAATGTTTCAAATGGATTGCTATTTTTACGCAGAGTGAGGAATTACATAACTTAAATTTTAAAATGTATTTTTTCTTTCGAGATGAGAACTATTTATACACCAAGTTAAACTTAGGTAATAAATTTCAGATGTGTTTACACCACCCCTTGGGAGAGACTAAGGTAACAAAATTTAAGTAAAACTTTTATATTTTATTTTTCACTGTATCACAGCTATAATATTGTTAAATATTAACAAGGATTCAACACAATTTATTTTTGCATTCATAGCGTTCCTGAGTGGGAAATAGGGTAACTAAATTTAAGTGAAGTTAATTTTTTATGTTTTGATTATAGATTTTTTTACGTTCAGATTGAAAGTTTTTGTCCAAACTACAGTAACCTGCATTACTCTAGTGGCGAAATATTTTGAATTATATTAGGTATCCAAGAAAATTCTGTCGTTTAAACTTCTTTCACGTCTACTTTTTTAAAATTCTGATTTCTTCATTAGCACCACTTTTTTGAAATGATAAAATTCCCATAGTTTTCACATTTCACATTAAGGTGAAAACAAACGGAATTTTACCATTTCAAAAAAGTGGTGCCAATGAAGAAATTAACATTTTTAAAAATTAGGCGCGAAAGAACATAAAAACGACAGAATTTTCTTGGAGACCTAATACATTGGTAAACTGCATCACACATTGTGATGCAATACCGCATACATCAAAGTCTGATGATGATACCCTCTATCAATGTTGAAATGAGTTAGTCTGAATGCAGTAGTTATTAAAAAACTTGACATATTAAACAAAAACTTAATTTGAAGAACAAATTAAAAAAAAATTATTTCCTACATTGTTTAAGCTCGAGAAGGGACAGATATTAAGATATTTCATTCAATTAGTTCTATATTTAATGTTAAATTTTTGTAAGAAATTAGTTAAGCCAATTGAAGATTAAAAAATAAAAATAAAATTCATACAATATGATACTTAAAACACCCTAAAAAATTAGATTCCGTTCAAATGAAATCGAAATAAATTTTAGACTTTTTTTTAAGTTTTGCATTTTGCATGCATCTTATCATTTTATGTACAATTGTCGTAAACTTTATACAAAATTTGCAATACGTACAAATATTTTCAATTAAAAATGGAAGAAGTCTAAGATTTATTTCGATTTCATTTGAACGGAATTTAATTTTTTAGGGTGTTTTAAGTATCATATTGTATGAATTTTATTTTTATTTTTTAATCTTCAATTGGCTTAACTAATTTCTTAAAAATTTAACATTAAATGTAGAACTAATTGAATAAAATATCTTAATATCTGTCCCTTCTCGGGCTTAAACAATGTAGGAAATAATTTTTTTTTTTATTTGTTCTTTAAATTAAGTTTTTATTTAGTATATATATATTAATATTTTTTTGGACCAAAATTTCCTCAAGTACATTTTTTTGAAATTTTTATATCATTTGAATAAATGTAATATTTTTTAAATAAACCGACTAGGTGCTTTTGTAAAATCTGACAAATGCACTTGTCGCTGCACAGTTTTCAGTTCTTTTATACAACATAATTTAAATAGTGCACACTGTAAGAAAAAGACAAATATTTCTTAATCTACGAAAATATAACATAACAAAGAACGAAAATACGCAATAACTTCCTTCGAGTTAGCCAAGATTCCGAAAAGCGTTCTTTATCTTTAGAAACCTCAGAAACCAATATATGTTTCAGATTTATAGAAGCATTTATAAAAACAAAGTTTCTTTTGCTGTGACTGATTTTCGGAAACGTTTCCTAAAATCACTGGCATCAAAAGAAAATTTGCGTTTTCAAATCCCGCAAATACATTGGTTTCTAACTTTTCTAAAGATAAAGAACGCTTTTCGGAATCCTGTATAACTCGGAGGAGGTTATTGTGTATTTTCGTTCGTGATTATATTATATTTTCTTTGATTAAGAAATATTTGTTTTTTTAAAACTTTCCAACGAAGTTAAAAAGTTTTAATGAATTCAGTTTGTCTGTCTGTCTGCTGTCTGTCCGTGCTCTACTAGCATAAATATACTCCGATTGCTATGAAATTCATAGATGTTATTCGGTATCACTATGGCATGTTCGATATTGAAATGAAGTGTGCAGCATTTACGGTTCATTTACAGAAACACCAAAAGAATTCCGTTACATTACGGTCTGTGGGGGAAAATCGTTTGTGGTGTATTTTAATGATACTACACTATTTTAAACATACTAAAATTTATATATATCAATGAGGTGAACTGCACGGCGTTTACTGCAGAATAGGGTGTGCACAGAATTTATCGTGCATTTACAGTGCATTTACAAAAGAATTTGGCAACAGAAGAAATTAGATAATAACAGAACTATTGAAGATTATAAACAATAACTGCCTTTAAATGCGGACAGGTGTGGTAATTGAACTATTTTTTTAATAATCACTTTAAATATTACTTGGTGTCTACAATTTCTATTAGATCTATACAGGGTTGCGCAAAAGTTCTCAAGTACATTTCCGTGATATTAACGGAAATTGTCAACTATGCTATTCGTTTAACTGAACTAACTTTTAGCATACTACCGGATGTCCCAAAAAGGACTGACTGATTTTAAAATTCAATAACTTGCAAACGGTGACAGATATTAAAAAAATTCTTACAGGAGGGTTATGCATAATGTCAAAAGTTTTATTACAGTGATTTTCAATTTTAGTTCGATTTACAAACAATAGATGGCGCTGTAAGCAATAGTCGCTAAATACAGGCTCGATTTTTGGTCCTTTATCTTGTTCCATGCAGAAAAAGGAGATGGAAATGTGTTATCCGGGCCACGAAGTACCAAAAATCGAGCCTGAAGTTAGCGACTATTTCTTACAGTGCCATCTATTGTTTGTAAATCGAACTAAAATTGAAAATCACTGTAATAAAACTTTTGACATTATGCATAACCCTCCTGCAAGAATTTTTTTAATATCTGTCACCGTTTGAAAGTTATTGAATTTTAAAATCAGTCAGTCCTTTTTGGGACACCCGGTATGTAGTATACATACAAATCCATAGATCATATACAAGCCTGGGAAAAAAAAAAAAAGAAGAAGAAACCGGATATTTTTTCGACTATTGATGGTAATAGCAGAAATCGGTTTTTAAAATGCGTTCTGCGTTTTTTTAAATGGTTTATTTAGACATCATCTTTCAATTTTGTTACAGCATTCTGAATATGTTGGAAAGTGTTTCATAATCTATGATTTTTCGTTCTTGTTTTTTTACAGTGCACATTTCATAAATAGGAAATTTTTATTTCAACTATTTTTTTATAATAATAGCCTGCAATTTAAAGTTAACGCAAAACGTTTAACTATTCGAAAGTTCATTCGACATGTTTTTGAAATCGCGCTTCAAAGAAAAGGGCTAAGCAAAATTTTAAGCAAAATATGGAATAACGAATCATAAAAAAATGGAGAATCTTTTTTTCTACCAATCAACTGACATTTTTTATTGTAATTGGATTTAGAAAGATCATTTACGATTCATATGTACGTATTTTTACTTCATTATAGTACTTAATTTTTTAAACTAACTAATCCAGTGTCGTTCTTCAAATTTCTTTCAAATAAGTAAAATTAAAATAACTTACTGAATAGTTCATTTTCATCGATAATTGTAAAACAAAATTTATTTCATATATTTATTTTTTGTTAAATGAAAGTTTTTGTTTTTGTTTTTCCCAAAACGCTATTGAATAATGAATAGTGAAATATGATGGAAAAATAATAAAAAAAAATTTTCGGAGTTGTAAAATTCATGAAGTCAGTAATTTTTAATCATTATTATTTTTTTATTTATTTATAGAGTAAAAGACATCATGTTAAAAGTTTCAATATATTGGATATTTCAAGTTGAACTTCTTATAAGAATACACAGATAAATAAATGAAAATATAAATACCTTTTTATACCTTCATAATAAAATTTCATTTATAAGTTGGGCACTTTTTAAAAGAATTATAGATATCTAATTTTAGATGCTTTACTGGATCTTTTGGTTGGTTCGTTGGTTGGTTCGTTGGTTGGTTGTGTTTATGACGGCCAATTATCAACACGAGGGATATAGGGCCTAATGGGGGTAGTGCCCTTCGTGGGGGTCTTTCTAAGGGAACCTAACCCGTATTAACGCTTGGAAATCCAAGGTTCGAAGAAAAACACGAAAACTCCGAACGATTAGGCCGACGGCCACGATTGGGTTCGAACCCAGCACTTCCCGTCTACCAGCTTCGAGAGCAGAACCTCTCGGCCACTGGTGGGGCACTGGATCTTTTGAAATGTAATTTAAAGCGTCCAACTCAAATGTATAATAGAAAAAAATATCGTACTTTAATTTAAAAATAAAATATAATAGTTTATAGAATTTCCCCTAAAATAATTTCGGTACCTTGCGCATCCGAAAATTGAAAAAAAAAAAATAATAAATAAAGGATTTGAAAATAAAATTGATCTATTTTTGAAAATGTGAAAACGATCACCCCAAAAGTATGGTAAATAATACTAAAAAAAACTTAATGATGATAATAATAATAATAATAGTACATATATATATATATAACTAATTAATTGTAGTATATCGATTTCTAATGAAATTAACCAAAAATCTTACGAGTAATATACTTATTAACAATTATTTCATATTTAAAATAAAAATTAAGAGAACGGATTGAAAACATCTCTTTATAATTATACTTTGGAAAGGAAGAAAGGGGCGCCAACATTCATGTTTGCCCCAAGTGAAAAAAAGGAAATAATAGTTTCGCCTTGCACACGCACACTTTATGGTATTTAGAAGACTATTTTGTTATGAAAAGTAAAAAGAAATATAAATATTTGTTAAAGATACAGACTCAAAAAAGAATAGCAAGTTATGATGAAATTGAAAATGTTTTTCTCTTAAATAAAATAGATTTTCCCTTCAAAACTTTATCTATGTTACTTTCCAATTGAATTGATTTTTTTCTTACAAGTCATTTACAAAATGGAATGAATTATTTTGTTCTCAAGGGGGGGGGGGGGGGGGGAAGAAAAGAAAAGAAAAGTTAAACAGTCAAACTTGTTAAAACGGAATTTCAAGGAACAGAATGTTTTCCATTTTTAACAGGTTTCTGTCTTAGCTTGTATGCTGCATCTTATATTTATACTGCATTCTTTTCGTAAGGGACCATGAAAATTTCATTCAATGCAAGTTACCTATACATGAGTTCCGTTTTCACAGTTTTTACTGTATGAATAAGAAGCAACAAAAATTTTGAATTCAATGAAAGCAGCTTTTTCGCCAAATAATAATGCTCTTCTATTTCCGCTTCTTTCTATCAAAATCCCTACAAACACTCCTCTGTGTGTACCGGAAGCCACTTTATCGCTACCCCTAAATATTCTAAATGACGTCACTTCAAAGACCCTAAACACAGCACACCTGTCCTGCTACCTGGATGCCATCAGCTGTTTGCCGAGTAAACAGATGATCGGCCTCAAAATGAGGAGCAAATAACATTCATGATCGTCTGCTCTTTTAAGAGCGGCTATTCCAACAGTATATGGGGCATTCTCACTAACTTTTGACTTTCATGTCCCTGAATAATAATTTTTATTTTAATACACTTTTTTGTGTGTTTTCATTTCATATACTGGGGAACATCCCATTGCATGATTGCATAATGCAGGGGTCTGTCCAGATTTTTCCCATAGGGTCCTGTTTTTGTGAAATTGTGAAGTTTATCTTATTTTTGTGAAAATTCTAGTCATAATTTTGTGAATTTTAAATAATCGATGTCTTCATGTTCTATCCTTCATGTGTAAAAAGCTAAGTAATATGCTCTTTAGTGAGTTCAACTGCTTACTTACAGCCCAGATTTTATTTTTAAATGACTGAATTTGTGAAAAGTTCAATTTGAAAGTGAAAAAATTCTGTGAAAGGTCTATTTAAGAGACAAATAATTTTGTGAAGGGTCCTGTTTTGGGACAAAATGTTTTGTGAAGGGTCCTGTTTGGGGATAAATAATTTTGTGAAAGGTCCTGTTTGGGGATAAATTATTTTGTGAAGGGTCCTTTAAAGGACCTAAAATTTTCCTAAACATTTCCCTGTAATGTATTAACGAGATAAATAAGTTTTAGACGATGTTGGGGGTCCAAATAGCAGGAAAACTCCTGTGCTTCAATGTAATTTTTTTCCGAAACTGGGACAATTGTTTTATATAAATATGTAGAAAAAAATTAACCTGCACACATTTTTAGGGTTGATATTATTTTTTTAACTCTGTCCCTGGGTTTTTCCTCCTTATCGTCTCTCTTGCTAAACTTATACAGAAAATCACTTCAGATGCAGCCACAGAATTTTTTTTTCAAGTTTTTTCTCATGCAGAAGTACGCTAGAGAAAGAATGTCTGAAATTCTTTGACAGGAAATTTACTGCAGAATTTAAATCAGCATTTAAATGTCAATTTCAAGATCGTGGCTTTATTGGTAGTCTTGCCGTCCCCAAGGTTTATTCCTGCACTTTTCGAGGTAAATTAAAAAAAAAAAAAAAATTAATTTAATCCAATGTGAACAATTGTTTCTAAAAATCAATGAACATTGTGGCTATCACTTAGTCTTAACATGATTTGCCTAAAAATAGGTGCTAATTTTCCTTACCGTTCCATCCTTACCGTCCCTTTTTTTTCACATTTCGTCCCTTTTTTCCTACACCGTCCCCTTTTTTTACCTTACCGTCCCTTCTTTAACACCCCTTTAAGACAATGTTATACAAAAATTCTTTATTAAAAGTACAAAATTTCAATTTTTCTTATTTGAATGTTCTGTGGGTACTATGCAAATCCATTATCAGTAAAAATTTAGAAGAAAATAAAAAGTTATAGTGGTAAAATGGTAAGGAAAATTAAACTCGCAAGTTTAACTTAAACCTCAGTTAAATAAAATATTTTTCGCTGCTGACCATTTTTTCTTTATTTTGAATCATTAAGGCATTCGTCTATCAGATTAAAATGTTATTTAAGCAAGTTTATTTCACCAGATTTTTTCTCCCGAAAGTCAAAAGATTGTGAGAATGCCCCATATAGTATATAATTTTATATTCTGATTGAACAAAAAGGAATATAAATTTTCAATAAATGAGATAAAATTTAGAAAATATGAGCTACGTACAGGCCAAAAGTATTAGGCATATCTACTCGTATATGTGAAAAATATCTATATTATAAAGGACAAACGTGTCCGTACGTAACGCTGGTGTCATTTTGTGAATGCCACTCACTTCACGCTTAAATTTAATTTTTACTGCAATTTTGTTAAACTTTTAAACGTCGCTCATTTTCAATTTTTCACCAATAACGAAAGAAATGTACTTTCGAATGTAATCTGTTTGAAGTATCGCCATTTACTCAATTTGTATTGTTTTTAAAATAATTTTCAATGCTTGAATTTTTTAGGTAGATTTTGTAAGAAACACTACATTTTGCATTCTCCCTATGTTGGAATTTCTGAAAAATTTTTGCAGATCTACGCCGATCGTGGCCCCTAAAATCCAAAACCACCCCCAGTTCAAAACTTTATATATATATACAGGATGTCCACTCTCAACGCTGTCCAATGGCTAATTCCTAAACCGTTAGTCATAGACATATAGTTCCAATTACAAAGGTGTTTTAAATGAGGTAAAGAAATATTTTAAAAGCAATTTGGGTCAATAAAAACATTTCTTAAAAAATTACGAAATTTAAATTTTATACGGTCCCCCGGTCCTATAAGTTATGTTTAGTAAAATTTTCCTATTACACTGACAAGTAAGACAAATACATTCCGTTTATATAACACTAAAATTGACCGAGTTATGAAACTTTAAAAATGCATGGCTTATACCACTTTTCTGAAACACAAATGAGTTCGGCCATGCTTTGAGGGGTCATATACCAAGTGCTTAAAGTATTCGAAGAACTTATTTCATGTGTACGTACGCTCTGAAAAAAAAATCGTACAAATATCACGATTGAGTTAACTTTTATTAAGTTTCAGATTGGTTAAAATAATTGTATTTTAACATATGTTTTATTTTGTAAGGATTTGAGACTGTTTCTTTTCATGATTCCTTTTAACAAAAATTATGTTATTTTTATAAGTTTTTATTTAACTTCAACGATCGTATGTATGTTTTTCCAGGTCAAAATTTGTTCTCGAACTTTAACTCACTTTCAAATATCCGATCGAAATTAAATTTTACATACTGATGTAAATCCGATGACAATCTAATATTATTGTGATTTTCAGTGGTTACCATTTATACTTATTTTACAAGAGAACACAAAAAATTTCGGATAGATTAATGCCAAGAAGTTTAAGAAAAGGTTTTAGATTAGATAACACAAGTCTGCGGTGGTTGTGTTTTTAACTTTTATGTATTTTTGAACAGTGAATTTGAAAATTACCTTAATTTTTAACCATCATGTGAGGAGTTTTCGCAAATCATAAATTGTCAAAGTTAAAAAATAACAAAAGTCTGATACTGTAAAATAGAGGAGATAACTGTGTTTTTTAACGTTTGATAATTGATTTTTATGTACTTTTTAGCACTGAATCTGAAAATGACCACCATTTTTAACCATCACGTTAGATTTTTTTTTGGAAATCATAAATGTCAAAGTTAAAATATAGCGAAAATCTGATACTATAAAACAGATGTAATTTTTTTTATTTAATTTAATTTTAATTCAATAATTCATTCTTCGTTTTTCTTTCTTTCTTTTTTTTTTTTTTTTTTTTTTTTTTTTTCTTGCTTATATTGGAGCTAAATAGCTGAGGAGTCCGATGAGATGGGGGAGGGTGTTCAATTTTAACTTTGAACTTTTTAACTTTGTTATTTACAATTTGCGAAAAATCGTGGCGTGATGGTTAAAAATGAAGGTCATTTTCGGATTCAGAGGTAAAAAATACATAAAAATCAATTATCAAAAGTTAAAATCACAACAATCACATTTATTTTATAGTATCAAAATTTCGCTATTTTTTCTTTTTGAACTTTAAAATTTACGATTTGCAAAAAATATATACGTGAAGGTAAAAAATGAAGGTCAATTTCGGATTCAGCGGTACAGAATACATAAGAATCAATTATCAAAAGCTAAAAAACATGACATAACCCAACTTTTGCAGACTAGTGTAATCTACTAACATTTTAAAGTACATGTATCATTTTGTAAAGAATTGAAACTGTTAATTTTCATCATTTTATCTAACAAAATTTCTGTTTGGTTTTTTTACTGTTATTTGTTTATTACAAATTGTATATTTTCCATTATTATGTCAGAATGATTAAAGATTTCAAGTGTTTTGCAATGTTAATTTACTCTCAACCATTTTTTTTTATTATTATATCCGACGATATTATATTTCCACTAAATATATGAATGACTCCTAATTTGCAGCAAAAAATATGCTCCAACTTTAAACAGCTATTACTCCGTCAATTTTAATCGTATAATAACGGGACTTTTTCTGTCTTACTTTCAGTGCATCAAGAAAATTTTACCAAATATAACATAGGACCGGGGGACCGTATAAAAATTTAAATTTCGTAATTTTTTAAGAAATGTTTTTAGTGGGCCAAATCGCTTTTATTATACTTCTTTACCTCATTTAAAACATTTTTGTAATTTAGAACTACTTGTCTATGACTAACGGTTTAGGAATTAGCCATTGGACACCGTTGAGAGTCAACACACTGTATATATAATTAAAATGAACTCACAAATGTATGAACAAGTTGGTAAAATTCTAAAGATGAACAAAATATGAACATTGGAAACCAGAAATGTATAATAAACTATATGGTTTACAATGGTTTATTTTATCATGGAAGACGATAGTATTCCACAGTGACGCAGCCTTTTAAGCCTAAAATCGTAAGAATGGCGGAACTCGTATATACACCTAATTCGAGATCAAAGGAAACGCGAAAATCCTTCACTTCATAACTCAGCAAATAGAGCTCATATTGTTCGGATTTTTTAAAAACAGTCTAATCCTATTCTGAAATTTTTACATTTTACAGTATATCTTGAGATCTCAATACGCATTTTTAAAATAATCCCGATTGCAAGAATGTCATTTCTTGTTCTGGTAAACGACCTGGGTGATTTTAGTTAAATTGGTATATAATATGAATCTGTTTTATATGAAGGGAATAAGATATCACTTGTTTCCAGGAAAACTCTGGTGTCTTATATAATTCGCATTTTTTTCTCGAAAATGACTTGCGCGATTTTATTAAAATTAATATATAATATGAATCTGTTTTAGATGAAGCGAATAAGACTTCAATTATCTCCAGAAAAACTGTTATTTTATATATAATCTGCATGAAAATTGGACTATATTCCCCCCCCCCCCTATTCTATGGGAATTTCACCGAAAATACGCTGCTGTATTCGTGCACTTGAATTCTTCTCCTCCGCTTTTAGAGGAATGTTTACCTGCATTCTGTAGCTCAGTCGGTTGAGCGGTGGGCTCGCAATCAATAGGTTGCGAGGTCTGTCCTCTTTGAAGCATTAACCTTGAATTTTCAGACTTTCCTTTTGTTCTTTTTTTTAAGTCAGTTAATGAAGTAAATTTGGTTTTATATTTGTATAGAAATGTATTTGTTTATTTTGATTTTTTCTTTAAGAGTTTAACATATAAGGATTTCATGACATTTTTTCAGCAATAAAAATGTTACCATGCGAAATTTTAATACTTAAAATGTAAGAAATTTTATTACTTACTTATCACTTATACATTTAATTAACTAACCTTCTGGAAAATATTTACTAATATAATTACTTCACATAGCTTTTTTTTTTTTTTTTTTTTTTTTTTTTTTTTTTTTTTTTTTTTACTTGAAAACTTTGTATATGTCTGCATTCACATAAAAATGATGAAATGATGTCTTGGTATGTGTCTGTATTCATATAAAAAGGATGAAACAGAATAAGGATTAATACTTTTTCGAAATTGTTTTACTATAGGTAGACACTGTCCCACACTTGTAGCTTTATCCGTTCAGTAGTTATTTGAGGAAATTGTACTAAGGTGTGCCCCATCGAAATAAAGCCACCGTGATTGTGTGCTGTAATTGGACACGAAGAAAACCAATAAAAACGAAACAAACATATTAAGAAAGTATATATAAAAATATATATTTACAAGGAGTAACTCTCTCCCTGCCTTACCTGGGCAGGAAAAAAACGAATTTGTAAAAAAAAGGACGGGGGCAAAGTGTCCCGTCGAAATAAAGCCACTACTGTTAATAGACAATGTATCCGTCATGGTTGTATATGATGTGGAATATACGATATGGCATACCATTTACCAATCCTTGGAAGACAGTAGCATCAATATTCTCCCACGCTTCAATGATGACGACCTTCAATTTTGCCTCAGACTGAAACTGCCTGCTATTGGCATATACAGGCATATTGGCATATACCCTATTGAGGATACCTCACACATTTTCTTGGGAAATGAGATCAGGGGAAAAGGACAGGCCATTCTATGACATGCACCCGATTATCCAAAAACCATTCCCAGGAGGATTTTTGAATGTGAATGGAGGTCTTGTCCTGCTGGAAAATCCAATTTAGCCCACAAATTCTCTTTGCAAACGGAAGTAAATGGTTTTCTAGCATTTCTTGGTAATGGGTAGCCTTCATGCGGCCTGAGAGAAAAGCCAGGTTATGTTTACCTCCATAGCCGAAGCCTCCCCACACCACTAATGAGCCTCCACCTTGCTGTCTTTTGGAGAAAATTTCCTGTTCTTTCCTGATGTCATACGAATAGAAAGAAAGGCCGTCTGGACCATACAATTTTTTTTCCTCATCTGAGACTATAACACGATGCCATTGGTCCTTCCAGGTTCGATGATATTTGGCCTAATCGACTCTCCTTTGCTTGTGGATAACTTTCAACATGGGCGTCTGTTTCCTTTTCTTGTGTCGCAAGATGCCGATAAGATTTTCAATTCGTTTCAGGGTTGATTTTGTCACAGGGATGTTATACTCTTTTGCCAACTGTTTTGGGGAAATACCACCTCGTGAAAGACGACGCAAAACTTCTCTTTCCTGCCTGGAAGTCATTTTTCTGCATGTACACTTTCTTTTTTTATACCTGTACGTATTGCCCTTATTTACAAAATTATTTGTTACGGTTTTAGATCGTTTGATTTGCTTAGATATTAGTATATGTGAAAGACATTTTTCCTTAAAAGCTGTTATTTGTCCTTTCTCGAACTTTGATAAGTGGGTTCTCTTTCCCATTGCAATACTGCAGGAGAAATAGAAAATACAGCCTTCTAAAGTCTGCACAAAGTTCAACTGGCTCAGAACAAATATTTGACAAGTTTCTGACATCATAAACATGTTGAACTGCAGCAGCTCGAATGTCGGTAATTACCAATAAATATAAATATTGGCAGTGGCTTTGTTTCGGCGGGACACTTTTTCCCCTCTTTTTTTACACATTCGTCTTTTTCTCCTGCTCAGGTGGGGCAGGGCATGAGTCACTCCTTGTAAATATGTATTTGTATATAGATTTTCTTACTATACTTGTTTCGTTCTTATTTGTTTGTTTCCTGTCCAGTTATGGCACAGAATTAGGGTGGCTTTATTTCGTTGGGACACACCTTATATAGCTAGTATAATATTTAAATTCCAAATGACAAGACACACTAAAGGTTAAATGAAACGCAACCCGCATAATTTTTTATTTATTTCTGGATATAATAAATAAATAAATAAATATAAAAAAATTCCGAGCTATTTTACAAATTTACAAGTTTCACTAATAGATGGCGACACTAAAAAATAATCAAGTAGCGCTATTTATTCTAATTATTAAGGTAAATTAAGGATTAAAATAATAGATTAGTTTTTGATTTATTATAATTTTCTAAAAATGTTCAGATATTGTTTTATTATAAAAGTATTTTAGAAAATTAAAAAAGAACCCCCACCCCCTCATTCAAATATTGATTTTTAGATACATAAAACGAGAGAAGTATGTGATAACTAATTATGCAGTAGATGGCAGCACTAAATAATACTTTGTTCAGCGCTTCTTCTTTAGTGTCACAAATGATGTCACGCTTTAAAGGGGGTGGTGGGTCGTGAAATTATGACAGTTTGTGACAAGGGGTATTGGTGCAACCACGGGGGGAGCTAAGGGGGCTGAAGCCCCTCCCAGACCCCGAGATTAGACTAGTTATTTAAAGTTTTCTAAAATTTGAAAATTATAATTTTTTTAATAGGTCTTTTAAAAATCAGAATTTTTAAAAATATTCATTTTGCCTCACAATTTTTCTCTTTTATAAATTTTCTTACGAAATTCAAAATACTAGGATGTTTAATATTTACGAATTAAATAAACGGGAGATTTTCTAACATGTTACGGTGAGAAAGAGAATAGACATTATAGGTAGGCTAGAGAAAGAATAAACTGTATATTACTTCCCCCACTGAAATCCCATTTCATTGTAGAGGGTTGTTTCTCCATCTGTAGAAACCTCAGTAACCAGCATATTTTTGAGATTTAAAGAAGCATTTATAAAAGTAAAGTTCCTACTAATTTTCAGAAACATTTCCGAGTAGTTTTTTTTTTTTTTTTTTTTTTTTTTTTTTTTTTTTTTTTTTTTTTTAGTGCATGAATAAGTTTTCTGAAACCAGAATATCGGTATTTTATGATTTTCCATTCTTCATTAAACATTTACATGCGTGATTGAATTTGGCAACAAAATAACATTCATTTTAATGTTAATATGCATGCTGTTAATGTATTGTGTTTGTAAATCATGTTTGTTAAACATGAAAATGTTTACTTGAGAATGGATAGCATCCAAAAAACACATATTCTTGGTTGAAAAAACACTGATTAATATATTTAAACAAATTACTCGTTAACATTTCGCAAGTCAGTGGCAGCAAAAGAAACTCTGTTTTTATAAATGCTTCTTTAAATCTTGATATTGGTTTCTGAGATTTCTAAAGATAAAGATTTTTTTTTTCTTTTCGTAATCGTGGGTTACTCAGAAGAGTACATTTTCGTTCGTGGTTATCTTATATTTTCCTGGTTTAAGAAACATTTGTCTTTTTTTTTTTTTTCAGTATAAGAAAAGAAATTTTTACGTATTAGTTTCCCCCCTCAAAACACTAAATAGTCGTGAACCTGAAATTTCTACAAATTCTCTAGTCAAATGACAGAAAATTCTTCAAATAACAGAGAAATCTCTTCGAATCACGGGCTAGTTCCGTCAACTTATTGCCTGTTCTTTTTACGTTTTTTAGCGAATTTTTTTTTGAGAACGTATTTTGTTTATAAACTGAACTTTTTACATACAGAACATTGTATGCTGTAGTATTTCTCAACACCAGGGCTGTAACCAGATGGGCTGAGCAACCTCTTACTCTAACATTCATAACATAAAAAACATAATAAAACTTTAAATCGTTTGATTGCAAACACAGTTTAAACTTATCCTAATGCAGAAACGCACTAAAAATCACAAAAATTAAGATACATTTTAGCTACAGTTTTTCGCTCATTATCAAACATGTTAAAAGCATTCAGAATTAAACCCATAAAATTCGTCAGGGCTCCCTCTGGCTAGTTACGGCTCTGCTTAAGACAGCAGAAAAAAATGTAAGTCGGAATCCGA
Organism: Maratus speciosus; assembly: GCA_963932465.1. NCBI lineage: Eukaryota > Metazoa > Arthropoda > Arachnida > Araneae > Salticidae > Maratus > Maratus speciosus. Next base: position 360,137,026 of record OZ010800.1, on the reverse strand, counting down.
GCCGTCCTGTCCGATAAAGTAGATAGAAAAAAAATGGACCGGGCACGCCGCAGGGCCTGACTACTGCGGGGCAGCTGCCCCCCCCCCCCCCCCAAGAGCAGATATAAATTTTCAAATTGCCCATTGATATTGTTTCTCTGATTGAAATGGTATCTTAAGCTTTTTTTCTTTCCTTAATTGTTCGAATATTAATTGTTGTAAATCAAGCGAATTTCACAGATTCTAAATTAAAGTGTTTTTCATTTTGTAGTATTCAATTTTTTCCTTCCTGATTTAATAAAGATTTTTTAATACATAAATTTAATTAAAATATGACTGTAAACTCACAAATCTGTTATCTGTTGCTTTCTGTTTAAAAGGATTTGTCATAATAGGAAATTTTATACCAAAGTATTTTAGGGTATCGTGAGGAAAGTAATGAAATTTGTTGCTATTATTATTAAATGCATGCCACCACTTGCCTTTCCATACGATGGAATCATCCACATCTATGTTGATTGAATACAAAAATTAAGTTAAGTAGAAAAGTATTAACACAAATAGACAATAATGCCTGAAAGAACTGTACTTACATTTTAACGGCTCACATTTATCCTTATATTCCTATAACCAAAAAATCCACATCACACATTTTGGTTAAAATAAAATCATTAAAAATCAGCAAATTAAAGTTCGAAATTATTTTGAAATTACAGTTAGTATTTTAAAAGGAATTTTATAGGTTTGAATTTTTACGTTGAAAAAAAGGGAAAAAGTAGGATTTTTTTGGGTGGGGCAGGGAAGGGTGGTTGCATAGTTTGTATAATTCATTATTTATTGTTGCTAAAGAGCAATAAATGGGTCAGAAGAATTTTTTTTTATATAAATATAAAGAATTTAAATATTTTAAATTCTTTGTATGTAGGGGGTGGGGTGTGTAAAACAGGGATGAAGCATAAATTTGGGAAGTTACAGTGATAATTTGAATGATTATTTCAAACAAATAAATAGTGATTTTTCCATCTGAGCGAAAATGTCCAGGCTGGGACTCGAAGTCATATAATCTTTGGCTTTATTTCCCAGTGCTCTTCCAATTGAACTATCTGGACGACACACGAAACAACACAATATTTCCTCAAAACAAAAATTTGGTCATGACATCAGTTTATTGTGTGAAAAATAATTAAAAGTGTACATATTTATTTATTTTATTTTATTAGTAAGGAATGAATGTGGCAGATTAGTCTTTCTAAAAAGCTTTTAAATCTCTATGTGAAGGGCGGATGTGGCAATTTTGTTGAACAAGGGGATAATTAATATTAATGTTTTTTTTTATTATTATTATTGTTACTACTGAATTTTAAACAAGACATAAGAGTTTTATGTATACAAATAAAGATTTAAATTTTTTTATGCTGGGGAGTGCGGGGGCGGGGAGAAGTGTAAATTTGCTAAGTTAGTGAGTAATTTATTTATTTATATTAGTGAGTAAATAATGTTGCAGATTTTTTTTTCAAACTATAGTTGGGAAGATTTTAATTTCTGTAAGCTGGAGAGGTGGTTGCAACGAGAGAAGTGGAAATTTGGGAGTTCAGGGTATTATTTTATGCGATTTATTATTTATTGTCAGTAAAGTTAAATAGGGAGAAAGGAAAATTATTTTATATAAAATTAAAGAATGTAGAATATTTTAAATTTCTTTGTATACACTCGGGAGGGGGGGAGGGAGCACAAATTTGTACGTTAGAATTTGACTTAGATAAATTTATTTATTTTTATTAGTGAGCAATGACGGTATTTTAAATAAAAAGGTTTAAAGAGTAATATTTTTTGATATTTTTCTTAAGAAAGTAAACTTTTTACATTACTAAAATTTAACAAAGATTTCTATATCTGTGTAACAAACCATTAAAAAGACCATTTTGTATATTACTTCCATACCTTACTAAAAAGTTCTTAAAAAATCAAATAGCACAGCACTCTTTACAATTGAAGTATGAAGTATGCTTTTTCCGAGGGGAGGGGAGTGGGGAATTAAAGGTTAATGAAAATCATGATTATGAGTTCATATCGTTGGTCTTTAATATTTTTTGTTTTTATCTTTTTATTATTAACAAAAAAAAAAGTAATAATATCAATACAAAAACCCTTAACGGGTTAAAAGTTTGTGACGGAGCTCTTTATCTTTTTGCTATAAGAATTTTAAATATGGAACTTAAAAATAATGATATCAAATTTTAAGCTACGCTATGCTATTAATTAATATATATATATATATATATATATATATTATTTCATAATTTTATTTTTGTTTTATTTATAATTGCATGTGTAAGAATTATGTTAAATCTAAAAGGATGTATAAAAATTTATTCATTGACGCTTTATCGTTCACATCTTTCATAAATTCAAAATATGAGTTTTAAAAGATATCATGTCAAAATTCATGTGACGCCTTGATGTAGCTTTAAACATTTTTTTTAATTCAATTTTAGTTGTTTTCGGTTTGGCTAAATATATTTACACATCTAACCAAAACTTTTAATTTTCCAATACACTGTTAAAAATATCACTCTCACTGAATCTATTATATTTATATGAAAAAATTGATTTATCTTCTGTGGCACGCTATCCAAAATCAAAAGTAAAATTTATGTAAATAATTTCCTTGCGTCATTGTATCCAAGCTAAGCGAAGTGTATGCAAATGGATAATATGACGCAAAGAAATTATTACAAAATTTGTCTTCCAGATGTTCAGTTAAAAATTGCAGGTGAAAATTTTAAACCTGTTGGTTACGTAGAAGTAAATGTAACTTATGAGAATAAAACTAAAAATGTTATCTGATAAAAGAAGATAATTTTCCATCATTATTTGATAGATATTGGATATCTGGATTTGACATTTTTCCTCATAATTTAAAATCTGTCTATGTAAATGAAATTGTAAATTCTTCTGATAACTGAAAAGCATTATTACATTATTTTTCTGATTTATTTACTAAGGTTGAGGAAATTATATGTTTGAAGGCAGAACTTTATCTTGAAAGAGATGCTACACCCATATTTTGCAAAGCTAGAATTGTAACTTGTTCACTACGTGCAGCAGTCAATGAAGAGCTGCAAAGATTACAAGATGAAAGTATTATTAAACCAGTTACTAATAGCCATGGAAGAAGGAATACATTTCCATCTATTTCCAACTTCTTTGCTAATAGCAAGTGGTTAACTCCTATAGTTCCAGTGGTTAAGCCTAATGGTAAGATTCGTTTACGTGGTGACTTTAAAGTAACTTTTTTATTTCTGAAATTCTTATATTCTGATTTTGTTTCTTTAAATGTCTGAAAGTTGAAATGCATCCTTTACTTGAGGTAGAAGATACCGGGTGTCCCAAAAAGGACTGACTGATTTTAAAATTCAATAACTTCCAAACGGTGACAGATATTAAAAAGATTCTTGCAGGAGGGTTATGCATAAAGTCAAAAGTTTTTTTACAGTGATTTTCGATTTTAGTTCGAATTACAAACAATAGATGGCGCTGCGATCAATAGAGGCTAAATTCAGGCTCGATTTTTGGTACTTCGTGGCCCGGATAATACATTTCCATCTCCTTTTTCTGCATGGAACAACAGAAAGGACCAAAAATCGAGCCTGTATTTAGCGACTATTGCTTACAGCGCCATCTATTGTTTGTAATTCGAACTAAAATCGAAAATCACTGTAATAAAACTTTTTACTTTATGCATAACCCTCCTGCAAGAATTTTTTTAATATCTGTCACCGTTTGGAAGTTATTGAATTTTAAAATCAGTCAGTCCTTTTTGGGACACCCGGTATGTTAGCTACATTAGATGGTGATTTACATTTAAGAAAAATAGATTTAAATCAAGCATATCTTCAGTTACCTGTAGATGAAAAGTCCCAAAGTATTATTGACAATTAATACGCCGAAAGGATTATTCCAATTCCTTAAGTTACCCATGGGTCTTATTAGTTCTCCAGCTATATGGCAAAGAAAAATTGAGCATATTTTAAGCGGAATTTAGGAAGTTGCAATTTTTATGGTTGAATCGGGTTTACTGCTGAAACAGACGAAATTCCTTTAGAACGATTAAAACAAGTAATAGAAAGTTTAAGGGAATATAATATTAGGAAAAATAAAGAAAAGTCATTCTTTATGGCGGATGAGGTAACTTATAGTGGGAATAAAGTTGATAAACATAGCATTCATAAAACCCAAGATAAAATTGTGGCTATTTTAAATGCTCCAAGACCAATAGATGTATCTCATATTAAAGCTTTTCTCGCTTAGTTACATATTATTCTAAGTTTGCACCAAACTTACCTACAATCGCACATCCTTTAAATAAATTTCTCAAGAAGAATGTGAAATTTAAATGGTCTTCTAAGTGTGAACAAGCATTTAAAAGTGTAAAAAAAGAAATTACTTCTGACAGGATTCTTACTCACTACCTTTAATTTTACCAACTGATGCTTCTCCTTATGGTTCTTTCGCAAATGATGCCAGATGACACTGAAAAGCCTATTGATTTTGTATCCAAAACTTTAACTGATGCAGAAAAACGGTATAGTCAAGTTGATAGAGAGGCATTAGCTGTTATTTTTGGTGTGAAGAAAAATTTTCAATATTTGTATGGTAATAGATTTACATTATTTACTAACAGTAAACCTCTGGAGTCTATTTTTTCTCCTTCTAAAAGTATTCCTGTATTATCAGCTGCTAGAATGCAGCAATATGCAATTTATTAAAAGTTTCAATACGATATCCGTTATAAGAAAACCACTGAACACGGAAATGTTGAAGCTCTTTCACGTCTCCCATTGCGTAGTGAAGCTTTACCTCCACAATTTAATTTCAAATGATGTAATTGATGAAACTGAATTTCATCAAATTAATCAACTCTCTATTTAACCTTTAACTTCTAAATCTATTGCTTCAGCTACAAAATCTGATCCCCTTTTTCGTCAAAATTTTTCATCACCTCATTTCTGGTTCTGAAATTCTTAAAAATTTTCTTTTTGGCGATAAACAAGAGGAAATTACTCTTCAACATAGCTGTATTTTAAAAGGACGCACAGTAGTTATCCCAGAAATTCATAGAAAACAAATATTAAAATAATTACACTTAGGTTATTTTGGTATAGTAAAAATGAAGGCTTTAGCCGGTAGTTTTGTATGGTGGGTAGAAACAGACCAAGATATTGGAGATCTTGCACGAAATTGCTCTATTTGTGTAAATTGGAAAAATAATCCTCCTGAGGTAGACACACATAATTGGGAATGACCTACAACTTCATGGCAATGAAGTCATATTGATTAATTTTGTCCTGTTAGGGAAAAAATGCTTCTCTTAGTGGCTGATGCCCATAGCAAATGGCCAGAAGTTTTTATTGTTCCTAGTACAACTACATAAAATACAATTACTTGTCTTTTTTCTTCAAATTTTGCCAGATACGGCTTTCCTATAAGTAGTATAAAAAGGAAAGTTCTGCTCCAGCATGAGCTGTGGCAGAGCTGTGCTGTGGAGTAACTCCTCCACCTGATCCTGATCCTGGCGAGAGTAGGAGCAGCACTTGCTCCTCCTCCTGCGAAGAATGTCTTCTATAAGAGAAGGAGTAGAAAAGAAATTTTGATTTCTAAGGAGAAGGTAGAGTTGAATAATAAGTTCAATTTTTTTTTTTTTTTTTTTTTTTTTTTTTTTTAGCGAACTACAGTATGAAATGAAGAATTAATTTTAAGGATAGAAATATTTTCGAAAAGAGAGAAAGATTTTGAAGAGATTGAAATTTTTCAGCAAACTATAGGTTGAGGTGGAATTTTCAATTATACATGAAGAATTAATTTCAAAATATTTAATTTTGGAACTTAAGAAAATTTTGAATAGGCATTTTTATAGGACTGAAGATAATAATGGAATATTGTAATGAAAATTATACCGAATCTGAAAATTTTACAATTTTTTTTAAAGTAAGATAAAGTTTTAAAGAACTTGGTAAAATTACATCCAAATCTCAGTTTTTGTTAATTGCTAATTAATTAGTAATGTTAATAATTTATTTTCATTAAATATGAATTGTTCTGATGCATTTTCTGATTTAGACTTAAAGTTAAATAAAGAGAGTTTCGATTAAAATTAAGACCAATGTCAGACGGGCGTCTTTTTTTGCTGCTTTTTTGCTTAAGTATTATCCATTCACAATGCTATAATATTGTGAATGGATAATACTTAAGCAAAAAAGCAGCAAAAAAGACACCAGTATTGTAAATGGATAATACTTAAGCAAATAAGCAGCAAAAAAGACGCCCGTCTGACATTGGTCTAGATATTCGTAGTCACGTGACATACCCCACCCTCTTTTTTTTCTACTTGTGTAATAAACCATTTAGATTTCATTTGCATATCTAGAATTATGTGTTTTTCCTTTCCACAATTCGAATTACATTCCAATAAGGGATTAATACGACAAATGTACTTAAAACTTAATAAAAAAAAAAATTTGGCGCATTTATCTAAATTCTATAGTTATACAGGGCTGTTCAAAAGTACATTACATTTTATTTTGACATGCAGCAAAGCTTTTAATTTTCCCTAGTGGTTGATTACTACTTTTATAAATTAATGCCCGGTTAAATTAAAATATACACCCTTTTTCTGTTATTTTAATAAGTCAATTAGTAAATTTTGCTAAGGAGATCTAATTTTTTTTTATGTTGTTGGCGAAATACATTTATTAAATAAATTTTTAATGTTGTTGATGAAAATTTTAATATTGTGGTCAAATATATATTAATTAAATTAGATAAATTTTTAATGTTGAATAAACTTTTATTGTTCATAAAGTTTAATGTTATTGACGAAATATATTTATTAAATTAAATAAATTTTTAATGTTGTTGGCGAAATATATTTTTTTAAACTAAATAAATTTTTAATGTTGTAGGCGAAATATATTAATTGAACTACATAAATTTTTAATAGTTAATATATGTATATATATATATATATATATTCGTTGTTGATGATGAAATATTTAACGGCTTAGATGTTATATATTCCCGCGGCCGCCATCTTGGATTTCTTGGTGGTTTTTGTTGGCGTTTATCGATAAGGCAACCCCGACGAATGGCGTGTTCTGGCAACCCCGTGAAGCCTAACATGCGAATAAATCGCTGCTTGGCTCAAAAGGAATTTTCACGCCAAGAAAAAAATCCAAGATGGCGGCCGCGGGAATATATAACATCTGTTCCTATTTAACCTACACTAAATTAATAATTAAACTACATAATTTTTTAATGTTTTATATTTTATACATTTTAAATTAAGGGAGACAAATACCCGCGAGTTTTTGACAATGGACTTTCTATGCATATTTTCATAATGAAAAGATTGATACATGTTCTTTACAACTAGCATTTAGTTAAATATAAAATCTAAATTTTTATGTAACTTGTTTTATTTTGTTATACATTAAGAAAATAATTAATAATCTTCAATTTTTTTAGCTAGATCTAGTAAAATCAATCCAGTTTACATTTCTGAATTATTGAAATTAGTGTTCGCTAGTGCTGCCATCTGTCTTGCAAAAGTAAAACTAATATTCCATAGAACATTTAAGGGTGTATTCGAAAAAATATTGTTCCACCTTCAACAGCTCGAAATTTTCTGAGACATTTTCAGACTGATTTTTAAAAGTAAAAACATGAAACTTGCTGAGGTGATTTTTGAAGAGATGATTAAGAGTTCGTATGATTTCATTTTCCCCTCAATTCATTAGAATTTGAGTTTTAAATAATTATTTTCTCAGTATGACCCTTTTTTTTCATTCCCAGATCTCTCGCTGCGGAAAATTCGGTTCAAAACGCCCACTTTGACAGCATTTTTCTGTAATATTTTCTGCATTTATTAAAAAATCGAGAAGCATGGCACATTAGGTAGTTTCTAAATAAGAGAATTTCTCATTTTGATGCGTTTGAGAGCAAAAAAGAATTTAAAAATGAAACAGAAAATAAGCAGTTTGGATTGAAATACACCCTTAATATAACTGTTATTGTTAGTTAATGTTAATTAATATAACTGTTTTTATATTTAAATGTAGTTTTATTAAAGTCTCGTGACAGTTGATGGAATTCAGGCCTAATCTAGGTGGAAGCATGTGCAATTTTAAAAATCATTGCTTAGGGACAAAAAAATTTTATGGGGTTTTTGTGAACGTTACAAATGATACCATTTTAATAAATATGTATAATCAGTTATTTTCAGTTTCCCATATTTGATTTTGAGTAGTACTTTAATAAAAAATCGACATTTACCGTTTGAATGAAATATTTATTTATTTTATTTTATTTTATTTTATTTTATTTTTTTTTTTTTGCCTTTTTAAAAAATATTAATATGTTTAAAGTGCTTTTATTTTTTAAATATAATTATGCGAATCAAAGCGCAAATTTTCATGTTTTAACGAAAGGGAATCAAGCAAAAAATTAGTTCAATTCAGTGATTATTTTGAGAGCATAGAGTCCTGCGCGGTTTGGTTTATACCCGACCTGAACCTAGAAATTCTATATCCATTCAGTGTTAACCAGTTTTAAAAAATTAGTTGACTCGAATCCGACGAACTTCGACCCAGAACCGACAGACTCCAATCCAAACCCAATCCTTTTTAAAATACCATGCAATAAATTTATTCCAATATTTATAGCATTTTAAAAGTGTTTTTTTTTTGTTTTTTTTTTTATCATAATTAGCATTCTGTAATAAATATTTAGATAGTACAGTAACATAACTGTTTTTGTCTAATGGTATCAAACAAGCATACTTAAATTTCTTTGTTAATTAATAGTTAGTTATTCATTAGTAAATAATATTTGCTTTTCAAAAACTAATTTCTGTATATGTATGCATGTACAGTAGAACCTCGATTATCCGAAGTAATTGGGACCGACCCTCTTTCGGATAATCGAGAATGCTTCCATTTTAAGATTAAGGAGTAATATATGCGCTATTTCTTATTAGAGTAAGAAGTGCTTAATAGAAATAAATCAATAGCAAAATAGAAACAAGAATAAATTAACTGAGCTTTAATTTTGAAATTAAGTACCTTTTACATATTTCATAAGGGTTTGAAACAATGTTTTGTTTGTCGCAGTTTCGATTGCCTTTGCTTTGATGCTCTATCACGAAGTTTTTAAATATTGTTAGTTCGCCAGTATCACAATCTTTCTGCTGCTCCAGCCAAGCCAAACCTTTTGCAAAACATTCAAAAGCTTCAGAATCACTATTTATTCGTTTTTTTCGTTCGCTCCACTCCGCAGTTTACGGGAGCTCAAATTAAATTCAAAGGAATTCTAGGAAAGTGGATCGAAAATATTTATATGTACTCGTGGTTCGGAAAGGACTGCTTGCACACGAGGAACATAATAATCTTAGAAAAAAAAAAAAGCTTTTAAAATGGATTTTGACCACAAGAAATGTGATAGTTAAAAAAAAAGAAGCTTTAAAAATAGATTTCGGTTAACCAAGAGTTTCGGATAAAAGAGGTTCTACTGTATTAGATTTTTCCCCTCTTTTAATTTGCTAGTTGCTTTAGCTGCTACAGTAGATGATAGAAATACTGCAAGGATGGTGTGAATAGGTGTTAAGTTGTAAACTAAGGCGGGGGGGGGGGGGGGGGCAGAGGCGGCATGTGCCCCGGTCGCCAGAACGAAGGAGCGCCAAAAGAAGGATTATACCTTTGGAATGGATCCTTTTCTTCTGATGGACTGATGGTTTCCATTATTATGAAACAGCCATTATAAATGAAGTGGAAAGCGCCTGAAAATCTGAAGAGAATCGTAATATGATTTGAAAGAAAAATATTCCTCAGTGAAAGAAAAAAATCAGGCCCATGAAATCTCAGATAAAAATGCCCTTGGTGGTGGAAAGTAGAACTAAAAACTGTAAGACAATCGAAAATCAAGTTGAATGAGCAAAACCCAGTTAAAACTGGATCCATAGAACCTGAGATAAGAATGCGTCCCCTGCACTGGAAGACGGAGCTAAAAACTGCAAGAAAATCGTAAGCTAAATTGCATTAATCAATTCCCAATGAAATCTGGCCCATAGAATCCGAGAAAAGAGTATGCCGTTAATGTTCAATAATTGTGGTAAAAGAAGTCTATATTTTGGAAAACATACTTTTAAATGTAAATAAAGAGGAGAAACCCTTGTAGACGAACTCTTAACCCATATCACGGGATTCTTGCCACAGAATACATTAATAATCTTCGATTAAATTGATAAAACTATTTTAAATTATGTTTTTAGCATTTGGCAACGTTTTATAATTAAGACAATCGTCTACATGCCATATAATCTCTGATCCACCGATTTTCGGAAATTAAATGAAAGGGGCGGTAGGGAAAAAGACCTCTTTTTAGTTTGCTTTTAATGTACGTTCGTCCCTGTATTGGTTCTTTCTCCGAACTTTTGTACTGCCGCCGTCAATTTTTTGAAAAAATTAAGAAAAATTACCGACGCAAAAATTTTATACACATGTGTAAAATATTTTTCTGCATGCGTTCTGAAAATTTCAAATCGATACCTTAATTAGTTTTCTTAATTTTCGGGGATAAGTGAAAATTCTTAATTTCTTTCGTTTTGGCTGTGGAATCAGGTTCAGATGTGCACGCGATTTTGCCATTTTGTGAAAAAACCCGTTTTTGATTAGTTTTAATTAATAATCTCGCCTAATTATAAAACAAATTAGATATCTGAGCCTCGTGTGCATCAGGATCTGTCTTGGACTACCCTGTACCTTTACCCAAATTTTCAGACTTGCTCGTGCTGTAGATACTTCTAGCTATCTCCGTCACGCACATAGATTGGTTTTCACGCTGATTTTTGTGTTTTTAGAATTTCATATGAATATTTTCGTGTAATGGGGGCTTCTGTGAACCAATGCAAAATGGATTTCGCTGGAAGAACAACAAGTAAAGATATTATTTCTTATTTATTGGAAATTCCATTTTTTCGTCAAATTGGCATTGAGAAAAGCCAAATAATAAAATGTGGGCGATCTACCCCCAAATTTTCTCTTGTCAAATCGTACAAATTATCAAGACTTTCCAATCTTCCTAGTACGACGAGTACTACAAATGGCTGTTTTTGTCATTTTAAAAGTTAAATATATTTCATATATACCGGGTGTCCCAAAAAGGACTGACTGATTTTAAAATTCAATAACTTGCAAACGGTGACAGATATTTAAAAAATTCTTGCAGGAGGGTTATGCATAAGGTCAAAAGTTTTATTACAGTGATTTTCGATTTTAGTTCGAATTACAAACAACAGATGGCGCTGTAAGCAATAGTCGCTAAATACAGGCTCGATTTCTGGTCCTTTATCTTGTTCCATGCTGAAAAAGGAGATGAAAATGTATTATCCGGGCCACGAAGTACCAAAAATCGAGCCTGAATTCAGCGTCTATTGATCGCAGCGCCATCTATTGTTTGTAATTCGAACTAAAATCGAAAATCACTGTAATAAAACTTTTGACCTTATGCATAACCCTCCTGCAAGAATTTTTTAAATATCTGTCACCGTTTGCAAGTTATTGAATTTTAAAATCAGTCAGTCCTTTTTGGGACACCCGGTACTTAAATTAAGCACATATGCATTGGAGGAAGCTATATCTACTATATCTGTCTATGTAAGGAATAACTGGGAGATTAATGGGAGAAGAGAATTTGACTCGGAAACCTCTTTGTGAACCGAACACGTTTATTTCGTCTCTGCATCTTACAATCATCTTCGCAAGTTCCATGGGATTTCCCTCGAGCCATTTATGTCAATCTCGGGACCTACATGTCGTAGGTTTTGCAGGCACCTTGTTAAAACCCCCCTTTCTTTCTGTTTGACTTGGCGAAAATTAATCACCGCCAAGAATTATGGTAACCCTATTTTTTACTTTACTATTTTTCAGTTTGTTTATTAAGGTAGATGTAATTTAAATTCTGAAGCGAGCGATCTCCGCTATATGAGATCTGAACCAGGACTGCCTGGTGATAATAAATATATTAATATTCAGTTTTTCGAGGTTTGAATTATTTGAGTGCTGATTTACTTCCAATGAGTAAAAATCGTTCTGTTGATTTATCATGAATAGATAAAATTGTTCCGCATATCATTTATTTGAATTGACGTGAAATATTTCTGATTCGAAGTTCTTTTTATTCGACTGTGTTCTGTGAAATCCCTCAATGGGCAAAATCTAATTTTTTTCGTGCGTGTTCTTGCTAATATGTTACACTTGTAATATTTTCGAGCAAGCGGCGAAGGTAAAAAATTGGAGGAACATTTATTTTAATTATTTAATTAGCTCTTGATTGACTCGTGGTAAAGACCCTCACAATTCCCGAGATCTATGATGCTCTCGGACATCTTTAGCCGCAAACGAACAAGAATTGTCCAAACAGCAGCATTTTCTATCTTAAGTTACTCTCTTCGCTGATTTTAATGGTGAGCGAAAAAAAAGGTTATGCTGGAAAACAAAGTCACAAGGGGTAAAACGGATTTTAGAATATAAGATTTAAAAGTTAGGAAAAATAATTTAACGATTTTAATTTAAATTTTTGAAATTTAATTTTAATTGTGAATTTTAAAAGGATTTTAATTCTTATCATTTTCATCTATAGAAGTACATATCTCTCCCTATAGATATATGATCATTGTCATGCAACTGCGCTAATTTATAAACAGAGTTGGATGTGATTGAGCATATGTTGTGGGTTTATTAAGATCTCGGTCAAATTCGTTGGACATCTTGAACCGCCATCCTGTTTCAAAATAGTGGCCCTTAAAGATTTCAAACAAAAAAATGCATACATATATATATATATATGATTATAAATACAAATTTACTTCTTGGATAATCGCTAGGTCTTAATAGAAAGATTCAAGACCATGTTTTGGTTTCTATCTATCTTAAAAATGTAAAAGTAGAGGAATTTGAAATTCTAGGGTGGCTATACCGTTTTGAAGTAGGAGATTTTTTTCCATAATCGGGCATAATTTAGGAGTTTTAGCAAATGGGTTTTCTTTTTATTTTATTTTCATTGTTGCTACTCCCATACGCTTAAAACAACAGTCATATCCGTGAACGTTCAGCTAAATTTTTGAAATTCCCATTCAAATTTAGTATTGACGAAAACTGGAAATCTTCTATAATCGGGTTCCATGCATTTTAGTTTCGTGTGCTTGAGTAAAACTAGTTGAATCCTTGAAAACAAGGAAGAGAGTGAAGCTGCCTTTTCCTCCCGGTACAAGCCACAAAGACATCTTGATATATTAGATGTAAATTTCCAACTGGGCGAAAAATGTCCGGACCAGGATTCGAACGCGGGACCTCCTGGCTGAAGCCGCCAGTGCTCTGCCATCTGAGCTATACCGGACGATTCTGGTCGAACTTTTTCACCCAGTACATCTTGAGATATCTTTTTCATCTTGAGGAAAAATAACGTGGTTACTTTTTTATTGTGGGGAGGGGGAGGGGGGGCAGGCACAAAATTTCTTCCCGCCCCGGGCTCCAAAAAACGTAGCTATACCACGGTATGGACACCACTTTGCGCTGAATGCAAATGTTGGCACCGAATTCGCGAATATATGGCTGTACATTAGATCTGGATTATTTATCAATATATCGACAGATATTGATATTTCTTAACTATCGCAATAACAATATCTAAACTATGACTCTGTTGATATATCCCAATAAAATAACAGTGTTTAGCAAACACTCCAATTAAGAACACGAGCCCCGAAAAAAATATCGCCAAATATCTCAAAACTCAATAAAATAATAATGTTTTGCTCTCACCGCTAGAACCCCGAAAAAATAAAAATTCTATTCCAATGTCTTCAACCTCCTGCCTCATCTAAAACAGAAAATCTACCTCGATAAACTTTCTTTCCGCTAATTATCTCCGTTAGAAATTATTCCAATTATTGGAATACATTCCTTCACTGTAAACCTAGATTTCGTTCCACTGCCAGCGTAAAATACCGAATTAACACTTATCGTCCGTCCCTCTCTCGTAAGTGTGATTGGCCTTCACATATTGCGAAAATTGGATAACATTTAATTGCTTACATCTTTTTAAAAAATATAAATTACACAATTCCCGGTCAAGTCTTTCCAAAAAGATAGTAAATATTTTATTTATGTTGGTATGACGAAAATGGTTAGAAAATGGACGATGGTTAGAAAATTTCGTGATAGAATTAAAGAACATGAAGCAGATCTCAGATTAAATAGACTCCATACTGCATTATCAAGATTAGCTCAAACTCAACCTATAAAAGTAGATTTTAATAAATCAAAAATTGTCTTTCGTACAAATAATTACCAGGAAGCCATCATAAGAGAATCAATTGAAATAATTGCTAATAAAGATACAGCTTGTAACGATGCGCTATCATACGATATACAGGGTGGTTATAATCAAACTTCCCCTAAAAACAGCATCCTACAGCGCAAACGGGTGAACGGAATGCAATGAAATATTTGGTATATAGACTATACACAAGATGCGCTCAAGGGGTTAAAAAAAAAAAAAAAAAAAAAAAAAAAAAGTTCCAAAATGTCAACCAGATGGTGCTTTTTCCGGAAAAAAAAGATTAAATTTAACACAATAAACGGCCAAAACAGCCGATTTTACATTTTATTACTCATAATTCTTGTTCTGGATTGTTAATATTGTTTTTGTATTCCGTTTTGGTCGTTTATTGTGTTAAATTTAATGTTTTTTTCCGGAAAAAGCGCCATCTGGTGGACATTTTGGAACTAATTTTTTTTTCGAAATTCCGTGAGCGCATCTCGTGTATAGTCTATATACCAAATTTCATTGCATTCTGCTCCCCCGTTTGCGCTGTAGGATGCTGTTTATAGGGGAAGTTTAATTATAACCACCCTGTACATAGATCAATGAGATATTTGCTGCATAATAGATCAGGGTTCGTACGGGTACCGTTATTTTCAAGACCAAATATCAGAATTTTTTATAGAAAAATAAATCTAGTTTAAATGGACGAAATTTGGATTTATTTCAGGAGAAATTTTCCATAAGAAAATACTGGTACCGAAGAATTTTTAGTCTGGAAATTCCAGCACCCGTACGAACCCTGTAGATGAAAGCTCGTTTTGTTGAAAATTTGAATAACTATATCTGGCGTCTCATCTAAAGTACAACATTTAAATTTAAATTACAATGTTTTTCTTTTGGACAATTCTCGAATAAGCGCAAACAAAATAATAGCAACAATTAAATCCTACCTGATGACGGCCTTGTAATGGTTGAAAACGTTCTAGGTTTTTCTGATGTATTTTAAGATATTTTTAATTTGTATTTTAAATATCTTTATATTTAAGCACCTGAAAGTAATTTTTTTGTACAATTACCTGCTCTGTTTGTTACTTTGCTGAATTAAGAAATAAAAAATCCATCATCTAAATTTCACTAGAAATTTTAATTTCTTCTGCCCATTTCTCAGCATATAATCCTGAAATATTTATATTTAAACTAGGAGGCTCTGCCCCCTGCAAGCTACGCTCGCCAACCCCCGTTCGGATACTGCAGAATCTAAAAGCACGCTAATTTGATCGGTATTAAAAAGATTAGAGAAGATTGTATTGTATTATAATAAAAAAAAAACCTATAGCGATCTCCCTGTAAACGGGTTTCCATTCAATTCCCTTTGATTGCGAAAATTTAAGGCCGAATCAGTTGTTGTTAAGACATCCAATGGTTGTTTTCGTGTTTGATTAAAGAAGACTAGTTAAACATTTGAAAGGAAGCTAAAATAAAATGAATTAAGTAAACAGAGTATTTGCCTTCCGATATTTTTTAACAGAGTTATAAAACGATTGACATAATATATTTACTACAATTGACTGCTTTAACCCCTTCAAGGGCGGTGGTTCATTTTTGGACCACTTAATTTTAATTCTTAAATGCCACATTGGCACCAGAATATTGGAATGAAAATTTTCCTTTTATTAAATAAGTGAACAAAAGCATTTTCATATTTCGAAATTTGTTTTTAAATTCTGGTGCCATTCACTGATTTCAACATTTTACGTATAGAAGGCCCCTGAAAGGGTTAAACGCATACTAATGTATTTATTATTCTAAAGTTTCCTTTCTCTTTTAATATTCACGTGTAAATACAATTTTCAAGGCATAATTTTCAATATTTTCCTGCTTTTAATACTTACTCATTTAATAGTAATTTTAAAGTTTTTTTTTCTGTGTTTAATAGTCACGTGTAAATAAATTTTTAATCGTTAGGAAATATTATTCTTTGCGCTGTTTTTAGAATTGAAAACGATCTCTTTAATAATAGCGAAAACGATCTCTATAATAATAGCCTAATACTATGTTCACACTACGATACTTAAGATATCTTAGGCCGTCGAACTCTCTTAATTTTGAAGTGGTACCCTCCCGGAATTGGAAACCTGTTCACATGGAAAAACTCACTTAAGATAACTCAGTGAACGTCACTGTGTTGTTTGCGCATGCGCTTAACATAAAACCGCCCGCAACACCCAATCAGTTAATGCGAAGCTTTACAGCCAGCGAGAGTGAATGGTCGTGACTGTCTCTAGCCCGAAGAAAGTTGAAACTCTCTCAGACAGTTTGTGGAACACCCTCAGAGAGTTCGGAGGTTTAAGATAGTTCCGATAACGCAGTGTGAACAGGGTATTAGTCATGTAACTATTATCAACAGTTCCGGGCGGATCCCTTTGCTTTTTATATTCTGAGCGGCCATTTTGGTACGTTAATGTTAGACAGCCACAGGCGATAAGTCGCCAAATATTATTCTATCGCCATCATTTCACTTATATTATAATAGTCCAAGTCATGTAACTGCCATAAACAATGGACTGATCCCTTGTCTTTTCATAAGAAAGGTTTCCATTTTGATTAAAGAATCAAAGTTATTTTTTCGAATAAAACTACATAAAAGTTGCCATGATCGCAAAGAATTCTTTTAACTTTTATATTAACCGGGTGTAAATCTCGCCAACAGCTTTTTTTTTTAACTCGCCAGTTAGCATTTTTTTATTTTTTGAGTGGTAAATTAAAACGGTACTACTTGGTTATTCCATCGACCGAAAATCTATCGCCAGGCTATAAGATTAAATGCCAATAATGGTTGATCGTTAATGTCACATTCACTTGACTGTAAGGAAGTTACACGTGTTTACGCCATGAAGTGATTTTTATTTCGACGTTTTATTTTTATTTTTATTAATGTTATACTAATTTATTTGTTCTTTTGTTATTTAAAATAAAAATTACGTCAATTTGTAGTATTTGGTGAGTGGTTTGTCGATTTATATAATTTGGCGAAATTGGTCGACAGGATAACACTCGTGTCGATTCTCCACCAACCTTTAACTCGCGGTTCAACTCTCAGTTGAGAAACCTTCGGTTGGCAAATCTAACCGCCGGTTAATATTTCGAATTCATCGATAAATTTCAAACCGCGATTAGTCGACCTAGATTAGTCAACCCTCGATTGAAATCTGCGTAGTTGATTGGCCAAAGGAATCACATGACCTAGTAATCGTCTCTGCGAGTTCTGTCCTTCCTTGACACCATCTTTATGTGTTATTTTTCAATAACGAAACTAAAGGCAGTATTGGAAATGCATACTTATCATGTTTAATTTTTAAATAAAAAATTCTTAGAAATAAATTTGGAATTACCATTTTGATTTCATGGTTTTGTTCGTTTGCATTACAAAATTTTCAATAAAATTCTTAAAAAACAGTCGATTAAAAAGAAAACCTGATTAAAAAAATTATTTTCTTTAATTTAAGTTTAATAAACAATTATCTGATCAAACTAGTAGTATTAAGTAGAATAAAAGTAAATAATGCAATAGGTTTATTTATTTATTTTTTACATTGAATATTATATATGAAGATATTTTCATATATTTATTTCTAATGCATATATTTATTTAACAAATGTAATTAATTACAGATTCAATTAAAATATCTTGGATAAAATAGCATGCTGGTAGCAAAAAAAAAAAAAAAAAAATGCAATTTAACAAATTACAACGACCATTTGGAAAATGAATTTTTCAAAGACTAAAATTTAAGACATAAAAAATAGCACGGAGTGGATCATACATTACGTACACCATGAATTAAACATTAACAGTGTTATTACACGTAAAAGTTGCAAGCGACAGAAATAGCCTGCGACTCGTACATACTATCCACCTGAAACTTAAGTATTATCCAAGCATTTCATTGGCTGTTCGGGAAAAGGCTTTTCCATCGTCAGATTTCCAAGAAATCTGACGGCCCATTTTAAATGAAATTTATTTCTTAAACTTCTAAACATCCCACAATATTACTTTTTATATCATCGTATAGAGAAAAAAATGTACTTTTAAATGCAATTTGTTTGAAAGCTGTATCTCAATTTGTTTCTGAGTTATTAATTTTGTTTTGTAGTTTTTATTACTTTTTTGTCATAGTGGCAACACTCTGTTGTCCATCTCTCTTGAAAGTAAAGGGAAATACAGACCCTTACTACTATTGATTACTATATAGACCAATCAGAAAACGAATAAGTTGCAGATTAAACCAATAAAAAGCTTTAGACACGCTTTTGATTTCCTACCCTGACGAGGACAATAACCATTTTTCCAAATGGTTAAAAAAAAAAAAAAAGACAAGAGGCCTTTTAAAAATAAATCATGCGTTTAATTATTACACATGTTTTTAGAGATCATGTTTAATAACTTTAGAAGAAGGCCGAAAACATGGATTAATGTTCTTAATGTATTGCAAAAATTAAAAAAAAAAAATCTTCTGAAGAAAATTTCTCTTTAAAACAAAAATCATTATTTCAAACTTACTAAGTATTTAATTTAAAAAATAATTATTTATCCATTATGAACAACTGACCATATATACACAATTTGGTAGAAAATTCATGCTATAACCAACTATGAATGGTACGGCGATGGAACAAGATTTCGAAGAAAATTTGTTTTCTATTTTTTCATTATTATTAAAAAAGAGAGAGAGAAAGAGATTTGAATCATATATTTTTACTAAATTGATATTGAAAGAACATATTTCTACTTGGATTCGTTAGATGGCGCACCAAAAAATACTTTGTAAATCAAGGAAATTTGAAGCTTCGTTTTCGATACACAAATTAATATAATTTTGCGTTCATAGAGCAAAAATATCCAAAAAATGAGAGAAATGTAAGTGATATATATTCTTTTACAATACCATCTTTGATAATTAATGCTTTGTTTAATTAATAAATCCCAAACAACTTTGTTTTTAAAAAGAAGCAACAACGCACAATTTAAAACGACCGCCATATTTCTTTCTACTAGGCATGCGCGATTCTCTAACCTACCTACCAAAGCTTGGTTGAGTTAGTCAACCCCAGGTTAGTATTTCCCTCGAATTTCGTCGGGTTGGGTAAACGGTGAATTGGATTTTGCATTCAACCGAGAGTTAAGCTCGAAACGCGAGGTTGAAGTTGACGGAGAATTACCGGGTAAGTAGTACCATTAAAACGCTGCTTTGAATTTGAAATTAAATGTCAGGATTTGTTGCATTATTTAATCGGGTTTGGCGTGATTTTTTTACGACAATTTGGCGAAAACCTCGTTTTCGAATACCAGTTACATATGCATTTTTAAATTATTTTCTATTATTTTTAAAATGAAATAACACTAAATAAAAAAAAATTAACTAATAACTATAGAACAAAACAATTTATATTTTTTCTTAAATAAAAAGAAAATAAATGCAAATAAACATTTATTAATAAATAAGCAACATTAGCCGGGTTACCATGTCAGGCAAAATAACGCCATTTTGGCATCCCGGTGCGTATATGACATCTGCGCCTAATATTTTTCTTTTCGTTTCGTTTAAAAAAAGAAAGAAGTGAAAGCCATTAATTTTAAACTTTTCAGTTTTAAATGAAAGTTTTGTATTAAATAAAATGATAATAAATACAAAAAAAAGCATTGTTTTTAGCATACATTTAACGGAGGCCAAACTGGTCGCCAAATTAGTTTAACATAATAACCTTTACTAAAATATGAAAAAAAAGTATCTATTATGATTAAAATTTGAGTTGTCATCATTAGACAAAAGTATTTAAAATTAGAAAAAAATTAATATTTCGAAAACTAATTCGAATTTTAAAAATCTAATACCAGTTTTGAGATCTGCGGATCAATACCGATTTTTGGTGTTAATTTCATCGCAAAGTATTCCATATTTTAGGAGAAATCGCCGCGAATCATAACCAGTTTTTTAATCAGTCGTTTCATAGAATCGTTTCATAAACTCGTTACATTTCAGTCGTTTCTTATATCCGTTTCATAAATTCGTTTCATTAGGATTATATATATATAGGGTAGATTTTTGTTCAATATTTGTTGAAAGAATAATCAATCATGTAAATTCCCCCTTTCAATTTCCGTAAAAATATTTTACCGCCCCCCTCGCTAAGTATATTTGTTGAATACTTAAATTGCTTTAATGATGACAGTAAACTAATGATCATTTCATTAGAATCTATTTCAACTTTGAAACGTATGCGTGAATGATTGGAAATTCTTGCATTACATTATACTGAAAATAACTTTGTTTACCAAACTTAAATTACTCTCAATGTAGTTAAGTTTAGAAAAAAAACTGGAACAGATGTTATATATTCTCGCGGCCGCCATCTTGGATTTTTTCTTGTCGTGAAAACCCCTTTTCCGCCAAGTAAATGTCGCCAAGAAGATGTATGCGCACGTTAGGCTTAACGAGGTTGCCAGAACACGTCACTCGTCGGTGTTGCCCTTTCGATAAACGCCAACAAAACGTCGCCGAGAAATCCAAGATGGCGGCTGCGGGAATATATAACATCTTAGCCAAAAAACGTAACAGCTCCAATCAATCTGAAATAACGAAATAAAACTCACTATTCTAAAAATGGTCATTTACAAATATTAAAATGAAAGTTTTTTTTAAGTTGTTTACTTACAAAGTGAAAACGGAACCATTATAAGATCACTCGTGTGTTGGTCTGTCCGTCTGTGTCAGAGCCATTTTACTCAAAAACTATTGAATGTGGAACTTTCGAAATTACCAGAGTTATAAAGGCTATTGGCTCGCATATTTCCAGATTCACTATTCACACGTATTTTTGAAAAAAATTAGGAGGGCTAATTAAGTTACTTGTTAGAAAAAAAATTGTATATAGTGTGAAGCTATTATTCGAAGTATCTCATCCAAGGATTGCTGATAATGATTTTCGAAATAAATTGTCGATAATTAGCTATGATATTAATTGAAAACCTATCTAGAAAATAGCGCCAAGGCGGCACTGCATCTTTGTGACCTGCTTTCGAAGCGTACAATGCCATGTTTAAACTTTGTACAAGGTTGTACTTAGTAGTACGGAATCTCTTCTGTGCGAGTAAAACTCGCACCTGACCGATTTTTGTTTTTACTATAATTTTTAAATTGTATATTATATTATATTAATTATTATATAATATTACGATCATTGCGATTGTTAAAGAGATCTTTCAAGAATAAACTTCGTTATTTTAGTTTAGGTTTTTTTTTGTTTGTTCATATCAGATCGAATAAAGGTACCATTTTGACTTTGGTATGTTTATGTTGAGTATAAGGATTTATAAAATATTAACCCTTTATCTACTGACGGTACTTATAAGTACCATTAAAATAATTTGTTATAATATTATTTAATACATCGATTAGTAGTAATACAGCTTAGAATGAATTATAGATGCATTAATTTATTTTGTTCCAAAACAATTATTCGTTACATAAAACAAAAACAAAATTTTTTAAAGGATAATTTCTTCTGCCTTTGCATCTTTTCAGCTTTCTTGGTGGGAGAGAGGAGGAATTTTTTAATTCGGAAATATTTCTATATTTCTATTGTAAGAAAATTACATTTGTACATTTCCTAATTCTACAAAATACTAAGAAAAATAATTAAAATAAAAGATTTGAGTGGTGTTATAAATATTGCAAAATTCCCTATAAATTCATATTTAATTAATCCTTCTAAAATTTATTAAATGATTATGGAAATCTTCTAATGTAGTTTAAACAGTTCACGAAAAATGCTTTAGAAGATAACATTTTCATGAAATCATAATTCAGTACATAAAGGGTTAAAACAAGCTTGGGACTTACTCATAACTCAACTTTTACAAATTAAGTCAAATTTATTATATTATATTTTTATGTATTTATAAATATAAAGTTCTGTTTATGTAATATAAAAAAATAAATAACATTTTTGTAATATCAATGAATAAATGATATTTCTGTAGTGTCATCATATAAATTATTTTCGAGTAATTTAATATTACATTAAACAATTTAATATGCACTATTTAGGATTTACTTAGAATTTTTTGTTGTCACGTGACGGCAGCTTTTCTCCTCCAAAATTCGGTTCAAAACGTCAACTTTGACGGTATTTCTTAAAAAATCCACTTTTACAAAAAAAAAAAAAAAAAAAAAAAATTGAAAACACCATTTGATTACTTGATTTCTTAATAAGAGTACCTGCCAATTTCATTTGTTTCTGAACAAAAATGAATTAAAAAAGGTATTTGAGAATAGCCGTATTATTTTAATTTTAAAAGATGAACATAATTTACCGAGATTCCTTCGGAGAGGTTATTTTCAGAAATTGGCCCTGAAAACGATCTTTTTTCGTTAATTTCATATGATATAATGAATAAATCATTTATTAAAATGAATTTGTCAAAGAAAAAAATCTTACACTACAAGAAACAGAAAATTAAAACAAAGAAGTGTTTTCCGCCAAACGTGAACTGACCAATAGAGACCTGAGAGATACAGTTTAGATGGCAAATCCTGGTTGGGAAAAAAAATATACCCTTCAGCCAAGTCACTCTTGGGTTTCAAAAGAAATTCAGACATTGCTGGTGGCAACTACTTTTGAGCCAATTGTGCACGTGTGCTGGTGCAGTTTTGAGGCATCCTGTCTGAAGCATGTTTTTGTTTACTGTTTCGCTGTTTTGTTTTGCCGGGTATCGGGTAACCGTTTCGTTCTTTATTAAATCTATCAATCAGAATTCGTCTATAGCCTGTAATCAACAGTGATAAAAAATGGTATGTATTATTTTGGATTAGTTAACTAAAATAATCATTTAATGGAAACTATGTTTGTTGAGAGCGATTTTTGAATTTGTTAAAGTACACATGAGATCTTGTGTTTGAACTTTAAAACAATTCTTGAATTGCAAGATGATAGCATCACCTCAAATTTCTGCATATGAATTAGAGTTATAGTCCTGCCTTAAAGGAATTTGAAAAATAATAACATATATTTGTAAAGCTATATGTTTTTTCTGTTTATTATCATTATGTAATTTTTAAAAAATAAGGCTAAAGTTCTATGAGTGCTTATGTCGTCAAGCTTGACATCAAACAATAGCGATGCTGGCAACATAGTGGTGTTGTTTCAAATGTAATAAGAGTATGAGAGCAGGTTGTCTATCAAGAAATGTTTGCATATTTATAGAATAGGTGGGAAAATGGACGAATGCTTAAGAAAATATTTAAATTCATCAAATCAATTAATTTAACAAAATAGTTTATACAAAAACCTGAAACAAATAGAAAACGGCATTTATTAAACGTTCTATTTTTTTAAATTTCATATTCCATAGTAAAATGTCAAATAACATATCATAACTGAAATGTATGTCAAAAGTAACCACTAAAATATGTTTCAAAGTTAAAAGAATAAATAATTTATTTTGCAATCTGTTATTAAATCGCCGGAAAAACAAACGAGGTTACAATAATGAGATTAATTTTGTGCAAGCCGTGTTCAGTTATATCAGCATTCGAAATCCTTGGTGGCCCGCTGGTCCGAGACCACTAATTAAAAAAAATTAGTGGTCTACACGACCAGTAATTTTTTACCCTCTCTGACAGGTAAATGTAAATTTTCCTGTCCCTGAGAAAACTGCAACCAAACAAAAACCACAGAATTTTATTTTATTTAAAAAAAAAAAAAATAAATAAAAATTTCATTAAAACTTAGTCAGTTGAAATAAATAATCGGAAATAAAATACATAAATTAATAATTTTATAGTTTTTGTTTATATACTGTTTAATTTTTAGCAATTTATAATTTTACATTTTATTATGCCGGAAACTTTGGCTAACTGAAAGGAAGTTTGGTTTATATTCTAGGAGGAGGGGTGTCACTCAAAGGTTAAAGGTACTTAATAGAATTTTATGTAGCGGACCAGGGACTTTTTTTTTTTATCAATCCTACCGTTGGTTAAATACACCAACTGACAACTTACCCACTTATATAACTTTCCTCAGATATTAAACCTTTCCTGCAAACATGTAACTTTGTACAGTGGTGCCACCTTTTGGAAAATATTGGGTGGGCTGAAACATTTTTCAGGTAAATGGATTAACTGATAAATTTTTAAAGTATACATTTGTGATTTCATTAAAATTACATTAGCATGAGTAAAGTAGAAATCTTTATTGATACCTCATTAAATAGCCACTTCCGGGTTTGATCAAATGCTGAAAATGTTCGATAAAATATAATCAAACGATTTTATGTCCAATGGCACAATTTTTGTCTCAAATGACTGTGGAATTCGATGAGAGGAGCTATAACTTTAGGGGTGTCTGTGGCAATCTGAACTTCATATATGACGAACAGTTCGTCAAAAGTAACATGGTACAGAATTTCTATTTTGTCTTCGATAGTGGCAACTATAAGTTTTTCTTTGCCTTCTGTATTCAGAATATCATAGTGTCTCAACCATCTATAATAAATTGTTTGTTTTTCCTTCACACTTCATTTATTAAAAAAATTGTATCTCTCACTCACTAAATAAAAGCTGTTATCCAGCTTATTAGGTACTTTTCCATTATACGGACACCATTGTCGCAAAGTGTAATAGTTGGCACAAAATGAAAATCACGGAAATTGAAACATTTGAAAAATAAAAGAAAAAAACATTGTCGATAGTAAAGTGAACATTTTAAAAATATAATGTTTGAAAATTACAGACTTTTACGAACTATGTTATTAAATCACAAATATATACTTAAAATAAGTGAAAAAATAACTGTTATACAATGAAGTAATAAAATGAAACTCATATTAAACTGCTGGTATAAAATTACAAATATCTTTTAGCATTGCAGTAAACATTTCATTTTTTATATCAAGGCGACGCCACATAAACTCTGTGAGATACGACTCTAAATGATGACAAACAGTACTGAACACTTTTATTGCAACTTTCTCATCATCTGGTAATTACCAAATGGTAAAATCCATCTCAGCATCAGCAGTAAAAGTAAATTATAACTTTATATAAAAAAAGTATTTTTAATTCGAATAATAGTAAATTAAAAAGCTTTTTGAGGTTAATGTTAAATAATAATCATTTACGCGATTCACATTTCATAAATAGCAAAGCACAATGTTTCGCATGGTTTACAATAAAAATCCTTTTCACGATCTGGGTTGAAATAATTGGCACATTAGCATACATTTCGGCATGGTGTCCGTATAACGGAAAAGTACCATTTATTATTTACTGATTTTATTCATATAAGAAGTCAAACTTTCTCTGCATAATATCTCTCATTTTTGAACAAAATAAGAAACCATAAAAAAAGATTCTACGCAGGGCTGCAAAAAAGCCGGTCTTTTTTACAAAAGGCCAGGCCGGCCGGCTTTTATTGGAAAAAACCGGTCTTTTTTGAAAAAAGCCGGCTTTTATTCATTGGCTTTTTTCCCAGGGCATATCTTTCTATTTATTTTAAACAACTATATGTTATTAAAAAGCAGAAAAACCAACGTTTAAAATGCACAACTAATACATGAAAAGCAGCAAACAGCTGTTTCGAATCTACTAGCGAGATTCTTCTTCAGTGCAAGATAGGGAAAAAGGAACAGCGTGCTAGAAAAAGCAAGGCTGAGCAAAATCATAGCCAGAGACGCGGTGGCTTATATACCCTATGCGGGTAGCAAAGGCGCCAAAAACAACCAATGAGAGAGAAGCAATGGAAATGACTGGGTGTACAAGTAGCGACATCTACCAGAGAAGGAGAGAAAAAGAAACCAAAAAAGGGGGAATTAAATTAATGCTTTCCAAATACTTGGAAAATCAGGAGTACTAGATAAGTCATTGACTAAAGAGTGAGAATTTTTAATGATGTGGTAAGCTTCCCAAAAATCAAGATCATGGTTAGAAGAACATTTTTGGATAATGATGGCTGAGGAAAAATCTAACCTATGTTGAGAAGACCAAAAATGTTGAGCAATAGAACGTTTGAGCTCCTGATTTTTAACTTAACTTTCATGCTCTTTTAAACAAAATCTAAGAGCAAGAGAACGTTTAGTCGGGCCAATATAAGAAAGGCGAGATTTGGTAAATACCCCAGTTATCTAGGCGATCAACGGGGTGTTTGAGATTTGAAAAAGTGATTTTATTAACAGGAGAAAAAATAACATTAAAATCAAACCTTCTTAGGATTTTAGCAACTTGCTGACTGATTTTAGGGAAAAATAGTAACACAACTGAAGTATTAGAGTTGGAATTAGAATGCTTTTCAGAATGGACGGATTTCGTCAATTTCTTATAAATAGAATCTATAATATTAGAGGAATAACCACGATCAACAGCAATAGCTTTGAGGTAATTAAGTTCAGTACTAAGTAACTGAGGAGTGGAACAAATATTGATAGCCCGAAAAACAAAAGTATTGAAGGCAGCGAATTTCTGGTTAGGGGGATGAGAAGAATACCTGTGAGGTGGGAGACTGACAGCAAAAGGTTTACGAAAGACGGTAGGCTGAAAGCCATTTTCACAACGAATAACAAGGACATCCAGGAAAGAAAGACAGTTATTAGTCTCAATTTCAGAGGTAAATTGAATGCTGGGATCAATGGAATTCATAATAGAGAGAATATGATTAATATCCGAATTCATTTCAACCAGGACATAAACATCATCAACATAATGAACATAGAACAGAAATTTTAAAATTTCAAAAAGTATTTTAAATTTTAATAAAAGAAAAGAAGATAATAAGAAGTTTTGTAAATTTTAAAATTTCCGTTCTATGTTCGTTATGTTGATGATGTTTATAGGGTGGGTACCCTGGCAGCTACCTTCTACAACCCTGCGTCATAAGTAGCAAATATGATTTTTAAAAAACTATCTATAGATCCAGCGGCATTTTCTCTGCTTAGTAAAGATATTTTCATGTTGTTATGGGTAAGAATTATATTCAAATAAATAATTTACAAAATGAAACTGTCTATAAAGTACTGCACTTGTAAAATTCTCTTAGCATATATCAATACATTAGTAATAGGAATATGAATAAGTTATTTGTTTATGTAAAAAGAATTTTTTCATGAGGCAGCATTCTATTTTAAACTAAGAAAATATAAATTAATAATTAATTTGCATAACTTTTATATAAATTTTATCTTTTTAAATGGTACATACTTTTTCCTTAATTTGTTTTTTCTTATATACTGACTGAATATTTTGTTCTTGTTCCCCGTAAATCTACCCACATATTATTAAACTACACAGCTGTCCCCCTAGTTCTGCATCTATTGAGAGAATTTTTTCAACATATGGTTTTGTATTTGTTTGGAACAAGATCAGAAA
This sequence comes from Maratus speciosus, assembly GCA_963932465.1. Lineage (NCBI taxonomy): Eukaryota > Metazoa > Arthropoda > Arachnida > Araneae > Salticidae > Maratus > Maratus speciosus. Next base: position 360,109,250 of record OZ010800.1, on the reverse strand, counting down.
CAGCTTAGGTGCTGAAAAAGCAGAAAAATTGGTAAAGGCGTACCGTTATTTAAAAATTGAGCCAAATGATTGGTAACTTATTTCATAAACCAATAGTGTATTACTTTTTGAATAAATATCTTATTTGGTAAAAATCATTTGAACTATTTTAAAAAGTTTTTATTGCACAAATTTCTAATAATCATTCCTACTATCTGTTGACCGCCACAACATTTCTACTATCAATTCACTTATATTTTAATTGTCAATTTATTTGACAGTTCAACTTTAAATTGATGTACATTTTTATGACAACAGTAATTAAAAGTTACTAATTAATAACATTTTGTTTTAAAAAAAGCCGGCTTTTATTAATATAAGCTGCCCTTTTTAAAGTGGTTTAAACCAGAAAAAGCCAACCAGTTTAAACCGGCCTTGCTAAAATCCAGCAGCCCTGTCTATGTAGTAGCCATTCACACCTGTAGCAGTGAGGCTGCAATTGGCACGAACTTATAAGAGTTACAAGAGAAGGTGCGCCAGGAATAAGTAGGTAGGCTCATCCCTGATTTCATCCTTTTTACCAAAGCAAATAGATAAATCCCAGCATTTACCGAAATAGTTGGGTAAAAACTGGATTATTTGTCCAAGTTACTTCTTACTTCCCATTTCTTGTTGTCCAAGGAATCCAAATGCGATGTTAAAAATAGGTATTAATAGTATAGAAAATTATAAAGTAAGTTTGCAGTACAATTTCTGTATGTAGACGACCTTCTAAGCAAATTTTAATTATGTAGCATTAAATTAGTAATATTCATTATTACTAATGTATGCCAGTAACATTTTTATTAGGGTTCATTGATATATAATATATCTTAATATATGTCCAATATTTATTTTCAAAATATCAAGATACTTGATATTTTTGATATTTTCATTTATTTGATATTTTTTTCAAAATATTAGGATGTTTGATATTTTCAATTTTCATGTATTTGATATTCATTTTCAAAATACCAAGATGTTTGATATTTTTCTATCTTTAATATTTATTTTCAAAATCACATTGTGTAAGATATTTTTTATATTGTCAGTCAAAACAAGCGTAAATGAAATTTTCAACTGTTATTGACTGTTGTTTTGTAGATTATATGTACAAATCTAATCATAAAGAACTGTTCTTTCTGGCAGTGACTTTTTTAGCCAAAGAAATCAAATATCTTTTCCAATCTCTATGTTTGAATCTTTTATTTTTAAATGTCGAACGAACAATTGTATGGGACATATTGAGAAAAGCCATTGAATGTTAAATTGTCTAATTTAGATAATCAGTTATTTATAGCTTCATTTAAAAAGATTTTTTTCTGGTTTTAGTTGAGCTTAAACTGTACTTAGGGAATAAAAAAGAAGACAAAACTACATTTATGTTAATTTTTTCATTAAAAAAAAACTATTTTGCATTTATAATTTAGCTTTATAAAATATAAAATTTTCTTGATACTGAATCCTACAGTTTATTTATTTATTTCTTTTTTGTGTGTGTGTGTGTAAAGCAAATTGTTTCTGTTTTCAATTATTTGATTTTGTTTTAAGTGGAAAAAAAAATGCACTTTTAGAATATTGTTTTATTAAGCTTTCATGTTACATGCAGTATGTTTTAGTTTCTAATTTATATTATGCTTGAAAATATCTATTATCAACAGTAATGTTGGTCATTTTGAAAATATCGAATAATCGAAAATATCAGATATTTTTGATATTTTCGAAAATATCATGATATTTACAAACCCTTATTTTTATACAATGAATTGCAGCAGAGTTTGAAAGGGGTGATCTCTTTTTTTTCCATGACTGTACAAATCATTCTTGAAAAATGTTATATTGTGGGTTCTAATGTCTAATTTAAGACTGACTCAGAATGTAGACGTTGGTTCGCTGCTTTATCATTTGGTTACACATTAGGATGTTGAAATATTAAAATTAAATACGATATTCTGAAAATATAATATGATAATTTTGAAATAAAAGATAAAACTGTCTCAGTAGTTAGTTTACTAATTTTTTTTTTCCTGTTTCATTTCAGGCTCGAAATGCAGAAAAAGCTATGTAAGTAACTCCTTTCTGTAAAATTAATAATATAGTAGACTCCCTCAAATCCGCACATCATTACAGGTGTAAACAATGAAACATTCAGTTCAGATGTAAGAACAAAATTACAGAATATTTTAGTTTTATATCGTTCCGTATGTATTTTAATATGTAATATGACTGAACTGATGCTTTTTCATGAAGGAAGTATAAATTTATTTCTGAAAAAAAAAAACAAAAAAAAAAACAGATATTGCTGATATCACTTGTAATCACAATCTTTTTATCAAATATATTTATGTATTAATCAGACTTTTTTGGTTTATTATTAAGACTGGCTAAACCTGGAATAAAACTAACTTTCTTTATGATTTTGATGTGAATTAATAGGGTACCTTTATGAGGCAAGTTTCATTGAATAATTCAAGATAAATTTATCTCATCTTTATTATGCATATTTAATTATACATTATTAATTATTCACTTGACTTTTACATTTAATAATTTAATCGTTTTAAAAATTATCTTACTCTTTATCATTTTAGTTTATTACTGTACTTAATTATTTTAATATTTTACTATATTGCAAGCATTCATTATACTTTCGATTGCATTATTATATTCAAATGATAGTTTAAAAAAATTAAACAAAGCAATGACTAGAAATCCGCAAAATTCTAAAATCCACACACTCTCTGGTCCCAAGCTGTGCGCATTTGAGGGAGTCTACCATATGAATTTTAGATTAATGTTTTATATCATTTTGTAAATTTGTTTTACTATTTTAACCTCTAAAATTATGTTTTGTGAAACCAATCATATTAAAGAACAATTTTATTTAGAAAATAAATTCTGACTTGTTAAAATTTTTTGTGAAACTATTGCTATAAAAGTCATTTTACAGTGCAGACTTTCAAAGAAGGCCATTTTTTGCCTGCATTAAATGATGTAAACATTTGAATGGTATAAAATAATTCCTTTCATTGAATAAATTGAATTCAGCTTTTGACAGAAATGAAATAGGTTAACAACTTTAATGCTAAAATAGATAACTTTTTCTTTAATTTTAGTTAAAAATAAAGTTAGTGACACTTTGCTAATACAAATACAAAAGAATAAATTACTGAAAACAAACAAAATATGGAAAGAAATTGATGTACTCAGATAATGTAACTTTAATTAAAAATATATATATATCCTTCACTTTTCTTTGTGTTACTTGAACTAATGATCTTTTTTAAAGTATTTGATGATAGCTTTTTGTTACATTAATGCATTGAACAGTAATATTGTTTTCTTGCACTTGCCACGGGGAGATTGCAAGCATAGCCTCTTATATCAACAAATCAGGTAGACAACCTGGTTTATTAGTACCTAATATCTATTTTACTAACTATTTTACTAATAAAGATAAACGCAACAAGTGTCATTTCAAACATACTTCGAACCTGTTTTCTCTAACAGCAGATATGACAGAAGAATAGGAATACCAAACATTGAGGTATTCCATATTTTGGAATGAATAATCTGTATAATGGAATAATCTGTATAATCATTTAAACCTTTCAGGCTGGTGGTATGTTTATGAAACCACTTAATTTTAATTCCCAAACGCCACAATGGCATCAGCATTTTTATACGATATTTTCCATTTAATATGTATGTGAAATAAAGCCTTTTTCTTATTTGTAATAAATTTGTTGGTAAATTCCAGTGCCGTTCATTTATTTCAACACTTTAGCATTGAAAAGGCTTTGCCCCTGAAAGGGTTAATTGATTTAATAATAACTTTGCATTTTCATAAAGATAGATAACAGACTGAAAAATATAACAGACTATTTTGATGTAAAGAAAAATTACAAAAAAGTAAAAAAGAAAATTTTGGTTGGAACAAAAATGATAACGATATCAAAAGTCAATCTCCCCCTGCCCCTAGAAATACCTTATGATATCAAGTGCCTACCCCTCCCTCCCCCCCTAAAGGGATGACGTTTTATATGAACAGCTCCATAGAATTTCGTGATCAGGAAGTTTCAGTGAAGCGGTCCCTTAAAAAGAGTCCACTGTATTTAGGAAATAAATTCTCACTTGTTAAAATTATTGATGACCGTAAAACTAATGCTATAAAAAAGTCATTTTATTTAAGAAATAAATCCTGACTTGTTAAAAATTATTGATTATTATTAAAAAAAATTATTGGTTAGGAAATACTGTTAAAGCAAAAGTTTAATACAGTACAGCCCCGATTATCTGCAGAATTGGATGGCAAGGGCACCACGGATAACAAAAATCGCAGATAACCTGAAAAAGACTAAAAATAGGGTGCAAGCACAAAAAAAAGAAAATGCAACATAAAAATTATGTTTTAGTGTACAAAAACATAATAAAACGTTTAAAATACATATGCATATAATGCAGCAGAAACCTTTGCTTTACGTCTAAATCACTAAAATAAAGAATAGTAAACAAGAAACAATGCCATACATGCTGTACAAAAAGTGCTGAGTTACACCTTTTTAAAAAAATCAGTCACTTGTTTTGCTTCTTGCTTTGGAAACACCTTTTCTATCTCAAAAATGAAGCTATTCTTGATATACTCCCCTGGAATTTATCATAATAGTCTTATTTAATTATTAAATATTTTAATTGCTGTGTTTACATTTTGTTAATAATGTCAAGAAAAGACATATATCTCTCATTTTAAACATGCCAACCGAATCTAGAAATATTCTTCTATTACCTTCGAATACATGATTTTTTTCTGTTTATATTTATTAGTAGGGCTTATTGTATTTGCCTTGCTGTTGGCTTGAATAAAAAAAAAAATCGCTTTGCGGATAAACCGCACCGCAAATCATCCACTCACGGATAATCGGGGCTTGACTGTATAATGTGATTTGATATACTGTAAACTTGCACTTGGGAATAACAAAGTATAACAATGTCTTCAGAAGGAGAAAAAAAACCATGACTTGTATTGCAAGCGTTACAGATTATACTCACAATGTAACATGGTTCAGCATTAACATTTGAATGTATAGTATCCCCTGACTGTCATGTTATATCAACATTTTGCTGGATGATCGTTCCATCTGTCATATTGTCTTTATTTTTTCACAAAATTAGAAAACTCAAAAATTACCACAATATTTTCTAGGATTTGCATCTCTCAGAGTTTTTCTATCGTTTTGATAGAACATTTCCATATTGACATAATACAGCAGTAGAATTGATTAAAAAAAAGTCACTGGTCCAAAGGACCAGTAAACATCAGATTTTACTGGTCCGCAGACATCGTCACTGGCCTGCTACATAAAATTCTATTATGTACCTTTAACCCTTCAAGTGACATCCCCCCTCCCCCCCCTCCTCTTCCTATTAGAGTATAAACCAAACTTCCTTTCAGTTACCCAAAATTTTCAGCATAATGTAAAATTATAATTTGCTAAAAATTAAATAAACAGTACATGAACAAAAACTATAAAATTATTAATTATAATTATGTATTTTATTTCCAATTATTTATTTCAACTGACTAAGTTTTAATGCAATTTTTTATTTATTTTTTTAAATAAAATTCTGTGGTTTGTGTTTGGTTACGGTTTTCTCAGGGATGGGAAAATTTCCGTTTACCTGTCAGAGAGGGGAAAAAAGCTACTGGTCCTGCGGACCACTAAATTTTTTAAAGTAGTGGTCCGATTGAATTTTTAGTGGTCTCGGACCAGCGGACCACCAAGGATTTCGAACGCTGTAATATTATGTTTAAAAAATTAAAGTAAAATACTATTTAGTAAAAGAATAATGATATAAATATATATTTAAATTTCTGAATATATCATTAAAATTTGCAAGAAATCGACTGATTCAGTAAATTATATTATGTTGTAACAAACTTTAAAAATGCTAATTATAAAATTAAACGTTATCAGTGTTTGCTCGTATTCCTCATATATTTATCCCATGAATATAAATAAACAATTTATTTTTTTTTAATTAAATTTTAAGTATTAATTTTTAATGGTGTATAACATTTTTTATGTATTGTGTTAAATTTCTACTTTTATTTATATACAGTCGGACCTCGTTATTCCGATTCCCGGTTTTCACGTCACTCTGCTTATGACGTCAGTTTTTCAAAGTCCCGATTTCTGTATATGATTGCAGTGTAAATAAACTCCGGATTTTATGTCGTTAAATAATTTTCAACTCCAGATATCCTGACAGTTTAGGAAAATTGACCATTTTTCATAATCCATCTTATAAGTACGCAAATTAAGCGGTAAGAAATGTTTTAGCTAAACTTTTCACGAAAGTGTCTAAAATACCCATTGAGATAAATGAGAAATTTTACTTCAATCCTTTATCTGAATAAATAAACCCTCACACTATGAATGACTCACTTAAGCTCCAGATAGACGTTTCAGTCTACTCGCAGTCTTTTTATTTTGGTCAGGAGGTGCTTTCTTGGGGTCACACATTGTTTTTCATCAGACTAAAACTGAAGCATTGCATTGCAGTGAAAAGATCAGAAATTATCTAACATCCATTTCTGAAGCAACGAATATTGATTACAATTCATTGTATAATATTGAAAAAAGAATTGTAGGAAGCACATCTAGGGACAAGCAAACTTAATTCATCAATATTTCATATAACAATAAAAAAAATGTCATCATAAATCTGATTTTTATTATTTTCAATTTTGTTTTTGTGTTTATTTAGTTTAATAATAATGTTTTATTGCTTAAAACTACAAGAACAGTTTTGAATTTAAAATTGTCATTAATTAATTAAAAATACAGCTAAACATATTTTTCTCCAACTCTGGTTACCGCGACACTCCGCTTATGACGATACTTTTTTCTGGTCATTAGAGTGTTGGGATAACGAGGCTTGACTGTATTTCTTTTAAAATTTCTAGGTTTTTTTTTTTTTTTTTTTTGCATAACATTACATATTAATTTAGGGGAAGGTGGTGTACCTTGGAGGCACATTGATTGTGCAGCTATCTTGAGTAATAAATTTAAAGTTTAATATTAGTTGCATGTATTTGTTACTAGAGGCTCATGGGAAGTTGTTCTACTATTGATCAACACACTTGTTGCTGCTGTAAAAACCGAAGTTTGTTTTCAGTATCAAAAAGTTACTTTTCAAGGACATATTCTTTTTCTTCCATAACTGTAAGTATGAACTTTTGTTTTAAACTAATTATCACAAGTTGAAAAGCATGTTTTCATCTTCATTTATGTATGCTTGAAAATGGCTAACTCTTAACATATGAAGATATGGAAGCCATTTTGTAAAACACTTGCTTGTTGTGTACCTTGGAGGTAGCTAATGTTGTGTATCTTGGAGGGACCTCCAAGGTACACACTTGCTAAATTTATTAATAATTAAGAGTAACAGTTGTTAGAAAGTATTTCTTTACTCTTTAATAACCAATGTGCTGGGCAAATAGACCTAAGTCTAAATGTTAGGCTATTAAATTGCTGAAGTTGTAGGCCTAAATAAAAATTCAAATGTTCCTGAAGATATTCGTCTGTATCCAAAAGCTCAACCACGAAAACAAACTAGACAGAGTCGCCCCAAGAAAAAATCATGCATTCTATAAAATATTACATTAAAATCACAGACAATACATTAAACAATTAAAATTATTACATAAAAACACATTAAAAATTGGGACGTTTCGGATCATCACGATCCCTCCTCAGCCAATTATAAACGTTGAGTCAATACTATCAACAGTTACAAGAAAAACACAACAGAAAGTCATCAATTTAACTATCGTGATGATCCAAAACGTCCCAATTTTTAATGTGTTTTTATGTAATAATTTTAATTGTTTAATGTTTTGTCTGTGATTTTAATGTAAATATTTTAAAGATGGAATTCAGACGTAATATTTTTGCTTATATAATTCATGCATTCTATCTTCTACACTCACGAAACTTCAAATCGAGAAAGATAAAGCTGAGAAGAAAAATAAAAATCCTAAGAAAGAAAAGAAAACTTATAAGAAAGTACCCTTAATAAAAAATAAAAAAAAACTTATTGGAGTCAGAATCAGAGAAAAATGTAGATGAACCCTCTTACGAAGAGTCTAGTCAGTCAGAAGAAGAATTTGATGATTTGGAAGATCCAGATTTTGAAACCATTAAAGCTGGAGTTTTTATTTTGGTACAACTTAGAGGTAAAACTACTGTGAAACACTTTGTAGCAGAGGTATTAGAAGTTGCTGACACGTTTTTAAAAATTCAGTATTTAAAAAAGGACACAAACTCACAAAACTTCATGAGGGAAAATGAAAATGTTTACGAGTTGGGTAAATCATATGTTGTCTTTAAGATGCCACATCCCATTGCCACAAGAGGTTCCGCAAGACAGCTCGAAAAATTATTATTTGGTATCAACTTAGATCACCTGAATGTGGAATAGAACTAAAAGTGTTAGATATAAAGAGGTGGTGTTAAACAGTGGTTGTTTATATTTGATTAAACTTTTTCTTATGGCTAAACTGTTCAAATTTTATTATTTCAGTTACATGAACGATTTTGTGTTTTTAAAATTGTAAATTTAAACTAATTACTTATATTAGCCTAAAGTAGACCTTATAATAAATCCTATTACTTTAAACAAATAATAAACCAACTTTCTTTCATGCTGTGTAGTTCTTAATCTGTTAAAAACAAATACCTCCAAGGTATACCACTGGTGGTGTACCTTGGCTGTATTGTAAGCTATTTCTAAAAAAATTATAAAGGAGTAAAGAAATATATTTGGACATTTCATAAAAAAATATGTAACAGCCAAGATCCTTAAATTTTTGAAAAAAAAATGTTTTACAGGTATTTTCCAAACACTTTTTTTTGTAAAAAGTTTGAAATTACCTCCGAGGTACACCACCTTCCCCTACCTTTTATATAATGTTATAATTATTTATATTAATTTTACCTTTTATTTATTATAAATTTATTTTGAGAATCATTGATTATTTTTTCTTTTTTTATATGTGTTGATATATTTTGCAATTGATAATTTTTTTAAATACTTTTCGTACTTAATGTAATTTCGTATTTAATGTTTGTAAAATTTTCTGTGTAGGACCACACTGGCTCGCTTTCGAGCTGCTCAATTAGCTGAACAAGGTAAAGGTCAACAGGAAAGACGTCCATTTCTAGCTTGTGATTGTGATAACCTTAAGGCTGCTGAGAAATGGAGGAAGCAAATTATTGGAGAGATATCTAAAAAGGTTGCACAGATTCAGAATGGTTTGTTATTTATTGTTAGTAGTAGATGTTGATATTTGTAAATTATTATACCTTTATATTATTTTTTTAATTCTTTTATTAAAATTATGTTGGGTCATTTCATGTCACGTGCGGGACACATTTTCTACATATTTCTGCTGTTTTAACAGTGTTATTATATCCTCAAATCAAAACAACCATTCTAATATGAAAGTCTAGAGTGTTTTGTTATTTTTAATGTATAATTTATGTTTTAAAAGCTTATAAGCCACTAGATATAGGTATTTATGTAAGTGTTGCACGCAGGACATTTTGTCAGTTTTCCATGGAATGACCTTGAAACAGGCAAATTACTTAGGTCTAGGATTTCAAATGTGGAGATTTTTATTATCTTATTATCTTTATTATTTATTTATTATTAAAAACGGTCAGCTTACTAAGGTCTAAGGCAGGGTCGGCAAACCTTTTCACATCCACATGCCAAATTTTTCCAAAAATATGTTTGCGTGATCGTGACATGCTAACAATAAAAAAATTTAATGAATCAAATAATAACGAATCAAAATTACTTAAGAAAATTTTTAGCATTAAAAAAATATGAGTAATATTTGAAATTACACTTTAGAAATTTATTTAAAAGTATTATTTCTGTTGTCTTATCTTAGATTCCAAAAAAATTATATTAGCTTTGTACTTAGTTATTTTTAAGAGAATGCAAACCGAATTGGACTCATTTGACAAGATGTTTTACTTGAATTTTTCATATTATTTATTTCCGAAAAGAATGTCTCGCAGAAATAATTGTCAAAATAGCAAGCATCTACAGCTTTTAGTGACTGAAACTGAAGTCCAAGTTGTTTTAATTTTATCATCTACATTTTTGCTTATAATGCTTATTATAATTCTTTTGCGATAGCCTCATAATTCTCTTTTATTCTTAAAATTTTATGAGCCAATATTGAGCTCGATTGGGGTACATTAGGTTATATTTCAGTTTCTTCAATCTGCATGATAATGACAACTAATTGAATTCAGATAAACAGAGACAACATGAAGATTAATTATTGCATTTTGTGAAATTGTACTATATTTTGGTGTAGAACCTGAATCTACGCCATGCCCAAAATAATCTCAAGCGTGCCATAGGTTCGCCGTCCCTGGTCTAGGGTTTAAAATGTAGAGATTTTTAAACCTATTAATGGGCCATTCCCTATCACGTGTAGAACAGCTTTTCTACATATTATTGCTGTTTTAATAATGCTATTGTAACCTCAAATTAAAACAACTATGTTAATATAGGTTTTCTTTTATGTATAGTAGTTTATATTGTAACAACCTATAAGTTAATAAATATAGGTATTTATGTAAGCGTCAAATGCTGGACATTTTGTCTGTTTCTCATGCAATGGCCTTTTGTTTTATAAATTATGAGAAGGAATTTCATTTAGACAATTTCTTTAGTACTGACTCAATTAATTAAAATTTTATTTATAAGTTTTTTTTATATATATAAACTAGAAAACTAAACTCTGTGGTGCTACAATTCATTAAAGATCATGGCCTACAGTGCCCAACTCTATTTTCTTGACCTTGGGCCCTGAGGTGCTATACAGCATGTGTCCTAGTCATGTGATTAATTTAACTTGAGATCCTCAGTATTTAGTTCCCAAGCAAGCTTGGTACTCATTTTTCCAACTCCAAAGCGATGAAAGGTTAAATGAACCTTGCCCAAGTCTAGAGTCAAACTCTGGACTTATAGCATGTCAGCATGATACACTGACCACTAGATTATTGGATTTTTTATATACATTACTGCAATAAAAAATATGTCAAAATGGAGCCTGTGTAAAGTGTAGAACAGAATCTTGCCTTACTTCACTCGCACAAAAACACTTGCTCACTAACGTTAATCCTATCAGAGAAAATTTTTTTAATATCCCATTTGCGTTTCTATATTTTTAAATGATTTCCTTTTCATCGAATAGCTGAGGTAGATCTCTACATAGGCCTTTTTTTACTTTTTCAATTTTGCTTGCAGGTTTTTTTTTTTTTTATGAGGATGCTTTCACTTTTGAGACTATTCTAAAATTGAAAGTATCTTCATAAGAAAAACACAGCAAACAAAATAGAAAAAGTAAAAAACGGCCTTTGTAGAAATTAAGCCAAGCTATACAATGCAAAAAAAAGAGATAAAATCATTTAAAAATATTGAAATGAGATATTTTAAATAAAATTTCTCCCATAGGATTAACATTAGCAAGCGGATGTTTTCAGATTACAGTAAAGTAGCCCCCTTAAATGGAGATTCCATGCTCTCAACAAAAAAAAGATTATACATTTATAAGATAAAGTAAGACCAAAATCTGTCAAAATAGAATATTTCTCTGCAGTCCCATGTAACTTTTTCATAACAGGTTTTACTTTTAAAAGTGTAAAAGAGTGTAAAGGGAATTTCCAATATATAGAAACAAGATATTTTGAGAACAGTATTTACTTGCTGATGTCATGTTTAAGCCTTTGTTATGTTTGAGGCTACATATCGAAAAAAAAATAAAATAAAAATACAGCCAAATTCGGTTAATATGAGAATCAAGAGAATTATAAAAGTTCGTGTATTAAACGTTACTTGTAATTGTTTGCAGCTATGGAAAGATAAAAAGCATGATGGATAAAACTCCTCCAAAAAATCCTCTTTTATACATTATTTTCTGTTACTTGATTGACTAAATAGAATAAACTTTTATTAATTTCTTGCAAACATCAGATCATGGTGTCAAATATTACTTGATTTGCTAGATCTGAAGTAAGTGAGTTGAATGATGAAATTTAGGTTACTTGCTGTGTAATAGTTTTTAGTTTTTTATTCATCTGTATTGTTCAATATTTTTATGAAGAACTAACTTAAATTTTTTGTATTTATCAGCTGGATTGGGTGAGTTTCGAATACGTGAGTTGAATGATGAAATTAACAAGTTATTACGTGAAAAGGGACATTGGGAAACTCGAATAGTTGAACTTGGAGGGCCTGATTATTCGGTAAGTATCACAACAGGCTTTTAATTAAAAGTAACATTGCTTTCTTTATTAGTAATAATTAAAAAAAAAAAAACCAGAATTCTTTGGTTTAAATGAAAAATAATCTATTTTGATATTCTTCTTTTATTACTTTGAAGTGAAACTGCAGTGAAATATGAAGTACTCCATGTCTTTTCAATTGTAATTATTATTATAATTTTTTTGGGGGGAGGGGGGGGGGGGGGTCGACGTGCTTTTCTAGTGATAATGACTCTAGCCACCAGGTTCAAAATTAGTATTTGCTAGTTGTACTTTATACCTATAAATTTCAATTTGATAATCAAGAATTTAAAATCAGTCATCATTTTTTATGCCTAGTTTTTTAAGGTTTTCTGCACTTGTAAGATACAAATTTGATTTTTTCTCTCAATCATTATCAATTGTTTTGTCTTTTTTCCAATAATTTAACTGCTGCAAGTTGATTTAAATCACTATCTACTAGTGATGTAAGTAGAATATTGAAATGTGTGGCATATGGATGAACAAAGTAGCCAGATTTCAAAAAATAATTTTCTTCTTGTAATAATGAATTTTCTTTATAATATGTAAAATTCTTTTCTTTTGTCTATTATCCTAAGTCACCACACAGTTTGTTTATGCACATAAGCAGAATAAATTAAATAAAAAAACTCCACCCAACTAAAATTATGTGACAACTAAGGAAAAATGCCTATGTGTCTTATAACATAAAATTTTTGATAAACATTTTTTAGTCCTTATCACATTTTCAAGTTATTTCCTTTATGATTTTTGATTTATAGGTGTTTCTAAATACAAAGATATCTCAGAATCTAGAAGAGAGTTGAGACATAGCTGCATGAAGAAACTGTCAAAGTGTTTTATTGTCTGAATCTTTTGATTTTGATCAGACACTGTGAAGGATATTTTCATTTACATAAAATTTTCAGCTGTATTAAATGACTAAGCCAATAAAAATTGCTTTGTTATTAATGTTTTTGAACGAATATAATCCATTTAGTTAGTATTATTTAGAAATACATGTGAAAAATGCTTAAAGTGGATTTCAGATGTAAAATGGTAATTTCTAAGAAGTATCAATACATTGCAAAGTTTCCTCCCTCAAGCATTTTTTTTTTTTTTTAAGGGTACGGCACTGCTTATGGGAAAAGGGCACTTTTTAAAATTCCTAAGGTTACATTTTGGTTTCTTTAGGACATGTTTTGGATTCTTAAAGGCCTTCGTTTGATTTTTGAAGCTACTTTTAATATTTAAAAGTCAGGAAACACTTTTAAAGACAGCAATTAGTCAATCTTTACTGTGCAAGCAAATTTTGTAATACAGAAAGGGGTAAAAGCAAGAGCACATCTTTTTTGACTAGGTGTTAAGAAGGGTGCTAATTTTTTGTGATAAGGAGCAAGAAAGGTGATATTTTGTAAACCAAAGGATAGGTAAAGTGCAACATCTGGAAGTGCACTGTAAAATCAAAATATTAATATCTATGACTGTCTTTTCCTGCCTTGAATGATATTATATAATCATAGTATTGTGTAATTAATATGGATATAATTTTAGTGTATATTTCCTGGAGAACTCTAATATTGCTTTATATATCAGTAGTCTAACATCTATACTTTTGATCAGGGTTCGTAGATATCACAATATTTTCTAAAGCATAAAAAATATCAGATATTTTGATATATATGAGTATATATATGATATTTCCTATACATATCCTTTATTTTCAAAATAGTCACAGGCACAATTTTCTTTTTACACTCCCCCCCCCCCCAAAAAAAAAAAAAAAAAAAAAACTATGGGATTAAGTATCAAGTTTCCAGAAAAATTTGTGTTTTATACAACAAAATTATATACAAAATACTTTGTTTTTATTGAAAAATTTGAATGTCTCTAACCTGTTGTGTAGTTTAAACGAAAGAAAACCAGAAAAGATTCTAATTAGGGATGCACCGAATATTCGGTATTCGGCCATATTACCGAATATCAAACTATTCGGCTTGGCTGAATAACAAACTATTCGACTTGGCCCAATATCGAAATATTCGGCTGAACCGAATACTTAAAAAAACTTTTAAAACATATTTTTAAAAACCTTATACAATTTCTAAGTTTAACAGTCAACTTATAAAGATATTCAGAATAATTAGAAACAGAATCATATTTAAATAAAAGAGAATGCTTTTACATTATTTATTTGCTGTTTGTTAAGTATTATTTAAGAAAATTAACCAATCACAATGATTTTCATAAGAATTAATTATGTACAAAAGCAAGTTCCTGAACATTGTTCAGTAAATAATCTGTTTCTTGCTAAGATTTTAAGAACAACGTTTGGAATCTCTGAAAATGATTGCCCACTCCAGACACCGATCTAGTATGTATTTAAAAAGTTCCTTGCTTAATCAAAGGGAGTAGAACAGTTATTCTTGCTAAGTTGCCACCATATAAAATTTGAATAGACTGTTACTTTTATTTTAGTCTCTGCCTGACAAACAAATAATATATGTGCAATTTTTCTTTCAATTTTTTCACAATTTCTCTTTGATTTTAAAATGTTTGTTTTAGAATTTAAGAAGATTTTATTCATTTGTTTTAATTCTCAGAAGAAGCCATGGAATTAAAAATTTTATTAATTAAAGTTTTTTTATAACTATGCTCTTCTTAACTAACTCAACGCAGATTATTCTTTCAGCATAAAGTTTACTTGAAAAAAGCTTTTGTTTATTAGAATAAAAGTTTGCTTTAAATATTATGCAAAATTGTTTTAAAATTTAACATTTTAATGCATTTAAACTTTATATTCGGCCTAGCAGTTACTATTCGGCTAGCCGAATATTCGGTTCGGCTGTTGGCCGAATATTCGGTATTCGGCCAAAATCACTATTCGGTGCATCCCTAATTGTAATGAAGCAGTAAATAACTTCTCTAAATCAGACAGCTTATCTTTCAATAGCTGTTTTAAATAAATATTGACCCACATAATTATTGGTTCTACATTTAAAAATTCATCTTCAAATGTAAAATTTGGAAAAGATTTTTATGGGGGGGGGGGGGGGTCGAGAAGCTAAAAATAGCCTGCCAAAGCAAAAGTTCTTATCTACAGATTGACACAACCAATAGCAGTTAAAAATTAATTTACACTTGTTTTGACTGAAAATATCAAAGATATCATATGCAATATTTTGAAAACTAGTGTCAAATATATGAAAATATCAAACTTAATGATATTTTGAAAATAGATATCGGATATATATCATGATATATATCCATTGATATATATCACTGAACCCTGCTTTTGATATACTGATATATTTTTGCTATCCCCACTTATGACTAAGTAAAAATTTCTATGAATATAGGGTTTATATAAATAGGAAATCCTTTATTTTCACTACTACACTATTTTACTTCACTGTTTTCACTATATTTTTCTACATGTGTGCAATATTGCTATTGTAATATATACTAAAATTCTATTTTAAATTCATATCCTTTCTATATTCTATTATCCATTTTAATCAAAGTAGTTTTCATCTGGAAGGGCACTGTAAAACCAAAACATTAATATCTATGATTCTCATTTCCTGCTTTGAATGGTACTATGTATTCATAGTATTGTGTAAGCATTATGGATGTAAATTTCCTTATATCAATGATGGCAATATGAAAAATACTATTGTAAAACATTGTTTTATAAAAAAAATATTGTTCTTTTTAGCATACAATGAATTTCAAATTTCATGAAATAAATATCTTGTCAATAAAGTTATTGTTACTTACTTCTTAATTGACTTATTAAATCTTAATTGACTTCCTAAGTATCCATATCATTTTCAGTTTTATTCCCCCCCTTTTTTTTGTGAAAAATTTGATTTGTTGTCTGTTATCAAAGTGTAAAATTATTGATTTTTGTAGGACCAGCTAATGAATGCTTAGCTTGAAAATATAATACTGTTTAGAAAAAGTTTTTTGAAAGAATTCGTAAAATGTAATTGCACATTTGTTACCATTTGTAGTAGAGGACTAATAAATATATGTAATAAAGAATCCTTTGTTATTCATAGTTTAAGTTGTGTATTATTTTTAATATTTCTTATTTGTTGAATGATTTATTTATGATACTCATACATTTTGTTTTTTCAATAATAGAAATTAGGTCCCAAAGTGTTAGATCATGAGGGCAAAGAAGTACCAGGAAATAAAGGATATAAGTAAGTATATGTATTAATATCTATTTTGCAATACTTTGAAATTATTTATTGGGTATATTTCTTTCATTAGTGTCCTTGTCTCTATTTTAAATCTGACATGAACAGCAACACGAGAAACAGCCAATAAACTGTAAAATAGAGAAAAATATTTAAATTATGATTAAAATTATGATTAATAGAAATTGTAATGATATTTCGTTTATTTTAAAATACATTTTTTTTAATTAATGAAAAAGGAATACTTAAATACTTATTTTTTTTAGCTGAACAACAACAACAAATCGGCAAATTGTTTTCAGAATTAACAAACTTTAAAAATGTTTTTTAAGCTTTACCTTGTTTATGCTATTCATTATCATTTGATATTGCTCTTTCATTCAGAATATCAATTGGAAAATGAGGTTTCATAAAGCACTTTTTAGAGCATGAGATAAGATATTGTTCTACCATGGGTTCACTATATACACTATATGGCCAAAGGTGATCGATCACTTGCGATTTTAGACGTTTTGTTAAATATCTAGAAAAATACACGAGGAATTAACCTGAAACTGCAGGTGTGTAAACAGTATAGCATAGGTCATATATTTCCGCAAAGATTTTTTTCCTGAATGGTATAGGAATTATAATTTTGAAATGTTTACCCACAGAGGTATGTGTGATAAGTCTAACAAGAAAGACAAATCAAGCATAGATTATGAAACACTTCCAAAAATCTTTGACAAAACTTTGTTGTTTAATAAAGTTTAAAAACAAATATTTATAACTAGACATTTTAGGAAAGACATTACATATTTGAAAACCAGATTTCAGCAGTTACTGCCCATAGCCGGAAAAGCAGTTCAATTCTTTTGTGCAGCTCTGTATTTAACCTACATATTTGTATGTATTCTATGTAGTATGCTAAAACTTAGTTTAATAAGAAAAACCATAATAGGTTGAAAATTCACATTCAGAAATTTTTGCCAATATACGGAAACATATATTACCAACATATTTTTATATGCCCCACATATTAAGCTAAAATTTAATTCAGTCTTAAACATCATTAAAACTACTGAAATCCCACTTCCAGACATTATTGAACCTAGGACACTATGTGTGTTCTTTACATGGCCTTGTATATAATTTTATTTATATTTTACAAACATATCTTAGTTATACTAAATATAGTTCAACTTGAAAGTGCATAACTCAATTAAAAGCCACCTTTAAGCCATTCATGCTGGTACTCAACAGTCCTTACGAATTCATGTGGTGTGTATACACCACATAATAAGCAGAAATTTAGGTAAACTTAAGGGGGCTGGTCACTCAGCTTCTGATTTTCCCTCATTAATGTAAATTCTATGCACATTTGATGCATTCATATATTTAAAATATCTCCTCAGGAAATTAATATTTTTAACTTCTATTTTTTGTGTACACTTCCTAAAATATGTCTCTCTTTTTCTTCATTCTCAAAATATTTCTAAAGTCTAGACTTAATTTTATAGGAAGCGTTAAAATCTTACTCATAGTTCACGTGCTTTTAACACATAAAATATTAAATTCAGCATAGATTTTAGAAATATTTTGAAAACTAAGAAAACAAGAGACATCCTTTAAGAAGAGTACACAGAAAAAAGATGTTAAAAATATGAATTTTCCGAGAAGATATTTTAAGTATACGAATGCATCAAAAGCCCATAGACTTAATATAACAGAGAAGAATTCTGAAGCTGAGTGACCAGCCCCCTTAAACTAGCATACCATAAATGAAATTGCACTTTCAGCAATTATCACTAACAGACAATACTTCAGATACAGTACTGTATCCAAATGTTTTGTGTGTTCCTGTAAATGAACGATAAATGCTATGCACATCATGTTGTACAACAAGTATCTCGTATTTAGCCTCAGTAAGGCATATTAATTTCATTGTATTTGAAATAGTGTAACAGAACTAAAATGTACTGCAAACAGTTTTTTCCCGTATACCATTATGTAACAGAATTCTTTAGTGTGGTCTTATAAATAAAGAATAAATATTTTGCAACTCCTATTTTACAGATAGTTGTTTTAGTGCACTTCATAAATGCATATAAATTTTATTATGTTTTAAACTATCTAAAATCATTAAAATAAACTTAAACAATTTTTCCTCATTGACCGTAATGTAATGGCCTTGTAAATGAACTATAAATAATACACACTTCATTTTCAATAGTGATCGAGTTACAGCTTGGACAGACTAGCCAAAGTCATAAACACTTTTCTATGTTGGAAAGTGTTAAAAATGAAACTAAAAATTTTTATATATTTTAAAAATCTGACTTTTTAAAAAAGAAATTTTTTTTAAAAGTATTCTCAGTTTCTCCTTGGAATACCTTTGTGTCAACTCTCGTAACTGTAGGTTCTATCAATTAGAGCACTAGATTGTCTGCAGAGAGAAAAACAAACTTTTTCTTTTACTATTATAGATGACAAAGAATTACAAGATTCTGTAGTACTAACAAGGAAGGTCTCCTTACAGGGCATACTCAGAATATGTTGAAAAAAATGCTAGTGAAACTGTTCATGTATGCAATAAGGGATCAGTTAAATTTAGCGGCGGAATTTCAGTAGAAAGTCTGTAAAAAAATAAAATGCTTTCGAATATTTGGTGCGAAAATATGACAGTGACACGCGATTTGGCGAGCAGGATTTTTCCTTGCCAAAAGCAAACGATTTTAATGCATCGGAAAATTGTTTATTAGTTGTTTTTTAGAATGCACGGTATTTAATCAGTTTAAACTTAATCAATGAAATTGTTTATTACATATATGTGTTGCTTGTTGCTGTAATTATTTAATTTTATTGCTGTAAAAATATTTTCTATGCTTTGCAAGTTGCAAATATCTATTTTAAGTTACAGCCAGCTGACCATTTGATTGCCATAATACATTTCCATATCGAAGAAATCGTTTCCATAGCAACAAAATCAAATCGACAGTGTTCTATCTGCCTTATTTTTGAGCTTGAAACAATTTAAATCAATTTAAATTTTGTTTTAAATCGTAAAATATGATATTTAAATTTTATTATAAATACATATAAATATATATGACAAACTATAGTTAAAACAAACAAAAAAGTGGCAAAACTATAGTTAAAACAAACTAAAAATGACAAAACTGAAGTTATTTAAATTAAACTTTTATAAACAAATTCAACATAAAAAGTTTTTTCCTTAGAGAGTATTCCACATAAAAGCGTATTTTTTTTTCATCGCCAACCGGTGATAAATCGCCAAATAAATGACAGTTTCGTTATTTTTTTACGGACGCTGTAGGTTCCGCTAAAAATTTTTTTATAAACATATATATCCATATGAGAAGAACATTCTGTAATTTTTTCAGATTTTTCTGAGTATGCCCGTATGGAGACCTTCCTTGTAAGTGCCAAGTTAATGTGTCCAGCTTTCGTAAATGCTCATAGTGGTTTCTGAAATAATTTAGTTGCTTATGCATCAACTAGAATCTTAACAAATGATTACGAAATAACTGTCTTTTGCAAGACGTATAGTAGAAAAGATACCTTCATTGAAATAGAAGATTTTGCCTCACTCCCCATTCTCTTCACATTTCTCTGTTTGGGCTTGATTACAACTGATTGTCACCTTTTTTTTTCTTTTGCTGCTAATTAACCATATGTACAGTATAGAGTTTCACAAAAATAAATGAAATAAAATGAATAGAAAAGTAAATCAAAATAGAAGATCACAGATTTTTTGGTTTTAATTCTTTTTTTTTTTTTTTTTCTTTTTCTGCCTCTAAAGATAACCATTTCTGTAAAAATAGGACTTGCAATGATGTATCATTTTGAAAAATTGTTAAATTGAAAATATGATTATTCGAATGAATAAATTTATTTTATAAAATTTGCAGAACTTATTTAATACTTCTTTAATGTACAAAATCTACTTTAAATTATTTGTTATGTAATATAATATGATGTATCTGTAAACTATTACTACTACTTTTTATTTTTTTCTAATGTGAGTTTATCATCAGCATTAGTAGTTTCCAAGCTTTTATGCTCCCCCCCCCCCCCTCCCGTATACAACTTGAAGGTTTAAATTTGCATGACATACTGCCTGGGTTTTTTTTGCGGGGGAGGGGGGGTAGTGGTAATATTCATGAACAGTAAAATAACAACAAAGAAAATAACAATCACATACAAATGAACATAACTTTTATTTTGCATTTAGTTTTACATACTTTTTTTTATGTAATGTACCAGGGGTATATAATGAAGTGTACTACATTGTAGAAAATCCTGTTCCAGATAATTGATAAAACTTTTATAAAGAAGATCAATATCAAATATTAATGTATTTTTATATCAGTGAAGATGAGTTTCAAGATATAAGTTTACAAATATGTACAAGATTGAGTTTCAGCTGCAAAATACATGTTGGTTGAATCTGTCAGTTCTGAGATTCCACTTCTATGCATGCTTGAATTTGTTAATAAGTCATCAAACATCTATATATATATATTTCTCTTACATAGCGCTAAAAAAGGGCTGTGTTTTTCGCTTGCTATTTGGCAACAGCCAAAGCGACGATTCTGAGTGGTTAAGTTATGGTTACATGTCCCAACCCACTCAGCAAATCAAAATTCACACAGAATCTCTCTTTTAACGCAAACCGTTTGAGCAATATATAAAGGACAATTGCTATTGGTTTGTTTTCCGGTGACATGAGGAATTCAGCGAATCAGCTTTTTGATCCAAAGTTGTATTTAGACACAGGCGAAAATGTTTTGTTTACAGTTTTATAAAGTGAGACGTAGCATCTTTTATAGCATCTTATTATAGTTTTAAATTAATTTAAGCCGTGATTTTCAATACTATAGGCAAACTGAAAGGAGAAGGACCCCATCTGACCATAACATTCCATTTAAATTTAAACGCCGTCAATTTCCTGTTCGCTTAGCTTTCTCAATGATGATCAACAAGTTACAGCGCAAAAATTTTGATAAATGCATTTTTATTTATATTTTCAACAAAATTTTCAATTACTTTTTTATGAAGTAAAAGATTTGTAAATTTCATATGTTGCTTGCTCGGATCGCATAGCGGCCCAACTAAAAATATTTTTATTGTGTTTTCACTAAGGTTTTAAAATTAAATTGTTTCCAAGGTACATTTTTATTTGCATTTTCAACGAAGTTTTCCATTACTTTTTTATACATTAAAAATATTTGTAAATTTAATACGTTGTAATGATTTATGATAGCACTCATTCTGGCTAGAGTTGACATAAATAGTGGCGAGCGAGCGAAGCGAGCTGGGATCGCGTAGC
Source organism: Maratus speciosus (assembly GCA_963932465.1). Classification (NCBI taxonomy): domain Eukaryota; kingdom Metazoa; phylum Arthropoda; class Arachnida; order Araneae; family Salticidae; genus Maratus; species Maratus speciosus. Next base: position 360,087,342 of record OZ010800.1, on the reverse strand, counting down.
AATTCATGGGGGTTGGCGAGCGTTAGCAAGCAGGGGGCTGAGCCCCCTAGTGTGTTCAGATTTTCTTACAGGACCCATGGGAGTGTTAAATTTTGGAGATTTGTAAACATATACAAAGTGTCAAACAACAATATGGAACCGTTTATCCAGAAACCAATTAACCATAAAACCATTTATCCAGAATGATATTTCTAATAGGCTGATTTCAAAATTTTTGAAGAAAAAAGTGCCATATATTGCCAGTTTGGCATGATCATATGCATTGCTTGAAACATTGCAAAATGCATGGTAAACTTGATGCTAGCATCTAGAATTTGAAATGGAAATATATTTAGTTACGTATTAGATGTTTTGATTTTTATGCAGAGGAAACAGGAGAATTTTTGTTTCCAAGGTGTTCCTATAAATGATCTTTTTTCAAATTCTGATTAATCTTTTATCTTGTTTGGATCCAATTCTTAATCCGACATCTGAGTAATCTAATGATTAATTTGAAATCAGAAATAATGTTACAACCACATATATTCCACAAAACTTATCAAATGGAGGTTGCTTTAATGCCCAACCAGTTATCCAGAATATATATGACCCCAGCCATTCTGGATAAATATGATTCTGTACTGTATTATTTTTTTCATATTTTTGATGTTTTGAAGCATTCTTAGTATCAAGATTCAGTAAATGAAATTTTCCAATTCCTGAAATTTTGGCGCTATATTGCTCTACTCAAGTTCACAATTTGAGTATTCAGGAGGAGGGGTTTGGCTTCCACATTAGCTGTTAACTCATTTCTTTCCAGTTCTTTTTTTTTTTCTTTTTTTTTTTTTTTTTGGAAAAGTAATGCTGTAAATTTTAATAAAATTTGTACATGCAAATTTCAAAAATAAAATAAAAAATAAGTTTCTATTCAATTTTAAAATTGTTTTATTCAAAAGTGCAAAATATAACTAATACTGGAAAAAAAAATATATGCAAACCTTTATTAAATAAAAAAAGATCAAATTAGAATCAACTATAAAATGTACTAATGCCATCAAATTTAATGCCAAACATGAGAATCTTTTCCAGACATTTTGTGAAAATAAAACTGTAGATTATATACCACTTTTGTTTGATACTCAGGTGAGTTGGCAAAGAATAACAAAACTCATCTAGATGCGAAGGTGAAAACAAAATTTTTACTGTTTCTTCTTCTTCTTCCGGAACAACATTAAACAGTAGGTTTCCTCGACCCATAAAAATAGTTCTGAGATATCCTTTCCACCTCTCTCTGTCCAGAGTAATCTCATCGTTTAACTTATATGTATCCATAGTCTCTTGAATAAAACTTTGTGAAGTCATCCTCAGGCTGCCCCTCCTATGTTTGCCGTCTGGACACCATTCAAAGATAATTTTAGAAAGGTGTTCCTCCTTACTGTTTAATAAACTAAAAAAAGGTTGAAGTGACGTGGCATTGTTAACCACTTTGCGATTAGTCAGTGGCGTAGCTAAGGGGGGTAGACACCCTGATTAAGGGGCGCCAAATTGAGAGAGGTTTAAACTGAAATTAATTCACATATTTTGACAATAGATAAGAATTATTATTTTTTTTTTGTGTGTGTGTGTGTGTGATTGGGTGTCTGTGTGTGAATGTTTTCTTTAGTAAGATATTTTGTTATATCTAAATAATGAAGAAAGGAAAAGCTTCTGTAAATGTTTCTAGGAATGGCTCAACACACTTGGTTTCTAAGAAAAATTATGTACCTGAATTGAGGTGACAAAAGATTAAATAGGGGCCACCAAATTGAGAGGAGGTTTAAACAGGAATTATTTCACATATTTTGACGATAAATAAGAATTGTTGGCCTTTTCTTTTTTTTTTTCTGTGTGTGGGGGAATGTTTTGAAGAAATTCGGTGAAGGTGTGGAGGGGGGGGGGGGGGGGGAAATGAAGATATCCATTGATTCTTAATCGCTGATGAAGTTTTCTAAATGTCTAGCCTCCAGTTTATAAATCAAAAGGCCTGTTTATAACTTAGAGTGACATTTCTGGCTTCAAAAGAACTTTTTTCATTTGCATGCTAGCTGATCTGCCGTCAATTTTCCCAAATGAACCGCAGATGATTAAAAGCTCTGTTCATATTAAAATTAAATATAGATATATGTAAAATTCTCTGAAAATGAATCTCTGGGATCGATCCTCACTGCCTTCGGCAGTGTAGACTGAGAGTGCTAACCGCTAAAAACCTCCATTCAAATTTATCTCTTTCAAAATGAATCTCCGGAACGGGTCCCCGCTGTCTACGTCCCTGTACAGTAGACGTGCTGCGCACACGCTGGAAAATCTGAAGATAATTGCAAGATGAGTTGAAAGAAAAAATTTCTGCAGAAATCGGTCCCATAAAACCAGAAATAAAAATGTCCCATAGTGGTGGAAGATAGAACTAAAAATTGTAAGACAATCTAAAACCAAGTGGAATGAGCAAAACCCAGTTGAAATTGAGTCCATAGAACCCGAGATAAGAATGTGCCCCCTGCACTGGAAGGTAGAGCTAAAACCTGCAAGAAAATCATAAGCTAAAGTGAATGAATCAATTCCCATTGAAATCTGGCTCATAGAATCCGAGAAAATAATGAGCTGTTAATGTTCGATAATTGTGGTAAAAGTCTATATTTTTGTAAACATACTTTTAAATGTAAATAAAGAGGAGAAACCCTTCTTAAAGAACTCTTAACTCATATCACGGGACTCTTTTCACAGAACACACTAATAATCTTCGCTTAAATTGATAAAATGCTTTTAAATTATGTTTTTAGCATTTGGTAACGTTTAATAATTAACTCGAATATCCAGATGTCATATAATCTCTGATCCATCGATTTTTGAAAATTAAATGGATATGGCAGCTGGAAAAAGATCTTTTTTAGTTTGGTTTTTAATGAATTTTCGCCCCTTATGGTTCTTTCTCCGAGCTTTTGTACTGTTGCTGTCAGTTTTTTGAAAACAATAAGAAAAGTTACCGACTGATCTTCAAACATTTATACATAGGTGTAAAATATTTTTCTACATGTGCTCTGAAATTTTCAAATCTTAATTAGTTTTCTTAATTTTCGCTGATTAGTGAAAATTCTTAATTTCTTTCATTTCGGCTGTGGAATCAGGTTCAGATGTGCGCACGATTTTGCTATTTTGTGAAAAAAATGCATTTTTGATGAGTTTTTAATTAATATTCTCAGCTAATTATCAAAAAATTAGAAATCTCAGTTTCATGCACATCAGGATCTGTCTTGGACAACAATCACACGAATTTTCAGACTTGCACATGCAGTCGATATTTCTAACCATTTCCGCCACACAAACACACACATAGATTGGTTTTCATATTGAATTTTGTGTTCTTCATTCCATTTGAATATTTTCGTGTCATATGGGAGCTTCTCTGAGCCAATGCGAAATGGATTTAGCTGGAAGAACAAATAAAGATATTATTTCTTCTTTATTTGAAATTTCATTTTTCCGTCGAATTGGCATTGAGAAAAGTCAAATAATAAAATGTGGGTGACCTATCCCCAAATTTTCCCTTTTTAAATCGTATAAAAAACAAAGTAGGACTTTTCAGTCTTCCTTGTACGACCAGTACAAATGGCTGTTTTCGTTGTTTTAAAAGTTAAATATATTTCATGCATACTTAAATTCTGCGCATATGCATTAGAGAAAACTATATCTACATCTGTCTATGTAAGGAATAACTGGAAGATTAATGGGTGAAATGAATTTGACTCGGAAACCTCTTTGTGGAGTGAATTTATTTATTTTGTCGCTGCATCTTACAGTCATGTTCGTCGTTCGATCAGATGTCTCACGATCCATTTACGTCAATTTTGGGATCTACATGGTCATAGGTTGGGCAGGCATCTCAAATCTAATCTTTTTCGTGCATGTTCTTGCTAATATGTCGGCAATATTTTCCAAGAGGTGGCGAAGGTATCAATTTGGGAGTTTAATTAGTTAATTAGCTCTTGATTGACATGTGGTCAAGATCCGCGAAATTCCCAGGATCATTATATGCAAGGAATTGTCCAAGCATCAGGCCTTTTCTATCTTATCCTGTTCAGGACCGGCATCTTTTGCACGAATTTTATTCGTTTGACACCACTTTTTGTTAATTATTTGGATTAACTGTGTAAATCATAAAAATGTCGTAATTAAATGAAATCAATTTTACTTTTCTTTTTTACTGGTATCAAACTCAAGCATTTTAAGCACTTTTTGAGGGTACATATATGCACCGATAGTCTTGAACGGGTTAAGTTACTCTCTGAATTTAATGGTGAATGTAATAAATGTTGCGCTGGGATATAAAGTTACAAGGGGTAAAACAGATTTTAGAATATAAGATTTAAAATTAGAAAAAATAACTTAAGGATTTTTATTTAAATTTTTTAAATTTAATTTTAATTGTGAATTTTAAAAGGATTTTAATTCTTTTTTATGTATATATAAGGTATGTATCTCTGTATGAATATCTGATCATTGTCATGCAACTGCGCTCGTATTTATAAACCGATTTGGATGTGATTGAGCATATGTTAAGGATTTATTAAGATCTCGACCAAATTCATTGAACATCTTGATTCGCCATCCTGTTTCAAAATGTGGCAATTCCTAAAAAATTTCAAACTAAAATAAAAATATGCAAAAAATATAATTTATTTCTTGCATAATAGTTAAGTCTTGGCAGAAGGATAATGGTATAGCAATTTGAAATTCTAGGGTGGCTGCCATTTTGAAACAGGAGATTTTTTCCCCATAATCGGGTGAATTTTAGGAGTCTTAGCAAATGTGTTTTTTTGAAAATTTATTTTCAATGTTGCTACTCCTATGCACTTAAAACAACAGGCATATCCATGAATGTTCCGCTAAGTTTTTAAAAATTCCCATACAAATTCAGTATTGACGAAAACTAGAAGTCTTCTACAATTGGTTTCCACGCATTTTAGTTTCGTATGTTTGGGTAAAATTAGCTGAATCGTTAAAAACAAGGAAGAATGAAGCTGCATTTTCCTCCCGGTACAAGCCAAAAATACTTTATTTTCGTCTTGAGGGAAAAAAATGTGGTTATTTTTTTATTTAGGAGGAGGGCGCAAAATTTCTTCCTGGCTCGGGTGCCAAAAAATATAGCTACGCCACTGCGATTAGTGGCACTTATACGTGACTTATAGAATGCACAAAACCCTTTAATTTGAATAAGACAAATTCTGTACAGTAATTATCTTATTGATTTTCAGCAATGATATAAAGCAAAAATTACTATTTGGAAAAGTTGGTCTCTAAAAATTAAAAGAAGCTTACAGGGTATCACTTGGAAGCGATTAATGTTCTCATGATTTTAGAAATTCTTATATGGAGTGTTGTCAGAATAAGGTTGGGAAACACTGAGCTAAATTAACATGGGAATTTATTTCAACTTTCTCACTACATTCATATCCTAATAAAAAGTAAAAAATTCGACATTAAATATTTTACTTCTATAGACATGTTATAAATAAATTATTGTATGTTTTGAAATAATAAAATTCTTTTCATTTAGAAAAGACTATGAACTAGAGTCCTGCATGGATCGGGTTGTACCTGACCCAAACCCACAAATTCCATTTTAAGTCAACCCACAACCCAACCCGAGCCTGACAAAAACAAAAAAAAAAAATCCTCGACCCACAACCCGCAAAAATAGTTTTTGGCAACCTGACCTGAACCCGAGGTATTTCAACCTGAACCTGCAACCCGACCCAAACCTGCAATGAAAGAAAAATAAATCATGTTTTAATGCCATTATGAAATAAATTCTACAATTGTATCTCTAATACCATTTTTATATTTTTCATAGAAGAACTAACAAATATATATTATCTTTAATATTCAAATATAGTAAAACCTCTGAATAGTGTACACCTCGGGATCATTGAATAGAGTCAAACATCGAGTTGGGTTATCCTGAATTTTGTTTTTTCGACTTGGAATAAATCTAATTTTCTTCCTGCAGGTTGGGTTCACATTAGAAAAGTTCTTGCGGGTCATTTATAAGTTTTTTGCCACTCAGATTATTGGGATTTTCACAAAAGGTTTGAGCACAAATATGTTTCAGATGAAAAGAAATACGTATTTGAATTAGAGTGCTGCATGTGTTGGGTTGTACCTGAGCCGTGCCCCGTACACAATTCAATTAAATGAATATCACAGGTATGGTAAACTATACCCGAACTTTGATGCAATGAAAACAAAGAAAGTAGAAAATAATGTTTCAATCTATATGTAACAGTATAAAATTAAAAATCTAATCTTTAAATATGCTTTAAAATTTGTTGCGGTTTCAAAAGCTCCTCTTATAACAGTACACTTTGTATTACACAATTAGCTAGCATTCTGCCTTATTGTACTTTAAAAATACAATACGCAGCAAAACGCTAAATGATTCTTCCTGTCTATCACACAGTAGATTTTTGCCATAACAATGTTAGAAGCATCAACACTAGAACATTTGAATTGTGACTTTTCTACAAAAACGCTTTAGCAATGTGGCATTCATTACAATCCTTATTGTATCAGTAATCGAAAAAGTATGTTAATATTAACTTCCAGAAAGTAATTCTAAGACTCGATGCATTTTGTTTTCATGAAACATTGATCTGCGGTTTAATAGACTTTTAACGTGAAAAAATATTTTGGACATTCTTTTAAAAAATCGTGTCAATCTGAAACCGACCTGCAAAAGTAAAAAAGCTAACACAAACCCGAAACAATGAAAGCCAACTCAACCTGCAACAAAAATGGTTGAAGCTAACCGATATATAAAAACATATAAATTTAATATTTTTCAAAAGCATGTAGTATTTTTATTGTAATAATACTCTTGAATAATACAGAAGCTCTTGGATGAATACAGTAATTGTAGTGCATTCATTAATTTAACATGTAACAAAGATGCTAAAGTATTAAATTATTTATTATTTACTTTTGAATAACTTAATTTATCAAATTTGATATATATCATTGTTTTAAAAAAGTCACTCGTTTCTAGCATGTTTATTTATATGTGTTTGTATATCTACATATGTATAAGTCTGTGTATTTATGCATATATTTGTGTAGGAATTTAATACTAGAAACAAAACAAATATATCAGCAAATCATTTGTTACTTTTTTCTCAATTTTTTTCTTTCTTCAGATATTTTGGCTCTTCTAAAGACTTGCCTGGTGTTAAAGAATTATTCGAACAGGAACGTAAGTATTGAACTTAAAATATTACATAAACTAAAGAAATATGAAAATGAGTACAGAGAAGAAGATAGTGTATATTTAGTGAAATAACATTTAATTTGTTAAATTTAAAGATGATATAACCAAAGTTAATATGCTGTATTTAAAATATGATGCTTTATAATATTAAAATCAAAGTTTTTAAATCAATATGCGAAGTTAATTCAATCTTGTATTTCTTATCATATTATATCTCTGTAGTATGTGAAGTATCAATAATTGTATCAATTTCTCTACACATCAAAAGCTTTCTTAAATGCACAAGTAATACAATCATCTGAATATTTTATATTTTGTGAAAAATATTCAGGTAATTGAAATATAGATAAATCAGGGATTAAGTTATTTGAATGTTTATTGTTAAGTTTAAAGAAAATAAATTATAGCATAATAAAGCAGAGAATTTCAGACTGAGTAAAAACTTTCAGCCTAACACAAGAAATAGTATATAATAAATTAGGTACAAATTTTTAGTAGCCTATATAGGCAACATTGTTTTTAATTACTCATTTCTTTCAAAGAAATTAGTTATAGAGTATTTTATAATGAGTCAATTCCAGAGGTTCCTCGCACATTTAAACCCAGTACTTACATCAAATATTTAATATAACAGACAGTCGCAGTGCTAGGTTATTTTAATCCCCCATTCTTAATATATCAAGTATTCATAATAATATATTGTTCAGTATTACAATAAACTGATTTTATTGCAAGTGTAGCAAAATTTTTATGTGAATTTTTCTGTATAGAATATGAACAAAAAATGCTAGTAACATTTTAATATCATATTATGTTATAATCAAAGCATGTACATAATTTTTCAGTATTTACATTAATTCTTAAGCCCATGTCTTAAGCCATGTCATCTTAAGCCCAAGCCTTATGATGTCCTTTTAAATATAATTTTAAAAAATACTTTGAGAAAAAGTTAAAATTTGGTTTACACATACCTTCTTCACGAAATTAAGAGAGATATATATAATCCTTCAACTTTTATATACAGATACATAAAAGATGTGGTTAAACTACAGCTTATTTATTTTTTCAGAAGACACCGAAACAGAGTGAGATTGTACTGCTGTTGTACAATACCCATCAAACAAATTCAGAAGGATGGTCATTACAATTTATAGAAAAATACAAATAAATATATCATCATTACTAGGGATGCACCAAATAGTAATTTTGGTCAAATACTGAATATTCGACTCACAGGTGAACCGAATACTGAATATTCGACTGACTTAATACTTTTTATGTTTAAAGGTTTTAAAATGTTACTTTTTAAAACAATTTTACATAATATTTAATAAAAGAAACACATTTTGATAAGCAAGACCTTTTTATAAGTAAACTTTATATTGAAAAAAATCTGCTTTAGTTATTTAAGAAGGATAATTATAAAACTTTTTTTAATTAATAAAATTTTAAATTTCATGTTTTTTTCTACGAATTAAAACAAACATTTTAAAATTAAAAAAAATAGTGAAAAAATTGGAAGAAAAACTTTATAGGGTGATGTACTGTTTATTTGTCAGGAAGAGACTAAAGTAAAAATAAATAAATAATACAATCTATCCAAATAATGACAGCTCAACAAGAATAACTTTTCTACTCCTTCTGATGTAGCAAGGACATTTTTAAATAATACTAGATCAGTATCTAGATTGGGCGATCATTTTCAGATTGTAAACATTCAGGTTGTTCCTGAAATCTTGCAACAAACTTTCAAAGGGGATAATATGGTCAATAGAAACATTTTTTTTTAACAAAAAACATTATCGCAATCCATTTATTCCATCAAAATTACATTTAATCAAATATATTGTGTGCAAAACAAATCAAAACTGAATTTTTATTCACAACTTTATCAATAATAGAAATCTTTTAATGAGATTGTTTGTTTTATATTAATTTTCTTTGTAATAAATGTGGTGATATCATTGAAAATGACAGAATTTTGGTCAGAGGCACAATATAAATACTATCAACTGAATTCTGAATAAACAGAATGTCTAGCTCATAGTTCTTTAGCTATGATTGGTGGCATTTTCCAGTACTTCTCATAGTCATCATATTATATTTCACAGAAATCAAAGCAAATCAGTTGAAAATATAGCTATGATATCTTCATTATTGTTAAAGTAACAAATGAAAATCAAAGTTTGACCTCAAGTGAGATGAGATATAATGTATTTATGACTCAATAAGTGGATTACGATTATGGTTTCCTGTACAAAAATTGTCTGTACAGAGGGTGTGTACAAAAAATCTTGATACCTATTATCAACTCCAAAAGTTTTTCTATTTTGTTTAGAAACTCTTATTTGTGAAAAAGCAAGAAACAGATCATTTACTAAACAAAATTTAAGAACTTGCATTTGTACAATATAAATTCCTACGAAAATCCTAATTAATCATCCCTATTAATCATCATTTTAATCCTCTTCGTGGTTAGTTTTCTTAAGTTATACTTTACTAGCAGCAAATAAATAATCTAATAGCATTCTATTTTATTTAAACATGATTTTGTGTCTAATTATTTTAAATATATTTATAAGTTGACGGTTAAAAGTAAAAATTTTTAAAGATTTTTAAAAATGTGTTTTAAAAGGGTTTTTTTTTATGTATTTGGTTCAGCCAAATACTTTGATATTCGGCATAACCCAATATTTGGTAATTATAGCTGAATACTGAATAGATACCAAATATTCGGTGCATCCCTAATCATTAAGTAAAGGTGCGTATAACAGAATATAAAAACATTTAAAAATACAATAAAGTCCTTTTAAAGTCAAAACGTTTTCAACCAATCTTACTCAGTCATCATCAGTAAGAACTAAATGTTGTTGCGTCTCTCTACACCTTCTAAATTCGTCTGTAAGAGACCATTCTCAGACCTGCCAACTGCTACGAAAAAATCGTAGTTTCTACGATTTGGACCTATAAACTACGATGCTACGAAAATCGGTCTTAAACTACGATTTTTTGCAAAAAAAACAAACACATTTTTTGTTTCTAGTTGCGATTTTTATCCCACGCAGCATATTTTTCAGATATGATTCTGTTCCAAAATTTCAAAGTATTCATTTCCGAAAGTTTTAAAAAATTGGTCATTAGTCTGAAAATTCGGACATAAAAAAATTTTCAGGGGGGGGGGGGGGGGGGGGAATCTGGGCTGCAAAACAAACTTCTCAACATAAAACACACTTTATGTATATTAACCACAAGTGAATCGTGTTTCTGTAATTATTTATACAGAAATTCCCTTCCTTAGAAACAGGGGTGCCACTTTAAGAATTTCTGGAGGGTAGGGGGGGAGATGGTTCTTTGAGTGGCAAGGTTTGAAATAAGGTGTGCAAAATCGCACGATTTGCACACGGAAAAAGAAAGTCCTGCATAATGATGCATAATGAAAAATGCTGTGCAGTATTTCCCCCTTCAAATTCTTTTACAGACCTATGATTCTTTTGCGAGTATATTTTGAAATTTCTTAGAAGTCCGCGAATTTTTTTTCTTTTATGGATTTTCCCCAAATTAATTCGTAAATCAATCGTAGAAAAAAATTAGGATTTCTTCAAATTATCATGTAAAAATATCTTGTATTTCGTCAAAGATCTCAGAAACAAATAGTGATTTTCTTCAATTGGTCGCTGAATAACATCGCTAATTTCGTTTAGAGTTCAGAAAGAAATTATGAATTTCATCAAAAGAGTGTGCAAAAAATCACGAATTTTGATAAACTATCGAGGGAAAAATATTGCAAATTTCGTCAGAAGGTCGCAGAAATGAGTAGTGAATTTTGTTAATTGGTCGCGAAAAGATATTGAAAATTTTGCCGATCAGTTGCGATTCGCCAATTGGTTGCAGAAGAAAATAAATTTTGTCAAAGGATCATGATAAAAACATGAATTTTGTCAAAAGATCAGTTAGAAAAGTCAAATTTCATCGAAATATCAGTAAGAAAACTCAAATTTCACTGAACGATCATGGAAAGAAAACCCTAATTTCGACAAAGAATCGTGGTAAAAAACGCAAAATTCATCAAAGGATCATGGTAAAAAATACGAATTTCGTAAAAAGTTCGTGCTAAAGAGTGCGGATATCAACAAAGAATTGATAGAAAAATGTGAATTATGATTGTGGGAAAAAAATTGCGAATATCCTGAAATGATTGCGGGAGAAAAATTTTCAAATTTCGTCAAAATTTACTGCATTGGGCTAGAAAACTGGAGCCGGGCTCCTTTTACAAATGTAAAAAGAAAAAATTCTTCGAATCGAAAAGAAACTCTAAATATCGTATAAAAATTTTCAGAGGAAGAAATTTACTGTATTGAGTTCAAAGACTGAAACCTTATTCCTTTTACGAATGTTAAAAGATGGCTGCGAAACACGAAAACCAACCAACCAACCTCCAGATTAATTTTAATTTTGCATGCTACGATTTCTCATTTTCAAAGGTTGGCAGGTCTGCGTTCTGCTTCAAGGTGTTATGGAATATAAGGTGGCATGGAAAAGGTATTCAGAATTTCAACAAATATAGGTTTTATGTATTAAGCAATAACTCCTTCCAGACTGTGTGTATATCATATGATAATACATCATTACAAGCTATTTCTTTATTAGATATTATTTCCAGAGATTCTCTTATAATAGCTTCTTGGTAATTACTTGAACAGAAGACAATTTTGGATCTATTGAAATCTACTTTTATAGGTTGAGTTTGAGCTAATCATGCTAATGCAGTACTATTTAATCTGATATTTGTTCCATGTTCTTTTATCCTCTCTTGAAATTTTCTCATTGTCATACCTATGTAAAGAAGATCTTTCTTATCTTTCTTGAAAAATATAATGTATACCCAATATATACTGCTGTTCTATTGACGGCTTAGGTAGGATCAATTTTCGTATTTAACAAAACTTTTAACCTTGGGGGAGGGACTGTGATTAATTCAATATCAAATTTAAAGAGGCTATGTCTCATACTTTCAAAAAGCTTAAGGTTGTAGTTAACTTCACAAACTTTAAAATTTTTAATTGGAGATGCACTTCGTTTTTCATAATCTTTCACTTTAAATCTGTTTATGGTTTGTTTCAACAAAACGGGATAAAAGTGAATTCTCGACTGCTATCTTTCTATTTACATCCAATTCTTCTTTAAATAATTAGAAAGACGGCAGCCAAGAATTCAATTCCATCCCGTATAATGCACAACCTCCCTTTTTTAAGTTTGCGTTATAAAGATCTGTTGTATTTTTATTTTCGAATTTCATATTTGCACAACAGTATGGCAATTAGAAAGCTAAGATATTTATGTTAGGATTTTTTTTAAATATATTCATTAAAAAAATTTGCTTGATAAGTTTATAATTTTATGAAATATGAATGAAGTATATGAATGTAATATAACAGTAAAGAATCAAAATTTTTAATAATTTCAATTCTAAAACTGTTTGGCCCAAATGACTTCAAATTTGGTATTTGTGTGTAGATGTAAATTTAGAATTAACTATTTTATTAAAATTGGCATTACTGATAAAAGTTTAGAAGTTCTTTTCCAGTTTAATATGTAGAAGACCTCCATAGTTTAATTCATGCAAATCATTTAATAATAGATGCTCTTGTCAAAAGAGTGGTATCAATATTTTTTATATAATCAAAGAACAAAAGAAAGAGTAGCTGAATTCTTTAGGCATATTTATTTTTTTATCCACATGACTATGCTTTGGTCTACTACATTGGGTACTTGTTAGTTATCCCATCGACCAATTTCGCCAAATTATATAAATCGCCAAACCACCCGCCAAATTATACAAATTGACATAATTTTTTTTTTTTTTTAAATAGCAAAAGAACAAATAAATTAGCATAACATTAATAAAAATACAAATAAAACGTCGAAATAAAAATCACTTGATAATTTAAACACGTGTTGTCAAGTGAATGTGACATTTACGATCAACCATTATTGGCATTTAATCTTACAATTTGGCGATAGTAATTTGGTCGACGGGATAACTAACAAGTACCCTACATTGTTATCTGCTAGGGCATGACAATCATAAAATTGTATAGCTGGCCAATCTATGCATGTCTGTTGATTATATCTTTTCTTGAAGCTCCTGCTCCTCAAAGAAGGACACGTGCTGAGATGATGAAAAATATTGATGCAGATTATTATGGTTATCGGGATGATGATGATGGTATATTGATTCCTTTAGAAAAAGTTCAAAGTGAGCAGTTAGAAAAAGAAGCTAGAGAAAAGTGGCTTGAAAATAAAAATTCTGAGAACACTATGGAAAGTGAAGAAAACGACTTTTATGCTGTGCCAGATGAACCTGTGGTTTGTAATTTTTTTTTAAAGTAAAAATTTGTTAAATTTTAAAAAAAAAATCTTCATTTTGTTAAAAGATGTATGCAAAATTTTAGAATTTAACTGTTTTCAAAATTTAATAATTATATATATACTCATTTTTCCCAAACTAAATTTGTGTTATCAAATGTTTTTTTGTGTTTTACATCAGAATTTTGTCTCTCCCTTCCCTTCTCTCTGTCTGTCTTGGTTCTTTTAATGTCATAAAGTCCCACTTCTTTCACTACAGACTTTTCTGTCATCAGAAATATGTAAGCCAATTTTGTATGGCTGTGAAATAAAACAGTTGCTAGTGTTATTGCTTTAACATAACTTCTAAATATCGCGTAATTTCAATTTTGACTTGAATATGGGAAAGAAATACACTTTCGAATGAAATTTGTTTGAAAACTGTAGTTCAACTTAATGACTTTTTGAAATAATTTTCCAGCATTTTTTTTAAAAATAAAAATCTATCTCAACAAGAAACATTTGTTTGCAACATTAATTTAAAATAACTAGTGGCAGAATTACCACAATTAGTAATTGATTGTCCAGAGTAATTTTTTTATGCAGATTAATCATAAAACACCACTCTTAGATGTTAAACTAAAATTTGTCAACGAAAAGACAAATTTTAATGTTATGTTGGGCATAAGGTTAATGTCAGATTAAGTTGAATTGGCTAAAAGATATGTTATGTCAAAATGTTCAGAATTGTACATTTATTTAATGTACTTTTTAACTTTTACAACAAAATTTTTTCTATAAAAAAAAAAAAAAGGAAAAATATGCTCTATATTCTTTTATGTTATTTTACTTTATTTTTTTTGTTAAAGGAAAAATAAATTTAAGTATATTGTTTCAATTTTTCAGCTAAAAATTTTAATTTTTTTTTTTTTTTTAAAGGACAAATTTTCAAAAGTAAGATTGGGCCTTACATTACACTTCTTTAGAAAATTGAATTTTAAATCTTTTATTGTATGATATAATTTGCGATTCTGTAACACTTTAATTCATATCTTAATATCTCACACTTGAAAGGAACTATGAAAAAATTTAATAATTTAACTGTTAAAAATTTGAAATATCGAAATATTATGATGTTTTTAGCATTTTTGTGACAGATTAAATGTGTTGGTATTAGTGGGTAAGAGTGATCACAGATCACACAGAGGGTTTGGGTTAATATGTCTTTTAAAACACTTTATCCTTGAATTATTAAATCAAAATTGTTAATTTATAATTATTAAAATCTTACATAAATGGCAGCACCATTATATTTTAACTTTAAAATAATTAAAAAAAAAGATTTTAATTAAATTAAAAATAATCAAGTAAAATTATTTAAATAAAATTGAAAAATCCGAGTATTTTTAATTCATGAATTTACAAAAATTTATTGGAGGTATAAATAAAAAATAAATATTTTTAAAAGCAAAAAATTATGTACAACATATTTAAAATGCTTAAGTAATTCAGTAAAAATCCATATTACTTCTTTCACTTTTCAAAAACTCACTAAATGGCACACACACAAAAAAAAATGTTAACATATATTAAAATTTGAAAAAAAAAAAAAAGAAAAAAAAAATACCTTTTTAATTCCTCTATAATGCATATAAATAACTTGAAAAAAATTTTCCATAAGAAGTGTATTATTTCAAAAAATTGTTGGTAAATGGCAGCACCAAACAAAAACATCCTGAGAATTCAATATTTATTCCTCTGACAATCAGTTTTTAAAAGTTTAATTCTTTTTATTAAGGTTTTTTCCTTCTTAATTTTTTTTCTTGGGGGGGTCAGGGGGGGGGAGACGCAATACTTCACAAATTTTTTTTTAAAAAGAAATTCCGCAAACAAAGTACAAATTTAAGTTTGAAAATTTCCAACTTAGATCGGCAGGATTTGAACTCACAACCTTGTGCATATGAACCCATTGACCTTACCAACTGGGCTATAACTTCTACGAATGAATTAGCATAAATTAAGATTATGTAATGTCACAGAAATGGTCAAATTAATAAAAACTCTAATAACATAAGAATTTTTCAAAATTTTATGATTTTGGGAAGGTATTTACAGTGGTGTAGTCGTAAAAAAAGCAGAAGGCATACGCTCTAAGCAGAGGGTATACACTAAAAGCAGAGGGTATACCCTACAGTGTATATACTATAGCTTTTTTGAGAAACAGAGGGTATAAGGTGTTCCTTAAAACAATCCAGAAGGTATACGGCGTATACCACCGTATACCCTCCACTACATCCCTGGGTATTTAGCTCTATGGAAAAAAAAATTTCAAGTCTGTAACTTAAATAATTTTTTAGTATGAGCCTGTGATGGACGGACAGATGGACAGACTGAGAAGCAGGACTATAGGGGTTTTGTAAGATGAACAAAGACTTAAAAATTATAGTTTATTTCTCTAATTGAATATAATTTACCTCAGTAACAGATGAGCAAGATCCAATTAATTATTGTGATTTATTGATGTGTTTTTTAAAACAATTCATGAAGATTCAAGATTTTTTGCAAAAATTCCAAACATTTTATTACAAAAAGGACAAAATTTGCTATATTAGGTTAAAAGATAGAAGATGGGTTACTTTTACTAACATAGAAAAAATGCCATGAAATGCTAAAAATCGTATAAAACATTATGTAAAAAGATCTAAAAACTGCCTTCAAGTTGCATAATTTCAGACATACAGGTACCTTCCTGTCAAATCATGTAGCTGTGTGCACAATGGTCTTTTCAGAAGATGACACACACAAACATCTGTCTTTATTATTATAGATTTTAATTTCTGTTTGAAATTCTTGACTTTCATCTCATCTTCTAATATTGTACCCAAAGCTGTCACTTGAGATATGATTTCTCTATTGGCACGTATTGCAGCCTTATCATCTACAATAACAAAATCCTTAGTTCAGAGCTTGTACTTGACTTGTATGCATAAATCAATGAAGAAAATTTGACTCAAAATTTTTTGTTCCAGTATGTGAAATTTGACTTGTAAAAATCAGCAATTACGATCTAATTTGTTATCTAAATAGCTCTATTTAAAGTATGATTTTGTTGTTACAAACTTTCTTCCTCTTTTTAGTGAAGAATCAGCTTTATTGACTTACTTACTTATCTTATTATATTAAAAATGCTATTGATAAATAGGTTATAAATATTGAATATTTTTTGTTATTACTTTAACAGTCTATTTTGATTTAATCCAAATATTATTTTAATTTTTATTTCTTTAAGTATAAATTCGTAATGGTCAATGTATGTGATAATTCTGAATTTGTGATCAAGGTAAGCTCTGTGTGTTTGATTTTTACAAAGAAATTAATTTCTCCCCCAGAAAAAAATACGTTAAAATAAAAATGAAAAATCATTGAATGTGTCAATGAAATAAAAATCATCGCAAATCTTAATCTTAAAATCATCGTAGTTGTTTTTTTCGTATACTTATTGAAAATATATTACATTTTATTTTTTCCTAAGATTTGAATTATTAAAGAATGTAACACTAAATTTTATAGATAAAAGTCTATTTGCCTCAGAAATTTTGAAATCTAGAACTAATTTTGCTAAGTTAAAAATTGACTAATTAAACTATGAGCACATTTGCACCCATAGATGCTTCTCTTGTATCCATGAAATCCCTATAAATTTATATGTATAAATACATATTTTGCACTTATGGGTAGTAAATATTGAATTTTGATGTGAAGCAATAGAAGGTTCAGAATCTGTGAAGCTTTTATAAAAATGTCTGCTGTGAACAAAATATGGGGACTTAACGTCCACAGAACTAAGATTTTGTATATTATTCCATTCTTTGTATTCTTGGTAGTTGCATAGAAACTTTGTTATCTTTTGCACATAACATACATTTTTCATAAATATACAAGACTCTTTACAATTTCAAGCTTTTATTGTTAACACAAATGAACATATCTTTGTATGGAAAGTAGTACAATATTAAGAGTCTATATTGAAGTTTTTTTTGGCATCAATTAATAAACCTCTATATGTGTATCATTGGTTGCATGAATCACAGTATTGATGTTTTCCTCTGACCTCTGATACTATTTTTCCTCCACTCCCTGTGTTATCCAATATTGGGGGGGGGGGGGGGTCTCCATGAATTTCTTGTGCCATTTATGAATTGATGGACATGAGCACAAGAAATTCATGGAGACCAGCTCAGTATTGTATAAAGCAAGGAGTAGACAAAAAAGGATATCAAAGGAAAATGTCAATGATTATTATCTTGACGTGTTTCAACCAATGATACACATATAGGTTTATTAATTGATACAAAAAACCCTTACTATAGACTCTTAATACAGTTGAACCTGGAACCATTAAAGACATGTTTCAAGGGAGTGGACAAAAGTCATGTATTAAGCGGGATCGCATATTAAAGGTGATTTGTATAATGTTTCAAGAACTGGGCTTATTTATATATCTAATCGTCTAAATGAATTTTAGAGCTTTCATTTATATGTTCACAGTCAAAATTTTGTCTTTTACGTATATTTAGATTAAAATTTAACTGTATTCAGCTTTAACTCGTTTCTTATATAGGATCGACTGGAATAATAACTGAAAATAAATATGTCTTTATTGTGGATTAATATGTTATAACCAAAAATAAAACAACAAGAAGAAAGAAAAATCATGCGTTAAGCATAGATTATGAAACACTTTCCAATATTTACTGAGTGCTTTAAAAAAACTTCGTTACTTATTTAGGGAAATAAGATAACTAAGTAAACAGTTTAGAAAATGCATAAAATATTTGAAAAACTGATTTCAGCAGTTACCGTGCATATCCAAATATTTATTCCAATTCTTTTGAAGAGCCCTGTATTGGATCTGTAGGTTGATATATATACTATATAACGGAAAAATTTAGTTTAGCAAGAAAACACATAACAAATTGGAATTTCTCTCTCAGCAATTTATACTAACACATAGAAAAATATTTGAATACTTTTGTACAATCCTGTAGTTTACCTAGAGCCTTTATTACACGCCACTATTTAGCTGAAATTTAATTCAAACTAAAACACTTTTAAAACTACTGAAATCACATTTCCAGAAATTATCATTTATAGACGGCCATGTATCCAATCTTTCTGCGACCCTTTATATTATTTTATCTATATTCTAAAACCCTTTCTTAGTAAGCTAAATGCAGTTCAGCTTACAAATATGTAACTCGTTTAAAAACTACCTTTAAGTAATTTGCGCTCATACCGGGTAAGCCTTACGAATTCTTTTGTGTAGCCCTGTATATGAATTATAGCATTTATGCACACCATATAGTATGTATAAATATAATGAAACATAAAAGACCATATCATAATTAAAATTGAATTTCCAGCAATCATCGCTAATGTACAGTAATTCGGATACAATATAGTATCTGAAATCTTTTGTGTGTCCCTATAAATGCTATGCACCTCATATTATACATGAAGTGACTTATACTATAGCTCAGAGATGTATATCAATTTCAATATATATGAAATAGTTTAACATAATTCAAATACACCGCAAACAATTCCACCCCTATATCATTATGAAATGGAATTCTTTTGTGTGGGAATGAAAAATAACTATTCTTTGTTCTGCATATGCTACAGAATGCATATTTTAGTGGACTTCATTAATGCATATCAATTTTATTATGTTTGAAAGAGTGTTTAAAAATCCATTCACCATTAAAAATCATTTCAAACAATTTTTTCCCATTGTCCGTAATGTAATGGAAAACTTTTGACTGTCCCTGTAAATCAACTAAACATGCTACAAACTTTATTTGAAATAGGGATCGTGTTATGGTAGAGGTCACTAACATCCAAAAATTTCAGGACGATCCGAGTATATTTGCGAGAGTTAGAGTGCGGACAGACAAACCGAAGTCATAAATACTTTCAACTTTGTTGGAAAGTGTTAAAAATAATTTTCTCGCTAGACTAATTTTTTAACACAAAGAAAATATATTAATTCTTTGAAGCACAATCCAGTTATTAAAATCATATCTAGTACATGTGACAATGAGCTCCATTATAACCTGTTCTTAATTTTTAATATGTATATATATATAAACAAGTAAGAAAAATCATGCATTAAGCATAGATTATCAAACACTTTCCAATCCTTCCTGAATGCTTTAACAAAACTTCGTTATTTAGGGAAATAAGGTATATAAGAGAACAACTGATTTCAGCATTTACCGTCCATAGCCAAATATGTATTTAAATTCTTTTGAAAAGCCTTGTGTTTGATCTGTAGGTTGATATATATACTACATAATGATTAAATTTAGTTTAGCAAGAAAACGCATAACAGGTTGAAATTTCTCTTTCAGCAATTAATACTAATAGATGGAAACATACTTGAATAATTTTGTATAACTCTGCAATTAACCTAGTACCTTTATTACACGCCATTACTTAGCTAACATTTAATTCAAACACTCATAAAACTACATAAATCATTATGTAAAGACATTCATGTATTCAATTCTTTGTGTGACCCTGTATATCATTTTATCTATATTCTACAACTATATTCTTAGTAAACTAAATGCAGTTCAGCGTAAAAATGCATAATTCATTTAAAAACCACTTTTAAGCAATTTGCACCCATACCCAGTAACCATTACGAATTTTTTTGTGTAGCCCTGTATATGAATTATAGCATTTATACACAACATATAGTATGCATAAATATAGTAAAACATGAAAGCTCATATCATAATTAAAAATGCATTTCCATCAATTATCGCTAATGAACAATAAATCAGATAGAATATACTTGTCTGAAATCTTTTGTGTGTCCCTGTAAATGCTATGCACTTCGTATTATACATGAAATAAGTTATAGTAAACCTCAGCAATGTATGTCAGTTTCATTATACATGAAATAATTTAACATAATTAAAATTACGCCACAAACAATTCCCTCCATCCCTATATCATTATGTTACGGAATTCCTTTGAGTGGCCCTGTAAATGAATAATAACTATTCTTTACACTGCTATTCTGCAGAATACATATTTTAGTGCACTTCCTTAATGCATATCAATTTTTTTTTTTTTTTTGAAACCGTGTAACACCATTAAAAATCATTTTAAACAATTTTTTCCCATAGGCCATAATGTAACAGAAAACTTTTGACTGTTCCTGTAGATGAACTAAACATGCTACAAACTTCATTTGAAATAGGGATCGTGCTATGGTAGAGGTCGCTAACAGCCAAAAATTTCAGAACGATCGGAGTATATTTATGGGAGTTAGAGCGCGGCAGACGGCCTGAGAAACTAAAGTCATAAACACTTTTCAACTTTGTTGGAAAGTGTTAAAAAAAGAAAAAAAAGAACAATCCTTATTAATCTTTTTGTAAAAAATATTGTTAGCATAGCCAAAAGTAAACAAAACATAGAAAACATAAAATAATTATACAGCTACAGTCATATTTGTTTAATCTTCACGTGTTTCATCCCCCCCCCCCCTCCTCCTCCCAAACCCCCATAAGATGCATTATAAAACATAATAGTGATATATTGCACATTGAAAACCTCACTAACACAACAGGTGTAATCATCTCTAATCATAATAAATTTTATGACATATCTGAGCATTCTGAATTTGTCTGTCTCTACTACATTAAACACTTTGTGAACAGAGAGATGAAGAATGTTAGGACACGGGATCAAAGAAAAATTGAAGTGTGGCTAATTTAGCAGATTTTTTTATTCAAATATCTACTACTTTTTCCAATTAGTAATTTTTGCCTTAATTAATTTGTATTAAATAAAAGCAAGTTTTACTATTCGGAAACAGTGGTTCTTATCTGAATAAAAAATTCAGCTAAATTGGCAACACTGGTGACGAGGAGAAGGAATTTGCATCTTGATCTACGAGTTTGCATCTTAAGCATGTTTTTTTTTCCCTCAAAGGACCAAAAATCTATCGCATATTAAGTGGAATAGAGTAATAATCATTCAGGTATTAAACGTGATATTTTTGTTTTAGCCTTTTTGGATGATGTTCAACAGGCCGGGAAAAATCTGCATATTAACCACGAACATCTTAACCGGGTTCGAATGTATTGTACTATTTTTCATATATATATCTATATATATATATCTGTTCATTTATGCTTGTAATAAAAGCTTGAAATAATAAAGAGGCTTTGTAGACACCCTATACATCTTGTAATTATGTATGTTTATGCAATATATAATCGATGCATGCACACATAAATATATCGTCGCCTCAGAGCAACAGTAAGACATCTAAAAAAAAAAAAAATCAAAAATGAGTTTTTTGATTTATTGGTATGAGAAACTGTTCCTGCATTTAGTGGAAAGCTAGGATATTTTTTATGTTGTCACATACATTTTATATAAAGCATAACTTAGCGTTTCAGGCATTCCAAAAGTCGTCTTCGTTCAGTGCAACACTAGGTTAAATCAGATACCTTATTGTGTGTTCTACTGTTGCTCTAACATATCATGCTGAACTGCCTGCTCGCTTTCACTTGTCTGGAGTCTGGACTTGATCACTCTGTGTCTGTATTAGGGTATGATTGAAAAGTTGATGCAAATATTCTATATTCTATTACAAGTGTTTTTTGTCTTTATAGATAATCATTATTATTTCATTGAAATATGAGTGAAACAAATGCACAATGTGTGAAGCCATTAACTAGAGGTGAATATTTAGTTGAATTAGCAAATGAAAATCCTGGGTTTGGTTCAAAATACAAAGTGAAGGGACAAGTTTTTATGTTACTCTACCCTAGCTGCTAACATCTTACACTTTTTTGTACCACAAAAATTTTATATATTTTTTAACCTTTTTTAATTGCCGTAATTTGCTGATTAAATAAGGCAAATATTTCTATTAAATTTTTCTGGTACAAAAAAGCATAAGAGTTGGCAGCTATGCTCTACCAATCCAAAACACACAAGACCATTTTTTGCAGCCACACTTAAAGGGTCCAATTTGTCAAAATTTTATTTTCTTTATTTATAGACAAATTTTAATGCATTTTTTTCTGCAATGTAAGTTTCTATAAAGATTACTTATGATATAAAAGATTTTTAAAATCTTGAAATACTGTTTAAAAAATGCTTAAATTTAAATTTAATTTTTGTTGTTACTCATGAACCACTTGTCTGATTTCATTACTTTTTTCACTATTGTGTGCAAAAAAAAAAAAAAAAAAAAAAAAAAGGTTTCTTATTATTTTGTCTTCAGGATTTATAAAAATCTTATTTACAAAATTTATAATAAATTTAAAAATGAAAAAGATCAATATTTAGAGTGAATTTTACTTTGATGAGTATATTTTTAAAAAATTCACATGAATTGAAAAATCCTGAAAACAGTTTATTAAAAACATAACATAAAAACTCTGTACCAAATTTCATATATGGATCTCAGAAGGAAGTTTAAATATATCATTTTAAACATGAGAAATAATGCGAAAATCCATTCTGAGATAAATAGACTTAGAGTTTCAGTCAAATACAGGGCAGAACTGTTAAAACAACAGAAAAATTGTAATATCAGCTGATGTAATTATCATAGAAATACGCAGTTCGCTTTATTTAATTGAATTAGCTTTGTAGCATTTTATTAGCAAAAAAGATATTTTTGAGAATTTTGATACTCACATTTTTAACCTCACAAGTGACACATTCATTGAGAATTTTGTAGCACTTTCACTAAATATTTACTAAATTATTCTTAATCTCCATATAGAAATATTACTCTAAAACTTTTTTACTCTTTTTTTCATTGAATATCATTGATGAGTTCGAAACGGGGCAAAACTGAACTACACTTCTTAATGATGTCCTTTATAAATAGCTGATTTTCTCAGGTAAACACTAGGATATGTTGCCGATCCAGTTCTATATCCTAGATATTATCAGAAATTTTAAGAACAACAGTAGGACAAGTGAATTTAATTCTTCTTCTATGATTTCGATTAATTTTTTTCAAACGCCACCTGGAATATAACCAAAAGCTATGGTAATTACCAATTTTTTTCTTTTCTTATCTATGAGCTACCACCTAAAATATATAGCGTTGAAAAAATGGCAAATTTTAAAATCGAATTTTCTCGAAACTCAGATTTTAATCATATCCTACTGTTGCTGTGAGGCGATGATATGTGTGTCAGGGCAGAGGAACATGAAGATGGTTAGCTAGCTGAAATCAGCTGTGGTAGTAAAAAAGATTGACATCAACCCCCATTCAAGTACTTGTTTTTAAAGTACTTTCTCAAGTATGCTAATATTTGAATTATTTTCTTGATTATCTGTATTCTGTGCAAAGGCTGTTTTGATTAATGGTATCTTCTTTTATCGTCTAGAGTGATGGAGAACATTCTGATGATGACAATAAATCAGATGAAGAAAAAGAACCAAGATTCATAGCTCATGTTCCTGTTCCAACACAGCAAGAGGTACATAATTTAATTTATAAATTTACTTGTTTACAGTTTGATGTTTATTCATTTTTCAAGATTAGGTGAATTTAAGATTATCAAAATATAATTTCAAGAGTAGTGCTTCATTCATTCAATTAATATTAATCTAATGTGTTCATCCCAATGTGCAGAATCCGTAATAACCAGGGGGGTGGGGGAAGCAATCATAAGAAAAAAATGATATGTTATGAAATAAAAATATCCATAAAATAGCTTTTGTTTAACAAAAAGATAGGTCTTATGTATGTCTAATATAAGATCATTTTCACTATAACATGCAAATAAATAAAATTACACTGTTTAATTTCATTTATGATTATAAAGCATTACAGTATCTCTGAAACTAATGAAATACCAACTACTGTGTAACTCAAAGGTTGCATTTATTAATGAAATTAAGGTTGAAACATCATTTTAATTTTTCATTTGATTATGATTAAAGATGAGCTCTAATGTAAAAACATATTCATAATATAGAATCTCTCTATTCTGAAAAAAAAGTAACTAATGCTGTCACTGTCACCGCCGCCGCTGGTTTTGAATTTTTGGTGAACGAAGGTCTTTCTTCGTTAATATTAAGAAAAATATTGCATACAAAAATATGAAAATCGGTGGTATTATGGAGAAATGTTTGATAAACATGCTGATGCAGACAGCTTTCAAATCGAAAAATTATTTTAAGAAATATTTAATGTTAAAGTTGGTCAAAATCGTTCCATTAAAAAAGTTTTATAGGAGCAAAAACTATACATAGGAATTTAATCATTTTTAGATCATTTTATACATTAGAAGTTCCCAGTGTGCAGACTGCATTTATTTTTTAATTTGACTCATTTTTTGAGGTTCTATTTCTATTTTAAATTCAAATTTTCAACTTTTTGAGAGATGTTTTTACAACTTTTAGAAAAGGGTATTATTTTAAATTGTTTGCAAATTTAAAAACAGCGGAAAGAATAATATTTCCTTCAAATTAAAAATTTATTTACACGCAACTATTATAAACAGAAAAAACTTTCAAATGAGAATTAAATAATTAGGTACATATTAAAAGCAGGAAGATATTCATAATTACGTTATAAAAACTATAGTTACACCTGAATTTTAAAAGAGAAAGAAAATTGTAATATAATAAATTTATTAATATGCATTAAAAGATGTAAATGGAGGAAATTACGTCATATTTAAAATTGCCAAACCATAATATTGCCAAGCAGTTTAAATTTAAAAATATACTTGCGCGAGACATTTATTTCATATTTTGAGATAATCTTTTAAAACTAATCCATGTATATATTGAACAGCATTTAATGCATCTCCATACCTATAGGGGGGAACCTGTTCATTCGTCAAATGCCACCAAGTTTGTTGCCAACTTGGCGATATATTGCCAAATTTGGCAACTAAAATTAGTCACCAAAAGTGACACCAACTTGGCGATATATCTAATATTTTGCCAAATTCCCATAGACTTCCATTGTAAACCAATGCGGTTTATTTGCTTCGAGAAAATCAACAAATTGAGATATTTTGAACCAATTCTGATGTTATTGAAGTTCCTACAAGAGTCGCATTGCTCTTGTGTTGAGAATTCTAAGACAGCGCAAATAATATTTATTTTCTAACAACAAAAGTATTTTCACATGAATATTAAAAAGAGAAAGAAAACTTTGGTGAAGATTATGTTAGATTTAAAACGATACATTTAAAATGTCTTATTTAAAAAAACTTTCTTATGTAGCATTGTTAAAAAATACCGGGAGACAAAGGCTCTGTTTACTAAAACTTTTTATATTAGCTTATTTTCACATGTTTCACTGACCTGATTTAATAAAAGACGAAAACAACTGTTAACAGGGAGATAGCTACTGTTTTTTTTTAATTAGAATTCATTCTTCCGAAAAATTTTTTTAAGCCCATCAAATTAGTGTGCTTTTAGAGGTTGCGGTGTCTGAACGTGGTTTGATGAGCGTAGCTCATAGGGGGCAGAGCCCCCTAGTGTAAATTAAAGAAAAGTATTTTTAAAATTTTATGTTGCTATCAGATTTATTATTAATATATCAAAGGAGAGAATTAAAATGATTTCAGGATTAATATTAAATACTTTGATTATTTTTTTCATAATCAGCTAGTAATAATTAACCTGTTAAGAGCAATGTTAGTAATTTTTGTTGAAACGTTTTGATTGGATTAAATTTTATTATTAGAAATTTATATGTAACCAGTTGACTTCTCATGTAAAAAATTGCTATTGTTAATTGGTACTCAACACTTTGACGCACCTTTTATTAGAATTTTTCTCTTCTTATCAAATATGACTTGTAAGTTTATTTATTTATTGCTTTGAATTATATAAGAATTGTTTTTAATCTTCCATACTTCGTTTGAAGGTTAAAAACAATCAATACTCTTTATTGAAATCTCTTGATTGTTCTCAAACCTAAACTAACTATTTTCTGATACATTCACCGAAGTCTTTTACATTCGTTAATGCTCGAAATTTTTGCAGGTTTTCTTATTTACACACCAAGAAACTCAGTACCGTATTTCTGTAAAGGTAAATAAACTTTCAGAAAATGGTGTCAAAGTGCTGGTTTTTAAACCAATTATAACTTGAAATGTATTCCATTTATAAGATAATAAAAATTGCCATTCAGTTCTTAAACACTTAAATAGCAATTTTAACAAATTTCATATATTTATGCACAAAAATGAGTTTGTGAATGTGTCAAAAAGTTTGTGTTGTTGAAACAAGAAAAATAAAATATTTGAGAGGAGCTTTAATGGAAATGATTTGAAATTGTTTTTATAAATAAACAAGTCCATTTTGATTTCTTCATAACTAATCAGTCTCTGATTCTTTTTTTTTGTTGTTGTTTATTTTCAGATTGAAGAAGCTTTAGTACAGAAAAAGAAAGAAGAGCTGTTAAAAATGTATGCTTCTTCTGATATATTGAGAGAAGAAGCAGAAACTAAGTCTTTAATTGGAAAACAGTGAATTCAATCTTTTATGCAGCTGTAATTAATTTTTTATTTATTCATCTGAAAGTTATGTGCTGCTCACTCATTATGTACAGAGAATCATCACAGGAATTAAGAAAATATTTATCATTTGTAAATAAAATATTTATTTTTTATATTTTAAAATAATCTTTTTTTTTCTTTCAGTGTTTATTGTTATGTTATTGCTAGACATCTTAATTATTATAGATTTTAACCTTTTTGATTAGCGCATTATTATGTCTTATTCTTCTACTTGGTTTGAAATTATGGTAGTCTCAGTACCAAATAATATCACATTGTTATCTTTGACAAAATTTATGTAGTCACTATTTAATCTTAAATTTCAGTTTTAAAAATATAAGCCATATTTTTCTCCCATCAAAAGATAAATTTTTTTAACTTCAAATAAGTAATTTTATTTATTACTACTAGACACGCCTGGTGTTGGCCCTTTTCAAATTTGTTGATTAAATTAAGCTCAAGTATAATGAAAGAAAATTGACTCACAGATGGTGACAATAAATTTCCCAAAGTTATTTAATTTAAAAAAAAAAAAGGCAACATTGAAAACATTACTGTCTAGACATTTTTAGTCCTTTAAGGGGATGGTGGACTTTATTATTATTATTTTTTAAATTTTCATCATAGAAATATAAAATTTCGTGCATATATACATTTCATCATAAGTATACAATACAAAACACCTTAAAAGAAATTTCCAATCTTTCAAGGAAGGTCTCTATATTGGGCATACTCAGAATATTTTGAAAAAAATACCAATTAAATTACTTATGTATGTAATAAAGGATCAGTCAAATTTAGCGGCGGAATTATAGTAGAAAGTATGTAAAAAAATAAAATACTTTCGAGTATTTGGCGCGAAAAGACGAAAGCGTCACGCGATTTGGCGAGTAGTACTTTTCCTCGCAAAAAGCGAACGATTTTAATGCATCTAAAAATTGTTAATTGATTTTTAGAATGCGTGTAAAAAGTATTTAATGAATTTAAACATAAACAATGAGAGAGTTTAATAAATACACTTTTTCGTATTACATATTTATGTTGCTTGTTACTTAATGTTATTACTTTAAAAACAATTTCATCTATAAAAAATACTTTCATATATTTTAAGCGTATTCCAAAATAAAGGCAAGATTCATTTAGCAGTTATTCATTTCAAACCAAGGAATTCGTCGTTTCCATAGCAACAAAATTGAACCAACAGCGCTCAATTGGACTTAATTTTGAGATAATGAAACAATTTTAATTTTGTTTTAATTCATAAAATTTGATATTTAACTCTCATTATAAATACATATATGACAAAACTATAGCTAAATCAAACTAAAACTGACAAAACTACAGTTATTTAAGTTAAATTTATTTAAACAAGTTCAATATGAAATATTTTTATCTTAAAGAGTATTCGACATGAAAAAGTATTATTCGAAATTTCATTTTATCGCCAAGCGATGATAAATCGCCAAATAAACGAAAATTTCATTATTTTTTTTACGAACGTTCTATCGGGGTTCCGCCAAAAAAAAATTTTATAAGCATATATATCAACATGAGACGAACACTCTGTAATTTTTTCAGATTTTTTTGAATATGCCCATATGGAGACCTTCCTTGTTAGTATAATTTTAAGATTAAAAAAAAAAAATTAAAATTCTAAAATGAAATTTTAAAATGCTCCGGATGTCATAATTTTTTAGATATGTCCTTGCTTTTGCATTTTAATTACTTAAGATTCTATCACAAACAAATCTAAGCATCGATTTTTTAATCTCTTGTATAGTTAATTTTTTTTCTGAATTTCATATCGATTTTCATCGAAATTTTTCCTTTTAATACATTAAAAATCAAATTTAATTGTCTTAATAAAGTCAAATTTCAAAATGCATACTTAGTTTCTTTGAAAGCAATATCAGGATTCTTCCTTATCAATTTCATAAATTTTCATCAAAAATTATGAAGCCTGAAGAATTTCAAAATTCTAAAAACGTTGAAAAATCAGTTTTGAGAAAAACAGATTTAAAGTATAATAAAGGGCCAAGAAATCATTTGAATACAAAATTCAAAGCTTGTAATTTTGTCAAAAATAATCGCATCTGCATGCAGTTTTTCGCAAATGGCTCAGAACAAACTGGAGAATAATAATTTGTACAAAAATAATTTTCGATTTCTGCCCTCTATTCCCTTTAATCCACCGAAAAAAAAAAAAGTTGCCGTAAGATAAAAGATAAAATCACATATCTCTCGCTTAAGAAGGGACCAGATTTTCATTGTCAAAACAAAAACTTTTTGGCAATAATAAGATTATACAGTATAACTTTGAAATTTCAGCATCACTGGAACTGAGACTAAGCCAATTTTTGAAAATTCTGGATTTCTGAATGAATATTAAACTTATTTCCGATATTCTTAATGGTGGCGTTAGTCATAATTAAATTCGTAGCCAAGTGATATTTATGTGAGAAAATTAAATATTAAAAAGTAACTTATTTTAATTGATATTATCTATGTTACAAAAAAAAAAAAAAAAAAAATCTAATAAACAGTGAGTCATTTCCCCTAATGTAATTTCCGAAACATCGATTTCAATTTTTTTTCTGCCGTTATTTAACAAGTTTTTCTTGGATTTTATACAAGTGAAGAATATCTATTTAGAAAGTACAGTCTTAGTTAAATAATGCTATAAAAAGTGATAAAATATCTTTATTAAGATTGACGAATGTTTCACCGCACAAACGGTGACATTTTCAAAATCATTCATCATAGAAAATATTTTCACATAATTTAAAAACAATATCACGAGTCGTTATGCATATTGAAAACATTGCAAACATAAAATAAAATTAAAATGGCTATTTGCGAGCGTGTATTAAGAGAAAGAATGTTGTCCACCTATTTTGCTGATAAGAAGTTCTTCCCCCCTCCCCCCTCTCCCCGAGCAGGGCAGCGGCAAGTGCAAGAAGACATTATTTATTACTCTTGAATGCATTATGAGGCAAAAAGCTATTATTAAATACTTTTAACTACAGTCGAGCCCGTTTATAACAAAGTCGTTCAGGGACAAATATTATACTGTTATAACCAATATTCATTATAAGCGATCAGTGTCATTTCAGAAACTAATTATTTAATATACAGGGTGTATCTGAAATGCTTCAACAAACTTTAAGGGATGATAGTTCTCATCAAGACGAACAAAAAATGTAATGGAACATAGGGTCACAAACCACTTATTGAGTCACAAATACAGGGTGTTTCGCCCTAACTGAAGACGGCCTGTCGGTAATAATTTTGCGAAAAATTAAAATATTGCAATAAAAGTGTAACGATATGTACCTTATGTTGTATGAAATGTGATAACATCACAAAAAAAGGGTAGAAGTTTCCATTATGCACACCAGTATTATGAATTGGATGCTCCCCATTTTGGACTGTGATTATCAGTTCATATGGTATCGTCGATTGTGTTAGTACTCTGTTTTTCCAGAACTTTTCATATAAAATAAGGTACATATTGTTACATTTTTATTGCAATATTTTAATTTCATGCAAAATTAGTACCGACAAGCCAACTTCAGTTAGGGTGAAACACCATGTATTTGTGACTCAATAAGCGGTTTGCGACCCCATGTTCCATTGCATTTTTAAATTATATTTATTCTGAAACATGATTAAAAATTTAAGAACTTTTATAATTTCATGCATTTTCACAAGAGAGAGCACATAATACAAAATTAACACATACCTGCAAAAACTGGCACTTTACAAACCGGATTCAGTTAAATAGGGGCGAAAAAAGATCCATTATGATCTTTTGCAATTAGAATTTAATACAGTAAACTTCCCTCAAATCCGCATAGCTTAGGACCAGAGGTTGTGCAGATTTTTGGTCATTGCTTTGTTTACATTTTTTTAATGGCATTATGAACGCAATGATGCAATCAAAATTATTATGAATGCTTGCAATATAGTAAAATATCAAACTAAAATAATAAAAAGTAAGATAATTTATGATTAAATTATTAAAAGTCAAGTAAATAATCAATAATGTAGGTATAATTAAATATGCTTAATAAAGATGAGATACATTTTTCTTGACTTATTCAATGAAACCTTCCTCTTAAAAGGTTATTAAATTTACATAAAAATCATAAAAGTAGAAAAGTTTTATGTCAGGTTTAGTCAGACTTAATAACCAAAAAAGTTTGATTAATACATAAATACGTTTGGTAAAATGATTGTGATTACCAGTGATATTAGCAATATCTTGATCTTTTTCAGAAATAAATTTATACTTCGACAAACCACGAGTTCAACCATATTATCGAGAATTGCATATTAAAATACATACACAATGATATAAATCCTAAAAATTTCTGTAATTTTATCCTTACATCTGAACTGAAAGTTTCATTGTTTACAGATGTGATTATGTGTGAGTTTTAGGGTTGTGGGTTTGAGAGTCTACTGTATGTATACAGACAAATTTCCTTACAGTTTGTCTAAACTTTTGCTGGTGTCAACATCATGAGCAGAAAAATATCTGTGGAGGTTTTGTAGACTTTGACTAGCAACAGCTGCTGAAATGTTGCCAGCTGTGCTTTTTTTCTTCCTCCACATCATTGTCTGATTCATCACTTTGTGTTGAATTGAATGATCCTACAGTTTCTTCATTGGAACCTCCATTCTCCACAATAACATTTGCATCGATTTCAGTGTATTCCATGAATATTATTTCCGATGGAATAATTTTGTTTTTACTTAAATGTACCCATAGGTCAATTGCTTCACGATCTTGATTGAAGGATGCATCAATGTCATTAGTTATTTCAACAGCAAATCCAGCGTGCCTCCAGCAGTTTTTAATTGTTTCCGATTTCACATCACACCATGCATCGTTTACATCCCACAGGCCATTTTGATATTGGTAGCTGGTCGTTTTTCTTTTTCTGTACTAAATAGAATGTGGTGCAAAACATGTACACTCTATGTCTATGAGATCTTTTTAAGATGTTAATAATCCCTTGATCCATTGGCTGCAATTTTGAGGAGACATTGGTGGGAAACCGGCAGATTGTTATGAGTGTAAGGTTATCTCTTGTTCCATGTGAGTGCAATTGTCGATTAGCAAAAGTATTGCTCTTCCTTTTTTATTCTTTTCAGCATCAGATCCATCCATATTATCTGTGACCAAAGCCTTTAGCCTAACTTTGAACTGCTTACCGCTTGTGCAATTTTCATCTTTTAAAGCAAATGTTTTTTAGGTAACAATTGATAAAAATATTCCAGTCTCATCAGAATTATAAACATCACAAGATCTGTACTGATTAATAATTTTTTTGTGAGCATACAGCCCAATTACTCACCACTGTCTTGTCCACCTCTCCACTTTCACCATAAATTGTTTTAAAAACAATAGCATGTCTATAGAACTGTTGAAGCTACCCATTTCCAGATTCGAAATCTGGTTCATTAGGAAGATTAGCAAAATGTTTTGCTTTCTTCTTTAGTATTGGTCTGTTTATTGGAACATTTATAACACTTTTAAACCAGGCAAATAAGGCTTCATCGATATCAGCAGTCACTGTAGTTCTAAATTCTTTACGCTCCGGATCTGAATCGCTTGTAAAAAATGTTTGAAAGTTTCCTTCCAATTCTTTAAGATCACAGAAAATCAGTTATACGGAATCCCGAATTGCTTAGCAATGTCAGGATCTGAATTGCTTGTAAATAAACGGTCGAGTGAAGGTATTACTCGCACTCAGACGGATCCGTACAATAAATATATGAATTATTAACTGTATTATTAAAAAAATTGTTACTAAAACAAAAATAAGACTTTGTAAAAAACTGTACAATGTAGGGTTTAGTGTAGCTGTATATATACTAGAAAAGTATGAACGGGTATACTGTAAAAGTTCAAAGAGATATGAAGCCTAAATACCATCAAATATTGCTATTCTGTGCAACTCTTATTTAAATCTTATCCAAATCTGTTTATGATGAACTTAATTTGGCACTGACAATAAAACTTGTGCATATTTAAACTAGCTATTTCGCATTTCAGTAGCTAAAAAAGCTAATTGGCATTTCATAAAACTAAATTCAGCATCATAATAATCTTTTCTTTTTACAGTGTAGCTCAAACAAAACCCTAGTTCAAAGTTTAAACTTGCATTTTGCTAAGCACTCTTCGAAAGGAGGTCGCAAAGTAGCAATGGCAAATTCGTCTGTGTCGCGCTTTTCCAGATAGGTTTTAATTAACTTTTAAAGACACGGGAGGCATATTGAGAGATCTACTCAATGTAAACTAGTCGCGAATCAATAGTATTTATGTGATTAATTCTAATTAAATTAGTCTGTTTTTTACAAATTTATGTTTATTGCTTTTATACTGCTACTGGACATTGTATTACACAAATGTATAACTAACAGTTGTTATCTAGGCTTTAAAAGCCGATGGTACATACAGTATGTCGCCCCTGTCATTATGTATGTCCAAACAGTTCGTGTCTTTAAGGGTTAATATCTCAGCTAATGACTGACGATTTTTTCAAAAGTCCTTATCAACAATGCTTTTATACTTCTGCTACGATAGGTACCTCCAGCACTCCTCAACACCTTTGCTGAATGCCTGCAAATCGAAATTTGTGTGTAACAGAAAAATGCACTTTTCTCAAAAACTATGTGACCTTGGGTAATCGCTATAATTTTCCTGCAAGGTTTAAATTAACCTCTACTACGTCTAATTTTTTTCTTAATTTTAGTTTCAGTAGATTCGGAAATAGCTGGAAGGGTGGGGGGCATATTTTTGCACTATATTTTCGACGATATCTCTGAAAATATACCTAAAATTAAATTAAATGCATTTTTGAGTTCAGCGTTACGAAACCTTTCACATGGTATTCAAAAAAAAGATTTTTTTTTTAAGTAACTTAATTAACTCCTCTACATTTTCCTTAAAAATATTTGTAAATGTTTAATAATCTGCAAATATGTAGGTCAATTAGTCTTTATTACTTCCCCCAACTTGAACTTTCCACGTTTCATAGTTTACAAGTAAAATGGCTGTGGCAGAAATACAGGCACACAGGAATGATCTTATAATGGTTCCATT
This sequence comes from Maratus speciosus, assembly GCA_963932465.1. Taxonomy (NCBI): domain Eukaryota; kingdom Metazoa; phylum Arthropoda; class Arachnida; order Araneae; family Salticidae; genus Maratus; species Maratus speciosus. The sequence goes on along the minus strand of OZ010800.1, from coordinate 360,053,033 downwards.
TTTACTTTTTAAGTACAGAACTCTAAAAATTGTTTGAAGATTTCATTTCGATACTTTAAAATTTAAAACTTAGAAAATTAGTTATTTTGAATCCCGAATTGCTTAGCAATGTCATATTTTTTCATTGTTCCATCATCCACTAAATAAATAATTTCAACTTTACTCTAAAGACTCAGAGATTTACGCTTATTGCTAGTCATCGTGGAAAATTGAAAATAAAATCTCCAGCTTGTGATGCAATCAACAGCTGGATGCCTATATGTCTAAAACTTTCCAATAAGGCAATGCGAAAACATAGAAGATTTTGGAAATAAGGAAAGAGAAATAGGTATTTGAAATCTTTAGTGAAGAAGTGAAATTATAACATACAAAAAAGTTAACTTTTTGGCAAAAATAAAAAATTATTAAGAATTGAATTAACATAAAAAATGTGTCATTTGAAAATGTGTTGCAAGTATTTTTATCAGATTTATTCTAGCAAGCTAATTTTGGAAAACAATTTTAAACATGTAATATAAATTGTCACTCAAAAAGAAATAATAACATGTATTTTTTTTTTTTTTTGTTACCTTTCAATGTCGCATGACATAAACTTTTTTTCCATGCTATAATTATTACAGAATATAAATATTTCTAAAAACTGTAATAATGCAGAATGTGTATGTTTCTAGACAACCATGTTATATATCTGTACTTATATAAAGGAACACGTCCCGACTGATTTTTAATTAACGACAAGATTTAACTGTTATTCCTAGGACAATAAATTTTGGAAGACATGTTCCTTACACATTGTAGACATCCACTCAGAAAGGATGTTTTGAAATTCACTTCCTTACATTGGGGTGTCGGAGGTTTTAGGTCATTTCACCGTATCTCATCAGCAGTTTTAGGTAGGAACGTGAAATTCAAGATAGACAGTAGATAAACCAGTATTTCAGCGATTTTAGAAATTCGAACACCAAGGGGGTTTAAATGGGGGGTTCGAAAGTTTTAGGTAATTTTAGGTAGGAGCGTAAAATACAGTCTAACAAATCTACTAAAGAAATAGTTAAACATATATTTTACGATTTTAGAACTTCCACTCCCTAAAGAGGTTAAATGGGGATCGAAAGGTTTAGGTCATTTCTAGTTTTAGGTAAAAACATAAAATGCAGCATGACAAACCTACTGAAAAATAGTTAAACACTTATTTCAGAGATTTTAGAAATTCAACCACTAAAGGGTATTAAATGGAAGGGGGGTCGAAAGTTTTAGATCATTTCGCCATATCTCAGCAGTAATTTTATGTAGGAGCGTAAAATACAGCATAACAAATCTACTGAAAAAATAGTTAAATACATATTTTACCAATTTTAGAAATTCCGCTCCCTAAGGAGGTTAAATGGGGTAGAAAGGTTTAGGTCATTTCTAGTTTTAGGTAGAGGCATAAAATGTAGCATGACAAACCTACTGAAAAATAGTTTAGCACTTATTTCAGGATTTTAGAAATTCAACTAATAAAGGGGGTTAAATGGAGGTGGGAGTTGAAAGTTTTAGTTCATTTCGCCATATCTCAACAGTAGTTTTAGATAATAGCATAAAATTCAGGATAACAAATCTATTTGAAAAAAAAAAATAGTTAAACATGTATTATGGGGTGTCGAAAGCTTTACGTCATTTCTCTATATCTCAGCAGCAGTTTTGGGTAGGAATGTAAAATACAGCATAACAAATCTACTAAAAAAAAATAATTAAACATGTATTTCTGTAATTTTAGAGCTATTTTAGTGATTTTGTCACCAACATAAGTTATATACCGGATAATGAAAAATTAGACGAATAAGATAACTACTACTAATTTTTGATTAAATATTTTGTATGACATTTTTCCAGGGAATTTTTTTTTACTTAATAACTTGTAAGTTGTTTTTGAGGAGCGTGAAATTCAGGATAACAAATCTACTAAAAATATAGTTAAACACATATATCAACGATTTTAGAAATTCAAACACCAAGGGGTGTTAAATAGGGGTCAGCAGTTTTAGGTCCTTTCGCCATATCTCAACAGCAGTTTTAGGTAGGAGCGTAAAATGCATCATCTACTAAAATAAAAATAGTTAAACATGCATTTCAACGATTTTAGTAATTCAACCACTAAATCGGATTAAATGGGGCGTTAAAAGTTTTAGTCATTTAGCCTATCTCAGCATTTGTTTTAGGTAGGAACGTTAAATTCAATATAACAAATCTACTAAAAAAATAGTTAAACACGTATTTTAGTGATTTTGTCGCCAACATCAACAGGATAATGGAAGAATGACTATTGCGGATTTTTGATTATCTGTTTTGTGTGTGTTTCTATTCCGCAAGTCTTCCCTATTAGAAGTCTTCCCTGCAACTTATTGATTTCAATTTGTACAGTTTTTTTTTTTTTTTTTAAATTTAATGTAGTTATTTCTTCTGAAAATATGCCAATGTAAGTTTAAGATAGACATAAAAGGAAATTCTAACATCTAGAAATAGTGAAAGTATTACTTTTTTTACTTTTATTCTATGCTTTATTTTGTCATCATTCGAAAATTGCCAAAGTACATGAAGGCCAGAAACTAGTGAAACTCTCTGAATATGGATGACATGGTCATTTTGCTTTTATCCAGATAACGATTACTAATTTTGTTGAAATGATGAAAACAACAAAAACTATAATGGAAGTAATATTGCTGTAAGCATTAGATAGTGTCAGTCAATTTAGGCTCTCATTGATACCCCATAGTCATATCAATAAATCGAAAAATAATGATGAAATGTAATACTACATTAATTTTCTAACTATGATGTAGAGTTACTATACAAGTGGAAATATTGAGAAGCTAAAACCTAATTTTAATAAAATACCAATGTGTAGTTTTCAATGTTTCTGTTTATTCAGAAAGAGCTCAGCATGCAATACAGTCATTCAGGGTAACTTTGATCCATGGGGTGTAACTTTGCACCACGTCCTATATTTCAATATGTTTTACTTCAAAAGGCTGGATAAACTCCAGTGCTACAATCTGTTTGGCAAGGTTATAAACTGGGCTCTCTACTCTTAATTTTAGAACATAAATTGGCAACATTATACACAATTAATTGCATCTGTGAAGTATGCGTGTTTTAATATACAGGGTGTCCGGTTTCAGCGGTATCCAATGGCTAATTCCTAAACCGTTAGTCATAGACATATAGTTCCAATTACAAAAATGTTTAAAATCAGGTATTTAAAAGCGATTTGGGTCAATAAAAACATTTCATAAAAAATTACGAAGTTTAAATTTTTATACGGTCCCCCGGTCCTATAAGTTATATTTAGTAAAACTTTCCTTCTACACTGATAAGTAATACACAAAAGTCCCGTTATTGTACGATTAAAATTGACCGAGTAATAGCTGTTTAAAGTTGGAGCATATTTTTTGCTGCAAATTGGGGGTCATTCACAAATTTAGTCGAAATATAATTTCGTCAGATATATTAAAAAATGGTTGAGAGTAAAATTAACATTGCAATATAAGTTTGAAATCTTTAATCATTCTGACATGTTAATGCAAAATATAGAATTTGTAATAAACATTTAAGAAGAAAGAAAAAACAGAATTTTTGTTAAATAAAAAGATACTAAATTAACAGCCTCATTTCTTTACAAAATGATACGTATTTAAAAATATTATTAGATTACACTAGCCTGCAAAAGTTGGGTTATGTCATGTTTCTTAGCTTTTGAAATTGATTCTTATGTATTCTGTACCTGAAATTGACCTTCATTTTTAACCATCACATCAGGATTTTTCGCAATTTTCAAAGTAAAAAAGTTCAAAGTTAAAATTGAATCTCCTCCCTCATCTCATCGGACCATTCACCTATTTAGCTGTAAGAATCCCAGTATAAGCAAAAATATCGAATAAATTATTGAATAAAATAAAATAAAACAAATGAAGTTTTACAGTTTTTATAGTATGAGCTTTTCGGTATATTTTAACTTACACATTTACGATTTGCAAAAAAATTCTAACGTGATGATTAAAAATGAAGGTCATTTTCAGATTCAGTACTAAAACGTACGTAAAAATCAATTATCAAAGGTTAAAAAACGCAACCATCTCCTCTACTTTATAGTATCCGATTTTTGTTATTCTTTAAATTTGACAATTTATGATTTGCAAAATATCCTGACATGATGGTTAAAAATTAATGTAATTTTCGGATTCAGTGCTGTGCTAAAAAATACATAAAAGTTTAAAAAACCAACAATCGCAGTCTTGTATTATCTAATCTAAAACTTTTTCTTAAACTTCTTGGCGGTAATCTATCCGAAATTTTTTGTATTATCCTGTAAAATAATTATAAATGGTAACCACCGAAAATCATAATAATATTAGATTGTTATTGGATTTGCACCAGCATGTAAAATGTAATCTCGACCGGATATTTAAAAGCGAGTTAAAGTTCGAGTACAAATTTTGAACTGGAAAAACATACATACGATCGTTGAAGTAACATAAAAACTTATAAAAATAACATAATTTTTGTTAAAAGAAACAGTCTCAAATCCTGGCAAAATAAAACATATGTTATTTTAGCCAATCTGAAACTTAAATGTTAACTTAATCGTAATACTTGTACAATATTTTTCAAAGCGCAGATACACATGAAATAAGATCTTCGAATACTTTAAGTTCTTGGTATGTGACCCCTCAAAGCCAAGCCGAACTCATTTGTTTTCAGAGCAGAAAAGTGGCATAAGTCATGCATTTTTAAAGTTTCATAACTCGCTCAATTTTAGTGTTACATGAATGGAACTTTTTTTGTCTTACTTGTCAGTGTAATAGGAAAATTTTACTAAATATAGCTTATAGGACCGGGGGACCGTATAAAAATATAAATTTCGTAATTTTTAAAGAAATGTTTTTATTGACCCAAATCGCTTTTAAAATATATCTTTACCTGATTTAAAACATTTTTGTAATTGGAACTGTATGTCTCTGACTAACGGTTTAGGAATTAGCCATTGCACACCGTTGAGACCGGACACCCTGTATATTGTAGTATGTGTATTTTATTATACAGATTTCAAGTTAATTTTGAATGCTGTTTTAAAGTTGTTGTAATCCAATTAAATTTTTATAGTAAGTAACAATATACTCATTTATCAGACATATTATCTAAATCTTATACTATAATGCGAGCAAAAATTGTGTGTGTGTGTGTATGTAAATTTTATCTTAAAAACGGCTCTAACGATTTTGACGAAATTTTGTATTTTACCATTTTCGGGCATAAGACCATTGGGCTAGGTCACGTGTTCGAGAAAATTCGATTAGTGGTCATTTTTGGGTTACTATGGGTCACGCCAATTTTATCTAAAAAACGGCTCTAACGATTTTCACTAAACTCTATATTCGACAGTTTTGGATTACGAGAAAACTATTGCGCTAAGTCACATGTTCGAGAAAATTCGATTAGTGGGTCATTTTTGGGTCAACGTAGGTCAAGCTAAGTTTATCTAGATAACTTCTTTAACGATTTTGACGAAATTTTGCACTCTACTGTTTTCGGGCACGAAAAGACCATTGGGATGGGTCTCGTGTTCGAGAAAATTCTATTAGTGGGTCATAATGGGTCAGGATCAAACTAATTATATCTAGAGAACGGCACAATCGATTTTGATTAAATTTTGTATCTAACCATTTTCGGGCACTAAAAGACCATTGGGATGGGTCTCGTGTTCGAGTAAATTCGATTAGTGGATCATTTTGGGTCATAATGGGCCAGGGTCAAGCTAATTATATCTAAAGAACGGCTCAATCGATTTTAACTAAATTTTGTATCTAACCATTTTCGGGCACGAAAAGACCATTGGGATGGGTCACTTGTTCGAGAAAATTCGATTAGTGGGTCATTTTTGGGTCACTGTGGGTCAAGCTATTTTTATCTAAAAAACGGCTCTAACGATTTTCACTAAACTCTGTATTCTACAGTTTTGGATTACGAGAAGACCATTGAGCTAAGCCACATGTTCGAGGAAATTCGATTAGTGGGTCACTTTTGGGTCACAGTGGGTCAAGCTAAGTTTATCTAGATAACGGCTCTAACGATTTTGACGAAATTTTGCACCGTACTGTTTTCGGGCACGAAAAGACCATTGGGATGGGTCTCGTGTTCGAGAAAATTCGATTAGTGGGTCATTTTGGGTCATAATGGGTCAGGTTCAAGCTAATTATATCTAGAGAACGGCTCAATCGATTTTGACTAAATTTTGTATCTAACCATTTTCGGGCACGAAAAAACCATTGGGATGGGTAACGTGTTCAAGAAAATTCGATTAGTGGGTCATTTTTGGGTCACCGTCGGTCCAGCTAAGTTTATCTAAATAACGGCACTACGATTTGACGAAATTCTGTAATCTATCGTTTTCGGGCACGAAAAGATCATTGGGATGGGTCACGTGTTAGAGAAATTCGATTAGTGGGTCATTATGGGTCAGGGTCAAGCTAATTATATCTAAAAAAAGGCTCAAGACGTTTTCACGAAATTTTTTAATATACGGCCGTTTCTGGTCATGAGAGGACCATTGGGCTAAATCACATGTTCGAGAAAATTCAATTAGTGTGTCATTTTGGGTCACAATGGGCCAGGGTCAAGCTAATTGAATCTAAAAACATGCTCAAAATATTTTGACCAAATTTTATATTACGTATACCATTTCTGGGCATGAGAAGAGAATTGGGCTAGGTCTCATGTTCGAGAAAATTCGATTAGTGGGTCATTTTGGTTCACAATGGGTCAGGGTCTAGCTAATTGTATCTAAAAAACGGCTTAAACGATTTCGACTAAATTTTGTATTCTATTGTTTTCGGGCTCCAGAAGACCATTGGGCTAGGTCGCATGTTCAAGAAAATTCGATTAGTGTGTCATTTTGGATCACAATGGATCAGGATCAAGCTAATTGTATTTAAAAAGCGCTTCAAAACATTTTGACATAATTTTGTATAATACCGTTTCCGGGCATGATAAGAGCATTGTGCAGGGTTGCATGTTCAAGAAAATTCAATCAATGGGTCATTTTGGGTCCTAATGGATCAGGATCAAGCTAACTGTATTTAAAAAACCGCTCAAAAGATTTTGACAAAACTTTGTACTAACCCGTTTCTGGACAAGATAAAAACATTGGGCTGGGTCGCATGCTGAAGAAAATTCTATTAGTGGGTCATTTTGGTGATAATGGGTCCGGGTCAAGCTAACGGCATCTCAAAAAGGTTCAAACAATTTTGGCAATTTTTTTGTTATACCGTTTCACAGTGCAAAAAGACCATTGAAATAGCTCATATCTGTCGATGAATTTCGGTTAGTGGTTTTTTGAATTAACGTGGATCAAGCTTATTTTACCTAGAAAACGACTAACGATTTTCACTAAATTTTGTATTCCATCGTTTTCAGGCTCGAGAAGAGCATTGTGATAGGTCGGATGTTCGAAAAAACTCGATAAGTGGGTTATTTTGGGTCACTATGTTTCATGATCAAGCTAATTGCATCTAAAACAGCAAGAATGATTCAGTGGGAAAAATATATCGAGATAAACAGAAAGCTAATTTTGACCGAGCTTAGCTCGGTCATTCCTGCTAGTGTTATAAATGTGTTATTATTTTGCGATTATGTATTTACTAATAGTCAGTAAAATGTAAAATTAGAAGGCACTACAATTTTACCTTATTTTTAGTGCAACTTTGAGCCGGCTCAAAGTTAGGCATAGGTTTATTGTTTACTGATAAATACTGTATAATTTTCTGTTCATAAAAACTATGCGAAATAATGATAAAAAAAATTACAAAAATGAAAATCATGTCTTATGGTTATACGAAAATACCGTTTTCTTGTCAAAAATTCCCCATATGTGCACGTATATTATATATGACTAGAAAGACAGCCCGTCAAAAATGACGGAATATGAGATATACAGATATATACAACACATGTGCAAGAATATGAGTTTTTCTCGTTTGTTCCGCAGTGATAGATGAAAATAACAAATTTAAAAAATTGAACTTATTTATGAAAAACTGTATTACAGTAGAAGATCCCTAATCCGCACAGCTTGGTTCCAAGTGTTGTGCGGATTTGAGGCGTTTTGCGGATTACGGGTCATGTGCATATTATAAAATTAGATACATGGCTTCTTTATGCTAAATAAATTGTATAAATATTGAAAAAAATGCATGTGTATATGAAGTGAAACAGCGAATAGGTTGCCAGACAATATATTGCCAATTTTCCTTCTTCGCCAAGTCTCCTAAAGTGGAAAAGTACCGATAATTTAATTTTTGTATCCGACTATATAAAGCGCGGTACTTTTCCAGTGTAGGGGCCTTGGCGTACTTTTTAAAAGTTTGTCATAATTTGGGTTTCAGAAGTGAGATTTTTTGCCAAATGATATGAACAGCTATGAAAACAAAATTAATGAACTTTTAAGTTGATTTATATCTACCCTATTATATAAAATCCTAATGAAACGAATTTATGAAACGGATATTATGAAACGACTAAAATGAAACGAATTTATGAAACGATTCTATGAAACGACTGATTAAACAACTGATTAAGTTTCACGGCGATTTCTCCTAAAATATAGAATAGTTTGCGATGAAATTAACACCAAAAAATCCGTATTGATCCGCAGATTTCAAAACTGGTTTTAGAATTTTTAAATTCGACTTAGTTTTCGAGATATTAATTTTTTTTCTAATTTTAAATACTTTTCTCTAATGATGGCAACTCAAATTTTAATCATAACAGATATTTTTGTTCATACTTTAGAAAAGGTTATTATTTTAAACTAATTTGGCGACCAGTTTGGCATCCCTTAAATGTATGCTAAGAAATGTATCATGTTACTTTTATTCATAATTGAATTTACTTGAACAATCTTTTGCCAAATCGAAAGATTCTGATAGAGAAATCAAGAACTCGGTATTTTTATTTTAGCGGTATGCAGGTGATAAATCGCCAAACATTTTCCCCGTCGCATTTTTTTTTTTTTTTGTATTTCATTAATTTCATTTAAAATATAATCCTTTCATTCATTTTATTTAAAATACAAAACTTTCATTTAAAACTGAAACATTTAAAATTGATCGTTTTCACTTCGTTCTTTTTTAAACAAAACAAAAAGAAAAATATTCGGCACAGATATCATATACGCACCAGGGTACCTAATTGGCGCCAAAATGGCATTATTTTGATTGACATGGTAACGCGGCTATCGTTGTTTATTTAATAATAAATGTTTATTTACTTTTAGTTTCTTTTTTAAAATTAGATAAATTGTTTTGTTCTATAGTTATTAATTATTCTTTTTTGTTATTTTCATTTAAAAATAATAGAAAATAATTTAAAAATACGGTACTACTTAGTTATTCCTTCGAACAATTTCGCCAAATTATATAAATCGCCAAATTATACAAATTGACATAATTTTTATTTTAAATAACGAAAGAACAAATAAAATAGTATAACATTAATAAATATACAAATAAAACATCGAAATAAAAATCACTTGCTGAAGTAAACACGTGTAACTTGCTTAAAGTCAAGTGAATGTGACATTTACGATCAACCATTATTGGCATTTAATCTTATAGTTTGGTGATAGATTGTGGTCGACGGGATAACTAAGTAGTACCTATAGAAATTGTTTTAAAACACCGGGAGACAAAGACTCTGTACACTTAATTAATTTTAATTTAGCTTCTTTTCAAATGTTTAACTGATCATCTTTAATCAAACACGAAAACAACCATTGGATGTCTTAACAGCAACTGATTAATTAATTTGCCTTAATTTTTTACAATCAAAGGGAATTGAATGGAAACCCGTTTACAGGGTGATCTGCACAGCTTTTTTCAGTATAATTCAGTCTCCTCTAATATTTTTAAAACCGATCAGATTAGCATGCTTTTAGATTCTGCGGTGTCTGAACAGGGGGTTGGCGAGCGTAGCTTGCAGGAGGCAGAGCCCCCTAGTAATCTATAAACATTTTATTTATATCTATATTATTGTTGTTTTTTACATATAATTTGCTTCAGTTTGTATACAAAAATACTTAAATGGCTTCTTTATATTAAATAAATTGTATAAATATTGAAAAATTACTTGTGTATATGAAACAGTGAATAAGTTGCTAGAAAATATGTTCCCAAATTTCATTTTCTCTATCTCGCCAAGGTCCCTATACTGGAAAAGTACCTAAAGCACATTAAAATCGGTAGTTAGGAGATCAGACAGTACAGCGCCGTCTATTGGCTGTTATGTTTAGTATCATCGGGATGAAGATGTAAAAACGTACATTTTCGTATATTACACTTTAAATTCTCACCCATATACTTTGAAAAAAAAAAAAAAAAAGCCCCTTAAAAGCGCGGAGTTTAAATTAAATTGCGGTGACCTCGATTATGAAATATTAATGGTTTTAAATGGGAATTTCGCCAAATTAGCTAGCTATCGCCAAGTTGGCTTCATATTTGACAACTTAATTTTGTCGCCAAATTTGCGACATTTCGTCAAATTTATTTGCCAACGTTGGTCTACATTTGGAGCTACTGAGGTAACCTTGCATTAGTAATTTTCAACAATTACTCATTACAATGAAGTGGTCCTACCAGAATTGTGAGGAACACACAGAGACTTGGATTTTATATAAATAGATTTCCGATAGTGTGCATTGGCTATAACATTTAAATATTTTCAAAAATATGTGTAAAATACATAAAACTCATTTAAAGACGTTATTTGGGACTGAGCTATTCAAATTTGCCAACCCATACATTCGACCAGGGATGCCAGTTTTGTCTCAAATTTTAATCCGACATTTTAAATTCATACCGGAAATTTCCAAAGAAGAATTTTACTTTCTGTGATCGTTAAATCTCTCTTATTAAATAAAGCATAAAATACTATTCTTTATTTCTGGTATGGACACCAAATTTCTAAATAAGAATGGAAGCCAAACTAGCAACACTGCATTCAACATTTCTTGTTCTTGTTTGATTAATACTAGTACTAGCATGTACTACTGTAACTATGGCTATATTATTGAGTTAAAACATTGAAAATTGTTTTTAACTGCATTTTTATGTTTTATGTGAACAATAAACAGTTCTTTTTTGCTAAATATTCATAGTTTTCTTCTTCCACTCTTCTTATGTATAATATTCGTTGTAATATCATAAATTATGCAAATCTTGTGATGTTGGGAAATGTAAATTAGGAGTCTTTAAATATCTGATAAAACACTTTTTTCGCTACAAAGTTGTCCTAACTATAATACTTTTTTTTTAAATAATGTCTTATTCAGTTCCTACTATTAGTTCACACTCTCCCTATATATATATATATATATATATATATATATATCTTGTTCAAATTTTTAGTCGTTAATAAAATTCTTATTATTCATCCCATCAAGTTGAAATATTTTTTTTAAAACTTGTACTGGATGACAATTGATGTTAATACAGTTTTTTCAAATATTAATTCATTAATTAAATTTTAATTAATTAACTTTAGTTTTATATGGGAGACAAAATAGCGGCCATTGGTTATTGAACAGCATTTAATGCATCTTCATATCTATAAGGGGGGTTACCATAGGGGGAACCCTGTTCTGTCGCTAACTTGGCGACATATCGCCAAATTTGGCGACCAACATGAGTCGCCAAAAGTGACGCCAACTTGGCGATACCTCTAATATTTCGCCAAATTCCCATAGACTTCCATTGTAAAACAATAGGGTTTACTGGCTTATAGAAAATCAACAAATTGAGATATTTTAATGCAACAAAAACTAACATTAGCTTAAGGGATAATATTAAATTTTTCTTTGATGACCTAAGTAGGAATTGACTTTAAAAACAAATTTTTTATATTACTTGTTTTGTATGATATTTATAAAATAATGCAAAGTTACCCTACATTAGGGGTGCACAACCTTTTTAAGAGAAGGGCCACTTACAAAAATGTGCGGGTTGTCGAGGGCCACATCAGTAACACAGGGAGAATTCTACTTTGGGGAAGTGATCTGTGGTCTATAATCAGGTAAAAAATATGGTTTCAGGCTTAAGGGGCGGGGTGGAATTTCACCCCTCTAGGTTCCGCTACCCAGTCAACATATCCAATTCAGCTGGCAAGAATAAATTAACAGTTTCCAATTACAGAGATATAGCAAGAATTATTTTGAAGGAGTGGTAATATTCCTTGACTTTATTCGGGGAGTAAATTTTGTTTTATTAAAAGTTCTAAAAAATAAACATAGGCATGAAAGTGGCTAGCGCCGAAAAAAATGTGAACTTTATAAACGAAGGGGGGACGAGGAGCCGATCAACGAAATTTGAAATTTTTCCGCACCTGATCAATGAAATTCGAGAATTTTCCGCACCTGATCAACGATATTTGCGATTTTTCTGAGCCTGATCGACAAAATTTGCGATTTTTCTACTCATAATCGACAAAATTCGCTATCTTTCCGCGCCTGATCTACGAAATTTGCTATTTTTCTGCCATTGATCTACAAATTTCGCAATTTTCCGCGGTCGACCAACGAAATGCGCGAATTTTCCGTGCCCGGTTGATGAAGTTTTCGATTTTTCCGTCTTTGATCGACAAAATTCGCAATTTTCCACGGCCGATCAATGAAATTCACGATTCTTAAGTGACTGACGAAATTTGCAATTTTTTGCCACGGCAAATTGCAGAAATTCGCGATTTTTTCTCGCAATAAACTGACGAAACTCGAGATTTTTTCACCGCCGATCAACGAAATTTTCAATCTTTCCGCGCATCCTCGAGAAAATTCGCGATTTTTCAGTGCCTGATCAACGAAATGGATTTTTCCACGCCTGATCGACAAAATTCGCGATTTTTTTCTCGAGTCCGACCAACGAAATTCGCGACTTTTTTGAGCTTGATCGACAACTCTCGTGATTTTCCGTGTCCCATCAACGAAATTTGCGATTTTTCGCGCCCGATCAACGGAAATTCGCAATATTTAATTGACTCTGACGAAATTTGCAATTTTTTCTGCGGCAAATAGACGAAATTCCGGATAAACAGACGAAATACGCGATTTTTTCGCAGCCTATCATCGAAATTCGAGATTTTTCCGCTTTTAATCGAGAAAATTCGCGGTTTTTTCGCACCCAATCGATGAAATTCGCAATTCTTAACTGACTGACGAAATTTGCAATTTTTTTCCCTAAGCAAATTGACGAAATTCGGGATTTTTCCTCGTGACTGCCTAAACTCACGATTTTTCTGCAACCGATCGACAAAATTTTCAATTTTCCACGCATCATCAACAAAATTGACGATTTTTTCGTGCCCGACCAACGAAATTTGCAATTTTTCCGAGCCCGATCGACAAAACTCGCGAGTTTTCAGTGCTCGATTTGCGAATTTTTCTGCGCCTCATCGGCAAAATTCGCGATTTTTCGGTGCCCGATCAACGAAATTTGCGATTTTTCCGCGCCTGATCAACAAACTTTGGAAATTTTCCGCTCCCGACCAATGAAATTCGCGATTCTTAACTGACTCAAAAAATTTTCAAATTTTCCCGCGGCAAATTGAGAAAATTCATGATTTTTTTCCTGAGACCTATGGACAAAAATTGTAATTTTTTCGTTATAAATTGATGGAATTCGCGGGCCACACATTAACCCGTTGCTTGCCACTTTTGGCCCGCGGGCCACAGGTTGTGCATCCCTACCCTACATGACTGGATAACTTTGAACCGGGGTAAAAATACATTTTTTATTGTTTGTATCATAATTATTCCTTAATTTGTGATAGTCATACAATAATTTAGGATCATTTCTTCTCTTTTATGCCACTAGTTGCAACGATATTCTTAAAATAAGAGTGGGGCATCTGAAAAAAGAGAAAATGCGGATCAAAGTTACCTTGAATGACTGAAATTGCATATCTTTATTTCATTCAATTATCTAACATTATAATACGAGTAAAAATTGTGTGTGTGTGTGTGTAAATTTTATCTTGAAAACGGCTCTAATGATTTTGATTATTTTTTGAACAATACCGTTTTCGGGCACGAAAAGACCATTGGGATGGGTCACGTGTTCGAGAAAATTCGATTAGGGTGTTATTATGGGTCATTATTGGTCAGGGTCAAGCTAATTATATCTAAAGAACGGCTCAATCGATTTTGACTAAATTTTGTATCCAACTGTTTTCGGGTACGAGAATACTATCAGGCTAGGTCACATGTTCGAGAAATTTCGATTAGTGGGCCATTTTTGGGTCACTGTGGATTAAGCTATTTTTATCTAAAAAACGGCTCTAACGATTTTCACTAAACTTTATATTCTACAGCTTTAGATTAGGAGAAGACCACTGGGCTAAGTCACATGTCCGAGAAAATTCGATTAGTGGGTCATTTTTGGGTCACCGTCGGTCAAGCTAAGTTTATCTAGAAAACGGCTCTAACGATTTTGACGAAATTTTGTAATCTATCGTTTTCGGGCACGAAAAGACCATTGGGATGGGTCAAGTGTTCGAGAAAATTCGATTAGTGGCTCATTATGGGTTAATCTAATTATATCTAAAAAACTGCTCAAGACATTTTCACAAAAATTTTGTAATATACCGTTTCTGGGCATGAGATGACCATTGGGTTAAGTTATATGTTTCATATAACAAGTTAATCAATAAGTTAATCATGTTAAGTCATATGTTCCTGAAAATTCGATTAGTGGGTCATTTTGGGTCACAATGGGTCAGGGTCAAGTTAATTGAATCTAAAAAAATGCTCAAAACATTTTGACCAAATTTTGTAATATACCGTTCCTGGGCATGAGATGTCCATTGGGTCCCATGTTCGGGAACATTTGATTAGTGGGTCATTTTTGGGTCACTGTGGGTCAAGCTAATTGTATCTAAAAAACGAATCAAACGATTTTGACAAATTTTGTATTATACCGTTTCTGGGCATGAGAAGAGAATTGGGCTAAGTCACATGTTCGAGAAAATTCGATTAGTGGATCATTTTGGGTCACATTGGGTCAGGGTCAAGCTAATTGTATCTAAAAAAAGGCTTAAACGATTTTGACTAAATTTTGTATTCTATCGTTTTCGGGCTCGAGAAGTCCATTGGGCTAGGTCGCATGTTCAAGAAAATTCGATTAGTGGGTCATTTTGGGTCACAATGGGTCAGGATCAAGCTAATTGTATTTAAAAAGTGGTTCAAAACATTTTGACAAAATTTTGTATAATACCGTTTCCCGGCATGATAAGACCATTGGTCAGGGTCGCATGTTCAAGAAAATTCAATCAGTGGGTAATTTTGGGTCCTAATGGATCAGGATCAAGCTAACTCTATCTAAAAAACGGCTCAATGATTTTGACAAAACTTTGTATTACACCGTTTCTGGGCAAGATAAAACCTTTGGGCTGGGTCGCATGCTCAATAAAATTCTATTAGTGGGTCATTTCGGTGATAATGGGTCGGGGTCAAGCTAACTGTATCTCAAAAAGGTTCAAACGATTTCGACAATTTTTTTTATTATACCGTTTCATAGTACAAAAAGACCATTGGACTAGGTCACATGTTCGATAAATTTCGGTTAGTGGGTCATTTTTGAATCAACGTGGGTCAAGCTTATTTTATCTAGAAAACGTCTAACTATTTTCAGTAAATTTTGTATTCCATCGTTTTCAGGCTCGAAAAGAGCATGGTGTTAGGTCACATGTTCGAAAAAATTCGATTAGTGGGTCATTTTAGGTCACTATGGCTCAGGGCCAAACTAATTGCATATAAAACAGCAAGAATGATTCAGTGGGAATAATATATCGAGATAAACACAAAGATAATTTTGACCGAGTCATTGGTGTGAATGTGTGTGTAGGTGTCATGGTGTGAATAGAATGACTCAGTCATTCCCGCTAGTATATATATATATATATATAACCATTAATTAAACATGGCCTACCACCATCAAATATTATGAATTAAAGCTGTAAGTATTAAAAAAAAAAAAATAATTTATTATAAGAATTATTATGGAAGAACAAGAAAAAAGTGGACACCGACAAAAAATGGAAAAGCTTATATATTGAAATACGTTGTCAAGGGCACAGAATTCAATGATATAAGCAAAATGGTGTTTTCTGTGAGGAAAACAAGCTAAAGCTAAAAATTATTTTCCCCTGTGCCCAAACAACCATTAAAATCAAGTGAATTGATTAAAAATGAAAACAGAATAGAAAAATATAATATGAAATGGAAGAATCAATAAAACCAATTAAAATATTTATAGGATATAAAATATAAATAATAAACACCATACCGATTAATATTTCAGTATTTTACAAATATCCACGCGCACATGTCTACCAGAATATCATAAAGATTAAGGTGAATAAAACAGTTAAGAAATCACAGTAATTGATACCAAAGGATGCAGTTAATACATATTGAAATAAATTTTGAAATACCTTGTTAAATACATTTAATATAATATAAAATAAATAGATAGTAATTACATTATTTAAAATGCACTATTAAATTAATTAATAACTGTTTAACAATATCGTCAAAATTTAGCTAAAAATACCCCCTGGTGTAGTAAATTATAACTGAAATGGAGCTAGAAAAATTAAAATTTAGAGCTACTTTCAAAAGACAAATTCTGGTGCTGCCATCTAGTATTACTTTTATTATTCAACTATCACAAGATAAATATTTGTAAGCATTTGAATGTAAATAATTTGTTTAACAGCAAAACCAAACATGTCCTTATATATAGATAATTATAAACCTAATATAAACCACCCAATGTATTTAAAAAACTATTGTTAATAAAATTTAAAAGCATACAAAATATTCTATTAGCTAACTTATTTAAACTAAACTAAGAATTTAAATAATTCTAGAACATTGATAATATATAGCATATAGCTATATGCTATAAAACAAAATAAATTCAGTAATAATTAATATAAATAATTATTAAAAATAATATAAAAATTATTTTTTAAATCAATTATATAGAAGATAATTATAAAATGAACAGGAAATAAAAAACATATGGAAGTATATAGAAGGTTAAATGATACTTAAATTCCCATTACTTAAAAAACACAAATATAGAGTGTGGATTATTTTCCTACATCCATAAAAATCCAAAAAGTATGGGGGACATTCAAAAACATTAAACCGATAATAAATTGAAAATAGATAAATATTAAAAAGAATAGAGGAATAATAATAAAAATAATTACCCAATTTTAATACATACAGTATAACTATATTTATATTAAACAATACTTATATGTATATTAATCACTATAAAAATGGCATACTATTAGTAATTAATATGATATTGTCCTTAGTAAATTATAATTTAATAACAAATGATTGTAAATAAGATTAATCAATAATTAAGCTAATTATAATATTAATGAAATTCTCCAATCTATATATATAAAAGAAAGTCTGGGTTTTGTATTAATCAACGCGCAGCCAAAACTACTGAACCTAAAATCTTGAAAATCGGGGTAAAAATACTTCTTATGATATAGAGTGCCGCTAAGAAAGGATTTTCCAAAATTCCACCCCTAAGGGGGGTAAAAAAAAGAACGAACTTTAAAAAAAATCCTTAAAAATCTGATTTTATAGTTATTTTTCAACTGATAACATATTTTGGTGTATTTTTGTATGCTGAATCGAATGGTACTAACTAAATTCTTTTAAGCCCAATAGTTCGAGAGATATTTCATATTTTTCTAATTTGGCACTATCTTCGGCGCCAAAACCTGAATTTTTCAAGTGATAATTTCTAAAAACTCATTCTTTTCATTATGTTACTATATAGCAAGGGAAAAAATTCAAATTGAATAATTTTTTAACCAATCCTTTTGGTTAAATAAAAACAACTTCGTCAATTAGAAAAAAAAAATTCAAACGCCTCAAAAACTAAAACTAAATAATAATAATAAAAAAACTGTGGTATTTTTTCGTTCTAATTTTCGTCGCGATACCATGCCAAAATGTATAGTATCCCGCTATTTATTTCAACCCTAATCGTGCAAACGATTTTTATTGCAGACCGTGCCACACATTAACATTTGCTAATTGTTGAACGTGAATATTTTTATGCAGGAATTTTTAATGATGGAATTTATTTTATTTCATCATAATCTCGCAAAACTTTTTAATTTGTTATTTTTTGAATAGAAAATATTTATTACTGATACTGGTATAGATTTTACCATTTCGCAGTTATCTGATGATGAGGAAGCTACAATAAAATTATTTCAGAAGTTAGGAATTATACATATAAAAATGTTTTGTTCAGAAAATAATGAATTTATTTATTTATTTAACTGAATAACAAACATACGACTGGTGTGCTTGACATAAAGCCCGCTTATAAGTCGGAGACAAGATAGCACAAGCAAATATTACAAGAGAAATACACCCTGGGAGTTCCACACAAAGTGTGTGTGCAATGGAACCAGCGGGAATCGAACCCACAAACTCTTGCGCACAAGAGATTAGCTGACTGGTGCTTTGAGCACTCAGCCGCAGAGCCCCAAAACCATGAATGTCTTCATTGAAAGGATGAAATGTTTACTGCAATGTGAGACATACTTATTACGTATGCCATGCTTCAGTAGTAAAAGACATTTACAATTTCGAGACTGCAGTTTAAATTGACTATATTTTATTACTTGCAAAATATTTATTTATTCTTATATTTTAAGTATTTATTTTGGTACCCGTCGACCAATTTCGCCAAATTATATAAATCGCCAAACCACTCGCCAAATTATACAAATTGACATAATTTTTATTTTAAATAACGAAAGAACAAATAAATTAGTATATCATTAATAAAAATACATTTAAAACGTCGAAATAAAAATCACTTGATGGCGTAAATACGTGTAACTTGCTTAAAGTCAAGTGAATGTGACATTTACGATTAACCATTATTGGCATTTAATCTTATAGTTTGGCAATAGATTTTTGGTCGACGGGATAACCAAGTAGTACCATTATTTTTATTGATTTAAAAAAATGGTAGGTCAAAGTCTGTAATTTTCAAAAGTTATATTTTTTAAATGCTCATTTTTTTTTATCAACAAAATTATTATTTTTTTTTTCAAATGTATCATTTCATTTTTGTGTCAACTAATACGCTTGGTGACAATGGTGTTGGCATAACAGGGAAATACCAAAACAGTTACTGATTTTATTTCAAATGTAAAGAAAAAGGTTTAATGAGCAATAAATATTGTAAATATGACTATAACTCAGATTCTACTGAACAGAATTTTGTAGAACTTACACTGTTAAATAGTAAATTTGGTTTATAAATGGTTTAATGTAAAAACCATCATTCTAAGTTGCTACGGGAGTTCTAAAATTAGGTGAACTCGATTATGAAAGATTTCAAGTCAACTAATTAAATGCATAGTAAGTTAGATAATATTTCAGGTATTTTTTCAATATTTATTATATCATTCTGTGTTGTTTAGTTACGGAGCTATGCGGAAAAAGTTCTCAGTGGTACAGTAAAGAAAATTGGAAGATATACGCTACAGAGATAGGGTATACTAGAGAGTATATATCCTATAGTTATGGAAGTTGAGCTGAGTTCCTTAAAAAATTCAGAAGTGATGCAGTATATACCTACCCCTACCTCCCAGAGAGTTCTATAATCAAGTTAATGCGATTATGAAAGTTATATTTAACTATCTCAATATATATATATAATGCAAAGAGAAATTTCATTCCGGCCGCTTATATATTGAGTTCTGCTGAATAGATTTTGACGGGATTTACATTGTTAGTTAGAGAATTTTTCAGAAAAGATGTTAGTATAAAACATAACGTTCTACGTTGCTTAGTTAAATAACTATGGGGAAAGTTCTAAATAAGATGAACCCAATTTTGAAAGATTTGCTTTTTTTAAAGGTTCCACTGAATGAATTTTTATGGGATTTAAACTATTAATTAGATCATTTTTAGGGAAGGTTTCGGTATATTTTCCAGTTTAAAAGATTCTGCTAAGTGGATTTCGATGTAACTTTATCGGTTAGTTAATGCTCCAGTGAATGTTTTAGTATAAATCACATATCATTTGCTGTTGCTTGGTTGTTAGGTTGCTTGATTGTAGAATTATAGATGAAAGTTCTAGAATCAGGCGAACCCAATTATTATGAACGATCAGCCTTTTCAATAAGTCCAAATAACAGATTCTGATGAGACTTGCATTGGTAATTTTTCATGAACGCTTTTAGTATATTACATATTGTTCTATTGTTCTTTACCGAATCCTACACTAACAGATCAACTAAAGAAATTGGTCCTTAACAGTCTAAATTTTGTATGACTCAATAAAAGATGTAATAGCATAATGACATTCATATTGCTGTCAGCAGTTCGGTTGGATACACCAGGTTATCCATATTGCTTTAAAACGCATGATCTCACAGACACATTTTGTTTCATTCAAGATTTTTTTAGAAAAACCGACCAGCGTAGCGGGCGAAGGCGGCTAGTTACATATAAAATATCAAATCAACATCCATATAAAATACGTATCAAAAATATAGTAATAATACAAAAAACCCCTTTTTTTATAATTAACCATTGCGTATTATCCAGACAACACCACCCTCCTCCGTACTCTAACATCTACCCACCCAACCAACCTATAATAATTTTTTTATATTATTTTACAATTTTTAATTTTTTATAGATATTTTTTTATTTTATAATTTTTTTTTTTGTAATTTTGTTTACGCATGTGTTAATTTGTTTTAAAAGATCATGTAAGAAAAGTACTAATTGTATATTAATGAATATATGAATTTTTTTGGAAAACCATGATTTAATGCATCATAAATTAGTTTTTTAATATTATTATTAATTAGAGGAGAAGAACATAAACATTTTATTCTATATAAATGATTAAGTATTATATTTCGAAATACAGAATGATGTAGACAAGATTTAAAATTTGTAAATGTATTAACTTTGAATTTAAATTCTTTACGTTTGTCATATAAATCTATGATTGTTTTGTTGTCTTTTATTGTAATTTTAAGATCTAAGAAGTTAATTGTATTGTTAGATAAAAGGTTTTCCGTTAATTCCAAATTAGTGGGATAATCAACTGGAAATCGAGTAATTGCAGATTGATCAGTATCAATTAAAATTATGTCATCAATGTAACGATATAAATGAAGATTATTATTAGTAAAATTACGTTCATAATGATATAAGTATAAGTCTGAGAGTAAACTGGAAGTTAGTTAAAGATTTAAAATATGCAATATCTATATTAGATGGTAATTCCAGTTTTTTATAATACTTTTTAAATAATGCATTTATAATTTTATGTAAATCTAATAGGTCTATATTATTAAAAAGATCTTTGAAGTCATATGTCGTTATATTATAAACACAATGAAGATTTTTTAAAATATTGACAAGTTGATAGCTATTTTTTATACAATGTGTGTTATCATTGTTTGTAGTAAGTACATATAATTGATTAAGAATTTTTAAGAGAAGTTTATTGGCTTTATTATTATATGTATTGCAACCAATAGTTACAGTCCTAAATTTAATTGGAGTTTTGTGAAATTTGGGAATAAGAACTAAATATGGATAATTAAAGTTAGTAGATAAAATATTTAATAGTTTATAATAACTTCGAATTTTACGATTATTTACAATTACATTTTCATTAGTTTTTTGAAATGACTTATTAGAAGAAATACAATTTGTAAGAAGTTGGTGATAATATGATTTACATATAATAGCATAATTGTTAGGAGATTTGTCTACATATGTAATAACATAGTTTTTTTGTAATTTAGTAATTTGTTGGAAAAAATGCTTTGTATTAATAGAAACCAAATCAGCAATATTATTTTTTAAAGCCATAGTTAATTTTTCAATTACTAATATTTTTCATTGATTAAAATATTCAATAGGCTTATTATAAGAGATAGAAATTTTATAAATAAAAATATCAATATCATATGTAAACTGTTTGATAATAGATTTAACATTAAATTTAGATGGAAGCCTATATTTAGTACTATAACCCATTAGTTGTTTCAATTTAAAATCATTAACAATATCAAGATTTCCAGTGATTATATGTCCATGAACATTGTTTATGTATTTTTTTTAGAGTGGGGTCATTGCAGTTACACGGAAAATTACTTGCAGCAGATGTATTTTTTGAAAATGTATTGTAGTTAAAAATCTTTCTACCAATTGTATTCGGATATTTAAAGGTTTTTGATATATGAAGATTATTGATAGGAAAAAAACAATTTTTATCATTAATTATAGAATTGATATTAATTTTATTAAATATGTGATTTGAAAAAGTAATTATCATTTGAGTATTCATGTTCTGAATTTTATGTTTTTTTTGTAAATTAATATTTAAAAGATTAACCCTAGTCATAATTAGGTCAAAATAAATATCAGAGAAATGTTTAGAGAAAGATTTACTTAGAAATACATTTCAATGTTGTACAATCTGTTTCTTTTTAATAGCAAAGATGTTTTTTCGAATTAACAACCAGTTATAATTCTCTAAATAATTTCTTTGAAGATCATTAATTTGTTTAGTGTATGGTCGCTGGATGACGATCCAGGAACAACCCAATTATTGTTCCTGTACCGGGCACTACACTGCATAGATGCTAAGTGTATCTTGCCATATATATATATATATATATATATATATATATATATATATATATATATATATATATATACGGGAGACCGGGGCTAGTAGGCGCAGTTTTTGGTTATTGATTTTTTTTATGAAACTTTAATTGTATTTTTAAAGAACAGGCATTGGACTATAAATACCCGGAGTTTTGAGTTTGTAGCTTTTGTAGTTTATGTTTAGCGGAAGCCTTAAGTAAAAGGAAAATTGTGCGCCAACCTACCCCGTAACGGGGCAAGTTGCCTATACCTATGGGGTAAGTTGGTGTTGGCACACGCTTTATCAAAATTTAAATGAAACTCAAATAAGACACGCAGTTAAGAGAAATCAATTTCATTATTACCAGTAAGTTTAAACAAAGGCGTTATCGCCGTACAATATAAATTCTAAATTATACAGACATAAAAATAATGAATAAAACATTAACATTGAGTAACTTCTATCCTACTCGATATCATCATCAGGGATACAGTTGTCACAAATAAAAAATCGAGTGTTTCCGTTTGGGCAAGCCTCGTGTGCCCAAAATCTTGCATTGCAACCACTTTTATCGGTGTCTGCTGTTTTTCAAGCTACCAGCACACACCAGTCACCGAGCCAACTTGCCCCGTGTTCAATGCGCCTACTAGCCCCAAAATAAAAATCTTCACAAAAGAGACACGTAACCATCTAAGCATAAATAAACCAAGTAAATCACATATGGGGTAGATATAGTTAATCGTACAGTAAGAAAAACTGCACAAGTTAAATCGCAATTATTAAGATAAGTAATAGAAATTAGAAAAAGAATGAAGCAACAAAAAATTACTTATGAGTGCAAAAAACAGAAAACCCATAATAAATGTCCACTGCACGTAGGTAACGCTGCAAAACTACAATGAGGATTGTAAAAAGCAAGAAGAAAGGTACTCTGTGACTGGTTTCGCAATCTATCCACAAACAGGCGATTTATGAGGACTGCGCCTACTTTCCCCTGTAGCCCTAGTTCCGGTCTCCTGTATATATATATAACCATAATATATAACAAATCGTCATCGATTTCCAATAATTGAAATTAAATTTATACTATAGCAAATATTCATAACTCAGACATTTATCAGAATAGAGAAGGAACATGTAACTAGTAATACAGAATTTTATTAAATGCAACTAATTCACTAGCATGTTGCTGGCAATAAATCGATATGAAACATATGAGAAAAGGAAAAAAAAAACAATTTTTGATAAAGTCTGATTAAAGACAATAGATAATAAATCCAGCTAAATAATGTTGAACCAGAAAAAGGCGTAACATAAGCATACAAGAGATAAAATGGATGAATGAAGCCGGAAGCTTATAAGATATTTCACTTGATCACGGGCACATAAAATACATTTATAAGCAAAAAACATAGTCGATTTCCGTAACGGAATTCAGCAATAAGCAAATATTGAATTCCATTATGCACCCGATCGACTAAGCACCAGAGAATATTAAACAACCATTTAAAATATTAAACAATGTGAAATCCACAACCATAAAAACAATTAAAAAATGAAACAAATTAAATCTTATACAAACCCAGCACGAGTACAGCCAAGACAGTAACATTGTCACAAACAGATTACGTACTTTAGCTTAAAATCCCGCTTAAATACTGACACAGTTAAAAGCTAATGCCACGGTTGCCGCAACAGATAGTTCACATAATAATTATTATTACAATCGATAATAAAGATCCTGGAATAAATTACAGGAATTTGTTTAAAATTAAACAATAAATAATTAATAGATAATAACAAATATAATTTTAAATTAAGAGTCCAAGGCAACCTAATAATATTAGAACAAAATAAATAATTATTTAAAGCGCCATCTAACTGAAATTATAAGATGTTATATTTGAGAAAGACAATAAATTATCAAGAAACTGACTAATATATTGTTTAGTGCTGCCATCTAGGATAGAAAAAAAACAAAAAAAAAAACAAAACAAATATAACATTAGATTAAATATATTTAAAACCTAATATGTCATTTAGACTACGGATAAATATCACTCCAAAATATGCAACTTAATATTGATAATCATCAAATAACACTTTAATACAATTTGTACCGCAACAGATAGTCCATATAATAATAATTACTACATTCTATAACATCGATCCTGTTATAAATTACAAGAAGTGTTTAATATTAAACAATTAATAATTAATAGATAATAATCATTATAAGTTAAATTTAAGAGTCCAAGCAGCCTAATAATGATTGAACAAAATAAATAATTATTTAATGCTACCCTCTTGCTAGAAATATAAGAAATTATATTTAAGAAAGACAATATATAATTAAGTAATTGAGTACATGACTAAAATAGTGTATAGTGCTGCCATCTAGTACAAAAAACGAATATAACTGTAGATATAATGTATTTTAAACCAAATGTGGTTAAGATTGCAGATAAATATTATTCTAAAATATGCAACATAATATTGACAATTATCAATAAATATCTTAATGTAATGTGCGAAAACTGGTTAAAATTAAAATTATTTTTTAATTTTTACACTTAAATTTAAGTAAAACAATAATTTCGAATAAGTAACATTATTAATAATATAAAAAAAATGTTTATAATAATCAATAAATAAATATTAATGTATCAATACAAAAATGGGGGGGGGGGGGGGGGGAATGGTGATATACCAATAAAATGCAACGTTTCTGCAGACTTTTAATACATGTATCATAAACTGTGAAAATGTATTACCATTACAAGGCATAATATAGATAAAATAAAATAAATCAAAAGAATAGATTCAAATTAAATTAATTTAAAGATTGTTATACAGAGTGTAAAATTAAACAATTAATAATTAAGAGATAATGACATATAAAAGAGAAAAAGAGTCCAAGCAAACTTATTATATTAGAATATAATAAATTATTTAATTCTGCCGTCAAGCTGAATTACAAGAATTGAATTAAATAATCAATATATTATAAATTACAAGGCTAGAATTAGATGAAATAGTGTTGAGTGCATCCTACATTTACATTATACCATAAATAAAAGTAGAAAATGCAATTATTTATTTATTTACCCTATTTTATTTTTATATTGTAAATATTTAACCTAAAATGTCACTGAGATTGCATAAAAATATCATACTAAAACATTGCATTAGAAGATTGATAATAATCAATTAACATTATAATATTATGTATTTAAAATTAAGTGAATTAATAATACCAAATAAGTGAATTTATAAATAACATAAAAGTTTGTTTATATTAATCACTTAATAAAATTAATGTATCATTACTAATATTGGGGGGGGGGGGGGCATGGTAATATACCAACATAATATAACATTTCTACAAACTCGTAAATACAAATATCATAACCAGTGTAATCGTGTATCATCACAAAGTTAATTGTAATAAATCTATAATAGTAAATTAAATTGAT
Organism: Maratus speciosus; assembly: GCA_963932465.1. Classification (NCBI taxonomy): domain Eukaryota; kingdom Metazoa; phylum Arthropoda; class Arachnida; order Araneae; family Salticidae; genus Maratus; species Maratus speciosus. Next base: position 360,026,794 of record OZ010800.1, on the reverse strand, counting down.
GCATATTAACTATATTTAATTTAAAGAATGTTATACAGTACACAGGAACACGACCTTACTAGAACCAAAACTGATAGTAGAATCATGAAAAATCAACGTAACATTCCTACAATTTTTTTAATATTATAAATATAAAAACAACATTTGCGTATAAATTATCCAGACAACTCCGCCCTCCTCCTTAATTTAACATCTTCCCACCCAGCCATCCTATTTAAAATATTTTATATATATATTTTGTATTTTTAATTTTTTTTGTTTATTTTTAGTTTTTTGTAATTTTTTTATATATTTTTTATATTCGCAAAATGTGAATAGTAACAAACAATAAATTACCCAATACATTGTTTAGATCTTAAATTAATTGTAGATTAAGGAATATATGAATTTCTTAGGAAAACCATGATTTAAAGCATCAAAAATTAATTGTTTAATGTTTTTATTTATAAGATGAGATGAACATAAACTTTTGATTCTATACAAATGATTAAGTAGTATATTACGGTAAACTGAAATGTGTAGACAGGATTTAAAATTAGTAAATGTATTAACTTTGAATTGAAAATCTTTACGTTTGTCATAAAGATCAGTAATTGTTTTGTTTTGTGATACATTGATTTTTAAATCTAAAAAGTTAATGGTATTATTTGTTAAAAGGTTTTCTGTCAATTCTAAATTAGTTGGATAATCAACTGGAAATTGAGCAAAATTTGATTGTTTAGTATCAATTAAAATAATGTCATCAATATAGCGATACATTAGTATATCATCATTACAAAAATTACGTTCATATTGATATAAATATAAATCAGACATCAAACTGGATGTAGATCCGCCTTGTGGGATTCCTTCAATTTGTAGATAAATAATACTATCTTGTAAGATATAGTTATTGTATATTATAAAATTAGTTAAAATTCGAAAATATTTTAAATCCATAAACGAAGGTAGATTTAATTTATTTTTATATGTTTTAAAAAGTGTGTTAATTATAGTATGCAGATCATTAAGATTTATATTATTAAATAGATCTTTGAAATCATACGTACGTATATCTTTTACACTTTTAATATCTTTAAGTACATTAACCAATTGATAACTGTTTTTTATACAATGTTTATTATCTGTTTCCGTTGTTAGATCATAAATTTGATTCAGAATTTTTAATAAAATATTGTTAGCATAATTATTATATGTACAGTACAACCTCGATATCTCGAATCTGTTGGGAATATAAAAAAGTTCGAGATATAGAGGTTTCGAGTTATCAAGGTTTTGACAAAATTTAAATATCTAATCTCATAAACTGCTATTTGCTGTAAAAAAATAAAATTAAGCAAAAACTACACATAATCTACTAATAATTATCAAATTACACGTCTCAAACTCTTAATAATTTCAAAATTATGCTACACACAAACTTGTTTCGATTAAATAATATCCAATTTGTGATAAAGAAATGCATTCAGTTTTTTTGAAAAGAAAAAGTTCTTAATTGAAATCTGCCGTCTCGCAGAATCTTTTTGCAATTGCACGGTCTTCTCACATATAGCAATGGTACCAAATGCTTCAACTCTGATACTTTCATTTGATTCAAGAAATTTCCGCAGCTAGGTCAAATGCCGTCTCAGCTTCTTTCACTGTAATTTTTTTCATGATCTTGTAGGTCTTTAAATTCTTCATCAGAAATTTCTGCATTAATGCTCGAAATAATCTTCTTATCCGTCGTAGTGGCGCACGTTTCAAGCTCATTGTCTACAATCAAGAAATCTTCGAATGAAATCTCAGTGTGACACGCCTTTTGTATCATCCCCGCTGTTCTGGATTCAGTTCTTCAGTTGCTTGCTTAATGGAATCAACTTCCTCAGTTTCACTGGAAGTTACATATTCTAAAAATTCTGCTATTATGAAACAATTTCTAGATTGTTGTTTTTGTAACATTTTTCCATGCATAGTCAACCATTCGCATTGACTGTAAGATGGTGATAGGTGTGCTAAAAGGTTTACCTTCACCGATATTATTCAGAAGTTTCTCACAATTTGGGCTCGATAATGAACTTTGAAGCTACGGATTATACCTTCTGGTTTAATGGTTGTCCTGGTCGAAACTTCGAAGTCGTATTTGGCAGCAAAAATTTAACATTGATATTTTTTAGCGTTGGAAGATTAGAGTGGGCTTTACAATTGTCTATGGAGAGGAGAATGCGTATTTTACTTTTAGCCATTGTTTTATCGATTCCTATCAGCCAATCAGCAAAAATTGCGTTTGTCATCCAAGCCTTTATATTTGACCTGTACAGCATTAGAAATGACTTAATTTTAGCAAAGCACTTTGGGTCTTAGATCGTCCTATCATAAGGGAAGGAACCTTTTCTTTACCACTTTGATTTGCTGCCAAAAGCACAGCTACATGAAGTTTGCTCTGTTGCTTGCTTAATGGAATCAACTTCCTCAGTTTCACTGGAAGTTACATATTCTAAAAATTCTGCTATTATGAAACAATTTCTTATTGTTGCTTTTGTAACATTTTACCATGCATAGTCAGCCATTCGCATTGACTGTAAGATGGTGATAGGTATGCTAGAAGGTTTACCTTCACGATATTATTCTGAAGTTTCTCACAATTTGGGCTCGATACCTTTAAATGCACCTTTTACACGTTTAAATGCAGGCATTTTGTTGGGAAAACATTGGTACAATAATACAGTTTCATCTGCGTTAAAAACACATCATCTGCTTTATAGTCTTTTAAAAGAGAAGGAAGTACTGAAAGCCACTCTTTACAGGTAGCTGAAAAACCCGATGCACTTTCACCGCAAAGTTTTCAAAAAACGATGTTGTCCCTTTTTTCGGTTTCAAAAGCCTTCCATTCTTACCCTTTAAGTTCTTTGTATCAACAAAGGGATAAAAGAATGTGAAACCAGCATCCAGATCACACTGGTTCTACAGCTGACAAAGCCAAAAGTAAAAAGTCAAACTAATTTCTGTGGAAAAAATTTCGACATATCAAGGGTTTTGGAAAATATATTTCGAGATAACTATGGAAAATACATAAGAATTTTGATGGAAATGCAAGGTAAATTTCTTTTTTCGAGATATCAAGGGTTTCGAGATAAGGAGGTTCGAGATATCGAGGTCCGACTGTATTACATCCAATTGTAACTGTTCTGAATTTAAGTGGTGTCTTATGAAATTTAGGAATGAGTACTAAATATGGATAATTAAAGTTAGTAGGAATAAAATTTAGTAATTTATAATGAGCATTAATTTTACGGTTGTTAACAATAATATCATCATTAGTTCTTTGGAAAAACTTATTTGATGAAATACTAGATGTAAGAATATGATGATAATAGGATTTACATATAATTGCATAATTATTTGGGGATTTGACAATATATGTAATTACATAGTCCCTTTGAATATTTTTAACTTGTTGGAAAATGTGTTTAGTATTGACTTTAACTAGATTAGATACATTTGTCCAAAGAGCATCAGTTAACTTTTCAATTACCAAAATCTTCCATTGGTCAAAATAAGCAACAGGTTTATTGTAATAAATAGAAAATTTATATATGAACAAATCAATATCAAATGTAAATTGCTTTATAATTGTAGTTATGAAGGGAGTTTTGAAGGAAGTTTTGAAGGGAGTCTATATTTAGTCCCATATCCCATTAATTTTCTTAATGTAAAATCTTTAACAATATTAAGATTATATATATATGTAACCATTATATAATATTACAATTCATCATCTTTTCTTTTTCTTTTCTTTTAATAAAAATTAATAAATTGAGTATCAATTACACTGACATTATACATAATAAAACTTGATAAACTCTATTATCAATTTAACTAACCATTAATGACTTTTCTAATAAATTTATATCCTAATCATGAATATATCAAGTATTAAAAATTAAAGCATTCAAAATTGGCGAAAGTAAAAATAACAGGATGTCGAATTCATAAAAAGAACAAGTAAATAATGAAATATATGAAGGAAATAATAAATATTTGAAATATTTTCTAAACCTATTTGTAACTAAGTCAATTTAACCAATGTAAAAAGACCTGAAATAATGAATTATTGTCAGCATCAACAAATCCGTTGCACGAAATGTATGATCTCAAAATTGAAAATTTATTAATTCAAAAAGAAAAACTACAAAATGTACTTGAAATGATAGAACAATTATGAATAAAATTACAACTAATGATTCGTAACTCGTTTTCAAGGGCAATATTACGAAATCATTAGTAATAAGCGGTTAATTTCTGAGGAAGAAATAATAAGCTAAAGCTTAAATGTTTATTTCTTCCATTGCTCAATTAACCACACCATGAAAAAATGAAAGAAATATATAATTAATCAAAGACCCGGACAGAACAATGTCATGCACAATAGAAATAAAAATGAAACATGTGAGTTAAAAACTTACTCAGCAATAGAATCATAAAATATTTTGAAATACCATATTGAGTCGTAATCATGCTTACCCTCAATCACAGCAAAAACACCGCCAATTTAATGGGTTACAGTTAAAAGCGAATTCTGACATTTCAAAATCATCACACCAAGTAAATAATATTATTAATAATATAAATATAATAATTATAAATTCTCATCGTAAGACGGGGGGTCCATCTTCCGGTCCCAGGCCCTTTTCAGGCCCATTTGTCGGCACAAGGAACCACCCGTGAAACAAGCCCCGCGGCGCGTCCCGAAGGTCGCCGCCAGACAAGCTCCAACAGAGCAGAACCCCGCGCCAACTCCGGTCAAACCGACACCGCTGCCCAGCGCACACGGTGACGGCTATTCCCAAGAAGAGACGAACGGCCGCTACGACAGTCCTCACCACCCAGCTAGAAAAACCAAGTGGTCCCTAAACTTGGTTACTCGAGCCGGTAGACCCCGCACACCATCGCAGGAACCAGACGCCTATAAAGACGCTGGGCCCACGGGCGGAACCGAGGCTTCCCGACCCGAATTTAATTTACGGACAGGCCCCCAAGATCAGATACCATTTTCCGGCAGAGACATTTTTGTGGGCCAGCCGATCGGAAAGTTAGTGAGGAGCCCCTAGCTTGAAAACCAGGGAGGACGGGGAAAATCCCTCCGGCCGTAAAGCGACCCAGCTCCTGGCTCTTCGCCCAGTCCACCCGGCTCGACCGACGGAACCCCTCGCGGATCACGCCGGGAGCCAGTTGGCCCAGACTAGGTGCCGTTAGCGACCCCAGGCGGGCACGGAAAGCTCCACCTAGACGGAATAGACTCCGCCTCGCTAGGGGGTTGGATGGAACGGAGTCCCGCCAGCCCCCACCGACTCGACTCCATCCTAGGACAGAGAAGCCAGCGGAGGCCGACAGAAGCCCGCCCACCACTACCTTACCTCACGGCCGTCGAGGGTACCCAGGCCCGAAGACCCCTGACCCCGTGCAGTGACCGACCGCTACCTTTGTTAGTGCGTTCGAAAGTTAGGTGGAGACACCTCTAGGTCCTCATCACCAGGCGAGGCAAACTCCGGTACCGCATAGACACGGAGGACCTGGATCGGACCAAGAGTTCACCTGAGGCACGATGAGCCGCCGCGTTACCGGCGAGCCTCCGGCCCGATTCCCTGCGGGAATAGCGTTCGATGGTGGACCTGCCGGCCGACCCCCTCCCAAGGGTCACGGCACGACATGGAGCAACCAGAGCCACACTGGCCTCCCCACGCGACCGCTCCTTGGTCAACGGGGGCACCGCCAAACCCTACCACCCTAAGGGTCGACTCACAACTGCTCCAGCTGAGGTCCTCGGAGGGATGAGCCACCCAAGTCAAAAAGTAACCTGGGCGCTGTCCGTAACCCTCGCCCTTCGGTTGCTCCGGGAGTCCCTGCATGGCGTTCCCGCGAGCCCCGTCGTCACTAGCGAGCACCGAGGACTTTCCACTACAAAGCCCTCACTCATACTTCAGGCTCCCTCTTAGTCAATAGGTGGATGGGGTCCTATCGCCTTAGCTATCCTTTGCCCAGAGTCACCACCCGGCCACCGCCGGCTCTGGGATCAGACTATGGAGTGTCGCTACCCGGCTTGGCCAGAGAACCCGGCTGCCGGGGGTGGAAGCACGGCCAAAATTCTCATCGTAATTAATCTAAACATTATAAATTATTTTATATACTAATTAAAGGATCCCAGAGTAAATCTATTACAAAATAGGACTGAAGAAATACAGTAATTAATTTGAGTGGTAGGAATGACAATTATTATATAAGTAGGCAATACAAAAATGTGATGCGTTTCATTCAGGCGTTGCCATTAAACAATTAACAAATATCCGAGATTTCTGTGCCACGTACGATAGCGTGATATATATATATGTATAAATAGCTGTTAATATCATTTGGGAACATTTTTTTTTTTTTTTTTTTTTTTTTTTTTTTTTTTTTTTTTTTTTTACCCGAATTGCTCCGAAGTTTTTTGAAGCTAAGGCTCTTATAACAAAGAAGTACCAAATTTTCTTCTCTCTGTTGTACACATTGTTTCTACCCTGTGGATCCTCTGTAACAAGAATTGTCAACTTATGTATGGATTAATGATGATATATCTGAAGTTCATACAGCCTATGTAATGTTTGTAACGAGAATTGAGAGTTGCATTGGTTATTAATAAACGTATATTAAAGATATCAGAGGCAGCAGCCTCGGAGTTAAACGTATTAAAATAACTGTTCTAAATTCCCAAATGGAATAGATTATATTATTGTATTATCTTCATGATTATATATCAATTTCATGGCAACAGGGCTATATGTACGCGAGTTAGAGTATGGACAGACAAACCAAATTCATAAACACTTTTCAACTATGTTGGAAAGTGTTAAAAAGGAAAAAATCAAGATTTATATCAAAGAAATCACACGAATGCTGTGAATCACAGTGAAATAATTGCATTGTTACATGCCGTAATTTGTACATTATGAGTAAACACTCAGTAATTCTTCCTCTTTCCGCTTAATGTAACTTATTTTACTTATTTCTTCTGGGCAAGAAAGGGGACGAAAAATAACTCGGACAAGCGTTTTAGCTTATAGATTTTTTAATAATCTTAGAAATCAAAATCAGTTTGCTGATGGACAAAGTATACTTCTGTGGCCAGGGGTCGGAAGTAGCGCGCTACAAGTAGCAAACTTACAATAATCACTACTTTTTACAGTAGTTTGTAGTCTAGCGTGCTTTATTTTTGACAATGTAGTGTTGCGGGTAGCGCCATACAAAAAATCGGTAATTTGTACCGAGAACCGACGCTACATCAGAAGGGGAAAATGTGCCATTCTACAAATCATGTGACTGCAACTTGCTTCTTTTTTGTAAAATTTGTTCTGATCAACAATTTGCGAATCACAGCATACAAGTATAGCAACGCATCGCACGAAGTCATGGATATTTCCCATTGACACTTGCTGCTAAAATCAAGTACTAAATGAATGATTCTTGCTGGTAACACTTGCCTGTTATTATGTCTTCATGTTTTAACGACGGATTTCTTATTATTTGTGATTACTATATTTACAGATTTATTTATTCTTTGTATCTAGAGTTGTTTTTCTGTAATTTTCTAGATTTTAAGATTTGACAACTTAATATAATTAATTCTCTACTGAACACAATACAATTGACACGTTAAGAGAGTATAGGAGAGTTTAACCAAATCCATTGGTAAATGCAGCTCAACAGTAACTTTATGTCCCAATGCAATACTGTACAAATAGGCGGCTTGCATATGGAGTCACATGTCTGGCATCGCTTCATATGGCGGCCAAATATAAGGCGAATGTGGTGCTCTCCATTTGACTTATTAGACTTATTTGCACTATCTATATTATAAAGGACAAACATATCTGTGCGTAACGCATACGTCATTCTGCGAATGGCAACACTTTGAAATTTGAAATGAAATTTCGGTTTTGCAATTTTCTTTACTGCAAACTTTTAAACCTCTAAACATCGCACATTTAAAATTTTTACACCGTTGTATAAGGAAAAAAATGCTCTTTTAAATGCAATTTGTTTGAAAGCTGTATCTCAATTTAATTTTGAGATATTAATTTTTTTGTAGTTTTTAATACATTTTTTGTAATTGTGGCAACGGAAGTCCGCCATTTCTGTTGAAAGTCACGGAGGGTTTAGAGGGAAAATAATCCCCGAGTAAAGAAAATAATATATTACTGTAGCTTTTGTTGCCGTTTTCTCATAAAAACTGAAAAAAAATTGAAATTACAATGCGTGCTATGTCAGCGATTTTTTTAAGTTTCCAATTCAAAGCCATTTTCAATTTTTACACCGTCAAATAGAGAAAAAAAATCTACTTTCAAATGCAATATGTTTGAAAGTTGTATCTTAATTGACTGAGTTATTACGGTTTTTAAAATAATTAGCTGCCCGGGGCGACCAGTTTGGTCTCCCTTAAATGGAATGCTAGGCATTATATCGTGTTACTTTTATTCATAATTTAATTTACTTGCGCAATCCTTCGCCAAATCGGAAGATTCTGATAGAGAAATCAAGAACTCGGTATTTTTATGTTAGTCGGGCACAGGTGATAAATCGCCAAACATAGTACCCGTCGTATTTTTTCATATTTCTAAAGAAATATGAAATATTAAGTTAAAATATAACCCTTTCACTCATTTTAAAATGGATAACTTTAATTTAAAACTGAAACATTTCAAATTCACGAATTTCACTTAAAAAAAAAATCTTTAAAAAAGGAAAAAGAAAAGGAAAGAATAAATACCATAAACCATTTAATTTCAACATCAAAGCATTGTTTTAATTTACACCTCGAAAAATAAAAAATGCTGCTGGCGAGTTAAAAAATGCTATTGGCGATAATTGCGCCCAGCTAATATGAAAGTACGAACATTTTGCGATCATAGCAACTTTTATGTAGTATTATTCGAAAAAAATATTTTGATGAAATAGGTTGCCAGAAAATACGTTGCCAAATTTCTTTTCTCGCCATAGACCTTTTCTCTATTTCGCCAAGTACCTATACTGGAAAAGTACCTTCATTTATTTATTTATTTGTTGTATTTTAAATTAGATGAATAAAAGACGGTACAGGTGTCATATACGCACTACGTTGGCGCGACTTTTTTCTGACGCCAATGTCATATACGCACAGGGGTACTTAACTGGCGCCAAAGTGTCGTTATTTTGCTTGATATGGTAGCCCGAATGTTGTTGTTTATTTATTAATAAATTGTTTATTTACTTTTATTTTTTTAATCATATAAATTGTTTTGTTCTATAGTTATTAATTAAACTTTTTTTTTATTTATTGTTATTCCCTTTTTAAAAATATTACACACTAACCAATGAGATGCCTTACATTCAGGTGTTGCCATTAAACAATTAACAAATAATCGCGATTTCTGTGCCACCTACGATAGCATAAAATATATAGATTTTCAAGCATGAATTATTTTTAAATTTATCTATCACGTGTAGCTCAATTACGAAAGATTAATCTCCCTTAAAAAAATGTAAAAAGTTCAGCATTTGTTTCCGTCTAATGTTGCATAACAAAATTAAAACTTCCACTATAGAAAAATTAATAAAATAATGTAAATAAGAAAACAATTTAACAGACATGTGGTTGAACCACGTGCTTAAAGCACTGAAATGATCGGAAAAACTGCCGTAAGTCGTAAAATCTTAAGCTAATAACTCCTGGCATGCGCTGACATGTGAAAGTATCGCTTTTAATAAAATTTAAAACTTTATTTGATTGCATAATTGATATTTTTCAGATAAAAATTCTTTTTGATGTTAGTGGGCAATCTAAAATATATATTACATGTAAAAAAAAAAAAAAAAAAAAAAAAAAAAGAATGGTTTACACCTATACTCTGTAACCCGAGGAGCTCGGGTTCGATCCCCTAGTAATAATAAAATTAAGAAAGGTCTAAATTAAACAGAAGGATAACACGTGCTTTTAACGGCAAACGGGGAGTTCTGACGTTCCGTGTGTTCTCCAGATGCAATAGTTATCAGTCGTTTTTGATAGCAACGTGACGTCAATGCAAGCCGTCTATAGTAAATAAGAAAGAAAAATCATGCTCAAGCATAGATTATGAAACCCTTTCCAACACATTTAGAATAGTGAAACGAAATTTCACTGTTTAATAAGTTGACAGAGGATGTCTAATTGAACCATTTGGAAACGCATAACACATTTGAAATCCCAATTTCAGCAACTCCAGTCTACAGTTTGAAAATTATCCGAATTCTTTGAGCAGCCCTGTATGCGATATATAGATTTACATCTATTAACTACATGCATGCAAAAATTTAGTTCAGTTAGGGAATGCTGAAAATTCCCCTTCAACATTTTCCGCTAATAAGGAGAATGGTACGTGAATTATTTTGTGCAGCCCTGTATACGAGGTATAGAATTTATACATAACGACTAATATTAAAAACAATTTAAAAGCGCATACCGAAATTGAAAAGGCACTTCCAGCAATTATTTTTCAAAGATAGTACTGTAATCTATTTCTATTGTGTGTCCCTGTAAATAAACGACAAATGCTATGAAGCAGTTCCCAACCTTTTTAGTTGTGCGGTTCACCAATTTTGTTAAAATAACTTTGAGGACCACTAACTACTTAATATACAAGTTAAAAATATAATGACAAATAGACACCTATATAATATATCTACATGACGAATATATATATATATATATATTATGTCAGTAACTAGTAAAAGATACTCCTAATGAAGAAAAAATGTTTTTTATAAAGAAAATAACTTTATTTATTGTATTCACTTAGCTATCACAATTATATAAAAACTAAAAAAAAAAACAAAAAAAAAAACAGTGATAAAACCCCCCATTTTAATGGGATTTTTGACACTATTTGTCCTCGACGACAGTGTCAATATCTGGATTAAAACTGGATAGTTTTAGTCTCAAATCACTCTCAACGTTCAATTTATTCCCATATTTATTTTTCAAAAAAACTAAAGTTGAAAAGGCTCATTCACATAGATAGGTTGTAGAAAAGACCATCAAGTGTCTCAGTGCAATTTTGGCAATAACTTGATAGTCTTGCCGAACTTTTATCCAAAAGTGTTGTCTTAAAAGTCGATTTTAAAGTCTGGTCACATGATAGTTCAATTAACGAGTCTTCTTCATTTGAAGATAATTTTAAATTTTTTAAGTAATTTTTTTCAAAGGGATTTCTGATCCATTGGAATTCAACTTCAATTTTACTGAAGAAGTTCCTAAGAAATATGAAAAGGCTTAATTACTGCTTCAGTTAGTGTAAGTAGATTTATCATTCATATGAATGATTAATAAAAGTATAAGACAAGTAACTAAAATTTATTCATAATTTTAAAAAGGTACTATTTGAAAAAATTATTAATTTAAAAAAGTTACTGTTTTAGGAAGATAAAGGTTTTTAATTACAATTTTAAACTTAACAAAAACTTAAACTTAACAAAAATAACTTAAACTTAAACTTAACAAAAACTTAAACTTAAACTTAACAAAATCTTTTGGATAACAAGTTAAACTTAACAAAGTCATTGAATCAATGGCACACAAATATTGGGTTGAGGGCGGCCTCTGTAAGACAAGATGCAACAATTACGGGGAAAATAACATAAGCTGTCCAGACTGAAACTAATTAATTGCTAATAATTTACTAAACTATTATTTAATCACAATTATTTTCTAATTTATAATTTACTTGACTTTGATTTTCTTTTCTTCCTTCTTTCCTGTTTTTAACGGCTCATCCGGTGGCGTTTCTCTCTTCTGAGATGGGGTTTCTTCTTGCTCGGGTACATTCTACTTTCATGGATTTTTGACACTGTTGGTTGTTTTGCCACTGGCGTTGGTTCATTTTCGTTGACTCTGTCCTGGATTTGTTTACTTGATATTTGTATCTTTTGGAATTTTGTCATAATTGGCAGTTGACTTGTTGCGAGTTTGCAATGTTGTCGTATTGTGATCGTTTTGTTTTGCCGTCCTTGTTAGGTAGATTTCGTATGAAATACTACCTATATTACATTCTCCCCTATGTTGGAATTTCTGAAAACTTTTTGCAGATCTACACCGATCATGACCCCTAGAACCAAAAACCACCCTCAGTAAAAAACTTTATCTATCTATCTACCTATCTCTCTCTCTCTCTCTCTCTCTCTCTCTATATATATATATATATATATATATAACCATTAAATAAACATTACCGACCACCAACAAAATTGTGATATTATGAATGAAATGACAATAATACAGTTCCCCCAACACACTTAACATGGATACCAAAAACATAGTATATACCAGCTGTTATGTATAAAATATAGTCCCTTGTACTATATTACGAGTATTAATATGGAAGAAAAAAAGAAAAATATGGATACCGATAAAAATAATTGAAAAGCTTATATACTGAATTATCGTTATCAAGAGTACAGAATTAAATTATATAAGCAAAATAGTCGTTTTCTGTGAGAAAAAAAGCTAAAAGCTGAATTCCCCCCCCCCCTGTACTTAAACGACTACATGACCAAAAGAAATAGATTTAAGATGAAAACAGAATAATTTTAAATGCCATGAAAAGGAAAAATCAATACAACCTTTTAAATATTTAATTTATAGCAATGAAATATAGTAATATTACACAGCATACCCAATATAATCCCTTTTTTATTTAATCCAAATACACGCCTGCACATGGTATCCATTACCGCTATAATTTTAAGGTTATTTATGCTGTTAAGTTAACACAGATATTAATACCAAATGGTTACAGTTAATTCACTTGGAAATATCGTGATAAATGCAAATAATTAATATAAATAGAAAATAATTATAATATTATTATTTAAAATACCTATTGATACTTTTAAATTTTCTTAACTAAAGTAAAAAATCTCAAAACTGTTAATTTACAATATCGTGAATAACCGGCATTAGTGCCACCTAGTGTTGAATATTGAAATAATACACTAATAGAAGCCATAGACAAGATGCAAATTAAATTTTGGTGCTGCCATCTATTATGATAAAATAAAACTATTATGATCTAATTACATAAGAGTAACCGTATTGAAACTAATGCTTTCAAATATTATCATCTGCTTTACCCAACATATAATAAATAAATAATACCATATTATATATCATTATTCACAAAAATATTAAATAAATATAAATGTTAATAGATTAACCACAAGTATTATTCTTAAAATACAATGCATCATAAATACAAAAATATAATGCATACAATATATTCTGCTTCCACACCCAATTAATCTATACGGAGAATTTAAATAATTTTATAACATTGATAATATTATATACAATATGCTAAAACATATAAAATAAATTATATATAATAGATATATATAAATATGACACTTAAAAAAATACAATTACAATTAAACAAAAAAAAAAATAATTAATTAATAAAATGAACAGGAAAAGAAAAATGGATGTTTGTAGAAATTAGTCAGAATCTTCAATTCCCAAATGGCTAAATTTCACAAATAAAGTGTGTGGTTTATTTTCATATTAGCCATAAAAAAGCTAAAGAATATGAATTTGGGACTACCAGACACAGAAAACCGAGAATAAATCATTGAACACTAAGTTCAAAATGAAACAAGATTAAAAAGGATAGAGGAATAATAAAAACTAATAACCAAATTTTAATACATGCTGTCATAGCAATAGTTATATCAAATAAACTTATTATGCATATTATTCTCTATAAAGATGGTATACTATTAGAAATTAATATGATATTGTCCTGAGTAGACTAAAAATGAAATACAAGTTAATCGTTAACTTTATTAAATATTAATGAAGCTGAATAAATTTAATATGAATTGAAATATAAATATAAATATAACTTCACCATTATACATATAAAAGCATCGAATCAACATCCGTAATAAAATGTGTATTAGCAATGTAGTTATATAGGGTGTCCCAGAAGTAATGGGACAAACTTTAAGGGGAGGTAGGGGACATCACAAGGATTCAGATTTGCATAGCAACCCAGGGTCGGAAACGCTTCCCTGTCGAGGTAGTGACGACACAAAGCACAAGAAAGAAAGGATACGAAAAGGGAGAGAAAACATGTTTATTATTCTTAGTACTGCAAAAATGCCGGGACAATGCTGGAAAGTGTTGAGGAACTTGTTGCACGCATCGTGGCAGCTGCTGGGGAAGTCCAGGGCACTCGCAGTATTTTCGAGAACATTAGATCTTCCATACGCCGGGGATGCACCTCCATGCATCACGGCCCGGGGTCGTAATTTCGAACACCTACTTTGATGACGATCGTTGTCCCTTTAATGTTCTTTCTTGTGTTTGTGTCGTCACTGCTGCGCTAGGAAAGCGTTTGCGACCCTGGGTTGCTATGCAAATCTGAATCCTTGTGATGTCCCCTACCCCCCCCCCCCCATAAAGTTTGTCCCATTACTTCTGGGACACCCTGTAAATCAAATGCCCCATTAAAAAATAAATTAACCATTGCGGATTATCCAGACAACGCCACCCTCCTCCGTACTCTAACATCTACCCACCCAACCGTACTATAATACTTTTTTTATTATTATTTTACAATTTTTAATTTCTATAATTATTTTCTTATTTTATATATATTTTGTAATTTTGTTTACGCATGTGTTAATTTGTTTTTTAAGATCATTTAAGTACTAATTGTATATTAAAGAATACATGGAATTTTTTTGGAAAACCATGATTTAATGCATCATAAATTAGTTTTTTAATATTATTGTTAATTAGATGAGAAGAACATAAACATTTTATTCTATATAAATGATTAAGTATTATATTTCGATATACAGAATTATGAAGACAAGATTTAAAATTTTTAAATGTATTAACCCTCTAGCGCATACTGTTGCCAATTGGCAACATATTAAATTTTCCCTCTTTATTGTTTATTTAACGTTGTCTCTTGACAACTTTATGTTTTACGTATTCATGTTGGTCCTATATTTAGGTTTAGTTCATAAAAAGTATCATAGTTGGCATTAGTTTTTTTTTTAACCACAAATAAAAAGCAACTTTTGATACCTTCCATTTTCTTAGCCATAGTTGGTTTTCTAACTCATATAAAAAATATTTAACATGCAAAATTTTATTTGAGAAAAATATTTCTGAAAAGAATATACTTTTAAAAGTTATTTTAAGTAATTTTCAGTAATGTTTATTGGAACAAAAACTACATGCACATGGATATACATTTGTTTCCATTTGGCAACACCATGAATTGAGTTTCGCTTTTGTAAACATTTTGAGCATTGTTTGTTTCACAGCTGGTTCGCATTATATTTAATTTTTTTTCACTTTTATCGCCATATGTCACCGTAACTCGATAAACGACTCTTATTAAATACAAAATCTTCTCAGTTTACTGTAAAACCAGGGCCTGACTAATGCAGAAGCATACGAGCAGCTGCCCTGGGACTACCGATTTGAGGGTCCCCCCAAATGGCAGATATAGGTTTTTTGTTAAACGGGAGCCAAATGATAAAAAATGGCCAAAATACTTCTTTTTCAGATTTAAAGAGGCTCTATTCTCCTTCTCTTGTGCTTCCGTGTCCATGCCCTCATGAAGGTACCAGTTACATCATCAAAAAAGGCAATGATTAAAATTTTATAGTAACAACTTAGTAATCCCTTATTTTCAGCTTTATGAAACTTCTAAAAATGTCAGGAAGGATAAAATTGACCAATGGCCACAACACTTAGATAAAAAACAACGGTGTAAAGTTGTGGGCTGTATAAGTTACATTAGAGTAAAATGCAATAAGTGTTTGGTACCTCTAACAAAATACAAAAACAATAAATATTTTATTGGTTACCATTTATAACTTTGATAAATATTATTGATATAAAATTCTATAGTATTCTGCTGCATTGCCCGTATATTTATGGGGTATATTTTATTAGCCTATGATTTTTTCATTGTATTTTGCATGTGATATGACACTTTGTAAGCCCATTTTGGTTTTTAAATTTTAAATGATTTCAATTGGCTTAAAATACAGGATAAATATGGCTGCTTTTCCGCATTTTATTATGTATTTAGTTAATTATATTTTTTACAATGCTTCTATTGTGTTCTGTATCAGTACAGCATATCTTCTTATTCATTTATAAATTAAAAATGATCATATTGTAGCATCTAACTTCATATGTTCATTTAATATCTTAGAATTTATAATTTGTACCATTATTATTTTGTTGATGGATAACAATTAATACATAATATTATTACATGCCGTCTTTATTTAGAATTTTGGTTAATATTGTTATATGACTGGTAAGTAAAATTTTGATTTAAAATTATTATATATATAGTATATGTATATATATATATATATATATATATATATATATATAGATATAATTTTCTTTTTCTAAGTGTATGTAAAGTATTATATGCATTTAAAATCTTATAATTTACAAAAAAAAAAAAAAAAAAAAAAAAAAAAGAGAGAAAGAAAACTGCTATAAAACAGCATAGTTTTGCTAGTTGGCAAAGTTCAAGAAATTTTTTTTGGGTTAATGCATGGTGTTACCATTTGGCAACAACTTAAAAAACTTCAAAATACTAAAAAATATAAGAGTGAAATTTTTTTCAATATTTTTCCCGTAATTTATGGCCGTCAAGGAAGCAAATATATATTTTTTAAGAAAAAATAAAAAATCATGCATTAGAGGGTTAACTTTGAATTTAAATTCTTTACGTTTATCATATAGATCTGTTATTGCTTTGTTGTCTTTTAATGTAATTTTTTAAGATCTAAGAAGTTAATTGCATTGTTAGATAAGAGGTTTTCCGTTAATTCCAAATTAGTGGGATAATCTACTGGAAATTGAGAGATATTAGTTTGATTAGTGGCAATTAAAATTATGTCATCAATATAACGATATAAATGTAGATTATTATTAGTAAAAGTACGTTCATAGTGATATAAGTATAAGTCTGATAATAAACTGGATGTACAACCACCTTGTGGTATACCGACGTGCTATAAATATAATGTGTTATCTTGCAAGATATAATTATTATAGATAATGAAGTTTGTTAAACATTTAAAATATGCGATATCTATATTAAATGGTAAATCCAGTTTTTGATGATACTTTTTAAATAATGCATTTATAATATTATGTAAATCTAATAAATCTATATTATTAAAAAGATCTTTGAAATCATATGTCGTTATATTGTTTACACATTTAAGATTTTTCATAATATTGACCAGTTGATAGCTATTTTTTATACAATGTGTATTATCATTGTTTGTTGTTAGTATATATATTTGATTAAGAATTTTTAATAGAAGTTTATTGGCTATATTATTATGTATTGCATCCAATAGTTACAATCCTAAATTTAATTGGTTTCTTATGAAATTTGGGAATAAGAACCAAATAAGGATAATTAAAGTTAGTAGAGAGAATATTTAATAGTTTATAATAACTTTGAATTTTACGATTATTTACAACTATATTTTCATTAGTTTTTTGAAAAGATTTATTAGAAGAAATACAGGATGTAAGAAGTTGGTGATAATAAGATTTACATATGATTGTATAATTATTAGGAGATTTGTCTACATATGTAATAACGTAGGTTTTTTTTTTGTAATTTAGTAATTTGTTCGGAAAAATGCTTTGTGTTAATAGTAACCAAATCGGAAATATTACATTTTAAAGTCCTAGTTAATTTTTCAATAACTAATATTTTCTATTGATTAAAATATTCAATCGGTTTATTGTAAGAGATTGAAATTTTATATATAAAAATATCTATATTATATGTAAACTGTTTGATAATAGATTTTACATTAAATTTAGATGGAAGTCTATATTTAGTACCATAACCCATTAGTGTTTTCAATTTAAAATCATTAACAATATTAAGATTTTCAGATATATATATATATATATATATATATATCACTTTCTTCTGGACACGATAACTTCCACAACTCTGCACAAATCTCTTCCAAACCGATACATAAAATCTCGGTCAAGTTCGTTAATGGGCAAAATCAGACCAAGGGGATGGAAATAGGGAGGGGTTTTGTGAAAACAAAAAAAAACCCCTATAACTTCTTAATTTTTGTACATATCAAATCAGTTTAAAGTTTTTATTACTTCTAAAAGTAGGGCTAAAAATTTATATATCACAGATTTTTGATAAAATTAAAAATAGGCTCAAGGGGCGCAAAAATAAGGTTTTTGGGAGAAAAAAAATTCATAACTTCGTCAGTTCTCCAGATATCAAATCCAATTAATTTTATTATAAATTTCCTGAATATTATCTACAATTTTTATATTCACAAGTTTTTGATAGGACCAATTCGTACCGCAAAAGAAAAATTAAAAACGAAAACAAAAAGGGGGGTTGAAGAAGAAAAAAATTCATAACTGCGTCAATTCACAAGATATAAAATCCCCATGAATTTATCATATATCTTCTTAATATTGTCTACAACATTTATATAGACAAGTTTTTGATAGGACCAATTCTTACAGCAAAAACAAATAAAAAATACATAGCGGTTGAAGAAAAAAATCATGTTATTAAGGGTGTATTCAAATCCAAACTGCTTATTTTCTAACTCATTTTTTAATTCATTTTCCCTCTCAGACGCATCCAATTGGTAGATTCTCTTATTCAGAAACTATATAATGTACCGTAATTTAAACCGCGCCACGCTATTGACTAGCATTGTGTTTAAAAGATTTACACTTATATTTTATCTTTACATCGATATTTAGATATTTTGAGAAACAAGTTTAGGTTATACATAAATTCTTTTCTCTAGCATTATTCAACGTCATGCATATTTTTCATCTTATTCTCTACATATTGAAGTGAAAATTTTTCTTTTAGACACTGTAAGAAAATCGTTTTAAATATGAAGTTTTAAATATAAGGTAATTTTCCCAATTTAATGCTTTTTGCGCGTAATAATTTAATAATTTAAAGGATTTATTTCTCTTGTAATATTCACTCGTAACGAGTTTTAAAATATTATTTTTTCGGCTTTTAACTTTTAAAATAGACGTAATTTTCATCATTTTGCACATTTTTCGTGCATAATAATTGAATTATTTTAAAGCTTTCTTTTTCTTTTGATATTCATCTTTTAACATGTTTCCTTTTAATATTTAACATTTTCCAATCGTAAAATGTTTAGAAATATTATTATTTACGCTTTTTTAACATTTTAACATTTGGCAATAGTACAATAGATAAAAAAAAAGACTTTTTCGAAATATGAAATAAATCGTTATTGAAATAGTGAAATAATAATAATAATAAAACCCCTGAAAAATTAGGCAAATAAAAAAAATGATTGCACTCTGCAAATCACAAAATAGCCAGGTATGTGTCAGCGAAAGATGGTTAAATTGCTATGCACAGTTTTGATCCCATAAAACTTTTTCAGCTGAATTATTTTGTGCAACTTTAACATTAAATAGCTCTCGAAATAATTCTTCGTTTTAAAAAACCGTCTGCTTCAGCGTGTTTATCATACATTTCTCTATAAAACTACTAAATTTTATGCTTTTATATGCAATATATACATATTTTAATTATTATGAGTCTAGAAAGTAAAAAAAAAAACAATAAATTCCATTACGGCGGCAGCGGCAGCAGAAGTTACCTTTTTTAGGGTTTCGTTCATCTGACGAAACCCTATTCGTCTCACTCCTCTGCCTGTCTGTCTGTCTGTCACAGAGCTCGTTCTCAGAAACTGCACAAGTTAGACCCTTGAAATTTCGCATGCTTATAGCTGAACACCTGCGATCACACGACAAATCCTAAAATTTTGAAAAAGCCTTATATTATTTTTATTGAATGAATTCGACCATTTCTGCGACATTACATAATCTTAATTTCAGTATTTCATTCATAGAAGTTATAGCCCAGTTGTCAAGAGCGTCTGTTCAAATAAAGGTGAAAAATTCCAAAAATTAAATTTTTAAATTTGCGAAGTATTGTGTGTCCCCCTCCCCCCCCCCCCCCACACACACACACATATACACACAACACCCACCCCTCGCAAAAAATAATAATAAGAAAAAAATAATAGATACTTTAAAAACGGAATTGCATTCTGTCATCTGCAAAAGTTGAAATTTTTCAAAACTTAAATTTGTAATTACAGTAGAACCTCTTTTATCCGAAACTCTCGGTTAACCAAAATCCACCTTTAAAGCTTTTTTATTTATTTATTATTATTTTTTTTTACTACCACATTCCTTGTGTGTAAAATTCCTTTTGAAAGTTTTTTTTTAACCTATCATATTCTTTCCTTGTGTGCTTCCGTGTGTTTTGCTCACTTTTTCATTGATATATTGCATTTTATTTTTGATAATACACCAACATACCTTGAAACCAGTACTCCTTTTTTTTTAAATATATACTTACAATACATCTTTGTAACAACATTTGTAGTAGCCCACAGCATTGAATTTTTATACATTTTGGTAAACCTGGAGCAGATAAATTTAACCCCTTGAGGGATCGTGGGATATGATTTGTTTAATTAAGATTTGCACCAAAAAATGTTTATTAAGTTTTACTTTTATAATTTTCGGGGAATTTAGTTGAAAAATTCCCCCCCCCCCCTTATTTAGAAATAAAAAATTTCTAAATTTCCGGTGGGAATTCAGCATTACGCAAACGCAATCGCTTGCCTCTCAAAGGGTTAAGACAAAATAAAGTGTGAGTTTTTTTTAACCATTTGGAAAAATGGTTATTTCCCTCGGTCAGGGTAGGAAATCAAAAACATATCTTAAGCGTTTTATTAGTTGAATCCCGCATTTTATTCGTTTTCTGATTGGTCTATACAGTAATCTGTATTTTCCCTTTACTTTCAACAGAGATGGATACTTCTGCTGCCACTATGACAAAAAAGTAATAAAAACTACAAAAAAAAATTAATAACTCAGAAACAAATTGAAATACAGCTTTCAAACAAATTGCATTTAAAAGTACATTTTTTTCTCTAAAAAGTAATATTCTGGGGTGTTTAGAAGTTTAAGAACGAAATTTCATTTAAAATTGGTCCAGGAATATTAATGTTTAATCCATGGCGTACGTAATGTATGACCCGCTCCGTAGAAGTTTAAAAATTTACAGTACCGAAAAATGTAATCCATGGCGTACGTAATGTATGATTAGCTCCGTGCGATTTTTTATGTCTTAAATTTTAGTCTTTGAAAAAATCATTTTCCAAATGGTCGTTGTAATTTGTTAAATTGCATTTTTTTAACCTATCTTGCTTTAAAGCAATCGTAGTTTTTGATTTAAAAAAATTGCTACTAAATATTATAGCATTTTCTCCTGCGGTAAAATTTTTATTTACCAATATTTAATCTCCATGTACCACTTCAAAAATATTTTATTGTGAAATAAACCAGTTTCAGCTGACGTCTATGTCTTTTACGTCTATGTCTACTGTGACGTCTACGATGTCGTATTCGGATGGAACCAGAGGTCTCATAACAACTCTTAAAATTTGTAAATTTAAAATATTAAAAAGGAAATATTTTTGACATATTAATTTGTTTTAAATTGCAATGGCATTTCTGTAATGCCGACAACAAACATTTTTTCATTGCTCACTGCTTTTTCTTTGAGAGAAAAAAATAGGTAAATGATCTCCTTTTCTCATTATTGATCTAATTTTCTTACTGAAATTGAAAAGAAAACTAAGGAGGGAATCTTAACCTCTTTGAATTCAAAAGTTTGACAATTATTATTTTCATACATTCGTTTCATATATCCGAATTAGTCGATTCACAAATTCTTTTCATTAAGATTTTATGTATAGGGTAGATATATTTTTAAATACTATTTGTATTCTCTCCCTTCCCTATAAAATTAAAAATTGGACTGCTACAGATTTAAAAGTGCGCTGCCTCCTTAATAATATCGAAAGTTTATGTAATGCAACGACATTTTTGAAGATATTACTCATATCGGGGATATCCCGAAGTCGAGAGCTAAAAAGATAAGAAGAATCGAGAAAGAGAAATAAATGCTTCACTCTGTCATTAAGTTAGGAGTGTCGTTTTGAGCGCTGTCACCAGGCCGAGGACTTTTCTGCGCTTTGCTATTTTGTCGTACCGCGGTGCCAAATCTGAATTTAGACCCGGCAGGGATGCATGCCGACGCGTAGCCCCAAGGACTCTCCAACTCTCGCATACTGCTTTCCTTCTGTACGGGTAGATCCACGGAAAAAGTGGGACTAGATCACTGTTTTGTCATCAGAAAAAATCACCCATTCTCGGTCCACAGAAAATTGCTCTTCAAACGTGTGACTTGCCTACCTGCCTTCCCCTACGTCCCTGTCTTGGAGATATCATCAGGTGACGAGATTTTGATTGTTTCTGTGTGTGTCGAATCGAATTGATGATGAAGATAATGATGATCTGGTAATGATTTTGAACACCAAAAAAATCATTTGATGATGATTGTTTTTTTCATTCGAAGACTGCTTGGCTTTTATTCGATTTCGATCGAACTTATCGATTAGCTGACTATTGCAAAAAATAGTTTTGAATTTTTGCTTTGCTTCGTGTATTAATAAATCGAAACCACCGATAAGTTGCCTTTTGCAAAAAATATTTAGTGCCTGTTCAGGATTATATGTTAAAAACGGAATTATCATAAATGGAATTCAAAAGATGAGCTGTTTTTTTGAAAAACAATTTTTCGACTGTTTTTTTTAGTACCTATTTAAAACTGAAACGGAATATTCTGAAAAATGTATGCTATGATTTACAAAATATAGTTTAAGTAAGTGCATACATGGAACATTTTTTTTTCACTATTGAGTGTTTTTGTTTATGCATTATGTTATCAGTAAATAGATAAAATACATTATACAAATTGTCGAATTCATGAATGTTTTTGCTCTAAATTAGTTAGTAATTAATACTATTAGTAAACTAACCGATATCAATTAAAAAATGAATAAAGACAATTTAAGTTATCACATATAAGTTTATGAATTTGAACAATAAGAGAGAAAATTCCTATTTCAAAAGTTTTCTTTCATAAATATTTTTAAAAAGTGTGACTAAGAGATATCTTCAAAAGAATCTGAGAAATAATGCCTGAAATTGCTGGCTTGCATTGAAGGAAAATAGAGAAAAGTTTAAAAATGACTGTGTACTTTATTTTTAAGTATGAAAGATTCTTTAGAGTGATGCTGTTCATGTTTTTAACTGTGGAATAAATTGAAAGCACAAGAAGGATTTATTTTTTGTGGCGTAGATCTTTTTAACAATAGCTTCAACTTGGCGTGATTCAACCATCTAAAAATAACGAGAAGAGTTAGTTCTCATTCCAAACTAGTATAGAAATGGATACCTGTAAGGCCTTTGAGGCAGATTCTATGAAACTCTGAAGTACTAATGTGCAAAGGAGATTTATTGATGATTTTCAGGCAATAACGTTTTAACGGATACTCGTAAAATTGCAATATTGTGTGAGATTAAAAAAAAAAAAATATTAGTACTTTGTTTATTTTATTCATTATATCTTTAACATCTGGTAATGAAGCGATAAAATAAAGGTGAAAAATGTTATCAGAAGCTGCGATTAAAAAGTTATTCAGCATGGCTTGGAAATTGTTAATGGGTGTACGTAAGCAAAAATCTTGAAGAAATCGCGTAAGTTTCATTATTTTTCAAATTCTTTTGTGGCAATGATTTCTGCTTGCTTTGTGTCTTTTATGAATTATTAGAAAGCGTGAACTTTACAAACAATTTCATGTTTGTGGATTATTAACAGTTTTATGAGAGTTAACTCTGCCAAAAAACTTAATCATTGTTTCCCTAAAACATTTTTTCGTCGATCTTATTAAAAATCTAGTTAAATGGAAAAAGGCTCATCTGGGACAGTTGAAGAAATTTTATCAGACACATAAACTTACATCAGTTTCCAAAGGGGCGCCCCCTGCGCCCCACTATTTTCTTGCTGTGCTGAGTGGAATTTAACAAAAACTGACCAACTGACTGACTGGAAAAAAAACAATGTATCTAAACGGCGGCCCGATAATAGACCCCTCTCCGGGGACTGGTGCCGCCCTTTGAAAGAGAAGGGCGTTAGACCTCTTCAGGTCGAGTGTATTTACATCACCTGATCGGAAGCGGGACTTCCAAAGCGTCAGGGCGAGTCGGGACGACGGAACCGTCGAGCCGAGAGCAGAAGCCCCCGAGTGCCGGAGGAAGCGACGCATCAGAAGAATCAGAGTCATCCGAATCGAAGATGACTGTGAGCTACCAGTACGATGTGGCTTCTTCCGCCTCCGGGGGCTTCATTCGGCTACTCTTCCGCTGGAGGGGTAGTGTCTGGAAGGTGGTGTACCGGGAAATGACAATCTTCACGATCTGCTACGTAATGCTCTCACTCCTCTACATGTTCGCTCTCACGGAATCACAAAAAAGGTAAGTTCTCATTTCATTTTTCATTTAAAATTATACAATGCATTCGCTTATAGCCAGGGACCGATTTATCAACTTGAGGGAGGAAGGAGGGGGGGGGGGTGCGGTTGACTTCATTTCCTAAGAGGGACAGCTCAGAGGGGGAAACCAAGACTGTAGAGCATAATGTCCCTCCCGGTCTCCTTTATTACGAAGTTACAAAAGTTACAATTTTCATCCCAAGTTGAAATCGGCCTTAAACGTGACAGGGTATGGGGGTAAAAATTAATATGCAAATATTAAGTAAGTTGAAAGGGGGGGGGGTGGCAGATTGACTGCCTAAAGGAGACAACGGTCACTCGAAAGGGTGCAGAACGTCTTCCGGAATTTGCATGTTTCCATTTCGAGCCGCCCCCCCCCCCCTCAGCATTTTATTTTTTAATGTCTTTGTTAGGCATATTTCGGGGTCTCAGCATAGGCACTGACTACAGATGGAGGGGGAGGGGAGAGGCACTTGTGTAAATTTTCAGAAGGAGCTTTGCCATCCGTGAAAATATAAAACAAATACCTTGAAGTCTATCTCTACATCTCTTCGATTAATTTCTTCGATTTTCATGACCGAGGGTGTGTCCAACCTCGCCCCCCCCTTTAAAATAAAAAAAAGGTCGGCGCTTTTGAGGCCGAGGGCATGGGGCCTGAATACTCTGCTGTAAATAAGGTCCTTCTTGTTTCTATACTGTTAAAAATCTCCAGAAAACTGTGACTGGATACTTTGATACAGTGTATGGAAGTTTGTTAAGTACTGTCTGGTGCAGCGAGAGGTCAAGATCTCTAATTCCGTTGACGGGGGCTTTTATTTAACGACGCGAGGGAGCGGAGGTGAAAGATTTGAGACCAAAGGAAATAGAGGAATTTATTAACAGTGTTTTTAGAGAAGAATTTAAAAAATGTTAGCGCAAGAGTTTTTCTTCTTGGACTCTTCCTTTTCCCCATATAATTGAAGAATTCATGGTATAATCCTGCAGGGATGAAGTATAACTCGTCCATTAGTCTTGCAAATTTGATTTGAAGTCGACCCGCAACAGGGCACTAACCTAACAAAATACTTTTGTTCACAGACAATCCGAATCGAGGTGGAGGTATTTTTGAACTCGAACCTCAAACAGACATGGATTCTAACTCGTGAGAACCAAAAACCCAATTCGCACCTGATTCACAACACAGAAGACCCAGAGTGAATCCGTTTCGATGCAGGATTTCGGTTCATCTCCCAGTTTAGCAATGTAATCTGTTTTATTCGGTGGGAAGAATTATTATTATTTTAAAGAATGTCTGTAGATATTTTTTTTCTCAATTATTTTTATTGTAATTGAAAAATTTAATTGACTGAATTGTAAAAAAAAAAAAAAAAAAAAAAAAAAAAAAAAAAAAAAGCACAATCAGCACATTTATATACAGTATTTCTTCGTTATCTAAATTATTTTTCATTCTTACTCGGGCATGAAACTTCTAGTACTACTTGGAAATATTTTTTCATTATATTATGCCTCTGCGTGCATTGTGATTTAACCATCAAATTAAATTCTTCCGACCTGTTGCATATACATTAATAAAATTTCTTTTAATAATGTATACGCCATTTAATTTTATTTGCAGGGTTTAATGGTCAATTTGCATTTGATGTTTTCTATAGTGATTTCATGATAATTGGCCAATATCATTTGTTTCAGTTGTCTAAGTGTACTGAAAGTTTATATATATATATACTAGGGGGCTCAGCCCCCTGCGAGCTATGCCCGCCAACCCCCGTTCAGATTTCGCGTCCTCTGAAAATATAGTAATGTGCCCTGTTTAAAAAATATTAACAGGTAACAGAAGATTGAACGATATTACCATCATAGCGGCGGCTATCTTATGTAATCGGGTTGCCATGCTTGTGTGTTTGAATGGGGCATTTTTCTTTTACCATGGTCTCATCCATCATTGCCGTAAGAACTGATGACTGTTGTGTTGATAAGTAAGATCAATTACATATTTGAAAATCAGCCTGTGTAAAATGGTACGTTAAAAATGTTGTTATCTTTCTGACTTTTATAAAGATGCTATGGACAACATTTTTCATTTCGGTTCGAGGTTAAAAAACTTCGTCTGCTTGGGAATAGCTTTTAGAACCACGGTATTGAAAACCATTGTGTTTGTGCTTATATTATATGTTTTGATTGAGTTTTGGATATTTTCAGGAACAGGTATAGCATATTCATGAATTCTTTTCTCTATTTTGATGCACGATCATGCATATTTTTATGTTATTTTTACATTGCCTATTGCTTATATTAATTATTAGGAACATCCGTATTTACTAGTATGTATTTATCGAATTTTAATGTAAAGTGTTTTGCACATACATTTACCTGTACTTATCAAGTGATGTAATATACAAATAAATTTGAAAGTCACACAACTTTTATTCCATGTGACATCACATTAAAATTCTCCGGAATAAAAAATGTTTTAAATGTATCATTTTAAAATATGGTGTAATTTACACTATTAAATGCATTTCTCATGCAATAATTTATTTATTTTTAAGTTTTTTTCTATTCACGGGTACATATATTATTTAATGTAAAAGTGTGTAGCCTCGATGAACTTGTACAAACTCGTTAATATTTTTATTGAAATTTAATTCATCTTGTTTTTATGGGAACACATACAAAAATAAAATAAAATAAAATAAAATAAAATAAATCTTTGGAATTGAAATCTTGCATAGATATATTTTTAATTTTTAACTGTCCGTCAATATTAACATTTGTCCATTTTAAATACGACGTAATTTCTCCCATTTACTGCTTTTAACACATATTAATGAATTTATCATTTTAAAGTTTGTTTCTCTTTTTAACATTCACGTGAAAATAGTTTTGTTGTAGAGAAGGAAGTTTTATTATTTACGTTGCCTTAGAACTGACGACACACGTTAAAAAATGCATCTCGAATATGAAATAAAATTCTCGTAAATATATTTTAAAATTTAAACTGTTTGACATAATTATTACTTGTCCATTTTATGACGTAATTTCCGCATTTACTGCTTTTTAATACATATTAATGAATTTATTACTTGAAAATTTTCTTTCTCTGTTAATAGTCATGGTAAATACAATTTTTATGACATAAATTTCAATATTTTCCTGCTTTTATAATGATGTAATATATTTATAATATGTAATCATTTAATTCTGAAGTTTTTTCTATTTTAAATAGTCATGTGTGTAAATAAATTTTTAATAGTAAGGAAATATTATTCTTTGCACTGTTTCTACGACTGGCAACAATTTGAAATAAAATCCTTTCTTAAATATGCAAAACATATCTCTTGAAATGATGAAAACTTAATTATAAATAAGAAATTATTATTTATTTTTATATTAATATCATTATTAATAGTTAATGAGTTATTTTTTCAAATTTTCTTGAAAAACATAATTTAATCAAAATATTGTCTTCACTATTGATTGAAATAAAAAATAATTTCAATTTAATTTGAAAATGGCGAAAAAGAAGAAATCTAATAATCCCTATCATTATCCGTTTTCTCCCTTTTCCCACAAAAATGGAGTAATTTGGTTGCCATCATTAGAGAAATTAAATTCAAATTACAAGAAAAATAATATCTCGAAAACTAATTAAAATTTTGAAATTCTGATAGCAGTTTTGAGATCTGCGGATCAATACGGATTTTTGGGGTTAATTTCACCGCATAATATGCCATATTTTAGGAGTAATCGTCGTGAAACATAACCAGTTGTTTAATCAGTCGTTTCATAAAATCGTTTCATAAATTCGTTTCATTAGGATTTTATATATATAGGGTAGATATACAGTTTTGAATTGGGGGTAGTTTTGTGTTCTAGGGGTCATGATCGGCGTAGATCTTCAAAAACTTTCAGAAAATCCAACATAAGGGAGAATGTAATGGGTAGTATTTCTTACGAAATTTACTTAAAAACTGGTTACCTTAGCGCTGTTACAAAAAGTGATTTTCCGTAGGAAAACAATGCTGGTTTGATTTTGTTTGAGTCACAAATTAATAAAAAGTAAAAATAGTTTTTTTAAAGACACTCTGTTATAAGCATTCATAGTGGTCATTTTGAAAATTTTCCTGACTTTTCTCGTCTATTTTATTTTTATTGCAATTCATGTTTTTCCCGAAAATTTCAGTTAATATACATTCATTTGACTTGGGCAACGAACTCGATTAGGAAAAATTCACTGCTTTTTTTTTAGAAAGTTCAAATTATTACAAAATATGTAACTTTTGCTTTATTTATTTTTTAAGAAAGACAAGAGGGGGAAAAATTAAACTGCTTTTTTTAGGACCCAAATCCATTAGGATCTAAATTGATTTCTCAACGACTAATCGTAAATTAATTAATATTTAGTTATTAATTGATAATAGTGTATATTTTTTTAATATTACACTCTTCGTTATTTACTTATAATTTATTTTCTACTTTTAAGTCTTCAAAATGTTTCATTGTTGCAGGTTCAAGGCGCTTTGGCCTATTTTGGCGAGTATTTATTGGCGCATCATTAAATCCATTGTTATTTTAACTCCCATACAATTGTACGAATTACAGAAAATATTGGGCGATTTATCACCTGTGGCAGACTAATTGGAAAGTGTCTTAAAATTACCGTATTAATTAATAATTAAGTTTTAAAAATATTAAAATGTTGTATTGTCATCGGAAAAACACCTTTGTACAGTCGTGGAGAAAAAAAGTAAACACCCCCTACTAACTCCTCAATAAATTATCGTAGAAGAAAGTTACTGGTACCGAACGATTGAAAATAAAGTCTACTTTTAAATAATGTATATAAAATTCCGCATATTAAAACGAACCCAAACTTCATTTTTTTCAATAGCAATACCCAATTTTAATAAGATATTTCAAATCTTTGGTTCAAACTATGCCTAGACACCAAATTTCAAGTCATTTGAATGATAAGTTTTTTAATTATAAACATTCAAAATTTAGTTATTCTAATGTTAAATTACATTTTCATATTTTTATTTATATCTCCCGAAATTATGCTCCTAATGTGCTAATTTCTTGTGCAGCAATAATACTAATATACCTAAATATAAATTCGTTGAATTTGCACTTTTTATAATTTTATGATATGAATTATGAAATTAATATTCGAAAAAATTATGAATTGCAACCTACAATTTTTTTGATGGATTTAGATTTATCAAGGCCTGCTTTATAGAAATCCAAAATTTCACATTTTTCTTCCAAGTAGTTTTCAAATTATGGTTGAAAAAAAGGCAAAATTGTGGTTTAAGGGGCCATCTATGACAGAAGTGACTAGATATTTTGAAATTTCTTCTGCTATCCTGTAATCTAGCAGTCTTCAATGATTACTTGAGTAGCGCTTAAGATGCCTTGATCAAGAAGGAGGCTCTCTCGGTCAACAATCGAGTACCGAACTTCAATTTGGATCCAGCCCCTAAAATATGCTCGTTTTAAAATAATTAATTTCTTCGAAACTTATAGTACGGATTGCATAAAAATTTGTTCTTAGGCTAATTGAAGGGTGTAGAGTTCATTTATGCTGTCAGAATTGTGTACTGCTATCGAAAAAAGCAAAGTTTGGGTTTGTTTTAATATGTGGATGGCCCCCTAAGCAAATTTTATATACATAATTTAAAAGTAGACTTTATTTCCAATCACTCGGTACCAATAACTTTCTTCTACGATAATTTGTTGCGGAGTTAGTAGAGGGTGTTTACTTTTTCTTTCCACGGCTGTACATTATTTTTATAATTCTAGCATAACAGAAAGTGGGTTAAAAATCGATTGCAAAACCCCACCTTTACATAGAAAAACCATGTTGAGTTAGTAGGGGGTGTTTACTTTTTTTCCCCACGACTGTACATTACTTTTATAATTCTAGCATAACAGAAAGTGGGTTAAAAATCGATTGCAAAACCCCACCTTTACATAGAAAAACCATGTTGAGTTAAATATAAGTGTGTAAAAAATACCAGGATTTGTGTGTGTGTTTTTTTTAATAAAAATAAAAATAATCGACTTTTTAATATTTAAATCTGATTTTTTAAAAATTTAAATCAGATTTTCTTGATTTTTTAAAAAAATCTCACTTAGTACAGTAGAACCTCGATTATCCGAAGTAATTGGGGCCGACCCTCTTTCGGAAAATCGAAATTTTCGGATAATCTAGAATGTTTCAATTTTAAGATTAAGGAGATATATACTATGCAGTATTTCGTATTATGATAACAAGTGCTTAATAAAAATAAAGCAATAGCAAAATCGAAACAAGAATACATACCAGAATTTTAATTTTGAAATTAAGTACCTTTTACATATATCACACGAGTTTCAAAAAATGTTTTATTTATCGCAATTTCGATTGCCTTTGTTTTGAATCTCTATCACGGAGTTTTAAAATATTATTAGTTCACCAATATCATAGTCTTTCTGCTGCTCCCGCTATGCCAAACCTTTTACAAAACATTCGAAAACTTCAGAATTGCTAATTTGTTAGTTTTCTTCGTTCTACTCCGCAGCTTACGGGAACTCAAATCAAATTCAAAGGAACTCTAAGAAAGGAGCTCGAAAATATTTATATGTACTTGCAGTTCGGAAAGGACCGCTTGCACACACGAAATGTGGTAGTTTTAAAAAAAATAATAAAAAGATGCTTTCAAAATGGATTTTGCACACAAGGAATGTGATAATAATAAAAAAAAAAAGCTTTAAAAATGGATTTCGGTTAATCGAGAGTTTCGGGTAAAAGAGTTTCGGATAAAAGAGGTTCTACTGTATTATTGTTTTATATGACTTTTCTTTTAATTTATAAAATAAAATTATACACACACACACATGCATATTACCAATACATATTAATAATATTACACAATTCACATAAAATATTAAAACGTAACATTTTAGGCTATGAAAAAACCTTTATTACACAAAATGTATGGAAAACTACAAATCAGATATCAAAAACTAATTTAATCTTACATATTTTAGTTCTGCAGGACTTAAAAATTTTAAACAAATTTGGAAGCAAACTAAGATGTTAACTTTTGCCTTTTGTTTTGCTAAAGTGCTGGTACAGAAACACGAGTTTAGCAGCTTTACCAGTCGATTCCTAATTTTCGAATGTACCAAACTAAACGCAGAAAATATTCGTTCTACTGAAGCAGATGAAGGTATTGCCGCAAAAAGCGAGTTGATTATGAATTCTAAAAGTTTTTTAGTATCAGTCTTTTCGATAACTGTAACAGGTACCTTTCACCATTCTAAAGGTCCGAGATCCACTATATTATATTCAAATGAAAACTCATTGAATGGGTCAGATTTTGCTCAAACATTAATACACAAAGTCACACAGGTTTATTTTACCTAAACTTTCAGAAGTTTCTAAATACTAACAAGTAATTATTCCAATATTTAATATATTCCTGCTTAGATTTCCTAACTGTTGGAAGATTACCTTATAATTTGATTCAAATAAAATTTTAAAGCATTTTTTCCTAAACTTTATATTGTACTTTGTTTTTTGACAAAGATTAAGTTAAAAGCTGTTTGATTATTTGTGTATTATATAAAACTTCTAAATTATATTAAAGTACATTATTATGTTTGTTTACATCTTGAATTTATTTAAAAATAATTTAAAAGAAAAACTGATTTAAATCAATGATTTTTTTTTAAATCAATTGATTTAAATCGTGATTTTAATCATGATTAAAATCAAGCTGATTTAAATCAATGAACCCTGAAAAATACAGATATCTTTTTTTAAATCTTGAATTTTTTTTCTTTGTCTTTGGACCAGGTTAAACAAAGGGGGAAAAGACAGAAAAAACACGTGTAGCGTTAGCTAAGAATTCTTTCACTCTTATGTTATTATTAGCTTTTGTGCTTATTGTATAACATACATCTACCCTATGAAATATAAGTTTTATACATTTTTTTTTTTTTTTTTTTTTTTTTAGAATTAACGTTACCCGAATGATAAAGTACTGATTAAAGATTAATTTCGAACCTTAAAATTTTTTTAATTTCTTTATTCCAAGTTTCGATACTTCATCTTTTATAAACGAATTTAACCATTCCAGATAAATAAAGAAATGGAGGCAGAATCTTGTGAGAATAAATGCAGTATTTCTCTCCTATGTATTTCTCGTTTATGCCCATCTCTCAGTTACTCGCGGTTATTTTAATGTCTAGTCATAAAACGTGTGAAAACAGTGTTTTGGAACTCTCACTTATAACCGCTACTTTGAATTAAAATCCTGTGCGGGTTTCATTATACCAGACCCGAACCCGAAAATTTCATTTCAAGTCAACCGAAACCCAACCCGAACCCAGCAAAAATATTTTCGTCAACCCGAACCCGAAATGAAAAAAAAAAAAAAAAATCACATTTTAATACAGTTATGGAAAATAGTATACAATTACATTTTTAATATTAGTTTTATCTTTTATGTTGGAAAATGAGCATATATATATACATACATACATATATAGGGGAGACTAGGGACGGTTGACCATACGGGAGGCTTGACCCACCTATCAATTTTCATATTTAAAAGAATTTCAGAGTTTTATCAATAGGTGTCAACCAAAGCTACTGGAATGCTCAAACAACAGTCTTCGTTTCATAGATACAATCGAAAAAGGTGTGGAAAAAATCAATTGTAAAGCGTTTTCAACCTAAAAGTTGTGTTTTTTTTAGAAATATTTTGTAAGCTTTTTACAAATAAATTATATCATAGAAATTTAAGTAAGTAGGTTTAAAGTAATGCAGAAATATCGAGCTTTCATTCCAGGCATAAAGACTGTACAGTAAGTTAAGCTTAACATGACAATGTGATGTTCTTTAGAAAAGGTCTATGTAGGGAGGCTTGACCCAGTGTGGTGTTAACCAGATGCTCAAGGCTTCCTTAATTAAGTGATTTTCGAAATCTTTTATTATACACTATACATAATGAAAAGTTAATAGTATATACATAAAATAATGTAAATTTATTCTATAAAGCTTCAATAAAATGGTGTGATGGAAAAGAAAATGTTTAAAACTGACTACAGAAAAATGTGAAAAATTGCTAGAAAATGGGAAAGTTGATAGGGACTTTTTCCATTTAAATACTGCTTACAATAGGTAAATAGGAACAGTGGGATTGACTAGAAAGGACTAGAAAGAATGAAAGAAGCAGTCTTAACCCTTTGAGGGGCAGTGGTATGTTTATAAAACCCCTTAATGTTAATTCCGAAACATCACAATGACACCAAAATTTTGCTAAAATCTTTTCATTTAATATGAATGTGAAATATAGCCTTTTTCTTATTTCCAAATAAATTTGTTCATAAATTCCGGTACCAGTCATTTATTTCAACATTTTAGTACTGAAAGTACTTTGCCCCTTAAAGTTTTAAATCATATTAATGATAAGTTAAGTGTTCATGCGGTTGCAAAAGAACATAGCATAGATAGAAAAACTTTAGGAAGGAATGTAGAAAAATTTCACCAGGGTGAATACAGTGAGATGAACCCAAACTATGTGACAACTAGAGTTAACAGGTCGAGTGTCACAAAAAATAGGACAAGGAGACGATAAAAGCGGGACAGTGGATCCTAAATCCGGATATAATAACATGAAACACTATAAAAACGGAACCTGTCTCTAACAAAATACTGCCTTAAATGTTAAAATTTCCTTTTCCCTGACGTACAATTATACCTGCTCAGACAAAACCCTGTTTAAGACGAAATTTTTCTCCTCTGACTTGCGATTGCGTCTTAACAGGTCTTTTTAAGCCTCAAATTTAAAAGAATATTTTTTTATAATAATTAAAGCATCTAGAATAAAGTTATTTTGCTTTTTTTAAACTGATTTTATTTCTCTTCACAAATAGTGCAATATAAAACAAAGTGGGTCAAGCCTCCTATATAGTAGGTCAACCCTCCCATATGTGGGGAGCCTTGACCCATTATTTTTTCATGATTAAAATCAATCATTTTTCAAATTTCTCATATGTTACACTTATGTAGCAATTTTACTTTGATAACTGATTGTATAACGAATAAAATGATATATAAAACTTTATTGTACGTACAATATTTAAAAAATAAAAAATCATTTTGTAAAAAGGTGGGTCAACCCTCCCTAGTCTCCGCTACCTTTAAAAATAACATACATACATACATACAGTGGTGGCCAAAATTGTGGACATTTTTTGAAAATTTCATGTTTCATAAATTTGTGTGCTTGAAGAATATAATAAATTTCACTTAAATACAAATGTTTATATATCAAATTCAAGGAAATTTAATGTAGAATTTAATAATAAAAACACAATTAAAATATCTACATTACAAAAAAAGTTACGCTTACAAAAAATAAGATCTATCTTAGATTTCATTGTATTTCAAAGTTACACTCACAGATTCAATATTTAGTAGGGTAAGCCTTGTTTTTTATTAAAGCTTCACAGCGTCTTTTCATTGAGAGAACTGGTGTTTGGAGTTCATCCTTTTTAATCACATGATGCCAAGAATCAATTATAGCTTCAATAAGTTGCGTTTTATTAGATAGACGCTTTTTTTGTACAAGGATTTTCAAACGTCGCCAAAAATTTTCTATAGGATTCAGATCAGGGCTGTTTCCTGGCCATGGTAATAATTGTATGCTTTTATTTTAAAACCTTTCTTTGCATATTTCTGCCGTATGGCATGGAGCTGAATCCTGATGAAAGATAAATGGTGCTTTATTGGAGAAGAGATCCCTGATGAAAGGTATCAATTTTGGTGCCAAGACAGTTTCCATGTTTTTTTTTTTTTTTTTTTTTTTTTTTGGTATTCAGAATGCTATCTATAACTTGAATACGGTCCACACCATCTGCAGACATACAGGCCCAAATCATGACATTTGTTGGGTTTTTTGTAGTTGCTTCAATGCAATCAGTATGCAGCACTTCCCCTACTCACATATTTTCGCCCATCTCTACCAACGAGCGATATTTTACTCTCATCGCTCCACATTATTTGCTTCCACTGATTTTCTGACCAATTAATGTGTTCTTTTGCCCACTGAGCTCGTTTCTTGCTTTGCTGAAGATTTAAAAATGGTTTTTTTTTCCTCGGAATTCTACCTTTCAGTCCAAAACCTACTAACCTTCTTATTGTTCTTGAACAAACTGAAATACCCATTGCATTCATTTCACATCTAACAGCATCTGATGAAATTCTTCTATCTTTGAGGCATATCCTTTTTTATCTTTCCACCGTCAGAAGCACTTGTGCATTTTTTTCGACCTGATCTTGCCTTATTTATCACTGAGTTAGTTGCTTCATAGCGTAAGCACAACTTTCTTACGCCAGATAAAGTGACTGATTCACCAACCTGTCTTGCAATTTCAGCATAAGAGAGACCATTTTCTCTCAATATGACAATTCTGATTCTTTTTTTAGGTGTCCAATCAGTTCCTTGTTGATGACATTGTTTTAAATTATTTGTATTAAGAAAAAAAAATAGAAAAAAAAATTCTATTTAGTTACACTAGTATTCACCCTTCTGCAAAATTCATTTCAGCGAAATAGTGCTTTTACAAATCAAAACATACTACAGTTTAGTTACTGACATTTGATTGGTTCTCAGAACAGTCATTGTGATTGCCTAGGAAGCTTTAATTACAATACACTTCAGCATTCATGACTAACTGTGTTTGTATTTTAGACTATAGTAAGTGTAATTTTTTTATAATGCAGATATTTTAATTTTTTTTAATTAAATTCTACGTTAAATTTCCTTGAATTTGATACATAAACATTTGCATTTAAGTGAAAATTAATATATTCTATAAACAAACAAAGTTATCAAACATGAAAATTTCCAAAATTGTGGGCATTTTTGAAATTTTGACTTTTTATAACTTTGTGTGCTTTATAGAATATATTAATTCCCCCCCCCCCCCCCGAAACAAAAAAATTATAGCCATTTTTTCCCCATTCTGACCAGAAAATCAGTATTTTAACTTTTTATGACTGCTCTTTCATCTTCACCTAACACTTCATTTATAATAGCTGTTTCATAATAATAGAAGCCATCAGTCCATCAGAAGAAAATGATCCATTCCAAAGGTATAAATTGGATTGAAAAAACTATTTAATACTTTGAGCAGAAAAAAGAGGCTACACCTGCAATTTTCATGACACACATAGATAGCTGCCAATTTGCACGGTTTTGTTACCTTTAAAATTTAATACAAATTTTTGCCATATTTAATCGTTGACAATTGTTAGATTTC
This sequence comes from Maratus speciosus, assembly GCA_963932465.1. Lineage (NCBI taxonomy): Eukaryota > Metazoa > Arthropoda > Arachnida > Araneae > Salticidae > Maratus > Maratus speciosus. Next base: position 359,989,924 of record OZ010800.1, on the reverse strand, counting down.
GGCGATTGAATTAGTTAAAATTTACTGGTAAGTTTTAGTTGTAAGAAAAAATCTTAGAAATTGGTAGCTATGCAGTAGCGTAATACTGCAGCCCCCCCCCCCCCCAAAAAAAAAAAAAAAAAAAACTGCAGCAAAATTGACTTTTAACAAACAAAAAACTATCAAGGATTTTTTCAAATAAACAATTTCATTCCCCGTTTTTCTTAAAAGTAACGGAAATGTACATCAAAGAAATGTTACTAGTACCATAAACATTAATGAATTAAGTGAAAATTTATATTTCATTTCCGGTTTATCTGAGTTTTTTGCTTATTCGAGGTGAGCTTGGTCCATATTAAGTCGGATAATCGGAACTCTACTGTATATGCTGCGAGAGAGATTTAAGAACGAAATGCATGATTCTAAACTTGTTTAAACGTGTCTTTTAAAGGGCTTTTTTTTTTTTTTTTCTGTGGAATTTTCATTCACCATTTTCGAATGCTTCATATTTTCATTTGGTAAGTAATTATACTTTCAATAATATACAAAAACTTATTATTAAAGCAAGGAAGAAATCAACAATAAGAATATAAAAGACATATTAAATATTTAAAAAACTCCATTTAAATTCAGCCAATAAAAGAAAAATCCACCCACATGTTTACCAGTTGTGGTTGTACACAAAATGACATACACATAGCTTTAATGAAAATAGATAAATTACTTATTCTGATGTCATGTGCAAATGCCATCAGAATAATTGGATGCTATTCCCAAATTACTGAGATAATATTATATTTATATCATGGCCGATTCCTTTCAAAGATAATGAAACTAACCATAATTTATTAAATGAGTTGTCTATGTAAAAAGGTGTGGTTAATGACGTTTATGATCTACTAGCTGAAATACCTGGCGTTGCCCGGGGTTTTAAACATGTTTCATTAGAAAAATCAATTTTAAAATTAAACATCGTACGAACTATGAAACGCGCGCAAATATGCTCTCTTTTTTAATATATTGAAAGCCTTGAAAATTTTTGCTTTTATACCAGTATTTAAAAAAAAAAAAATGTTTTCTAAGCCTAAATAAATATAGTCATGATTCTTGAAAAAAAAAATTTGAAAAAGAAACGTAAATTCATGAAAACCCCTTCATGATATCACCTTTTTCTTGTAAAAGCATGCATTAACCATATACTGGGTGTCCTACTGGGACTGACTGATTTTACAATTCAATAACTTGCAAACGGTGACAGATATTTAAAAAATTCTTGCAGGAGGGTTATGCATAAGTCAAAAGCTTTTTTACAGTGATTTTCGATTTTAGTTCGAATTACAAACAATAGATGGCGCTGCGATCAATAGACGCTCAATTCAGGCTCGATTTTTGGTACTTCGGGGCCCACTCAATACATTTTAACCTCCTTTTTTCGCATGGAAGAAGAGAAAGGCCAAGAAATCGAGCCTGTATTTAGCGCCTATTGCTTACAGCTCCATCTATTGTTTGTAATTCGAACTAAAATCAAAAATCACTGTAAAAACACTTTTGACCTTATGCACAACCCTCCTGCAAGAATTTTTTAAATATCTGTCACCGTTTGCAAGTTATTGAATTTTAAAATCGGTCAGTCCTTTTTAGGACGCCCAGTATATTCGTTTTAAATATGACGTCATAAGTGAGTTAACCTATATTATTCAGAACTAAAAAGAAATGGCGCATCTAGCTTTTGTCGAGAATTAAATAAAAATCATGCAATCGTGATGTCGTAATTCACTTTTATATTTTAACAGAATAATAAGGCCTCATATATTTATATTAAATAAATAGCCTTATATTAAATATGTTTGTGACTCGTGCTATAGCCAGTAGTATACACTTCAGGACACATTGACGTTATCATTATCTTTTTACGCGTGAAGGTTTCGCTAAGGTACTCCATTGTGAAATTGGGTAATTTTTGAAATTCAATATTTGAAAAACGGCATTAATAATTAGATTTGAAATTTATATAAAGAAAAATACATATTTTTATCTTTCTAACGCAGTTTGTCTAACAATTTTCTGACGAATACTTTTCGAGCTGTTAATTTTTTCAGTAACTTCGAATAATGTTCCATTGTCCGAGATTAATCTGCGGCAATGATTACGAAAAAGCCAGTCGTCAGCAGCGCGTAGCTTTTTATTAAAGAGAACTACAAGCCGGACTTGTTTCGTAATCTGTCCGAAGCTTTCTACTGAACAAATTTTAATAATTATTTTTGTAAATTGAAAGTTGTTGATTTGTAGATAGTCATCAACTAGCTATTTTGGTAACATATTTCCATTCTTATTACTATATGCTTTTAATTAAAAAAGTTATTAATTAAATTTCTTAAATGGTTGCATTGGGATTACTTCTGTTGTTACAGAAAACTAGTTGGATGTGCCAATCCCGAAACTTTCTTATATCTCGTGTATCTTAATATTTCAAAAAGTAGTTACACATGTTAATACTTCAATACTATACCAGCTTTTATTTTCATCTTAAATTTCTGCTTCAGTCAATTAATCGGAGTAAAAATAAGTTAATGTAGATCATGATATTTATTAAAATCAATAGTTTTTCCTTATTCTTCTGTCATCAGCTGTTTGCGAATAGCTGGCTTAGCAGGACGCGAGTTTCCGTCGCTGTACGAACCGCCGATGGACATTAGAAATACGGAAAATCGAGAAAATTATACAAGAATCGCTATCACAGCGCCCCTTTCCCGCGAAATATTTTTCGAAATTCAAGGAGAACCTGCTGCCCATGCCAAAAACATGCACAAAAAACTTGGTTCAATTCTATGCATATTTATACACTTTTCGACGGTACAATGAAGAAAGTGGCACAAAAATCGCTATTACAGCGAGCCCTTCCGGCGGAATGTTTTCAAATTTAAGGAGAAGGTGCTGGCCATAGTAAAAAACATACACCAAAATTTAGTTCAATTCTATGCATAACTTTATACAGTTTTCGATGGAGCAATAATGAAAATAGCACAAAAATCGCTATTAGAGCGCCCCTTCCGGCAGATTTTTTCCAAATTCAGGGAGTACCTGTTTGTCATAGCCAAAAACTTAAAAAAAAATTGGTTCAATTCTATGTACAACTTCATGCACTTTTCGTGGTACAATAATTGGCACAGACATCGCAATTATAACGCCCCCTTCCGGCGGAATTTTTTCAAATTCATGGAGGACCTGCTGGCCATAGCAAAAAACCTACACAAAAATTTGGTTCAACTCTATGCAGAACTTGATACACTTTTCGATGATACAATAAAGAAAATGGCACAAAAATCGCTATTACAGCGCTCCCTCCCTGCGGAATATTTCTAAATTAATAGAAGAACAGCCAAAAACATACACAGAAATTTTGGTTCAATTCTATGTATAACTTCATGCACTTTTCGATGGTACAATGGCGACGGACGGACACACGGACAAACTGACAGACATTTTGTATAAACATATTTTGGGGGATTTCTGACCCATAAATCGTGTAAATCCATCGAGAACGGAAGTCGAAAATTTTTCGATTATAATACTTTCTTCTATTGAAGTTATAAGAAAGTAAAAAAGGGAAATAATGCTTATTATAAAGGGACTTAAGATATTTTGATTGATTATATCTAATAGCCACTATCCCATTACAATCAAAAAGAAAAAAGAAAGACCTCTATTTTGAAAAGATTATGTTTAAAAAAAAAATAATGAAATAAGACATAAAAATTAGAAAGAAAAATCATGACCCAAGAATAGATTATGAAACATTTTCTGACACTTTGAAAATACTGTAACAAAACTTCGCTGTTTAATAAGATACCTAAGTAAACATTTTAGAAAACGTAGAACGCATTTGAAAACCAGATTCCAGCAATTATTATCCGTAGCAGGAAAAGTACTCAAATACCTTAGTGCAGCCTTGTATTTGATCCATAGATCTGTTTATATATATACACTAGTGTGCAAAACTTAAGCAACGAACACAAAATGTTAATTTCTAAATACGTGAGTACTCAAAAGAAAATTCTATAAACAGCAAGTGTAAAAAATAGGTGTTATCCTAACAGCATCGACAGCCTATAGAAAGACTCCATGACCTCACAAAGGGTCACAAGTGTCACAGTCACTACAATGAACTGAAATGTGATACCTTTCATTCGTCTCATTCTTAATCTCATTTGATCACTCCACCGAGAAGTCACCATGACTGCTGCTTTGTGACGAGACACCAGATGACTTTACAATGAAGTCACCTTGTGACACCCATGTGAATGTCATTTGGAGACTCCATTGTAAAATCATCACGATAGCTGTTTTGTGACGAGTTCCCAAGTGATGGAAAAGGAAATCATATGATGACTTTTCACAAAATAGTGCAATGGTGACTTCACAGTAGAGTCTCGGTCACCTGAAAGTCACCATGTGACTTCATTGGGACATTATTTGGGGACTCAGCACAATGCAATGCTCACGATGACTTCAAAACTGAGTATTTAAATGACAGCCACATGAGCATCACAAGGTGACCTAGTTGTAATGTCACCTACTTACTCATCACAAAGCAAAAGTCATAGTGACTTCTCAGTGGAGTAACCATATGACGATCATTTTACAGTAATAATGAGGGGAATGAAAGACCCCAAATTTTATTTCTCCGTAGTGACTGTGACACTTGTGGCCATATGTGACATAAAGGAGATGTCACATCAACTAGGTGTGTTGTAGATATAATACCTATTTTCTATACCTAATGTTTATATAATTTACTTTTGAGTACTCACATGTTTGAAAATTAGCATTTTATGCTTGTTGCTTAAGTTTTGCACATCAGTGTAGTATGCTAAACTGATTTTAGTAAAAAAACACATAAAGGTTGAAAATTCACTTTCAATAATTTCTACCAAATAGACAGAAACATAACCAATTCTTTTGTACAGCCCTGTATACTATTATAGATTTTTTTACACTCCACATATTAAGCTAAAGTTTATTTCAGGTTAAAACACGCTTAAAACTACTGAAATCATACTACCAGAAATCGCCATCCATATGCGTTCGCGTGCGTACAGTTGTTTGCATGTCCCTATATATGATTTCATTTATATTCTACAAACATCTCTTAGTTCAGTTCTAAATATAGTTCAGCTTGAAAATGCATAGCTCATCTAAGAACCAGCCTTAAGCAATGCACGCACATACTCAGTAATGCTTACGAATTCTTTTGTGTAGCCCTGTATATGATCTTTAGCATTTATTTACACTACGTTAGTATGAAAAAAATTAGTTTAACTTTAAAACACATAACATCACTGAAGACGCACTTCTAAAAATTATCGATAATACACAAGTAACTTCGGATAATGTACTGTATCCGAAATCTTTTGCATGTATCTGTAAAATAACTTTAAATGCTATATACATGATATTCTACAGCAAGTATCTTGTAGTATACCCCAGTAATGTATATATTTTTCTTCCGAATTCTTATTATTGGTTAGTTTATTTTGTGTCGATTATATTTAGATTTAATAATTATAGTATCGCATAAAGTTTTGTTATATATATGCCTCATCTGCATATTTTACTAACATGCTTGCGGGTGAGTCGGGGCAATGCTTGTTTACAAATAAAAATTGGAAAGTTTTATTAAACTTATCCTCTTTGATGCATCTTTGATTTTAAATAAAATATGCCAATCCGCCTGTTCTTTTTCACATATTTTCTTGTTTTAACGTTATTATTCATGCAAACAATGGATAACATTCAAAATTAACATTCATTTTCAGATGATAAAGAATACATTTTGTTTTATTTTTGTACCTTTTGAATCATAAAAAGGATTGTAAATATACACTTTTACTCAAAAAATGAATAAATAAATAAAAATAAATAAAGATATAAAAATAAAATACCATTCTTTCCTTTCCGTTTGAAAATGGATTTTAGTACGTTTATTTGATTAAAAAAATAGTAATTATTATTAACATTCCCGATAAATTTTGCGCTTTACATTTGTACTTCTTCAATCTTAGCAAAGCCGCCTCAAGACTACAAGCCAGACACGCCCTTCATCCCCCCACATGTGACGTCACAGCCCGGGGCTGGCTAACTGCCAACGCGCCAGCCCCGAACATTTGAATTTTGTATCTTCCTATTTTACGTGCACGTGCGTTTTACTTAGCCTAATAACATATTTTTTCCAAGGTAAGTTTTATTTTCAAATTATATTTATATGCTATCAGCACAAGTTTTATTTCTTGTGTTCAAAATCTTTTATTTTTAATTTCTTTGAAATAAATTAACTAGCAAATCCTAGTACGATTCTATCAATAATACCGTATCTCAAAACGAAACGATATTATTGTAGTTCTGTTTCTTTCCACATAGAGCAATAATTTAAAATGGCAAACATCCCTAAATCGTGTCAAGACTTATATCATTTAATTTGTATCTTGTCACACCATCCTGTCTTTATAATTTGTTCTGTTTTCTCTAATTCATTAGAGTGACCTTTAATTAACGCCCATTTATTAAAAGACACTTGTCGTGCGAATAGTAACTCGGGTTATTTTGTATGCACAATTAGTTGGACTTTAATTTGACAACAAATTTATGTATTTTTATATATATATATTCATACTTAAAAATTTAAATATTCTAGAAATTTTCATAAAAGTCGCTGTGAATACATAGCATTTTTATCTTGTTTACTTCTTTTAAAGCAAACCCCGATCGATATACTTGTATCAATTTATTGTTGTTTTTTAATCTTAAACGTTTGCTATCTTAATAAAAATTCTTTTTATAATTTTTTGTTAAATTATAAATGCTTATGTACTGTGTAAATAGAGCTATGGGGATAATGTTTTTGAATCTCTCTATTTTTGCCACAACTGTAAACAATTTATTTACAAGACTAGAGGAAGGGTTGTTAGTACCCTTATGCAAAACAGTAGTCCCCCCCCCCCCCCCCACACACCTTCTTCGCAAAAATCCTATGTGTTTTCCTATACATTTTAATGTTTAATTAAAAATAACAATAAATAAAATTATTATTCTATAATTATAAATTTACTTTTAGATCAAGTTAGGAAATACTTTTCATCTCATAAAAATTGATTATTTTAAGCTTAAAAGATGTGAACAAACATTTAAGAACCCACACAACATTATTTTGGAAATGAAATATTTTCGTGGAAGGTTTTTGTGTTTTTCGATGTTTTTTTTTTATCAGCTATTACCTAAACATTCGAGGAAAATGAACATAAATTAGGAATATTTTAATTCCAATTGATGAAAGTCTTTTCTTTCTTTCTTTTATTTTTCTCTTCATATGTCAATACATTTAAAAAAAAGTCTATTGCTTGTACCTTGCATAATATATCAAACTAATACAAAACTAAATAATAATTTTCTGTTTCATGAACTTGTGTTGTTTTAGTATTATGACAGTTTTATGTTATATAATTTAATGGATTTTATGTGAAAATTACCCATTTCTGATAAGTAAAGTTTACAGTATGAAAATTTATTTATAAGAATACTTAATTTCATGTATACTTTAATTTTACTATTTATTATATGCAGGTTTCAAATCACTTAATATTTAATAGGATATTTACTGTATAATTTCAAGCCCAATTAAAAATAAAAATAGAACACAACTTGAATTTGTTTTCATTTAACATTCACTTTTCTTCCACTTTAATTTAATTTTTAAATGTGGGTTTTGGTTGGCACACTTATTGTTATTTATTTATTTTGAAATAATTGAAAGCAAAATAATTCAATTTATGTGTTTAAACTGCAAATTTATATATATATATATATATATACGTATATATATATGTAATAATGTATAATGTCTTGTTTTGAATATATACCAAATAGATAATTGATATTGTTTCTAAATTTCAAAGTAGAATAAATAATAAAAACTGTCTACTAAAATAAATTTAATACTTGGAATTTTTTTTTTCATTAACGAACGAATTTTCTTTAATGTATCTTTAATTCTGATGCACATTTTCATTAACACAGTGATATTATTTCATAAATATTGTTTTTGTGTTATCGTTATTATTGTTTCGAGTGATCGAAATTGATTAAAAAGCACTTAATTAGCGTCTTTAAACTATAAGTTTTTATTTTTTTCCCCCATATGCTGTGATAATAAGTTGAAATATGGAGGAAAGAATTAATGTTTTAAATAACGCATGTGCTCTCCACTGCTGATCTAAGCCCCGCGTCGTGACGTCCCGAAACCTTGTGTTTGGCTTGTAGTCTTGAGGCGACTTTGATCTTAGGAAGGTTTGTAAATGTACGCGCAGCTTAGAAATAAAATAAAATAAAATAAAATATCGTTCTTTCATTGACGCTGGAAGACCAATTTTAGCACATTTAGTTGATTTAAAAATGGTATAATAAAAAGTGTCAGAAAACTGATTTATAATTTTGTTTAATTTTTGCACTTTTAGGGTTCCGTACTTAAAAGGTAAAAACGGAACCATTATAAGATCACTCCTGTGTCTGTCTGTCACAGCCATTTTACTCGTAAACTATGGAACGTGGAAAGTTCAGAATGAGGGAAGTAATAAAGACTATTGACCTACATATTAACAGATTATTAAACATTCACAAATATATTTAGGAAAAATGTAGGGAGGGGCTAATTAAGTTACTTGAAAAACAATCTCTTTGTATATCGTGAGGGGTATCGGGTAAAAGCTTTCGTAACGCAGAACTCAAAAATATATTTCTTTTAATTTTAGGTATTATATTTTCAGAGATATCGTCGAAAATGTAGTTCAAAAATATGTTCCCCCCATCTATTTCTGAATCTACTAAAACAAAAATTAGACGTTGTAGACGTTAATTTAAACCTTGCGGGAAAATTATAGCGATTACCCTAGGTCACATATTTTTTGAGAAAAGTGCATTTTTCCGTTACACACAAATTTCGATTTGCATGCATTCAGCAAAGGTGTTGAGGAGCGCTTGAGGTACCTATCGTAGCAGAAGTATAAAAGCATTGTTGATAATAATTTTCGAGAAAATTCGTCGGTAATTAGTCGAGATATTAAACTTTAAAGACACTGACAGTTTGGACATACATAATGCCAGGGGAGGCGTACTCTAATACCACCTGCTTTTAAAGCCCAGATAATAATTTTAGGTAGCTTTCATTACAAAAAGCTACCTATTGCAGCCGTTCGTAGGAAAACGATTCCGAAAACTTTTGGTGATATATATATATATATATATTGTTTTTTCCATTTCATATTATTTGTTTCTATTCTGTTTTCATTTTTAATCAATTCACTTGATTTTAATGGTTGTTAGGGCACAGGGGAAAATAACTTTTAGCTTTAGCTTATTTTTCCCACAGAAAACAACCATTTTGCTTATATCATTGAATTCTGTGCCCTTGAAAACGTAATTCAATATATAAGCATTTCCATTATTTGTCGGTGTCCACTTTCTTATTTTTCTTCCATAATAATTCTTATAAATAATTTAATCTTTTTTTTTTATATACTTACAGCTTTAATTCATAATATTACGGTTTTTGATGGTGGTAGGTTATTTTTAATTATTGGTTATATATATATATATATATATATATATATATATATTGAACGGAGGGTGGTTTCGGGGTCTGGGCGTCGGTGAAAATATACCAAAAGTTTTCGGAATCGTTTTCCTCCGAACGGCTGCAATAGGTAGCTTTTTGTAATGAAAGCTACCTAAAATTATTATCTGGGCTTTAAAAGCAGGTGGTATTAGAGTACGCCTCCCCGGATTTGCTTTCGGCGATTAAAAACATCGCCAAATATTCGTAGGCTTTATAAGGAGTTCAGTTTGGAAGTGTCGTTCTTTTAGAATTGGGTTACTGCTTTGTATGGCCAGTTTCAAAGTTTTCTTTGGTCAGTATGGTCTCGACAGATATGGGGAAAGTTGCATGTGTAATTATCGGTATAATCCAGCATGCAAGTCTTTAGCCTTGCAATCTGTCTCCAATGGATGTTTTCTGTTTATTCATGGTTTTGTTACTAAGAATTTTCCATGGTTATTTTGTTAATTTTTCAAGGCACAAAAAATTAGACATTGAAAAAGATTTTTTTCTTATGTGTTTGGGCTTGATACAAAGATTCTGGAGCATTTTTAGTTTCGTCTATATCTTAAAAAATGGCTGAGTTATAGCCCTTTGAATTTCTAGCATGGCTGACATTTTGAAACGATCTGATTTTTGTCACGTGATAATACAAGTATTTATGAACCAATTTGGATGTGACAACGAATGTGCATAGTACATAGCAATGTCTCGACCGAGTTTGTTGGCCAGCCTCATCCGCCATCTTGTTTCAAAATGGCGGTCATATAAAATTTTTTAAAAAATTTAAAATTTAAAATGAGGCACAAAAAAATTAGACATTGAAAAATATTTTTTTCTTATGTGTTTGAGCTTGATACAAAGTTTCCGGAGCATTTTTTGTTTCGTCTATGTCTTAAAAAATGGCTGAGTTATAGACTTTGAATTTCTAGCATGGCTGACATTTTGAAACGATCTGATTTTTGTCACGAGATAACACGCGTATTTATGAACCGATTAGGATGTGACAAGGCATGTGCATAGTACATAGCAATCTCTCGGCCGAGTTCGTTTGTTAACTTCATCCGCCATCTTGTTTCAAAATGGCGGCCATTTAAAAATAAAAAAAAATTAATTTAAAATGTAGTACAAAAAAATTAGAAATTGAAAAAGATTTTTTTCTTATGTGTTTCAGCTTGTTACAAAGATTCCGGATTATTTTTTGTTTTGTCTTTATCTTAAAAAATGGCTCAGATATAGCAGTTTGAATTTCGAATGTGTGTGACATTTCAAAAAATCAGATTTTTTGTCTGCAACAGCACTCGCATATATCAACCGATTTAGATATGAGTGAGCGTGTGCACAGGAATTACTAAGGTCTCGACCAAGCTCATTGGTGAGCCTTGTTGCACCCATTATGTTGTTTTAAAATGGCGGGCTATCACCGATAATTCGGGTTAATATAATTATTAATATAATTCGGGATATCACTGAATTCGGCGATAACTATAAATCACTTTAATAAAACCAGCTTTGATAACGCTGACTAATTTCGCGAAATTCTCATTCATATTCAATATTGACAAAAATTAGTATTTAATCTTCTATAATCGGGTTCCACTAATGAGCTCCGTGTGCTTGAATAATATAAGCTGGCTTTTAAAAAATAAGGAATATGAAAGCTACCTCTTCCTCTCGGCACTGGCCGGAAGGACTTTTTAATGATATATTTGTGTAATGCAATGCCCAATAGCAACATAAAAGCAATAAACGTCAAATTGTTAAAAACAGAGTAATTTAATTAGAATTAATAATAGCTAAATACTATGGCATTCGAGACTAGTTTGCATTGAGTGGATCTCTCAATACGCCTCTCGTGTCTTTAAAAGTTAATCAAAAACCTATCTGGAAAAACGCGGCACGTACCAAGCCGGCGTTGTAACTTTGTGACCTGCTTTCGAAGCGCGCTTAGCACAACCCGAAGTTTAATCATTGAACAAGGGTTTTGTTTTAGCTACACAGTAAAAAGGAAGAATTATTACTTCGCTGAATTTAGTTTTATGAAATGCCAAATAAAGTTGAACCTCTTGCGCTCTATGACGTACGTAACGTACGTCGTGCTATTTTGGTCATTTCCGACAATGATGTACGCAGCGTACGTCATGATATACGGCTGCTTTTCTAATTAGGCATTCCGAATTCTCACCAGAAAATTGTAACTCCTATTTTTGCTTTACAAGATGATTCATTTCCATAAATAAAGTAAAAGATAATCTCACACCATAATTAAATTTTTGTGGTGTAAATTCAAAATTTGTAAAAAAAAAAAAAAAAAAGAATCTGCCAGATGCGGCACCATTGGTGGCTAGTGACATACGTCCGCTAACCGCGCCAGGGCGCAAGGGTTTAAATATGAACAACTTTTATTGTCAGTAACGAATTATGTTCATCATAAACAGATTAGGTTGAGATTAAAAAAAAAAAAGAATTATACATAATAGAAATATTTGATATTATTTAGGCTTCATATGTCTTTGAACTTTTATGGTATACCCATTCATACTTTTCAAGTATATACAGCTATACCCAACCCTACGTTGTGTAGTTTTTTTTTACAAAGTTTTATTATTCTTTTAGCAACAATTTTTTTTTTTTAATAATACAGTTAATAATTCATATATTTATTGTACGGAATCCTCTGAGCGTGAGTAATACTCGCACTTGACCGTTTATTACTTGAATAATAAATGGTCTTGTAAATATGCACATTGCTTCTTAAACGATTAAATTCAATACCGCTCTTTCATTTCCGTTGAAAGATGAATTTTAGCACGTTTATTTGATTAAAAAATAGTAATTATAAATCACATTGAATCTAAAAAATGTTTGTAAATGTATAAGTAGCTTCAAAATAAAATAAAATAAAATAAAATAAAAAACCGTTATATCATTCACGCTGGAAGAAGAATTTTAGAACATTTATTTGATTAAAAAATTGTAATTATAATAATATGTATCAGAAATTTAATTTATAATTTTGTTTAATCTTTGTACTTTTTGAACCATAAAAGTACTTATTACCTTAAACATGTTTTTTTAGCCACAAATACTCATGTTGCTTCATGAATAAATAAATAAAAATAAAATATTGGTCTTTTCTTTCATTAGAAGATGCATTTCAGCATGTTTATTTGATTAAAAAAAATAGCAATTAAACTTAAATTTCTGGTACAAAATATAACAGAAATTTAAATTTAATTTGAACAATTAAATTAAATTAAATTAACAATTAAATTAATTAAATTGAATTAAATTTATCTTTGAATTTTTCAAATTATAAAAGGTCTTGAAAATACCGCAATTTACTCGTGTAATTTGCGCCCCCTTGCTCCTTTTCAACTTTGTTGGAAAGTGTTTAAAAAAATTATAAATAATATTATTTTAAAAAGTTTCAATAAAGAAATTCATACTAAAAAACACATTTTAGTTGAACTATTTCAACTGGTTTTTCCTTCTTTAATTTTCACTCACTATCTCGTTTTTTACAAAAGAAATGTCAAACACACATGTTTGAGGTGAATTGGAGTTGATTGGAAAGAGAGTAAAAATATGTACAGTGACGAAATTGCGGTAATTTTTCAAGATGTTTTTCTTCACAAATAACTCAACACAAACAGAAGAAATTGTTTATTTTTAACTCTCTTGGTGTGCGGTCAAGGGTAACATCCTACTGAAATATTTATTTTTAAATAGCCAGCTTATCGAAATATCAAAAAGTAAATCAATACATTTTTCAAATAATGTTTGCGGCATCTTTTATATTTTATTTAGGAGCTCAACCACCCGGGACCGTGATAATAAGCTTAAATATATCTAAAATCAGTGTTAACGAAAATCTTTCCTAGCTAATCTAATGTTGGGGTCCCATTGCCTCTGTCAGCGTACACCAGAATATTTGTAGGATTTTATAATTTAAAATGAAAATATGTCCAAACGAACGTAGATTCACAGTGGAATAAAATTAATAAAATGCTCATATGCATTTTTTTAAAGGTACACTTAATCCCGCCTTCCTTCCTTTAAGTTAGTGCGTCAACAAAAATTGCTGATGAGAAAGGCTGTTAACGACGATGTCTTTATAATTTTTCTGGCATTTTCGTCCTTTGTCAATGATCGAGGCTTCTTCTTGTTTTATGAAATGGCGTTTAACATATAATTTTAATAACATAATTTGAAAAATATAATTTTTTGCGTAAAAATTAAAAAAATGTTATGACATAACTACATGAAAAGTGCATCAGAACAAATTGCTGATGAGGAAGGTTTTTAATGGCGATATCTTTATAATTTTCTGGCATTTCCTTCTTTTGTCCATGATTGGGGCTTCTTTTTGTTCTACGAAATGGTGTTTAAAATATGATTTTAATAACATAATTTAAAAAATATAATTTTCTGCATAAAAATTAAAAAATAAAATAAAAATAAAAATAAAAATCGGTATGACGTAACTACATGAAAAGTGCATCAGTAAAAATTGCTGATGAGGAAGGTTTTTAATGATGATATCTTTATAATTTTTCTGTCATTTTCTTCTTTTGTCCATGATTGAGGCCTCTTTTTGTTCTATGAAATGGTTTTTAAAATATAATTTTAATAATATAATTTTTCGCTTTATAATTAAAAAATCGTTATGACGTAACTACGGGAAAAGTGCATCAGTAAAAGTTGCTGATGAGGAAGGTTTTTAATGGCGATATCTTTATAATTTTTCTGGCATTTTCTTCTTTTGTCCATGATTGAGGCTTCTTTTTCTTCTACGAAATGGCGTTTAAAATATGATTTTAATAATATAATTTTAAAAATATAATTTTCTGCGTAAAAATAAAAAAATCGTTATGATGTAACTACAGGAAAAGTGCATCAATAATAATTGTTGATGAGGAAGGTTTTTAATGAGGATATCTTTATAATTTTTCTGGCATTTCCTTCTTTTGTCCATGAGTGAGTCTACTTTTTGTTCTATGAAATGGCGTTTAAAATATAATTTTAATAATATAATTTAAAAAATATAACTTTTTACGTAAAAATAAAAACAAAATCGTTTTGACGTAACTACATGAAAAGTACATCAGTAAAAATTGCTGATGAGAAAGGTTTTTAATGACGATATCTTTTTTTTTTTTTTTTTTTGTTCATGATCGAGGCTTCATTTTGTTCTATGAAATGGCGTTTAAAATATAATCTACCCTATATATATAAAATCCTAATGAAACGACTGAATTGAAACGAATTTATGTAACGATTCTATGAAACTACTGATTAAACAACTGATTATGTTTCACGGCGATTTCTCCTAAAATATGGAATACTTTGCGATGAAATTAACACCAAAAATCCGTATTGATCCACAGATCTCAAAACTGGTATTAGAATTTTAAAATTAGAATTAGTTTTCGAAATATTAATTTTTTTCTAATTTTAAATACTTTTTTCTAATGATGGCAACTCAAATTTTAAACATAACACATATTTTTTTCATATTTTAGAAAAGGTTATTTTAAATTAATTTGGCGACGAGCTTGGCCTCCCTTAAATGTATGCTAAGAAATGCATCATGTTACTTTTATTAATAATTCAATTTGTATTTCATTATCATTTTATTTAATACAAAACTTCCATTTAAAATTGAAACCTTTAAAATAAATTGCTTTTACTTCATTCTTTTTTTTAAACGAAACGAAAAGAAAAATATTAGACACAGATGTCATATACGCAACGGGGTACCTAATTGGCGCCAAAATGGCGTTATTTTGCCTGACATGGTAACCCGGCTATTGTTGCTTATTAATTAATAAATGTTTCTTTGAATTTATTTTCTTTTCATTTACACAAAATGTTATAAATTTTTTGTTCTATAGTTATTAATTAGTTTTTTTTTTTATTTATTGTTATTTCATTTTAAAAATAACAGAAAATAATTTAAAAATACATATGTAACATGTATTTGAAAACGAGGTTTTCGCCAAATTGTCGTAAAAAAAATCAAGCCAAACCCGGTGCGTATGTGACATTGCAACAAATCATGAGATTTAATTTTCACTTCAAAGGAACGTTTCAATGTTATTACTTCTCCCGTCGACCAATTTCGCCAAATTATACAAATTGACATATTTTTTTATTTTAAATAACAAATAAATTAGTATAACATTAATAAAAATACAAATAAAACGTCGAAATAAAAATCACTTGATGGCGTGAACATGTGTAACTTCCTTAAAGTCAAGTGAATGTGACATTTACGATCAACCATTATTGGCATATAATCTTACAGTTTGGCGACAGATTTTTGGTCGATGGGATAACCAAGTGGCACCGTTTTAATTTACCACTCGAAAAATAAAAAAAATGCTAACTGGCGAGTTAAAAAAAAGCTATTGGCGAGATTTTCACCCGGCTAACATAAAAGTACCAGGAATTCTTTGCGATCATGGCAAATTTTATGTAGTTTTATTCGAAAAAATAATTTTGATTCTTTAATCAACATGGAAACCTTTCTTATGAAAAGCGAAGGAATCAGCCCGTTGTTTATGGCAATTACATGACTTGGACTATTATAATAAAAACGAAATAATGGCGATAGAATAATATTCGGCGACTTATCACACCTGTGGCTGACTAACATTAAAGTACCAAAATGGCCTTCTGGAATATAAAAAGCGAAGGGATCCGCCCAGAGCTGTTGATGATAGTCACATGACTTAGGCTATTATTATAGAGATTGTTTTCAATTCTAAAAACAGCACAAAGAATAAGATTTCTTAACGATTAAAAATTTATTTTCACGTGACTATTAAAAACAGAAAAAAAAAACCCTTTAAAATTACTATTAAACGAGTACGTGTTAAAAGCAGGAAAATATTGAAAATTATGTCTTGAAAATTGTATTTACACGTGAATATTAAAAGGGAAAGGAAACTTTAAAATAATAAATACATTAATATGCGTTTAACCCTTTCACTGACAAGGCACTTCTATTCGTAAAATCTTGAAATCAGTGAATGGCACCAGAATTTACAAACAAATTTCGAAATACAAAAATGCTTTTGTTCACTTACTTAATAAAAGGGAAATTTTCATCCCAATATTCTGGTGCTAATGTGGCATTTAAGAATTAAAATTAAGTGGTCCTTAAATAAACCACCGCCTTTGAAGGGGTTAAAGCAGCAAATTTTAATAAATGTAGTAAATTGTATTATGTCAATCGTTTTATAACGCTGTTAAAAAATACTGAGAGACAAAGGCTCTGTTTATTTAATTCATTTTATTTTAGCTTCTTTTCAAATGTTTAACTGATCTTCTTTAACCAAACACGAAAACAACCATTGGATGTCTTAACAGCAACTGATTCTACCTTAAATTTTGGCAATCAAAGGGAATTGAATGGAAACCCGTTTACAGGGAGATCGCTACAGGTTTTTTCAGTATAATTCAATCTTCTCTAATCTTTTTAAAACCGATCAGATTAACGTGCTTTTAGATTCTGCAGAGTCTGAACGGGGGTTGGCGAGCGTAGCTTGCAGGGGGCAGAGCCCCCTAGTTTTAATAATATAATTAAAAAAGAATAATTTTCTGCGTAAAAATTAAAAAATAATTATGACGTAACTACATGAAAAGTGCATCAGTAAAAATTGCTGATGAGGAAGGTTTTTAATGAGGATATCTTTATAATTTTTCTGGCATTTTCTTCCTTTGTCCATGATCGGGACTTCTTTTTGTTCTATGAAATGACATTTAAAATACAATTTTAATAATATAATTTTTCGCGTGAAAATTAAAATATCATTATGACTTAATTACAAGAAAAATATTATATACCGCAATTAAAATCGTGCATTTTATTCTTTTAATTAATTGTTTTGCTTAAAAATATATCTGCTTAATACTGGTACGTATTTAAAAAATATATGTGCTTAGTAATAGTGTGTATTTAAAAATACGTGCGTTTAATAAATAAATACAAAAAAGTATTTAATAAATATACATTTAAATTGTGGAATTTCCCGCAATCAGATAGTCTTACAATTTTGGTCAATAATGTATTTCGATTGTACTAAAATAATAACCACTCTGCCACTAGCGAACAATTAATAAAGAAGAAAAACTCTTTAAAAAGACACCGATTTTCCATTCTTCTTTTATTGAATACTTTTGATAGTTTTAATCGAGAAGCTTAAATTATATACACTTTAAAAAATAACTGCTTCTAAATTTATTTAAACAAGAACGAAAATTCATGCGGCCAGCATAGATTATGAAACACTTTCTAACACATTCAGAATACTGTATCAACATCTCATCATTTACTAAATCACAGATAATGTCTAAATAAACAATTTAGAAAAGGCATAACGTATTTGAAAACCCGATTTCCGCAATTACCATTGATAGTCGGAAAGATATCTGATTTTTTTGTGCAGCCCTGTATATGATTTGTATATTTGTATGCATACTGTAAGTTAATTCAGTTTAACACATATTACAGTTGAAAATTCCCATCCGGCAGCCATTTCCGCCAATAAACGGAAATGTAATGGAGGTCTTTCCGTTCCCTGTATATGATCTGTAGAATTTATTCACAACAAGTAATATGCAAAAAAAAAAAAAAAAAAAAAAAAAGTTAAATTTAAAAATGCGTACCTCAACTGAAAACGAAGTTCCAGCAGTTATTCTTCATAGGCAGTATACTGTAGCCAAATACTTTTGTGTGTCCCTGTAAATGAACGATAAATTATATGCACACCAGTTTCTAAAGTAAACGCCTTATACTATACCTCAGTGATACATAAAAATTTCAATATGTTTAAAACAGGGTTCGCAAAGCTGGGCCCAGTTCGAAAAAACCCGGCGGGTTTTTTCAGAATGGGCCCACTTGAAAAAGCCCACTGAAAAACCCATAATGTGGGTTTTTTCAATTTTCAGAAATATTTGAAATTTTAAACAACACATACATTTAATGAATTTAAGTCATTTCAGTGAATTTTGAAAATAAATTAATATATAAAAGCCGTTACATAAACACCTGATAAAATAAAAATGTATTTTAGCACATTGAAATACTTTACTAACATAGAACATAGTAGGCAACATACATAGTACATAATTATAGGTAAAGGCATATCATAAGAATGCCTTTATATAAAAAATTCAAATGAATTATATTCATGAAAATAAAATATATGCATTTTTACTTTCTTCTATCTTTACAAAAAGAAAGTATTTAATTTGTGAAAAATTTTGACTTCCAGTTTACGACAGATTTATACGTTTTAAAAATGTCCTGAAGACGATTTGATGGTTTTTAGAAAATGTCTGTATATGACAAAAATTTTGTGGGAGCTCTATCTCAAGAACTAATGCACAGAATTTCACAAAACTTTAGATTCAGTTAGACCTTGATGTAAACTGATGCTGATTAGTTTTTGGTGTATATTGCTCATAAGGTGGTGCTGCTATGCTGCATTTATCTCAATTTTTGCAATAGCTTTATCTCAAGAACTAATATATGGATTTTCATCAAACTTCAGATTCAGTTACAAGTTAAGTTGTTGCTTATCAAGTTTTGGTGTATATCGCCCGACAGGTAGCGCTGTTATGCTGCATTTTTTTCACGATTTCAGCAATAACTCTTCTCAAGAACTAATGTACGGAATTGAATAAAAATTCAGATTCAGTTAGACCTTGATATAAACTGGTGCTGATTAGTTTTTGATAAATATTACCCAACAGTGGCTCTGTTGTGCTGCATTTTCTATCATTTCCGCAATATCTCAAGAATTAATGCACCGATTTTCATCAAACTTCAGATTCAGTTAGACGTTGATGTAAGCTGTTACTGATTAGGTTTAGGTGTAAATTGCACAGCAGGTAGTGTTGGTATGCTGGATTTTTCACGATTTTTGTCAAATCTATGAAATAGAAAACTAATGCACGTAATTTAATCAAACTTAATATTCTGTTTCATTTTCATGTAAATAGATCCTTATTAGACTTGGATGTAAATTGAACAACAGGTGTTGATTTTATACTGCTTGGGTTGGAAATTTTGGTTGTGGACATTTAAGAGGGTGGGTTCCGAAATTCAATGATTTGTTTCAAACAAAGTGATACTTACATCTCCTTGTTAAATGCATCCAATTCAACAAACCTATATTTTACAATCCTCGTGATGGGCGCGGCACTGCGATAGCGAATTTTGAATTATTAACATGTATGAGATAGAGGAAAGTTTTTGGATTGGCACATCCGACTAGTTTACCCCTTTTTTCGTACTTATATATTTTAAATATTAATATTCTATTCATTATTTGATTTTACAGCAAATTAACAATTTTATATCTTCTATTATATTTAAAACTAATTTGTGAGAAACACTGACACTTAATTTAAATTCATGTAACTTATACAATTTATAACTTGTAAAATAGCATTACAATTATCTATTTATATAAAATCCAAGTCTCTGTGTGTCCCTCACGATTCCGGTAGGACCGCCTCATTGAAATGAGTAATTGTTGAAAAAAACTAATGCAGGGTTACCACAGTATCGCCAAGTGTTAGCCAACTTGGTGATAGCTGGCTAATTTGGCGAAATTCCCATTTAAAACCATTAATCTTTCATAAAGGAGGTCACCGAAATTTAATTTAAACTCCGCTCTTTTAAGATATTTTTCAAAATCTATGAGTGAGAATTTAAAGTACATCTTTACATCTTCCTCCCGATGCTACTAATAAAATAACCGCCAATAGACGACGCTGTACTGTGTGAGCTCCTAACTGCGCGATTTTAATGTGCTTTAGGTACTTTTCCAGTATAGGTGCCTTGGCGAAAAAGGAAATTTGGCAACATATTTTCCGGGAACCTATCCACTGTTTCATTTTATATACACACGCATTTTTTTCGCTATTTATACGATTTATTTAATATAAAAAGACGTTTCTCTAATTTTATAAAGAAACAGATGTGATTTGTACATAAAAACATCAATAATATACATATAAAATAAACATATAAAACAAACAAAAACGCTCATCAAGTTTGTTTTCATAGCTGTTTATATGATTTGACAACAAATCTCGATATTTTTCCGTTATACGGACATCTTGCCAAAATGTATATGCTAATGCGCCAATTATTTCAA
The DNA here is from genome assembly GCA_963932465.1 of Maratus speciosus. Lineage (NCBI taxonomy): Eukaryota > Metazoa > Arthropoda > Arachnida > Araneae > Salticidae > Maratus > Maratus speciosus. The sequence continues at coordinate 359,969,125 of OZ010800.1, read as the reverse complement.
AATGCTAAAAGATATTTATAATTTTATGCCAGCAGTTTAATATGAGTTTTATTTTATTGCTTTATTTTATAACAGTTATTTGTTCACTTATTTTAAGTATATAATTGTGATTTAATGAAATAGTTCGTAAAAGTCTGGAATTTTCAAATGTTATATTTTTTAAATGCTCACTTTAGTATCGACAATGTTTTTTCTTTTATTTTTCAAATGCTTCAATTCACGTGATTTTCATTTTGCGTCATCTATTACGCTTGGCGACAATGGTATCCGTATAACGGAAACGAACCCAAATCTTACTTTCTGATGCCCAAATTACACCAAGCTTTTTTTTTAAAAAAAAGCCAAAGCTCCCACAGTAGAAAAGTACCAAACTGTCTATTATTTTGCGCTATCTGTGTTATAGTTTGTACTATATGTAAGGGATGTGGAGCGAAGAGTTTAAAAATTAAATATTAAAGTTTCGGCACAGATGTCATATACGCCCCATATTGGCGCGATTTGTTTCTGACGCCAATGTCATATACACAACGGGTACTTAAGTGGCGGCAAACTGTCGTTATTTTGCTTGATATGGCAACCCGGATGTTGTTGTTTATGCTGTTGATGTTTTCGCCAAATTGGCGTATATGACAACTGTGCCTAAGTTTCTATAAAGCAGTATAAGACTAAAAAATTAAAAATAAAATAAATGCAAAATAAGACTAAAGAAGAAAGAAAAATCATGCGTTAAGCATTGAGTATGAAACACTTTCCAACACATCCTGAATGCTTTAACAAAACTTCGTTATTTGGGGAAATAAGATAACTAAGTAAACATTTTAGAAGACGCATAAAAAAATTAAAAAATTGATTTCAGCAGTTACCGTCCATAGCCAATAGTATCGTTATTACATGCCACTATTTAGCCAAAATTTAATTTAACCTACTCTTAAAACTACTGAAATCACATTTCCAGATATTATCATCCATAGACGGTTATGTATCCAATTCTTTGCGTGACCCTGTATATCATTTTATCTATATTCTACAAACATTTCTCAGTAAACTAAATGCAGTTCAGCGTAAAAACGCATAACTCCTTTAAAAACCACCTTTAAGCAATTTACTCTCATACTCAGTAACCCTTACGAATTCTTTTGTGTAGCCCTGGATATGAACTGTAGCATTTATACATACTATATATATATTATAGTATATATATATATAGTATATATATATATATACATAATATAGATATATATATACATAATATATATATATAGTATATATATATATATATATACATAATATATATATATATTATAGTATGCATAAATGTAGTGAAACATAAAAGCGCATATCATAATTAAAAATGCATTTATAGCAATCATTGCTTATGTACAACTTCGGTGAAAAGTTGCTTGGCGAGAAAGAAGTTTGCCAACGTATTTTCTGACAACTTATTTACTGCTTCATACTCAGAAGTAATTTTTTCCATATGTATGCAATTTATTTAGGTAGTTGTTAGCTATTTCGTCGACCAGTTTCGCCAAATTATATAAATCGCCAAACCACTCGCCAAATTATACAAATTGACATAATTTTTATTTTAAACAACGAAATATCAATTAAATTAGCAAAACATTAATAAAAATACAAATATAACGTCGAATTAAAAATCACTTGATGACGTAAGAAACACATGGTCATGTTTAATGTCAACCATTATTGGCATTTAATCTTACAATTTGGCGACAGTAATTTGGTCGACGGGATAACTAACAAGTACCTTTATTTAATGTAAAAAAAGCTATTTACCCATTTTTTATAATAAACAAAAGTAATTTTGGCACAGATGTCATATTCGCCCCATATTGGCGCGATTTTTTTCCGACGCCAATTTGTCGAAAACATCAACAGCATAAACAACAACATCCGGGTTACCATATCAAGCAAAATAACGACACTTTGGAGAGTGTTAACTACCCGGTGCCGGTGTGTATATGACATTGGCTCCAGAAAAAAAATCGTGCCAATATGGGGCGAATATGACATATGTGCTGTAATTTTTGCACAGATGTCATATACGCATCGGGGTTGGCGTGATTTTTCTTTGACGCCAATTTGGCAGAAATCTCGCTTTCGAATACCAGTTACTTATATATTCTTAAATTATTTGCTATCATTTTGAAAAGGAAATAACTATAAATAAATAAAAGTTTGAATAATAGCTATAGAACAAAACAGTTTGCATAATTAAAAACAGAAAATAAAAGTAAATAAACAATTTATGAATAAATAAAAAAAACAATAGCCGGGTTACCATAGCAGGCAAAATAACACCATTTTGGCGCCAGTTAGGTATCCCGGTTCATATCTGAAATCTGTGCCGTAATTTGTATATAAAAAAAATATATATTTAGAAACGATTTTTTTATGTATATAAGTGCATATATAAACAAAAATAAAAGTTCATTAGATTTGTTTTCATAGCTGTTTATATATTTTGGCAACATATCTCACTTTCTGATGCCCGAATTGCGCCAAGCTTTTTTTTTTAAATGCTCTATAATGGAAAAGTGCCTAAATAAATAATTAACAGAAATAACCAATTATACATACTAAAACTTTTCATTTCGAGATCAAAACATTGTTTTTAATTTCAATTAAAAATACATATATCCTTGGATAACTTTAGTTGAAATTAGGTTCACAGCTTAATATCTCATTCCATAAACCTAAACAAACACAAGTGATTCATTCATCGTGAAACTTAAAAAAAATTTAAATCATTGAGGTAATCATTCACAAAGTAAGTTCTCCAACAATCAATGGACAATATTCTAATGACATCATAGTAGGTAAAATGGTGGCGGTATCGTTTGTTTATGGTTTGAAATCACAAAGATTTAATTTTGCAATGTCTCTTAGTTACATTATTTTATACATTATATATTTATAAGCTCCGAACAAAAGCATATTTTTTCATTATTTAGTTATTAAAGACGGAAAAAAATTATAAATGCATGATTTGAAAAATTTAAATAATTTTCTTTCTTAATAGTAAAAAATAACATCGGGAAGTAACAGCGGGTTTGAGTTAAATAAGTTTAACTGCTTAATTCTGTTGTAATATTCAAAATAACTGTATTTATTAAGTTTCAGTAAACAACATCAGGGCCCGATTAAACTTTGAAGTTAGAGAAATTTCAATGTCATTTCAGGACCTTTCTTTTGGAGAAGCTTTTCTAAATTTCATATATACATGGAAACTCTTCAATGTTAGAAATATTATTCTTAGGACTGACATAACATGAGAACAGCCTGCAATTTTACACAAGTTTTTGAAAACTACTTTATATCAGGAATTTTGCTAAAAACGGGTTACTTTTTTGTTATAGCGGCCACACTATTAGGATTATGACAAGTTGCAGCCAATTTCGCCAACGTCGTAACCAAGATCGTGAAGCACACGCATATAATACCATGTAATACCATTTCATGAAATCGTATACGATAATTTAATAGTTTTTACCTTACTTCAAGTGTAAAATTTATTTATTTTTAAGGCGTAACAATCTAAATTGTCCAATATATGAATTTAAAAAAAATGTAAACAAAGATTGAATAGACATGACCGCAAAAAGCCTCAAATCTGCATAATACTTGGAATCAAACTGTGCAGATTAGTGGTCCTCTACTGTACACAGTTTTTCAGAAATGTGTTTCGTTCTTTAAATTTGTTATTTTCATCTATCACTGCGGAAAAAGCGAGAAAACTCATATTCTTGCACATGAGTTGTATATATCTTTATATCTAAATTTCCGTCATTTTTTGACGGGCTACCTTTCTAGTATTGTATATAAGGGAACAATGTATTTTTTTGTGTATAGTATATATAATATATAAATAATATAGTATACAATAATGTAATATCGCATATATTGTACTTTTGAAAAAACCCGATTTTCCCCGGGGAAAATTGGGTTTTTCATGAAAAAACCCGAAAAAACCCATGTGGGTTGGGTTTTTTCAAAAAAAAAAAAAAACCCCGGGTTTTTGCGAACCCTGGTTTAAAATAGTCCAATATCATTAACATACGCCGCAAACGATTTTTCCCCATAGGCCGTAATATATCGAAAACGGCTCTAACGATTTTCACAAAACTTGACGCCTATACTAATTTGAGCTCAAAACATCGATCTAGCTAGGTCGCTAATTCGAGAAAAATCGTTTTCTGTGGTTAAAACAAGCTCATTATTCAAAAAGGTAGTGTCAATCGAAAAAAATTCTGACGATTTTTATGAATTATGATTTATTTAATTATGAGAAACAATCTAACCAAGTTTCGACATCGGATTTTTTTTTCTTTTTCTTTTTCTTTTTTTTTTTGTTTTTGTTTTGATGGTTTTAAACAATTTTTTTTATTTTCAAGCTACCGTAATCGGAATTCGTGTCAATACTAATGGTCATTTATCATAAACACAATAAAAACCAGCTAAAAATTGGCACTAACTGTCAGTCTGTACTAAATCGAACACTAGATAAAGGACTATATGCAGGATGCAGGTCAAAAATATGGTAAAATTTGTTTGAACTGACTAGGAAAATTAAAATTAATTGATTTTACCAATTATTGATTTCGTGAACTTAAGTATTTTCATAAGCATCTGGTAAATATGCTAATATTTTTATAGGTAACTGTGCTTATACTTTTGTTATGTTTGAAATCACTACCATATTGCTACAAATATTGCTACACTCGTAGTTTGATGAAATGGCGAATTGGCAACCTTGGTACAAGATTAACAGCAATTTTAAAATCAAGACAATTTTTCTGCCAAATTTACCCAATTGTTCCCGAAAAAACTCGTTTTTGACGCCAAGAATTGATTTAGACAACGATTGTTGAAGAATAATCATTTAAATCTTTATAAAGCATTGAAAACCACTCGGGATATGTCTGAGATTATCGCACTCATATAAAAACGTTTATTTTTATAAAACTAGAGGGCTCTGCCCCCTACGAGCTATGCTCGCCAACCCCCGTTCAGGCACACCAAAATCCAAAAAGCACGCTAATTTGATCGGCTTTTAAAATACTGAATTAAAATTAAAAAAAAAAAAAAAAAAAAAAAAAAAAAAAAAAACAGTAGCGATCTCTCTGTAAATGGGTTTCCATTCGTTTTCCTTGGATTGGGGATTTTTAAGGCCAAATCTGCTGCTGTTAAGAGATACAATGGCTGTTTTCGTTTTTAATTTAAAAAATTACTTAAACATTTGAAAATAAGCTAATGTAAAATGAATTAAGTAAACAGTGTCATTGTTTCCCGGTATTTTTTAACAGCGCTATAAGATAGTTCTTTTAAATAATTCATTTTAAATGTGTCGTTTCAAATCTGACGTAATTTACACCAAAGTATTATTTCTCTTATTAATTTTCACGTGAAAATACTTTTGTTGTTAGAAGGAAATATTATTTGCGCTGTCTTCGAATTCACGATAATAGTTGAAAAGATTATCTCAAAATATCTCGCGCAAATATATTTTTTAATTTAAATTGTTTTGCTATATTTTTTGCCATTTTAAATATGACGCAATTTTCTCAAATTACAAGTTTTAACGCATAATAATGATTTTTTTTTTTTTTTTTAAGATTTTGTTTCTCTTATTTTAAGATTTTGTGTAAATATGGTTTGACACAGATGTCATTGGCGCAATTTTTTTCTGACGCCAATTTCATATACGCAACGGGTACTTAACTGGTGCTAAAGTGTCGTTATTTTGCTTGATAAGGTAACCCGGATGTTGTTGTTTATGCTATTTATGTTTTCGCCAAATTGGCGTCGGAAAAAAATTGCGCCAATATGTATATGGCGTATATAACATTTGTGCCTATGGTTCTTATGACGTAATTTTCCTGCTTTTAACATGTAATCATTTAATTCTAATTTTAAAGCTTTTTTTCTGTTTGTAATAGTCACGTGTAAATAAATTTTTAATTTGAAGCAAACATTATTGTTTGCGCTGTTTATACAACTGGCAACAGTTTAAATTAATAACATTTTCTAAAATTTGTAAAAAATATCTCTCGAAATGCTGAAAATTTGAATTTAAAATTGAAATAAAACCTCAAAAAATGAGTAAAATAAGAAAAATAAATACAATCTGCACACCGGGAACTTATAACGCATAAAATGATCTAAAAATGGTTAAATTCTCTTGTATAGTTTATGCTCCAATAAACTTTTTTAGTGGAACGATTTTGTCCAACTTTAGCATTAAATATCTCTTAAAATAATTCTTCGATTTGAAAAATGTCTGCATCAGCGTGTTTATCCAACATTTCTCTATAATACCACCGATTTTCATGTTTTTGTATGCAACAGTTTTTTTAATATTAACGATGAAAGACCATGCTTAAGCATTCAAATTGGATGCCGATCTACCCGGAATATCTACGCAGATTTTCATTGGTCCATTTCCAAATCAAAACTTTTTTTATATATAGAAGGAAAAGGATTTTAGGTTTGCAATATTTTTCATTATGCATCATGTCTCGTGACATTGTTTACTATGTTTATTGTTTTTAAATTTTGTGAAAATATTTTCTATCATAAATGATTTTGAAAATGTCGCCGTTGGTGCGACGGAACGATCGTCAATCTTAATAAAGATATTTTATCACTTTTTAGCATTATTTTACTTAATGAGTTTTCTGTATTTGATTCTTCTATAGGTATAGATACAAATTCACATGAACACAAATAGAAAAAAGTAAAATGTCGGCGTTATTTGGATCCTAAAAAAACTTGTTTTGTGAGAAATCTTAGATTTATTTAAGAGAATGTAAATCATTCTAATAGTTAAATTAACCATTTAAAACAGTTATTTTAAAAGCTTGTTTTCAACCATCATGAAATGACAGAAAATTACAACCATTAACACAAAAATCTTCCTGCCGAAAAAGTCTCAAAAGTATTAATTTTTTTTTTTTTTTTTTTTTTACTTTGATCCTCCCCCCACCGTAATTAGATGATTGAGTGTTTATTTGTCATTATTGCAAAGTAAGAAATAGGGCAGAAATTTTTTAAATTAAAGAACTCTAAAGACTGTTTGGAGCTGTCTGGGCACAATAAAGAGAAGCGATGATTTCGGTGGGGACGAAATAGTAATTTAGATGATTGTTTACTTTGTGTTTCCACAAAGTAACAATTAGGGCAGAAAATTTAATATAATTTTAAGATTATAAACTTTGTATGCTGAAAAGGCAAAGGAGAAGTGGAAACTTTGGCAAGAGAAGTGAATAAGAGTCTTGAAAGAGTTAATATATATATATATATCCGAACAGAAGATTCTCTACCTGAAAGTAAAAAATTATGAATACAAAAGGAATATTTAGAGAAAAATCACGACCTTAAAAAAACAAAAAATAAAAAAAACTCTGCTCTAATGCCTGTTATTTTCGTCGATAGAAAATGATAAATTTTATGGAGATTTTTCCCTACCATTTGTATTAATCTGAAATTAAAAACAGGAAAACGCATTTTTAGTGCCAGAAAATACCAAAAATTCATAAAATTCAGTGTATTATATCTCGGTAATTTTCATCGTAGAAGTTAGGAATGTTCATTGTTTAACGATAGGGTTGGGCTATATCTGAATTTTAATATCGCAATATATCAAAAAGCATAAATATATTTATATTGGTGATATATCACGATGCTAATTTAAAATGGGGGTGCGAGGGACATTTACTATTTTTGAAAGGCAGATAATATAGCAGCAAAAGTTTAAGCACAAAACAGAGTAGAAAGCAACGAATCATCGTTTTTATATCTATTTTCTCATGCAACATAATTTCTGCTTTTTATTTATTTATTTTTAAACTAAATATAGAAAAAATAAACAAGTTGATCCATACCTATTTGTATTTACAACGTTACTTTCATACAGCTGTTCTTAAAGGTAGTACTTTCCCTATTCTTTTGATTTTGTTGTATTAATCTTTCTTTAAAACTTTTCATTTTTACCACCATTTAATTTTGAGATGTACGATTAAATATATGATTTAAGGGAAAGAAGATCATTATGTAAAATAAAATTCAAAATTGTCTACATAAAAATCTATAAAATATTCTTTTCATAGAATTTTAATTGTAGGTTAATGTTGGTTAAAAATATAAATTTGTTGTTACTGTTGTTTGGTTCAAATTTAATATAGAGAGACTGGGCCTTCGTCTTTTTTGTGCATGGGTTGGCAATGTTTGGCACGGGGCACACACACACACATATATATATTTTTAATCAGGCTGCGCCAAAATAGCTTTCTTATGGTAAGGGCCCGTGCAGACTAGAGACCTGCATGGGGTTGGGTGAACCGACTTTATCTAAACCCGGTCGGGTTGGAGCTGATTCTTTTGACTGTGACTCGGGTCAATTTTTTTTTTTCAATTTGCGGGTCGGGGGTGGAACCTATGTTTAAAAAAACAATCCAGTATATTTTTAAGAAGAAAAAAATATTTATTTGAATACTAATGAATATAATACATTTCATATTAATTTTACTGAATAAAAAATAAAATTAATATGAAAGTATAGACTACTTTTTCGTATTTTCATTAAAATATTAATTTTCTTTCATTTAGTCTTCGGGTTGAATTTGTGAAAATCATTTTTTCGGTTTAACTTGGGATAAAGTTTTCGGGTTCGCAGGATTGTGGTGCAGACCTCTATTCTGAGTATACGTTTTAAATGCTTGAAATGGTGTTGATTTTTTGAAACTTTAAAAATATCGTATATTTTGAGAAGCCGACGTTTTTATTACAAAAGTTAATCTCGGCAAAATTGCAATTTAAATTTTTCACCAATTCTTTGAGTTAAATGTTATTTGGTAGTGTTTAAATTCTTTTAAGGATTTCTTATATATATATATATATCTACCCTATATACATAAAATCGAGATGAAACGAATTTATGAAACGGCTGAAATGAAACGAATTTATGAAACGATTCCATCAAACGACTGATTAAACAACTGATTATGTTTCACGGCGATTTCTCCTAAAATATGGAATACTTTGCGATGAAATTAACACCAAAAATCCGTATTGATCAACAGATCTCAAAACTGGTATTAGAAATTTTTGAATTCGAATTAGTTTTCGAAATATTAATTTTTTTTTCTAATTTTAAATGTTTTTCTCTAATGATGGCAACTCAAATTTTAATCATAACAGATATTTTTTTTTTCATATTTTAGAAAAGGTTATTTTTTAATTTTAAACTAATTTTTATTATTTTAAACTAATTTGGGGCCAGTTTGGACTCCCTTAAATGTATGCTAAGAACAATGCCTTTTTTTTTTTTTTGTATTTCCTTATCATTTTATTTAATACAAAACCATCATTTAAAATTGAAACATTTAAAATTAATGGCTTTCACTTCTTTTTTTTTTTTAAACGAAACGAAAAGAAAAATATTAGGCCCAGATGTGATATACGCACCGGGGTAACTTATTGGCGCCAAAATGGAGTTATTTTGCCTGACATGGTAACCCGGCTATTGTTGCTTATTTATTAATAAATGTTTATTTACATTTATTTTATTTTTATTTTTAAAAAAATGTTATAAATTGTTTTGTTCCATAGTTATTAATTAAACTTTTTTTAATTTATTGTTATTTCATTTAAAAAATAATAGGAAATGATTTAAAAATACATATGTAACTGGTATTCGAAAACGAGGCTTTCGCCAAATTGTCGTAAAAAAAATCTCGCCAAACCCGTCTGAGTTAAATATTAAATAATGCAACAAATCATGACATTTAATTTCAAATTCAATGCAATGCTTTAATGGTACTACTTAGTTATCCCGTCGACCAATATCGCCAAACCACTCGCCAAATTATAGAAGTTGACGTAATTTTTATTTTAAATAACGAAAGAACAAATAAATTAGTGTAACATTAATAAAAATACAAATAAAACATCTAAATAAAAATCACTTGATGGCGTAAACACGTGTAACTTCCTTACAGTCAAGTGAATGTGACATTTACGATCAACCATTATTGGCATTTAATCTTATTGTCTGGCGATAGACTTTTGGTCGATGGGGATAACCAAGTAGTACCGTTTTAATTTACCACTCGAAAAATAAACTAGTATGTTGTGGTCATCACAAAACTTTCTTCTACTTATATAAATCACGTCAATTAAATCCTTTAAATAGCACAAGAAATTACATCAATTTAGCACCAATCCATATCAAAGTATATCTGAATTTGAAGTTTGATGAAAATTCGTTCATTAGTTATTGAGATAGAGCTATTGCGGAAATCGTGAAAAATACAGCACAGCAGCACCACCTGTTAGACGATTTACACCGACACGTAATCAGCATGAATTCATATCAAGGACTAACAGAATCTGAAATTTGATGAAAATCCGTGCATTAGATCTTGAGATAGAGCTATTGAGGAAATCGTGTAAATCCAGCAAAATACATCATAGCAGCGCCACCTGTTGAGCTATGTACACCGAAAGATAAACAGCACTAATTGATATCAAGGTATACCTGAATCTGAAGTTTGTTGAAAATCCAAGAATTAGTTCTTGAGATAGAACTAGTGCGGAAATCGCAAAAAACGCAGCATAGCAGCGCCACCTGTTGAGCGATTTACACCAAAATGTATAAAACGTCAATTCATGTCAATGAATAACTGAATCTGAAGTTTGAGGAAAATCCGTACATTAGTTCTGGAGATTGGGCTATTGCGGAAATCGTGAAAAATGTTGCATAGCAGCGCCACCTGTTGAACGATTTACACCAAAATATAAACTGCACTAATTCATATTAAGGTATACCTGAATATGAAGTTTGTTGAAAATCCAAGTGTTAGTTTTTGAGATAGAGCTATTGCGGAAATCGCAAAAAACGCAGCATAGCAGCGCCACCTGTTCAGCGATTTACACCAAAATGTATAAATACTCGATTCATGTCAAGGACAAACTGAATCTGAAGTTTGATGAAAAGCCATGCATTAGTTCTGGAGATTGGGCTATTGCGAAAATCGTGAAAAATGTTGCATAGCAGCACCATCTGTTGAGCGATTTAGATCAAAAACTAATCAGCCCCAATTTATGTCAGGGACTAACTGAATATAAATTTTTATTAAATTCCGTGCATTAGTTTTTGAGATAGAGCGCCCACAAAATTTGTGTCACATACATTCAGACAGAGAGACGGACAGGCAGACAGACAGAGTCACAGACTCACAGGCAGACATTTTGCAAAAACATGTTTTTCGGAATCTTTGACCCCTAAAACATGGAAATCCGTCGAAAACCGGAATTCGAAAATTTTCACGAATCCAATACTTTCTTCTTGTAGATAGAAGAAAATAAAAAATGCTAACTGGCGAGTTAAAAAAAAAAAAAAAAAAAAAAAAAAGCTTTTGGCGAGATTTGCACCCGCTTAACATAAAAGTACCAAGAATTCTTTGCGATCATGGCAACTTTTAGGTAGTTTTATTCGAAAAAATGATTTTGATAATCTAATCAAAATGGAAACCTTTCTTATGAAAGGGGAAATGTTGGCGATAGAATAATATTTGGCGACTTATCACCTATTATAGAGATTGTTTTCAATTCTAAAAACAGCGCAAAGAATAATATTTCCTAACGATTAAAAATTTATTTAAGCGTGACTATTAAAAACAGAAAAAAACTTTAAAATTACTATTAAATGAGTACGTGTTAAAAGCAGAAAAATATTGAAAATTATGTCTTGAAAATTGTATTTACACGTGAATATTAAAAGAGAAAGGAAACTTTAAAATAATAAATACATTAATATGCGTTTAACCCTTTCAGGGGCAAGGTACTTCTATTCGTAAAATGTTGAAATCAGTGAATGGCACCAGAATTTACAAACAAATTTCGAAATACGGAAATGCTTTTGTTCACTTACTTAATAAAAGGAAAACTTTCATTCCAATATTCTGGTGCATATGTGGCATTTAAGAATTGAAATTAAGTGGTCCAAAAATGAACCCCCGACCTTGAAGGGGTTAAAGCAGTAAATTGTAGTAATTGTAGTAAATTGTATTATGTCAATCGTTTTATAACGCTGTTAATAAATACCGGGGTGCAAACACTCTGTTTACTTTATTCATTTTATTTTAGCTTCTTTTCAAATGTTTAACTGATCTTCTTTAATAAAACATGAAAACAATCATTGGCTGTCTTGACAGTAACTGATTCGGCCTTAAATTTTCGCAATCAAAGGGAACTGAATAGAAACCCATTTACTGGTTGATCGCTATAAGTTTTTTCATTATAATTCAATCTTCTCAAATCTTTTTAAAACCGATCAAATTAGCGTGCTTTTAGATTCGGCGGTGTCTGAACGGGGGTTGGCGAGCGTAGCTTGCAGGCGGCAGAGCCCCCTAGTATATATAATAAAAAGGATTCTCGTTTACTGAATAACTGATAGACATTACTCAGCCGGTAGATAAATTTAATTTCAGGATAAAATTCACTAGAATAAGGAATACGTTAATTTAATTTCGTAATCCACTGAAATTCACGATAAAAAGTTTCAATATATTTAAAATGACTTTTTTCTTACCGGTCAATGAAAGAATACCGAATCTACTCGATTCCGCATGCTCGTTTTAAGGGCAGAATTCTTTAAATATAAATTCGTTCGGAGAAGCAACGTTCTAGCAATCAATATCAGGGCAATAACCAGCACATATTCAAGCTCATGCCATGATATATCAGTGCTTTGATTATCGGAATATATATGGACCAATAGCAGAAACTGAACAAGTGAACAAGCGATAAGTGTTATCTGCGGTTTGCGGAATAGGAATAAAAATAACAGGCGAAGTTATCGGGATATATTGAAATATTCTTTATTTTTAGATTATCAGCAAAAGAGAGATAATCAGCGGAAGTAGTTATTCTGGTTCGGCTGAAGCAGGCCAGTGAATAAATACATGGATGGGACGATAGGAGAATTGAAGATATTGGAGAAGATATTCGGCGCTGTTTTTCTGGGCTTCAAATCGCAGTGTGGCTAAACAGTGTTATTGTTATTGGGATATATCAGCAGAGTCAGAGCTTACATATCATTATTGCGATATTTAAAAAGTATCAATTGTGACCTATATAATGATAAATAATCCACACTGTTTAACGTGTTAGAGCAAGGAGAAAGTTTTCCTAATAACTTTTAGAACCAAGAATCGTATAAAAATTTTAATTTCGTAACTTTAAACAACATTTGAAATATTTCTGAAAGTGATTATAAGTGTTTTTATTGAAAATTACAAAGTTTTAATGTTTAATTATTTCACACAGTAAATGCTGGAAACTACCCACTGTAAGAAACAACAGAGAATGGAGCCTAAACATGTGGCAACTTGAGTATGCCGAAAAATCTCACTTGAAATACCGAAAACGTTCACTGATCTGAAAACCGCCTGGCATGAGTATTAGAAATTTCGATCAAATTAAGACAGACAATAGGATATAAATTGTGCCAGGAAAAAAATGGCGGAAATTAGTACAAATGGAAGGCCAGACAATAAATGAAAGTACCACAGACATTCTCTCACTAATTTTGTTGTACTTAATGTTACAAAGAAATAAACATTATTCGCTGGCAAACAACAGGGAATGCCACAAAATTAATATCCTTTAGCTTAGTTGTTTTTCTTTTTGATTAACTCAAAAGTTACAAATTTCGACGAATTAAAAAAAAAACTCTACTTTTCTTATATCTACGAATGTGCTTGAAAGATCGGTAATTTGACATTTCATTAGCATTCTTTTCTCTTCCGGATAAAAAAAAATAAACAGACGATTTATGTTCCACAAATAGCGTCGTAAATGTAACTTTGAAACATCAACATTTTTCTATTTATATAAGTTGCAACAAAGATTTATAATGTAAAACAAAAAATCGTGTTATTTAACAATTTATAAAGATTGAATTATAAATATTTTAGAACTTTCACTATTATATTGTGCAAGTACAGCTTTGGATAATATTCGAAAATTTGGCAAACAAAACTATTACTTTTTGAAGTTTAAAGGCAGACAAAGAAACATGTATTTATGCAACATCTACCCAAATAAAAGCAAATCTATTTATTTTTTGAAAAAATTTAATTGGATGGAAATTTTGGAAAGGGGCAACAGATATGGTAAGTCACTATTGCTTAGCCTTTAAAAAAATATAATGGCTATATCGAGCACAGATGTGCTACATCCAATTTTTCTAGTTCGTGGAAAATCAAAAAAGAATTATTGTTTCTTGCTTAATTCTAAAATTAAAAGCAATATTAATTTTTTACACAATTTTCCTGACAGTATTCATTCATTGTAGAAAATAAGACATGTTATTGTTTTTCTTGGAATATAATCTCAATAATTATCTTGTTTTTAAAATTCTTAAAGATTATTTGTAGTAGGTTTATGTTTGAGTTTCCGTGATATTTTCTTTTTTAAACACTTTCCAATGTAGTGGAAGCGTTTTTATGAATTAAATTCATTTATCTGTTTACCACCTAACTTTCATGAGTACATGCTTAGGTTTTAACGAAATTTAAATACCTTACTAAGTTTCACAACACCATGTTCTAAATTGAAAATAGCACGTGGAACAGTTACAGTTCTTTCACGGAAGACACATAGAATAATTCCGATACATTTGTGGACGATAATTGTTTGAAGTGCATTTAATTATGTGCATTTAATTATGTTTTATTAATGGTGTTAAATTATGTCAGTCTGGTAGAGGTAGATATATGATATTCAGGTTTAATGCATCATATTTCTTATGAAATATGAAGCGTGTAACATACAGTACGTCTCATAAATATAAAGACACAGATGTTTTTGAAGTTGCATTTTATTAATACAGTATAAGAAATTAAATTTTATACCTCATATTAATAACAATGAAATGAATCTGTTATCTGGGTTTAACTTTAAATAAAATAATTTTGACTCGAATAATTAAAAAATAAATAAATATGCTGTCTCATAAATATAAAGACAACTTTGAAACTACTTCATGTGCAATTTTTTTTTCGAATGCGCACGTACAGAAATAATGTGCATGCGCAGAAATACGCTTTAAGTTACCCAAACGATCAAAGTTGTTTGGCTTGTTTCAATTGCAAAAATGCCACGGAACATTGAAATTGCTAAAGATGATATTTGCATAATACGTGGATTTAAAGATAATGGCTTAACAGTTTCTCAAATATGTAGAAAAACTGGGAGAATCAGAGCTCCACTTTATAAAGTTTTATCAAAAACTTACAATTTAAATTCGAGAAATTGATATGGCAGACAGAGAAAAAAGACTAGTGAAGGACTCGATCGCAAGATCATGCGACTTGTTTCGTCGCAAAAAAAATGTCACTCCGACAAGTTTCTCAACGATTTGATGGTATGGACTCAAAGGACACAGTGCATCGTCGTATAAAATAAATCAAAAATATCGTGTGCCGGCATGTGTGCAGATTTCCTTTACTGAAAAAAGAACACAAAGAACGGAGGTTACTCTGGGCTAAAGATCATATGTACTGGAAGGACGAATCGATGCAAGTCATTTTTTTTTTCATGTGAAAAGATATTTAGCTTGGATGGACCAGATGGTTGGAATTCCTACTGGCACGATTTAAGACGTTAACCTCGAACCCTCTTCAATAGGCAGAAAGGGGGGTTTCTGTGATGGTTTGGGGTGCCTTCTCTTTTATTGGAACTACCGATATTCCTTTTCTGGAAGGTAAAGAGACATCTTAAGAATATATAGAAGTGCTCGAATATCACTTGTTGCCAATTGCTGAAACTCTTGGTGATCGAAATTATTTGTACCAACAGGATACTACACCGATTCACACAAAAAGACTTACAAAATTGGTTTGCTGATAATAATTTTCAGTGTATATGCATCTGGAAGACAATTTTCAAAATTCCTTGAGTTGAAGAAGGAAATCGAACGAAGTTGATTTCATATAAAGCCAGGATATTTAGACAACTTAATAAACAGCATGCCAGCTAGAATATTTGCTGTCATTAATAAAATTGGATCAGTTATTGGACGACAATTAAAAAGTATGTAAAATATCTTTATATTTATGAAACAGCAAATTTGTTTCCGTTTATCAATTTTCGAGTTGAAATTATTCAATTCTAATTTAATTTACTGTAAAATGTTTCTTTGGTACATGCTTTTTGTTATTTGCATAAACATATATTTGAATACTGAATTATTAAAATATTATTTTGTAACTATCAGTGTCTTTATATTTATGAGACGCACTGTATGTAATTGTTTTGCGGAACCCTACAAAAAAAAAAATTCTATAACGACTTATAAGTAATGATTTATAAGTAATCTACAATTATTGTTATAAGCACATTTCAATGACGTTATAAACTTCAGTTCATCGATTTTTATATGATATTGAGGTAGATCACAGCATGTTATTTTCTATTAAAATAATCCGGATCGTCCTTACATAAGGTTTGATAAAAGTATCCTCGGAGGGATATTTCTTGAAATATGTTTTAAATAGCATTATATGTTTTCAAACTGAACCAAATTAAGGTATATTATGTGAAGTTTTTATCATATATAGTTCCTACATAGAATCTGAACAATTCTAATGCATTCTCCCCTATTGCTTCTTAGTGATTTATAGGTATTAAAACTGAATGCATAGCTATTATTCTTATAATCTATCAAAAAAAGGATTTTTCTGACATATGCACTATCTTTGCTGTAAAAGTAGTTTTAGAGGCATTTATGAATAATGAATCTGGTGCATTGACCGATATAGAAGTCGACCTTGGAAATAAATTTACCGACTTCGGAGACAAAACATGACACGAAACGGTGATTTGGAAAATTCTAGAAATCGAGCTTTTAGAATTCATAGGAGACAAATTATGGGCAATATACCAGATTACCTGTGATAATGTCAAAAGATTTTCGTGCCATTGCAAAAGCATAAATAAGATTGCTTGGCTGCCAATGAGCAAGACAAATAGTAAGCGGTTGTCTGCCACATTATAGATTTGCATTCTCGGTACGGTTAGAGCTGTTAATAGGTTCTTGCTTGCAAGTTTAAAGATTGTGATAGACCGGGAGCTGGAAGCACAGACAATCACCTCATCGAGTTTAGGTCTGAAATTCCAGAATCAGTTAAAACTCGATTCGCATATTAAAACGCAATGGTCTGCCAAGTCATATCTTGGTGGAAAACCCCTGAAAACCCGATTTTAACGGTTGACTCGTAGGTTTACCACTGTGTTTTCCTGCACCCAAAGATGTGAAAACTTGGAGGACTGGGAGCAGGAAAACACGATGGTAAATCTACTAGTCAACCTCTAAAATCGGGTTTTCAGGTATTTTCCACCAAGATATGATTTGGCAGACCGATTGCGTTTTAATATGCAAATCGAGTTTTAACTAATTCTGAAATTTCAGCCGTAAACTCTATGAGGTGATTGTCTATGCTGCCGCCTGCCGGTCTATGATCAATATTTTGCGATGGTCGAATATTTATCAAGAATTCGAATCAAAAACCGGTAAAAACCGTTATTTCTGTTAAAACGAAAACCGAAATTGAAATGTAATTGTTTTTTCAATTCCTGAACTGAACCACAGTGCTTTATTGAAGGATATATATTTTGTTATTCATTTTTATATGTATTAATTTTTATTTCTTTTGTGCATGCACGCACAAGGCATCTCCCAAAATAGTTAAAACGTGCTTTATCTTTTTTATTTATTTATTTATCTATATATATATATATACATTTTACCTGTTGAAGGCAAGTAGACAATGCAAACTGCAAAAAGTGTTCAAAATAATGTACGACATCACATTATGTTAATGTAATAATCATGACGTTAATTTTCCAAAAGTTACACTTTTCAAATTTTCGCACGACATTCTAGACAAAATGGAAAATTAGATTATATTTTATATTACATATATATATATATGTATTGTTGCAATAATATCATTATAAAAAAGTACATAACTATATCTAAAAAATTAACTGAATTATAGAGAGCAAAAGCTAACTTATATCACTTTTTCGTACCATTTAAAATATACATTTCATCTGTGAAAATAAGCAACACATACAAATTGACAATGGCGTTATGATGAAAATGTTGCACCACAAATACGTCTAAATAAGGTATAACAGATGAAGAGACCCTTGAACCATTTGCAGGGCGGTGGCATATTATTCATATCACTTAATTTTAATTCATAAATTGCACAATCTCACCGGATTTTTGTTATAAAAATTTGCTTTTGTAATATACGTGAAGATAAGCTTTTACTTATTTTAATTTGTTCATAAATTCTGATATTAATCAAACATTTCAACATTTCCGCAACGGAAGTACTTTGTCCTTAAAGGGTTAAAGTTAAAAATAAAATTTTAGATACTAGAAATAAAAAATAAAGCAATTTACAAGGCGTTCTCTAAGTGTTTTTTATGAATTCCAATACATAACTATGTTTTCCAATAATATGTCTATTAATATTTTAGAATGATCACTAATATCATTATGAAGCTACCGGGTGTCCTAAAAAGGACCGACTGATTTTAAAATTCAATAACTTGCAAACGGTGACAGATATTTAAAAAATTCTTGCAGGAGGGTCATGCATGAGGTCAAAAGTTTTTTTTACAGTGATTTTCGATTTTAGTTCGAATTACAAACAATAGATGGCGCTGTAAGCAGTAGGCGCTAAATACAGGTTCGATATTTTGGTCTTTCTGTTCTTCCATGCGGAAAAAGGAGATGAAAATGTATTGAGTGGGTCCCGAAGTGCTAAAAATCGAGCCTGAATTTAGCGTCTGTTGATGGCAGCGCCATCTATTTTTTGTAATTCGAACTAAAATCGAAAATCACTGTAAAAAACTTTTGACCTTATGCATAACCCTCCTGCAAGATTTCTTTAAATATCTGTCACCGTTTGCAAGTTATTGAATTTTAAAATCAATCAGTCCTTTTTAGGACACCCGGTATTTTTTGTTTAAGGTCAATTTTCAATTGCATCGTCTGTGTTTTCTCTTTCTTCCGATATGTCACTCACACACACACAAAAACACATACATATATACGTGTGATTATTTTACTCAATTTTGTCACAGTACTTATCTGATGAAATCACACTTCGAAAATTTTAGGTCGTAATAGATATAAAGCAGGTTTTTGAAAATCATGACTACTAAATAGTTAGCAGCAAATATTTTTTAATCAATGTCGATAAAAGAGTTGGGTCCTTTCATATTAGCGATTGACAGTCGTTGACTAAATATGTCCGAACAGAAAATGCCATCCACAGAATAAACACTGGAGTTTCTCCAAAAAGAAAGAGTCAAAATGCAGACGAATAATGTTTATGGAAGTGGCTATTCGTCCGACCAATCGGACTTTTAGTAATTTAGGTAAAACGTCCGACCATCGTATGCGCATGCATGCCAGCAAATGATTGGACGAAATGGCTTTTTCATAACTCCGCCTTTTAAAATATAATTGTTTATTTATTTTCAATACACATTAAGTGCATTTATGCAAATTAGGTCATTTTCTTTTCAGAAGAAAGTTATTTATATTTATAAATATTAATTTAGTAATATTTGTCTTCAATTATTTATTTTTTTAAACGTTATATTTCGTTAAGCAATTAAGTGTACTAAATATTTGTTTCTATATTTATATTATTAATGTTATTTATTAATTATATTGTAATATATTATTATTAATTTAATAATTTATTATGTTATTATTAACGTTATTTATTAATTATTTAATATATTATTATTAATTTAATAATTTAATATATTATTATTAATTTAATAATTAAATTATTATTATTAATGTTTTATTGTTAATTTTAATTATTATTATTTATTAACTAATATTAAAATATTAACAATTATAAATAGTTTGTAATTTTTTTATATTATACAATTAGTTTATTTTATATGAACGCTTGAATATAAACGCTTGAATATTTAATATTTCTTAATTGTTAAATATATATATATATATATATTTAATATGTGTAAAAACTGTCCAGCATGAGGAAGTCTGACAAAACAAATTTGTAGTTTAGATTATTTCATGTTGATATTTTGCATTTTTAATAAATAGCAGGGGAGGTTGGGTCATAGGCATACACGTTCCAAAATCGTGCCCCTCCTTTGATTTCTTTCTGTCGATGTCTATATCTCTCAATATTTCAATTCATATCTTATTATTTTCAAGATTTAGAAAATCCGGCGAAGGGGGGAGGGGGGGGGAGATAGCTTCATTCCATATTCCATGAAAATAAGCAGTATTACTTAATTTAAGAGGTCTTTTTTTTTTTTTTTTTTTTTTTTTCTTTTTTTTTTTTTTTTTTCATATTGTACAAATTAATTTTACCCAATGAGTAATATTTTTACTTTCTTCTATCTTTACAAGAAGAAAGTATTGGATTCATGAAAATTTTCGAATTCCGGTTTTCGACGGATTTACTCGTTTTAGAGGTCAGAGAACCCAAAAAACATGTTTTTACAAAATGTCTGTCTGTGAGTCTGTCTGTCTGTCTGTCCGTCTGTCTGTGTGTCTGTGTGTGACATAAATTTTGTGGGCGCTCTATCTCAAGAACTAATGCAGGGAATTTAATAAAAATTCATATTCAGTTAGTCCCTGATACAAATTGATGCTGATTAGTTTTTGGTGCAAATCGCTCAACAGGTGGCGCTGCTATGCTGCATTTTTTATGATTTCCGAAATGGCTCTATCTCAAGAACTAATGCACGGATTTTCATGAAACTTCAGATTCAGTTAGTACTTGATATGACTTGAAGCTGATTACGTGTTGGTGTAAATCGCTCAACAGGTGGCGCTGCTATGCTGCATTTTTTATGATTTCCGCAGTGGCTCTATCTCAAGACCTAATGCACGGATTTTCATCAAACTTCAGATTCAGTTAATCCTTGACATGAATTGATGTTTTGTACAGTTTGGTGTAAATCGCTCAACAGGTGGCGCTGCTATATTGCATTTTTTACAATTTCCGCAATAGCTCTATCTCAACAACTAATGCTTGGATTTTCAACAAACTTCAGATTCATGTATACTTTGATATGAATTAGTACTGTTTGTGTTTTGGTGCAAATCGCTCAACAGGTGGCGCTGCTATGCTGCACTTCTCAGAATTTCCGTTAAAGCGGTATCTGAAGAACTAATGCAACAATTTTCACTAAACTTCAGAATCAGTTAATCCTTGATATGAATTGACATTTTGTACATTTTGGTGTAAATCGCTCAACAGGTGGCGCTGCTATACAGCATTTTTCACGATTTCTGCAATCGCTGTATCTCAAGAACTAATGGACATATTTTCATCAAACTTCAGATTCAGTTACTCTTTGATATGAAATGATGCTGACTACGTGTTGGTGAATATCGCCCAATAGGTGGCGCTGCTATGCTGCATTTTGCACTATTTCTTCAATAGCTCTATCTCAAGAACTAATGCACGAATTTTCATCAAACTTCAGATTCAAGTACACCTTGATAAATGTTGATACTGATTATGTGGTTGTGTAAATCGCTCAACAGGTGACGCTGTTATGCTGAATTTATCATGATTTGCGCAATAGCTCTATCTTAGGAGCTAATGCACGGATTTTCCCCAAACTTCATATTCAGTTAGACATTGACATATGTTGATGATAATTAGGTTCTGGTGTAAATCACCCAATAGGTGGCGCTGCTATGCTGCATTTTGATGGATTTACACGATTTCATGGACAGTAATATCTCAAGAACTAATGCACGGAATTTCATCTTTTTAGAATCCTCATGATGAGCATAGATGCACTGTGATAATGAATTTTGAAGTATTGACAAGCATTGACAAGTATGAGATAGAAGAAAGTTTTGTGATGGCCACAACATACTAGTTTGTTTTACTTTTAAAAAAGGTACTTTTCGGTTAGCCAGGCACCCGTGTTATGTATACACATATATGTGTGTATATATATGCATATGTATATATATATATATCATTGGCGCCCGGTTAACCGAAAAGTACCTTAAAAAATAATAAAACTGATGATTAAACACAAATTTACAGAATTTTGGGCTTTTATAATCACTCACTGAAATTTAAATTCATATGCTCTTTAACTTAACAACTACAGAAAAAGGTGTAAGTCAGTGTTTTAGACGTAAAAAAAAAAGCATGTACACTAAAATCATGAATGGTCATAGCTAGACCATATATGCCATAGTTTTATTTGAGAAACCCAGAATATATCAAGCTTAAAAAATATATATATCTTGAAAATAATATAAATACACCATATCTATGTAACGCACACACGCACACACATATAAAATAAATTATTAATATGGAACAGAATGCATATACCCAGGCCCTTCTGCCATCTTGTTTTTTAAATAACAAAAAATATTATAAATAAAATGCTTACGATTTTAAAAAATATTTTAAAACATCAAAATTATTGGTAGAAAGCACAAATTATTAGCAATATTAGCTAAATTGTAATAACTGTATTTTATACATACCAATTATATTGTGTAACTTATCTGTTGACAATAAATATACTAACATAAGGAAATATTTAAAAAATAAAACACTTTTTATCATCTTAGGGGTCTTGTACCTTTTAAACGTGTCGAAAATTAACGAAAAACTTCAAAGTTTGAATTAGTCTATTTTCAAAACCTTTTTATGTATAAAAATGAAATTTTGGATATTGATTAAACAGATTGTGCTTTGTAATATGCTACCATTAGAAATTTATTAGCCTTTTACGGAATTTGTGTATTATTGAAATCAAAATAGTTCTTTTTTTCACTCCAGAAGTCATTGTGCGTATGCGCATATCTTGAGAAAGTATGTATGAATTGACATGAAATTTGGTACAGATACTAAACAAATATGTGTGTTTAAAATGAACTACTTTTAAGTATTTACAATGGTAATATTTTTAGTTATGACTATTTTTATTCCTTAAAAATTTTATTTTTTATTTTTTATCACACAAAATATTTTTTTATAAGGAAATAATTTTGGCCTAAGAGTAGTTCATTTTAAACACATCCTATATGTTTAGTACCTTTACCAAATTTCATGACAATCCATACATATTTCCTCAAGATATCATGCGCACAATGACTTATGGAGTACTTATGGTTATTTTGATTTCAACAATACACAAATTCTGTAAAAGGCTAATAAATTTCTAATGACAGCATATTACAAAGCACAATCTATTTAATCAATATCCAAAATTTCATGTTTAGAGATAAAAAGGTTTTGAAGATAGACTAATTCAAACTTTGAATTTTTTCTTTAAATTTCTTCGTGTTTAACAACATAAACGCTTTAACTTTTAAAATTGCTTTTGTTTTAATTTTACATTCAAAAACACTTAATCTCACATGAATATAAACAACAAACCCTTTTTGCATCTTAAACAAAACACTAAAAATTTTTATTAGCTAAAAACATCATATCTCCTTCTCCACCTCCTCTTTTTTTTCATCTTTTAAAATCAAAACAAATACAGTAAAACATCCCTAAAGCGACCACGTTCCGTTCCAATAAAAAATGATCGCTCAGAGAGGTGGTCTCTTAATGGAGATTATGTTTAAATCTAGATTTTAATTGTTGAAAAAAGTAACAATTAATGTTATTAAAATTTATTTTTCACATTAAGAAAAAATATAAATAAATAAGTATCAAAACAAAAGTTAATTGCATAAGTTTAAACTGCAGTGTTTAAAAAATGAATGCATTGACGTTTGTTGGGATTTTACGGTTTTCTCTTTCATAACTTTTATTTCCAAGTCCTTTCGTAGCTCAGTATATAAATGCAATTTTTTTTGGACGGGAACAAAAAATGACGATTTCATTAATTTATCAATTTCTTTGAAATTTTCCTGGCAGAATGGAACAGGGGAGTTTATTGACCGTCAGTCTTAATTTGTCATCAGAGTTAAATTCATTGCCTAAAAAGGCACAAAGGAGTTTAAACACATAAAAGTTACCGGAATAAAAAAAAAGAAATAATTCTAAACTTAGTTTAGAAGTTTGATGAATAATGCGCTCTCCGGAATTATTTTTCTAATAAAACCTTCTTCAAGCGACCACGAAAAAACGGAGATTGTTTCATTTTCTTCAAAGAAATTGGTCGCTCATGGAGGGAGTTCAACTGCGATGGTCTCTGAATGGAGGTAAAATTAGCATTGAGTCTATGGGAATAAATTTCGTTCCATTAAAAAATGGTCGTTCAGGGAGGTAGTCGCTTAATGGAGGTGGTCGCACAGGGAGGTTTCACTGTAGTGTAATTGCTCTGATAAAAAACAAGGTGGGGGTATACGTAAGGGCTGGCCCCCACTATTTTTTTTACTTAGCAGCAGATTTTATTTATGCCCCAGACTGACATATATAAATGTTTATTTCACATTATATTTACAATTTTACTTTATTATTACATGGGTATTTAAAAATATTTTCAGTTAAATAATTTTTGTACTTACTTTCCTTATTGTGTAATATTGTGTTCTCATAGTTTGTAGTGTAACATGCTATTTTTGGGAAACATAATTTAGCGAGTAATGTAATTTAAATAACTCGTTTGTAGGGAGCCCCAATATTATTTTTTATGTTACTTTAATATCTCCTCTTTTGACATAACAGTGGGAGTCCTACCATACTTACAGATTTTTTTAAATCTTCGATGCAAAGATTAATCCATAATTCTTGCAAAAGTAGCATACAGTCCAAGGGCACCAGACAAATTCCAATTGCTTGCAGAAAATCACTAATGGTAGTAACTTATTATACAATAAAACTACACACCTGCGATTTTCTGAGAGCATTCAAATTTGAAGTAAGATCTATCCCGACACCAGCTGATCCACCAGATGCTTATCTCCACTGGTGTATGTATTGATTGAAATACTTTTTCTGGACGTAACATCAAAAATAACATTGGATGCTCCCTACAAACTAGTTTTTTTTTTTTTTATTACATTACTCGCTAAATTTTATGTTTAAAAAAATAGCAT
The DNA here is from genome assembly GCA_963932465.1 of Maratus speciosus. Classification (NCBI taxonomy): domain Eukaryota; kingdom Metazoa; phylum Arthropoda; class Arachnida; order Araneae; family Salticidae; genus Maratus; species Maratus speciosus. The sequence goes on along the minus strand of OZ010800.1, from coordinate 359,943,990 downwards.
ATTACACAACAAACAATGACAAAACTAGGACCTACTATAGCTTCTCATTACTTCTAACATACTATTTTGACCACTGAAATTATTCAATTCATGATTCGTCTAAAACTTTATTATACACTCAAACATACAGACTCAAATCAAAGAACCTTCCACAGAAAGTATTTTATTTTTTTGATAATGAATTCTATTTTAAAAAAATAATAAGAATAATAAATAAATGCTTAAAAAAAGTAAAATTTTTAATTTAATACATTTAAACTGATGACCTATGCAGTAAGATAAATCTATAGCTATACTTGTAAAAGAAATGCACCTAAATAACAATTTAAATAAAATTTTATAAATATATATTTCAAATGGAGAATCTCCTGTTATTTTGGCATCAATAATTTTTCAATAAATGAAAATAATCACTCCGTCGCTAACAAAACATGCAGATTTAACTTAAAATACATTGAATAGATAAAATTAAATAAATGAAAATAAACTTTTGAGATTAAGAAACTTTTTTATGAAACAATAAATTTTTAATAAAGTAATTTAACAACATAATAAATTTTTTTCAATGTTCAAAACTTATTTATTATTATATTAAAGTTTGTTTTTTTTAAAACTTAGTTTAAAATTTAAAATAACTGTTTTTTATTAAATTATTCAATAATTTATTCATATGAAAAGGAATAGTAGTTTTTTCATAAACAAAACATTCTAAAAGCCAAATGTTGTAACAAAAGACAACTGGGAATGGAAACTTTAAAAATACAGTAGACTCCATTAAATCGACATATCATGGGGCCAGAAATTATGCAGATTTTAGAATTTTGAAAATTTCAAGTCACTGTTTTGTTTACCTATTTAAACACTAATTTGAATGTAACAATGCACTCGAAATTATAATGAATGTAAAGCAAATTAAAGTCATGTAAAGTAAATTATTAAAATATTAAGTAAAAGAATAAAAATTAAGGAAATTTTAAAAATGTATAGAGAAAACGAAGGTCAAATAAATAATGATGCATAACCTATGCTCATAAAAATAAAGAGAAATTTTTCTTGAACTATTCAATGAAATTTGACTCATAAAAATTCAATAATAATTTATTTAAAAACTTATCATAAAAAAGGTTTCTTTCATGTTTATTCAGACAAACCAAAAGAGCTTTATTAATACATAAATACAATTGTTAATTAAGCATGCAATCGCTACTAATATGAGCACTCCGCTAACTTGAAATATTGCAGCTGGAAAAGCTGTAAACAAGAACCTTCACGCATGCGCAAACGATGGTCGGACTTTCTGCTTAAATAGCTAAAAGTCCAATTGGTCGGACGAATAGCCACTTCCAATGCGGATTCGAAATAAATCAGTTTTTCGATGACGACTCCACATATTCAGAACAATTGCCTCAGATGATTTAATATAAAAATATCTTAACTTAAGTTCGTCTACATCCATTAATTATAGTAAGTAACCATTAAAATAATACGACAGTAGAAATTCGTCGAGACTACGATGTTGCTATCTCGCTACGTGTAGAATAATTCGAAAAAGTTCGTTCTGAGGTGATGCAATAGTTTTTATAAAACGCGGTGAAAGGATGCAAAAAAGCATTCCGGAGACAGAAAAGCCGTAAAATGGCAAGATTTTGGTGGGAAAAATAAAGTTCTGGAATGATTTGGAGAAAGAACAATCGAATTTGCTAAGGAAAATTTTGGAAGGAGATGTTGAAAAGGGAAATACATTACTGGTGCAAAGCCAAAATGAAATAAAGACGCGTAAACTCAATTAGGTTTTATGAAAGGAGAAAAGAATGATAGCATTTTAAGATGAAAATAGCAAAATTAAAATTTAGAATATATTTAGAATAGATTAAAACTTTAAATTGTATTGTATATAATAAAGTTTTTTGAAATGATCTTGTTTCAGGAAAAGTAATTTTTCTCTTTCTGACAAATTTTGTGTACAGGGGTCGTATAAAAATTTAAATGGCGTCGTATAAAAATTATAAAAGTGAAAATTTTTGAAAATTAATGGCATGAATATTTCTAAACATAATTTTATTTCCTACCTTATTTTTGTCACTTTTGAAATCTATATTGCCTACTTACCTTCAACAGGTAAAACGTTAAAGCGAGTTTTAATCAGCCAACCTATAGACTTATTCATCTATATTATAAAGCAAAAACATGTTCGTGAATAACCTTGACGTCATATTGGCGATGGCAACGATTTAATCAATAAATTTCGCTTTTCTGCCTTTTTGTTTTAGTTTATAAATATAGCACAGTTTTAATTTATAGGGAAAAATGTATTTTAAAATGCAATTTTTTTGAAAAACTGTGTCCCAATTTACTGGTAATGTATGGTTTTAAAAATAATTTTCAAGCGTTAATTTTTTAATGTCTATCTCTATTTTTTGCATCTCGATTACGGAAGATTAACCGGTAGCACATAAAAAAAATATAAATGCATTTGTCTCCCGCTAATGTTACATAACGAAATTAAAACTTCATCAATAAATAAATACATAAAATAATATAAATAAAACACAAATTTAATAGATATGTGATCGAACTATGCACTAAAACACTGAAATAACGAGAATAAAAAAAAATTCTGTTGTAAACAGTGAAATCTCTGGCAATTTCTTTGGCTATTAAACCCTGCCATGCTGCTAATACGAAAAGCTTTAATGCTTTTAATACATTTCAAAATTTTATTTAAATACATAATTGATATTTTTCATATAAAAATGGTTTATGGTTGTCAATGGTCAATCTAAAAAATATATACTAAATATGAAAAAAAAATGTATATTACAGTTGTAAATAAAATCATAAGACGAAATGCAATATTCCACTTTGATCCAATCCTAAACTACATAATATGAACTTTAAAAAGTTTAAAGTTTACTTAAAAGGCTGTTAAACATCTTAAAAATCGAACAGATGTTATAAGTTTAAAAATATACATTTTATTTAAATTTGAAGTACTTTCGGTCTGCAGTCCCGCAGCCATTGCAGAGAATATTTTCATTAATCATATTAATTATTATCATATTAATCATATTTTAACTAGGGATGCACCGAATAGTGATTTTGGCCGAATACTGAATACCGAATATTCGGCTAGCCGAATAGTAACTGTTAGTCTGAATACCGAATATTCGACCAGCCGAATAGTAACTTTTCGGCCGAATACTGAATATTCGGCTTGTCGAATACTTTTGTCTCCCCCTGGGATTGCACTTATACTCTAAAGCGAAAGCTGGGTTCCCGGGGCGGTCATCCCTGTCGAATACTTGTATGCAGTAGAGCGCCGATTATCGGAACTCCAATTAACCGAATTTCCAATTATCCAAACAGTTTTTTTCTCGCATTTTTTTTTTTTTTTCTTTAACCGAACTTTTATTTATCCGAACAGCCTATTTCTCTCATTTTTTTTTTTTAAATGATGGTGAGATTGTGGATAAGATTTAAAATGAAAAAGAAATTGAAGAAATGAAAACGAATGCTCTGAAAATGACCCAGGTCCATCACATATCGAAGCCTTTGAATGTTTGGAAAGAGATATGAAATGGCTCGAGCGGCAGAAGAACTTTGATCCAATTCAACTAACGTATTTAAGAATTCGAGATATGGCAGCATTGGAAAGAACATCTTCTTTGAAGCAAGCAAGAATCGAAAGCTTTTTTCTTAAATTATAAACTCTGGCGTTCAGAAAATGATAAAAAGAGAAAAAAAAAAATTTAATGATAAAAAAGAAAAAAAAAATTTAAACACGCTATCACTAACTGGTGCTGCCAGTCCTAAGCCTGCATAAAGTGTAAAGGTTTTGATATAGTCAGGAAAATCCCTTAAATTGTCTGTCCATTTATCCGAACTTTTGCTTATCCGAACTAATATCGGTCCCGACTTGTTCGGATAATCGGCGCTCTACTGTATTTCAAAGTTTAAAGGCATTAAAATGTTAAATTTAAAAAAAATTACATAATATTTAAAACAGAAACTCATTTTGATAAACAAGAGCTTTTTTCAAGTAAATTTTATACTGAAAAAACTTTGCTTTGAGTTATTTAAGAAGAGGATAGCTATAAAACTGTTTTAATTAATAAAATTTTTAATTTCATGGCTTCTTCTGTGAATTAAAACAAATGAATAAAATTTCCTTAAATTCTAAAACAAACATTTTAAAATCAAAGAAAAATTCTGAAAAAAATGGTAGAAAAATTGTACGGGATCATATATTATTTGTTTGTCAGGAAGAGACTAAAGTAAAAGTAAAAAATAATAATAATAAATGCAATTTAACAAATTACAACGACCATTTGGAAAATTATTTTTTCAGACTAAAATTTCAGACATAAAAAATCGCATGGAGTTGATCTACAATACGTACGCCATGAATAAACATTAATAGTGTTATTACACGTAAAAATTCCAAACGACAGAAATTGCCTGCAACTCGTACGTATTATCCACCTGAAAATTATGTATTATCCAAGCATTTCATTGGCTGTTCGGGAAAAGGCTTTTCCATCGTCAGATTTCCAAGAAATCTGACAGCCAATTTTAAATGAAATTTATTTCTTAAACTTCTGAACATCCCACAATATTACTTTTTATATCGTCGTATAGAGAAAAAAATGTACTTTTAAATGCAATGTGTTTGAAAGCTGTATCTCAATTTGTTTCTGAGTTATTAATTTTTTTGTTGTCGTTTTTATTACTTTTTTGTCATAGTGGCAACAGAAATAATCCATCTCTGTTAAAAGTAAAGGGAAATACATATTACTGTATATAGACCAATCAGAACACGAATAAAATGCGGATTAAACCAATAAAAACCGTCAGATATGCTTTTGATTTCCTACCCTGACGAGAACAATAACCATTTTTCCAAATGGTTAATAAATAATACAATCTGTTCAAATTTTATGTGGTGGTAACTCAGCAAGAATAACTGTTTTACTCCCTTTGGTTAAGTAAGGAAGTTTTTAACACGTTGAGTGCCACGTCAGTCACCGGTGACCGACACCGAACTTTCCGTTTAGGCCGCGTCAGTTATCGGTGACTGACACTTATAGATTGTGTAATGGGAATCTTATTTCGTGACCTAAACGGAAAGACAGACAAAATAGACTTGGCATTCAACGTGTTAAATGCATCCTAGATCGGTGTCTGGAGCGGGCGATCGTTTTCAGAAATTGTAAACGTTGTTCTTAAAATCTTAACTAGAAACAGGTTATTTACTGGACAATGTTCAAGAACTTTCCAATAATTAATTCCTATGAAAATTCTCGTGAGTGGTTAGTTTCCTTAAATAATACTTAACAAACAGCAAATAAATAATGTAAAAACATTCTCTTTTATTTAAATATTATTCTGTTTCTAATTATTCTGAATATCTTTATAAGTTGACTGTTAAACGTAGAAGTTGTATACGGTTTTTAAAAATATGTTTTAAGAGTTTTTTTAAGTATTTGGTTCGGGCAAATATTTCGATATTTGGCCAAACCGAATATTCAACATACCGAATAATTTTATATTCGGCCAAACCGAATATTCGGTAACGTAGCTGAACAGGCCTAATACCGAATAGATACCGAATATTCGGTGCATCCCTAATTGTAACCATATAATGTGTTTGGAATATTCAAGTTGTTTTAATTATTTATAACGAGGAATTAACTTCTTTAATTCTTATAATTATAATTAATTAATTATAATAATCGAGGAATTAACTCACATAAAAAGACTGTAATAATATTAATCATTATCATATTAATAAAAATATTCCCAGACGATGGCTGCGGGATTGCAGATCGAAAGTACTTGGAAATTTAAATTAAATGTTTATTTTAAAGTTTGTAACATCTGTATTATTATTAAGTGTCACCTTTAAAGTAAACGGTGAACTTTTTAAAATTCATATTATATAGTCTATTACAGTTTTCAGTTAATTTTTTTTTTTTTTTTACTATGGTTTAAACACCGACCAGTATGTTCTGTAACCCGAGAAACTGGGGTTGGGTCTGCATTATTTAATGGACAAATCTAAAAGGATTGGGAACACTCACTTTCTGAGAAATAGACGTGATAGAACGTAAATGAAATGTTAATATAGAAAATATTAAAATTTCAAAAAATAACCCAGTGTTTCTTAGGATTAGCCGCGACAAATCGCTGGCGCCCTCTAGGCAAATTTGTGTCTTGTGTGTCGCAATTCTGTAGAAACTCTCATAACCAAACTAATTTGGACTGCAGTAATCCGGATATGTGAAAAATCCAGATAAGAGAGAGGGACATATTTTTTTATTAAAATGAGTCACAAGTGTATCTAATAGACCTATAAAGACGTTTATTTTCACTTTTTAGCTCACAGGTTATCAAAGACTTATGTGCCCGCCGGTTCTGTATGTACTTACGTAACGCGATAACTCTTAATAGAAATATCCGATTTGCTTCAAAAAATAAAAAATTCTAGGTTCATTCTGATAAAACGCTTCCCTGATTAGTTTTGCGTGTTCATTGTTTAAGGATAAAGGGGGAAAAGGGGGCTAGTACCACCCCCCCCCCCCCTTAATTTAGATTAATTTTTCATGCAGAAATATTTGATTTGCTCCAAATTTGGTATACGAGTTTATTATGTTAAGGAGCTTCCCTGAATAGATTTGGAAGTTCATTACTTAAGTATAAAGGGGGGGAAAGGGGTACCCCCCTTAATTTAGATAAGTGATAATATAAATATAAAATATAAATAATAAATAATAAAATTTAGATAATTTATTTCATGTAGAATTATTCGATTTGCTCCAAATTTGGTATACCGGTTTATAATGTTAAGGAGCTTCTCTGATTAGATTTGGAAGTTCTTTACTTAAGTATAAAGGGTGAAAATGGGCTATCCCCCTCCTTTAATTTAGATAAATGGGTTTTTCATGTAGAATTATTCGATTTGCTCTAAATTTGGTATACCGGTTTATTATGTTAAGAAGCTGCCTTGATTAGATTTGGAGGTTTATTGGTTTAGTATAAATGGGGGACGGGGGCTAGTCCCCCCTTTGATTTAGATAAATGGATTTTTTCATGCAGAATTATTCGATTCGCTTCAAATTTGATATACCAGTTTATTCTGATATGGCACTTCCTTCATTTGATTTGGAGGTTCATTGGTTAAGTATAAAAGGGGGAAAGGGGGAAAAGTCCCCTCCCCTTAATTTAGATAAATGCTTTTTCATGTAGAATTATCCAATTTACTTTAATTTTTTGTTGTTGTTGTTCATTCTGATAAGGAGCTTTTCTGATTAGATTTGAAGGTTCATTGGTTCAGCATAAAGGGAGAAATGGGGGAGCTAATACTCCCCTTAATTTAGCGAAAATTATCTGATTTGCTTCAAATTTACCAGTTTATTACGTTAAGGAGCTTTCCTGATTAGATTTCGAGGTTCATTGGTTAAGTATAAAGAGAGGAAACGGGGCCTAATCCTCTTTATTTATTTTTGAGAGCATTATTCTTTGAAATAAGAGTTTAATATACAATTAGTGTGCATAGCCTGTGAGCTCAATGCCATCAGTTTAACTGGGCACTTTTCTTTTTATTACCATATTTGCACATTGTTTTTGCCGTTGCAATTTGAAGTACATACGTATTTTTTAAATATTGCATTAAATTTGTCTGTTTGGTTTTTCACTCGGTTTGCTGACGAGCTACTCTACCTTACGCCAATGCCTCATTATAATTAAGTCAGGCGGAGTTGTTAGCTGTGCTGTTCTATAAATCGCAAGGCAACCTTATAAAAATGAATTTAAAATGTATAAAATTCAGTGTCAACTTTAAAAAGTAATAAATAAATAAATATATGTATGTATATGAGAAGAAAAAAAGCATACCTTTAATGCTTGATAATATGAATAACCTTCCATACAACTTATAAGAAATAGAGGAGAAATTAAGTTTGGGATGAATACATGGAGTCTAAGGCAACAAAGATGCAAACAATTTGTTTGCATGCAAACAATTTGTTTGCATATCTTTCGTGACTATATCGAACAAGAAGGCGGAATTTTAAGAAAATTCAAGAAAAAAATTACGAGTTTGCAATGAAATAAATTTTGAATTTTTAACAGTCCAGATATGGGAGAGTCCGGATTTGAGAGGTCCTGATATGGGAGTTTCTACTGTACTTCTGTTGAGAAATACTGACAAGGGAGGTCTCTTTAAAGGGCATACTAAAAAAATATGAAAAAATATTAAAGACTCTGTGTATGTATATTGAAATATCAATCAAATTTACAAGCGGAATCTCGATAGATTTCTCAGAATAAAACTCAAAACTTTTAGTTTTTTTGGCAAAGCCAATATTCCGTACAATTTGGCGAACACTATGTTGGCGTGATCAAAATATGCGTAACGCTTGTCAATGTAAGGATTTTGACACTGCTTTTTAAACGAGTAAAATTTTGCAATTTTAAGAAATAAAAATGTCATTAATAACATATTTTATGTATGTTTAAATAATAAAAACAAGTTAACATAACTTTCAGTCACTTAACTATCGATCTGAATTATTATGATGTAATTTTATTTTTCATCTCCCGAAGGAACAGGTTGTGTATACTGGAATAAACTTATAAAATATCGTCTGCATTGCATATTATTTAGAGAATACATATATGCATGAAAAAAACTGAGATTGATAAATTTACAGAAGAACTTGATTCCACGTTATAAATTGTAATTAGAGCAATTTGAATATTTCAGACACGTTGACGTATTAGTATATATATGGAATCTGGGGAAATTCTTGAAATGTTGGTTGTTGGAAAATGTCTGAATATTCAATTGCTTTCTTACGGACCCAAATCCCTGTTACACATTTATTCATTCCTATAGTAACACTCTACTGAAAGTAATTATAATAAATAGACATGGCTACAGATATATTTCTTTCTCTTACGAAATGTATCTTTCTTTTTCTTTTCATGTATCGAATATTTCATTTTCCCATACTTTTATACTGAAATGTAATATCTATCTATCTATCTATCTATATTATAAAGAACAAACATATCTGTGCGTAACGCATACGTCATTCTGCGAATGGCAGCACATTCAACTTTGAAATGAATTTTCGTTTTGCAATCTTCGCTACTGAAAATTTTCAAATTTCTGCACATCGCACATTTTCAGTTTTTATGCCGTCGTATAAAGAAAAAAATGTATTTTTAAATGCAATTTGTTTGAAAGCTGTATCTCAATTTATTTTTGAGATATTAATTTTTTTTATAGTTTTTAGTACCAATTTTGAAATCGTGGCAACAGAAGTACTCCATTTCTATTAAAAAGTAAAGTGAAAATGGTAGATTACTGTATATTTTGTTCCCATTTCCTCATAAAAATTGAAATTAAAATACATGCTATGTCAAAAATACCGTTTGTTATAAAATCCGGTAAATTTTGTTTTTATTTCGTTTCTATTCATCAATTAAATGTTTCTTAGTTTATAGTAAAAATCTTACAGACAATATAACACTTTCTCTTTACGAAAACGTAGTTTAAATAATTGTGTGACTTTCATTCACAATTACTTATTTCGTATCAGAAAGCTGAGTGAATGCAATTTTATTTATCCGTGTGCAATAATATTTTCCGAATTTTGAAAAAATGATCTCAGATAATGATTTCTGATAAAACATGGAGCTATTATAAACAAAAACAAGTGAAGGCATATATGTAACATTAAATACCCGATTGTTTTGGCCGAGCTTCTTGAATGACGATATTACTTTTTGTTGTGTTTGTGTATTATTCTGCGATAATGATGTCATTTGAATACTTTTCTATAGATGTAGGACTGACTACAAAATTTAAGAATTCTAGAAGCTCTATATAGATGTTGTTTAAGACTGGATCATAAAAGTGGAATGCAAATGACGTCATTTTTTAAAAAAGCGTGTTTTTTAATTGTTAAAATTGAAATATGTTTTGTAGAAGTACGTCATTTCACCCCAGTTTTTTTTTTTAAATTCTTCACAGGTGAATAAACTTCTTTTAAAAATAATGTAATCGAAATCACAGGCTGATAAAGCGCAATGTTTTATAAAGATCTACAGTGTCTTTATAGAAGAGCAGGGACATACAATATGCATGCTCAGTTTGGAAGCTTTTGTTAAAAAAATAGTGACATATATTAAAGAACTTGATTATTATCGCCTGGATGAATTCGCTTCGTCGAGTTATACAAGCAAACAATGAGGATCTTGGCAATAATTTGAGGTTTAAAATAATATCAGGTTCTCCGTGTTTTTGTCCAAAATTCTCTTGACTAATAAAATTCTACTGCTATTCTTTAAGACATTCTACTATATTTTATTAAAATAATAAAATTTGCTTAATTTATTTTTTCATAATTTTATATAATCTATATAAATAGCCTTGCCTTTTGCAAGGCTATTTTTTAATCATCTGCCCTGAGTCAATTTCACTATTTTTTTTTTTTTTAATTGGAAGCTGTTAACTTGTATATGTACCTGCACTAGCCGTTTTTTTAATATTACCACTTTAATATTTTAATTTAAAAAATATTTTATAACATTTCTTCAAAATGATTGTAATTAGACAGCTTTCATTATTGCAGAATTGAGAAAATAATGAGGGTTATTTATCTCCATTCATGCTTTTTTTTTTTTTTTGATAAAAATTAAAAAAATATATATTGTTCTTTTTTTTCTATGATTTAAATTTCGTTGTATAAGGTTAAGTGGCGTAAAATCCCATTAGGGACATATTGCACCAAAATATTTTGAATGGGAAATGACGTACTGCTTTTGAAAACACGCATTTTTCCTTACAAAGTTTGGATATTTTTTTTCTTCTGCATGAGTGCTGATACTAATTTTGAGACACTAGGAAAAAGGCTTAAGTACGTGAAAATGACTTCATATTTAAAGGAAAACGATCAATCTCTTAGATAATACTAAACATTTTAACACGAATGCGCCTAAAAAACATAAATTACGGCATTTTTTACTCTTCGGTATTGAGATTATTATCTGAAGTAAAGAGTGCGACTGTTCACAAATGCAAATATGTTGTTGACAATTGTCACTTCAAGTTTTGAGTTAAAATGAATTTAAAATGATCAAATTAAAATACCACTTTTTTAAACATGGTGAAAACGGATTATAGAAATACATATGTAAATTATGAGAAGGGGGAAATGATGCCGGGTCTTACAGGGAAAAAAATCTGATTGTATCAAACTTGAATAAATTTTATCGTTTTGATTCGGAAAAACGAAGCATAAGAGACTTAATTGGCAACTTCATCATAATAACTGTTTTTTTATTATATTTTACTGATTAAATATGCGATTAAAGTTTAATGTTAAAAAGCAGAAAAACCAACGTTTAAAATGCACAAATAATATATGAAAAGCAGCAAACAGCTGTTTCGAATCTACTAGCGAGATTCTTCTTCAGTGCAAAAGGAACAGCGTGCTAGAAAAAGCAAGGCTGAGCAAAATCATAGACAGAGACGCGCTGGCTTTTATACCCTATGCGGGTGGCGAAGGCGCCGAAACAACCAATGAGAGAGAAGCAGTTTAAACGACTGGGTGGACAAGTAGCGACATCTACCGGAGAAGTAGAGAAAAGAAACCAAAAAAGGGGAATTAAATTAACGCTTTCCAAATACTTGGAAAATCTGGAGTACTAGATAAGTCATTGACTAAAGAGTGAGAATTTTTAATGATATGGTAAGCTTCCCAAAAATCAAGATCAAGGTTAGAAGAACATTTTTGGATAATGATGGCTGAGGAAAAATCGAACCTATGTTGAGAAGACCAAGAATGTTGAGCAATAGAAGAACGTTTGAGCTCCTGATTTTTAACATAACCTTCATGCTCTTTTAAACGAAATCTAAGAGCACGTTTAGTCTGACCAATATAAGAAAGACCACACTGACAAGAGATCTGGTAAATGCCCCAATTATCTAGGCGATCAACGGGGTGTTTGAGATTTGAAAAAGGGATTTTATTAACAGGAGAAAAAATAACTTTAAAATCAAACCTTCTTAGGATTTTAGCAACTTGCTGACTGATTTTAGGAAAAAATGGTAATACAACTGAAGTATTAGAGTTGGAATTAGAATGCTTTTCAGAATGGTCGGATTTCGTCAATTTCTTATAAATAGAATCGATAATATTAGAGGAATAACCACGATCGACAGCAATAGCTTTGAGGTAATTAAGTTCAGCACTAAGTAACTGAGGAGTGGAACAAATATTAGTAGCCCGAAAAACAAAAGTATTGAAAGCAGCGAATTTCTGGTTAGGGGGATGAGAAGAATACCTGTGAGGTGGGAGACTGACAGCAAAAGGTTTACGAAAGACGGTAGTCTGAAAGCCATTTTCACAACGAATAGCAAGGACATCCAGGAAAGAAAGACAGTTATTGGTCTCAATTTCAGAGGTAAATTGAATGCAGGGATCAATGGAATTCATAATAGAGAGAATATGATTAATATCCAAATTCATTTCAATCAGGACATAAACATCATCAACATAACGAACATAGAACGGAAATTTTAAGATTTCAAAAAGCTTGACCTCAAAATAGTGCATATAAATATCGCATAAAATTGGACTAAGAGGATTACCCATAGCCAAACCGTCAATCATACGGAAGAAATTACCATTGAAAACAAAAGTATTATGCGACAAGCAAGCGCGAGTGAGAAGTATAAGTTCCTCGACTTCAAAATAAGAGAAATGGAATTCACAAAGCCTTTTCTTGAGGCAATCTAAAGCCCCCTCAACCGGAACGTTTGTAAATAATGATTTAACATCAAAAGAAACCATCATGTGACCCTGCGGCTTAAAATTATGAAGTATATTTTGAAGTCGAGGAACTTATACTTCTCACTCGCGCTTGCTTGTCGCATAATACTTTTGTTTTCAATGGTAATTTCTTCCGTATGATTGACGGTTTGGCTATGGGTAATCCTCTTAGTCCAATTTTATGCGATATTTATATGCACTATTTTGAGGTCAAGCTTTTTGAAATCTTAAAATTTCCGTTCTATGTTCGTTATGTTGATGATGTTTATGTCCTGATTGAAATGAATTTGGATATTAATCATATTCTCTCTATTATGAATTCCATTGATCCCTGCATTCAATTTACCTCTGAAATTGAGACCAATAACTGTCTTTCTTTCCTGGATGTCCTTGCTATTCGTTGTGAAAATGGCTTTCAGACTACCGTCTTTCGTAAACCTTTTGCTGTCAGTCTCCCACCTCACAGGTATTCTTCTCATCCCCCTAACCAGAAATTCGCTGCTTTCAATACTTTTGTTTTTCGGGCTACTAATATTTGTTCCACTCCTCAGTTACTTAGTGCTGAACTTAATTACCTCAAAGCTATTGCTGCCGATCGTGGTTATTCCTCTAATATTATCGATTCTATTTATAAGAAATTGACGAAATCCGACCATTCTGAAAAGCATTCTAATTCCAACTCTAATACTTCAGTTGTATTACCATTTTTTCCTAAAATCAGTCAGCAAGTTGCTAAAATCCTAAGAAGGTTTGATTTTAAAGTTATTTTTTCTCCTGTTAATAAAATCCCTTTTTCAAATCTCAAACACCCCGTTGATCGCCTAGATAATTGGGGCATTTACCAGATCTCTTGTCAGTGTGGTCTTTCTTATATTGGTCAGACTAAACGTGCTCTTAGATTTCGTTTAAAAGAGCATGAAGGTTATGTTAAAAATCAGGAGCTCAAACGTTCTTCTATTGCTCAACATTCTTGGTCTTCTCAACATAGGTTCGATTTTTCCTCAGCCATCATTATCCAAAAATGTTCTTCTAACCTTGATCTTGATTTTTGGGAAGCTTACCATATCATTAAAAATTCTCACTCTTTAGTCAATGACTTATCTAGTACTCCAGATTTTCCAAGTATTTGGAAAGCGTTAATTTAATTCCCCTTTTTTGGTTTCTTTTCTCTACTTCTCCGGTAGATGTCGCTACTTGTCCACCCAGTCGTTTAAACTGCTTCTCTCTCATTGGTTGTTTCGGCGCCTTCGCCACCCGCATAGGGTATAAAAGCCAGCGCGTCTCTGTCTATGATTTTGCTCAGCCTTGCTTTTTCTAGCACGCTGTTCCTTTTGCACTGAAGAAGAATCTCGCTAGTAGATTCGAAACAGCTGTTTGCTGCTTTTCATATATTATTTGTGCATTTTAAACGTTGGTTTTTCTGCTTTTTAATATTGTTGCACAAAGGCTTTTTTTTGCTATTTTTATAAAGTTTAATGTTAATAATTCAGACAACCATCGCATTCCATAGGGGGGATTTTATTCTTCCTACTAGAACTATTAATCAATAATCTTATGAAGACTATATGAAGATATTATTTTCAAAATAGTAGTAGGAACAATAAAATTTTCCCTGCAGAATGCGACCCCTGGACAACTGAGTTTTATAGAAATGGTATTTTGTTAATTTCAGGTTAAAATAATATTTGTTTGAGAGTTAGACTAACCAATTTAAGATGCATTTTCCATTGTAACTAATTTTGTTGGTTTATTATAAATCAATGAAACAGTTCCTTCTTAAACATTTTCCTTCGTCGAAGTTCGACGGGTTCCACCTCGTATTATAAAAGGACAAACATATCTGTGCGTAACGCTGACGTCATTTTAGAATGGCAACAGCATACGATCAAATTTAACTTTTATTTACTTTTATTGCGATTTTTTAAACTTTTAAATATCGCACATTTTTAATTTTTACACCGTCAAATAGAGAAAAAAATGTACTTTCACTTGCAGTTTGTTTAAAAACTATATCGCAATTTACTTAATTTTTATTGTTTTTAAAATAATTTTTAATCATGGTGTTATTAAATCTATTTGCGTCATTTGCAGACAGATGATTACAAAAGATAAATATGTTTGCATTTAAATTAATATAAATTAAATGGTTCAGCATTCGTTTCCAGCTTACATTCCATAATAAAATAACTTTATCAATCCATAGATAAAAAAGTATAAATAAAACACAAATTTAAGACATGTAAAAGAACCACGCTTAAAACATATTGGAATTACAAGAATAAAAAAGACTAGCCATCTTTCGCGATTTTTTCGAATGTTAATACTTGGCACGAAGGTATATCATTTAATAAGTTTCGAAATTTTATTTGAATACATAATTAACATATAAAAATGATTGTTGATATTGTTAGTGAAAAATCTGAAAAATAATATTAAATATAAAAAATGTATTGGAGTTTTCAATTTAAAAAAACATATAAAGGGTTCTTACCTGTATTCTGGGAGCCCTGGTTGGAACTCTTTGTTATTTTAAATGCGGTTAAATAATATATATTTCTTTAGTACAAAGTTTTATTTAATAGTTAAATTTCTGTTCTAAATGATAATTTACCACTATCGTTTAAACATGGGAAACAGTTTTTCTTTAAGTTGATTACTTTGCCAACTGACTGATGTTTCGCTAAATATTGAAAAATTCGTAATTTTTTAACTAAGGTTTGAAAGAGATTCCGCACCAAGTTTTTACATAATTATGTATATCAATATAAAAAGTATCTTCAGACTTTTTTTTTTTTTCGAATATGCACTTATGGAGGCCTTCCTTGTGTGATCTAATTCAGGGGTTCCCAAACTATGGTATCAGTACTGGTACGTGACGCTTTCGCTACTGGTAAGCTAAAGTCCAATATTGGTACGTAAAATGAAATACAGCAGATTACCATAAAAGAAAGCGTGAATTTATCATCCTGGAAATTTTCGAATGCAAATATGAAGCTTTTCTTTTTTCGAATGCAAAAAAGAGATTGTAAACTTTTTTTAAATTTCTTTTTGCATGTATTACTAGAAATTTTTATTATTGGTACACTCTCTGAAATCTACACACATTGCTTATGATACAATCAGTTTTTCAGAATTAAAGACATGTAATTATTACAATATAGGAAAAGTTAAAATTTGTAAATAAAGATCCAATTTTAAAATGAATCAATGAAACAAATTTAATTAGCAGAAAAATCTGATTTTTAAAATGAATTATTTGAAAAAAAAAAAAAAAAAAAAAACTAAAACTCTGTGACTATACAATACAAGAAGGATCTGGGCCGACAGTGCCTATCTCTGTTTTCTTGACCCTGGGCCCCGAGGTGCTATGCAGCATGCGTCCCGGCCAGGTGGTCAACCTAACGCGAGACCCTCGGTGTTTAGTTCCCAAGAAAGCTTGGTACTCCTTTTATCGACCCCGAAGGGATGAAAGGCTGAGTGAACCTTGCCCAGTCGGGGGTCGAACTCTCGACCTGCGGTGCGGCAGACAGGCGTGCTGACACCACTGGGCTTCGAGTTATTTGAAAGGAAAGTTTAAATGGGTGGAAACAGGCGAAGTCTGTTCGAATAGGAACGATTAAAACTATTTTTCCCAAGCGTACTTTGTAACGCGCTTTTTTTCTACCTCACGCTCCCCCCCCCTCCCCACTTTTTTAAAATTTTGTACTGGAAGATCTGGTAAGAGGTGTTGAAATTTTATTTCAGTGTTGAAGTTGTATTTAAAATACAATTCCTTATTTATATAAGTTTGTGAACTGAAAAATTTCTCTTCTGTATCAAAAGTGTGAGTTTCTTTTTATTTCATGGAAATCAATTTTAATGGTAAAGTTATTTAAAATCGTGATTTGAAATCAAAGAAAATATGGAAAGCTCCATTTTCACAGTCTTTCCTATATTAGCATTACGTTTGTTATCTGGTGGTACGCGGAAGTATGAACTTCGATTTAGTGGTACTTCGGTCTAAAAGATTGGGAACCCCTGTTCTAATTAATGAAATCCTGTAAAATCAATCGTTGCTAATGTTTTTTCGAGAGGAAAAGTGTATTTAACGTCAAGGAAAGGTGCACTAATTAAAAAAAAAAGGCATTCTTATCCTTCACAGAGCGAAAATAATCAAGCAAATGGTTCGTTAAACTTCCTACAGGAAGAAAATCCTTTCTGCCGTGTAGAAGAAAGTAGGTTAGAAACAAGCAAAGTGAAATTTGTGTTGTTTTTAAACCAACACTTGCCAACAATTCCCTGTTCGAGTGAAGGTATCTCGTATTTTTGTTCGTCTGGCTTGCTTTGAAAATTACTACTGAGTGAGTTTGCTCGGGACACAGTTACAGTCAACTACCAGGTCATGTTTTTGAAAACACAAAGCAACTAACTGCCAGCATTTCGCCAAAATCAATTTTTCTCAAGAGGGCTTTGGTACTCATCAAGATTGGGAATCTTTACAGAAGTTAAATAAATGCTAGTTCAATTTATAAGAAAATCCTATTGCTACAAAAATTAGCTAAATCGAATAATTATTTTAAGAGATATTTAATGTTAAAGATGGTCAAAATCGTTCCTTTAAAAAAGTTTTATAGGACAAAACCTATACATAGGAATTTAAACATTTTTAGATCATTTTATACATTAGAATTTCCCGATGTGCAGAGCGCAAATATCTTTTTAATTTGACTCCTTTTTTGAGGATTTATTTCCCTTTTTGAATTCAAATTTTCAGCATTTCGAGAGATATTTTTTACACATTTTAGAAAAGAGCAATTATTTTAAACTGTTGCCAATTTTAAAAACAGCGCAAAGAATAATATTTCCTTCAAATAAAAAAAATTATTTACACGTGGCTATTATAAACAGAATTAGAATTAAGTGATTATGTGTTAAAAATCAGGTAAATATTGAAAATTACATCATAAAAACTACAGTTACACGTGAATTTCAAAAGGCAAACAAAATTTTTAAATATTAAATTCATTATTATGCGTTAAAAGTCACAAATGAAGGAAATTACGTCATATTTAAAAAGGACAAATAATTAAAAGTTGGCAAAACACTTTAAATTAAAAAATATATTTGCTCGAGACGTTTATTTCACATTTTGAGATAATCTTTTCAACTATTATCGTGAATTCTAAGACAGCTCAAATAATATTTCCTTTCTAACAACAAAAGTATTTTCATGTGAATATTAAAAAGAGAAAGGAAACTTTGGTGAAAATTGCGTCAGATTTAAAACGATACTTTTACAAGAACTTTCTCATAGCGTTGTTAAAAAGTACCGAGAGACAATTACTATTAATTATGTAATTAATTCATTTTACATTAGCTTACTTTCAAATTTTTAACTAATTTTTAACATTTTCCAATAAAGGTGAAAAGTGTTATTGATTTCGGTTTGTCTGTTCGCGCTCTAACTCTTGTAAATATACTCGGATCGCACTGAAATTTTCGGTTATTGACGTTTAGCCTAGCACGAACCCTATTTCAAATGAAGTTTGTAGCATGTTTAGTTCATTTACAGGGACAGTCAAAAGTATTCCGTTACATTACGGCCAATGGGAAAAAATAACTTCAAATGAATTTTAAAGATGTTACAAACTTTCAAATATAAAAAAAATATATGCATTTACGAAGTGCACTAAAATATGCAGAATATTCTGTAACATATGCGGAGCAACGAATAGTTACTATTCATTTACAGGGCTACACAAAAGAATTTCATACAAATGGTATAGGGAGAAATTGTTTGCGGCGTATTTTAACTGTACAAATTCATATATAATAAAATTGATATATGTCGGCGAGGCTTACTTAAGTTATTTCATGTATAATACGAAGTGCATAGCATTTACATGAACATACAAAGCATTTCAGACAAGTATTTTCTATCCGAAGTACTGTATATTAGCGGCGATGGCAGGGAGTGCATTTTTAATTATGATATCCGCTTTTAAGTTTCACTATATTTATGCATACTATATGGTGTGTTTAAATGTTATAGCTGATATACAGGGCTACGCAAAAGAATTCGTAAAGGTTACTGAGTATGACCGTAAATTGCTGAAAGGTGGGTTTAAAATGTGTTATGCTGAACTGCATGTAGTTTTCTATGAAATGTTTGTAGAATATAGATCAAATAATATACAGGGCCACGCAAAGAATTGTATACATGGCCGCCTATACATGATAAATTTTGGAAATGCGATTTCAGTAGTTTTAAGAGTGATTTAGTTTGAATTTTGCTAAATAGTGGCGTGTAATAAAGGTACTAGGTACACAAAAGGGCTGAACAAAAGTATTCAAGTATGTTTCCATCTATTAGTATAAATTGCTGAAAGAGAAATTTCAACCTGTTATATGTTTTCTTGCTAAACTAAATTTTCTATAATATAGTATATATATATCAGCCTACAGATCAAATACAGGGCTGTTCGAAAGAATTGGAATAAACATTTGGCTATGGATGGTAACTGCTGAAATCAGTTTTTTAAATGTTTAGTTAGTTATCTTATTTACATTATTTCCCTAATTAACGAAGTTTTGTTAAAGCTTTCAGGGAGTGTTAGAAAATGTTTCATAATCTATGGTACGCATGATTTTTCTTTCTTGTTTTTAATCAAAGATTGAAAACAGCCATTGTATCTCTTAGCAGCGGCTGATTTCGTCTTAAAAATCTCCAATCAAAGAAAAATGAATGAAAACCCGTTTACAGGGAGACAGTCACTGTTTTTTTAAATTATAATTCAATATTTTTAAGGCCGATGAAATTAGCATGCTTTTAGAATCTGGGATGTCTGAACGAGGGTTGGCGAGCGTAGCTCGTAGGGGCCAGAGCCCCCTAGTTTCTTAAAAAAGAAAAACAACGGCTGAATTATGCACGCTTTGGTTCGTGACAAAGGACTTCTGGGGACTCTTTGTATGTTATTCTTAACTACATACGCAAACAAAAAAAGTAAAAACTAATCTTTGAAATTGTGATATTAGTTATGTGTGTAGTTGCTCGTGATGAAGATTCTTTATATAATTCAGGGAAACAGTAAAAATTGCATTATATATATTACTTTTAGTACATTTTCCCACATTAAGAGCTAGTCGCGCGAAGATACTCATGCAAGTTAATGTTAAAACAATAGTATCGTCCTTTGAAATTTTCTCGTTTGTATTTCAATTTCTTTTTTTTTTTTTTGGATATGATATATGAGGTCGACGTCTAACTGGGTATATTTTTACTTTTAAATTTTCGTTGCAGTGTTTTATTTATTTATTTTATTTATTTTTTTGGGGGGGAGGGATGGGGAGGCTTTAAATTTCGAACCCGTTAAAATTTTTTTTAATCGGTTTATTAGAAGGGAAGCTAGGATCTAAATATTACATACAGGCTAATATTATATTTGGATTTTGTATGTAATTCCCACATTAGCATTTTGCTGTTTCTCTCAGTTTCTCATAATTGATCAGAATGAATAAAGTTTCTTATTGTTTCTGAACACTTTAAACCCTTGAAGGGAGGCGAAATATTTTTAGGGTTCCGTACTTAAAAAGTAAAAAAGGAACCATTAAGATCACTCCTGTGTCTGTTTGTCCGTCTGTCACAGCCATTTTACTCGTAAATTATGGAACGTGGAAAGTTCAAATTGGGGGAAGTAATAAACACTATTGACCCACATATTTACAGATTATTAAACATTTACAAATATTTTTAGGGAAAATGTTTAGGGGTCTAATTAAGCTACTTGAACAAAAAAATCTTTTCTTTGTATATCGTGGAAAAGATTTCGTGACACCGAACTCAAAAATACATTTCATTTAATTTTAGGTATTATATTTTCAGAGATATCATCGAAAATGCAATGCAAAAATATGTTCCCCCCCATCTATCTCCGAATCTACTGAAACTAAAATTTTGAAAAAATTAGAGGTAGTAGAGGTTAATTTAAACCTTGCAAGAAAATTATAGCGGTTACCATAGGTCACATAGTTTTTGAGAAAAGCTCATTTTTCCGTCACACACAAATTTCGATTTGCGGGCATTCAGCAAAGGCGTTGAGGAGCGCTAGAGGTACCTATCGTAGCAGAAGTATAAAAGCATTGTTGATAATGATTTTTGAAAAAAAAAATCGTCGGTAATTAGCCGAGGTATTAACCCTTAAAAAACGGACGGTTTGGACGTACATAATGACAGGGGCGGCGTACTATATGTGACATCGGCTTTTAAAGCCTAGATGACAACTTCTAATGATACATTTGTATAATACAATGTCCAGTAGAAGTATAAAAGCAATAAACGTCAAATTGTTAAAAACAGACTAATTAGAATTAATCAAATTCTATGGGATTCGCGACTAGTCTGCATTAAGTAGATCTCTCAATACGCCTCTCGTGTCTTTAAAAGAATTAAAAACCTATCGGGAAAAACGCGGCACGGACCAAGGCGGCGTTGCTACATTGCGACCTTCGTTCGAAGCGCGCTTAGCAAAGTGCCAAGTTTAAACTTTGAACAAGGGTTTTGTTTTAGCTACACTGTAAAAAGAAAAGATTATTATGACGCTGAATTTAGTTTTATGAAATGCCAAATGAAGTTTAAATATGCACTACTTTTATTATGAGTGCCGAATTAAAGTCATCATAAACAGATTAGAATAAGATTTAAATAAGAGTTATACAGAATAGCAATATTTGATATTATTTAGGCTTCATATCTCTTTTAACTTTTACGGTACACCCACTCATACTTTTCTAGTATTTATACAGTTATACCAAATCCTACGTTGTATAGTTTTTTTTTTTTACAGTCTTATTTTTCTTTTAGTAACTTTTTTTTTAATAATACAGTTAATAATTCAAATATTTATTGTACGGAACCCTCTGAGCGGGAGTAATACTCGCACTTGACCGTTTATTTTTTATACTTCTTAATTTTAATCAATATTTGTACCAGAATTTTTGAAAAAAAATTTCCCTTTTATAACTGGTGAAAAGGAGCTGTAAAATTGCATTTTCTTTTTTCAAATAAAATTTTACGAAAATTCTGATGGGAATTCAACATTAGATAAACACAATTACTCGTCCCTGAAAGGGTTAACCAAAGGAAATAAAAAAAAAAATTCCTATTAAATTTTATCTCTGTTGCAAAATTTTTAGTCAAAATATGCATTTAAAGGGGTATATTTAAATTTTAAAATTTCACCTTTTCATACTGGTGAAGATTTTATAATGTTTACACACATATTTAAACAATATTGGTCTTATTTCATGAAACATGTATCTTTAAAAAATGGCAAGAAATATATTAAAAAACGCTTGTAAAATTTGGTTTCGTTCACGTATTTTATTTTATGTGTTCCAAGCGTTTTTCTAAAATCGTCTTAAATTACTCACTAGAGCAGGATCGGTAACTTTTTACCACTATTGTGCTGAAGCTATTTTAAAAAAAAAAAATCCTTTCACGTGCCAAGCCAAAAATTATTAAAAAAAATTCTTTTAAGTTTATATACGTATAAAGCACATTACATCTGAACTTATAATGTTGCCATTTTATCATCATAAAATTCTTAACAATGCATGCATCTTATTGTGAAGGGAAAATAAAGATAAAATATGTATAATTCCCATTCGCATATGTAGTTATTAGAACAATTTATGTTTTATAATAAAGATAGATTCAATTAATAAAAATATTTTGAATAATAAAAGCATTCTGAAGGGCAACAAAATACAAATAATTTCATTATTAATTTAACTTACTGATAATGGCACTCGAAATTATTAATGATACATATTTTGTTAATAATAAAAAATAATGTAATACATGTTAGTAATATGAATATATTTTGTAAATGAAATAATTTGAAATGTTGAACAAAGAAAACTGAAAGCAAAAAAATTAACAAAATTACAATACTATTTAATCTTATCAATTAATGAGATCCTTTTAGTGTATATTCTTCCATAAATGGTCTAATATTGGATTTATCACTGGTCACTTTTAAATAGGCACATATTTCTGAATGTTACGGGTCAGATACCTTTCATTCATTTTTTATTTTATGCATTTTTATTTATTTATTTGTTTATTTATTTTGTGGATTCAAAAGAATCTTCATATTTGGAAAAAAAAAAAAATTCACATATAGGTATAAGAAGACCCGACAGCTGACGGCATATCATATGCTACTTTAAAAAAAAAGAAAATATGTCCAACAATGTAAGACAGCTAAATTTGTAAAACAATTTCCTTTTTATGCTTTTCGCAATTCAACAAACACATAATTCGATCGATGTGCTGCATTTCAAAATCACCAAAATTTATTTATTCGGAAAGTAAAAAAAGAGATATGTAATCTGGGATGAGTTTTGAATCAATTAAGTTGGGCTTTATGAATTAAGAAAATGTGGATAATGATATTTGATGTCTTGAAGTCAGTTCGAACACTTCAAAGAGCCCTTAAACGTACAGTTGGTCGTAAACAAAAATGACATTTCAATCACCAAATTGTCCCAGAAAAAAGTGAACACAAACAAAAAAACCCCCAACAAATCCGGAAAATAGCCATTTAACCGGAAATTACGTCTTAATTTATTTTAAAAAAGCTTAGAGGGTCATCTTCATACTGAAATTGCATCAAATTCGATATATACCTTTGAATTTCATCTTCTTTTTAAAATTCTAAATTGTATTGAATAAGTCTTTACATTTAAAAAGTGATTACAGTTCACAATAGTGATAGCAGGGCAAAATATTTCTAGTTTTAACTCAAATTCTTTTCAATGCTCAAACAGCTTAAGTTCTATTTATTATTTTCCTTGTAAAAGTTTTACCCTTCCGTTGAACAACCATTTTTCAATCATCCGTAGCATACTGGGCCAATTTGATCCAAGCTAAAGTTCACCAAGGTATATTTTTATCAGTTTAGACCAAATATTTGGATTTTATTATAAATTTTTAAGCTTTTAAACTATACTTTATAATCGTTTCATTAATTTTAAACTGGGATTTTTTTTTTTTTTTTTTTTTTTTTTTTATATAGAAAACAAAATTTATTTGAACAAGACCATGTTTTCAAATATCAATTTTACTTAAAAGTTATACTAAAAATTCATTTTTTAATATAAATTAAAATCTTAAACAGAATTTAAAATTGTAATTGTGGTACTAAAAAATTGCTAAAAAGTTTGAATGGTAAATGATAAAGTAACGTTAAAGAAATTGGAAAGTTACTACAAAAAGAGGAATGAAAATCTACGGGTCAAAATGAACTTTGTTCTCGAAGTGTTTAATCATTCGGATACTATATACTTATGTAAGTTAGTAGAATCGATTCGGATACCCAATTCCCTCATTTATTTGATGGAAATGTTATGTTTTATTGATTAAGAAAAATATTATAGTAAAAATATTCAGAACAGAAGAAAAATACAAAAACAAAAATAAATAGAGAAATCCTGTTTTAGTGCCATTGAAAATATGTTCGCGTGCTAAATTTCCCATGCTGGTCATGGGTTGCCGACTCCTGCCAACACCATCCTATAGACCAGGGACGGCGAACCTACGGCATGCCTGCCACTTTTGGCATGCGAAATAATAATTTTGGCACGACATTGCTTGTGGCTCTAAATCAAAATAAAGTGAGATTACATAAAATTGCAACTGATCTTTTCTAAAACTGATAAAATAAAAATGGAAAATTTTTAACTGTGGCTTATTGTATTCCAATCTGATTCTATACTATCTGATTTAAAGACGATATTTGAAAACTATCGACAAGAATTGGTTATTAGACATTACTAAATCCTAATGATAAAATTATTACTACTCTGAATTTATTTCAGAGCTATTCGGAAAAACTGGTGTTTGCCATTTTAGCAGTTTTTCTGCCTTTCTATGCTTTCAAGCCACTGTTTTCAGGAATGAATAATATCAAAACTCATACTGAAAGCACTTATCAGATAAATCCAGCGTTTAGTTTGCATTAAAAATAACCCGATATTAAGATGCTGCAACATAAATCAAATTACATAGCATTAATTTTTTTAAAATTAATTTCTAAAATATATTTGTTGCCATAATTATTACAGTGTAATATCTAGACGAATTTTTGAATCTTAATATAAAATTTTAAGCAATTTTAATCCATTATTTTTCAACTACTAAATTTGTTTTTAGTTGGCACGTCATGGTCACGTAAAATATTTTTCGAGCAAATATGGCACGTGGCAACAAAAAGGTTCGCCGACCCTGCTATAAACGATGCCAAAGAGTTGATTTTCGACATCACAACAGATTGTCCGATCATTACTAGTTTTGAGCCGATTACATATCTAATCAATATTTCAAATTTCATAGCTGTTTACAACTTATTTAACATTTAAAGAAGTAAGTTGTTTGTTGCTGTAAATTAAATTATCAACTTTCAATTATAAAGTGATTTAAAATAAGCCAAACCCTGAAACATAATCCAAGAAATTTGACTTAATATTATGTTGATATACAGGGTGCAATATGTTATCTATCACCGACCTTTAATTTCTCAACCGTTGGTCGTAGACATATAGTTCCAATTACAAAAACGTTTCAAATGAGCTAAATATTCATGTTGCGGCATTATTTAAAGTAGAAAATCAATTTTATAAAAATTACGAAAACTAAATTTTTATACGGTCCCCCAGTCCCTATAGTTATATTTAGTAAAAGTTTACTCATATCATAATAGATATAACGCAAAAAGTTTGACATCTGTACTGCAAAAATTGATCCAGTTATTAAATTTCAAAGTTTGAGATTTTTGCACATGATTTTGTCTTTCATTAAAGGATCAGTTAAAAGATGAATTAAAGTAATTTGAGATTAAAATCAGAGTGCAATGTGCTTTTTATGGCGAAACCACCTTTAGCTGGTATCACCAAATCGGGGGATCACCAAAGGGTTATTTCATCTAAAAATGTGAGCTAACTTTTATGGGTCGAACAACATTCAAAAGTAGTGACGATACCGGCTAAAAGTGGCTTCGCCGCGTTAAAAGGACATTGCACCCTGATTTTGATCTCAAATTACTTTAATTCATCTTTTAACTGATCCCTCAATGAAAGACAAAATCATGTGAAAAAATCTCAAACTTTGAAATTTAATAACTGGGTCAATATTTGTAGTACAGATGTCAAACTTTTTGTGTTATATCTGTTATGATATGTGTAAACTTTTACTAAATATAGCTATAGGGACTGGGGGACTATATAAAAAGTTAGTTTTCGTAATTTTTATCAAATTGATTTTTTACTTTAAATAATGCCACAACATGAATATTTAGCTCATTTGAAACGTTTTTGTAATTGGAACTATATGTCTAGGACCAACGGTTGAGAAATTAAAGGTCGGCGATAGATAACATATTGCACCCTGTATATATTTGGAATGCAAATTATACATATTTTATGACCAAAAGAAAAACACCATGGTAGGAAAAGTGGAAGTTTAAGTAATTGAAGCATAAAAACTAAAATAAAATTTTCTAGTTGTAAAATTTATTATTTAGCTATCTTACCAAAAATGAGAAGAAAATTAAACTTTTACCACTACCACATACAGATATTTTAAAATTTCCAAAATATTTCATTTCACACAGTTTCAGAAAAATTTACGAATCATCAAGCAGGCTCAGTTTAATCAGTTATTATAATATGTCAACTTTCTGTTTCTCTCTATTCTAAAAAAAAAAAAAAAAAAAAAAAAAAAAAAAAAGGAAGAAAAATCATGCGTACAGCATAGATTTTGAAACATTTTCCAACACTCCCTGAAACCTTTAACGAAACTTCGTTACTTAGGGAAATAAGGTTAATAAGATAACTAAGTAAACATTTAAAAATCTGATTACAGTAGTTACCGCCCATAGCCAAATGTGTATTCCAATTCTTTTGAACAGCCCTATATTCGATCTATATGTTGATATATATACTATATAATGGGAAAATTTAGTTTAGCAAGAAAACGCATACCAGGTTGAAATTCATCTTTCAGCAATTTATACTAATAGATGGAAAAATACTTGAAAACTTTTGTACAGACCTGTAGTTTACATAGTACCTTTATTACATGCCACTCTTTAGCTAAAATTTAATTCAAACTAAAACACGCTTAAAACTACTGAAATTACATTTCCAGAAATTATCACCCATAGACGGCCATGTATCCAACTCTTTGCGTGGCCCTGTATATCATTTTATCTATATTCTACAAATATTTCTTAGTACACTAAATTCAGTTCAGCGTAAAAATGCATACCTCCTTTAAAACCCACCTTTAAGCAATTTATGCTCATACTCAGTAACCTTTACGAGTTCATTTCTGTAGCTCTGTATATGAACTATAGCATTTATACGCTCTTTATAGTATGCTTAAATATAGTGAACAAGTAGGTAAGTGGAATCACAGATCGCACAGAGGGTTTCATTTAATATTCCTTTCAAAACTCTCTATCCTTTTGAAAAATCTGTTAGTTCCACATTTCGCAACCAGGGGCGCACTCTATTCTAAACATACCTCTATCCGAACGAAACTCCGTTTTATAGACTATCCGTAGATATATTAGTCGAAGGGATTGGACCGATAGCACCCGAGATAAGTAGGCGCCCCTGGCGGTAAAAAGTGGGACTAAAATATGTAAGGCTATGGTGCATAATATGAAAGAATGGTCAAAAAGGTGTCGGCAAAAGTTAGAAAAGTGCTCCCCGGGTGAAAAGGGCGGAGGTTAGAAAAATTGCTTAAAATACACAAGTTAGAGCCCGGAGGAGTAAACAATATAAGACTTTTTGAAAATTTTATGATTTGCCGGGTGGTCTGAGGTATTCAGCTATACGTATGCAATACGTATGTCTCCAACTTAATTAGGGGCTCTCTTAGAAAGAATTGCTTAAAATACATATGTGATAGCTCAAAGGGTTAAATGTAAGGCTTTTTCAAGATTTTATGATTTGTCGCCTGACCTCAGGTGTTCTGCTATAATTATGCAAAATTTCAAATCTCCAATTAAATAAGGGGCTCAGTTAGAAAGAATTGCTTAAAATACGCATGCGGGAGCCCAAAGGGTTAAATGTACGATTTTTTCAAAATTTTATGATTTGTTGTATGATATGTGGTGTTCAGCTATAAGTATGAAAAATTTCACGCCTCCAACCTAAATAGGGGTTCACTTAGAAAGAATTGTTTAAAATACACATGTGGGAGCTAAAAGGGTTAAATGTACGGGTTTTTTTTTCAAAATTTTATTGTTTGTGATTTGATGCGAGGTGTTCAGCTGTAAGTATACAAAATTTCACGACTCCAACTTAAATAGGGGCTCAGTTAGACAGAAATGTTTAAAATACACATGTGGGAGCCCAAAGGGTTAAATGTACGACTTTTTTAAACTTTTATGGTTTGCCATTTGATGTGAGGTGTTCAGCTATAAGTATGCAAAATTTCACGCCTCCAACCTAATTAGGCTCACTTAGAAAGAATTGTTTAAAATACACATGTGGAGCCCAAAGGGTTAAATGTACGACTTTTTCAAAATTTTATGATTTGTCGTATGAGGTGGGGTGTTCAGCTATAAGTATGCAAAATTTCAAGTCTCCGACTTGTATAGTTTCTGAGAACGGGCTCTGTGACAGACGGACAGACAAAGAGACAGATAGACAGAGGAGCGAGGCGAATAGGGTTTCGTCATATGAACGAAACCCTAAAAAAGCGCATATCATAATTAAAAATGCATTTCGAGCAATCATTACTAATATACAGTAATTCGGATACAATATAATATATGATTTTTTTTTTTTTAAATACACCGCAAACAATTTCCTCTATACCATTATGAACGGAATTCTTTTGTGTGGCCCTGTAAATGAACAATAACTATTCTTTGCACCGTATATTCAACAGAATGCATATTTTAGTGGACTTCATAAATGAATATCAATTTTACTATGTTTGAAAGAATGTAACACCATTAAAAATCATTTGAAAGGATTTTTTACCATTGGCCGTAATGTAACGGAAAACTTTTGACTGTCCCTGTAAATAAATTAAATATGCTACAAACTTCATTTGAAATAGGGAACGTGCTATGGTAGAGGTCACTAACATTCAAAAATTTCAGAACGATCCGAGCATATTTACGAGAGTTAGAGCGTGGACAGAGGGACGGACGGCCAGACAAACCGAAGTCATAAACACTTTTCAACTTTGTTGGAAAGTGTTAAAAAAGTAACTGATGTTGGCACCGCCGCCAGTTTTGAATTTTTTGGGACCGGGGGGAATTCTTTGTTAATATTTAAAAAAAAAAACTACTGCATACAAAAATATGAAAATCGGTGGTATTATCGAGAAATGTTTGATATACACGCTGATGCAGACAGTTTTTTAATCGAACAATTATTTCAAGAGATATTTAATGTTAAATTTGGTCAAAATCGTTCCATTAAAAAAGTTTTATAGGAGCAAAAACTATACATAAGAATGTAATAATTTTTTATGGGGATATACATGAGACGTTCCCGTTGTGCAGACTGCATTTATTTTTTTAATTTGACTCATTTTTTGAGGACTTATTTCCATTTTAAATTCAAATTTTCAGCATTTCGAGACATATTTTTTACATCTTTTAGAAAAGGGTATTATTTTAAATTGATACCAGTTTTTTAAAACAGCGAAAAGAACAATATTTCTTTCAAATAAAAAAAATTATTTACACGTGACTATTACAAACGAAAAAAACTTTCAAATTAGAGTTAAATGATTATGTATTAAATGCAGGAAAATATTGAAAATTACGTCATAAAAACTATATTTACATGTGAATTTTAAAAGAGAAAGAAAATTGTAAAATAATAAAGTCCTTAATATGCATTAAATTCGTAAATAGAGAAAATTACGTCACATTTAAAATGTCCAAACAACAATATTGCCAAACAATTTAAATTAAAAAATATATTTGAGCGAGACATTTATTTCATATTTTGAGATAATCTTTTAAACTATTGTTGTGAATTCTAACAAAGTGCAAATAATATTTCCTTTCTAACAACAAAAGTATTTTCACGTGAATATTAAAAGGAGAAAGAAAGCTTTGGTGAAAATTACGTCAGATTTAAAACGATACATTTAAAATAACTTTTTTATAGCGTTGTTAAAAAAAATACCAGGAGATAAAGACTCTGTTTATTTAATTAATTTTATATTAGCTTATTTTCAAATATTTCACTGATCTGATTTAATCAAGTACGAAAACAGCCCATTAACAGGGAGATCGCCACTGTTTTTTTTAAAATTATAATACAGTCTTTCGAAAATTTTTTAAAGTCGATCAAATTAGCGTGCTTTTAGAGTTTGCGGTGTCTGAACGAGGGGTTGGCGAGCGTAGCTCGTAGGGGGCAGAGCTCCCTAGTTTGTTACTAAAAAAACAAAACTGAAAATTTAAAACTCTTATAAATCAGCATTAAAAACAAAAGCAAAATTGTTTCATTAACCTACAAAAGGGTGCAACACATTTGTGCGCCAATTAAAAAACGCATAAACATAAGTAAAAATTCTCACATTGAATTAAAAAGCTAATGTTATACATAGGGTGTCCGGTCTCAACGGTGTCCAATGGCTAATTCCTAAACCGTTAGTCATAGACATATAGTTCCAATTACAAAAATGTTTTAAATTAGGTAAAGTGTTTTTAAAGCGATTTGGGTCAGTAAAAACATTTCTTAAAAAATTACGAAATTTAAATTTTTATACGGTCCCCCGGTCCTATAAGTTATATTTAGTAAAATTTTCCTATTACACTGACAAGAAAGACAAAAAAAGTCCCATTCATAAAACTCTAAAATTGAGCGAGTTGTGAAACTTTAAAAATGCATGATTTATGCCACTTTTCTGCTCTGAAAACAAATGCGTTCGGCTTGGCTTTGAGGGATCACATACCAAGTGCTTAAAGTATTCGAAGATCTTATTTCATGTATATCTGTGCTTTGAAAAAAAATCGTACTAGTATTACGATTAAGTTAGCATTTATTAAGTTTCAGATTGGCTAAAATAACATATATTTTATTTTGTCAGGATTTGAGACTGTTTCTTTTATGATTTCTTTTAACAAAAATTATGTTATTTTTATAAGTTTTTATGTTACTTCAATGATCGTATGTATGTTTTTCCAGTTCAAAATATTTACCCGAACTTTAACTCACTTTTAAATATCCGATCGAGATTACATTTTACATACTGGCGCAAATCTAATAAAAATCTAATATTATTATGATTTTCGGTGGTTACCATTTATACTTATTTTACAGGATAATACAAAAAATTTCGGATGGATTACCACGAAGAAGTTTAAGAAAAAGTTTTAGATTAGATAATACAAGACTTCTATTGTTGGTTTTTTTTTTTTTTACTTTTATGTATTTTTTAGCACTGAATCCGAAAATTACATTAATTTTTAACCATCATATAAGGATATTTCGCAAATCATAAATTCCCAAATTTAAAGAATAACAAAAATCGGATACTATAAATTAGAGGAGATGGTTGTGTTTTTTAACTTTTGATAATTGATTTTTACGTACTTTTTAGCACTGAATCTGAAAATGATCTTAATTTTTAACCATCACGTTGGAAATTTTTTGCAAATCATAAATGTGTAAGTTAAAATATAGCGAAAATCTCATACTATAAAACATATGTAAAACTTTTTTTGTTTTGTTTTATTTTATTTTATACAATAATTTATTCGATATTTTTGCTTATCCTAGGATTCTTACAGCTAAATAGCTGAGTGATCCGATGAGTTGAGGGAGGAGATTCAATTTTAATTTTGAATTTTGCGAAAAATCCTGATGTGATGGTTAAAAATGAAAGTCAATTTCGGATTCAACGGTACAGAATACATAAGAATCAACTTTCAAAAGCTAAAAAACATGACATAACCCAACTTTTGCAGGCTAGTGTAATCTAATAATATTTTAAAATACGTATCATTTTGTAAAGAATTGAGGCTGTTAATTTAGCATCATTTTATTTAACAAAAATTCTGTTTTTTCTTTCTTCTTAAATGTTTATTACAAATTGTATATTTAACATTAATATGTCAGAAGGATTAAAGATTTCAAATTTATATTGCAATGTTAATTTTACTCTCACCCATTTTTTAATATTTCTGACGAAATTATATTTCGCTACATTTGTGAATGACCCCCAATTTGCAGCGAAAAATATGCTCAAACTTTAAACAGCTATTACTCGGTCAATTTTAATCGTAGAATAACGGGACTTTTTGTGTATTACTTCTCAGTGTAAAAGGAAAATTTTACTAAATATAACTTATAGGACCGAGGGACCGTATAAAAATTTAAATTTTCTATTTTTTTAAGAAATGTTTTTATTGACCCAAATCGCTTTTAAAATATTTCTTTACCCGATTTTAAACATTTTTGTAATTGGAACTATATGTCTATGACTATCGGTTTAGGAATTAGCCATTGGACACCGTTGGGACCGGACACCCTGTATAACAGATCGAATGTATGTACACACTGAAAAATCAGCCGATCCACGGCTACGTCATTTAATCAAGCGCTGCTAGTCCTGAGACAGTATCTTAGGATGATGGTTGAAATCTATGAGTTAATACCTTACCATACTATTACCGTTCCAACAGCATGAGTCCAAAACGTAAATAAGATCTCGCTGCCTTCGAGCCATTCCACAGTTCGACAAATCGGTCCTAAATTGTACCAAACGCGCACGACTTACGGAATGTAAAAACATGTGCAAGATACAACTGGTTTAATTTTGTGGAATATTTGATAAGTAATTCCAACCTGATGTAATAATTGCGGTAGATATACCACAAAAGGTTTATTAGTAATCCCGTTAGCATTACTGTCGCACCACCGGCTATGCCTGTGATATTAGGTAGATTTCGTATGAAATACTACCTATTGGGATCGTTCCTATGTTGGAATTTCTGAAAAATTTTTGCAGATCTACACCGATCATGACCCCTAGAACCCAAAACCACCCTCAGTAAAAAACTTTATATATATATATATCTATCTATCTATCTATCTATCTATATATATCACTTTCTTCTGGACACGATAACTTTCGTAATTCTGCACCAATCTCTTCCAAACTGATACATAAAATCAATGGGCATAAAATCTCGGTCAAGTTCGTTAATGGGCAAAATCGGACCAAGGGGAGGGAAATAGGGAGGGGTTTTGTGAAAACAGAAAACCCCCCATAACTTCTTAATTTTTGTACATATCAAATCAGTTTAAAGTTTTTATTACTTCTAAAAATAGGGCCAAAAATGTATGTATCACAGATTT
This sequence comes from Maratus speciosus, assembly GCA_963932465.1. NCBI lineage: Eukaryota > Metazoa > Arthropoda > Arachnida > Araneae > Salticidae > Maratus > Maratus speciosus. The sequence goes on along the minus strand of OZ010800.1, from coordinate 359,910,769 downwards.
TTGATAAAGTTAAAAATGGGCTCAAGGGGCGCAAAAAATAGGGTTTTTGGGACAAAAAAATTCATAACTTCGTCAATTCTCAAGATATCAAATTCAATTAATTTTATTATAAATCTCCTTAACATTATCTAAAACTTTTATATTCACAAGTTTTTGATAGGAACAATTCGTACCGCAAAAAAAAAATTAAAAACGAAAACAAAAAGGGCGTTTGAAGAAGAAAAAAATCCATAACTTCGTCAATTCTCAAGATATCAAATCCAATTAATTTTATCATGAATCTCCTTAACATTATCTACAACTTTTATATTCACAAGTTTTTGATAGGACCAATTCGTACCGCAAAAAAAATTAAAAACGAAAACAAAAAGGTGGTTTGAAGAAGTAAGAAATCCATAACTCCGTCAATTCAAAAGATATAAAATCCCCATGAATTTATCATATATCTTCTTAATATTGTCTACAACATCTATATAGACGAGTTTTGGATAGGACCAATTCTTAGAGCAAAAACAAATTAAAAATACATACCGATTGAAGTAAAAAATGATCTTAGTAAGGGTGTTTTCAAATCCAAACTGCTTATTTTCTGACTCATTTTACAATTCATTTTTGCTCTCAAAGGCTTCCAATTGGTACGTTTTCTTACTCAGAAACTATATAATGTACCGTAATGGTCGATTTTCTGATAGGGGCAGAATATATTTTTTAAATGCTGTTAAAAAGGGCATTTTGAACCGAATTTACCGAAGCGGATTGTGTTGGAAAAATCATTGTATTAAGGATGCGCTTAAATCCAAACTGCTTATTTTCTGACTGGTTTTTAAATTCATTTTTGCTCTCAAACGCATTTAATTGGTAGATTCGCTTATTCAGAAACTATATAATGTACCGTAATAATCGATTTTTAGATAGAGGCAGAATATATTTCAAAAAATTATGTCAAAGTGGGCATTTTGAACGGAATTTCCCGAAGCGATTGTGTTAGAAACGAAAAATATTGTCCTTCTGAGAAAATAATTGTTTATATATCAAGTTTTAATTAATTGAACAAAAAATAAAAACACAGGTCGCTTATAAATCTCTTCAAAAATCACGTCAGCAAGTTTCATATTTTTTTAAAATTAAAAATGAATCTGGAATTATGCCAGAAAATTTCGAGTTGTTGAGCATGGAAAAGTATTTTTTTGAATACCGCCCTAAAATGATTCTGATAAAACCAGCTATTATATGAAAATGAAATAAAAACTCGTCAAGAGCGGCCAGATAAAATTGTTAAAGTGGATTTATCTATAATCATGATTTAGTTTTTGTTTGTGAAATTAGTATATTTGACTTCGAAATCTACCTCTGCCTGTAGGCCGGGCCGGCAGGGATTTTTTTACATTTGGATCGATCATTGTATCGAGGGCCATGCCCGTAATATTAACATTTGTCCTGACCGATGTACTAGGAGCCAGGCCCGTGATAATCCGTTTTGGCCTGAATATAAGACCACGTGTCTCACATGTAGTTGTAGGTTAAGTGGTTAAAATAAAATGAGAGACTTCGCTGGAGTTGACGGCAGACGCCGAAGATACGTTTCATTATTTTACTTGCTGTATATTACACAATATTTCAAATGAACACACATCCAAATATATATACATAAGCGCATAATATGTACATTATTTACAGTTTAAAATAAATATATTTTTGAAATATTAATTCTGAACATTTTATATTTCTCAAAATAAAATCATTATCTCTCACACATTCCATTGCTTCCACTCAAAACCATCGAACAACATTCGAAGTCAACAAAGCTGCCGTTTCCATCCGCCACAAAAGAAAAAGTGGCTTCTGTTGATTTCTTCTTCTCGCGACACTGCTCGTGCACCAAACGGTTAATGTACAGTCGTGGAAAAAAAAAGTAAACACCCCCTACTAACTCCTCAATAAATCACTGTAGAAGAAAGTTACTGGTACCGAACGATTAGAAATAAAGTCTACTTTTAAATGCTGTACATAAAATTTTCTTAGGGGATCATCTACATATTAAAACGAATCCAAACTTCATTTTTTTCGATGGCAATACCCAATTTTAACACGATATTTCAAATCTTCGGTTCAAACTATGCCTAGACATCGAATTTCAAGTCATTTGAATGATAAGTTTTTGAATTATAAACATTCAAAATTGAGTGCTTCTAATGTTAAATTACATTTTCATATTTTTATTTATAGCTCCCAAAATTATGCCCCTAATGTGCTAATTTTTTTTGCAGTAATAATACTAATATACCCAAACATAAATAAGCTGAATTTGCAATTTTTATAATTTTATGATATGAATTATGAATTATGAAATTAATACCCGAAAAATTATGAATTGCAACCTACAATTTTTTTTGATGGATTTAGATTTATTAAGTCCTGCTTTATGGAAATTCAAAAATTTCACATTTTTCTTCCAAGTAGTTTTCAAATTATGCTTAAAAAACGGCAAAATGATGGTTTAAGGGGCCGTCTATGATGGAAGTGAGTAGACATTTTGAAATTTATTCTGCCGTACTGTAATCTAACTCGTTTCATTGTCTCCTCGAGTGGCGTTTAAGGTGCCTTGATCAAGAAAGGGGCTCTCTCGGCTAACAATCCAGTACGGAACTTCAATTTGGATACAGCCCTTAAAATACTATCGTTTTAAAATGATTAATTTCTCGGAAACTTATGGTATGAATTGCATAAAAATTCGTTTTTAGGCTAATTGAAGGGTGTAGAGTTCATTTATGCTGTCAGAATTGTGTACTGCTATTGACAAAAACAAAGTTGTGGTTCGTTTTAATATGTAGATGGTCCCCTAAGCAAATTTTATATACATCATTTAAAAGTAGACTTTATTTCCAATCGTTCGGTACCAGTAACTTTCTTCTACGATAATTTGTTGAGGAGTTAATAGAGGATGTTTACTTTTTTTTTTCCCACGACTGTACACACCACAGCTGCAAAACAATAACGATGCAATATGGTTAAATCTTAAGATAGATTTGAACTAACTTGCGTTAGTTTTGACATGTATGTTGTGATATCTTTTAGAAAAACCAAAATTTATGCAGTACTAATGAAATAATGATACAAAATTAAGTTTATGATGAAATGGCAATATGAATGTAACATTTGAAATAAGATTAAATATCTATGTATAGGCAATAATTGAACAAGATTATACATATGTTCAATGTAATTTCAATATTTCTGTGCAATATCGTTATTTTATCCAAACCATAACAATTTTAAGAACAAATAAACTGATTATTTTTCAAACTGAAAGAATATATATATATATTCGCATTAAAAAGAGTCTGTAAAATCTTCTTAAAACACTTCGTAAAGAATTGACGTACACCACTGCTGCAAACCAATAATTCTACATTATGGGTTAAATCTTAGCGGGGTATTGAACCACATTCCTGTTAATTTACATCAGTATTGGTCATTTTGAGATAACAAGTATTTCTGATCAGTATTAAATTAATCCAATTGATGGTGTAAAAAAATCGCTCTTGTTGAAATGATAATATGAATAGAACATTTAAATTATATTAGACACGTTTTCAAGAAATGGCAATAATAGTATTACATTAAATACATTCCTTGTGTGACGCCAACTTTTCGGGCAATATTGATGTTCATTACAAACATTTAATATGCACTAAAAATATTGCCAATATCATACGAAGAATTCGGCAATATGTAATATTTATATCTTCTGAATATTTTTATGATATTGTTAATATTTTAAAGCTAACTAATGCAGTATCGTCACAATAATGTTTCAATATTGTTTTTCTTCGTTATCTAAGCGATACATTTTGAGAGAAAAAACCCGTCTTAGAGGTGATAAAGATATTTGGCAAATTAATCTGCTATTTAAAAAAAATAAATAATTCCAACTATGCTAATTCACCTGTTCCAGCTACTAAGATTCTTCTCTGGCAATTTGCCTTTTTGAATTTTTTTCTTTGTCGTGCATCGCTAAACAAATGACGTCAGTATACTTCATTTAATCTACTTGAAAATATTTGACTACATAATATTACGTAAGTCATCTTTTCACTTGAGAAACTTTTTTAAACAAGTGTCATCAGTAGATTAAAAGTCAGATAAGGAAAAAAAAAAAGCTCGATTTTTTTAAAAAGAAGTTTTTAAGCGATGTTGCACTCACCACTAATGGGACGTAAAACAACATTAATTTATAAATAATTAATAACCATCAATTCAAGCAATTGATAAATTAGAATTTTATTTTATTGTTACGTGTTCAGACATAAGCACCAATAAATAAGTTAATTTTGCATGTGAACAGTGTTGCATGTATCATCAGTAAGATTAAAATTTACAAGAAAAAAATAAATAAATTAGAATTTAGAAAGAAGTTTTGGGATTATGCTACGCGTAGCATTAGTGGTACGAAAACCAGCACTAATATATAAAGGACTAACAAGTAATTCAAGCTATTTACAAATTAGCATTTTATTTATTTTTAATGCGTTAAGACGTTAAAAAATACGTACATTTAGATATGAACAAAAATGAAATGTAATTTAATGATTTATATTGTATATATACATATTTACACAATATTTGAATTTATATTTATGTATGTACCATTTGTTAATTAAACATTTTACAAAATAATAACATTTTCAAAAAGTTTTTAATAAAAAGACATTTTTAAAATAAACAAATAAATTACAGCACTTTTTACTTGCATTATGATATGAGTCGAGATTTAAAAATTTCCCCGAGCATAGTTTTTGTAAACAACATCGTTGTTTTTATCTTACATTAATCCTTACTGCTTACATGTCCCAGAAATGTTTAGAGATTTCTGGAAATTCTGAAATAATAGTAATGGAACGAATAGTGATTCGGCCGATTACCAAATTTTTTAAAACATGATTGGGATTTAATGGATTTTTTAAAAATCAAAACTAAAGACTATTTTTTTCGTAAATATACGTTTAAAAAATATTAACAGTCTGATATATTTTTCATTATATTTTAAACACTTTAATGCCAATAATAAAACAACCTAGCTTTAACTAATTTTAAAAAAATGCTATAGCATAATTTTGCATGGAGATAATTGTAATTTGCATAGGAAAATCCTCGGAAAAAAGGTGTCATTGGAAAGTTAAAAGTACATTTAACAAGGATAACGAGTTCTTATTTTTGATAGCATATATGAAGGGAGCAAGGGAAAAAGAACTTCAGTCACATTTTCATGAAATTGTATCATATGGTTGCTCATGAGAAACTTTGACAGTATGCTATTATATGAACCGATATGGTTTTACATATTTCATTTACATTCAATTGAGTACGATTGATAATGTACAGTCGACCTCCCCCTCCCCCCCCCAAAAAGAAAAACAACAACAACACAACAACAACAAAAAATATATCATCGGAACCTTTCTCTATCTCTCTCTCTCTCTCTCTTGAATCTTTGAAGCAGATCAGAAATCTATATCCGTGAGATCATCCGAATCATTGCTTGAAAAGATTTCCAAATGTTTTTCAGCTTAAATTTTTAACGGATGCGTGTAACTGTATTTTGCCTTGGAGAATGTTTCTAATTAATTTTTCCAATCTCTTTCTTTTCACTTTCCAGTGAGATATTTTTAGCCCCCGGTACGGTATGCTATTTCTTTCTCCCAGCTTATTTTGTGTATTCCAAAAAATAACGTTATCTTACAGAAGCCAGTCGTAGAACAAAGCAGTACGATTAAATACTCTATAGCAATTTTTTAAACTTCTAAGCACCGCACATTTTCGATTTTTATACCGTCGTATTGGAAAAAAAAGTTCTTTTAAATGCATTTTGTTTGAAATGCATGTTGTCTGTATCTCCATTTATTTTTGAAATTTTAATTTTTTTGTAGTTTTTAGAGCCATTTGCTTAATATTGGCAACGGAAGTACACTATTTCTGTAGAAGGTAAAGGAAAAATAGTTCTAAAATAGTAATAATATCTTTTTGTTACCATTTTCTCATAACAATAGAAAGAAAATGTAATTAAAATACGTGCTATTTTGAAAAAAAAAATATAAACGAATGATTTCTGTTAAAACAATGGAGCTATTTTAAAGTATATTTAATTTTAAGTATCTACAAATCATTAAATAGCCGTTTATTTATTTATTTTTTTTTTGTCGATTTTCTTGAATGACGGCATCTTTTTGCTGCATTTGAGCATTATTTCACGATAGTGATGTGCTATGCATACTTTACTGTTCATGTTTAAGAGTAGATCGTAAATGTAGAATTCTTAAGCGGATGCGAATGACGTCATTTTACATAAAATAAAATGTGTGCTTTAAGTCTTAAAATCGAAATATGTTTTGTACTGCAGTAGAGTCCCGCTTAATCGAGTTATTTTCTTCTGATGGACTGGTGGCTTCTATTATTATGAAACAGCCATTATAAATGAAGCGTTAGGTGAAGATGAAAGAGCAGTCGTAAAAAGTTAGAACTCTGATTTTCTGGTCAGAATGAGGGGGAAAAATGGTCATAATTTTTTTTATTGTTCATTCATCTTCGCCTAACAATTTATTTATAATGGCTGTTTCATAATAATAGAAGCCGCCAGACCATCAGAAGAAAATGAAGTAATGCAAATGCCGGGGGAGACACTAAATTCTGAAAAGGCAGAATTCCTGTTTTCTAGTTTACAATATTCTGTTGTTATAATCATAAATCTATCACTTACCATAGCTAAGACTAAATTTAGACTGAAAGAGAAAAAACGTTACAAAGTTTTTGACGGATAAATTTTGAGCACATTTTGTAGTATACTACTTTTTTGGGAACGATTAATTACTTTGACTTTCTTTTAAAAAAATGTTTATTATATTTTTCAATAAAAACATAACTGTTAAAGATTTTTTTTTCATTAGTTGTATAACATAAGTCTTGAAAAGATATCTTTCATAAAACTAAGTAAAAAAAAAAAAAAAAAAACCTTAAAAAGCATACATTTATTTATATATATATATTTTTTATATATACTAGGGGACTCTGCCCCCTACGAGCTACGCTCGCCAACCATCGTACAGACACCGCAAACTCTAAAAGCACGTTAATTTGATCGGTTATAAAAAAAATTTCGGAAGAATGAATTTAAAAAAAAAAGTAAAGAAAAGAAAAAGTGCCAATTTTCCTGTTAACGGGTTGTTTTCGTCTTTGGTTAAATAACATCAGTGAAACATGTGAAAATAAGCTAATATAAAATGATTTAAGTAAACAGAGTCTTTGTCTCCCGGTATTTTTTAACAACGCTATATAAGAAAATTTTTATAAATAAGACATTTAAAATGTATCTTTTTAAATCTGACGTAATTTTCACAAAAGATTTCTTTCTCTTTTTAATATTCACGTGAAAATACTTTTGTTGTTAGAAAGAAAATATTATTTGCGCTGTCTTACAATTCTCAACACAAGAGCAATGCTGCTCTTGTAGGCACTTTAATAACATCTGCATTGGTTCATTGGTTCAAAATATCTCAATTTTTTGATTTACTGTAAGCAAGTAAACCGTATTGGTTTACAGTGGAACTCTATGGGAATTTGGCGAAATATTAGAGATAGCTCCAAGTTGGCGTCACTTTTGGCGACTAATTTTGGTCGCTAAATTTGGTGATATATCGCCAAGTTGGCGACAAAAGAGCGTCTCTCCTATGGTAACCCTCTTATAGGTATGGAGATGCATTAAATGCTGTTCAATATATATATATATATATAGATAGATAGATAGATTAGTTTTAAAAGATTATCTCAAAATATGAAATAAATGTTTCGCGCATGTATATTTTAAAATTTAAACTGTTTGGCAATCTTAAATAAGACGTAATTTCCTCCATTTACATCATTTAACGCACATTAATGAATTCATTATTTTACAATTTTCTTTCTCTTTTAAAATTCAAGTGTAAATATAATTTTAATGACGCAATTTTCAATATTTTCCAAATCATTTAATTCTAATTTGAAAGGGTTTTTTTTCTGTTTATAATAGCCACGCGTAAATAAATTTTCAACGTGAAGGAAATATTATTCTTTGCACAGTTTTAGGTAGCTTTCTTTACAAAAAAGCTGCCTATTGCAGCAGTTCGGAGGAAAGCGATTTCAAAAAATTTTGGTATATTTTCATCGATCATGACCCCCAGACCCCGAAACCACCCTCCGTTCAAAATTGCTATATATATATATATATATCTGACCTATGTCACACTGTAACTCCCGTAATTATGAACCGATTTCGATGTAATTCGGTGTGTACATAGTACATACCAATGTCTCGACCGAGTTCGTTGGCCAGCTTCATCCGCCGTTTTGTTTCAAAATGGCGGCCATTTAAAATTTAAAAAAAAATTAAAACTTGAAATGTGGTACCAAAAAATTAAAAATGGAAAAATATTTTTTTCTTATGTATTTGACCTTTATACAAAGATTCCGGAGCAGTTTTTGTTTCGTCTATATCTTAAAAAATGGCTGAGTTATAGCATTTTGAATTTCTAGCGTGGCTGACATTTTGAAACGTCCTGAATTTTGTCACGCGATAAAAGGCGTATTTATGAACCGATTTGGATGTAATTCGGTGTGTACATAGTACATACCAATCTCTTGACCGAGTTCGTTGGCCAGCTTCATCCGCCATTTTGTTTCAAAATGGCGGCCATTTAAAATTGTTTTAAAAATTTAAAATTTGAAATATGGTACCAAAAAATTGAAAATGGAAAAATATTTTTTTCTTATGTATTTGACCATTATACAAAGATTTCGGAGCAGTTTTTGTTTCGTCTATATCTTAAAAAATGGCTGAGTTATAGCATTTTGAATTTCTAGCGTGGCTGACATTTTGAAACGTCCTGAATTTTGTCACGCGATAAAAGGCGTATTTATGAACCGATTTGGATGTAACTTCGTTTATACATAGTACATACCAATGTCTCGACCGGGTTCGTTGGTCAGCTTCACCCGCCATCTTGTTTAAAAATGGCGGCCATTTAAATTTTTAAGAAAAATTTAAATTTGAAATGTGGTACCAAAAATTGAAAATTGAAAAAATATTTTCTTCTTATGTGTTTGACCTTGATAAAAAGATTCGGGAGCAGTTTTTGTTTCGTCTATATCTTAAGAAATGGCTGAGTTATAGCATTTTGAATTTCTAGCGTGGCTGACATTTTGAAATGTCCTGATTTTTCTCACGTAATAACAGGCGTATTTATGAACCGACTTGGATGTACCTTGGTGTGTACATAGTACATACAAATATCTCGACCGAGTTCGTTGGCCAGCTTCATCCGCCATCTTGTTTCAAAATGGCGGCCATTTAAAAAAATTAAAAAATAAAAAAAATTAAATGAGATACCAAAAAATTGGAAAGTGAAAAAGATTTTTTTTTGTATGTGTTTGACCTTAATACAAAGATTCCGGAACAGTTTTTCTTTCGTCTATATCTAAAAAAAAAAATGGCTGAGTAATAGCATTTTGAATTTCTCTTGTGGCTGACATTTTAAAACGACCTGATTTTTGTCACGCGATAACAGGCGTATTTATGAACCTATTTGGATGTAACTTGGTCTGTACATAGTACATACCAATGTCTCGACCGAGTTCGTTGGCCAGCTTCATTCGCCATCTTGTTTCAAAAGGGTTGCCATTTTAAAAAAATTAAATTTAAAATTCAAAATGAGGTATTAAAAAATTGAAAAATGAAAAAGATTTTTTTTTATGTGTTTGGCCTTGATACAAAGATTCCGGAGCAGTTTTTGTTTCTGAAAATTTGTTCTTTTGTTGATATCTTAAAAAATGGTTGATTTATAGCACTTTGAATTTCTAGCATGGCTAACATTTTGAAACGATCTTGTATTTGTCACGCGATAACACACGTATTCGCGTATTTCGATGTAAGAAGGCATGTGGATAGTATACATGAACACCTCGACCATGTTCGCTGGCCAGATTCATCAGCCATCTTGTTTCAAAATGGCGGCCATTAAATTAAAAAATATATATATATTTAAAGTGAGGTGCAAAAAAATTAGAAATTGAAAAAGGTTTCTTTCTTAAGTATTTGATCTTGATATAAGGATTCAGGAGCATTTTTTGTTTGTCTTTACCTTAAAAAATGGCTCAGATATAGCAGTTTCAATTTCTATTGTGGGTGACATTTTGAAAAATCTGATTTTTTGCATGCGACAGCACTCCTATATATTAACCGATTCCGATGTGAGTGAGCATGTGCACAGCAATTACTAAGGTCTCGACCAAGTTCACTGCTTAGCCTCATCCACCATGTTGTCTTAAAATGACAGGCACTTTAAGAAATTGCCGAATTTGGCAGTCAAATATAAGTTACTTTAAAGAAAAGCAGCTTGGATAAAGCTGGCTAATTTCGCGAAATTCTCATTCATTATATTGATAAAAATTAGTATTGAATCTCCTATATTCGGTTTCCACTAAATTGAGCTTCGTGTGTTTGCATGATATAAGTTGGCTTTTTTTAAATAAGGATTATGAAAGCTACCTCTTCCTCCCGGCACTGGCCGGAAGGACTTTTTAAAAGTGGCAACAGTTTAAAATAACACCCTTTACTAAAGTATGTAAAAAATATCTCTCAAAATGCTGAAAATTTGATTTTAAAATGGAAATAAAGCCTCAAAAAAGAAATCAAATAAAAAAAATGAATGCAGTCTGCACACCGAGAACTTCTAATGTATAAAATGATCCAAAAATGATTAAATTCCCATGTGTAGTTTTTGCTCCTAGAAAACTTTTTTTAATGGAACGATTTTGATCAACTTTAAATAATTCTTTAAATAATTCTTCGATTTGAAAGCTGTCTGCATCAGCGTGTTTATCAAACAATTCTCTATAATACCACCGATTTTCATATTTTTATATGCAGTATTTTTCTTAAACTTACCGAAGAAAGACCTCCGGTCACAAAAAATTCAAAAACAGCGGCGGTGACAGCGTTAGTTACCTTTTTTTAGATTACAGAAATATTATATTTGATTTACATAATAACTGAGATTTTACATTTGATTTTTTTTTTTTCGTGGAACTTATTGACTATTTTGATGCATTATTTTAAGATTTCCGAAATATTCAGACATGTTATATTAGTTAAAAAACAAACAGACAATTTAATTTTCATCTATTTTTAATATGGCGAAAAATCTCCCTATTCTAAAAAAAAGTAACTTACGCTGTCACCGCCGCCGCCGATTTTGATTTTTTTTTTGTGACCGGAGGTCTTTCTCCGTTATTATCAAGAAAAATATTGCATACAAAAATATGAAAATCGACGGTATTATAGAGAAATGTTTGACAAACACGCTGATGTAGACAATTTTCAAATCGAATAATTATTTTAAGGTATATTTATCGCTAAAGTTGGACAAAATCGTTCCATTAAAAAAGTTTTATAGGAGCAAAAACTATACAAGGGAATTAATTCATTTTTAGATCATTTTATACGTTAGAATTTCCCGGTGTGCAGACTGCTTTTACGTTTTTAATTTGACACATTTTTGGGGGTTTTATTTCTATATTAAATTCAAATTTTCAGCATTTCGAGAAATATTTTTTTACTTATTTTAGAAAATGGTATTGATTTAAACTGTTGCCAACTGTATAAAAAGCGCAAACAATAATGTTTGCTTCAAATTAAAAATTTATTTACACGTGACTATTATAAACAAAAAAAAAAACTTTCAAATTAGAATTAAATAATTACGTATGAAAAGCAGGAACTTATTGAAAATTACTTCATAAAAACTATATTTACATGTGAATTTTAACTTGCGTTAGAAGTCTTAAATAGGAGAAATTACGTCACATTTACGTCACATTACACTTATTACGTAAAATGAACAAAAAGTAATATTGCAAATTAGTTTAAATTTAAAAATTGCGCGAGACATTAATTTGATATTTTGAGATTATGTTAATAAGATTAATATTAATTTTATTGAATGCGTTTAGACTGCTTTCGAGCGACTACTTAGTGATTTAATAAAAATAAAAAAGATTACTAGCTGAAAATGAAGTGTTATCAACAAAAAATATGATTCGAAAGAGAAAAAATCTGTGAAGCAGAAAATAAAGAAATTGCTTAAATGGTTTAGTTAAGACTCGTTAACCTTCTGTGTGATTTCCGTCAAAAGAAGGCACAGGTATTTGTAAAATATATTTGCATTTTGATGATTTGCTTATTTTGAAGCCTATATATTTTATATATTAGCTTATTTCGAAATGTTTAACTGATTTTATTTAATCAAAGACGAAAACAGCCGTTGTATCTTTTAAAAACAGCTGATTTTTCCTTAAAATTCCCCAATCAAAGAAAAATGAATAGAAACCCATTTATAGGAAGATCGCCACTGTTTTTAAAATTATAATCCAATCTTCCAAAATCTTTTTAAAGCCGATCAAATTAGCGTGCTTTTAGAGACTGCGGTGTCTGAACGGGCGTTGGCGAGCGTAGCTCGTAGGGGGCCGAGCCCCCTAGTGATTTACAAAATTATAAAACATGTATAGGTAGTTTAGTTGTAGAGAATTCCTAAATTTATTTTCTAATATAAAACTGAATGATCATTTCTTTTTTTCTTTTTTAAATATTAGTTTGATCTTCGAATGTAGTATTTGAATATTTTACACTTTTAAACAGAAGCAGATTTGATTCTAGTTTCAAAAACAGCTCGTCGCACGGTTTTCTTTGATGATTGTATAAATCGTTGCAATACCTCTCTGTGTATTTTCTAAAGTTTGTAGATGTTCGAAGCCATCCAGATCATTGGTACTATACACTTTAAAACATAATGTGGTTTTGTACAGTAGTAAAAATAAATAAATAAACGCATTATTTTTGTCTTAAAATCTCTAAATAAAATTTTCTGTACCAAATTTACTTTTTTTGCAATTCCCTATATTTATAATACACTTTTGTTTTCTTGAGATGCAATCTACATATTTATTTTTGAATTCAGAAATTTTCAATACAAACTTTTTTTATTATTATTATTCCTTTATTCGATTTATCATGTTACAGTTACTCTAAATATAATATTTTATTGTTCAGTATTTTGTACCACATGTTTAATATGAGCTTAAATGAGTTTGAGGACGTTCGTAATTATATAAATACGTAACACCCATAGTCATCATCTGGTTTGTCCGTCTGTCCTCATATAACAGCGCAAAAACTACCCAAAAGAATGGTTTGAAATTCAATATACAAAATCGAGTTTTTCAATATATAAAATCGTGTTCGAAATATCGCAGAATTTTGTCGAGTCACTTCAAATTTTGTGAAAATCGAATCAAAACTTAAAAAATTATTAATAAAAGTTTTCGTCATTCTACTAAATCCTATCATACGTAGGTAATAATTCAAGGTTCCCATGGTGATTATGTCCTATTTAACATAGAGTCATATTATTTCTGTATTACTGAATTTAATATATATAATCGTAATAAATTTGTATTCTTTTTACATAAGAATGGCAACAGTTATTGCATCAAGATCTGAATATTTATAAAACTACTTATAGTACGAACGCACCTCATTTGCCACGTTTGATGTACAATTTCCGACTTGCTTTTTTCACAGCTTTCACAATATTTCTAATATGTATACTTAATGTATATTTTATGCCCTAAAATCTGACGAGCTGTGAGTAAGAGTGTAACACTTTAAATAAAATTAAGCATGCATTTTAGAAATATTTTACCAAGCTACTTTGGGCCACTTTTTCTTGGTTCCACTCACATTTCCATTATTAAAAAATATTATATGTGATTTTTCAACGTCGAAATAGAGATTTAAACAATTAGCATGAAACAATGAAGCAAACTGTATTGTTTTAAAGAGGAAATTTTATATTTTTATATTTTTAAACTATTTTTAAAGTTTTGGAACAAAGTAGTTTTGGAACAATTCCCTGCTGGGGAATTGTTTGGTTCATTCACTTAGTTTTATATAAAATGAATACATTTCATATGTAAATGAATACATTTTTATGGAACCCCCCTTGCAATAGCATTTACTAATAAATTAACACTGCAAACCCGATAAACAAATGTTTTTTTTTTTTTTTTTAACATTTAAACACAATAAACCAATTGTTAATATTAAAGAAACGAGAAACAGTTTTCGTCATGTTATCCTCAGCAACTGGAACAAAAACAATTAATGTAACATTTTGCAACAGTAACATTTGAAAAAAAAGTTACTTAAAACATGTTTTAAGAGATTTGGTCGTATAAAAGGCATTTCTAAGTAATTGGGGCTATTTTCGGACCAAAACAAATCAGGCACAAAGTAACCCCGAAATACTAGTTTTCATACTAGCTTTATGAAAACGTAAACATTTTCTTCCAAAATAAAAAGTTAAAGGAAAAATTATGATCACACATGGATTACAGGTTACCAAAGGTAATATTTTGACACTTACTTTATTTGTAGCTCTTATCAAGATTGTTTCACAATAAAAAGTTTGGAGAGCTAAAATCTACACACGAACACAGTTGTTTACAAAAACATTCTGTGTTGCCACTAAAAAAATTTAAATTACCCCCAAACTACTCAAATATTCTATAATAGGGTATAAATTATTTTTCAAGGGCAAAAACTCCAGATTAACTTGTATTGTTTGTTCAATACAAAGAATAATATTTTTTTTTTTTTTTTTTTTTTTTTTAATGGGATGGATCAAAGTAGCCTCGGTTGACGGTATTTTAAAAATACGAATGCATTCCATTCTCATAGGTTTAAAATTAGCAAGGGAAATTTTAGATCTCACTGATCAACATCCTTAAACTGAAATCTAAAATAAAGCAAACATATTCTCAGAAATTACTTTCATTAAAAAAAAATTGCCATCTTATAAAATAATAATTCGAAAATCATTTAAATACATCTCAAGCTATCGTTAATAATTTCATTTCATGTTACTAATTTAGAAATGTGGCATTGTGGCCTAATATCAGAACCATCAATATAATCAATATAATCATACAGTATAATTTTTACTAAATTTTTATTGCTTCTTTGCTGCAGAATACAAAATTTACCCCATGCAGTTTCAGGAGAAAGCTGTATCCTACCTGCGCTTTGTTAAAAAAAAAAAAAAAAAAAAAAAAAAAGCACCATTTTTTTCTACATTAAAAAAATGATAAAGTAAAGTAAAATAATAATAATAATAATAATAATAGTAAACTTTTGCTGCCTTTTATATAGAAGAAATGTGCTGCATAGTAAAAAAGAAAAATAGACTCGCTGTGTCTTGAAAAAAGAGCCTCGACTTTGAAATTAAAGTAAAAAAAAAAGTAGAAGAAACCCCCCCCCCCCCTTTTTATAGGGATTTGATGTTTATCTTAAAAACCCGCCTGATTGTATGACTGTAATTCGCGTAGTTCCAAAAAATGTCCATTACAATACTTTAATTTGGCGTAAGTCCTGATTATTTAAAACCCATCGCTTTGACAGACATCACGAACTAGTGAATTTATTAGAAAGAATATAATATTTGCTCTTTTTTTTTTTTTTTTTTTTTTTTTTTTTTTTTTTTTTTTTTTTTTTAAGATATAGCAACAGGAAATAAAAAAGGGCTCATATAAACTAGGGTTATATAAATTAGGATTTCTAAAATGATTTATCAACGAATAGTCGTAATTTAATTAATATTAATTTATTAAATTATAAACAAAAAATTAAAATGTTACTCTATCTACTTTTTATCTACATTTCCTAATTTTTAGTGTTTAAAATATTTTGTTGTTGCAGCTTAATAGCCAGTTGGAATATTTTGGCGAGCGTGATTTACTGGATAATTAACTTCATCGTTTTTATAACTCGTCTGCAGTTGTATCCCTAAAGAATATTTAGCAATATATCACATGCGCAAGACTAATGGGGAAAATGCCTTAAAATTAATTTATTAATTTATAATTAACTTATAAAAATAATTAAATATTGTATTGTATTTGGAATAGCACATGTTTGCATAATTTTTATAATTCTAGCTTGACAAGCAGTGAATGAAAAAGCGATTAAAAAATTCCATTGTATACAATATCCAAGTTAAGTTAAATGAAAGAGTGTATTATTAAAAAGAGTTTTAAAGCTCAAAAGAATGCCTTTAACCTTCTAAGCAGTTTGCCCGTATTTTCCTGTATCCCCAAAACAACTTAAATCGGTTGTAGACAAAAATATTTTTAACAGAATTGTATTAGATGAATGTCAATATACTGTAAATAATAAAAAATAAAATAATAAATAATGTAAATCTGCAAAACTAGTTTTCGTAAAAGTTACAGAAATCTGTTACTAAACTGTAAGTTTTATCTGTAGACTATAAAGAAAAAAGATATAAATCTACAAAACTAATTTTTGTAAAGCTACAGAAATCTGTATGCTTACTAAAATTTTATCTGTAACAGGGGATAATTACGTGATTTTTTTGTTGCTGTAGTTACATGAAAAGTTCTAGGCATCTCAGTTTCCATCGAAATTCTTAGTAACATTACAGTTTTTTTTTTTTTTTTTTTTTTTTTTTTTTTTTTTTGCTGTGTAAACGTGAATCTGTTACATGATTTTTTTTTTTGTTGTTGTTGCAGTTACATAAAAGTTCTAGGCGTCTCAGTTTCCATCGAAATTCTTAGTAATATTACAGATTTTTTTTTTTTTTTTTTTTGCTGTGTAAACGTAAATCTGTTACATGATTTTTTTTTTTTTCAGTTACACGAAAAGTTCTAGGTGTACAGTTTCCATCAAAATTCTTAGTAATATTACACATTTTTTTTTCTTTTTTTTTTTTTTTTTGGCTGTGTAAACGTGAATCTGTTATGTTATTATATTTTGTTGTTGTTGTTGTTGCAGTTACATGAAAAGTTCTAGGCATCTCAGTTTCCATCTAAATTCTTAGTGACATTACAGATTTTTTTTTGCTGTGTAAACGTGAATCTGTTACATGATTTTATTGTTGTTGCTGTAGTTCCATGAAAAGTTCTAGGCATCTCAGTTTCTATCGAAATTCTTAGTAACATTACATTTTTTTTTTTTTTCTGTGTAAACGTGAATCTGTTACATGATTGTTTGTTGTTGTTGTTGTTGCAGTTACATGAAAAGTTCTAGGCATCCCAGCTTCCTAGAAAATTCTTAGTAACCTCATAGTTTTTTTTTTTTTTTTTACAGTGTAAAGGGGCATGAAGTGCATTTTAGAAACGACCAGGGAAAGAAAATTTAAATTGACATTAGTTTTATAAACATATTTTGTAAAAATTCAGGAAAGCCCTCAGACGCTTAGAGGGTTAAAAAAAAATGTGACCTTGATAATTTAAATCGTGTCTTTATGAATCTAAAATATGCCTTTAAGAATCTGAAAAAATGTCCTTAGAATTTAAAACGTAATTTTAAGCAACTAAAACGCGCCCTTAAGAGTCTGAAAAAGGTGCCCTTAAGAAGGTGAAAAAGGTGCACTTAAGATTCTAAAATGTGCTTTTAACAATCCAAAACTTGCTTTTAAGAATCTAAAACTTGCCCTTAAGAATCGAAAATTTGCCATTTTTAAAACCTGGGGAAATATCTGCATCTGCAGATTAGGTGCTACTTCTTTGTAACAGAAGTACTCAAGCAAGGAAGAAACATTTACAGTTAAAGTTACAACAAATTAGCATAAGAGACAATATCCGTAATCGCATAACTCATACGAATTGGAAAAAAGAACACCGATAAAAGTATTAAAAATTCGTTTTTTTTAAAAATGTGTTTTTGCTTCGAAAAACAGTTAAAAGAAAAAGAGCGAAAGGGAAAAATACGATTGTGGAGCCCTAATTTTAAATAGTTATTTATTTTTTACTTTCAACAACCTCTGTCCTTCGTTCTTCAAACATAAATATGTTATCAAATGTCTAAATGTAAAATTATTCACTTAAAAAAAATAATAATAATTGAGAAAAAAGAGAAAATTGTGAAAAGATGTTACAGAATCATTATTACATAAAATTTTTGTACATTTTTTGAAAATACCTTGTATGCTTTAAAATATTGTTTATGTTTAATTTGCGTAATAATACTTTTACATTTAAACATTTGTGTTTCATGTATTTATATCTACGTAACAAGTAACTACTTAAAATTTTCACTTATTTATGTTGAAAAGCAAAAGGTTTTATTTTTCCTTTTCTTTCCCTTTTGAAAAAATACATGCATAAATGTTGACTTGTTTTTTATTCGGGTTCCGTACTTAAAAAGTAAGAACGGAACCATTATAAGATCACTCCTGTGTCTGTCTGTCACAGCCACTTTACTCGTAAGCCATGGAACGTGGAAAGTTCAAATTGGGGGAATTAATAAAGGCTATTGACTCACATATTTACAGATTATAAAACATTCACAAATATGTTTAGGGAAAATGTAGAGGAACTAATTAGGTTACTTGAAAAAAAATCTTTTTTTTTTTATATATATATTGTGTGAAAGCTTTCGTAAAGCGGAACTCAAAATTACATTTATTTTAATTTTAGGTATAAATATTTTCAGAGATATCGTCTAAAATGTAGTGCAAAGAAACTAAAATTATGAAAAAATTAGAGGTAGTAGACGTTAATTTAAACCTTGAAGGAAAATTATAGCGATTACCCTAGGCCACTTAGTTTTTGAGAAAAGTGCATTTTTCCATTACACACAAATTGCGATTTGCAGGCATTCAGAAAAGATGTTGAGGAGCGCTTTAGGTACCTATCGTAGCAGAAGTATAAAAATATTGTTAATAATAATTTTCGAAAGAAATTATCGGCAATTAGCCGAGATATTAACCTTTAAAGACGCGGACAGTTTGGACATACATAATGACAGGGGCGGCGTACTCTATAAACCATCCGCTTTTAAAGCCTAATTAACAACTTTTAAGGATATATTTGTGTAATGCAATGCCCAGCAGCAGTTTAAAAGCAATAAACGTCAAATTGTTAAAAACAGACTAATTTAATTCAAATTAATCACATAAACACTATGGGATTTGCGACTAGTTTGCATTGAGTGGATGTCTCAATACGCCTCCCGTGTCTTTAAAAGTTAATTCAAAACCTATCTGGAAAAAAAGCTGCTCGGACCAAGGCGGTGTTGCAAATTTGCGACCTCCTTTCAAAGCGCGCTTAACACGATGCCAAGTTTAATTTTTTAACAAGGGTTTTTTTTTTGTTTTAGCGGCACAGTAAAAAGAAAAGGTTATTACTATGGTGAATTTAGTTTTATGAAATGCCAAATGCAATTGAGATATGTACTATTTTTATTGTCAGTACCGGATTAAGTTCATCACAAATAGAATAGGGTAAGATTAAAAAAAAAAGTTATACAGAATAGCAATATTTGATATTATTTAGGCTTCATATATCTTTGAACTTTTATGGTATACCCATTTATACTTTCCTAGTGTATGTAGTTATACCCAACTCTGCGTAGTATTGTTTTTTACAAAATCTTAGTATTCTTTTAACAACGAGTTTTTTTTTTTATAATACAGTTAATAATTCATATATTTATCGTACAGTACCCTCTGAGCGCGAGTAATACTCGCACTTGACCGGTTATTAATTCCATAAATGTTGACTTTTTTATTATATCAATAAAGGTTGACTTTTTTGTATTATAATTAATCATAAAAAAAAACAGTTTTAAAGAAGGGGTTTGCAAAATTTCAAATTTACAAATACCTTGTTATGCTTAAAAATATTTTTTATGTTTAATTTGCGAAATAATATTTTTACATTTAAACATTCGTCTTACATGTTTTTAAATCTACTTAAAAAGTAACTAGTTAAAATGTAAAATTATTTATGTTCAAAGGCAAAGGTTTTATTTTTCCGTTTCTTTCCCTTAAATAAAACACATCTATAAATGTTGACTTGTTTTTATTACATACATAAATGTTGACTTTATTTTTAGTATATCCATAAAAGTTGACTTTTTGTATTGTAAGTAATCATACAAAACAGTTTTAAAGAATGGGTTTGAAAATTTTCAAATTAACTTCTTCGAAAATGGTGAGACATCTTAAAATTTCTAAAAGCAGATTTAATTAAATAAATATCCAATTAAACAGTTGTCACTTAAACAGATATGTGTTTAAGATACGATTTAAGACTTTCAGTTAATAAAGCGCTTCTGCATTTATTCCTTTTGATTATACAAGTATTTTTGTAAAGAATTTTATTTTTGAATGTAATATTCTGCTGAAAACTATCCTAATTTTAAGAAAAATATCGAAGATGAACACTGTTTATTTATGCCAGTGAAATAAATCTGAATTTAAAACAGCGGTAACTTCCTATTCAGCGTAACAATTTCCTGTTATTCTGACAGCTGTCGCTTTTAATTTCAGTTTTACTATACCCAAAGCAAAGTTTAAAATGTTATCTTATAAAGAGATATTTGAAAAAGGAATGTAGTAAAATTAAAACTACGAAAAATGTTTGGCGAGCTGTAATAAACATCTAAAAGAATTTGAGCATCATTGCTTAATCGAAAATCTCTGATTAAATAGAATTTTTAAAAAATATGTAACTGTCATATTCATTTTTAAAACTTTCCATCATAGTCAAAAAGTATTTATAGATTCGGGTTTTTTAGCCGCCTGTCTGTCTGTGCTCTAACTCGCATAAGTGTAGCCGGGTTACCATGTAATTGATATACGTTATTATATTGTGTATTGATACGTTAATAGCCCGAGAAATCACCAAAGATTTCAGTATTTAAAAAAACCTCTTTGATTCTCATAATTTCATTGGTTTATGAGCTTAGTTCGATCACATGTGTGTTAAATTTGTGTTTTATTTATATTACTAGAGGGCTCGGCCCCCCACGAGCTACGCTCGCCAACCCCCGTTCAGGCACTGCAGTCTCTAAAAGCACGCTAATTTGATCGGCTTTAAAAAGATTTTGGAAGATTGAATTATAATTTAAAAAAACAAAAGCGATCTCTCTATAAACAGGTTTCTATTCATTTCTCTTTGATTGGGGAATTTTACGGAAAAATCAGCTGCTGTTAAAAGATACAAAGGGCATTTCAAAATCATCTAATATAAAATGAATTAAGTAAACAGAGTCTTTGTCTCCCGGTATTTTTTAACAAAGCGAAAAGAAAGTCCTTTTAAATAAGACATTTTAAATATATCGTTTTTAATCTGACGTAATTTTCACCAAACTTTTCTTTCCCTTTTTAATATTCACGTGAAAATGCTTTTATTAGAAATAAAATATTATTTGCGCTGTAAAAAAAAAAAAAAAAAAAAAAAAAAAAAAAAGTTGAAAACTTCATCTTAAAATATCAAGTAAATGTCTCGCGCTATTTTTAAATTTATACTGTTTTGCAATATTATTTTGTGTTCATTTTATGTAATAACTGTAATGTGACGTAAATGTGATGTAATTTCTCCTATTTAAGACTTCTAACGCATGTTAATAAATTTATTATTTTACAATATCCTTTCTCTGTTAAAATTCATGTGTAATTATAGATGAAGTAATTTTCAATAAGTTCCTGCTTTTTATACGTAATTATTTAATTCTAATTTGAAAGTTTTTTTTCTGTTTATAATAGTCACGTGCAAATAAATTTTTAATTTGAAGCAAACATTATTGTTTCCGTTGTTTATACAGTTGGCAACAGGTTAAATTAGTACAATTTTCTGAAATAAGTAAAAAATATCTCTCGAAATGCTGAAAATTTGAATTTAAAATAGAAATGAAACCTCGAAAAATGAGTCAAATTAAAAAAATAAATGAATTCTGCACACCGGGAAATTATAACGTATAAAATGATCTAAAAATTATTAAATTCTGATGTATAGTTTTTGCTCCTATAAAACTTTTTTAGTGGAACGATTTTGTCCAACTTTAGTATTAAATATCTCTTAAAATAATTCTTCGATTTGAAAACTGTCTACATCAGCGTGTTTATCAAACATTTTTGTATAATACTACCGATTTTCATATTTTTGTATGCATTATTTTTCTTAATATTAACGAAGAAAAACCTCCGGTCACAAAAAATTCAAAACCGGCGGCGGCGGTGACAGCGGTAGTTACTTTTTTTTAGAATAGAGAGATTTTATTTACTTACTAGCTGACTCCCGGTGTTGCCGGGCCCGTGACAATAATCTTAAATGAAACGTTAAATTTATATGATTTTATTTGTTTAACCTGATTTTGTGTAAATTTATAATTTTAAAGGAAAAAAATCACGACAAAATATTGGTTTTTAGCGATAAAAGAACACAGCTCTAATCAGTATTTGCTAAACGATTGCATGTGACCTGAGAGTCATTGATACAATTGGCATATTCGATAATATTTGTTAAACCAACATCTGCTGCATCATTTTTTGCCGAAATTTTCATTGGGAAAAGTTGTATTTTGGTATTTAAAAAAATGTTTTTTATAATATTACACCGTTTTCTTTTGTTATTTACATTTTATTTTCTATTCTCTGAGCTTAAAATATTTCATAGCTACAGTTCAGAAATAGTTGGTATATTTTGGTACATAAATAACTCCTTTGTTGTCGTAACTCGTAAATAGTCGTAAGCATAAAGAATATTAAGCGATTTATCACCTGCTCCCGGCTAACGGGAAAATGCCTTAAATTTAATTTATTAACTTATAATGAAGTTCTAAAAATTTCTAAATGCTATATTGTCATCAGAGACAATCTGTGAACATAATGTTTTGTAACTCTAGTCCGTCGGGAAGCCAGTAAAAAAATCGATTAAAAAATGTATTATAAATTAGATTTTTACACTCTTGAATCAAGTTAAGTTAAACAAATAATATTCTTTAAAAAATATATCACACTTTATTTTATGTTTATATTTTCTACTTTTTAGTGTTTAAAATATTTCGTTGTTGCAGTTTCACATCCCTTTGACATATTTTGGTGTGAGTTGTTTAACGCATAATTAACTCCATTGCTGTTGTAACTGGTATGCAGCTGTAACCGTAAAAAATATTTGGCATACAGTATCACGGTCGGTTAACGAGAAAATGCCTTAAGTCAATTTATTAATTTATAATTAAGTTCTTAAAATATTAAAGTACTGTGTTGACATTAGATACAAAACTGTGTACATAATTTTTATGATTCTAGCTTATCAAGAAGTACAAAATTCCATCTTTACATACAAAAACAAATTTAAATTAAACAGTAGAGTGTGAAGACGATTTTACCGTAAGTACGTAGTACCTTTATTTATACGTTGAAACTAACTATTACTTAAAATATATCTTTACAATCTTAATTAACTAATTATTTATAGTTACACTTCTAAATAATACAATATTTATCATTATAAATTAATAGTACTTTCGAGCTAAAGTTTTGAGTCAAACTGAGGCAACTTTGCACCACCTAAAGAGTCATTCAAAGTCATCAGAGAAAAGAAGTTGAGCCATCAGCTATAAACTTAATTTTCATACATGACCTGAAGGCAGCAAGAATTGCATGTAGAGTAAAAGTGCAATTACACGATGCGTCAAATTGGCGTCTAATTCCGGGCGACTCAATGTTAACCTATGCTTTAAAAGAGTTCCTCGAATCCAAGCAACTATCTCTTGTCGGAGCAATTTTACCGCTTGTAAACAAAGCGAACCACCTTTAATAGCCATTAACTGCTTGAAAAACGGACGAAGAAAAGCCTTTTCCCGAACTGGCAATGAAATGCTTGGAAAACGAAAAAGAGTTGTAGTTTTCCTCGGGAAAACTGCGGAGTCTCAAACAATTTTTGTCGCTTCAAATTTTCATGTGTAATAGCACTTTAAAGTCATCGCCGCCCTTAGAATACAAGGCCTACGCGCTGAAATAAAAATGGCGGTTGTCATAGGCTGAGTTTTTTTCAGTGTTTGCATGGTCCCTTGAATTTTGAAACCAGTACTTTCTAAAAGTTTTCTTCTACTGTATTTAATTTTTAAAGTAAACCGAGGAATATATGTATAATTTACTGGTATTAAAGCTCTAGGAAACGTATAAACGCTGCAAAAATCTGCCTCCGACAATCGCCATTTTTATGTCAGCGCGTAGGCCTGATATTCAGGGGACGGTGGTAAAGTCTTTGCCAAAGTCTTTTCTTTCACGTTAGCTGCTGTGTTTATGTTGAATTCTATTAATTGTATTTTTGAGAATTTTGATTATTTTTCCCTCTAATACCTTATAAAATAGATTTCCCGTCAGCTTTCCGTGGTACTATAATATAAAACAACAAATTCTGTGTGGTGTTGAATTTCTCTAAAATATTGTTTTCCTAATTTTTATATTACGTGGTGCAAAGTTACCTGTTCCCTAGGCGTCAAATGCGACACCTTTAGAAAATTAATAATAATAATAATAATAATAATAATAAAACATAATTGTGATGATTTTTTTAAAAATCTTTTATTCTTATCAATTTATGATGGCAGAAACTTATTAAACTAGGGGACTCTGATCCCTACGAGCTGCACTCGCCAACACCCATTCAGACACAGCAAACTCTAATTTGATCGACTTTAAAAAGAGTACGGAAGATTGAATTATGATTAAAAACCAGTGGAGATCTCCCTGTAAACGGGTTTCTATTCATTTCCCTTTTACTGAGGGATCTTAAGGCCGAATCAGCTGCTGTTAATGGCTATTTTCGTGTTTGATTAAATAAAATTAGTTAATCATTTGGAAATTAGCTAATATCAAATGAACATCTCAACAGAATCTTTGCCCCCCGGTAATTTTTAACAACGCTACAGGAAAATTGTTTTAAATGAGACATTTTAGATGTATCGTTTTAAATCTGACGTAATTTCCACCAAAGTTTTATTTCCCTTTTTAATATTTACGTGAAAATATTTTTATTGTTAGAAAGGAAATATTATTTGTGTTGTGTTCGAATTGACAACAATAGTTTAATCTCGAAATATGAAATAAATGTCTCATGTAATTATATTTTTATATTTAAACTGTTTGGCAATGTCATTATTGGGCCATTTTAACTAAGGCACAATTTCTCCCATTTACTGCTTTTAACACATATTAATGATTTCATTATTTTAAAGTCTTCTTTTTTTCTTTTAATACTAAGGGACTCTTCCCCTTACCAGCTACGCTCACCAAACCCCGTTCAGACACCGCAGGCTCTAAAAACACGCTAATTTGATCGGCTTTAAAAAGATTACGGAATAGTGAATTATAATTAAAAAAGCAGTGGCAATCTCCCTGTAATAGGGTTTCCATTAATTTCCCTTTGAATGGGGAATTTTAAGGCCAAATCAGCTGCTGTCAAGAGATCCAACGGCTGTTTCCGTCTTTGAATAAATAAGATCAGTTAAGCATTTGAAAATAAGCCAATATAAAATAAATTAAGTAAACAGAGTCTTTGTTTCCCGGTATTTTTTAACAACGCTATAGGAAAGCTGTTTTAAATATGGCGTTTTAAATGTATCGTTTTGAATCTGACGTAATTCTCACCAAAGTTTTCTTTCTCTTTTTAATCTTTACATGAAAATACTTTTGTTGTTGGAAAGGAACTATTATTTTTGCTGTCTTAGAAGTCTCAACAATAGTTAAAAAGATAATCTCAAAATATGATTTGTGTATTTTTAAATTTAATCTGTTATGCAATATTATTATTGGGTCATTTTAAATATGACGTAATTTCCCCTATTTACTGCTTTTAAAGCATATTAAATTTATTAATTTAAAGTTTTCTTTTTCTTTTTAATATTCACGTGAAAATACTTTTGTTGCTAGAGAGGAAATATTTTTATTTGCGCTGCCTTAGAATTGGCAACAGTAGTTTAAAATGGCATCTAGAAATGTGGAATAAATGTGTCGTGTAAATATATTTTTTAATTTAAACTGTTTGGCAATTTTATTATTTAGACACTTTAAATATGAAATAATTTCCTTCATTTACGGC
Source organism: Maratus speciosus (assembly GCA_963932465.1). Taxonomy (NCBI): domain Eukaryota; kingdom Metazoa; phylum Arthropoda; class Arachnida; order Araneae; family Salticidae; genus Maratus; species Maratus speciosus. Next base: position 359,884,774 of record OZ010800.1, on the reverse strand, counting down.
TTTTAACGCATATTAATGTATTTATTATTTAAAATTTTTCTTCCTCTTTTAAAATTCAGTGTAAATATAGTTTTTATGACGTAATTTTCAATATTTTCCTGATTTTAATGCGTAATCATTTAATTCTAATTTGAAAGTGTTTTTTCTGTTTATAATAGTCACATGTAAATAAATTTTATAATTTGAAAGTAATATTATTCTTTGCGCTGTTTTAACAATTGGCAACAATTTAAAATAATAATCTTTTCTAAAATATGTAAAAGATATATCTCGAAAACTGAAAATTTGAATTTAAAATGGAAATAAACCCTCAAAAAATTAGTCAAATTAAAAAAACAAATGCAGTCTGCACAGCGGGAACTTCTAATGTATTATCCTTGCAAAAAATTATTAAATTCCTATGTATAGTTTTTGCTCCTATAAAACTTTTTTAATGGAACGATTTTGACCAACTTTAACATTAAATATCTCTTAAAATAGTTCTTCGATTTAAAAATCAGCGTGTTTATCAAACATTTTTCTATACACCGATTTTCATGTTTTTGTGTGCAGTAGTTTTCTTAATATTAACGAAGAAAGACCACGGTCACAAAAAAATCGACAGAGGCGGTGACAGCGTTAGTTACTTTTTTTTAGAATAGAAAGATTCACGTGTAAATATAATTTTATGACGTAATTTTCAATATTTTCCTGCTTTTGACACATAATCCTTTAATTCTAATTTAAAAGGGTTTTTTTTCTGTTTATAATAATCATGTGTAAATAAATTTTTAATTTGAAGGAAATATGCGCTGTTTTTACAATTGGCAGCAATTTAAAATAATAACCTTTTCTAAAATATGAAAAACATATATCTTGAAATGCTGAAAATTTAAGGAAATATGCGCTGTTTTTACAATTGGCAGCAATTTAAAATAATAACCTTTTCTAAAATATGAAAAACATATATCTTGAAATGCTGAAAATTTAAGGAAATATGCGCTGTTTTTACAATTGGCAGCAATTTAAAATAATAACCTTTTCTAAAATATGAAAAACATATATCTTGAAATGCTGAAAATTTAAGGAAATATGCGCTGTTTTTACAATTGGCAGCAATTTAAAATAATAACCTTTTCTAAAATATGAAAAACATATATCTTGAAATGCTGAAAATTTAAGGAAATATGCGCTGTTTTTACAATTGGCAGCAATTTAAAATAATAACCTTTTCTAAAATATGAAAAACATATATCTTGAAATGCTGAAAATTTAAGGAAATATGCGCTGTTTTTACAATTGGCAGCAATTTAAAATAATAACCTTTTCTAAAATATGAAAAACATATATCTTGAAATGCTGAAAATTTAAGGAAATATGCGCTGTTTTTACAATTGGCAGCAATTTAAAATAATAACCTTTTCTAAAATATGAAAAACATATATCTTGAAATGCTGAAAATTTAAGGAAATATGCGCTGTTTTTACAATTGGCAGCAATTTAAAATAATAACCTTTTCTAAAATATGAAAAACATATATCTTGAAATGCTGAAAATTTAAGGAAATATGCGCTGTTTTTACAATTGGCAGCAATTTAAAATAATAACCTTTTCTAAAATATGAAAAACATATATCTTGAAATGCTGAAAATTTAAATAATTAAAAAAAAAAAAAACCTAAAAAAATTAGTCAAATTAAAAAAAAATAAATACAGGCTGCACACTGCAAACTTGTAATGTATATCCTTAGAAAAAATGATTGAATTCTTGTGTATAGTTTTTGTTTCTATAAAATGTTTTTAATGAACGATTTTGACCAACTTTAAGATTAAATAGCTCTTAAAATAATCCTTCGATTTAAAATCTGTCTGCTTCGGGGTGTTTATCAAACATTTATCTATAATCCTACTAATTTTTATATTTTTGTATTCAGTAATTTTCTTAATATTGACGAAGAAAGACCTCCGGTCATAAAGAATTCATTTACAAGCTGCGATGATAGCCAGTGTTAGTCACTTTTTTGTAGAATAGAGAGATATAATTACCTTGACTAGAAGTAATATAGAGAAAATAGTGTTTTTTTCAGGATATTTTACAAGTTTTCATATGATATGCAACACGATAATATTTAGTTTTTTTTTTCATTTCTAGGTAACAGCATAAAATTTTAAAACTGGAATTTCACAAAAAAAATTCTAATCTTTAAAATTTTTTAAAAAGAAATTTACCTTTAATCATTTATATTTTTGAATCATTTGAATATTATTTTTATTATATTACCGCCGCGGGAATTGCAGGCCGAAAGTACCAAGAAATTTTAAATAAAATATACATATATTTTTAACTAGCAACATCTATATTATTGTTATTTTTGTCGCCTTTAAGTAAAGCAGTGAGCTTTTTAAAGTTCATATTGTCTAGCGAAACAGCGAAACAGCACCGAAAACTGGCGATATGAAGTAGTTAAAATAATAAAACTTTGTAAAAAATCACCATAAAATTAAAACAAAACACAGGACGCGTTTCGAGCTAAAAACATAACAGCTCGTCATCAGCTAAGCATACACGTGTCCGAAAACGAACAAGTTCAAAAATGAACTGAAGAAAAAGAATGTTGCGAAGAATGCGACAGATGGCGCTACCTGATAGAGGGAATGCAAAAGGGAAATGTGTTGAAAAAAGATAGAAGAGAAAATGAAATGGAAAAAATGGAAATAAAAGAAAAAATAAAAAAAAGAAGTAAATTAAAAATATAAATAAAAATAATAAATAAAGAACTATAAAAGAACAAGAAAAAAATCCAAATTATTATTATTATTATTATTATTATTATTATTTTTTTTTTTTTTTACAAAATAAAAAGAAAAGAAACAAGAGAAAAGGGAAAAGAATTACAAAATTAATTTCCATGCTGGAGATAGGAAAGGAGATGATGGGAGATCATTGACAAGATTAGCAGAATTTTTAGAAATAAAATATGCTTCATGAAAATCCAAGTGAGAGGGAGAGGCAGGGGAAGAAATAATTTTGGCCATGGAGAAATTGAAACAATGACTGGAAGACCAACAGTGAGAAGCAATCGAAGATTTAGAGATTTCTTGATTTGCAATATATCTCTGATGCTCGCCTAATCTGAATTTTAAAGCTCTCTTTGTTTGACCAATATAACCTAAATTGCAAGAGCAAGGAATGAAATAAACACCCCACCGGTTCTCAGTAGGAACAGGATCTTTTAGAGAAGAGAATTTAATTTTATTCATAGGTTTGAAGATAACTTTAAAGTTAAAACGAGAAAGTATTTTAGCAATTTTGAAACACAGAAGAGAATAAAAGGGCAGAACTATTATAGAATTAAAATTAGGAGGATTATTTGAATCAGAAAAAGGACGTTTAGGCTTATTAAATTTATACAAAGCTTTATCAATTAAAGAGGGATTATAACCACGAGCAAGGGCAAGAGATTTCAGATAATTAATTTCATTATTCAGAGCAGAAGAGTCAGAACAAATGCGTAATGCCCTAAAAACAAAAGTATAAAAGGACGCCACTTTTTGTTGAGGAGGATGATTTGAAAGGGCATGAGGGGGAAGGGAGACAGCGAAAGATTTTCTATAAACGGAGGTAGAGAACCGATCTGGGAGTTTTGAAACCAAGACGTCAAGGAAAGGAAGAGAATTGTTCTCTTCGACTTCGAGAGTAAATTGAATACAAGGATCAACAGAATTAACAAGAGAAAAGAGATTAGAAAGATCAAGGTCAGATGGAATTAAAATGAAAGTGTCATCAACATACCTAAACCAGAAAGGAAATTTATATAAACTGAAGAGTTTTTCTTCAACAAAATGCATATAAATATCACATAAAAGAGGAGACAATGGATTACCCATGGCCAGACCCTCAGTTTGAGACCCTCATATTGTCTATTTTGTGATTGAAACAAGGTGAAATATTATATTTCGTCTTATGATTTTATTTAAAAATTGCTTTAGTTAATGAAACTTTCTTAACCCTTTGCTGCACGATTTTTTATATTTTTATGAAAAAAATTATTTGAAATCTACATATCGGTCTAATAATGGGAAAAATAATAAAAAAAATTAAATTTGAAATTTTCAGCTAAAATTTGATATTTTATGGCATGTCCCTATGTACACAGTTAGGGTTTTAAAATATTGCATTACTATATTTTACAACCAAATGAGCTTAAATTAATTAATTTTATCTGCTTAACACTCTGCAACTTTTTTTATATTAATATTTTTAAGTATTCAGTAAAAATAATGAAAGTAAATTTTACCTTAATTGCTTGATCGAATTTTTTTTTGTTTCCGAAGAACAAATTCTTATTTTTTGTCAAATGCAGCCATCTGACATGGACAAAATAAGTGTTATTCCATTCTTTAGACTGTTCTTGATCAGGAATAGAGATCATATTCGCCAAATTCATGGTACCTAATAAGAATTACAGTATTTTTAGCTATGTGCCAGATGCAGCACGTGGTGTAGTGAAGGGTTAAGAATTTAACTTGAGTTATTTTATACAAGTATGCTTAGATAAGTAATTTTATTTGGAGAATGAGTGATCTGGAATTGAAGTAGATGACTTAGAAAAACATCTTCCATCCCAAATATTTTTCACATAATAACTTGCTGAAATTCGTAATCAATGAATATATATACATACAGATGGGTGACAAAATAATACGAACACCCATGAAAAAGGTATGGTCCATTTCAAAGGACCAGAACGCGCATCTCACTTTGTACTTAATTCTGCCACCTAGTGGTTATGAAAGGTAAGGTTTCAGACGCTCAACATCAGTCATAGGTGTTGCATGCGCTTACCATGCGCTCTGGAAAACTCAGTAATGACTGACTTGTCAGAGTTCGAAAAAGGAATGATTGTTGTAATGCGGTGCGCTGGTTGCTCCGTGGCGGAAACAGTCAATTATTTGGGGTGTGCCAGGAGTACTGTGTCAACCGTTATGACAGCGTACACGAAATGCGGTAACTTGTCTTCTGAGAAGTACAACAACGGAAAAGAAATCTTTCTGAGAGGGATAAAAGAGAGTTGACCCCCATAGCGGTCAGAAAACGCTGGTAATCTTTATCCTAGATAGCCTCATATATAAATAGTCAACTCCAGAATCTATTTCAGCAAGAACTGTCCAAAAGGAACTTCATGCTTCGAACATTTATGGAAGAGTTGCAATTCGTACGCCATTGTTGTCATAGGTGTTCGTATTATTTTGTCACCCATCTGTACAATATTAATTGCAATACTTTTTTGCATACAGGAATGTATGTTTGACTTCCATATTTTAAGGAGGTTCTTAAATATATATATATATATATATATATATATATATATGTGACATATTACTGTCGACTTCTGTGACATTCCGGCGACACTCGTATATATCGAAGTAAATGTAGTATAGTAATCAATGCCAAAAACTTTGTCAACCCTCCGTTATCATGAGACAACCGGAGTGCAGTCGTGGTGGCGAATAAAAGACAGACTCAATAAACATTGAAAGAATTTTCCATGGAATTATTAAAAGAGGCATCGTAAATTTAAACGTTGTTTATTTGGCAGACGCATATTGTAAACATTTCCAGTAGCTTATCCACCAGCTCTCGAATAATCGCTGATCCACTTCATAATAAACTTAAGATGTTAAAGGTATTAGAATCTACACATTAAAAATCGAACCACCAAGTGACGAGGATTTATTAAACAAACGAAAAGCGTAAAAATTATGGGTTCCTAGTCGATGCAACACTATAAATACAAAAAAAAAAACAAAAAAAAACAAAAAAAAAAAATAAAAAAAAACAGAGCGCGAACAAATACATTGCAAGTGTAAAAACCAACCCCGTTAAAATAGCCGGGAGGACGGGGCAGGAGACAGGCTACAATTCGATGGGAAGGGGGAAGAACGCATGACGTCGATAATGAACTCTTTATTCTCGGCATCAGTATTATAACGCAATCAAATGCTGGCGGGAAGCTTGCAAGGAATTACGGGATATCGAACAAAAATATTGAAAACATTGAAAGAAAAAGAATTGTCTCAGAATAAAATAAAAGAAAGTAATTTAGTGGTTTTAAGAAGTTTTACGAAGTCCTTACGAATGGATTAAGGTTTTTAGAATAACGAGTTGCAACCCGTCGAAATTCGACGAAGTAAAATGTTGGAAAGGAACTGTCAGATCGAATTTATAATATACCTACAAAAATAATTACAATAAAAAATTCATCTTACATTGGTTGTCTAACTCTTAAAACAAATATTTTTAACCTAAAATTACCAAAATATTATTTCCACAAACTTAAACTGCTGAAATTATTGAAAAATTAAACTGTATTAGAATACCTAATCAATAGGAGTAATTATGATGAAGTTATAGATTGAGGCTCTTATGTTTCTTTTTACGGGATGAAAAATCGGTAAAAAGGATTTCGCTTTGTCACATCATAAAATTTTACCCCATAAAATCTAAACTGTACGTTATTTTCAAATTCTCATAATTTAAATGCGCACCACTCAAATTCACAATTTGAAAGTATTTTAACGCGCAATAGATTATTAATGAATGTATTTCCAAACTTAAAGTCACGTTTGTCCGATACAACTTTTTATGTGAACATTCGCACAAACTTTAAGTTCTAATCTCAGCACCCGCGAAAAAAAATTTCAGAAATTTGCCTTTAGTTGTCATAGCATTGGCCATTTAGTATTGGTCAAATGTTTAGTTTTATCAAAAAAATGATCGTTTTGTTTTAAATATGACATCATTTTTACTCACTGAATCGGTTTGCTTTGCTTCTCAAACTCGGTATCAGCGTAATGTAAAAATATTGAAATGTAACCGATTTATGAAGAAGAATGCGTGTTTTGTTTAATGTCGGACGTCATTTTCTGTTCAAAAATTATAAAAAAAGTTACTTTTATTTGTAATGTGAAAATGGCATCAATAAGGATATAATCGATAAAAATAATAAACCATGACTAATTTCTCTTTACTTTCAATATAAATGGAGTACTTCAGTTGCCACGATTACAAAATTTGTATTAAAAACTACAAAAAAATTAATAACTCAGAAACAAATTGAGATACAGCTTTCAAACAAATTGCATTTAAAAGCACATTTTTTTCCCTGTGCGAATGTGTAAAAATTGAAAATGGGCGATGTTTAGAAGTTTAAAAATTTGCAGTACCGAAAATTGCAAAACCGAAATTTTATTTCAAATTTCAAAGTGTTGCCATTCCCAAAATGACGTATGCGTTACGCACGGATATGTTTGTCCTTTATAATATAGATAATTAAAGAATACGCAGGTTTAAACGCATGAAATAAAAGACAAAAGGTATTTAAGATATTATTAAAGACGAGTTGCAACACGTCGAAATTCGACGTACTAAAATGTTTGAAAGGAACTGTCAGATCGAAATTATAATAAACCTACAAAAATAATTACAATAAAAAAATCATCTTACTTTGGTTGTCTAACTCTTAAAACAAATAATATTTTAAACCCAAAATTACCAAAATATTATTTCTACAAACTTCAACTGCTTAAATTATTGAAAAATTAAACTGTATTAGATTACGTAATCAAGATGAGTAATTATGATGAAGTTATCGATGGAGCTCTTATGTTTGTTTTTACGGGATGAAAAATCAGTAAAAAGGATTTCGATTTGTCACATCATAAAATTCCCCCCCCCCCCCCCCATAAAATCTAAACTGTACGTTATTTTCACATTCTCGTAATTTACATACGCACCACGCAAATTCACAATTTGAAAGTATTTTGACGCGCAAAAGAATAGATTATTAATGAATGCATTTCCAAAGTTAAAGTCACGTTTGTCCGATACAACTTTTCATGTGAACATTCGCACAAACCTTAAGTTCTAATCTTAGTACCCGCGAAAAAAAATTCAGTAATTTGACTTTAGTTGTCATAGTATTGGCCATTTATAGTATTGGTCAAATATTTAGTTTTATCAAAAAAAAATGATCGTTTTGTTTTAAATGTATCATTTTTACTCAATGAATCATTTTGCCGAGCGCCTCAAACTCATTTATCAGCGTAATGTAAAAATATTAAAATGTAGCTGATTTATGAAGATGAATGCGTGTTTTATTTAATGTCTGACATCATTTTCTGTTTAAAAATTATAAAAAAGTTACTTTTATTTGTAATGTGAAAATGGCATCAATAAGGATATAATGAATAAAAATAATAAACCATGAATATTTTCCCTTTACTTTCAATATAAATGGAGTACTTCTGTTGCCACAATTACAAAATTTGTATTAAAAACTACAAAAAAATTAATATCTCAAAAACAAATTGAGATACAGCTTTCAAACAAATAGTATTTAAAAGAGAATTTTTTTCCTTATACGACGGTGTAAAAAGTTAAAATGTGTGGTGCATAGAAGTTTAAAAATTTGCAGTAGAGAAAATGCAAAACCAAAATTTTATTTCAAATTTCAAAGTGTTGCCATTCGCAAAATGACGTATGCGTTACGCACAGATATGTTTGTCCTTTATAATATAGATAGGTAACAAAGAGTAGACATAAAGAATTTGGAATAGTTTTACTAAGATAAAAGGGGGAGAATTTTTATTATTACATGTATATATATATTTCCTCTCATAACAACGACTTTCTGGCACATTTTCTGATTTATGTTTAAACATAAAAGCATGATACTGCTCAAGCAGGATTATTGAAGTGATATCTATAATCGAACCTTTTTCTTTCATTTTCTGATAAATGAATTACATTTTGAGTCTTATCTTAGGACAGCAATTTTTTCCCTTTCCTGCGCTGTCGCGGCCGGAAATTCGGTTCAGAACGATAACTTTGACAGCATTTTCTGAAACTTTTGGAAAAGGAAAAACCAGTTCGATTACACAGTTTCCGAATAAGAGCACTTGACAATATGACAGGTGTGCGAAAAACTGAATTGAAAAATGGGTCAACAAGTAGCCTGTTTGGATTTGAGAATAACCTTAACATGTTTTTTCCCCCTCTGATTCAGGTAAGACAGGGAATTTACTCTTTAACGCGGTGTGACCTTGAAATTTAAAAGTGATAACATTTAAACTAAATCTAAAACAAGCTAAAAGTGATAAAAGTACATTTAAAGGCAATAATATCTTTTAATCGGATCTACATGTATCATTGCACAAATGGCGATACACTAAAACTTAGACTAAAAACTAAACAGCGCTAATTTATATCAGGGACTAACTGTATCTGAAGTTTGGTGAAAATTCGGCCATTAGTTCTTGAGATAGAGCTATTGCGATAATCATAAATAATGCCGAATAGCAGCGCCACCTGTTGGGCGATTTACACTAAAAAGTAATCAGCACCAAATTATATAAAGGACTAACGAATCTGAATTTTTATCAAAATCTCTGTATTAGTTCTTGAGATAGAGCAATTGCGATAATCATAAATAATGCCGCATAGCAGTGAAACCTGTTAGGCGATTTATACTAAAAAGCAATCAGCACCAAATTATATCAAGGACTAACGGAATCTGAATTTTTATCAAAATCTGTGCATTAGTTCTTGAGATATAGCTATTGCGATAATCGTGAAAAATGTAGCATAGCAGCGTCACCTGTTGAGCGATTTACACTAAAAAGTAATCAGCACCAGTTTATATCATGGACTAACTTAATCTAAAGTTTTATTAAATTTCGTTCATTAGTTCTTTAGATACAACGCCCACAAAATTTGTGTCATATACACACACAGACAGACAGACAGACTCACAGACAGACATTTTGTAAAAACATGTTTTTATGGTTCTCTGACCCCTAAAAACTGTAAATCCTTCGAAAACTTGAATTCGAAAATTTTCATGGAAAGTAAAAATTAAGTGGGTAATCAAAAATTACGAGATCACAAGTATAATGGTATAATGAAAGCAAGTGGTCTAATAAAAATGGACATTTGTGAACAGTTGTGCGATGAAACATGTAGATCAGAATAGAAGGTATTTATTAGTAGTTCCGATGCGACATGTATTTCAGTTATACGTTTAACCGGTATACGTATATACTTATAATAAGTCAGGGTGAAATGCGTATACCTTAAACGATGCATACGACCGTACATCGGTTAAACATCTAATTGAAGTTTATTTATACAGGGTGTCCTTAAATTCACGGTACATACATTAGGGGGTGATACAACATAACTAGACAAGCACAAATCACAATACAATCCATGGTCGGAACACAAGCCGTGAAGCGCCAGAGAGCGCTTCACAGCGACCGCAATAAAAAGGCTGTTCACCGCAGCTGCCTTCATTCGTTCTGTGGATCATCGATGAGATGGATACGTACTGGAATCAGGAGAAAGCCGAGATTCATTACATGTACGGAGCGGCAGACGGCAATGCAAGGGAAGCCTAAAGGTTGTACCAATCAACTGGACGGCCCGCTCACCCGATTTGTCATGTCTGGGCTTTATCTTCTGGGGCCACATGAACTGAAGAGCCTCATCTACGATGATGGTCCCATAGATTCCGTTGAAGACCTTGTTGCCCTGATATCCGTAGCTGCTGACACCATATGAGAGATGTCTGGTGTTTTCGCCAATGTACGGCGGTCGCTCTATCGACGGTGTGATGTCCGCGTTACTGTTGGCGGCAGCAATTTTGAGCAGTTGCTGAGAGGGGGACGTACGCGTTGTTTACTTTCATTTTGTTGAATAAAATGGTTTTCTTCATATTATCGGTTTCCTTTTTTTCCATCGCTTTCTATTTTCTTTCGCCTCATTTTGTGGCACAGTATGTTTCGGTCAAATCCATGTGAAATCATCCAGAAACTAGTCGTTGGGGGCCGCCGTAATACTTACCCATCATTGGATATAGATAATATAAAATATGAAAATAAAACACGTGATATTTGCTAAGCATTGTACCATGTTACTTTTATTCATAATTTAATTTATTTGGACTTCCTTAAATATAATTAATATAACCCCTTAAGCTAATATTACTTTTTGTTGCATTAAAATATTTCAATTTGTTGATTTTCTGTTCAGCAAGTAAACGTTATTGGTTTACAATGGAAGTCTATGGGAATTTGGCGAAATAGTAGAGATACCGCCAATTTGGCGTCCCTTTTGGCGACTCATTTTGGCCGCCAAATTTGGCGATATACCGTCAAGTTGGCGACAAACTTGGCGGTATTTGGCGACAAAACAGGGTCCCCCTATGGTAAACCCCCTTATAGGTATGGTGAGGCATTAAATGCTTGACATTTACGATAAGCCATTATTGGCATTTAATCTTATAGTTTGGCGATAGTTTTTTGGTCGGCGAGATAATCGAATAGAATAAATAACTTTTTCAATGACAGAAGGTGTAATGTTTTTGATGTCATCAACTGAAGAGCTAAAGAGGAAGAACATGTTAAGTAACAAAAATTATATTTGAAGAAATTTGAAGTGGAAGTTTTTGCTGCAAATCTTAATGATTTATTTTCTATTTGATATACCATGTGTTGAAAATATTAACAGGTATGGTATACTAAACTCTGTCAGAAAAACTGATTCATATTTAATTTTCAAATATTAAAAATTATTAATATTACTGACGTTATTAAATATTAAAATATTAAATATTAATGAATAATGTCTTAAATCTTGAAGACTAAATAGAATCTTAGTATTTTAGCTACACCATATGACAAGATACCTAATAACGCTTTCATCCAAAAGATAAAAATTTTTTTTTAGAAAATGTAGCATAACATGTCCATCCACTCAGCTCTTCAATTGTTTCTGAAAAGTGTGAACTGCAATTGTATGATATACCAAATGGTCGCTAAAACAAACTTTTGCGTCATTTTTGTAATAGTATACAAATGAGTGTTTTGTAGCCTGTTGATTATTCCAGTGGTAACTGTAGATTTCATCTTGAATCGTAAATGTGCAATTTTCAGCAAAATCTGCTAGAACAATGCATTCTTTTGAAGTTAATTTCTCTTTTAACTCCTGGAAGTACTGAAAACAGAAGTTTTCAAGTTAAGACATATGATTTCCAATTTGTTCTTAATCATAAAAATATTTACCTTCAATTAATGCTAGCTTTTAAATGAAATATTAAATTTGTGAGCATAAATTAAGTTTTAATGTTATTATTTTTATGTAAAAAACTTATTTATACTTTTAACTAGTATGTTGTGGCCATCACAAAACTTTCTTCCATATAAATCACGTCAATTAAATCCTTTAAATAGTACAAGAAATAACAACGATTTAGCACCAATTCATATCAAAGTATATCTGAATTTGAAGTTGGATGAAAATTCGTGCATTAGTTCTTGAGATAGAGCTATAGCGGAAATTCTGAAAAAATGTAGCATAGCAGCGCCACCTGTTGAGCGATTTACACCAAAAATAAACAGCACTAAACGATATCAAGGTATACCTGAATCTGAAGTTTGTTGAAAATCCAAGCATTAGTTCGTGAGATAAAGCTATTGCGGAAATCGCAAAAAATACAGCATAGCAGCGCCACCTGTTGAGCGATTTACACCAAAAATTAAACAGCACTAATTTATACGTCAATTCATGTCAAGGACTAACTAAATCTGAAGTTTGATGAAAATCCGTGCAATAGTTCTTGAGATACAGCTCTTGTGGAAATCGTGAAAAATGCAGCACAGCAGCGCCACATGTTGGGCGATTTACACCAAAAATTAAACAGCACTAATTTATATCAGAGGCTAACTGAATCTGAAGTTTGATGAAAATCAGTGCAGTTTTTTCTTGAGTTAGAGCTATTGCGATAATCATGAACAATTCAGCATACCAGCGCCACCTGTTGGGCGATTTTCACAAAAAAGTAATTAGCGCCATACTATATCTTGGACTAACTGAATCTGAAGTTTTATGAAAATCCGTGCAGTAGTTCTTGAGATATAGCTATTGCAGAAATTGTGAAAAATGCCTCATAGCAGCGCCACCTGTTGGGCGATTTCACCAAAAACTAATCAGGTCCAGTTTATATCAAGGTCTAACTAAATATGAAGTTTTGTGAAATTCCGTGCATTAGTTCTTGAGATACAGCGCCCACGAAATTTTTGTCACATACAGGCTCACAGACAGAGTGACAGACAGACTCACAGACAGACATTTTCTAAAAACCATCAAATCGTGTTCTGGGCATTCTAAAACGTATAAATCCGTCGAAAACTGGAAGTCGAAAATTTTCACGAATCCAATACTTTCTTCTTGTAAAGATAGACGAAAGTAAAAAAAGGCATTTGAAGAAATGAATAGAATATATTACGTGTGTAAAATTATAGTATTTTTTCACCTTAAAAAAAATCAAACAAAAAAAAATTAGATTTTTGAGAAAACCAAAAAACAACTCAATTTGGATTTTATATATAAGGATGGAATTTTGTAATCAATTTTTCACTGACTTCTTAATAGGCTAGAATTATAAAAATTATGTTGACAGATGAGTTTCCGATGAAAATACATCATTTTAATATTTTTAGAACTTAGTTATAAATTAATTCATTGATTTTAAGGCATTTTTCCGTTGGCTTGCCACACAGGTTATAAATCACCAAATATTCTTTCTGGTTACAAATGTAAGTAAATGCACCTATAGTGGGCCACTAATTTTTTTATTTTAAAACAAGCCCAATGAAAAACGACTGAAAGAAATCTGATTGACTAATATCCTTAAAAGTTAACTTTAAATAAACTGTTTGGAATAATTGTTTTTTTCTTTCTGCTGGTACATTTGTTTATTTTCTAGAGTGTCTTCAAAAACAGATTTTTTTTGGCAAATTCTTAGAGATTTCATTAAGAGATAAGTTTTTATTTAAAACCTTGTTCCTTTAATATTATGTTTTATTTTAAATTAAAGTACTTTTGATATACTCTATTACATTGTAAATAACTAAGGGGAGGGAGGGGGGGGGGCTCTGCCACTCCTGCTCGTTATTACGCTCACCAACGCGATGCAATCCCTATTTTCTAGCCAACCCCAGACGTAATTGTTTCACTTTTCCAAACTGGATCATTTCGCGATCCCCTATTTTCTATGCATTTAATTTTTAGATTCCAAACGCAGATGACCCCACCCACCTTTCTCATTAAATCATGGAAATTATCTTCTTTCAGTAAAAATCACTTTTGCCATAGACCCCTAAAAAAACCCTCTAAAAACAGAAGTCTATCGAAATGCATGATTCTTCCCTTTCCCCGCTCATCCTATCTAAATTCTCTACTTTCATGGCTTTCGCCAAGCACAATTCCGGCTAAGGAAAAACAGAAAGTTCTGCCCTATCAGATGCAGTACGCGGTATCTACGTAGATTTTCATTTGTCTATTTTCAAATCTTTTGGCCCATTTCCAAATCGTTACTTTTTTATACAGATAGAAAGATTTATTGGATAAGCCGAAAACTTAAAGATTCATGCATAAGAAACTGACTAGGTCCACTACTGGCGCATAGTGGAAGGTAACATTTTTTTTTTTTCCTTTTTTTTCCGAAGAATATATTTTGAAACTTCGGATGTTTATTCTGATGCATGAAGATTAGCGCTTGGCTAAAAATATATATATCTTTTGGAGTTCCTTAACATTTTAATAATAATTAGATAAATGTCCTGAAGTGGCTCACTACTGGTGCGTTTTCTTTATACGAGTTGCAAAAACAATGGATTTAATAATTCCCCAATTCTCGCTTGAAAATTAGCCATCTGTCTGTGAAACTGAAATAACGAAATATTTTAAACATTAGAAAACAGAAAACATTAATAAAAAAATTAATATATATTTTTAATAATATGTTTTAATTAAGAGTTTCACATTAATTCAATTATGATTATATTTGTTAAATTGATTTAGAAATTTTAAAATAACTTTAAACATGGCCTTTTTACCCGACTGATAGGAAGGGTTATGAGTTTCACGCGTATCTGTGTATGTGGATTTCTTTATACCCTCGAAACATCCCAACGGCTGGATGGATTTTAATGAATGAGGTCTCTATCGATTTGTCTTAACGGCCCGATGGTTATAGGCTAGGTTTTGTTTTTATAAATTCAAAACGGTGGCTGTAAAATACAAAATGGCGGTAGAGACAAAAAAAAATTACGCACCCTATTGAGTGGCATATCATTGGATAGGTCTTTCAAAATGAAGACGATGTTTCATTGACTATTTTACAGCCAGAAGCTCCGTTAAAATATTATACAACCTGGAAGTTGTGTATGTATTGTGGATCTCTAGCTTTACTGCAACTCTAACTATAATAGACATCTATAGACCTCATAAAACAGTGTTTATAGATAGGAACTAACAATTAAACACAACTTAAAAGTCATCAATACAAGTAAATAAATAAAAAAAAGGTAAGTAATATAAATAATATAAAAAATATATTTTAAGTCAATTCCTACTTGGGTTAATAAGAGAATTTATTTTCTCCCATTCTTCTTTTATCTTGAGTGGCGCTTAAAATGCCTTGAAGAAGAAGAGAGCTCTCTCGGTTTTAAAATACGTTGATCAAGAAGAGGGCTCTCTCGATTATTGAAAATCAATTAATTTAATTTTAATGAATTAATATTTGAAAAGAAAACTGTATTAACATCAAGTTTCATCCACTACAAGTTAAAAAAAATTATTTGAGCTTGATTGGATGAATAATAAATATTTTATTAATGATTGAAAATTTGAACAAGATATATATAACGAGAGTGTGAGCTAATAGTAGGAATTAAAAAAAAAATAGTTTCACATTGATGAGAAATAATTAATTAGTTCGCTTTTTACGCAGTCGGGTTTTTTGATTTTTTAAATTTAATTGTTTATTTCCTTTTCTGTTTCCATGCCTTATTTTAAAAAAAAAGCAAAAATTATAATTAAAAAAAAAATAATTCACTAGCTCGTGCTTTCTACCCAGCATAAAAGGTTTGATGGCGGTGCCAAATTAACGTATTGTAAAGGAATTTCATTGTAAATATCACGAATTGCATTGATTGCAAAATTAACTTAGTGAGCGTATTTTTTCTCATTATTCTTTAATTTTGATGACCAGTGTAAAATGGCTAACAAGAAAGGTCTCCATACGGGAATACTCCGAAAAATCTAAAAAAATTATAGAATGATCTACTCATGAGGACAGATAAGTTTATTAAAAAAATTTCGGCGTAAACTCGATAGAGCGTCCGTAAAAAAATAATGAAAATTTCAATATTGGCGATTTATCATCACAGGTTGGCGATGGAATAAAATTTCAAAAAATACTTTTTACTCACACACTCTTTAAGATAAAACTGTTTCATATTGAACTTGGTTAAATAAATTTAATTTAAGTAACTTTAGTTTTGTCAGTTTTAGTTTGATTTAACTATAGTTTTATTATATATGTATATATATATATATATATATATAATAAAAGTTTACTATAAAATTTTAAGAATTACAACAGAATTTAAATTAATTAAAATTGCTTCAATCTCAAAATCAAGTCCAACTGAGCACTGTCGATTCAATTTTGTTGCTATGGAAACAACGACTTCTTTGATATTGAAATGAATAACTGCAGCATTCTTCATCTTGCCTTTATTTTAGAATACGCTTAACCCCTTCGCGACGGGAGCCTTTTACGAAATGTTTATTACTTTTCTACCGGTTTTAAAAAACGGAAGTTTGTGCCTATTCAAATCGGGAAAATGCTCGGATTAAATAAGGCAAATTTTACAGTAAAATTTTACTGGTGAGGATAAACGAGGATCCTTAGTCCTATTTCCGGCACGTATGCGTGTCGCTCGTCCCCAAGGGGGTTAAATATATGAAAATATTTTTTATGTATGAAATTGTTTTTAAAGTAATAAAATTAAATAACAAGCAACATAAATATGTAACACAAAAAATGTATTTATTAAACTCTCTCATTGTTTAAGTTTAAATTCATTAAGTACTAGCTAACTTGCCCGGCGTTGCCCGGGTACGTCAAAAAACAGCACGAATTGCGAAAAAGCTCTGAAAATCACAATAAGATCTCGCGAATAAATTTTAAATCGCGGCAGAAATTTCGAAAAGAAAAAAAAAATATATATATATATATATATTGCTTTCGAAGATTGAAAGATTCCTTTCACTAATGTGGAAAATTGGTAGGAAATCGCTAAAATACACTAAAAATCGCATAAAAAATTCCCGAAAAATTCGAAAATTGCTATACAAAATCCGAATAAATGTTATTGAAATGAGGGCAATGAGCGCAGAAATTACTTTTGTATTATAGGTCAAAAATGGAATGTCAAAAAATTGCAGCAGATCGCAAAGAAACGTAGAAATCGAATTAAAAATCACAAAAGTCAAAATTTACTATAATTGGATAAAAGTTTCAAATCTAATTCCTTTGACCTGCGGGCTATCATAAAA
Source organism: Maratus speciosus (assembly GCA_963932465.1). Taxonomy (NCBI): domain Eukaryota; kingdom Metazoa; phylum Arthropoda; class Arachnida; order Araneae; family Salticidae; genus Maratus; species Maratus speciosus. Next base: position 359,867,329 of record OZ010800.1, on the reverse strand, counting down.
TTTATGTTTTGGAAAGCATGCTAAGCATTGTATCATGTTACTTTTATTCCTAATTTAATTTACTTGGATTCCCTTAAATATAATTAATCCCTTAAATATAATAACCCCTTAAGTTAATATTAGTTTTTGTTGCATTAAAATATCTCAATTTGTTGATTTTCTGTAAGCAAGTAATCCCTATTGGTTTACAATGGAAGTCTATGGGAATGTGGCGAAGTATTAGAGATATCGCCAAGTTGGCGCCACTTTTGGCGACTCATTTTGGTCGCCAAATTTGCGATATATCGCTAAGTTGGCGACAGAACTGTATCTTCCCTACGGTAACCCCCTTATAGGTATGGCGATGCATTAAATGCTGTTCAATAATCTCATACAAAATTCAAAAATCGCTGTACGAATTCCGAATAAGCTTTTTGGAAAAAAGAACAAAATTTACTATATCTTTCTATATCTACCCTATATATATAAAATCCTAATGAAACGAATTTATGAAACGAATATATGAAACGCCTGAAATGTATCGATTCTTTGAATCGACTGATTAAACAACTGATTTTGTTTCACGGCGATTTCTCCTAAAATATGGAATACTTTGCGATGAAATTAACACCAAAAATCCATGTTGATCCACAGATCTCAAAACTGGTATTAGAATTTTTAAATTCGAATTAGTTTTCGAAATATTAATTTTTTTTAATTTTAAATACATTTTTCTAATGGTGACAACTCAAATTTTAATCATAACAGATTTTTTTTTCATAATTCAGAAAAGGTTATTATTTTAAATTAATTTGTCGACAGATAATTTGGCGACAGTTTCCTTTAAATCTATGCTAAGAACAATGCTTTTTTTGTATTTCGTTATCATTTTATTAAATACAAAACTTTCATTTAAAAATGAAACATTTAAATTGATGGTTTTCACTTCTTAAAAAAAAAAAAATAAATAAAACGAAAAGAAAAATATTAGACACAGATGGCATATACGCACCAGGGTACCTAATTGGCGCACAAATGGCATTATTTTGATAGACATGGTAACCCGGCTATTGTTGTTTATTTAATAATAAATGTATATTTACTTTTTATTTCTTTTATAAATTTATATAAATTATTTTGTTCTATAGTAATTAATTATTTTTTGCTATTTCCTTTTGAAAATAATAGAAAATAATTAAAAAATAAGGTACAATGTAGTAGTTATTCCGTCACCCAATTTCGCAAATTATATAAATCGCCACACCACTCGCCAAATTGTACAGATTGACATAATTTTTATTTTAAATAGCGAAAGAACAAATAAATTAGTATAACATTAATAAATATAAAAATAAAACGTCGAAATAAAAATCACTTGATGACGTAAACACGTGTAACTTGCTAAAAGTCAAGTGAATGTGACATTTACGATCAAGCATTATTGACATTTAATCTTATAGTTCGCGACAGATTTTTTGCCGACGGGATAACTAAGTAGTACCAAAAATACATATGTAACTGGTATTCGAAAACGAGGCTTTCGCCAAATTTTCGTAAAAAAAAAAAATCATGCCAAACATGCGGTGCATATGACATCTGGCGAAACATTAAATTATGTAACAAACCATAACCTTTAATTTCAACTTCAAATCAATGTTTTAATTTACCACTCGAACAATGAAAAAAATGCTAACTGGCGAGTTGAAAAAAAGATATTGGCGAGATTTGCACACAGTTTTTTTTTCTTTCGGCACAGGTGTCATATACGGCCCCATATTGGTGCGATTTTTTTCTGACGCCAATGTCATATATGCAACGGGTACTTAACTGGCGCCAAAGTATCGTTATTTTGCTTGATATGGTAAGCCGGATGTTGTTGTTTATGCTGTTGATGCGTTTCCCAAATTGGCGTTGGAAAAAAATCGCGTATATGACATTTGTTCCAAACTTTCATATGAAAGGCGAAGGGATCAGATCGTATTTGTTTATGGCATTTGATGACTTGAACTGTTATAATATAGATGGAATGATGGGAATAGAATAATATTTGGCGACTTATCACCTGTGCCTGGATAACATTAAAGTATCAAAATGGCACCTAGAGTATAAAAAGCAAAGTGTTCCGCCCGGAACTGTTGATGATAGTCACACGATTTAGGCTATTGTTATAGAGATTGTTTAAAATATCGGTTGACAAATACTCTGAATGCTTAATTTATTTTATTTTAGCTTCTTTTCAAATGTTTAACTGATCCTCTTTAATCAAAAACGAAAACAACCATTGGATGTCTTAACAGCAACTGATTCTCCGTTAAATTTTTGCAATCAAAGGGAATTAAATGGAAACCCGTTTACAGGGAGATCTGCACAGCTTTTTCAGTATAATTTAATCTTCTCTAATATTTTAAAAACCCATTAGATTTTTAGATTTTCAGATTCTGCGGTTTCTGAACGGGGGTTGGCGAGCGTAGCTTGCAGGGGGCAGAGCCCCCTAGTATATATAAAAAAAAGTAACGCTTTGGAAATGGACCAATCAAAATCTGCGTAGATACCACGAAATGCATCTGATTGGTTAGAGCTTTATGACGCTATAAGGGGGCTACCAAGGAGGGGGGGAAACCGGCTCTGTCGCTAAACGTCGCCAAATTTGGCGACCAAAATTAGTCGCCGAAAGTGAGGCCAACTTGGCGCTATTTCCAGTGTTTCGCCAAATTTCCATAGACTCCCATTGAAATACAATAGGGTTTACTTGCTTGAAGGAAATGAACAAATTGAGATATTTCAATGCAACAAAAACTAATATTAGCTTATGAATAGAGCTTAAGTGAACTATTTACATTTTTTTAAAACACAAACACTAATCTGGAGTTGGCTAGAAAATAGGAATTGCTTCGCGATACCGAATGGAATCCCGAAGCGATTACGGGGGGGGGGGGGGGGGAGGGGTTGCGTAGCGAGTAGGTAGGCGGTGCCCCCCTAGTTGGGTTAAAAGAAAAAAATCGTATTCTTTTCACTAATGTGGAAAAATCGCCTTGAAACTTAAAAAAGCGCTAAAAATCGCATAAAAAAGTAAATTAAAAAAAATCTAATCAAAAAATCGAAAATCGGGCTTCGCGGTGCAAAACTTCATATATAGATGTACCTTTTCCCCATATTTTGTAGCTCTACGTGCAGCGATCTCTTCAGAACACCGTCGATACACACTCAGACACAAACTTGTTTCCTTATTATTAGAGATTTAATTTTCTTGGATTCCCTTAAATATAATTAATATAACCCCTTAAGTTAATATTAGTTTTTGTTGCATTAAAATATCGCAGTTTGTTGATTTTTTGAAAACAAGTAATCCATATTGGTTTGCAATGGAAGTCTATGGGAATTTGGCAAAATATTAGAGATATCGCCAAGTTGGCGCCACTTTTGGCAACTAATTTTGGTCGCAAAATTTGGCGATATACCTCCAAGTTGGCGACAAACTTGGCGACAAAATTGTTTCCCCCTACGGTAACCCCCTTATAGGTATGAAGATACGAGGGTCGATCCAGAAGTAAGGTTCCAGAAGAGCTCCAGCCCCACGGGAAGGTGCGAGGCGAAATACGGCAACAGCACTGTGCGCGGCTATTTCCGCACTCGTGATTCCCCCGGCCGCGCTTCGCTGCACCGCTAATTCTTGGCTCAGCAGTCGTCTCAGATGGAGGTTCCCATTGTTGATTCCGCCAAATGCGAGATTCCTCCCGTAATTCGTTTTTTGCACTCCAAAGGGACTCCGCCCGTGGATATTCGTCGTCAGTTGACAGAGGTGTACGGCGAGTAGTATATGTCAGTTCAACACGCCCGAAAGTGGTGCAGGGAGTTTAGTGCCGGTCGGAAAGAAGTCCGCGATGAAGAATGGAATGGAAGACCGCCAGTTTCGGAAGCGGTCCTCGCACCTAGTGATTATCACTTGTTCCCCAAGTTAAAGGAACACTTGGGTGGCCAACTATAAGACTCCTATTATAAGAGTTCTAGCCAATGCTTCCGGAGAGATGATGACGTCAAAGAAGAGGTGAAACGCTTCCTCAACGAGTTGTCGGAAGAGTTCTACGACATTGGGATACAGAAATTGGAGCACCGTCTACAAAAATGCGTAGAAAAAGATGGCGATTGTATAGAGAAATAGAGCAAACTTTCTTCTTTCCAACGATGTAAATTTCTATGAGAATAAACAATGTTGTCTATTTGTAAATTTGATGGGAACCATATTTTTGGATCGGCCCACGTATTTTAAATGCTGTTCAATAATCGCATAAAAAATTCACTAAAAATTCAAAAACGGCAGTACGAATTCCGAATAAACATTTTGAAAAGAGAACAAAATTTACTATATTGGGTTAAAAGACAGAAACCGTATTATTTTCATTAGTGTGGAAAAATCACCTCAAAACTTAAAAAAGCGCTAAAAATCGCATAAAAAATTAAATTAAAAACATCTAATCAAAAAATCGATAATCAGCCTTCGAGGTGCAAAACTTCATATATAGACGTACCAGTGGCGTGGCGTGAAAATTTTCGGTGGTCATCGCAATTATTTAAGTTTGTGGTGAAAAATTATTAACTCTAAAATTCAATGGTTGAATGTTCAAAAAAGAGACTTTAAATCTTACCTCCACTTATACATGAACTCCAAATGTTCTGCTAAAACTGGATCGTAGAGTTTTAAAAGCTTATTAAGAGTTTTAAAATATTGCTTGGTCATCGCCGCATCCAGCGATGACCGGACGCCACGCCACTGAGACGTACCTTTTCCCCAAATTCTGTAGCTCTACGCGCAACGGTCTCTTCAGAACACCGTCGACACACTCACACACACACAAACACACACAAACTTCTTTCCTTATTATTATAGACTATTTACACGCATTCGAAAAATCAATTAAGCCCTTGAGGGGCAAGCAATTACGTTTGTGAAATGCTGAATTCCCACCGGAATCTTTGAAAAATTCTATTTCAAAATAAGTAAAAGCAATTTTCCGGCTTTTTTTTCACCAAAGTTAGAAAAGTAAAATTTAATAAAATTTTTCTGGTGTAAAATTTCATTAATCGTATGTGGTATATAATATATACCGGTGCCCCTCAAGGGGTTAACAAGCAATTTTCAGGTGCATTAAAATTGTTTGCTTTTGGCGATGAAAAGTACTGCTCGCCAAATCGCATGACGCTTTCGTCTTTTCGCGTCAAATACTAGAAAGTATTTTATTTTTTCACAGACTTTCTACTGTAATTCCGTCGCTAAATTTGACTGATCCTTTATTACATACATAAGTAGTTTACTTAGTATTTTTTACAAAACTATTGGGCTCGGCCCCCTACGAGCTACGCTCGCCAACCCCGTCCAGACACAGCAGACTCTAAATGCACGCTAATTTGATCGGCTTTAAAACGATTTCGAAAGATTGAATTATAATTTAAAAAACAGTGGCGATCTCCCTATAAACGGATTTCTATTCATTTCTCTTTGATTGGGGAATTTTAACGCCAAATCCGCTGCGGTACTACTTGATTATCCCGTCGACCAATTTCGCCAAATTATATAAATCGCCAAACCACTCGCCAAATTATACAAATTGACATAATTTTTATTTTAAATAACGAAAGAACAAATAAATTAGTACAACATTAATAAAAATACAAATAAAACGTCGAAATAAAAATAACTTGGTGACGTAGACACGTGTAACAACATTTCAAAATGCGCTAATATAAAAGGAATTAAGTAACCAGTCTTTGTCTCCTGGTATTTTTTAACAAAGCGAAAAGAAAGTTCTTTTAAATGAGACATTTTAAATTAATCGTTTTTAATCTGACGTAATTTTGACAAAGCTATTCTTTCTCATATTTAAGGCTGGAGTAGCACAGTTGAAGTTTATTCCAACAGAGCGAAAAATGTCCAGACCAGGGATCGAACCTGGATACTTGGCGTGCCGTGCCAATGTCTTGCCTGTTAGGCTATCCGGACCGATACCTGGTTGACATAATTCACTCTTATTAGTTGGAAAAAATATTCGTACCCTTAACTATTCTTTCTCTTTTAAATATTCCCGTGAAAATACTTTTGTTAGAAATGAAATATTATTTGCGCTTTCCTAACAAAAATAGTTGAAAAGATCCTCTCAAAATATGAAATAAATGTCTAGTGCAATTTCTAAATTTAAACTGTTTTGCAATATTTTGTGTTCATTTCATGTAATGACTGTAATGTGACGTAAATATGACGTAATTTCTCCTATTTAAGACTTCTAACGCATGTTAATGAATTTATTATTTTACAATATCCTTTCTCTTTTAAAATTCACGTGTATACTTTTTATGACGTAATTTTTAATAAGTTCCTGCTTTTTGTACATAATTATTTAATTTTAATTTGAAAGTATCTTTTCTGTTTATAATAGTCACGTGTAAATAAATTTTTAATTTGAAATTTGAAATTTTTAATTTGACATTATTGTTTCCGTTGTTTATACAGTTGGCAACAGGTTAAATTAGTACAATTTTCTAAAATAAGTAAAAAGTATCTCTCTAAATACTGAAAATTTGAATTTAAAATAGAAATGAAACCTCGAAAAATGAGTCAAATTAAAAAAATAAATGAATTCTGCACACCGGGAAATTATAACGTATAAAATGATCTAAAAATTATTAAATTCCGATGTATAGTTTTTGCTCCTATAAAACTTTTTTAGTGGAACGATTTTGACCAACTTTAGCATTAAATATCTCTTAAAATAATTCTTCGATTTGAAAACTGTCTGCATCAGCGTGTTTATCAAACATTTCTGTATAATACTACCGATTTTCATATTTTTGTATGCATTATTTTTCTTAATATTAAAGAAGAAAGACCTCCGGTCATAAAAAATTCAAAACCGGCGGCGGCGGTGACAGCGGTAGCTACTTTTTTTTAGAATAGAGAGATATTCTGAGTATGCCCGGTAAGGAGACCTTCCTTAAGTACCTTAAAAATAACTTTTAAAGTAATAAAATTATATAACAAGCAACTTAAATATGTAATACAAAAAATGTATTTATTAAACTCTCTCTACTCTATTACTATGAAATCTAAAAATTCTTTGACGACTATTCACTTAAAAATCCATTGTGACAGTCTACTTAAACTATGTTTTTATATTTTCATAAGCAAATTTCTTAAGCAAGAAATTTTATCGGAGATTTCGTAGATCTCAAGTAAAATCTTGTTAACAATATAAAAACTGAAGAAGTACACGCTATGGTGTAAGTGAAGAATAATCTTCATATAGTCCACGAAATTTCACGTTATCACAATTCAAGATATTTTTATTGGGAGAGCATAGTTATAGACTTCACGATTCGTTTTAAATCATATTTGGGAGAGCTTATTAGATTAAAACTTCACGATTCATGTAAAATCACATTAAAATAATAAAACATATTTCACAACTGAAAATGGCGCTGGTGTTGTTCAGTATAAGTCCAAGTCAAGCACAGGATGATTAAAAACTTTGTTAATTCTATTTACACTTATAAATATTTACAGTATTTACAATGAAAACATTTGGATACTATTTCTTTAAAAACATGTAAATATTCCACACTGGGAATTCAAGTTAATCATATTAAAATTTCACCAATTATGTTCTTCTATAAAAGAAGCCACGAAAATAGCATAATTTAATATTCGGAAATAAATTTCCCCTTTTTTTAAAATTAAACATCATTTCTTCTAATAGAAGACCACGATAAAAAAAACCTATACGCAGCTTATTACCTGCTGCGTTCAAGATTCACATTCACAATACTAAACTAAAAAAGGAACAAGAAAGAAAAAATGTTTTTTAATATTAATTCTCTAGTCAGACCACGTGACCTGGGATCACTGGCGCCTAATCAGTCTGGCTGAGAAAAGAAGAGGTTTGCGAAATTTCACAGTAAGGTTGAATTTATTCAGGATTAATCTAAATCCAATTCTTGATTTTATATTTCATTTAGAACTAAAAATTGTAAGTGTACCGTGCGGAACTCGATTATGGGTAAATGGAGACTTCACATCCCCTTTCTCATCAGAAATTATATTAAAAATTATATCTAATTTTGGGGGCGCTTTTATCTGAGGGCATTAAACAAATGTCCGGTTTACCCGCTTTATATTATAGTCTAAGAGACAGCGTCACAATTTGGCATCCAATTTTAGAGTCAATGATGTTGATATGTAGCATTTTTAAGTTTTTTTCCCGACTATTATTTTTCAACAACAAAAACACCATTTTTATCACTAATTTTAGCGCTTGAAATAAGACATATTTTTAATACAGGAAGACTAAATATGTAACAGAAAGCGTAAAATTTGCAGCCATGTATATAGGATAGACTAGATTATAGGTTTCCAACCTTTTCTGGACCAGCGCTACCTTTACAAGAGAAAAAAATTTCACCCCCCCCCTCTTCCATAATAGTTAATTATACCAAATATTAAAATATTGTTGCATATTATCTATACCTATTTTGTCAGTTTATCTATCTACTAAGAATCACAAAGTGGAAATTAATTAAAACGACAATCAAATGCAGTAAAAAAATTGTTTATTAAAAATTCAAAAATAAGCACAGAACCAATAAGAATTTAAAATAAACCGGTCAAGTGCAAGTATTACTCGCGTACAGAGAGTTCCGTACAATAAATATATAAATTAGTAACTGGGCATTGCATTACACAAATATATCATTAAAAGTTATTATCTAGGCTTTAAACACGGATGGCGCATAGAGTGTACGCGCGCCGCGTATTGATGTATGTCCAAACCGCTCGTGTCTTTAAGGGTTAATATCTCTCTATTCTAAAAAAAAGTAACTACCGCTGTCACCGCCGCCGCCGCCGCCGGTTTTGAATTTTTTGTGACCGGAGGTCTTTCTTCGTTAATATTAAGAGAAATAATGCATACAAAAATATGAAAATCGGTGGTTTTATACAGAAATGTTTGATAAACATGCTGATGCAGACAGTTTTTAAATCGAAGAATTATTTTAAGAGATATTTAATGCTAAAGTTGGATAAAATCGTTCCACTAAAAAAGTTTTATAGCAGCAAAAACTATACATGGCAGTGTAATCATTTTTAGATCATTTTATGCGTTAGAATTTGCCGGGGTGCAGATTGCATTAATTTTTTTATTTTGACTCATTTTTTCAGGTTTTATTTCTATTTTAAATTCAAATTTTCAGCATTTCTAGAGATATTTTTTACAGATTTCAGAAAATTGTACTAATTTAAACTGTTGCCAACTGTATAAAAAGCGGAAGCAATAATATTTGCTTCAAATTAAAAATTTATTTACACGTGACTATTATAAACAGGAAAAAAACTTTCAAATTAAAATTAAATAATTACGTATAAAAAGCAGGAATTTAGTAAAAATTATGTCATAAAAAGTACACACGTGAATTTTAAAAGAGAAAGGATATTGTAAAATAATAAGTTCATTAACATGCGTTAGAAGTCGTAGGAGAAATTACGTTATACATTATAGTTATTACATAAAATGAACACAAAATAATATTGCAAAAAAGTTTAAATTTAGAAATTGCGCTAGACATTTATTTAATATTTTGAGAGGATCTTTTCAACTATTTTTGTTAGGAAAGCGCAAGTAATATTTCATTTCTAACAAAAGTATCTTCACGTGAATATTTAAAAGAGAAAAAAATAGCTTGGTAAAAATTACGTTAGATTAAAAACGATTAATTTAAAATGTCTCATTTAAAAGAACTTTCTTTTCGCTTTGTTAAAAAATACCAGGAGACAAAGACTCTGTTTACTTAATTCCTTTTATATTAGCTTATTTTGAAATGTTGTTACACGTATCTACGTCATCAAGTTATTTTTATTCGACGTTTTATTTGTATTTTTATTAATGTTGTACGAATTTATTTGTATATTGTAATTTAAAATAAAAAATTATGTCAATTTGTATAATTTGGCGAGTGGTTTGGCGATTTATATAATTTGGCGAAATTGGTCGACGAGATAATCAAGCAGTACCGCAGCGGATTTGGCGTTAAAATTCCCCAATCAAAGACAAATGAATAGAAATTCGTTTATAGGGAGATCGCCACTGCTTTTTACATTATAATTCAATTTTTCGAAATCTTTTTAAAGCCGATCAAATTAGCGTGCATTTAGAATCTGCGGTGTCTGGGCGGGGGTTGGCGAGCGTAGCTCGTAGGGGGTCGAACCCCCTAGTCTAGGAAAATTACCGACAATTGTATTCGAAAATCATTATAAATAATCCTTTTATACTTTTGCGACGATAGGTACCTCCTGCGCTCCTCAACTTCTTTGCTGAACGCCCGTAAATCGAAATTTGTGTCTAACGGAAAAATGCGATTTTCTCAAAAACTATGTAACCAAGGTCAATCACTATAGTTTTCCTGCAAGGTCTAGCTTAACTTCTACTACACCTAATTTTTTCATAATTTTAGTTTCAGTAGATTCAGAAAAAGAGTAGGAGGAACATATTTTTGTATTACATTTTCGGCATTATCCCTGAAAATATAGTACCTAAAATTAAAAGAAAATGTACTTTTGAGCTCGGCGTTACGAAAGCTTTCACACGATACACAAAGAAAAGATTTATTTTTTTCAAGTAACTTAATTAGCCCCTCTACATTTTCCTTAAATATATTTGTGAATGGTTAATAATCTATAAATATGTGGGTCAAAATCCTTTATTACTTCATCTAATTTCAACTTTTCACGTTCCATAGTTTACGAGTAAAATGGCTGTGACAGACGGACAGAAGCACACAGGAGTGATCTTATAATGGTTCCGTTTTTACTTTTTAAGTACGGAACCCTAAAAATAATGAGATGGTTGACGCTGGTGGAGTTTTAACAATTTGTTAACGTCACGTTCCAATTTCGCTAACGTCAGTCACAAATTGTCATGTTCAGAGATGTGCAGTCTGTTCCTTTTCTTGGACGGTAAGTTCGCTACTGCAAGGAACCCACTCTCAACCAAATTCGATGAAGGAAAAGCAATTTAAAATTTCTGTACTCTCGCTAACAACTCAGGTTAGAGAGCTGGTATTGGTTTTTGAAGCCAGAACTCTTGGTATCCATTTCAGAATTTAACTTTTAGTTCTTCGTTGTTGTGAGTTCTATGAGCATTCTTCTATGAGCGCTTCTATGAGCTAACGCTTCTATGAGCGTTCTTCATCTCTGCATTTGCGAAAGGATCTATAACTCAACTGGGTATATTCATGTTTAAAATATCCTGTAATCACTCTATAAAAACTTCATGAAGAAAGTCCAAGTGTTGATAGAAAGTAAGCAAATCATCCTTCTGAAAATATATCAAAGTGGTTCTATTCTCCTCTACTTAGATTAAGTTTGAACAGTAGTTTACCCACAGAAGCAGCTATGAGGTTTTTTGTTTTAATTAAATTTAACTCATCACCTTGCAATCATCTTATGTCTTATGATGAATATTTAGACTATTTAAATTAACTTCATTAAATATTCGAACTAGGTCTGTCTAATAAACGATGTCGTTTTTAAATGTAATCAGGTTTTAGCGCATTTTTTTGTCTCTGATTTCAATTAAGTGTAGTACTGAGTCAAATTGATCGAAAAACGATTCAGCCAACGAACTTCTGTGTGCAGCAGCAAGTATTTGTAATCATTTGCAAGTCTGACACAGAGTGACAGTGACTACTTCACAAACAAAGTGAAACAATTGTTTCACTTTGTAGCGAAACAATTTTCACTACAAAGTTGGCCACATACCCTGTCATGCAATGAATTGCTTCTAATCTTATTGACTGCTCTAATAATGTAATGAAGCGACGTACACAGGCGTTCATTTCAATTTTTTTGCAACCAAATGCTGATGATGAATAACGGAATGTACAACGAATACATTTGGTACTGCTTGTTTCAAATGCGCTAATGAAATCATTATGACGCCCCGTCGTTGCAGGAGCAACGTCAGTAACGGGCGACAAAATATTATGAATACGAATTTATTTCTCTTGAAAAAACTTATTCGGGGTATTAAATATCGATTCTCCCTTTGCATTAGTTTCCAAATTTTTAGCAAATAATAACTCTTGACAATTTTTTTTCTTTTTTTAGTGATTGGAGCATATGATAAGAGAGTTCTTTGTTATTTGATAGCGTTGATCCATCGAGTTGAATAGAAAATTTGCAAGTCTTTAAGTAATAGCGTAATGATATTTCAACGTCTTTAGCCATTTCATATATTCTTCTTTGAGCCGAATTATTACTCAGGAATTTTCTGATGATATCTGACGGTGTCTTATGATGACGAACAGTTTTTATTATTCTCTGACTGCCGGCAAGATTAATTTCTCGCCAATTGTGTGTGGTCTTCCTGCTTTTGAGTTAGCAAAATACATATCATATGAGGCTCGTAGTCCGCAATCTTCTTGTCCAGAAGACGACTCAAAACGGTTTGATGTAGTTGGCTGTTTTAAATATTTCTTTTTTCTGTCTTTGAAAATAAGCTATATCGTTGTCCTTTCTATCAGCATTCATTTATTCAAATGCTCTTGCAGCTTAGAAGGCTTCATGGCCTCATTTGAAAAAAAAAAACATAGGTAACAATTGGTTTATAGGAGAGTGCGCAGATCCATATTTCAGATACTCAATACTATACTGCCGGCATTTCTTCTTAGATTAAGATATTTAAAATACAAAATTTGCCACCGTTAGAGTTAAATAAATTTTCTTTTCAAAAAATTTATAGATATAATGACTTTTATCACTTTTACTTATAGATCACTCAAAGAATAAACAAATTTCCTGAGCAGTTTCAAATCACAGGTTCGTTTGAAAATTTCGGTTCAGGCATGTGCGCCATCTTTCTGACATTTTTCGAAATACAGGTTAAGATAAAAAAAGAATTTTGTTTAAAACTTTTAGCCAGCCAATTATCGCAAATTTTGCACACCACATTTTTTGAATTCTCAATGACTATTAATGCTAGTCACAACGATTTTTCGCGTTCCCCATTGATTTTTTAACATTTATGAAAGAATTGTGGTTACAATGTTTTTAGCCCACTAAAATGAAATTTTGTTCTCCACGATTCTTAGCGTTACTTCGTGTTCCACGGCGATTTTTTGACATTCGTAAAAGAAATTCGATCCCCCCTCCCACCTCCCGATCTAGGTTCGTTTGTATGGATTTTCATTTAAAGTTATTCATAAGATTTTTATCACGGACCCAGGCAATGCAGAGGAGATCAACTACTTTCATTATATTAATTTCCTAAATAGGTAGGTACGACATGACCGCCCCCCATTTGTCTCTGGACCCGCTACCGCCCCTCTGGAAGGCTCCAGCGTCCGTTGGGAACCTATGGACTAGATGGTGCAGATCACTAAACTGCTATTAACTTCCGCACTTTTGCACGGTGCTGGCATAGCACAATCGTACAACCCGATATGACGCGAAATTAACGCGAACACGATTACTAATGTTACTTCGACTCGGGAGGATAATCAGTAACCGAGTTGCCTCATAGATATAGTAAAATAACTATTTATTATTTTACTACATCTATGGCTGTGCGATGTTGCCAAAGCAACCTGCCTCCTAGTGCACCAGCTGACTGGCAGTTTTGTTATCTGCACTGACTGATATATCCTTTATAACAAAATCATCCATACTAAAAATGGTTACAAAAATGTCAGGCTGCCTCTCGAACTATTAGTATGGAGCTCCACGAAAGAACCGTGTGCCTACCCCTACCGCCTTAAAGTGTTTTAATTGAGTGTTGACAGAACGAGACAATCTATTCATTAAAAACACTTACTTTTTCTATAGTCATAGTTACAATTATTAAATTGTAATGACGTATAGGCACGTGTTATTTTCATCTTTTTTTTTTGTTGTTGTTGTTGTTTTTACTTTTTATCTAAAGGATTCAAATGTGCTGCCAAAATCAAAACTGTCTCCACGATAGTGTGTTTCCTTATTCTATTTTGTCGTCGATGGCCTTGAAGCAAATGATATAGGTTGAGGACCCGACTAAAGCCCGGGGCAAGCAGCATTCTGGGGGGGGGGGGGCTTCTAGTTATCTATAGAATTTTTTATTAATAATGTGGAAATGGCTAGTACTAAACTTTATACATATTGTATTTGTATGTATGCATAAATTTTGTACCCGTTACTGCTCACATTTGTATACAGAGTATCACAAAAAGAGGGTCACAACTTTTTAAGAAAATATACTAGTAGGGTAATTATATTAAAAATGATAGATTGGTTGACAGGAGTATTTCTTTGTAAATTTTTACTTTGCTTATCTACGTGCGTTATAAGATGTCTAAAAAAATACCCTAAATTGGTCATAATTAATGGTTTTAAACTTGCCACGTTACGAGGAAAAGGTTCATAAAGAATGTCTTTTGAAAACAATAGAATACTAAGTTGTTAAAATAAACTTTTAATCACGGGTTTTCTAACGATATAGTTTGTTTTTTGTAGTATAGGTGGAGGGGGTACTGGAGCAGAGAGAAGTAGGGGGCCGTACTCCCTTCCTAAATGTTTGAAAATGTATAAACTTTGGTCACTTTTGGCTACTTTAATCATTTGGCACCTTTTAATGAAAGTCCTGATTACTCTCAAGGGAGGAGGGGGGGGGGGGAAATAAAAACGGGAGCTCGGGGCTGCTGCCCCGGATACCCCTGCATAAGTCCGGCCCTGTATAGGTTGATGGTTGGCAGGTAGCATTGGGCGCATATAAAACGGAAATTGGATCCTGTAAGTAGTAAATATAAGTAGGTGTTCAGTTCATAAAATATTATCAAGGTTCGCATATTGCTTGGAATTTCCAAAGACCACTGGCACGACTATTAATGATAAGAAAATTTCTATTTAATGTTTAAATCACAGAATTCGTAACCACCTCGTTTATTGAAGAATTTACAATATTTTTCTACAGTTAAATAAGGCGAAAAAAGCTGTTAAAAATTTGTGGTAGGACTGTTCAAACCCTGATTACACTTTATTATATTATGTCATTTGCATTTATTGCATTGGATATCTTATTGTTAAAATGCCTTGAATTTCGAATTAATTAAGTAAATAAAAATAAAAATATATATCAGGGATCTAACGGTGCTTTCTCTAAAATACCACTATTTCCTGAAAATAAATTTTGTATTATTTAATTGAAATAATCTGGATTAAATGAAGCAAAATTGTCTTTATAGAAATAATGGTATCCAAAAGTAAGCACCCGTACAAACCCTGTATACGATTTTTAAACCTTAAATTTTAAAAAAAGGTCCAGAACTTTCCCTAGAGACAAGAAATAACGTACTAATTTTTCTTATTACAGGATGCTGAATATATACCTTCACTACTATTCGGATTTAAATTTCTATTTGCATTTTATATAAATACAAAATGAACAATATGATAAATAATTCTTTTAAGAAAATTTTGATAAATTATTTATGAAAACATCTTATTTATTTTTTTTTTGTTTTGCAGCATATTCGAGAGGATAGTGTATTTCTGTTCGACGTTCATGGATCTCATTCCCCTCTCCTTCATGTTGGGCTTCTATGTGTCTTTCATAGCAGCTCGCTGGTGGAGTCAGTTTATAGCAATACCATGGCCAGATAAGTAGGTAACAATGTCTTGTGTCTTATTTGGTAAACGTGTGTAGTTTCCATACTTGTTTGCCTAATAGTTTTTTGTTTTTTATTTCAAATCAACAGTTGACTTTCAAATTATCAAAGTGTCGCTGAAAATTAGACTTTTGCTTTTACTGAAATCGTGAGCACTAGCAAAATTCTGTTCGTTGTAATAATAATCTCGAAGTCGTATATATATATATATATATATATATATATATATATATATAATCAACATAAAAATTTAACAATTAAGGGTGCCTTAGAAGAAAATAGAAACTGTAGATTCTTTAAACTTGCTACGTGGATAGTTTACATATAAGAAAAACTGTTATATATAATTATTATATAAACTGTTATAACTATTATATAACAGTTATATAAACACAACTATTCTCCCAGTGGAATGCATTAAGTATTACTTCATTTAAACAAATTCTACAAGGTCTAGATGGATAATTTCTTTGAAAATGATTGCTCTGCATTCTATGATTCGAAAATCTAGAACCATGTGCATTGGAATTAAAG
The DNA here is from genome assembly GCA_963932465.1 of Maratus speciosus. Taxonomy (NCBI): domain Eukaryota; kingdom Metazoa; phylum Arthropoda; class Arachnida; order Araneae; family Salticidae; genus Maratus; species Maratus speciosus. The sequence continues at coordinate 359,851,141 of OZ010800.1, read as the reverse complement.
TTAGTATTAGGGGGGGTTGAATTTTGGTGTACGAACCCATTTTCTGGGAGCATCATATCGTGGTTGACTAGGTCGAGCATGTTGCTGAAAAGTTCTGCCATTGGGTTGAAAAGATCTATCATTTGAAAAGTTATTTTTTGTAGTATTTGAATTTAGAGGTAGGAGTGACTACAAGTTGTCTGACTAATTTATACCAATCTGTGGCATTATTTGGGGAACTAAGAATCAAAACATTCTGATACTGTGGTTCTAAGTCATCAGTAAGACCCTGCACTATAATTGTCTCACATAATTTTGGTTTCCTACCAATCTCTACTTTTTTATGGAAGTAATCTTCCAAATCTTTTAGATCGTTTAATTTAAGTGAAGAAAAATCAGAAAATCTAGGTACTTCAATTTTGATAAATTTTTCTACTAAAATCTCTGAAATCTGAGCATAACTATCATAATTTTGGCAATCATTGATATAAATTTTCAAGGCGTATCCCTTTAAATATTTTGAAATATTTTCAAATTTCCAAGTATCATTTTGTTTAAAGCAAGAACTATCAAAATATGTTAACCATTGTTGAATGTTCATTCCCAAATCGGGGTCAAAAGATACAATACTAATTTCAGTCATTTTAAATACCCAAGTTTAATCCTACACAATTGTAATTTAAAGAATAAACCAGTACTTCTTATCTCTCTAACACATTTACTTTAACAGAATATAAACAGTAAATAAAATCTAATAATATAATTCTAGTATACCTTTTCATAATAATAATAATATAAGAACATAAATAAATAAAATCTTTAGAATTCAAAACATTCTGTCCCTTAATAGGCAATAAATAAACTCAGATAGTTCCGATTACGTAAGTTAAATAAAACACCTGTCACTTTAATTTTCGTATACTTTGTCAGAAAAAAAAACTCATCTCATTTCGAATAAATAATAAAATAAAATAAAATAAAATAAGTTATGTAATAACAAAGAATAAACATAAAATTTTTTCATCACAAAACAGAGATCATTTTTTATAAAATGACTTATGTAATGCTGAATGCTGTCTTTATTGGGTAAGTGACAACATCTTATGTTTGTTGTTCTTTTTTATATTGATGTTAGAGGTTTTATCTATAATTTGCTTCTTCCTGGTGACCGTTCGTTGTTAGTTGGTTGAGACTTTTTGTGTTGACATTCATGTTGTTTCGAATTCATGCTGGCTAGGTGCTCGGAAAGGCGTTCAAGCTGCAAAATCTTGACCGGCAAAATGCTTGGAGTGGCATACAAGTAGTCGAATCCTGCCCGGCTAAATGTTAGATTATTCTAACATTGGAAGGTTTTTCTCGTGAATGGAATAACTGGTTGTTATGTTACCAGTAGTGCAATGTTGAAAATAATAGAATCACAGGTAGAGTTGAATTCTGGTCGACTAATATAACGATATTACGTTATATGGTGATTCGAAAATGTGGTTAGTTTCGATGTCATTGTAGATGAATAATCAATCTGGAAGCCGTACATTAGATTAAGCTGAAATAGAATGTTTTGTAGTAAATCAACATGGATGTTGGAATGTAGTTGCAGTTATCGAGTGATAGGCCAGGTAACACATTTATCCAGTGTAAGTTTCTCCGTAATTGAAACAATGCGTAATTTAAACTCAAGCTTTTATTGAAAGAGCTTTCGGCGGTGCAGTTTCCATCGATTCAAAATTAAATCAAGCCATCGCTTCGTAGTATTTAATCATGGGTAAGCAATTATAGATAATAGAAAATATCAGACGGCGACCAGGGGAAGTTATCAAAGTAGAAATACGACAAATTCTGTTGAAACACAGCAAGTATCGACTTTTTGTTCTTTTAATGTAAGGATACAAATATGACGTAGATCGCGCTCTCAACCAATGAATAATTAAGAATGTCACGTCATATAAAGAGTGCGGATAGAGCAAGCGGATGAATTTGAAGGGAAAAAGGATAACGTCAGAAATGCGCGGGAAAGTAAAAATGGAAGCTAAAAGAATATTCTCGAAAGAAAAAAGCGCGGAAATGAAACATTTAACTTAAGAATACTAAAAGCGTAATATTTAAGCAATTTACACAAGTGAGACATTAAATTAAAGGGAATTTAACAGAGTTAACGATAGAGATTATTTAAGGATAAGTATTTAGTGAATGTAAAGTAGTAAATTAGAATAAGATAAGGAATCGCGGTATTAGATCTAATAATGTAACATATATATGTATATATATATGGGATAATAAATATCCTCATCAATGCAACTTAACAGACTCAAGGGTTTCACTAATCGATACACAATATCATATGGAAAGAAAAAGCTTAACACAAGGAAAGTGCAGAAATCGCAAAATATGAGGCGATTTTCGCATGTATAAAAATATTTAAATTAAAGTACTAAGAGAGGTTGTATTCCATAGTTTTTATCTCAACATTAAGGTTGAAGTTCTGTTAAATGCGAAATAAATGTCACCGGCGGATATCTACTTAATTAGACTTTAGGCCATCGTAACTGCAGTGTTTTTTGTTGATTTCGTTTTGTTTCCTGAGTTGGCTGGTTGCTAATTAATGTTTCCCAGGGTCGATCCGGCACTGCACAGAGCAGCGATATCATGATGGACGGATGTGTGATACTGGATGCTTTTGAGCAAAATGTGTGTGTTCCCTCGCAGGAAGTCTTTTCCTCGCTTGAAGAAATGAAGCACTTATGAAAATTTCTGCCAGTAAAAAGTTATAGTTGTTGTGTTCTTGGGCTAAATATAAGAATGATATAATTTTTGAAACGCCTGAGCTTTCCCTCTGCCCCTCCCACCTCTTATCCTTAAAAGGCCAAACAATGGAAAATCTTCATTTTTTAAAAGTTTTTTACGCTATTCGTCTTTATGTCATTCCTTTGAAATCTTATGTAAAGTTTTGAGTGTACACAAACTATGCATTGAGCTCAGAGAATCTATAGAATACATTTCTCTTTTAATTCGCTCCCCCCCCCCCCCCGAACAGAGGAAACATCCGTTCAGGGAGCATTTTTTCCATCCACCATATCTATCTACAGTAAAATCTTTGAATAGCTGACACCTAAGGGACTGTGAAATTTGTCCGAAATCAATGCATCCCGCAATTACCCTCAAATCTCAATGAGATTTTTAAAAATTTTATCAGGCTTAGGAAATTTCAATTCAGAGAAATGTCATTTTTCTTCCGGGTTCCATTATTACCGGTTTCGTAATTTTCGCGCCTTTTTTTCCCGATACCTATTTTTTTTCCCCAGGCAAACTAACTTTTAGCGTATATGTACACAAAAATAATGGTAATAATCGTGATTCCATCTTAAAAAATGAACATTTTGCAGTTTATTGGCTAGTGGAGAAACAGGTTAATTTTATATAATTCAGAATAGAATAGAAAAAACAATTAAATTTAAAAAATCAAAAAACCCGACTGCGTAAAAAGCGAACTAATTAATTATTTCTCATCAATGTGAAACTATTTTTTTTTCAATTCCTACTATTAGCTCACACTCTCGCTATGTATATCTTGTTCAAATTTTCAATCGTTAATAAAATACTTATTATTCATCCAATCAAGCTCAAATAATTTTTTTTAAACTTGTAGTGGATGACACTTGATGTTAATCAGTTTTTTTCAAATATTAATTCATTAATTAAATTTAATTAATTAATTTTCAATAATCGAGAGAGCCCTCTTCTTGGTCAATGTATTTTAAGACTGAGAGAGCCCTCTTCTTGATCAAGTTATTTTAAGCGCCACTGAACATTAAAGCAAAATGGGAGAAAAAAAATTATCTTATTGATCTAAGTACAAATTGACTTAAAATATTTTTTTTTTATATTACTTGTTTATATTACTTACCTATTTTTTTTTCTATTTACTTGTATTGATGACCTTTAAGTTGTGTTTAATTGTTAGTTCCTATCTATAAACACTGTTTTGATGAGGTCTATAAATGTCTATGAAGGCTAGACTTGCAGTAAAGCAAGAGATCCACAATACATACACAACTTCCAGGTTGTATAATATTTTAACGGAGCTTTTGAATGTAAAATAGTCAATGAAACATCGTCTTCATTTTGAAAGACCTATCCAATGATATGCCACTCAATAGGGTGCGTAAAAAATTTTTTTCGTCTCTACCGCCATTTTGTATTTTACGGCCGCCATTTTGAATCTATAAATAAAACCCCTAGCCTATAACCATCGGGCCGTTAAGACGAATTGATAGAGACTTCATTCATTAAATTCCATCCAGCCGTTGGGATGTTTCGAGGATATAAAGAAATCCACATACACAGATACGCGTGAAACACATAACCCTTCTTTTCAGTCGGATAAAAAAATACATTTGTCATATTTCTTTTGGCAGATTTTTCAGCACGAATAGTATTTCAGATGATGTTAAGAATTGGTCTGCAGAGGTCTACTTGGTCTGACCAAGATCTTCTAATGCTGAGTATATTAATCTAAATATATATGTAGAGAGAGAGGAAGAGAAGGGGTATATTCAGGCACTTTTCATTAATTTTCCTGTTTGTATTTCCATCATTAAATATAAATCCTAGTAGTTTCGGGTCATTTCAAATGTTGGTAAAGAAAATCATAAAATTACATTCTTTATTTTTCCCAATAAAGTTTTCAAGATTCGATAACCTTGCGAGCCTCGAACCCAAGCTATTCTGCCGTAACACTATTAATAACGATGTTATCAATTGTGAAATTCAGAATGTACGTGACGGAGTCTCTTGATTTGGACGTTACGCTGGAAAAAATTTTATGAATTTAATTGAGCAATTTATTTTACTGTATATTAAGCAACATGGCATCTACGGCCGAACTTATTCAAATAAACTATTCCGCAAAAAATACGGTACCATCCGGACTCTGCTACAGGATATGATTGTTCTGCATCTTCCATGTTCCCATGATTGTTCAGTGTAGATCACGTTGTGACACCTTGGATGTTAGGGATAAAGTGGTAGCATGGCAACTTCAATATGGCGGAGGTTCAAGTTGAAATCAAATTAAATATTTATTAAAATAAATTAAAATAAAATAATGATTCTTGATTAGACTTGAATTACGTACAACTCATTATAATGTGGGTACTTTTACAGCTTATGACAATGTTCATCAAAAGAGTAATGTCCGGCAAACGTGATGTAGCTTATATCACTTTAGTGAATTCGTCTCTCAAAATAATTAAAAAGTCATTCAAGTTCAGTTCACAAATAAGATAAATGTCTCTGTTATCTACAGCAAAACTAAAGAGTTTTCGACTCCTTTTCCCTCAGCGGAAGAGATAACTTTTTCTGGGTTAACAGATTATCCTTTTCTTTTCGAACTTTGTCCGAAGCAGCTGATCTATCCGAGAGGACAACCTCCTCTGCTGGGATCACAATCCAATATCCTCTTTCTCCAGGATCTCTTCATCTTTTCTCATTAGCTCGCTCTACTTAAAACAAAGGCTATTTTTCGTACACTCAAAGCCTTAGCTGAGTGACATCACTAACAAGCTTCGAGATTATAGGTCAAGAAGGACCCCTCTCTTCCTGCGTAAGAAAGACTGAAGTTTAGTTTCACCATCGGAGGTCTGGGAAAAATGCGGGTGGCATGCGACTTGAAAGGGATACCATATCTCATACTCTTTTCATCTCCGTGTCTCTTTTCCATCAAAAGGTAACATCGGTTGAGATTAATCGTTTCCTTTGATCACTTCCTGCACGATCTTGGACTTAGAAAGTAATTTAAGATAGAATGTTTATACATGGGTTTTCCTATATAGATTTTTGTCTGAATATATATGGGGCTTTCCTGTGAGGGATGTTAGATTCCTCAAAACGTCTTAATTCCTTCGCATCGAATCGAACACATGGGATGGTTCGGTTTGCGTATATCCAATTTAAATATATATATATACATAACCATTAAATAAACATTATCGACCATCAACAAAAGCTGTGAAATTATGAATAAAATGACATTAACAAATACAATTCACCCCAACACAACATAGATTCCAAACACACACACACACACACACACACACACACATATATACAAAGTCTTTTAGCTGAAAAATTGTACATTTCAATATAAATGAATAGATGTTTTATTTTATAATAAATAAATTTGCATTAGAGATATGGTTGTAGAATATTTTTTCATATATATATTTTTTAATTATGGGACAATAATCCCAGCTAAGACGAAATCGCAAAAGGAAAAAATTTTCGTATTAAACAAAAGGTTAAAATAAGTTTTCGAATGAGCATGGATTGTATTCTTTTCGCCAGGACAATAAAATTTTCTGTTTAATGCGCGATTCTGTTATCGATAGGTTTCGTTTTCACAAGTTTTACTGTGCAAATTTATTTTTATGTAGAGCTTCGGATCAAGTTCTCGATTAAATAGTTCTCTCAGCTTCGGGCTAAAGTGCTTCGGGCTCGGGTACAGTTGTGCGTCAGTGGAAATCGTTTTTCGTGTTCTGGTAGATTTGCTGAAAGATGAAAATTATTTTGTCGTGTTCGATTCGGGTTTAGAGGTTACTTCAAATGAAATTTTTGTATTTGAAAGGAACTGCATGATTCGAATATAACCGATCACTGCAGAACGCTGCACGGTAAAAAAAGAAAATGCCGTGAAAGAATAGAAAAGGTACTGGCAATATTTATTCTCCATTTTTTTCACAAAACTTTTATTTTGGTATTCCCCTGTTTTCAATGTGAAAATTTCCCGCCATTCAGGATGGGAAATTTATGCTTTTAGAAATAAATTTGAGCAATCGAACAGAAAAAAAAATCTAAAAATTAAATATATGTACTGATGCATATTTATAGGAAACAGGTATTTGTATCGAATATTATTACACTCGTTTTTTCATCGCTTTGCCTGTAAACGAAAAAAATAAAAATAAATAAATAAAATAAAAAAATCCCTGCCGGCTAGGAATGTAGACGCAAGCAGATTTCAATGTTAAGTACTAATTTCACCGAAGAAAACTAAATCAAGATTAGAGATAAACTTCGTTTAACAATTTCATCTGGCCGCTTTTGACGAGTTTTTAATTTCATTTTTCGGTAAGAGCTGGTTTTATGAGAATCATGTTAATACGATAATTTTTTCTACAACCCCTAATTTTTTTAATTTGCTTTTGCTGTAAAAGTTGGTCAGATCAAAAACTTGTCAGTATAAAAGTTGTAGATAATATTAAGAAGATTTGTGATAAATTTAAGCGAATTTAATATCATGAGAATTCAGAAGTTGTGATTTTTTTTCTCCCTAAAACCCTATTTTTTTCGCCCCTTGAGCCCATTTATAATTTTATCAAAAACCTGTCATACATAAACTTTTGGCCCTTTTCCTAGAAACAATAATAACTTTAAATTGATTTGATATGTATTATAATTAAGAACTTATGGGGTTTTTTCGGCTTTCACAAAACCTCTCCCTATCTCTATCCCCTTGGTCCGATTTTGCCCATTAACGAACTTGATCGAATTTTTATGCCCCTTGATTTTATGTATCAGTTTGGAAGAGATTTGTGCAGAATTATGGAAGTTATCGTATTCATAAGAAAGTGATATATTTTATATATATGTATAGTTTTGAATTGGGGGTGATTTTGTGTTCTATGAGTCATGATTGGAATAGATCTTCAAAAATTTTCAGAAATTCCAACATAGGGAGAATATAATAGGTAGTATTTTTTACGAAATCTACCTAAAAGGTAAAGCCTCTTAGATTCGAATCTTGGTACCCGCCATTAGAAGAAGTGTCCCCTGCACCAACTGGTCACATCCAGCGACTTGGTTTGATGTTTTGGCCATAGGTCAAAACATCAATTACAAAAATTTCACTGGAATGTTTTCGCTTTCTCTCAATCGAAAAAGAACATTTCCGCTTTTAACATTCAACGAGTAAAGACAAAAAAGAAATTTTACGCGGGAAAAGTTACTCCACTCAAAATAGAATGTTTCCGTTAACCCCTTGAGGGGCGGTGGACTATATTATATCCCACCTAAGTTAAACAAGATTCGCACCAGAAACTTTTAACTAAATTTTATATTTTTATCTTTGGGGACGAAATGTTGAAAAATTGCTTTTCCTTATTTAAAAATAAAATTTTTCGATTATTCCGGGGAGAATTCAATATTACAGAGACATTATTGCTTGCCCTGCAAAGGGTTAAAAGACAGAAATTTCACATGAAATCACGTGTATATATACGGAATATGTTTCACAGTGTACTCCCAAGTTTTGATATGTAAAAAACTGAAAAGAGGAAAAAATACGGAAGTAAATACGGTAAATTGAAATATTAGATTTTATTTTTTCGTGTATGGTAAACCATTATTTCCTCAAACTCAACTTCGATAAAAACGTTCCACTTCATTCTTACGAGTTGATTGTTAGAGTGCGAAGATTGTGTATGCTCAAGGTTCTGCCCCGAATAGCAGACAATGGCATGATCCAATTTGGAAGACACCCAGATTCTTGGAACGATCTCAGATAAGCCAAAGAGGCAATTAATGACTTTGAGTATAGTATGATTCTATTTATGTATTACGCTCGGAATCATTGGATTACATGAAGCAAGGGTGACAGCCCTCTTTCTTCTATTTACATCATGCTGAAAGAATAGGTTGACCAATACCAGACGCAAAACTATAAATCTCAAATGCACATTTTCAATATTTTATTGATTATAATAATTATTTTCTATAAAAAGTAGCTCAAATGAGTTATGAGTTATTCAGTTTTTTATGTATTACGCTCCGAATCATTGGATTATACGAAGCAAGGATGACACGCCTGTTCCTTCTCTTTACTTCATGTTCAAAGAATAGGTTCACTGATACCAGACTGAAAAATATAAATATCAATTGCACATTTTCAATATTTTAATTATTATATTAATTATTTCCTATAAAAAGTAGTTCAAATGAGTTATGAATTATTCAATTATTTTATGTATTACGCTCCGAAGCATCGGATTACACGAAGCAAGAATGAAATACCTCTTACTTCTCTTTACATCATGTTAAAATAATAGGTTGACCGATACCAGACTAAAAAATATATATATCAATTGCACATTTTCAATATTTTAATTATTATATTAATTATTTCCTATAAAAAGTAATTCAAATGAGTTATGAGTTATTCAGTTATTTATGTATTACATTCCGAATCATTCGATTACACGAAGCAATGATGACACCCTTCCTTCTCTTTACTTCATGTTCAAAGAATAGGTTGACCGATACCAGACTGAAACATATAAATATCAACTGCACATTTTCAATATTTTAATTATTATATTAATTATTTCCTATAAAAAGTAATTCAAATGAGTTATGCGTTATTCAGTTTTTTATGTATTACTCTCCGAATCATTGGATTATACGAAGCAAGGATGACATACCTCTTCCTTCTCTTTACATCATGTTCAACGAATAGGTTGACCGATACCAGACTGAAAAATATAAATATCAATTGCACATTTTCAACATTTCATTTTCAACTGACATCTTACATAACACTCCTGCAAGAATTTTTTTAAATAGCTGTCACCATTTGCAAGTTATTTAATCTTAAAATCTTCTGTCCATTTTTGGACACGCGGTATATGGCTGTCTCTCTGTATCATTGCATTTATACACATGGGCTCTTCTAAATTAAATGAAACAAAAGTGTCTCATGCCATTATTAAGTGAGACGCGATCGTGTAAACAGGGCTACTGATAAAGTTCTTTTACGACACTGTATTTTGTACGAGTTCCAACAAGGAAGAAATGCTACAGAAGCGTGTCGAAATTTAGTGAAAGTTTTTGGTGGCGATGTAGTTTCGGATAGAACGTGCAGGAGATGGTTCGAAAATTTTGAAGATGTTGATTTCGACCCTTCATGATAAGCCACGCTACGGGCGGCCGTCTTTGATCGATGATGATATTGTCAAGACCATGTCCATGATAGAGCAGTGTCCTTTTTTGACAACATCGGAGATTGCGGAAAAGCTTAACTCGGCTCAACAAACCGTTTCCGAACATATTCGGAAGTATGAAAATATGTTATTTTTATTTCACTTCCCAAAAGGACAGAATTTTCCTGTAGACCTAATACATAATAAAAGCAAAATTTTATTAAATACTCCAAATTTGATACGTTTTGCAAAGTTTACACATAAAATATATTATCATCTACTGTCTTGGTAAAATGGGTCGAATTATTGCGAAATTTAGACAAGGACATAACAAACATTTAAATATATTTTCCTTTCCTTTAAGACGATAATTGTTTGGATAATTCGTACGATATTTAGTATTTTAATACGAGTTTGTATTAAAATAATCTGTATATTTTTTAGTGTACTTCAGGAAAATTTCAAAATCATGTTGTGATTAGAATACAACTACTGTTTTTGAAAACACCAGTCAACTTTGCATTGTATCGCATTAATACCGATAATATTGGATAATATTTCTCAATGACTGAAATGCTCCCCTTACAAGATATCTATGGATTAACCCTCTCGCTGCGTAATTGTTTTATCAAAATAGTTTCAAAAATCTCTCATTTAATTCCTTCGCGACGAGCGTCTTTTAAGAATTTTTATTCTTTTGTCACTGGTTTTTCAAAAGAAAAATTTTTGTCTGATTTAATCGGGAAAATGCTCCGATTAAATAAGGCAAAATTTACAATAAAAAGTAACTGGTGGGAATGGTCAAGGAGGGTTAATTAGACGGAAAAAATGCATCCCCGATGAAATCTCGGATTGTGCAAATTTTGCTACTTTTCCGTTGCCATACAATTAAAAAATAATTTTGACTTAAAGTATCCATTAGAATAATTAATAATAATATTAATATATTTTTTTTTTTTTTTGTAAATCAAATGTACATAAAAAAATATAACGAATACACATATAAATTAATCCTAGAAGAACTGTCACACATCAATTTATTTTACTAAAATAAACAGACTGAGATTACACCTCGATTAAACCTCGATTAATTATGTTTAGTTACATGTTATTAATAAACACATATTTATAAATTTTATGAAGTAACAAGATGATTTTTAAGCTGCAATTATACTTCTCCAATATAGAAGATTGCTTTCACCTTCTTGATAGTATTTAGAAAATTTCAAATTATAACATACAGATGATTTTAATCTTTTTTTTTTTTACATTTTTATCACATTTATAACCAAAATCATTCATTTACTTTATCTCAGTTTTTTTTTTAAATTTATAGCATGCGTTTTTATAAAGTTTTATATTTTAAAAGATTACATCCTTAATCATTTTTAATAGCTAGAATAGCTGATTTACTTTGGATCCCAGGCGTCGACAATACCCTTCATTTTAATGTTTTCTATTAATATAACAACTTTATTACTGTGGTAAAGTACCTCTTAGCTCTCTCCTTAGAGTTGCTCATCAGGATTTGGGCACGCTTGCTCGGATACTCGAAATCATCGGGACGACGAAAACACCTTTGGATTTCCGGCATCAGGAACATTAAGGCGGCGTGAACACACAAGTTCGAGCTCCAGGGTCATCAGGTAGATGCGGAATTACTCCCATTTTTCGTCATACCATTTTTGAGACTTCTGCTATTCTGAAAAAATATAATTTCTTTTTCTGAAGCCCCCTTCAGTCTCGGTAGGCCTGGCCAGAATCACTTTCACCTCCATTGGCCGTTCCTTCACCAAGGGCGTGTCCTCTGTTCTAGAATTCGGCCAGCATAATTCCCATATGCATCTGTTTAACCAAATTGGTGTCCCTTCTTAAGGTTAAAAGGTTAAGAGCTGTAAAAATAAACTAGGACCATTTTATTACTCCAAATTGCCCTGTTGTAAATCTTCTTAGCACAACATTGTACTGTACATGCTATCTCTTCTGGTTGCCCATAAGACTGGAGATGAAAACACAGCTGTTATTATCTGGGATACAATACGAAGCGTGCGCAAAATTCTTATTATAACACAAACAATAATTTTATTTATATATATATGTATTATAATTGCATCTAAGGGATTATTTTTATGAATATCTATATTGTTGTATATCATAATAATCGAATTTACATATTCGTATGATATGTAGAATATTTTATAAATATATATACAGGGTGTTTCACTACCAGACCGACAAACTTTGGGAGGTAGTAATAAACATGAGGACAATCATTATTAAATAGGAAACCATGGGGCGCAAACGTCTTCTGTAGGAGCTAGGGGCCATTAAAGTTTAGAGTCCAAAACTTCAAACGATGATAAAAAACGGAAAAAAGGGTCAATTCGTTTGTGGTTTTCGCTAAAACCATTCTTTATATCACGATTTTCTTAAAAAAATTTTTAAAGGTTACTTTCAAAAATTGTCGATAGAGGGCGCTTTGGACTTTAGAGTAACAAGCAACTACTTTTTACCGTTATTTTTTGTATGGGGTTTAAATTATTCTAAAGTTTAGATTTTAACTTAAATTTTAAGCGTAAAATCGAAAATATTGGTATAGAGTAACTAGCGAAAATTGAACTGTGAACAGGGGTGGGGGGATTTTAAACACTCATAAACATTGAACAAACTATTCGATTTTGTTGCGGTTTGCGTGTAGGTCATTCTCTTTGTAATTATTTTATTCAAAATGACGTACAGCTTTGGTATCCTCATTTTTTGATAGAGGGCGCTTCCGACACATCTCCGACATTTCAATGACATTACTCCTGGGCGTTTTACTACCAGACCAGCATGCTTCCAGTAAGTGTTAGGGATGCAAAGACGACTCGGAATCACATAGGAATGTAACGTTGGAAATGATTTTTTGCGAGTTATGGTTAAAAGAAGCAGAGAAAAAAGCAACAGAAAGAAGCAGAGAAACAGCAATACGTTAATGTGACAGAAAATAGTTTATTTAAAGGTTTTACTACAAAATGTGTTCGAAATTACGACCAGAAGTAGTCCAGTAAGCTTGACAGCGGCGTCGCATGGAATTCCTCACACTCTGGAAGATTCCTGGCATCTCTGATAGCTTTCTGGCAGCTACAGAAATACGAACCGTGACGTCTTCGCAGCGCCATCTACCGTCGCTGTCAAGCTTGGCGGACTACTTCTGGTTGTAATTTCGAACACCTTTTGTAGTAAAATCTTTACATAAACTGTTTTCCGTCACATTAACGTGTTGCTGTTTCTCTGCTTCTTTCTGTTGCTTTTTTCTCTGCTTCTTTTAACCATAACTCGCAAAAAAGGGATTTCCAACGTTACATTCCTATGTGATTCCGAGTCGTCTTTGCATCCCTAACACTTCCTGGAAGTATGTTGGTCTGGTAGAAAACATCCAGGAGTAATGTCATTGAAATGTCGGAGATGTGTCTGAAGCGCCCTCTATCAAAAAATGAGGACATCAAAGCTGCATGTCATTTTGAATAAAATAATTACCAAGGGAATTACTTACACGCAAACCTCAACAAAATCGATTAGTTTCTTTAATGTTTATGAGCGTTTGAAATTCCCCTCCTCTGTTCACAGTTCAATTTTCGCTAATTACCCGATCCCAATGTTTTCAATTTTAGGCAAAAAATTTAAGTTAAAATCTAAACTTTAGAATAATTTTAACCCCATACAAAAAATAACGGTAAAAAGTAGTTGTTCGTTACTCTAAAGTCTAAAGCGTCTTCTATCGACAATTTTTAAACGTAACCTTTACAAATTTTTTTAAAGAAAATCGTGATATAAAAAATGATTTTAGCGAAAGCCTCAAACGAATCGACACTTTTTCCGTTTTTTATGATCCTTTGAAGTTTTGGACCTTAAACTTTAAAAGCCCCCAGCTCCTACTGAAGACGTTTGCGACCCATGGTTTCCTATTTAATAATGTCTGTCTTCATGTCTACTATCACCCCTCAAAGTTTGTTGGTCTGGTAGTGAAACACCCTGTATATAAAAGAACAATGTAAAAATGCGCAAAATGTTCATCTGCGACTTGAATAGATGATGAAAGGAAATGCTCTTCAGTACATGTCTATAAATTAATTCTAAAAATATTGTACAATATTTTTCAATAACTGAAAAGATACCAAAATCGCATGTTTATAGAATAAAGCCAATAATATTGGACAATATTTCTCAACAACTGAAATGATCCCTAAACCACATGTCTATAGATTGGTGCCAAGAATATCGCACGATATTTCTGAATAACTGAAATGATCCCAAAAAATACATGTCTACATAAATTAATAAAAGGAATATTGGATAATCTTTCTTGATAACTGAAATGATCCAAAATAATACATGTCTATAAATTAATAAAAGGAATATTGGACAATATTTCTCAACAACTGAAATGATCCCTAAACCACATGTCTATAGATTGGTGCCAAGAATATCGCACGATATTTCTGAATAACTGAAATGATCCCAAAAAATACATGTCTACATAAATTAATAAAAGGAATATTTGATAATCTTTCTTGATAACTGAAATGATCCAAAATAATACATGTCTATAAATTAATAAAAGGAATATTGGACTATCTTTCTTGATAACTGAAATGATCCCAAAACCACATGTCTATAGAATGAGACCAAGAATGGAGATGAATAGTTCCTTTTGTTTTATGGTTATCCATACAAAGTTCTATTATTTATTTAAGACAAATAATATTAAGCAATATTTCTCAACAACTGAAATGATCTCAAAACCGTATGTCTATAGACGAAATGAAGGTCTGCGTTGATTTGGCACTTACTTGCATATCGCTCACCTTCAAGAAAAGTGACACATCTCGACAAAAGTAAATTTTACAGGAGAGGCAAAAGAAAATGTGCATGATTTTACTGTAAAATGAAATCACAGCACTTAGCTCTGCATGCAAGAATAAAAACGTTCATAAAAGCATAAAACACTTAAGAATAAGACTTAAGATGAGGTTTGGAGGGTTGGGTTATTTTACCTCCCCACACAATCCACCTCTCTTCTGTGTTCACAAATGGATATATAACGTAATAAAGTGATTTTCCGTATAACTACACTTATGAAACTTTTTGTGTAGCAAGATCTACCTATGAAAGACCTATTAGTGGCATAAAACGCAAAATGAATTTTTGCGAGATGTGTCACTTTTCGCAAGTGATGAGTGACATAATCCACTCAAATTATGCCAATCCTGGGGAAATGAATACATATTCAGATAAATTTCGTGGGTTTGTTTGTCCCTCTGTCCCCTTTTGCCACATGTCATCATACCGGAGTGCCCCCGCGTCTCTTTCTGCTACTGTTAATTTAAATCTTCTTTTATTCAAAACATTGCTATTATTTTAGATTAATTTTCAACACAATTATTCAATTGGTACATAAATCATAACAGTTGTAAATTTCCAAGTGGCTGAAAAAAGTCCGGGTCAGGATTCGAACCAAGGATGTTTTGGCTGATTCTAATATCAGACCAGATGTTATGATCTTTAAAGGTTAGTTGGGTCAACTAGTGCTCTAGGTTTGCCCGGGATGGCTCAGTTGATTGAGCTTTGGCAGGTTCAGGCAAGACATCCCTGATTTGAGTCCTCGCCCGGACTTTTTTCAGCCGCTTGGAAATTTACAACTGTTATTGCTATTTTTTTTTTTTTTTTTTTAAGTTTTCTAAAACTATTCTACAGATATGTAAGAAATCAAAACAAACCTTTAAAAAATTGTTTCTTTTTGATTAGTTTCAATACATTAATCACATTGAGTTTCTGGACTTTCATACCACAGAGCAGGAAAGATAAATGTTTCTTAAACAAGGAAAATATAATATAACCACGAACGAAAATATACAATAACCTCTTCCGAGTTATCCACAACTCCGAAAAGCATCCTTTACCTTTAGATATCACAGAAACCAATATATTTTCGATATTTAATGAGGCATTTATAAAAAAACAAAGTTATTTTTGCTACCACTGGTTTTCGGAAACCAATGTGATCAGTTTTTCTAATGCATTAATATTTTTTTCAAACCCGTACATCGGTTTTTAGGATGCTATCGATTCTCAGTTAAACATTTTCATGTTCAACAAACATATTTTACAGGCAAAGAAGATCAAGTAACAGCTTTAACATTAACATTCAAATTAATATATATATTTTTTTATCTTCCATTTATAAATTTAGTTTCACAGCTGAAAATGCACTATAAAAAGTGCGCAGAAACTATCTGAAAAACAGTGACAGCAAAAGAAACTTTGTTTTCTAATGATAATGAAACGCTTTTTGGAATCATGGGTAACTCGGAAGAGATTATTGTATATTTTCGCTCGTAGTATTATATTTTCGTAGATTAAGGAAAATCGGCGTTTTTTTACAATTGGCATGGCAGGCTACACCCTCCGTCATCTTTTAGGATAGTATCAGAAGAATAGCAACCGTCCACATTTTCTTCGTCCAACCACTGAGCATCGTTGTCATCGTACAATAAAATAATCGATTATTAATTTCTTGTGTGTTCTGGAACAGCAATAACTAATAGATGCTGTTATTTAGATTTTAAGGAATCTGTGGGCCAATTAATTTAATTAACTAATTTGATTTTAAATTAGCTTTTTCTAATTTCTTTGTTTCTTTCCCTTCAAAAATTAATACGTTCATTATTTGTTGAACTGATATCAGGGCGTGTGTTAATAATTCCGAATATTCTTATCTTTTACTCAATGTAAAATATACAATTAATAATAATTTAAATTTGAGAATAATGATTTTTGCTGTATTAAAAAAAAAGAATATTTATTAGTTTGGAATTTATAGATAGTAAATATCCTCCTGAGACCCACGCAAAATGTAATGCATAAATTTTTTTAAATATGAGTTTTTTTCAACAAATAGGCATAAAAAATGACGTTTTTAAAGAAATTAATAAATTTCGATTTTTTAATTTTGTTTTACAGCACATCCATCTAAATGGATGTTCAGGCCATAACTCGCTTTAAAATAATTAAAAAAATGCGAGAAGTATGAGAAAGAATAGAATTCATTATAAAGAACATGAGGCAAGTATTAATATCTGATTTAAAATTGCAAAATAAAAAGAGTTTAAACAAATTAAAATAACATAAAAACGAAAATTACCAGCAGGACGTAGAATTCCAACTTGACTCATTTATTACGCCATTTTGTAAACAAAGTAGTTACCGTTGCCAAAATCCAAAAGCTGAATGCTGATTTTTGATTCATACATTACCAAAACCAACTGGTTTTAGATTGCTACAATGAAATTTAACGCAATAGAAGGAGAAAGCAAAACATCCATTTAAATGGATGCCAGGTCTCAGGAGGATATATGAGGACATGAGTTTGAAAACTCGCCTCTCCCCCCCCCCCCCCAAAAAAAAAAGTCGTGTTTTCTACATTAGTCTATTCTACTGGTAAAGTTGCACTGAAAAAATACTGCAATCTTTAAAAAAACTAGTTTTATCGTGTATTTCTGGCACTTTAAAATCTTGGTTTACAATGAAAACCAATGGACGCAGCAGGAGGTACGGGCCGGAATTTCCAGGCCCGGGCCCGGCCCGGTGTAAAAATTGAAAGTTCGGCCCGAGCCCGGCCCGGCCCGTACAAAAATCAGTGAAAACAGGCCCGGCCCGACTCAATTTCAACAAAAAATTCCGTTTTTTCTCGATATACAATTAAGATTCTTTTAATGAATAATGCATGCATATTTATGGGAACATTTTACAGTATATTTTAAATTACTATGTGTTCGCAAAATAGAAAACACACAATAGTAAACATTAACGATTACTTATAGTGTTTTAGTCAACGTCTCTACAGACGTTTCAAAATTTAAATAAGGGTTCATTAAAAGATTTTTGTAGTTTAGAATAAAGTGTTAAAAAACATGATAACTTTTGAAGCTTATAATAAAAAGTAGATTTGTGAAAATATTTCTGCCATTTTTAAGCCTTTTCTCAAATCCAAAGGAGCTACATTTTGATACATTTATGAATTCATTTCTTTTCGGAAACGCATGAGATTGGCTGGTATTCTTATTCAGAAACCATGTAAATGCCGTTTTTTTCTTAGATAAAAGTAATATATCTTTCAGAAAATACTGCCAAAGTTAGCGTTTTGAATCGAATTTCCGGAAGCGATATCACAGGAAAGGAGAAAAACGTACAGTCACGTGACAAGAGTCTCTGTTATCTCTGTACGTAATTTATGAAAAATGAAAACGCTATTCAATTCCAAATGCCTTCAATACTTAGACCTGTCAATTTTATGCCTTTATAGTTAAAAATGAGTCAGAAAATGTGTCTGAAAGTTTCGCATTGTTGAGCAGTAAATATGAGAACCACCTTAAGGTACATTTCCAAAGATACTGCTAACAGAAGTTCATTATTGCTATTAACACTTTTACAAAACATAATGCCTGTCCTACACATCCTGAGAACGATTAAGACCAGTTCCGTCCCGGCACAAGTCTGCCGATAAAATTAAACCCGGAATCAGGCATCATGTAACTGTACGATGCCGATCTCTACGATGGACATGTTACATTTCTGTATTGATGTTGTTAAACTCGCATCGGCTCGTAACGCACATTTATTCTTCTCGAAAAAGTCATATTCATTGGAAATGGCCTCGTATTTTATCTGCTTCTCTCAAATTCTTATATCGGGCCGATAGGCCCGATTAATTTTTTTTTTATCGGCCCGGCCCGGCCCTGCAGGCCCGTTCAATTTTTTTGCCGGTCCGGCCCGTTGAAAAAATTGCCCTAATTCTGCCGGCCCGGCCCGGCCCGGCCCGGCCCGTTTGAAAATTCTCCTCCATTCCGCCGGGTACGGGCCTCGGGCCAAGCCCGGGCCCGTGCAGACCTCTAGCAGGAGGTTTTTCCCGATTTCACAAAATTTTATTTTCTGGATAAGGCGACTTTTGAAACTCACGTCCTCATATATATAATATATATATAAACTAGAAAGGTAGCCCGTCAAAAATGACGGAAATTTAGAAATAAAGATATATACAACTCATGTGCAAGAATATGAGTTTTCTCGCTTGTTCCGCAGTGATAGATGAAAATAACACATCTTAAGAACGAAACACATTTATGAAAATCTGTGTACAGTAGAAGACCACTAATCTGCACAATTTGGTTCCAAGTGTTATGCAGATTTGAGGCTTTTTGCGGTCATATCTATTTAATCTTTGTTTACATTTTTTTTTAATTCATATAGTGGACAATTTAGTTTGTTGAGCCTTAAAAATAAATAAATAACACACTTGAAGTAAGGTTAAAAACTATTAAATTATCGTATACGATTTCATGAAATGGTATTATATTGTATTATATGTGTGTGCTTCACGATCTTGGTTACGACGTTGGCGAAATTGGCTGCAACTTGTCATAATCCTAATAGTGTGGGCCGCTATAACAAAAAAGTAACCAGTTTTTAGTAAAATTTCTGATGTAAAGTAGCTTTCAAAAACTTGTGTAAAATTGCAGGCCGTTCTCGTATTATGTCAGTCCTAGGAATAATATTTCTAACACTGAAGATTTTCCATGTATATATGGAATTTAGAAAAGCTTCTCCAAAAGAAAGGTCCTGAAATGACATTGTAATTCCTCTAACTTCAAAGTTTAATCGGGCCCTGATGTTGAGTACTGAAATCTAATAAATACAGTTATTTTGAATAATACAACAGAATTAAACAGTTAAACTTATTTAACTTAAACCCGCTGTTACTTCACGATGTTATTTTTTAGTATTAAGAAGGAAAATTATTTAAAATTTTCAAATCATGCATTTATGATTTTTTTCCGTCTTTAATAACTAAATAATGAAAAAATAGGCTTTTGTTCTGAGCTCATAAATATGACAATAAAATAATGTAACTAAGAGACATTGCAAAATTAAATCTTTGTGATTACAAACCATAAACAAACGATACCACCATTTTACCTACTATGACGTCATTAGAATATTGCCATTGATTGTTGGAGAACTTACTTTGTGAAAGATTACTTCAATGATTTAATATTTTTGACGTTTCACGATGAATGAATCACTTGTGTTTGTTTAGGTTTATGGAATGAGATATTAAGCTGTGAAACTAATTTCAATTGAAATTATCCAAGGAATATATGTATTTTTAATCGAAATTAAAAACAATGCTTTGATCTCGAAATAAAAAGGGAACAGATGTCATATTCGCCCCATATTGGCGCGATTTTTTTCTGACGCCAATATCATATAGGCAACGGGTACTTAACTTGCGCCAAAGTGTCATTATTTTGCTTGATGTGGTAACCCGGACTATGTTGTTTATGCTGTTGATGTTTTCGCCAAATTGGCAACCTAAAAAAATCGCGCCAATATGGGGCGAATATGACATCTGTGCCATAAAAAGTTTTAGTTTGTATAATTTGTTAATTATTTATTTAAGTACTTTTCCATTATAGCGCATTTTTAAAAAAAGCTTGGCGCGATTCGGGCATCAGAAAGTGAGATATGTTGCGAAAATATATAAACAGCTATGAAAACAAATCTAATGAACTTTTATCTTTGTTTATATATGCACTTATGGCACAGATGTCATATTCTCCCCATATTGTTGCGATTTTTTTCTGACCCCAATGTCATATACGCAACGGGTATTTAACTGGCGCCAAAGTATCGTTATTTTGCTTGATGTGGTAACCCGGATTATTTTGTTTATGCTATTGATGTTTTCGCCAAATTGGCAACCGAAAAAAATCGCGCCAATATGGGGCGAATTTTTTCGGACATCTGTGCCGCACTTATATGCATAAAAAAATCGTTTCTAAATATATATAATTTTTTTATATACAAATTACGGCACAGATTTCAGATATGAACCGGGATACCTAACTGGCGCCAAAATGGTGTTATTTTGCCTGCTATGGTAACCCAGCTATTGTTTTTTATTTATTAATAAATTGTTTATTTACTTTTATTTTCTGTTTTTTAATTATATAAACTGCTTTGTTCTATAGTTATTGGAACAGATGTTATATTCGCCCCATATTGGCGCGATTTTTTTCTGTCGCCAATATCATATAGGCAACAGGTACTTAACTTGCGCCAAAGTGCTTGATGTGGTAACCCGGATTATGTTGTTTATGCTGTTGATATTTTCGCCAAATTGGCAACCGAAAAAAATCGCGCCAATATGGGGCGAATATGACATCTGTACCTAGTTATTATTCAAACTTTTATTTATTTATAGTTATTTCCTTTTCAAATTGATAGCAAATAATTGAAAAATATATAAGTAACTGGTATTCGAAAGCGAGATTTCTGCCAAATTGGCGTCGTAGAAAAATCACGCCAACCCCCATGCGTATATGACATATGTGCAAAAATTACTTCTGTTTCTTTATAAAAATGGTTAAATAGCTTTTTTTATATTAAATTGTCGGCACAGATGTCATATACGCCTATATTGGCGCGATTTTTTTTTTTTTTTTTTTTGACGCCGATGTTATATACGCACCGGGTACTTAACTGGCTTCAAAATGTCGTTATTTTGCTTGTAATGGTAACCCGAATGTTGTTTATGCTGTTGATGTTTTCGCCAAATTGGCAGCGGAAAAAAATCGCGCCAATATAGGCCGTATATGACATCTGTGCCAAATAGTATACATATGGAAAAAATTGCTTGTGAGTATGAAGCAGTAAATAGGTTGCCAGAAAATACGTTTGCAAACTTCTTTCTCGCCAAGAAACTTTTCTCCGAAGTATTGTACATAAGCAATGATTGCTAGAAATGCATTTTTAATTATGATATGCGCTTTTATGTTTCACTACATTTATGCATACTATACTGTGTGTATAAATGCTACAGTTCATATGCAGGACTACACAAAAGAATTCGTAAGGGTTACTGAGTATGAGAGTAAATTGCTTAAAGGTGGTTTTTAAAGGAGTTATGCATTTTTACGCTGAACTGCCTTTAGTTTCCTAAGAAATGTTTGTAGAATATAGATAAAATGATATACATGTTCACGCAAAGAATTGGATACATAACCGTCTATGGATGATAATATCTGGAAATGTGATTTCAGTAGTTTTAAGAGTAGTTTAAATTAAATTTTAGCTAAAAAGTGGCATGTAATAACGGTACTATTGGCTATGGACGGTAACAGCTGAAATCAATTTTTAATTTTTTTATGCGTTTTCTAAAATGTTTACTTAGTTATCTTGGTACTTCTTAGTTATCCCGTCGACCAAATTACTGTCGCCAAATTGTAAGATTAATTGCCAATAATGGTTGCCATTAATTAATTAATTAAATGCCAATAAAACCATTAATTCGACGTTTTATTTGTATTTTTATTAATGTTTTAGTATTGATTTGGCGATTTATATAATTGGCGAAATTGGTCGACGGGATATCTAAGAAGTAACGTTATCTTATTTACCTTATTTCCCTAAATAACGCAGTTTTGTTAAAGCATTTAGGATGTGTTGGAAAGTGTTTCATATTCTAAGCTTAACGCATGATTTTTCTTTCTTCTTTAGTCTTATTTTGCATTTATTTTATTCTTAATTTTTTAGTCTTTTACTGCTTTATAGAAACTTTGGCACAGTTGTCATATACGTAATCATATATTGGCGCGATTTTTTTCCGACTCCAATTTGGCGAAAACATCAACACTTTGGCGCCAGTTAAGTACCCGCTGTGTATATGACATTGGCGTCTGAAAAAAAATCGCGCCAATAGGGGGCGCGTATATGACATCTGTGCCGAAACTTTAATGTTTAAACTCTTCGCTCCACTCCCCTTGCATATAGTACACACTATAACATGTATAGTGCAAAATAATAGACAGTTTGGTACTTTTCCACTGTAGGGACTTTGGCATTTTTTAAAAAAAGCTTGGCGTAATTTGGGCATCAGAAAGTGAGATTTGGGTACTTTTCCGTTATGCGGACACCATTGTCGCCAAGCGTAATAGTTGGTGTAAAATCGTGAATTGAAGCATTTGAAAAATAAAAGAAAAACCATTGTCGAAACTAAAGTGAGCATTTAAAAAGTATAACATTTGAAGATTCCAGACTTTTACGAACTATTTCATCAAATCACAAATATATACTTAAAATAAGTGAACAAATAACTGCTATAAAATAAAGCAATAAAATAAAACTCATATTAAACTGCTGGCATAAAATTACAAATATCTTTTAGCATTTTGAAATAATTGGCGCATTAGCATACATTTTGGCATGGTGTCCGTATAACGGAAAAATATCGAGGTTTGTTGTCAAATCATATAAACAGCTATGAAAACAAATTTGATGAACGTTTTTGTTTGTTTTATATGTATATTATTGATGTTTTTTATGCACAAATTACATCTGTTTCTGTATAAAGTTAGAGAAACGGCTTTTTTATGTTAAATAAATCGTATAAATATCGAAAAAAATGCGTGTGTGTATATAAAATGAAACAGTGAATAGGTTCCCGGAAAATATGTTACCAAATTTCCTTTTTCGCCAAGGAAATACTGGAAAATTACCTTCGTATACTGGAAAATTACCTAAAGCACATTAAAATCGCGCAGTTAGGAGCTCACGCAGTACACCGTTGTCTATTGGCGGTTATTTTATTAGTAACATCGGGAGGAAGATGTAAAGATGTACTTTAAATTCTCACCACAGATTTCAAAATAATATCTTAAAAGAGTGGAGTTTAAATTAAATTTCGGGGACCTCCATTATGAAAGATTAATGGTTTTAAATGGGAATTTCGCCAAATTAGCCAGCTATCGCCAGGTTGGCTAACATTTGGCGCTACTGTGGTAACCCTGCATTAATATTTTTCAACAATTACTCATTTCAATGAGGTGGTCCTACCGGAATAGTGAGGGACACACAGAGACTTGGATTTTATATAAATAGATGCTTGATAATTTTTTAAATGCGTAAATAGCAAGTTATTTATTTGTAAGTATAAAAAATGCTTTGAATAATAAGTCAAATACCAGTATTTTAAAAAATCGTATCCTTTTAAACGATATGCAAAACAATATATAACTCGTAATATAATAATATAGTCTTACTTAAGACTGTTTTAACTAAGCAGATATTTTAATCATTTAGAGATCGGATACCGTATATTAATTACACGCTTTTATCTACCTCGACTTTATTCATGTATGTAAAGATTAAATTTTGTAAACGATTTTTCACTCACTTCCTGATAGGGTAGAATTATAAAATTACATGCATAGGCTAGTTTTTGATAATAATAGACCATTCTAAGATTTTTGGAACTTAATTATAAATTTATAAATATTTTTAAGCCTCTTTTGTCGTTAGTTGGTCGCTGATAAATCGTCAAAAATGCTTTTTGGATGTAACCGATTTGGATGTAACTCCGTGTGTACATAGTACATACCAATGTCTCGACCGAGTTCGTTGGCCAGCTTCATCTGCCATCTTGTTTCAAAATGGCGGCCATTTAAAAAAGTTAAAAAAAATTAAATTTGAAATGTGGTACCAAAAAATTGAAAATTGAAAAATATTTTTTTCTTATGTGTTTGACCTTGATACAATTTTAATATACAATTAAATATACAATTATAATAATGTACAATATTAATATATACAATTAACACATACAATTATAATAATATACAATATACACATACAATTTTTAATTTGAAATGTAGTACCAAAAAATTGAAAATTGAAAAATATTTTTTTCTTATGTGTTTGACCTTGATACAAAGATTCCGGAGCAGTTTTTGTTTTGTCTATATCTTAAAAAATGGCTGAGTTATAGCACTTTGAATTTCTAGCGTGGCTGACATTTTGAAACGTCCTGATTTTTGTCACGCGATAACAGGCGTATTTATGAACCGATATGGATGTACTTTGGTATGTACAAAGTACATACCAATGTCTCGACCGAGTTCGTTGGCCAGCTTCATCCGCCATCTTGTTTCAAAATGGCGGCCATTTAAAAAAATTTAAACTTAAAATGAGGCATCAAAAAATTAGACAATGAAAAAGATTTTTTTTTGTATGTGTTTGACCTTAATACAAAGATTCCGGAACAGTTTTTGTTTCATCTGTATCATAAAAAATGTCCTTCCGGCCAGTGCCGGGAGGAAGAGGAAGCTTTCATATTCCTTATTTTTAAAAAGCTAGCGTATATTATTCAAATACACGAAGATCAATTTAGTGGAAACCGATTATAGAAGATTCAATAGTAATTTTTATCAATACTAAGTCATTATGAATGAGAATTTCGCGAAATTAGTCGGCTTTATCCAAGCTGATTTTATTTAAAGTAACTTATATTTGGTTTCCAAATTCGGTGATATCTTGAAGTGCCTGCCTTTTTAAGACAACATAGTGGATGAGGCTAACCAGTGAACTTGGTCGAGACCTTGGTAATTCCTGTGCACATACTCACTCATATCGGAATCGGTTGATATATACAAGTGCTGTCGCAGGCAAAAAATCAGATTTTTCAAAATGTCACCCACATTAAAAATTCAAACTGCTATATCTGAGCCATTTTTTAAGATAAAGACAAAACAAAAAATGGTCCGGAATCCTTATATCATGGTCAAATACTTAAGAAAGAAACCTTTTTCAATTTCTAATTTGTTTGCACCTCACTTTAAATATAAATTTTTTTTATTTAATGGCCTCCATTTGAAACAAGATAGCTGATGAAGCTGGCCAGCGAACTTGGTCGAGACATTACGATATACTATCCACATGCCTTCTTACATCGCAATAGGTTAATAAATACGCGTGTTATCACGTGACAAATATCAGATCGTTTCAAAATGTCAGCCATGCTAGAAATTCAAAGTGCTATAATTCAACCATTTTTTAAAATATATACAAAACAAAAACTACTCCGGAATCTTTGTATCAAGGTCAAACACATAAAAAAATCTTTTTCATTTTTTAATTATTTGATAACTCATTTTAAATTTAAAATTTAATTTTTTTTAAATGGCAGTCCTTTTAAACAAGATAACGAATGAAGCTGGCCAACGAACTCGGTCGATACATTGGTATGTACTATGTACACACCAAGTTACATCTAAATCGGTTCACAAATACGCCTGTTATCGTGTGACAAAAATCAGGTTGTTTCAAAATGTCAGCCACAATAGAAATTCAAAATGCTATAACTCAGCCATTTTTTTAAATATAGATGAAACAAAAACTGCTCCGGAATCTTTGTATTAAGGTCAAACATATACAAAAAAAAAAAAAAAAGAAAAAAAAATCTGTTTCATTTTTCGAATTTTTTGGTACCTCATTTTAAATTTAGAATTTTAAAAAAAAATTTTAAATGGCCTTCATTTTGAAACAAGATGGCGGATGAAGCTGGCGAACGAACTCGGCCGAGACATTGGTAAGTATTATGTATACACTAAGGTACATGCAAATCGGTTCATAAATACGCCTATTATCGCGTGACAAATATCAGGTCGTTTCAAAATGTCAGCCACGCTAGAAATTCAAAGTGCTATAACTCAGCCATTTTTTAAGATATAGACGAAACAAAAACTGCTCCGAAATCTTTCTATCAAGGTCAAACACATAAGAAAAAAATATTTTTCAATTTTCAATTTTTTGGTACCACATTTCAAATTTAATTTTTTTAAAAATTTCAATGGCTGGTATTTTGAAACAAAATGGCGGATGAAGCTGGCCAACGAACTCGGACGAGACATTGGTAGGTATTATGTATACACCAAGGTACATCCAAATCGGTTCTTAAATACGCCTGTTATCGCGTGACAAAAATCAGGTCGTTTCAAAATGTCAGCCAAGCTAGAAATTCAAAGGGCTTTAACTCTGCCATTTTTTAAGATACAGACGAAACAAAAAATACTCCGGAATTTTTGTATCAAGGTCAAACACATAAGAGAAAAATTTTTTTTTTCAATTTTCAATTTTTTGGTACCACATTTCAAATTTTATATTTCTTCAAAAAATTTCAATAGCCGCCATTTTGAAACAAGATGGCGGATGAAGCTGGCCAACGAACTCGGTCGAGACATTGGTATGCAGTGTGTATACACGAAGTTACATCCAAATCGGTTTATAAATGCGAGAGTTACAGTATGACAAAGATCATATATATATATATCAACATTTGAACGAAGGGTGGCTTTGGGGTCTGGGGGTCATGATCGATGAAAATATACCAAAATTTTTTGAAATCGCTTTCCTCCGAACGGCTGCAATAGGTAGTTTTTAAAATCAGATTTTTCAAAATGTCACCCACATAAAGAAATTCAAACTGCTACATCTGATCCATTTTTTAAGATAAAGAGAAAAGAAAAAATTCTCCGGAATCCTTATATCAAAGTCAAATACTTAAGAAAGAAACCTTTTTCAATTTCTTTTTTTCTTTTTTTTTCCTTTTTTTCTTTTTCTTTTCTTTTTTTTTTTTGCACCTCACTTTAAATATAATTTTTTTTAATTTAATGGCCGCCATTTTGAAACAAGATGGCGGATGAAGCTGGCCAGTGAACTTGGTCGACACATTGCTATATGCTATCCACATGCCTTCTTACATCCAAATAGGTTACTAAATACGTGTGTTATCGCGTAACAAATATCAGATCGTTTCAAAATGTGTAGAAGAAATATTAACAGGCGTATTTATGAATTGATTTGGATGTACCTTGGTCTACAAATATTGCATACCGAGTGCTCGACCGAGTTCGTTCGGCAGCTTCATCCGCCATCTTGTTCCAAAATGGCGGACATTTAAAAAATTTAAATTTAAAATGAGGTACCAAGAAATTGGAAAATGAAAAGGATTTTTTCTGTTTGTGTTTGACCTTAATACAAAGATTCCGGAACAGTTTTTCTTTTGTCTATGTCTAAAAAAATGGCTGAGTTATAGCATTTTGAATTTCTATTGTGGCTGACATTTTGAAACGACCTAATTTTTGTCACGCAATAACAGACTATTTATGAACCGATTTTGATGTAACTTGGTGTGTATATAGTACATACCAATGTCTCGACCGAGTTCGTTGGCCAGCTTCATTCGACATCTTGTTTCAAAAGGAAACATTTACAAAAATTTTAAAATTTAAAATGAGGTATCAAAAAATTGGTAAATGAAAAAAGATTTTTTTGTGTGTTTGACCTTGATACAAAGATTCCGGAGCAGTTTTCGTTTCGTCTATATCTTAAAAAGTTGTTGAGTTATAGCACTTTGAATTTCAAGCATGGCTAACATTTTGAAACGATCTGATATTTGTCACGCAATAACACACGTATTTATATTAACCTATTTGGATGTAAGAACGCATGTGGATAGCATATGGCAATGCCTCGACCAAGTTCGCTGGCCAGCTTCATCCGCCATCTTGTTTCAAAATGGCGGCCATTAAATTAAAAAAATTACATTTAAAGTGAGGTGCAAAAAAATTAGAAATTGAAAAAGGTTTCTTTCTTAAGTATTTGACCTTGATATAAGGATTCTGGAGCATTTTTTGTTTTGTCTTTATCTTAAAAAAAGTCTCAGATATAGCAGTTTGAATTTCTTTATGTAGGTGACACTTTGAAAAATCTGATTTTTTGCTTGCGACAGCACTCGTATATATCAACCGATTTCGATGTGAGTGAGCATGTGCACAGGAATGACTAAGGTCTAGACCAAGCTCACTGGTTAGCCTCAGCCGCCATGTTGTCTTAAAATGGCAGGCACATCAAGATATTGGAACTGGCCGGAAGGAATTTTTTTACCTTCTTCATCTTTGCAAGAAGAAAGTATTGGATTCATAAAAATTTTCGACTTACGGTTTTCTACGGATTTACACGTTTTAGGGGTCAGAGATTCCGAAAAACATGTTTTTACAAAATGTCTGTCTGTGAGTCTGTCTGTCTGACTATCTGTATGTGACACAGATTTTGTGGGCGCTCTATCTCAAGAACTAATGCACGGAATTTGATAAAAAATTATATTCTGTAAATCCCTGATATAAATTGATGCTGGTTAGTTTTTGGTGTAAATCGCTCAACAGGTGGCGCTTCTATGCTGCATCTTTCTTGATTTCCACAATAGCTCAATCTCCAAAACTAATGCACGGATTTTCATCAAACTTCAGATTCAGTTAGTCCTTGACATGAGTTGACATTTTATATATTTTGGTGTAAATCGCTCAACAGGTGGCGCTGCTATGCTGCCTTAGATTCAGTTAGTCCTTGACTTGAGTTGACATTTTATATATTTTGGTGTAAATCGCTCAACAGGTGGCGCTGCTATGCTGCCATTTTTGCGATTTCCGCAATAGTTCCATCTCAAAAACTATTTCTTCGATTTGCAACAAACTTCAGATTCAGGTATACCTGGATATGAATTAGCGCTGTTTATGTTTTGGTGTAAATCGCTCAACTGGTGGCGCTGCAATGCAGCATTTTTCACGATTTTCCGCAATAGCTCAATCCCCAGAACTAATGCACGGATTTTCATCAAGCTTTAGATTCAGTTAGTCCTTGACATGAATTGACGGTTTATACATTTTGGTGTAAATCGCTCAACAGGAGGAGCTGCTATGCTTTTTTTTTCGATTTCCGAAATAGCTGTATCTCAAGACCTTACACTTGGTTTTTCAACAAACTTCAAATTAAGGTATACCTTCATATGAATTAGTGCTGTTTATGTTTCAGTGCAAATCGCTCAACAGATGACGCTGCTATGCTGCATTTTTCAGAATTTCCTCTGTAGTTCTGTCTCAATAACTAATGCACGGATTTTCATCAAACTTCAGATTTAGGTATGCTTTGATATCAATTAGTGTTGTTTATGTTTTGGTGTAAATCGCTCAACAGGTGGCGCTGCTATGTTAATTTTTTCAGAATTTCCACTATAGCTCTATCTCGAGAATTAATGTACGAATTTTCACCAAACTTCAAATTCAGGTATTGTTTGATATGAATTGATACTAAACTAATGTAATTTCTTGTACTATTTAAATGACGTGATTTATATAAAAGAAAGGTTTGTGCTGGCCAGAACATACTTCAACCGAATGACACAAGTCGATACGATCATTTCTCACAAAGGTACGGCAGGTTTTATGAATACAAAGTCATGAATGATTTTATGAATACAAAACTACGAATACGTGGATTTTGACCAAGTTTAATGACCTTGAAGAAGACTTGGATGATCCTGATTTTGATAATTGCTTGAAGACATTTAATAAATTTGAGATGATTTAATATGACATAAAGAACCTGTTTTGAACGTAAAATAAATGTGACAAAGCCGTTCTCAATAATAAGATATAATTTTCGACTTTGTATTAATAACAACTACCATAACTTTGCAACGAATCATAATATCAATTTCGATGCTAAAACAAAGTTTTTCCCAAATTTTGATAAATAACGATCAGTTATCTTAAAAAAAGAAAAAAAAAAAAAAAAAAAAAAAAACCTATTTTACCTGTACGACAGAGCAAATAAAAATTGCCAAACATTTCTTAAATTATCGATTAATAGCAAAAGAACTTAATTGTATCGTCTCAAAGTTTAGATAAAATGTAACACAATGTCTCAATTTAACATAATTAAACACAATTCAAAATCAAATGGGACTTCTATTCTTCTTAATCAATTCAAATATACGAGTTAAAAAAAGAGAGATTTTGCATGATTTCTGGCTCGATTTCGTACAAAATATTCTCAATTGAAATTTTTAGTTTGTCTCGAGAGGAAAATATTGCCAATTATTTTCAGAAACTTCATGAGTCATAATGCTCCATACGTTCTCGATTGGGTTAAGGGCTACAAGATGGCGAGACAAGAACTTTATTCTATTGCGAATTAAACCAGTGTCGTAATGCAGAAAGGTTACTTGGGGCAACTGCAGCATGATTTTACAATGTGACTCTGGAGCTTCTGACAATTCAGCTTCAAAAAGCTAATGCTCATTTGAATTAAAGTCTGAACTTTACATTTTAAATTACAATAATTTTGAATTACATTTTAATATTTAAAAATATAAAAATATGCATATTTCATCTTTCTTTCCTTAAGGGTCCAGTTGCCCCATAAAAATGGGGCAAGTGGACCAGGAGTGTCTATGTTCCACACGCGTTTATTTATTTATTTTTTTTTTCATATGGGATATTAGGTCCTGTTTGATAAATTGTAAACAACTTAAAAAAATTTAAACCAGCAGATCATGTAAATTATATATCAATTAAAGAGCGTTGTAAGGGAAACCTTTGCTGTCAATGTGTCTAAAAAAAGCACTAAAAGTAAAAATATTAGATTTATTTATACCTAAAACATAAAAATTAAGTAAGTACTTATGTATTTTAGTATAGGTAATAAGCATAAAAGTCACATGGGTATTTTAAAGAAAAAAATAGAAAAGCAAATCTATAAACAAACAGCTACGTAGGTACTTAAGTACTTTATCTGTATCCAGGAGCTGCATTATATAGGGAAAATTTTATTGTTCCTACCAAAACCCTTAATGAGTTACCTCCATGATCATTTTATTTAACATATTCTAAAGAAATGTGCGATGAAGATATTATTTTCAAAATAGTGGTAAAAACAATAAAAGTTTCCCTATAGAAAGCGACACCTATGTATCGTACAATTTCAAGGTTTGACTGTCTAGCTTTCAGGAGCAAGGTATTTGCATTCTTAAAATGTTGAAATAATTTAATGACACCAGTATTTACAAGAGAATCTATTTGTAAACAAGTAAAAGTATATTTTCGCGTACTTAATAAAGGTGAAATTTTCATTATAAAATTCCAGTGCCAATGTGGCAATTAGGAATTAAAATTATGTGATGCCATAACAGCATCACCGCCTCTCAAGGGGTCAAGAAATTTGGTTTGATACCATCCAATATGCTTTTTTTAAATTTTATTATGTAATTTTAATAAGGTATTCAATAGTTTTCTTTATTGTGAGCTAAAAACAATGGAGAAATTTATTTCCCGTAGTAAGAGAAACTAAAAAAAATTATTTATAACTATTGGGGTAACTGGATCCCGCATGGTCGAGTTACCCCGGATACATGTCCCAGTTACCCCATTCTTGAAAAATTTATGGGGTATCTGGGCTTACATTTGAAACATGAAGTAAATATGTATAGATACCTAATAATATTAATGTAGTTATATGCCTAATCTTTAAAAATATATATTGTTTAATAAAAGTACTCACAGTGTTTTAATAAAAAGCCGAGGAAGTTCAACCATATTGACGTTGTTTTTTAAAAAAGAAACGTAAATGTTTGACAACCTGTCACAGCAAAGTGAGTGTTATGATTGAGTTGACACACGTTGTTTTAGGAAGTGGAGATTAAGGTGCATTGTTCACAAAAGCCAAAACTTAAAAAACATCAACAGATTTTTATAAAATAGCCTATGGCCCAGTTACCTCGTGGGTCCAGTTGCCCCAACTAACCTTACTATCAGTCAGTACTATCTTATTGAAATATCCGTTGTTGACCAACTGAAAGTTCCCCAAAAAGTAGTAGATTATCCTCTCTAATGTATATGCTCATACGCTTGGGTTGTTCTGCGTCCACCGAGGAAAGACCAGATGTACTTGGATTGAAACAAAATGCAGCCCAAATCGTCACTGAACCCTCGGCTTGTACAAGACTGAAAACTCTGAGTGTCTCTTTGCGTAAGTCGTGCCAGTAGTTGATCCAGTCATACGTACCGTCAATTTTTTTTCGTCCTTGAGACAACTGACAACTAAATACCACCAGTTGTTCATATGACACGTGCCTAATGGCGTCAGTCAGTCTGCAACTTGTGCTCAGTTTTTAGAGCTTGGTGCATCCTCATTTTGTGTTGAACTATGACACATATTTATTCATTACAAATCAGATATTTTGACACCAAGAGCCACGATTCATTCAAAATTTGTCGCACGGTCTTCTTTTGTGTAGATGCCATCCTTCGCACACCATCATCGTCTCTTTACCTGTGATACGTGGTCTACCGTTTCTGAGTATTACCTACGGATCTGTTATCTTTAGATAGGACTCTATACATAGACGTTTTGAATGATTTAAAAGTACAGTGAAACTACCTTGAACGGCCACCTCTAAATAATGAAAACCTCCGAATACCGGCCACATGCCGATGGAACCAAACACGTTCCATAGCATTAACATTAGTACGAACCTCTAAATAAGTAATTCTGAACAACGGCCACTCAAAATTCACGAGCAGTTTTTTTTTACAGCTTCTGGTACAATTTCACATTTATTTACAACCCGAAATATGAAGCAGATAAAAAAAAAATACTTGATATGTGAACAAACAGAAAATGAAGATAATAATAATGGGATAATTTTATATAATATTCTTAGAACGGCAGGCATAATTAAGATAGAGGCCAGCTTGTTTGTATGTCTGGTCAAAAATTTGGCAGTTACTGCCACATTTAATTCCATGCAGAAAATGGTGGAAGGTAGGAGAGAGGAAGAGGAAATAGATTATAGAATCATCCAAAGTTTCCAGTATTAACACATATATCGAAGATTTGATGAACGTTAGTGAAATACAAAATTTCTCATTAAATCATAATGATGATGAGTTGTGTAGCAAATCAAGACATATTTATTTTCTTTGGAGAAAGATATTTGAAGAAAAAAACCAAAGGAACTGAAAATCACTGATTTTCTCATATTAAAATAATGATGATTAATTAAAATGACTGTGTGTATTTCTATTTAAATTTATGTAATTTTGATTTTTTTTAAAATGAAACCTCTGAATAACTCCCACCTCCGAAGAGCGGTCACTTTTCACCTGTCCCACGGGTAATCGTTATTCAGAGGTTACACTGTACACACAAAAAAAAACGACATTTTTTACTTTCTTCTATCTTCAACAGAAGAAAGTATTGTAATCGAAATTTTTTTCGACTTCCGGTTTTCGACGGATTTGCATGTTTTAGGGGTCAGAGATTCCAAAAAATATGTTTATAGAAAATGTCTGTCTGTCTGTGTGTCCGTCTGTCCGTCTGTCCGTCCGTCCGTCTGTCCGTCTGTCCGTCTGTCTGTCGCCATTGTACCATCAAAAAGTGTATGAAGTTATGTATAGAATTAAACCAAAATTTTATTATAAGTTTTTGGCTATGGCAAGCAGGTCCTCCCGGAATTTGGAAAAAATTCGCCGGTAGGGGGCGCTGATATAACAATTTTTGTGCGATTTTGAATATTGTACCATCCAAAAGTGTATGGAGTTATGCATAGAATTGAACCAAATTTTTAGTTTAAGTTTTTGGATATGACAAGCAGGTCCTCCCTGAATTTGGAAAAAAATCGCCGGTAGGGGGCGCTGTAAATGCGTTTTTTGTGCGATTTTGAATATTGTACCATCGAAAAGTGTATGAAGTTATGCATAGAATTGAACCAAATTTTTAGTTTAAGTTTTTGGCTATGGCAAGCAGGTCCTCCCTGAATTTGGAAAAAAATCGCCGGTAGGGGGCGCTGTAATAGCGATTTTTGTGCGATGTGAATATTGTACCGTCCAAAAGTGTATGAAGTTATGCATAGAATTAAACCAAATTTTTATTTTAAGTTTTTGGCTATGGCAAGCAGGTCCCCCCTGAATTTGGAAAAAAATCGCCGGTAGGGGGCGCTGTAATAGCGATTTTTGTGCGATTTTGAATATTGTACCGTCCAAAAGTGTATGAAGTTATGCATAGAATTGAACCAAAAAAATTTTTAAGTTCTTGGCTATGGCAAGGAGGTCTCCCTTAATTTGTAAAAAAATCGCTCGTAGAGGGCGCTGTAATAGCGATTTTTGTACAATTTTTGTGCCATTTTGAATATTGTACCGCCGAAAAGTCTATGAAGTTATGCATAGAATTGAACCAAATTTTATGTGTTTATTTTTGGTCATGTCACGAAGGTCCTCCCTGAATTTGGAAAAATTCTGCCGGAAGGGGGCACTATAATTGCGATGTCTGTACCATTTTCATTATTGTACCATCGAAAAGTGTATGAAGTTATCCATATAATTGAACCAATTTTTTTGTGCATGTTTCTGGCTATGGCAAACAAGTCCTCCCTGAACTTGAAAAAATTCCGAAGGGCGCTATAATTCCGATCTCTGTGCAGTTTTCATTATTGTACCATCGAACAGCGTATAAAATTATGCATACAATTGAACTAAAATGTTTGTGCTTGTTTTTGGCTTTGGCCAACAGGTTCTCCTTGAATTTGGAAATATTGCGCGGTAAAGGGGCTCCGTGCTAGCGATTTTTGTATACTTTTCTTGATTTTTTGTAGTTCTATTGTGCATCGGCGGCTCATGCAGCGGCGGGAACTCGCTTCCTGCTATGCCGGCTATTCGCAAACAGCTGATAACGACAGAATAAGGAAAAATTAATAATTTTAACAAATATCATGATATAGATTAACTCGTTTTTAGTCCGTTTAATTGACTTGAGCAGAAATTTAAGATGAAAATCAAAGTTGGTATAGTATTGAACTAATAATATTGAAGTATTAACATGTGTAACTAGGTTTTGAAATATTAAGATGTATAAGATAGAAGAAAGTTTTGGGATTGGCACATCCAACTAGTTACAGTACAAAATACTGTTCATCTCGCGTTCAAACTCGGTCACAGTCGAATGTGCTGTAGCTTTCTTTGGTTTCTTCACTATATAAACATGAAAAATACAGTAGTTGCGTAAAATTAACAGCACAATGTGCTGGCTACAGTGTTTTTTTTTTTTTTTTTTTTTTTTTTTTTTTTTTTTTTTTACAGTGTACATCAATTTCCGAATCACACCGAGCTTCTGATTTTATCTTCCCTATCTCATTTACCTCTTCCGGCTGAATTTCCTTAACTTTCGGCATCTGAAATAACTGAAACTATCGCAAATATCTGAAATGTGTGAATCATTCATTTCTAATTTGCATATTTTCACATCTACTAGTTCCAACAATTCGAGATTGCCCCTAAATTTTCGCGTAATCCTAATTTTTGTTTAGTTGCAAAAATTTAATATTTTAGCTGATTTAAAGACACTTAATTCTAAATATCTGCGAATTATATATATAATACATACACACACACACACACACACATATATATATATATATATATAACCATTATATAATTACAAATCATCATCTATTTCCAATTACTAAAATTAAATTAATAAATTTAGCTTCAATTCATAACACTGACATTATACAAAATAAAGATGGAACCTTTAGCTAGTAATACAATATCAAGCCCAATATCACTATTTCACTAGCACATTGCGGACGATTAATATATATAAAACATATGAAAAACCACGTAATTTTAATAAATTAATCGATTAAAGACAAAATATACAAATAGCCAGCGAAATATTGTTGAACGATTAAAAGACGTATCGTACATAAATAATACATCAAATGGATGTATGTAGCCGGAAGCTTATATAGCATTTAACTTTTTCAAGGCTACATGAAATACAAATGTAAGCAAAAAACCTAGTCGATTTCTGTAATAGAATCCAGCAATAAGCTAAAAATTGAATTCCATTATGTACCCGATCGACTATACAGCAAAAAGTATAGATTTACCATGCCATATAAATTGAATTAAAAGAATTATTAATCAGTGCAAGATCCGTAATAATGGACAATATGAAAAAATTGTAACATTTAAATTTAAGACATACCCTGCTAGAGAATTGCTATGAACATATTACAACTCAAACATAAATCCCACCTAATTAATTGGTACAGTTAAAAGCGAATCCTTACGGTTGCAAATCATCACAGCTTGCAGATAATATTCACATTCTTATGCCTATAATAATTATAATTAACATATATAGTCTATATAATAAAAAATATTTATGCTATTTTAAGGATCCTGGAATTACTAAAAAGTACATAAAGAAGTATATGTTTAAAACTAAACAGGTAATAAATAAGAGCTATAATATAATATAATAAAGTATATATATACATATATACACATATATATATATATATATATATATATATATATATATATATATATATAACCATTATTATATATATTTCTTTGCAGCATAAAAATTTATTTTCATTAATTTTGGGAAAATATGATCAACATCTAAACTTCTGCTTTACTGTGTATTAGAAAATTTAATGAAATTATTGTTATTATCTTCTAAATAACACTCGTTTGTATTTATAAATTTTAAATATGAAAAGGATTTTAGAACTATTTCGTTCTGTCGAATTAAGCGATCGCTTTAGTTTTTTGCTGACAAAGAAAAATAAATCTCGATAGTTGTATTAGTGTTTGCTTTTATTTTGACTTCAGTTTATGTTAAGACAATTGAATAAGTGTGTTTTTTTAATTGTTGAATTTTTATTTATTGGAATGCACACGTGTAATGCAACGGACAGTTATACGGACACGTCATTTGTTATTGAAACTTTACCGTAAATATTTTCTAATTGTATAACATAGATTCATTTTCAACCTCAAAACTCGAAAGATTTCAAGCAATACAAAAACAACACATCCAGTTGCCAGTACGCTAGTATACATTTAAATTAACTTCCATAATCGGAGTGTGTGCCCTATACGTTTATACTGGCCAGAATTTTCCATCCAGTTCTGACCTGACTGAATTTCTAGGTAGGACAAAGTCCATAGTTCTTGACCACCATTGTCCTGTAAATAAAATTCTTTTAAAACAGTACTACATATTTATGCAAAAATTTTAAAGTGCGGCATTTTTCAAATTCTATGTTTGCAAGCCATGTAAAACAGAATAACAACATTAAAGACAATTACATTCAAATAAAAAGTCGGTAGCATAAAACAAGTAGGAAATTGCTCATCAAACGTGGCAAATGAGGTGCGTTCGTACTATAACTAGTTTTATAAATATTTTTTGCACCCCATATTGTACTGAATGTATATTTTTTTGCACTTCATAAGTGCATAGTCTGTAACATCATTAAAATGAACTTGCAGTAATTATTTTCCAATTGCCCGTAATGTAACGGAAAATTTTTGACTGTTCCTGTAATTAAACTATACATCCAATTTTCATAAAAACTGAAATAGCTGGACAAAATTTTGCAACAATTATATCTTTAAAATTTCAGATCCTTCGGAATACTGTAACATCATTAAAATGCACTTGCAATAATTTTTCCCATTGGCGTAATGTAAAGAAAAACTTCTGAATGTCCTGTAATTTAACTATACATCCGATTTTCATAAAATTTGAAATGGCTCGACAAAATTTTGCAACAATCATATATTTAAAATTTCAGACCATTCGGTTGGGTAGTTTTTGCTCTGTTATATGCGGGCGGACGGACAGACGGACTGAACGACGACTATAGGTGCTACGTATTTATATACGTACCACCTATAGTCGTTCGTAATTACGAACGCACCTAAAAATGATGTATTTTAAAAGGAAAGAAAAGAAAACAGTTAAAAAATTCATAATTTTGAAGCTGTATAAAGACAATTAAACTATTTCTCTTTACTTTATTAACCCCTTCGCGAAGAGCGTCTTTTACAAAATTTTGAATCTTTTATTAACGGTTTTTCAAAACAGAAATTTTTGCCTAATTTAATCGGTAAAATGCGCTGATTAAATAAGGCAAAATTTACAATTAAAAAAGACTGGTGGAAATAATCAAGGATTCTGAGCATCTTATGCGGCACGTATATATGACGCTCGTCTCCAAGCGGTTAAATCTAAATAAATTTGTAAATAATTCCGTTAACAAGTGTGTTTCTTATAGTCTATTTCGCCGATAATAATACTTAAGGCTGCTAGTCACCAAGCTTCCAAATTCCCCTCGCTAATGCTAAGTCTATGGGCGTGTGATGCGTTCGTATATTTAAAATATCCCTTCAGGAAAACAACATTTTTAACTTACTTTTTGTGCAATCTTCTTAAAAGATGATTTTCTTTTCCTTAAAAGATGATTTTTCCTTAGTTGACAAACCATTTCTAAAATATATACTTAATTTTAAGTGAGGTGTTAAAATCTTACTCACAAATCGTTAACTTTTAACACACAAAATATTAAATTAAGCCTATATTTTAGAAATATTTTGAGAACTAAGAAAAATATAAAGGTTTTTTAAGGAGAGTACTAGGAAAAAAGGAGTGAAAAATATTGATTTCTCGAGGAGTTATTTTTAATATACGAATGCATTCTACGCCCGTATAGACTTAGCTTTAGCGAGGGGAATTCGGAAATTGAGTGACTAACAGCCTTAAGCAGCTCTGCCCAGATTCTCATTGGTTCATCTAATCTTTGTTTACACTCCTACCACATGTGATTAGTGAATTTGATGCTTTATAGTGCAGACCTTTAATGCTAAATCGGCTCCATATTCTTTTAAGCAAATAGACTCGACTTCTTAGATTATGGTCACCGTTATTTTCACAAAAATAAAATACCAATTCGATGCGTCTCGGAAAGAATGAAGACCAGACGCGAATATGCAGAAAAAATGTAAACTCGGAACGGACCTGTACCAAGTCTGCCGAAAGAAAGCAAACCTGACACCGGACTGAATCTAATGAAAGAAAATTGGCCCGAGCTTTGGGCCACAGCCAACTTCTAGAGTGTGCAACATTGTTTTATCAATAAATAAAAATAATAACAATAATCTATCACTTAAAAAAAAATAAATTTTCTGTTATTGAGGTTTTTTTATCATAAATCTAACGACATTTTTCAGGTGGCTGAAAACAACTACTCTGCCGTTGAAAAAAAACCTACAACTCTATAATTTTGTTATTACGGTTTCACAGGAACTAAAGAAATCAAGCGTGAAATCCTAAGAATTTTTAATGCATATATATTTTGTTTTAAATTGCAAGGGAAATGTAAATGTAAAAAATTATAAATGCTGGAAAATTTAATTAATATCATGCTTCGTTTAAACTGTGATAATACTCGTGTATTTCGGGAACGTAAAAAAGAAAGGCTGCTACTGCATTTACCTCACTTCTTCCCTTGTACTTATCCTTGCATAACGAAGAATAAACTATGACGAAAATGAAAACGTCACACCAGTGTAAGATATCAAACAAGTCACATAATATGTATCATGCCTTGCTTCCCGATTTTTACGAAAGAAAACGAAACTTATTCTATTTTTAGACTGCCAAAAGTTGTTCACTTCATTCCTTGTGACAAAATGCCGATAGAAATAACGAGTCTGTTACACACCAGCGGTTTAAACAAACATATATTCATAACTTTAACTTAAACTTTGGCAAACTCCCACCGATGAAACAAATTCATTAGTGTTTCTTTGAATCATTCTATAGTGTGTTAGAAATTAGAAAGATTTAGAAATACGGGCTAACAGTGCTCAGCAATAAACACCTGTAATTCAGATAGTTCAACACAGCAGGGTGGGCAAACACCCAAGATGCTCTTGCTCTTTGTTTCTATTTTCTTACGTCTATTTCTCTTATAAAAACAGAAAGGTCTTATTTTTTTTCATACATTTTTTCCTGAGTTTGTAGGTAAGAAAAAAAGCTTTGTGTTTTGGGAGGGAACCAAAATCTCGTAAAGGTGCATCTGACCTTTGTCTCATTTATACTGGAAACATTGAGAAATTCAAATTTAAATGAATTTCATTGGACCATTGCCATAAATTACAGTAGAAAGAAATTATAACAAAAATGAAGGGAGAGGGGAAATTACTCGTTAAGTAAGGACTTTATTATATTCGATTTTATTATAACATATTATAACCTTATATTTAACATATTTCTTATAACTTCATTAAGAAATTTTAGGTGTTGATGTTGTTTATGACGGCCAATTAACGCGAGGGATATGGGCCCAAAGGTAGGGGGGCGGTGCCCACCGTGAGGGTCTTTCTAAGGGAACA
The DNA here is from genome assembly GCA_963932465.1 of Maratus speciosus. Lineage (NCBI taxonomy): Eukaryota > Metazoa > Arthropoda > Arachnida > Araneae > Salticidae > Maratus > Maratus speciosus. The sequence goes on along the minus strand of OZ010800.1, from coordinate 359,810,235 downwards.
TAACCCGTATTTAATTTTTGTTAATGAGATGCTGCGGTTTTTAAGATAATGTGTAATAAAAAAGTCCTTTCACAATGTGCTGGGAGGAAAAGGTAGCTTTCGTATTTCTTGGTTTTAAAATATTGCAAGTTTTACTCAAAGCTAATTTTACTCAAATTTTAAGAAGCTAAAAAGTGACGAACCCGATAAGAGGATATTCGTCAATACTGAATTTGAATGAGAATTGCGCCAAATTAGTAAGCTATAGCCAAGTCGGCATCATTTATGGTTACTTATTTTTGTTCGCCAAATTTTGTGATATTTTGCCAAGTGTAGCCAAGCTTGGCGATAATTTGAAGCTAACGGATATTAATAATATTTAAGCATTGCGCGGCAGTGCACGGTGCAAGTGGCCGCAATTTTGAAACAAGATGGCGGATGAAGCTGGCCAACGAACTCGGTCGAGACATTCACGTGTACTATGCACATACTTAATCTTGTTCAAATCGGTTTACAAATTCGAAAGTTACAGCATGACAAAAATCAGATTGTTTGAAAATGTCAGCCACCCTAGAAATTCAAACTGCTACATCTCAGCCATTTTTTAAGATAAAGACAAAACAAAACATGATTCGGAATCCTTGTATTAAAGTCAAACTCTTAAGTTAAAAATATTTTTCAATTTTTATAATTTATTTGCACCGCTTTTTAATTTTTTAATTTAAAGTTTTTTTGTTAAATGGCCGCCATTTTGAAACAAGATGGTGGAGGAAGCTGGCCAACAAACTCGGTCGAGAAATTGGTATGTACTATGCATGCAATTAATTTCATCCAAATCGGTTTATAAATACGAGAGTTATCGCATGACAAAAATCAGATAAATGTATATAAGTCACATTTGAAAGGAGGGTGGTTTTGGAGTCTGGGGGTCATGATCCATGAAAATATACCAACATTTTCCGGAAGTGCTTTCCTCCGGACGGCTGCATTAAGTAGCTTTTTACTTTTTGTAATGAAAGCTCCTAAAAGTTATTTAATTCGCAGAATAATTTAATAATTTTTAATTAGGTTTTTTAGCATTATATTTTTAATATTAATTATAATAATTTATCATTACGTTGAACCTAAGATTGCAATCTCATTAACAGGGCATACCAAATTTAGTTTTAATGCAATTATATGTCATTAAATTTCATAAAGCTTTTTTAATTAACATAAAAATTATAAATTTTTATTTCTTCAAAATTTGGTCTTATTGCTATAATGGCGAAACATCTCAAAAAGAAATGTGAACCTATATTTTACACAAAACATATTTATGGCATTTCCCTTTATTTCAGTTATTTAAAAATATTTTATTACAAATTATTTTTTTAGATTTATCAAAACTTAAAATTTGTGGTACATAGTAAATTGATATCGCTATCGCTATTGAAGTGCACAAAATCTGCAAGCCCTTTACGGAAAAACTACTGGATCTTTAGATTTGAAACTAAACACAGTAATTGAGGACTAAAAAATGGAAAACGCTGAAAGTCTAAAAGAGGAAATATTTGAAGAGAGCGAAAAAAAGGAAAACTCCTACTTCTGGTACTTACAGAGTTTTCCACTTATTCCATTTGGGTTCTTAGTTAAACCATTTAAAATGTAGGTGCCTGGCTTTATTTTGCTTAGTGTTTAAATATTTAATACATTTTTTTTATTTATTTATTTAATATTTTTCACATTGCTTAAAAATATCCCATTGATGTAAATAATAACAACTTGATCAAGTTGTGTAATAGCCACCAGTTGTCACGCATCTTATCATTTTCAGAGCGTTCTTCACTTCACTTCGTGTGGCACATTCAGAATTCTCCACTTCACATCGTGTGGCACGTTCAACCAGCGACATTTTTTCTACTTTTTTAAAAATTATTTCTACAAGGTTTGGCCTTTCAAGGGTTTTCGTGTTTGCTAAGCTTGGCATTTAAAACATTAGATTTTTGATTTTTTGATACTTTCAGTATTTTTAGTTTTCAATTTATAATCAGATTCAAATGTATCATCGCTTATCATTTCTATAAAAAATCCTGATATTTTTTTTTCGTATATAGCATGTCTATTCTACAATCTAATCATGGTGATCCATTGACTATAATCTTAACGCTCCCGTTTTTAACCATTATTGTACTCCTCAGCATTGTTGTGAGTAGTGACTATTGTTTTAACTATTGCTGTAAGCATTTTATCAGTATAAATATTCTATTTTTATAAGTTTGATCATAATATTTTCTAAAACGAACCATTTTTAAATGTAGCGTCTAATAAATTGCATCGCATTTTTTTCCATAGGTTATTTCCTTGACATAATTCAAAGCTCAGTTTACTAATCCTTTTTTAATGCACAAATTAGATCTTGCTAGCTTACAATTGCCTTAACGAGGGTGTATCTATGCGCTCAGAGAGAAAGTCTTCGCGACCTCCTGAGCCCTTCAAGCTCGATCTGTAGCAGAAGGGCTTGAGACTATCTTTGTAGATTTTCGTGTGCGGAAGTATTGGTAAAGCAATAGCACGTCTGGGAAACCTAAGAATACGGCCTAGCGCCATACGTTCCAAGGAGTGTTCGGTCAATACCCACTTGATATTGTACAATAGGTTGATACTTGATATTGTATGTCAAGTAGGTGTTGGTTCGGTACACCCGAAGCTACTGAGGGAGTCGGAAGTGCTCTTCCTTGGCCGATAGCTCGTGTCGTGGCGATACCACAAACATTGGCCTAGTGATGGGCGATTCTCGAGAATTCGACAATCGAGAAAAATCGTCATCGTAAAAAATCACAATCGATACAGCCATCGATTAATTCCTAGAATCTACAATCGAGATGTTTTACAATCGATTATAACGAAAAAAGCTAAAAACAGTTATTGGAAAACTTAGCTATTATTCTGGCCGACAATTTCATAGTAGTGATAGGGCTTAGTGATGGGCGATTCTCGAAAATTTACCAATCGAAAAAAATCGTTATCGTAAAATACACAATCGATACAGTCATCCATTATTTTCGAGAATCTACAAAGGAGATGTTCTAGAATCGATTATTGAAATCATTGTTTTTACATATATATAAGGCAGATTTTATTAAATATAGGGTAACTGAAAACAGATGGAATAAAAAAACAACAAACCAAAGGGAGGCTATAAAGTAGCCAAAAGACTGGAAAAGTCTTGTAAGGGTGCACCCGGTTGAAAAAAGCTGAAAAAACGCGAGTAGCTATGAAGCGGTAAGGGGAGTTTAAGTATCAAAAATTAGAATTTTTCGGCAATTAGCACCAAAATGGCCAAAGAAATAAGAATCAAAAGCACCCCTAGTGGCAAAAACATGAACTAAAGGATGATAAAGGGGATCAAAATTTTTTATTGATTTTTCTACGTCATTTGAGATTGGATCTTTAATTTTCCCATTTTTAGAAAGACTTCGACTGGAATACATTAAACGAACGCCCGCGGGGAACAAAGTAGGGGGGAGGGGCAAGGAAAATGCATAATATGAATAAGTGGTCACAGGACTTTCCAACGATATGTCACATGAGGAGTGTCGGCTAAATTTAGAAAAGTGACCCCGCGCGGGGGCAAAGTAAGGGGAGGGGCGCGGGCGATATATAAAATGAAATAGTAGTCACAGAGCTTTCCAATGATATATCACATGAGGGGTGTCAGCAAAAGATAGAAAAGAGTCCCAACTCCCAGGATTCCAATTATCGTGCCCCCAATATACCCTGCCCATCCTTCTCTTTGAAATTTTCATATATTAAAAAATATTTATCGGAGGGCTCCGTAAAAAAATCCGATCTAAAATGTTTAAAAACGCTACGATTTCAAAAAAGTTCGAAAAGTGCCTCTCTCGGGGCGCCAAACTAGGGAGGGAAGAAGAAAGGTTCATAATATAAAAGAGTAACTTTCCGATGATAACCGAAAACTTTCCGATGATATATCAAATGACTGGTCCAAAAAAAGTTTGAAATCTACCCCTCCTACGTGGGTTCCCTCTTTTATCCCAGAATATACCCGGAAATCACGCAGCCCCACTTTTAAAATTTTATATTTAATAAATAATATTTATCGGAGAGCTCTATTAAAAAACCTCATTTAATGATATTTATTGTAGAAATCTCTACAATTGAAAAAAAAATTCACCCCCGCACCGCTGCCCCCCCCCCCCGCTCCCTTCCGGAATTCAACTCTGGGAGGAGAAAGGTTCATAATATGAAACAGTGATGAAAGGACTTTCCGATGATATGTCAAGGAGAGGTTTGGTAAAAGTTTGAAAATTACCCGCCCCTCTTTGTCCACTCTCGCGCCCCCCAGAATTCACTCACCTTCCTCTTTGCACTTTTTATATTTAATAAATAGTATTTATCTGAGTCTCCAGGTATTTAGCTTGGCAGAGCTAAAATAAGAGAAACATTGAAAATTCGGGGCAAAATGACACTAAATTTAACAGTAAAGTTTGAAACTAGGACTATACAGAACTGAATACATAAACCACTATGCTTCACAACCCACATCGGTTAATAGTAATGAAAAGATAAGTGTCAGTTAAACTGATGGCATTGCGCTCACAGTTTATTCACACTAATTGTATACTATACTCTTATTTCAAAGAATAATGTCCCTCAAAAAATAAATGAAAGGAAATATACCGCGTTTGCCCCTTTTATACTTAAGTAATGAACCTCCAAATCTAATCAGGGAAACTCCTTAACTATAATAAATCAGTATATCAAATTTGAAGAAAATCAGATAATTCTGCATGAAAAAAACAAACATATCGCTAAATTAAGGGTGGTCTAACCCCTTTAACCCTTTTATACTTAACTAATGAACCTCCAAATCTAGTCAGGAAAGCTCCTTATCAGAACGAACACAGAAAAAAAAAATAAATTAAAGTAAATTGAATAATTCTGCATGAAAAACCCATTTATCTAAATTAAGGGGGGTGGACCAGCCCCTTTTCGCCCTTGTATACTTAACCAATGAACTTCCAAGTTTAATCAGGGAAGCTCCTTAGCATAATAAACCGGTATACCAAATTTGGCGCAAATCGAATAATTCTGCATGAATAACCCTTTTATCTGAATTAAGGGGGAGACTAGCCCCTCCCCTTTATACTTAACCCATAATCTCCAAATCTAATCAAGGCAGCTTCTTAACATAATAAACCGGTATCCCAAATTTGGTGCAAATCGAATAATTCTGCATGAAAAACCCATTTACCTAAATTAAGAAGGGGGTCTACCCCCCCTTTCTCTCCTTTATACTTAACTAATGAACTTCCAAGTTTAATCAGGGAAGCTCCTTAACATAATAAACCGGTATACCAAATTTGGAACAAATCGAATAATTCTGCATGAAAAACCCATTTATCTAAATTAAGTGGGGGACCAGCCCCCCTTCTCCCCCTTTATCCTTAACCAATGAACTTCCAAGTTTAATCAGGGAAGCTCCTTAACATAATAAACCGGTATACCAAATTTGGAGCAAATCGAATAATTCTGCATGAAAAGCCTATTTATCTAAATTAAGGGGGGGGGGGTGTCCGGCTCCCTCCTCCCCCTTTATACTTAACCCGTAAACCTCCAAATCTAATCAAGGCAACTTCTTAACATAATAAACCGGTATACCAAATTTGGAGCAAATCGAATAATTCTGCATGAAAAACCCATTTATCTAAATTAAGGAGGGGGTCTACCCCCCCTTTCTCCCCTTTATACTTAACTAATGAACTTCCAAGTTTAATCAGGGAAGCCCCTTAACATAATAAACCGGTATACCAAATTTGGGGCAAATCGAATAATTCTGCATGAAAATCCCATCTATCTAAATTAAGGGGGGGGAGGGGTCTAGCCCCTTCTCCCATTTCATACTTAACCCGTAAACCTCCAAATTTAATCAAGGCAACTTCTTAACATAATGAACAGGTATACCAAATTTGGAGCAAATCGAATAAATCTGCATGAAATACCCATTTATCTAAATTAAGGAGGGGGTCTACCCCCCTTTCCGCCCTTCATACTTAACTAATGAACCTCCAAGTTTAATCAGGGAAGCTCCTTAACATAATAAACCGGTATACGAAATTTGGAAGAAATCGAATAATTCTGCATGAAAAACCTATTTATCTAAATTAAGGAGGGGGGGGGACCAGCCCCCTTCTCTCCCTTTATCCTTAACCAATGAACAGTCAAAACTAATCAGCGGAACGCCTTATCAGAATGAACATAAAAAAAATTGGAGCAAATCGTACATTTTAATCAAGAGTTATCGCGTTAGGTACATACATACTTATGTAAACCGGTATACCAAATTTGGAGCAAATCGAATAATTCTGCATAAAAAACCCATTTATCTAAATTAAGGAGGGGGTCTACCCCCCCTTTCTCCCCTTTATACTTAACTAATGAACTTCCAAGTTTAATCAGGGAAGCTAATTAACATAATAAACCGGTATACCAAATTTGGAACAAATCGAATAAGTCTTCATGAAAAACCCATTTATCTAAATTAAGGGGGGGGGGGCGGACCAGCCCCCCTTCTCCCCCTTTATCCTTAACCAATGAACTTCCAAGTTTAATCAGGGAAGCTCCTTAACATAATAAACCGGTATACCAAATTTGGAGCAAATCGAATAATTCTGCATGAAAAGCCCATTTATCTAAATTAAGGGGGGGGGGAGGTCCAGCCCCCTTCTCCCATTTTGTACTTAACCCGTAAACTTCCAAATCTAATCAAGGCAACTTCTTAACATAATGAACCGGTATACCAAATTTGGAGCAAATCGATTAATTCTGCCTACCCCCTCTAATTCTGTCTAATCGAATAATTAAAGTCTACCCCCCTTTCCCCCCTTCATACTTAACTAATGAACCTCCAAGTTTAATCAGGGAAGCTCCTTAACATAATAAACCGGTATACGAAATTTGGAGGAAATCGAATAATTCTGCATGATAAACCTATTTATCTAAATTATGGAGGGCGGGGGAGGGACAAGCCCCCTTCTCTTCCTTTATCCTTAACCAATGAACCGTCAAAACTAATCAGCGGAACGCCTTATCAGAATGAACATAAAAAAAGTGAAGCAAATCGTACATTTTAATCAAGAGTTATCGCGTTACGTACATACATACGTACGTACGTACATGCATACACACAGAACCGACGGGTACATTAGCTCTCAGTCTTAGATAGCCTGTGAGCTGAAAAGAGATTGGATAAGCAGATGGACTCCTTTGAGAAATTATGACACCAGAAATGCTGTAAGTTTGACTCTGAAAGCTTCATTTCCATCTCGCATTTCGGCAAATCTCATCTCGATGATTTTTCCAGCATTTCGACGCTTCCAGATGGGAAGCCGCTCAATGGTTGGTTCTCTCGTGGTTTTAAATCTTTCGGGATGGGAAGTCTCTCGAGAGTTTCTCTCGCCCTTTTCAACCTTTCCCGATGGGAAGCCTCTCGCTGGTTTCTCTCGTTCTTTTCGAAATCTCCCAACGAAAAGCCTTTGGAGGATTTCTCTCGCGCTTTTCAACATTTCGCTATGAGAAGCTTTTCGAGGATTTCTCTCGTCCTCGGCAGAGAAGAAAAGTAAGAAAATTTATCGAGAGTACCAAGGGACGAGATAGAGAAAGAGGCATGACAATGAGCTGTGAAATGAAGTCCTAATTTTCAAAGTTTCTCTTATTTTAGCCCTACCAAGATGTCACATACCTGGAGCCCTCCGATAAAAATTATTTATTAAATATAAAAATTTCAAAGAGGAAGGTGGGTCGGGTGATTTCGAGGCAGGAGGACGTGAGAGTGGACTCATGCGGGGTGCAATTTTAAAAATTTTACCGAACCCTTGCTGTGGCATATAATCCAAAAGCCCTTTGAGCACTCTTTCATACTATGAACATTCTTCGCCCAAAGGGGGATAGGGAAGGGGCGAACAAATTTTTAAAACCGTAGTCGATTTCTATAATAAATGTAAATATCACTTTAGATGTGGGTTTTTTATGCAGTCTTCCGGTAAATATTATTTATTGAACATAAAAATTTTAAAGTGGCGGCTGTGTGAATTCCGGGGCGAAAGAGTGGGCTCACGGGGGGAGGGAAGGGAGCAATTTTCAAACTTTTTTTGGACCAGCCATGTGATATGTCATCGGTAAGCTCTCGGATGACTCTTTCATATTATGCGACTTTCTTCCTCCCCTCCCCAATTTGGCCCCCACTGCGAGGGTAGTTTTTTCCGTTTTTATCATTTTAGATCGGATTTTTTTATAGAGCCCTCCGCTAAATATTATTTATAATATATGAAATTTCAGGACACTTTTCCAAATTAAGCAAGACTCTTCATGTGACATATCGTTGGAAAGGTTTGTGACTACTTATTGATGCTATTCATTTCCGGTGGCCGCCCCCCCCCCCCCGAAGGACACTTTTCCAAATTTAGTCAATACCCCTCTTGTGAGATATCGTTGGAAAGGTCTGTGACTACTTATTGATGTTATGTACCTACGGTGTCCCCACAACCACTTTGCCCCACCCGGGGGCACTTTTCCAAATTTAGCCAAGACTCCTCATGTGAGATATCGTTGGAAAAGTCTGTGACTATTTATTAATGTTATGCACCTCCGGTGACAGTCTCCCCCAATTTGCCGATCCCGGGGGACACTTTTTAAAATTTAGCCAAGACCCCTCATGTGAGATATCGTTGGAAAGGTCTGTGACTACTTATTGATGTTCTGCTCCTCCGGTGTCCATCCCCCCATTTTGCACCCCCCGGGGGACACTTTTCCAAATTTAGCCAAGACCCTACATGTGAGATATCGTTGGAAAGGTCTGTGACTACTTATTGATTAATGCACCTCCGGTGACCGCCCCCCTCCACTTTCCCCCCACGGGGTGTTTTCTAAATTTAGCCGGGACCCCTCATGTGACATATTGTTGGAAAAGCTTATGACCACTTACTCATGTTATCCACCTCCCGCACTCCTCCCCCCCCCCCCTTTGCCCCCACGGGGAGGGCATTTTTATAAATTCAGATCCAGACTTCTCATGTGACATATGGTTGGAAAGGCCTAAAGACCTGTGACGACTTAATCATATTATGCAACTGCTGTGCCCCTCCGCTCGCTTTGACCCCTCCCCCAAGAGGTCTGGTCCGAAGTTCATTTGTTTCGATATTATATTTTTTGCAAGATTTTGTAGTGCGTGCACACCACACCCGCCTGCTATCATATATCAGTGCCGTATATAGCGGGTAACCTGTTCGTGATTTCATATTACAATATTACGTATAAATTAGGGGCCCCGATTAAAGGAGGGGCCCGCTAGCGGTCGAAGTCACCTAGTCTTTATTAACATCGACTCATCCCAGTTCACCCGCATACGATTCTTGATAAATGTATGACGTATATAATACATAATATATGATTTATAAAAGAAATTTGCAAACTGTAGTCATCGAGAAAAAATTTACACAATCGAAAAATATCGGGATGTCCATACAATCGAGAAAATCGAGAAAAACATCTCGTTATCGCCCATTACTACATTGGCCCACCGCTGTCCGGTCTGACACGTTGCGTATAAGGGCTCCTCGGAGCTTAGACTGGCCAAGTGACTTACCGTAATGTCTTGGATTATCCAAATGACAAACTTAAAAATCACTGAAGTCCAACAACTCCGCATTTGCTGATTTTATTTTACACTGTTAAAAATCTGCAGCGTTTGCTGCATAGTCACTCCACCGCTTTTATAGAAAACGATTACTTGACTATACTATGGAGCATTCTCATTGGTCAGAACAGAAATATTCTATAAAAGTGGTGGAGTGATTATGCAGCTAAAGTTGCAGATTTTTAACAGCGTAGCATGTAGCATAATTATAAATAGGTTGAATGAAACAACTGATTTAAACAGCTCTTTCTTCTTTTAATAATTAATCTTTTTTACATCTTTATTTGTAGCAAACAGTGCAATTACATTATTAAAAATTTCTGTTCTTTCACTAAAAACTTTGCGCAAAAGATGTTCTACGTCTTAAACTTTACATTCACTATCACTAATATGAACAAATATATCTCGAAACTGTTGTTGAGATTCAGTTTGGCGAAACGATGAATATAAAAATAGATAAATTGAATATTTTATGTAAATAATTTTAAAGTCAATTCTCGGGAAAAAAGAAAGACTATCGCTACAGTGATTGCATAAATGATTATGTGAATTTTATTTTCGCATAAAAATACGATTATGATGTTCGGATTATAATAGTCTAAATATTTTAACAATCACTCAAAAATACCCGATTGATATCTTTCTAACCATTCCTGTTATACAAATTTGAATTTTTTTACGATTTTCATCCGGCAAAACTATTTTCCTTACTTGACTAGAAATTTCTTTTCACGATCCATGCAGCAAAAATTATATTAACAATGGCTAGTTACATAAATGTTTATAAAAATGATCACAAAAATAATTACAAAAATAGTATTAAAATTGTAAATAGTTGATGAAAATTATGTCATTTTGATGCAATATTAACAAAGTATTTAAGTTTTCTGAATGGTACACACATTTAAAAAGTCTTTTTTTTTTTTTTTTCATCAGAAGCTTTTCGTATACATTGAGACTAAGACTTCTGGATTAATTATCTTTATTATTCACTCGTGTAACCCTTTACCTTACTTTTTATCATAAATGTCATTATATGTAAATATACACTATATGGCCAATCATTACCGGTCACTTGCTATCTTAGATGTTTTGTTAAATAGTTAGAAAAATACTTGAGGAATAATCCTGAAACTTCAGGCGTGTAAACAGCAAAGTAGACGTCATATATTTTCGGGAAGATTTTTTTCCCGAAATAGGGGGCCCCCAATAGGGGACCGTAAAGAAAATGAAGAAAATCGAATATCTTTTGGATTACCCTGTAAAAACTAATGTCGCAAAAGAGTTGAAACTTGAAACTGGAGCACATGATTAGGAGGGTTCTTGTAATAGGCTGTGTTTATTTTTATGAGGATAGCACGCATATGCGTGGAGAAATTGAGGTTTTTATAAAAACAACCCCAAATTTCACCAAGTGTTTTGGAGTTCTTAATATAAAAGGATGTTCTTTTTAGGAAACATGACATTGTACACAATACGCTACAATCAGAATTCAAAAATAATAAATATTGAATGAAAAATGAGCAGGTTCACTAAATAATGCTTCACTGCGCATGCGCGAATGCAATCAAAACATAATCTGCATAATTTATTAGCTTAAATGTATAGAGAAACAATAGCTTGAAAATTCTGATAGTGATCGTCGATAGAATAAGCTCGAAATCCGTTGTTCTCAAAAGGAAACGAAAAAATGAGGGCCTCTATCCAAATATAGTAGTACGTGCAGCAGTGTATACGTGCAATAGTGTGTAACATATACTATATTTGGATACAAAGCCTCATCTTTTTGCTTCCTTTTGGGAACAACAGATTTCGAGCTTATTTTATCTACGATCATTATCAGAATTTTCAAGCTATGTTTTTGAGACTTTCACAAAAGTTGCTCTATCCATTTATCTAATAAATTATGCACATTATATGTTGATTGCATTCGCGCATCGCATGCGCAGTGAAACATTTTTTAGTAAACCTGCTCATTTTTCATCCAATATTTATTATTTTTTAATTCTGATCGCAAGGTATTGTGTACAATGTTGTTTGTCATGTTTCTTAAAAAGAACATCCTTTTATATTAAGAACTCTTAAGCAAAAAACTTGGTGAAATTTGGGATTGTTTTTATAAAAACCTTAATTTTTCCACGAGTATGCGTGCTATCCTCATAAAAAAGAACACAGTTTATTACAAAAAGCCTCCTAATCATGTGTTCCAGGTTCAACGCTTTTGTGACATAACTTTTTACAGGGCAATCCAAAATATATTCGTTTTTCTTCAATTTGTTTACAGTCCTTTATAAGGTTTCGGGAAAAAAATCTTCGCGAAAATATATGACGTCTAATATGCTGTTTACACACCTGAAGTTTCAAGATAATTCTCTCATGTATTTTTCTAGATATTTAACAAAACGTCTAAAATTGCAAGTGACCGGTCATCATTGGCCATATAATGTATATAAAAGCTGTTAAACATTGTAGTTTTAGCAGTAACTATGAAAAAATTAATTTTGACCTTTGTGTGATATAGCTCAATAAATATATTCTAGAAAAAAAAGAAAAAGAAACAACAAGTCAATAGCGGGTTCGAAACTTAAATTCATAAATTGAAACAAAACTAAAAAATGCTATAAAAGTGATATAATAACTTTATATAGATTAACGCTCGTTCCATCGCACAAATGGCGACATTTTCAAAATCATTCATGATAAAAATAATTTTGAAAATAAATTTTAAAAACGATAACTTGGTAAATAATGTCACGAGACTTCATGCATAATGAAAATCCGTGCAAACATAAAATAAAATGAAATTGGATATTTGTGAACGTGGATTAATTTTTACTATTGTTACTAAAACAGCATAGCATCTCTTTCGAAATTTTAGGTAACTCAAGGGACACTGAATCATTGCAAATATTTTCGTTGCGTAAAAATATTCTGTTTTGATTCCCGATAATGGGTGGTAGATAAAATCTTGACGGATAAATTATTCTGCTATTTTTAAAATCGATCTGTAAAGGTCCTTTGCTGTATAATCTGACCAAATCTGTGGTTCTCCTATTGTATTTGATTCTAGTTTTAAGTTTTCTGCTTGTCATACCTATATAAAACTGCTTTGCTCCATCTTCTTTGGTGAAAGGTATTTCATTTCATATACTCCTGATAACTGGCTTGATTCAATTGGATCTATTTTCTTGCATACTATATTGTTTAATTTCATGGGAGGTTTTGCAACAAGGGAGATATTGAATTTATTGAGTTTATATTTCAAACGTTCAAAGAAACCAAGAAAATATTGTAAAGTGGATAATATGGAATTTTGCGGATTGGAATTTCTTTTCTTCTTATTCTTCAAGCTCATAATTAATTTTTCTATGGCGTTTTCTTTGTATCCATTGTTTCTGTCAATATCATTTATTTTATTCATCTCGTTATTTAACTGCTCGGTGGTACAGACCGTGAAAGATCTTTGAATAGAATGTCTAAATGGAGAAACTTTGTATGAAAAGGGTGCTTGACTATTATGAGGGATAATGGATTGACTGGCTATAGGTTTTCTGTAAACAGTGCGTTCTATTACCCGGTGCGTCTTAATTAATAATACATCTAAATAAGATAGCGTACCATAATTCCTAGTACATATAAAAGAAAACGATATAATTCAACGAAATCTTAAATAGAAACTGGTTCTAAATCAAAAGTGTTTTGGTAAAAATTTATAAACTTTGAAGCTATATTTTTTGTCATACGAATTGAATGTTTCCAACTGAGCGAATAAAGGCCCAAGCCGGGTTTTTTGAGCGAAATATGCTCGCCGGTTGTCAGCCCAGGTAGCATAGCATGTTTCATTATAAGTAATTAGTATACATATTTTTATTTTCATAAATTGAAGTAAATACTTTTTGCAGAATACACTGTTAAAAATTTTGTCCAGCATTGAACCAACTTTTGGTGCTACATTTGGAGCTCTGGTTGAACATTGAACCGTAGCTCCAAATGTTGGAACGAGATTGCAACATCTTGTGGTTGCAGCAACTGCAGCTCCAAAAATTGGTTCAAACCAGGAAAAACTTTTTAACAGTGTAGGATGTCGCTTCTGGGTGCGAAAATGTTTCATGTGTGCTCAGTTTAGAGCTAGTTACAAAAAATATATATTTTTAACACAGTCATACTGATTGATAAAGTTATCATACGAATTGAATATTACCAACTGAGCGGCAAAAATGCCCAAGCCGGGAATCGAACCCAGATCTTTAGCTTACATTGTCAATGCTCCACCTTTTAAGCTACCTGGGCTGACAACTGGCGAGCATATTTCGCTCAAAAAACCCGGCTTGAGCATTTTTTTTCGCTCAGTTTGAAATATTCAATTCGTATGACAAAAAATACAGCTTCAAACTTTGTAAATTTTTACCAAAACACTTTTGATTTAGAATCAGTTTCTATTTAAGATGTAGTTGAATAAAGAATATATATCTTTTTTTATATATACTAGGGGGCTCGGCCCCCTACGAGCTACGCTCGCCAACCCCCGTCCAGACACCGCAGACTCTAAATGCACGCTAATGTGATCGGCTTTAAAAAGATTTCGAAAGATTGAATTATAATTTAAAAAATAGTGGCGATCTCCCTATAAACGGATTTCTATTCATTTCTCTTTGATTGGGGAAATTTTAACGCCAAATCCGCTGCGGTACTACTTGATTATCCCGTCGACTAATTTCGCCAAATTATATAAATCGCCAAATTATACAAATTGATATAATTTTTATTTTAAATAACGAAAGAACAAATAAATTAGTACAACATTAATAAAAATACAAATAAAACGTCGAAATAAAAATAACTTGATGACGTAGACACGTGTAACAACATTTCAAAATAAGCTAATATAAAAGGAATTAAGTAAACAGAATCTTTGTCTCCCGGTATTTTTTAACAAAGCGAAAAGAAAGTTCTTTTAAATGAGACATTTTAAATTAATCGTTTTTAATCTGACGTAATTTTGACCAAGCTATTCTTTCTCTTTTTAATATTCAAGCGAAAATACTTGTGTTAGAAATGAAATATTATTTGCTCTTTCCTAAGAAAAATAGTTGAAAAGTATCCGCTCAAAATATCAAATAAATGTCTAGCGCAATTTCTAAATTTAAACCATTTTGCAATATTATTTTGTGTTCGTTTTATGTAATAACTGTAATGTGACGTAAATATGACGTAATTTCTCCTATTTAAGACTTTTAACGCATGTTAATAAATTTATTATTTTACAAATTCCTTTCTCTCTTAAAATTAACGTGTAATTATAATTTTATGACGTAATTTTTAATAAGTTCCTGCTTTTTGTACATAATTATTTAATTCTAATTCCAATGTTTTTTTCTGTTTATAGTAGTCACGTGTAAATAAATTTTTAATTTATTATACGTATAATTTTTTTTTTTTTTTTTTTTGAAGCAAACTGTGGCATTATCCTGAACAATGAACGATAGTGTTAAGTCCGAACTCTGTATTGAACCTTTAGAACTATTTAACCGGTTATTAACTGTAACTTTAGTTGTCGTGTATGTTTACCGTTTGTATTCGTCTGTGTGCTTATTAAAATGTGTCGTTCGATATTACTTTGCATTCAATAGTGTTTAAATACACAAACACACCAAAATGCTCGGTATAATAACTAGTAAAGTTAATTAAACACGCGTAACAACACATGGCGGCAGCGGTTAAAAAGTAAAGAAGTAGATTAGCATATTCTACGTTGTTCGAAGTTCAGAATCAACTTCTAGTTTCGTTCTGCGAACAGTTATGGCAACTGCGTCGGCATATCATATAACACCGCCGGATTTATTTCAATTTTCGACTCCAACGGAGTGGCCCAAATGGAAACAGAGATTTCTTCGATTCCGAACTGCTTCT
The DNA here is from genome assembly GCA_963932465.1 of Maratus speciosus. NCBI lineage: Eukaryota > Metazoa > Arthropoda > Arachnida > Araneae > Salticidae > Maratus > Maratus speciosus. The sequence goes on along the minus strand of OZ010800.1, from coordinate 359,794,649 downwards.
GGTTTGAATACGAAGACACAAGAGGAACAAGTTGATGCTCTGATATATTTCATGGGCGAAAAGGCCGAAGATATTTTTCTCGCTTTCACTTTAACAGAAGATGAGAAGAAAAACTTCCAGGTTGTATTAAATAAATTCGATGATCATTTTATTGTAAAAAGAAACGTAATTTTCGAACGCGCACAGTTCAACAGACGGCTACAGAGAGAAGGTGAGTGCGTTAATGATTTCATTACTGATTTGTATGCACTTGCAGATAAATGTAGTTATGGTGCATTACATGATGAATTATTGAGGGATCGAATAGTTGTCGGAATTACTGATCTGGCTTTAAGTGAAAAGTTACAACTAGATCCTAACCTTACTTTGCAAACAGCGATAGACAAAGTTCGTTTATCCGAATCAATTAAAAAGCAACAGTCTGTTTTAGTAAATAATTCATCAGTTAATGCAGTAATTCATAAAAAGATATCTGTTCAATTTTCAAATAGAAAGAATTTTCTTGATAATAAAGTTAATGTAAGCATTTCAAAGTGTAAATGGTGTGGATTTTCACCGCACGATAAAAAGAAATGTCCCGCCAAGGACTCTTTTTGCAGAAAATGTAAGAAGAAAGGGCACTGGGATAAAGTTTGTTTATCATCCACTAAAAGAATTAACGAAGTTAAATTTGAAGCAGGTTTTATAGGCTTAGTAGGAAATGTCGAAAATGAAGATGATTGGATTATACCAATTAAGATATTAGGAAAATCTGTAAAATTTAAAATTGATAGTGGTGCTGACCATACTGTTATTCCTTCTCATGTTGCACAAACAGTGTTGAAAAATGTTCAGATTAAAAGAACAAATAAAGTAATTTTGGGTCCTGATAGATCACCTTTAAAACTTAAGGGGAAGATTGTTGAAAATATAGAGTATAACGGAAAAAATTGTTTGGAAGAAATATATGTTATAGAAGGTCTCCAGACGTGTTTGTTGGGAAAACCAGCCATAAAAATGTTTGGGCTAGGTCCAAATATACTAGGCCATTGTGTGCGTAGTATTAGTAGTTTCGATCCTGTTAATGAATTTCCTTCTCTATTTCAAGGACTTGGTTTACTGAAAGGTGACTACCACATAGAACTTATCGATGACGTTAAGCCTTATGCTCTTACTTCTCCACGGCGAATACCTGTGCCATTATTAGAAAAAACAAAGTTAGAAATTAAAAGAATGCAGGAATTTAATGTAATTCAGCCAGTGGAAAAACCAACTGATTGGTGTTCTCCTGCCGTTGTTGTAAGAAAAAAAGATGGTAATGTCAGGATTTGCGTAGATTTGACAATACTGAATAGAAGCATTCGTAGGGAATGGCACCCACTGCCAACCACCGAATACAATTTATCTCTCTTGGCAGGGGCAAAAATATTTTCAAAACTGGATGCCAATTCCGGGTTCTGGCAAATACCTCTTGACGAAGAATCATCCTACCTGACAACGTTCATAACACCCTTTGGCAGATTTCGTTTTTTACGTCTACCATTCGGAATTTCGTCGGCTCCAGAGCATTTCCAGCGAAGAATGTCACAGGCCTTAGAAGGACTTAACGGCATTATCTGCAACATGGACGATATCCTTGTTTGGGGGTCTAGTCAGGCTGAACACGACGAACGGTTAAAAATGACCCTAAAACGACTTCAACAAACGGGAATTACCCTAAATAAACAAAAATGCGTTTTTAATGTCAAGACCATAAAGTTTCTGGGTCATGTCATCGACGAGTTAGGAATACATCCCGACGAAGAAAAGATTGCAGCTATACGCAACTTCAAAATTCCAACAAATAAGACGGAGCTTAAACAACTTCTTGGTATGGCTAATTACCTCGCACGATTTATCACAAGATTTTCCGAAACTTTAGCACCTCTGAATTCTTTATTATCCACGAAGAACGAATTCATTTGGGATTCACCGCAAGATGAAGCACTGAAAAAACTTAAAGAGATTTTGTCGTCCGAACCGGTGCTGGCAATTTTTGATCCTGGCAAGGAATCTATTGTGACAGCAGATGCCTCATCCTATCGTCTGGGGGCGACGTTGTGTCAAAGACAGAGTGACTCTACATTGAAGGTAATTGCATACGCATCTCGCACACTGACGCCAACTGAGCGACGTTACACACAAATAGAAAAGGAAGCACTTGCACTAACATGGGCATGTGAAAAATTTTGTAATTACTTGATAGGCACCAGGTTTCTTCTAGAGACAGATCACAAACCTCTTGTCCCTATATTGACAAGAAAATCCTGAGATGATTTAACTCCTCGTCTTCAAAGATTAAAAATGCGATTGATGAGATATTCTTTTGATGTTTTCCACACCCCAGGAAAAAATTTATGTGCAACAGATGCATTATCTAGATCACCTCTCCAGGAGGAAGTTCCAGATTTCGAATTAGAAGACGAAGTTGAAGCTTATGTCAATCTTTTAACAGAATCCATTCCTGTAGCTCCGCAAAGACTCACGCAGGTAAAATTGGAACAAGAGCAAGATTCAACATGTAAAATGTTAACAGCATATGCTTTACGAGGATGGCCAGAAAAAAATAAATTAGAACCAGAATGTCTACCTTATTGGCCTTTGAGATACGAAATATCCTTGCAGAATGAATTACTTATGCGAGGAACTCGAATAATCATTCCACGCAATCTAAGACATGAAATTTTAAAGAAAATACATGAAGGCCATATGGGGATAGGTAAATGTAGAGATTTGGCCAGATCTGCAGTATATTGGCCAGGTATCAGTAAAGACATAGAGAAGTTGGTGCGAGAGTGTACTTCATGTATACAAGAAGCTAAAAATCCTTCGGAACCGTTGAAACCCACAGGATTTCCTCAAAGACCTTGGGAAATAGTAGCTATGGATCTATTCAAACTTCATTCAGACTGGTATTTGTTAGTTACTGATTACTATTCACGTTATCCAGAAATTGCTAAATTAGACAGGCTTACATCTCGAGAAGTGATTCTACATTGCAAGTCAATTTTCGCCAGACATGGAATACCAGATATTGTTAGGTCTGACAATGGGAAACAATTTGAAGTAACGAGAACAGCTGAATTCTATCAATTTGCAAAAACATATGGGTTTAAACATATCACGTCTAGTCCAAGATACCCACAGAGCAATGGATTTGTAGAAGCTGCTGTTAAAATAATCAAGCTCAGATTGAAAAAATCCAAAGATCCTTATTTAGCATTACTCAGTTACAGAGCTTCTCCTTTAAAGAATGGATACAGTCCAGCTGAATTATTGATGGGTAGGAGATTACAAACAACGTTACCCATACCACTAACAGCACTTCAACCAAAACTCATACAGAAGGAGAAATTAGAAGAAATAGAGGAAAATCGAATAAAAACGCAAGAAAGGTACTATAATCAAAGACACAACTCCCATGAACTCAAGTCAATAAATCCAGGGGAGAACGTGTGGATAACCGATAGAAAGGCTGTTGGTACGGTACAGAAACATGCAGATACACCAAGATCATATTTCGTAAAAGAAGGACATCATATCCTGAGACGAAACAGAAAACATCTAATTCCGAGTGCGAAACTGCAACCACGTCCGACAGATGATGACATCGAGGAAGCTCTCTCTACAGAAATTTCTAAAAGTGAAGTACCTGAAAATAGAACGCCAAACCCTTCAGACTCAACTAAGAAAAATGATCAGCTTAACCCTAGAATCAACCAACCTGTTATAACTCGAAGTGGAAGAACTGTTAAACCTCCAAATCGACTAAATCTCTAAAAGGGGGAGATGTGGCATTATCCTGAACAATGAACGATAGTGTTAAGTCCGAACTCTGTATTTAACCTTTAGAACTATTTAACCGGTTATTAACTGTAACTTTAGTTGTCGTGTATGTTTACCGTTTGTATTCGTCTGTGTGCTTATTAAAATGTGTCGTTCGATATTACTTTGTATTCAATAGTGTTTAAATACACAAACACGCCAAAATGCTCGGTATAATAACTAGTAAAGTTAATTAAACACGCGTAACAACACACAAACATTATTGTTTCCGCTGTTTATACAGTTGGCAACAGTTTAAATTAATATCACTTTCTAAAATCTGTAAAAAATATCTCTAGAAATGCTGAAAATTTGATTTTAAAATAGATATAAAACCTCGAAAAATGAGTCGAATTAAAAAAATAAATCAATTCTGCACACCGGGAAATTATAACGTATAAAATGAACTAAAAATTATTAAATTCCGATGTATAATTTTTGCTACTATAAAACTTTTTTAGTGGAACGATTTTGTCCAACTTTAGCATTAAATATCTCTTAAAATAATTCTTCGATTTGAAAACTGTCTGCATCAGCGTGTTTATCAAACATTTCTGTATAATACTACCGATTTTCATATTTTTGTATGCATTATTTTTCTTAATATTAACGAAGAAAGACCTCCGGTCACAAAAAATTCAAAACCGGCGGCGGCGGTGACAGCGGTAGTTACTTTTTTTTAGAATAGAGAGATACTAGGAAACAGCAAGCAATTAACACTAAAAGGAACTCACATAATTAAATATTGTTAATTGTTAATAAATATTAATTATCGTTAGTTATTGTTTAATTTGATTAAGCATTTTATTAGTATCCTTTATTTTAACAGACTTGCAGACTGTGAATTAATTCCTACAAACTAAAAGAAAAAAGCAACAACAAATATAATTTACAAAAACAGTTACAGATAAGTCTAGTCCAAAAAAAAGGAAGAGAAAATTATTGTATTATCCTTTTATTCTTTACGCATCGTAATTAAGCTTCGCGAGTCCCTGTAATGTACTACTTTGAGCTGATAATAATAATAATAATAATAAAAATCATATACAGTGCTGCAGAAAAGAATTTTGATACTTTGCCATCACAGGATTGTAATAGTGGGAAGTGCGTTTTCAATAGCGTATTGGGTTTATCAGATGCATGAAATTGTAGTATGCTATGTGGTCTGTATACAGATATCTCATATACAGGGCTGCACAAGAGATTTTGAATACATTACTATCTATGTGCAGTAACTACTGAAAATAGGTTTTTAGTTGTGTTGTGTGTTCTATTATTGTTTATTTAGATATCGCCTTTCATTCTATGAAAAGATGATTTTCAGATGATCGCAAGGGTTATTTCTAACACATTATTTCAAACTCTAAAGAAAGGATTAAACTAAAAATAACAATTACCTACTGAGACATTTATTACCTTTGGCCTTTTCCACCATACCCAGAAACTCACCACACTGAAGCCGCAATCTAATCTTTTTTTTCTTCTTGTAGTCCCGTGATAATTTATTTTTATTCTCAGTTATTTGCACTCTCTGTTGCCACTGCAGATTTGAAAACGTTAATTCGTGTGAAATATCGTCTGAATTTAATATTCTTCTGCAAGTCTTTTTAGAATACTAGATAGCAGCCCTGTGTGTTCATTTAAATTGCACGAGATCTTACGATTCTTTGGGGTGAGGGTGGGAAGATGAAATTTAATTTTATTATACATTTAGAAAAAAAAACTATAATATTAATTTTATTAAATACTAAATTTCAAATAATAAATAATATTTACAATGCAGGTTGAAAGTTTATTGAATAAAAATTCACACTGTGAAAGCTTCATTTGTAAAAGGAATTGAGTTCTTTTAAGATTTGACTGTTAATTTAGGAGTTTGTGAATTGAAAATGAGATCATTTTGACAAAATGTACAAAAGTGATGTCATTTGGACGAATTTATCCAAAAAAATATTTCAGATTTATGATCTATATATATAAAAGCCGCTCTCTGTGTGTAAGTCCTTTATACAAATCTTTAATTTTTGACCGATTTGCACAAAACTTCATGTACATAGGCTTTAGAACGTGGAATAGATCCCTATCTGCTTTAAAAAATTATCAGACCACTATTTATCCCTTTTTTCTACGATCTTTCATAATTTAACATTATAGAAATACAGTGGAACCCGGTTAAGACGCGTTTCAAGGGAGTGGACCTAAGTCGCGTATTAAGCGGGATCGCGTATTAAACGTGATTTGTATAATGTTGAAGGAATTGGGCTTATTTACACATCTAATCGTCTAAATGAACTTTAGAGCTTTCATTGATACGTTTATGGTCGAAAATTGTGTCTTATACGTATATTTAGGTTTAAATTTAATTTTATTCCACTTTACTCAGTCTATCTTTTTACAGGAAAATAAATATGGATTCAAACATGCGGCTTTATTGTCGATAATACGTTACAACCAAAGATAAAACAACAAAAGTAATTTTTCTGCTAGACTAATTTTTTTTAACAGAAAGAATAAAAATATTAAATTTTTGAAGCATAATCCAGTTGTTAAAATCATATTTAGTACTTGTGATAATGAGTCCCAATATAACCTGTCCTTTTTAATGTAAGAATAAAACTACCCTTATTAATCTTTGTGTAAAAAGTATTGTTAGCATAGCAAAAAGTAACGAAAATATAGAAAACATAAAAGAATTATACAACAGCAGTCGTATTTGTTTAAGCTATGCGAGTTTCTTTTTCTTTTTTTCTTTTCTTTTTTTTTTTTTTTTTTTTTTTTTTTTGTATATAACATGCATCACAAAACATAGTAGTGGTATAACATACATTAAAAAACTCACTAACAACAGGTATAATCATCTTTAATCATAATTTTACGACGTATCTGAGCATCCTGAATTCCTCTATGTATCTCTCTCTACTACAATAAAAAATACACTAAACGATAGACAAAGAATGTTAGAACAAGGGATCAAAAAAGAATTGCAGTGTTGCTAATTTAGAAGGGTTTTTTTAATTCAAATATCTCAATATTTTCAAAATGTTCCTTTAATTGATCTGTTATTAAATAAAGTAAATATTAGTATACAGAAACAGTGTTTTTTTATATGAATAAAAAAATCCGCTAAAATGGAAACACTGGAGAAGAAAGAAGGAATTCGCATCTTCACCAATGAATTCGCGTCTTAAACGTGACTTTTTACCACAAAGTACTGAAAATTTTTCGCGTATTAAGCGGGATCGCGTAATAACCGTTCGCGCTTTAAACGTGATATTTTTGCATTAGTCTTACGGGCGATGTTCAAGGGAGCGGAAAAAATCCGCGTATTAAGCGGGATCGCGTATTAGCCGTGAGCGTCTTAACCGGATTCCACTGTATCTCTTTTTAAATATTCAAATTCAAGTTTCTTTCCTGTTGCCACACATCTAAAAAACTGCTCAATAATTAAAAAAATTGTTGATAACTCGAGTACTTTGTTTTATAAGCCAATAAAAATTCGGATTGTCTAATTATATTTTTGCTGTTTTTGAAATTGACATCATTCGAAGAAGAAAATGCACATTTTTCATATATTTATGTAAAAACTTTAACTAAGCATGTTTTAAAATTGACCTTAGTAGTTACTTTAGTTGAATGTTAAAAAATCTATTTTAATGAAGTCGTTTCAATATCAAGAAATCAATTAAGGAAAAAGATAATAATAAAAAATCGTTTGCTAGATATGACGTCAATTTTGTCAATATAATTTCAAACTGGTTCTAAAAACTGGATGCTACAATTTATTTACTATTTCTTTGTAATGCTGTATCTTTAATTATATCATTTAGATAAATGTTTTTATACCTGAAATGCAGTGATAACATTCTACGATTTATATCGAATACGGTTATATAAAATACGATTTTTCTACGATTTATATTAAATAGAAATTATAGCTACTATTTTTTAGGGTAAGCTTTTATCTTTTTTAAACAAAATTTCATGACTGACAGACTTTTCTGTTAGACGTTGAAATAATGGGATGCATGATGTTTAGAGATCAAATTGCAGTAAAAGCGTAACTTATGGTACGGTTAGGTTGTTGCCACCAACAATATGGTGCTAGGCGTTACTCATAGATATGTCTTTTCTTCATAATATTGCATTAATAGCAAACGGATATATCTTTCTTAATTGGATAATAGGTATATTTAAAAATATCTCCGTGATTGAAAATTAATTTAAAATGGATAAACAGTCCGTAAATTGAGATGAGCTTTTCAAACAAATATTACTGAAAGCACTTTTTGTATTCTATTAGATGTTGGAATAATCAAATGTGCGATGTTTAAAGGTCAAATTGCAGTAAAAGTTAAATTTATTGTTGGGTTAGGTTGTTGCCACCAGCAATATGATGCTAGAGTTACTCATATTTCGTCAATGTCTTTACTTTATAATATTGCATTAAGAGTAAACAGGTATATCTTTCGTAATTGGACTGCATGTAGGGATGAGATTTCCGCGTTTTTGCACCCGGTATATTCTTAGTAAAAATGTTCTGTCAAATCGTGAGAGTGTTCCGATTAAATTAAATATCATTTTCTCTAACAAAATACTGGTGTGGAAAAACGCGGAAATCTTATTCCTGGCTGCATGCAAATTAAAAAATATCCATGATTGAAAATCACTTTAAAATCCATTCACATGAAAAAATTGAGATACAATTTTCAAATAAATTTCATGTGACAGAATCTTTTTCTATTCGACAGTGTGAAAAACGAAATTGTATGATGATCATAAGTTGAAAAAATTTCAGTAAAGGCAAAATTTATGGGTTAGGTCATTGCCATCATCAGCATAATGTCACAATTGGCATTGTGTTGGTAGTTTTTTTTTCTTTTTTTTTTTTTTTAATTGAAATGACGTTTTTTAAGCAAATAATTGTACTTTAATGTATGTTACGACATTTGTTTGGAATATATATTATTATGGTATAGTTAAGAGTAGACGCAATTAAGACTATTTTACTTATATTTCTTATTCGTCTTTTTAACGATTCGTGGACGGGAATGCACCAATCTCAGTTATTGTCATTGCCGTATTATTTCATTTTAATGTATTTTACCCGGGAGGACCCTTATTATTGACACGAGCGAAGCCGGGTAGATCTGCTAGTTTAAAATAAATACTTACAAAAATGTAATTTTCTCACTCAATCATTCCGCTTTCAATGGCTTTTTGAAAGACTTATCTCAACATCTTTAAGAAATAACTTGTTGAAAACCAGTGTTACTTCTCTACTTTGTTCTAAATATAAGGAAATAATTATCTAGTTAAATGGAAAAAAGCTTAAATTTGTATTATTTTAAATGTCCTTGATTGAATTTTGAAGAAAAAAACTACGATATAATGATTTCTAGATGACAATTTGTGGATATACGATTTTACCTTAATTTAGAGTAAACTGATTCGTGAAAATTGTATACACGGTGGCCGGTTGTAAGAAATCTGGCCTGTTGTAAGACTTACAACAGGGTAAATCCGTCTAAAAACTCGGGCTAAAAGCTAGATGTCAGTCTGTTTATTGAAAATTAACAGATTTTTTAAACTCTCGTATAACGAAATTTAGAAATGATCGCGAATGTTTAAACAACAGACATGAGTGCTTATTACTCCGGAAGGTTCTCTTTCCCTGTCTGTCTGTCTAGCTATCATATAAAACGCTTTTTCTTGTAAAGGGCGTATATAGTATTCATAGTTATTTTACAGGGCCACACAAAAGAACACGAATATATGACGGAAATATATGATAAGTGCTGGGTTTGTAGAACGCTGACAGTAATGTAATTTTATTAGGTTATTACAACCATCTACAGAATGATATTTTCTTGAAGAGGAGATATATAGCATTTATAATTATTCTACAGGGCCTCACAAAAGAATATAAATATATGTTAAGCGCGGGATTTGTAGGTCGCTGATAGTAATGTAATTTTAGCATGTTTTTACAGTCACCCTCAGCATGTTTTTTGTTCAAGAGGGTGAATATAGCAATTATAGTTATTGTACAGGGCCGTACAAAAGAATAAGACGGGAGGAAATAGGGTAACCAAATTTAAGTAAAATTAATTTTGTTTAATGTTTCATTAAATGATAGCTATACTGGAGTTAAAGGTGGCACAGAGGCAACACAATTTTGTTACGAGTTTACATGTAACGTGCCCTGGCGGGAAATAGAGTAACCAATTTAAAATAAAATATTTTCTTTATTTTTTTTAAATAATTTTCAGAATACGTTTCTGCTACGGTGAAATTTATGTTTTGATAAAAAAATGTTACATGAAAGGTTTTTTTCTTTTAACGTTTGTAGTGCCCCTGGTGGGAAATTTCATAACTAAAATTTTAAAGGGATTTTTATTAGGTTTTCTCATATGGGAACCATACTCCGAGTTAAAATTAAGTAATACAGATTCAACACAATTCTGGTCGATGTTTAAGTGCCCCTTGGCAAAAAATAGGGTAACCAAATTTAAATAAAATTAATTCTTTTAAGATTTTTCAAACAAAATTTCAAAATAAGCTTCTGACACGGTGAAATTTATGTTTTGATAAAAGTTTCCATAGGATGGATTTTTTGTGCGCTGGTAGCGCCCCCTGGTGGAAAATTTTAAAATGGATATTTTAAACTAAAATTTTAAAATACTTTTTTATGTTTTCTCGTATGGGAACCATACTCCAACTTAAATTTAAGTAATACAGAATCAACACAATTCTGGTCGATGTTTAGAGCGTCCCCTGGTAGGAAATGGGACAACCAAATTTAAGTAAAATTGATTTTTTAAAGAATTTTCAAACAAAACTATCAGAATAAGCTTCTGATACGGTAAAATTTATGTTTTGATAAAAGTTTTCATGTGATAGATTATTTTAGGCCGGTAGCGCCCCTGGTGGGAAAGTGCATAACTAAAATTTAAATATGTATTTTTTTTTATGTTTTGTCATATGGGAACCATAGGCCAAGTTAAAATATTGTAATACAGATTCTACACGATGTTGCTTTACGTTTAAAGAGTTTATAGTGTTATAACCTAGTGCATAAATAGCATCCCAAAGTGTAATTTAACATAGGGCAGGATCCGCTATATCCTTGTCTGTAAACTGAAACATTGTGTTTCACATAGCTGTTGTTGTAAATATTGAAATGTGTCGTCAATAAATATTCAATTTAATATTTATTTGAAGTGTCCTAGTGAACTGATTCTGAAACTTACATCGTTTTCAGTATCACGCATCTATGCCGGTGGTGGCAGCATATCAGTCAACAAGAAATATATATATGTTACCGGCCAAACCCGATTTTAGGCCAAACTAGATTGGCCTAGGCCAAACTAGTTTATCCTAACGCGCATAGGGGGAATTAGTTTTTCCTAGGCCAAACTAGTTTATCCTAACGTCCATAGGATAAACTAGTTTTTCCTAGGCCAAACTAGTTTGGCCTAACGCTCATAGGATAAACTAGTTTATCCTGCTATTCATCGGTCCAAACTAGTTTATTCTAAACCTATCTAATTTATCCTAGGCCGATCTAGTTTATCCTAGGCCAATTCAATTTGGTGTGATTTTATTGCTCCCAAAGACCGTCCCAGCGCCAACCTTCTACTTTATCCTAGGCCAATGCAATTTGACGTGCTTTTATTGATCCCAACTACCGCTGCGCCGCCAGTCTTGTGCAAAGTAGTATTGCCATCACCCCTGTATAATATATTTTATTCGATGGGGAGTGGGATACTGTCCTCCTATCTTCCCCATTTCACCGCTGCCGGTAGGTACAAAATACGTTCCATACGACAAATTGTGTGCTGGAGGACCGAAGAATGGAAAGAGAGGTTATCATAAAATTTAGGAAAGGAAGAATTTAGAGGATTGATTAATAATGTACCGTATAACCTGTAAAATTCGGCATCGACAGGACCAGGACTTTGCCGGATTTTTGAAAATTCCAGATTTCTGAAAGAATATTAAACGTACTTCTGATATTCTTAATGTGGAATTTATTCATAAATAATTTAAAGCCAAGTGATGTCTATGTAAGGAAAAAAAATTAAAAAACATTGATTTCTTTTCTCACATAAATATCAATTGAATTAATTACGAATTTGAATTAATTACGATATAAATTAATTACGAATAATTTGAATTAATTACGAATAAATGCACCATTAAGAATGTCAGAAGTACATTTGATATTCTTTCAGAAATCTGGAATTTTCAAAAATCCTGCAAAGTCCCCGTCCCAGTTTGGCCTGAAATACATAGGTTTTTAAGCTACCATTATACCACAATTAAAATTTTCTTTAAAGAATAATACATATATATTTATTGGATGGGGATACAGTGCTGTAAAACCTGTTAAAAGAATCTGTGTATGACAAAATCCTGTTTTAAATGGAAATTTGTTTTTAATCGGTTCAAATTGGATATAACATTCCGTTTGAAAAATAAAACATAATGCATTTGCTAGAGACGACGGACCTGCTAAAAAAAGAACTTAACTATAACGAAGTTTTTTTCTCTCCTATGTGATTCCGTCTTAGAAGTTTTTCTATATAAATATTTTCTGATTTTCAAGTCACCAATCCATGTAAAAAAAATTAATGGTAATAGTAATTATGATATTTACATACAAGTAGAGATTAATTAAAAAATCAATATAGTTTACAATAGAATCATTAATATCGTTAATCCACATTCTATGGCTTGGAGATTTAAAATTTTTTAAAATTCTATACTACAAAATCTTCTAAGACGGAATTGCATAGAAAATAAGAAAAATCCGTTATAGGCAGGTTCCCTTATTAGAAGGTTGATCGTCTGTTGTAAATGCATTATATTCCTTTTTTTAGTACTAATATCCTCATTTTACACAGATCAACATATTTGTTTTTTGTTAAACAAGGGATTCCGTCATAGGCAGGTTATTTTTCTCAGGTTTTACCGTACTTTAATTTTATTACCTAAAAACGCATCTACTCATTTTAAAAAATTAAAAAAAATAATAAATGTATAAATTTTAATTGTGGAATAATAACGATTTAAAAATACCTGCATTAAAAAAAAGGTTGGGCTGGGCCAAATGTTACTAATATTTTTACTGAATAGACTAGAGATCCTGCCGGACCAAATGATTTTCATATGAGCTGGGTTGGAAATTGGACTGAAAATTTCTGCCTGTGCAGACCTCAAGCAGAATGTAGCCCAGTCCTGACTTAAGCCGGAAAAAAATTGAGTTCCGGTCCATCTCGGAAAAAAGTAATCCCCAAATCAAGCCCGGGCCGAGTGTCGGGAAGGAAAATTGAGCGGGCCCATAAAGACTAGTTCACAAAATTTAGTAAATTTGGATGCTAAACGTCCATTATATTTTTTTTAAAATAAAATAAAAAAACGAGTTTTTAATGAACTTCGCTCACTTTCATAGATGTGCTTGAGTTGAGCGGATTCGTTTGAAAAATTTTGAATTTGAGCGTGAACATGACACATGTTTGAGAAATAGAATTTGAGTTTGAATTAGTTGGTTTTGGGGTTTTTTTTTCTTTTTGCGTGCTCAACACTGTTTGGCATCAATTAAAGCACGTCAAATAGAATTGGCCTAAGATAAACTAGAAGGTTGGTGCCGAAGCAGTCTTTGGGATCAATAAAAGCATGTCAAATTGAATTGGCCTAGGATAAACTAGTTCAGACCAATGAATAGCAGGCTAAACTAGTTTATCCTGTAATGTTAGGCTAAACTAGTTTGGACTAGGAAAAACTAGTTTATCCTGTGGGCATCAGGATAAACTAGTTTGGCCTAGGAAAACCTGGTTTATCCACTACGCCTTAGGATAAACTAGTTTGGCCTAAAATTGGGTTTGGTCGGTAACATATATATATATATATATGTGTATCTTCACGTGTGGCGGGTTAAAAGTGGATTCACATATGTCACATGTAATATTGTAAAAATGCACTTCCAAACAAACATCATCCATATACCATAATATATACGAATTTTTTCGAGTGTCCCTTAAACGAACAATAAATGCTATAACATTTTCAATAAGGAACATGCTATAGTAATTCCAAATAACATATATAAATTTCGTAGCAATCCAAGCACATTTATGAAGTTAAAGCACTGCCCATAAGCGATAATGTGCTCGAATTATTTAGAGTAGAGCTGTATGTGTATATGATCTACAAATTTTTATATACACCATAAATTACACTAAAATTTCATTTCAGCTAACAACGCATAACGATACGTAAAACGCTTTTTTGACGACTAGCATTCATAGAGGTCAAAGAATCCACATGCGTTTGTGCATTCCTGTATATGAATTTATTTAATATTATATCCTCACAATCAGTACCGCCGAATTTTGAAAAATATTGGGTGGGGCCCAAAAGTTTTTGAATAAAATAACACATACAATTCCCCCCCCCCCCCTTAGTTCGTGTGTATGTGGAGACAGAGGCGGGGGAAGAGCGAGCGACTGAAGGTGATAGTTCGAAGTTAAATTATGTTTCTTTTAGACAAAATACAAAATTATTATACCGGGTGATTATAATTAAAGTTACGATTTCAAAAATCGATAATTTTAAAACTACTGGTCAGAATGATTGATATTTTATCGGAGCAATCGTCAGGCAATGGAATTTTGCTTGGTGAAGGAAAAAAAAGTTCCAAAATGTGCCGATAGATGGCGCTGTCAGGGTTCACGTTGTCTGGAGATATGAAAATTACTAATACTTGACATGCGCACAGCAGACATAGCTGCCATAAAAATGCAGAGCCTTAGCTCTTTGCCTGAATGCTTCATCATGACTCTGACTATGATGGATTGCGTTCTGCTCTTGAAGCTTTTTAATAAGAACGATAACTGTGCACTTACAGCTATTAGGAAGTTTCGGACATTAAAATTCCTAAAAAAGGGGTCCAATAACCACAAATGCTCTGCGAAAAATGATTGTTAAATTCGAAGAGACCGGTTCATTTAACGTTAAACGAGGAAGAGGAAGGAAACCAGTTTCGACTGCGGTAGTGGAAGATGTGGCTACAGCATTACAAGAATAGACTAACAGTGATGCTGGAATCAGCAGTGCACGGGGAATTGGCCGAATGCTGGATATGCCGAACTGCACGGTGCTTAAAGTCCTACAGAACATCTTGCGCTGTTATCCGTACAAGATAACTCATGTGCAGGAGTTGCTACCTGCTGACCTGGAAGCATGTCAATCTTTTACACTACAATTTTTTGCCCAGATAGAAGTGGACAACGGAAGGCCAAAGGCGGATAGGGGCAACCGAGAATCCGTCCCAGCTACAGCCATTATTTCTTCAGTCTGAAAAGGTCACTGTGTGATACAGGATAACGGCAGCGTTTGTCGTCGGTCCGATTTTCTTCGAGGAGATCACACCTGCGAGTCCCGTTACCCTCACTGTTACTGGCAAGCGGTATGAAGTACTTTTGAGTAACCATGTCCTTCCGGCACTTCAGCAGCGTCAGTGTGTGGATCGCACAATATTCATGCAAGATGGCTCTCCTCCACACATTGCTATTCCTGTGAAGCAGCTACTGAGTGCTAATTTCGGAGGTGATAGGATCATAAGCCGCCATTTTCCAACAACGTGACCACCACGTCCCTAGACTTAAACACGTGTGATTTCTGGCTTTGGGGGCACCTGAAGAATATTTTTTACAGCGGGCGGATTCAGAGTCTAGTCGACTTGAAGGCAAGCATCACACACCACACCCATTGCATCAGTACAGATACCCTCCGATCTGTTGTGGAGCATGCCGTTTTTCGCTTCCAGTTAGTAGCGGAACAAGGTGGAGGGCATATCGAACAACTTATGCCTTAATCATCAGTAAGGTGTTTGTTCCATGAAGCACTTTTTTTTTCTTTTTTTGTCATTATCACTGTTGTCGCTGTAAACACGTATTCTTGTCTTTTCCCTAATAAATTTTTAGTAAATCCCTGAACTGTATTTTTTTCCTTTTGGCTGACAACATTCTTGTGTTTAACGAATACATTTTTGGTCTTTAACCTGACATTACTCTGACAGCGCCATCTATCAACACTTTTTGGAACTATTTTTTTTCCTACGCCAATTAAAATTCCATCGCTTCACGATTGTTCTGCTAAAATATCAAGTCATTCTGACCAGTAGTTTTAAAATTATCGATTTTTTAAATTATAACTTTAATTATAATCATCCGGTACTTTAATTTAATAAATAATTTAATTAAATTATATTCTCATGAATTCTTCCTTATAAATACATTAATATTTATTATAAATAACATAAAAATTGCTAACTGTTTAAAGTGCAAAAAACTAAATGTCAAGAAGTTTAGTCACCTAACTGATTTATTTATGAATTCAAGACATTAAAATAGAAGGGAAAATATGAATGAAATTTGTTTTTGAAAGAAATTTAAATATACATCCGGTGAAGGGTCTTTCAGTGCTCCTGCAAGTTTAATTGACGTCTGTACTATTTTTCAAATAAAATTATTTTAAGAACGTCAATAAAACCAAATTTCATTACAGCGATTAAATAAAAAAAAATAACAAATTAAATCAATTGAAATTGTGTGTGTGGAAAGATCAAATTATTCATTGGGCTCGCGCCTCACGGGCCCATATACGTTGGCGTCACTGCTCACAACATAGTATAGCAATTTTTAGAACAACTGAATAAGGCGTTACATATTTGAAAACACACTACCAGGAGTTCTTGGCTATACATAGATGATAATTCGTGTTTATTTCGAGAGTTCTGTATATAATCTATAAATTATATACATACTACATAATATACCAAAATTAAGTTAAATTTGAAAACGCATAACATTATTAAAATTACACTTCCTTCATTTCTTGATCATAAATGAAAAGCACCAGAATTCGATCGTGTGACCCTGTAAAAAGTATATTGCATATTACATACCTTGTTGCATTTATGGAAGACGTTATTGCGCAACCTTAATAATGTATGTCAATTTCATAAGGCACACATTAAGCAACACTGTCTTCAGACAATAATGCAATACAGTCCCTTGTGTGTCTCTGTTTAACCCTTTGTGTACTGAATTATGAATTCGTGAAAATTTTATCTTCTAAAGCATTTTTCATGAATTTTTGAAACTACGTTAGAAGATTTACATAATCATTTAATAAATTTTAGAAGGATTGGAGTATTTAGAAGGATTAATTGAATTTATAGGGATCTTGTGCAATATTTATAACCCCACTCAAATCTTTTATTTTAAATATTTTTCTTAGTATTTTGTAGAATTAGGAAATGTACAAATATAACGTTCTTACAATATAAATATAGAAATATTTCCGAATTGAAAAATCCCCCCCCCCCCCCCCAACGCCAAGAAAGCTGAAAAGTTGCCAAAGGCAAAAGAAATCATTCTTTTAAAAATATTTTTATTTTCTGTAACCAATAAAGCATTTGGAACAAGATAAAGTAATGCCTCTATAACTCATTCTAAACTGTATTACTACTAATCGATGTATTAAATGAATTTTATAACAAGTTATTTTAATGGTACTTAGAAGTACCGTCAGTAGATAAAGGGTTAAATGATTTATAAACACTATTTTGTATAGAAACCAAGTTAAAGTGCATATCATTAATGCATATCAATTTCCTAATGTTTGAAATATTGTAATATCATTAAAATGTACTTCAAAAGAAATTTTGATAACAGACTATAATTTATCGAATTCTTTTGAGTGAGCACTCACTTTCCAACACTAACAAAATATTATTAAGAAAAGATAAATTTACATACGATGAAATCGATCATAATTCGTCTCGTAACCGAATGTTTTTGTGAGTCTCTGTAAATGAAGATAAATGTTACGAACTTTTTAATCGTAGAAAACATTTTGTAATGCACCTGAGTGATCCTTTTTAATTCACATTATGTTTGAAGTATCATCGCATCATTAAAATGCATCGCAAACGATTTTCCCCATACATCATAATGTAATGGGATTCTTTAGTTCGCTCCTGTAACGAACTATAAATGCAACTTATTTTATGCGCCTAAGTAAGCATAAGGCAGTCCACTTTAGCGATGCATACTAAATTCGTTATGCTTGATGAAGTATTGTAATGGTATTAAAATGCATCGAAACGATTTTCCCTCATAGGCTACAATGTAAGGGAATTATTGTGTGTGGCCCTGTAAACCAGCTTCAAATGCTAGGCATTTCATTTTCAATACCAAATATCCTATAGTAAACATCAATAACATATAAAATTTTCAGGGCAATCCCAGTATATTTACGAGACTTATGGCACGGGCAGGCTGCAGACAGAAAAACCGAATTCATCAACACTTTTAAACTATGCTGGGAAGTATTAAAAACACGATTTTTTAATAAACTTTCTTGCACTACTTGAAAACATGCCTATTAAATTATTTTTATAAGTGACGTCGCAATATGTTAATCTCGCCCCTCCGTCTATTACACCGTTTCACACTTTGAGGAGACTCCT
This sequence comes from Maratus speciosus, assembly GCA_963932465.1. Lineage (NCBI taxonomy): Eukaryota > Metazoa > Arthropoda > Arachnida > Araneae > Salticidae > Maratus > Maratus speciosus. The sequence goes on along the minus strand of OZ010800.1, from coordinate 359,776,267 downwards.
TCCCATCTTGAATTGTGACGTATTTAACCATTTAACCTACAACTACGTGTGAGACACGAGGTCTTGTATTCGGGCCAAAACTGATTATCACGGGCCTGACCCGTGATCGGACCAAATGTAAATATTACGAGCATGGCATCTGGTACAAAGATCGAGCCAACGGGCTAACGGGATTATAAATAAAACTTTTGTGGTATAATTTACCACAATTATTACATCAGGTTTTAATTACTTATCAAATATTCCACAAAATTAAACCAGTTGTATTTTACACACGTATTCACATTCTGTAAGTCGTACGCGTTTGGTACAACTTAGGACCGGTTTGCCGAACCGTGGAATTACTCGAAGGCTACGTGATCTTGTTTACGTTTTGGACTCAGACTGTTGAAACGTAAATAATAGATTAAGGTGTTAAAAAATAAGAGCTTCCTTGGAAAACATCAGAGCAGGGCCTGTTTAACCGCTTCGCAACGAGCGACACGTATATCATGTGTCGTTTAGGATGTACGATATCCTTGAATTTAAATACCAGTAACTTAATACAGAAATTTTTGCTTTATCTAATCTCATATTTTCATTCATTAAATAAGGTAGAATTTACAATTTAGAAAAATCGGTGGCAAAGAAATAAAAGAAGTATGAAAGGTGCTCATCTCGAAGGAGTTAAAACATGATCCAACTAGGCCATGGCCCTGCGTTTCTGATTTTGTGGGCCCTAAATTTGATATGCAAAAGATGATATTTTAAATCTCTTATGACCTTGTACTGAATATAATCAACATTTTGTACTTTTAAAGGAGAATAAGATAAAATAAAAAAAATAATTTATCTAAATATGTATTTATATATTCATATCTGTATTTTAAGCAGTAATGTTTATTTTTTGTAACAGTTTAGGAACAGGGGGGGGGCGAAGGAATACCAGGCTGTTTAGCTTGATCGCGCCATGCGTCAGAGATTAAAGTGTTGAGGCATAATTACAGATTGCAACATTTTAACAATTTATTCATGCTTATATTTCTCCCTTTCAAAGAAGAAAACCTAAATAAAATCGTAATTTTCAGGTTGATGAACATAATAGCGATGTACATACCAGGATTCGATGAGGATAGTAGAGTACTTCGGCGAACGTTAATGAGATACCTGAACCTGTCTCTTGTTCTGGTTCTAAGATCCATCAGTATGGCTGTGAAGAGACGATTTCCAACCAAAGAACATCTCATCGAAGCTGGTAAGTTGTACACTTTTGACTTTATTTAAGTATTGCGCGGCAGAGCAATACTTATTTATTTCCAGTGTCACTTCTCAATGTTAATTTAACATGGAAAAGCCTATGGAGATCATAACTTTTTCATTTTTTCTTCCCACCTTTTTGTCCCTGATGCCACTCATTTTTTATTCTTTACTAATCCTAATGATATTATAAATTTAAAGTGTAAAACCGTTTGCCTGACTTCAGGGTCAAAACGAATGGTAAAATGCCTTTGCATATGGGTAAATTATAACCCACAGAGAAACAGGGGCCAATTTTGTTTTACGTTATTCAAATATTTTTCTTAATAATTCCAATTTTCGCTTTTTTCATTGAAAATCATGTAACATTTTTACTTCATTGTTGCAAAAATTTCAAGAGCCGTAATAATAATTTATTTATTTCTAGTTGAAAGATTTTCACGTGAAATATTAAATTGAGCTAGTTTTTTTTTTTCAAAAATTAAAAAGGTGAATATGGCGTCATAGTGGGAATAAAAAGGATATTTTCAGAATAAGTTTTTGCTTTGGTCAAGTTTATATTTTAGTAAAAAGTTTCTAGTGGATAGCTATTTTTACGCAGGTAGCGAACTTAGTGGGAAATTACATAACTTAAATTTTAAAATGTATTTTTTTTTTTCGAGATAAGAGCATTTATACCCCAAGTTAAACTTAGGTAATCATTTTCTGATGTGTTTACATCACCCCTTGGGAGAGAATAAGGTTTAAAATTTAAGTAAAACTTTTATTTTTTATTTTTTACTGTATCACAGCTATAATATTGTTAAATATTAGCAGTAAGATTTCAGCACAATTTACATTTACATTCATAGCGTTCCTGAGTGGGAAATAGGGTATCTAAATTTAAATGAAGTTAATTTTTTATGTTTTGATTATAGATTTTTTACGTTCAGACTGGAAGTTTTTGTCCAAACTACCGCAACCTGCATTACTACAGTGGTGAAACATTTTGAATTACACATTGGTAAACTGCATCCCACATTGTGATACAATACCGCATACATCAAAGTCTGATGATGATACTCTCTATTAATTTTGAAATGCGTTCATCTGAGTGCATTAGTTATTAAAAAACTTGACATATTGTGTCAAAAACATAATTTGAAGAACAAATTAAAAAAACAAAATTTATTTCCTACATTGTTTAAGCCCCGAGAAGGGACAGATATTAAGTTATTTCATTCAATTAGTTCTACATTTAATGTTAAATTTTTGTAACAAATTAGCTAAGCCAATTGAAGATTAAAAAATAAAAATAAAATTCATACAATATGATACTTAAAACACCCTAAAAAATTAGGTTCCGTTCAAATGAAATCGAAATAAATCTTAGAATTTTTTGTAAGTTTTGTATTTTGCATGCATCTTATCATTTTATGCATAATTGTCATAAACATAATACAAAATCTGCACTACAAGTATTTTTAATTAAAAAAGGAAGAAGTCTAAGATTTATTTCGATTTCATTTGAACAGAACCTAATTTTTTAGGGTGTTTTAAGTATCATATTGTATGAATTTTATTTTTATTTTTTAATCTTCAATTGGCTTAACTAATTTGTTACAAAAATTTAACATTAAATGTAGAACTAGTTGAATGAAATAACTTAATATCTGTCCCTTCTCGGGCTTAAACAATGTAGGAAATAAATTTTGTTTTTTTAATTTGTTCTTCAAATTATGTTTTTGTTTAATTAATTTATTAGCAGACTTCGCTCGCTACACTGATAGGTTTCTCCAATCGAACCTTGAATCAAATAAAAAATATTGGTGAATTTGACTTTGCGTTTTAAACCAATATTAACTTTTACCTAGAATGTCCTTCCACATTGCTGAAAGCGATTCAAACGCCATTGCGATATTATATTTTCTTATGTGTCAGACAAAATCTGGGGCTGTTAATGACCAGTTTTTTTAGTTGATCTTTTACAGAAAACTGAGTTGGTACCAAAGCGATATAAAGTAAGCGTCCTATCTTAAATGGGAGAGGTAACAGCAAGATTAAAGGAGAGGTCACATCAATCAAGGTCATACGCCACGTAGAGGACGGGGTTGAACTACCAAAAGATGCCTAGCTGTTTTTTTCTTTACGGATAATCTATTAATTGTACATCTATGAAAAAACTGCCCAAGCGCAAGCGTCGTGTTTTCATTTGTTTGTAGCATTTATATCCTGACAGTAATAGAATATTCTATTCATTTTTATTCGTGCATTTTGATTTATTTATTATAGTTAATTATTTAAATAAAAACAGTTCTTTTTAGAACTAATATTATTTGTTAAAATGACAAAATCTTGCCATCGAATAGCTGTAGTTTTCGAAATTGTAAGAAAATTCTTTTTCTTTAGAATCTGTCCTTTTCCAAAGAGTAAAACAAGTTAGTTACGTATTTTTACTTTAGTTTATAAAAAAAGATAAAATATTATTTAATATATATTATCAAATACTGTTGATTTAAATACGCTCGATTTTAATTATTTTCTTTTAATGAAATGAAAAATGACGCATAAAAATTAGTTAAGTAGTTAATGTGTAAATATAGAATTTGTAGTCTCATTTTTTACTCAATTCTTGATGTGCTAAAGTTATAAAAAATGATATACACGGTTGTATTCCCGATCAGAATATAATGTTTTTAATATTTATAAAATTTAATTATGAATAAAATATTCAATTTTAAGACCTTTTGCTCGTTTATCGAGCGCAAATGATAAATTTCCAATATTCTCTTAATCGCATTGCACTCATCTTATTTAACTTACAAATATTTCATTCATTTAATTTAAAACTCATTTCATTTTATATTCGAAATCACTTTAATTTAAAATGCATGCATTAAATGTTGTACTATTAAACGAGCAAGTGTTGTTCATTTATTTGTTTAAATATTTTGCGAGTCTAGGCAATAACTTCAATAATTTTCCTAAAATCGCCAGATTAGATTTTTTTTTTTTTTTTTAAACAGACAAAGCCATTTAGACTCCCTGTTAAAAATTCAACTACGAATTTCAGATTGTTACTCACTGACAGAAGATGAATGTTGTTTACCAGATTTATTGCAAAATATTTTTGTTACAGCTTGTTTTGATAAAAATATGTGTAGTTAATAAAAGTAGCAATGTCAGTTTAGTTTAAGGGCAAAAGGCAGTTATGCTTTCGTAGCATTAGTGGTTTTCTCCCGAAATTAAAATGATATTGCGATTTTTTTTTTTAATGTACATAATTTTATTTAAAAAAACAGAAATAACTAGAGAACAGGAATTCTGCTTTTTCAGAATTTAGTGTCGCCCCCGGCATTTCCATTACTTCATTTTCTTCTGATGGACAGATGGCTTCTATTATTATGAAACAGTCATCATAAATCAAGTGTTAGGTGAAGATGAAAGAGCAGCCGTAAAAAGTTAGAACTCTGATTTTCTGGTCAGAATGGGGGGAAAATGGCCATAATTAAAATATATATATATATATATATATGGCCATTCCCCCCCCCCCCCCATTCTGACCAGAAAATCAGAGTTCTAACTTTTTACGGCTGCTCTTTCATCTTCTTCTAACACTTCATTTATAATGGCTGTTTCATAATAATAGAAGCCACCAGTCCATCAGAAGAAAATAACTCGGTAACGCGGGACTCTACTGCAGTGCAAAACATATTTCAATTTTAAGACTTAAAGTGCACGTTTTATTTTATGTAAAATGACGTCATTCGCATCCGCTTAAGAATTCCACATTTACGATCTATTCTTAAACATCTACAGTAAAGCATGCATAGAACATCACTATCGCGAAATAATGCACAAATGCAGCAAAAAGATGCCGTCATTCAAGAAAATCGACAAAAAAAGACTATCTAATGATTCATAGATACTTAAAATTAAATATAGTTTATAATAGCTCCATTGTTTTAACAGAAATCATTCGTTTATATTTTTTTCAAAATAGCACGTATTTTAATTACATTTTCTTTCGGTTGTTATGAAAAAATGGCAACAAAAATATAACTATTAATAAATAATATATATCTGTAAAATATATCATAATTACTATTTTAGAACTATTTTTCCTTTACTTTCGACAGACATGGAGTACTTCCGTTGCCAATATTAAGCAAATGGCTCTAAAATCTACAAAAAAATTAATATCTTCAAAAATAAATGGAGATGCAGTTTTCAAACAAAATGCATTTAAAAGAATTTTTTTTTCCAATACGACGGTATAAAAATTGAAAATGTGCGATGCTTAAAGGTTTAAAAAATTGCTATTGAGTATTTAATCGTACTGCTTTGTTTTACGACTGGCTTCTGTAAGGTAACGGTTTTTTTTTTTTTTGGAATACAAAAAATAAGCTGGGAGAAAGAAATAGCATACCGTACCGGGGGCTAAAAATATTTTGCAATAAATCTGGTAAACAAGATCCATCTTCCATAAGTGAGTAAAATTTCAGAAAATATGCGCAAGAGATGCTCAGATAGTAGATATTCTGTCATTGTGATGTCATACTGAAAACCCGCGTATTTGCATTATTCACCCCTTCCACCAGATGGCGCAGCTGTGTCAATATACTCCAGATTTCAGCATTGACATTGTACGCTTATATATATGCAGTTTTGGTTGGTACTGAATTTGGTTAGGAACGATTGACCAAACAGTATGCAGGATGTTGCGAAATTCGACCGGCAAGTTCAGAAGGGTGGTAGTAGGCATCAAGAAGATGAAAAATTGCCTTGGGGATGAAAAAGAGCATGGGGTCGCAAAATCCTTATTTAGTCACAAATACAGAGTGTTTCATCCTAACTGAACTTGGGTTGACGGTAATCATTTTGAGAAAAATAAAAACATCGCAGCGAAAAGGCAACGTTTAGGTACCTTGTTTTGTGTGAAATGTTATAACATCACAAAGCGTTCTTGAAAGACAGGGTACTCAAGCAATCGAAGATACCGTATGAACTGGTAATCGCAGTCCAAAATGTGGAGTATCAGGCGCATACTGCTGGCGCGTATAATAGATACTTCTGCCACATTTTTATATTATCACATTTACAACAATGGTGAGAACGTCTGTTAAATATTTTATAATATACTTCAGTTTTCTGAAAGTTATTTTCGTCAACCCAAATTGAGTTAGGGTAGAACTCCCTGTATTTTTGATTAAATACGTGATTTACGGCTCCATGTTCTAAATGGTAATTTTTCATCCTCTTGATGTCTACCTACCCTCTGAATTCGTCGGTTGAATTCTGCAACATCCTGTATAATATACTAAAACCATCCCTGAAAAATTATCTAACTAAAAAGTACAAATATCAACAAAATCCGTCCAGTAGAACTTTTTTAAAGAGATAATATTTTATAATAGGATTCACCTGATTGCAGAACGTCCCCCATAATTCTATAACTAAGCAACGTAGAAGGAAATGTTATATACTAAAACCTTTCCTGAAAAATTATTTAAATAAATGCGCAAATCTCAATATAATCCTTTCAGCAGAATTCGAGTTATAAACGGCCAGAACGAAATTTTCATATATTTCATACATTTCACATATTTAGAAGATTTAATTTTGGTAAGCATTTATTTTATTTTAATTTTTCACGTGTAAATGTTTCAACTGAAAATATCTATTCCCGAAATATTATTACTCTGGGTTTTGGAGATGTGGCAACAATAGAAGAAGAAGAGGGTTATTTTTTAATAAAAGAAAAAGATCCAAAGATTCTGTGTGAAAATAATGAAATTACAAAAATTTTTAAAGAACAAGTCTATATCAATTACAGAAAAACATATATCCTTTTCTGAGTAATAATCCACCAGTATGCAGATTTACAAAAGTACCCATCCGTTTCGACCCAAAGTTCAGGCAGGTATTCAAACACATTTTCACATTTATAACATTACTATCCATAACTTTGTTTATTATAGATTTAAAGAAGAATCAATGCATTAATTAAAAAACAAATTCACTCTTCCAATAATTAAAAGCATATACAATTAGCCAACTCTTTATCACATTTTACAACAGACAATACTTCTAATGAATTCATTTTGAAAATTTGTGTTTTTTACATAAGATTATTTCCAGTTCTTTAATGTGCTTGAAATTTCATACGCTTGCTCAAAGATTAAAGATTAAAAAAAAAAGATTTGAGTAAACTTACTTCCTTGTTATTTTATTTAAGAATTTCTATTTATTGCATTTCACGGATTTAGTCTATGTTTTAGTGTCATAAAGGACATTTGTTTAAAATTATAACCATATTAACCCTTAACGAACTAATGCCCCCATATAAGCCACATTGGAACCATTACCAAATTTGTTCGAAACACTTTTACTTGTATTTTGACTATATGTGCAAGGGAAATTTACTACACAATTTACTTTTAAAATATAGTGGTGCAAATAGAATTTTCAAATAGAATCATGTATTTAAAGCTACGGTCCGTTAAGAGTTAAATAATAGTGGTAAATATTTTTGGCGAAATTTGTTATTTAACTGGTTACTTCAAACATGACTCCGAAATGATTAATAGAACAAGAAAAATCAACATACAATATTATTTAATTAAAATGTAAGCTTTGAATTTTGTGCCGATATATTAAGAAATAAATAGCCAACGGTAAAAAGTACAAATTGTAAATATGTGTATACAAAAGGGTGCAGGCAGCTGTTTCGGAACTTCTAAAGATCCATCATCAATGAAAATGTTAAAGTTAGTCTTTAAAACATATAAATAAGCGAAGGAGGGAGACGCAACTCACAGCTTACGGCTAACGGCGAAACGGTGGTGAATGTTGAAGAACAACATCGGAGTCGAACTTTCCCGCGTACACGAGGAGACCAATGAGAAGCACTTATTCATTCTGAAAGTGCTTAAGCAGAAAGAAGAAAAGGGGGGGGGGGATGAGAATAAATTAAAGAAATGGGAGCCAGACTTTAGAAAAATTGGGCGTACTTAACGTATCATGAACCAAGTTATTAAAATTCTTCCATATATGGTAAGCTTTCCAAAAATCAAGCTCGTAAATTGATGAACATTTCTGAATTATTAAACCGAATCTGAATTATTATTCGGAAAAGTTAAAATTGTGATTGTTAGACTAACTATGGTTAGCAATAGTAGAGCGCTTAATGTCACAATTTTTAACATTAGTTTTATGCTCTCCTAAGCGGATTTTAAAAGGTCGCTTCAATTGACAAATACACATTTTATAGCATCCGAAAGATATCTTATAAATTCCCCAATGTGTTTTTAAAGTATTTTATACTCATTTAACAAAATCCGATTCCCAAATCTCATACATCCAATAGACAAATTTTCTCATTTCTGTCATTAGATACACCTGCATTGTGGTAAACTTTTAACCTTTCTCCAATTATTTATTATCTCTGTGTTCAATTCCTCGGGCCGTAGCTCAAAACTTGCGTCGAACATACAGTTTCGGCAGTGGGAACATTTAGAAATAATGTGATATAGTATTATATCACATTTTTCATAAGGATTCCACCCCCTTTCCATTTAAAGTAGCTCATAAAATTGTGTATTTTCCCTTTTTTTCAATTTTTTTAATGAATAAAATTTTCACTTTGAACCCGAATCCGAAGACAATATAATGAAAATTGAACCTATATTTTTCTTACTTGTTGGGGATAGTATGCAAAGTACATTGCAAACGTTTTCAAAATAACTTAGAAATTAAAATTATGTTCATGAAATAGTCCTGCCATTAATTTTCAAAAAAAGCTGCAGTTTTTAAAATTCTTACACAGTCCCTGGGACTTATAAATTATATTTTGAAAAACATTCTTCATGCTCTGACAAGTATAACACTACTAAACGTTCCATTCTTCTACGACCAAAATTTTGAATATTATAAAATTTCAAAGCTTCTCTGCATTTCCAAGTGATTATATGTTTTTAGTGCCGAAAAGCTCTCAAATTTCATAAGTTATTGTTGTAATTCTCTTAGTTGCGCAATAGTTTTAGAAATATTTTTTTAAAGGCAAACAATCGGGTTTTTTAATTAAAGAATCCAAATTATAAAAATTATAATAAGCTACCGCTGTAATTTTATTGAGTATCTAAATAGTGAAATACAAATCAAAAACATAACCGTAAATAACTGTGACGTCATATTAACGGTGGCAACGGTCTGGGTAATCAATTTCGTTTTTATTGCAAATTTATTAATTTCTAAACATTGCACAAATTTATTGCACCATCGAATAAAAAAAATATACTTTCAGATGCAAGTTATTTGTAAACTGCATTTTAATTTACTCACTTTTTATGATTTTTTAAATAACTAGGGGGCTCTGCCCACTGCGAGCTACACTCGTCAACCACCGTTCAGCCTTCGCAACCTCTAAAAACATGGCAATGTGCCCTGTTTCATGAGTATTATCAGGTTACGTAAGATTGAATCATATAATCACGAACGGAAATTACCTTCTGTAATCGGGTTGCCATGCTTTTCCGTTTGAATGGCGCATTTTTTAGTTATCATGATCTCATCTACCGCTGTCGCCCCTTTCTGGGATTGATAAGTAAGATCAATAACACCTTTGAAAATCAGCTTGTATAAAATGGTTAGGTTAAAAAATGTTGTTGCTTTTCGGACTTTTATAACGATGCTACGGGCTCGAGGTTAAAAAACTCCGTCTGCTTGGGAATAATATTCAGAATCCCAGTATCGAAAAGCACTGTGTTTGGAAATTTTACGCTTATATTTTATGTTTTGATCTAGTTTTAGATATCATCAGGAACAGATATAGCTTATGCATGAATTATTTTCTCTGATTTAATGCACCATTATGCATATTTTCAAGTTATTTTTGAAATGTAAATTGTTTATTTTAATTAGTAAATATATACGAATTTTCTAATACTTATTTGCCGAATCGTAATTTGTACAAAATAAATATAAGTATTTTAGGGCACGCATTTACTTGTATTTATGCTGCATGAAGTGACGAAATATATACACAAACTTGCTAGCCACGCAACTTTTGCACCATGTGATTCCCAGTATGACGTCACATGAATATTGTCCATAAGAAAATAGTTTTAAATGTATCGGTTTAATATAGGACGTAATTTTCATCATTAAATGCATTTGAGTGTAATAATTTGATTATTTTAAAGTTTTTTTTTTCTCCTTTAAGATTCACGTGTATGTATATTATTCAATTTATAAGTATTTGGGATTATTATTATTTGGTCTTTTTAAATATGACCTAATTTTCATCATTAAAAGTTTTTCACGCGTTATACTTTAATTATTTTAGGCATTTTACATATGATGATATTTAATATTCGGGCATTTTACATATAACGTAACTGTCCCCATTATTAAATGCGTTTCGAGTGTAATAATTTAATTATTTTAAGATTCTCTTACTTTTTTAATATTCAAGTGTAAATGCAATTTTTATGAAGTAATTTTTCCTATTTCCTGCTTTAAACACGTGATCATTTAATTATTATTTTAAAGTTTCTTTTAAAAGTCATGTGTAAATATACTTTTTATTTGAGAGGTAATTCTTTGCGCTGTTTTACAAATTGACATCAATATAAAATAAACGGTCAAGTGCGAGCATTACTCGCGTACAGAGGGTTCCGTAGAATAAATATATGAATTTGTAATTGTATTATTAAAAAAAAAAAAAAAAAAAAGAAAACATTGCTAAAAGAATACTAAGGATTTGTAAAAAACTATACAACGTAGGGTTGGGTATAACTGTATATATTAGAAAAGTGTAAATGGGTATACCATGAAAGTTCAAAGAGATATGGAACCTAAATAATATCAAATAAGCTATTCGTATAACTCTTCTTTTAATATTATCCTAATCTGTTTATGATGAACTTAATTCGGTACTGATAATAAAAGCAGTGCATAGTTAAACTTCATTTAGCTTAAACTTCATGAAACTAAATTCAGCGTAGTAAAAACCTTTATTTCTACAGTGTAGCTAAAGCAAAACCTTTGTTCAAAGTTTAAATTTGGCATTGTGCAAAGCGCGCTTCGAATTGAGGTCTCAAAGTTGCAACGCCGCCTTGGTCAGTGCCTCGTTTTTCCAGATAGGTGTTTAATTAACTTTTAAAGTCACTCCAGTTGTATTGAGAGATACAATCAATGCAAACTATCGCGAACCCCACAGTATTTATGCGATTCATTCTAATTAAATCTTTCGAGGACGATGCCCTTAAAAAACGGACACCTAATTTTAATTCCAAAACAGACAAACGGCACCAATAATATTTAATTAAAATTTTCCTTTTATCATGTACGTGAAAATAAGAAAGTTCGCAATTTCTGATAAATTCGTTTATAAATTCTGGTGTCAGTTCATTATTTCATAAGTTTATAAATAGAATTACTCCGTGTCGGAAAGGATTAAGTGGTCGCAGGACTCTTAAAGCTTCAAAATTTAAGAAATTTTAATTTTTTTAGATGTTAAACTACTATCTTTTCTGAATATTTTGATATAATTGTTTCCTTGAAATTCCCATTAGAACAGAAATTTTGGCTTTTAGAATTATACCCGCTCAATAGCTGAAGCGGCGTTTCCGAAACTTTAAAGTCATTATTTTCCAAATGGCGTTTTTTGGGCATAACGCGCAGTATACCTCAAAAACTTCTGAATACTTTTTCATGAAATTTTCAAAGCATATATTTCATGTTAGTCTGTATAAACTGAACCTAAAATTTCCTTTTTATTGTACAAAAAAGATATTTTTTTAGGTGATTTTACTGTTGAAATTTTCAAAATTTTGTATTAGCTAAATGCAACATTGCATTAAAAACATAAAAATGCTTTAAATACAAATTTATTTAAGTTCAGGGAAATTATTACAATCTGAAGTATAAGTAAGCACCAAAATTTTCATTCTAGTTGCGATATTTATTTTGTAATCCTGCACGTAAACTGTTATGCCAATTTTTTGTTCGACAAATGTCTAACAGTTTCGAGCCCCCTATAAATACTAATTCTGTATCTTGCAATTTTTTATCACAATTAAAATTGTGTTTTAAAATCATATACATTTTAAGACATTAAATGTTGAAAATGGTCTTTTTTTCATTTTTTCCACTTTTTAGAGTCCCGAGACCCCTTAAATTAGTATGTTTTTAATAATTTGACGTTTATTGCTTTTATACTGTTACTGGACATTACATTACACATATATATCATTAAAAGTTGTTAACTAGGCATAGAGTACGCTGCCTGTGTCCTTGTGTATGTCCAAACTGACCGTACCTTTAAGGGTTAATATCTCGGCTAATTACCGATGATTTTTTTCAAAAATAATTATCAACAATGCTTTTATTCTTCTACAACGATAGGTATATTCAGGGATGCTCAACAATTTTTCTGAATGCCCGTAAATCGAAATTTGTGTATAACAGAAAAATGCTAATTACTCAAAAACTATGTGACCTAGTGTAATCGCTATAATTTTCCGGCAAGGTTTACATTAACGTCTACTACCTCTAATTTTTTCATAATTTTAGTTTCAGTAGATTCGGAATTAGATGGGGGGGGGGGACATATTTTTGCGCTACATTTTCAATAATATTTTTGAAAATATAATACCTAAAATTAAAAGGAATGTATTTTTGAGTTTAGCGTTACAAAAGCTTTCACAGGATACCCCACATGATATGCAAAGAAAAGATTGTTTTTTCAAGTAGCGTAATTAGCCCCTCTACTTTTTTACTAAATATATTTATGAATGTTTATTAATGCGAAAATATGTGGGTCAATGGTCTTTATTACTTCCCCGAATTTGAACTTTCCACGTTCCATAGTTTACGAGTAAAATGGCTGCGACAGACAGACACAGCAGTGATCTTATAATAGTTCCGTTTTTACTTTTTACGTACGGAACCCTAAAAAGGTGGGCTTTTTCTAAATATGAAAATATATTTCTTAAAATGATGAAATTTTGAATACAAATTTGAAAAATACCCTAAAAAAAAGCGCAGTCTGCACACCGCTAACTTGTGAAGTATATCCCTAGAAAAATTATTAAATTCCTACGTATAGTTTTGTTCCGTTAAAACTTTTTTATTGGAACGATTTTGACCAACTTCAACATTAATTAGCATTTAAAATAATTATTCGATTTGAAAATTGTATACTTCAGCATGTTTATCAAACATTTCTCTATAGTACTACCCATTTTCATATTTTTGTATGCAGTAGTTGTCTTAATATTAACGAAGAAAGACGGTCAAAATAAAATTTATTTGCTGCTCGGCGGTGAAAAAGTTAGTTACTCTTTTTCAGAATAGAGAGATTTTTAAGTATGATTTTTTTTAAATCTTAATTCTATTGCGTGCGGCACCAGCAGCAGAAAAAAAAATATTTTTTAAGTATGAAAATAATGATTTAGAGTATCAACGCCGCTATATTAACATTTTGATTATGATGGGCCAGGACTGACGACAGTTTCTATATTCTTTCGTACCGCTATTTACAAAAAAATTTCTTTATGGTACATCATTATTGAAAAAACCCAGTATAAGTGTATGAAACAGATTTCTGTTCAAATGGCGTTAAATAAAAAATAATCTCTGAGATATATATGTCGTAGGGTAATTGAGAAATCCGGCTCTTTGCAAAGAGCCGGGCTAATTGGAGAATCCATCTCCCTTTTTCCAATTAGCCTAATATTTTTCAGGCTTATTGCAAAGAGCCTAGAAAGCGTTAGGCTAATTGAAAAATGACCACTTATTATCCGATCAGGGTGTTATTTTTAGCTCACAGGCTATCAAAGCCTGAGAGCTTATGTGCCCGCCGATTCTGTATGTACGTGTGTACGTACGTACGTATGTACGTAACACGATAACTCTTGATAGAAATATCCGATTTGCTTCCATTTTTTTTTACTAGGTTCATTCTGATAAGGTGCTTCCCTGATTAGTTTTTGGAGTTCATTGGTTAAGGATAAAGGGGTGCTAGTCCCCCCCCCCCTTAATTTATATAAATGGGTTTTTCATGCAGAAATATTCGATTTGCTCCAAATTCGGTATACCGGTTTATTATGTTAAGGAGCTTCCCTGATTAGATTTGGAGGTTCATTAGTTAAGTATAAAGGGAGGAAAGGGGGGCTAGACCCCCCCCTTAATTTAGATAAATGGGTTTTTCATGCAGAGTTATTCAATCTGCTCCAAATTTCGTATACCGGTTTATTATGTTAAGGAGCTTCCCTGATTAGATTTGGAGATTCATTAGTTAAGTATAAAGGGAGGAAAGGGGGACTAGACCACCCCTTAATTTAGATAAATGGGTTTTTCATCCAGAGTTATTCGATTTGCTCCAAATTTCGTATACCGGTTTATTATGTTAAGGAGCTGCCTTGATTAGATTTGGAGATTTATTGGTTAAGTATAAAGGAGGGACAGGGGCTAGTGTCTCCTTAATTTAGATAAATGGGTTTTTCATACAGAATATTATTCGATTTGCTTCAAATTTGATATACCAGTTTATTACGATATGGCTTCCTTCATTTGATTTGGAGGTTCATTGGTTAAGTATAAAAGGGGGGAAAGGGGGCAATTGCCCCTCCCCTTAATTTAGATAAATGGGTTTTCATGCAGAATTATCTGATTTAGTTTAATTTTTTTTCAATCGGATCCGAACTGGAAGGTTCCATTTGAAGGCAACCCGAAAACCGACCACAACCAGGTTTCGGATTGAGTTCAGTTAGAACTTTCAGGTTCGGATCGGGTTGCCGGTGAACGGAGATTATTTTGTCTGGCTTGCATCGGGTTGTAGTTCTTTGGAATACTTTTGTCGGTTAAGATTTGGTTCGGGACGGGTTTCAGGTTGACTTCGAATGGAATTTTTAGGTTCTGGTAGCGTTGCGTGTCCACGGAAACTAATTTGTCTTGTTCGGATCCAGTTATGGATCTTTGGAATATTGTTGTCACCAAACCGGCAAACCGGCCTGTTATCAGATTTGGTTCGGGATTTCGGGTTTTTTCAAATGTAACTCTCAGGTTCGGGTCGGGTTGCATGTAGACTGAAATTATTTTGTCTTGCTCGGATCGGGGTACGGTCTGTTGTAATTTATTTTTCGGGTTTAGGTAGGGTTATGCGTTAATAAGCCTAATAAAAAGAAAATTGCCCAGTTAAATGGATGGCATTGAGCTCACAGGCTATTCACACTAATTGTATATTATACTCTTATTTCAAAGAATAATGCCCACAAAATATAAATGAAGGTATTAGCCCCCGTTGCCCCCCTTTCAACTTAACCGAAGGACCTCCAAATCTAATCAGGGAAGCTACTTAACATAATAAACTGGTATACCAAATTTGAAGCAAATGAGATAATTCTGCATGAAAAAACCATTTCACAAAATTAATGGGGGGTGGTATTAGCTCCCCCATTTCTCCCTTTATGCTGAACCAATCAACTTTCAAATCTAATCAGAAAAGCTCTTTATTAGAATGAACCTAGAAAAAAAATTAAACTAAATTAGATAATTCTGCATGAAAATACATTTATCTAAATTAAGGAGAGGGGCAATTGCCCCCTTTTCCTCCTTTTACACTTAAGCAATGAACCTCCAAATCAAATGAAGGAAGCCATATCGTAATAAACTGGTATATCAAATTTGAAGCAAATCGAATAATTCTGTATGAAAAAACCCATTTATCTAAATTAAGGGGACACTAGCCCCTGTCCCTCCTTTATACTTAACCAATAAATCTCCAAATCTAATCAAGGCAGCTCCTTAACATAATAAACCGGTATAAGAAATTTGGAGCAAATCGAATAACTCTGCATGAAAAAACCATTTATCTAAATTAAGGGGGGTCTAGCCCCCCTTTCCTCCCTTTATATAAATTACCCTTTATATATATAACGGTTTTGCATGAAAAACCCATTTATATAAATTAAGTGGGGAGGACTAGCTTCCCCTTTTCCCCCTTTATCCTTAACCAATGAACACCAAAAAATAATGAGGGAAGCACCTTATCAGAATGAACCTATAAAAAAAAATTGTAGCAAATCGGATATTTCTATCAAGAGTTATCGCGTTACGTACATACGTACGTACGTACACACGTACATACGGAATCGGCGGGCACATAAGCTCTCAGGCTTTGATAGCCTTTGAGCTAATAAATATCACCCTGATCGGATAATAAGTGGTCATTTTTCAATTAGCCTAACGCTTTCTAGGCTCTTTGCAATAAGCCTGAAAAATATCAGGCTAATTGGAAAAAGGGAGATGGATTCTCCAATTACCCCGGGTCTTTGCAAAGAGCCTAGGCTGCTTGCAAAGAGCCGGATTTCTCAATTAGCCTACGACATACATATCCCTACCCCATAATGAAAGGGTTGACATTGACAAATGTTGGGTAAACATAAAAATATTCCATTTAAAAGTTTGAGCTGTAACCTCTTCGTTCCCAAAGCTAAAATAATACTACAAATACTCATTCATTGGTTTTAAACAAACAAAATGACATCATAGATGACAGAAAAAAGAACTTTTCGGAAATTGATACTTTAGGGGACTAGTAATTTAGGTTTACAAATAGTGATCTAAAATTACAAATTCTGTTAAAATATGAATTTATTCCGTTGCACTCGAAGCTTTTTTTCATTCGTATTACCAGCAACTCTAAGCGATTTTAGTTATATCTTATTATTTAATTCTTTATGAATACAAATGTTATGATATATAAAAAAAAACCAAAAATTATAAAATTATTACATTTTGTAATCGTCCAAAGTGTGATACATCTCGAAGCAATTGCCAATATGTAATCTTGGCTTTTCTAGACAGGTATCACAAAATTATTTGCATTGTCTCCGTAGAGGTCTGCACGGGCCAAGGCTTGGCCCGAGGCCCGTACCGGGCCGGCGGAATGAAGGCGAATTTCAAAACGGGCCGGGCCGGCAGAATTAGGACAATTTTTTCAACGGGCCGGGCCGTGCCGACACACAAAATAAACGGGCCGGGACGGCAAAAAAATTAATCGGGCCTGCCGGCCCGATATAAGAATTTATGCGAAGCAGATAAAATACGAGCCATTTTCAATGAATATGATTTTCTCGAGAAGTATAAATGTGCGTCAAGAGCCGATGCGAGTTTAACAACATCAATACAGAAATGTAACATGTCCATCGTAGAGATCGGCATCGTACAGTTACAAGATGTCTGATTCCGAGTTTAATTTTTTTTCAGCAGACTCGTGCCGGGACGGAACTGGTCTTAATCGATCTCAGGATGTGTGGAACAGTCATTGTGTTTTGTAGTATTAATAGTGATAATGAACTTCTCTTAACAGTATCTTTGGAAATATACCTTAAGGTGGTTCTCATATTCACTGCTCAACAATGCGAAGCTTTCAGACACATTTTCTGACAAAATTTTTAACTATAAAGGCATAAAGTTGGCAGGCCTGCCTATTGAAGGCATTTGGAAACGAATAGCTTTTTCCATATTTGATAAATTACTTACAGAGATAACAGAGATTCCTGTCACGTGACTGTACGTTTTTCTCCTTTCTGTGCTATCGCTTCCGGAAATTCGATTCAAAACGCTAACTTTGACAGTATTTTCAGAAAGATATATTGCTTTTATCTATGAAAAGAAACGACATTTACATAGCTTCTGAATAAGAATACCTGCCAACCTTACGCGTTTCCGAAAAGAAAAGAATTCATAAATGTGTCGAAATGTAGCTCCTTTGGATTTGAAAAAAGCCTTAAAAATGAGAGAAATATTTTCACAAATATACTTTTTATTATACAGCTTTAAAAGTTATCATGTTTTTAATCCTTTATTCTGAACTACATTAATCTTTTAATGAATCTTTATTTCCATTTTGAAATGTCTGTAGACACGACGACTAAAACACTGTAAGTAATCTTTAATGTTTACTATTGTGTGTTTTCTGTTTTGAGAACATCATAGTAATGTAAAATATACTGTAAAATGTTCCCATAAATATGTATGTAGTATTCATTAAAAGAATTTTAATTGTATATGGAGAAAAAACGGATTTTTATTTTTTTTTTGTAGAAATTATGTCGGGCCGGGCCTGCTTTTACTGATTTTTGTACGGGCCGGGCCGAGAACTGTAAAAAAGCAAACGGGCCGCGCCGGGCTCGGGCCGAACTTCCAATTTTTACACCGGGCCAGGCCAAAATAGCTTTCGTTCGGGCCGGGCCCGGGCCTGGAAATTCCGGCCCGTGCAGACCTCTATGTCTCCGTAGCGGAGCCCTCGAGTTTGAAGACAAATTATAAATGGCTCCGAGTGCAAAGGGTTAATTATCACTAGCCCAAATTCGCACAATCACAAATTTAAGGCCTTTAATCAAGTGAATGATATACAAATCCTCAAAACATTTTATTGTAAAGGATTTAAGTTAAATAAGTATGAAAATTTCTCAATTTCTTGGCCACACCCTCTTGAAGGCGTTTTGCAAACTCAGATGAAAATAACATCTATTTTATGAGGAAATAAGCATAGATTTTGCCATTTATTGGTTTGCTTTTAAAGCAAAAAACATTCAGCTATTAAGAAATGAAGTCAAAATGTAACAAAAATCAAACAGTTTAGTTTTTATGGGGAACAGAATAGAGGTCCACATATGTGGACCCAGGTAGCGAAGAGGTTAAACTATTTAAGTACAAAGCTAATTTATTAGTAAAAGTGTTATACTCGCCCATATCCGTATGCATGGATTGAACTGAAATTAGATACCATACTCTCAAAATTTCTGTTGCCACCGAATGCCTGACCCATGTCGCATATGCCTAAATCCGACAGTGATTACGTGTTTTACAAACTGTATTGGTAAATGCATCTTTAATTCCAAATTTAAAAACAAAAACTTTCAGATTTTTTCTTACTTTCTCTGTCGTAAAAGATGGCTGGGCTGATAACTTTTTCAAGGTCACATTAACAAGTCTTTTAATATATGATTTTAATTTTTAATGTAGTGACCAAAGACCTAAAACGATGTTGTGGCATGCTGCTTCTTAACACTTTTACTAAGAATTTATTTTTTAATAGAAGTTGGAGCAACTGACTATTTTTTTAAATTCTATTCGGACCACTTTTCAAAAATGTAATCTTTGCCATGCTATTCTATCGCATTTTTAACACTTTCCAACAAAGTTGAAAATCGTTTATGACTTCGGTTTGTCTGTCCGTCTGTCCGCGCTCTAACTCCCGTAAATATACTCGGATTGCCCTGGAATTTTTGGATGTTATCAATGTTTACTATAGTACGTTTTCTATTTCAAATGAAGTTTCTAGTATGTTTAGTTCATTTACAGGGACAGTCAAAAGTGTTCTGTTGCATTACGGCCTATAGGAAAAAATCGTTTAAAATGATTTTTAATGATGTTACATGCTTTCAAACATAATAAAATTGATATGCATTTATCAAGCGCATTACAATATGCATTCTGTAGAATATAGTTATTATTCATTTACAGGGCCACACAAAAGAATTCCGCTGCATAATGATATAGGGGTGGAGGGTATTGTTTGCGGCCTATTTTAATTATGTTAAATTATTTCATGCATAATGGAATTGATATACGTCGCTGAGGTTTACTATAACTTATTTCATGTATAATACGAAGTGCATAGTATTTACAGGGACACACAAAAGATTTCAGATACTATATTGTACCCGAAGTACTGTACAGTAGCTATGATTGCTGGAAATGAATTTTTAATTATGTTATGTGATTTTATGTTTCACTATATTTATGCATGGTATATGGTGAGTATAAATGCTGTAATTCACATACAGAGCCACACAAAAGAATTCGTAATGGTTACTGGGTATGATTGCAAATTGCTGAAAGGTGGTTTTTAAATGAGTTATGCATTTTTACGCTGAACTCCATTTAGTCTACTAAAAATGTTTATAGAATATAGATAAAATGATATACAAGGTCACGCAACGAATTGGATACATGGCCATCTATAAATGGTAATTTCTGGAAATGTGATTTCATTAGTTTTAAAAGTGTTTTACTTTGAATTAAACTTTAGCTAAATAGTGGCGTGTAATAAAGGTATTAGGTTAACAACAGAGTTATACAAAAGTATACAAGTATGTTTCCATCTATTAGTATAAATTGCTGAAAGAGAAATTTCAACCTGTTATGCGTATTCTTGCTAAACTAAATATCCCCATTATATAGTATACTAGGGTGCTCTGCTTCCTGCAAGCTACGCTCGCCAACTCCCGTTCAGACACAGCAGAATCTAAAAGAACGCTAATATGATAAGTTTTAAAAAGATTAGAGAAGATTGAATTATAATGAAAAAACTGTAGCGATCTCCCTGTAAAGGGGTTTCCATTCAATTCCCTGATTGCGAAAATTTGAGGCCGAATCAGTTGATGTTAAGACATCCAAAGGTTGTTTTCGTGATTGATTAACTAAGATTAGCTAAACATTTGAAAAGAAGCTAAAATAAATTGAATTAAGTAAACAGAGTCTCTTCCCTCACGGTATTTTTTAACAGCGTCATAAAGCGATCGACATAATACAATTTACTACAATTACTACAATTTACTTCTTTAACACCTTCAAGAGCGGAGGTTCATTTTTTGACCACTTAATTTTAATTCTTAAATGCCACATTGGCAAAAGAATATTAGAATGAAAATTTTCCTTTTATTAAGTAAGTGAACAAAAGCATTTTCGTATTTCGAAATTTGTTTGTAAATTCTGGTGACATTCACTGATTTCAACATTTTACGAAAAGAAGTACCTTGCCCCTGAAAGGGTTAAACGCATATTAATGTATTTATTATTTTAAAGTTTCCTTTCTCTTTTAATATTCACGTGTAAATACAATTTTCAAGACATAATTTTCCTGCTTTTAACACGTACTCATTTAATAGTAATTTTAAAGTTCTTTTCTGTTTTTAATAGTCACGTATAAATAAATTTTTAATCGTTAGGAAATATTATTCTTTGCACTGTTTTTAGAATTGAAAACAATCTCTATAATAATAGCCTAAGTCATGTGACTACCATCAACAGTTCCGCGCGGATCCCTTCGCTTTTTATATTCCAAACGGTCATTTTGGTACTTTAATGTTAGATAGTCACAGGTGATAAGTCGCCAAATATTATTCTATCGCCATCATTTCACTTATATTATAGTAGTCCAAGTCATGTAACTGCCATAAACGATTACGGGCTGATCCGTTCGCTTTTTATATTCCAGGCAGCCATTTTGGTACTTTAATGTTAGCCAGCCACAGGTGATAAGTCGCCACATATTATTCTATCGCCATCATTTCACTTATATTATAGTAGTCCAAGTCATGTAACTGCCATAAATAATTACGCGCTGATCCCTTCGCTTTGGTACTACTTAGTTATCGTCGATTTACTACCCGTCGATCAATTTCGCCATATTATATAAGTCGCCAAATTATACAAATTGACATAATTTTTATTTTAAATAACCAAAGAACAAATAAATTAGTATAAAATTAATAAAAATACAAATAAAACGTCGAAATAAAAATTTCGACGATTAATCTTTTCATAAGAAAGGTTTCCATTTTGATTAAAGAATCAAAATTATTTTTTCGAATACAACTACATAAAAGTTGCCATGATCGTAAAGAATTATTGGTACTTTTATTTTAGCCGTTTGCAAACCTCATTTGGCGAAAGATGATTCAATTAACACGTTCACGCCGGCGCGGTGGGTCACATTCGACTGTCTCAGAGCTGACAAGTCTCCGACTTTTTGGATACCAGTATTTTAATACAGAAAATGTTGTTTTATTTAATTAGAGCAATTGGGCGATTTAAAGGAACAACATTTTCACTAGAATAACAATGGTGTGCAACAAGCCGGAGACTTGACAACTCTGAGACAATCGAGTGTGACCCACCGCGCCGGCGTGAACGTGTTAAATTGAATTATGAATAAAAGTAACATGATACATTTCTTAGTATACATTTTAGGGAGGTCAAACTGGTCGCCAAATTAGTTTAAAATAATAACTTTTTCTAAAACTAATTCTAATTTAAAAATTCTAATACCAGTTTTGAGATCTGTGGATCAATACGGATTTTTGGTGTGAATTTCATCGCATAATATTCCATATTTTAGGAGAAATCGCCGTGAAACGTAATCAGTTGTTTAATCAGTCGTTTCATAAAGTCGTTTTATATAGTCGTTTCATAAAATCGTTTCATAAAGTCGTTTCATTAGGATTTTAAATATATAGGTTAGATATGTCAACCTACGGATCAAATACAGGGCTGTTCAAAAGAATTCGAATATATATTTGCTATGGACGGTAACTGCTGAAATCAGTTTTTCAAATGTTTTATGCGTTTTCTAAAATGTTTACTTAGTTCTCTTATATACCTTATTTCTCTAAATAACGAAGTTTTGTTAAAGCATTCAGGAAGTGTTGGAAAGTGTTTCATAATCTATGCTTAACGCATGATTTTTATTACTTGTTAATTGAAATCTTTCGAAATAGCGGTACGAGTAGAATATAAAAATAGTCACCTGTTGCAGTCCTGGTATCGGTGCGTAGAACTGTCATGTTCCCCCAGGTAATAGTAGAAGCATGGTAGCTCTGGGGCCAGAGGCATATCAAGAAATAAGTGAAAAATCGATTACAAAATTCCGTCTTTACGTACAAAAAACGTTGAATTAAATAAAAGAGTGTAGAAGCAGTAACTCCTATTTAGAATTGTCATAACGGTTGTAATAACTCATTTACTTATCACTTGTTTCAAATGCGGCGTTCTTTAAAGGATTATTCTGACATTTTTCGATAAAAAATATTTTAATTCTGACAGTTCTGACAAGTTATGTGTCTTATTTTATTCTTTTTTTTTCATTTTTATGCATCCAAATCCATTCATCATTTCTCGTGTCACAGAAATGAAGTGAAGTAATGGTGGGTGTGAATCATCTGAAAACTACATAAAGTATGAAATTGCAGCCAAAATTTTTTCTCGAATCTCAGAAAAAGAATATAAGAGAATAAATCAGTTAAACGACTAGGCGAATAATTAGACTAAGATTTACGATCTCTAGTGATAAAGCTCTTCAATATCATTTATTCACCAACATTTCTTTCATGAAAAATGGCAACGCTCAAGGAAAATAAAACTACCTTTTTTCCCCATCGTATTTCTGGAATTAGGATATTTTGCCGCAGGTGTTAGTGTTGGATAGATTCTGATTACAACCTAAACGTCCAGTATACAAGTTTTCATGCACAAATCTCTTTTACTAGCGAAGTTTAAACATCTATTTTTTATTATGTTGTCGTTTATTAAATTCTTTTATTACATACTTTCCTTTAACTTATAATTCTGTTTGTATGTGGCAGCCAAATCTTGTTACTCATTTTTCCCACTTCCTTTTGACACAGAGCTTTGAAATTGGAATATATATGCATTCCTGAGGGCACTGCATGAATTGGATATGGATTTTTTAAAATTCGATCCCTAAGGGGGAAGAGGAATACAAAAAATAATTAAATCACCATATCTCATAAACCAATGGAAATAAAATCCTGAAACTTGACATGCCTATAATATAACTAAAATTAGTAAACATGTTTTTCAGATTTTTTACAAAATTCGAACCCCTAAGGGGGAGCCTGTACCCAAGCGCACTCCGTTTTCGAAAGACCTCGCAAAAGCCCTCCTTAAGGTTAGCTAACACTACTAACGTTAATACTACTTAAACTGAATGGTTACTCAACTATTTGATTTCCTGTGAAGAAATCGGTATCAGCTTCAACAATGAGTGTTTGTTGAAAAGTATTTATGGCAGGTTAACACTACTTAAACTGAATGGTTACTCAACTATTTGATTTCCTATGAAGAAATCAGTATCAGCTTCAACAATGAGTGTTTGTTGAAAAGTATTTATGGCAGGTTAACACTACTTAAACTGAATGGTTACTCAACTATTTGATTTCCTATGAAGAAATCAGTATCAGCTTCAACAATGAGTGTTTGTTGAAAAGTATTTATGGCAGGTTAACACTACTTAAACTGAATGGTTACTCAACTATTTGATTTCCTATGAAGAAATCAGTATCAGCTTCAACAATGAGTGTTTGTTGAAAAGTATTTATGGCAGGTTAACACTACTTAAACTGAATGGTTACTCAACTATTTGATTTCCTATGAAGAAATCAGTATCAGCTTCAACAATGAGTGTTGGTTGAAAAGTATTTATGGCAGGTTAACACTACTTAAACTGAATGGTTACTCAACTATTTGATTTCCTATGAAGAAATCAGTATCAGCTTCAACAATGAGTGTTGGTTGAAAAGTATTTATGGCAGGTTAACACTACTTAAACTGAATGGTTACTCAACTATTTGATTTCCTATGAAGAAATCAGTATCAGCTTCAACAATGAGTGTTTCTTGAAAAGTATTTATGGCAGGTTAACACTACTTAAACTGAATGGTTACTCAACTATTTGATTTCCTATGAAGAAATCAGTATCAGCTTCAACAATGAGTGTTTGTTGAAAAGTATTTATGGCAGGTTAACACTACTTAAACTGAATGGTTACTCAACTATTTGATTTCCTATGAAGAAATCAGTATCAGCTTCAACAATGAGTGTTTGTTGAAAAGTATTTATGGCAGGTTAACACTACTTAAACTGAATGGTTACTCAACTATTTGATTTCCTATGAAAAAATCAGTATCAGCTTCAACAATGAGTGTTTGTTGAAAAGTATTTATGGCAGGTTAATACTACTTAAACTGGATGGCTACTCAATTATAGTTTGATTTCCTATGGAGAAATTAGTATCAGCTTCAACAATGAGTATTTGCTGACAAGTATTTATGACAGGGTTATCACAATAGCGTCAAATTTTGGGCAACTTAGTGAAATAGCACCAAATTTGCTAGCGCATTAATATATGAGGACCCAAGAAGCCAAAGGGTATAAGTGACAAAATTGAAAAAAACTGAGCTAAGTGCACAGGCTATCTGGAAATAAGGCTATTTGTTAATTATATGCTGCGTTCTAGAGGTCAACTACTTAAACTCTACTTAAGCAACTACTTAAACTACTTAACTACTTAACCTCTTTAATCTCTACGTAAATTTAAAAAAAATATTGCACTCCATTTTTCTTTCGCTGTTATTGAAATAAGAATTCAAAGGCAGCTATTAAATAGGCAACAGTTTCATATTTTAATTCAGTCAATTACTATTGGTGTTCAATTTTGAACTCAATTTACTCCAAATCTAAATTTTGTCACTTGTAATTCTTGGCTTCTGAGGTCTTCGTACCCCTGAGGAAGTGAAATACACTATAAGCTTCCTTCTACATCCAATTGATCTTTCATTTGTTTTTTCATACGTCATTTAATAGTTCAACTTATTTAGCTGGTTTTTTGTATCTTTTATCTATAACTGGTTATTGCATCAATTTTGTCAATTTTCATGTATTTAAATGGTTTAATTCTATAGAAAGTTTATATATATATATATTCTACATTTTAGTGAATTTTAATAAAAGCATGTTTTTTTTCTTAAAAATAAAAATTACATTTATATTATTTAACCCAACTTGGTTTCTGTATGCAAAGATGGAATTTTGCAACTGATTTTTCACACACTTCCTGACAAGCTAAAATTATACAAATTCTGTTCATAGCTGTGTTTCTGACGACAATGCAACATTTTAATATTTAAAAAAAATTATTTTCAATAAATTAATTTTATGTATTGTTTTGTTAGCCCACCACAGTTGATAAATCGCCATATGTTCCATTCTTTGTGGTTATAGTTGTATGCGAGTTACAACAACGGTAGATTTAATGCGGCTCCAAACCACGCTCAACAAAATAGCCAAATGGCTGTGAAACTGCAACAACAAAACATTTTAAACATTAAAAATAGAAAATATAAATAAAAACTAAATAGTATGTTAAATTTGTTAAAAATACGTTTTAATCAATTAATAGTTTCATATTAATTATACTCTTTTATTTAACTAACTTAGTTCATGTATATAAAGATAGAATTTTGCAATAGATTTTTCACCAACTCTCTCATATGCTAGAATTAAAGAAAAACTTATGTTACCACCTTTACAGGTGCGTTTCCGATGACAATACAACATTTTTATATTTTTCGAATTATAAATTAATACATTAATTTTATGGCATTTCACATGTTACCCGTCAGAGGTGATAAATCACCAAATATTCTCGGGGGCTACAATTGTGTACCAGTTACAATAACAATGGATTTAATTATTCGTCAAAATTGGCAAAATGGCTGTATAACTGCAAAATTTCAATTTTAAACACTAATAAGAAAGAAAAATCATGCATAAAGCATAGATTATGAAACATTTTCCATCACTTCCACAATTCTTTAACGAAACTTCGTTGTTTGATAAGGTAAGCGAAAAAAATCTCGGTCAATATTTTAAAAAAGGTATAATACATCAGCAAACAAGATCTCAGCAATTACCGTCCGTAGCCGAGAAAGTGGTCCAATTCTTTTGGGCAGCCCTGTATTTAACTTACAGATCTATATATCTTCTACATAGTGAGCTAAAACTTAGTTTAGTAAGAAAATGCATAGCTGGTTGAAAATTCATATTCAGCAATTTCTACTAATATGAAGGCATACTTGAATTCTTTTGTATAGCCCTGTGTATTACCAACAGATTTTTATATGCGCCAGATATTAAGCTAATATTAATTAGGCTAAAACATAATAAATACTACAAAAATCACACTTCCAGACATCATCATCCCTAGGAGACCATGTACCCAGTTTCTGGCGTGGCTCTGTGTATGATTTTATTTATATTATGCAAACATCTCTTGGTATACTAAATACAGTTCAACTTGGAATTGCATAACTCAACTAAAAGCCGCTTTTAAGCCATTCACGCTGATACTCTGCAATGCTTGCGAATTCTTCTGTGTAGCCCTGCAAATGATCCATAGAATTTATAAACACACATACCGTAATTGAAATCGCAATTCAAGCACTTATCGCTAATAGACAATACTTCGGATACAATACTGTATCGGAATATTTTGTGACAACAAGTATCTTGTAGTAAGTCTCAGTAATGTATTCAATTTCATTATATTTGAAATAATGTAACAGAACTAAAATATGCTGTAAACAGTGTTACCCTGTAGACCTTTATGTAACGGAATTATTTTGCTTGGCCCTGTAAATGAATAATAAATGCTTTTCACCCCATATACTTACAGAATGCATGTTTTAGGACAATTCATAAATGTATATCAATTTCATCATGTTTCAAATGGTCTAACATCATTAAAAGGGACTTGAAACGATTTTTTCCTATTGACCGTAATGTAACGAAATATTTTGACCGGGTAAATGTACTATAAGTGCTACACTCTTCATTTTCAATAGTTGCTAATAGTAAACTAAATATCAATAACATACAAAAACTTCAGGGCTATTCGAGTATAGTTACGCACTTGGACAAACGGACAGACAAAACGAAGTCATCAGCACGAAGTCAACTATGTTGGAAAGAGTTAAAAAGGAGAAAATAAAAGGTAAATAAAAAATTAGAGAGTAATAATAGAAAAAATACGCTTTTATCAATTAATAGTTTAATATTGATTAAATTTTGATTATACACCGAGAAATCAATTTAGAAATCATAAAAATATAGTTTAAATAATGTTTGCTTTCCTTTCGTTTTAGCCATATCTTTTAAAAAAAAAATAGAGAGAAAAATCATAATTTTTTATATAAATTCACGAGCTCGCGCTTCCTATCAAGCGTAAATCAAAAGCTGAATTTTCGGTTGTGGTGCCTTTGTCATGTTCATTAACTTTTTTGGTAAAATCATAATAAATTGCAGGCAAGAAATTAAGCGTGATTTTAAAGATAAACACTGAAGGCTGATAATTATTTTTAAAGGTAGCGGAGACTAGGGAGGGTTGACCCACTTTTGACGAAATGATTTTTATTTTTTAAAATATTGAACCTAGAATAAAGTTTTATATATTATTTTATTATTTATACAACCAGTTATCATAATAAAATTGCTACATAAGTGTAATACATAAGAAATTTGAAAAATCATTGATTTTAATCATGAGAAAATAATGGGTCAAGGCTCCCCACATATGGGAGGGTTGACCCACTATATGGGAGGCTTGACCCACTCCGTTTTATACAGAAATATTTGTGAAGAGGAATAAAATCAGTCTAAAAAAGCAAAATAACTTTATGCTACATGCTTTAATTATTATAAAAAATGCATTTTTGAAAATATAATGCTTAAATAAAACTGTTTAGACGCAATTGCAAATCAGAGGAGAAAAATTTTGTTTCAAACATAAGTTTGTCTGAGCAGATATAATTGTACAGCAGGGAAAATGAAATTTTGACATTTAAGACAGTATTCCGTTAGAGACAGGTTCCGTTTTCGTAGTGTTTCATGTATTATTGTGACCGGATTTAGGAGCCCCTGTCCCCCTGTTTTTGTCTCCTTGTCCTACTTTTTGTGACACTCGATCTGACAACTCTAGTTTTCACGTAGTTTGGCTTCATCTCAGAATATTTATCCTGGAGAGATTTCTCTATAGACCTTCCTAAAGTTTTTCGATCGATGCTATGTTCTTTTTCAGCCGCATGAGCACTTAACTTATCATTAACATATTTTAACGCTTTTAGTGGCAAAGTACTTTCAGTACTAAAATGTTAAAATAAATGACTGGCCCCAGAATTTACGAACAATTGATTTCGAAATAAGAAAAGGCTATATTTCACATTATTAAATGGAAAAGATTTTAGCAAAATTCTGGTGCCATTGTGGCGCTTTGGAATTAAAATTAAGTGGTTTCATAAACATACCACTGCCATTGCAAGGGTTAAAACTGCTGCTTTCATACTTTCTAATTTCCACTGTTTCTATTTACCTATTGTAAGTAATATTTAAATGGGAAAAAGTTCCTATCAACTTTCCCATTTAAATTTCATTAAACTTTTTTTTTGCAGTGGATACTATAGCAATTTTTCACATCTTTCTTTAATCAGTTTTAAACATTTTCTTTTCCATCACCCCATTTTACTGTAGGTTTACACAATAAATGTACATATATATATATATATATATATAACCATTAACCTTTCATTTTGCACAGTGTATAATAAAAAGATTTCCAAAACCACTTAATTAAGGAGACTTGAACATCTGGTCAACCCTCCCTCACATTGACTGGGTCAAGCCTCCCCACATATCCCTTTTCTAAAGAATAGCACATTGTTATGTTAAGCGTATCTTACTGTACAATCTTTATGCCTGGAATGCAATCTCGATATTTCTGCATTACTTAAAACCTACTTACTTAAATTTTTATGATATATTTTATCTGAAAAAAGCTTACAAAATATTTCTAAAAAACACAACTTTTAGGGTAAAAACCCTTCACAATTGATTTTTTCCACACCTATTTCGATTATCTATGAAACAAAGACTGTTGTTTGAGCATTCTAGTAGCTTTGGTTGGCACCTATTGATAAAACTCCGAAATTCTTTTAAATATGAAAACTGACGGGTGGGTCAAGCCTCTTATATGGTCAACCGTCCCTAGTCCCCCCTATTATTTTTAGTTTTATATTTATTAAAATATATTTATCATGTTTGTACCTTCAGAACTCAATTGAAATTCTATAGAGAATTAAATAATGTTTGTTAGGGTTTCGTTCATCTCACGAAACCCTTATAGTTTCGCTTCTTTGTCTGTCCGTCCGTCACAGGCTCGTACTCGAAAACTATTTAAGTTACAGACTTGATTTTTCTTTTACATAGAGCTCAATACTTTCCCAAAATCCTAAAATTTTGGAAAATCCTTATATTATTTTAATTAAGCGAATTCGTTCATTTTCGATTTCGAAACATAATCTTAACTTCAGCAAATATCGCCGATCACCGATGCCACCGAGGTGAAGTGTCTGCCACACAGTAGATCGTGGGTGCGTATCTGTAAGGAACTATCCCAGGGTATCGGAACTTGAAAATTTTTTATTTTTATTATTACGCTTCATTTTCAGGTGGATTTAGTTAAAAGAAAATTCCTTTTTTTTTTTTTTTTTTTTGGCAATTTTAAAGGCTTATTTTATTTTTTTGTGGAACGGTAATTTTTTAAATATCTTTCATTTCAGACAGAGAACATATGAAATTTCGATTTTAAAAAATCCGGAGAATTATTTACTTTGTATATATATATATTAAATGCTCATTTAGTAATAATTAATGTTTAACATGTCAGATGATATAAGCAAATCCATATTTAATATAAAAAAATGCTCATTTTTAATAATTAATTAGACACAGAGGTATAAATCAGGGCAACAACTATTCACGCTGTTACCGGGTGTCCCAAAAATGACTGATGGATTTTAAAATTCAATAACTTTCAAACGGTGACAGATATTTAAAAAATTCTTGCAGGAGGGTATGTGTGATGTCGGGAGTTTTTTTACTGTGATTCTTGAGTTTAGTTCGAATTTCCAACAATAGATGGCGCTGACAGCGATTGACGCTCAGTCGAGGCCTAAACTGACGTCATTCAGCATCGATGCGAAGGAAGGAGATTAAGGCTATGGAGTGGGTCTCATTCACCAGCACAATCTTGCTCTCAGGGACCGATTTTTAACCCATTCGATATGATTTCAATGGAGGGCGTTGTAACCATGGAAACAACAAATTCTTCGATAGTGGAACACAGCGTTAAGAACTGGGTATAAATTTAAGAAGAAGTATTCGAGCAGGCTATTTTACATTCATGAAGTTTTATTTTCCCGGATTAAATTACTTTTTATGGTCTGATTTAAAGGATATTTTATGCATCGTATTTTAAAACTAGGTGAAGAGATTTAGTATTTTTGTTGTTAAAAATTTCATAACTTTTATTACATTCAAAAAATTTTAAATCTTTTAAGGAAGTTCGTCAGTAGGTTTTTATAAATGTTGGATAATAATCGTGAAAATGGATAATAGTATATTGTTGTTCAAAATAACTACTTAAAAAAACAAATATTGGAAATTACCTTATTTAACCCTTTTGAATAGGGCATTATATCGTTGCAATAAATTAAAAAAAATAAAATGAATGCTAGTAAAATAAAATTTCCTTTGACAGTTTGATATTAAAATATTGTACTACATGCAGCTTCATCTTGATGTTTGATAAAATAAAACTAGATTTTTAATAAATATTTTTTATCTACATCTACTATTTAAATTGTAAAAATGTGTGAAAAGAATTCTTGGAGTTTGAATTTTTACGCTTTGACAACTCTTTCTACACACAAATGCTAATATGCATATATTTTTTAATAATAACGATATCAATGATATCTAATGTGATAAACTAAGTTCAAAACAAATGTTTATTGAAATTTTTATCTTGATATAAATTAAGACCGTATTTCTAATAGCACTTTTTGTTGGAATGAAATTGTAATTTTAAAACTTTTTAGTTTATATATATTTTTTTTAAATCATGAATCGTAATAATCAGGGCTTGGGAAATGCGGTCGCCACTTGCAACCAATATTTTTTACTCGAAGACCAAGATTTTTAATTTGGCGGTTTTTGTAGTGTTAACGAAAGAACAAAGTGTAAACGGCATTTTCCATATCATGCACAGAAAACGAAATTCTCTGCTTCTCTAGCCAGCTAGCATGACATGTCATGTGATTAGAATGTGGGGAGAGGGTGGGTCGTTCTTACGGGTTGTTTACCAATGTTTTTTGCAAGAGGGTTTGGTTTACAGTTTTTCAGAGAAATTTAATTGAAGTGGACCAATGGGGGGGGGGGGGAGGGAATTGAGAAAGAATTTTAAATATTAGAATAATAAATTTATTTAATGAAGAAAATTCTATAATTATACGTGTTTAGTGTTTGAATTATCATCTATAGTAAATGGAAAAAATTCCACTGAAAACCAGAAGGACATTTTTTTGGAACGGGGGGGGGGGGGGGGGTTATTTATCCTTAGCCATTTCATTGGTGTATTAAATCAATCCTTAGATTGTTGTATTAAATCAATCCTTAGATTGTTGTATTAAATCAATCCTTAGATTGTTGTATTAAATCAATCCTTTGATTGTTGTATCAACCCGTAAGAACGACCCACCCTCTCCCCACATTCTAATCACATGACATGACATGCTAGCTGGCTAGAGCAGCAGAGAATGTCGTTTTCTGTGCATGATATGGAAAATGCCGTTTACACTTTGTTCTTTCGTTAACACTACAAAAACCGCCAGATTAAAAATCTTGGTCGTTAAGTAAAAAATATTGGTTGCAAGTGGCGATCGCATTTGACAAGTATTGATTATTACGATACATAATTTTTTTTAAATATATATATATAAACTAAAGAGCTTTAAAATTACAATTGCATTCAAACAAATGTGTTATTAGAAATACGTCTTAATTTATATCAAGATAAAAATTTCAAGAAAAATTGGTTTGTGGCCTTCAATAATTTAAGTACTACTAAGTTTTAGACACTTGTCAAATTTAATTTGAACTTAGTTTATCAAATTAGATATCATTGATATCTTTATTATTAAAAATATATGCATATTAGCGTTTGTATGTAGAAAGAGTTTTCAAAGCGTAAAAATTCAAACTCCAAGAAATATTTTATCATATTTTTACAATTTAAAACGGATGTGGATAAAAAATATATTTACTAGTTTTATTTTATCAAACATCAAGATGAAGCTGCATGTAGTACAATATTTTAATACCAAACTGTCAAACAAAATTTTAATTAACTCGCGTTCATTTTATTTTTTAAATTTTAATGTAACGATATAATACCCCTATTCGAAAGGGTTAAACAAGGTAGCTTCTAATATTTGTTTTTAAGTATAGTTATTTTGAACAACAATATACTAACAACCATTTTCACGATTATTATCCAACATTCATATAAAACCTACTGACGAACTTCCTTAAGGGGTCTCCCACCAGTGGCCGAGAGGTTCTGCTCTCGAAACTGGTAGACGCGAGGTGCTGGACTCGATCCCAATCGCGCCCGTCGGCCTAATCGTTCGGAGTTTTCGTGGTTTTCTTCGAACCTTGGTTCTCCAAGTGTTAATACGGGTTATGTTCTCTTAGAAAGACCTCCACGGAAGGCACTCCCCCTCCCCTCTTAGGGCCTATATTCCACGTGCTGATAATTGGCCGACATAAATACAACCAACCAACCAACCAACCTTAAGGGGTCTCAGGACTCTTAAAGCTTCAAATTTTCGAAATTTTAATTTTTTTTAGATGTTAAACTATTATCTTTTCTGAACATTTTAATATAATTATTTCCTTGAAATTCCTTAGAACGGGAGTTATGGTTTTTAGAATTATACCCGCACAATAGCTGAAGCGGCATTTCCGAAGTTTTGAAGTCATTTTTCTCCAGATGACGCTTTTGGGCATAACGCGCAGGATATCTCAAAATCTTATGCATATTTGTTTTATGAAATTATAAAAAATTATGTTTCATGTCAGTCTGTTTAAACTGAAACTAAAATTTCCTTTTTATTGTTCAAAAAAATTTTTTTTGGTGATTATACTGTTGAAAATTTCAAAATTTTCCATTAGCTAAATACAACTTTGTATTAAATATATAAAAATGCTTTAAATACAAATTTGTTTAGGTTCAGGGTAATTATTGTAATCTAAAGTATAATTAGGCACAAAAAAAGCAATTTTAGTGACAAAATTTATTTTGTAATCCTGCGCGTAATCTGTCATACCAATTTTCGGGCTCGACAAATATCTGACAATTTGAGCCCCCTATAAATACTAATTCTGAAACTTGATTTTTAAAAAAACACACGAAAGCAAAGAAAATACTTATATCTTTCATCCCAATTAAAAAATTGTGTTTTTAAATCATATGCATTTTAAAATATTAAATGTTGAAAATGATCTTTTTTTTTCATTTTTTCCAATTTTAAGAGTCCTGAGACCCCTTAAAAGATCCCCTTAAAATTTATTAGAATGTAACAAAAGTTATGAAATTTTTAACAACAACAAAAAATACTAAATCTCTTCACCTAGTTTTAAAATACGATGCATAAAATATACTTTAAATCAGACCATAAAAAATAATTTAATCCGGAAAATAAAACTTCATCAATGTAAAATTACCTGCGAACTCGAATATTACTTCTTAAATTTATGCCCAGTTCTTAACGCTGTGTTCCACTATCGAAGAATTTGTTGTTTCCATGACAACAACGCGCTCCATTGAAATCATATCGAATGAGCTCAGAATCGGGCCCTAAGAGCAAGATTATACTGGCGAATAGCACCCACTCCACAGCCTTAATCTCCTTCCTTAGCATCAATGTTGATTGACGTCAGTTTCGGCTTCGACTGAGCGACAATCGCTGTCAACGCCATCTATTGATGAAATTCGAACTAAAATCAAGAATCACAGTAAAAAAACTCCTAACATCATACATAACTCTCCTGCAAGAATTTTTTAAATATCTGTCATCGTTTGCAAGTTATTGAATTTTAAAATCCATCAGTCATTTTTGGGGCACCCGGTATGTACATCCTGGGAAGATACATATCTCGTAGAGACCACGCCTTCTACGTTCGCAAACGATTAACGAAGAAGCGACGTTGTACGACTCGGTCACGGAGACCGCAAGAACAACAATGGACCCTGTTCTTCTTTTCGGTTCGAGACTAAAAAAATCACCATTTTACCAATTGTGACGTTACACGAATATTGTTCATTGTACTTACCGAATGCAGACGATTACAGGAAATTTCGTTTACACTTAAAAGAATATCAATAGTTTAGCATTTTTTTCCAGCTAATAATCCATAAATAAATGAAGCCTATTCTTCCTTTTGGTTCGACGCTATAAAAATCGCCATTTTACCCTACTTTACGTCACAGGAATACTGTCCATAGCAACAACAACAACATCAACAACAATAATAACTAAAGTCGTCGGTGCTATCTCACAGCAAATCAGTTGATTTCCTGTATAATAAAATTAGGCCAATTAGAACTATGACATTCATATGAGCACTTCTTATAAGATCTCGGCAATCATTCGTTAGTCGAAAACAATTTATTGAGTAAATTGTTTCGATCGAGAGTATTTTGAACAAAATCAGGCTCGGGAAGTCTTCATATTATAACAAAATCAGGCTTGGTTATAATATGAAAACTGTCATTGTCACCCTTAAACCATTGATTAATCAGTCGTATTCCGCAGCTAATGAAAGTGACAAGCCAGGATACTTCCATCCCTCTTGGTTGTCACGTGATCCTGGTTTCTACCAGTTGTCGAACTGACGAACTCGATTAAGGTAGGATGAAAAGCAAACATTATCGGTGGAATGCTGCTACCTATCTCTGTCGTTATCTGCTGAACTATACATGATGTTTAACTACTGATCATAAAAGTAAAAATGTTGCTATGTGGCATCCAATTTTAACTGGTATAATATAATAAACTAGCAAACCAAGGCTTTGCTCGCGTAATATTTGAAATATGCCAAGTGATATTTATATGTCTAATTTTTATTAAAAGGTACTAACTAAATTTTTATTTTATTAAAAGGTAATATTTTATTTTATTAAAAGGTACTTATTACTTTTAGGAATAATTAAAAAAATTACTATTTAAAACACAGTTTGATTAAACATCATTGTTACACTGTATAAGGCAGAAATGAGACTTAAATTAATAATCTAAATAAAACTAAATAAGTAATAATTTAGGAAATATTTTGAAACTTTTATGCTCAATTAATACGCTCATTTCAGTATTCATTTGAAGTTTTGAATTTTTTAGAAACCATCTTCTTACATCTTAAAATTAACCATCATATCAAATTCCAAATCCTACCACCTCTCTCAACATAAAGGGGTATGTTGAAATAGGAACTGTCACCATTAATTTGCCAACATTAATTTTGAAATTGGTTTGTTATTTCCTAATATTCCACAGAAACGTAATTTAGAAAGCTTTTAAAGGCCTTTTTTTGAGCGTTTGTTGTTTCTGTAAATCCCAGGTGGTAGAATCATCGGCATAAAATAT
This sequence comes from Maratus speciosus, assembly GCA_963932465.1. Taxonomy (NCBI): domain Eukaryota; kingdom Metazoa; phylum Arthropoda; class Arachnida; order Araneae; family Salticidae; genus Maratus; species Maratus speciosus. Next base: position 359,739,857 of record OZ010800.1, on the reverse strand, counting down.
AGCCTGTGTAGGATCAGAGACTGTTACCATTGATTCGCAACTATTACTTTTTTATTTGGTTTATATTCCCTGAAATTGCGTAGAAATCGTAATTTAGGACTTTTTTAGAATGCTTTTTGCACCTCCCCTTCACTTCACCCCTTTTTAATTCGAATTTATTTTCGACAGTCCTTCGAGGGCATCTATATTTTATAAGTAACTATCATGCCATATTTAAAGTTTCTAGCCTTTTCAGTATCACAGAATTCGCAATTTAGAAAGCTTTTAGCTACTGCAACCCTCTGGTGGTAGTGGCACAGACATAAAATATAGCTTATGTTTGAGCAGGTTCTATCACCAACAATTTGTTATCATTATTTTTTTAATCGGTTTGGTATTTGATAAGATTACATAAAAATTGCAATTTATAACGCTTTTCGCTCACTTCATATTTTTAAATTTGAAATTTTCTTTCGACAGTTCATAGAAAGCAGTTGCATCTTGTTAGTAAATAACATGCCGTACTTCAAAGTGTTAGACAGTTCAGTTATGCAAAAAACGCAAATTAGAACATGTTTTGCTTTTGCAACCCTCAGATGGTAGTGACAGCAACATAAAATATAACCTATGTTATAGCAGGGACTGTTACCATTGATTTGCAACCATTACTTTTGAAATAGCTTCGGAATTTCTTGAGATTGAGTAGAAATCGCAATTTAGAACGTTTTTAGAAAGCTTTTCGCACATTTTCACCCCTTTTTAAATTTCCAATTTTTTCGAAACTGTTCTTAAAGATCACTTATATGTAATAAATATGTACCTTGCCTAATTTTAAGTTGCTAGCACCTACCGATCACAAAAATTGAAATTTGGAATAATTTTTTGCTCCTGCAACGTCTAGGTGATAGTGATACCGACTTGAAATAGCATCTATGTTAGAGCAGAGGCTGTCAGCATCAATTTCTTACCATTACTTTTGAAATCAGTTTGATTTTTCCTGAGATATTGGTGGCAAATCGGCATTTAGAACGTTTTTAGAACGCTTTTAGCTCATTTTGCTCCTCCATCTCCTCTGGGTAGTGGAAACAGATATAAAATATAGCCTATCTTAGAGCAAGATCTGTCACCAGCATTTTAACACCGTTACATTTGAAATCGGTTCAGTATTTCCTGAGATTGCATAGAAATTGCAATTTAGAACGTTTTTTGAAACGCATTTTGCGCATTTTCACCCCTTTTAAATTTCGAATTGTTTAAGAACTCTTCTTAGAAATCCTTTATATCTAATAAGTAGCTGATACTTCAAATTTCATATTTCTAGGCCCTTCAGTAACACATGAATCGCATTTTTAGAATGTTTTTTGCTCCTACACCCCCTTTGGGGTAGTGGCACCGACATAAAACATAGCCTATCTTATAGCAAATGTTGTCACTATCATTTTGACACCAATATTTTTTAAATCGGCTTGGTATTTCCTGAGATTATGTAGAAACCACCATTTGGAACGCTTTTTAGAACGCTTTTTTGTGCATTTTCACCCCTTTTAAATTTCGAATTGTTAAAGAACTTTTCTTAGACATCATTTATATCTTATAAGTAACTAATATTCCAAATTTCATATTTCTAGGTCCTTCAGTAACTCAAAAATCGCATTTTTAGAACGTTTTTTGCTCCTGCACCCCCTTTGGGGTAGTGGCACCGACATAAAATATAGCCTATGTTCTAAGTTGGACTAACACAATCATTTTGATACCATTACTTTTGGAATCGGTTCGGTATTTCCTGAGATTATGTAGAAACTACCATTTAGAACGTTTTTTAGAACACTTTTTGTGCAGTCTCACCCCTTTTAAATTTCGAATTGTTTAAGAACTGTTCTTAGACATCGTTTATATCTTGTAACTAACTAATATTGTAAATTTCATATTTCTAGGCCCTTCAGTAACGCAAAAATCGCCTTTTTAGAACGTTTTTTGCTCCAGCACCCCCTTTGGGGTAGTGGCACCGACATAAAATATAGCCTATGTTCTAAGTTGGACTAACACCATCATTTTGATATCATTACTTTTGGAATGGGTTCGGTATTTCCTGAAATTATGTAGAAACTACCATTTAGAACGTTTTTTAGAACACTTTTTGTGCAGTCTCACCCCTTTTAAATTTCGAATTGTTTAAGAACTGTTCTTAGACATCATTTATATCTTGTAAGTAACTAATATTCCAAATTTCATATTTCTAGGCCCTTCAGTAACGCTAAAATTGCATTTTTAGAACGTTTTTTGCTCCTACACCCCCTTTTGGCCAGTGGCACCGACATAAGATATAGCCTATGTTCTAAGTTGGACTAACACTATCATTTTGATACCATTACTTTTGGAATCGGTTCGGTAGTTCCAGAGCTTACCTCCTACAAATAAACAATTTTTTCCTCTTTATAATATGAGTATAGATAACAAAAGAAAAAAGTCCTGAAAAAACAGTGTTGGTTTCTAAAAGATGATTTTATTATCTTTTTCTATAATAGATCCATCATTAAATCTCTCTTGATCAAAAGAAATGCATAATTAGAACAAATTCTTCATTTGTAAGATACCTGTATAATTTTTCAAATAATGTCTTAGAAAAAAAAATAGAAAAAGCAGACTTTACCAAAAAAAAGAAGCTGATAAACCATCAGATGAATAAAAGCACTGTGATTTGATATATACTTTTAGTCATAGAGTTCAAATTTTATGTAGATCATCATTTGCTCAGGAACATTTGCAGGATAGAAAAGAGGACAGCATGGTGATAAATTGATGTTTTATTTCTATCGTGGAGCATAAAGTTGAATTATGAAACTCTATCTGTACATGTTAATACTAGAATAACTTCTAAATCCAAGATAAATGTGCATTATGTATGCCTCTGTCATTCAAACATAAATTTCGTCTGCGAGTGAAGTTTAAATTTCTTCTTTTTTCTTAGAAACGAACAGGAAATTTGTGAAGACGTAGTATTGCTTGTCTGGTTGCTCATTTTATTTTATCTTTTTACGGTCTTAAAAATAGTGTTTCAGCAGTGGATAGACAGGAAATATGAATTAGTTTTGAGCTAAAATTTTAGAATATTAACGTTTCCTTCACAAATAGTTTTTAAAAACATCAAACAAGCCGAATATATTTTTCCTTTGCAACAACATCCGCTGTATTATTAGCTTTTCTAATTAAAACTGAAAAGAAGTGAATTAAACTGAACTATGAAGATCTATGAGATATCATGGAGGAAAGAGATAGATGGAGATGCAGTATGCCGTAAAAATGGTTTGCAGTATTATGCACGTTTTTGTTCAAATTTAAATGCTCTCACTCGGCCCAAACAAAGCAAGCACCTGGAACAGGGACTGAATTCTTTGACATCACTCGTGCTTTTTTTTCTCTAAATGAAAGTGATCTGCTTAATTTTAAGCATTCTAAAGCAGCATTCCATTGTATTATGAATTAAAAACTGTATGACTAAAAGTTTTCTTCTTCTTTCCGTGAAAGAAAATGCTTGTGTTTGGCCGACTGTAGCTGATTTTAGGGTTACTTTTTTGGCGTCACCCCCAGCCACTTTACTGCATCTCCATCTATCTCTTTCCTCCATGATGAGATATGTCTGCAAAGCGATATAAGTAAGCGTCCTATCTTAAATGGAAGAGGCAACCGCAAGATTAAAGGCGAGGTCACGTCAATCAAGGTCATACGCCACCCAGCGGACGGAGTGAACTACAAGAGGATTATTAACTTCTTTCCCCTTTGTGGATGATCTATAAGTTCGATATCTATGAAATAACTATGCGCATGTGCAGCCGTGATTTTATTCGTTTGTCGTCTGCAGTACTTAATTGTTGGAAGTATGGATATAATTCGATTTATTTATTCGCCATTATTTAATTTATTAATTGAAGTTAGTTATTTAAACAAAATTAGTTCTTTTAAGAACTTATGTTATTTGGGAAAATGTCACGTTGGCGTTCTAATTATTGCAGTTTTCAAAACTGCAAAAATAACTCTCTATCTGAGAGAACTCATTTTTTTCACTTCCCAAAAGAGAAAAACAGGTTAGTTTTGTGTTTTATTATAATTTATAAAAAAGTTAAAATATTATTTAATATGTCAAATTATGTATTAAATGTCAGTGATTTTAATACATTCTATTTGAATTATGTTTTTGTAATGCAATGAACAAGGACATATAAAAATTAGTTAATGTATGTTAAGATAGAATTTTACAGCAGCGTTTTTAATTCAATTCCTGATAAGATAAATTTATAAAAATTACATAAACATGTGTATTTCCGATGAGAATTAAACGTTTTATTACGCTTAGAGTTTAAGTATAAATTATTTAATTAATTTTAAGGCATATTTTTTATTTACCGGGCGCAGGCGATAAATTGCCAAATATTATCTTGATCGAATTGTATTTTAATATTTAAAATAGAAGCATTTCATTAGTTCCATTTAAAACTCATTAAATTTTACATTAGGATCCACTTTAATTTCAAATGCAAGCAGTAATTCTTGTACTATTAAACCAGCAATAATCGATTATTTATAGTTTCAAATATTTTGAGAATTTTAGAGAACAGCTTTAAAAAAATTCCTAAAATCGACAAATTACTTTTTTTTTAAATCTAGAAATATGTCGGTCATTGTGTCATATCCGGGGAAAATAGTTTTCATGGGATACCTGCACTTCGCACAGGTGAATAACATTGCAGAAAGCATACAAAGTATAGAAGAAACTTCAAAAATTGGAATAAAATATAAAATATTTGCAAATAGTACGTGATATGCTCAATTAAACATTTATTATCTTACACCGGTTCTTCACAGGGGTAAAATGGATAACTTTCCGTAATCGGGCCGATAGCCATGATTGGCGTCAAATGAGAAAACAGTATACAATTGTAACTGTATAAAAGTTAAATAATGGTTAGGAAATGAAAGTAACTTTTATCGAAATAACCCAATTGCGGAACATTCTCCAAATTTGAAAAAGGCTTGTGAAACACACAACAATTGCCAATAACTGAAAACTATAGACTAATAATAAGCTCGACGTAGCAGTTGTTGGTCGGTAGCCAATAATTTAAAATTTCCTTTTTAATTTTGTCCGGTTTCAATTTTTTTTTTTTTTTTCAATCTGCCTTCCGCAAAAGAGTCGGAATAAGTAATAGAAAAAAGGGCTGCGAACGGAGATGGGCCAACTGAACGTATTAAAATCACTGACATTTAATAATATATATTAAATAATATTTTAACTTTTTTATAAAAAATTATAGGGCTGAAAATCACGTTTAAGATGATAGGTTTTAAATATTTCTCTTTTGCATTTTCCAAACCAGCTGGTATACTTTAGAAATCGTAGTTTGTTACATAACTTACTCAATTGTTGTACTTGTATATACAGTTGTAACAATCATAAAGAATGTTTAAGGATTTATCAGTCCCGTTTAGATAACGTAAAATTAATTTGCTAATTTATAATCAAGTTGTAAAAATACTAAAATGTTGTATTGTTACTAGAAACACATCAATGTACATAATTTTTATTTTTCTAGCCTATCTGGGGGGGGGGGGGGGATTGATTAATTTTTTTTTTCTTTTCATATATATGAACAGGGTTAGATTAAATAAACAGTGTAAAAAAGTACTTTTATGTTAGCCGGCCGCAGTTCATAAACTGTCAAATATTTTCCCCATCACTAGCGTTTATGTTGCATTCATTTCATTCAAAATATAAAATCATCATTTTAAAAATATACTCGTCATTTGAAAAACATAACTTTATTTAAAATACATACATACTGGTATATTACATCAATTTAAACACATGATTTTTGCTCATTATATTTAAAATACGTTTTTTTTTTCTAATAAAAAATAACATAAACCCAAGGTGGGCAAGTTTCTTCCAATGTGGAAAAAAACCATGGAATTAAAAGTCACGCCTATAACTTTTATTAACAAAAATGGTTTTCTTTTAGCCTGAATAGCTTGCATAAAATTCAGGTCTATTTGAAGATATTTACAATTTAAGAGTTATAGGCGGAAAAGCAGACAAAGCCATTTTAGAGAATACATGTTAAAATTTTAATCGTGAATTTCAAATATTTACTCACTCATGAAAGATTAACCTTGTTTACCAGATTTATTGCAAAATATTTTTGTTACAGCTTGTTTTGATAAAAATATATGTATTTAAAAAATAGTTGCAATGTCAGTTTAGTTTCAGGGCAAAAGGCAATACTGTTTACGTAGCATTAGTGCTTTTTCTCCCGAAATTAAAATGACATTACGATTTTTTTTTTTTTAAATACACATATTTTCATCAAAACAAACTGTAACAAAAATATTTTGCAATAAATCTGGTAAATAAGGTTCATCTTCCATGAGTAAGTAAATATTTGAAATTCATGATTAAAATTTTAACAGGTATTCTGTAAAATAGCTTTGTCTGCTTTTCCGCCTATAACTCTTAAATTGTAAATATCTTCAAATAGACCTGCGCACGAAATGCGCAGATGGTAGATATTCTGTCATATATGACGTCATACAAAAAACCCGCGTATTTGCGTTATTCACTCCATCCACAAGATGGCGCAGCTGTGTCAATTTACGGCAGATTCCACCATTAACTTTGTACGCTTACTTATAGCGCTTTGTATGTCTGTTAAAAATGAAATCTCCATGGATACATGTCATTTTTGTTTTTTGCTTTTTGTTTGTGGTAACTGTAACATTTCTTTGTCGAAATTTTCTTCTACAGTGTTGGACAAAAAATTATCACGGTCATGTTTTTCTTATATAACTTGAGAAAAAAAAGAGACTAAATTGGTTAAAAATTAAAGTTCGGTTTTTAATGAAAAATAATATATAAATTGTCATTAAAAAAACCATTATTTACAGAAATTTTACTACACCTTAATTGAAATTGCACTAAGATTAAAAAAAAAATCACAGTGTTATTTTTTATTTTAAATATCATTTAAAAGTTTACATCTGAATCCTTACTTTTAATGAACTTGAGTATTCGGTCTTTCATCGATATATCAAGTCTATATATGCAGCTCATATCCAAATTAAACCAAGCAATAGAGATGTCATTTTTCAGTTGGTCATATATATCATATTGCTTGCCGTTGGAGTAAACAGTGCTCACTTCAAGGCAGTCTCAATTGGAGTTAAATCTGGACTCTTTGCAAGCCAATGCAAAGTGTCTGTATTTTTTGCACAAATACACGGTAGAGTTGCCCTGTTGAAAAATCGCATATGTCTTAATAAATAATTACAAATGAGGTTTTAACAGAATTTCTTATATCTTTTGATACTTTTCTAAGCCTGTAGCGCTTGAAACAAATTCTAAGCTTCCAAAACCAAGTGAGCTAATTCTTTCCTAAACTATCACTGATACATACCCAGCAAGGCGTTTAAAGAAATGTTTTAGTTCTTTCCAAAAATCATGCCAGTAATACTGAAATCCATCAGGTCCATCCAGATTGAACATCTTTCTACAGAAAAACAACCCTTAACAATGTTTCGTCTTTTCTTGCATTTTTTTAATTTATTCTTGGGATATATAACTTGAATTTTATTAGTTTTGGTATCCACTTGTATTTTACATAATATATACATACATCGTCCAAAATTACTCTGTCTATTGTTTGTCTATGTACATTTATAGCCCAGTGGTTAGGGGGTTGAATTCGGAATTAATTAGGGGAAAGCTGGAAATTATTTTAATCCCTTCAGTTTAGATCTAGAATGAATATGCTATGTTTTCCCCCTCGTACTAGGTGAGCGTTAGGAAATATGTAGAGATTTGTAGCCAAAAAACACGTTTTTTTACATACCATAACAGTATCTCCAAACAACTAACTCTGTCAAAAACATTGTCAATACAAATGTTGTAGAGCTTAAAATTCTGAGTAAAAGGAGTACCTACACTTAATTATTTGTTGAACATTAAGGTCACAATTCCAATTTAAAGTTTTAGACCCATGGTCAGGGGGTTGAACTCAGAATTAATTAGGAGAAAGCTGTAAATTGTTTTAATCCCTTCAGTTTAGGCCTAAAATGAACGTACTGTGTTTTCTTCCTCGTACTTGGCTGAATGTTAGAAAATATGTACATATTTATTTTCGAAAAACACTTTTTTTTAAAATTACCTTAACAATATCTCAAAACAGCTAACTCTATACAAAACATTGTCAATACAAATGTTGTAGAGCTTAAAATTCTGAATAAAATGAGTACCATCATTAATATTTTTCTTCAACATTAAGGTCGCAATTCTATTTCAAAATTTTGCCTTAATCGCTAATCAATAGCTTGAAACCAGGAGAGACCAAGTTAACTTAACAATATCTCAAAACAACTAACTCTATCAAAATCATTGTCAGTACAAAAGTTATAGAGCCTAAAATGCTGAGTAAAACAGTACCTACACTTAAACATAACGCAAAAATAAACTTAACATAAAAATATTAATGATGATACTCATTTTATTCAGAATTTTAAGCTCTACAACATTTGTATTGACAATGTTTTTTATAGAGTTAGCTGTTTTGAGATATTGTTAAGGTAATTTAAAAAAACGTGTTTTTCGGAAATAAATATGTACATATTTTCTAACATTCAGCCAAGTACGAGGAAGAAAACATAGTACGTTCGTTTTAGGCCAAACTGAAGGGATTAAAACAATTTCAGTTTTCTCCTAATTAATTCTGAGTTCAACCCCCTGACCATGGGTCTAAAACTTTAAACTGGAATTGTGACCTTAATGTTCAACAAAAATATTAAGTGTAGGTACTCATTTTACTCAGAATTTTAAGCTCTACAACATTTGCACTGACAATGTTTTTGACAGAGTAAGTTATTTGGAGATACTGTTATGGTATGTAAAAAAACGTGTTTTTTGACTATAAATCTATGCATATTTCCTAACGCTCACCTAGTACGAGGGGGAAAACATAGCATATTCATTGTAGGCCTAAACTAAATGGATTAAAACAATTTCCAGCTTTCCCCTAATTAATTCCGAATTCGGCCTTTTTTTGCTCCCCTTCCACTGGGCTATTAATCATAATCTAACTTTTAATTTTTTCTGCTGTCAAATTTCGATTCACAGCACCTAAAAATTAAAAGTTTTCTCTTCTTGATATTTTTTTACTTGATTCTGATTGTTTTATTTCCTTCGAAAAGATATTCTTACATACATAATATTTGGTGCGATAGATCTATGTCTTAAAATACTACACGTCCGAATTCAGAAAAAGCTGATATCATCAGCATCCCAGTCTTGAATTTGCCCTTTTTTAAAATATGACTGGTCGTTCGACTTAGTCATGTTCTATCTAACTTTCAAAATCTAATTTAAATAATCAAATCCGTCTCAAACAACAAATTAAAACGTTTCCAAAAATTTTATAAAAATACTAGCAAAACCCGCGGCTTTGCACTTTTGATTGTTGAAACATGCCAAGTGATTTGCGTGCCTATTGACATCACGGGGGGAAATTGTATTGCTGTGGATGATTTAAATATTACTCACACAATCAAAATTAAGTCATATATTGAGGAAACTTCATTCTTGTGCCGCATAAGGTGAACGTGAGTCCTGAATTAATGCCTAAACCTTTATTCCAAACCATTTGCAGCCACCTTCTTCCAAATGCAGACTAACTTGGAAACTCTGTTAATTATGTATTGTACAGTGAAAGTACTTTTAAAATCAGTTCAGCAGTTTAAAAGTTTATTCCCTACAAACAAACATTTCTTTTTACACTCTTTTATTACACTCAACCTGTTTTTAACACTTTCGAACATATAGTTGAAAAGTGTATATGTATTGGGTTTGTCTGTCCGTGCTCTAACTCGCATAAATATAATCGGAATTACATGTATTTGATATATGTTATTGAGGTTTACCATGACATGTTCGATATTGAAAATGAAGTGTGTAGCATTTATATTTCATTTACACGGGTATGCAAAAGTAGTCCGTTACATTATAGCTTATGATGGGGGGGGGGGAGGGAAATCATTTGCAGTGTATTTTAATGATGTCAAACTACTTTAAACATAATTAAATTCATACAGCTTATCGAGGTGCAGTTGAAGATAGTTTATATAGAATATGTTATGTCTAGCACTTACAGTACGTATATAGGAGAAAAAGTATTCCATTATATTATGATCTATGGAGAAAAATCATTTGCGGCGTATTTTAATAATGCTTCTCTGTTACAAACATAATGAAGTTGATATGAATTTATGAGGTTAACTAAAACATGCTTTCTGTAGGAGGTGAAATGCATTTATCATTCATTTACAGGGTCTCACAAAAGAGTTCAGTTTTGTTATGGTCTACGGGAAAAAACTTCTCGCAGAGTATTTTAATTATGTTGCACTGTTTCAAGCATGATGAAATTGATATACGTTACTGTTGTTTACTACAAGATTCTTACAGTAGAGTATAATGTGCCTCTCATTTAATTTCATAAACAGGGACACAAAAAATTTCGAATGCGATACTGTATACGAAGTATTGTCTATTTGTGATGATTGCTCAAAGTGTATTTTCAGCTATGATATGCGTTTTTAAGTTAAACTAAATTTTTGCATAATACATGGTGTGTTTATATTCTATAGACCATATACAGGGCTATACAAAATAATTGGTAAGAACTGCTGAGAATAAGCGTAAATTGCTTAGGTTTTTTTAAATTACTTTTTTTTTTTTTTTTTTTTTTTTTTTTTTAATTGAGTTATGCATTTTCAAGCTCAATTATACTTAGAAAGATATGTTTGTAAAATAGAAATATAATAATATACAAGGCTGTGCAAAGAACTGAATACATGCACGATTATGAATGATAATTTCTGGAAGTACGATTTTAATAGTTTTTAACGTGTTTTTGCTTATCTTAACATGTGGCGTGTATAAAAATTTGTTGCTAATGTACAGGGCTGTACAAAAAAATTGAAGTACATTTTCGTTAATTGGTAGAAATAGCTGAAGGTGAATTTTCAACTGTATTATGCGTTTTCTTACTATGCTAAATTTGAGCATACTATGTAGTATATATACAAATCTTACAAAAATATATATATATAATTTAGAACATTGTTAGAACATTTTCATTTTATTTCACACTTTAAATTTCATCCCCCCCCCCTTTTTTTTTTAAGACCAGCTCTTAGCGAGAATATTACTTCTTGAAGATAATTTCCAAGTCAAATTTCATGTTTCTAGCTTTAACATATTCAAAGAAATCGTAATTCCAGAACGTTTTTGAACCCTTTTGAGAACGCTTTCACACAGATAAAAGCAATAATATTTTAAGTAGAAAATATCGCCAGTTTTATCCAGAAAGGTTTTTTTAGGTTTAGTAGTTCCAAAGTATTCGTGATTTTAGAACGTTTTCGGCTCATTTTGCTCTTTCAATTTTTTAATTTTTTCAAAACATTTCCTGTGCAAGTATTTAAGTCTTAGAAGTAACAAATACGTCAAATTTCAAGTTTCTAACACTTACAATTCCAAGTAAATCTAATTTAGAAAGTTTTACGCACAGTTGAGCCTTTCAAATTTCGAAATTTTAAAAAACCAGTTTTAGAGTGCATGTACATCTTAGAAGTATACCCACCAAAGTCTTTAGTCCCCTCAGTATCACAGAAATCGCAATTTTAGAACTGTTTTACTATTGCACCCTTTGAAAATTTGAAATTTTCTAGAAAATATTTTTTTTCGAGCCTTTACGGCTTAAGAGTAATTGGTCAAGTTTGAAGTTTATAGCTCTAAGAATTCCAAATCGTAATTTAGAATGTTTTTAGAACGTTTGAAGCTCATTTCACCTTTTTAATTTTCGCATTTTTAAGAAATCGTTCTGAGATAACATTTTAATCTTAAAAGAAAGCACCCTGCCAAATTTCAAGTTTTTAACCCCAACAGAAGACCCTTGAGGTTTGTTGTACCAACAACAACAAGAAAAAAGCCTAGGTTGGAGCAGAGATGGTCACCAGCATTTTGCCACCATTATTTTTTAAATCGGCTCAGTAGTTCAAGGGATTAGCCCACACAAACAGACGTTACCTATTTATAATACTACTATAGACTGCAGCCTGCAGATGATAACGTAAAATGAAGATAGTGAAAAAAAAAATGCCATGATAATACATCTCGCTCACCTGCAAGAGACATGCGGGTGAGCGATCTTGTCTCAACATATTCAAATAAATTAGTGTTCTATATAATTTAAAAAAAAAAAAAAAAAAAAAATTTTAAAGAAATTATATTTCCCTTTTAATGAGATTGCTTTTATTATTATTATTATTCAGCAATTTTGTCTTGTAGTATGCTAGTTGCGTAGTAGAAACACTGGCTATGATCAAATTTAATGTTCAGTGGCCATGAAATATTTATCATTTGTGTATTTAGGAAAAATAAATTTCCATGCTAAATTCATGCTTGATTAGATTATTTTTTCAGAGGGGAGGTCGATTTTTTTTCTTCAAAAATAGTTTATTTATTTGTTTTTAAATTATATTTCCATGTTCATACAATTTCTTTTGTTTACTTTAAACCAAATAACAGAACTATTTTTTGTAATAAATAAAAATGGCCATTTTAAAAAATTACAAGATCTGACATTTTTTAACGGGAGCATTTCGGTATTTACAATTTTTTTTTGCTTTATGTATATTAAGAAAATCAGAATCGTGAAGAGAGATTTTTTCAAATATTTAGTATCATAAGGAAAAAGTATTAGGAAAACCACGAAAAATATTGCATTTGCACTATCTGGCAACATAATTAGATCTTAGTAAATCATCTTATCTTTACCGTCTACTTGCATATATAAAATACCTTCCATGCTTTAAAACATTCAAAAAAAAAAAAAAAAAAAAAAAAAAGGAAAAATTACAATCAAATAAAAGGATTTTGTGTCGTCGTCTATATAGATTGAGGGATACCTCGAAAAAGTTTTATGTTGATAGCTGGAAAATTTTCTCACCAAAATATTGTACCAGTGACATTTTTCAAACAAGTCGGAAATTGTAAGTCAAACGTGGCAAATGAGATGCATTCGTATTATAACTAGTTTTATAAATATTCAGACCTTGGGGAAATAGCTGTTGCACTCTTGTGCAAAAATGCATGAATACAAAATTTATTACGATTATATATTTTAAATTCAGTAGCACGGAAATAACAGGACTCCATTTTAAATAGGACTAGATCACCATGGCAACCTAGAATCATTACCTAGCATGGGATAGCATTGAATTAATTATGATGATAGGATTTAATAGAATGAAGAAAACTTTTATTAATATCTTTTTAAGTTTTAATTCGATTTTCATAAAATTTGAAATTTGAAATGACTCACCAAAATTCTGCAAAGATTATATAGATTAGGGGGAGTCGGAAAATAAGTTTCCCCTGTCGACTGTGGTCAGAGTGGTGTATGAAAGTCAAAAAATAGAATGAGACATTAAAGATAAGACATATCTTTATTTTTCTACATAATTACCAAGTACATTGAGACATTTGTCATACCGCTTGATAAGCTTCAAAAAGCCCTCCAGGAAAAACTCTGGGCTTTGCATACGGAAGAAGCATTAAACGACTTATTTGACTTCAGCATTGCTTCCAAAGCGCCGAGATTCTTCTTCAAAGCTGAAAATAGATGGAAGTCACTTGGTGCGAGATCAGGTCTGTATGGCGGATGGTGTAGGTGCTCCCAACCAAGAGTTGCAATATGGTTTTGCGTTACCGTCCCCGAGTGTGATCTCGCCTTGTCATCCAACAGCAGAACGCCAGATCTGAGAAGTCCAGGCCGCTTTTTCCGAATCACCTCTTTCAATTTCGACAGAATGTCACAGTACCGCGCAGCACTGATGGTTCCATCCTCCAAAAAATCCAGCAACAAAACTCCTTGGGCGTCCCAGAAAACGCTGAGGGGCACTCTACCTGCAGACGGAGTTCTTTTGAATTCCTTTCGGACAGGTGATGACAGATGTTTCCACTCCATGGATGCGGCCTTCGATTCGGACGTGAAATGGTGGACCCACGTTTCATCCCCCGTCACAATCCAGTCGATCTCCAATGGTGTATCGGTGTCTTGCTTGTTCACGTTCACCTGCTGTGTCGTCTTTCGCCCAAAGCCGTTCAACGCTTCGCCCGTATGCAAAGTCCTGATTTTTTTCCTGGCGGGCTTTTTGAAGCTTAAAAAGCGGTATGGCAAATGTCTTAATGTACTTGGTACTTATGTGGAAAAATAAAGTTGTGTTTTATCTTTAATGTCTCATTACATTTTTTGTCTTTCATACACACCTCTGTCCACAGTCGCCAGGGAAAACGTATTTTCCGACTCCCCCTCGTATTAAATTTCAAATCATTCGGTTGGGTAGTTTTTTACGCTGTTAGTATATGCAGACAGACGGACCAGTCGACGACTATAGGTGCTACGTAATTAAGAACGCAACTAAAAACTGAAATTAATGTAAGCAACTATAGATAAACTGTGCAATTCTATATAACTTTAATTAATTTTTCAATTAATTTTCAGCAGTGAAATTACACTCGAAATTATTGAATATATAATAAGTGATTTATCACATTGCTAACGAAGCGTAGAACCAACAATGTTAAAAACGTCCAAGCCGGGAATGTAACCCGGAACCCTTGGAATAGCGCTCCAAGTGCTCTACCACCATCGTCCTCGTAGCTTAAATGGTAGAGCACTCGGAGCGCTATTCCAAGGGTTCCGGGTTCGATTCCCGCTTGAACGTTTTTCACATTGTTGATTCTACGCTTCCTTTGCAATGTGATAAATCGCGTATTAAATATTATTCGATTCTAGTTTATATGATTATTGGCATCGTTTTAATATGAAAGAAGAATTATTTTTTCATATAAATAATGACTATAGAAGCTAAAACATCTAAAAGACGTTCACTAACATTAGCATATAACAGTATAAATTAATTATTTTGAAATTGTTTTTGCGTAAATATTCCATCTCTTTCACATTAAATTGTGGATTTTGACCATAAGCAAAGAGGTTAGACATGTAAGAATTCACTTTATCAAAACCATTTTAATGCTCATTTTTTATCCCATTAGATTTTGAAATGTAGGCGTCTTTTTCCTTTCGTTGTCACAACAGGTTTCATGACGAAGACAGAACTGGAGATGTTCCAGAGCGTGCCATCGACTGAATTCAACACTTTCTGGATTCCGTGCACGTGGTTCATCAATGTTCTTAGAGGTGCTCGGCAAGAATGCAGAGTGACTGATTCAAATGGGCTGAAACTCATCATGGAGGTATGACTCATAGTTTTCTTCTCTAATCTCAATAGAATTATTTATTTATTTTAGTAAAACATGCATTTGGAATTTTAGTGGGATTTTTTTTTTCTCTTTCGTTATTGTATATTATACAGAGTGACACAAAAAATCGGGAATTTTAGAAATGCGCAGTGGCAACCAAGTTAAACTGCCAGTTGTAGTGTGCTTCTATATCAGACTGGTGATATACGGGATATGAAATCCGATTGCTTGTGACGATGATGGTGAAAAACGAATCAACAAACGTCTTGGTGAGGCAGCCATTATCGGCAAGCTAATGTTTGTTCACTTGTATCACTCGTCTAATCGAACTCGTGCAGATGAACATTGCCAAGTTCTGGAATGTAGTTTTGTCATAGTTGGGATAAAACATTTTGTTTGAGCACAGTCTGAGCATGCGTCCTGTGCGTAGCTTATGTCGCCACTCTTATATAGAGACACCCGAGCCAGCACTACAGAACATGAGTTTTGAGCTATGGACAACTTCACCATTTTGGATCAATGGGGCGGTTAATAGCATGCTTTCACTTTAAAAATGTTTTACAACTCTTTAGGTTTTTTTCAGTACTGTATAGTATTTACATAAAATACGCATGGCTTATAGAGGCCTAATATACATGTATATACAGTACAGCCCCGATTATCCGCTGTAAAAAAAAAGTGGGCGGGGGCATCGAAGCACATTGTTGCCCGGTCCATTGATTTGTGATTGCTAAACGGTGAGGTTGTCTCTAGCTCAAGAAATCTGTTCACAGTCTGATTTATACGATATAGGACCCAATGCGCGGCATGAATTTCATGACCCCATGTACTGTATCAAATAAGTTTTGTAATTTTTTTATACATTTTTAAATGCTTGATTAATTTTTAATTTACTTTAATTTATTTTAATTTATTAATTTATTTTAATTTATTTAATTAATTTTAATTAATTTTTTTAAATTAATTAATTTAAATTTAATGCTTGATTTTTTTTTTTGGGGGGGGGGGGTGCTCTGTGGCTGAATGGTCAAAGCACCAGTCAGCTAATCGCTTGTGCGTAAGAGTTTGTGGGTTCGATTCCCGCTGGTTTCATTGCACACACACTTTGTGTGGAACTCCCAGGGTGTATTTCTCTTGTGTTGTAATATTTCCTTGTGCTATCTTGTCTCCGACTTATAAGCGGGCTCTCATGTCAAGCACACAAGTCGTATGTTTGTTATTTAATAAAAAAATAAATAAATTCATTTTTACTGATTATAGGATAAACAAATGCTTAAATTATATGTTTATTAGTAAATTTGGTGATATGGTTTAATGATAAACATTTCTTTCCAATCAGGAATTGAACGAATTCCGATCGAAATGCGGGCTGCTGTGGGGTTATGACTGGATAAGCATCCCATTAGTGTATACCCAGGTAAGACAAAAGACATATTTTTCCTTACAAAGAATTAATTAATATGCATGGTGTTTAAAAGAAGATATAGCTAACTTTAAGAGATGATACAGTACGCGACAACAAACGATTTTTGAATACAAAGCTTGAGCGCAACCTATTTATTCAATCAAGAATTCTTACTGCAATCTAAACTCGAATTTCTTTTCATAACTTTAAAAGTCACGAAGATATTTTAAGAAAAAATTCAACTTACCTTGATCTGTGTGAAATGCCATAACTTTACGAACAGTACTGACAAGGAAGGTCTCCTTACAGGGCATACTCAGAATATGTTGAAAAAAATGCTAGTGAAACTACTCATGTATGTAACAAAGGATCAATTAAATTTAGCGGCGGGATTCCAATAGAAAGTCTGTAAAAAAATTTTTAATACTTTCGAATATTTGGCGCGAAAAGACGAAAGCGAGACGCGATTTGGCGAGCAGAATTTTTCCTCGCCAAAAGCAAACGATTTTAATGCGATCTGAAAATTGCTTGTTAATTGTTTTTTAGAATGCGCGGTATTTAATGAATTTAAACTTAATGAATGACAGAGTTTATTATATCTACCCTATATATATATAATCCTAATGAAACGGATATTATGAAACGAATTTATGTAACGATTCTATGAAACGACTGATTAAACAACTGATTATGTTTCACGGCGATTTCTCCTAAAATACGGAATACTTTGCGATGAAATTAACACCAAAAATCCGTATTGATCTGCAGATCTCAAAACTGGTAGTAGAATTTTTAAATTCGAATTAGTTTTCGAAATATTAATTTTTTTCTAATTTTATATATTTTTCTCCAATGATGGCAACTCAAATTTTAATCATAACAGATATTTTTTTTTCAGATTTCAGAAAAGGTTACCATTTTAAACTAATTTGGCGAGAAGTTTGGCCTCCCTTAAATGTATGCTAAGAAGTGTATCATGTTACTTTTATTCATAATTCAATTTGCATTTCGTTATCATTTTATTTAATACAAACTGAAACATTTAAAATAAATGGCTTTCACTTCTTTATTTTTTTTTAAACGAAATGAAAAGAAAAATATTAGGCGCAGATGTCATATACGCACCGGGGTACCTAATTGGCGCCAAAATGGCATTATTCTGGTTGACATGGTAACCCGACTATTGTTGTTTATTTACTTTATTTTCTTTTTTTAAATTACATAAATGGTTTTGTTCTATAGTTAATTATTTTTTGGTTATTTTTCTTTAAAAATAAAAAATAATAGAAATTAATTAAAAAATACGGTACTACTTAGTTATTCCATCGACCCATTTCGCCAAATTATATAAATCGCCAAATTATACAAATTGACATAATTTTTATTTTAAATAACGAAAGAACAAAGAAAATAGTATAACATTAATAAATATACAAATAAAACGTCGAAATAAAAATCACTTGATGACGTGAAGACGTGTAACTTGCTTAAAGTCAAGTGAATGTGGCATTTACGATCAACCATTATTGGCATTTAATCTTACAGTTTGGTGATAGATTTTTGGTCGACGGGATAACTAAGTAGTAATAAAAATACATATGTAAAAGGTATTCGAAAACGAGGTTTTCGTCAAATTTTCGTAAAAAAAATCACCCAAAAACCGGTGCGTATATGGCATCTGGCCAAATATTAAATGATGTAACAAACGACGACATTTAATTTCAACTTCAAAGCAATGTTTTAATTTACCACTCGAAAAATAAAAAAAAAATGCTAACTGGCGAGTTGAAAAATAGCTATTGGCGAGATTTGCACCCGACTAGCGTAACAGTACCAAGAATTCTTTGCGACCATGGAAACTTTTATGTAGTTATATTCGAAAAAGAAATTTGGTTTTTTAATCAAAAGGGAAAACTTTCGGCACAGATGTCATATACGGACCCATATTGGCGCGATTTTTTTCTGACGCCAATGTCATATACGCAATGGGTACTTAACTGGCTCCATAGTATCGTTATTTTGCTTGATTTGATAAGCCGAAGGATGTTGTTGTTTATGCTGTTGATGTTTTCCCCAAATTAGCGTCGGAAAAAAATCGCGCCAATATGGGGCCGTATATGATATCTGGGCCAAACTTTCATTTGAAAAGCGAAGGGATCAGAGCGTATTTATTTATGACAGTTACATGACTTGGACTATTATAATATAGATGAAATGATGGCGATAGAATAATATTTGGCGACTTATCACCTGTACCTGGCTAACATTAAAGTACCAAAACGGCACCAGGAATATAAAAAGCGAAGTGGTTCGCCCGAAACTGTTGATGATAGTAACATGATTTAGGTTATTGTTACAGAAATTGTTTTAAAATACCGGGAGACAAAGACTCTGTACACTTAATTCTTTTTATTTTAGCTTCTTTTCAAACGTTTAACTGATCCTCTTTAATCAAACACGAAAACAACAATTGGACGTCTTAACAGCAACTGATTCGGTCTTAAATTTTTGAAATCAAAGGAAATTGAATGGAAACCCGTTTATAGGGAGATCTGCACAGCTT
This sequence comes from Maratus speciosus, assembly GCA_963932465.1. Taxonomy (NCBI): domain Eukaryota; kingdom Metazoa; phylum Arthropoda; class Arachnida; order Araneae; family Salticidae; genus Maratus; species Maratus speciosus. The sequence continues at coordinate 359,720,546 of OZ010800.1, read as the reverse complement.
TTTTCAGTATAATTCAATCTTCTATAATATTTTTCAAACCGATCAGATTAGCGTGTTTTTAGATTTTGCGGTGTCTGAACGGGGGGTTGGCGAGCGTACCTTGCAGGGGGCAGAGCCCCCTAGTATATATATATATATATATTATTACATATACATGGTGGTTGTTGCTGTAGTTATTTAATTTTATCACTGGAAAAATATTTTCAATGATTTCGAAGTTGCAAATATCTATATTTTAAGTTACAGCCAGCTGACGTTTGATTTTTAATTATTTAATTTTTTTCTTTCATGCATTTCCATTTGTATTATTTGTGAGTATTATTAGATTTGCAGCAATATTAATTAAAAATGTTCTATAAAGTAATAAATAATTCACACTTTTTCTCTTTATTACCGATTTGAATACAATTTTGCCATTGCTTTATCCTCCAAAATTTTTAAAATTTAAACGGCTATTCAAAAATAAAGTCCACATAAAGAATTCTGCCGTTATACATTTCCATATCAAAGAAGACGTTGTTTCCATAGCAACAAAATCAAATGGGACTTATTTTTGAGCTTGAAACAATTTAAATCAATATAAATTTTCTTTTAAATCGTAAAATATGATAGTTAAATTTCATTATAAATACATATAAATACACTGACGGAAAAAAAAAATCCCAACACCAAGAAAGACTTATGTTAAATAAACGAAATTTGGTAGGCATGTTTATACATCTGAAAGATGACATCGATTGAAATTTCACGCTTCGCGCATAAGTGTGGCGCTAGTAGCGCCACTCAGAACTTGCAGATCAGGTTTACTTTAAATGCGTGCTGTAAAGTTCGTGGGCATTATTTAGCTTCGAAATGTGACGTATTGAGTTGATGTTAGCCAAGAATGCCTTTAACAAGACGAAGAAGCCACTGTCAACAGCTCACCGAGTTGGAACGAGGTCGCATATTCGGGCTACGAGAAGGTGGATTTTCTTTCCGCGATATTGCACAAAGACTTGGCTGGAATGTATCCACTGTGCATGATTGTTGGAAGCAGTGGTCAAGGGGTGGTACTGCCTCAAGAAGACCGGGTTCTAGGCGGCCACGTGGCACTCCTGACAGGGAAGATCGCGGCATTCGGCCTAGGACTGTGGCGCATCGTACTGCGTCAGCGGCAGAAATTCGAGCTGCAGTTGGTACCACAGTGGCACAACGAACTGTTAGAAATCGGTTACTTCAAGGACAGCTCCGAGTCAGGCGCCCAGTAGCATGCATTCTACTGACTCCAAACCATTGCCGTTTGCGACGCAATTGGTGTCAAGTCAGAGCTCATTGGAGGACAGAGTGGAGATCTGTTGTGTTTTCTGATGAAAAAGAAACACAACAGATCTCCACTCCGCCCACCAATGAGCTCTGGCTTGACACGAATGGCTTCGGAAACGGCAATGGCTTGGAGTCAGTGGAATGCACGCTACAGGGTGCCTAGCTCAGAGCTGTTCTTGAAGTAACCGATTTCTAACAGTTCGTTGTGTCATTGTGGTACCAACTGCAGATCGAATTTCTGCCGCAGACGCAGTACGATGCGCAACAGGCGTACGCCGAATACGGAGATCTTCCCTCTCAGGAGTGCCACGTGTCCGCCTGGAACCCGGCCATCTTGAGGTAGTACCATCCCTTGACCACTGCTTCCAACAATCATGCACAGTGGATACATTCCAGCCAAGTCTTTGTGCAATATCGCGGAAAGAAAATCCACCTTCTCGTAGCCCGAATATGCGACCTCGTTCCAACTCGGTGAGCTGTTGACTGTGGCTTCTTCGTCTTGTTAAAGGCATTCTTGGCTAACATCAACTCAATACGTCACATTTCGAAGCTAAATAACGTCCACGAAGTTTACAGCACGCATTTAAAGTGAACCTGATCTGCAAGTTCTGAGTGGCGCCATTAGCGCCACACTTATGCGCGAAGCGCGAAATTTCAATCGATGTCATCTTTCAGGTGTATAAACACGCCTACCAAATTTCGTTTATCTAACACAAGTCTTTCTTGGTGTTGGGATTTTTTTTTCCGCCATTGTATATATGACAAAATTATAGTTAAAACAAACTAAAACTGACAAACTATAGTTTAAACAAACTAAAACTGACAAAACTATAGTTAAAACAAACTAAGAACGACAAAAGTAAAGTTATTTAATTGAAACTTATTTAAACAATTTAAAGATAAAAAAAATTTTCTTTAAAGAGTATTCCACATAAAAGCGTATTTTTGACATTTTATTTCATCGCCAACCGGTGATAAATCGCCAAATAAACGACATTTTCGTAATTTTTTTACTATATCGAGGTTCCGTCGAAATTATTTTTATAAACATACATATCCACATGAGAAGAGCATTTTGTAATTTTTTTAGATTTTTCTCGGTATGCCTTAGGAAAATGTATTATAACCACGAGAAAAAAATACACAATAACCCCATACGAGTTACCCACGATTCCGAAAAGCGTTCTTTATCATTAGAAACCTCAGAAATCAATATATTTCCGAGATTTAATGAAACTTTTATACTGATACCGGCTATAAAAACAAAGTTTCTTTTTCTGCCATTGGTTTTCGGACACATTTTCGAGTACTTTTTATAGTGTATTAATCAGTTTTCCCAACCCGGAATATATCTTTTCCGGATACTATCTATTTTCTAGTAAATATATTTATAATAAATAAGCTGGAAATTACATCGTGAAAACGTTGCTGTAAAATTGGACCAGACAATTCTTCACTTATAATGTAATAACTAAATAGCACAAGATGGTTAGGCTATTGTTAGATAATTGTTGTCGCACTTAATCTACAGTCAGGTCGTGATTACTCCCGGATCAAGTTTCCACCAGTTAATTTCTATAAAAAATTTCTGTCTTATCTAAAAGTCTCATTTTACAAAATTTGTGCCATGAATAAAATAAAAATTTTTACTTTTTTTTCTGGGGGATGTTTACCTGCTGGTAATCATAGAAATAAATCATATTCCATTTCACTGTAAATATATTCATGTTCAAAAACATGTTTTACAGACAAACAAGATAAATTAGCAACAATTAACACATTAAAATTAATATTATTCGGTACTCTTGCATCTACAAATTCAATTACGAAGCTGAAAATGTGTAATTGAGGATTAATAGCATCATAAACATCGATATTGAGGTTGATAAACCTGATTTATACACTATAAAAAAGCACTCGGAAACTTTTCCGAAAATCAGTGACAGCAAAGGAAACTCTGTTTTTATAAATGCTTCTTTTAATATCGGAAATATTTTGGTTTATGAGGTTTCTAAAGATAAAGAACACTTTATGAAATCATGGGTAACTCGAAAGAGATTAGCCTATCTTTTCCTTTGCGGTTATAACATATTTAAATAGATTAAGAATCATTTGTCTTTTTAAAAGCGTAATAAATCAGTCAGTAATAGTGTATATAATGTTATGTTCCAAAATATGGTGCATCATGACTAGCGCCGTTTGGACGTGGACGGTGTCGACTCCCATTATTTCTGATGATATTGTCTCATTTCACACTAAACAAGGTAAGACTTTTCAAATTTCGCTATGATGTTTTCCTTATTGTTAAGGCTGTGATCAGTTACGAGGAAGGTACTTTCTGACACATTTCTGAATTCATTTTTGCTCGGAAACGCACAAAATTGGCAGGTGTTCTTATTCAGAAACTTTGTAATCAGATGGCGTTTTCCATTTTTTGATAAAGGAAGAAAATCTTTCAGAAAATACTATAAAAGTGGACGTTTTGAAGAAAATTCCCGACCCGGCAGCGAGAAGTTGTCATCACATGGCAAGAATCGCTTATAACTCGATAAATAATTTATTTATTAGAAAATGGAAAACGCTATTCGATTTTAAATCGCTTCAACAGTCAAGCCTTCCAATATTATGCCTTTACCGTTTAAAAATGAGACAGAAAATGTGTCAGAGAGTTTCGGGTTGTTGAGCAGGGAATTTCAGAACCACCTTAAGGTATTTGCCAACGCTCGGAGAGTATTTTTTAAAATGTACAACATTGAATAAATACACATAATTTTAGTACAATTATAATACAGAATGAAGAAAAAACTTAAAATCTTAGCAATATCTTTATAACATTTTTAAAAGATGGGGGGGGGGGGGGGGGGGTGCCATCTTTTTAGCAAATTTTCATGCGTCTACCAGAGAGCGTACACTCAGTTCAACTAAATATATTTCAATTTCCTTTGTACTACACATTACTATGACACTTGTCTATTCACTGAACTAGTAGTTTTGCAATATCTTCAAAATGAATTGAAATATTTTAAAAGTTGTCAAAAATACATATTTTTTATTAAAAATTACCCTTTTTTTATATTTGAGTACCTATAACACAATTACATTATCACATAGAACTTAGATTTTAGTTTAGAACATAACGAGTAATATGGAAATCATTCTGACAAAATTTCACTGAAATATGTTTGAAACATTTTAAATAATGAAGTTTATCGTACATGGAAATAACGGAAAAATTGATTTTCCAGAAATTTCATTCAAAGATTTCTTATCTAGTATATTATTTACTGTCTATATAATTAATCTACAAGTTTGAAAATTAAGGTTTATGTAAAAAACATAAGAAAATCATGCATCGAAACACTGTTTATATTTCTCCTGCCTTTCTGCTCACTTCCAGTATTTGACCCATTACTTACTGTTTATTAAATTGGCCATAACTCTTTTTCTAGTAATCGTAGGAATAAAATTAAAACAGATTTGGAATCATTGAAGATTGCCCTTTCAAATAAAATAATAATAAACAAAAACAAAAAGGCCATTTTAATGTATACCTTAATGTTATGTACAAAAAATGGGTTCAAGTTGAAGTGAGACACCCTATAGACTCCCATAGACTCCCATAGACTTCCATAGACTCCCATTGAAATCCAATAGGGTTTACTTGCGTGCAGAAAATCAACAAATTGAGATGTTTCAATGCAACAAAAACTAATATTAGCTTATGAATAGAGCTTAATTGAACTATTTACTTTATTTTTAAGTAAAAACACTACTATTTACAATATTCGTAACACTATATATATAATTTTACACATATATGTTGGCGGATAAAAGACGGCGAAGGGAAAATTTCAGAGGAGAGGAGATTTATTGATAAGATTATTTACTGTAACTACAAATTAGAAACTCCATTACAAAGACAAGGGGAAAAAATCCAAATAACTTTAATAAATTTGTAATTATTCAATAAAATTATAAATATTACCTTTTTTTAATGATTTTATATTTAATAATTCTTATAATTATGAAACTGTAAGCTCTAATGATTACGGTCTTGGAGATAAGGAAATAAAATTGTCAGGAGTTGGGGAGGATCGCGTTTTCACCAAGTGGAATCTAAAAATTGAATGCATGGAAAATAAGGGATCGCGAAGCGATCAAGAATGGAAACGCGAAACAATTACGTCTGGGGTTTGCTAGAATATAGTGATTGCTTCCCGATACCGAACGGAGTCGCGAAGCGATTACACGGGGGGTTATTGAGCGTAGCGAGCAGGGGGGCAGAGCCCTCCTAGTGTATTAAAAAAAACTATACTTTTTTCTTTTCTTTTTTTAAGATGTGGCAGCGCAAAAGAAAAAACCGTATCATTTGTTTGCAAATTGTTTTCTCAACGTATAATCATAATTTCATTAATACTAAACTGTTTGATAAAAGTATGCATTTTTTAATTTTTACACTCTCTATATATTTTTTCTTAATTATCTACTTTTTTTTACAATTTTGCGATTTATCACCTGTGGCGGGCTAACGGAAAAATGCCTTACAATTAAGTTATTAATTTACAATTAAATTATAAAAATATGAAAATATTGCATTGTCATCGCATATATGCACATCGGATTTGTATATAAATTTTAAAATTCTAGTCTATCAGGAAAGGAATTAATAATCGACTATAAAATTCCATCTTTACATACAAAAACAAAGTTGAGTTAAGTAAAATAATGTAATAAATATCTTATTTTCCGGCATAACGTGCAGCCTTGACTTATGACAATATTTTCCTAACTACAGGGTTGTTATAATTAAAGTTCACCTATTCAGAAGGCTCTAGAGCCGGTTCTATGGCTCCAAACGAAACAAAATTTCACTAGTACGTAGTTAAAGAGATACGCTCTGCGAAAATCGAAAAAAAAAATAGTTACATTTTTCGCCAGTAGGTGGCGCTGCGGTAATATTTAAGGCGATGTTTGCAGATTCATTAGATCAATTTCAGTCAATCCAGACGTAGCGCACACATTTAAAAGTTTCAACAAACTTCGAGGAACTGCGAATAGTTATAATTAAAGTTCACCTAATCAGACAGCTCTAGAGCCTGACCTATGACTCCAAACAATACAGAAAAATAAATAGAATTTCATGTGATGTAATCTGCATCAATAAAATAAAACATGTCGCTCGGCAACGAGGAAATAACGAAGAATAACATTACGCTTGCTCAATGAATCCTCCACCATTTTCAATAACGCATTCCATTCTCAGAATTGTGCTTTCTACAACATTGCGTAAACTGTCCTGTGAGATTGGCGAATATGAAGTCTAATACTGTCTTTCAGATCAGAGATTGTCTGACATCTGTCTTTAGATACAGAATCTTTCAAAAATCCCCACAACCAAAAATCGCATGGTGTTAGATCAGGCGATCGTGGTGGCCAGACTGTTTGAAAATAACGACTTATGATGCGGTCTTCTGTAAAATGGGTTGTTAAGAAAGTCCGAACTGCTCTAGTAATGTGCGGTGGTGCACTGCCTTGCATAAACACGATATTTTGAAGGCAGCCTCACTGTTGCAGCTCAGGAATCAGAAAATTTGACAACATATTGAGATACCTTCTCCCATTTACGGAACATGTAATGGGTCCTGTGGATGTTAGTTCCTCAAAAAAATATGGCCCTATCATAAACGTAGCTGTGAAACCGCACCACACCGTCACTTTAGCTGCATGCAATGGAACTTCTTGGACAACATTAGGATTCTCTTTCTCCCAAATTCGACAGTTGTGTGTGTTCACAGGTCCGTTTAAATAAAAATTCGCTTCATCAGTCCATAGAATATTCCAGGGCCAAGAATTGCCCACATTCATTCGTGTAAGAAACTGTAATGAAAATGATAGCCGGTTTTCGGTATCACCCTGTATTAGTTGTTGCACCCTCTGAATCTTGTATAGATAGTAGCGCAAAATTTGACGCATCACTTTTCTCACAGTGGAAATCGGTATATCGACTTCATTCGCAATAGCTGGCACACTTGCATTATCAAATGATGACTGGCTTGCTAAATCCACGGCAGCAGTAGCAATATCTTCAGTGCTAGAAATGTCTACCTTTTTTCGACCTCTGCCAGGAAGAATGTCGAGTTTTCCTGTTTCGTCAAACTTTTTAATCATTTTTGTGAACTCCACGATCCGACATTGGTCCACGTCTAACATCTTTTAGTTTCCGGAATTCTCGAAGAGCTGCAGCTGCGTTGCTGTTATTTTGATAAAATAACTTTACAAGAAGTGCCTTCTCTTTCAAAGTTACCATTTTCTCCAAAGCGTAGATTAAAATGCTTTTCAGAAACAATCAACTGTTCCAGCGTCAAAGAAATCACAGACACACTTTATCAGCAAGTTTTAAATCGTCAGGTGGTTAGAAGGGTATATCAAGTTTTCGAAGTCACTTTGACGTCGATCCCTTTGCGATGTCACTTTGACGTCGTTCGTCAAAAATTTGAATAAAATGTGATCTTTTTCAAGCGTTGGGTGAAATTTTGTGATTTTGTGTGTTTCATCTGGATTGACCGAAATTGATATAACGAATCTGTAAAAGTTTACTTTTACCAACTGTGCAATAAAATTTCCTGCATTTTGTTTTCTACAAAATAAAAGAATCTGCCAATATCGGCTTAAATATTGGCGCAGCGCCACCTATTGACAAAAATTTTAACAAATTTTTTTTTTCGATTTTCGCAGAGCGCATCTCTTTAACTACCCACTAGTGAAAATTTGTTTCGTTTGGAGCCATAGAACTGGCTCTAGAGCCTTCTGAATAGGCGAACTTTAATTATAACAACCCTGTACATTCGTCATATTACGCGCACCCCATTGTTTTGCAGGGAAACCATCACGTTTCATTTAACATGAAAATATAATAAAGATCACTAAAAATGACTAGTATGAACACAAAAAAAGTGATTGGCAATATTATGGTTTGTCAATTTTAAATATGACATAATTTCCTCCATTTACGTCTTTTAACGCATATTAATGAATTTATTATTTTACAATTTTCTTTCTCTTTTAAAATTCATGTGTGAATACAGTTTTTAGGACGTAATTATCAATATTTTCCTGCTTTTGACACGTAATCATTTAATTCTCATTTGAAAGTTTTTTTCTGTTTATAATAGTCACGTATAAATATTTTTTTAATTTGAAGGAAATATTATTCCTTGCGCTGTTTTTAAATTTGGCAACAATTTAAAATAATACCCTCTTCTAAAAGTTGTAAAAAATATATCTCGAAATGCTGAAAATTTGAATTTAAAAGAGAAATAAAACCTCAAAAAATGAGTCAAATTAAAAAACAAATGCTGTCTGCACACCGGGAACGTCTCATGTATATCCTCAGAAAAAAGTATTACCTTCCTATGTATAGATTTTGTTCCTATAAAACTTTTTTAAATGAACGATTTTGACCAACTTTAACATTAAATATCTCTTAAAGTAATTCTTCAATTTGAAAACTGTCTACATCAGCGTGTTTATCAAACATTTCTCTATCATACCATCGATTTTCATATTTTTGTATGCAATATTTTTCTTAATATTAATGAAGAAAGATCTCCGGTCACAAAAAATTCAAAACCGGCGGCTGCGGTGACAGCGTTAGTTACTTTTTTTGAGAATAGAGAGATACTGTTTAAATAAACCAAGTTTAAATGATGAGAATCTGATTCATTAAAGTGGTTATTTTTTATAGATGGCGACAGTGCAATTGCTATTGAAGGGCTCACAATCATAGTACATCAAGTCCATTAAAAAAAAAAAAATAAGGCTCCCACAGTGAACTAAGTCTGTAAACAGATGCCATATGTATTCGAATACAGACTTGGTTCACGTGGGAGTGGATAAAACAGATTTTATGCACCTTTTAAATGGACTATCTCATTTTTTTCAAAATGGACTTCGTCTACTATGGTTGTGAACCCCTCAATTTACATTTAAATAAATATTAACTGTTTAAATAAAAAGTTATTTTTGTTTAAGTACTTTCTACATTATATATCCCTCTTTGTTTGAAGTTTCATTTTGAAATAATCTATTTTTAAAAGTACAAAACAGTGTACATTTTTTCACTCAATTTTTATTTTATTTTACTGGTATCGTTTAGGTTGTGACAATGGCAACATACGCATTCTACGTAGCTTGTATGTTCGGGCGGCAGAACGTGAACATCACCGTGAAAGGATCTCCCGAAGTCCACCGTCATGACTACTACATACCTATCTTCACAATTTTGCAGCTCATGTTTTATATGGGATTACTAAAGGTAAATATTTCTATAATATGCTTGTGTGAGAGATATATAGAAAACATTAAAATTATAGATAGCCACAAAGTTGGAAGACTCACGAAAAGCTGGAACGTCTAACCCAATAGTTTAAAAGCCGGCAAAACATTGAATTTCCGACAATCTATAAACAATACTTTTAACTGTTTGGGTTTGGTCTGGCTCATGACTCAAAATGTATTCCCAATAAGCGGTAATGAAGACGAAGCTTTAAGAATAACTTTTGAGAGTGCAAATAATAAATGTCCGAACTTCATCGTCGAAAGTAACGCCACATTACGAGTTGGTCATCTTTGTCATCTATTTGACGAGAAAACTGAAACTATTTGATTCAGGAAATTGTTTACAATCGACACACACAAACTATGCCAGCGGGAAAACCGAGCTACGATCGTTCAGCTTTCTGTTCAACACGCTATAACTATAAATTCCCGCTGTATTATTGCTATAAAGTATTTTATTTTATAACAGTCTAGAAAATCCCTTCAGATTCTGAAAGCAAAATTTCGCCAAATATCGCCAAGCGACATTCTTTCATTTGACGCCAAGCATCTGTTTAGAAAATTCTATGTACCCTTAAAATTACACTATGTAAATTGAAAGATGACAAAAATATTTTAAAAGATGTTAAATTACTTTAATACTTCTTAGTACTTTCAGCTATAAACACAGCCTTCGTCAGAGAATATAAAAATACTGTTATTAACGTCTTAATTTCAGATTTTACGTAGTTGGTGTCGAACATAGATTAACATACAAAATAGGACATTTCCATAGAGTGTAATGATAATGAGATTGCGATAACAATGAGGAAGAAACTTCCCATCCTTGTAATATTTTTGTTATTGAGCGTCTACATTATTGTGATCTTTCTTTTTTTAATGTTGCATGTTTACGTTTTCAACAGAATGTTACACCGATACATGAACATAGAAAAGATATTCTATTCTATATATCTAATATCTATTCTATGTTCATGCACGGATGTATATATTTTTTTCGCACATGATAGGTGAATGACTTAAGTGCAACGAAAAACAAGCTAAAACTTTCGTCTTGAATATTATACGTCAAGAAAATATGATATAATTGGACTTAAGGCTACATAAAGCGATGGTGTAATGTAAAAATATACGAAATATTGCACTTTAGAAGTCCCAGAAAATTTCATAAATATTCCCATTTGGTAGAAAAAATTTTACAGCCGATATTTTATTAATTTATGAAGTTAAATGTATTAAACAATGGTTACAATAATCTTTTAAAATTTACGCATTTTCACTTTCTCACAGATAAAATAAAAAGATTGTTTTTAATGTAAATAACGTACAATCAGTTCAATAATATTTATGATATTAACATATAAGAATAAATAATAAATCATGAAATTACAGATAGGAAAAAAATCCTTTTTACAAATTTTTAGATTTATATAAATCTAAAAGTAAAAAAAAAAAAAAAGCAAAACATAGAGATACTGATATTACACTTGATAAAATTGCATTCGATGTGAATAAATTAACACAATACCCGAATTTAATTTCTTACAATTTTATCTCATTAACTTACATATTTACGCTTTCAACAGAATTTTCTGGCGTTTTTCTTTTATATTATTATTATTATTATCATTTTGTAAGTTAAAGGTGAACGAAGAAGTAAAATAAAAAAAAAAAACAGCTAAATAAATCAAACATAAATACGATATCGTCTGCCTCTACTTCGTTTAGAAAGAACAAATATTCGAAACATATAGAGCGTAAACATATTTTATCAACATAGGTAAAGGAGGTGGGTTGATAAGGGCCATTTTTCGCCCATCAGTCCCTTGATGTGACATACATTTTTTTCATTAGTATACCTCATAACAAATAAGAAAGAAAGTTCTATAATTAATGGAAAAAATAAAACACATAATTAGGTACGTATTATGTGCATTAATGAACATAAACACTATTTTCGTTAAATCTAGAGCAAATCTATAGCAATAACATACTATAGAACAATAATACTATATTAAATATAATAGAAAAACTACAGCCCTAGCAAGATTTTATCAAGAAGAAACCATCCAAGTAAATTTCAATAAAAGTAAAATAAGTTTCCCGTCCAGTCTATACTATCCATCCTTTATAAGAGAAACCATAGAGATTGTAACGCGCAAAAACTCAATATGTAACGATGCAGCATCATTTCACTTACCAAAAATCAAAGACTTTTAAGATACATAGACCTGCAAACTGTCAATTTAACTGAGGATTTTTGATTACAGCTGTTGTACGACAGTATATATGTTTTATATTTTAATTTACCTAAGAAAATGCTTTTATCAGTATATTTTGTCATTGAGGATCATTAAGTATTAATCTACCCTATTTCATTTAGGCCTTTTTTTAAAAAAAATACCTTATTATTCATCAATTTTTTTATTTTTTTCGTATAGCAAGCAAGTATTTCAATAAACATCCTACAAGGATAAAAAAATATAGTGTTACTTTCGTTAATATGCATTTTTAAATTACCTTTTTGCATAAAAATTAGTTTAGAAAACTTACATTTCTTTACAAATAATTTAAAATTTTGTAAATTGCTATATTATATTACAGTTGCTACTTTTAATCTAAACTTCCCTAACAGTTACTTTTGTAAGTCAAACTTGAAAAAAGGTGGGATTATAATGTTTAACAATCTGCTTCCATGTAAATTTCGTCTTTATTTAAGTTTATAAGGCATGTTAAAATTAGGTACTCATTTTCAAACATACCATCCATAAAATTATTAATAAATCGCCTTATTCAACTTTATTTCTGAAAATTCAATATTTATAACGCATATTTAGCTATAAAAAATGGCTTCATGTAAAAAAAAAATATGCCATAAACTTCATATATATTGATAAAAATTAATTTTTAAGCTCATTCTGGCCATAGCACTTAATGGTAAATAACCACGCTGACGTACAAACATCGCGGTTCAAGTGTTTCAATTTACTTCAGATTGCTGCCATTATTTCGCATGCTTTTGAATGGGAATTTCCGGTCTATGTATCTTAAATGTCTTTGCCAAAAATATGGCTCCAGCTACCAATGAGTATCAAAATAAAATAAAATAAACATCCGTATAAAATAAAACTATAGCGTGCATAATATGAAAGAATACGTGGAAACTGAATGATGGCGTGTCATAGACCGTGCAAATTTAGAATAGCTTTATTTATTTGTTTTTGAAAACGGTTCGGGGTGAGTCGAAACGTGTCAACAGTCGAAATAAACGTATTTTTACTGGTTTTAAAGTTTTAATTGACACCTTTTAGCATTTGAAATTAATATACTATTTCCATTAGTTGTAATCAACATAATCAATAGTAAATACAATACTAAATGCAAAATTAAGATAGATGGACCTTATTACGACTATTATTTCAATATATGAACTATCGAAAATAATCAATAACCGAAAATAATCATACAGTTTCAGACACTTTTGGCAATGTATTTTAGATCAGTCTTACTCTTTGCTTTCTTCACCCGAATCACTACTGGACTATCCAGCGGCGGCGTCGTGTAGTGTATAGAGTATGGGCATATTTAAGACTTGGTTTTTTTAACTTCGGTTAAGTTGTGGCGCCAGTAAGCCAGAAACCATAATTCGGAAGCAACGTAGAAGAAAGTTTTGGGATTGAAACATCCGACTACTTTAATATTATCTTATTCTGTTTATAATGAACTTAATTCGGTACTGACAATAAAAGCAGTGTATATTTAAACTCCATTTGACATTTAATAAAACTAAATTCAGTGTAGTAATAACCTTTCTTTCTACAGTGTAGATAAAACAAAACCTGTGTTAAAAGTTTAAATTTGGCATTGTACTAAGCACGCTTCGAAAAGAGGTCGCAAATTTGCAACGCCGCCTTGGTCCGTGCCGCGTTTTTCCAGATCGGTTTTTAATTAACTTTTAAAGTCATTAGAGGCGTATTGAGAGATCCACTCAATGTAAACTAGTCGCCAATACCATAGTATTTATGTGATTAATTTTAATTAAAACAGTCTGTTTTTAACAATTTGACGTATATTGTTTTTATACTGCTACGGTGAATTGCATTACACCTATATATCTTTACAAGTTGTTAACTAGGCTATAAAAGCCGATGGTACGTAGAGTACGCCGCTCCTGTAATTATGCATGTCCAAACCGTCCATATCTTTAAGGATTAATATCTCGGCTGATTACTGACGATTGTTTTTGAAAATCATTATCAACAATCCTTTTATACTTCTGCTAGGAAAGGTACCTCCAGCGCTGCTCAACACTTTTGCTGAATGCCCGTAAATAGAAATTTTTGTGTAAAGGAAAAATGCGATTTTCTCAAAAAACTATGTGACCTAGAATAATCGCTATAGTTTTCCTGCAAGGTTTAAATTAACGTCTACTACCTCTAATTTTTTCATAATTTTAGTTTCAGTAGATTCAGAATTAGATGGGGGGAACATATTTTTGCGCTACATTTTCGACGATATCTATGAAAATATAATATCTAAAATTAAAAGAAATGTATTTTTGAGTTCAGCGTTGCGAAAGCTTTCACATGATATACACTATATGGCCAAAAGTGACCGGTCACTTGCGATTTTAGACGTTTTTTAAAATATCTAGAAAAATACATGAGAAATTAACCTGAAACTGCAGGTGTATAAACAGTATAGTATAGGTCATATATTTCCGCGAAGATTTTTTCCCGAAACCCCATAGGGGACCGTCAACAAATTGGAAAAGAACGAATATCTTTTGGATAACCCTGTAAAAACTAATGTAGCAAAGGCATTCAAACTCGAGATTATTAATAAGTGGCGTATTTTAACATACTGTGTTCATTTTTATGAGGATAGCGTGTATACTAGTAGAGAAATTAAGGTTTTTATAAAAACAGTCCCAAATTTCGTCAAGCTTTTTGCTTATAATTTGCAGATTTCTTAATATAATATAAAGTTCTTTTCAGAAAATATGACAAACAATATTGTGCACAAAACTCTGTAATCAGAATTAAAAAATAATAAACATTGTATGAAAAATGAGTAGGTTTACAAAAGTATTTTTCACTGTGCATGCGCGAATGCAATCAAAATATAATGTGAAAAATGTATTAGCTAAGTATATAGAGCAACATTTGTGAAAATCTCAAAATCACAGCTTGAAAATTCTGAAAATTATCGTCGATTGAATAAGCTCGAAATCCGTTGTTCCCAAAAAGAAGCAAAAAGATGAGGGGCTGTATCAAATATCTGTTGTTTAGTGTCAAGATAGCGTACACAATATTGCACGTACTACTATATTTGGATACAACCCCTCATCTTTTTGCTTTCATTTGGCAACAACGGATTTCGATCTTATTCTATCGACGATAATTTTCAGAATTTTCAAGCTATGATTTTGAGACTTTCACAAAAGTTTCTCTATATAACTTAGCTAATACAATATGCACATTATATTTTGATTGCATTCGCGTATGCGTAGTGAAACATTTTTTAATAAACCTGCTCATTTTTCATCCAATTTTTATTATTTTTTAATTCTGATTGCAGAGTTTTGTGTACAATGTTGTTTGTCATATTTTCTGAAAAGAACTTTATTTTATACTAGCTGTACACGGCCACGCGTTGCTGTGGCTCAGTCTGGCTAAATTGAAAAGAAAGAAAAGAGAAAGTGCACGTTTCTAATATGTTTAATTTCACAATACTTATGGGTATACAATATTTTTTGCTGTTACATTGTCTGTGCAGATACAGAGATTGTCTGATTTGCCGATTCTAGAACACGAAACATAATTGCCCGTGTGAGAAGCAATTCATGTCTAGATCTAAACCGCAGAATTTTAAAGCTTGGCCCCAAGCTTTGTTGATGGAGATTACAAACGCCATTCAAATAGGTAATTGAAATCTCTTAAATTGAAATTGCGCATCCATTGGAATCAAAGGAATGCGAGGATGAGGACATCTTCACCTTTGAAAGGTCCAGTCAAGATTGTTGCTTCTACGAAGTTGCTCGTTATTTTTTTTACTGCAAGCCGCGTGCCGTTGCAAAGATTTGGCTTGTGAATATTTCGCAACATCATAATTGGCAGGCCGATGTCAATTGCAGTACGTGCGATGGCATCCCTGGCAAATCGAGTGAATTAAAAAGATATGCGCCGAGTTAAACTTATGGCATTGAGCTCACAGGCTATTCACACTAATTGTATATTATACTCTTATTTCAAAGAATAATGCCCATTGAAAAATAAATTAAGGGGAATTAACCACCGTTTCTCCCCTTTATACTTAGCCAATGAACCTCCAAATCTAATCAGGGAAACGCCTAATCATATTATGCCGGTATACCAAATTTGAAGCTAATCGGATAATTCTGCACGAAAAACCAATTTATCTAAATTAAGGAGGAGATTACCCCCCGTTCGCCCCTTTATACTTAATCAATGAACCCCCAAAACAAATCAGGGAAGCGCCTTATCAGATAAAACCTATTCACAAAATTTCAAGCAAATCGAATTATTTTACATGAAAAACCAAGTTATCTAAATAAAGGGGGCGGGATTAGCTCGCCGTTCCCCTTTGCACAACCAATAAAACCCCAAAACTAATATGGGAAGCATTTTATCAGAATGAAACTATTTACAAAATTTGAAGCAAATCAGATAATTCTGAATGAAAAAACCATTTATCAAAATTAAAGAGAGATTAGTCCCCCGTTGCCCCTTTTATGCTTAACCAATGAACTCCCAAAATTCATCAGGGAAGCGCCTTATCAGAATGAATGTATTTACAAAATTTGAAGCAAATCGGAAAATTCTGCATGAAAAACCCATTTATCTAAATAAAGGGAGGATTATCCCCCCGTTCCCCTTTTATACTTGACCAATGAACTCCCAAAACTAATCAGAGAAGCGCCTTATCAGAATGAAACTATTTACAATATTTGAAGCAAATCGGATATTTTTATCAAGAGTTATCGCGTTACATACATACGTACATATAGAACCTGCGGGCACATTAGCTCTCGGGCTTTAATAGCTTGTGAGCTAAAAAGAAAAAAACACGAACTAAAAAAACAAAGAAGAAACAAATGTCATAAAAAATACTGACGAAATATTTCAGTAATGTGTCCCTCCGGAGGGCATAATGAGGGGTGATGCATAATATGAAAGCGTGGTCAAAGGGCTTTCTAATGATATACCACATAATGGATCTCGAAAAATATTTAAAAAGTGCCCCGGGGTATGTAATTGGGGGAGGGGGATGCGAGGTTCATAATAGTAATATATAAACACGCGCGTATTCAATCGGTGAATTTTAAGGAAATCGGTGAAGAACTTTCGGAAATTTAAGATTTCGTACAAACGAACAATTACATTTTTTTATATAGAAATGTGCCCCCACGGAGGGAAAGTGGGCTGAGAGGAATGGTAGGTGCATAATATGAACGAGTAGTCAAAGGGCTGTCTAATGATATGTCACATGACGTGTGTCTGAAAAAAGTTAAAAAGCGCCCCTTGGTGGTGGCGAGGAAATTGGTGGAGGGAGGAGCGAGGTTCGCGATAGGTATATAAAAACACGCGCGTATTCGAATGCAACGCAATCCGTAAATTTCAAAGCTATCGGTGAAGAACTTTCGGAGGTTTAAGATTTTGTACAAACGAACATTTATTGACCATTTGGGAAAATGGTTATTGTCCTCGTCAGGGTAGGAAATTAAAAGCATATCTGAAGCTTTTTATTGGTTTAATCCGCATTTTATTCGTGTTCTGATTGGTCTATACAGTAATCTGTATTTCCTTTTACTTTCAACAGAGATGGATTACTTTTGTTGCCACTATGACAAAAAAGTAATAAAAACTAAAAAAAAATAATAATAACTCAGAAACAAATTGAGATACAGCTTTCAAACAAATTGCATTTAAAAGTACATTTTTTCTCTATACGACGGTGTAAAAAGTAATATTGCGGGATGTTTAGAAGTTTAAGAATAAAATTTCATTTAAAATTGGTCGTCAGATTTCTTGGACAATGGAAAAGCCTTTTCCCGAACAGCCAATGAAATGCTTGGATAATCCGTAAGTTTCAGGTATATAATACGCAAGTTTTAAGAAATCTGACGGGTCTCAGGCGATTTTTGTCGCAATTTTTACGTGTATTAACACTATTAATGTTTAATTTATGGCGTACGTAATGTAGGATCAACTCCATGCGATTTTTTATGTCTGAAATTTTAGTCTTCGAAAAAAATCATTTTCCAAATGGTCGTTGTAGTTCGATAAATTGCTTTTTATTTTTATTTATATACAAATGTGCCCCCACGTGAGGAAAGTGAGGGGAGCGATATATAGCGTAGGGAGAGATAGTAGGTAGGTATATAGTAGGGGAGCGTGCATAATATGAAACAGTAGTCCAAGGGCTTTCTAATGATATGTCACATGATGGGTTTTGGAAAAAATTTAAAAAGCGCCCCCTAGTGAGGGTGGTGGCAAATAGGGGGGCTGAGGTTCTTAATAAGTATATAATAACACTTCCGTATTCGAATGAAACTCAACCCGTGAATTTCAAAGCAATCGGTGAAGATCTTTCGGAGATTAGCGATTTTGAACAAACGAACATTTACATTTTTATTTATACTAGGGGATCGTACCCGAGCTTCCCAGGTTACAGAATATAGGTGAAAACATTTTTTTTTAATTGAAAACTAGTAATTTTTTATATGCAATAATTTTTTTAGATTACCCACTAACATTAAAAAAGCATTTTTCATATGAAAAATATGAATTATACAATCAAATAAAATTTTGAAATTTATCAAAAGCGATATTTTCTTAATAGCCGCATGCTAAGAGTTATTTGAACAAGATTTTGCTACTTACGGCATCCTTTTATACCCTGATAATTTCAGGGCTTTAAGCGCATAGTTCAATTACATGTCTGTTAAATTTGTGCTTTATTTATATTATTTTATTTATTTATTCATAAATTTTTTAATGGATATTAGCCATAAGAAAACGATGAACTTTTTATGTTGTTTTAAGGGCAAACGGATTAATCTTTTGTAATCAAGCTCCGCGCGATATAGATAAATTTAAAAATATATTTTATGCTTTAAAATTATTTTTAAAACCATAGACAATCAGTAAACTGAGATGCACTTTTCAAACAAATTCCATTTGAAATTTTTTTCCCTATTTGATGATCTAAAAATTTAAATTGTACTCTTACAAATATGTTAGATTTGTGTTTTTTTAGTATTATTCTTTTATTTGTTACATAAGGAAGTATTAATTTCGTTATACAAAAATAGACAGAAATAAATGCTGAAAAGTGCTTGCTGCTTTATGTGCAAAATGTTTATTATTATTATTCATTGAAGGCACGCAAGATAAACTTAAAAATATCATGCTTAAAAATTATTTTAAAAAAAACATAATAACGTCAATTAAGATACAGTTTTTAAACAAATTGCATTTGAAAATAGATTTTTTCTCTGTGCGGCGAAAATTGAAATGTACGATGCTTAGAAGTTTAAAAAATTGCAGTAGCGAAAATTTCAAAACCGAAATTTGATCGTGAAGTGTTGCTATTCGCAAAATGACGTTAGCATTGCGCACAGATATGTTAGTCCTTAAATATAGACACGTAATCAGTAAAATATAATTGATATCAGTTATTAGAATGAGGTTATCAATTGAGGCTCTTATGCTGGGTATTCCGGAATGAAAAAGAGCAAAATTTATTCCACTCTGACACGATCGTAGAATTTTTTCCGGATGAAATCTAAACCCGACATCCTTTTCACTTTCTCAAAATTTACATACGCACATCTCATATCCGTATTCATCCTTTTTTTTATGTATTTTGTTTGATCATTTTAAAATAA
Source organism: Maratus speciosus (assembly GCA_963932465.1). NCBI lineage: Eukaryota > Metazoa > Arthropoda > Arachnida > Araneae > Salticidae > Maratus > Maratus speciosus. The sequence continues at coordinate 359,700,994 of OZ010800.1, read as the reverse complement.
TTTTAACTCAAAACTTGAAGTCACGATTGTCAGCAACATATTTTATGTGAACAGACGGACTCTTAACTTGAGATACTAATCTCCGTACCGAAGAGTAAATATTTCCGTAATTTATGTTTTTTAGGCGCATTTGTGTTACAATGTTCAGTTTTATCTAAGAAAATGATCGTTTTCTTTTAAATATGACTTCATTTTCACTTAAATAAGCATTTCGCCTAGTGTCTGAAACTTAGTATCAGTACACATGCAGAAGAAAAAATAAAATGGAAAATTTATCAGGAAAAATGCATGTTTTCAAAAGCAGTATGTTATTTTCCGTTCAAAATATTATGCCCCTAATGGGATTTTGCGCCACTAAACCCTATACAACAATTTTTATCAACAATTTTGAACTGTTATCAGAAAATGGCATGAATAAAGATAAATAAACCTCGTTTGAACTCGTTTTGAAAGATAAATAAACCTCTCTTCTCTGCAATAGCTATCTAATTTTCACTATTTTGAAGAAATTTCACAAAGTGCTTTTAAAATTAAAATATAAAAGTGGAGATATTTAAAAAAAAAACAGCTAGTGCGATCACATCTATAAATGAACAGCTTTCCGTTAAAAAGAAATTATTAATAAAATTGGTTCAGCAGAAAGATCAGGGCAAGTGACAAAAAACACACTTGCGTTTTAAATATATAGATTATAAAAAATTATGAAAAATTAAAATAAGCTAATTATATTATTTTGATAAAATTATAGTAGAATGTCCTAAAGAATAAATAGCATTAAAATTTTATTAGGCGCTAGAATTTTGGACAAAAACTTGAGGAAGCAGCTCGGGTGAAAATGACGCACTTCTACAAAACATATTTCAGTTTTAAGAATTAAATTACCCGCTTTTTTATAAAATGACGTCATTTGTATTCGCTAAAGCAATCCAGTCTTAAACTTCATCAACAGAAAAGTATGCATATGACGTCATTAGCGCGGAATAACAGACGATATTATTGACATAGCACGAATTTTAATTTCAACTTTTTTTCAGGTTTTATGAGAAAATGGCAACAAAAAGATACAGTAATTTCCTATTTTCGACTATTTTCCATTTACTTTCAATAGAAATGGTTACATTTTTGTTGCCACGATTAGAAAAATGGTATTAAAAACTACAAAAAAATTAATACCTCAAAAATAAATTGAGATACAGCTTTCAAATAAACTGCATTTAAAAGTACATTTTTTCCCCTATACGGCGGTGTAAAAATTGAAAATGTGCGATGTTTAAAAGTTTAAAAATTTGCTGTTGCGAGAATTGAAAAAACGAAATTTCATTTCAAATTTCAAATGTTACCATTCGCAGAATGACGTATGCGTTACGCACAGATATGTTTGTCCTTTATAAAATAGATAGATTAAGAACTCTGCAAATTATGAGCAAAAAACTTGACGAAATTTGGGAATGTTTTTATAAAAAACTTAATTTCTCTACTAGTATGCATGCTATCCTCATAAAAATGAACACAATATGTTACAATAAGCCACTTATTAATAATCTTGAGTTTGAACGCTTTTGCTACATTAGTTTTTACAGGGTTATCCAAAAGATATTCGTTCTTTTTCAATTTGTTGGCGATCCCCTATGGGGTTTCGGGAAAAAAAAACCTTCGCGGAAATATATGACCTATACTATACTGTTTACACACCTGCAGTATCAGGTTAATTCCACATGTATTTTTCTAGATATTTAACAAAACGTCTAAAATCACAAGTGACCGGTTACCTTTGGCCATATAGTGTACAAAGAAAAGATTTTTTTTAAGTAACTTAATTAGCCCCTATACAGTTTTACTTTCTTCTATCTTCAATAGAAGAAAGTATTGTAATAGAAATTTTTTTCGACGGATTTACACGTTTTAGGGGTCAGAGATAACAAAAAGCATGTTTATACAAAATGCCTGCCTGTTCGTGTGTCGCCATTGTACCATCTAAAAGTGTATAAAGTTATACATAGAATTGAACCAATTTTTTTTTTAAGTTTTTGGCTATGGCAAGCAGGTCCTCCCTTAGTTTGGAAAAACCGGTAGGGGGCGCTGTAATAGCGACTTTTGTGCATTTTGAATACTGTACCATCGAAAAGTGTATGAAGTTATGTATAGAATTGAACCAATTTTTTTTTTTAAGTTTTTGGCTATGGCAAGAAGGTCCTCCCTGAATTTGGAAAAAATTGCCGGTAGGGGACGATGTAATGGCGATTTTTTGTGCATTTTGAATATTGTACCATCGAAAGTTGTATGGAGTTATGCATAGAATTGAACCAATTTTTTTGTGTACGTTTTTGGCCATGGCAAGAAGTACCTCCCTGAATTTGGAAATATTTCGCCAAAAAGGGACACTATAATAGCGATTTTTGTCTAATTTCCTTGATTTTTCATAGTTGCTTTGTACACCAGTGGCTCATGAATCGACGGGAACTTCCCATCCTGATAAGCCGAATATTCGCGAACACCTGATGTACAACAGAATAACGAAAAACTATTGCCTTTTAATGAATATCATGATCGAGATTAACTCGTTTTACTCCGAATAATTGACTGACGCAGAAATTTAAGATGAAAGACAAAGTTGATATAGTATTGAACTAATAAAAATTAAATATCGACATTTGTAATAACATTTTGAAATATTAAAATATATGAGCTAGAAGAAAGTTTTGGGATTGACACATCCAACTAGTTACTAAATATGAATGTATAATAATCTGGAAATATGTAGGTCAATTGTCTTTATTACTTCCCCCAATTTGAACTTTCCACGTTCCCTAGTTTACGAGTAAAATGGCTGTGACAGACAGCCATACAGACACAGGAGTGAACTTATAACGGTTCCATTTTTAGGGACTCGTAAACTATAGAACGTGGAAAGCTCTAATTCGGGGAAGTAATAAAGACTATTGACCCACATATTTTCAGATTATTATAAATATATTTAGTAAAAATGTAGAGGGAGAAATTAAGTGACTTGAAAAAAAAAAATCTTTTCTTTGTATATCGTGTGGGGTATCCTGTGAAAGCTTTCGTAACGCTGAATTTAAAAATACATTTCTTTTAATTTTAGGTAGTACACTTTCAAAAATATCGTCGAAAATGTAGCGGAAAAATATGTGCCCCCCCCCCCCCCCCGGCCCCACATCTAATTCCGAATCCACTTAAACTAAAATTATGAAAAAATTAGAGGTAGTAGACATTAATTTAAACCTTGCAGGAAAATTATAGCGATTACCCTAGGTCACATAGTTTTTGAGAAAATCGCATTTTTCCATTACACACAAATTTGGATTTACGGTCCTTCAGCAAAGGTGTTGAGCAGCGCAGGAGAAGGCCCTCCCTGCATTTGCAAGGCAGGGAGGGCCTATCGTAGCAGAAGTATAAAAGCATTGTTGATAATGATTTTCGAAAAAAATCGTCAGTATTTAGTCGAGATATTAAACCTTAACACTAAAGCTACCGCGAGGTGTCAGATGACCTTTTTGGAATTTTGTTTTGGAATTTGTCAAACTAAAACATTACGAAATTTCTTTATATTCCACGAGTTTTATTAAAATATATGATCATATCATTCCTTAAAATGCCTCATCTCCGAACTACTTTTTTGCCTAGAAAAAAATATTTTAGCCTTAACTACCGCAAGGGGTTATTTGACCGCTAAATAAATTTATGTTAAATCATAAAGGTATAAATGTTGTATTTTTTAAGAGCATTAGTAACATGCGTATTTTTGCTATTACATCATTTATTCTACTGCATTACATCATATTATTAACCCTTTCAGGAGCAAAGCATTTTCAATGCTAAAGTGTTGAAGTAATTGGCACCGGAATTGACCAACAAATTTATTTGTAAATATGAAAAAGGTTATGTTTCTCATACATATTAAATGTAAAATATTTTACCAAATTTCTGGTGCCGTTGTGGCGTTTGGGAATCAAAATTAAGTGGTTTCATAAACATACCACCGCTCCTGAAAGGGTTAATGTGTGATGGTGCAGTTAGAAATTGACTTTACTCCGGGTGCGATTCTAGTTCGAACATTTCAGGTTATATCGAAAACGAAATAATCTTAAAAATATAATAAAACAAATTTGCACAATATTTGTTTGATAAATTTTCGAATTTCTTGAAATAATTAATTGTTTCCTTAATTGTTTTGCGTGATTGTATATTTTTTTTTACTTTAATAAATAAGCAATTTGTAATAGTATTTTTTAAATGTTTTATTTATACACCAAAGTGTATTAACTGGTATATTTTTCGCAAAACATCGTAAAATAGATAATTTTTTTATACTGGGGTCATTTGACCCCTTTCGGTAGGAATAGGTATAAAAGAATATCGGTACGTTTAGTGTTAAAGATATGGACGGTTTGGAAATACATAATGACAGGGGCGGCATACTCTATGTACCATCGTCTTTTAAAGCCTAGTTAACAACTTTTAATGATATATATGTGTAATGCAAGGGCCAGTAACAGTATAAAAGCAATAACGTGTATTAACTGGTATATTTTTCGCAAAACATCGGAAAATAGATAATTTTTTATACCGGTGTCATTTGACCCCTTTCTGTAGGAATAGGTATAAAAGAATATCGGTACGTTTAGTGTTAAAGATATGGATGGTTTGGAAATACATAATGACAGGGGCGGCATACACTATGTACCATCGGCTTTTAAAGCCTAGTTAAACACTTTTAATTATATATATGTGTAATGCAAGGGCCAGTAACAGTATAAAAGCAATAACGTGTATTAACTGGTATATTTTTCGCAAAACATCGGAAAATAGATAATTTTTTATACCGGTGTCATTTGACCCCTTTCTGTAGGAATAGGTATAAAAGAATATCGGTACGTTTAGTGTTAAAGATATGGATGGTTTGGAAATACATAATGACAGGGGCGGCATACACTATGTACCATCGGCTTTTAAAGCCTAGTTAAACACTTTTAATTATATATATGTGTAATGCAAGGGCCAGTAACAGTATAAAAGCAATAAACATCATATTGTTAAAAACAGATTAATTCAAGGGGTCTCAGGTCTCTTAAAGCTTCAAAAAATTTTTAATTTTAATTTTTTACATGTTAGTCTTCTATCTTTTCTGAACATTTTAATGTAATTGTTTCCTTCAAATTCTCATTAGAACAGAAGTTATGACCTTTAGAATTATACCCGCCCAATAGCTGAAGCGGCATTCTCGAAACTTTTAAATCATTATTCTCCAAATGACTTTTTGGGGCATAGTGCGCACGATATCTCAAAAACTTTTGAATATTTTTTCATAAAATTTTCAAAACATACGTTTCATGTTAATCTGTATAAACTGAACCTAAAATTTCCTTTTTATTACTCAACAAAAATATTTTTTAAGTTATTATGTTGTTGAAATTTTCAAAATTTTGTATTAGGTAAATACAATTTTGTATTAAAAATATAAAAATGCTTTAAATACAAATTTATTTGGGTTCAGGGTAATTATTACAATCTGAATTATAAGTAGGTACCAAATTATTTTTATAGTTGCTATATTTATTTTCTAATCGTGCGCGTAAGCTGTTATACTAATTTTCTGCTTGTCAAATGTCTGACTGTTTGGACCCCCTGTAAATGCTAATTCTGCATCTTGCAATTTTTTAAATACATAAAATGAAGGAACGTACTTATATCTTTCATATCAATAAAAATTGTGTTTTAAAATCTCATACATTTTAAGATATTAAATGTTGAAACTGGTCTCTTTTTTTTCATTTTTTTCAATTTTAAGAGTCCTGAGACTTAATTACAACGAATTACATAAATACTATGGGATTCGCGACTATTTTGCATTGAATGAAGCTTTCAATCGCCTCGAGTAACTTTAAAAGTTAATTAAAAACTTACCTGGAAAAACGCTGCACGGACCAAGGCGGCGTTGCAATTTAGTGACCTCCTTTCAAAGCGCGCTTAGCACAATGCCAAATGTAAACTTTGAAGGAATGTTTTGTTTTAGATGCACTGTAGAAAGAAAGGTTATTCCTATGCTGAATTTAGTTTTATAAAATGTCAAATGAATTTTAAATATGCACTGCTTTTATTGTCAGTACCGAATTAAGTTCATTATAAACAGATTAAGATAATATTAAACTAGACGGATGTGTCAATCCCAAAACTTTCTTCTATCTCATACATGTTAATACTTCCTGATAAATGCAGCACAGCAGCGCCACCGGTCAGGTGATTTATATCAAAATCTAATTAGGGACAACTTATGTGAACTTCTATTTGAATTTGAAGTTTATGAAAATCTGTGCATTAGTTTTTGAGATAGGGCTATTTCAGAAATCGTGAACAGTTCTGCATAGCAGTGCTACATCTTGGACAATTTACACCAAAAACTTATCAGGATCAATTTATATCAGGGACTAACTGAATCTAAAGTTTGATGAAAATTCATGCATTAGTTCTTCAGATACAGCTATTGCGGAAATCGTGAACATTGCAGCATAGTAGCACCACCTGTTGGACGATTTCACCAAAAACAAACAGCACTAATTTATATCAGGGGCTAACTGAATCTGAAGGTTGATGAAAATTCGTGCATTAGTTCCTGAGATAGAGCTATTGCGGTAATCATGAAAAAAGCAGCATAACAACGTCACTTATTGGGCGATTTACGCCAAAAGGTTATCAGCACCGAATTATATCAAGGACTAAGTGAATCTGAAGTTTTCTGAAAATCTGTGCTTTAGTTCTTGAAATATAGCTATTGTGGAAATCATGAATAATGCAGCATAGCAGCGCCAGCTGCTGAGCATTTTACACCAAAAAGTAATCAGCACCAATTTATATTAGGGACTAATTGAATCTAAAGTTTTATTAAATTCCGTTCAATAGTTCTTAAGCTATAGCGCTCACAAAATTTGTGTCACACACAGACAGACAGACTCACAGACAGACATTTTGTAAAAACATGTTTTTCATGATCTCTGTCCCCTAAAACGTTAAATCCGTCGAAAACCGGAATTCGAAAATTTTCACGAATCCAATACTTTCTTCTTGTAAAGATAGAAGAAAGTAAAAATGAGTTATACAGAATAGCTATTATTTGATATTATTTAGGTTCAATAACTCTTTGAACTTTCATGGTATATTCATTTACATTTTTCGGTACTTCTTAGTTATCCCGTCGACCAATTTCGCCAAATTATATAAATCGCCAAATTATACACACTGAGATATTTTTTATTTTAAATAGCAAAAGAACAAATAAATTATTAAAACACTAATAAAACTACAAATAAAACGTCGAATTAATGGTTTTATTGGCATTTAATCTTACAATTAATTAATTAATTGCAACCATTATTGGCAATTAATCTTACAATTTGGCGACAGTAATTTGGTCGACGGGATAACTAAGAAGTACCCATTTTTCTAGTACATACTGTTATACCCAACTCTACTTTGTATAGTCTTTTACAAAGTCTTAGTATTCTTTTAGCAACGGTTTTATTAATAATACAATTACTAATTCATATATTTATTGTACGATACCCTCTTTGCGCAAGTAATACTCGCACTTAACCGTTTATTACTTTTTAAATACGAAACGCTAAAAATGTCTGAAATGAACTGTTACTTCCTTAATAATAAAAATTAATACTAATAAAAAGACAAATAATGCGCCATGAGTCAATTTGGAGAGAATCATCTGTCTCAGAAAGAATACAAAAAATTTTAAGGAACTTATATTAAATGTATATAGCATAATAAATTTCATATGCATAGATAAATTTGTGAATCTTCTTAGTTTTTCAACCTTGTCACTGGTGATACTAGTATCGTTACCATTACAGATTTCGCTGTCACTGTCCCATCTTGTTCGTTAATCTATGGTCTAAACTAACAACGTTTTTTTCCCCCTCAGGTTGCAGAACAACTGATCAATCCATTTGGAGATGATGATGAAGATTTTGAATTGAACTGGATCATTGATAGACACATGAAAGTAAGATTCTTTTAAATCGATATTTATGTTTGTTAACGTTAGGTTTTGAAAAGCACATTAAATGCAAAAATTAATTTTGAGTTTTTGTATTATTGTGCAAAATAATTTAAAAAAAAAAGAATCCCAACTCAAAATATAATTTTCATTTCAAAAATCGCAGGATAAAGCACCAAATTTCTACGTCTAAATAAAAAATCTTTCTCTTTAACCCCTTCGGGACGAGCGTCTTTTATCGAATTTTTAATCGTTTATCACCGGTTTTTCAAAACAGGAAATTTTGCCTAATTGAATCGGGAAAATGCTCGGATTAAATAAGGCAAAATTTACAACAAAAATTTACTGGTGAGAATAATCACGGATTATGAGCATCTTATGCGACACGTATACGGGTCGCTCCTCCCCCAAGGGGTTAACATTGATTGATTCGCTTTTCAATCATTTATGTCTCACTAACTTATCATACATAAATAAGGAAAATTTACATTTCTACTTTTTAGCAGTAATAAAAATATGGTTTTCCTATAAAACTTTAACAAAAATAGATTCAATTTTAATATGGCGATGACCCTTTAAAAAAAATAACAAAATTTCTACGGATCAAAGCGGTATTTTTCTTTTTTTTTTTATTAATTAAAACTGCAGTTATAACTATGGCACTATTATTAACATACCTAGTATTATTATTATATAAATATTTCCTACTTACATCCGGTATTTACATCGCGGAAAGTAGGATAAGACCACAGGTAAAACCAAATATCTCAGTTTTGACTCACTTTGAGCAGCCATCCAGCGGGTATTCGTTGAAGTACTTTAGGTCAGAAGGTGAAGCGGGTCATATCTCCATATTGCCATATAGGGGAAGGTATTGTACATTTGACCATGGGTTGTACCTCTGACCAGGCAATTAGACAACGCAGCAATAAGAAAAAATCCTTCTTTTTTCAGTATCATTGTAAGTAATTTTAAGTTAAATGAGTACAGGACAATGTAAGCATATTAAGAATTATGTTAATGATAGTATTTTAAGAGTTTTGTATTTCACGTTTGCTTATTCCACTTTAAATGATGAAAAGTTGACAAACATTCTAACTGTCGAGCAGATCCATTGGCGTAGGGTTTGGAAGTTTAGTCACAATGTCTTCTCGTATAAACTTCCCACTTAAAGTTTGTTTTTCAAATATTGGACCTGAAACACTGGATGTTTAATATCACATATCTCTGCGACAAGATATGTACACCGCGTTCCAAAAGTTTAGACAATCTATAAATTTACATTAACATAAAAAGTAATAAGGTACAATTAAAATTCGTGAGATAGGTAATAAATAAAAGCAGTTTTGCTGATATACACGTATAAATTATGATCAAAGATTTGAAATTATAAAATATACATTAAATTATATAAAAATGTGCTGTCCCAAAAGTATAGACACCTGTAATTTGTTTTGGTTTTACATTTATAAAATTAACTAAAAACTTACTTTTAATATTTAATTGTATTGCCATGACACCATATAACATCAAATACGCGTTGTTCCATAGAATTAACTAAGCATTGCATTACAGACGGATGTATTTCATACCACGCTTTGTTAATTGCAATTTTTAAGTCATTTACACATGTATATTGCTTTCCATTTTCATATATTTTACGAGATAAGATCCCCCATATGTTCTCCATGGGATTCAAATCTGGACTAAGCGCTGGCCAGTCTAATTGTGTGATATTGTTTTGCCTAAACCAATTTTCCGACGATGTGGAGGTATGGATGGATATCCATCTTGTTGGAAAACACAGTCCAGTCCTGCTAGTAAATCCAAATTACGTGATGATAGAATGTTTTTAAAAATGGCTTCAGTTGATAATTTATCTGTACGTGAAATTGCATCAATTTCAATTTCCAGAATTTCAAAAAGTACTGTACACAGAAGAATTAAAGCTTCAACAAATATTGTTTACAGGAGAATGAAAGCAAAACCTTGCTTAAAGCAGAGACATAAAGATGCACGTCTAAAGTGGGTTAGAAAGCATATGTCATACGGTAAAAAATGGGTTTCTGTCATTTTCAGTGATGAAAAGAAATGGAATTTAGACGGCCCTGATGGTCATGAATTTTACTGGCATGACCTAAGAAAAGAACCCAAGAACTGTTTCAGCAGGCAACAAAGCGAAGGATCCGTAATGACCTGGGGAGGGTTTTCTTTCAACGGCCAAACATTCCTAGAATTTATGTACAGAAAAATGAAATCAGAGGATTATCAGGATATTTTACGTACCAATTTACTGCCAATTATGGATTTGCCAGCAGGACCGGACTGTGTTTTCCAACAAGATGGGGCATCCATCCATATCTTCACATCATCGAAAACATGATTTAGGCAAAACAATATCACCTATTAGACTGGCCAGCACTTAGTCCAGATTTGAGTTCCATGGAGAACATATATGAATATCTTATCTCATAAAATATATGAAAATCGAAAGCAATATACATGTGTAAAGACTTAAAAATTGCAATTGCGAAAGCGTGGTATGAAATACTTCCTTCTGTAATGCAATGCTTAGTTAATTCTATAAAACAACATGTATTTGATGTTATAAAATGTCGTGTCAATACAATTAAATTTTAAAAGTAAGTTTTTAGTTACTTTTATAAGTGTAAAACAAAACAAAACAAAAAAAAAATACAGGTGTCTATACTTTTGGGACAGCACATTTTTATATAATTTAATGTATATTTTATAATTTCAAACCTTTGATCATAATTTATACGTGTATATCAGAAAAATTGCTTTTATTTTTTACCTATCTCACGAATTTTAATTGTACCTTATTACTTTTTATGTTAATGCAAATTTTATTGATTGTCTAAACTTTTGGGACGCTGTGTAATAGTTTTTTTACTTGCAATTTTAACAAGAATAAAATTTTCTTTTTCCAATTCATCTTTCTCGAATTGTTTGTGGTAAGCTAACTCACGACATTCATCTGACAGATCAAAATTACTTTCTCCTGAAGAAATGTCGGTGTCACTATCAGATTCTGAACTGTCCTTAGAGAGAAATTTCTTTTTATGTACTTTTTTAAAAAGGGGTTTGTTTGTATATGGTATCTTGCGTTTAGGGTGTTACTTTTTTTTTTCAGCTTTAATAATTAGCTTTTCAGGAGTTTCAGTCAGGATACGAGATTTTCCTTTACGCCGAACCCTATTTGACATTTTCCTTGCTTGCACTTTTGGATGAGATCTTACAGTTTCAGGTGTAATAAACGGCGATACATTGAGGAATGATATTGTCAATTTGAGCTGCGCCGCTCATTGATGGTTCATTAAAATCCGCACAACCTCTGGTCTCAAGCTGTGCGGATTTGAGGAAGTTTACTGTACATATTTTTTTATTATTTATGAACAACTGAGTTAAAACAATATCGTTGACTAATTTCAAGACAGTTGTAGTAAGTAAGTCATAAAAGTTGAAATGTTTAGAAAATCTTTTACAAGTGTTGCACCTTTAACCTGGTCAAAGGAACAACAACTAATCATGGTCAGAGGTACAACACCATGCTAGTGCAAATTACAAAGCATGCTGCAGTTTTAGGGATAATCATTTTCACAAGCCCCACCATATTTATAAAAGTCTATAGCTACCATGTCAAATTATTTCTATCAACAAAGACATAGCCTAAAAATATTATTCGGCAAAACATTAACAAATAAATATTTATATTTTTATGATGGAAATGGATTAGTATTATTCACAGGAATCTTCTTTGACTTGAATAATCCACAGTAGGTGGCACAGACCTCTAGTGAAGGAACTATGCACTAATTACACCAAAATTCATAAAATGCTGCTAGATGGCGCCTAGGTGGTCAAAGGAACAATATGGTCAGAAGTACACCTTCCCCTACGTAGCTGCTGTGTTTAACAGTTGATTTTATCATTTTTCAGTTTAAAAAAATTCTAGTTTTCAAAATTTTTAAATATCAACATAATTGAAGTTGTTCAAACTTCGTTTCGGGAGATTTTTCAAAATCAGTGAAAGGAATCCGGTTATCCGGTTTCAGTCGTTTAGCTCAATATATCAAATTTTGTCCTCTTTTCAATAAAGTTTATTCGTAATTCGTACTGCAATTTTTGGATTTTTTGAAACTTTTTATGTGACATTTAGGGTTTTATCTCGCTTTTTGCGGTGATTTTTTGACATATGTTAAAACAATCCAATTTCAATCTTTTAGCCAAATCTAGTAAATTTCGTCCTCTGCGATTTTTGAATTTTTCTCGAATTTTTTATGGGATTTTTTGACATTCGTAAAAGGAATCCGGTTTTAATCTTTTAGCCAAATATGGCAAATTTTGCTTTTTGCGATTTTCGAATTTTTCGCGAAATTTTCATGAGATTTTTAGCAGTTTTTTGTTTTGCGTTTTTTGGAAATTTTTTTATATTCGTAAAATAGACCAGATTTCAATCTTTCAACCCAATAATAGTAGAATTTGTCCTTTACGATTTTTGAATTTTTCGCAAAAATTTCATACGATTTTTAGAGTTTTATCGCGTTTCGCGGATTATCTTGTAATTCGTAAAAGCAATTCGGTTGCAATCTTTCAGCCCAATATAGTAAATTTTGTTATTTGTTACTTTTGAATTTTTCCCGAATTTTTGCATGCGATTTTTAGCTTTTATCATGTTTCATGGCGATTTTTCGATATATTTTTTCTGAAACGGAAAGAACTCTCCTGTAAATTTTGCTACTGCCGTGATTAAATTCAAGTTGAAGGAATGCCAAACCGGTTCCTATAGCAACTTCAACGACGATGCTGAAAATTTGAATTTAATCTGGGAGGAAATATATTATATTTCTTTTCTTTAATGTTAACCATTGCACAGATGATGGAACCTTAGAAGCTCTGAAACATCTGTCTAACTTTTTTTACATGGATATTTTCATTTGTGCTCTTGCCACTTTGTCTGTTCGTTTCTTGATTGTTAAAAAATGGTCTGTATGGTGGAAAGATATTTGTAAATAATCAACACATATAAAAAAAAACCCAATAAACACTATGAATCAGAATGTTGAATTCAATTGGACTAAAAGAGTATGACTTTTTAAAAATTTCTTAAAATTACGCTTAAGACAATTACCGCCCATGTAAGGTAACCAGGGCCGATGTAACCATTAGGAAAACGGGGCGGCTGCCCAGGGCCCCGCTCCAATCAGGGTCTTGTTAGGAGCCCGAGTCTCGCTATGGAATTCGAAATAATATTTCCTCTGTAAAAAATACATAATATTTTTGCTCTAGATTTGTTTTTAAATGTTTCTTCGTGTTAAAAAAGTGAGTATTAACTTTATTTCTTACAGTCAAAGTTGATAAAATTGGCGGAGAATGTATGAATTTCATGAAAATAACCGTGAACGTAAAAAATAAATATTTAAAATATTGTAAAGAACAGAAAATTTTGAGAAATTAAAAATAAGTATGCATATTAAATGTGAAAATAGTGGTACTTTTAATACATATTGTTATCTACAATTTAAAAATAAATTTTATTAGTCTAGTATTGCAGTATACTCTGGGCCCCAATAACTGCTTTGCCAGGGTCCAATATTGCAGCATACGCTGGGTCCCAATAATTGCTTTGTCAGGGCCCATCGCGACGTTCTGCCGGCCCTGAAGGTAACAGTAATGATTTCAGAATATCGCATGAACTATAAATGTTACCGAAATAATTTTCAAAAGCCTTTGTCCATTTAAGTAAAATATTTCAATTTTAGTATAATAATCCAAGCAAATTTATGAAAAATAGAGCGTAGAGAGGCAAACGGACTGACAGACGGATTCGGATACTCTTAGTCACAAAGTCATAGAATTTTTTTATTATTTTTTTTAAATACTGAAGTTTTAGATTTATGAATAAATTTTTAGCGTTTTCTTAGGTGGTGGTAGCGTTATAGAAGATTGTTCACGTTTATCATCAGTTATTCGTTATTTGGAACACTGTGCTTCTACACTCTAGTAAAAGACAGTTATTTCTCAATCTGGGAATAATAAGCGCGATATATATATATACGGTATAATTTAATAATTATATATAATATAAGCACGCACGAAACTATACAACAACCTCTTCCAAGTTGCCCTTGATTCCTAAAAGCTTTCTTTATTCGTACAAACCTCAGAAACAATCTATTTTCGAGATTTAAAAAGCATTTATAAAAACAACGCTTCTTTGTCTGAAACTGATTGTCGGAAACGTTACTGAGTACTTTTTAAAGTGTATTAGTCAGTTTTCTCAACCAGGAATATCGGATTTTTGTACGCTATCTATTCTCAAATAAATATTCTATGTTCAACAGGCCTGCTTTACAGACAAACTTGATAAATGGACAGCATTAACATTAAAATTAAAACTAAAATTATTTTTTAAAAAAGTAGAGCAAAAAGTAGCAAAAGTAGCTCAAGCAGCATAAACATTTGTGTCGACTGCAGTGAAAATATGAGGAAACTGATTATGTCGTTTCAAAAATGGTCACTTTGACTTGAGGATTTTGTCACGTTAGGAAGACTATCTAAATCCTGCAATCCATACGCGAGAAACTACCGTAACACTGGGAGAGAGTCATGGGTAGTGGTGATGGTGGTTTAATTTCCATATACACTTTTTCATTCAGTTTTAAAATTAAAACTCGTATAACTGCCTTATGCTATTAATTTGAAATATATATATATGTATACAGGGTGCAATATGTTATCTATCGCCGACCTTTAATTTCTCAACCGTTGGTCGTAGACATATAGTTCCAATTACAAAAACGTTTCAAATGAGGTATATATTCATGTTGTGGCATTATTTAAAGTAAAAGATCAATTTTATAAAAATTACGAAATCTAACTTTTTATACGGTCCCCCAGTCCCTATGGTTATATTTAGTAAAAGTTTACACATATCATAACAGATATAACACAAAAAGTTTGACATCTGTACTACAAAAATTGACAGAGTTACTAAATTTCAAAGTTTGAGATTTTTTCGCATGATTTTGTCTTTCAATGAGGGATCAGTTAAAAGATTAATTAAAGTAATTCGAGATCAAAATCAAGGTGCAATGTCCTTTTTACGGCGAAACCACCTTTAGCCGGTATCGCCAAATTGGTGTATCACCAAAGAGGTTTGTTTCATTTAAAAAATTTAGCTGACTTTTAGGGGTCGTATACAAAGAGAAGAATGAAATATTGAAATTAAACTGAAAAATAAATATTAATTTATTATAGTATCATAAAACGGTCTACTATAGGAAAGGAATGTCAAATGACGGAATCTACTAGAGATACTGCTCATATTGTTCTCCATTAGTGGCAATGCACAGTTGAATGCGTGACAGTACTGAGTCCTGGACACGTTACAGCTCAGAAGGTGTGTAAACTGTGCGACAATCAAGGATGATGCGCTGCTTCAGATAAACCAGAGAACTGTTCTCAGTCACATAGACCTATGCCTTGATGTAACCCGAGAGGTAGAAGTCCGGCGAACGCAGTGGCCACTCTACCGGACCACCATTTCCAAGGATCTGTTGACCTAATTCTGTGGCCAGATACGCCCGGACGTTTGATGTTTTGTGTGGAGAGGGCTCCATCATGATGAAACCACACTCGGCATGCATGTCGGAGAGGTACTTCATACCAATCTCGTACCGTGTTTGTAGCAGATGCAGGTGACGATCGCCCGTTAAGGTCCCATCGTAGAAGATGGGTCAAACAATCTGGGTTCCCCATATACCGCACAACACGTGTCGTACTACGGGGGTGATGTGGAGGTTTCCTAGAGACCAGTAATCCACATTGTGCACGTTCACAATGCCACCCCGTATAAACATTGACTAATCTATCACACAGAATGTCACAAAGGAATGACGGATTTTCCTCTAAGGTGTTGAGCATGAAATTACAATAATCAAATAGTCGTGCGTGGTCCCCCAGCATCAATGCTTGCACCAGTGTCGGATATGGTATGGACGCTCATCAAGTGGATGTAACAAAGGCCAGACATGCTGACCACATACCTCGCTCATTTCCGCCGTGCTCAGTTGTGGAATTAAAAGGGCGAATCCCAGCACCTCCTCCGGTGTCTCTCGAACATTACACCTTGCCCGTCTACTTGTTCTGGGTCGTAGTGAAACAGAGCCGGTCTCTCTAATACGGTGCAATGCATTAGTTATAGTTTCATGCGTTGGCTGTAGATCCTTAGGGAAACGTTCTGAATAAACACTCGCAGCCTCTCTGGCATTCCTTTGACATTCACCATAAATAAGTATCATTTCGGCATATTGCATGCATGCGTAGCTTGCCATCACGATCTCAGCGCTGACTAGCATGTCTACTGCTAGATGGCTCGTGTTTAACCCGAACGTGTGGCGCTGCGGTACTATTGTAATTCGTATAATCCCAATTTTCATGCTCGCTATAGCTCGGCTGGTCGTTTGCATTCCGCTACCATTTATCTAATCCTTAGTGAGTATGCTTTATTTTCCGGTTGTCGATTCTACCTACTTTGACGTTTGAAGGTTGTTCGACCCATAAAAGTGTTAAACAACGCTTTGAGCAGTATCTTTAGTAGGTTCCGTCATTTGACATATTCATTTTTTTTATAGTAGACCGTTTTCTGATATTATAATAAATTGATATTTATTTTTCAGTTTAATTTCAATATTTCATTCTTCGCTTTGTATACAACCCCTAAAAGTCAGCTAAAATTTTCAAATGAAATAACCCTCTTTGGTGATACACCAATTTGGCGATACCGGCTAAAGGTGATTTCGCCGTAAAAAGGACATTGCACCCTGATTTTGATCTCGAATTACTTTAATTAATCTTTTAACTAATCCCTCATTGAAATACAAAATCATCCGAAAAAATCTCAAACTTTCAAATTTAATAACTCTGTCAATTTTTGTAGTACAGATGTCAAACTTTTTGTGTTATATATGTTATGACAAGTGTAAACTTTTACTAAATATAACTATAGGGACTGAGGGACCGTATAAAAAGTTAGATTTCGTAATTTTTATAAAATTGATTTTTTACTTTAAATAATGCCACAACATGAATATTTACCTCATTTAAAACGTTTTCGTAATTGGCACTATATGTCTACGACCAACCGTTGAGAAACTAAAGGTCGGCGATAGATAACATAAAGCACCCTGTATATATATATACAGGGTGTCCGGTCTCAACGGTGTCCAATGGCTAATTCGTAAACCGTTAGTCATAGACATATAGTTCCAATTTCAAAAATGTTTCAAATGAGGTAAAGAAGTATTTTTAAAGCGATTTGGGTCAAGAAAAGCATTTTTTAAAAAATTACGAAATTTAAATTTTTATACGGTCCCCAGGTCCTATAAGTGATATTTAGTAAAAATATCCTATTTCACTAACAAGTAAGACAAAAAAGTCCCATTCCTCTGCGATTTAAATTGACCGAGTAATAGATGTTTAAAGTTGGAGTATCTTTTTTGCTGCAAAATAGGGGTCAGTCACAAATTTACTAGAAATAAAAATAATCGTCAGATATAAAATTTAACATTAAACATTGATAGTAAATCAACATTACAAATATATTTTGAGATTTTTGTTCATTCTCACACATTAAAACAAAATATTTTTTTTCCAACCACATTTTGCCATTTATGCTGTATCTCGTAATTTGATTGGTCAGAGTTTCAGCATCAAAGTGACAATTCTTGGCGAGAATCGTGCTTGACGAAAGCCATCAAAGGATAGAGTTTCGATAAAAAAAAGTGATTCGTATGAGGACCAGGAGAATTAGAAAAACTAAACTATCTTAGAATTAATAGAATTATATTAAATTAGTTTTCTATTTGGATTTTTTTTTATTTTATCCAATCAATCAATTCTAAATATTAACTTGCGTTATTTGAACTTTTAATGTGTAAATATCACCCCCACGCTCGAACAACAAAAAAAAAAAGGTAATATGTATCATGTACAACAGAAAGGGGGGGATATTCTGCGACGAGCTATCTTAAAAAATATACTTGGGATATGGG
Organism: Maratus speciosus; assembly: GCA_963932465.1. Classification (NCBI taxonomy): domain Eukaryota; kingdom Metazoa; phylum Arthropoda; class Arachnida; order Araneae; family Salticidae; genus Maratus; species Maratus speciosus. The sequence continues at coordinate 359,682,892 of OZ010800.1, read as the reverse complement.
ATGGGGATAATATGGGATTAACAATAGCGAACGGATGTTTTCGCGTGAGTTGGGGGAAGAGAGAGTAGCATTTTCAGGGGTGTTGATGTGGTAGATTGGTTAGTTATTTCTTGCATAATAAAATAAAATATAGGGAAAAATACATACATAATTTTAGACAGTATGTATTGGCCGAGCAAAAGTTGGGGGAGGGGGGAGTATAAATTTTAGGGAGGATTGAGATGATTAGTAACTTACTATAACTATAAATTAGCGGCTAACTACAAAGACAAAGAAAGTAGAAAATTTTCCTAACATTTTAATAAAGTTATTAATTTTAATAATTTTAAATTTAATATACTTTTTATATTTTTTAATTTAAGAGTATGTCTATATATTTTAAATTTAATATACTTTTTATATTTTTTAATTTAAGAGTATGTCTATATATTTTTAATTTAATCAGTAATTTATACTTAAATAAAATTATAATTGAAATCTATAATTGCTTATATAAATTATAAATTTGAATCTTTTTTTAATGATTTTAAATTTAATAATTTTTAAAATTATTACCTCTTTATGCTCTAATAATTAAGTGTTATAATTAAGACAATAGGAAATAAAATTTTTAACGGGCGTGGAGTTTTAGAAGATGCATTATTTAATTAGACAAATAGAGTAGAATAGTAAAAAAATATATGTAAACCTCTATAGATTTTTAACTTTGCGTGCAGGTGAAGCAAAAAGTGGGGAAGTAGAAATTTAAGGGGCCGATTAATTTAGATGAAGTCTTAAAAAAAAAAAAGCAAAAATCTACTGATGTGCAAAGAATTATCACGCTGTAAAACTTGGCGAAAAAAGGTCCGTCTTCTTTATTGTGGCAATAATTAATAAGTAATCCATAATCTAAATTCCACCTGAAATTGCAATTTAAACTTTTCCCTCACTGGCTCTCATACACACATATTTTATAATCCTGAAAACTACATTTTTTTTATGCAGCAATATCTGTTGTAGTAATGAACACTAAACAGCCGTATAATTCCCCCTGAAATCTCCGCTCCAAATTTTGTTACATCTCCCCCCCCCCCCTCCTTCCGTCCAAAGCACAGACACAAGAAAGCTCAATTTGTAAGTAATTTGTTTGTACCATCTTAATGTTTTATATATGTATATATATATATATATATATACATAACTTTTGAATGGCTGCTCTGAATATGTTAAGGAAATTAATATGTCCATTTTTGAAAATGATCCTCGTATCACTTTTATTTTCTTTTATAATAAACATCAATTATTTGAATTATATGATTCAACCTGTGCGATTACTTCAATGATTTAAATAAACATAATAAAATTGTTACAATATTTTAATATTTTGTTCTAACAGAGCACAGATTTATCCATTAAAGGTCGGACATCATATAACCGCCCACATTCTCTCTTTTTAATTAACTTTTCTTTTTTTAAGATTTTGTTCCCTTTGTCATTTTATTGTAACGATAAAAATAATAATAATTGTTATTATTTTTACATTACCCCTTCTGAAAATTCCACTGTCTCTCCCCTCAGCAAATATTCATTAGATCAGTTATTTTTTTAAATTATTTTTTAATTAAAAATTAGGGGAAAATATTGTTAAATCAAAACATACTAAATTATTGAGGGCGTCAGTTTCGAAACTGACCTTATCCGAAATTAAAAAAATCGTGTTTCTCTGTCAATCTATTCTATTGGTATAACTGTACCAAACACTACAATCTCCAAATTTTCAATGAATACCAATGGGCGCATTTAAAGGTTTTACGCGATTTCCCAAAATTTGATTTTCTCGATAAGGCGAGTTTTGAAACTCACTTCTTCAATTATTTTAACCAATCTGAAAGTTAATTACTAAAAATTAACACTACCGTAATATTTATACGGGAAAGCACCTTTTGTTAAATCGCTTTAAAAATGCTTCTTTATATTATTTAAAACCTTTTTGTAACTGGAACTATATGTCTTTGACTAACGGTTTAGGAATTAGCCATTGAACATCGTTTGGAGTGGACGCCCTTTATAATACTTTAAGCACTTCGCGTACGACTCCTGAAAGCTTGGTCCAACTCATCTGTTTTCAGTTACAGAAAAGTGGTTTAAATCATAAAATTGAAAATGTCATAACTCGGTCAATTTTAGGGTTAGATTAATGGGACTTTTTTTGCCGTACTTGTTAGAGGAATAGGAAAAGTTTACTAAATATCACTTATAGGACCGGGGGACCGTATAAAAATTTAAATTTCGTAATTTTTAAATAAATATTTTTCTTGACCCAAATCGCTTTAAAAATACTTCTTTACCTCATTTAAAACATTTTTGTAATTGGAACTATATGTCTATGACTAACGGTTTACGAACGAATTAGCCATTGGACACCGTTGAGACCGGACACCCTGTATATATATATATATATATATATATATATATATATATTACAGTCAGAAAACGCTACTAATTTTTGCACCAAATTAATATGTAAAAATTTTGAAATTGTCGATATACTTGATTTTTTAAGACGTGAAGGAAATGATTAAAGTACTTCAGTTTCTTTTTAGGTATCTTACTTGGGAGTTGATACTCTGAATTCTGAGCCTCCTCCACTAGTAAAAGATACTTATTACAATGAACTGGATGTGAAGATTCCTTATACGGAAGCATCGAAGAGTTACAAGAAAAAAACGTATCGGGGATCTGTGGCCTACATGCAGTGAGTATTGAAATATACACAGTAATTTGCAGAATGATAGTATTTATGTTGACAAGTTAACTAATAAGTCCAGGGGCGACCGTATAAAACCTTATGTTATCAGATACAAGAAAGAAACTATATTTTATGTAAGAGTAGAAATAAAGGAATCTAATGATCCAGGGATGCCGAAAATGAGATGGCGCCTAAGCCAAAAATTTATACCACTCCCTGTGTATTTTTAGAGGCTTATCCTAAGTTATGTAACGCAAGAAAAATAAAATATGGAAAATGTTGCCTTCATCTAGTACTATAATAATATCCTGGTCTGCCTTATCGCAACCGGTGCCAAACACGTGGCAGACGTATTTTTGTCATAATTATTTTTAAAGTTTACCTATGTTATCGAATACAAGGATAATTTGTATTTTAAAATTAAATTTAAACAGTGATATTACGGAAGAACGAAGGTTTCCAACGTTCAGCTGTAGCTAGACCTTCGGCAGAACAATTTATAAAGTGTGCGTTCATATCATTTTGCATCGATTTCAAAGAAGAAATCTACGTCATTTTCGAAAGTTTTGTATCACTTTTTTAATACCATGGATTATGTAGAATGTTTGAGAAATCTAACGCTAAACACAATCTTGCATTTCCACAGTCAAAAAAAAGTGTTGGTTGCTAGGTAACTCGTCAAGTAATAGAGAAAATATTGAAAAATTAAAATGTTTCATATTTTTCGAACAGATACACAAGGTTTCCTCAAAAAATATAGATAATTTCGAATGTCTGACATATGTATTGACCAAATTTCAAACTAATCTGAGTAATTTACCCCCCCCCCCCCTCCTATTGGAGAATATTGCATCCATAATTTAACATTTAAAACAATAATTCTAATGCTGCGTTTGTTTTTCAATGAATGGTAAAATTTGGAAATCTTTTGCATTGCTAAAGAAAAGCATTATGAGGTAAAAGATATTTTTCTACATTTTTTGAACGAATGAATAAACTTTTTCGAAAATTTCCCTCTTTTCGAAAGTTTTGCAAAATGCAGGTTTGCAATGGACTATATTTCAAATCTGGGTTCGAGGCTGAAAAAAGTCACGTGGTACCGGTAATTTACCCAAAAAATTTCTAACTGATAAGAAGGGAGGCTTCTACTGCTTTCCTTATGAACTGTTTCACTGGCTGGCTGGAATTTACATTACGTCTACGGAGCCTTCCCTTCTTTACGCTAGAAGTTTTTACCTTGACAGCGTGATCATAACGTGGATGGAATATCCTCCATTGATCAGTCTTGTTTCGAAAGTAGCAAAAAATTTATCTAGACGCCTATCAAAATGTGTCAGCGTTAGGTTTTTGAAGCATTCCACATCATCCATGGTATAGAAAGTGACACAAAACTTTCGAAAATGACGAAGTTTTCTCAAAGACTTTTAAGATACATAGACCGGCAATTCCCATTCACAAACATGCGAAACCATGGCAGCCATCTGAAGTAAATTGAAACACCTGAACCACGAGGTTTGTACGTCAGCTACGAGTTATTTACCATTAAGTGCTATGGCTACAATGAGCTTTAAAAATAAATTTTTTATCAATATATATGAAGTTTATGGCATATTTTTTTACATGAAGCTAATTTATATCTAAATATGCGTTATAAATATTGAATTTTCAGAAATAAAGTTAAATAAGGAGATTTATGGCTGGTATGTTTGAAAAAGAGTGTCTAATTTTAACATGCCTTATAAACCGAAATAAAGGCGAAATTTATATGGAAACAGATTGTTAAAGATTATAATTCCACTTTTTTTAAGTCTGAATTATAAAAGTAACTGGTAGGGAAGTTTAGATTAAAGGTAGCAACTGTAACATAATATAGTAATTTACAAAATTTTAAATTACTTGTAAAGAAATCTACGTTCTTAAACTAATTTTTATGCAAAAAGGTAATTAAAAAATGCATATTAAGGAAAGTAACACTATATTTTTATCCTTGGAAGATGTTTATTGAAATATTTACTTGCTATACAAAAAAAAAAAAAAAAAAAAAAAAAAAAAATTGATGAATAATAAAGTTTTTTTTTTTTAAAAAAGGGCCTAAATGAAATAGGGTAGACTAATACTTAATGATCCGCAATAAAAAAATACACTGATAAAAGCATTTTCTTAGGTAAATTAAAATATAAAACATATATACTGTCGTACAACAGCTGTAATCAAAAATTCTCAGTTAAACTGACAGTTTGCCAGTCTGTGTATCTTAAAGGTCTTTGAGTTTTCTTCAAAGAAATCCATGCAAAATGGTATGAGCGCGCACTTTATAAATTGTTCTGCCGAACGTTGGCAGCCCTCTATGTTCCGTAATATCACTATTTAAACTTAATTTTAAAATACAAATAATTTAAAAATACAATACCCTGTATTCGATAACATAGGTAAACCTTAAAAATTATTACGATAAAAATACCAGGCAGTCCAGGATATTATTATAGTACTACACTGTTAAAAATCTGGGGCATTTGCTGCATCGTCACTCCATCGCTTTTATAGGAAATTGTAACTTGACTATATTACGGGGCATTCTCATTGGTCAGAACAGAAAGATTCTATAAAAATGGAGGAGTGAGTATGCAGCAATTGCTGCATATTTTTAACAGTGTAGATGAAGGCAATATGTTCTATATTTATTTTTCTTGTGTTCCGTAACTTGCACTGTTAAAAATCTGGGGCATTTGCTGCATCGTCACTCCATCGCTTTTATAGGAAACTGTAACTTGACTATATTATGGGGCATTCTCATTGGTTAGGACAGAAACATTCTATAAAAGTGGTGGAGTGAGTATGCAGCAATTGCTGCATATTTTTAACAGTGTAGGATAAGTCTCCAAAAATACACCGGAAGTGGTGTTAATTTTTGGCTTAGGCACCACTTCCGTTTCGGCAGATACAAGTCACGAAAACGTCCCACAAAGCAGTCAAAACAAAGAAAAAAATTCGAACAACTTGCATGCTTCGATTTCGTTGGCTCGAGGAATTATTAATTCTTATTTTCTAATAATAATTAATAATTCCACGAGCCAAAGAAAACGAAACATTCAAGTTGTTCGAATTTATCTTTGTTTTGCCTGCTTTGTGTGACAGTTACGTGACGCGTGTCAAGGCTTTCTCCCTTATCTAGGGGGGGGAGGGGGGGGCGTTGATTTTCTGCAGTTGCCTACCGGTCTATAAGAAAAAGAATTCTTAATTTAACAGCTTTTTTTTCATCCTTTGAATGAATCCTGAAAATTATAAATAAAGGATATGGTACAATGAAGAAATGAAAAGGTAGTTATTGTATAATATAGAGTGCCTCGATATGAGAGTAGCGATATACCGGATATAAAATTTGATTGATTGAGACGATTCTGGATACAAACGTATTGCCAAGCACCTTGACGAGTCTGCCATTATCTCCAAGCTAACGTTTTTTGACTTGTGTCACTCGTATAATGAAACTACGTGTGATATCGCCAAGTTCTGGAATACAGGCTTGCCATAATTTGGACAGAAACGTCTGTCTAAACCTAGTCTGAGCATGCGTCCTTTGCGTTTGTCACTATTCTCATATAGAGGCACCCTAGTATAGCACATACTGACCATTGATAACAAATATGAAACATCTATCAAAATACATTACTGAGGTAAAAATTATTTGCAGCTGACAGTACAGCGTCTAGAATACCTAGTGTGGAAATATGCTATCCAAAAAATGCTAAAAATTTGTATCCCTTAAATGTGCGAAGATACTGCTAAAATCCCAAGTGTCGATCGCAGCGACATCTGCGGGATTTTCGTATTACATTGTATAGACTAGCAATATATTGCAGTTGTAGAAAATATCCTGCAGATGTCGCTGCGATCTGTATATTTCATTAGCATCGTTGCACATTTAAGGGATACAATATTTTAGCACTTTTTAAATATTACAGAGATAGCCAATTTCCGCACTATATATTCTAGGTGCTATACTATAGCTGACATTAACCTTCGTTTTAAAAACAGACAGTACTATCTGTTTACAGAACACATTCCAATGAAACTTGGTGAGAATATTGCTAAAACCGCTTTTGAGACGTATAAGACTTCTATACATTTCTGATGCTGTTAACTCTTTCAAACCGTGAATTCCGAAGCGTTAGTTGGATGTTGTGTCGAAATTGGAATTTATTGTAGTTACTAGGTTCTGTAAACAGAAAAGCACAATTCCAATGAAATGCGATGTTAATGGTAGAAAGTGTACTGAAAGAAAGAACTTCAAATTCAGATATATTTTGATATGAATTGGGGCTAAATCGATGTTATTTCTTGCGCTATTTAAATGATTTAATTGTCGTGATTCATGTAGAAGAAAGTTTTGTGATGGCCACAACATACTAGTTTTACTTAGGGTTGTTTCATAGTTAAAAAAAAAAAAAAAATAGTTCTTGTTGTCCGATCACTTTAAAAATTTTATCGGTTATAAATATAACGGCCCATGTAAAAATTTCGTAAACAGATATTGATATCTAGTTGTAAAAAAAGTATGTTTTCTTTTCGCTTTTTTGTTTGTTTGTTTGTTTTCTGGTCAGATAAAAAAAAATAGTTCTTATCGTCCGAACACTATGAAATTTCAATCGATTATTAATATAACTGTATCCAAGCCCTCTGTAAAATTTGGTGCATTTCTCTATCTTGAACAAGAAAGAAAAAATCATGCGTCACACATAGACTTTGAAACACTTTCCAACACATTCAGAGTAATGTAACATAACTGTACCGTTTAATAAGTTAAAATATTATGTCTAATTGAACCATATGGAAGCCCATAACACATTTAAAAACCCAATTTCAGCTGTCCCCATCTACAATCGGAAAACATCCGAATTCTTTGTGCAGCCCTGTATATGTTATCTAGATTTGTGTCTATTTACTACATGCATTCCAAAATTTAGTTCAGTTAAGAAATGCATATAACTCTGTTGAAAATTCCCCTTCAACAATTTCCGCTAATAAGGAGATTGGTACGTGAATTCTTTTGTGCAACCCTATATATAAGATATAGAATTTATACACAGCGAGTAACATGCAAAAAATTATTTAAATTTTAAAACGCATACCGAATTTTAAAATGCACTTCCCGCAATTATTACTGAAAGACAGTACTATAACCGATTTCTTTTGTGTGTCCCTGTAAATGAACGACAAATGCTATGAATGCCCTATTCTATCGTAATCATCTTTAGTGAAATTCAGTGATTTATATGAGTTTCAATACATTTCAAATAGCGTAATGTCATTAAAATATTCTGCAAACGATTTTTCCCCATATGCCATAATGTAATGGAATTATTTTGAGTAAATGAACTATTAATCCCACATATTTCATATACAATAACTTAAGGTCACCAAACAGGCTTTGGTGACCCTAAATAACGTTTATCAATTTCATGAGAATTCGAGTATATTTCCGAGAGTTAGAGCGTGGACAGACGGACAGAGAAACCGAATGCATAAACACTTTTCAACTTTGTTCCAAAGTGTTAAAAACGTTCTTTCACCGTCACGGTCATCGATTATGCTTCATACATTATATCATCTACACTTCCATTTATCTTATTTGAAATTCCAATCATTTTGAAATAATTAAATATACTTTTTAGTTTTCGAATTGCTAGATTTTCTGCTATTAAATTAGTATGCTGCCTCTGATTAAGTGAGATATAACTTTTCTTTTACCCCTATCAAAAACAAGATGCGCATTTAACATGTATTAAATAACGCCAAGGAAAATGATTTTTCGTTTTCTTGCTAGAGTTCCGATGGATCAGCAAGGTATGGTTCTACCAGACATGTCTGAAGAAGAAGATGACGGAGAGACTCTCAGCGAAACGATGGGCCCCCGACGACCTTCGATGTACAATCTATTCCACAGCAAAGATAAGGCCGGCAGCTTCACCACATTAGACAACCGATCGATGGGATCTGTGGATTCTTTGTGGAAGTCTTCGCTACCCAACCTGTCGACGGCCAAAAATGCTTCAGGTACCTTGGGGTAAGATCATGCCCCTTTCAGTTCTTTTAATTTACAGCAAATTAACAATGTGTGAATCGCGCGCTTGCCCTAAGAATAGGCGGAACATGATTTTTTGGGGATGGAAATGAGACACTGATAAATAAAACAAACATGTTGCGGACATCACAAGACTTTCTTCTTCGTCATTCTAATATATTAACACTTTGATTACAGTACATAACTATAGACCAGGGATGGCGAACCAATGCACGCGTGCCGAACTTGGCACGCCTGAAAAGTTCTCTGGCACGCTAAAAAACTTATAAATTACATTTAGTTTATGGAGAACAATCCATTTTATATATATATATTTTTTTTTTTACGAAAAGTGTAGTTTTGTGTAACGGGCCTATAATTTACTTTAAAATAATCCGTTACTTTTGAATGAATTAAGGTATTATAAATATCAACGAAAGCGCCCTGTAGCGTCAATTTCTTGCCAAACCATTCAACACATAGTGTTTTCCAAATCATTTTGCTTCTTTATCAAATTTCAAAGGTTTCATTTTTGAAAATTGAATTTTAAGAGATAGTTTGCATAGTCCTAATTGTCATTCTTCTACTTCAGATTAGGTTTTATTTTATTTAGGTTTAGGGTTTTAAGTTAGGTTTTATTATATTTAGGTTTTAATTTTGAAAACTGAATTGTAATTGTTAGTGTAAATAATTATGTATCGATTGAACCTACTTCTACCTGAAGAACTAATAATGATCTGATTCGGAAGTGTACAATAAAAGAAAAACTCGTTTATAGATTATTAATACCGAATTCGATGCAACATGGCTTTATTATTCAGTAAATACAGCATAATAAATAAGTTAGGAATCAAATTTAGTATAAGTCTAAAAATATTTAAGTAAAAAATATATCAAAATTAATTACTGATTTTATATAAGTTAAAATGTTTCTGGTACGTTAAAATGTTGGTATATAATAGCTTTGAAATTTTTGGCCCGCATACTCAAAAAGGTTCGCCATCCCTGCTATAGACTATTTTTATTGTCAATCGTACCACAATTTACGAGAATTTTTCCTAGTGGTAGATTTCTCTTTGAAAATATCCTAGTATAATTAATTGTATGGCGGAGATTATTTTCAAAAAGTTCTTCCGACCTGAAGCGGAAGGAAAACGTAGCGTCCCTATTCCTTGTATTTCAAAGTTCAGTTAATTTTACTCAAACATATGAGGCTAAATTGCGTGGAACCCTGTCATTGAAGACTCGACACTTTTATATTAGCAGGGCGCAAGTGATTGCCAAATAATTAGTATTGAATTCATTTCATTTAAAATATAAGCCTTTCGACTATTTAATTACATAACTTTAATTCAAAATACATAACTTAAAATACATATGTTACATACATTCAAAATACATGCCTTTCACACGTTTCATTTATAAAGCGAAAAAAAAAAGAAAGAATTAACACCATAAACCAAAACATTTTTTATTTCAACATCGAAGCATTGCTTTTAATTTGCGTATGCGAAAATAAAAGCTGCTATTGACTGTGGAAAAAATGCTATTGGCGAGATTTGCGCCCGGCTAACATAAAAGTGCCAAAGATTCATACCCAGTTTCCGTCAGTACGGAATTTGAATAAGAATTTCGCCAAATTAGTCAGATATAGCCAATTTGGCTTCATTGGCGATTCATTTTTTCTCCTCAAATTTGGTGATATTTCACCAAGTGTCGCCAGGCTTGGCGAAAATTTGCCGCTGAATATGTAGTTTTTAAACATGTGAGACTTAGAACAATGGTTACAACAATGAAAGAAAATTTGCGAGAAACCACGTACATTAAAACTCACAAATTAAACTCATTTACGGAGGATTTCTGCTGTTTTGTTTCAAAATGTTAGCCACCCTAGAATGTCAAACTGCTATATCTCAGCTATTTTTTAAGAAAGCGTAGAAACAAAAAAGGCCCCAGAATCCTTGTATCGAAGTCAAACGTTTAACGGGGGAAAAAGAAGATTTCTAATTTTTTGTAACAAGACGCTAGAAAAGATACTTATTGAAAAAAAAAAAAAATAGCCGCATATTAAAAAAATTCTATAATTATTAGATTTTTACTAGAATGAGGGGATAATTACAATGTGAGGAAATGACAATTTTGTAAAAAACAATTTCAAATAATATTTTTAAGAAAACTTTTGTCCAGAAAAATTGAATCTACATCTTCTGCTATCAAAAGGCTCTAGATGTTAAATTTTTTTAACAATGTCGCATATTGGGTATTCATAAATATCCACTTAAACTTTCCATTGCCCGTAGGTTCAACAGCGTATACTTTAACTGATTTGTCATCAATTTCTAGCAGTTCTCCAAGATCCATTTCAATTTTATGCTCCAATCCAATCCAAATGATTTAAAGGCCCTGTTAAATAAAATTTATTGAGTCCCCATTGTTTGTATGCATAATACCCGAATGGAGACTTCTTCGTTGCCGATCTCTTTCGAAATATATAGCCTGAAACCGTAATTTTTCTATCGGACCAACTGAACGACATTCTTAAAAGTTCAAACATTATTTTGGGTAAAAGCACAAGTGATGGCCCGATTAAGAATGTACCTTCGTTTTTCAGCCAATAATTCATACGGCGCGCGCATTTTTGTCATGGCAATGATCAAAATATAAGAAGAAAGGATGAAAGAATACTTAGAATTATGAAAATTAAAAGAATATATTTATTCCTTGGCACGATTTGTTTTACAAAAAAGTCCAGTAATATCAGTGACGGCTCACATTGCACCAGTAATGGCCCATCGATGCATTAGTGATGGTCCACTTAAATCAATCCATCTTTTTGTGATAATTTTTTGCCAGCTTTAGTCTTAGGCCTTTTTTTAACCTTCTCGGCTTTTTTTTTTTTTTTTTTTTTTTTTTTTGGCCTTCTTGACTTCTTTGCAGGCCTCATCATCTTCTTTTCTTGCCCATTTTACCGCCCTTTCTATCTCTTTTATTTCTCTTCTTTTTGTTGGGCTCTTCTTGTTTCTTTAGTTCTCTCTCGGAATTGCACTACAACTTCAAAGCGAAAGCTGATTTCCTGAGGTGGTCATCCCTGTTTCTTCAGTTCATTGGCTTTTTGCTACTCTTGCCATTTTTACGATGGCAGCACGAAAGGCATTCTCTCGTATCTTCTCTATTCTTTCCTTTCAGAACTGTGCTGTTATTCAAGGATTTCGTTGAATCGATGAAAGCGGTTTTCAGCTGTGGAAGGAGAAGTGTCTAAATTTCCCGGCTCTAAAAAACTTTCTTCGCCGGAAGTTTTCGGCTTCTGCTAAACAAACCTCAAATTTACAGTAATTTTTTTCGAAGTTGTTACTGTTTCTGAACTTGGTTTGGGTGACATGATGCCCTCTGGATCTGATAAATCTTCTTCCAGCCGTTGCTGCTCCTACCGATGCCTCATGGTTGAAGAACACTGTGAATCACTTATGCAGAAATTATTTTAAAGGGGTAGATGATCATAGGTTAGACTGAATTTTCAGAGGCTGAAAATGCAAACATGACATTTATGGAAAAACTTGGAGCCAGGTTGGTCGATTTTATGGTCATTTTAGGTGCCCTTCCTTCTGTACTGAAATCCTGGATTTCTCATGACAAAGCTTGAAGAGTATCTCGTCAGCGTTGAAGACTTTTTGAAGAAGTTTTTTTTTTTTAGTCTGCAATTCCGTTTTTTTAGTCTGCAACTATTTAAGTATGCATTTTTCGCTGACGTTTTCTCTGGTGTTAAAGTTAATATTGTTTTAAATTTATTTTCATAACTTAATTATATAGAAAAAAATTTGTTTTTCAAGATTTACGTTGCCAGGACACGGACCCCTGTTTACAGCACAAGCATCATACCATTGAGCCACTTTGTACTCACTCGAGAAAACTTGGCGCTGCATTTTAAATTTTCAGTGCTCCCTATAGTGATTCCGAAGTTGGAGAGTCGTTGTTTAGGCGGTAGTCAAATAGAGTGTGCCATTTGTTTACAAAATAACCTCCCCAAAACAGAGCAGGAGAGATGGGGCACATGTAAACATGGAGCAGATGTGAACATCACAATTTTTCAATAGTTATTATAAGTTTTTTTATTTGAAAAAAATTACTAAAGATGATAGTATCTGTAGGCATATGGTAACATTTTTTTGAAGCTCTTTCACATTTTGTTTGTCATCTGTAGCCAAAACATTGTTCATTGATCTCAAAAGTAAAATCTATGTTCCAAGTTGATAAGCGAATAACATTATTTATTTATTCATTTACTTGAACTTGAGTTTTTTAACATATACTATGAATACTAATAAATATTTTTGATAAAGTTCTGTTTCTCCTAAAATTGAGAAATGTTAATAATTGATCAATTTAACTCTAGCAGCAATGTGGGGTACTTGTGAACAGACTATTTGGAGCAGATATGAACAGTTCATAAGTGCCCCAATAATCATTCTGTGATTCTGTTCCTTTCAGTTAACTTCATGAGAAATAATGTCAGCTCCAATATCTATAATTTTCCAGAAAAAGAAGATATTTTCCACACACAAAGTTGATTTTGTATTGAAACTTCCACAAACGCATCTTTCATCAAGTATATAAAGAGCAATAAGCTCGTTTATGTTCAATAGTACTTTAAATAAATTTAATGTTTCACTAAAATGCAATAAGTGTTATGTATTATTTTACTAAATGGTTTGCAACAATATTTTTTATGCATTGTTAATACAAAAGTATTACCTTAAACAACTTTGCAAATTTTTCTATTACATTTATTCTAAGCGTGCAATGATGGCTTACTTCCATCTCTAAAACAGTTATGTATATGATGCTTTGAATGGATAATATCAGTAATATTTTAAGAAAGTAAAAATTTTAAACTCATAACTACCGTAAAATCCCGATTGTAATTCCTCCCCCCCTTCTTTCAAAAACAAACTAAGTTAAATTTGGGGGGGGGGAGGGGGGTGATAGTCGAGATTTTTTTTAATCATTAAAAAACCCTTGTTTATCTGTAATTTACAAGTAAATAAGGCAAATACAGGAGTGAGAATCTTTCGTACTTCGGCAGATTTCTGATAAATAGTATCTAAATGCTCCTTCCCTAAAATTCCTCCCAAACAAAAACCCCTATGCAAAATTTAAAAGTTAAATTTTTTTTTCAAAATTGCTTCTTTATTTTTTACTTTCTTCTATCTTCAATAGAAGAAAGAATTGTAATCGAAATTTTTTTCAACTTCCGGTTTTCGACGGATTTATATGTTTTAGGGGTCAGAGATCCCCAAAAACATGTTTATAGAAAATGTCTGTCTGTCCGTGTGTCCGTGTGTCCGTCTGTCTGTCGCCATTGTATCATCAAAAAGTGTATGAAGTTATGCATAGAATTGAACCAAATTTTTATTTTAAGTTTTTGTCTATGGCAAGCAGATCCTCCCTGGATTTGGAAAAAATTCGCCGATAGGAGGCACTATAATTAGTGATGGGCGATTCTCGAGAATTCGACAATCGAGAAAAATCGTCATCGTAAAAAATAACAATCGATACAGCCATCGATTAATTCCTAGAATCTACAATCGAGATGTTTTACAATCGATTATAACGAGAAAAGCTAAAAACAGTTATTGGAAAACTTAGTTATTATTCTGGCCGACAATTTCATAGTAGTGATAGGGCTTAGTGATGGGCGATTCTCAAAAATTTACCAATCGAAAAAAATCGTTATCGTAAAATGCACAATCGATACAGTCATCGATTACTTTCGAGAATCTACAAAGGAGATGTTCTGGAATCGATTATTGAAATCATTGTTTTTACATATATATAAGGCAGATTTTATTAAATATAGGGTAACTGAAAACAGATGGAATAATAAAACAACAAATCAAAGGGAGGCTATAAAGGAGCCATAAGACTGGAAAAGTCTTATAAGGTTGCTCGCTGGTTGAAAAAAGCTGAAAAAACGCGAGTAGCTATGAAACGGTAAGGGGAGTTTAAGTATCAAAAATTAGAATTTTTCGGCAATTAGCACCAAAACGGCCAAAGAAATAAGAATCAAAAGCAACCCTAGTGGCAAAAACATGAACTAAAGGATGATAAAAGGGATCAAAATTTTTTATTGATTTTTCTACGTCATTTGAGATTGGATCTTTAATTTCCCCATTTTTAGAAAGTCTTCGACTGGAATACATTAAACGAACCCCCGCGGGGAGCAAAGTAGGGGGGGAGGGGCAAGGAAAGTGCATAATATGAATAAGTGGTCATAGGCAGCCTAAGAGAGACTGCTCAGGGCCGGCTAGGCCTGCCCCTTAGAGCTTAACGTCTCTCCCGGTATGTTCCCCGACACGTTGGGGCTCGTTATTGAGTACAGCCCTGTCCGGCCGTATTCAGACGGAGAAACACAAAATGCTCAAGGGGCGACGCTCACCCGCTAAGGGCGTCTATGCACCACCGACCACAGAACCCAGAATTTATTTTAAAAAGAACAAAGTGGGATTACAAAAAATTAGACGAATGCCTTCCCGCCAGGAAAACACCTACTCGCGACAGAGGGCGGGAGTATGAGAACATTTAAAGTAAAAATAAAATAAAATAAATAATAATAATAATAATAATAAACATCACTGATCCTGGCCGCCGGGGTAGGAACCCCTCTCGCGACAAGGGGCGGCAGGAAGGGAAAAGAATGGAATGCGTGGCACAAGTAAAATGGCACGAGCAAATACTCAAGCGTCCATTGGAGATGTAATGATTTGCGTGGCACAAATAAGATGGCACGAGCAAATACTCAGCGTCCATTGGAGATGTAATGCTTTGTGTGGCACAAGTAAGATGGCACGAGCAGATACTCAAGCGTCCATTGGAGATGTATCTCTTGATAGAATGGTCAGAAGCACGAGCAGAGGCTCTTGCGATCGTAGGAAACCACACATTGATGAGTA
Source organism: Maratus speciosus (assembly GCA_963932465.1). Classification (NCBI taxonomy): domain Eukaryota; kingdom Metazoa; phylum Arthropoda; class Arachnida; order Araneae; family Salticidae; genus Maratus; species Maratus speciosus. Next base: position 359,667,156 of record OZ010800.1, on the reverse strand, counting down.
GAAGAATTTGCTGGAGCCTACAAAGAGGACTGGATTCTGGTGCTGTTTGAAGATTGATATGGTGGCAGTGAGACTGGATAAGCAGAACCAGGGCTTAAGTTAAGTTTGTTAAGTATGTAAGGAAATTGTGAATGTGTTTTAATTTGTTGAGTAGGAGGGTGCGGGAAAGGACGTTTTGGAGCCAGTTGACTGGCAGTATGTCTGGACGCCTCAAGTGCCAGCGTTGCGTGAGAGTACAACTGTAGTACGGGTGACTTATAGTGCCATCTTCACCGCAGACGCAAGTGGCAGTGGATCTTATTTTGAAGCGATCCAGATATGCCATGAAAGGGCCATGTCCTGTTAAGAAGCTAGTGGTGTAGGGTGTTAAGTTATATAGTGTGAGAGAAACTTTAGGAATTAGCTTATATGTGTGCCTGCCCTTTTTTGAAGTATCCCAGTGCTCCTGCCATCGCGTCAGTATCCTTGCTCTAAGGACCTTTTTGACGTATGACTGGGGCACTGGGAGGTGTGTGTCTATTGTTTCTTTCTGTGTGGCCTTCTTCGCTAGGTTGTCTGCTAGTTCATTGCCAAAGATACCTTTGTGAGCCGAGACGTGACCTAGTGAGATACGATGTAGGAGATTCTTAAGTTTTAGTTTGATTTGCAGTACTAGAGGATGTTTTGTCCTGTGTGCCTGTATTGCCTGCAGGCCAGAGAGGCAGTCACTGTAGATGATAATACTATTGCTAGAGTGGGATTCCACCCACTCTAATGCGTTTAGTATTGCGAACAGCTCCGCTTGGAATACGGAGTTATTATCATCTAGCCTTGCAGACCACTGATGGACCACCACCGTGCCCTCCGTGGCGCAGAAGGCTGCGCCCACGCCAGTCTCTGTGCCTGAACCATCAGTGAAGAGTGTGGTGCTAAGGGCAGGTGTGTAGCTGTTGCGTGTTGTGTTTACTTGAAAATGTGAAGTCTCCTCAGCGGGGTGGAGCTGCCAGCTCCTGACTTTGTATTGCAATGTTGTGTTTGGAAAAAGAGAATCTATTACTGTGTCACGTTTTAGCTGTAGGATTGAGGATTTGGCGTGTTCGTATTCTAGTTGAAGTGTGATGGGTGGAATACCTGTAAGTATATGTAGTGCATCTGTGGATATTGTGCGGTAGCCTCTTGAAATTTGTAGGAGAAAAGTGCGTTGTATTGATTTTAGTTTAGGTTGTGCTATGGATGATAAATTACCCCCCCCAGATACAGGCCCCGTAAAGTATTATTCTTTCGATTATTGTTAGGTACCAGATCTTCAGTGTTTTGTTGTCTACCCCTCCCAATTTAGAAGTTAGTCTTAATGAATTATTATGATATGCTGTCAATTTAAGTTTTAGGTCGTTAATGTGTGGGATCCAGTTAAGATTTGCGTCAATGGTTATACCTAGGAGTTTTATGAATTGTACGTGTCGAATGGAGACATTATTGATCCTCATCACTGGAGGGAGTTTTGGATCATATCCGTGTGGTTTGGTGAATACTAGTGCTTGAGACTTTTGTGGTGAGAGTGTGAGGTGCAGTAAATACAGGAGCCGGCAGAAAATAGGAAGAGCTACGGCAAACTGTTCCTCCAGATGACGTCTGTAACGACCGGAGAAAATGAAGCTGAAATCATCGGCGAAGGCAAATAGTTTAAATCCCAGCCGATTTAGTTCTGTTAGTAGCACATTTGCTACAAGCAACCAGAGGATTGGGCCAAGGCACGAGCCGGGGGGGCAACCCTTCTGTAATCGGTGGGTAGATGTGCCAGCACCCCAGTTAATCAGGACGCTCCTCTGTGAGAGGTAGGAGCCGATGAGACCAGCTATGTTCCCCGGACAGTTGAGTGCTTGTAGTTGTAAGAGAATGTCTCGCCATTCTACGTTGTCGAATGCGCCTTGTATGTCTAGTGAAACGAGTGATGTTGCGTTGCCCTGGGCTATGCTTTCAGTACAGGCAGTCATTATGGCATGAAGTGCGAGCTCGCATGAGTGGCCCTCGCGGAACCCGAATTGTCTGGGGTGGAGAAGGTTGTTTGACTCCAAGAAGTGTGTCAACCGCATAACCAGAAGTTTTTCCAGAAGCTTTCCCAGAGTGGGAAGAAGGCAGATGGATCTGTATGACTTGGGTTCGGAAGGAGACTTGCCTTGCTTCAGAAAGTAAACTACCTCTCCCTGCCTGAGTACTAAAGGAAAGTATCTCATGGTGAGGCAGAGGTTAGCCCAGCGCGTGAATATGTGTGGAAGTTGTTTGTGAGTGAGTTTTAGTATCCGAAAGTCAATTGAGTCCGGCCCTGGGGCCTTCTTGTCATTCAATGTGTATAGTGCTGTTTTTACTTCTGCCTTTGTGAAGCGTTTGTCTTCGTGTGCTGTGAAAAGGATATCCTGGTTGTCTTGTTGGGGATAAGCCGAGGGGCCAAAGAGAGTGTGTGTCAGGAATTCCAGGTTATTTTGTCGCGAGGTTTCGTGAGTTGGTCTTTCTAGACGTATTTCATCCGGAGTGAAGAACTTGCCGGTCAGAAATTTTTGAGTGATGCCGAAAGGGTTCTCATTGTTGCTGCAGAATTTCTTCCACGCCGCCCGTCTCGCCGCCAGAATCTCACGTTTGTAAACTGCTTTAAGTCTCGTACGACGTGCTGCAAGGGTCTTTACTTCAGGGGGGATAGGATTGAGCAGGCGCAATGTTTTAATCTTGCATCTGAGGGCTGTCAGCTGGTTCCTCCGCTTTCTAAGATCCTTGTTCCAGAATGAGAAAGTGTGTGATTTTTGGACTGTTTTCAGTCGAAAGGAAGCCTTCGCCGCAGTCTGCATGGTTTCGATTAAATTAGATGTGAAAGAGTTGAGTGTGTCTTCGCTGTGCACCCCTTCGAGTTGTGCTGAAAGGGATGACTTATGACTTTTGATGACGTTGTTAAATTTGCGAAGGTTTCCGCGAGTTGTGTTGTAGCGTCTACGTTGCGTGTAGAGTGGAGAGGTCATGTAAGAAAAGTGTATGTATTTATGGTCTGAGCCACTGTGTTTGTCTGATACGGACCATTGTGATATTCGTGGTAGGGTGAAGGAATTTGTAATTGTTAGGTCAGGCCAGCCTTCTGCTATGACTCTGTCTTCTGTATCTCGTCTTTCGAAAGTGGCTTCAGAGTTGTGCATGTTTGCAAGTGCCAAGTTATGGATAATTATGTGTCCTGACAGCAAGTCGCCCCGGGCGTCTTCACGCGGACATCCCCAGAGGGATGAGTTCGCGTTGAAGTCGCCACCACAGATGAAAGCCTTCCTGTTTGTGATGGTGTGTTCCCATTCCGAGAGACAAAGGCCAAAGTTCGCCGAGGGGGCTGCGTAGCAGGATCCGACGATAATCTCGCCCTCCTTCGCCGTTATGGAGATGAAGACGCTATTGTCGCCGGTAAAGAGATGGGTACATACAAGACTTGAGCTCCTGACAACGATGTGGGCGGAGAGATTCCGAGAGGAAAACCTTCTCCAGTCCTTGCTGAAGATAGCGAGGTTTCCATCGGAGCAGTAAGCACCCTGCAGTAGAGCGATGTCAATCTCGTTCTCTTCCATGTGGTTGATTGTGCTTACACTGGCTGCTATGCAGTGATTGAGGTTTACTTGGAGAAAATTTAGACGGCCTAAAGGAAGGGGTGGGTGGGGAGAAGGTGCTGAGGATGACATTGTATTGTGTATGTTATAAAAAGTTTAAAACCTCCTACCTTGAAAGCCCAAGTTCTGCTGCTGGCTGAAGTAGTCCTCCTGGTAGTAAGGTGAGTAGAGGTTCGGAGGTGGAGCATGACTCGGAAAAGGAAAATAACCTCGATGTGCAGGAGGATGTTCGCCCAGGAGTCCCGGACCAGAGTGGGAGGATGGAGCCGCCGGGGGAGGTGCATGGGGATTTCGAAAGGGAAGTTGGAAGAGATCGTTCAGTCTTGCCCGCTCTCTGTTATACTCGAACTTGAAGGTTGGACAGTTGGAGGCAGAGGCTATGTGATCAGTTCTGCAGTGTGCATTGAAAAGGTTATTTGCGCGTCTACAGTTCACGCACGAGGGGGATTTGTTGCAGGTTGAGGATGGATGGAGTTCTCCGCAAATTTCGCAGGTTTCATCATTATGGCAGTACTTTGCTACGTGGCCATACCGCTGGCAATTTCTGCACCTTTGGACTGTGGTGTGTGGCCGCAGTCTGCAGAGATTGTATCCCAGTGGTATGCCTCCATCTTGGATTACTGCCATGGCTAATTTTTCTGACAGAATGAGGTGCCAGTCCTTGCATGAGGGTCTTTTAGAAGGAACGGCTTTAATGAATCGGATTTCGTCTGGGTGATAATCGTAAATTTCATCCAACGTCGAGGTAATATAAGTTAGTGTTGTTCCGTCGGGAACTCCAAACAGGATAGTTTTGTGAAATGGGAGGGTTTTAATGCTGAAGAATAGATCTTCAGCAATTCTAGCATGGGATTTTAGATCACTTAGGACGACTTTCGTTTCTTCGGCGGATCGGCAGAAGAGTTCCAGTTGTCTTCGAAGGCATTTGATTTCCAATACTACTTTTGGACAAGCGATATTTTGTTTTTCGAGCATGTTTCTAATAGCCAGTCCGGACATGGAGCGTTTCTTGCCCCTGACCACAATTGTTCGAAGATGCCTCTCCTCTCCTGGCCTCCGCTGTGGCTCCGCCGGTACTACCTCCTCTGTCGGTGAAGGGAACTCTTGAGACTTGCCGTCCTGATCATTATAGAGCAGGGAAGGTTGTTGACTACGAAGGTATGCGTCCCTATCATTATCAATTCTTAATTTGTCTAGTCTGCTATGGAGACTTTCCTCAAGCCTGGCTACTATTTCTTCAGTCTTTGGGATCTGTTGGATCTGGCTGGCAATGTTCTCGTTTAGTGTGGTGAGCTGTTCCTTAAGGAGATCTGCTTTTAAGCGGAGCTTTTCAAACTCCTGTTTGGACTCCTGTACTGATTTTTGATTGGCGTGGTCTTGTTTTCTGATCGATTGGAGGATCAGTTTCACATTTTTCAGGTGGTCAGCAGATTCCTCTGTGAATGAATTTTCGTCCTCTGACAGGACTAAGGTAACGAGGGATTTAGCCTTGTTTGCCAATTCGGCAATGGAATATGTTTGGCTTTCTCCCATTGTGAGCAGCGATGGTATGTGAGAAAAAATAAAAAATGGCTTTGAGAACTAGAATGGCAGATATAGTTTTAAAAAAATATTATAAGTCAGAAGAATGATCCGCGGGTTATGGGAACCCATCTACAGGCCCCTGTGCGCCGTCCCGGCCTGTTGCATGTTTTGGTTTGGAATAGTGGGTGGGAAGGTAACGAGGCATTTAGTCTGTGAGCCCCTGCATCTGCTCAGCACTGTAATTAGATATGTTAGGAGTTGTTTTTGGATAAAATTGTTGTAATTTTATTTTAGGGCGTGGGGGTACTGGACAAGATGAATTTAAGGTGGGTTTGGACATGAGTGTCGAAATATTCTAAGTTTCCAGTAAAAATAAAATTTATGCAAAAAAAAAAAAAAAAAAAAAATGAAAAAGAAAATTAGAGCTCGAATTAAATGTGTATTAGGAGATGAAAAAACACGTTTATTGTTGAAAATAGAGAATTTAATATTTTTGCTGAGTAAGTTAGTCCAGCAGAACACGGGAACACAGGTTAAAGTTTAAAAATTTGCTGGACACAGGAACATAGGGGACTGGACATTGAAGAAAGTATGGGGGGGGGGGGGGTTGGACTTAGATGAATTTTGAAGTGGGTTTGGACTTTGACGAAATTTAGGATATAAGGGCCGAAATGTTCTAAGTTCCCGTAAAAAAAAAAAAAAAAAAAAAAAAAAAAAAAAAAAAAATGAAAACGATAGTTAAAGTTCGAATTTAATATGCATTGGGAGATGAAAAAACAAGTTTATTGTTGAAAATAAGGAATTTAAAATTCTTACTGAAAATAAGATAAGGGTCCAGCAAAACACAGGTTAAAAATTTAATAAGTTCTGCTGGATTCAAAGTTCCTAGTGATTTTTTTTTTCTTTTTTCTCGCAAAAAGGAAAAAAGAAAGTTAAAGTTCGAATTGTTGTATTGTTATTGTATTGTAAAGTTCGAAAGTATGTATTTGGAGATGAAAAATCATGTTTATTGTTGAACATGAGGAATTTAGTATTTGTACTGGAAGTAAGTTAAGAGTCCAGCAGAACACGGGGCAATGAGGGAAAAATCTTTAAAAGAGGGGTGGGAGAATGAAGCATTTTTGAAATATTGTTGGATTTTGACAAATTACAGGCAAAAGGGACATACAAAAAAAATGACATGTAAACAAATTGGCTGCTAAGCCCGTCCAGAGACCACCGCCGGACACGGGGGAATTGAACAGAAGTGGCTGAGTGTCTAGAAAATCAAGTCTCAAGAACAGCTTTTTCTAATTTGTTGAAATGGTGAGGAAAAAAAAAATAATAATACAAGCTTTATTTGCAATATGGGAATAATTTCAAAGTTCAGTAATTGAGAAAAAATTTCAATAAAATGACAAACACTTTTAATTTAAATAAATATGTGGTTAGATAAAATAGAAAATAAAGTCAGATGGGGAGAAAAAAAGAAAAAAAAGTTTTAAGTTTTGAAAAATAAATGAAAAACTGAGAATAAGTTAGAGTCCGAAATGAGCTAAAAGCTTGTAGGAAAAAAAATGTTTCTTATTAGATAATTAAGAGTAAAATTAGACAACATTGTCTCGATTGAAATCAGCAGCAATTAACCTGCATTAGGCCTGCTATTAGAGTTAGGATGAGACAATCAAGAAGTGTAGCAAAACCCGAACCATGTGCTCGCTATGGGCCGCGAAATTCCAAAATGGAGGGCGAAAACCACAGCCAGGCGAAGCCCAGACACCCCACTGGTCACCAGGTCGCGTCCCCTACAGTGAGCAATCTCTAGTGGTATGGGAAACATCCAATACTCCATTTACGGAAGAAAAAAAAATCCACTTCCCTTTCTACCCTTCTTTTTAATGAAAAAAAAATCCCTCTTTTTCTTCTCTCCCCCCCCCCTTTTTAAAAGAAAAAAGCCGGCAATTTTGAAGAGAACCCCACCGCCCCATTCAAAACAAGCCACCAAAACCAACCCTAGACACCCCGACGATTCCCTAAAAAACTTGAATTAAAGACTCCGAACCCAAGCCGCATTGCACAATTATCCCAGAATACTATAAGCTTTCAAAAAAAAAAAAAAAAAAAATGCAATTTCTTTTCTCCTTTCTTTCCCTCCTTTTTCCCTTTTTCCCCCCTCCCCTTATTTGGCCTAATGGAAAATAATTAAAAAAAAAGAAAAATGTCAGTTTTTTAACCAATTTTAATCATTAAGAATATAAAGAACATAAAAAAAAAAATACAAGAACTATTTTGAAAAAGTATGTACAATAAGTTATTTTTGTTTATGTTGCGCTGTCCATCAGAAATAAAAGTTTAACAAATTAGGAAGAAAAAAAAAAGAAAAGTCTTAAAGTCCCCCCCCCCTTTTTTTCTCTTTCTTTTCCTTCTCTTTTTTTCTTTCCTTTCCCTTCCTTTCCTTTTAATTTTTCCCCCCTTCCTTCTCTTTCCCTTTTTTTTCCCCTTTTCTTTTTCTTTAAAAAAAAACAGATTTTATTTACATGCAGTCCAATAAATAGGTTATGTTATTTTTACTAATCTGCTTTAAATAAGTAATTTGTAACGTCATCTCTATAAACGCTGATTTAACATGAGTCTAGTGGTAATTGAAAATTAAAAGTATTATTTCCAAACGATCTTATTATGCTTGGACATACAGAAAAGTGTGCAGTGGAAAGCTAAAGACACTCTGAGTATTATGGGGGGAAAGTAAGATTAATATATATATATACATATACATACATACATACTGCATGTATACATACACATATACATGCGGAGGTAAAATTAATATTTAAACACTGTTTTTAAAATTGTGATAAAGCCGGTTACTTGAATGATTGAAATTAGATTGTAGAAGGTTTGTTATAAATCTTCCCCCCCCCCATTATTAAATTACATTAAGTGGCGTGAGTGTAATCTTATTTGAATGCCTTTTTGTCTCACAAACACTACTAGTCATAAACACTGATTTCTTAGGTTTTCTACTGGCTTTAAGTTTTTTAAAGTTAATGATGTTACACAATAAAAGAAAATAGATAAAAAAAAGAAAATAAAAAGACCTTAGCCAAGATAATTACTCTTTTTAACGTGGTTTATGTATTTTAACATGGACTTTTTTTTTTTTTTTTTTTTTCCTTTTTTCAAAGATATTTCATTCACTTCCTGGTAAGCAAAGGTTATACAAATTGTGCAAGCTTGTGTGTTTTCGATGACAAAATAACATTTTAATATTTTGATAATTTAATTTAAATTGATAATGTCTTTCCTAAGGTGGTTCCAGGTGAAAAATTCTAAATAATGCTTATGGATAAAATTGTATTAGAGTTACAAGAAGAATGCAATTAATTATATGCCAAATCATGTACGCTAAAATATGCCAATTTGCTATGAAACTGCAACAATACAAAAATGTAAATATTAAAATGTAAAAAAATAAAGTATAAAGTATGTAATATATATTTCTTAAATGCACTTATTCGACAATTATTTAAATTATTTATTTATTAATGATTTTAAAATTTAAAATGGAACATTTAAAATATCTTGGGAGGTAGTTAAAACTGTACTTTTAACTTTAGCAAATAATAAAGAAAGAAGCAGAGGGAAAATTGCCTTTAAAAAAAAAAAAAAAAAAAACTAAATGCACTAGTTCATGCTTCTAATCGTAAATTAAAAGAAGGAGATTATAAAGGATTTAATTATTTATTTATTTATTCCCCTTTAATGCCTAAACATTAAATTCTGTATTTTAACTTATTTGAATAATTTTTTAAATAATAATCATGTGTATTTACGCTGATTTATATATATATGTGCACATATACATTAGTGGGAATTGTAATTTTTAAAAGTATATTTTTACATAAACGATCCGAAAGTAAAGTCTGGAAAAAAGGGCTTTACTATACATCTCATAAACCAAATCCCCCACCCCCGCTGTACAATATCCCAAGCCAGTCCCGATTGATTGCCCATTGCAGACAAGATTAGAAGGTATGGTATCAATCGCTTCCAAATTACTAGCCCCTCACTCCCCTCAAAATTCAGATGGAGAAACGGAGAAAAAACCAAGTAGAGGTAAACCTCGCACTTATCTCTCTCTCTAAAAGAAAAGAAAAAAAAAACACTCACACACACGACCAGTAGGGCGGATACACCCCACCCGACTGCGATCCCCGCCCCCCCTTCCAGAACCTCGCCTATGGCCCAACTAGCTGCTGGCAGGGGTGAGAAGACGCCAGCATGGGAAATAGTTATCTTAATAGTCATCCCAAGGAGGCTGGACTTAGGGTAAATCCAGCGAATTCGAAGCACATGGTCCGGGTTTAAAAGCAGCTATAATAATGATTTAATCTTAAGTAGGAATGAACATTTTAATGAAAACATGAGAAATTAAATTAGAATAATAACTGCTGCTTTGTTGTTGCTATTAGATTAGATTGTCGGCGATTTAGAAGGTGAAATGCCTAATATTAAGTTATATTTTAAAATACTAGCAAATGCAAGGGCCAGCAGAATTAAATGACTGAGGAATGAAATAATAAATTACTCATAACTTAATAATTAAAAGGCCGAGAAACATGCAACATACCTTAAACTGTAGCAGGGACATTCACACATCAGAATCCATAGAGGGCCCCTGGCCCGCGGGTCTTGGGACGCCTTTAGCCAAGCATTTTTTGCGAGCGCGTCTGGGACACGTCCGCACACAACCAAACGAAGGCCGATAATAAGTGGTCATAGGACTTTCCAACGATATGTCACATGAGGGGTGTCGGCTAAATTTAGAAAAGTGCCCCCGCGCGGGAGCAAAGTAAGGGGAGGGGCGCTGGCGATATATAAAATGAAATATAGTCACAGAGCTTTCCAATGATATATCACATGAGGGGTGTCAGCAAATGATAGAAAAGAGTCCCAACTCCCAGGATTCCAATTATCGTGCCCCCCGAAATATACTCTGCCCATCCTTCTCTTTGAAATTTTCATATATTAAAAATTGTTTATCGGAGGGCTCCGTAAAAAAATCCGATTTAAAATGTTTAAAAACGCTACGATTTCAAAAAAGTTCGAAAAGTGCCTCTCTCGGGGTGCCAAACTAGGGAGGGAAGAAGAAAGGTTCATAATATGAAAGAGTAACTTTCCGATGATAACCGAAAACTTTCCGATGATATATCAAATGACTCGTCCAAAAAAAGTTTCCCCAGCCCCCTTCTCCCGCTTTATACTTAACCCGTAAACCTCCAAATCTAATCAAGGCAACTTCTTAACATAATGAACCGTTATACCAAATTTGGAGCAAATCGAATAATTCTGCAGGAAAAACCCATTTATCTAAATTAAGAAGGGGGTCTACCCCCCTTTCCCCCCTTCATACTTAACTAATGAACCTCCAAGTTTAATCAGGGAAGCTCCTTAACATAATAAACCGGTATACGAAATTTGGAGCAAATCGAATAATTCTGCATGAAAAACCTATTTATTATAAACCTATTTATTAAGGAGGGGGGGCAGCCCCCCTTCTCTCCCTTTATACTTAACCAATGAACCGTCAAAGCTAATCAGCAGAACGCCTTATCAGAATGAACATAAAAAAAATTGAAGCAAATCGTACATTTTAATACGAGCCGTTAATTCCCAAATTGGCTCATCCGACCTCAGCAATCTGATCCTTTGTTAATATTAATATTTTAGATTACTTTACTGAGATTTTGATCAAATTTAACAAAATAAATCAATTTAAGTCATTATAATTGCATTCTGTTTTACATTACACTACTTCAAAAAAAAATAAATATAATTATCTACTTTATAAATATCAGTTTTAGCCAATCAGATTGCTGGGCTCGGTTGAGCCAATTTGGGAATTAACGGCTCGTCATTTTAATCAAGAGTTATCGCGTTACGTACATACATACGTAAATACGTACGTGCATACACACAGAACCGACGGGTACATTAGCTCTCAGGCTTAGACAACCTGTGAGCTAAAAAGAGATTGGATAAGCAGATGGACTCCTTTGAGAAATTATGACACCAGAAATGCTGTAAGTTTGACTCTGAAAGCTTCATTTCCATCTCGCATTTCGGCAAATCTCATCTCGATGATTTTTCCAGCATTTCGACGCTTCCAGATGCGAAGCTGCTCGATGGTTGGTTCTCTCGCGGTTTTAAATCTTTCGGGATTGGAAGCCTCTCGAGAGTTTCTGTCGCCGTTTTCAACCTTTCCCGATGGGAAGCCTCTCGCTTCTTTCTCTCGTCCTTTTCGAAATCTCCCAATGCAAAGCCTTTCGAGGATTTCTCTCGCGCTTTTCAACATTTCGCTATGAGAAGCTTTTCGAGGATTTCTCTCGTCCTCGGCAGAGAAGAAAAGTTAGAAAATTTATCGAGAGTACCAAACCAAGGGACGAGATAGAGAAAGAGGCATAACAATGAGCTGTGAAATGAAGCCCTAATTCTCAAAGTTTATCTTATTTTAGCCCTACCAAGATGTCACATACCTGGAGCCCTCCGATAAAAATTATTTATTAAATATAAAAATTTCAAAGAGGAAGGTGGGTCGGGTGATTTCGAGGGAGGAGGACGTGAGAGTGGAGTCATGCGGGGTGCAATTTTAAAAATTTTACCGAACCCTTCCTGTGGCATATAATCGAAAAGCCCTTTGACCACTCTTTCATACTATGAACCTTTCTTCGCCCAAAGGGGGATGGGGAAGGGGCGAACAAATTTTTAAAACCGTAGCCGATTTCTATAATAAATTTAAATATCACTTTAGATGTGGGTTTTTTATGCAGTCTTCCGGTAAATATTATTTATTGAACATAAAAATTTTAAAGTGGCGGCTGTGTGAATTCCGGGACGAAAGAGTGGGCCCACGGGGGGAGTGAGGGGGAGCAATTTTCAAACTTTTTTTGGACCAGTCATGTGATACATCATCGGTAAGCTCTCGGATGACTCTTTCATATTATGAGACTTTCTTCCTCCCCTCCCCAATTTGGCCCCCACTGCGAGGGTAGTTTTCTCCGTTTTTATCATTTTAGATCGGATTTTTTTATGGAGCCCTCCGCTAAATATTATTTATAATATATGAAATTTCAGGACACTTTTCCAAAGTTAGCCAAGACCCCTCATGTGACATATCGTTGGAAAGGTTTGTGACTACTTATTGATGCTATGCACTTCCGGTGGCCGCCCCCCCCACTTTGCCCCCCCCGGAGGACACTTTTCCAAATTTAGTCAATACCCCTCTTGTGAGATATCGTTGAAAAGGTCTGTGACTACTTATTAATGTTGTGTACCTACGGTGTCCCCACCACGACTTTGCCCCCCCCCCCGGGGGCACTTTTTCAAATTTAGCCAAGACCCCTCATGTGAGATATTGTTGGAAAGGTCTGTGACTATTTATTGATGTTATGCACCTCCGGTGGCAGTCTCCCCCAATTTGCCCCTCCCGGGGGACACTTTTTCAAATTTAGCCAAGACCCCTCATGTGAGATATCGTTGGAAAGGTCTGTGACTACTTATTGATGTTATGCTCCTCTGGTGTCCATCCCCCCATTTTGCACCCCTCCCCGGGGGACACTTTTCCAAATTTAGCCAAGACCCCACATCTGAGATATCGTTGGGAAGGTCTGTGACTACTTATTGATGTAATGCACCTCCGGTGACCGCCCCCCCACTTTTCCCCCACGGGGGTGTTTTTCTAAATTTAGCCGAGACCCCTCATGTGACATATTGTTGGAAAGGCTTATGACCACTTACTCATGTTATCCACCTCCCGCACCCCTCCCCCCCTTTGCCCCCACGGGGAGGGCATTTTTATAAATTCAGATCCAGACTTCTCATGTGACATATGGTTGGAAAGGCCTAAAGACCTGTGACGACTTAATCATATTATGCAGCTGCTGTGCTCCTCCGCTCGCTTTGACCCTTCCCCCAAGAGATCTGGTCCGAGGTTCATTCGTTTCGATATTATATTTTTTACAAGATTTTGTAGTGCGTGCACACCACACCCGCCTGCTATCATATATCAGTGCCGTATATAGCGGGTAACCTGTTCGTGATTTCATGTTACAAGATTACGTATAAATTAGGGGTCCCGATTAAAGGAGGGGCCCGCTAGCGGTCGAAGTCACCTAGTCTTTATTAACATCGACTCATTCCAGTTCACCCGCAGACGATTCTTGATAAATGTATGACGTATATAATACATAATATATGATTTATAAAAGAAATTTGCAAACTGTAGTCATCGAGAAGAAATTTATACAATCGAAAAATATCGAGATGTCCATACAATCGAGAGAATCGAGAAAAACATCTCGTTATCGCCCATCACTAACTGTAATAGCTATTTTTGTGCAATTTTGAATATTGTACCATCCAAAAGTATATGAAGTTATACATAGAATTGAACCAAATTTTTATTTTAAGTTTTTGGATATAGCAGGTAAGTCCTTCCTGAATTTGGAAAAAATTCGCCGGTAGGGGGCGCTGTAACAGCGTGTTTTGTGCGATTTTGAATATTGTACCATCCAAAAGTATATGAAGTTATTCATAAAATTGAACCAAATTTTTATTTTAAGTTTTTGGATATGGCAGGTAGGTCCTCCCTGAATTTGGAAAACATTGGCCGGTAGAGGGCGCTGTAACAGCGTTTTTTTGTGCGATTTTGAATATTGTACCATCCAAAAGTGTATGAAGTTACTCATAGAATTGAACCAAATTTTTATTTTAAGTTTTTGGCTTTGGCAAGCTGATCCTCCCTGAATTTGGAAAGCATTCGCCGGTAGGGGGCGCTGTAACAGAGATTTTTGTGCGATTTTTAATATTGTACCATCCAAAAGTGTACGAAGTTATGCATAAAATTGAACCAAATTTTTATTTTAAGTTTATGGCTATGACAAGCAAGTCCTCCCTGAATTTGAAAAAAAATCGCCGCTAGGGGGCGCTGTAATAGCGATTTTGCATATTGTACCATCGAAAAGTGTATGAAGTTATGCATAGAATTGAACCAAATTTTTATTTTAAGTTCTTGGCTATGGCAAGCAGATCCTTCCTTAATTTGGAAAAAAATCGCCGGTAGGGGCACTTTAATAGCGATTTTTGTGCCATTTTGAATATTGTACCATCGAAAAGTGTATGAAGTTATGCATAGAATTGAGCCAAATTTTTTGTGTTTCTTTTTGGTGATGGCATGAAGGTCCTCCCTGAATTTGGAAAAATTCCGCTGGAAGGGGGCGCTATAATTACGATGTCTGTACCATTTTCTTTATTGTACAATCGAAAAGTGTATAAAATTATGCATACAACTGAACCAATTTTTTTTGTGCATGGTTTTTGGCTTTGGCCAACAGGTCCTCCTTGAATTTGGAAATATCGCGCGGTAAAAGGGCTCTGTGATAGCGATTTTTGTAACTTTTCTTGATTTTTTTTAGTTCTATTGTCCATCGGCGGCTCGTGCAAAGTCGGGAACTCACTTCCTGCTAAGCCGGCTATTCGCAAACATCTGATAACAACAGAATAAGGAAAAACTATTAATTTTAACAAATATCGTGATATAGATTAACTCGTTTTTAGTTCATTTAATTGACTGAAGCAGGAATTTAAGATGAAAATCAAAGTTGGTATAGTAATGAACTAATAATATTGAAGTATTAACATGTGTAACTAGTTTTTGAAATATTAAGATGTATAAGATAGAAGAAAATTTTGGGATTGGCATATCCAACTAGTTTTATTTTATTGCAACAATACTTAATGAATCACCCCCCCCCCCCCCTTCAATCTACTTATTTTCATTTTATAATATTTTGCTTAAACGTATCATACAGAAACTAAAGAAATATATATATATATATATTTCTTTATGATGAATTTAATAGGTAATATAACTTATGATTATGATGACAAATGAATAACCGAATAAAAAGCATGTCAAAGGATGTTTTTTTCCTTGTGTTCACATGTGCCCCACGTGTGTTCACATCTACCCCGCTGATGGGGCACGTGTGAACAATTTTGTGAATTTATAAAACTATTAAAAGTATAAGAAGAACTATAAAGGTGATTTTTTAAAAAATTACCATGTGTAAAAGAAAGTCTTTTTTACTATATTGAGTAGTTTTTGTTTATAGAAATTAATCCAGTTACGAGAAAAATCTATATTTATGCGAATTGTTCACGTGTGCCCCCGTTTCCCTATAGTATGTAAACAAAAACAAGAGGATTAGGCTAATATAAATTTGTACTCAAATAATTTAGTTCAAATGTAAGAAAGAAATAGATGTACTCAATATCATTACTTCATTTAATAACAATACATAGCAATGAAGTATAAAATGTAAGTGTGGGCCATCACTTCTGCCATGAAGCAAAAGCGAGGACCACTCCACTCTAGCTGGCTTAATAAACTTATTTCGATAATGTCAATATGTTTATATGTTTCTTTAACTTTATATAGAAGTCATTATCACTCACCTTTCTTCGTTTATCTTTCTTGAAATTTTCGCACACTAAACGAAACCCAACTTTACTCATTAAAAGTCTTGCTAGCAAATCACTGCTGAAAGAGTACAAAAAGACATTCGATGGAAGGAGCTGCTGCTCACGTGACGTGCGAGGATTTGTCGAAACAAAGATGTCGTTGGACAGTCAAGAGCCATTTTATCACTGATGATTAGCGCTCAGTTCGAATGTTGGACGTTTCACTTCTAGCGTCGCACAGTGGGGCAAAATCCCGAAAAGCTGGCCAAAAGTCGAAAAATAAAGTTACTATTTAGGGAATTTCGACTATACAGATGGCTAGAATAATGTTTGGAGGGTCAGAATCTATATTTATAAAAAGGTTTTCGTTTTGTCTTGACAACCTGTAACATTTCAAAAGTGACGCTTGGAGGATCATCTTCTGAGGTGAACAAAAAGAGCAAAACAATGGTTCCTCCTAAACACGTGCTACGTGTATTTTTCCATATCATCCGATTTTCATGCTTCAAAATGGATTCACAAGATGATAAAGTGTAAATTATTTGCGCGTGTTACAAAAATTTTTATTAAGCACATAAAAATTAATAATTTCATGATTATTTTGGATAAAAAGTTTGAAAAAATATCTTATTTTTTTGTTTTCAAACATCAAAAAGTTTAAAGTTCCACAGTGTTCCGCAACGACATATAATGGAAATAGTAGCCTGAACTATTATCTAATGTATAGTGAAAATCCAGCTGCCAAAAACTGCCATTCTGCATTCTGTGCAGGTTTTTGCAACCACAAGTAAAAATTCCTCTTTTTAAGTCGCTTCAAAAACTCTGAAATTTATTACTTGTCACAGTAATTTAGCTGGCAAACATTTTTGAAATTTTTAGATTAATCAGTTTTGTGATAGATTATTATGTATTATATTACAAATAAGTATTATAATCATAAGCATAAATGAATTTCATAAGCAATATTAGTAAAAAAGTATTAAAATAATTCTCTATCATCGATCCGATAGAAATGCATTGTCTTATATATTTATAGCTAATAATTCTGTTTATTCTAATGTAATTAGAATAAATATCTTGTTAATAGCAATCTTTGCTAGATCATACTGCTGAACGAATTTTATTAATGGAAATGGAAATTATTAAGAATCTGACTTCCGAGAACATTAGCAATCTGAATTTGATTTCTAAGTGGGGATGTGATGGCACATCTATGGTCAAAGTACCTTTAAACAAAAATTTAGCGATGATGATGGTAGAAAGCAGGTTCAAATACCTTTTTCATTTCTCTAATGCCACTAGAACTTTTAAGTGTTGCGAATAATTCAGAAATAATTATCTGGAAAAATTCGAGATCTTCATCTCCTAGATTTTTTTAGGCCCATCAGAATTAATTTTTTTCACAAAAATACGGAAGCTACTGCCAGTGAAATGGATTATATAGCATATCAAAAGAGTAAACTTATTCATTGATAGAAAATAAGTCGGCGTTAATTAAAACTAGATTTAAGGATGATTGATTGTAAAATTTTTAATGCCTTTACTAGTAATTTATCAACTTAACGTTGGTAACTATGTCAGGAAACTTCAAGACAGTTTAATAACCTTGATGACATTTTCAAACTAAAAGTGAATGAAGGTAATTTACGATTCGGGATGACCACGTTACATGTCTATATAAGATGTTTTGAGTGTAGCTTGCATTTGGCATCCAAACGGGATATAATGGAATGGCAAGCGCGCACTCCTCACGAAAAAAAAATTAAATTGCAAAGCAAAATTTACAAAAAGGATTTCCTTTACAATTAGGAGTTGTCGTTGATAAACTAAATGCCGGATTTGGAAGCACAAATGATGGAAGTACAACTCGTCGATTCTTTGAAAACGCAACTATTTCTGCTTCCATAAAGAGAGTAGACGAAGATTTGATCAAACGATTCCACGTCATATTACAAGTGATTTCTTAAAATTCATTTGATCAATTTCGTGGATTATTGCTCACAAACAGCTTGTAAATTCATTGAATTGTATTCCTAGTTCTATATGCCAACTTCAGTGCCCAGAATACTTATTCATGGCAAAGAAATAATAGCTTCCTCAATATAACCAATTGGGAAAATGTCGGAAGACGCTCAAGAATCGTGCAACAAATTGATCAAATGGTACCAAGAAGATTTCTGGCTAAAATGCAGTAGGACGAAAACAATGGAAGATGGGGCTTTTTTCGGCTTTGAATGTCATCAGATCCCATCATTTAAAAATTACATAAATTACCGAAGAAGAAATTAAGATCCTTGTCCTTAGAGGCATAACAAGTGCTGTAAAATATTTCGACAACCCCCATTCTGAAGAATCTACTTATTATACTATAGATGATTCAGAAGACGAATTTCAGACTATCCTTTCGTTTTATTTTAATAATATAAAAATTAAACATTTTAACATACCACTTTCCATTAATGTACTTAATTGTGTTTCATAAATAAAAATTCAACGTGTAATTTCGATTAAAAATATCTTAGTTCCTTCAAAATTCTTTGTAACGTTTAGTCTCGAAACTTCACATTTTATTTAAATCTAAATGTTTTTAGTATTAATCAGCCATTTTTTTAAATTTAACTTTTGAATCGTACTTAGCATCCTCAAAAGCACCGGTACAGGAAATTTCATAGAAATTGAGTAACTTTCAAAGCATTTTAATTTTTAGTCTGCCATATTGGATTGGCAATATTGGATCCGCCCTTTTGTTTTTTGAAATTTTAACTTTAGAATCGTAATCAGCATCCTGAAAAACACCCGTTTACGAAGTTTCGTGTAATTTGAATAACATTTTCATATTTTGGCCAGCTTTTCGGGATTTTGCTCCACTGTGCGTCGTCGAGATATTAAGTGGACCACCACTATTGTATGGGCCATCATTGGTGATCTTACCCTATGTAAAAAAAATAAATACATATTTTCGTCACTTAAAACTCTTTAGTCTCTTCAGAGGACAAAATATGTATAATTCAGTGTATAGATGAAGACTGAAGAGGTTTCTATTTCGGCGGAATTTTGTCCATTATTCAAGCGATCTATCTAATCAGTTAATTTTGACTTTGAATAACTTAATAATGTTCCTCTAATTGCATATTAGCTTTTCTCCACTATTATTTAAATTAAACATTTGAACGTTCTTTCACCTATAACACAATTTTTGGAATTGCGAATTGAAAGGATTTTATCCCAGTGTCTCATTTTCAAAATTCGAAGTATTCGAAAAAAAATTGTTATAGTTAAATCTCCCTTCTTTTTTGTAACAATATAAATGCGTATAAATAGTTTTATGTAAATTTTCTACTAATTATCAGCATTTTACGTTAAGCAAAATATAAATGTATTTCTATCTTTTACCCCAAATAACTATAAAAAAAAAAGATCCAGGAGTATGAATAATATTTTTTTATTGCAGAACTTTATTTTTCCGCATCAAAAGGTAGAATATATAGAGTTATTCCGTTCCAATGCGACCAACTCAAGAGAGGCGTAGGAGGTACAAAGACGATTCGGAATGACATAGCAATGTAGGGTTCGAAATACCTTCTCGTGCGGTAGAGGGCGTTGTACAGGAATTGTACTGCACATCGTTTTCGCAGAAAACTGGCATTTTAGAAACGATTTCCGAGGTTGTGGGATGACCGAATATAAAAAAGTTGAATTGGTCGACATGCATTTGTCATATGAAGCTACGGACTAGACAAGGTGCAATACTTACACTTGTAATCAAGAACGTTTTCCTCCTCATCATCTGATCTTTGCATGTCTGCATCAGAGACTACTTGAGAATGTTCTTTCGAAAGGCCAATTCAACATTTGTGTATTCGCCCATAACCTCAGCGACCGGTTCTGAAATGCCGGTTTGGTTTCCTATGGAAACGCTGTATCAAAAAACGTATACTCCCATTATAATTTCTTTGGTTGTGTATGACATGCTGATTTTGCACAGGCCAGAAGTGTGTTCTGCCTATCCACAACACCAGTTCTTGAAAACGTGCACTCATCTGTTCAAAGAATGTCATTCAGAAACGACGAGTCTGTTTGTAGCTTGCTCATAATGAAATTGCTGAAATCGAACCGTCTATCTTCATCTCCTGGCAAAAACGCTTGTACCAATTGCGGTCGATAAGGTCTCCGTGTATATTTAAAACGTCCCATGCATGGGATTTTGAGCAGCCACAAGCTTCACTAATATCCATAACACTACACTGTGGATACGCAAGAGCATACCCCCAAAATCTCCTCGTCAGAGACATGCATATTTGAGCTTCCAGATCGAGGATATTTTTTAACGCTACCCGTTTCTTGTAAACGCTTTACAACATTTGAAATCGTGTTTTTAGACGGATAGCTATTTGGGAAATTTAATTGCGTATTGTCTTGCAGCCTCTCCTCCATTCCGATTATACTGGTCATAAAATAATATCATTTCTACGTACTGTTCCGTGGTGTACGTACATACTGTTCCGTACGCACTGTTCCATTTTAACTACAAGCATTGACGAATCAACTATTAATACATTTGGTCTAAGTCACTTTTATTCAGCAATGAAGGGCTTACGTCGTTTTTTGTCTACCAATCGGTATGCAGTGAGTGAAATTTGCATAAGAACCTGCAAATCCCGCAGTACTGCGTATCGCTTTGACATAATAAGGATAGGGAAAATTCAAAACGCGATTTCTTCTTCAAATAATTGTAGTCATTGGGTTAAATCAAGTGATCACTCTTTGAGTTAATAGTTAGATCATTAATGCGAAGTAAAATCGACTAATCTTAGTTAAACTTGAGTTTTCGGAAAATCAAGGAAAGTCTACTTTCCGTGTTTTAGTGACTAAATGGGCCGCCCAAAGTCATAGGAGCGTGTTTTGGCTTACAACTAACTCCAGGAAACACAACACAACAGCGTGAATTTACCCAGCCTTGAAAGATTTTATAAGGGATATATAATCATGCATACTCGACAGATTTCCTCTACGATTAAAACTGACCGAGTAATAGCTGTTTAAAGTTGGAGTATATTTTTTGCTGCGAAATAGGGGTCATTCACAAATGTAGCAGAAATATAAATAATCGTCAGATATAACCAGAAAATAGTTGAGAGCAAAATTAACATTGCAATCTAATATAAATGTGAAATCTATAACCATTCTGACATATTACTGCAAAATATACAATTTGTACTGAACATATAAGAGGATAAAAATAACAGAATTTTCTTTAAATAAAAGGATGAAAACAACAATTTCAATTATTTACAAAATCATACATATTTTTAAATGCTGTTAGACTACACTGTTTTTAAAATTTTGGGTTGTGCCATGTTTTTTGGCTTTTGAAAATTGATTCTTATGTATCTTTTAGCGCTGAATCCGAAAATGACCTTGATTTTAAATGATCACGTTAGGATTTTTCTCAAATCGCAAATTTCAAAGTTAAAAAGCTTAAATTTAAAATTGATTCAATTTTTCCCTCCCCTCCCAACCTCATCGGACCCCTGAACTGTTTAGCTGTAAGAAACCCAGTATAAGCCAAAAAAATTTGAATAAATCATTGAATTGAATAAAATTAAACTGAATAAAAAAGTCTTACATCTATTCTAAAGTATAAGATTTTTCGCTATTTTTTAACCTTGAAATTTAAGATTTGCAAAAAATCCTGACATGATCGTTAAAAGTGGAGGTAATTTTTTTATTCAGCGTTAAAAAAGACATAAAACGTAATTATAAAAAGTTAAAAAACACAACCATCGCAGGTTTATGTTATCTAATCTAAAACTCTTTCTTAAACTTGTTGACGGTAATCTATCCGAATTTTTTTGTGTTATCCTCTAATATAAGTATGTATGCGATGGTAAACGTTGAAAATCATAACAATATTACATTGTCATCGGATTTAAGTCAGTATGTAAAATTTAACTTCGATCAGACATTTGAAAGTGAGCTAAAGTTCGAGTAAAAATTTTAAACTGGAAAGACGATCGTTGCAAGTTAAATAAAAACTTATGAAAATAACATAATTTTTGTTAAAAGAAATCATAGCCTCAAATCCTTAAAAAATAAAACTTATGTTAAAATACAATTATCTTAACTAATCCGAAACTTAACTAATAAAAGTTAACTCAATCGTAATAGTTGTACGATTTCTTTCAAAGCGCTGACACCTTGAAATAAGTCTAAGTACTTTATATACGGCCCCTGAAAGCATTGCCGAAATCATCTGTTTTGAGATGCAAAAAAGTGGTATAAGTCATGCATTTCAAAGTTCCATATTTCGTTCAATTTTAATGTTAGATGAATGGGAATTTTTTTGTCTTACTTGTTAGTGTCACAGTAACTTTTCACTAAATATTACTTATAGGACCGGGGAACCGTATAAAAATTTAATTTTCGTAATTTTTTAATATTTTTTTTTTTTTTTTTTTTTTTTTTTTTACCAAATCGCTTTAAAAATAGTTATTTACCTTATTTAAACCATTTTTGTAATTGGAAGTATGCATCTAGGACCAACGGTTGCGAAAATAAAGGTCGGTCAGGTTATACGTGGGCACCCTGTATATTTTAACTTTATTGTATTACGTAAAAACTTCAAACATTAAAATATTTATACATATATTCTGTTAAAAATTAACTCATCTATCGAAAAGGTAACATTTTTCGTAGAATGACACAATTACAATTATTAAAGCACTAAATCTTATCTTCCGAAATGCATAAATAATGCAGATTTGATCCTCTGGGTACGAGCGTCACATATAATACGTGACGCATAAGGTGCTTGGATGACGTGATTATTCCTACCAGTTATTTTTTATTGTAAATTTTGCCTTATTTAATTGGACATTTTCCTGATTTAATTAAGCAAAAAATTCTGTTTTGAAAAACCGCTGATGAAAGATTAAAAGTTCTGTAAAAGAGGTTCGTCGCGAAGGGGTTTTAAAAAAAAACGAGAACGAAACATTTTAAGCAATTTTGCTTTTCAAAAGGATAAAAATAATTTAGTGAAAGAACACATGAATTTAACTTTTAAGAGTGTTGATTAGTGAGATAGATCTCTAACTCCTCACTAATGTTACATCTATGGATGTGGAATGCATTGAAATTTTTTAAAAATCTCTTCGAGAAATTAATATTTTTAGAATTTTTTTCTGACTGCTCTTCTTAAAATATCTTCTTTTTTTAGTTGTAATTTCTAAAATATACTTAATTATATTTGAGGCGCTATAATCTTACTCACAGCTCGTTAGCTTCCTTACGATTTTAACACATAAAATGTAAAATTAAGCATATATTTTAGAAATAGTTTGATAACTATAAAAGAAAGAGACATCCCTTAAAAAGAATACTCCGAAAAGAAAAAGTTAAAAATATTAATTATTAATTTCCTTTAAAACCTTTAAGATTAACCTTTAAGAGTGTTGATCAGTGAGATCTCTAACTCCTCACTAATGTGACACTTATGGATGGGGAATACATTCGTATTTTTTAAATATCTCCTCGGGATATTAATATTTTTAGTTTTTTCTCTGAGTGCTCATCTTAAAAGATCTTCTTTTTTTAGTTGAAATATCTAAAATATACTTATTACTTAATTTTGTTTGAGGCTCTAAAATCTTACTCACAGCTCGTTAGCTTCTCTAAGATTTTGACACATAAAATATAAAATTAAGTATATATTTTAGAGATAGTTTGACAACTAAAAATGAAAGAGTAAAAAGAGTACTTTGTAGAGTACCATTAAGAAGAGTACTCTGACAAGAAAAAGTTAAAAATATTAATTTCCTTTAAGACTTTTAAGATTAACCTTTAAGAGTGTTGGTCGGTGATATCTCTAACTTCTCACTAATGTTACACCTATGGATGTGGAATGCATTCGTATTTTTTAAATATCTCCTCGGGAAATTAATATTTTTAGCTTTTTTTCTGAGTGCTTTTCTTAAAAGATCTTCTTTTTTAGTTTTTATTTCTACAATATACTTAATTTTATTTGAGGTGCTAAAATCTTACTCACAGCTCGTTAGCTTCTCTAAGATGTTAACACATAAAATATAAAATTAAGCATATATTTTAGAAATAGTTTGACAACTAAAAATGAAAGAGTAAGAAGAGTACTTTGTAGAGTACCTTTAAGAAGAGTACTCTGAAAAGAAAAAGTTAAAAATTTTAATTTCCTTTAAGACTTTTAAGATTAACCTTTAAGAGTGTTGGTCGGTGATATCTCTAACTTCTCACGAATGTTACACCTATGGATGTGGAATGCATTCGTATTTTTTAAATATCTCCTCGGGAAATTAATATTTTTAGCTTTTTTTCTGAGTGCTTTTCTTAAAAGATCTTCTTTTTTAGTTTTTATTTCTACAATATACTTAATTTTATTTGAGGTGCTAAAATCTTACTCACAGCTCGTTAGCTTCTCTAAGATGTTAACACATAAAATATAAAATTAAGCATATATTTTAGAAATAGTTTGACAACTAAAAATGAAAGAGTAAGAAGAGTACTTTGTAGAGTACCTTTAAGAAGAGTACTCTGAAAAGAAAAAGTTAAAAATTTTAATTTCCTTTAAGACTTTTAAGATTAACCTTTAAGAGTGTTGGTCGGTGATATCTCTAACTACTCACTAATGTTACACCTATGGATGTGGAATGCATTCGTATTTTTTAAATATCTCCTCGGGAAATTAATATTTTTAGCTTTTTTTCTGAGTGCTTTTCTTAAAAGATCTTCTTTTTTAGTTTCTATTTCTAAAATATACTTAATTTTATTTGAGGCGCTAAAATCTTACTCACAGCTCATAAGCTTCTCTAAGATTTTAACACATAAAATATAAAATTAAGCATATATTTCAGAAATAGTTTGACAACTAAAAATGAAAGAGTAAGAAGAGTACTTTGTAGAGTACCTTTAAGAAGAGTACTCTGAAAAGAAAAAGTTAAAGCATTAATTTCCCTTAAGACTTTTAAGATTAACCTTTAAGAGTGTTGGTCGGTGATATCTCTAACTTCTCACTAATGTTACATCTGTGGATGTGGAATGCACTGGTATTTTTTAAATATCTCCTCGGGAAATTAATATTTTTAGCTTTTTTTCTGAGTGCTTTTCTTAAAAGATCTTCTTTTTTAGTTTTTATTTCTAAAATAACTTAATTTTATTAGAGGCGCTAAAATCTTACTCACAGCTCGTTAGCTTCTCTAAGATTTTAACACATAAAATATAAAATTAAGCATATATTTTAGAAATAGTTTGACAACTAAAAAGGAAAGAAACATCCTTTAAGAATACCCCGAAAAGAAAAAGTTAAAAATATTAATTTCTTGAGAAGATATTCCAAAAATACTTTAGGCATTCCATGTCCATGAGTTTAACAATAGCGAGAAGAATTTTGGGACCCCCAATGACCAACACCTTTAAACATATTACGCATCCACTTATAAACACACAAGTTTAAAAGAATCAAAATCGTTCAAATATGAATAGTGTCTTGATAACTGGATCATTTATAAAATGAAATAAGTGTTTTAAGATTTATACTGAGAACATTTTAAGATAGGTTTATTTGAAAATGCAATCTCACATTTCATAATTTCGTAGAAATCAGTTTAAAAAAAATCTGATTAACAAAAAGTTGGCGTAAAATTTAAATATAGAAAATTACTTGCTAAGAATAACTAGAACAAACAAACAAAAAAAAAGATCTTGAAACATTTAAAACAGCTCGATTTTGAGCCTTTCATTGGACATAAAAGAACTAAAAATTTCTTTATGTCATTTCTTTATACAGTCCAATTTACACTATGTTAATAAATTACTGTGATGCGGTTGCAAATGAAGAAAAAATAAATCCATGAAATCTCAAGATCACAAAATGGAGCTCTTAAGCACTACTTTAGTTTATATATAACTTGAGAAAACGTCCTGACGAAATTAAAGATATTCTTTAAAAAAGAAAAAAAGAAAAAAATTGATGCACCTGTAAACATTGTCTAAAATTACAAAATTTTGACAATAAATACCTCTAAATTCAGGGATTAGAAAACAAGAATATTATCAGGAAAGATCGGTTCATAAAACGTTAGATCCTAACATTATCAAGAAATATTCCAAAATATAATCACTACAATAGTGAATCAGAAAGTAATGACAATCTTCTATATATATATATTTCTCTTGCGTGACGCTAAAATTAGGCTGAATTTGTTGCTTGACGTTTGGCAACAACCGCAGTAACACAATTAATTTGCCGTTTTACATTCCACCAATAAGAAGCGTGATTTCACCACTGAAACTCGCGTCATATTTAAAAGAAAAATTTCAATGGTTTTGAAGCGATCTCATCTCACATGATCAGTATAAACCGAGTTACTAGCTTAGAGTAACTGGCTTGGCCTTTTGCTCGACGCTAACGTTCTCGCCTCCTGATCATGAGATCCCTGGTTCAAATCCCATTGGCACCACTCACTCTAAAGTGGTGACCCGGACAAACACGCAAACAACAACCTTCAGCAACAATCACCTCCTCTCATAACCAACAGATGGCAGCACTAAATAAATCATCCCCTTCAACCAAAAGCCTGTGAAATGCTCGCAGCACAAAGCTGTCCTCACACGTATCACATATGCGTACGACAGCATCATTCACAAGTGCATATCGCTCGTCAGAGGTCAGCAATACGTCTTTCTTACTGGGGATGGAGTGTGTAGCGATCTCATCTCACATGATCAGTATAAAGCGAATTACTAGCTTAGAGTAACTGGCTTGGCCTTTTGCTCGACGCTAACGTTCTCGCCTCCTGATCATGAGATCCCTGGTTCAAATTCCATCGACGCCAATCTACTCTCTCTAAATAGGTCACCCGGACAATACTAAAGTTTTCATAAAATGTAAACATATTAAAACGATTCCGTTTATTTATGCACTAATCGCATAATCGTTTATTTATGCACTAATCGCATAATCGTTTATTTATGCACTAATAGCATCGCAATAATCGCATAGGAGCAGAAGACAGATTATTTACTGAGAAATAATATTTAGTAATCTGTGTAAATAAAATGACAGTGAATAAATAACCTTTCATAGTAAGCAATATGTAAAACGAAATGTTTCCGATGAAGATAATGACGTCATTCGGTAAACACCGAGGCTAACGAAAAAGACAGGCTACCGCGGTGGGTCCGATTCTTCTTTTTTTACAGACCTCTGGAGTCACGTGATACTCGAATGCACTAATGAAGGTGTGCAAAAAGAGCATCACGTGACCCCAGAGGTCTCTAAAAAAAGAAGAATCGGACCCACCACGGTAGCCTGTCTTTCTCGTTAGCCTCGGTAAACACAAGTTGCATTTTCATCCATTTTCAACCATGAGTGTGAGTGATCATGTCATATTCACATAAATAGACTGGGCTCTTGTTATTTATTTAAAGATTCTTGGTATACACAAAATAAAATATTTTTGAAAATTACATAATTTCAAATTAATTAAAATGAATATTTAATGAAACTCAGGAATTTTAAAAGAATTGCTTAAATGACGCTCTAATCCGGGAAGGGATGAATGGTTCTGATGGTGAAAATGATTTCATATTTGAAAGAAAAGGTTTATTCTCATATGGACTCCAAAAGTATCATGGTAGAATTGTTTCAAACAAATAGCCGATTTCTGGGAAAGTTTTCCATAGTGTGGAGGAGTTACCTCCCAGAAAATAGCGCAGCAAAAGCCAGGAAATGCAGAGGAACGATTTTTTAGGAACTCCCAATGACGTCATGAGCTTTAGAGTTTATATAAAATTGAAATATTTTAGTACGATTTGTCAATATGACGTCATATTCACTAGCCTTTACATCTAATTCAGCAAATTAAAGTTCAGGGCAGGAGCTGTTTTTAAACACTGTACGATATTTTGGCAGATGTAAGAATAGCGATAGCCATTGGTTCGTTTTACGGTCATGTGATGCATTCAGAAAATCAGCTTTTTGATCAAAAGTTTCTTTTAGACACATCAAAAACATGTTGTTTGCATTTTGTTAACTTGCCAAGTGTCTGAGCGATATTGCATTTTTCACGTCGAATGAACTTTAGATAGTGTTTGCTGATTTATATTGAACTATCTTGGTATCAGGTAGTGTTTCTCCAAGAGTTTTTCGAAATAAATTTAAGCCGTGCTGTACAATATTATGCGCAATGAGTTTGAAATTATTTGTGTGCCAAGGTAATTTTTTTCAGTTAATTATTTTACATTTCAAAAATTGGTAAATTTAATAATGTTAAAATAATTTATGCCTATTGGTAGAACCAACTAAATGCAATTTTAATTGCGATTTAAACGAAGTTTTCAATTACTGTATTTGTACCTTAATTTTTTTTGAAAATTTCATACGTTAAAAGAGGATTTATGATAGTACTCATTATGGCTAGAGTTGCTGCAAAAAGTGGCGAGCTGGAGATGCGTTGCGGTCCCAATGTGAATTCTGTCGCAATTCACGGGGGCTGGCGAGAGTTAGTGAGCAGGAGGCAGAGCCCCCTAGTTTTTATATAACAACGTTATTTACACTAACGGTGAACAAATGCACATGACAATTTTCTATTACTCCAGGACAGGGATGCAAATTCTAATAGCGTTCAAATAGCTTCTTTATCCTTTATGCTGTTTCGTTGATCATGAATTCACATCGTGCAATATAGATTGCCTTTGAATTTTGACCACTGTCGTAGAAATACATTTTTCGTGAGTTCTACAGTTAATTTTTTGCATCATATTTTATAAATGAATAATAAACACTCTTTAAGAAAAAAATCTTATAATACTTCTTTTTAAATTTTCTTTTAATGTCACCCCTTAAATTTTGTTATCTAGTAGATAAAAACTTGTTATATGAACAGATTGCTATTGATTGCTTCCAATCAAATATGAAAGAAAATGATCAGAAAAAGAGTGAAAAGAAATCAAATAAGAAAGAATGTACGAGTTCTGTCTGATAACTATCCGACCTTAATTTTTCCCGCGCGCAGTAGTAATTCTAAGGTGGCGCCACTGTGCACAGTGGAAAGGGACAGCTTATTGCGCATGCTTGATTTTTTCCCCTACGTTCTAGTGAGCCAGTTGTTCTTTGCTGGCCACCGAGTGAGGTGCTTTCATACGTGTTCGTCGGATTTTGATTTCTCTCAAAATGGCTGAACGAGTTGAACAAAGGTACTGCATAAAATTTTGTCAAAAGCTTGGGGATTCTAAAAGCGAAACAATGCGTAAGATTCATCAGGTGTCAGATTGTGTGACAAAAAGAGAATGCTCCAGCTCATTCATCGCACCTGATTCAGACTTTCATGCAAAACATGGAATTCCAGTAGTTCGCCAATCTCCATACTCTCCAGACATGGCTCCTTGCGACTTCTGGCTGTTTTCGATTTTGAAGGCGCCATTGAAAGGATCCCGTTTTAAGAGCACAGATGGTATAATGCAGAATGAAGCGGCGGAATTCAACAACATACAAAAAGAAGCCTTCCAGAAGTGTTTTTGGCAGTGGAAGGAACGGTGGGCCAAATGTATGCAGGCGCAAGGGGCCTACTTTGAAGGGGATTAGGGTCCCAATCCCGTCAGGTAACAGGTAATTTTTTTCGGCCGAAAGTCGGATATTTTTCAGACAGACCTCGTTAAGAAGAGCTCAGGTGATAAAGGTTGTATATGGCAAAAAAAAAAGAGAGTTAATCATATGGTTATAAATGGTCCTCTAACATCTGTTAAACTACTACTTGAAAAAAAAACTAATATTCACAAACATTTTAATTGATAAAGGAGGCATTTGACAATAAACGCAAATATTATTGAAACTTCACAGCTCATTTTCTCAAAATGATGATTGTGTCCCTTATCACCTCTATCATCCGAGTTCTCCATAAGAAAAACAGCATCTTTCCATCAAAGTTTCTCAATATTTTTCAAATTCCCGATTTATTCATCAGAATTTTTATAGTATATTCACTGCGTCAAAATCTTTTGCAACTCAAGTTTTCCTGAAAAATCCTGAGTTTTCCAGCTGATTTTTTACGATTGTCGACGATGTCATCTATTTGCGTATATCATAGTTACTGAAGTTTGTTGCCTATCTTTTAATTTTTTGCTCTGCATAGTTCATATAAAAAATATTTAAATCGTAATTATTTTTTACATAAATTTGTGTATTACATATCAATTAATTAAAAATCTTTTTCATGGTGCATCAATTTTTTGTAAAATAATATTTAAAAAAGCTCATTTAATTCTATTTTGAAAACCAAAATTCAAAATTTCTAACACATTTCTTTTTCTTTTCAGAGATATCAGAAAAAAATGGAGTGAAACAGATATTAAGGCGATGGATACAAATGCACAAGTACATTATTAAGCCCACAATCCTTACGAGGTTGCTAAATAAATCGCTGAAGAATACAATCTATACATAAGCATCTTAAATTCCTTCAGCGCTACTGTCTTTCTAAAAGAAATTTTAAAAGTTCGATCATGAATTAATAAAACTGCAGCATAAGTTATGACGATACATACAAAAACGCTCTACAACATTAATAGTCAAAGTACAAATCATAATTTTTATATACAACAACAGTGAAATTAACAAAAATATCAAAAATTGTCCATGTCATTTTAACAAGATTATTCTATAACGTTTTAACCCTTTGTATCTCAGCAACTCCGATTGGAAAAATATTTACTCAGATGTTAAAATACATCATTTTAAGTATGTAAAAAAGAATTTAAAAAAAATATCGGCTAAAATGTACTTTTTTTACTTCTGCAATAAACAGAAAATTATATACTTCTCATAATATTGTCAATTTTCTAATACAAAATTGTAAAGTATACGAACTTACCTTTATAAAAAATCTATTTTGGGACGCCTACAGCTTTTTTAATTCGACAAAATTTACGAAGTTTATTTTAGAAATAACGATGTAAAACCGATCAAATGATAAATTGGCTTGAAAATTTAACTCAGTATCGCTGACTGTTGGGAATACTATGAAGAATTTATATTAACTGCTGTGTTGGAAGATAGCAGCAATAAATAAAATCGTCTTTTAAAGTCTACTGTATAAGTAACATTGACTTTTGGGTATGTTGCAGATATGCAACGCGGTGTGACGAAGGGTTAATATTATATTGCACTTTGGTAGATTACGAAATTTTCAAAAAATGTCAGGGTAATATGGATTAATATTGGAAGTCTTGGAAAATAACGTTTACAGATAATCAGGAAATCGGAGAATAAATAGTCGGCATGTGTAAAATAAATATGCAATGCTAATAAGCACTACATAAAATTTTGCTTAAACTCTATTTTTATTTTTTCTAGCTTTACGAGAAGAAAGCATTGGATTCTTGAAAATTTTCGACTTCCGGTTTTCCATGGATTTACACGTGTTAGTTGTCAGAGATCCCGAATAACATGTTTTTACAAAATGTCTGTCTGTGAGTCTGTCTGTATGTGACGCAACTTTGGTGGTCGCTCTATCTCAAGAACTAATGCACCTAATTTAATAATAATAATAATAATAATAATAATAATAATAATAATAATAAACAGTGGCACTCTGGGAGTGCCAATAGAAGTGAAAACTTCAACAATTACGTGTGTTTTTTTTTAATCGTCAGGAAATGTTTTATGCGTTGAATTGTGTAGCAGCACTAATGAAAGCATCTGGGGACACGGCAGTGCCCCTGCCAAGTCTTGAAAGCACAGCCGTAAGCATCTTTTTCTGGAAGCAACTCAGGGTACTTTTGACCCCCACAGTGGCGTACCCAAGGGGGGGGCTGATGGGGCTACAGCCCCCCCCCCCCCAAATTTTCGAAAGTGATATAGAAAGGTGCTGATTTTTCGTCTTTCTTTTATGGAATTTTTTTAATTTTTTTTCCATTATACAGCGGACAAACCATTCTCATTAGTCCCATATTAGTCCACATTGACAACAAAGAAGAGAAAGGGGGGCTGACGGGGTTATAGCCCCCCCTACTCCTCCCGAAATAGTCAAAAAATTAAATGAAAAAGTGTTTTTTTCTTACTTTTTAAAGATAAATCTGTAATTTTTTCTTCTGCCATACAGCAAAATAGCCATTCTCGTTAACACCATATTAGTCCAGGTTATATTAGTTAGGGGGCTGATGGAATTTCAGCCCCCTCCTCTCGAAATGGTCGAAAATGAAATGAAAAAATAGTGCTGAATTTTTTCTGTCTGTTCAAGATAAATTTGCATTTTCCCCCTATTGTTCAACAGACTATGCGCTTCCTTCGCTTTAGTTCCATATTAGTCCATATTGACACCAAAGAAGAGAAAGGGGGTTGATGGGGTTACAGCACCCCCCCCCCCCCCCCAACCAGAAATCGCGAAAAATTAAATAAAAAAGTGTTTTTTCTTTACTTTTTAAAGATAAGTCTGTATTTTTTCTTCTGTCATACAGTAAAATAGCCATTCTCGTTAACACCATATTAGTCCACATTGACATCACAGCATACCCTACGATGGGGAGGGAGCTGATGGAATTACAACTTCCTCCTCTGGAAATAGTCGAAAATGAAATGAAAAAATAGTGCTGATTTTTTTCTGTCTATTTGAGATAAATTTGCATTTTCTCCCCTATCATTTAACAGACTAGCCGCTCCCTTCGCTGTAGTTCCATATTAGTGTACAGTGACATCACATTATACACGAAAAGATAGAAGGGGGTTAATGGAGTTACAGCCCTCTCCCAAAAATTCGAACATGAAATGAAAAAGTTCTGATATTTTCCTTTTTGTTTGAGATAAATTTGTATTTTTCCTCTATCATTCAACAGACTAGCTGCTCTCTTCTCTCTAGTTCCATACTAGTGCACAGTGATACCACATTATACCCAAAGAGGTGAAAGGGGTTAATGGGGTGTCCCTTTCCTAAATAGTTGAAAATGAAATGAAAAAAAAAAGGCTGTTTTTTTTTCTTCTTGTTTGAGATAAATTTGTAATTTTTCTTCTACCATACAGCGAAATAGCCATTCTCGTTAACACCATATTAGTCCACATTGACATCACAGCATACCCAAAGATGGGGAGGGGGCTGATGGAATTACAGCCCCCTCCTCCCGAAATAGTCGGAAATGAAATAAAAAAATGTTGCTTTTTTTCTTTCTGTTTGAGATAAATTTGTATTTTTTTTCTCCTATTATTCAACAGACTAGACACTCTCTTCTCTTTAGTTCCATATTAGTGCACAGTGACACCACATTATACCGAAAGAAGTAGAAAGGGGGTGATGGGTTACAGCCCCTTCCCAAAATAGTCGAAAATGAAATGAAAAAAGGCTGATATTTTTCTTTTTGTTCGAGATGAATTTGTAATGCACTTGTTTTCTGCAATACAACGAACTACACGTTCTGGCTAGTCTCATATCAACGCACAGTTACACCACAGTATACCCAATGAGGGGAAGGGGCTGATGGGGTTACTTACTCTTCCGAAATAATGAAATATGAAATGAAAAAAAAATTCCAGTTTTTTTTCTTTCTTTTGAGATTAATTTTTAATTTTTTTCTGCGACGCAGCTATTCTGGTTAGTCCCATATATTAGTGCACAGTGATGCCCCAGCATACACCAAAGGATTCGATGGGGACGGGGGTTATGACGTTACAGCTCCATTCCACATCTGAAGAGATCGCAGTGAAATGAAAAAAGGGCTGATATTCCTCCTTTTTCAGATAAATTTGTTTTATTTTCTGGCATGCGACGAATTTGTTTTTCCTGTTAATCCAATATTCTCGCGACCAAATTTACTTGAGACCACAAAATCCATTTTCAAATGACTGAAATCACTGTTTTACTCGATAAATGAAAACATATACTGAGTTCAAGAGACCTACAAATAAATTCGACAAATCTAAAAGTAGTTTAATTTAAGGATTTTTTTAATTTTTCCCATAGTCGGCGGGCGCCAAGATTGTCAATGTGGGGGTATGTTAATGCACAGTAACACCACAGCTAATCTCAAGTCGATTTCGTCTAAATCTGAAATCCGGTGCGGAAGAGTTGACTGTAAAAGTAGCTTATTAACTTTCATTTTTCAGTCGCATCTCCATGCCACACCGAAATATGGGGGTGCGGAGGGTTGAAGGGACTAAACCTCTTTTACCTGCCAAAACGGTCAGATTAAATGGTAAAAAAAGTTTACTTCTTACTTTTTAGATCAATTCAATTATATATATATTTGTCATGCATCGCACTTGTTTTTCTTGTTAGTCCCATATTAGTGCATAATGACACCTTAGTTAATCCCTTCAGAATTTTGGTAAGTCGGAAGTTAGGCACACTATATATGTGCGGAAGAGCTGACTGTGAATGATATTCATTAACTTTTGTTTTTAACACTCGATTACTTCCTCGTATCTGTAAGATACACAGTGACTTCTTGTTTGACTGCAAAGACATCTTTGGAGTTCGGTAATGTCCCCTCCCCCCACTTATCTTCCTATTCTGTCTTAACTTTGCAGCCAGTATTTTTCATCTGGAACGGTTTAAAGTCCTTCTTATTACTTGTGCAATGCACAAATAATAAACAAAGTCTTTATTTTATATATGTGTATGAAAATATTTTGTGTTTGTTACAATATTAATTTATTGTTAAACAAGAACCGTAGCCAGAATTTAGTTTCGGGGATTGGAAGAACAATTTTATAGATTTTATGTTATAATGACTTTCTTTTAAATGAAAGTATATAAAAAAAAACCAGTAACACTTTTCAACAGATTTCGACGTGGGACGGTCTCAGGATCGGACCCCCCTTCTCCCCAGATTTGAGTCTGAGTTAAAAAAAAAAAAATCTGAAATTCTCAGCAAATTTTCTGAAAGGTTACAGCAGAGGGGGAAAGGAGAGATAATCCCTTCCTGCTGCTAATTATTTTTGTTGTAGTTTGGGTTAACTCTATTTATATTCAGGTCAATTTCAGGCTGAGTGGGTTCGGGTTAACCAGATTTCTAAAAAGTTCAGCATATTATTTCAGTTTAAAAACTATACATATAATAATAAACACAGATATTTGTATGTGTTTTTAACGCGATCCTTTGATGAAATACAGGTTTTTATCACGACGCTTTGACGAAATTTGCATTTTCCCCGAACTTTTGACAAAATTAGCTTTTTTCCGCGACCCTTTGACGAAATTCGCGTTTTTTTTTTCGTGATCCTTTGTCAAAATTTGAGTTTTTTCCGCGAGTTTTTGATGAAATTCGAGTTTTTTTCGTGAACTTTTGCCGAAATTCGCGTTTTTTACGAAACCCTTCGTCGAAATTTGCGTTTTTTTCGCGGCTTTTTTGACGAAATTCGCTTTTTTCTCGTCTTTTTGATAAATTTCGCGGCTCATTGACGAAATTCGCGTTTTTTTATGGAAATGATCGTGTTTTTTTGTTTTTTCGCTGCTGTTTGACGAAATTCGCTTCTTTCCGCAGTCTTTTGCCGAAAGTCACGTTTCTCTGTGGCCCTTCTTTGTGACCATGCTTTTTTTTTGCGATCCTTTAACGAAATTCGCGTTTTTTCCGCTTCCCTTTGACGGAATGCATGCTTTTTTTAGCAATCCTTTGCCAAAATTTGCGTTTTTTCTGCAGCCCTTTGAGGAAATTTGCGTTTTTTCTGCGGCCCTTTGAGGAAATTTACGTTTTTTCTGAGGTCATTTGCCGAAATTCACGTTTTTTTACGCAATCCTTCGTCGAAATTTGCGTTTTTTCCGCGGCTCTCTGACGAAATTTTTGTTTTTTCCCGTCTTTTTTGATGAAATTTGCGTTTTTCTGCGGCCTTTTGACGAAATTCACGTTTTTCTGTGTCCCTTTGACGAAATTCGTGTTTTTTCAGCTTCCCTTTGACGGAATGCGTGTTTTTTTAGCGATGCTCTGTCGAAATTTGCAGTTGTCCTTTGACGAAATTCGCGTTTTTTCTGTGGTCATTTGACAAAATTCGCGTTTTTGCGCAATCCTTCCTCGAAATTTGCGTTTTTTCGCGGCTTTTTGTCGAAATTCGCGCTTTTTCTCGTCTTTTTGATGAAATTTGCGTTTTTCTGTGGCCTTTTGACGAAATTCATGTTTTCCCGTGTCCCTTTGACGAAATTCGCGTTTTTTGCGATCCTTTACGAAATTAGCTTCTTTTTCGCAGCCCTTTGACGGAATGCGTGTTTTTAGCGGTCTTTTTTTCGAAATTCGCGTTTTTTCCGCGACTTTTTGATGAAATTCGCGTTTTTTCTGCGGCCTTCTGACGAAATTCGGGTTTTTTCTGTGCTCATTTTGACGAAATTAGCGTTTCCTCTAGAATAATTTGACCCCCCCCCCCCCCCTCTGGCTACGGCCTTATTGACAAAATGATCTCTGTTTATAACACAATGCAACGTGTTTCGTAAGATTTAGAACATTATGAAAATTTAAGTCAGCCCCCCCCCGAAATAAAATCCTGGGTACGCCACTGGACCCCCAATATCTTTGTGTTGGTGATTCCCAGAAACTTGAAACTTCGTAAATACAAAGTAATGTGGAAATGGAACTAAATGCTGAAATTTCACGTTTCTATCTTTCTTATTTCAGAAGATATATGAACTTAAACTTTCGCCTTTTCGACACTGATTCACCGATCATCAAAACTCAGAGGTACGTCCTGTATCCCTAGAATCTTGAAATTTGGTATGAAGGTAGTGTTTGGGATACAATGAAAGAGAAAATTTAAAAAATCCAGAAAATTTGGATAAAAAGTCGAAAAATCAAAAAATCGAGAATTTGGCAGAGATGTGATATACGAACCAGGTTTGGCGCGATTTTTTAACGTCAATTTGGCGAAAGCCCGTTTTCCAATACCAGTTACAATATATATTTTTAAATTATTTTCTATTGTTTTAAAAAGTAAACAACAATAAATAAACGGTAATTTCATTAATAACTATAGAACAAAACAATTGTACAATTTAAAAAAATAAAATAAAAGTAAATGAACAATTTATTAATAAATAAGCAACAGTAGCCGGGTTACCTTGTAAAATAAAGTAACGCCATTTTGCTGTCAATTAGGTACCCAAGTGCGTATCTGACATCTGTGCCCCGTATTTTATCTTCCGTAATCGAAATTCCCACCAATACTGTTGGTTATTGACCAGACCATCAACACGATAAAATACAGCGTTATCGGTTTTTAGTTACACGAAATAGGTAGGTCACGAATACGGTATAATTCATTTTAACTGACGAAAAACAAAATAATAATTTGTTTTAGCAATACGCCGGCAGAAAAAGTGAATTTTAGCTTCCTTCTTCTTTTGCGGATTGAGCTGAAGAGAGAAAAGTTCCTGTCATTCACCGCTTGGCGCGCTAGTGTCTATGTGTCAAAATGCTAGCATGTCGTTACGTTACAGTGTCTCGAAATCAGTGGTTTTTCCCCATCTCAAAAAAAGCTCAACGCGCCTAAAGAAGTTTTCACTTCAAAAATTATTCAGTTAGTCCCTGATATAAATTGGTGCTGATTATTTTTTGGTGCAAACCGCCCAACAGGTTGCGCTGCTATGCTGCATTTTTCATGATTACTTCAATATATAGCTCTATCTCAAGAATTAATGCACGAATTTCCATCAAACTTTAGATTAAGGTGTACCTTGATAAATATTGGTACTGTTTACGTTTTGGTGTAAATCGTCCACCAGGTGGCGCTGCTATGCTACATTTTTCACAATTCCCGCAATAGCTCTATCTCAAGAACTATTGACGAATTTACATCTAACTTCAGAGTCAGTTAGACGTTCACACAAGTTATTGCTGATAAGGTTTTGGTGTTAATCACCTAATAGGTGGCGCTGCTATGCTGGATTTCTCACGGTTTTCGCAATAGCTCTATCTCAAAAACTAATTCACGGATCTTCATCAAACTGTAGATTCCGTTAGACGTTGACATAAGTTGATGATTATGTTTTAGTGTAAATCACACAACAGTTGGGCGGGGCGCTATGCTGCATTTTGCAGGATTGACACGATTTTAGCGATAGTCATATCTCAAAAACTAATGCACGGAATTTCATGTCTTTAGAATCCTCATGATGGCATATATTGCCATTAACTTGTGCAATGTGATAGCGAATTTTGAAGTATTAACATGTATAAGATTGGAGAAAGTTTTGGGATTGGCACATCCGACTACTTTTAAATTGTAATAGCATTTACAAGATGAGGCAAATAATATGACAAAATATTAAGCAATTATTATCTAAAATATTTTTTAAATTTTATACCTGGCATTAATTATTCGCAATGAGTCTCTGTTTAGCAGTCTAACAATAGCTAAAAATACAAAAGTAATTGAAAACATTACCTACGAAACTAACATCATTTTCAAAATGTTTGAAGCAGAATATAAAGCAAGTTACAGCGATTTCAAAAGATCACACAATGGAGTAATCTGAATATCTGTCAATCAAGTTCGATAAAAAATGTTTTGGAAGATTGTCATGTTCAATGAGAGCTCGAAAGTACGCGAATTTGAAGGAAGATTTTTATAGCAAACACGTGTTTGATAAAGGATTCCAGTCTTCCTTTTTCGCAAATATCATACAGATGTTTAGCCCACATGTACTTTGCTTCTTGTTTTTATAATCAGTTTAATTGTATAGTATCTACACAAAAACTATGCTGGTTAAATTAGAATCATTCATGTCCAAAATAGCAACCAAGTTCTTAAAAAAATATTAAAAACACGTAAGATAAAAATCGCACCATCCTACACTGTGAAACAAGAACGGAAACTTATGCGTCCAGCATGGATTATGTAACACTTTTCAACACATTCAGAATACTGTAATAAAACTTTACAGTTTATTAAGGTGAAAGATGTCTTAATAAACAATTTAGAAGAAAACCCAGTTACTGCAATTACCATCAATAGTCGGGAAAATATTCGATTTTTTTGTGCAGCTCTGTATACAGAACTATATACAGTGAAACACGTTTAACAGGAAAACGCTTAACGTGAAAAATCGGTTAACAGGAAATGATATAGCGTTCCGGACAGCGTACGATGCAATTTAATACATTTTTGTTCTTTTAGCGCGAAACAAAAATCGTTTAACATGAAAAAAATTCGCCTTCGAGCAAGTTAGTTTAAATTGAAATTGGTGAATTTTGTGTTAAAACCGCTGAATTTTGGGCCAAAATCAGAGAATTTCGTGAGGGTTTTTTGTAAATTAGCTTATGTTTTATGAGCACAATGGCTGAGAAATTATTGCGAAAACAAACTGCTATTACGCTTCAAATGAAGATGAAGCTACTTAATGCAGCTGATCAAAAAGAAGGACGAAAACAGAAATCTACGAAGAGTTTTGCATTACCAATTCTACATTATCAACAATAATAAAAAGCAGGGAATCCTATTATGTTAATGTTTGAGCGCAGTATGTTTAGGCCTGAGAGAAAAAGTATGAGAACTGCTAAGCACGAAGATTTAGAGGCAGCTTAGCTTATTTTGTTCAAACAATCTAGATCTCAGTATGTTGAAAAAGACACTTCAAAAAAAGATATCTGTTTTTTCCCCCAGAAAACAATATTTTGTTTACTTGCTTTTTATCCTAATGGATGCAACATACAAGTAGGTTAACAGGAAATCAAAATAAAATTTGACGACGTCGAAGATATTTGTGAATTTTGTTCTTTTTTTAAGAATCTTTTAACGCGAAATTCTTTTTACACGAATTTTTTTTTTCGGTCCCCTTAGTTTCGTGTTAAACGTATTTCGCTGTATATGATAAGTCATTCATCATATATAGATCATACATATATGATCTATAGATTTGTATGTATATTACGTTGTACGCTAAAAGTTAGTTCAATTAAACGCATAGCACAGTTGAAAATTTCTATTCAGCAATTTCCGTCAATAAATGGAAATGTACACTGGTGTCCAAAATTAAGGACCAATCACAAAATGCTAATTTTCAAGTACGCGAATACTCAAAAGAAAATAATATAATTCGAATAATTACTATCGCTACATCACAGCTAATCCATATAACATATCGTTCATGTCACACATGGTCACAAGTGTCACAATCACTACGGTGAAGCAAAAAATAGGAAATTCTATGCATCTCATTATGAGTCTCAAATGATCACTATATGTGACTCCACTAAGGCGTCAATGTAACTGCTGCTTTGTGACGAGTCACCATGTGACTTTACCATTTAGTTACATTGTGACTCTCATGTGACTGTCATCTGTAGACTCAATTTCAAAGTCATCGTGAACGCTGCATTGTGATAAGTTACCAAATAATGTCACATTAAAGTCACATGATGACTTTCAGGTGACAGAGCGACCACTGTGAAGTCACCATTGTGCTCTTTTGCGAAAAGTCACCATGTGACTATTATGTGATATTATTTTGTGACTTATCATAATGCAACGTTCATGATGACTTTGAAATTGAATCTAAAAATGAGTCACATGAGAGTCACAATTTAACTACATTGTAAAGTCACCTGGTGACTCGTCACAAAGCAGCAGTCACATTGACGTTTCAGTGGAGTGACATAGAGTGATCATTTGAGACGTGTGGAATATCCTATTTTTTGTTTCACCGTAGTGTTTGTGACACTTGTGACCATGTGTAACATGAATGAGATGCTATATGGACTATCTGTGCTGTAGGGATAGTAATTATTTGAATTATATTATTTCCTTTAGAGTATTCCCGTACTTAAAAATTAGCCTTTTGTGACTGGTCCTTAATTTTGGCTACCAGTGTACTTGAGATCTTATGTGTATCCCTGTATATGATCTATCGAATTTATGCACACCAAGTAATATGTAAACTAGTCGGATGTGGCAATGCCAAAACTTTCTTCTATCTCATACATGTTAATACTTCCTGAAAAATGAAGCATAGCAGAGCCACCGGTTAGGTGATTTAAACCAAAATCTAATTAGCAACAACTTATGTAAAGTTCTAACTGAAGCTGATGTTTGATGAAATCCGTGCATTAGTTTTTGAGATAGACC
This sequence comes from Maratus speciosus, assembly GCA_963932465.1. Classification (NCBI taxonomy): domain Eukaryota; kingdom Metazoa; phylum Arthropoda; class Arachnida; order Araneae; family Salticidae; genus Maratus; species Maratus speciosus. The sequence continues at coordinate 359,626,461 of OZ010800.1, read as the reverse complement.
TGTTGCGGAAATCGTAAAATAATTTGCATAGCAGCGCCACCTGTTGGGCGATTTACGCCAAAAACTACTCAGGACCAATTTATATCAGGTACTAACTTAATCTGAAGTTTGATGAAAATTCCTGCATTAGTTCTTGCGATACAGCTAATGCGGAAATCGTAGAAAATGCAGCATAGCAGCGCCACCTGTTGGGCGATTTACACCAAAAACTAATCAGCACCAATTTATATCAGGGACTAACTGAATCTAAAGTTTTATTAAATTCCGTTCATTAGTTCTTGGGATAAAGCGCCCACAAAATTTGTGTCACATACAGACAGAAAGAGTCACAGACTCACAGACAGACAATTTGTAAAAACATGTTTTTCGAGATCTCTGACCTATAAAACGTGTAAAACCGTCGAAAACCGGAAGTCAAAAATTTTCACGAATCCAATACTTTCTTCTTATAAAGATAGAAGAAAGTAAAAATAGTTAAATTTTAAAACGCGTACCGCAATTGAAAGCGCAATTCCAGCAAATATTCTGCATAGGCAGTACTGTAGCCAAATACTTTTGTGTATCCCTGTAAACGAACGATAAACTATATGCACACCAGATTCTACAATAAGCGTTTTATAGTACACCTCAGTGATATACATAAATTTCAATATGTTTAAAATAGTGTAATATCATTAAAATACACCGCTTAATAATACCCATAAACTACTCGGAAACATTGTTTTTATAAATGATTCTTTAAATCTCGGAAGTGTATTAGTTTTTGAGGTTTGTAAAGATAAAGGACGCTTTTCGGAATAGTGGGTAATGTGTAAGAGATTATTGTATATTTTTGCTGGTTGTTACATTATATTTTCCTAAATGAAGAAACATGGGGACCTCCATTGTTACTCTTGTGACCATTAGAGAAAATTTTCATAAATACTTCCAATTATTTTACTGCAAAATATAATTAAGATAAAAATTGATATAACCCGTTAAATATCGTCCTGTTCCACTCAAATAAAACATATATAATTTGTAACAAAAGCATTTTACTTGTCAATATAATAAATCAAAATTTTGTTACTCTTGTGATCTGGTCACAAGAGTACCCGTTCGCCATGTCACGTGGCGTACAAAGTCACCTGTCTACATCAAAGGGTGTATGTGTATGCAACTTATCATCTGCAACAGGTTGAATGAAATACGGCTTCGCGCATGGCAATCAGCCCCTGGATTTCTCTTAAGGTTTCGACATATAGGGTTGCATGTCTATGGCTTGGTGTCGTCGCTATCGCAGCTTGACTAAATAATAGTATCGGGTATTGTTCACAGACGAATCTTGCTTTTGTTTATGGGCGAATGACGGGTGTGGTGTCTTCCAGAACGTCTCCCCTCTTCAGTTCATATCGTCGAACGTTACGCCACTTTCACACAGGGCATAATATAAGGGTTTCGAGAGGCATCGTGTTCGGGAAGTGGGCAGCCCTTGTGCCTATTACCGGTAGTTTGATATCGAAGCGGTACGTCAACCAAGTTGTTTTGTCTGTAGTTCGCGAACTGGTGCAGGTTGCCCTGGCATCTTGTTCCAGCAGGATCATGCCTGGTCGCAAATAGCAGAGCGAACTTTCAGCAGCGTGGACGGAATCGATGTGCTTTTCAGGCTGGCGACCTCGCCCGATCTCTCCATAGAATTACAAAGAACGAAAAGGAAGGAAAGCATATCTTTGCATTGCATCTTCCCTGCCTGGTGTTTGCCACCGGATATTTTCGCCTTCGTTAATCCCCATGAGCACTTGCGAAAAAAGGGGTGATAGTAATAAAGCCCATTGGATAGTAAGGTGAAGTTATCGCTTAGCGTTAGGGGGGTTGCAAGCAGTTCGTCTTCGTAAAATTCCGTCAGCCCCTGCGCGCTTCAGAACTAATCCGGTTCCTTCTCTTCCTTCTCGTTCTTTTATAATTCTATGGATCTCTCCCCCATAGAACACTTGTGGATCGCATAGGACGGGAGTTGCACCAGACACCGCCGGCAATGGACCACAAGCATTACTAACGTCATACAACATCACTATTGATTATAGCTAATCAGATTCTTGAATTTTCCTACAAGCGCTCACCAAAAGCCAATCAAATACCTCAATGCTTGTGGGAAACATCGTAAGCTCCGCCCAGTGCGCGTGGTCAATACCTACAGAAGCTGTTTGTTGCAGTAAACGTGGCTTGGCAAGGAGAGGCTCTGGTGACCATGAACGGCCTCATCGACAGTATGGATCGCCGTTTAGCGGCCTGTAGCTGCCCGTTTTTCACATGGCTACGCGCATTTCTTCAATGGTGTTCCAAATTTCATTTTGATTTTGGTGAATTTATATTGGTAATAGTTAGATTATGGTGTATATTGGCAACAGGTGTCGCTCCTATGCAGTGCTTTTCATATATTCCTTATAACTGTATTGCGATATCTATTGGACAAAATCGTGCCAAATTACATATGTAAGACTCGATTTTGGCAAACTATGCTGATGGAATTTTGGTTTTAATAACTCAAAGGAGAGAAGACGGATTGCTAAGGTATGTTATGCTTAGGGAAAATTCCATAACGGAATTCGCAGCTAAATGGCTTATTTTAGATAGGGTAATTTGACGAATAATTACTTCTATTGTTGTAACCGTTATTGTAACTCTCATACACTTGCAACCTATTGTTGAATGAAGCGTTTTGTTGACTTCCCCTTTGGATGTGCATTTAACAAACTCGTACGTCGACAAACGAAGCTTCTTACCTGAACTAAAATCCATTATTCAATTCGCGGTAGCAGTGATGCCTGGAGAAACGCCGCAAAACGTTCAGTGATTGTCTTCTGCAGCCTGTGGATCGAGGAGAAGATGTCGTTTTCAGACTTTAACATTGGCGTAATTTTTAGCTCACAGGCTATCAAAGCCTGAGAGCTTATGCGCCCGCCGGTTCTGTGTGTACGCATGTACGTAACGCGATAACTCTTGATAGAAATATCCGATTTGCTTAAAAAACATTTTCTAGGTTCATTCTGATAAGGCGCTTCCCTAATTAGTTTTGGGAGTTCATTGGTTAAGGATAAAGGGGGAAAAGGGATGCTAGTCCCCCCCCCCCCTTAAATCAGATAAATGGGTTTTTCATGCAGAAATATTCGATTTGCTCCAAATTTGGTATACCGGTTTATTATGTTAAGGATCTTCCCTGATTAGATTTGGAAGTTCATTAGTTAAGAATAGGGGGAAAGGGGGGGGGTCTAGCCCCCCCCCCCTTAATTTAGATAAATGGGTTTTTCATGAGTTTTTCGATTTGCTCCAAATTTCGAATACCGGTTTATTATGTTAAGGAGCTGCCTTGATTAGATTTGGAGGCTTATTGTTTAAGTATAAAGGGGGGACGGGGGTAAGTCCCCCCCCCTTAATTTAGATAAATGGATTTTTCATTCAGAATTATTCGATTTCCTTCAAATTTGATATACTAGTTTATTCCGATATGGCGCTTCCTTCATTTGATTTGGAGGTTCATTGGTTAAGTATAAAAGGCGGGGGCAAGCCCCATCCCCTTAATTTAGATAAATGGGTTTTCATGCAGAATTATCCAATTTACTTTAATTTTTTTTCTATGTTAATTCTGGTAAGGAATTTTTCTGATTCGATTTGAAGGTTCATTGTTTCAGCATAAAAGGAGAAATGGTGAAGCTAATACCCACACCCCCCTTAATTTAGCCAAAGGATTTTTTTCATGCAGAATTATCTGATTTGCTTCAAATTTGGTATACCAGTTTATTATGTCAAGGAGTTTCCCTGATAATATTTGGAGTTTCTTTGGTTAAGTATAAAGGTGGGAAACGGGGCTAATACCCCTTCATTTATTTTTCGAGGGGCATTATTATTTGAAATAAGAGTATAATATACAATTAGTGTGACTAGCCTGTGAGCTCATTGCCATCAGTTTAACTGGGCACTTTTCCTTTTATTATTTATTTATTTAAATAATGGCATACGATAAACTGTAAAACTAAGATAAAAATGTGCTCTTTGTATTTACTGAGTTACCTCATTTCAAAAACCTTCATGTTTTTTCTACCAGCAACTTCACGAAGGTTTTCTAAAAAAGATTTTGCAGAGGATGAATTAAGTCTTAGTTCCTTTACTGGGAGACACAAATAGCAGGCGATAAATTAATTACAAATTGTCCAAATGGTTACACATCTTGCACCTCTTTGAGACTACTTAATAGTAGATTGGTGACTTATCATAATCGATTCATTACAGGGATTTTGGTGGCCATTACCGCCAAGAGTTCTGGCATTACTATCAATCCCAAAAACATTTTTTTCACCTGCAGGTATTAAAAACTAGTTGGATGTGCCAATCCCAAAACTTTCTTCTATCCAATACATCTTAATATTTCAAAAAGTAAATACTTTAATATTGTTAGTTCAATACTGTACCAACTTTGACTTTCATTTTAAATTTCTGCTTCAGTCAATTAATCAGAGTAAAAAACATTTAATCTCGATCATGATATTTATTAAAATCAATAGTTTTCCGTTATTCTATTGTACATCAGCTATTCACGAATAGCTGACTTATCATGATGCGAAGTTCCCGTCGCTTTACGAGCCGCCTGTGTACAATAGAACTACGAAAAATCAAGAAAATGATGCAAAAACCGCTATTACAGTGCTCCTTTTGGCGGAATATTTCCAAATTCAAGGAGGACTTGCTTGATTAGAAAGCCAAAAGCCACACATATAGCCAAAAACATACAAAAAAAAATTGGTTCCATTTTATGCATAACTTCATGCACTTTTCGATGGTACAATAATGAAAATGGCACAAAAATCGCTATTACAGCACCCCGTTCACTTGGAATTTTTCCAAATTAAGGGAGGATCATCTTGCCATGACCAAAAACTCAAAAAAAAATGGTTCAATTCTATACATAACTTCATACACTTTTCGATGGTACAATAATGAAAATGGCACAAAAATCGCTATTGCAGCGCCCCCTTCCGTCGGAATTTTTACAAATTAAGGGAGAACCTGCTTGCCATAGCCAAAAACTGAAAAAAATATTGTTGGTCCAATTCTATGCATTCTATTCATGTTCAATTCTATTCGACATACGGACACACGGACAGACAGACATTTTCTATAAACATGTTTTTTAGGATCTCTGACCCTTAAAACGTGTAAATCCGTCGAAAACCGGAAGTCGAAAAAAAAATTCGAATTACAATACTTTCTTCTATTGAAGATAGAAGAAAGTAAAAAAAGAAAAATTTTTTCGCAGAAAGTTGCCGAAAAACTATAGCTTTTTTTTTTTTCTGGATTGTTACGAATGTCAAATTTTCTAGCATATTTTACAATAATCTTGTTTTTATTAAACTTTATTTCTATTTAAGCAAAAAGAGGCTTTATTAATAAAGCCTCTTTTTGCTTAAATAAAATCTTAGAAATGAGTGTCCTAGCTAGTATACAGAATGTCGCACGTCACCACCTCAATGAAATTTTACAATTGCAGACAACTAAAAATTAATTATAGATGAGTAAAACATTCATCTATAAAGTTTTATACTATTTCAAGCAATTTCTATCGACAGCTTTATATAAATTTGTGTGATTGCATTTTCTCAACTCCACTTCAGAACAGCAATACTCACATTATGCTGATATAAGATATTTTAACTGATTATAATAAATTTTAATAAAAACCTTGATCGGTAGTATTGTGAAAAGTCATTTCATAAAAAGATCGCTATAAGAGAATCATCTGCGCAAAAGGAAACAGATTTAAATAAGATGTTTATTATATCGCATAAGTATAATATAAAAATCATCTTGCAGTTATTTTCGAAAGAAATATTAATTTATTTTCTTTTTGCAGATTCAATCAAACTCCTCCTTGTGTGGTGGATATGGCTAAAGCAGAAGATGACGAAATCGTACTGCAAGAGGTGATAATTGATAGAAGTATTGTTCAGACACCATATGTGCAACGATCAGAGAGTTTGCAGATTCCTGATTCAGAGGGAGCGAAGCTGAGCAACCTTCTACAAAGGAGTCCGAAAATCGCTCCAAAGTTTCCGAGGGAGAAACTTAAAAGCATGTTCCGGAAGAGGAAGTTATCGTCGACTTTTCCATTCTTTAAATTGAAAGGGGTTAGATTTACCAAAGATACTAAAGATGATGATAAGTTATTAAATCAATCTCTGCTTGATTTAAGGGATGAACCAGTAGATGTTGATATAACACTTTCGACTCCAGAACTTACTGAAATAGAAAAAGAAACCGGCGTGCATCCATATTACTTCACTCAACAGGCGATAACATCTGCCAAACAGTTAGCCAGTGGTAAAGCAGTTACTGTCCGCCAATCTCTTCTAGAACGAAGTGAATCTCAAGAAAATAAATTTAGAGGTCAAAAAATGGACCGATATTTAGTCAGATCAAACAGTCTACCCAATATATCACATTCAGATGATTTTGCAAAACATGTATTGTATCCAGTTATTGAATCTTCGTTGAAAAAAATATCTGAGGTTATGAAAAACAAAGAAAAAATGCGCAAATCTAAAATAAAGAAAAAATCTCCGCCGCCGCAAACAATACAACATTCGGCAAGTTCGTCGAGTGATGTTGAGGAATCGGATATACAGACTGATACTGAACCAAAGAAAGCGCAGTCAGATACTGAACATCCACTAAAGAAAATGCAGTCGGATGCTGAGCCTCCACAAAAGAAAACGCATCCAGATACTGAACTTCCACGAAAAAAGAAGGTGCAGTCAGATACTGAGACCGCATCAAAGAAAGTCCAATCAGATTCTGAAACTTCGCCAAAGAAAGTGGAATCAGATACTGTTCCTCCGCCAAAGACTAATATTCTACCCCAAATAACTGTAACAAGGTGTGATCCAAAATCATCAGAACACTTAGATTTAGAACCGTCAACGTCGGCGATATCGAAGGACCGCAAATTCGATCAAACAGCAAAGGAAACTCCAAGCAGACGTGATTCAGCAGAAAAAACATGTAAACCAAAATCTTCAAAAACTTTGCAACAAAGTGCACAAGGAAAACCATCGATAGCAGAAAAAACAAAAATTGCCCCAGAACTACATTCCACATCTAGTAAACCACGAAAAACATCGCCTCCGCGTACAAAATTTGCTACAGAGCCAAAAGACCATTCAAAAAAATCTCAGTGTAGAAAAAAATCACCACCCCCTCACAGACCAGAAAAACTGACTTTTTCAAAACCAATTCCGGCCAAGCATATTGCTGGTATTGAATTAATAAGTGAGAAAGAACCTACCTCCCCAACTTCAGACAGTGATCCATCTAGTCCAATTTCAATCATTCCCAGTACGTCTTTAGTAGGACGTGCACAAACTGTTCCTATATCCATACGGCAGTCAGATAGAGAATCATCTACAAGTCCAAAACGTTCTCCTACAACAGATATTCCTACACCTAGTTTTCAATATCCTAGAGTTCAAGCAGATACTACAATAACGATATCAGACTCTGTGGAAGATCTTAGTCAAACTGGAGATCAAACCAGACCTCCATTACCCCCGCAACGTCACATACCGCGTGCTGGAGCGAAAGGAAAGAAATGAACACCACAACGCCAAGAGAATTAAAACTAGAAAAAATGATTTTTCATTTGCCAGTCGGGGAAACAAAGCAAATCCTTTTGGCAACTTTATCCTAAGAGAAAATAAGTCATTGTCAAGAAAGTATTCGCAAGGAAAGATAAAAGGAAAATCTTGAAATCTTCGAGATTCAAGTTCAAGAAGATAAGAGTACGACGAAGATAAGGTACCATTATTAAAGATGATACTGAAATGGGACAAGGAAAAACATTTCAGAGCTGAGGAGAAATCAATCAAGATCGATGTGGATCTTTCAATGATCTCAGTAGTGAAGTTATATTTCATTACAGGACCAAATGAGAAGTTATTTTTAAAAATAAAATCGTGTCAGACCAAACAATCCAGCAAAAGTACGCCTCTTTTGTTGACAGATTTGGTCTGGAAATAATTATGAGAATGTATAACTACAGAATATTTACCACAAAAATAATGAAGGAGCTTTACATTCTCATGTATAAACATCAGGGATCTGATTCATTCCTTAAAGTTTGAGTGACTCCATTTAGGTTTTAGTTTCTAAACAAACCACACAAATATCATAACTAGATCTCACACGAAGAGATGATTCCTAAAAGAATCAAGGGCAGTTATTGGGTTGTTGCTGAAAGAAATATATGTTATGTTTATTTTGTGACTACAGATTTTTTATTATATTTATGATAAAAAAAATAAATGCCATGACTGTCGAAAGAATACACAAAATACCCAAAAACCATCAGATCAAAAACAAACTCTAGTTCAGTTTCCCTTCTCATTAAAAGTTCAAGCATGAAGACATTTTCATCTCCATATAAAGAAAAATAATACTATTTAGATGTTACTAAAGAACAAAACCTATCTAAATAATAATAATGCTAATAAAGGTAAATGTATTCAAGATGTATCAGGGCAGTTCAAATGGAAAGGTAAGGAATATAATAATACACAATAGATACTTTGAATGTGTCGTTAGTCATGACGTTTTGGTTAGAAACTGACTCCAAACATACGGTTGGTATGTTTCATTTCTTATTAAATATAAATCGTAAAAAATGTTGCCACTGCATATAAAAGTATTAAAATACTTAACTGTGACTTATAACTATAATATACAATCAAAATAGAAAATAAAACTTAGTGGCCGTTCGTTTGGAGTTAGTTTCCAACCAAAATGTCATGACTGACGTCACGACTGAAAGCGTCTATAGAATTTAAAATCTTATCATGAGCTAGAATGATAGTTTCTTAAGAAAAAATACAACTGCATATCTTAATGACATAAAACAATAAGCAGACAGAATTTTAGAAAATATTACTTTTGTCTAGAAAGTTTTGGGACTCGTAAAATAACTGTAAAAAATGTTTTCTGCAGTTACTTGGCATGGGAATTTTCAAATAGTTTTTAAATTTATGGAATGGACTGTGGTAGCACGTAGCGAAAAATTCTCGTGTGGAGTGCTTCGAAAATCGTGTCTCCTGGTTAAGGATTAACGATGTTTAGACTATTTTAATAAGGTTTTCTTCTCCACGAATTAATAGTTCTTTCTATTCTTTAACGCTCCCTGCATTCAGAGAAAAAAATAAATACATGTCTCTAATTGGCAAGCCTTTTTAATTTATTTATTCTTTTTTTTTTTTTTTTTTTTTTTTTTTTTTTTTTTTTGTAGGATTTCGAACCATTTTATGTTCAACCCTCCCAATAATATGTTAAATTTTATCTCGTTCTTTATTAGTAGGGTTTCCTATTAAAAATAAATAAAAATCTTATGTGCTAGTTTAGATGAAGCGATATCTGCCTCTGGTGCCATTCGAGAATGGTGGAGACTCCATCAGATTTTCAATATTTTTACTTTTTCAGCTGATCGCACAGCTTAAAAGATTCAACTTTATGCTTAACTCTTTTTCGACGAAGGTAGGTGAAGGTTACGACTTATGTTGCTTCTCCTTTAGCACTCGCGCTAAGTGTGCCGTATGTTTTCTTCAATATCCTTTTCAAGTTTTGTAAATCATTGAAAACATACTGAAAAAGACTTTGCTAATTTGCTGTTGCATAGATCCGGAAAGCTATGACAGATGACACAGTATCCAGAAAGTTTTATTTACAAGTTACCAGAACTGGCAGAAGTATTTGCAAATGCACTACCAATACAGAGAAGATTATTTTGAAGTTACCTCCGAACAAATTAAGAGTAATTATATTTTCGTAATTATTTTGCCAGCCTCGAAGCTTTCTCGATAAAGGTGGAATATAACACCATACCAATACATTCAAGGCCCAGAGCTCACTCATTTTTTGCCTTTTTTTTACACAGAATTTTATAGTTTTTTTTTTTTAATATAAAAAATGTCGCATTTTTTAAAGCCGTGTTTGAATCTTAAATAAGCCAGTTCATTAATCAAGTAACACTAAAATGGTCAGTAAGGCTTCAAAGTAAAAACAGCTGCATGTGTAACAAAAACTCTTTAAAAATTGTTTAGAAGAGTTTCATTTATCCAAGTTAAATGGATTCGATAGATATATTTGGAAGATAATGTGGAATAACCAGTATATATATACATGCTTTATCACAGTTTTATAATATTTTGGGCATTAAATTAAAAAGTACAAACAGAGCTTAAAGACAAAAAAATATTAAACCCATTATAAATAATACCATACAAAAAAATTCTTATATTTTTTCTACTTAAGGGGACAAGAAAGGTTAAAAATGAGGAGAATTGATTGACGTTTGATCGTGGATTAGGAGCTCTGTAATTAATTTAGACTATTACTTCTTTTTGCATTTGTCGGATTTCCCCTTAGTCCACACGACTTCGAAGAATGTTCCTTGTTTGTTGATATGCTGCCACCACCGATATAATTACGTGATATCGGGCACGCTTTGAGAGGCTTATCAAAAATAATACTAACTCATTCAATTAAACTTAACTAGCAATTTAGTTACACATTACTTACAAATAACAAAACAATATTTACAATTAAGAACTCAGATGTAGATGATCCGGTCCGACATTAAGCTACATATAGAAATTGCTTTCTACGTACCGTCCGCTTATTAAAGTATTCTATATCCCTCTTATACTACGTTAGAAAAAGACTTATCGGAGATTACCTTTAATCTCCCAACACATCGGCTCTGTGCTCTAAGAGCCTCACACAATAGTGTGAGGCTCTAGAGGCTAGTGTGAGGCTCAATTAGTACACTCTCTGTCCAACAGCCCTACTCAGGAAAAAGTGACCTCACACCTCGAGATCCATGCATCAACTGAACTCTCTTAGCTATCTCCCTCATCTTCCCGAAAAACCTATACGGGGTTTTTCCTCTGGCCCCAGCGTCCACTCCCCTACATACAACCTCAACTGTCACATTCCCGTGACGTCCATTATCTCGCTAGAAACTCTTTTGATCGCCCCATCCCAGGAACGCACCTGAATAAGCAGGGAAACTGCTATTCATTGACACAAAAGACTTCAAGAGAAGGAATAAATGTAAACTTAAGACTCCCAGGACATGAAAAGTGATATGAATACAATGTATAAGAAAAAAGATAATATATACAGTAATTCGAAATAGTATCTGCTCATCAGAACTTGACAGCATTTATTTATATTATATAGAAATATAAAATATTTGTTAAATTGTAAAAAAAAAAAAAAAAAAAAAAAAAACAATAGCATAATTTTCAATATTGCTCAACAAAATTAATCTTGCAAAACTAGTCTTGCCATGATTTTCAAGTACACGATCCACCCGATTGAGCCGTCATTTCTTTTACTGGTTATCACGTTGTATCTCGATTATACCCGAAAAGTAAACAATTTTCTCTTGGAGTTCAAACAAAAAAGATGATCAACTTTTATGCATTTTGAATGTTTTGTTACAATTTTTTGGCGTGTTTTCCAGGTATAATCGAGATACAATATAATAAACAGTGTAAAGAATTGACGTCTCAAAAATATGGAACCTGGACTTAAAAATCGTGGCAAAACTAGTTTTGCAAGCTTAATTTCGTCATATACAATGTTAAAACTTTTGTTACTATATTTTACAATTTAACAAATATATTGCTATTTTTTTTTTTTAAATACAAATAAATAAATCAGGTTTGGAAAGTTTCTTCCAAAGTGGAAAAAAACGCGGAAAAAACCATGAAAAAAAAACCTTCCGGAAGAAATGGAAGAAACTGTTGTTCTTTAGTTATGTATTTATATCGCAAGTTGAAACTTTGCAAGACACAATAAGTGCATTTTTCTTATAGATGCATTTTTCTTATATTTAAGTGAACTTAATTAGACACATAAAAATTTAAGTACATGCTAAATTAATAATTACACCATATTTTTTAGCAAGACCGCACTAAATCTTTTCAATCAATCTTTTTGGAAGCCTGAAGAAAAGAAATTTTATTCAAAACACATAAAATCCATTAAAAGTTATCCATTTCAATTTAACCAGCCTTTCTTTAACTTCTTTGACTGTTAGTAAGTGTGAATCATTTACCTAATGTAGGATGAGTCTTATTTTACAGATCATTTAAATAAAAGACAGTGTTTTTAATTTATATAATCATTTTATTAAGGGAACTATTATGAGGAGAGAATTAGAATTATACCTAGCAGATGTGCAAGGTAAGCTGCAAATGAAAGGGATGTTAATAACATGAAGTAGTATGATAATAATAAATATGACACAGTACGCAAAAACTTTTAGAACATTAGTCTTTTAACATACTTCACCGGTTGCCCCGAGATAACTCGGGGGTAAAAGCACTGTTTCCCCATACCTGTCGCCGGTGAAGTGGTTTTAAAATCAGCATTTAGATATACATGCTAGTATAAATAACAACAGGAATAAGATTCAAAGACAAATTTATTCATTTAATATGTTGCATAATAGTCTTAAAAAAACTTTTTCATATGAAAAAGAAAGATTTGGTGGATAATTTTTTTTACAGAAATTTCATAAACAATGCTAAAACATCAACCTATCCCTGAAGTTGTAAAAACCATCCACCTGTAAATATCTGCCAAACTTGAAGTTTGTTATTAAAAAAATAACTTATTTTTCAAAAAATAATGTTATAAATATTAATTTTTCCGTTTTAGATTTCATATAATTATAATTTAAGTTTAATTCTTTTATATAATTAATACATTTTAATTTTGAACACCCATTTTGTTTTCAGTTATTTTCTTCCATTTCTTCCGGTTTTTTCCAGTTTTTTCCACTGTTCTGGAAGAAAACCAACCCTGAAATAAATGCAAAAAGAAGTAATAGTCTAAATTAATTACAAGTTTCCTAACAAGTAATCAATTTTCAGTAAATTTTTGTCATTTCAAATCTTTTTGACCCCCTTCATGCGGTAAAAAGTTATTGTCAATGTTAATTTTCACGTAGGCATTTTCTCACAGATAAATTGCACTACTGATGAAACGTTAATTAAATAAGTTTTAGTTAATAACGGTTTTACGAGAAGTTTCGCTAAAACGTAAAAATGCCTTCGTACCCTAAAGCTGTTATCAGATTCGACAATTTTTCGAGCAACCAACTTTTCCGCGTTCAAACCGAAAGAAGGTTTGCAATTGTTGTAGCAAAATTGTGAGGAAAAATCGATTATAACTATACGGAAAGAGCTTGTTTACAAACAAACACTTCCGTCAAACAATCTACCACTACATTTTTGTCGTAGTGATCATTGCAGGAATCTTCTTGGAGACGTAGGCCCATCATGTCATATACTTGCTAAACGTAAACCAATCAAATTGCACAAACTCATGTGTACTGTAGGAGTCATAACGAACGCACATGTGTTTCTTGCTGATCCACAATAATTAGACAAACAGTGACGTCAGCTGCCCTTTCCTTATTACCGGTTGCTACTAGAGCTACAGTTGCTATTGTTTATCGCTCTCTGGTTGACGTTCCAAAACGTCTATCTCTGATTGGGTTACTCAGAGAGAAGTTGGATCGAAAGTTGCTGCTAAGAGCGATTTTTTATGAGCCGAGACTAAAAAAAATGGGGATATTGGCTGATCGCTATCACACTGGGTGTTGAGGTAATATCTCGCGGAAAATCCGCTCAAATCAAGAATTGGCTACAAAATTGCTCGAAAAGTTGTTGAATATGATAGCAACTTTAGAGTGGCTAATACGTCAGCAATGCTCCGACTGTTGCGTCACTTGCAACACATCACATCCAATACAATATCTAATTCTTCAAAGTGAATCATCTTTTCACCTTTAATTTTGTGCTGAAATTAATCAGAATTAGTGTGGAATAAGTCGTAGTTCCCGATCATGAAAATCGTACTCTAAATAATAATTCACTCAAGCTAACATTTAAATGAGGCAGTGAATAACACTGAAGGTTATATACTAGAAATCGTTTCTGTTTCATAATACTACATTCTAAATCAAAGAGCTCCAGGAATGATTTTTTAAAAGTACTAAAAACCTTTAACCTACACTTATACTACATTCACACACTTGCTCCTATCTTTGCACATTCATTGAAAATATTCCTCGAACCCTAGGTCTGGTCAAGTAAAAGTGAGGAACTTCTTCGTAGCTGTTGATGAGTTCTTAGTACAATCTTGAAGACCTGGCTCTAAATTCGCAATAAATTTTGTTTTGTTTTGTATGGGGGGGATAGAGAAGTTAATCTAACATAATTATCTGTATGCGGAAAGCTGTGGTACAGTTTGGGAGTCCTTTGGTACAGTTGGGGAGGAGAGTTTTGTAATTTGGCCACCTTTCAGAGAAATATTAATTGAATGTAAAATTATTTATCATGTGAACAATATATGAAATATGCTATTTGGGAAACCAGCTCCTCCGTCTCGCAGCTTCGTCGTTCAGACCCTGGTTCAACCATGGAACTATGAATAAAGAGAAATTGGCATATCCTCAAAATGGTGAAGCTTAAACTGTAACCGATTCCGCAGGGGCTGATTACCGTCGGAGCAAGCTTCCACCAGTATTCGAATAGAAACTTTCTCCTTATTTAAACGCCTTATTCATGCAGAATTTGTGTCATAATTAAGGCAAAAATATCTATTTTTTATACTAGTGGAAGTTTGCCTGGCGGTAGACAAGCCCCGCAGTTCCCCATATTGTGACTACAAAAACAATCCTCCTGTCAATGTCAGCGAAAGAGATTATAACACCGCTGAGGCAAACTTTCACTAAAAACGAATAGAAATTTTGTCTTATTTATAACAGAAATTTCGCATGAATAAGGCGTATAAATAAGACGAAAATTTCTATTCAAATTTGCTGGTGAAGTTTGGCCCAGCGGTAATCAGGTCCTATCGATCCTATATAAATAAATAACAGCCGCCATCTTGTGACTACATCATCAGTTACTTCACTGACAACTGGTAGACAGTAGACACTACACTATATGGCTCCACCTCTTTATTCATAGCTCCATTGATCCAAAATCTGAAAGTATTATCACCAGTCTTATAGGATTCGGCTGCTGCCGTGTCAGTATGCAAGGCCATCTTGATATTAAAATACCATTAATCAGAGAAAATGCTAGACATTGAAACTTGAGATTCTTTTAGTTCAGAAGATATAGAATCTTCAGAACAACGTGTGAAAAGGCATCATGCATGTTCAAACAATAACGAAAAATGATACGAACACTTCTGTATATAACCCTACTACAGATGCAATTTCACCTATTGTTAAATGTCTGTTTGCGGGGATAATTTGTTGAATACGTTCAATGTTTTTACCAATCGTTGAAAATGAAAGAAATGAAAATGTAAATTATTAATCGAGAAAATATTATTTTTTTAAATAGTTGATCTATTAACTGATAAAATAATAATTATTATCGACCTCATTACATATTCATTGTAAATGTATCTTTAAAAAAACTTTAATTATTAAAATAGCGTTTTAAATTTGTAAAACAAACAAACAAAAAAAGCTTAACTTGTTTTGTTTTTTATGTTCAACTTATGTTAAATTTTATGTTCAACTTAAAATGAAATCCTGTTTTTCGTTGACAGATTTTAGTGCGGCATGTTATGATTATCTAATCTAATTCTTTCTGTACAATCCAATTTCCAATTGTGTTAATTCTGAATTAGTTACTTTATATAATTGTATAGTATGTCTGAAAAGTTTAAGCACAAGCATAAAATGTTGATCTTTAATGAATAATAAAAAGTTAGAATAAATAAATTTTTTTTAGCTGCGGATTTCGCAACTTCATTTAAATAAATGATATCAAAGGTAGAAAAAAAAATAAAGTACTATATTTGTAAAAAATATAACTTAAAATGTGCTCAAACAAAACTATCTCAAAAGTTTATGCACAATGGCAAAAACAACTACATTTATCATTTTTACAAAATTGTTACATACAAATTATTTTTCCGCAATTTCGAATTAGCTCAAATAAACGCGCGTCCATTGAAATTATTAGTTTTTGTACGGTTTCTGGTAGCAAAGAGTACCATGCTTTCTCAGTGTCCCCTTTGAGTTCTTCAAGAGAGTCAAACTGCTTTCCATTGCCGTAAACCTGGCGGGTTAAAATGCCCCAGACATTCTCAATCGGGTTTATGTCAGGACTTAAAGCTGGCGAGTCAAGAATTTAAGAACATTTTTCTGTGAAAGTCAAGGTTTTGTAGAATGTGACATGTAGATTGAGGCATTACCTTGTTCAAAGATTCATTTAGGACTTCCCAAAATGCCACCGAATGAAAGGAAATGTTGGTTCAACGTCTCTAGATATTATTCGGAATTTTGTCTTCCTTTTAGAAAATCCAGAGAGGTCAGGCTGTTGAAGTCGAATACTCCACAAACCGTAACGGGCTCAACGCCTATCTGCCTGCTGAAAAAAAGTCATTGGTTCTTTTCGTCGAACATGCCAATACATGTTCCACCCATCAGGGCCATCTAAGTTCCATTTTTTCTCATCACTGAATAAAACAGTAATCCACTTGTCCCCGTAGGACATGTGTTTTTTAACCCAGTTCATTCTTGCCTGTTAGTGGCGCAGTTTGAGACACGGTTTACGATCCATTTTCTTTAGTATGATGTAATCACATTCTTTAATACGTCTATGAACAGTATCTTTGGATACCCGTACACAAAGATTATTTTTAATTTACTGTATGGGCATATTTTATCTAAACACCAATTTCCGTATTCTCTTATGCGTCTCAACAAACGTCATACATGGTCGTACACATCTTAGTTTGAAATTATCCTTTCTAGAGAGTACTTAATAAGCGAGGTTTTTTTTTTTTTTTTAATCCCTAAATTGGGTTACAGTTTTCAAACAAATTTTATTCTTTCAAAGTCCATTTTTTTTCCCAATTCGATTATGTAAAAATTTAAATTATGCGATATTTGGAATTGATGCAAGAGCAATAAAAACAATAGAAACCGTACGCCAACATAACAATAGAAACTGGTTTTTGACACCTGCCCAAAAGTGTACTAATGAAAAGTTCATAGTGAAAGAATGCACTTTGACACTGCAAATGGAAATGTTAATATGAAAATCCCCAAAGAACTTGCAAGACCTTCGAGGAAGCGCGTAATGCCCCTCACACATTTGCGCTTTCTGTTCATGGCCTTGTTTCCATCGAATTCAGTTTACACTTCGAGGATTTCAGAAGGTGTTCTTTTATGACAAATCACAAAATTTAGAATTCGAACCCCGTGAATAGACAACATTATTTTGAATATGACAATAGAAAATTTAAAAAATGATTTTCGATTATGTCTGTACTATTCATACACGAAGTCGCCACATTCCATATTTGTCGTATTGTAGCTTTGTACCAACAACGAAATTTATAATGCCACCCTTCCAGTTGCGCTCTGCATATCGATTCCTGGAACTTTTTGATTCTAGTAGTACTTATTTATATACATCCCCTACAACGAAATCCTTTTAAGGTATTTTCATTTCCAAAATGGGCAAATTATTTAAATTGTAACAATACGCAATAGCTAATAATTCCAAGGGCAAAAGTTATTGACGTAACAACAAATATAGCATCAATTTATCGACATATTAGTTGACTTGATAAAAAATGCAGGTATATAAGATTATTTTCGATAGATACCTAATATAACAGATGTTCAGATACAAAAATAATTTTAGCAAACTACACATTTCAATATTATTTTATTTAAAAGATCTCATATATTAACATAGAGTGCAGTAACTTAATATTCTAAACCAAATGAAATGTCGATTGCCTTACCTTTTGGACTGTCCAAACATTTGCCACTTTGATATAATTTTTGAATAAAGTTTTTCATCAAGGAAGTTTGGAAATTTTTTATTTACTATTTTTTCATGGAATAAATTATAAATATTATCAAAATTTCATAAATCTAAAGCATACGGATCCCACTGACTATTTTAATTAATTATTCATTTAAAAATAAATTGCTGTTGAATAGTAGTAAGAAAGAAAAAAATTGTATCACGTAGAGATTATGAAAGACTTTGCAACGCTAACAGTATATTGTCGCGAAACTTCCTCTTTTCTAAGATGATAGGAGGTATTTAAAAAAATAATTCAGTTAAGTACATAACACAGTTGAAAACCCACTTTTATCATTTACTGTACTGTCTAAAGAAGTAAATGAATACGAATTCTTTGTTGAATCCCATAATATGATTGATAAGTTTTTATACACACCACATTGTACACTAAAATTTAATATAATTAGATAACACATAAAATAACTGAAAATGCACTTTCAGCGATTATCGTTTTTTGGCAATCCCCCCCCCCCAAAAAAAAAAATACGGCCGCCCCACTGCCCCTAAAAAAAGAGAGAACATCCCCACACATTCTAATCATCAAATTGTCCAATGAAAAAATAGAAATGATCATTCGACTGGAAATTACGTCTTTTTAAAATCTATGTTTAAAAAAATAGTCATTCGACGGAAAATCACGTTTTCTTTAAATTTGTTTCTTTAAAAAAATAAATAATAAAAAAATAAATAAATAAAAAGAAGCGTAGGTGATCATCTTCATACTGAAATTGTACCAAACTCTGAAATTTTTAATACAAACAGCTAATTTTGATACCATATTTGGCTTTTTCGGCAAATTTTACCTTAAGATACCAAACTGGAAGTCATTCGGCCAAGTAGTTTGAGAATTATGAAGATTTAAAGTTGAAATTCCTAATGTTGAATTAATTTGTAATTGTTGCAAAACAGATTGCAATGCAAGCAGTTTTTTAAACATAACTCAAAAACTACTTGATGGAGTGAGCTGTAATTTTGGATTCGCATATTTGAAACTTTTAGAAATCGATTTCAGTTAAAAAATTCATAGGTTAAAATCTCTATTTTTTATTTATTTACTTTTATTATTATTATTATTTTTTTTAAGACATTCCTTTTTAGGTGCATTCGTAATTATATAAATACGTAGCACCTATAGTCGTCGTTCACTCCGTCTGTCCGCATATAACCGAGCAAAAACTACCCAACCGAATGGTCTGAAATTTTAAATATATGATTGTTGCAAAATTTCGTCGAGCCATTTGAAATTTTATGAAAATCGGATGTATAGTTTAATTACAGGGACAGTCAGAAGTTTTTCTTTACATTACGGCCAATGGGAAAAAATTATTGCAAGTGCATTTTAATGATGTTACAGCCTTCCGCATAGTCTGAAATTTTAAATATATAATCGTTGACATTTTGTCGAGCCATTTCAAATTTTATGAAAATCGGATGTATAGTTTAATTACAGGGACAGTCAAAAGTTTTCCGTTACATTACGACCAATGGGAAAAAATTATTTCAAGTGCATTTTAATGATGTTACAGACTATGCACTTATGAAGTGCAAAAATATATACATTCAGTACAATATGGGGTGAAAAAATAATTATAAAGCTAGTTATAGTACGAACGCACCTCATTTGCTACGTTTGACGAGCAATTTCCAACTTGTTTAAAACTGATTTTCGAAATATGTATAAATTCTAACCTAAGGATTTTTTAAACAGAAATCTATTTCTAAAAGCTTCAAATATGCGAATCCAAAATTACAGCTCATTCCCTCAAGTAGTTTTTGAGTTATGATATTAAAAAAAAAAAAAAAAAAAAAAAAAAAAAAAAGTTGGAAATTGCTCGTCAAACGTGGCAAATGAGGTGCTTTCGTACTATAACTAGTTTTATAAATATTTTTTGCACTGCATAGAGTACTGAATGTATATTTTAGTGCACTTCATAAGTGCATATCAATTTCATTCTGTTCGAAAAGCTGTAACATCTTTAAAATGCACTTGAAATATTTTTTCCCACCCTGTAATTAAACTATACATCCGATTTTCATAAAATTTTAAATGACTCTACAAAATTTTGCAACAATTATGTATTTAAAATTTCAGATCATTCGGAAGGTTATAACATCATTAAAATGCACTTGCAATAATTTTTTCCCATTGGCCGTAATGTAACGGAAAACTTTTGACTGTCCTTGTAATTAAACTATACATCCGATTTTCATAAAATTTTAAATGACTTGACAAAATTTTGCAACAATTATGTATTTAAAATTTCAGATCATTCGGAAGGTTATAACATCATTAAAATGCACTTGCAATAATTTTTTCCCATTGGCCGTAATGTAACGGAAAACTTTTGACTGTCCTTGTAATTAAACTATACATCCGATTTTCATAAAATTTTAAATAACTCGACAAAATTTTGCAACAATTATGTATTTAAAATTTCAGTTCATTCGGAAGGTTATAACATCATTAAAATGCACTTGCAATAATTTTTTCCCATTGGCCGTAATGTAACGGAAAACTTTTGACTGTCCTTGTAATTAAACTATACATCCGATTTTCATAAAATTTTAAATGACTTGACAAAATTTTACAACAATTATATATTTAAAATTTCAGATCATTCGGAAGGTTATAACATCATTAAAATGCACTTGCAATATTTTTTTCCCATTGGCCGTAATGTAACGGAAAAATTTTGACTGTCCCTGTAATTAAACTATACATCTAATTTTCATAAAATTTTAAATGACTTGACAAAATTTTGCAACAATTATGTATTTAAAATTTCAGTCCATTCGGTTGGGTAGTTTTTGCTCTGTTATATGCGGACAGACGGACTGAACGACGACTATAGGTGCTACGTATTTATATAATTACGAACTCACCTAAAAAGCTGCTCGCAATGTAATAATTGCCTGCAACGAATACAAATCAAGTTAATATTAGGGGTTCTAAACTTTAAACCTTCATAATTCCCAAACCAGCTGACCGAATGACCTCCCGTTTGATATTCGAATGTAAAATTTACCGAAAAAGTCGAATATAATGCGAAAATCAGGTTTTCGTATTGAAAATTTCAGTTTTTTACAATGATCCACTGCGCCTTTTTTCCCCCTTAAGGCTGTTCTTAACTGCTCTGCTCAACGAGCGCAAAACGTTCTGACACATTTACAAATTCATTCTTTAACGGAAAGATATAAAATTGGAAAGCCTGGCCATGGCAGCGATTTGGAATTGAAATGTTTTTTCCATTTTTTGATTAATCAATTACCCATTGAGTTATAAGCAATTTCGATTAAGTGACAAACCCGTTTTTTGTAAGCTCTTGAGTGATTTTTCCACTTTCGCGCGGAAATTCGGTTCAGAACGTCCATTTTGACACTATTTTCTGAAAGATCTATTGGGTTTGCAAAAAAATGGAAAAAACAGCTCGATGACAACGTTTCTGAACAACAACACTAGCTAGTTTCATGCATTTTCGAACAAAAATAAATTAAAACTTATGTCAGGAAGTTGCCCTTTTTGATTTGAGAACAGCCTTAAAGGAAAGAAATTTGAAGAAGATATAATTTTCAGTAGAATGACTTAATTACTTTCTTTTTTTTGTGACAAGTTTGGAGATTAATTAATTTTTTTCCCGGAAGCAGTACAATTTTAATATCACATGCACGATTTTCAATAGGTACGATGTTATTATAAACCTTAATATACAGTCCAGTAGACATAGCATTTTACCTTGCAAAAAATCGGGTAATTCTGATTTTCGGGTATTGTGTATAGGTTGACTCTCTAATGAAAAAAACCTAGTTTACTACCTTCTAACCATATCGAAAATAACAAAATTTTTTGGCACTTTTTTCGACTTTTCTTGAATATCTCGGTTCCAGTGCATTTTACTGGAAAAGCTACATCTATATTTTTGTAGAGAATAAAATTCTCCACAACATGCATTATCATGTTTGTAAATTGACCAAACAGGAGGTGAGATACGATGCCGGGAAAATAGAGTAAAATTTGCAAAAATCCACAAATGACGTTAGTTTTTGCTTAATAACCCACTTTTAGTGCATTTTAGAATCAAAACGGCCATAATCAACTTTTTAGTGCATGAAATAGTCTATAGTTTTGTTTATTAAATAACTAATTATCTGTAATAGACTTCGAAAATCACAGCAACAAGATTTTGGGTGAAAAGACCAAAATTCTGCCTGGCAAATTAATAATTTAAAAAAAGGAGCTTTTATTCTTAACATTGAAAACACGAATAAATTATAGCATGTACAAGAAACTAATCAACAAGAATATAGGAAGTATTGTCACTTTATATATGTTTCCTTTTTCTGCTGCTTGGAGTGATACCAGCGTCTCAAGTCCTTCATTGCCCGTCTCTGTACTTGACTCG
The DNA here is from genome assembly GCA_963932465.1 of Maratus speciosus. Lineage (NCBI taxonomy): Eukaryota > Metazoa > Arthropoda > Arachnida > Araneae > Salticidae > Maratus > Maratus speciosus. Next base: position 359,604,119 of record OZ010800.1, on the reverse strand, counting down.
ATTGGTTGTTCTAAGTCGTCAAAGTCAACAAGATCCAGTATAATGTCATGAACGTTGCCAGTTGTTTGTGGCACTTCACACAGATAACCGAGCACTTCAAGCCTGCCTGCACCTTTGCACAACTGCAACCTTTTTTGCATTGGCAAGATATGAAATTGAGTAGGGTTTGATGGGTTGGTTCGCTCATCATGGTGACTGGAATGAGCCCACGCCAATCCCACTTTCAGCCCCATTCGAAAGGATTCTTTTCGTTTCCCAGCCATGTCTGAAATTGTATGTCCGGAACGCATGATATTGAGTAGAAGCATGAGTAGTGGTAGTCTCGCTAAATTTAATTTAATATTATTGGGTGCTTTGGCGAAGCTGACATACCACAACCACAATACATTCATGTTTTGGCTAGGATTACCTCTATACAGGGAAAGAAGTAGAGCTTTTGTGGCTTCAACAACTTTGTGCCTCTCTGCATTTCGGTCTTTAAAGATTTGAACTTTTTGGTTCAGGGATGGGTTCTGAAGAATTCTGCAATATTTCATTTCCCCATGGCTGAAGAGCGAAGAAGTGGTGTCGCAACCACTTACAGCATGAAGAAAAAGAATATTTTGTGCAACTTCCTTAAATGTGAAACACTTGTTGGAGCAGAGAGTATCAGGCAGTTTCCCTCTCCCGGCCTTTCGGAAATAAACATTGTCTAGAGCTAGTGCAGTCACAAGAACAAGAAGGTCAATTTTTAACCATTGACAATGACAGCATCGTAATCACGGGCCATGGATATAGCTGTGTTCACTATTAACACATCTGCATCTTTAGTGGCCTGCTTAGTGGCCATTTGTGCTTTTTAAAATTCACTTCGAAACATAGAAATAAAAAGTGCATTGGGTTTTTTTCATTCCCCAACAATTTCTCTTAAGGCATCGGTGGAAACATGGGCTTATTGAATTGATCCTCAGCAGAAGCACGAATCTTCAAGCAACGAACTCTTTCTGTACTTTTAATACTGTTTTGATTATGTTCAGAATAACCATCAAAGACAACAACTGTATTTCCATTGTGGTGAAGTTGTATGTATCTCACATATTTTGCGAACATGGCAGCGAAACATTCGTTGAGATCCCAACGAACTTTGTGTAGAAGATATCCTCCATCAACTACTTCCACTCTTTTCGTTCTCAATATTGTGTCACTTGTTAGGGGATAAAGCAGAGTAAAACATCGACTTTGTGTCTTTGCGCATACTTTCCTCTGTAAAAAGTGACAAAAGGAAAGGCGACCACTCATACTTGACTTGAAGTATTCTTTCATTTCCTCGTTTAATTGCTTGGCAATGCACATCTTGTGAAACAACACAAGAGGATCTATGGCTACTTTCGCTTCCTTAATTTTTGCACTGCTTGTTACTGTAGTAAGAGAAACCACTGCATCCTTTCGTTTAAAATGTACACTTTCAAAATTTTGCTGAAGGATGCTTGACATTCCTTTACTACTAACTTCCTGTGAAAGACCTCCGATTGCCCCACTGCATATAGACAACAGTTCGTTAATTTGTGGGAATTGGTGATGGCTGGATAACCATTCGATCATTTTGTTCACATCAGCATCGTCCCGACTGATTATTGAAGGCCTAATGTCAAAATTCGATTCTGATGTTACTGACGTTAGCCTTTTTTTTCGTCCGAGACAAACAAGAATTTTACACCCCATCCCTCCTCCGCAAAGTAAATTTACATAGAGAATTTTATAAGTTTATAATATCCATTGCTTTATTTTAAAATTTAAAGTTAAATTAAAAAAACTCCGAAAACAATTCCGCTTTATACTGATTTCCGTCTTAGTAAGGATAATTGTTGGTATTCTTTATGTTGGGAATAACATTTTCAACGTGAGATAGATTTATCATCAATGTAAATTTGACTAACTAACGAAAATATGTGTGACAAATTAATACAAATACGACAATGGCGCACTCTTTGCTTTCCATTCTGAGGCCCTGAGAACATGCCCTTTCACCCTACCCCTTCCCGCCTGGATACTCCTTTTCAAATTTCTAAATTATATTTTATTTATCTTTGAAGTATCTTTTTATATTATTCCCAGCACTTAATTTTACTTCTGACTTTCGATTATCGGCCCAACCTTTAGGCCGTGACTATATTTACCGACTATGTTTTTTGGTTAACTTAGCCCTCTCCTCCACTATTCTCAAATTACTTTTGATTGTACATGCTATAATTAATTAATTAATTAAATTGTTTATTCAATATCAAAAATAAGAGCCCGTTTTTAAATTAGTGACTTGCCAGTAGAGTTGCAAAAAACCCGCAGATTTTGAGGGACGGGAATAAAGACGGGAATTTTGAGGAATAAACCAGGAATTTGGGGGAATATTGGAAATTTTGAAGGCAAGCAAAACCAGTATTTTTTGAATTTGAAATCTTTTTTTTTTTTAAATTTCAGGCACTTTTCTGAAAAGCTTTAAGATAGATTTTTCATTTTGAATTACTAAAACTTATTATTTTGCGCTTTAAGTTTTTAAAATTTATTAAAAATCCTCAGTTTTACAACACAATTGAGGATTTGAATGTTTCTTCGAAAATTAAAATTATTTAATTTCTGTTAGCTGGCATATCTACTATTTAGGCATACTCTATATTAATTATCTTACGAGTTGCAAAGTATTTTTGCATTGATTTATATCAGTACTAGGGGGCTCTGCCCCCTGCTCCCAAACGTTCGCCAACCCCTGTGAGTTGCGATGCAATTCACATTGGAACCGCTACGCGTTCCCAGCTCGCTTTGCTTGCTCGACACTTTTTGCAGCAACTCTAGAGCCATGATGTGTACTATAATAAATCCTTATTACTTCTGAAATTTTCAAAAAAATTTAAGGTAAAAAACAGTAATCGAAAACTTCGTTTAAATCACAATTAAAAATGCATTTAGTTGGTGCTACAAATAGGCATAAATCATTTTAACATTATGAAATTTACCAATTTTTGAAATGCAAAACTGAAGGAAAATTACTTTGGAACGCAGTTAATTTAAAACTTATTGCACATAATATTGTACAGCACGGCTTAAACTTCTTTCGAAAAACTCTTGGAAAAAACACTACCTGATACCAAGATAGTTCAATATAAATCAACAAACACTATCTAAATTTCGTTCGACGTGAAAAATACAATATCTCTCAGACACTTGTCAAGTTAACAAAACGTTAAGAACACGTTTTCTGATATGTCTAAAAGAAACTTTTGATCAAAAAGCTAATTTTCTGAATGCACCACGTGACCATAAAACGAACCAATAGCCATTGCTATTCTGACACGTTCCAAAAGATCGCACTGTGTTTAAAAAGAGCCCCTGCTCAGAATTTTAATTTGCTGAATTAGCTGTAAAGGCCAGTGAATATGACGTCATACTGACAAAACTGCACTAAAATATTTCAGTTTTATATACACTCTAAAGATCATGACGTCATTGGCGGTTCCTAACAAACCGTTCCTGTGCATTTCCTGGCTTTTTCTGCGCTTTTTTCCGGGAGGTAACTCCTTCACACTATGGAAAACTTTCCCAGAAATCGGTTATTTGTTTGAAACAATCCTACCATGTGCCATGATACTTTTGCAGTCCATATAAGAATGAATCCTTTCTTTCAAATATAACATCATTTTCACCATCAGAACCATTCATCCCTTCCTAGATTAAAGCGTCATTTAAGCAGTTGTTTTAAAATTTCTGAGATTCATTAAATATTCATTTTAATTATTTGGAAATTATGTAATTTTAAGAAATATTTCATTTTGTGTATACCAAGGATCTTTAAATAAATAGCAAGAGTCCAGTCTATTTATGTGTAGGAATAAGGATCAGGAATATGACGTCATCACTGACACAGTTATAGTAAAATATTTTAATTCATGGATGAAAATGCACCTTTTGTTTTCCGAATGACTTCATTATGTTCATCGGAAACATTTCGTTTTCCATATTGCTTACTATGAAAGATTACTCACTGCCATTTTTTTTACACAGATTACTTAATAAATAATCTGTGTTCTGCTCTTACGCGATTAGTGCATAATTAAAAGGAATCGTTTTAACATGATTCACATTTTATGAAAACCATTGAATTTTTTGTTATAAATACTAGGGGGCTCCGCCCCCCTGCTCTCTACGCTCACCAACCCCCCGCGTAATCGCTTCGCGATTCCATTTGGTGTCGTGAAGCAGTCCCTATTTTCTAGCCATTCCCAGACTTAATTGTTTCGCGTTTCCATTCTCGATCGCTCCGCGATCCCTTATTTTTTATGAATTCAAATTTTAGATTCCACTTGGTAAAAACGCGCTCCTACCTAACTCCTGACAATTTTATTTCCTTATCTCCAAGCACATAATCATTAGAACTTACAGAGATTCATAATTATAAGGATTATTAAATATAAAATCATTAAAAGAAGGTAAAATTTATAATTTATTTGAATAATTACAAGTTAAATAAATTTATAATTAAATAAAATTATAAATTAATAGAAAATTAAAAATATTGTAAATTACCATATACACTGGAGAGCCAAAAAATTATGATTACCTACCTAATAACGCGTTGGTCCACATTTGGCCCCAAAACAGCTGCAACCCGCCTTGGTGCCACAAGTCTTTGGCAGATCGTCGGAGACACGTTGTACCAGATGTTCAAGCAGCGGTCACGCAAATCCGGGATATTCCGCCATGATTGATTTTAAGCTCTGAGCTTCCGTTCCACGTCATCCCAAATATGCTCTATTGGATTAAGATCCGTTGAGTTAGGTGGCCAGTATCTGAATTGGAATTCAGTATTATGTTCCTGGAACGACTCTAGCACATTCGAGACCTGGGACATGGAGTGTTCTCTAGCGCGAAGGCCTCATATCCATTTGGGAAGACAGATACCATGTAAGGGTGCAGCTTATTCGCAGTGATGTTCAGATATTCAACGGCCTTCATGGTCTGTTCTACTACAACCACAGGTCCCAGAAACGACCATGGGACCGTTCCCCAAAGCATAATATCGCCACCAAAGGCCTGTGTATGACCCTTTGTATAAGGAGGAGCAACAGCTCGCTTGGAAAACGGCGTACCCTGACACATTCATCAACGTGTTGAAGGATTAATCGTGATTTTTCTGACCAGGCAACTCTCTGCCAATGCTCCATGGCCCAGTCATGAGGTTTCCGGCCCTAGTGCCGGAGCAGTTGGCGATGATGCTTGTTCAACAGAGGCACATGAGTAGGACGTTTGCTGCGTAGTCTCATATTCAACAGTGTCATCTGAACTGTGTGCTCCGAACCAATTCTAGTAGGATCTGTATTGTATTGGGATGTCAGTTGAGCCAGTCACTGGCACCGATTTTCATTTATCAAGCGGGAGAGTCTCCGACGTCCTCTTTCTTTGATAACGCGTGGACGCCCAACGCCATGGCGTCTACAGATGGTTTCACCGTCATTCATCCACTTTGCATAAGTACTAACAACGATATGTCCCGAATAACCCACGAGTCGTTCAGTTTCGGAGATACTCATTCTGAGCCGTCGGGCTATTAAAATCTGCCCTCTATTAAAGTCGCTTAGATCAGCACCCTTTAACATCACAGGCAGAAGTAAGCGCTAGAATGATTCCCCAGACTCCCTAGCGGCAGTTAAATATTTCCACCTGATTATACGCCTTCCAAGTCATCCAGGCGAGTTTATTGCAAAATGTTGGGAAGGTCATAATGTTTTCGCTCTTCGGTGTATGTACAAGTACATTGTATTGTAAATTAACATATATGTGTAAAATTATATATATAGTGTTACGAATATTGTAAATAATTAGTGTTTGTGCTTAAAAATAATGTAAATAGTTGAATTAAGCTCTATCCATAAACTAATATTAGTTTTTGTTGTATTGAAATATCTCAATTTGTTGATTTTCTGCAAGCAAGTAAACCCTGTTGGATTTCAATGGGAGTCTATGGAAATTTGGTGAAATACTGGAAAAAACGCCAAGTTGGCGTCACTTTTGGAGACTAATTTTTCTCGCCAAATTTGGCGATATATCGTCAAGTTGGCAACAGAGCCGGGTCCCTCCCCCCTTTGGTAGCGTCAGAATGCTCTGACCAATCACATGCGTTTCGCTGTATCTACGCAGATTTTTATTGGTCCATTTCCAAAAAGTTACTTTTTTTTTATATATATAGAAGGATAACGCGAGTTTAAGAGGTGAAATCACGCTTTCGATTGGTGGAACGTATTAAGGCAAATTAATTGTGTTACTGCGGTTGTTGCCAAACGGCAAGCTGCAAATTCAGCCCTATTTTAGCGCCACGCAAGAGAAATATATATATACATTGTTCATTTTCTTTTTTCGGTACTTTTCGATTAGCGGGCGCCAGTGTTATATATACATATCTATGTATATATGCATGTATATGTGCGTGCATATATACAATAGATGTATATATAAATATATGGACATATACACATATGTATGTATAGCTATATGTGTATATACAACACTGGCGCCCGGCTAACCGAAAAGTACCCTTTTTTTTTCCTTGACTGATTCTGAGAACAGGTTTGATATTTACAATCAAGTCAAGTAAGAAGAATCTGTCATTGCATTTCTCTTTTTGCTTATCGACGATTAAACTATCAAATTACTTATGATATTTTAATTTCTATTAATTATACATTTTCTCTTAAAATACATTAGCATTTAATATTTCTCGAGATTAAGCATGTATTTCGTTAGTTTCCATCTAAACTGTGCTGTTTTGCTATATTTATGTTTTTGGTTTTGTTTACATTTATTTTTTTTTTAATTGTTTACATTGACAAAAATTGAAATCATTTAAAATAAAAAATTCGATGCCCAAAACTTTCTGAAAACTTCCGGAAATTTTTTAAACTTCCTTCTCAAAAAACCCGGTTTATTCACGGGAATAAACTCGGGTTTTTCCACCCTTTTCAACTCTACTTGCCAGGTGGTATTTCCTGTTTTAACCATAAATCGGGTTGTTTTGATTTTTAGAGTCCATTACAGATAATTAATTATCTAATGAATGAAACTTGTAGACTATTTCACGCTTTACAAAGTTCATTATAACACTTTTGTTCTAAAATGCAAAAGTAAAAAAGAGTTATTAAGAAAAAACTAACGTCATTTCTTTATCTTTCCATTTTTTGCAAATTACCCCATTTTTCCGTCTCCGTATCTCGCCTCCTGTTTGGGCAATTTACAAACATGAATAATGCATGTTGTAGAGAATTTTATCCTCTATAAAATGGTGAAAGTGATTTTTCTGTAAAATACATTGAAACCGAGTTACTTCAAAAATATCGAAAAAGGTGCCGAATTTTTTTTTTTTTTCGATATGGTAAAAAACGCACTAGGCCTATAGAAGTTCGAAAACTTGGTTTTTTTATTAGAGGGTCAACCTATACACTATACTTGAAAATTAGAGTTAGCCGAATTTTTGCAAGGCACGGCCCTTTTTTGGCCTATCTCTACGGGACTAATATCAACATATTTCTTTATATTAGAGATAGTATTAACATAATTAAAATGAACGTTAAACAGTTGGTGCCTAGGGTAAGGTGGTGCAGGAGTGCGCACTTTAGGTATTTCATTAAATAACAATAAATTAAGAGATTGAACAGATGATGTTATACTTTTTTTATAATCTTAGATTATTAAGCTAACAGAAAAAATTGTATTCATCAATTTATAAAAAACACTTTCGGTATTATTTGCAAAAATATTGTCCTCCTAAATGCGCACTTTTGTACAGCCACTAAGGGCAAGAGTGCGCAATATAAAAAAGGGAGCGTTTCACTTACAAACGTCAGATTTGTAGTGACCACGACCTGCGTAACCTGTGAACTGTTCGTGCCACCAGTCTCTGCGAGAAATGCAAATGATCCAATCCTCTGCGAGTGGTTCTCTATAGATTTCTGAGCAGCCTGGACATATCTACAGCTTTTCTTTGCGCAGTTTTAGTCTTCCCGGGTTTACACTTTTACTGTTTTTTTTTGTTTGTTTGTTTGTTTTTCTTAAGGTTTTTCACTTTTTACCGCAGCATCATCTTCAAGCTACCTTTTGTGTGGTGAACTGCTTAAAATTTCAGGCTTTCTGCTCCTTTTATCGCTTCAGTCCTGAGTACCCAAATGGGTACCTTGGTTCTTTTCCTTATAAAAACTAAAGTGATTGATTTTTTTACATTTTAACTTCACTTCTACATAGCTGAATGTTTTTGCTTTAAAACTAAAGCAATAAATGGCAGCACCAATGCTAATTGCCTCATAAAATAAATATTATTTTCATGAGAGTTTTCAAAATGCCTTCAAGAGAGCATAGCCAAAAAAGTAGGTAATTTTCATAACTATTTAACTTAAACATCTTTCAATAAAAAAAAAATTAGGTTTTGTAGATTATTCACTTATTTAGAGGCCTTTATTTTTTTTATTGTGCGAATTTAGGTTATTGATAGTAATTAAATTGACATTTAGAGGGGGTTATTAATTTTAAATTCCTATTTGTGAACTGAAATTACTAGCCCCCTAAAGTAGCAATTTCGGAAACAAACTTTTGTCTGTCATCTATGGTGCCATTTTGTTAGAGCAAAAGCAATGAATGAGTATTTGCAGTATTATTTCAACTTCGGGTCTCAAGAGGGTTCTCTATAGAAAACGTTAAACAATACAGCAGCACAGATGATTCTGGATACGGTGACAACTCTGCTAATTTGACGTAAGATTGTTGAAATCAGAGCTATATCTTGCGAAACGGAAGTTGGGTTTATTTCACATTGAGCGTGCGTCTTTTCTTTACTTGGCTTTTCTGCAATATCATTTCAGATTGAAAGCAATTATCTTTCCTGTTCATTTTCAATATTCTGTGGTTAGCTGGCACCATGCATGAGCACAAAATGAGCAAAAATTTTTAAAAAAGTCGTGGCCTTATAGTAACCGATTTTAATAAAATTTGGTGCACAGATTCAATTAATATTTAAATGGAGCTATGCAAAATATCTTGATAAAAAATAAAATATTTTGGCAGTTCTGGGCATTTAAAAAAATTGTGACATACAATGGCATGTGTACAATCGTTCAAAGTTGCATGTTTGAAGTTTCGTATCTTGAAAACTATTTACCATAAATTAAAAAAACCTATAATATTGCAACCTCTGCAAAATTATCTTCAAATTTATTTAGTAATAAGAATCTGGTAATAGTATAAGTAATTCTTAAATTGGTTGTAAAAATTGAAAATTTGTCAATTTTAAGAAAATTAAAAACGTTATAAAAATTAACGGAAATTAAAAACGTCTCTGATGTCTGATGTAGTGTTAATTGCCATTTATTTCCTTTATCTTCAAAATAGCTCCGAGAAAAAAATTAAAATCACAATTTTTCCTCTTATGTAGGCACAAAAATCAAATGAAGGTTGGTTGGTTGATTGTTTTTATGACAGCCAATTATCAGCACGAGGGATATAGGTCCTAAGAGGAGGTCTTTCTAAGGGAACCTAACCCGCATTTACGCTTTCAAATGAAGGACACATCAGACATCAACAATATTGCATAGGCTTAAAGATGAATAAGCACATGATATGCTAAAAAAAAAAAAAAATAAATAAATAAAGTTTGCCTCTTAATTCCTAACATTTAATCTATATTGGAAGAGGTTATTCTATTCTTTCGTTCATGGTTATATTATATTTTCCTAAATTAAGAAACATTTTTTTTTTTTTTTTTTTTTTTTTTTATGGTGTAGTATTTTTTTCTATTCGAAACAGAATTTTTACATATGTGCTCCCCCCCCCCCCCCCCCTAAAAATTTTGAACCTGAAATTTCTACAAATTCTCTAGTCAAAAAACAGAAATTCTTCAAATAACAGAAAAATCTCTTTGAATCACAGAAGTGTTTCCTCGACTTACTGTTTGTACTTTTTACGTTTTTTGATGAAATTTTCTCAAGAGCAAACTTTACTTATGAAGTTTTTACACACAGAACTTTGTATACTGTAATATTTCTCAAAGACCAGGGCTGTAACCAGATAGAGGCAGAGTGACACGGTTGCACGGTGGGCTGAGCTCCCGTGCACAACTCTTGTGCCCCCTCTAACCTTCATAATACTTTAATAATAAAACTTTAAATCGTTTGATTGCAAACACAATTTAAAATGATACTAATATCGAAACATGCCAAAAATTGCAAAAACTAAGATACATTTTAAGTACAGTATCTCATTATCAACCATATTAAAAGCATTCAGAATCCACCAAAAATTTTCAAAGCTCCCTCTGGCTGGTTATATTACGGTTCTGTTCAAGTCAGCAGAGAAAGTCAGAACTCGACACGACCCATCCCATCAACGTCAAATGAAAAAAAATGGACCAAGCTTGGCCGCGGGCCACGTCAGATCAGAGCAAATGTAGGCCTCTCAAATATGCTAGCCCCCTCCAAAGCATAATCTTGGGTGCACCACTGACCAGTTACATAAGTTTTATTGGATCAAAAACTATGCACAGCAATTTAACCATCTTTTGCAGGCATATACTGGAATAGATTGTGGTATGCAGTGTCCAATCCTTTTTTAAATTTGTCTTAGTTTTTAAGTTTTTTTCGAATTTTTTATTCAAAATTTCATTATCTGAATATAAATTTAATTCATAATTTGAAATAGTCATTTTTATCTATTGTTGCCATATTTTAAAAAGACCAAATAATATATTTCCAAACACTTATCAATTGAAATGCATATTTAAACATGAACATTAAACAAGTGGGTAAGTGTGATCACAGATCGCACAGAGGGTTTCGTTTAATATTCATTTCAAAACACTTTATCCTTTTGAAAAATCTGTTAGTTCCACATTTCGCAACCAGGTGCGCACTCTATTCTAAACAAATCTTTATCCGAACGAAACTCCGTTTTACATACTATCCGTATATATATTAGTCGAAGGGATTGGGCCTATAGCACGCGAGATAAGTAGGCGCCCCTGGCGGTAAAAAGTGGAACTCAAATATGTAAGGCTATGGTGCATAATATGAAAGAATGGTCAAAGGGGTGTCGACAAAAGTTGGAAAAGTGCTCCCCGGGTGAAAAGGGCGGAGGTTAGAAAAATTGCTTAAAATATACAAGTTAGAGCACGGAGGAGTAAATATTATAAGACTTTTTGAAAATTTTATGATTTGTCGTGTGGTCTGAGGTATTCAGCTATACGTATGCAAAAATTCATGTCTCCAACTTAATTAGGGGCTCTCTTAGAAAGAATTGCTTAAAATACATATGTGGTAGCTCAAAGGGTTAAACGTAAGACTTTTCAAGATTTTATAATTTGTCGCCTGGCCTCAGGTGTTCTGCTATAATAAGCATGCAAAATTTCAAATCTCCAATTTAATAAGGGGCTCAGTTAGGAAGAATTGCTTAAAACACGCATGTGGGAGCCCAAAGGGTTAAATGTACGACTTTTTCAAATTTTTATGATTTGTCGCATGATGGTGTTCAGCTAGTATGCAAAATTTCACGCCTCCAACCTAAATAGAACCTCACTTAGAAAGAATTGTTTAAAATACACATGTAGGAGATCAAAGGGTTAAATGTACGACATTTTCAAAATTTTATGGTTTGTCATTTGATGTGAGGTGTTCAGCTATAATTATGCAAAATTTCACACCTCCAACCTAAATAGGGGCTCACTTTAAAAGAATTGTTTAGAATACACATGTGGGAGCCCAAAGGGTTAAATATACAACTTTTTGAAAATTTTATGATTTGTCGTTTGATGTGAGGTATTCAGCTATAAGTATGGAATATTTAACTCCTCCAACCTAATTAGGGTTCACTTAGAAAGAATTGTTTAAAATACACATGTGGGAGCCCAAAGGGTTAAATGTACGACCTTTTCAAAATTTTATGATGTGTCGTTTGATGTGAGGTATTCAGCTATAAGTATGCAAAATTTTACTCCTCCAACCTAATTAGGGTTCACTTAGAAAGAATTGTTTAAAATACACATGTGGGAGCCCAAAGGGTTAAATGTACGACTTTTTCAAAATTTTATGATTTGTCCTTTGATGTGAGGTATTCAGCTTTAAGTATTCAAATTTTCACGCATCCAATGTAATTAGAGGTTCACATAGAAATAATTGTTTAAAATACACATGTGGGAGACCAAAGGGTTAAATGTATGACTTTTTCAAAATTTTATGATTTGTTGTTTGATCTGAGGTGTCCATCTATAAGTACGCAAAATTTCACGCCTGCAACCTAATTAGGGACGCACTTAGAAAGAATTGTTTAAAATACACATGTGGGAGCCCAAAGAGTTAAATGTAGGACTTTTTCAAAATTTTATAGTTTGTCGTTTGATGTGAGGTGTTCAGCTATAAGTTTGTAAAATTTCACGCCTCTAATGTAATTAGAGGTTCACATAGAAAGAATTGTTTAAAATACAGATGTGGTATCCCAAAGGGTTAAATGAATGACTTTTTCAAAATTTTATGATTTGTCCTTTGATGTGAGGTATTCAGCTTAGAGGTCTGCACGGGCCGAAATTTCCAGGCCCGGGACCGGCCCGACTCATCGAGAAAAAAAATTCGGCCCGGCCCGGCCCGATAAAAAAATTAAAAGTTCGGCCCGAGCCCGGCAAAAAAGTTAAAAGTTCGGCCCGGGCCCGGACCGGAATAAAGTTAAAATCTCGGCCCGAGCCCGGCCCGGCCCGAATGAATTTTGCAAAAAATTGCTTTTTACGTCAATTTGGTTAAAAATTTGTCTCGTACGAGGAAGCTCTGGCCAAAAATATTTATCTTAACTCTTTTTTTTCTCATGTTTATAATCTTCATTTTTAGAGAAGTACCGCAGGCTGCGATATTTATGTTTTTAACGAATCTCTATTTCTTGTATGTAAATGTTTCAGTTATCATTAATATTGTTAATCCATATTCCATGTATTAATATACATGTATGCTAAAAATATGAAAACTGCTATACAGTAAAATCTTCTAAGACGGAATTGCATAGAAAAGAAAAAAAATGCGTTATAGCCAAGTTTCCTTCTTAGCAAGTGTAAATGTATCATATATACTTTTCTTACGTATTAGTATTTTAATTTTGCATGGATCAACACGTTTTTCAGTTTAAATATGGGATTCCGTCATAGGCAGGTTCCTTTTCACACGTTTTACTATATTTTAATTTAGCTATATTTTAATAAGCGTAGAAATCTACTACTCTTTAAAAAAAAATAAATTTTAATATTTAAGTGTAGAATAATGGCAATTTAAAAATGTATGCATTTTTTGAAAAATTTGTTGGACCAGGTCTAATTTAACTGATCTTTCAATGGATCTGGCCAAGCTGAGACAATGATTTTCATTCGGGCTGGGTCAAAACTAGGACTGAAAATTTTGGGCCGTGAAGACTAGGAATGAAACCAGTACAGGACAGAAAAGACAGACCTCTGTACAGAAAAAATAAGTTAGGCCCGTCCAGGCCCGAGCCTTCAGAAAAAAGTATGGCCCGGGCCCGGCCCGTCCCGAGCCTTCAGAAATAAAGTACGGCCCGGGCCCGAGTGCCGTGAATGAAAATCGGCCCGAGCCCGGCCCGTGCAGATCTCTAATTCAGCTATAAGTATGCAACATTTCACGCCTCCAATGTAATTAGAGGTTCACATAGAAAGAATTGTTTAAAATACACATGTGGGAGCCCAAAGGGTTAAATGAATGACTTTTTCAAAATTTTATGATTTGTTGTTTGATCTGAGGTGTCCATCTATAAGTACGCAAAATTTCATGCCTGCAACCTAATTAGGGACTCACTTAGAAAGAATTGTTTAAAATACACATGTGGGAGCCCCAAGGGTTAAATGCACGACTTTTTCAAAATTTTATGATTTGTCGTATGATGTGTGGTGGTCATCTATAAGTATGCAAAATTTCAAATCTCCAACATGTGTAGTTTCTGAGAATGGGCTCTGTGACGGACAGACAGACAGACAGAGGAGCGAGACGAATAGGGTTTCGTCAGATGAACGAAACCCTAAAAAGAATGAAAACTTTAAAATAATTAAATTATGTGCAAAAAAGGTGAAATTTATGCCATATTTAAAACCGTGTAGTATTTCAAATGACATATTTAAACCTTTTTTTTTTATATTGTCTAAGAGAAACTTTTCTTCTAGAATTTATAAAAGTACATGAGGCACCAACATTTTTTACTGAATCCTTATATACAAACTGATTTTCAAATGTGTAATTCATCCTTCTTAATCAATCTTACAATCAATCAACATTAAAAAAGAATGAAAACTTTAAAATAATTAAATTATTACGTCCGAAAAGGTGAAATTTATGACATATTTAAAATGTCATATTTAAAACCATTTTTTTCTAGTGTCTAAAAGAAAACTTTTCTTCTAGAATTTATAAAAGTACTGGAGGCACTGACATCTTTTACTAAATCATTATATACAAGCTGATTTTCAAATGTGTAATTTATCATACTTAATCGATCACTAAAACAGCCATCAGCTGTCCTGACAGTGGTAGATGTGCGGCTTTGGGAACCGAAAAACCACACGCACAAAGGAAAATGAATGGCAACCCGATTACAGAAAATTGCCACTAGTCATGATAATATCATTCAATCTTCCCTAATCAGGTAATCTTTTTAAAACAGAGCAAAGTAGCGTGTTTTTTAACTGTCGAGATATCTCTTAGGGACAGAGCCCCCTAGTAGTCTAAAAAAAATGTACTTCCAGTGCTGTTTAGGCAGCAACACTGAAAATAATAATAACAATAAACATGAATTGCATTTCATTTGGGAGAAGTTTCACATAATGTTGCATTTCTGATGCTCTTGACAGTGATGATCTAATATCTTCTGAAGAAGGGGCAAATTCCACAGAAAAGAGAGTGACTGTGATGACTAATATTTTTTGTAAGTTTGAAATATGTTTTATTTTTAGTATCTGTAGACCTCCCTAACTTTTTACATCAACTCGGACCTCTGTATTTATGACATAAAATCATTATCTAAAAATATGTTTTTGAATTTAAAAAAATGCCTATATTTTGTTTGGATTCATTCACTGTATTTCAATAAAAAAGAAACATTGCAATCAGATTGCTTTTTATGGGAAAATATTGTCACATGGATTTAACATTAACATCTTCAAATTTTTAACCTTGTTTAATTGTATGAAGATTTAAGAAAAAATACATAAACTACTAAAATATGTTTTTGAATTTAAAAAAATGCCTGTATTATGTTTGGATTCATTCACTGTATTTCAATAAAAAAGAAACATTGCAATCAGATTGCTTTTTATGGGAAAATATTGTCACATGGATTTAACATTAACATCTTCAAATTTTTAACCTCGTCTAATTGTATGAAAATTTAAGAAAAAATGCATAAACTACATACTTTTCCAGATTTCTTTCTTCCAATGAAATTCAAACAAAGTGTGAAAAGTAAGTGTAACCATTTGAAAAATAAAACTTGATAAAATAAATAAGATAACATGGTCCCTTATAATAAAATAAATAATATTATGAGTATAAAGAAATTTATATAAATTAAAACGGTACTTTGCTTTTGCTTTTATAACCTAAATGACAGCCATCTTTTTTTCTTTTCATATTGTATATTTTAATGACACTATACTACGAACTATAAACTTTACATATTAATAATTTTATATGCACTGCAACATGTTCCCTATAAAAAATAGCATGTGTAGCATTTATTGTTCATCACACAAAATAATTTTATTCCCTTAATATCTGTAGGATAAGGTGGTGCAAGAGCGTGTGATGTACAAGAGTATGCAGACCAATTATTTAATCCCAAAACAGAGAGAGCACAACACATTGAGCTACAGTTGTAAACGATGTAATGACATAAGTTTATGGCAAAAATAAAAACTGCGTATTTTGGTGAAATTTTAATGATTTAGAAGAGAAAAAGTGATCTTGGCCTTCTCTTTAAAATATTTATGGTTTTTTTTAAAGCAGAATCATAATGAAGATTACAAAGCTAATTTACTTTTTTGTTTTTTATGGTTTAGGTTATTATTGGACTACCAGTCACTTAAGTGATTTGGATTTGTTTATCAATAGACGGCATTAGATATCTGCACGGGCCGATTTTCATTCACGGCACTCGGGCCGGGCCATCCTTTTTTCTGAAGGCTGGGGCCGGGCCTAACTTATTTTTTCTGTACAGAGACGGGACTGGTTTCATTCCTAGTTTTCATGGCCCAAAATTTTCAGTCCTAATTTTGACACAGCCCGTATGAAAATCATTGTCTCAGTGTGGCCTGTCCATTCAAAGGTCAGTAAAAATTAGGCCTGGTCCAAAAATTTTTACAGAAAATGCATACACTTTTAAATCGCCATTATTCTACACTTAAACATTAAAATTTATTCTTTTTAAATAACAGTAGATTTATACGCTTATTAACACTAAACGTACCGTGATGGGTTATTTGACTTCTACCAATTGAAAATATTTCAGTTCGTACCAGAATTTTCTTTATACAATAAGTTTAAAAATACAAGGAAGAAAAAGTTAAATAAATAAGTGAAACAGTTTTAAATAAAAATTCTGGTGTAAAGTATTTTTATAAAACTTGAGTAAAATTTCCGGTTATTTCAGTGTTAAAATATAGCAAAACGTGAAAAAGAACTTGCCTATGGCGGAGCCCTGTTTTAAACTGAAAAACGTATTGATCCATGCAGAATTAATATACTAATTCTTCTATATATAAAAAAAAGTAACGATTTGGAAATGGACCAAAGAAAATCTGTGTAGATACCGGGGAACGTATCTGATTGGTCAGAGCTTTCTGATGCTATAAGGGTGTGGGGTGCTCTGTCGCCAACTTGGCGATATATTGCCAAATTTGGCGACTATCGCCAAATTTCCATAGACTCCCATTGAAATCCAATAGGATTTACTTGCTTGCAGAAAATCAACAAATTGAGATATTTCAATGCAACAAAAACTAATATTAGCTTATGAATAGAGCTTAATTGAACTATTTACATTATTTTTAAGCACAAACACCAACTATTTATAATATTTGTAACACTATATATAATTTTACATTTAATAATTCTTATAATTATGAAACTTTGTAAGCTCTAATGATTATGTGCTTGGAGATAAGGAAATAAAATTGTCAGGAGTTGGGGAGGAGCGTGTTTTTACCGAATGGAATGTAAAAATTGAATGCATATAAAATAAGGGATCGCGAAGCGATCCAGAATGGAAACGCGAAACAATTACATCTGGGATTGTCTAGAAAATAGGGACTGTTTCGCGATACCGAATGGAAATTCGAAGCGATTACGTGGGGGTTGGTGAGCGTAGCGAGCAGGGGGCGGAGCCCCCCTAGTACATAAGAAAAGGATATATAATACATTTACACTTACTAAGGAGAGAACTTGTTTATAAAGCATTTTTTTTTTCTTTTTTATACAATTCTGTCTTAGAAGATTTTACTGTATAGCATTTTTCAGATTTTTAACACTTCAATACATTGAATATGGATTAACAATATTAATGATAACTGAAACATTTACATACAAAAAATAGAGATTCATTAAAAAAATAAATATCGCAGCCTGCGGCACTTCTATAAAAATGAAGATTATAAACACGATAAAAACAAAAGTTAAGATAAATATTTTTGGTCAGAACTCCCCGTACGAGACAAATTTTCAGATATGCACAATTCCCAAAAAGCACTCTTTTTCTTTAGAACCCTCAGAAACCAACATATTTTCGATATTTGAAGAAGCATTTATAAAAACGAAGTTTCTTTTGCTACCGATGACATTCAGAAACGTTTACAAGTATTTTTTCTAGTGTAATTAATCCGTTTTTCCAACTGGTTTTAGATTGTTGTCGGTTCTCAAGTACTAAATATTTTCATGTTCAACACACATGATACACTAGCAGCAACAATATTAACATTAAAATCAATATTATTTTGTCACTCTTGCATGTAATAAATTTAATCATGCATGAAAATGTTTAATTGAAAACTAATTGCATCATAAAATACCGATATTCCTGTTTAAGAAAATTTATTCATACACTATAAAAACTACTCAAATACGTTTATGAAAATTAATGGGAACTTTGATTTTATAAATGCTTCTTTAAATCTAGAAAAAATATTGATATCCGAGATTGGTTTCTACAGATGGAGAAATAATCCTTTACAATGCTTTTCATAAAATCCAATTTTATTGGTAGAAAATACACAGTCTATTCTTTCTCTAGCCTATCTATAATGCCTATTCTTTTTCTCACGGTAACATGTTTAAAAAACCTATTTTTTTTAATTAGCAAATATTAAGCATGCTAATATTTCGAATTTCATAAGAAAATTTATAAAGGAGAGAAAATCAATATATTTTTTAAATTCTGATTTTTTTAAAGACCTTTTAAAAAAAATAATAATATTCTTTCATACTTTTTAGAAAACTTTAAATAACTACCAGGTCTAGGGATATGGTCTTTAGCCCCCTTATCTGCCCCTGTGGGTGTGCCAATGTAACTGGTTAATTATCTCGACCGATTTGAGCATTAAATAGCACTGAAAATAATTCTTCAATTGAAAAATTGTTTGCTTCGAAATGTTTATCATACATTTTCTATAAAACTATAAGTTTCAGTTTTATATGCAGTAGTTTCTGGAGGATATGCCAAGAAACTGATAAGGTTACAATAAATTTAATTATGACAGCAGTGACATTTGTCACTTTTTTTCTTAGAAAAAAAGGGATTTTTAAGTAGAGTGTTGACGTGCATTTAGACATTCTTAATGAAACAGCAGACAATTAAGAAAGTATATTTTTATTTGATACTAAACTTCTGTTTTGATAAGATAGAATGCAAATTTCATAAAATTAATTATGTGCTGAGAATTAATAGTTATTTCATGTAAGAAGTTGAGATTACATTTAGAACAACTTTTAAATATTAAATTATGCAATATTTTATTTTTATTTATTTATTTTGTATTGCATACTTTTGGTATCAGTATCAGGCTTGGGCTCTGATGACACAAAATGCTTCGGGCTTGGACAGGCGTGGGCTCCAAATAGTGAGCCTGAACTCATGTCTATTACACATATCTTGACTTTGAAAGTAAATTTTCAGAAAAAAAAAACATGTAACATCCACAATACAATACTTATCGATTATAGTTTAATAATTTTTTCACCAATAAAAATATTAAATTTTTTTAACAATGCACAAAAATCATAAAAAGCTATAATGTAATGAAATAGTAATAAAAAACGCAACACAGTTTAGTATTTTAGTAAAAATTTATTATTAAATATCAGGCACTTAGACATTTAAAATTGTGAAACAGTCATTAAACTGCAGGAATGAAAAAAATTACACAAATCATTGAATATGATACCCGAGAAACAAAATATGCAAAAAGAAAAATGTGCAAACCACAAATCAAATTAAACCATTTAAAAATTACATTTCAATCTAATACAATTCGGAATGTCATAATTTTCTTTAAAGTAATCAAATTATTCATTCTATTTATATAAAATAAGCATAGCAAGTATAATGCATTTCTGCAAGTAAAAAAAAATTAAATAGCCAGAATCTTATCTTCTCATTCTACTTTTGCAATAATAAATTTCTAGCAATCTAGAGCTAAAGAAGAATGAAAGAATGACATCTGCTCAAAAGCTATTGTAAACAAATATTATAAGAGAAAAAGAACTAATTGGTATAAAAATGTTAAGAACAGCAAGATCCCCTTTAATAGAGGTTGAATATATATATATATATTTTTTTACTTTTGAGCTCATATAATCTAGTTAGGGATTAGAAGGCAACAAAACATTTTTCCTTTTTTTTTTTGTTAAATTTGAAGCACTGAATGGCAATAATCCTCTAATCCCCAGTGGGTGGTGATAATGCTGCTATTTAATATTTTGAAGATTTCAGATATAACCGGCTATTCTTGTATTTACTCTGAGTATGAATTTTAAGTGTAAATATTTTTTTTTTTTTTTTGGTTAACATACACATACATGTGTAAGTTTAGATTTAAGTGATTAACAGTATTTTTTCTAACTACAAACAATGTTTGTTTGTTATTTGTGCTACTAACTAATGAAATTATACGTATTTGCAGTTTTTATTAATTCTGTAATTACTTACTGTTCCCACAAGATTACTTTTTAAAGGTGTAGAGCACTACCCTTTTTAAATTTGCAAAATGCACACTGCTTTTTTTTTTTTTCTTTAACAGTCAAATCCAACTTATTTGCGCCCAGAGATTTCTTGTAAAAAACTTTCCCATTCCACAGTATTTCTAAATCAGTCCAAGACCTTACAAAAATTATGGAACTTTATTTCTTTAGAAAAAGTAGGATATTATTAAATCATGTTGTAATTTAATTGTATTTTTCAATTTGTAATTCATAAAATCTTTAAACATTAGTCCCTTTATTTATCATATTAAAAACTATATACTATTCTTTCTTATATCATTACTAAACACATTACTAATATATTTCCTCATAAAATAAAGCCCTTTTAGTGAACTAGTGCCCTATTAGTGAATTAACACTCAACCACTTTTTTTTTTAATAGAATGAATATCAAATTATTAAGTATCATTTTAGTAATTAAAACATAAAAATACATATCATTTTCCCAGTTAGAGAGTTAATTGTTTAATAATTATTAATTTGAGGCAGTGTTAATAATTTAATATTAACTGCAGTTATTAATAATTTTAATAAATATAATTATCAGTAGTATTTAATACAGTTTTATATAATTATTACAAAATATTAATGCACTACATAATATTATTGTATAGTATTTAATAATGAAATTACTAATTTGCAGTTTTTACAATTTCTGTAATTATTAACTATAATTAATAATAATAATTTTATGAATTAAAGCTTAAAAAGGTACATTATGTTAGCAGTGAGAGGTTTAATTGTTTTGGAAATCTAAAATTCTTGGTAACTATTCTGTATTTTAACACAGGGAAAAAATAATAAAAATCTGATTTAAATTTTTAAAAATCCAATTTGAATTTTTAAAAAAAAAATTATGATTTTTTTACACCCTAGGTAACATTATATTAGAGTTCCTTGGATCAAGGCAGCTCAGAAAAAGATATAGTTTATATATTTTTTCTTCAACCTTCAAAGAGTTATAAAAGGAAATGTAATAGGAGTTTATCCATAAATTTACAAAAATAAAATTGAGAACTCACAGGAAAAACATCCAGAGTCATATAATTATTTAACACACAAATCTCCCATTAGATTATTAAAAAGTAAAATTTATCTCTATGTCAAAAACTAATGATTGGAATGAGCTGTAAACATTCAAACTAATGTTATTGACAATTGTGGTTTGTTTTATGCAAAAATTAATGTATATAATAAATTCACAATTTTTTATGTTTTTGAATTGAAAAAAAAATATATATATATGCCTGGAATATGTTTAAGACTGCTTACTGTTTTGGTCTATTCATCTCATTAGAAAAAAAAAAAAAAAAAGAAATTTTAATTTCATGAACAAACTATAGCAAACTCAAACTTTCAATACAAACACCCAAGTCTGAACCCATATTTTGATTTTTCAGAAAATTTTACACAAGGTTCCCTATTGAGAAGTCATTCAGTTAAATAGTTTAGGAATTATGCAGATTTAAAGTTTTGAATTCCTAATGTTAACCCTTCACTGCACCAGATGCCACATCTGGCACATACCTAAAAACACTGTAATTCTTATTATGTGCCATGAATTTGGCCAATATGATCTCTATCCCTGATCAAGAACAGTCCAAAGAATGGAATAACACTTATTTTGTCCATGTTTTTGGCTTCATTTGACAAAAAATTAAAATTTGTTCTTCAGGAAAAAAAAAAAAAAAAAAAAAAAAAAAAAAAATTCAATCAAGCTATTAAGGTAAAATTTACTTTCATTATTTTTATTGAGTACTTAAAAATATTAATATAAGAAAAGTTGCACAGTATTAAGCAGATAAAATTAATTAATTTAAGCTCATTTGGTTGTAAAATATAGCAATACAATATTTTAAAACCCTAATTGTGTACATAGGGTACATGCCATAAAATATCAAATTTTAGCTAAAAATTTGAAAATTTTTTTTTTTTACTATTTTTTCCATTATTAGACCGATATATAGATTTCAAATAATGTTTTTCATAAGAATAGAAAAAATCGTGCAGTGAAGGGTTAAGTAGTGGTAAAACAAATTGCAATGCATGTAGCTTTTTAAGCATAGCTCAAAAACAACTTGATTGAATGAGGTGTAACGTTGGATTCACATATTTGAAGCGTCTACAAATCAATTTCAGTTAAAATTTTCATAGGTTACAATACATATTTGTTTCAAATATTAATTAAAAAACATATAAAATATTAAATAAATATTTAAAAAAATATGTATCGAAACCTACAGAACATTCCTACAATTTTGACAGAAATAGATTCCTAAAAGCTTCAAATATCTATAAAGATAATCATAAAACACCAGTCTTCAATTACATTTAATAAAACCTTTGAAACTTGGTTTCAAAGGTTTTATTAAATGTAGCTTCAAATATGTGAATCCAAAATTACAGCTCATTCCGCTAAATAATTTTTGAGTTATGCTTAAAAAAACTACATGCATTGTAGTTTTTTTTACAACTTTAATAAAAGTAATTTAATATTAGGAGTTCAAAACTTTAAATCTGCATAATTCATAAACTATTTCACTGAATGACTTTCAATTAGATGTCCTAGGGTAAAATTTTTAGGAAAACCAAAATATAATGTTAAAATTGGATATTCATATTGAAAATTTCAGAGTTTGACGTAACTTTTCTACAAAGACAACCCTTTTTTTTCCAAACGTAATTTAAAGAAGACATAATTTCCAATCAAGTGGCTATTTTCATTTTTAGTGTGATAACCTAGTGATTAAAATGCATATAACCTGGTGATTAAAATGCATGGGCAATCTTTTTTGCCCAACTGTATATATAATCTTGAATTAAAAACTTGACTAGAAATAGCTTTATTTTATGATTTTAGTATCAGAAATATAGTTAATTCTTGTCCTTGTGTTGTACAAGCAAGGAAAAATTAATTAATTGATAAAAGTATGAAATCTTGAATTCCATTTTTTAAAAATTATTAAAAAGAACAAAAATGAGAATTTATTCAGGAAATAGTCACAAACATAACATTTTGTTATGATTTTTATTGCTATTAAATCTGTTTTGCTAAACACTTCATCATTTAAAAAAAACCTGAAATATACATGATTTATTTACAAAATTGTTTTATATTAGTATGAATTAGAGAAAAATATTAATTAGACCGAAAATTCATAAAATAATATAATGTTGAAA
Organism: Maratus speciosus; assembly: GCA_963932465.1. Classification (NCBI taxonomy): domain Eukaryota; kingdom Metazoa; phylum Arthropoda; class Arachnida; order Araneae; family Salticidae; genus Maratus; species Maratus speciosus. The sequence goes on along the minus strand of OZ010800.1, from coordinate 359,580,651 downwards.
ATCAGAAAATTTATATATTACAATCAGTTCATAGAGGAGTGTATAAGACTGATTTAGATAACACTTTCTGCTTTATTCAAAATAACAGAGAGATAATGAAAGACTTCAATTGAACCAATGCCAAAAATCATACCATACTTTGACAGTACAAAAGAACATCAACAAGCATTCAAATACCTTTTTTGAGGCCATGTCTAAAAATTATTTCACTGTGTTTTTTTTCATGAGAAGTAATGTTTTATTGGTAATGCTATAGTTATGTGTTTCTTTTAAAATACAGCTCATCTATATTATATTAATAAAAGAAAAATGTTTGTCGATGACTAGGAAAATCAACTGCACACAGAGAGGTCTGCAAATTTGGAGGACAATTAAGAAAAGACAAAGACAATTCTCAATGCACCTGAGACCAAGATTTTTCATTTTTTGATAATTAGATGAGATATTCATTTAAAATTCTCATCAAACACTAAGGAACATGCTTCAGTTTCCTTAATTCAGAGGTATTATGATCGCTTTAATGAATAGTTTTTTAAGCACATAGCTCAAAGATGGCTGGAAAACATTTCGTATTTTGTGCATTTTAAAATTACAATCGCCAGGACTCAGATGGAGTAAGAAAAAAAAGATTAAAAAAAAAAAAAAACATCTACTGTTGATAGTGGTACTGATGCTATCCTTTATTAAAACAATATGAGTATTTACTATTTTTTAAAAGAATTTTCTTGAAATTGTAACTAAAAGAATATTTAGTGATTTATCGCTTGCACCTGGTTTTAATATTAGTTACTTCAAATTAAATATTTATTAATTTCAAATTTGAAATTTAACATAATAAAAATCTTCTATTCCTTGATGTAATGCTAACCAGAACAAATCAATCTATGCCAGATCTGTTTTCAGAAAAAACATGGCTAACCAGTCAACCATACCAAATAATGAATGTTCTCCACTTACATATAAAATTTCAGCCTACAGATTTTTCATAAGATTTATTCTATTTAGTATGTACTGAAAATAATTTGAATAATGAATTAGGTAATATTATTAGAATTGCTTATAATGACGGTTTTAAAGTAAACCATAAATTAGTCACGGATATTGTCAATAATAAGAAGCCTGAAAACAAATTTGATTCGCAAAAGTAGAAACTTTATACTCTTCAGTATTTTTTAAGCTGTTTTGAGAAAATAAAATACAACCTTAAACATTTCAATATCTACTTAATAGCCAAGGCCCCTCCAAAATTAAAGAACATCATTTGCACTAAAGTTGACACAATTAATTTTAAGAATTATTCAAGAGTATGTGAAATACCATTTACTAGAGCAGACTGATCAAAGAATTACTATATTGGTATGGCTAGCAGGAAATTTAAGCATAAAAAAAGGAGCACATAGCTGATATTAAATATAATAGAAATACCACAGCCCTGGCAAGATTATATGAAGAAGAAACCATCCAAATAAATTTCAAATAAAAATAAACATCCAAGTAAAAATAAAAAATAACATTCATAACCTGAAAGAGTATGTGAAAAATTGAATGATGGTGTTTCAATTCATTGCATCATAGATCATGCAATTTTAGAATATTCTTATTTGTTTTGATAATGGCTCGGATAAAGTCGAAACATGTAAACAATCTAACAAAACTATTGTTACTGTTTTTTAAGTTTTTATCTTATACCTTTCAGCAATTAAAAGAAATATATTATTACAGGGTGTTAATTTGTAATATATTTCTATAAGTTTAGATTTATATGATTAAAGTTTTTTACAAGTTATCAGAGCCAAAAAATCTACCATTATATTGTTTGACTTATTTTATTTGTATTACTTGTTAATACGATGGTTTATTTGCAATTTTTATGATCATTTTACTATAAATACTGAATTTTAATAATTAAAGTATAAAAATATATGCTTCTAAAACCATCTAACTAGATGCTTGATTATTTTAAAAACCTATAATTCTTGGTAGCCATTCAATATCTTAAAACTAGAAGAAAACTAAATCTGATTAATTATATTACACAAAATCACATAATTGATTTCGTTTTCTTCAAAACTTTCTTTTTTATGGCCCTGATCTTAAAGAAAAGTTTTAGAAGTACAGTACCAAAACAAAATTTTGTTCATTTAACAAATTTACTCCTACATAAACACACTATGATGCATACACATACATAAATATTTAATAATAAAATAATGAAAAAATAATAATAAACTGAACAAATAAGACACAGAATAAAAATGTAATGCTTAATTTTGTAATAGAAATTTCAATATCATATTTAGAATTTCTTCATTATAATAGGAAAAAATAAAAATATTTAAAATACTTTGTTTTCTGTGTATATTTATAAAAGTTTGTTTCTATCACCTGAACTGTCTGAAAAATCAATAATGTGAAAAACTGATTGTAGGATAATTGATACTCTATGTAGGTATTAACAAATGTCAACCTAATTCTATATTTAATTAAAACAAATATATAAAGATATTTTTATTATACTTTGGCCTTTAGTTCAATATCAAATGACGGCTAAACATTACATTATTAAATGGTATTTAAAATTCATTTTTATACATTTAATTTTTTAACAATACCAGTCTAATTAAATTTATTTACAAATAAAAATATTTTTCTAGCATTCCCAAACTCATTTACAAATAAAATAAAATACAATAAATTTCACATTTTGCATAGTTTAATGAATCACAGAAATATATTATTCTTATGTACACATACATAGATATAGTGTATTACCAGACTTGTTTAAAAGTGTATTACCTACTTAAACTATCACTCTTTATCTTTAAAAAAGCAAAAAGGAAATTTTTTGTATATATTAAAAAAGCAAAATAACAATCACATAATATATATAAGTTTTAGAACAATAACATTGCAGCACCAAATAATGATGAGTATTTGTATTTTAGATATATAAATCCAATATTTAACATCTTAACTTTCCTTCTGTTTCAAGTATTAATGAGCTTTTTTAATAACAATAATGGTAATTTTAAATAATATCACACAAACTAATGCATTATAAATCACTCTAATATCCGATTAAAAAAAACAAAATAAAAGCTCTTAAACACAACAATAGAATACAGGAGAGAAAAAAAAGGAAGAAAAATAGTGATAGATTTTAAAATAAAATTTCACATAAAAGACTTTAGACACATTAAATGTTCATAAATTAAAATATCAAAGGACAGAATACATTAAATATAAATAATAATAATCTACAAAAGCTCTAAGTTAAAATGAAAGTATGAGTATATTGAAACATTTTTTTTTTCTTTTCTTCAGGGTATATAACTGGAATTTTATACTTAATTAAATCAAATGAGCACCTGAATGCCTGAATTAATCTCAAATAAATAAAAAGATTAATTTGTCCCAAATAAATTAAATAAATAATTGTCATATTTGTTGGTAAGTACAGTGTACTTTTTTACAGAAAAGTAACTTTGGTTAGTCATTCGTTAATATCATATTTAGACTTTAATAGACACAAATAATCAGGAGAAATAAATCAAAACTTGTTTACTATTTTGCCATTGTGATGTAGCCTCTTCACAACAAAAGTAATATTTTTAAGTAAGGAAAAATTAATGAAAACGCAAATAAATGCAAAAAAATCTGTAATAAATAAACAAAACAAAAAATAAATACACAAAATAGATTTTGATAAAAATCTACTTCTACCTGGTAAAGATTTAATATCATCTATACAGTGTTTCCATGTATAACCTGACCGACCTTTATTTTCGCAACCGTTGGTCCTAGATGCATACTTCCAATTACAAAAATGGTTTAAATAAGGTAAAGAATTATTTTTATAGTGATTTGGGTCAAGAAAAACATTTATTAAAAAATTACAAAATTTAAATTTTTATACGGTCCCCCAGTCCTATAAGTGATATTTACTAAAAACTTACTGTGACACTAACAAGACAGACAAAAAAAGTCCCATTCATCTAACATTAAAATTGACCAAGTTATGAAATTTTGAAATGCATGACTTATACCACTTTTTTGCATATCAAAACAGATGATTTCGACCATTCTTTCAGGGGTCATGTATAAAGTACTTAAACTTATTTCAAGGTATCTGCGCTTTGAAAGAAATCATACAAATATTACGATTAACTTTTATTAGTTAAGTTTCAGATTAGTTAAAATAATTGTATTTTAACATATGTTTTGTTTTGTAAGGATTTGAGGCTATGATTTCTTTTAATTAAAATTATGTTTTTTCATAAGGTTTTATTTAACTTGCAATGATCGTCTTTCCAGTTTAAAATTTGTACTCGAACTTTAACTTACTTTCAAAATGTCCGATCAAAGTTAAATTTTACATACTGACTTAAATCCGATGACAATGCAATATTATTATGATTTTCGACTCTTACCATCTTACACATACTTACATTAGAGGATAAAACAAAAAAATTCGGCTTATACTGGGTTTCTTACAGTTCAACAGCTCGGGGGTCCGATGAGGTTGGGAGGAGAGGGGTATCAATTTTAACTTTTAGCTTTTTAACTTTGAAATTTGCGATTTGAGAAAATTCCTGACGCGATGGTTTAAAATGAAGGTCATTTTCGGATTCAGTGCTAAAAAATACATAAGAACCAATTTTCAAAAGCTACAAAACATGCCACAATCCAAAATTTGAAAGACAGTGTAATCTAACAGCATTTTAAAATATGTATCATTTTGTAAAGAATTGAGGCTGTTGTTTTTCATACTTTTATTTAACAAAAAATCTGTTTTTTTTTTTTTTTTATCCTCTTATAATGCTCAGTACAAATTGCACATTTAGCAGTAATATATCAGAATGATTAAAGATTTCAAATTTATATTGCAATGCTAATTTTACTCTCAACAATTTCTTTAATATATCTGATGAAATTATATTTCTACTAAATTTGTGAATGACCCCTAATATGCAGCAAAAAATATATTTTAACTTTAAACAGCTATTACTCGGTCAATTTTAATCGTAGAATAACGGGACTTTTTTTTGCCTTACTTGCCAGTGTAACAGGGAAATTTTACTAAATATAACTTATAGGACCAAAGGACTGTATAAAAATTTAAATTCTGTAATTCTTCACTAAATTGTTTTTTTGCTTCAAACATTTTTTATCTTAACCCTGCACCTAATTTTGACCATTTTTGTAATTGGAAGTATGCATCTAGGACCAGCGGTTGCAAAAATAAAGGTCGGTCAGTTATACGTGGACACACTGTATAATAAATGTTACATAACTACAAATCAATAGCCAATGCATAAAACATAACCTTTATATATATATATATATATATATATATATATATATTTCTAAAGAAAGAAGTTTCATCAATATGGAGTGTTCAATCTATATATTATTAAGTCTGTCAGCCATATCAATATTTTAACATGAAAAAAATATACTTATTGGTTAAACAAATAGCACATCATGCCAAATGCAACTGTTGGTATGAAAGCTAACAAAGATGATATTTGGAAACATTATGATCAGTATACCCAGAAGTGAACTTAGGTAATCTAACAGAAATCCATATAGTTTAATGAAAGCTATAACTATTTTATAAACTAAAAAATACAATAGGAGTTAACAGCTGGCATAAAGTTGGTGCATTTAACACTGCTAACAGTAGCGGGTGTATTTTTTATAACAATCTACAATGAAAATTCAAAGTAAGTATGATTCACAGAATCTAAGTATGTATTTCAGAAATGTATAGATTGGACAGCAATTATTAAAGTAACATGGAAATCTTGAAATCGGGTTTTGGTACTTTGGTTTTTTATTTAACCACAGTACCAATTTTGTGCTTCAAAATCAAAAATACATTTTATCATCATCATGTACTTTTATGAACAAATCTCACACTATGTACCATAATTTTCCTATTAAAAATTAAATTACAGAGCGCTTATGTTTTGGCAATTGCCAAATTGTGTAAGTCATATTAAAATATTCTTCTTCTCCCCAAATATAAAATATGTATATATCTATTAGCTGAAAAAAGAAATCATGAAAGAAGAAATAGGATTTATAATCAAGTTACTGCACTTGACGACGAGAAATTAGCAGTTTACAACTGTTATTGGTTTGCACAAAACTGTGACTGGTCTAACAAAAATCTACCAAAAAAACTATGATAATAAATTTCCTGAGGGGGGGGGGGGGGGGGGCAGTTAAATTCCCTTTTCCTAACTTTATGGAGTAAATTCCCTAATAAATCATTAGTAATTAGGTTTCAAATAGAAAAAAAATCAGGAATCTCACAGGTAGAAAAAGAGAATTAAAATAAAACATATTTGAATCCTACAATAATTAAACAAAAATATAAAAAATGCATACCTTGAATTTCTAGCAATAAAACAAATAGGTACTCATCAGCCTTAAACTAAGTCATGCAAAACTTCTATTAATAAATAAACATCTAATGGTAAACAGTGAATATTAAAAAAAAAAAAAAAAAAAAAATCTTTCAGAAAATTACCTATAATAAGTTTTAAAAGACATAAATGTATATATATATATAAATAGAATCACAAAGAATGTCAGAACACAAAATAAAGACAATTTATTACATGTTAATAAATAAATGCTTCTATTTGGAAGGATCACAGATTAGATTGCATTAGTTTTAGTCAAATATATCACCAGGAACCCAAACCGTTATGGAATCATCCACATTAGCACAAGCAAGAATGTCATTGCAAAAAGAAATCTGAAAGAAAAAAAAGAAAAACCTCAGACTGAAAATAATAATGTCATTAACAAACAAAATAGTGGCTACATTCATAAGCACTGACTTTTGACTTTACTTTGTGATGGATTTCTCTTGAAAGTACAGTATAACTTCAAAAATCCGGCATCATTGGGACCGAGACTATGCTGGATTTTTGAAGGAATGTTAAAGTAGTAACTAGGAATATCAAAAGTAGTACTATCATCATATATATTATAAAGCAGTAAGCTCAAAACGTTCCGCTCGAGTGTTTCAAAAACTACCCGGTGGATTTTTCCCCAAATTGTGTCATTCGATAGGAAATATTCCCGGGGTGGTTTATGAGAAAATATACAGGGATAGCTATGATTTTTGATAATAAATTTCGTATTTTACTGCTATTTTGAACGAAAAGGTTGCCAGTGATTATCTTTTGGCGAAAGGTTTGTTGATTAAAGAATTAAGATGGCTATATCTGTTAGAAAATAAAACAAACGCCTCACGAATAAATGAAAAAAATACTGATATTTAATTTAAAAAACAACAACAAAAAATGTTTTAATAAGACATAATATTATAAAACGAAAATAATTAATTTTAACATAGAATAAATATTTGTAATGCTTAAAGTATAAATCATTGTGAAATTTTACAATTAGTACAATATTTGACGAATTATTGCTTGCGATAGGTTAAAAAAATGAATCTGAAAATTTGACTTGACAATTTTTAATGGAAATTTTTTTTTTCTTTTTAGCTCTTTTATTGCATGCGCCAGGTTAATAAAAACGTGTCAGAAAACTTGATGAAATAAAATCTAGGTTACATTCTTTATTAGTCTTTTTCTTTTTTTTGTCAATTTAATAATTATTTTTATATAATTCTCCCATCATATGATTTACAGGAAAAACTAGAAGTATTTGTAAAAATGGCTGTATTGTGTTACATGCTATTTATTTATTACCTTCGTCGCCAAATAAGACAAAGGTGTGAAATAAGATGAGAGAAGAGCATTTCGGAGTACATTTTTATATTCAACCGTAAATTATATAAAAAGCAGTTAAAATTATAATTATGTAGTCAATCATTTAAATTTTACTGTAAATGTCTTCCATATACACACATATTCTAAAATAATTTACTTTCAAAGATTTAAAATATTTTTTACCATACTATGGAATATCATTACTATGGAAACATGCGTTTTGTTTTCCTCAAGCATGTGATTTTTATATCCTGGCACTCAGATCATTACTTATTAATTGAATATTGTGTATTATGTTATTTTTTTTACATGCCGAACATATTGTCGATTTCACTTATTGGAATATTCACTGCTTTAAAAGTTAGGATATAAGAATAATGTTAAGAAGATTTCTGCAATTATACGTTATTACTATAAAAAAAATCCATTTTAACAAATTACGACGACCATTTGGAAAATGATTTTTTCAAAGACTAAAATTTAAGACATAAACAGTCGCGCGATGTTGATCATACATTACGTACGCCATGGATTACATTTTTCGGTACTGTACTGGTCATACATTACGTATGCCATGGATTAAAGATTAATATTTATAGACCAATTTTAAATGAAATTTCATTCTTAAACTTCTAAACATCCCACAATATTACTTTTTACACAGTCGTATAGAGAAAAAAATGTACTTTTAAATGCAATTTTTTTAAAGCTGCATCTCAATTTGTTACCGAGTTATTAATTTGTTTTTGTAGAAGTATCCATCTCTGTTGAAAGTAAAGGGAAAATACAGATTACTGTATAGACCAATCAGAAAACTGATAAAATGTGGGATTCAACTAATAAAACGCTTCAGATATGCTTTTGATTCCCTACCCTGACTGAGGACAATAACCAGTTTTCTAAATGGTTAATAAATAAATAAATAAAATAAACATTTTGCAATAAATATTGCTTGCTAATATGCCATTTCTTTTTAGCTTTTTCTGCATAACTTTCTTTTGCTTAACCACTGTTTAAAAAATGTTTTATTCAACATATTGGACTAATCTTACGGAATCATGTCACCTGCCAACGAGCATGTTGCATGGCGTATAGGGATTACAATCCCGGGATCCTGTATCCCAGATCATTTTTAATCCCGAAAATCCCGGGATCTTGTCTGCCAAATCCCGGGATTTTCGGGATTGTCCTTTTTTTTTTTTAAATGGAACAATATTCAGCTGAAATAAAAAAAAATATATTTATAGACTTTCTCTTTTGGAAAGAAAAAGAATTTTTATGAAATTTATATATCCTTAAAAAAATATACATATTTCAAAGCGATTAAATCGTTTAACATGAAAACCTTTTGACTTGCAAACAGATGTAACCCGCTCGGCTATTGTTCGGGAACAATCATTTGTTTATTTCGATTTCGCCGCGTTTAGAAAGCCGGTCGTTTTAGCAACTGGGAATCACAAAATTTCGAATTAGAGTTTACTGATAAGCGTCGCATTTGAGTTTCATAGTCATTATTATGTGCTAACTTCTTTGCTTTTCGGGCATTTATACTTATTTTGCTTTAAAGATGTCTAATGAAAATGATTTTGTAGCTCATAGAAAAAATAATGATACATCTTCAGTATGGCACTGCTATTTAAGGTCAAAAGATGAAAAAATCGCTAAACGTAAAAGATGTAGCCAAGTGTTTAAAACTTTAGGTGGATCGACTAAGGGTTGCATGCACATTTATCGACGAAACATGGTACTAAAGTTTAGAAAGAATTTAATACATCATCTCTTCCTTCCACACGTCAAGATTGCATAGAAGATGCATTGCTTTCTAAAAAGCGGAAAATAGAAGATTATTTTAGTAGTGATAAGGAATCACTGTATTTAATTTTATTGCGAATGACAGCTAAAGACTGTTTTTCATTTAACTTCAACTGATTTAAGAAACTTACTGATAGCTAAAGGCTATAATGATTTGCCAAAATCTGCAGTATCAGTTCGAAATCGTGTAGTGAACTATAATAAAAGAGTTAATTACAAGTGAAATACAAACTTTTAAAAATTCAGGAAAAAAATTTAGTTTGACTTTTGATGAATGGACATTTACTGCAAGCAAGCGATTTGTGAATATTAATGCCCATTCAAGAAATTTAAATTTGAGCAAATTCAGCAATTTAGGCCTTATGCGCATATATGGTTCATTTACAGCAAAAAAGTGCATTGAAATGCTAACAGAGCGCTTAAACCAATATGACATTTCCCTAAAAACAGACAATGTTACAACTGGGACTTTAGATGCCGTCATATTTCTTAGAACATATTTTCAAAGGAATACCGATTAGTTAGGAAACAGTAAACTATTCAAAATAATCTTTTTTTTTTTCACGAGGTACGTAATAATTTTTTATATTATGCAACGTTTTTGAATTTTAACAGCTATTGCTATTTAGAAATTTAAACTATACATCTATGTATTATTTTATTCTATGTGTGTGTGTGCTAAGTTCTTTTATTTCAAGAAAAAAATCTTCATGTTAGGGAAAATCTTGCATTTGCAATATCCTAGAATTATAAACTTGAATTACGTGGGTATGAGAATAATTCATAATTTAATTCGTGATATTAATTAGTTTTTAATATTGTAAATATTAAACTATTCAAAAACCTGTTTAACAGGAAATAAAAGAAATTATCTATAAGATGAAACATAGACATGTTTTTTGTTGCATTTTCAAACATCAGCAGCGTATTTCTTTTAATTTTCAATTGTTCTAATATATCCTATAAGTTTTGATAATTAATTGAAGTTAATTTTTTTAATTTGGTATATTTTCATATGTAAATTAGACTGTAATTTTGCTTTGTCTTTTCTATAATATTATGATATTTAGCTATTGTAAAAATTGATGATAGAAAATAAGTTAAAACTGGTGTGAATGACTAAGAACAAACAATCTTCTTGAAACACCATCAAAAATTTGTAATGCGCATTTACAAATTTTTAATGGTGTTTCAAGAAGATTGTTTGTTCTTAAAATTGATGATATTACAGAAATTGTAATTTTCCTAATCTCGGGATTATCCCGGGATTGGAAATTAGTTTCGGGATTGTAATCCCTAATGGCGTATCAAAATTCAAAAGATTAGACAGGTTTTGAAATTAGCTATTACTAAATTATGGTTTTTCATAATGAAGCAAACAAACAAAAGAAGATTTATTATTATTTATTTATTACCTGAAATTATTTTACTCTCATAAAAAAAAACAATACTTGCAATGTAGGGGAAAAAAATTTATGGTTCCAATGGTGGCAAATGGAATAATGCCCATGGACTTATCATTTCAGCCTAGATAGGATTAAATTACCTGGAATTTCGATCAGTATAAAGCGAATTGTCCTGACGCACACTCTAGCAGCTAAACACAGCAACAAATTAAGAGTTATTTTTATAATCTGGGTTATTTTCACAACAGGCGGAAGATTAATTTACTCTTAAATATAAAGAAAATAGCAGGGCTATTTATTTGTCCGTGTTATTACGCTCTTTAGAAAAATGCTAAATAAATCTTCGGTTCAGGTATTCACCAAAATGCATATTGCTAAAATTTTTGTATAACTAACTTTATTTATCATCGTCAGTTATTAACCCTGGTACATGTGCAACAATATTGTTGCACCAGTTTTAATGTTTGACGTGAACCCTCACAATAACGTCGAATTCGGATAATTATAAAGATTTTATTGGATGCATGAGATTTATTTTTCTACAAGATTAAGTCATCGAGTTTTTTCCCGGGTTAACGGTTACATGATTTCAACTGGTCTACAAAATGAAAAGACAGTGAAAATGACGTCATTTTAGATTTATTCAGGCAATTCAACTTTAAAAACACACATTTTTATGTTTCACTTTTCTTTTAAATATGAAAGTTAAACAATCTTCTTTGTCTGCAAATAATTTATTACTTTTTTGACAGCATTTACCCTGCTAGAATCCAAAGAGGGAAAAGAGTAGTAGCACAAGAGGGTATTTATTAAGAAATATAACTAACATCCAGTGAGATTGTATTTCAGCTACCAGAATCACATATTGCGCGAGCTGAGAGGCCAGGAGATCAAGGACAAACAAACGAAAATACACCACCCGAGCATAATTCAAGTTCAATGGTAAATCTCTGCAATCATTGTAATGCATCTCTAATTTAATATTGTCAGATATGAGAACATTTTAATTCCTATTGTCATAACGGCCTCATTTCTGTACCAAAAGTGCACTGTGAATAATCAACTAAAAGAACTGCTTCTTAATAGCTAAATTTTGTCCAACGCATAAGGTAATATAATATCGCAATGACGTTCGCATTTTTTCAGCAACGCGGAAGGACATTCAAGCTAAAGGTCCATTAAAAAATATATACAAGTTCGAATTCACCATTTCGCTTAATTCAAGGTTTATTTGGAAATACTGACCAGCGCAGCGGTTATAGCCAGCTAGTATATATTATAAAGCAGTAAGATCAAAAAGTTCCGCTCGAGTGTTTTCAAAAACTACTCGGTGGGTTTTTTTGCAAGTTATATCATTCGATAAAGAATATTCACGTGGTGGTTTATGAGAAAATATACAGGGATAACTATGATTTTTGGTAATAAATTTCGTATTTTAATGTTATTTTGAAGGAAAGGGTTGTTAGTGATTATATTTTGGCGAAAAGTTTGTTGATTAGAGAATTGAAATGACTATATCCGTTAGACAAACATTTCGCAAATAAATGAAAAAAAAAATACTGATATTTAATTTAAAAAGACAATAAAAAGATGTTTTAATAAGACATAATATACAATATATAAATGAAAATATTTAATTTAAACATGAAATAAATATTTGTAATACTTAAAATATAATTTATTGTGAAATTTTACAGTTGATACAATATTTGGCGAATTATTGCCTGCCTTACGTTAAAAAAAGAAATCTGAAAATTTGATTAGACTAATTTTGAATTGCTACTTTTTTTTTTGTTTTTAGTTCTTTTCTTTTCATTTTTATCTAACTATTTAATTCACATAATGTGATTTATAGGAGAAACAAGCAGATGCAACTGCAAATAATACTGTAATTATTGTGAGTTACATATTATGTGTTTCTTTACGATTTCTATTTTTCGTTTGTCGCCAAACAAGGTGATTTTAAGCCAAAAATGCATAAGCGTGACATTAGCTTGAGGATTTGTGGTTGTTCAAGTGGACGAGATCAACATTTTTATGTTCGATTATAAATGATATAGATATCAGTTAATATTTTAAAAATGGAATCAAATATTATTTTGTTTGAATTTCTGCCACACATGCATATTGTAAAATCCTTTCAGGCTTAGATGCTGTATATTCAAGCGGACGCCATCTTGGATGTTTTGAGATTTCTTAGCGATTTTTTGTTGACGATGTTTTACATTTTATTTTCGTTAAGCCTTTCATGCGCATAAATTGTTGCTGGGTGACATTTACTACTTGGCGGAAAAGGGGTTTTCACGCGAAGAAAAAAATCCTAGATGGCTGCCGAGGAAATATATGACATCTGTTCGTAATTTCATACTTAAAAAAAAAAAATTTCGTCGTAATTATGGAAGCATGTGATTTTTATAGACTCCAATTCAGATCAATGAATATTATCCCTTTTTTTCTTTTTTGAAAATGTTATTGTTTATTTAATATTTCTTTGGCCATAACGCCAATTTCACGTACAGGGAAATTCACAGTTTCAAAATTTAGGAACTGAAAACTATTCTTAAGGAAATTTATGCAATCATGCGTTATTACTATGAAAAAATTCAATATTTTGAAATAAAAATTGGGTACTTTTCGGTTAGCCGGGCGCCACTGTTATATATACATGTATATGTATACACAAATGTATGTATATACATCTATATACATATACAAATATGTGGATACACATGTATATATGTGTATATATACAATATATGTATATATACGCATCTATGAATGTATATATATGTATATATAACACTGGCGTCCGGTTAACTGGAAAGTACCAAAAATTGCTTGCTGAAAAAAAATTGCAAATCTTTTTAATTCGTTATTTCTTCTTTGTTTTTCTTCATATTCCCCCCTCTGTTAGGTAATATTTTAAAAGATATTCGACTAATCTTCGATATTTAAAAGTTCATAAAGTAACGTCTCAATTCCATATTATTATTATTATTATTATTGGCACGGAATTCATATACGCTCCAGGATACCTAATGGGCTCCAAAATGGCGTTATTTTGCCTGACATGGTAACTAACATGGCTATTGTTGTTTATTTAATAAATCGTTTATTTACTCTTATTTCCTTTTTTTACAATTAAATAAATTATTTTCTGTCAATAGTTATTAATTTATTTTATTTATTGTTATTTCCTTTTAAAATAATAGAATTTTTTAAAAATAAGTATGCATATATGTAACTGGTATATATATTTGGAAACTATGTTTTCGCCAAACTGTTGTGAAAAAAAACACGCCAAACCCGGTATGTATATGACATCTGTGTCTAAAAGTTAGACAAGAGTTCCATTTCCTGTTCTGGTTTTTTGGCGAGCTTTTTTTTGGTGATAAATGTTTCAATGTGATTGTTGCGATCTTCAGCATATTGGATTGCGTTTTTCTTTGAATGCTACAGGTGGATAAGTAATAATTTTGCATGCATATTTTTTATAATTATTTTTTGAAATTCATAATTTTCTGGATTTTTTTTTGTTTAAGCAATATTTTTCTGTGAATGTAAATGTTCTTTAACGAAAAAATTCTTTATGCAAATATATTTTTCGTGGGGTACTACTTGATTATCGCATCGACCAATTTTGCCAAATTATTCGCCAACGCCAAATTATAAAATTAACATCAATTTTTATTTCAAATAAGGAAAGAACAAATAAACTAGTAAACCTTAATAAAAATGCAAGTAAAAAGTCGAATTAAAATTAATTTGATGACGTAACAAATGCGTGTAAGGTGTTTAATGTCAAGTGAATATGACATTTACGATCATCCATTATTGGCATTTAATCTTATATTTTGGCGATAGTATTTTGGTTGATGGGATAATCAAGTAGTACCTTTAAATTTTATTCAAAAAATTTAGCTTTAAAAATCCACTTTTTTTTTACTTCACTGTTCGAATAAATATATAAGTTAAATGCTCATCATTGTCTGCAAATAATTCTTTAAATTTTTTATTCTATTTATTCTGCTGGAATAGACAGATGGAAAACAGTAGTAGACCTGCCAGAAGAGAACGTTTATTAAAAAATGGTAATGTAACATGTAATGAAATTGAATTTAAGCTACCAGAACCACATATAGCGCAAGTTGAGATGCTGGGAGTTCAACAACAAACAAATGAAAATGAACAATCGGAATGTTCTTAAAGTTCAAAAATCAATCTCTTCAATCATTGTAATGCTCTCTAATTTAACAGTGTGATGACTAGAGAATACTTTAATTCCTGTTGTCATAACTGTCTCATTTCCGTACCAAACTCTACTTTAAATGGTCAACTAAAAGAGTTGTTCCTTAATTGCCCAAATTTTGTCTAAGACATAAGATAGTATAATATCCCAATGAAGCTAGCATCGTTTTCAGCAATGCAGAAGGACATTCCAGGTGATGGTCTTTACTGCTTTAAAATAGAAGATTAAAAATCACAATTTCGTTTGATTCAAGATCCCTTTGGAAAATGGATCAGCGCAGCGGGCATAGCCTGCTAGTCTATATTATAAAGGACAAACATATCTGTGCATAACGCATACGTCATTCTGCGGATCGCAACACTTTGAAATTTGAAATGAAATTTCGGTTTTGCAATTTTCACTACTGCAAATTTTTAAACTTCTAAACACCGCACATTTTCAATTTTTACACCGTAGTATAAGGGAAAAAATGTACTTTTAAATGCAATTTGTTTGAAATCTGTATCTCAATTTATTTTTTAGATATTAATTTTTTTATAGTTTTTAGTACCAATTTTGTAATTGTGGCAACGGAAGTACTCCATTTATATTGAAAAGTAAAGGGTAAATAGTCGTGTTTTATTTATTTTTATTGATTATATTCTTATTGATGCCATTTTCACATTACAAATAAAAGTAACTTTTTTATAATTTTTGAACTGAATATGATGTCAGCCATTAAAAAAAACACACATTCTTATTAATAAGTCAAAAGATTGAGGAAGATATTTCAGTATTTTTAAATTACGCTGATACTGAGTTTCAGACGCTAGGTAAAATGATTCAGTGAGTAAAAATGATGGCATATTTAAAACAAAACGATCATTTTCTTTGATAAAACTAAATATTTCACAAACACTATGGCAACTAAAGGCAAATTTCTGAATGGTAAATTTTCGCGGGTACTGAGATTAGAACTTAAAGTTTGTGTGAATGTTCACATGAAAAGTTGTATCGGACAAACGTGACTTTAAGTTTGGAAATACATTCATTAATACTGTATTGCACGTTAAAATACTTTTAACTGTGAATTTGAGTGATGCATATATAAATTTTGAGAATGTGAAAATAACGTACAGTTTAGATTTTATGGGGGAAACTTTTATGATGTGACAAAGCTGATTTTATTGATCTTTCATCCCATAAAAACAAACATAAGAGCCTCAATCGATAACTTCAACATAATTACTCATCTTTTCTAATACAGTTTAATTTTTCAATAATTTAAGCAGTTGAAGTTTGTGGAAATAATATTTTAGTAATTTTAGGTTAAAAACATTATTTGTTTTAAGAGTTAGACAACCAATGCAAGATGAATTTTTTATTGTAATTATTTTTGTAGGTTTATTATAAATTCGATCTCTAACAGTTCCATTCTGAACATTTTAATTCGTTGAATTTCGACGGGTTCCAACTCGCATTCTTAATGGTGCCTTTAGCCATAATTTAATTCATTATTAAGTGATAATTATGTAAGATAAAAAGAAAATTAAATATAAAAATAAACTTACATTAATTGATATTTTCTATGTTACAGAAAAAAAATCTAATAAAGAGGGAAATTATTTCTTCTCGTGTAATTTTGGAAACATAGATGTCAACTTGGTTTGCTTCAATTTTTTTGGCCATTTTTTAAGCAAGTTTTTCTTGTATTTTATACAAATGGGAATCTCTATTTCGGAAATACAGTTTTGTTCTCTAAAGCAGATATTAATTCTCCAGTCAAATTATGCATTCTTCCAGTGACATCTTTTCTTATGCCTGTTGTTCATCCTCACCTTTGAAGCTGTTACTAGCGTTATCAGCAGTTATATTTAGCACACCATCGAAGAGAGACTACAAAGAACTTGTGTACTAGTCTCCACGCCGTTCCTGTGCAACAGTACAGCTCCCAGATAATTTGTTCAGAAAATAATCGCCTCTGACATACGAAAAAAAATGTCAAATATTATTTTTTTGCATTTTTACGTTCGATCTTTAAGTTTGTAACACATAAATAATTACTATTTTTCTTCTAAACTTAAAAGTGTAAAAGAAAAAAGAAGGAAAAAAGATGGTTTTGAAGCCAGATTTTTGAAGTCACACTGTATCTTAATATAAGTGTATTGCAGAGATTAGAAATCAAAAAGTGTTACAAATAGAAGAAAAAGTAATCCACTGGTACATGTTCGTACCAAGTCGAACCGAAAAGGTTAAAAGTAGGTGAGGGAGAATTCCACATAATACATTGAAATAATTTTAATTTTAAAAACTACCTAATCATTACAGTATTAATTAACACAGAGTTTTTCCGTGGTTTAAAAAAGGGCAGGGTGTTTCTTTCAGAAAAAGGGCACTTTTTAGATTCTTAATGACCCCCCTTTTGATTTTGAGGCATTTTAAATGTATAAAGGTATTTTTAAGTCGCAACAATGTATCAGTTTTTACTACACAATCAATTAATACAAACAGCCACAGACACCATTCTTTGACTAAGGGGCAAGAAGGGTGTTATTTCTCAAACCAATTGGCAGGCAAGGTACAGGACCCACCCGAGAAAGTCTGAAAGAAACTCTAGAATTATTAATTATGTTTTTCCTTAATAAGAAGGATGCACAGGGAGAAAATGACTTTCTTTTTTAGGGCAACTAGTAAACTTTTAAAGGATGGATATTTCAAGGACATATTTTCAGGCAGTGACAGTATTTTTAAAGATAGCATTTCTGTTTATGCAAATTTATTATTATTATTATTATTCTTTTTTCAACAGAAATTGAATAATTTATACTGTCTCTAAGTTCATATTTCCAGAAAATATAAAACAAATTTTTGAATATGAAATACAGATTTCATTTTGGATACCAGGACATTTAACATAAACTTTCAATTTTGAGTAAGGATTTAAAATTTCATTTGTAAGACATATAGGCAAAAAGATACCTTTGTCTCTGCATGCATGAGAACCGGTAATTTAATGCACTTTTGACTCTATGTCAACTCAATATTAATTCAAATACACAAATTAATTTCTTTGTAGAAGGAGATCAAAGTTCAAAATTTTTCCCCAACCGAGTGAAAAGTATCTATCCTGGGATCTTGGCTATACATGCCAATGTTCTACTACTGAGCTACCCAGATGATATCCAGCCTGACACAATTCACTAACTTATTGGATATAAATTGGGTGGCTCAGAGACAGAGCATTCACATGTATAGCCAAGATCTCAGTTTTGAATCCCAGTTTATTTACTTTTCACTCTGTTGGAAAAATCTGATCTTTACCTGCAGAGAATCTAGTATTTTAGGATTTTGCTATCTCGCATATACACAGATTAAATTATGTTTAGTAAGTACGAATATCAATAATTTGTAATTAATTTTTTCTTTCATAACACAAAAGAAGTTGTTATAATGGAAGTTTTAAGAAGGATTATATTTGTGTTTTTATGCTTTACTTCACTATTAAATAATTTTAAGGAGTCATATTTCAATCTTGAAATAAAAATATTACTTGTAAGTTATTTTGCCTGTATAAAGAAAGGTCAGATCTAAAATAAAGTAAAAGAATTTGGGATTGAAATTTCTAAAAATGCAACACTCATCAAATTTATTCAATAATAAAAATTAGAAATACAGTCGAACCCTGCTATAGTGAACCGCCTGCGGATATACTTTGAAAAAAATATTTTTTAGCATATATGATATAGTATTGTTAAAAATAGAGATTGCATTAATATGCAATTTGCTTACAAACTATAAACTAATTAAATAGATAATAAATCAAATATTATAGAGAAAAATAGTTACTTTCTCAAACTTGATTTTATTTTTACATTCTATGGAAGAAATTAGTGATTTTTGATTGAATACAATTCGATTCCAAGTACAGTTTATCAATTTTCTGATCAACAATTAGTAAAGAATCCAATATTTTCTGTAGAAAGAAAAATGTTCAGGATATTTGCTGCCGATTCACTTCCAAGATAGCAGGTGCAAAATTTTAAGTTCTTCTTCAAAATCATCTTTAAAGTCTTCTTCAGCATCGTTCGTTTGTTTAATTTCAGATACAATGTCATCATCTCTAGGGGTATCAGAAGTGTACGCTTCATCATCGCAAGATTCGAAGTGCTCACTAACGTACCTTGGAAAAATGTTCACACTATGCTTTTCCAGCCACAGAGCTATTAGTAAATTTTCTCCGTCGTCTTCGTCCTCGACGCTGGCATCTTTTCCTTCTAAAAACACTCTTTGAAAGACCTGCACATTGGAAACACTTGTGAATTGTTTCTGATGTCACCTGTCTCCATGCCTTTTCCAACAGAACGATTGCTTCCAAAAGAGAGATGTTGTATTCTGTGTTGTTCTCTTTGTAGTTCTCTAAAACACGCATCACTAGCTGTTTCCTATAGTCGGACTTCAGGCTGCGGTTAACGAGGCATGTGCTGTTTTACAACTTGTTCGCCCTAGTTTAAGGTGATGAGCACGAAACAGTGAAATTTGACACAATGTAAAGGTATGCCATCATTTGCAGTCACAACTAGTGCAAGTTTAAATTTGGAGAACTGAAAAAAAATCTGGGGAAATAAAATTCGAGTCCACTATAAACGAACTACCAAATTCTCAGCTGTCCGCTATAAGTAGATAAAATAACATTAGTTAAATGGGAGTTCGGACAGGACCACTAAAAAAGTTCACTACATCCGAGTGTTCACTATATCCTGGGTTCACTACAGCGAAGTTCGACTGTATTAGAAAAATTTAGAATTTTTAGACAATGTTTATTTTATAAGGAAATAACAAGATATCTTCATTTGCTTTTTATATAACAAAAGATGAGGCATTGAAAATATAACCAATGAATGAGGGAAAGATGCAATGAATAGACAAACATGGATAACAGTCAGAATGCAGCTATGAACATTCACAATTAACTTAAACTTCTCTGACAAAGTGGTCAAACACAAATTTTTCAGAGTATTCAATACACAAAGAGCTTCATTGACTCCAAATGGACACAGAAGATGTAGAGTAGAGTCTTGTGCGAAATCCTGAATCAAAAAATTCTGCTTAAAGTCAACCTGACTTTAACCTGACCAAAAAAAAGAGCAACCTAAAACCCAACCGGAAACTGAAATAGTCAAACCTGAACCAGAAGCAAAAGAAAATGAATCTATATTAAAATACAATTATGGAAAAGCAGTCTGGCTTGTTCGGAAACTAAACAAAACTTTAAAATTTTTTTAATTGCCAAGCTTAAACTTCAAATTGTTGTGTTTCCTTAAAGTAAAAAAAAAAAAAAAAAGATTTGAGGTATTTCAAATGAAAATCAAATTTCAAAGCACAAAGTAATTGCTTACGCCTTTGCACCTTTTAAGCAATTACTTTGTACTTTGAAATTTGATTTTCATTTGAAATATAGTGTGCAAGGCAAATGTTTCCCTCTGGAATAATTTCCATGTATTAATATAGTTTCTATCGATGCTGGATTTAATTATGTTCCGTGTTTGCCCCAGTTCGGTGGCTCACGTTGAATATTCCATCTTGTGCTGCGTTTGTAGCCTTGCCAACATATAATAGTGAGAAATTTTCCATGCTGGGTATCGATCCAAGTGGTTTAGTCGGTAGAAGGTCAGTGCTACTATACTGATGGCCCGGATTCAAGTCCCGGCTTGGAATCTTTTTCACTATGTTGGTCTTTGCGCCTTTTAAGCAATTACTTTGTACATTGAAATTTGATTTTCATTTGAAATATAGTATGCAAGGCGAATGTTTCCCTCTGGAATAATTTCCATGTATTAAGATTTGAGGTATTCATGTATTCAGAACTTTTAGTTTGGTAGCTACAAAAATAAGAATTCAAATTGTTGTGTTTAAGTTGTAATTTTAATAGTTTTAAAGATTCAAAAAATCATGATTCAAGGTATTAATGTATTTGAGGTTCATGGTTGAGGCATTTCAAGGAGGTCAAAGTTTAAAATTTTTATATAAAATTATAATATTTTTTGTTTTTCACATAAACATGTAGGTGACACACTATAAAACATGTAATTACTAGTGTAAACGCCCATTCCACGATGGTGGGTAGAAATCGTATTTTTCAAATCTCTTTTTTACAAACAATACCGTCATATGTTACGAATTATTACCAAAGAAATCGTCAAAAATTTATATATATACAGCAGACTTTCAAAAGTCTGATTGTTTCAGTGATTAAGCATGCAATTCGATTACATATTTGTTAAATTTATGTTTTATTATGAAGTCTTAATTTTGTTAGGGTGCATTAGCCAGAAACAAATGCTGAACTTTTTATATTGTTTTAAGGGTAAACTTGTTAATGTTCCATAATCGATCTGTTTGGTTTAAAAATCATAAAATGTCAGTAAATTGAAATACAGTTTTCAAACAAATTATATTTGAAAGATTTACTTCTAAAGCAAAATCTAATTTCATTAATTCATAGGTGAATGACGTCAAAGGGTTTTCATGATTTCGGTTTGCTTACAATAGCAAAATTAAATACGATGATTTGGATATGAACTATTAAAATACACAAAATTTACATATTATTGAGGTGAAACCCATCGAATTTCAATGAAAGAAGATACTTAATAAGTGTTACAATAATTTATAATAAACCTACAAAATCATTTACAATAAAAAAAACATCTTACATTGGTTAGTCTAACTCTGAAATCAAATATTTTAACCTAAAGTTACCAAAATACTGCAGTACAGGACCTATTATCCAGAATCCTCGGGACCGAAGGCTTTCCGGATTTCGGGTCCTCCCGAATTCCGTCAAAAAAAAATCACGGGAAAATCGCAAATTTCATCAAAGAATCGCAAAAAAACACAAATTTCTTCTAAGCAACACAAAAAAACTAGGGATGCACCAAATACTGATTTTGGCCGAATACCGAATATTCGGCCAACAGGTGAACCGAATACCGAATATTCGGCTAGCCGAATAGTAACTGCTAGGCCGAATACCGAATATTCGGCTTGTCGAATACTTTTATATTTCAAAGTTTAAAGGCATTAAAATGTTAAATTTTAAAACAATTTTACATAATATTTAAAACAAACTTTTATTCTAATAAACAAGAGCTTTTTTCAAGTAAACTTTATGCTGAAAAAAAATCTGCTTTGAGTTATTTAAGAAGAGGATAGTTATAAAAAAATTTTTAATTAATAAAATTTTAAATTTCATGGCTTCTTCTGAGAATTAAAACAAATAAAATTTTCTTAAATTCTAAACAAACATTTTAAAATCAAAGACAAAATGTGAAAAAATTGGAAGAAAAATTGTACAAGATCATATATTTGCTTGTCAGGAAGAGACTAAAGTAAAAGTTAATAAATAATACAATCAATTCAAATTTTATATGGTGACAAATTAGCAAGAATAACTGTTCTACTCCCTTTGATTAAGCAAGGAAGTTTTTAAATGCATCCTAGATCGGTGTCTGGAGTGGGCAATCATTTTCAGCAATTGTAAATGTTGCTCTTAAAATCTTCGCAAGAAACAGATTATTTACTGGACAATGTTGAGGAACTTGCATTTGTACATAATTAATTCCTATGAAAATCCTCATGATTGGTTAATTTTCTTAAATAATACTTAACAAACAGCAAATAAATAATGTAAAAAAAAAGACTCCCTTATCATATTATCATAATATGATAAGGGACATAATATCATATCAGGATAGACACAATATCATATCAGGATAGACATAATATCATATCAGGATAGACATAATATCATATGATATCATGATAAGGGAGTCTTGGTAAAAACATCAAATATGATTCTATTCCTAATTATTCTGAATATCTTTATAAGTTGACTGTTAAACGTAGAAGTTGTATAAGGTTTTAAAAAATATGTTTTAAAAGTTTTTTTTTAAGTATTCGGTAACATGGCCGAATACCGAATAGATACCGAATATTCGGTACATCCCTAAAAAAAAACCCCAAATTGCGTCAAAATATAGCGAGAAAAAACAAATTTCTTCAAAGGATCGAAAAAGCCTCCTGCAATTTCGTCAAAAGATCGTGAAAAATAGCAAATTTTGTCAAAAGATTGCGAAAAAACAGCAAATTTTGTCAAAAGATCGCAAAAAAAAAAACCCGCAATTTTTCGTAAAAGGATTGCGAAAAACACGCAAATTTAGTTAAAGGATTGCGGAAGAAAAACGCAAATTTCGTCAAAATCTCGCGGGAAAAAAACGCAAATTTCGTCAAAAGATTGAAAAAAAAAAAAAAAAAAAAATTCTTCAAAGGATCGCAAAACACTCTCTTAATTTCGTCAAAAGATCGCGTAAAAGCGCGACTTTCGATAAAGGATCGCGGAAAAAACACATAATTAGTGCCGAGAGGTACCCCCCTCCCCCCTTCTTCTGTAAACTTTCAAAAAATTTGCTGCTAATTTCAGATTTTTTTTTTTTTTTACTCAGAATCACCCCTGATTCAAGCAACATAATTGTGTAGTCATAATATTTTATCGAAGTGAGAGGGAGGGTATGAAATATCTTTTTTTTTTTAAATGAATCGTAATATAAATTAATTTTAAACTAAAATTTGACAGAAAAATCATTTTTTTTGGGGGGGGGGGGGGGAGGGTGCACCATGTTCCCTCATCACTGATGTAACATTTTAGTGGTTACACATTGCAACACAATAGATCAAAAAGAAAATTAGAAATCTCTAAAATTTTCGACAAATTTCAGAAATTGCAAAATTTTAGTAAAAATTTACAAATTTATAGAAAATTTTCAATTTTTTTTATTCCGGATTTTGGGTCCTTCTGGATTTCGGAATTCAGGATAATGGGTCCTGTACTGTATTTTCATAAAGTTGAACTGTTCAAATTATGGAAAAATTAAACTTTATTCGTATATGTAATTAGTAACATATCATGGAAGACGGTAGTATTCCGAGTGATGCAGCCTTAAGCCTAAAATCGTATCGTATCGTATCGTTAAAATCGTATCGTATCGTATCATAGAATTCGTAGATGACGGAACTCATATATACAGCTAACTCGACATCAAAGAAAACGCGAAAAGCCGCCTTTTAATAACTCAGCAGATATATGTCTTATTCTTCTGAATTTTCTAGAATAGTCTTATATCTGAGGTCTAATCGTATACTGAAATTTTTACATTTCTACGTGCAGTATATTTTGAGATCTAAATAGCCATTTTTAAAGTGAAAACGTTGGTATGATATCGAGGAAGTTCCTAACTTGAAAATCTCGAAAACGGTTCTAACGATTACTTTTAAATTGATACATAATATAAATGTGATTAAGGCGAGGTGAATAACACTTTTCTTTTTTCTGGGAAAACTCTCGTTCGTTAAATAATTCGATTTTTTTTTCTGTCGAAAATGACACGGGCGATTTTTTAAAAATCAAATAAATATGTTTCAGATGAACCAAATAACAATTTACTTGTTTCCAGCAAGACTCTTGTTCGTTTTATAATGCGCATGAAAAATCGGACTATATTTCTTCGCCATTCTATGGAAATTTCACCGAAAATGCATGACACTGTATTCATACACATGCTTTCTTTTTAACCACTTTTGGGGAGAAAAAATTTGTCTTCCCATTGGCTGAGTGGTTAAGGGCCATCGTCTACTGATTTTAAGATAGGCAGTTCGATACTCCCTGGTACGTGTTTTCACATGTGAATGTTTTTTTTTTTTTTTTTTTTTTTTTTTTTAAAGTCTGCTAGTTGACCATTATTCTCAGTTCCTTTGTAATTTTTTAATTGCTATTAAGTTAAATAAAATTACAATTATAATGACGCCAATTTGATGATGATTATTTCTTGGCAATTTTTCAACAATAAAAATATTACCATAAATTTTATAAATATATTTAATTTCAATCACTTTACAAAAAATATACATTAATAATTATTATTTGAATATAAATCACACGATCAGAAACGTAAAAAAATAATTCATTTCAGCTCTTCTTTTTATAATATCATTTTTTATTATTATGACGGTCAATCAATATATAATCACTGACATCCATAATATTATTATTATTATTATAATTATTATTTTCCTTGCATAAAAACTATTGTGATGTAATAATTCTTTTATAATAAATAATTTAGTTGAAATGTTTTATTTATAAATATCAATGAAGTTTGATAACCCCGAGACACAGTTTACATAATAAGCATATCAGAATTTTGGTGTCGCCATCTTTTGACGCAATTGCGTACTACATTTTGTCTATTATTCGGAAAAAGAAAAACTAACGCTCTTCGCCGCTTTGAAAGAATTTCTTGTGACTAGAGGTCTATTTCGCAAATATTAAGAAAATTACTGCATACAAAAATATTAAAATGGGTAGTATTATAGAGAAATGTTTGATAAAAACGTTGAAGTAGACAGTTTTTAAATCGAAGAATTATTTTAAGAGATATTTAATGTTAAATCTGGATAAAATTGTCTCATTAAAAAAGTCTCATAGGAAAAAAAAAATATACATGTGAATTTAATCATTTTCATTCAATTTAACCATTCAATAGAAACTCGAAGTTTGCAGAGTGCATTTATTATTTTTAACTTGCCTAATTTTTTGACGGTTTATTTCAATTTTAAATTAAAATTTTCAGAATTTCCAGAGATATTTTTTACATATTTTAGAAAAGGTTATTTTAAATTGCTGCCAATTGTTAAAACAGCGCAAAGAATAATATATCCTTTAAATTAAAAATTTATTCACACGTGACTATTATAAACAGAAAAAAATCCCTTTAAATTAGAATTAAATGATAACGTGTTAAAAGCAGGAAAATATTAAACATTACGTCATAAAAGTTGTTTTTACACATGCTTACATAAAATGAAAGAAAATTATAAAATAATCAATTATTTTCAAATTAGAATTAAATGATTACGCATTAAAAGCAGGAAAACATTGAAAATTACGTCATAAAAATTATATTTACACGTGAATATTAAAAGAAAAAGAAAATTTTTAAATAATAAATTCATTGATATGTGTTAAAAGTCGCAAATGGAGGAAATTACGTCATATTGGCCAAAGTGGCCAAAACAGTTTGCAAAACATATTGCAAAACAGTTTAAATTAAAAAATATATTTATATGAGAGATTTATTTCAAACTTCGAGATGATATTTTTAACTATAGTTGCCAATTTTAAGGTAGCGCAAATAATAATATTATCTTTCTAATAATAAAAATATTTTCAGTTGAATGTTACAAAGAGAAAGGAAAGTTTGGTGAAAATTATGTCAGATTTAAAACCTCTTAACCCATTAAGCGCCGCTATATAAATTAACCGATTTTTTTATGGAATCATTGTTTTTTCTTAATGAATAGGATGTCATTAAAGTACTTCTGAAAAAAAAAAAAATTCAAAATAGTTTGATCATTTATGAAAAACAGCATGTTCCCGAAATGGGAGCAATGGCGTTTAATGGGGGTAAAGTTTTTACAAAAAAAAAAAAAAAAAAACTTTTGCTTTCGTGTAGTTATAACAGTTATTTTGCAATTCTTTTAAAGTAAAAAGGATCATATCATTCTGAAACAGATATTTTATGAGAAAATGAGATAAATTACATCTACAATTATAATAAACATCTACATTTATAATAAAAAAATCTATTTACCTTTTTATAAGCATTTTCATTACACATCTCTTTATTTTTCATCATTACATTATTTTTTCTCTGTATTTTACATGAAAGACGACTGAACAATTTTTATGTGTTTATTTATTTTTCTTTTTTTAATTAGTAAATCACATACTTCTTCGTTGACTTTTGATTTTGAATGTACGGTAAGCTCAACCCCAAAAGATATATCACGAGGTAAATTGTCGCATAAATAGTTTTCTGTTACATATTCTTCATCTGTTACTATTCCGAGATCAGGTGGCAAACAAACGATTTCCGGATCATGCGAATAATCATATGAACCTACAAGCCCTGACTATCGCACGGGCACCTGGGGCCCATGCCCTGGGCATGAAATTTCTGAGAGGCACAAAATTTTTCATAATTTCATCTAAATTTCCATTATAAAACTCATAATTCTGAAAAAATGGGATATTTGAGGTATTAATGCGATGAAATGACAAAGAATAAGCGCGTAACATCTAAAAAAACTAGTATCAGTCAATCAACCAATCTAAAGGGGCACTAAGAATTGGAAGTGTCCTGGACACAGATATTAGCTAGTCGTCCTTGTGAACCTACTTATTCAAAATAATCAAAAGCTTGAGACACAGTTAAAAATTTTAAAATCGAAATAAAAATAAAAAAGCTTGCTAAAGTATATCTTTTAGCAAAAAGAAGATATCTAATAAAGTAAGAAACATATTTTAAGAGTAACACTTCCAAGAAAATTTTACAGACAATTATCACGCTCATAATAAAAGCACCGTATTGGGTCTTCCTAATTTGAGACTTTCCGTCTGGCCTTGAAAACTAATGAAAGCGGCATTGCTCCCGTTACCGGAACAAATCGTTCTTTCATGAACTGTGATCAATCTATAATACTTATTAACTACGGATTTAGGCAGTATTAGACAATAGATAGTTACAAACACATTTTAAATAAAAAATATAATTTTTATTAGTAAGTTATTTTTTTAAAAAATTTTCTTGCGAAAGCGGTCAAAAAGCTAAATTTCGTCTTTTTAAACAAGTTTTAAAAAATAGAAAATGCAAATGAAACTTTTTTTAAAAATTACAGAAGTTATCTCATATATTCAAAATACAAATAACATAAACTTTTTGACAATATATAAAATGCTCAATTTAGAAAAAAATCTCTAAGTAATGTTCCCAAAATGGGAGCAATGGCGCTTAATGGGTTAATTAAAATCATTTTCTTATAGCGTTGTTAAAAAATACCATAAAGCAAAGACTCTGTTGACTTAGTTCCTTTTATATTTGGTAATTTTCAAATGTTTAACTAATCTTATTTAATCAAGCACGGAAACAGCAACTAACATCAGCTGATTCGGTCTTGAAATCCCTCAGTAAAAGGGAAACCCGTTTACAGTAAGATCGCCATTGATTTTTTAATTATACAGAGCAGCCTCGATTATCCAAGCTAATTGGGACTGTTAGTAAATCGGAATCGGAAATCTCGGTTAATAGAAACTGTGTGTAAAAACTCGCCGTGCTTGCGAATTTAACATCTCTTTTAAAAAAATATATAGAACATTTTTTAAATAATAAAAATAAATATATGTAAAGTTCTGTTTCACAGCTTAACAAATTTAAAAAGAAAATCAACTACCAGTAGTAAATTTTAAAATGCAAATTGAAAAATTAACGAAAGTTCACACAGTCACTGGAAACAAAGCATTGCTCGCTATTGACTTCTCAGGGTCCAATGTTTCTTTGGAGTTGAGTGCTTTTGGGGGCAGAAGGGCTTGTATAGCACGGACAGTGAGCTAAAGAGTGTGGTTATTTTTAAGGCTCATTCAAAAGGGGGAAAAAATCAGACTTTGTTATCGGCTCGGTTAACAGAAACCTCGATTAATCGAAGCTCGGTTAATCCAGGTTCTACTATAATTCAATCTTCCGTAATCTTTTTAAAGCAGATCAAATTAATGGACTTTAGCACAAAGTCACATAGCTGATAACTGCCATGCTTGTTGGCCACCTTTTTTTCAAAAAGTTTGCTTCACCTTATTCAATTAATGAGATATCTCCGATAAAATAAGTCACATTTTCCCGTTCTAAAATATTGGTATCCAAAAATCGTAGCATGTAACTGACACTACAAGTACTCATGGAACTAGGCTATTTTAAGTCTGATTTTTATTATAGACTATATAAAATTATTAAAAATATATATTATGATAGGAACTAGCGGGCTTCGTCCGCTATTTACATTACGGATATAAAAATCATATTTTTTTTTTTAGGGAAAAAGAAATAAAAACCTATTTGACGATAGGTTTATAAAGACACATTTTGTATTTGTCATATTTCCGGGGATGAGGAGGGGGGGGGGGGACTATTTTGATTAAATATCGCAATTAGTCTACATGGCAGATATAATTATGATAGACACTAGCGGGCTTCGCCCCTCTATGGCGCCTTATGGGTCCAGCTTCCATAACTCAGAAACTACCTTTCGGACATCAATGCAACAGATTCCAAACGTTATAATTAACTTAATAATCACCCTATATAGCATTAAAGTAAATTTATGAGTACTGCATACTATTTTTTTATCGTAATTTCTGAAGAGAAAAAATTATTTCGGTTCCATTCTTAGGTACTGTCTGAAAAATTTTGAAAAAGGGGGGGAAGGAGGGGACATGAGACTGCTGTTTGTCAAACAACACAACGGGGTCTGGCTTATTCAACTTGGTTTTTGATGACTTCAATTGGAAGGTGGTTTGTTTAAAAGAGTGCGTTCCCTGCCCCATGAAAATTGGAACTATTGGTGCACCACCATCTATGTAAGGATTTAATAATTATAAATTAACATTTTGGATTTATTAATTTAAGGATAAAGTGTTTTTAAAGGAATATCAAATGAAACCCTCTGTGCGATCTGCGATTATACTTACCCACTTGTTTTTATATACAAATTGCTATAAGGAAAATTGTAATAAAATAGTAAAAATTAAATCTGCATTAAATCCCACAAGTATCTTTTTTTTAATCATTTTATCACTAACCTCAAAAAAGTAATGATATCAATGCAAAAACCCTTGACGGGTTAAAAGTTTCTGACGCAGCACTTTATCTTATGCTCTAAGAATTTTAAATATGGAACTTAAAAATACTGATATCAAATTTTGAGTGACGTTATGCTATTTCTTAAAAAATATATTTGTATTTATTTCATCATTTTATTTTTGTTTTATTTATAATCGCATGTACAAAAGTTATGTTCAACATGAAAAGCTGCATAAAATTTTATTCGCTGTTGCTTTATCATTTACATCTCTCATAAATTCAAAATATGAGTTTTAAAAGATATGATATAAAATTTAAGTGACGCCTTGATGTGACTTTAAAAGGTTTGTTTTAAAATTCAATTTAAATTATTTTTGACTTGGTTAAAATATTTTTTTACATCTACACAATACTTTTAATTTTCCAATTCACTGTTAAATATATCACTTTCATTGAATCTATACTATGCATTGAAATGTATTTATTTCAATAAATTGATTTATCTTTTGTGTCACGCTATTCAAAATTGTGAGTAAGATTTATGTAAATGGTTTCTTTGCGTCATTGTGTCCAAACTACATGAAATGTATGAAAAAGGATAGTTTGACACAAATAAACCATTTACATAAATCTTACTCACAATTTTAAATAGCGTGACACAAAAGATAAATCAATTTATTGAAATAAATACATTTCAATGCATAGTACAGATTCAATGAAAGTGATATATTTAACAGTGAATTGGAAAATTAAAAGTATTGTGTAGATGTAAAAAAATATTTTAACCAAGTCAAAAATAATTTAAATTGAATTTTAAAACAAACCTTTTAAAATCACATCAAGGCGTCACTTAAATTTTATATCATATCTTTTAAAACTCATATTTTGAATTTATGAGAGATGTAAATGATAAAGCAACAGCGAATAAAATTTTATGCAGCTTTTCATGTTGAACATAACTTTTGTACATGCGATTATAAATAAAACAAAAATAAAATGATGAAATAAATACAAATATATTTTTTAAGAAATAGCATAACGTCACTCAAAATTTGATATCAGTATTTTTAAGTTCCATATTTAAAATTCTTAGAGCATAAGATAAAGTGCTGCGTCAGAAACTTTTAACCCGTCAAGGGTTTTTGCATTGATAATCAAAATACGTATGATGAAATTATCAATTTAGACTCTTATGCTTAATATTATGAAATGAAAAATCAGCAAAAATTATTTCACTTTGACAAAATCATAGAATTCCCCCCCCCCTCCCCTTCTCCCACAAAATGTAAACTTAATGTCATTTTCACTATCTCAAAATTTACATACACATCTTTCATATCCATACTTACAATTAAAAATATTTTTTAATGTGCAATAGGTTATTAATAAATAAATTTCTAAACTTTAAATCCAGTTAGAAAGCTCAATTTTGCATGTGAACATTCACATTCTTAAGTTGAGGTTCTAATCTCAGTACCAGCGAGAAACAATTCCAGAAATTTATTTTACTTAGACACACTCATGGCAAAATATTTAGTTTATCAAACAAAATGATGACATTTTCACTTACTGAAGCATAGTCTCAAACTCAGTATCAGCTGAATGAAAAAATATTAAAATGTAACAGAGATATAATAAGTATGAGATAAAATGAAGGTTATTTAAAGAGTGACATTATTTTCGGTTCAACCTTTTTTTAAAAGTTATTTTTTATTATAATGAGAAAATGACATCAATAAGGATCTAATCAATAAAGATAAATAAACGTGATTATTTCTCTTTTCTCTTCAATAATAGAAGTTATACAAGTGTCACCATTTTGAAGAAATTTCATAAAAAACTTTTAAAATCAAATTAAAAAAATTAAATGGGAACTAGCTGACCCGCCCGGCTCTGCCCGGGCTGAAACTGTGCCGGGACTGTCATTGAAAAATATAACACTGGAGGTGAAACTCATAAACAAACGCTGAATAATATTTATTTGGCACAGATGTCATATACACACCACGTCAATATAACTATAGATCCACAGTTATTCTAAGGAACGTTTAAATCAGTAATTTGGATTTCAGAAGCAATGCGTCCGCCCGTGCGATGGTTATTAAGCCTATTTTGCAGATCGCTTATGCTGTGTGTTTGACGCCATTCTCAATCCAATCTAGTATTTCGACTTTCTCATCTTAATGCGGCTTCTTGTTCACTTTCAAGCATTCGCCGAGATCTTTTACGGGCATTTCTAACGATATTGTGAAGTTCCATAACTGCCGCGAAAGAGAGAGTGTGAATAACTAAACGCGAAACTTAAATAAACCGGATTTACCTCTGCCTAAATCCTGCCAAATTACTTTACACAGTAACCAATGAGATGCATTTCTCGGGCGTTGCCATTAAACAATAACAAATAATCGCGATTTCTGTGCCACGTACGTTAGTGTAATATATTAAATGGGAATACTGTAAAAAATAGCTAGAGTGGGCATCAGGGTCGGACTGGCCCGCCGGCCCATCGGCCCGAGGGCCGGTGCGCCCTTGCCCAGGGAAAACGTCGCGCCCCTAAGTGCCTAAGCCACTCCAATATTTTTTCACTTGTTGCATACATACATTCTGATTAGTGTACTAAATTTCGAGAATTCGTTTAGGGATAATCATCAATTAATAGACACCCCAAGAGACCAGTGGCGCAGCCAGAATTCGGTTCTAGGGGGGGTTTTGGATTTTTTGATAAAGGTGTTCGCCGGTTATTTGAATCACTGGTTAATATAATCTGTCTTTTTAATGAATCAAATTATAATGCTTTTTACCCGTACAACCCCCCACTAAGTTACATTGGTTGTGTTTCATTTAAACAGCGTTTACAGTATTAGGGTTAGAAAACATAAAATGCACCAATGAAATAATCCCAAACTAGGTTAGATTTATAAAAAGTGTTTAAAGATGATGAGGCAAACTTTAAGAGTTGTATAAGTGTACAGTGAGGCAAATAATTTTTGCATAGAAAATAACAGAATTCCAATCCACTTGTTCAACCAAAAATACACAGGATTTCATTCCAAGACAATTTCGAATTCTTGTTTTTAACTTTAATAATAATGAAGCCATTTTAACAAAATTTTCAATATACTTACCGTGCTTTTGTCAAATGTAACAACATCACGAAAATTGGTGGAATTTATCATCATTTACGTCCAATTAGTGCTCAGTTAGGTAATCCATATTTTGGAATGTAGTTGATATTAAACATGGTATTTTATTGGTTTTTTTTATTGTGCACTTCCAGTACTTTACATGACATCGAATTTGTCATTAAGTAACTTAAATCTGTTGAAAATTTCGCTAAAACATCTTTATTATTGTTAAAGTTCTCTAAAAATATCCGGGTTCAAACTGATGTCGTACCTGTACTAATATTATAAAGAAGTAACTTTTTTTTGTAGGGGCTACTTTTGGAACTACCAAACGGATTTAAAAAGATAATCGGTCGTGTGCGAACTTAACTCGCATACAAAGGGTTCCATACAAAATATCAGAACTGTTCAAAGATAATATTTACTTGCGTACATATAACAATACCACATGCCATAATTTAATTCTACTGGAATGAAAACTGATGAATATTTCTCCCTCTAAAACACAGACTTTGTACAAAGTTTAAACTTGGTAGAGAACCAACCACGTTTCGAAAAGAGGTCGCGGAGATTCTCACGAAAAGTCACTTGTAAATCATATTTCATGTAATAGTGGACAATTTTAAAGGAATAAAAACTCTTAATAAATAATGTAATAAGGTACTCTTAATAAAGTGAAAATTTTCTATTCATTTTTAAAAATAAAAGCATATTCAGACATAATTATTGAAATTATTTCTAATCGAAAAATTTTTTTCCTTATAAATGATTTATTTATTGAATTATAAGCAATTTTTGTCTCAAAATTACTGACTTTTAATTTCTTGGAATTATTATATGAATTATCTTTTTAATGTTTGCCTTCAATAATTGAATTCAGTTGGAATAAAAAGTGCTTATCACTATGTTTCACCTTACCTAAAACAAAGATCTTATACAAAGTTTAAACTAGGCACTGTCACTGTGCCAAGCACGCTTCGAAAGGAGGTCACAAGGTAGCAACACTGTTTTGATCCGTACCGTTGTTTTCTACATGGGTTTTTAATTAATATCTCGGCAAATTACAGACACATTTTTTCGAAAATCATTACCGACAATCCTTGGAAGATTCTACGTCGCTTAGGTACACCGAGTGCCCTCAACTCCCCCGCTGACCGTCAGAAAAATAAGATGCTCGAATGATCTTATAATAATTCCGATTTTACTTTTTAAGCGTAGAGTGGAACTTTAATAATAATGGCAAAATGCTGGTAACTATCTCCGTTTCAAAATAAGCTATATTTTACATCGGTAAAACAACGGCTAGAAACATGGAATTTGCCATGGTTGTTAATTTAGAGACTTAAATGCATGCCCTGAACAGTTTTTGTTTTTTTAATTCGAAATTTTAAAGGGTGCAAGAGCAAAAAAAAAAACTTTCTAAAATTGCGATTTGTGTGGTACATTTTGTATAGAAGGTTAGAATCTGGCATGGTGATAACTTTTGGGATGTATAAATGCTCGAGAACGGTTCCTAAAAAAATTCAATTTAAAAAGGATGAAATGAGCGGAAAATGGTCTGAAAACGATCTAAAGCTAATGCCAGACGGACGTCTTTTTGCACGCTTTTTTACTTCTGTATTATCCCTACACAATGCTAGCAGCATTATATAGCCTTAATTATGATTTATTAGGTATTGTTAGAGCTAGATACATTAAGATTGGCATGGCTGTTACTCTAGAAACGTAAATGATCACCAAGAACAGTTTTCCAAAAATTAGAAATTAAAAGGATGCAAGAGCAAAAAACGTTCTAAAACTGCAGTTTGTGCGATATACACTATATGGCAAAAGGTGACCGGTCACTTGCGATTATAGACGTTTTGTTAAATATCTAGAAAAATGCATGAGGAATTAACCTGAAACTGCAGGTGTGTAAACAGTATAGTATAGGTCATATTTCCGCGAAGATTTTTTTTCCCTAAACCCCATAGGGGACCGTCAACAAATTGAAAAGGAACTAATATCTTTTGGATAATCCTGTAAAAACTAATGTAGCAAAAACCTTCATATTCAAGATTATTAATAAATGGCTTATTGTAATATATTGTGTTCATTTTTATGAGGCTAGCATGTCTATTTATCGTAGCATTACTCGTAGAGAAATTAAGGTTTTTATAAAAACAGTCCCATATTTCGCCAAGTTTTTTGCTTATAATTTGCGGAGTTCTTAATATAAAAAAAGTTCTTTTCAGAAAATATGACAAACAACATTGTACATAATAATCTGCAATCAGAATAGAAAATAATAAAAATTGGATGAAAAATGAGGAGGTTTATTAAAAAATGCTTCACTGCGCATGCTCGAATGCAATCAAAATATAATGTGCATAATGTATTAGCTAATTATATAGAGCAAGTTTCGTGATAGTCTCAAAATCATAGAATGAAAATTCTGAAAATTGTCGTCGATAGAATAAGCTCGAAATCCGTTGTTCTCAAAAAGAAGCTAAAAGATGGGGGTTTGTATCAAATATCTGTTGATTAGTGCCAAGATAGCGTACACAATATTGCACGTACTACTATATTTGGATACAACCCCTCATCTTTTTGCTTCCTTTTGGTAACAACGGATTTCGAGCTTATTCTATTGACGATAATTTTCAAGCTATGATTTTAAGACTTTTAGAAAACTTGCTCTATATAATTAGCTAATACATTATGTACATTATATTTTGATTGCATTCGCGCATGCGCAGTGAAATATTTTTTAGTAAACCTACTCATTTTTCATTCAATTTTTATTATTTTTTAATTCTGATTGCAGGGTATTATGTACAATGTTGTTTGTCATATTTTCTGAAAAGAACTTTTTTTATAATAAGAACTCTGCAAATTATAAGCAAAAAACTTGGTGAAATTTAGGACTGTTTTTATAAAAAACCTTAATTTCTCTACGAGTATACATGCTATTCTCATAAAAATGAACACAGCATATTACAATAAGCCACTTATTAATAATCTCGAGTTTTGAACGCTTTTGCTACATTAGTTTTTACAGGGTTATCCAAAAGATATTCGTTCTTTTTCAATTTGTTGACGGTCCCCTATGGGGTTTCGGGAAAAAAAATCTTCGCGGAAATATATGACCTATACTATATTATTTACTCACCTGCAGTTTCAGGTTAATTCCTCGTGTATTTTTCTAGATATTTAACAAAACGTCTAAAATTGCAAGTGACCGGTTACCTTCGGACATATAGTGTAGTTGGTATAAAAGCTTGGTTTTTGACATGGTGGTTACTTTTAAGGTATAATGATATTGAGAATGATAAAAAATAATGAGAATATTCCATAATATATTCAAGTAACCGTTTACTATAATAGCGAGTGACTATAAAGCTAAAACTGCAGAGTTTTAACAATGTGCTTATTAATTTAAATTAATGCATGATTAGCATAAAATTGTGTATAATTATATTTTATACAGTCTAAGAAAATGTTTTACATTTAACCCATCTCTTTTCAAAATCCATACTCACAGACATATTATCTATAACTCTATGAAATTACAATAAAAGCTTCTTTCCTACGTGACACGGGTGGCAATGCTTCTCCGAGAGTAAGCACCATTACTCGTTTCTACATTACTAACTAATGAAATACATTCTTTAAATTTGTGTACAGATCTCCTAAGGAGCAAATATGTTCGAAAGACACACTGATTGCGATAATTTGTTTAATCACAATCAAAAACAGCTTTTTAAAACTTTATAATTACTACTTTTTTAATTCTTATTTTACAAAGATTTTTACTTGGATGCGTAAAAAGCTTGGTCTTAGATATAATTGAGAGCAAAAAGCGTAAAACAGGGCGTTTGAAACTAAGAGAGATCTGCAAAGTGTATGTTTCATGTTTTTTTCTGAAATTCGATGGTCTATTATTGTTTCGAACATGGAACAAAGACAGAAGTGCAATTAAGAAATGGCCCATTGTATAATACTTAAACTCAAAGCGTCTGTGTGGCAGGAAATGACCATTCTTTTAGCATAAGACGTCTCGAAAAAGTGATTTAGTCCAAATAACCAATTTTCACAAAACCAATGCATGTAATATGCGCTTTCACAGTTTTAAGTAGAATTTTCGCCGTTTAATTGAATCACTTTGTTGAATAGACTTTGATTTCTCAAAGCGGCGGATTTCGAAAAACGCCAAAACGTTTAAATATTAATTTTGGTTTTGATTCATATAAGAGGCAATTATAGTAATTTTTCTTAGCTCTGGGGGGGGTTTTAACCCCCAAACCCCTCCCGTGGCTGCGCCACTGCAAGAGACGCATTTTTTATTATTATCACAAAGAAATTAAAGACATATCATAGCAATTTCAGGATCGGAAACCAAAACGGACATCTTTGCATGCGATTGAAAGAGAAAATATGCCCCCAACGAGAGCTTTAGTAGCCATTACGCCCTGGAAGAAATTTTTTTCATCGTTTCTTTTCATGATATGTTTTAGAATTTAACCAGTATTTTGCATATTTTTGGTCCTTTTGCTTTTAGTACTCTGCGCCTCCTTTCTTTATAGCCGCCCCTGAATGCACATATAATGGTGCTTTTTGAAAGAGAAAAAAAAGAGAGACGTATCAGAAGTCAAAAAACTTTTTGTATGGATTTTGTTTTTGATTGGAAAACATGATGATCTTTCTTTTCGGGGAATACAAAGTTGAGGATACTTTTGGATTGCAATCCTGCAAGCTGTGGTATCTCGCAGACAGCGTTTTCTAATTCACAAAATATGCCGTTATTTGCGGATAGTAATCTCGCGCCTAGTTTAGGAGTAATCAGTGAAAATACAGAAAAAAAAATACATATGCGTCGAAATGAGAACCTCCTTCTTTTTTAAAGTCGGTTAAAAAATACTGGCTATGTCAGCTTGCATGAATACAATCCCTGGGGCACTTACACTCAAGTACGGAAAACTTAAATATTTCCCTTGATCTTTAACAATGATAAAAGTTTTGCAATCATGGGAAGAGTGTGCTGGGAATAGTAAATTTACTTAATTGTTTTAGGGATTTTAGACTAACAAAGCAATGTTTTAGGGTGTACTTTTTCTGTAGAAACCTTTTCATAACGTGGTATCAATTCAGTTCTTTATGGACACATAATAGTAATTTTTTGAAGGATAAAAAATACCAATTATTTTCACAAGCAAGTATTATTTTCACATTCAAATAGCTTTATATTTCAGCATTCCAATACCCTATAATACGTGGTACAAAAGAAGCTTCAGATTTAGTTTTCAAAATTTCTATTTCCAAACGGAAAGTATATTCTTGTTCTAATTATAAATATTTTTTAAACGAAGTTTGCATACCGAATGTTTCTTGTGTGTTGAAGGAGATATTTGTAGATACCACATGTAAATATGCTACTTGGTTAATAATATGAATAATAACAAAACAGTAGATAATAAAAAATAGTGGCTCTCAGATTGCAATAGAAATTGAATTTATGACATTTTAAACTAGCTTGATAACTAATTCCTATTACATTAAAGAAAAATATTTAAAAAAAAAAAAAGGTTGAGGCCCTTAGCAGCACCGCAGCAACACTATTTGGCGCTTGGTGCAAAAAACAGTGTTAGCTTTTCTAAGGATCCTCAGTGCATCAATGGTGATAGTGGAAAAAAAATGTGGTTTACAACTTACAAATTCTGCTAAAAATAATCATAAAAAAAATATGTAGGTACCAATCAACTGAAAATAATATCTACTAGTTATTGTTATGCATAAATTATGTTTCCGAAGTCGTATACTTATTGAGAATTGTACCAACTTTTATTTTTCAGTCAATAATACCCCATTTTTGACACCTTATTTGAGTTTCTTGGATCGAGACAGCCCGGAAAAAGGCATAGTTTATATGCATTAAATTAAATCATGGTAGGGTTAGAAGGGTTTAAATTTGAGGATGTTAAAGATAAATCCATTTCAGAAACTTAATTTTTAACTTCATAAAAATTATCTGATGATTTATTAATTCATTAGAGATATAGTGAATAGATCCAAACTTATTCCAAACTTTTTTTCTATTCAAAAACTTTTCTTAGTTAGAAATTATTAACAAAGTCATTAAAAAATATATACAGGGTGTTTATAAAATCCCGGACCCATTTTGATGTTTAATAACTCATAAAATAATAAAGATAGATTAAAATTAATAACATAAATGGTTAGATAGACTCAAAAAGTTTCATGACCCTTGTCAATGTACTTCTACGTGTGCCCCCTTCGTCGCACGGAGAATATCAAGTCGATAGTTAATTTCACGCCAGGTAGCGGCAAGCATGTCAGCATCCACAGAAGCTATTGCGGTTGTAATTCTGCCTTTTAAGTCATCAATGTTCGACACTCTCCCCCTGTAAACATTGTCCTTTACAAATCCCCAAAGGAAAAGTCCAGCGGCGTTATATCAGGTGATCTGGGTGGCCAAGGAATTGGACCTCCTTGCCCAATCCATCTTCCTGGAAAATGGTCATTCAAAGAAGTACGAACGATGGTACCCCAATGAGGCGGTGCACCATCTTGTTGCAAAATGACATGTGGCTGAAGCTCTTCTAGTTGTGGAAATACGAAGTTTTCCAACATGTCTAATTGATGACTTAAAAGCCAGAATTACAACCACAATAGCCTCTATGGATGCCGACATGCTTGCCGTTACCTGGCGTGAAATTGACTATTGACTTGATATTCTCCGTGCGACGAAGGGGGCACACATTGAAGTTAATTGACAAGGGTCATGAAACTTTTTGAGTCTATCTAACCATTTATGTTATTAATTTTAATCTATCTTTATTATTGTATGAGTTATTAAACATCAAAATGGGTCTGGGACTTTATAAACACCCTGTATATTAAGAAAAAACCACAATTGTTATAAAAACATTGATGTGTACAACTCATTTGAATAATTGGTTTTGGAGATATTAGAGAAATTTTTCCTTTCCATAAATTAAGGGGTTCGTATTCCGCTATCAAAGGAGCCACAAAAAAATCGTAGAAATTTACAAGAAATATTTTGTAGGATTTTTTGTAATGTAAAGTAAGTTTTTAATAAATTTATCATTCTAGTAAAATTTTACTGGGGACTAATTGAGAGTTTTTGGTACTTTTTCTTGTAAGATCTTCAATTTATTTTCCGAAGTTTAGGGATAAACCCTAACACATTTTTTTTTATAACAGTATTAAGATTTAAGAAAAGCATATAAACTATATATCTTTCCTGGCTAGAAAGGAACTGAAACAGGGTGTCAAAAGTGGATGTTACCATTTGAAAAATCAACGTTCGTGTATTTTTTAATATGTAGACAGCCTCCAAAGCAAAATTTATGAAAAGTATTTAATAGTAAATATTATTTCTAATCAGTCCTATGTCTTTTCATACAGTGATTTTCAGGAAAATTGGTAGGGGCGATGATTTTTTTTTTCTGCAAGGTGTCTATCGATAAAAGAAAATAAGAAAGCTCTAGTCTTGATATCAGTAATCTACTACAAGTTAATCTGTGTTCAACTTGCTGGAGCTTTTAGATGTTATGTGATGTGGTTAAAAAAATTGCGTAATATTGTATAGGATTGATGGAATTTTAAACATGCACGGAGAATATTGCGAAGTCTTCTACCTAGAGTTAAAGATTTAATTTAAGCCATTATCCTTTACTTGGTGTTTTATATTATTTAAATTAAGTACCAAACATAATTATTAATATAAGATTACCTTAAATTATAAATACAGGTTTTATAACTAAAAACAACAACAACAACAAAATTACTTAAAGCACCCTTAAAATATTATTTAGATCAATATATGTTGCATCCAAGTATTAATGTTACCATCCATGTTTGGAACAATAGCATGGATGTGACATCAAATATTGGGCCTAATATTTTCTAAACTAGGACTTCCCTTTGAGGGATTAGTCTGAGCGATATTGCTGAGAACATAGATTTAATAATAACATGTGGAAGCAAAGAAAGTGAGATGTTATCTTTAATTGTCCATATGCTGCGATAAATTGAGATGATGAAAATAAACGAGTCGCAGAGTTACAAAATTTTATAAATAAATTCGTATACACTGTTTAAAAAAATGGGAAACCAAACCATGCAAGACAGACATGCATGGATATAAAATTGTAAGTACGCAATATATTAAAAGTAAAATAGAAAATGAAACTCTAAATTATTTTATATCGTAATTGTAACTGTATAAAATGATGTCAAAAGCACAATCAGACGCTTCGCATCAATTTGAGTAACTTTAAATGACAAATATATGATGTTTGAGAAGAATGGACTATACTTTATATAGTGTGTGCTCCCCCGGAAAAGTTAATATTGGACAATATCTGTTTTCCACGCATGCAATGAGGTTGTGGAAAAGAATTAAGGAATTCTCTCTTCTAAATTTGATGTAGTATCAAAGTATCGAACACATCAATAGTGGCATGCAATGCATCGTT
Source organism: Maratus speciosus (assembly GCA_963932465.1). Taxonomy (NCBI): domain Eukaryota; kingdom Metazoa; phylum Arthropoda; class Arachnida; order Araneae; family Salticidae; genus Maratus; species Maratus speciosus. Next base: position 359,539,081 of record OZ010800.1, on the reverse strand, counting down.
AGAGCCTGTTTTAGATATGCTCGATCAGATTTAAATGATGAGTGCTTGCTGGCCACTACATACACTGTATTGTTTTGTTTTCAGACATATTCTCCACAAGTTGAGCTGTATTTAGCATGTATTAAATAAAAGAAATTGGCAATGATTGCAGCATAAAGTATGACACAAAATCTGAATATATCGTCTGCATAACCTTTGAGCTGTCAAAGTGTCATTTGAAGTAATTTACAAATCCATACATATTTTTTCAGCAAATCATGCAAGCTAAAATACTCCTATATGAACCCGATTACGAAATTTCACCAGAATAAGTTAATATATAAAAAAATCTACTAATGACAATTGAGAATATGACCTTATGATAAAATCTCTAGAAAAATGAATTAGAAAAAAAAATCATATCAAATTTAAAACGGCACTTCCTGCTGTTAGTGGCCTTGGCGATAGAGAGAAAAGCCTTGAGAAGGAACACTTTAACAAGTACTTTCGGGCAACTGTTTCATACAGGTCTTTATTTAATATTTACACAATTTATTTAATCCTAGGTGGGTATCTATCTGGTTTTTTTTTTTTTTTGCATTTAAATTGCATATTTTGTGGTGGAGGAAATGCGGCATTATGAAATATTTAAAGTTTCTATACTTAATAGTTCCAAATTAATGTTAATTGAGAACGCTTTCCATTCATTTCATCTTTTTAGATTTAAAGTTTTTTAGAAACCATTCACATAGACAATTTTAAATTTTAAAACTAGCCCGAAGCAAAATTTCAAGGTTTTGGGCTCAGCAGTAACACAGAAATAGAAAATTTTCGAACGTTTTTTGTTTCTGCAGGGTTTTATATAGTGACACTTTTAGAAACTGTTCTATTGCGAGAATTTACGTCATGATAAATACAGCCATGTCAATTTTCATGTTTATATTCCTAACGATTCCATGTACTTTGTTACTTAGATCATCTTTAGATCTTTTTTTTTGCTTTGTTTAGTCTTTCGATTTTTTAGGAAATCATTCTACAACGAGCATTTACATCATATAAATTACTGCCATGCCACAGTTCTAGTTTCTAACCCCAACAGTATTCCAGAAATTTCCGTATTCCAAATAAATCCTAATTTAGAACCTTTCTAGAAATTTTTACGTTTATCTGTCAAATTGAATTTGTCATGTTTGTATTTCAGTTGATTAACTCTAGATGGCAGCACCAAAACTTTTTTTCTTCCCTTAATTCTTTTCCAGAGAATTCTCTTCTGTTTACTTTTGTGTAGTCATGTGATCTATGTTCTGTAAGTGTTGTAATTGCTTCTGAAGTACTTATTAAATGTTTAAATGTCTACCAGCAACCTTGTTATTCAGAGTTATGTTAATTATTATTAATTAAGTACTAAATATATATACTAAAGAATTTTCGAACCTTTTAGAGAGCGTTCGTAACGAGTATTTACATCTTAAAAGTAACCATCACACCGAATTTAAAGTTACTAACCCAATCACTATCACAGAAATCGCAATTTTAGAATTTTTTTTGCTCCTGCAGTGATGTAGGTTGTTGCACTGACATAAAATATAGTCTTTTCTTTGGAGCAGAAATGGCCACCAACATTTTTTTAAGTTGGCTATGTAGTTTCAGATTTAACACCTCACAAACGCACAAACATTATTAATATTATACACTTTATAATATTATATCGCTTTATAATATTAGCATAGATATACAGAAGCCATTTATCTGTTACAAACTAAAGTTTCCGGCGTTGCCCAGAATTTCAAGAATGTTTGTTCTGAAAAATTAATTTCAAAATTTAACATACAACATAAAACAAACATTAAAACAAGTAAGAAAAATCATGCGTACAGCATAGATTATGAAACACTTTTCAACACTCCCTGAAAGCTTTAATGAAACTTCGTTACTTAGGGAAATAAGATAAATAAGATAACTAAGTAAACATTTAAAAATCTGATTTCAGTAGTTACCGCCCATAGCCAAATATGAATTCCAATTCTTTTGAACAGCCCTGTATTCGATCTGTATGTTGATATATATACTATATAATGGGAAAATTTAGTTTAGCAAGAAAATGCATAACAGGATGGAATTCATCTTTCCGCAGTTTATACTAATAGATGGAAACATACTTGAATACTTTTGTACAGCCCTGTAGTTTACCTAGTACCTTTATTATATGCCACTATTTAGCTAAAATTTAATTCAAACTAAAACACTTTTGTACAGCCCTGTAGTTTACCTAGTACCTTTATTACATGCCACTATTTAGCTAAAATTTAATTCAAACTAAAACACGCTTAAAACTACTGAAATTACATTTCCGGAAATTATCACCCATAGACGGCCACGTATCCAACTCTTTGCGTGGCCCTGTATATCATTTTATCTATATTCTACAAATATTTCTTAATACAATAAATTCAGTTCAGCGTAAAATTGCATAACTCCTTTAAAACCCACCTTTAAGCAATTTATGCTCATACTCAGTAACCTTTACGAATTCATTTTTGTAGCCCTGTATATGAACTATAGCATTTATACGTACTTTATAGTATGCATAAATATAGTGAACAAGTAGGTAAGTGGGATCACAGATCGCACAGAGGGTTTCGTTTAATATTCCTTTCAAAACACTTTATCCTTTTGAAAAATCTGTTAGTTCCACATTTCGCAACCAGGGGCGCACTCTATTCTAAACAAACTTCTATCCGAACGAAACTCCGTTTTATAGACTATCCGTAGATATATTAGTCGAGGGGATTGGGCCATAAGCACCCGAGATAAGAAGGCGCCACTGGAGGTAAAAAGTGGGACTAAAATATGTAAGGCTATGGTGCATAATATGAAAGAATGGTCAAAGGGGTGTTGGCAAAAGTTGGAAAAGTGCTCCCCGGGTGAAAAGGGTGGAGGTTAGAAAAATTGCTTAAAATACCAAAGTTAGAGCCCGGAGAAGTAAATAATATAAGATTTTTTGAAAATTTTATGATTTGCCGTGTGGTCTGAGGTATTCAGCTATACGTATGCAAATGTTCATAATAATAAAAATTCATGTCTCCAACATAATTAGGGGCTCTCTTAGAAAGAATTGCTTAAAATACATATGTGGTAGTTCAAAGGGTTAAACGTAAGACTTTTTCAAGATTTTATGATTTGTCGCCTGGTCTAAGATGTTCTGCTATAAGTATGCAAAATTTCAAATCTCCAATTTCTCGGTTAGGAAGAATTGCTTAAATTACGCATGTGGGAGCCCAAAGGGTTAAATGTACGATTTTTTTCAAAATTTTATTATTTGTCGTATGATATGTGGTGTTCAGCTATAAGTATGCAAAATTTCACGCCTCCAACCTAATTAGGTATTCACTTAGAAAGAATTGCTTGAAATACTCATGTGGGAGACCGAAGGGTTAAATGTACGACTTTTTCAAAATTTTATGATTTTAGTTTGATGTGATGTGATCAGTTATTAATATACAAAATTTCACGCCTCCAACCTAATTAGGTACTCACTTAGAAAGAATTGTTTAAAGTACACATGTGGGAGCCCAAAGGGTTAAATGTACGACATTTTTAAAATTTTATAGTTTGTCGTTTGACGTGAGATGTTCCGCTATAAGTATGCAAAATTTCACACCTCCAACGTAATTAGGGCACACTTAGAAAGAATTGTTTAAAATACATATGTGGGAGCTCAAAGGGTTAAATGAATGACTTTTTCAAAATTTTATAGTTTGTCATTTGATGTGAGGTGTTCAGCTATAAGTATGTAAAATTTCACGCCTCCAACCTAATTAGGACTCACTTAGAAAGAATTGTTTAAAATACACATGTGGGAACTCTCAAAGGTTTAAATGTACGACTTTTTCAAAATTTTATGATTTGTAGTTTGATGTGATGTGATCAGCTATTAATATGCCAAATTTCACGCCTCCAACCTAATTAGGTACTCACTTAGAAAGAATTGTTTAAAGTACGCATGTGGGAGCCCAAAGGGTTAAATGTACGACTTTTTCAAAAATTTATAGTTTGTCATTTGATGTGAGGTGTTCAGCTATAAGTATGCAAAATTTCACGCCTCCAACCTAATTAGGGCTCACTTAGAAAGAATTGTTTAAAATACATATGTGGGAGCTCAAAGGGTTAAATGAACGACTTTTTCAAAATTTTATAGTTTGTCATTTGATGTGAGGTGTTCAGCTATAAGTGTGCAAAATTTCACACCTCCAACCTAATTACGGCTCAATTGGAAGGAATTGTTTAAAATACACATGTGGTGCCCACAGGATTAAATGTACAACTTTTTCAAAATTTTATGATTTGTCGTATGATATGTGGTATTCAGCTATAAGTATGCAAAATTTCAAGTCTCCAACATGTACAGTTTCTGAGAACGTGCTTTGTGACTGATGGACAGACAGACAGACAGGCAGAGGAGCGAGACGAATAGGGTTTTGTCAGATGTACGAAACCCTAAAAAATAAAGAAAATAAGAAAAAATGATGCTATAAAGCAAAATATTTTATTAAACATCATATAATTGTTTTTAATTTTTACACGCGAAATATAAAATATGCTTTTGGCGATTAAAAATCCTTTTTTTTGGCTATTGAAATATTATCGCAAAATCTCAAATCAAAGTTTTTATGTCTTTTTTCGTTTTAATGGAATAACAAACAGATTTCTTTTCCTGTTTAATTAAATTTAAATTTTTTATGGCACTTCATTATTACTGTGTTTTTTTTTTTTTTTTTTTTTTTAATTATTTACCCCATGTGTTCAAATCAGTTGTCTACGAAAACATCTACCAGTGAAAGCAATGCACAGCAAATATCTGTGACGTATGCAGATAAATTTTGCTTTTTTATCAGTTTTTTTTATATAATTTTTAAGCGGTTTGGAACTTATTTTTCATAGTAGGTGCATTCAGTAGGCGACCCTCATAGGTACCTTCTGGTGCAATCAGAAACGAAATCCGGCAAATATTTTTTGAGTTATGCTTGACGAAAGTTTTTATTGGGGCTTTTCTTTTAGTAGGACATGGCCTTAATATCAATCGTAGCTGTAATATTGCGTTGAGTATTAGCCTTTGCTTCGCTCAGACAACTATGCACAACAATCACATACAGGGACGGACTGGCCCATCCCGCTACCCCGCGATCACGGGGTGGGCCAAAATAATGATACATTTTTTGATTTTTTTTTTCCTTTCAACAAAACAAAACAAAAAAAAAATATGAAATTCATTTTTTTTTCTTTTTTTTATCTGAAAAATTCTAATTTCTTCTTTCCCTCTCCCATCAGCAATCTTTGGGAGATATGTGCAAATTACTCATTTTGTATAGAAACCGAGAGATAGGGAATAAAGTAAAGAGCACATATGGTCGGTGAAGGGTGGAAGGAAAGTTGTTAGGTGGGATGGGTCTGACTGCGGACATTTGCATAATAATAAAAGATAGGCAAGGATTAGCTTACATATCTATGGATGATCTAAGTTCATTGATCTTGGGAGGCAAGGATTAGCTTACAGAGAAAAGCAAGAGGATACAGCAGAAGACTTGAATGATAGAGACGTTAACCACGGCAATTTTTTAGAATTGGTAATGCTGCTATGTAAATATGATTAAATTTTACACGGTCATGTAGCACAGGCTACCAAGAGAAGCCAAGAAAGAAGATCTTCAGAAAGTATGAAAAAGGCTAGAATAGAGCAGAAAGAAGAACAAAACGGAAATCCTAAACGGCATGGAAGAAGTTTGTTGATTACATTCATGTCCAAGTCAAGTAAGTTAATTTCCTATCTCGCCATTCAAATCCAAATAAAGATAGCTGATGAAGTAAATCAGTCAGGTTCATTCAGTATTGAAGTAGATTTCACACAAGACATATCGGTAATTGAGTAATTAGCAATTTGTGTTCATTATGTACAACTTGGTAAAGTGAAGGTTAGAGTTTTAAAAATGGTTGATGCCCCTAAAACAACCGGAGAAGTCCTCTTTCTACTTTAAAAATTAAAATTCCCTTCTTCACAAATAATTGGCACTTCTTTTGATGGTGCGCCAAATTTGTGTGGGAGATATAAAGGTTTGCAAGCACAACTGAAAAAGAACAATCCAAATATGCACCATGTGCATTGATATGCACATTAGCTAAATTTGGTCCTGATAGATGCAACAGAATGTTACAAATTGAGAACGGACTTCTTGGACTTAATGCAAGCTACAACCGTGTTTAGCTCAGAGTCCTATAAGCGAGAGAAAGTTTGAACTTCAGTGAATAAGGAGTCTGTAGGTGGAAATAAACTTCTTTGCCGATTACAAAAAGCAAACGCTACTAAGTGGTGGAATAAGGATCGAGCACTTAATAGTATGTTTGACGAGTCTTCAAATCAGTGACCTATTCAATATATCCATGCCCACATCGAAGTATCTGCAGATAATTGGCCTGGACTATTTAACTGCTGTTAACAAAATCCAAACTCTGAAATCCAATCTGGTACACAAAAGAAATAATTTTGATATGGTTATAGAGGTGATTCTGTTTCGAATTTTCCGAAAATTAAAAAAAAATTGGTCATCAATCCGAAAATTCGGACATAAAAAAATATCGCGAATTTCGACAAATGGTGACCGAAGAAAATTAATTTTGTCAATCGTTTGCAGAAAAATCGTGAATTTCGTCAAAGGATCACGGGAAATGTCTTCCAAGAATCGTGGAAAAAACACAAATTTCGCCAAAGAATCGCGGAAAAAATGCAAATTTTGCCAAGGAAGTGCGGAAAAAATGCAAATTTCGTCTAAAAATCGCGAAAAAACCATAAATTTCGCAAAAAGATCGCGAAAAAACACCAATTTTGTCAAAAGATCGCAAAAAAAGCCCACAAATTTCGTCAAAAGATCACGAAAAAACTCAAATTTTGTCAAGGAATTTGCAAAAAAACGAAAGTTCGTTAAAGGATCGTGGAAAAATGCAAATTTCGTCAAATTGCCGCGAAAAAAACGTATAGTTAAAGCCAGGAGTAAATTTCTCACTCCCCCTTCCCCCTCTCTGCTGTAACTTTTCAGAAAATTTACTGAGAATTTCGGAATTTTTTTTTTTACTCAGAATCACCCCTGTATGGTTCTAAAAAATGCCTCTGAATTTGCAGATCTTCAGAAGCAACTATAAAAAAGGAGTACTCCATTGAATTTGAGAGTTTCCTACCAGAAAGAGAACATCTATAGTGAAACGTCGATGTGGTGAATATTCTCACGATGAGGCAAGAAGTTATCGCGGCAAAGTTATCGATAGAAAAATCTACTGTGAGCAATATTTAAAAATATATACAGATGACCATGGCCTCCAGCACTTGCCACGATTCGGGAGACCCCGGAAAACGACCATTCGTGTGGACAGAATCATCAGGAGAAAAGTAGTTGGTGACCCGCATAAAAATGCCGTTGCAATATCCCGTGATTTACGGAGTGAAAATACAGTGAAACCTCTCTGTGTGACCACCTAAATTAAGCGACCACCTCCCTGAACGACCATTTTTTCATGGAACGAAATTTATTCCCATAGGCTCAATACTAATTTTACCTCCATTCAGAGACCATCCCAGTTGAACTACCTCCATGAGCGACCCATTTCTTTGAAGAAAATGAAACAAATTCCGTTATTTCCCGGTCTCTTGAAGAAGGTTTTATTAGAAAAATAATTCCGGAGAGCGCATTATTCACCAAACTCCTAAACTAAGTTTAGTTCTTTTTTTTAATTCCGGTAAGTTTTAAGTGTTTAAACCCCTTTGTGCCTTTTTAGGCAATGAATTGAACTCTGATGACAAATTAAGAATGATGGTTGATAAACGCCCCTGCCCTATTCTGTCAGGGAACTCTCATAGAAATAGATAAATTAATGAAATCGTCATTATTTGTTCCCGTCCAAAAAAAAGAAAAATTGAATTTATTTACTGAACTTCGAAAGGACTTGGAAATAAAAGTTAATTTAAGAAGATAAAACTGTAAAATCAAAGCAAATGTCAATGTATTCATTTTTTAAACACTGCAGTTTAAACTTATGCAATTAACTTTTGTTTTGATACTTATTTTTTTTATATTTTTTCTTAATGTGAAAAATAAATTTTAATAACATTAATTGTTACTTTTTTCAACAATTAAAATGTAGATTTAAACATGACCTCCATTAAGAGACCACCTCTCGAAGCGACCACTTTTTATTGGAACGGAACGTGGTCGCTTTAGAGAGGTTTTACTGTATTGCTGAAATAAGTCGGTCTACCGTGTCAAGATGCTTATGTGACATAGGACTTTAAGGAAGAGTCGGTGTTGAAAAACTTTTCATAAGGAAAAAAAATCAGAGGGTCTGACCAGAACACAAAGACCGGTCAAATGAAAACTGGAAAAAAATACTATTTTCTGATGAATCGAAGTTCAGCCTTTTTGGGAGTGATGGCAGACACTGTGTCAGACGACCTAAAGACAAAAGATATGTTTTTCCTACAATGAAGCATGGCAGAGGACACGTTATGCCGTGGGGAGCATTTTCTTTAAAATGTGTCGGTCCGTTAGTTGAAATCTGCAGTAATATGAATGGTGTAATGTATAAGAACATCTTGCGAGATCATTTTCTGCCTTATTGGAGGAAAATTTGTGGTCACAACTATTTGTATCAGCATGATAACGGACCCAAAGCATACATGCAAGCTCGTCAAGCAGTGGCAAAGTTGTTGGCTTTGCCACTTAAGCAAAGTTGTTGGCTAAAGTTCAAATATATAATGTTTCTGTAAAGTTAAGTTTATTAAAATAAAAATGCATTTCTATATTTTCCCAATTAGTTTTACCAGTTTCTCTGCTCAACTAACAACACTTAATGTCTTTTCAAAGAAACAGTAAAGTTTCAATAACTTGTCTAAAAATGTTTAAAGTTCATTTAATTGTGTGTAAGATATCAGTTTACTATTTTTGAATATTTATTACTTACTTAATAGATGCCATGAACTTTATTTTGCAGTTGTACAGAGCATGTACTTTCACACATAGGATGTTAAAAAAAGGGGGAAAATGTATGAATGGGTAAATATTTTAGAGTTTTGGGATTGGTATGTTATAATGTAAGGGTCGCTATATTGGGTGGTCATTATATCAAGTGCATGTTGCATAAAGGATTCTAATATCTTTCAAAATCTATTACATTTTTGTGCTCAGAAAAAAAATACCATTAAAATATCCTCTTTCCAACACTTTCTTTCACATTTAAGATTTTAATTCCATTAGTTTTTTAATTTCATCTTAATTTTACCAAAATACTCACTCTGGCAACTTCATTTGTTGATTCGATAACAGCTATAGGTTTAGAATCAGCATTGGGCTCCAGTATTCTTATAGTTTTATCTGTTGAGCAAGTAATCACTGAACCAAGGCAATGTTGAACTCCTGTAACTTTTTGGGAATGACCTGTAGAAAAAGTCTAAAGAAAATACAAAAACAAAATGAGGTTAATAAAGAGTTATAAAATTATTACAAAGGAATTTTAATGAATCTTCATATATAGTTTTCAAATGAATGCTTTTTTATGAAAGGATTAACTTTTGTAAAGATTTTATGTAAATTTTATGAGAATCAGCTGATCATACATCTGCTTCAACCTCTTAGTCTAAACTTTCACAAATATTACAACGGCCATGAAATTTGCTTACATTAAAATATATAATAGTACTTTTACAAGGATGCATCAAATTAGATATTTAATTTATATGTAAAATTTACTTTGTTTAGAACTTTCATATATTTTTTTAAATATACTTTTTTCCTGTAAGCAAAAATTATTTATAGAAATGTATTTTAAATGTGTTTAAATAAATGAAATAAATTTATTTTCCTGTGAAATTTCACACTTATATTTACCAATTCACTGGAATTTTATTATTATGTCAATTTTATGATTTTGTATTTTTATTTTTACTGATTATCAATAATGTTGAAGAATTAATTAACAGTATCCACATAATGTTCACAACAGAATATCTTCCTGTATCAAAATTTCATGCAATAAAGATAACAAAGCCTAAAAATAGTTATGTTGTTGTTGAATATTGCCAAGAAAGTGGGATTAGAACTACTAGCCAATAAGTTTAAAAAAAAAAAAAAAAAAAGGGGGGGGGGAAGCAATAGAAAAAATACTGCAAAAATAACTATTCACTCTCTTAACCCTCCAAGTACTCACATGTAATAAACTGAATTCAGCATGCCTTGGATCAATAACATGTACAAAATTGTTTACATCTCCAACAAGAAGCTGTCCTTCTCCATATGACATGCTTAATGGAAACCATTCCAGCTGCAGAAAAAGAATAGACAATTTATATAGACAATTCATTTAAGATCTAATAAACAAAGCAATTAAAAAGAAACTAAAGAATGATAATACCTTAACTTTATCATGATCATTAAGTTATTAATTCAGTAAATACCATAAAACTTTATAACAAACTTCGGAAGAACTACACTTTAAAGCCAAAGATAAAATATATAAATATAATCCCTAACAGAAATTATTAATTCAATTACAATATCGGTTTTCTCATCCGGCATCCTAAAAACCAGAATGTTTTGAAAATCAGCATTTTTCAAATCAGAAAAAACAAACAGACCCTAGATTTTTTTTTTTTTTTTTTTTTTTTTTTTTAATTTTGTAAGTTTTACAAATATTTCTGGCTCAGAACTTTGACTTTCCTTCTATTTGTGTTCTATTAATCATATCACAAGCAAAAACATTTTTTAAAAGAATGTGAAAAAACTTTTGTCTCATCATCACTTTTCCACTATGTTCAAGGAACATCTAAAGAAATGAAATGGGAGAAAACATTCATGGTAGATATGCACTTCATGTATTACAAGATCAAATGACAGTGTAACTAATTTAGTGATCCAATTTAGCATGGAGGAGGGAAGAAAAAAGCAATGATTGCAAAATCAATTGAGACCAAGTATATATATTGTTTTCTGAGTCACGAAATAACAAAATTCTGTTGTTGTTAGTTTGTAACTGTGCTTCTGTTATCTTAGATATTTTCAATCTTTATTGATGTCAAAACAAATTGGTGAAAACAGTGATTTAAAAGAGATAAAGAAAGAGAACAGGTATTGCTCAGCATATCTCATAAAATAGAATTAGTTAAAAAGATGGATGCACACATCTCCATAAAATCACTTTGTGAATAACATGGCATTAGGAGCTCATACTTTATGATCTGCAGAAACCTGCATTGCTAAAATCTTACTGTAGCAGCAATTTGCCAAAACTAATGAATAATCAGAAAACCTAGAAATCTTGATTTGGATAAAGCATTGATGCAGAGGACTTGACAATGAAGAAGTGAAATGATCCCATTAAATCACTCGCTTATAACAACTCAAGCTAAAAAGTTCCATGAAGATTTACAATTGAAAAGAGAGTGCCATTATTCTTCTGGATCATTCAAGCAAATTCAAGAAACATCACAAATTAAGAATACTAAGTATTTGCAGGGATAAAACATCTGTGCATAATAAAAGTGCTGATTCATTCTCTGATGACTTTTACAGTGTAATTTCTAACGGTGAATACTTGTGTGAGAGAATTCTCACATTGCTTTTTATTTCAATCATCACTTTGCTTTTGATCATGCATGAAGCCTAATTACCAGCATTTGTTTCTCAATGTTCTAAATTCCTAAGCCCAACTACAGTGTTATTGCCAATGGCTACCATTTAGCGATCTTCCCATGCGAAATCACTTCTCCCATCCTATTGTGAAACAGTTCAATTCATTGTGTTCTTCCCTTCTTATTGGAGTCTTGGCTGGCCACCATTTTTCTCTCGCATGTGTGGCTTTGTCGGCAGTCTGATATTAAAAGTTTTTATTTGGCTTTGAATGGTTTTCATTTGATCTTTGATAATTCTTCATTATTCTTAATTATGGAGTTACTTTAAAATTCTGCAATTTTGGCATCCCCATATCCTTGTATTTAATAGTGTCACTCAAAATTTAATCAGAATTTGGTGAGATATTTTCGGCATCAAGTTACCATATTTGATTAAATATGCAAATTAAAAAATTTCAAGTATGCCATAAATTGACTGTTGTGATTTGAAGTGTTTTGATTGTTTATTGCTAAATTTATTATATGCACTGGTGGAATTTTATCTCTTCTGATTTAAAAAAAAAATTACAATAAACAATTTTGCCAACCAAAACCCTGTGTTTCTTTTATTTTTATGCCTATAGCTTTATTGCTTTAAGCAAGATCCATTTTATATATTTGTTTTTCTTTCAACTACTGACTAAAAAGAACTGCAAAATACTGCACGAGTTATTTCTTATACTATTTTAAGAATTAATTTGCATTGAATTAAATTCAATAGGATATCATCCATCTCTTATTTAAACAGGCATGAAAGTAGGAAATTTAAAAAAAAAAAGGTGGAAAATTTTTCCTATGTATACAATAGCGCTAACTGGTATAATTTAGACACACTTTAAAAGTTATTTAATACAGTAAAATGAGATATAACTGTACAAATGATTGTTAATTTTTTGTAACTTAGAAAGTATTAAAAACAAAAACAAATTTAGACTAACAATAAATGTATAGGATCACTGAATCAAAAAAGGAAATTGACAGTTTGCTAAAGATGTAAATCCAAATATATCTGATAAACTGATGTAAAGTACAACGATTAATTTTTCAAAACAAATACTATTCTGGATGATTTTGACTGCTGAAGACTTTTCCCATACTTTCAAAAGAAAAAACAAATTCCCCATGGTAAATATGTGCACATCAAGTTGATCTTTTACCCAAAAGTGTTATATAAATAAGACAAAATATTCTATTTTGAAAAGAAACTTACAGAAACTTTTTTTCCATTTTAAAGACTAAATAAAAAAATTCATTTTTCAGATGCTTATAATATAAACTCACCTTTGATTTGATGGCTCTTTTGCACAGCAATTCAAAAACAAACTCCAAAGATCTGAGTAGACAAAATGTCTGATTATTAAATTCCCGCTCCCAACCTCAGTATGGTTCTAATATTTTCTTTGCGTTTATGCAATATATGAGAGAATGTCCAAAGTGGCTTTTAAAAAATTGGAATTCCTCCTTTAGTAGGAACTCTTCCATGCCTATTTAAAGCAGCATTATATAATTTTTAATAATTTAGTTTCTTCACAATTCGCCAGAGCTTCTGTAAAATGCAGACATAATAGGATTATTCAGGAAATATGTCGCAAGAAAAACCTATGTAACAGTAGAAGAAAATGCACCATCCAGGATTAAGGATTGTGAAGAGCACCTTATGATGCTTGCTTGTCCTTGTATGCAGCTGGCACACTGCTAGTTATCGGTAAAAGTGGCAGTACTAGTGCCAAAAGCAATTACTCACTGTAAAAAAGCAAAGTTTTTATATAATTTAATGATTTTGCATCTATTAGATATCTGTACAGCCTATTACAATACAGATACCCTGGAAAAGGAAACGTGACAGTTGTTTTCTTACCACCAAATTACACCACTCTGATCTAGCAAATGGATCAAGAGGTTCTAAATTCATTAAAATGCTCACATAAAATAGCCTTTATCCGAAAGTTCTTAGAATTCTGCAATTTCAGAAATGGAATTAAAGATTTTCACCATCATAAAGGCACTTTGGAATATCATTAACTGCTGGAATGCCATGAGAAAAAAACTCTCATCAATGCTTGGCATAGTATCTTGCCAACCACTTTTTTTTTTTTTTTTTTTTTTTTTTTTAAGAAGAAGAAAGCAATGAATTTCATGATTTATATGCATCGCAAGAAAAATAAATTACCTAAGAACTACTAAGGTATGTTAAAAGTACTTCAAGTGAAGCAGAAATTGATGAAAAACAATACGTCTTTAATTTTCATGTATCCCAAAGAAAAATAAATTATGCAAGAACTACTAAGGTATGCTAAAACCATTTTAAGTGAAGCAGAAATTGATGAAAAAACAACGCAAGTCTCTTCAACTGTCAATAAAGAAACTCCAATTAACTGATGGCAAGATAATCAGTGTGATACTCAAGAAAAGAGGCATCAATTTAAATTCCTAAGATATCGATGTAAAGGAAGAAAAAAAGGCAAAGAATAACAAAAACCTTACAAGTAGATTGGAACAAGTCTTTTTTTTTTTTTTATGAAAATGATATTATGTCTGTATATAAAATACAAGGAAATTTACTATTAGAAAAAATGAAATATTTGAAGGAAAAAAAAAAAAAATCAGTAACATGTTTACAGCAATAAGCCAAAAATAAAACATTCTTGCAAATATTAAATTATTATAATACATGTATATATGTTACAACCAAAGCCTGAAATTGGCCGGCCATTTCACAAATTGACTAACTTCGTTTTAAATTGACTGGCCAATGGGGCACCCAAGCAGTTTGCAAAATGGCTAGGGTAAGTGGCCAAAATCGAAACAGGTGATGGCTGGTACTCTGCCCTCTCAAATCCAGTTTAACATAATTGTTAAACATATGAACATAAATTAAAAAATTAATTAAAAATTGTCTTCAATGAGGAGAGGGGTTCAGAGGGCCTGATCCCTGGACGATAATACTTAATTACTACTCCTTTTAGTGTTTAATTATCTTAAATCTTTTGAGAAGAATAAATTTTAAATATAATTTTAAAAATCACACACGATAAAAAATTAATAACATTTGAAAATCCATCGAAGGACATGTTCTCAAACTTTTGAATGAATAATAATGTCAGACAAAAGGACAAACCCCTCATCTCACCTGAGATTAATGATAAAAAAAATTATATTTTCATATGAAATATTGACTTTGGACAAGGGGTATTTTCTTATATGAAACATAAGAAGAATATGAAATGTAAGCATGTTTTTTTTAAACTAGGTGTATTCTTCTTCTTACGAGCTATGCTCACCAACCCCATACACATCAGCAGGCTCTAAAAGCATACTTATTTGCTGTGTTTTCAATACAGTAGAAGATCTTTATAACGCAATTCTCCATATAACTTACAACTTCTCAGATGTAAACAATGATTTTTGCAGATAAAAAGCACCTGCATTTTCACATTGTAAAATATTGCTACTCTCTAGAGGACTAAATTTGATATATTAGTTCAACTTTATCTTCTAATTTAAGACCTTTTTAATGAAAAAAATGCTATTATTAAAATAAACGTTTTTGAAAATGCCTAATATAAGGGATGGTTGTGTCAGTTATATTTGGATCATGTTCTGACCTATATTATGCAAAAATTTATAATTTGGATAACTCTTGGTAACAAGGAATGCAGTATAAAGATATTCTAATGTATTTTGATATGTTTCAGACATATGTGGCCATGTTTACAAGGTGAATTTAATGATGTGATCCATATAACGCAAAATTCTATATAACACACAACCTTGTGTTTTTAGGTTTGCATTATAAAGATCTTCTACTGTGTGATTATCTGATTACATAAGATTGAATGATATTATCATGACCAGCGGCGATCTTCTGTAATCATGTTGTCATTAATTTCTCTTTGACTAGTGGGATTTTTCAGTAGACTGCATTCACTACTGCTGCGACAGCTAACGACTGATTTCGGTATTAAGTAAGTTCTATTACACATTTGAAAATCAGCTTGTATAAAATGGTTAAGTAAAAAATGTCGCTGCCTCCCGTACTTTTTTAATGTCTAGAGGAAAATTTTCTTTTAGATGCTATAAGCAAATCTTTTTAGATATATTGTTTGAAAAATTATGTAATTTTCATCATTAAGTGATTTTTGTACTTTATAATTTAACGATTTTATAGTTTTCTTTTTTCTTTAAACCCATGCATAAATATATTTTTCAACTGAAAAATGTTTGGCTATATTATTTGGACTTTTTTTAATCTGACATGAGATAAAAACAGCTATTCCAAATTAAATCTCTATTCAGATAATAAAAAGAAAAAAAAAAAACCTAAATATTTACACAAATTTAATAAATAATTGGCTATTGCACACCACAATCTAATCAAGTATATACTTGTAAAAGATAGTTAAATTGTTATGAAAAGTTTTTATTCTATAAAACTTATTTAGCTGAACTATCTTAACCGATTTCAATGTTAAATAACACTTAAAAAAAAATTTTCAATTTAAAAATTGTCTGCTTCAACGTGTTAACTACTATCTATTGTCTATTTATCTATTGAACTCCTTTTTTTTTTCATGTTGTTACATGCAATAGTTTTTGCAGGATAACCAGATAAAGTAAAAAGGTCCCAATAAATTCAATTAGGGCAGCAGCAACATTAGTTACTTCTTTAGAATAGACAGAAATTACAGGATAACTGTAAACAAACAATATTCATATAAAATATTATAGACATACGAATAATACAATATTCTTAATGATTTTGCTGTATCAGAATAAGTATGTCACATGGGGGAGAAAATCTCCAGACGAACATAATATTAATGTCAAAGCATAGAAAGTTCCTCCTTACCATGTACACGTCAGTGCTACCTACCAGACAGCCTTGGATCGCCACTTCGAATATTGGCCAAGTATTTCTGGCCACTTCGGCAATTGGCCAGCCAAAGCCTGAAATACACCATTCATCAGGCTTTGGCTGTAATATATACATATATATAAGAGATGCATCATCTAGTATACCAGCACAGATTATGGGTAAGTTATTTTGTGAGGAGAAGGGAAGGAGTGGGAGAGATGCGATATTGCAGTTTTCAGCAGCAATCCAAAACCCAGAAAATTCTAAAAACCGAAATCAGGTCGATTCTGAAGTTGCTGGATAATTGGCCCTAGATAATGCAAATACCTAAACAACCTCATCTCAAAAGTTTAGTAACATTCGGAAGGAAATTGAACAATAACAGATCTAATATACAACTTAATCAAATGTTTTCAATACTTCTGTCTTCCCTATTCAAAATTGATAATTTTTAATTCACAAGATCTAGAATAATTTTCTCTCATACCTAGGCAATACTAACAATAACTATCTCTAATACATCAATTAGAATAATACAATATTTCTAACAAAAACAACAATTCCCTCTATCATACACTGGTGTGCAAAACTTAAGCAACAATCATAAAATGCTAATTTTCAAGCACGCGAGTATGCAAATAAAAAAATATATATAATTCAAATAGGAACTATCCCTACATTGCAGCTAGTCGATGTGACATCTCCATCAAGTCACACATGGTCATAAGTGTCAAAGTAACTAAGGTGAAACAAAATATGGGATCTTTCATTTGTTTCATTATTAATCTCAGATGATCGCCATATGGTGACTCCAATGAAAAGTCACTGTGACTGTTGCTTTGTGATGAGTCACGAGGTGACATTACAATGAAGCCACCTTGTGATTCTCATGTGACTTTCATTTGAAGACTCAATTCTGAAGCCATTGTGAGCATTGCATTACGGTGAGTTACCAAATAATGTTACAATAAAGTCACATGGTGACTTTCAAATGACCGAGACACTACTATGAAGTCACTATTGCGTTCCTTTGTGAAAAGTCACCAGATGATTTCATTTTCTGTCTTTTGGGAATTCGTCAAAAAACAGATAGCATGATGACTTTA
The DNA here is from genome assembly GCA_963932465.1 of Maratus speciosus. NCBI lineage: Eukaryota > Metazoa > Arthropoda > Arachnida > Araneae > Salticidae > Maratus > Maratus speciosus. The sequence goes on along the minus strand of OZ010800.1, from coordinate 359,521,437 downwards.
CAATGGAGTCTCCAAAAGACAGTCACACAAGAATCACAAGGTAACTTTATTGTAATGTTACCTGGTGACTCATCAAAAAGCAGCAGTCATAGTGTCATCTCAGTGCAGTGACCAAATCAGAGTAAGAATGAGACTTCATTGTAGTGACTACGACACTTGTAACCATTTGTGACTTCAAGGACAGTTCACATCGACTGGCCGTGTTGTTATGGTAGTACCTATTTTCTGCACTTTCTGTTCATAGAGTTTTCTTTTGAGTACTCACGTATTCAGAAATTAGCATTTTTGTGATTGTTGCTTAAGTTTTGCACACTAGTGTATGACTTAATGGAATTTTTTTCAACACTTATGAACTCCTTAGATAAAATGGATTATTTGTAATTTACGAGATCTAGAATAAAGCATATAAAGAATCTTACTTCAAGTTTTTGAAGAATTTTAGCAGCAACTTTATCATAAACAATGACAGATTTGTCCTCACTGCCAGAAATTACATATTTATCATCTGCAACAATACATATAACAGCTTTTTTGTGGGAAATGTGTTTGAGGACAGGTCCATCATTATTTCTTGTATCAAAGATAGAAACAGAACGTCCATAACATCCTGATGCTAGCTGTTCCCCATTATATGCAAGGCACAAAATGGGTGATGAAAGCCTAAAAGGGATAATTTTGTTTCACAAATTAAATCTTATAAATGTATCACGTTTTAATTTAAGTCAATGTAATTATTTATTTCTAATTCAAAATGCAGGTAATAATTAAACATAAATATATGTTTATTTTGTACAAATCATGATTCAGTCTACATAAGTAAGACAAAATCAAACATGCTACCAATACAAATGTTTAATATATAGGAAACTATTTATTCTCATAATTTTTTCATGAAGTCAAAGGCCAAAGGTTACTATACTATTTAAAAATCGAATAACTCTTCTACATATAAAAAATTTGCATATATAGTCTTTTTATGAACCATAAAGTTACTTGAAAATTATTTTTTTGTAGATTATGTCCTTTAAATGGCCAACATTTTATTCTTGACAGTGGCAGGCTATTTCTATAATGTGAGTCACCACTCATAATGTTTCTTGGGTTTCTTTCAGGTATTCCTACAAGAAAAAGTTTAGAGCTATGTCAGCTATAACAAAATTATGTTGTTGCCGCTATACCCAAAGAGTTTTCAATCACATGAATGCACAAAATATTCCAGAATGTAGCAATAATTTGCCCCTGTGATGAATTTCTATGAATCTATTAATTTTAACTCATTTTATATTACATCCTCATGGAATGAAAGCCAGTTGAAGAACATAATCTGCAACTAATGGAAAATGTTTTCCAAGAAGTATATTTATTGTTTATATATGAAAAAATGTGAATTTTTAATATATACAGTAGACTCCCTCAAATCCGCACAGCTTGGGACCAGAGGTTGTGCTGATTTTAGAATTTTGTGGATTCCTGGTCATTGCTTTGTTTATGTTTTTTAAACAGTAATTTGAATGTAATAATACAATCAGAATTATAATGAATGCTTGCAATATAGTAAAATATTATCTAATTAAGTAAACTAATAAAATAAAATGATAAAAATTAAGATAATTTAAAAAATAATTAAATTATTAAAAGTAAAGATCAAGTAAATAATTAATGTATAATTAAATATGCATAATAAAAATGAGATACATTTTCCTTGAATTATTCAATGAAATCTTCCTCTTAAAGATAATCAAAATCATAAAGTAAAGAAATTTTATTTCAGGTTTAACCAGTCTTGATAGCCAGAAAAACTTGATTAATACATAAATATATTTGATAAAAAGATTGTGGTTACCAGTGATATCAGTAATATCTTGATTTTTTTCAGAAATAAATTTATACCTCTTCATAAAAAACCATGAGTTCAATCATATTATCGAGAATTGCATATAAAAATGTATATGGAATGATATAAAACTAAAAAATTCTGTAATTTTGCCCCTGCATCTGAATTGAAAGTTTCATTGTTTACATCTGCGATGGTGTGTGGATTTCAGGCATTTGTAGATTTTAGGGTTGTGGATTTGAGGGAATCTACTGTATATACGCAGGGTTCGACAAATGTGACAGCCTGATCGCCATTTATGACCAACATATTTTAAATGGCAACTGGAAGAATCAACACTGAATGATCTACATAATGCTGAATCACTACACTGGCTCTTCACTTAGATTATAAGCCAGAGATAATAACTATCAATAAGTGGTACTTTTCATAAAAAAATTCAGGCATACACATGGAAATGTGTTAATAGCACAGAAGCAAAAGTTAAAAAAATGCAGATTTTGAATAACCAGGTCAGTAGGGTTGCAGAGAGTCAGCGAGCCCCCGTACTGATCCGAATGTAGGTCCTTCAGTAAAATTAAAAAATAAAATTATTCAATAATTAATTTTTTAAAAGTCATACATATTAGCTTAAAAATTAAACATGATTATATTAACAAGATATAAAAAATAAGTAGCTTGTGCATTGAAAAGCTATTCAGTCCTATGCACATTTTTAGTGATGAGGGTCTTCTGGAGCTTCCGAATCCTACTATTTTGCCAGCTTAGCATGTAATAACATTCACATGCACAATTTGAAGGTCTCATACTTTTCCTATTTTTGAGTATGACTAATTTCCAATGGTGAACCATCCTTTTACTTAACTGCAAAATTTTTTTTTATCAAATAAGCCACAGAATACTGATAAGAAACAGCGGTATTGCAAAGTAGGAACTGTGTAAGCCCTGAGCTTACTCAATTCATGTTTTACCTACTTAATTTCTAGGTGCGTTCATAATTATATAAATACGTAGCACCTATAGTCGTCCGTCTGCATATAACAGAGCAAAAACTACCCAGCCGAATGGTCTGAAATTTTAAACATATTATTGTTGCAAAATTTTGTCAAGTCATTGGAAATTTCATGAAAATCGGATGTATAGTTTAATTACAGGGACAGTCAAAAGTTTTCCGTTACATGACGGCCAATGGAAAAAAACTATTGCAAGTGCATTTTAATGATGTTACAGCCTTCCGAATGGTCTGAAATTTTAAATGTATAATTGTTGCAAAATTTTGTCGGCTCATTTCAAATTTTATGAAAATCGGATGTATAGTTTAATTACAAGGACAGTCAAAATTTTCCATTACATTAAGGCCAGTGGGAAAAAATTATTTCAAGTGCATTTTAATGATGTTACAGCCTTCCGAATGGTCTGAAATTTAAAATATATAATTGTTGCACAATTTTGTCGAGTCATTTCAAATTTTATGAAAATCGGATATATAGTTTAATTAAAGGGACAGTCAAAAGTTTTCCATTACATTAAGGCCAGTAGGAAAAATTATTTCAAGTGCATTTTAATGATGTTACAGCCTTTTGAACAGAATGAAATTGATATGCACTTATGAAGTGCACTGAAATATACATTCAGTACAATATGCAGTGCGAAAAATTATTATAAAACTAGTGATAGTACGAACGCACCTCATTTGCCACGTTTGACAAGCAATTTCCAACTTGTTTTACTTGTTATTAGTTTAACATTAAAGTGTTGTGATAAAAAGGTTAGCATTTATTTTTCCCAATTTTATATAAAAACAGGACTTCTGACTTTTTTTAAAAAAAGAGCCCTGGTAATTTGTACAAAACTAACCTCTAAGGTAAAGTGCTCTAAAGCTGACACTTTAAGAATATTGGTTAATGTTTTGCCTAAATAATTTATTTCAAAATAACTTTCTTGCAAAGAGAGAGAGACAGAGAAAAGACTTTAGTAAAGAACGGTTTTTCTTATAATACTGCATGCTTCATTTGATGAAACTCATTTTCCTAGTGTTATATAAGTTTGACAACTTTTGTTTATACAATATTTTTAATTTATACAATATTTCTAAATTAATTTATTAATTGAATTAAAAGGTCCATACTATTGCTATGGTCATGATTGTTCTTTTTCAATCAATTTATTAAAAAATGACAACAATTAGGAGGGGGAGAGAAAAAATTTTTTGTGCTGGAAATTTTCTGCTACCAGATTTTTTTCCAATTTGTAGAGCCCTACATATAAGACTTATTCTATTTTTAACCTTCTGCTAAGTAATTTTTTGTTTCCGAAATCAATCTTAATTAGCTGTAAACAAAAATAGTTGAAACAGAATTATTTTTTTAAGAAATTTCTAAGATGAAGGAATACAAAAGGTACATCGGCTCGAAATTACAAAAGAAAATTTAAGTTAACTAATATTTATAAGCATTGTTATGAAAATAAAAGAAACCCCTCAGAGGGTCAAATAATGTACTTATCTTTGAGCCATCTTCTATCTGAAGAAATACCAAATGATGAGATGGAATTTAACAGTCCCATTTCACATTTAGTTTAGGAAAGTTAAATTTGTCTCTATAACTTGCAGTGATCAAATATTTTTCAGAATGTAAACATTCTTGAAAAGCGTTTAAAAAAGTAAATGATGGTAAACTACTGATGGTAATGAAAACAAGTTATATTAACACCATTTCTACCGGTGTTACATGACACCTTTTAAAGTTTTGATTTATACTTTTTAAATTTTATTTTTTAAAGATGAGTATCAAAATAAGTCTTCCATATATTAAAAATGATTTGTGACTTTTTTAATCTGAAAATTACAAATAAAATAATCATAAGTCGAAATCTTATAAATCATTTGATTGTCACTTGATACATGTAGAAATAGTGTTATAAGCTTGCATACTTTTGATTACTAAAAATTTAAAACAATAAAATATTTGGTACGTTTCTGTTAAATAGCATTTAACTTTGCAACAATTGTAAATGGAGGTACATTGGCAAATAAATATGCAATCCACAAATATTTACATGGCAGATAATTTAGGCAGAAGACATAATGATAATTCTAATGACAAATTTATAGTTTAATGAAAAGTATGACTATTTTATTAAATACTAGCAAAACCTGTGGCTTTGCTTGCATAATCATTGAAATATGCCAGGTGATATTTGTGTGCCTATTTTTTATTAGAAGAAATTATACAGCTACAAATAATTCAAAAACTCCTAATTCAGATACAGTTTGACTAAATTTTATTATTGCACTGCATTAGGCAAAAATGAGACTTAAATTAATAAGAAGAACTAAAACTAATTTTAAATAAATGATATTTAAAAATATATTTTAAACCTTTTATGCTCATTTCAGTTTTCATTTGAAGTTTTGAATTTTTTAGAAACTGTGTTTTCAGCAAGCATTTACATCATAAAAGTAACCATCATGCCATATTCCAAGCTTCTAGTCTAATGGTCCCCCACCCTCTGGTGATAGTGGCACCAACATAAAATATAGCCTATGTTAGAGGAGGGACTGTCACCATCAATTTGCCAACATTACTTTTAAGATCGGTTCGGTATTTCCTGGGATTCCATAGAAGTTGTAATTTAGAAAGTTTTTAGAAAACTTTTCGCTTATTTGACCCTTTTAAATAATTTTTTTTTTCAACTATTCTTAGAGAATATTTACATCTTATAAGTAACTACCATGTCAAATTTCAATTTTCTATCTCGAACAATTCCATAGAAATCGAAATTCAGAAAATGTTTGACTGCTTTTTGTTCATTTCACTTTTTTTAATTTCGATTTTTTTTAGAAACTGTTCTTAGAGAGCAATTCCTTTTATAAGTAATTATGATGCAAGAATTCAAGTCTCTAGCCCTTTCAATATCACAAAAATCGCAATTTTAAAACATTTTTCGCTCAGACATTTTTTAATAAATGCTAGAGAGACTGTGAATTAATTAGATTTATGAATTTTAACTCAAAAACTATTTAAATAACAATTTAAGGCAAGGCTTATTTTAAGTTAAATTAGAATAAACATACTCGTAAGTCATGAGGGGCTCTGAAGGACTTTCAAGATCCCAGGATTTAATAGTACAATCAAATCCAGCTGAATAGATATACTTTTTGATACTATCATATTCTGTATCCCAAAGCCAAGCCTGAAAGCAAAATTTAGTGTAAAAATAATACTAAATGATGAGTCAAAAAATAAGAAGAATCATATACGAATTTTATATCTATTCAAGCATGCAAAAACTAATAATACATGTTTAGTACAAAACACAAGAGTAACACACAAACCATAAAACAAAGAAATTATTCTACAGTAAATTTAAATTTTGTGGAGTAACAATTGACAAGGAAAATATTTCAAGGTTATAGAAAATAATCGAGATGAAAACAGCAAGCATTCGAAAAAAGAAGAAATACACGAAGTTAAAAAAAAAAAAAAGAAGCAGAAGAGGGGAAAAAAAAGCATAAATGACAAAAATATACATACAGTAAAACTTTCTATATTACAATACAATTAGCAAAAAATAGGTAATAGGGATGTGAATAGCAATCAATGACAAATGCTAAGCTGGAAGACATCCTAAAAATATTGGTAAAGAAAGACATGCCAGTAGGAAATAAAAATGAAAACCTTTAAATTTTGAATTTGGAAGACCACAACAACACTTTTAAGATGATTCTTTTCCAGGGCTATTTAATCGGTGGAAAAAAAATGGCCAACTCCAGAAATTTTAAAGAAACAAACTCCGATTCTAGGATAGCTAAGGTACTAGTGTTGACTGTTAGTTGGGTTTCTTTTATTGTCATTAAATAAAGAAAATATTATTTTAAAAAAGTGGTAGCAATCAAGCAACGTGAATTAAAAAAAATACACAATTGGCAACACTGCAACCTACTGACACATTGCTGTTTGACCTTAAAGCAAAAGATGTGCTTATCCACCCTTTTTCTTCAGTTCATTTTTTTGGGTGAATCATGAGTGTAAGCTGTTACATTCAAGACTGGCCTGATTACTGCAGGGACAAATTTTCAGCATTTTATATTTATCCACATAGACCCGAAAAACAGAAGGTGAAAATTTTACAATTTAGGCATCATTCTGAAAAATTATGAGGGAAGGAAAGAAAAATAAAGGAATTTTTTTCTATTTTATCATTAATTCTGTCCTTAGGGCTTTGAAATAAAAAAGGAAAAAAAAAATATATACTTTTTCCATTTTATTAAATTTACAATTTTGGGTCCCGTAAACCAAAAAAATCCAACTATCAAAATCTGAAGAAGAAAACAAAATGGAAATTTTACTATTTCGGATCTGTGTGAAAGAAAAAATGAAATTGTTACAATTTTAAAATTATTTTGTGTCCTCCAGACCCAAAAAATTTGAATTGAATGGAAGAAAAATAAACATGAAAAGTTTACTATTTTGGAAGTAACTCGAGTTCTGCAAATTCTAAAGAAAAAGTGAAAATTTTACATTTGCCACATTAATTTTACATTTTCTGCTTTATTTTGGAGTTTTGCAGACCTGAAAAATCTGAAAGTCAAAAGAAAACAAATAACGAAATTTCACTATTTCATCGTTATTTTGGGTACCACAGACTCAGGAAAAAACAATTGTAATTTCACATTATTTTGAGCCCTGCACACATGAAAATAAAGGGGTGGGGTGTGGGGGGGAGATTTACAATTTTGGCATTAATTCTGGTCCTACAGACCCAAAGAATCTGAGGGAGAAAATGCAAATAAGGTTTCTATTTTGGATTCCGTGTCTTCAAAAATAGTGGAAATTTACAATTTTTGCATTACCTACGGTTAGAGATCTGATTGGGCTGAAATTTCCAGGCCTGGACCCCTAAACGTTCAGCCTGATTTGTTTATATTTTTTAAGTTCCTCCAGCCCGTGCAAAAATCAATGAAATCAGGCCTGGCCCAATAGACTCAATTTCTACAAATAAAAAAAAAAAAAAAAAAATCTAATTTTTCTTAATATACAATTAAGATTCTTTTAAAGAATACTGGATACATATTTATAGGGCAATTTCAGCATATATTTTAGATTACGATATGTTCAAAAGTCACAGAATACAGAATAGCAACATTATCACTTAGACTCTTAGACTGTTGAAATAAAGATCGAAAAAATTAATGTAGTTCAGAATAAAAGAAATGGTTAAAATATCATAACTTTTGAAGCTGTATAATAAAAAAAAATAGACTTTTGAAAATATTTCTCTTTATTATATTTTTATAAATTCTGTTAACTGAAACTCATTATCCCTATTACTATCTTTACAAAACAAAATGCGTCGAGCACGTCCTGGGAATAATTAAGGCCAGTTATGACATGGCACGGCCCGAGTATGTAGGGAAAATGTAAGCTTGACAACCCAAGTCTGCTAAAAAAATTCAACTCGATCTCAGACACCCTGTAACTGTCTGATGTGCTGATCTCTAAGTTGAACATATTATATTTCTGTATTGATGTTGGTTGTCAAACTAAGCACTATACTTATTCTCACCACAGTCATGTCCATTGAAAATTGTTCACCTATTTTATTGGCATAGTTTGATGATTGTTTTAAATTTGGTTTATCGGCCCATTTAATTTTTTTATCAGTATACAGTCCAACCCATTTATTTTACATCGTCTGGGCACATTAACAAAAATTGTCTTTATTTTGCTGACCCGGCACAGCCCACTTGAAAAATTCCCTTCATTTTGCGAGCCTTGGACCTTTCAGACTTCTCTATCTTGGGTTCTACAAACCCAAAAAATTTCGAAGGAAAGGACTATATATATTAAATATAAAATATCTACAAGAGATTTCAATTAAAAAGTTTTTATCTACTCTGTACACCACAGTAGATTGGGCACCTTTAACCTGGATAGCCTGGTATAGTCCAAAAATAAAAATAATAATTCAGTTTATAAACTTAAAATACATATAATTGGTTCAATTCACTTCAAACTGTTTAACAAATAAAGCAGAAGTCAGAGTTGACTTGTTTTAAAGCAACTGCAACTCTTTTGCTCAAAAATGGGCCTGACTCCAACTCCAAAACACTGCTGTTTTCTCCTTCTTGTCACCTGTCAAGATACAGACATTTACAGAATATTACATTATAGATTTTTTCAGTTTTACATTCAACCAAGGAGGAAGATTTAGGAGAGGGTCCAATGTTGGTCTCACCAAATGCGATGAACATTTGTGTATCGATAGAGTACAGTAGAAGATCTTTATAACGCAATTCTATATAACGCAATTCTCCATATAACGCACAACTTCTCAGATGTAAACAGTGAATTTTGAAGTTAAAAAGCACCTGCATTTTCACATTGTAAAATATTGCTACTCTCTAGAGGACTAAATTTGATACATTAGTTCAACTTTATCTTCTAATTTAAGACCTTTTTACTGGAAAAAAAAATGCTATTATTACAATAAACATTTTGAAAATGTCTAATATAAGGGATGGTTGTGTTACATGGGTGTGTGGATATTTGGATCATGTTTATAAAGGAAATTTAACAATGTCTGACCTATATTATGCAAAAATTTATTATTTGGATAACTCTTCATAACAAGGAATGTAGTATAAAGATATTCTAATGATATGTTTCAGACATATTTGGCTATGCTTACAAGGTGAATTTAATGATGTGATCCATATAACGCAAAATTCTATATAACGCACAACCTTGTGTTTTTAGGTTTGTGTTATAAAGATCTTCTACTGTATATAAATATATGAGCGTCATAAAGCGGGTCCCAGGGGGTCTTGAGAAAATAAGTCACAAAGTTTAAGCTACAGTTTATAATCAGATAAATTTCCTCTCTTTGGCAAGCGGTTCAGTAGCGCGACTGGCAGAACGCTGGATTTGAGTTTTTTTTTTGGCCCAGGTTCAAATCCGGTTTGGACTTGTTTTTTGAAACAAAAAATTTTATCAATCATTTTCGAACTGCAATTGAAAAAATATGTATAATAATTGAAATTTATGAAAAATATGAATTAAATGTATGGTTTGTAGCATATAAGTGCTTTTTTAACTATGAAATTTTGCATGTTTAAATATATAATGAAAAGTAAGAAAAAAAAAAACAATCGCATATTTATGTCTATAGACCAGAGATTTTTTGTTCTTATTTAAAATTATTTACAGTTATTTCAATGAATAATCTACTTTTCACAGAGAAATAAATTAAAGCACGTGATATAAATGCATGAATAATTATATTATTTTAATTTTGTTTCTATATGAACGTATTTTGAATATTTGATGATTTTTTTAACATGCTTTTTAAGATTCTTAAAATGACTTTTCTATTTCAGATTTTTGGTTTTGTAATTATTACCTGCGTAATAACTATTTTCAGTGATTCAATATCTTTCTAGAACTTATTTTTAAGCACAAAGACAGTTATTCTAACTATAATCATAATAATCCAAGATTTAAAAAATTCAAAACTTAAAAAGCGAGTTTGTAAAAAACAATACATTTCACTGTGAAAAATAGTAGCTTATTTAAGTATTGTGCGGCAGCGCAATACTTATTTACTTCCAGTGTCACTTCTCAATGTTAATTTAACACAGAAAAGCCTATGGAGCTCATAACTTTTTGACTTTTTCTTCCCACCTTTTTGTCCCTGATGCACAACTTTTTTATTCTTTGTAATTTTAATGATATTTTAAATTCAAAGTATGAAAATGTTTGCCTGACGTCAGGGTCAAAATGGATGATAAAATGTCTTTCCATATGGGTGAATTATAATGCAGAGAGTAACATAGCTTAAGCTTTATTTATATTATTCAAATATTTTTCTTAATAATTCCAAATTTCGCTTTTTTCATTGAGAATCAATGGACATTTTTGCTATAAAATTTAACATTTTTTTCTATTGTTGCAAAAAATTCAAAAGCCGTAATAATACAGTCACTCTCACTTATGCGCCTCTCAGTTATACGCGTCTCTCAGTTATATGCGAATTTCGCAAGGTCCCGCCACGAGGAATAGGAAAATAATGCTATAGATCTCTCACTTATAAGCGGAACTTTGAATTGTCTCTCTCAGTTATACGTGGAAATAAAACGCAATTCACAAACTATTAATTACGTGAGAAAGTTTTTTTTTTTAATCCATAAAACATTTTCTGCAGGTGTCAAGGTCAAAAAACTGTTCTGCTAAGCGCCTTAAAGGGTGGAGAGGTTGTTACAATGGACTTTACCCACGAATGGCAACAGCCACGCCTCTGCGGGAATTTTCTCTCCAAAAAAGACTCTTTATTGTATGAAGGGGAATCAGCGTTAAAATGTTTTTTATGGTGTTTTTCTTCTGTTTATCTGCGGCTGACGTCACATGGGTAAAGTCGAGGCCAACGAAAAAGACAGGCTACCGCCGTGCATCCCATGTGTCTTTTTTATAGATCGCTAATGACACGTGATGCTCTTTTCGCACACCGTCATTGGTGCATTCGAGCATCACATGACTCCAGCGATCTGTAAAAAAAGATATGTGGAATGCACCGCGGTAGCCTGCCTTTCTTAGAACTCCTATAATAGGAGTCTTAGTCTTTCTCGTTAGCCTCGAGTAAAGTCCATTCGACTTTTCACTCTCTCTGTTTTTGATGATGTGGCAGCTGAAAAAGAAAGAGAAGATGGTGATAATGGTGAAACTGATACTGTAATTGTCCCATCTTATGCTACGGCTGTAGAAGCCCTGGACACTTTGAGATGTTATCTTCAAAATGCTGATGTAGCATCAAATACAATGACACACTTTAATGCATTAGAAAAGGTTGTTGTATAAACACGACCTAAGCAAAAAAAAACGACCATTGATGACTTCTTTAAAGAGGACTTATTAGCATTTTTCTTTTGTAAGTACTGTATTTCTTTCAATGTAAAATTAAATTTTACATTTATTGTATTTTTTTAAACTAAATATTATAGTGAAAGTTTAAGAATTATTTTAAAGTACGATATACTAATTTTACTCCCATTTTATTTTATAAAATATTGTTAATCATAATTGTTACATTGCAAAATGCTTTTTCTCCATGTGTATAAAGATTTATTACATTAACATCCCCTCAGTTATGGGCACTTTTAAGTCAATTCCTCCAAACGCATATAAGTGAGAGGTGAATGTAATTTATCATCAGTAATTAATTTCAGTTAAAATATCACCACGTGAAAATGAAATCTGAAATAATTTTTTTACGAATTACAAAGAAGATGAATATAGCGTCATTCAGGAAATAAAACTGATATTTTCAAACATTTGCTAGTAATACAAGAAGCATTAATAAGAGTAAATACAGTCAACTCTGAGAAATCCGTCGATGTATAATCCGCAAACGTCTATTATCTGCACTACGCTTTGGAATGTAAACAATTAAAATTGTCATTAACAATTTAACTCAAAGTTAAATTTAGTATATATATTTTTTCAGTAATCAATTTTCCAATGAATTAATATTTAAATATAAATTGGATATAAATATTTAAATCTTCTTGAGTAACAAAATTTTACTTCTGTGCAGGAAGTAATAAGTGTTCATAAACTTAAAAAACTAAAACTACTATTGTGTTGTGTCAATGTTTAAAATTTGTATTGTATATGATTTACATTTTCTTTAATCTTAGTTATTAAATATAATCAGCCAGTGTTGCATTATGTTTTTCTTTTCCATTGTAATTTTTGTGCAGTTGTTCCTAATTTATTGTCAGGCTTTAAAAAATAAACTGTAAACAAAGGGATGATCTATAATCCACAAAACCCTTAGTCCCTTAGTGTGCGGATTTCACAGAATTGACTGTACAGAAAGCAGGTGAATGTTACACCAAAAAATTGCAACATATTTCACCAATACTGATTTTTAAGCATGAATATCAATTACATACAGATATGCCCCTTCGATTAAAAAGGTATTCACTTTGAGATTTATTTATGTTTTTTTTTTATTTATTTGTTAATGAAGTTTTAATTTTGTTAAGGAATACTAGCCAGAAAAAAATACTGAACTATTTATGTTGTTTTATGACTGTGTAAAAATTTAAATCGTCGGATGCCAAGAAGTTAATAAATTTGCAAATAACCGAAATTTATTTTACAGGTTTCATCATCAATATGATGTCATTATTACACACGGGCATGTAATATATGTATTGTTCATATGTAATTTCTTTTTGTGGTATTAAGAAATAAATAGTAATTATTTGTAAATTTTAAAAAGACAGAGACTTTTAAAGTTAAGTAAACTTAATGAAGTTACGTTAAGTAAACTTAACATTATTACTGTATTTTTTTATGTAATATTATTCCTCAAGGTCTTTTGTCATTTTTTTTTTCAGTGGTGCGAAAACGACTGACGTTGATGCTAAATAAATAACTCAAGTTAAATTTAGGTAACAATTTCATCTTGCATTTTCATTAGCCCCCTGGCAGGAAATAGGGTAGAAAAATTTTAAGTGAAACTGTTTTTTTAGGGTTTCGTTCATCTGACGAAACCCTATTCGTCTTGCTCCTCTGTCTGTCTGTCCGTCCGTCCGTCTGTCTGTCCGTCACAGAGCCCGTTCTCAGAAACTATACATGTTGGAGACTTGAAATTTTGCATACTTATAGCTGAATACCACACATCAATCGACAAATCATAAAATTTTGAAAAAGTCGTATAGTTAACCCTTTGGGCTCCCACATGTGTATTTTAAACAATTCTTTCAAAGTGAGCCCCTAATTAGGTTGGAAGCGTTAAATTTTGCATACTTATAGCTGAACACCTCACATCAAACGACAAATAATAAAATTTTCAATAAGTCGTACATTTAACCCTTTGGGCTCCCCCATGTGTATTTTAAACAATTCTTTCTATGTGAGCCCCTAATTAGGTTGGAGGCGTGAAATTTTGCATACTTATAGCTGAGCACCTCACATCAATCGACAGATCATAAAATTTTGAAAAAGTCGTACATTTAACCTTTTGGGCTCCCACATGTGTATTTTAAACAATTCTTTCTAAGTGCGACCATATTTAAGTTGGAGGCGTGAAATTTTGCATATTTATAGCTGAACACCATCAAATTTTGAAAAAGTCGTACACTTAACCCTTTGGGCTCCCACATGTGTATTTTAAGCAATTATTTCTAACTGAGGCCCTTATTAAACTGGAGATTTGAAATTTTGCACACTTATAGCAGAACACCTGAGGCCAGGCGACAAATCATAAAATTTTGAAAAAGTCTTGTGTTTAACCCTTTGAGCTACCACTTATGTATTTTAAGGAATTCTTTCTAAGAGAGTCCTTAATTAAGTTGGAGACATGAATTTTTGCATACGACCACAGACTTCTTGACTGAATACATCAGACTACACGAGACAAATCATAAAATTTTCAAAAAGTTTTATATTATTTACTCCTCCGGGCTCTAACCTGTGTATTTTAAGCAATTTTTCTAACCTCCGCTCTTTTCACCCGGGAAGCACTTTTCCAACTTTTGCCGACACCCCTTTGACTATTCTTTCATATTATGCACCATAGCCTTACATATTTTAGTTCCACTTTTTACCACCAGGGGCGCCTACTTATCTCGGGTGCTGTAGGCCGAATCCCCTCAACTAATATATCTACAGATAGTGTGTAAAACGGACTTTCATTCGGATTGAGGTTTGTTTAGAATAGAGTGAGCCGTGGTTGTGAAATGTGGAACTAACAGATTTTTCAAAAGGATAAAGTGTTTTGAAAGGAATATTAAATGAAACCCTCTGTGCAATCTGTGATCACACTTACCCACTTGCTTTATGTTCTACTGTGTAATAGCTATACTGTTTTTAGAATACTAGCAGTCAAGATTTAAGGATGTTTTTGCATTCATAGCGTACCAGAGTGGAAAATGGGAGAGTAAAAATTGCTATTTTCTATATAATTTATTAAAGATTTTTTATGCTCAGGCTGGAAGTTTTTGTCCAAACTTTGCACTACTGCACTCATGAAACATTTTGGATTAAGTATTGGTAAATACGTTACAAATTGTGATATGATACCTTGTAGATCAAATCTGATGATGATGCATCCAGTTAATTTTTAAATGAGTTCGTCTGAATGCAGTAGTTATTAAAAAAACTCGACATATTAAACAAAAACATAATTTGCCGAATAAATTTAAAAAAACAGATTTATTTCCTACATTATTTAAGCTCGAGAAGGGACAGATATTAAGATATTTCATTCAGTTAGTTCTACATTTAATTAGTGTTCCCGCTAGGCCATTTTTGAAGGGCGCAGCGCCCGGCCCCTTTTAAAATCGGTAAAACGCGCCCTGCCGTTTTTTGAATCGGCAAACTGCGCCCTTCATATTTCAAAAATAGTCAAATGTGCCCGGAGTCGTTCTCAGCGATCGCTTTAAGCGATGCCGTGGACGCGCTATAGCGCATAAATCATGCGAAAAATCGGAGACGGGACGCAAAAAAATAGTTATTACGTGTCCGTGGGACGCGTAATTTCGTCAAAAAATCACGAAAAAAAGCCGATTTTCGTCATGGGATCGCAAAAAAAAAAAGCGCAAATTTCATCAAAATATTGCGGAAAAAACGCGATTCTCGTAAAAGGGCCGCGAAAAAATAGCGTATTTCTTCAAAGGATCGCGAAAAAATAGCGAATTTCATCAAAAAATCGCGAAAAAATAGCGAATTTCATCAAAAAATCGCAGGTAAAAAGGCCGATTTTTGTCGAAGGATCGCAAAAAAGCGCAAATTTCATCAAAATATCGCGGAAAGAACGCGATTTTCGTAAAAGGGCCGCGAAAAAATAGCGTATTTCGTCAAAAAATCGCTAAAAAATAGCGAATTTCGTCAAAAAATTGCGGAAAAATGTCGATTTTCGTCAAAGGATCGCAAAAAAGCACAAATTTCATCAAAATAATCGCGGAAAAAACGAGATTTTCGAAAGAGCCGAAAAAAAAGCCGATTTTTGTCGAAGGATCGCGAAAAAAGTGCAAATTTCATAAAAATGTCGCAGAAAAAACGAGATTTTCGTAAAAGGCCCGCGAAAAAATAGCGTATTTCGACAAAAGATCGCGAAAAATTTGTGAATTTCGTCAAAGAATCGCGAAATAAAGGCGAATTTTGTCAAAGGATCTCGAAAAAAAGATCACATTTCGTCAAAGTATCGCATAAAAAACACGATTTTCGTAACAGGTTCGCGAAAAATAGCGAATTTCGTCAAAGGATCGCGGAAAAACGCGAATTTCGTCAAAGGATCGCGGAAAAAAGGCGAATTTAGTCAAAGCCTCCAATGCACCAAAAAAAGATGTGCAAACCAAACTTATCGGTAGAACATTCATAAAATGGGATTTAGTTTTTTTAAAATGAGATTCTTAAAACTACAGCATGATTTCAGTGCACTTTAATAATGTATTCAGTATGTAGACCAGTGAAAAATCTCCCCTCCCCACTTCTTACTGCGGTATTACTATTAATCGATTTATTACATTAATTTTACAACAAGTTATTTTAATGGTACTTTAAAGTACCATTGGTGCATACAGGGTTAATCAGCCCCACAGTTCAGTTAAATATTTAAAATTATTTACTTTATTACTTTTTCTGTTTTGTTTGTTATTTTATTATAAAAGAATTTGAACTCTTAGAATATTATTTTTTCTATTCTAATTGTAAATTTTAAGTATAAAGTAAAAAGAAAAAATTATAAATAAAGTATAAATATAAAGTATTGTAATAAATGTAAAGTATAAATAATCAACTATCCAATCTAATCTACCTCTTCTTCCCCCGCCTCCCTCCTTCTTCGAAGGTTAAAATATTTAAAACTCTAATTTTTTTTACTTGCAACTCTGTCACTTCATTGTGACAATAAATAACCAATCATCTAAATTCTGCTTCGCTTTCTTATCAAACATACCAAATTTAAAGGCTTTTATTTTTTCTGTCCTAATTGTTAAAATTTTACTAACGATAAATAATTCATTATATAATCAACCTCCTCCCCCCCCACCCAAAAAAAAATTGCTTTTGTCTCTTTGCCCCCACCTTCACAGCTCACAAAAGCTTATGATCTTTAAGTTATATTTGGTGATTTATTGTAATAATAACTAGTAAATCTGCAGATCAGGAGCCTCAACGTCAGCTCCACAATTCATTGTGTTTAGCACCCTTTGAGTAATATTAATCTTTCTACAGAAAACGAAATTTAAAGTTTTGAAATTACATAAACATTTATAAAACGAAAAAATATTTCGAAGGTTTCTGACATTAGAAACGCCAAACATTAAACCCCTTGTTATGTAATGGTATTCTGAAAATCTCATGAGCTACTTATTCTGGTAATTTTTAGATAATAAAATAGATTTCTTCAGGGGGGCTCTGCCCCCCTGAACCCCTTCGTAGTGTAATTTAATTTACATTTGTAATTATCAATTAATTGTGTTAATGTCCTTTAGTAAATTCTACCAATAGACGGAAACGTACATGAATTCTTTTCTACAGCCCTGTATATTACGTGAAGATTTTTACGCATCGTCTATAACATTTAAATTTAATGCAGACAAAAAACCCTCTTAAAACTGCTCATATCACATTTCCGGGGATTAGTATGCATAGTGTGCACCATATATCCAGTTTCTGCGGGGTCCTGTATATGGTTCTATTTAAATTCTGCAAACATTTGTTAGTATACTAAATGTAATTGGGCTGGGAAAAAAAAAAAAAAAAAATCACACTGAAGCAATTTGCGCTCATTTTCATTTATACTTACGAATTCATTTGTGTATCCCTGTACATGGTCTATACAATATTTAAGCACTACTTATTAAGCACAAATTTACTTAACGTTAAAACGCACACCATAATCGAAAATGCTCTTCAGCAAACATCCCTAATAGACCAGAACTGTATCCGAAATTTTTTATGTGACCCTATAAATGAACGATAAATACGATACAAATCATATTCAAGCTTCTTGTAGTCAACCACAGTAATGTAATTTAATTTCATAATGTTTGAATTAGTGCAACACAATTAACACACTGACGACAGGCAATTTAATTAAATCTGGGTTTAATAACAGTAGAAGCTCCTCCCTCTTCTGAAAGTGTCTCGGAAATTGGTTTCTGAGATATGTTTTTCATGTTTATGCAGCAGTAAATATCTTTCAATGTACGGATGTAATATATAATGTCTTACAATCTATAAAAAATATGGACAACACAATATAAATGTCTTTTCTGTAAGGTAGAAGTCACTCCCTTAGCCAATGATGTATTCTGAATAAAAAACGAGAATTTTCGTTTCCCGTCGCTAATGTGTTAAAATAAGCTGTGAAGAGTTTTTTTTTCCCCCGTAGACCACATTTTAATTGACCACTTTTGTGTGACCCTGAAAAAAACATATGCTTTGCACCCCATATACTACAAAAATGTTTCAAAAATACATATCAATTTTATTATTTTGTAACAGAGTAACATCATTAAAAAACGTCACAAAAGGATTTTCTTCAAAGATTGTAATATTATGAATACTTTTGAGTTCCCTGTACGCATGCTGTAAGTGCTACACATAACATATTTTATAGTAACCAGGTTCTCGTGCACCTTAATAAAGTATATAAATTTCATTACGTTTAAAATTGTGTAACATTATTAAAATACACCGCAGACGATTTTTCCCAAAGACTATAATGTAACGGAATAGTTTTGAGTGGCCTTGTAATTAAGCTATGAATGCTACACTCTTCATTTTTAATACCAAACATACTTTGGCAAACCTCGATAACGTATATCAATTACATGTAATCCCGACTATATTTACGCGAATTAGAGCACGTAGAGAAACACGGCAGGCGACAGATAGAAAAACTGAAGTCATAAATACTTTTTATCCATGTTGGAAAGTGTTAAAAAGGATTTACATGCCTTTAACTGTACTTTTTTTTCAGCATGGTTAAACATTAGTTTAAACATCCTAATCCATGCGATAGCAATAACATATTAAAAGCCCCCAAAATATGCATATCTGGAGATCTATAAATCTACTGGAAAATAATTCATTATCGTGTCCACTGTTAATTGCATAAATTGCATCGATTTGGCGCGATAAAATATTTTTTGTGATAGCCTTTTAATAGTACCTGCAACAAAATTAACGTAATTTACTAACTTCATTCATATTTGACGCAATGATAGGCTACGAATAACAGTCGCTAGGCAACGAAGAAAAGGGAAAAAAAAAGAAATATGTATCATGTAAAACAAGAAAATTAATTTAAAAATTCTTTATATTATTGGAATACATGTATAAATGTCCTCAAAACATTATACACGTAAATAAAAAAATCTGATAGATATATTGATAAAACTTCAATATAATAGGAATAATTTAAAACCCTTATTTGGAATTTTAGTATCCATAATTTGACATTTAAATCCATTAATCAAACGTGCCATTTTCTTTCAACTAATCGAAATTTGAAAATCGTCTGACTTGCCGTAGAAAAGCATTATAAAGAAAAATAAAATCTTCCATATTTTCTGAACGAATGAACCAAATTTAACCAAAAACTATACAGCTACGTCCGGGTATCTCACGAATATGCCCAATTAATTTCAAGCTGATCGGGTGCTTTTTGCGGCAGTTATCGCGGAACAGACAGACAGACAGACAGACAAACGGAAATCAAAACTTTTCGTGTCTCCACAGTAAGCCTTCACTGACGTTTCGGCAATTAATTGGTCACCCATCTAAATTTTACTACCCCTTAAAATCTCTGCTTTACCCTTAAAACTGCTAGTTTATGGGACTAATAATTTTTTTAGTTTTTTTATTTGAAACAAAATTACTTACCTAGATCTTTGAAATATCAATTTAAAATATATATATATATATATATAATCTGTTACTAAATGTGTGCATAAACAATGATGAGTTTGTAGTAATGTATAATTCTTATATCAGTTTCGAAGATCTACATTTTCTCAGGGTCGAAACTGGGGGGGGGGGGGGGGGCAGAGGAGGCATGTACCCCAGGCGCCAGTTGTTGATTTTTCTCACGTTCATGTTTAGCACTATTTTGTTAAAATCGTCCTGTCTGGGGTATGCCAAAGCACAGAAGAATCAAAGGATATGGCATAAGGATGCTGTATAAAGCGGAATTTTTTTCAATTCTGTTTTCAAGATTTTAATGAATCAATATTTGACAAAGTAGATTAAAGTAGTTCAGTATTACATATTTTATGATTACATAATTTAAATTTTAAAATATGTTGGCTATTAGAAAATTAATAAAATTTTCTTTGTAAATATACTTTGCGGAGGAGGGGGGGGGGGGGGGGCACCAAAATCTATGTTTGCCCCGGGTGCAAAAAAGGCTAGTTTCATACCCTACATTTTCTGAAGAAACAATGCCCTTTTTCGCTGAAAAAAGTGCCCTCTTTCAGCTTCAACTGTGCCCTTTTTGTGGCTAGCACCCTGCCCTTTTTTTTCCTAGAGTGAACACTAATTTAATGTTAAATTTTTGTAACAAATTTGTTAAACCAAGTTAACATTAAAAAATAAAATTGAAATTAAAACAATATGATACTTAAGCACTTTAAAAATTTAGATTCCGTTCAAATGAAATCAAAATAAATCTTAGACTTTTTTCCAAATTTTAGTTGCAAATATTTGTATAGCTGATTTTGTACTATGTTTACGGTAGGTGAAAACAAATGATTAAGCACACCTAAAATACAAATCTTCCAAAAAAAAAAAATCTATAGATTTATTTCAATTTCGTTTGAATGGAATCTAAGGTTTTAAAGTGCTTAAGTACGAGTATCATATTGTTTTAATTTCAATTTTATTTTTTAATGTTAACTTGGTTTAACAAATTTGTTACAAAAATGTAACATTAAATGTAGAACTAACTGAATGAAATAAAATTTTTTTTTTTTTTTTTTTTTTTTTTGTTCGGCAAATTATGTTTTTGTTTAATTTATGTAAATAACAGTAAATAAATTTTTTAATTAGCTTAATTTTATGATCTATAAAAGTTCCAATTGACTTTTTTACTTTCTTCTATCTTTACAAGAAGAAAGTATTGTATTCGTGAAAATTTTCGACTTTTGGTTTTTGACAGATTTACATGTTTTAGGGGTCAGAGAACCCGAAAAAACAAGTTTTTACAAAATGTCTGTCTGTATGTGACACAAATTTTGTGGGCGCTCTATCTCAAGGACTAATGCACGGAATTTAATAAAAATTTATATTCAGTTAGTCCCTGATATAAATTGGTGCTGATTAGTTTTTGGTGTAAATCGCTCAACAGGTGGCGGTGCTATGCAGCCTTTTTCACAATTTCCGCAATATCTCAATCTCCAGAACTAATGCATGGATTTTCATCAAACTTCAGATTCAGTTAGTCCTTGACATGAATTGAAGTTTTGTACATTTTGGTGTAAATCGCTCAACAGGTGGCGCTGCTATACTGCATTTTTTACAATTTCCGCAACAGCTCTATCTCAACAACTAATGCTTGGATTTTCAACAAACTTCAGATCCAAGTATACTTTAATATGAATTAGTGCTGTTTGTGTTTTGGTGCAAATCGCTCAACAGGTGGCGCTGCTATGTTGCACTTTTCAGAATTTCCATTATAGCTGTATCTCAAGAACTAATGCAAGAATTTTCATCAAACTTCAGAATCAGTTAATCCTTGACATAAATTGACATTTTGTACATTTTGGTGTAAATCGCTCAACAGGTGGAGCTGCTATGCTGTATTTTCCTGAATTTCCACTATAGGTGTATCTCAAGAACTAATGCACGAATTTTCATCAAACTTTAGAATCAGTTAGTCCTTGACATGAATTGACATTTTATACAGTTTGGTGTAAATTGCTTAATAGGTGGCACTGCTATGCTATTTTTTGTGATTTCCGCAATAGCTCTATCTCAAGAACTAATGCTTGGACTTTCAACGAACTTCAGTTCCATGTATACCTAGATATCAATTAGTGCTGTTTATATTTTGGTGTAAATCACTCAAAAGGCGGAGCTGCTATGCTACATTTTTCAGAATTTCCGCTATAGCTCTATCTCAAGAACTACGGCACGAATTTGTATCAAATTTCAAATTCAGATATACTTTGATATGAATTAGTGCTAAATTGATATAATTTCTTGTACTATTTAAATGATTTAATTGACATGATTTATATAGAAGAAAGTTTTGTGATGGCCACAACATACTAGTTTTAGTTTGTTATTATTATTATTTATTTATTTTATCTTTACTTTTCATTAAATATATAAACATGCAAAGATTCACACTTAAAATTGTATTTACATAATTAATCTGCATTATATAAAAATATTAAACAAGAAAAAAAATTGATTTCTGAAAGAAATTACTATGTAGACACTTATTCTAATTAAAAATCAAGAATCCCAGACTTTAAAAATCATATTAAAAATATATAAGCATATTTTTAATAAACCATCAAATATTTGAAGTATTTGAATGAGGAAGTGAAATAAAAATAACATATTTGTTCACTTATTTTAATTTATTTTGCTGTTAAAAATTGTTGATATTCATTGAAATACCGTATTTACTCGTGTATACCGTGCATGCGTGTATAACGCGCACCCCGTACTTTACAAGAAAAAATGGTGATTTTTTTAAATCTCGTATATAACGCGCACAATGAAAGATTGGATTAACGTTGTGTGGGTACGTCGGCTAGGTGCTTTACGTCCGCCATTGGCGCTGGTCCTGGAAAGCTTCCGTGGACACACGACACCTGGAGTAAAACCGAAAATTCGTTGCTCAAGTGATTTGGTCGTCATACTAGTTGGGATGACGAAAGTGCTGCAGCCCTGTTGTTATCGACCGAGCAATTAAGGTTCCATTTCAGCATGCCTACAATCGGTGGATGACAACAACAGATCACAACTTCACTCTAAGTGCAAAAATGAAGCGTGTGTCTTTCTCAACTGCATGTGAGTCAACATGTGAAGCTTGAAAATCCATCTCAGCCGAGATGATAATAAAAAGCTTCAAAGTGACTGGGGATTTCCAATCAGATGGATGGAACTGAAGACGATGTAATTTACGAGGATATTGACTGTGCCAATGAAGACGAGGATAACAGCAGTAGCGGCAATGAGAATGGCTAATTAGTGTTTAAATAATGTTACTAGCGCTCTAGTATAAAAAAATTGCAAGGAGAGAAATTAAGATGCAGCAATGTTTCTATTAAATAGGATTTTTCCAGTCTGTAATGTAAACTGTGTAATTACATACAACAGTAAACTAGTATGTTGTGGCCATCACAAAACTTTCTTCTATATAAATCACGTCAATTAAATCATTTAAATAGTAAAAGAAATTACATCAATTTAGAACCAATTCGTATCAAAGTATACCTGAATTTGAAGTTTGATGAAAATTCGTGCATTAGTTATTGAGATAGAGCTGTAGGGGAAATTCTGAAAAATGCAGCATAGCAGCGCCAAGCGATTTGCACCAAAACACAAGCAGCATTAAATCATATTAAGGTATACCAGAATCTGAAGTTTGAGAAAATTGGTGCATTAGTTCTGGAGCTAGAGCTATTGTGGAAATCACAAAAAATGCAGCACAGCAGCGCCACCTGTTGAGCGATTTACACGAAAAAGTACAAAACATCAATTCATGTCAAGGACTAACTGAATCTGAAGTTTGATGAAAATCCGTGCATTAGTTCTGGACATTGAGCTATTGTGGAAATCGTGAAAAATGCTGCATAGCAGCGCCACCTGTTGAGCGACTTACACCAAAACATAAAAAGCACTAATTCATGTCCAGGTATACCTGAATCTGAATTTTGTTGAAAACCCAAGCATTAGTTCTTGAGATAGAGCTATTGCGGAAATCTCAAAAAATGCAGCATAGCAGCGCCACCTGTTGAGCGATTTACACCACAATGGCCAAAACGTCAATTCATGTCAAGCACTAACTGAATCTGAAGTTTGATGAAAATCCGTGCATTATTTCTTGAGATTGAGCTATTATGAAAATCGTGTAAATGCTGCAAAATGCAGCATAGCAGCGCCATCTGTTGGGTGATTTACACCAAAACATTACCAGCACCAATTCATATCAAGGATTAACGGAATCTGAAGTTTTATGAAAATCCGTGAATTAGTTCTTGAGATAGAGCTTATGTGGAAATCCTGCAAATGCTACATAGCAGCGCCACCTGCTGGGCGTTACACCAAAAACTAATCAGCACCAATCTATATCAGGGACTAAATGAATATAAATTTTTATTAAATTTCGTGCATTAGTTCTTGAGATAGAGCGCCCACAAAATTTGTGTCACATACAGACAGACAGACAGACTCACAGACAGACATTTTGTAAAAACATGTTTTTTGGAATCTCTGACCCATAAAAAGTGTAAATCCGTCGAAAACTGGAATTCGAAAATTTTCATGAAACCAATACTTTCTTCTTGTCAAGATAGAAGAAAGTAAAAATTATTCCATGTATAATGCGCATCCGGGGATTTTGCCCAAAATTTTTGAAAATAAAGTGTGCATTATACACGAGTAAATATGGTAACTGTAAGTAATAATTTTAAATAACAACAAAAAAATTCTGGTCTATAGACATATAAATATGCATGTTTTTTTTTTAAACTTTTTTTTATACATTTAAACATGCAAAATTTCATAGTTAAAAAAGAACTTACATGCTACAAAACATACATTTAATTCATATTTTTCATAAATGTCAATTATTATGCATATTTTTTCAATTGCGATTTGAAAATAATTGATAAAAATTTTTGTTCCAAAAACACGTCCGAGCTGGATTTGAACCCGGGCCGAAAAAACTCAAATCCAGCGTGCTGCCAATCGCGCTACTGAACCGCTTGCCACAGAGAGGAAATTTATCCGATTATGAACTGTAGCTTAAAACTTTGCGACTTATTTTCTCAAGATCCCCTGGGAGTTGCGCTTTATGACGCTCATATATTTATATACTAACTATACTCTATCGATACACAAATGTTCATCGTATTCGGTAAGACCAACCTTGGACCCTCTCCTTGTAAGCTATTTCCATTTATTTATCCCAGCTTTATCCAATTATTGCCCGTTACTCACAAGAATTTAAAGAAAAAGTGTGTGTTATTTTCAATCATTGATTTTTAAAAGATGGTGGTTAAATATTTCACAAGGACGTTAAAAGTAAAATGATTTATCCTGCAAAAATATCATAAATCATTTCTTGTAAAGTATTTATTTTAATTCAAAAAGCTAAAATATGCTTTATAAGTGCATATCAGAATGATTTATTTTCACACCATCAGCTTCAAAATTAGAAAACAAACCTGAAAAAAATATATATATACTTCTGACAAATAATTTTTGCATAAAAATAATGCAATCTACAAAATACAATTTCTATTTCTAAATATGATTCCTTACTTAAAATTATTTAATAAAATCAATGTGATAAATCTTTACCCAAATGTATTATAATGTTATATAGTATATTTCTTTATCTTTAAGAAATTGAAAGATTTCATATAATGCAAATACAACACATCAGATTGTTATAATTTGAAATTCCACCAGCATTTTTCACTTTAACAATAATTCAATTTAGTATAATTTTTTCATGCAATATTAGCTGATACAAGAAATATAGAATTATACAATATGGGTTAGATTTTTATTTTTAATTTATTTATATATATTTTTAATCACTCAATAACAAACAATGAAAATTTTTACTTACATTAGCATGATGACTAGTGTTCATTAAACAAGAAGAAATATTAACATGTTCAAAATTAAAAGGTTGATCAGCTAAAGATTCAGGATCAAGATTCCACAGTTTTAAATCTCCATCTCGACCACCAGACAAGCATCTTTTACCTTGCTAAAAATATTCAAAATAGTAAAAATTAATTTTAAGACATTTCAAAATGATTAAAGGCAACAAATATATATTTTTTAATTTAGATTTAAATAAATTTCTACCTTAAAGTCAAGACAATTTCGCCAAAGGAATGGATGTTGCTCAAATATCAAGAGTATTCTTCAGTATCAAAGTCTTAATTTTGAATATTATAATGGGGCATGTGAACCTTTTGATGAGAACATTCAACAATTAGAAAAGTACTATAAGCTAAAGGGGCTAAAGGGCTTACAGATACTTCTCTTGAAGCTAATGAGGCAAATAAGTTGATTCTTAAAAATGTCTTGGTTCAAAATAATACTATCATCTACTGCCTAGTATTACAGCACCTGATTTGCCAGCTTCATAACAATATGAAGAAATCCTGCACTTATTGAAAGACTATCTATATTATAAAGGACAAACATATCTGTGCGTAACGCATACGTCATTTTGCGAATGGCAACACTTTGAAATTTAAAATAAAATTTTGGTTTTGCAATTTTCTTTACTGCAAATTTTTAAACTTCTAACCGTCGCACATTTTAAATTTTTACACCATTGTATGAGGAAAAAAATGCTCTTTTAAATGCAATTTGTTTGAAAGTTGTATCTCAATTTATTTTTGATATATTAATTTTTTTGTAGTTTTTGATATCATTTTTCTAATCGTGGCAACAAAAGAACCCCATTTCTATTGAAAGTCATTGAAAGTAAATGGAAAATAGTCGAAAATAGGAGATACTGTATATTTTGTTGTCATTTTCCCATAAAACCTGAAAAAAAAATTAAAATGCTTGCTATGTCAGCGATTTTTTAAATTTCTAAATATCGCGCATTTTCAATTTTTACGCCGTCAAATAGAGAAAAAAACCTACTTTCAAATGCAATTTGTTTGAAAATTGTATCTTAATTGACTGAGTTATTATGGTTTTTAAAATAACTATTCGCCCGTGGCGACCAGTTTGGTCTCCCTTAAATGTATCCTAGGTAAAATGTCATGTAATCCCATTGTATCATGTTACTTTTATTCATAATTTAATTTACTTGCTCGATCCTTCGCCAAAGAGGAAGATTCTGATAGAGAAATCAAGAACTCAGTATTTTTATGTTAGTGGGGCACAGGTGATAAATCGCCAAACATTGTACCCGTTTTTCATATTTCATGATTAAAATATAATCCTTTCACTCATTTTATTTAAAATGGATAGCTTTAATTTAAAACTGAAACGTCTAAAATTCATGACTTTCACTTAAAATGAAAATCTTTAAAAAAGAAAAAGAATAAATAATACCATAAACTATTTAATTTTAACATCAAAGCATTGTTTTAATTTACCCCTCGAAAAATAAAAAAAAATGTGCTGGCGAGTTAAAAAAATGCCATTGGCGAGAATTGCGCCCAGCTAACATTAAAGTACAAACTCTTTCTGATCATGGCAACTTTTATGTAGTTTTATTCGAAAAAAAAATATTTTGATTAAATAGGTTGCCAGAAAGTACGTTGCCAAATTTCTTTCCTCGCCATGGACCTTTTCTCTATTTCGCCAAGTACCTATACTGGAATAGTACCTTTATTTATTTATTTATTTATTGTATTTTAAATGAGATGAAGTCGTATGTTTGTTGTTCGATAAATAAATAAATAAATAAGTAAAAGACGGCACAGATGTCATATACGCACCATGTTGCGGCGATTTTTTTCTGACGCCAATGTCATATACGCACCGGGGTACTTAACTGGCGCCAAAGTGTCGTTATTTTGCTTGATATGGTAACCCGGATGTTGTTGTTTATTTATTAATAAATTGTTTATTTACTTTTCTTTTATTATATAAATTGTTTTTTCTATAGTTATTAATATTAATTAAACTTTTTTTTATTTATTGTTATTCCCTTTTGAAAACTATTACGCAATAACCAATGAGATGCGTTTCATTCAGGGGTTGCCATTAAACAATTAACAAATAATTGAGATTTCTGTGCCACGTGCGATAGCGTAATATATATATATATAGAGAGAGAGAGATTTTCAAGCATGAATTATTTTTAAATGTATCTCTATCACATGTAGCTCGATTATGAAATATTAATCCGCTTGCCCTTAAAACTATGTAAAAATGTCAGCATTTGTTTCCGTCTGATGTCCCATAACAAAATTAAAACTTCCTCTATAGAAAAATAAATAAAATAATGTAAATAAGAAACAAATTTAACAAACATGGGATTGAACCACGCGCTTAAAGCACTGAAATGTTCGGAAAGACTGCCTTAAGTCGCAAAATCTTAGGCTAAGAACTCCTGGCATGTGAAAGTAACGCTTTTAATAAATTTTAAAACGTTATTTGATTGCATAATTGATATTTTTCATATAAAAATTCTTTTTTATGTTAGTGGACAATCTAAAATATATATTACATGTAAAAAAATAATAATTAGAGTTAAAAAAAAGAAAAAAAAGAATTGTTTTTACCTATACTCTGTAACCCGAGGAGCTCGGGTTCGATCCCCTAGTCTTTGTAAAAGTATTAATATCTCAAACGAAAAGCATAACATAAGTTCTTTTGTAGAAAACAACATCCAGGTAAGTTAATAAATTCTTATGTAACTGATTTAAAGGAACTTACCAAAATAATTGAAAACAAAAAACTAATTTGGAAAATATTGAATGTGTTAAATCTGTTACTAAGAGCTCAGTTTGTTTGTTGCTCAATGAAAATACTTGAAATTTTTTATACAACAACCTGACATTTTATTTGAATAAACCTTAGAAATTACTTTAGCAACTGAAGCTTCAAAGATTAAAAGAGATTTATAAGAAAGTATCTTGAACCAATATAAATAAAATTACAAATACAGTAGACTCCCTCAAATCTGCAACCCTAAAATCCGCACATTATCACAGATGTAAAGAATGAAACTTTCGGTTCAGATGTAGGGGTAAAATTACAGAATTTTTTAGTTATATACGATTCCATATGTATTTTAATATGTAATTCTCGATAATATGACTGAACTTGTGGTTTTTCATGAAGGAAATATAAATTTATTTGTAAAAAAAATAAAGTTTTACCCAAATATATTTATGTTATCAATCAAGCTTTTTTTGGTTATTAAGACTGGCTGAACTTAAAATAAAACTTTTTACTTTATGATTTTCATGTGAATTAATAGGTTACATTTATGAGGAAAGTTTTATTGGATAACACAAGGAAAATGTATCTTATCTTTATTATGCATATTTAATTATACATTATTGATCATTTACTTGGCCTTTGCTTTTAATAATTAAATAATTTTCAAAATTACCTTACTTTTAATCATTGTAGTTTATTACTTTAGTTAATTATTTTAATATTTTACTATATTGCAAGCATTCATTATAATTTTGATTGCATTATTATATTCAAATTACTATGTCTACTGTACTTATAATAAAGAAAATAACCAAAGATTTAGAGGATCAATCAGATCTAAAGATTATCTAAGAACCAATCATTCTGCTAGTCAAAATAAAAGTAATTTAAACTTGAAAGATTTAGGCTTATACATGGTTTGCTAACACCATGAAAAAAAACCAATGATTTAACTTCTTTATGTCGAATAAAAAATAAATTAAGGTGCAGATTTTGTTCAAAAAAAGGATCATAATGAATAGACTTGTATATCAAAACTTACTAAATAAAAATCTGACTACGAAAATTAAGTTCAATATTTAGACAACACTTCTTTTCAAATAACCCTGATATGGGACTTTCATTTAACCAGAATATGACAGAATTGGTGCAAATATTCAATTAAACAGAAAATATGCTCGTTTTGAATGTGATTCGGAAAATTGTGTTAGCATTATACCTTTAAAATCTGATCTACACAATTGTGTAGGTGATCCTAAAGAAAAAGAAAAAACATGTTCCTCTTTTTGTGCGATTTAAAGTCAAGCCTGCACCACAGAACTGTGTGGATCCTTCCTTAGCATAACCTGACATTGGGTATTTTTTTAACATTTCTTCAATCAAATATGATCCTATTAATTAGGGTAAATCTTCACAAATTTTCATTTCTACCAAAAATCTTCAGGTCTGTTAGATAGAAGAAAAGAAATACTAGTATGTTGTGGCCATCACAAAACTTTCTTCTATATAAATCACGCCAATTAAATCATTTAAATAGTAAAAGAAATTGCATCAATTTAGAACCAATTCATATCAAAGTATACCTGAATTTGAAGTTTGATGAAAATTCGTGCATTAGTTATTGAGATAGAGCTGTAGGGGAAATTATGAAAAATGCAGCATAGCAGCGCCACCTGTTGAGCAATTCGCACAAAAACACAAACAGCACTAATTCATATTAAGGTATACCGGAATCTGAAGTTTGATGAAAATTTGTACATTAGTTTTGGAGCTAGAGCTATTGAGGAAATCACAAAAAATGCAGCACAGCAGTGCCACCTGTTGAGCGATTTACACCAAAAGGTACAAAACATCAATTCATGTCAAGGACTAACTGAATCTGATGTTTGAGGAAAATCCATGCATTAGTTATTGAGATAGAGCTGTAGGGGAAATCGTGAAAAATGCTGCATAGCAGCGCCACCTGTTGAGCGATTTACACCAAAACATAAACAGCGCTAATTGATATCCAGGTATATCTGAATCTGAAGTTTGTTGAAAACCCAAGCATTAGTTCTTGAGATAGAGCTATTGCGGAAATCACAAAAATGCAGCATAGCAGCGCCACCTGTTGAGCGATTTACACCACAAGGTGAAAAACGTCAATTCATGTCACGCACTAACTGAATCTGAAGTTTGATGAAAATCCGTGCATTATTTCTTGAGACAGAGCTATTACGAAAATCGTGTAAATGTTGCAAAATACAGCATAGCAGCGCCATCTGTTGAGCGATTTGCACCAAAACGCTACCAGCACCAACTCATATCAAGGATCAACTGAATCGGAAGTTTTATGAAAATCTGTGCGTTAGTTCTTGAGATAGAGCTAGTGCAGAAATCGTGAAAAGTGCACCATAGCAGCGCCACCTGTAGGGCGATTTACACCAAAAACTAATCAGCACCAATTTATATTGGGGACTACTTGAATATAAATTTTTATTAAATTTCGTGCATTAGTTCTTGAGATAGAGCGCCCACAAAATTTGTGTCACACACAGACAGACGGACAGACTCACAGACAGACATTTTGTAAAAACATGTTTTTCGGGTTCTCCGACCCCTAAAACGTGTAAATCCGTCGAAAACCGGAATTCGAAAATTTTCATGAATCCAATACTTTCTTCTTGTAAAGATAGAAGAAAGTAATAAGAAAATAAAGGGAGGAGAGGATTTGAAATTTAAATTATTAAAATTTGAAATCTATAAAAATTATGCAATTTTAGCATAAATGAGAAAAGGGAAAGTTTATTATTAATTTGGCCAAAAGATCGTTGTTATTACCAAGTGCACATGTATAAAAGAGCATATAAAGTAAATTCTCAATGGTGAAAAATAAATAACAATAAAATTAAACTCACCTGAACCAGAGCATTACTGGAACCACAAACATTGTAATAGGTAATACCTAAATCTTGTCTACACATCATACCGAGTATATCACAAATTGTGCCAATTGTTTGAATCCACATTTTTAAAAATCGTTTTATTAATTATATTTGTTTGTTTATTCTGCATAAATTATAAAATTATCTTGCAATTGTAAACAATATTTCTTCCTTTTAATTATATATTTATAAACTAGATAATATTAATGATTAAATTTGCACTAAAAATTTTGTCTTTAAAATAAATTTGCCACATTAATAAAATACTCACAAAATACACATAAATGAAACAAAGAATAAATACATACATCAAACAATTTTCTTAGAAAAACATATGATTTTTACTGCAACATTTTAAAGTAAAAGTAATAAGGAGGGAAGGGGGAGTGCATAACCCTATACATTGTACAAAGGAATAATTTCTTTATCTCAATTATAAAATTATATTGGTTACAAAATTCAAGATCAGCTACGATCTGAGTATCGCAAATACAATTAAACGAAAACATAATTTGCCGAACGAATTAAAAAAAAAAAAAAAAAAAATTATTTCCTACATTATTTAAGCCTGAGAAGGGGCAGATATTAAGATATTTCATTCAGTTAGTTCTACATTTAATTGCCAAAACGTCATTGAAGACTTACTGTGGAGACACGAAAAGTTTTTGGTTTCCGTTTGTTAGTTGGTTAGTTAGTTAGTTAGTTTGTCTTTTCTACGATAACTGCCACAAAAATCATCCAATCAGCTTCAAATTAAGTAGGCACGTTGGTGTGGTAACCGGAATTAACTGTTAGTTTTTGGCTACAATTGGTTAATTCATTCGAAAAATATGGAACATTTTCTTTTATGCTCTAGTGCCTTTCTACGGACCTTCAGACGATTTTAAAATTTTATCATTAAACTGAAAAGAAAATGATAGCTAACACAATTAGGTAATTCTAATACTTAATTTCTCTTTACTGTTTTTTAATCAATTTGATCAGTGTGTAATTTTGTCAATTTTTGTCATACATCCGAAATTAGCAATAAATGTTTCGGCGGAATTTTATGCAGCGGTTCAGAAAATATAAAATATTTTATTTTCTTTCTGTTTATGTTTTTACGACATTTCTTTTTTTTTTTCCGCTTTTCCTTTAACAGTTGCCTAGAGACAGTATAAATATCCCCATTTTATCTTACGTGACGTTACAGGAATATTGTCTATCGTAATTATTGCATGTAGATGAATGCAGAAAATTTCATTTATACTTCAAAGAATATAAATAGTTTTACATTTGTTTCCATCCATAAAGAATGGAGCCTATTCTTCCGTTCAGTTAAAGGCTATAAAAATCGCCATTTTACTTTATGTTATGTCACAGGAATACTGCCAATTGACAAAAATATTTTTGAAAAGGCATTAAAATGTAAAATGTTTTAATTTTATTTATGTTCGGAGATAAACGAAGAGTTTCACTTGTGACCACAGCAACTGTAGGAGGAAGGGTAAAATTAATAATAAATTATTCCAGCCGGTCTTGCAGTAATTTTGCCGGTAACTTTTTTAATTACGTTTATAATTTTTGGTGGAACTTTATGCATGTTTTCCAATAATATAAAGCATTTTGTTTTATCAATTTACTTATTTGACATAATATATATTTCATTTTTCTCCTTTTCTTTCATCAGTTGCCAGTAACGTATTTGATCCTAATAATATTATTATAAATGTGAGTATAATGTTTGAGTAAAGCCAGCGTCAAAACAGATGAATTAATGCATTTGTATCTTTGCATATAGATGGATTTTAGCCCAGAAATAAAAGCAGACAGTATTTTATTTATTTTATTCAAATATTTTGCTTATTAAAATACAAAAATTCATTATTTTCATAGAGAATAAATTGACATTTTCCATAAAATTTAGCAATATTTCTTTAATCGTTGCCAAGAAAATGAAAACCCGGAATAATATTTTCTCTCAAAAAATTTTCAATTGAAAGATTTTTACATGAAAAGGGAAAATTAAATAAAATAAAAAAAATGAATATGGCGCCATACTGGAAATTAAAAAAAAACCTCTCAAGTATTTCTTAACATAACAAGGTGAAATGTTTTGAGTAAGTACGAATAGCATGTGAATTAGACGTCATTTACCGGAAACAAAAATTTTGGAATAAAATGATCTTAGGTAAAATAAAATTAACTATTATTCACGGAGGAAAGAGATAGATGGAGATGCAGTATGCCATAAAAACAGTTTGCAATAGGATGTATGTTATCACTCAGATTTAAATGCCCTCATTTGGCCCAAACAAAACAAGCACATGGAACATGGACTGAATTCTTTGACTTCATCCGTGCATTTTTTTTCTCTAAATGAAAATGATCTGCTTATATTTAAGCATTCTAAAGTAGCATTTCATTGTACTATGAATTAAAAACTGTATTACTAAAATTATTCTCTTTTTTTTCCCCAAAAGCATGTTGTTGTGTTTGCGCCAAATGGATTTTAGGGTTACATTTTTGGCGTCACTTCAAGATTTATCGTCTGCGTATGGTTAACATGAAGATTTTATTTTTTATTTTTAATTTATTAATTTTTTTAAACTTTTGCTTAACCTTATAAATTACAGCATAAAAAAAAAAAAAAAAAAAATCCAAGATATACTATAACCATCCACACAATCAATAAAAATTACAAATGTAAATTTAAATAGAATACAGGTACAGAACATTTTACAGAATACATTTCTTCAGGGTGGAGCTCCCCTGAAGAAATGGAATTTTTAATTTTAAAAGTTACCTGAATAAGCAACTTATCAGAATTTCAGAATATCATTGTATAACCACTTGTTTAACACTTTTAATTTCTGAAACTTTATGAAGTATTTTTTTATTCTCATAAATATTTATGTATGTTGAATATTACGCAAAGAGTGTTAAAAAATAATGACTTGCAAAGATGACGTTGAGGCTCCTGATCTGAAGATTTACTAGTGTTAATTTTTTGTAACAAATTAGTTAAACCAAGTGAACATTAAAAAGTAAAAATGTAACTCAAACAATATGATACTTAAACAGCCTAAAAACTTAGATTCCATTCAAATGAAATCGAAATAAATCTTAAGACTTTTATCCAAATTTAAGTTGCAAATAGTTGTATTGTTGATTTTGTATTATGTTTACGGTAGGTGAAAACAAATGATTAGGCACATCTAAAATACAAACTTTCCAAAAAAAGTCTAAGTTTTATTTCGATTTCATTTGGACGGAATCTAAATTTTTAGGCTGTTTAAGTATCATATTGTTTGAGTTAATTTTACTTTTTAATGTTCACTTGGTTTAACTAATTTGTTACAAAAAATTAACATTAAGTGTAGAACTAACTGAATGAAATATCTTAATATCTGTTCCTTCTCAGGCTTAAATAATGTAGGAAATAATTTTTTTTTTTTTTTTTTTTTATTATTATTATTATTATTCATTCAGCAAATTATGCTTTCATTTAATATGTCAAGTTTTTTTAATAACTACTGCATTCAGACGAACTCATTTAAAAATTAACTAGATGTATCATCATCAGGTTTTATCTACAAGGTATCACATCACAATTTGTGGTGTATTTACCAATATTTAATCCAAAATGTTTCATTTGTGCAGTAGTGCAAAGTTTGGACAAAAACTTCCAGTCTGAGCATAAAAAATCTTTAATGAAAACATAAAAAAAAATAATTTTACTTAATTTTAGTTATCCCATTTTCCCCTCTGGTACGCTATGAATGCAAAAATATCCTTAAATCGTGACTGCTAATATTATAACAACAGTATAGCTGTTACACAGTTAAATATTTAAAAAAAAAACAGTTTTAATTAAATTTTGCTACCCTATTTTCTGCCAGGGGACGATGTAAATGCAAGATTAAATTGTTACCAAAATTTAACTTGGGGTAATTATTTAGCATCAACATCAGTCATTTTCAGGCCACCAAAAAGAAAAAAAAAAAAAAAAAAGACAAAAGACCTTGAGGAATAATTTTAGATAAAAAATGTGGTAATAACGTTAAGTTTACTTAACGTTAAAAGTCTTTGTCTTTTTAAAATTTACAAATAATTATTTTTTATTTCTTAATACCACAAAAAGAAATTGCATATGAACAATATATATATTACATGCCCATGTGTAATGCTGACGTCATATTGATGATGAAACCTGTAAAATAAATTTTGGTTATTTGCAAATTTATTAACTTCTAAGCATCCGACGATTTAAATTTTTACACAGTCTTAAAACAATATAAATAGTTCAGTATTTCTTTCCAGCTGGTATTGCTTAACGAAATTATAACTCCATACATAAAAATAAATGCTTCTTGTATCAGTAACAAATGCCCGAAAATATCAGTTTTATTTCCTGTATGACGCCATATTCATCTTCTTTTTAATTCGTAAAAAAATTATTATTAGATAGTAATACTGTATACTGTAGTAATACTGTATACTTAGATATACTGTAGATAAATTATTATTACGACTTTTGAATTTTTTGCAACAATAGAAAAAAATGTTAAATGTTATAGCAAAAATGTCCATTGATTCTCAATGAAAAAAAGCAAAATTTGGAATTATTAAGAAAAATATTTTAATATAAATAAAGCTTAGGCTATTTTACTCTCTGCATTATAATTCACCCATATGCAAAGGCATTTTATCATCCGTTTTGACCCTGATGTCAAGCAAACATTTTCGTACTTTGAATTTGCAATATCATTAAAATTACAAAGAATAAAAAATTTGTGGCATCAGGGACAAAAAGGTAGGAAGAAAAAGTCGTCAAAAAGTTATGATCTGCATAGGCTTTTCTATGTTAAATTAACATTGAGAAGTAACACTGGAAATAAATAAGTATTGCACTGCCGTGCAATACTTAAATATTATATCTGTAACAAAGTTTGTGATTACGCTATGATCTGAGCACAACATATTTTTAAAATATAGTTGAAATAATAAGGAGATTTATTTAGTGCAACTATCTGGATTTAAAATTGTTCTGAATATTTTATTTCTGTGTAAGTTATCAAGTCCTACAACCATTTTTCTGCAAAAGTCAGCTGCTGGATTAAAATTCATCCAGTTCGAAAATTATGAATATGAAATTTCTGAACATCGGAGTTATTGAACTTTTTATAATGTGCATAATTTCACATAAATGATAAACAAATAAATTCATCTTACTACGTAAGAGATGACAGAAGAAAACAAAAAGAAATCATTCGATGTTTAAGTGTATATATTATGCATCACTTATGACGACACCTATACACTTTTACCGAGACTTGAAGTTGATGAATCATCAATTATTCCGTAAATTATGGCACACATGAACTGACATCAAATGAAGAGGAACTTTTTCCCCTTCTGCATCTCTGTAGCAACATCACAGAAAAGTAAAATATTCACCATTAGTTATCACATCTGTTACGTGAAGATAGTAAAAAACCTGATTCTTCAAATAGCAGTTAATTTGTAGATTTTAAATTATAAAGAGTTATATACCATAATTCATTTCTATTATTTTAAAGAGCTGCTGTGTAAGAAATACTTTTGATACCAAGATGAAGCACTCGGTCCCAACGGTTAAAAGGAAATTTTCGGAGCGACAATACACCCTTGTTGCTGCATTGACGTCCGGCCCCAGAGAGGGAGTTAAAAACGCTAAGATGAATCAACGTTCGACGCGAAAGTATCTAATTGGTTGTTCCTGCTTGTTGCCACAAGGATTGATAAAGATTTAAATAAAAGATCGTTAGGTGATAATTTGAATTTTATATTTGAAAATTATTATAAAAATATTTATTTCGGCTGAAAGTATTAAAATTAATATTTTATATTTTATTGTTGATAATTTTTAATGATCTTATCTGGAGGATAGATTAATATTGTTTTTAAGTAAAAATTAATTGAAAATGAACTTTATGAAAATTGATGAATATTTAAAGGGAGAATTATAAATTTTAAAGTTAAAAAGTTTATTGATTTAATTTAAATATTTTAAATTAATTTAATAATATTTTTAATTGGAAAAGATGTTGTCATGCAACAAGGTCTTAAAGGGATATGAACCTTGGTGGTTCTAAATAACTTAAAATATATGACTCTATCCTAAAATAAAATATACTATTTAGAAGTTGGAGATGAATACATGTGATATTTAAAAATCTGTTGTGGTTATCAAAATAAATGGAAGTTATAGAGATTATTCTTGTGTAGAAGAATTATATCTAGTTAACTTAAGAAAAGGTGCTATAATAGAAAGAAATTGGATGCGAAACCTGAAAATTCATGTAAACGATTCTGATAGAGTTGATGTAAATCGCATTCCAGTCAATAACATTAAATATGCTATTGATAACATTTTAAAATGTTATTCTGATGTCTTTGAACTGAGAGATATCAAAGGTCTAAATTATATATGTTCTTTAAGATTATGTGATGATACTAAAACAGTACATTTTTAAAAATATGACCTGTGAAATACGTATTGAAAGAAAATGTTGATCTTGAACTAGATAAACTTTGAACAGATGGAATAATCAAAAAGGTGACCATTCAGAATGAACTCCACTTGTAGTTATTCCAAAGTCTGAAGGGTATGCTCTAATTACAAAGTTACTATAAACTAATAAATCTGCAGATCACAAGCCTCAACGTCAGCTCTGCAAATCACTGCTTTTTAACACACTTTGCACAATATTCAACTTCTTACAAACAGCAATTGAAAGTTTTCAAATTACATAAATATTTATAAAAATAAAAAAATAATTTGAATGTCTCATAAATCTGAAGCGTTAAATTAATCATGTTGTTTTGCAATGATATTCTAAAATTCTTATGAACTGCATATTATGGTAAATTTTTAGTACAGTACATTTCTAAAGTACATTTCTAGACATGACACCCCTCCCCCCGCCCCCCATAGCCTCATTAAATTTACATTCGTAATTTTCTATTGCTTGTGCGAATGATTAAATTTTATCTTAGATTTCATTTTACACTGAGATTTATAAGGATAAGCAACAGTTTGGACAAGCATTTTATATATACTAATATATAAATAGCAGTATTGAGTATTTACTTCCCTTTCAACCACAAAGACCTGCATTTGATGTATAAGGAACTTATGGAAATGTAAACCGAGTTATCTAATTTAGAAATCTAATGTTTTTACAATTTTTGTTTCCCAAAAATTACTTTTATTGCCGTTCTACAATATTTAGATCTAAGATCTTATCTAAATATAAATCCTAATGTATTTGATAGCATTAGCTGATAAAATTCCCCCCAAAAATAAGGATGTTTGGAGACATTTAAACCTAATGGGTAAGCATTTATCATCGTGTCCATTGCTAATTGAAGAAATAGCAAACGTGTAAACATGATTATTCAGGCAATCTTGTTATTTTTTTAGTTTTTAAGAATTAAAACAATTTTTTCCTGTTAATCATGACATTATTTTTGACTTTGATATCTATGCAGTGCATATTATTGACATTTGCTGTCCACTTGCTTTAAAAAAGTTTTTCTTTTCTTTTAAATAAAAAATTAAATCTTTATGTTAACTGTGCACAGACGATAAACAGCAAAATATTGATAACAATTTCCTTTAAATAATAAGAATTAATATCATAATCCAAGATCATTTTATTTCAACATCAAATTCATTTTATTTTCGATATATGATGTCATATTCGCTTGTTTTCCATACTTATTCAAATCAATCTACATTATTATTAAGACATCAGTAAAAATTTCCATTTTTTTTTTTTCAATATGACATCATGTTCTTATTTTTTTACTTATAATTTTTTAATTTCATTCTCTCTTTTTCATGTGAAAATCTTTCCTTTGAAAATTTATTGTTTAGGAGAAACTATTATTCCCGGTTTTGATTTTCTTGGCAATGAAAGAAATATTGATAAGTTTTATAGAAAAATATTAATTGATTCTTTATGAAAATAGTGAGCTTTTGAATTTATAAGCATTTGTAAGAAATAAGTAAAATATAGCGTAAATTCATTTCTGTGTTAAAATCTATCTATACACAAAGATACAAAGACATTGATTTTTCCGTTTTGACGCTGGCTTGACTCAAACATTACACTCATGCATTATGCATGTTTATATTATTAGGATGAATTACTATTGCTATGGTAACCGATAAAAGAAAAAATGAAATATGTACATTTCAAATAAGCAAATTTATAAAGCAAAATGTTTCATATTATTGGAACACATGTATAAAAATTAACCAAAATTTACACAAATAATTTTAAAAATCTGACAAATGTATTGACAAAATTCCAAATTAATAGGAATAATTTAAGACCTGTAATGAGAAATTTCAGTTTCCATACTTTACCATTTAAATCCATTAATCAAATGAGTCATTTTCTTTAAAAAAATAAAAATTTGAAAATTGTCTGAAATGCCATAGAAAAGCATTATGATGCAAAATAAAACGTTCCATGTTTTCGAAAGAAATGAGCCAAATGTAACCAAAAACTAAAGAGCTAATTCCAGCTACCCCACCAACATGCTTACTTAATTTCAAGTTAATCGGATGCTTTTTGTGGCAGTTATCGCATAACAGACAGACAGACTAACTAACAAACAAACAAACGGAAATCAAAAACTTTTCATGTCTCCACAGTAAGCCTTTACT
The DNA here is from genome assembly GCA_963932465.1 of Maratus speciosus. NCBI lineage: Eukaryota > Metazoa > Arthropoda > Arachnida > Araneae > Salticidae > Maratus > Maratus speciosus. The sequence goes on along the minus strand of OZ010800.1, from coordinate 359,481,351 downwards.
GACGTTTTGACAATACACAGTTGCATGATTCAAGACACCGTATATAAAAAAAAAGAGGATATTTTCAATAAACTTCACAGTGCATCATATCTTTTTGTATGCTAGATATTTATAAAGCAGTGGATAAGGAAAGAGTGCAAGTTCAAGCATTGTGGAAGAATTACACACATTAATAAATCAATTTGTTTCAGATTTAGATAAGGTAAGTGCATATGTTGATGATTTAATTATTAAAGATAAAACATCTGAACAATGTATTGTATTATCCAATATATAAAAATGAAAATTTGTCTGTCTGTAATTCTATAGAAATCCACAGTTTGGAAGCCAGAATTGTGAAATATTATGTACATGTGTGTTAAAGCATGGCCGAGGCAATTAAAGTAATCCAGAATCGAAATAATTTACAGTTAATTTTTAATTAATAAAAAACCACCAATTTAACAGCAATTTCCTATCAAATTTAAACATTTTTTGTTATGCGTAGTAGTTGTCAACAATTAAAAATTCACAATAAAATTATTACCACAATAATTACTTTTCTATTGCAAGATTTCCACGTGAAAAATGAAATAAACAGTTTGACAAATTTAAAAAAAAGTTAATATTATGTTATAACTTTTTTATTGCAAGATTTCCACGTGAAAAATGAAATACAGTCGAACCCCGTTAATACGTGAATCAAGAGACCGATCAAAATTCGCATATTAAACGGGTTCGCATATTAACAAGGGTCCCGAATTTCTGGCCAGTGGTCAATCTAATAACAACATATCCATATAAAACACATCTTTTTGACAATTTTTAGCGTTTTTAAGACATAAAATGACATTTTATTTGTTTTAATCATTATGTACTTATTAACCCCTTGAGGGGCGGTGGGATATATTTTATCCCACCTACGATTTAATCAAGATTTGCACCAGAAATTTTTTATTAAATTTTACTTTTCTAACTTTGGTGGAAAAAAGTTGTAAAGTTACTTTTCCTTATTTACCAATAAATCTTTTTGCAGATTCCGGTGTGAATTCGACATTTCAGAAACACAATTGCTTGCCCCTCAAAGGGTTATGCAGGGACCTTTTAAAAGCTGGAAATTCAAATTAAGTGTTATTATCTTAGATAAAAATCCTATAAGTCTATTCAAATTTAGATTTATTATGTACAAGGGTGGTTCAATAATTATTGTCCCGAGTGTGTACAATATATTTGTACTGCGATGGTTGATGTGAAATATTGAAGCCTAATGCCTTAGATGTTTATATGCTTAATTTCAGAATTGTAGCTGATATATTAACATATATATATATATATGTATTTGGTGTGAGAGGTCGCACCTAGCATGAAAGGGGGAGTTGGAGGTGACAGGGATTAAGATGTGTCTACTGTCGTTTGGACTCAGGATCACAGTGATGTAGCCATGTCTCATCCACTGTCACAAATCTTCACAGAACTGCTTTAAATCTGGCCCCATAAGCTCCAAACCAGCCCTTCCTACTTCCAAAACCTGCTTTGCAAAAAAAAATTTGCAAGCGTCGTTGGTGTGACACTCTCCCATGATGCGGTAAGCATGTGCATAGCGTCGAGGACTATAATAGGACGACACTCATAGCAAGAAGGGTTGTTGCCATGTTCCATATGGTGAAAGTATTGCAGTACTAGACGAGTCTTGTAATTTACTTTGGCGCTGTTAATTATTCCTTGTCCCATAGGCTGAGTGACACTGGTCGAATTTGGAGGTAGAAATTCTATTTGAACATTCTTCAGGCCTTCGTTATCTTTTGGATGAGCAGGGCAGTTGTCCGTAAGCAATAAAACATGGCGAGATTCTTTTCCCACACGCCGGACAAAATTACGAACCCCTGTTGAAAAAGGTTGCCGTCATCTACGATCTGCTCTGACTTTCGTACAGAAAGGGAAGATTCTTGACATTTTTAAAACATCACGGTTTGCATGGTTTCACTACGACCAATAGCTTTAACTTGTCTGATCCTCCAGAGTTGATACCGAGCAGAAGAGTAAGATGGTCAATAGTTTATCCCCATGTCATGATTCTACTTTCATGAAGCCATTGTTTGTTTTTTTTAGTGTCATTTTGTAAAAAAGTCTAAATTTGTTCATGTTTTAAATATCATGGCTTGAGTAGTTTTTTTACAAGCTATGGAAGCACATTTATTTTCTAACAATCGATGTCTTTATTGTTGACAGCAGCTGACTCACCGCTCACTTGCTTGAATTTTATTCTGTGGAAAGCTTTAAATCAATCAATCCATCCGTCCATTTGAAGCATTGAAATCTAGCAACCCCATTTTTGCATCGACTTCAGAAGCTTTATGTTGGATTTCCGCTTATTCGGATATTCGTAGAGCGAGCTTGAACAAACTACTCGAGTACTGTCTTCCCCATGTCCTTAAACTTGTTGGTTTTTATTTTCTTGTTCTTTGTTCCCCCAACAACAGATTGGTTAACGATGGCATGCCTCTTCTTTAACAAAGTTCTTAAAGTTGACTCCGATAGGCCTCTTTCTTTGGTGAACGCAGACTTATTCAAGACATTCTGGCCATCATACTGATGTACAAGTCTTAACTTCTCAGTGATGGAAGGCCGAGACATTCTGTTCTCGAAGCTCGTAGACCGGAGGTGCTGGGTTCGAACCCAATCGTGCCCGTCGGCCTAATCGTTTAGAATTTTCGTGGTTTTCTTCGAACCATGGATTTCCATGCGTAAATGCGAGTTAGGTTCCCTTAGAAAGACCCCCACGAAGGGCACTCCCTCCCCCCGGGCCTATATCCCTCGAGTTGATAATTGGCCGTCAAAAATCAATCCATCAACCCACTCAGTGATGGAGAGAGCCTTTTTTTTAATATGTTTTCTTCTTCCACCATGGTATAGACTAGATTATAATTTTAAAAGCACAGCTGTATATCATAGAATAGATCTTACCGCGAGCGATAAGGACCCTCTTCCCTTGTAAGATACTACAGCACTGACCAGACAGAAAATATACCAATACACCGATGCAGTTATTATTGAGTGCCTACAGAAGTCATGGTGCTTCTGTTTATCTTGGGATCTTGCTTATTTTACAACGCACTCATTAGCAGTAAAAAATTTCTCTTTTCTCTTCCTGGTTTGTTTTACTATATGAAGTAATCGAGGGCGGGAAAGAATTCTCCTTTAACCAGAAGAGGTTGAAATTAATATTTTAGTAAATCTATTCATGGTTGCATTAAATTTTGGGAGAAAAAAAACATTCATAGTTTAAAGAATTGTCGTACAAAAAACTTGGAAAAATATTCCCTCTAAAGCCTCATCTGTTTCGAATAAGATCATTCGCGTATTAAACGTAGGTTTTTCTTGCCTGGGACCGATAAAATGTTGCGTATTAACCGTTCGTGTATTAAGAGGGGTTTTTTATATATATAAGACAGGCGTATTTCAAGGGACCGAAGAAAATTCACGTATTAAGCAGGGCGCGTATTAACGGGGTTTGACTGTAAGTAGTTTGACAAATCCTTCTTACATATATAAAAAAGTAACGATTTAGAAATGCACCAATGAAAATCTGCATAAATACTGCAAAAGGCATCTGATTGGTCAGAGCTTTCTAATGCTATAAGCAGGGCTTAATTTGCGCCGGAACCTACCGGAGCTCAGCTCCGGTACTTCTCTGTTTTCATTAAATATTTAAATATTGGTCGGAATTCACCGAAGCTCATAAATACAGGGCTCAGGAGTCCAGTGCAATAGCGCTTCTGAAAAACCGATGCCTAAATTGCCTTCAGTTCAATTTTATTTTGTGATATCTTTTAGGATATTGAGAATATTTTTAATTGGATCAATTTTTTTTTTTTATTTTGATATCTAACCTGAAAAAAATATTTTATTTTGTTTTTATTCAACGAGCATCATTTTTAGGTTTTGTTTGTTTGAGGTTTTTAACCTTGTATTGTGTACAAATATGGAAAAAAACTTAGTGATTTTTTATTTATTTTTCATCATGAAAGCTACCCATTCCAAGGTATACTCTGTACATTTACGAAATCACTTTCATTTGTAAGTAGATATAATTGCTATGTATTGTTTGTTATTCTGATTGAAAGCAATTGAGCAGTGTTTCGCCTTTTTCTATAAAAGCATCTAATCTTTCTTTTTTGTGTTAACACTATTTCCTAATCATAATTGCTACATTATTTAATTGAAGAAGTCTGCGATTAATTAACATTAAATTAGGCAACGATTTCTATTCGGAAAGCGTTATAAACTAAAAAGTGGACAGTTAAGTATACATAAGTACATATATTTAAAATTTTTATTTTACTAAAGAAAAAAGATTCTTTAAATTTTGCATATAATCTATGAAATATATATACAGTAAACTCCCGACTATCCGGCCTGATGTGGTGGAAGGTTAGGCCGGATAACAAAAAAGCCAGATAGGCCGGAGTTCTATAAATATTTAGTCACTTCCTGCCCTCCCCCGCTATGATATTAAAAACAAATGTTTCACATTTTAAGATAAATTTTATATATACACTACATACAGTTTCAAAATAAGCAAAACATTAATGTAAAACGTAAGCCTAATTTGTAAAAAAATGAGTTAATCTTATTTTACTGTTTATTTATAAATGGTTGCACAAATATGAAAAGTTATGGATAAGATAAAACAGTCAAAACTTAGTTTTTAATTTATGAAAAACTCCTGGATAGATGACTGCTTCTTTCTGTTAGCCCTCTTTTACTACGCAATGTTCCTCCATTTACGCAAGTATATGCTATCAGCTAGCATTACTTCTTCCTCATTCTGACTAATGTACCGCAGTGCTGCCTCAATCGTCTTGAACCCTTCAGAATGTGGGATGAGAGTTTTCCTGCCATCTTCCTCTTCTTTTTCTTCTGTTACTTCTCCCTGTATCACCATTTCTACTATATAGTTGCCATCTAATTCATTAACTTCGTTGTTTACCATCCATTCTGTAATGTCTTCTGTACTGACATCGTCAGAGCCCGGTATATTTTTCAGCAGCAAAAGAAGCTTATCATTCTTATCTTCCACTTCAATTTCTCACATGGGTTTATGTCCACCTTTATGGTCCAAAAGAAAGTCCCAAGACCTTGCCATTTCAATGTTTGGTATTTCTTCCCCTGCTTCTGCCATCCACCTTATGACATCTAGCATGTCATTCTGTTTCAGTGTGGTTATGTAGTCTTCATTAATATCAATCACTGATATTAACGAACGGAGAAGACGCCAGCGATAGTTTTTCTTCATTATTTGAAGGACGCCCTGGTCCATCGGCCGACAAATTTGGTAGTAAAAATTCAGCTTTCATGTCTCCATCTGAGAGTTCATCAATGAACGAATGCGAAAGTGCATTGCAAAGAATTAAAAGAGCTTTTCTCAGCAAATTGTTGCATTCCTCATTTTTTTTACTAGGCCGGACAGTATGAAGGGCCGGATAGTCAGGAGTTTACTGTATATATATGCTACGGTTTTAGTACTGCAGAATTTTAGGGCTCCGGTACATTTTTTGGTAGAAATTAGCAAGGGGGGGGGGCAGCTCTGTCGCCAACTTGGCAATATATAGCCAAAGATGTTAAGAAAAATCTGCAAAACCCTTCTATGAATAACTGTGATAAGTCTGCAAAAAATGGCAGCGAATTCATATAGATTATACTAGATTACTAATGGGACACTTTTTTCTATTGGTGACTCGTATAAGTGGCCTGAGATTTATGCAATGAAGAAGCCACCAGTTACTGCATCAACTATTCATTATCTTAGAGAAATATTTATTCAACATGGACTGCGTAAAATTTTGGTAAGTGATAATACATCTATTTCAAAATCAAAAGAATTTACAGATTTTAGCTACTGAAATGAATTCAACAAAGTATCACTCATGGTCATCCAGCAACAAACACTCAAGCAGAGAGATATTGTCAGACCTTAAATACAAAATCGAAGTGAATGCAATTCCAGTTAGACACTCTTCAAGAAAAGTTATGTGAATTATTATTTCGCTACTCCACTTTCCTGTGATAAAATACCTGATGAATTAATGTTCGGGAGAAATCTTGAAACAAAATTAGATTTCCTTAAAATTGAAATGAGAGGTATTTTTAAAAATAAAGTTTCTCAACGATACATCAATAAGCCTTTTTGAGCGAGTTATCGAGTACAATGTAGAAACTACACAAAATTAACTTTATGGAAGTATGGAATTGTAGTCGAACATCTGGGACAAGTCTGCTATTTAATCGAATTCAGAAGTGGTTATGTCACAAAAAAACATTATATTCAACTTCATGCATTCAAAGCTCCAATTCAGAAGCCACTTATTCAGGCAACATCTCATGTTCCTCAAAAAAAGATAACTTGTAAAATTTATTAATGTGTAGCAAAGAGAAATTCCTGCAAGACCTGAATCATGAATCAAATCATAATGGACAAATTCAAATTAATCCTAGTGCTGAACAAGTTAATTTCAGAACAAGTGCTAAAGGTATAAGACCTAATACAGGAAAATGACTTTAAAACTTCAATCGAGCATAGGATTACAATGTTTGATCCCTGACCAGAAAACTGTACAGAGACTGAATCTTTGTTGTTTATCAACAGAGAGCAAATATTATTTCATTTTCCCGCATGTAAAATTATGTTTTACCCAGCCTTTTTTTTATATTTCTGATTCTGTGACTTCCAGAGCATATCTCTTTCGTTAGTGGAAGAGAATTAATATATCTTATTTGCATTTGAAAATATTATATGTTCATTTTGTATTTCACGTTTTTGGCAACAGATAGTCTATTTGATGGATTGAATTTAAAGTGCTTGTCTCTTTAACAATGCCTCACCATTAAATATCATAAATATATAACAGAAAAAGTATAGTATATCAGCATCGGATATCAATTGTCTGTTAGGAAAAACTAAATTTTGAAAAATTTATTAAGAAATGAGGGGTTTTTTTCCCTTATAGATTAACATATGATTGCAAAATTGGTAAGTATCGATGAATTGTCACCTTAGAAGAATTTCTAAAACTTTGAACAAACAATAATTCTTAATATTAAAAGTACTAAATATACTTATCTAGTAAAGTAACACTCACTTCTATCAATTGAACAACATTAACACTGCCATAGTGTGCTCCTAAAAAATGATATTTTCTCATATTCTCTAAATGATCACTCCATAATCGATATTGTTCTTCTCGTGCAATACACGCTGCTTTCCAATCAAAATCTCCAATAGCTAAATTTTAAAAGATAAGTTTTAAATTATGCTAAAAATAATGCAGATTATGTTTTACATGCAAGATAAAATAAAACAAGCAAATTATTCTATAACTTTTACCTTAATATTTGTAAGTCATATTACACTATAAACAAAATTAGACCAAAATACACTTTAAAACAAACCTACAATATAAACTAAACAATTTACTTAATAGTTAGACTATAACACACAAATAACTAATTATGAATTAATTCTTAATTATTTATGAAAAACTCCTTTAATTATCAACAAGAAAAAATAGTTCAGTTACATCTAATCCCAGTAAGTGCTGTTTTTTTACTACATCAATTAATAAAAGCTATATCAAAATGAAATCTTGCATGTTTAGTTCTTCTTTGGGACTTGATAAATACCGAATACCAGGTAGACATGGCAACTAAAAATATAAGTTTAGTGCTTTGCTTTTTTTTTTTTAAACTCTGGTATTTAAGTGCAACATTTCTATGCCATATAGTTTTTTACCATACAAAAATTCTTATTTTTATGTTAATTGAATGATCAAAAACAAATTAAAATAAATTCTCTATAAAATTTAGTTTCTAATTTACTTAGAAAATTAAATATATCTCATTATAATCAATTGCGAGTGTTGTCAGTTTCAATACCTTATGATGCCAGATACCAAGCATCCAATGGAGACAGATTTCCAAATTTAGCCAAATTTGCTTTGCACTGCATCAATGTTATCCCACACAAGTGTCTCTTGCAAAAGTAGGTTTAGTTTAATGAACCTAATCAAGAATCATCATTGGAGTTGGATAGACATAAAAATTTATTTTTCATTGATGTGAGCAGGGTTTTCATCCATCCAAAGCAGTGAACAATTGGTATTTCGGTGTTCAAACTAAAAGCAGATGTATGAACAAAAAATAATAACTGAGCTTGGAAAATTTTATTGCCCTTAATAAAATTGTTGTTTATTGCCTTTAATTGCCGCTGTTAATGTTAAACGAATGTACATCAAGGTAAGTGTGATTCTTTTATAAAATTACCTATAAAACATGGGCGTAATCTGGCGGGGGCAAGGGGGGGCATGTGCCCCCCCAGTTTTTTAAGAGCAGGGGCAAGACATGTATTTTGCCCCTCCAGTTTTTTGTCTTGTTTTCAAATTTCTGTATTTCCTTTTTCGCTTTTTTTTACCCCTTTAGTTTAATAATTTATATTACTATCTTGGGTTTGAACTAGAATTGGATACAGCAAAATCAAAACAGCCAAAATTAATGTTTTCACGTTGATATAAGTAATTTTTCTTATGTCTTGACGAAACCTTCTGCTATAATAACAGTTCAAGAGAATATTTTCCGTCTCCTTTTTTTTTCTTTTTGTACAAAGTACAAAGCTTATTTTCCTCTTCATTTCCAGGGATGTTTTTTTGGGGGGTGCACGTGTGGGAAGAGGTGGGAATAGATATCACGATTACTGTGTCTTGACTCTGACCATTGTCCTTTTTCGTAAGATAATATAAGCATAAAAGAAGAACTTCCTGGCCCTCAGGGCTCTCGACTATAGTGACGCTCCTTGAATATACTCGTAGCGTCAGTCCAGTACTGGTGAGCTGAGGAAATTCTCATGGCGTCTGGATATACAGATGCACACACATTCCGTTCTCTCGTGTACATCAGGGACTAGAGTCTTGCACATGTCGCGTTGTACCCGGTTGTACCGTTGGGCGTAATCTGGTGAGGGCAAGTGGGGATCGCATACCGCCTAGTTTTTCAGGAACAGGGCAAATACCTTTTGCCCCTACAGTTTCTGTATCGGTTTGTAGTTAAAGCACAGCTTTGTATTTCAATTTTTTTTTTTAAATTTAACCATTTATATGCTATTTTGCGCACGAACTGGCATAAGCATTGGATAATTCAAAATAACCAGAATTAACGTCTTCACGTTCATAGAAGTAATTTCTGATGCAGTAGTCAAAGCTCAAGTAAGAATATTTCCTCTGCTCTATTTTTCAGAAAAGCGGAACCATTTTTCCTTTTTATTTTCATAGAACTATTTAAATGCACATGTGGGACAGATTTCTTGATTACTATCTTTTGATTCTGACTATTGTCATTAGAGTTTCCTTCATCTGACGAAACCCTATTCGTCTCTGTCTTCTGTCTGTCCGTCTGTCACAGTGCTCGTAACTATATATGTTGGAGACTTGAAATTTTGCATACTTATAGCTGAAGACCTCACATCAAACGACAAATCGTAAAAATTTGAAAAACTAGTAATTAATGGACGTTGTTAATTAAAAAAACCCCAATTACAAGATCTGAAAGGCATTCATGATTCAACAAAAGCATAGATTTTTTTTATCAAATTATAAAAACTATCTCTTCCATCGATTAAAACCAGGTGTCATTTTAACGGCAGATAAGGACTACACTGTAAAAAAAATACTGCCAGTTTTCCGGTAGGAATCGGAAAAATAATTGCCCTTATCGTACCGGAATAATTTCCAACCCAGCTCGGAATAAAATCCGTAAAATACCGTTTTACTGACTATTTCCTTATTTTTACGGATTTTATTCCGAGCTGGGTCGGAAATTATTCCGGTACGATAAGGGCAACTATTTTTCCGATTCCTACCGGAAAACTGGCAGTATTTTTTTTACAGTGTAGCGATTGCTTTAAGGCGCTTTTATTTCTTTTCTACTCAAAAATTCGAAATTAGTACCACAAGACGGGGAAGAAAACCAGTTTTCAGAAATTCTAAAAATTATCTTGATCGTACCATAAAAACTTTGAAATTCTTTAAAAATCGAGAAAAAAATCTTTTATTTTCCTTCATTTATGAAGGCGACAGATGTCTGATAAATTGAATTTTCGGCAATAACCAGAGAATATAAAACAGGTGCGGTCTTGCGGTCAGAAACAGACTCAGAATTTTTATATAAGACCAAATTTAAATATCGATTTTCGAGCTATGATTTTTATGCCATCCGACGTAAAATTTCATTCTCTTTCAGAATATGTCTTTATTTTTTAATTTCGATAATCAGAAGCGAAGATAATTAATTTTTTGGTAATTAAAAGCAGAATTGAATTTTTTGCAATGGCAGGTTTGCCAACTTGAAAAAAAAGGATTTCCTTAAAGAGAAAAAAAAAAATAAGTACGAAAATTCTGACAAAAAATATCGTGAATTCGATAAATGGTCGCATAAAAATAGGTAATTTATAGCCAAAGGGTCGCTGCAAAAACGCAGATTTCGCCAAAAGATCCTGGACATAAACATGAATTCTGTCCTAGGGTTGTGGAAAAAATACAAATTTCTGTTACAGTACAGGATCGCGGAAAAACGCGAATTTAGTCAAAGGATCGCGGAAAGAACCTGAATTTAGTCAAACGATTTTGGGGAAAATGCACATTTAGTTAAACGATCGCAAAAAAAAAAAAAAAATGCAAATTTATGTCAAATGATCGTGAAAAAACGCAAATTTATGTCAAAGGATTGCGGAAAAAACCGCGGATTTTCGTTAAAAGATCCCAAAAAACCGTAAATTTCTGCCAAAAGATCGCTGTTTAAACTTGAATTTTATCCAAAAATGCCAGAAAAACATGAATTTCGTTCCATAGGCGCGGGGAAAAAAGCAAATTTCTATCACAAAATCGCAGAAAAGGCTTGAATTTCGTCAAAGGATCGAGGAAAAAACACGAATATAATCAAACGATCGTGATAAAGAAAAGCAAATTTAGTCAAACAATCGCGAAAAAAGCGCAAATTTCTCTAAAAGGATTGCGGGAAAAAGCGGAATTTCGTCATACTATCGCGAAAAACGCAAATTTCTGCCAAAGGATCGCTGTAAAAGCGCGAATTTCGTCCAGGGGTGCCGCAAGAAACGCAAATTTCTGTCACAGGTTCGAGGAAAAAACACGAATTCCGTCAAAGGATCGTGGAAAACGCGAAATTTCATCACAAGATCGCGAACAATGCAATTTTCTGCCAAAGGATCGCGGTAAAAACTGAAATTTCATCAAAAGGACGCCTGATGGATGTGCAGAATTCCTAAATTTTAGCTTAGTTTATTCCTGACTCCTGCTCTTGTAATGATAAATTCTTATCATTAAATAAAATAACTTTTTTTTTTCCTTTCAGTTAAAGAAAAAAATAAAGCTCTGTTATCTTAATATATCTCTTATTATATATGAAAGATCTGATAAGATTTCTGTGAAATAGATAATCAATGTGGTCACTATTTTCCTTATGTGTTTATTCTATGCCATTTTTATGCATGTATCTAAAAGCGTGCTGGAATAGTATTTGTTCTCGAGTATATGAACCATGTTACATATTCATTATTATTTAATTCTTCATAAAATATTAATTTTTGCTATTCACTTATTTAGGTTAATATTATAGTTGGAATATAGTTCTATTTATTTTTTAGTATTAATCAGTAAGAACCCTATTTATTTTAACACTTATAATGTTTGTACATAATCGCAGTACAGATTTTTTTAACTATTTATTTTACAAATTGGTTCTTTCGCATCCGGATGTTATTTCGTACGCTGATTCGTAAAATCTAAATTTTAAAAAAAATCGGACCACAACTTTCCGGTTTATGAAAAAATCGATTTTTAAACATAAAAGGGATGCTTTTTCGTACAGACAATTGACGGGAATTTGTTAAAATTAGGAAAACTAAAGAACCGATCGATTTTAAACTTTGACATAGTTCATAACACATAATAAGAATTTTATGAATTTAAGGTGGGCTGAATTTGTGTGTGTGTGTGTGGGGGGGGGGGGGAAACAAGGGCTCCGGGAAAAAAATGGCTAATCTGATTTGTAAAAAAACTTTACGCATTTGGTTACGTCTATTTATTAATTACATGCATTATCATTTAGCTTTTATTACCGTTTATTTGTTAGCTCCCAGACTATCAAAGCTTGATAGCTAATGTGCCCGCATGTTCTGTATATACGTATGTATATACGTAACGCGATAATTTTTGATAGAAATATCCGTTTTGTTTTAAACTTTGTATAATATATAAAAAACTGAAATATGGGAGTGGATAATTTTCAGGGGGACGCATTCCTAAATATAATAGTGCTGCCATTTATGCAAGGAATTATTAATTTTCTATTAACAATTTTGGTTTGTTAATTTAAGGATAAAGTGTTTTGAAAGAGATATTAAACGAAATCCTCTGCATATCACACTTGCCCACTTGTTTTCTTTAGGATAAAATAATACATAATTGATTTTTTTTATGGTTTTCTCCTTACGTCCAGAAATTCGGTTCAAAATTCCAATTGATGGTATTCTCTGAAAGATCATTTACGTTTACCAAAGAATGGAAAACGTATTTCGATTACATAGCTTCTGAATAACAACACCTGCCTATTCCATGCTTTTCCAAACAAAAATATATGAAAACTTGTGTCATAAAGTTGACCCTTTAGATTTGAGACCAGCCTTAAGTACAATTGAAGAATATGGTAAAAAAGGAAATATGCTTTAGATAAATCGAAGCAGAAAACTTGACATTTTTTTCTTCATTCTTCCATCAAAATACTATAAATTACATAAAATTTTGTATTTAATATTTTGAAAGTAAAAACATTATATAAAAATACTGAATATTTTTATTTCGGTCTTTAAAGGGAGCCCACTTAGAAAATGTGAAAAATTGAAAACATTCGAATTAAAATAAACATTAAAATCAGTGTTTAATTTAAATTTTTGTATTGCTAAATTATCTGGATTCATCTTAAACCAGAATGAATGGGATCGTATCAAAAGTATTTTTCGCTACGAATGGCGGTTGACTTTCAGAATGTTTCTCTGATAACGGGTTCTGTACTCCCCAATTAATTACTTTTTTTCACACTACATTTGAGGTTGTTTCAGAGCTTTGATAGTCAAGAACGAAAAGAGTGGGAAAAACGAGTTATCTGGAATTTCCCTGGAAATTAGTGGACTATAACAGTTTACCGCCAGTTGAAAAAAAAATGAACTATTAATGTTACTAGATTTAAACAGCTCTAAAATCTAACCGATGATTAAGATGTCGCATACGAATTATTTTTTCAATCAATCCCTTTCAAATTTCTCCTGTATGCTAATTTTGTTTTTTTCCCCTTAATAAATGTGTATCGGTATGAAAAAGAAGAAATAATTATCAAATGAATTATTAAGGGGAAATGTCAAAAAAGCTCGCCCAATTTGAGGACAATCTATACTAATAAAAAAAAGTTTCGCTTTGTGTGTGTGTGTCTGTCTGTGTATGCGATGGCTAGCAAAATCTAGCGTAAGTACGAAGCTGACAATTTTTATGAAAGTATCCCAAAGTCTCTTCTGAGACTTCAGAATTTTAAAATTCTAATAATTAGTTGAGTTATTAATTAAAATTCGCAAATCACTCTCATTAACATGGTTCATACACTCAAGAACAAATAAAATTCATGCACTTTTCAAGCACTATTCCAGTACTATTCAAGGACTGTTTAGATACATGCATAAAATTGGCGTAGAATAACACATAAGGAAAATAGCCACCCCATTGATTATCTATTTCAAAGAAATCTTATTGGATCTTTTAATTTTTATAAAAGACATTTTCAAGACATTATATTATTAGAGAATTTTTAAAGAATAATGTGTTTTAACTTAGTGAGGTACAATGGAAAGAAATTTCACATATAATAAAAAGATAAGAAAACAGAGCTTGATTTTTTTTTATTTAAGTGCAAAATAAATAAAAGGTATGATATCACTACAAGAGAAGAAGGCAGGAGTAAACTAGTTAAATTTTAGGAATTTTGAAAACTCATCAGGGGTCAAATACTAGCATTTCTGAAGTTGTGCATAGTTTTTTCTAAGTTATACTTTAATATTTTTAATAAATATTATTCTCTGAATTCTCAAACCTTACAGCATTTGCGCTTATCCATACAAAAATAATTGGAATAATGTTAGATAATTTACTTTTACTTTTTAAAAACAAAAGATTAAAAAAAAAAAAAGAGTTTATAAAAAGGAATAAAAATTTTATTATCAGTTACACAGCGAAAAATTTATAACTGATATAATTCTGTGAAGTTTTTCCTGATTGACACCATTTGCGATTTTTATGAATGACCGATTGAAAAAATTTTACAATGTTTTTCTGCAACCGATTAACAAATTTAATAATTTTTTTTTCAATGACTGATTGACTATATTAGGAGGGGGGGGGGGGGGGGGGACATTAGGTGAAATTGGCACCAAACTGACAAAATTCGCAATTTTTTCGACAAATTGACGAAATTTGCATTTTTTATCGTGACCATTGGACGAATTTTGGGGTATTTTTTCCCGACAATTTTTCAGGGGCGATTCTGAGTAAAAAAAAAAATTCTGAAATTCACATAAAATTCTTTGAAAAGTTACATCAGAGGGGGGGGGGGGGAATCCACTCCAGGCACTAACTATGCAGTTTTTTCGCGGCCCTTTGACGAAATTCGTCGTTTTTTCGAGATCTTTCGACGCAATTTGCTGTTTTTCGCGATCTTTCGACGCAATTTGCCACTCTTTTGTGATCCTTCGAAGCAATTTGCCATTTTTGCGCCAAAATTTTCCGTTTTCTCGCGATCTTTCGACGCAATTTGCCGTTTTTTTGCGATCTTCCGTGGAAATTTTCCGTTTTCTCGCGATCTTTCAACGCAATTTGCCGTTTTTTCGCGATCTTCCGTCGAAATTTGCCGTTTTTTTGCGATCTTTTGACGAAATTTGAGGTTTTCTCGTGAATTTATGACGAAATTTTGTAAGTTTTTTGCGTTTCTTGGACGAAATTGGCGGGTTTTTTTCGCGATTCTTTAACGAAATTTACGTTTTTTCCGCGATCCTTTAATGAAATTTTCGTTTTTTCGCGTTCCTTTGATGAAACACGCGTATTTACGCGATTTTTTAATGCAATTCGCGTTTTGTGCGTGATCCTCTGACGAAATTTGCTCTTTATTCGAGATCTTTTGCCGAAATTTGCATTATTTCTCTATTCTTTGACGGAATATGCGTTTTTTCCACGACCTTTTGACAAAATTTGCATTTTTCAGCGATTCTTTAGCGAAATTACCGGATTTTTTTCATGCGAACGATCGTTCAAATTGATATTTTTCAGCGACCATTTGTCGAAGTTCGCAATATTTTCCAGCACTTTTCATTCCTTGAAAATCAATGCTTTTTTTTCCAGCACTTTTCATTCCTTGAAAATGAACACTTTTTTTTCCAGCACTTTTTCTATTTTTTCCAAAGCGTACGAACCATGATTAATAACTCATCTCGGCCCTTGCGAAAGGGAAAAAGTGGTGGCGCACGCGCAGAAGCCTTATTTATGCATCGGGAGAAAATGAAGTTCAAAAAGAAGGAATTTCGGGAATATTTTGTCATTATTTATTAACTTACATCAGTCAAACTGCTTAAGTTAAAAACGGATGACATGTTCTATAAGATCGTACTCTTATGTCTCAAATGCCGCAATCAATTGAAAAAAATATCACAGTTAATCCTTAGAATTTTTTTTTTTTCCAAAAAGGCTCGTTTTTTCCGTGAAGCGTTTTTCTGTCCTGTTGCAGCGCCCCTCGAGGACGCAATTTTAGAGGTACCGACAAAATAAAAATGTGCTCTCAAAGTTAAAACCTTCTAATCGGTGGTTTTAAAAAATATGAATTTTAACCTTTTCAAATACACTGGCGAACTCAGGTCACTTCGCGTTTTATGGAGACGATATTTTTTTAAGCCTAAAAGTAAAAAAACATCCATACTTTAATACACATTACTTTTTACTTTACACACCATACTTTTTTTCTGTTTAGAGCATCTCTATAGGACAGATTTACATAACCTACAAAATTTTTGAAACGTTCGGATGGGTATAAAATATTTTTTACAAGATAAAATATGTGAAAAATTCGATGGAAATAAAAAATCTGAGTGTTTCGTCGCGGTTTCGCCCCTTTAGGGCACAATTTTAGAGGTATCGACAAAACCAAAAATATGTTTTAAAGGTGAAACATTCTTCTAATCGATGTTATAATCGGCTTTTAAAAATAGGGATCTTAACCCTTTCAAATATACCGGCACGAAGGTTCCTTCGCACCTCACGGTGACGATATTTTTTCTATGCTAAAAGTAACTATACGTGCGTATTTTAACAGAAACATTTTAGAGCATTTCGATAGACCAGATTTACGTCACCTGCAAAAATTTCGAAATGTTCAGATGAGTATAAATATTTTTATAAACTAAAATATATGAAAATATCTACGAAATCAGTAAAAACCTGGGTGTTTTTGCACAGTAAAAAAAAGACGTCTTAATTTAAGTATATGTGTGTGGTGATAGGGAGGGAGGGTATAAATATTTAAAAAAAAAATGGTCTTAAAATTTTTGCTCCCCCAGTCTTAGAGCCCAAGTTACGCCTATGCTATAAAAGTAGACCAAAACTTGTTGGCCTATGCATAAAATTGCCATTCTGTTATTGTGATGCCTATTTTTTAGACGTGGGGCCAGTTTAAATGAAAATTTGATGATCCTTGGCCTTCACTATAGATAAGAAATTTTATTGACATGTCTCATCGGAGCGGGTGTCATACATCTCTGCTTTATTGGGCTATTTACCAGTACTTAAATTTCTTCTTTACGCCAAAAGTATGATTTGTAAAAGGTTTTACCAAAATAAATAGTATTTTGAAAGTCTCATGATTTATTTATATTTGGCACATTGGCAAATATTTAATGTGTACCCTGATACATTTGCAACATTCAGTTTAAAATAATTAAAAACAATTTTTAAATTTTTTTAAATAATGAAAAATATAACACAAAATGCATGTTTTTTTATCCTATTACATGATTTAACACCAGGGTTCCAAAAAAACTGGATTAAAAAAACATACCAGTTGCTTTTGTTGGTTTTAACTGGCTTTTTTTAGTCAGCATCAGCTTTTATACAGTGAAGCTTTTTAATTATAAATTTTAAAGATATTATATAATTGAGTGAAGAGTTTAATAAATAGCTTAATTTCTCAATGAAAACATTAATATTGAAATAACACATACACAGAGCTGCTAATGATTTGTAGTCAGAATTGCAAATGTGTCAGCTAAATTTTGAAAAAGCATACAAATTACTTTGTTGTTTTACAATGGTCTTTAATACTTCATTTTAAAATTTTTACTTCTTTAAATAATTAAATATTTTATTTTTAGGCCAACAGTTGCTTAGTTACAGAGCTGGTGTGTGAATTTTCTGAAGTGTGTAGGCATATCAGAAACCATGTAGTGCCTTTTGAGAGAAAATTTTCTTATGTTACACATAAAATATGACACTTTTTCCAATCTTTTGTACATATATATTCACTATGATAGTTTTCAGTCAATATCACCAATGTATTAAAATCTCATCAAAATTTCTGCATATACATACAATGATGTAGAATACCCGGGTATTTATTTTTAAGGGTAAATACTATTTTGGGTATTTATTTACCTGGGTATTTATTCTTAAATTAAATATAGCTATGAAAAAACTTATATTGCTATTAGTTAAAATAGTTATTAAGTATTTATTCAGAAGAATTTTACTAAAAAAATAATTTTAATTAGATTTGTGACTTAATATGCACAATACCACTTCAGCTAATGTAGTACTATGTAGGTTATTCCATTAAAGGACACATACTCCCTCCCCTAATCCTTCTCAGAAGACTTATCTTTCCTGGATACATTCTTTTTCTCTGCAAATAACTACATACGTCTTAAGTTAAGTGCTATCTAATTTCATATGATAACCAATTTTATAAATAAATACCATATATATCTGACGGCTTTAAGGTGCAGTTGGTCAAAAGAAAAAATAAATGCCCCATGATTTTAATCACTAAATTTTTCCGCAAAATAACTAAAAAAGCCATTCAACTGGAAATTATGCATTATGTCATTTTACATAAAAAATGAAAACTTAGGGCTCGTCTTCATACTGAAATTGTACCAAACTCTGAAAAATTCAACACAAAACCTAATTTTGACACATTTGGCTTTGTTGTTAAGTTTTACTTTAGGACACCAAACAGGAATTCCCAGCAATTTTTAAAATCATGACAGGTAAAAGAAAATCATTCTGCCTGAAAAAAAAGCTGAAATTGTGTTTAAAATAAAAATAATAAAACCAACTCATGATGCTGTTGATTCCACTTTATTGAAATTAATCACTTCAAAGATCTTGGAAGAGTAAGACAAGTAAAAGTGGCAATTTTTTTTTTTTTACTTAAAAGTATGCTTTATAATTTACCCTTATAAAATCATTCTAGTACAATAATGAAAATTTTTTGATGAATTTATGATGTAACCATTTAATATAAATTTTGACACTTTTATTAAAAAAATTGAAATTAAAATGGCTAAATTACTTTAATACCTTTAAAACAATCATTAAGATTCTTATATATAGTTAACAGCATTAGCTATGAGAAAAAGTCATAAATTGTTTATAATGAACCTCGGATATACTGAACCAGTTTGGATGGATGGCCATGTTCATTATGAGCAGACGCTACTGTATTTTAATTTAGAACCTTAATCAGCACTGTGCTGAAAATATCCCATCATATGCCATAGGTTTGCAATCCTTGCTCTGGTTATTTAATACTATTCCAGAGAAAACAAATGGTTGATATAGGAACACTTTTCATTAACAAACATGATAAATTCCATTTCATCAAAATTTTTAAATTAAATTTTGATTGATGTTTATTATAAAAGTTATAGTTTGGCTGAGCAACACCTGGAGGAAGTGTGAGAGTCCAAAGGCTGAAAAATTCGATCAATTAAACATGAGAGGGATTGAGAATTTATCTAACGTAATTCAGAAAAGAAAAACTAAAGTAATTAACTATAACAAAAAATAATCTTTCTGATAATAAAAAGGGAAAATTCACTTTTGTGAAAAAGATTAGACAAGTATTTATTTTTCCAGAATCCTTTCTAGTCAGTATTAACTGAAGAAAAAATATTGCTTTTGATTATAGACAAACCAATAAATGCTTTTTAAGTCATCCATGATTATAAATAATGCTCAACTACTTTTAAATTAAGAAAAGATTTGTAAACTTTAGTAAATAAAACAGATAAAGCAAGAAGAATTTTAAATGCTATCAAAGCATTTAGAAAAACTGAGAATTTAGTTTATAATTATTACCGTGAAATTTTGAAAATAAGATGCCCCCTTTCACAACATGAAATATTGGCAAAAGTAGGAGAAGCAGGAAGGGGGCTTATAAACGAAATTTTCTTGAAAATTTCACCAATTCTAACTCTTAACATTAATGCCTATTAACCAAAATTAATTGGTACACAATAAGGTATATTACGTAAATATTTAAAATAAAGTATTCTAAGAAAATGTTTAAAATTTTAAAATAAACAAAAAGTAATAATTATGTAATTCTCTAAATAATAATATTTCCTCTTTAGAGAGAGAGAGATAAACTATTTAAATTCTTTTTTTTTTTTTTTTTTATGTATAAAAAGGACTCTGAGCATGTGTGATTAAATTCATGTTGTTTGAGTGTGAGAAAAAGAGATTATTAAGCTGCAAGCAAACAGAAAAAAATAATTAAAAGAAAAAGATTGAAAAGCAAAACCTATTTCTTCATTACTACAGTAGAGCGCCAATTATCAGAACTCCAATTAACCGAACTTCCAATTATCCTATACTGTACTTCCAACAGCCTATTTCTCTAAAAATAATTTTTTAATCGAATTTCCAATTATCCAAACACAGAATTTCTCTCATTTTTTTTTCCACTTTAGATTTAGAAGAGACCAAAATGAGGAATCTAAAACAATAAAGGAGATGGGGAGAATTCTAAGTTATGAAGAAAATGAAATTAACGAGTGGGTAAATAGTGACATACATGACCCTGGATATCAGATGTTAAATGATGATGAGATTACGGATGAGGTTAAAGATGAAAAAGAGATTTAAGAAAATGAAAAAGAATGCCCTGAAAAGGAACCAGGTCCATCACATTACGAAACCTTTGAATGTTTGGAAACAGCTATGAAATGGCTCGAATGGCAGAAGAACGCCGATCCTATTCAATTAATGTATTTAAGAAGAATTTGAGGTATTGCAGCACTGAAAAGAATGTCTTCTTTGAAGCAAGCAGAAATCGAAAGCTTTTTTGCTTAAATTATAATATTTGAAGCTCAGAAAATGAGAAAAAAAGTTGAACAGAAAAATATTAAAAAGACCAAAAAAAAAAAAAAAAAAAAAATTAAAACAATTTTTAAACACGCCAACAAAGCCTGGATAAAGTGTGAAGGTTTTAGTATAGTCAGAAACATCCCTTAAATTGTCTGTCCATTTATCTGAACTAGGATCGGTCCCGACTTGCTCGGATACTCTACTGTATTTAAAAAATAATAATTATACCCTTCATTGTTAATCGACTGATTTCATTCAAATTTTCAACAAGTTGCAATAACAGTAAATTAGGTTGTGTAACAAATTTTTATTAAAATATAATAAATTATTAGAAAATCCAAGCACCCCACAAAAGAGTACGCTATAGAGTGACTACAAAAAAAAAAAAAAGAGAAGACTATCTGCGGTTTGTTTTGTTTATTCAACTTTGTGAAACTGGAAGTCAAATGTTATCAGAATCAGATCATCAGCTTTGGATGGATAATATGTTTTGTTATGCAGAAAGACATGCATGGACTTTTTTTGATTGAAAAAAATAATGTCACATGTTTTTCAAAAAAAAAAAAAAAAAAAAAAGTAAAATATTTTGAAAAAAAAAAAATAGAGGGTGCAAAAAAAAAAAAAAAAAAAAAAAAACATGGAAAGGGGCAAGGTGCATTTTCTATGCCTAAATAGGGCAGGGCACATTGGTATTTAAAACAAAAAGGGCTATGCACCCTTTCAAAAATGTCAAATGGGCATACTACGTAGCATGAAATGAAAGAAACTAACCTTGGTGCACTTATCAACACTGTAAAAAATTTTGTCGTCAAGGGATGGGTGAAAACACAATTCAACCAAAGATTTTTGTTAGGGGGCTTATAAACAGAATCTTTTCGAAAAATGTAATTTATTGAATATTGGGGAGGGGCTTATTTTCAGAATTTTACGGTAATCTATTCTAGAGATTACATCTGGTCTGGTAAAGTGTTTCTTGACAACAACGTTAATTCTACTTTAAACTCTTTTGATTAAAAATTTTTATTTCCTGATTCATTTAGTTTTTTATATTGATTTCAATATTTCTTTGTCATTCATTTTTTAAATATTGTACAATAATATACAAGATCGTAATGGTTGATGAAAAATTCAAATCATTATTTCATTGGAGTAATTGCTGTTGAAAATGTCAAAAACAGCATTTAAATATATGTATTTTTTAATCAAGTCGCTCAAAAATATTTAGTTTATAGTCGAAAATATATTCATTGCTTTCAACTTTACACTTCAGAAACAAAATTATCTGTCAAATCTGCAATTCTTGCTAAGACTTTACTATTAAAAATACTTTCTTGGAAGAATTTTCGTAACTGTAACTAGTAAGGAAATCTGTTAGTTTTCTCACTGGGGCTATTGCCACAGTCACACTCCTGTTCTCGAAATGCAGCACATTCACCGTGCAATTTATTTTACTTAACGTATCTTGTCGGATGACTAGTTACCAGACGAATTTAGAATTGTTGAATTTTAGAAGTACATTGCTACAATGGTTTACTTCACCCAAATTTCAAATATATCATTAAAAAATCACAGTTATTTTCAGACACAATTATTACTTAAATTCAATAAATTTTCTATATTGAGGAAAATGTTCAATACTTAATTTTTGCTGCTTTAAACTCTGTCATAAGCTGCGATAATTTGTTTATTTTCTGCTAAAGCAAATTTTTTACAAGCCATATTACTTAAATAGTAAATGAAATAAAGTTATTTCACTTTCCAAAAAAGGGAAGCACAAAAGTGGAAATTTTTCAACACTTGAGGGAATAAATTAATTACTTTGGTGCTAAATTTTGTGTTAATATAGCAAAAGATTATTAAATATCATCACTTAAAGTTTAAAATTACTTCAAATATGTTGAAAAATTTTTGGGGATTTATCTAAATGCATGTAGTTTTATAAAAATCCAAAAGCTCCCCCTGACCAAAAGTATCTGTACATATTACACTATTTTCACTAAAAGGGCTGCCATAGCTTAATGCATCAAAAATAATTGCTTTAGTACTAGCCTAAGATGAAAAGAATAGTAGCCAAAATAGCTGCAATCTTACTTAAAAGAAGGAGAGAAAGAATCCTTAGTTACCATATAAGTTTTTAGTAGAAAACATTTATGAATGCATTGGATATAAAAGAACATTTATCCTATGCCAACACTTTTGGCACCAAATGAAACATTTGGAAGAAAAAAAAAACCACTGTTGGTGCTAAAGTTATCATTTAAAGGATACAACATTTCAAAATTACAGACTTGCCATAAACGATTTTATTATCAATATAAATATTATGGATGCACAGAATAGTGAGTTTGGCTGAATACTGAATATTTGTCACACAGGTAAACCAAATACCAAATATTCAGCCAGCCGAATATTTTTATATTTCAGAGTTTAAATGCATCAACAAGTTTCAATTTTGAAACAATTTTACACAATATTTAAAACAGATACTTCCATTTTGATAAACAATACTATTTTATAAGTAAACTTTACACTAAAAAAACCCAACAATTATGCTTTGATTTTTTATTTAAGAATGTGATAGTTACTTTAAAATCAAAGAGAAATTTTGAAGGAATTGGAAGAAAAATTTTAGTCATATACTCTTATTTGTCTCATATACTCTTATCTTAAATTTGTCAAAAAGGAACAAATAAATAAATAAATAATACAATCTATTCAAATGATGGCAACTCAGTGAGAATAACATTGCTGTTTTCAAATGCAACAAAGAACAGTGTCTAAAGTGGGTGATAATTTTTAGAGGTTGTAAACATACAGGTTTTCCTAAAACCTTGTAACAAACTTTGAGGAGAGATAATATGAACAAGACTAACAATTTTTGAACAAGAAACATGTGAATCCATTTATTCTATTGGCAGCACAATACATTCAATCAAAAACACAGGGTGTGAAAACAAGCCGAAACCGAATTTTCATTCACAACTTTAACAATAGTGAATATATTTTAGCAATATTTGCATCATATTCATTTTATTTGTACGGAATATCTTGGTTAGGGGTGCAACAGATATCCGGCGAACCCACTGCATCCAGCCAGTATGTCAGAAAATTGGCAGTAGCCAGATATTATGGCTATCCAGCAGTACATTTGGTCTGAAATTATATTGTTCATTGATCTCATTATTAAAATTTCTAGATTATAAAGCTAAGAGTTTAATCTTGCAAAATACAAAGAATTAATTTATTAAACTAAAAATAATTTACTTATATTTATGGCAAATTGTGCTTCTAAACTTATAAGAAAAAGATAAAAATAAATTGCAGACAACTGTAACCTATTCATTCACAATGCACCTGCATGCATTAGCAAAAGACACAGTTAAAAAGACAAAAAGTGGCAGAAAGTTTACAGCTTGAACATGTGCTGTTAAAGAAAAAAGAAAAGATAAAAGCATTAAATACTGTTTCATGCAAGTTTTTCTCATAAAATTAATTTATTATTACTAAACTATTTAGCTGATACTATTACAACTAATGATTTTAAAATAATGTAATTATAATAATGGCACTAAAACTGAAATTATCATAACAGTATTTGTTAATAGAATAATTGAAAATTAGATCAAAAATAAAATAACATAACAAAATCCAGTTAATATAAACAGATGTTCGACTTTGAATAAAATTAAAAAAAGGAGAGATTGAAACATATTGCAGCCGGATGGCCAGATATTCGGTGTCCGGCCAAATTGACATACGTTACACCTCTAGTGATGGTATCATTAAAAGTGATTGCCTTTTGGCCAGTCATACAATATGAGTATCACTGGGGGGTGGTTTAAGAGCCAAAGCACTGTGACCAGGGGTCTAGTGTGCTATACAGTGAGTACTGTCAATTACATTCTGAATAAAGGAATGTGTTGTTTAGATATGAATGGTGGCAACATCCAGCACTTCTCACCATGTCATATTTCACAGTAATCAAAAGAACTCGGTTGAAAATATAGTTACAATGTCTTCATTATTGTTAAAGTAGCAAACAAAAATCCAAGTTTGACCTGAAGTGAGATGCACTGTATTTTTGACTGAATAAATAGATTGCGATCTTGTTTTCCTGGACAGGACAAAAATTGTCTCTCTTGATGCCTATTATCACCCCAGTAATTTTTTTTCCATTCTGCTCAGAAACACCCTGTTTGTGAAAAAGCATAAAACAGATTGTTTACAAGACAATATTCAGGAACTTGCATTTGTAAATCATTCATTTCTATGAAGATAGGTATTAATGGTTAATTTTCTTAAGTGGCATTTTTCAAATAGCAAATAAATAATGTAAGAGCATATCCTTTCTAATTATGCTAACATCTTTATTGGTTGACAGTTAAAAGCGGAAGTTTTGTAAGGTTTAAAAAAATATTTTTTTAAAGATTCGGTTCAGTCGAATAGTTTGATATTTAGCCAAGATGAATATTCAGTAGTGTGCCGAATATTGAATATTTGGTGCATACCTAATAAACAGGGCCGAAACTAGCCTCTTTTGTACCCAGATCAAACATAGATTTTGGTGCCTGCACCCCCCCCCCCCCCCCCTGCCTCCTGAAAGTAAATTTACAAAGAGAATTTTTCTAAGTTTCTAAAAGTCGACTTCAGGGCTCGTACACATTTCTTTAAATAAAAATCAAGTACTTTGAAGGACCATAACCAAAAAAATTTAAGGACCTTCAAATTAAATAAATTAATAAATTATAACATGCATTTTTGAATGAAGAGTTTCTTTCCTTTTTGTAAAAGTTTTAAATATTCAAATGGACGGGAAGGGGGGGGGGGGGATTTCACCATGTGGCAGTAGAAATTTAGAAAATTTTAAAATAACATACAGCAGAAGAAAAAACTAGTCAGATGTGCCAGTCCCAAAACTTTCTTCTATCTCATACATGTTAAAACTACAAAATTCATTATCAGAGTGCCAAAATTAAATGGTCCATGCCCCTCATGAGGATTCTAAAGATATGAAATTCCGTGCATTAGTTCTCGAGATATGACTATTGTTAAAACCGTGCAAATCCTGCAAAATATAGCATAGCAGAGCCACCTGTAGGGTGATTTACACCAAAACCTAATCAGCAACAACTTATGTAAACATCTAACTGAATCTGAAGTTTGATGAAAATCCGTGCATTAGTTCTTGCGATATAGCTATTGCAGAAATCGTGAAAAATGCAGCATAGCAGCGCCATCTGTTGGGAGATTAACACCAAACCATAATCAGCACCTATAATTATCAAGGTATACCTGAATTTGAAGTTTGATGAAAATTCGTGCTTTAGTTCTTGAGCTATAGCTATGGCGTAAATCATGAAAAATGCAGCATAGCAGCACCACCTGTTGAGTGATTTACATCAAAAACTAATCAACACTAATTTATATCAAGGATTAACTGAATATAAATTTTTCTTAAATTTTGTGCATTAGTTCTTGAGATAAACCACCCACAAAATTTGTGTCACATACAGAGAGAGTCACAGACTCATTTTGTAAAAACATGTTTTTCAGGATATCTGACCCCTAAAACGTGTAAATCGGTCAAAAA
Organism: Maratus speciosus; assembly: GCA_963932465.1. Lineage (NCBI taxonomy): Eukaryota > Metazoa > Arthropoda > Arachnida > Araneae > Salticidae > Maratus > Maratus speciosus. The sequence goes on along the minus strand of OZ010800.1, from coordinate 359,455,266 downwards.
TTTTCCCGAATCCAATACTTTCTTATTGTAAAGATAAACAAAGAGGAGAAACAGACTTCTAATTAACTTACAGTTTAAAAGACTTTAAATTTTGTATGCTTGGTAAGGAGGGGGGAGGGCGGGGAAACGTCAATTTCGGTAGAGGGAGGGGGGGATAAAACGGTATGATCGATTATTTATTGTTAAAATAAATTAACTAATGGAGCAGAAAAAGTTTTAAAAAAAGCAATGATTTTTTAAGATTTTAAATTTTATAAGTTGAGGGGGCAAAGGGACAAGCACATTTTTTAAAATTTTTTAGGGAGTTTATTAGATGACTTATTTATTTACCTTACTAAAAATTTACAAGAAAAAAAACTAAGAGGAGTTTAAAAGGAACTAGAGTTTTTAAGAGGAGTTACTTGGAATTTAAAGACTTTAAATTCCAAGTGTTCTTTAAGTGTGTGGGGGCTGCAAAAGGAAAATTCCAATTTCGGATGGTAAGAGAAATCATGATTGATTATTTATTGTGCAAATAAAATGACAAAGCAAAAAAAAATTTAATTAAGCAGTTTCGAAGAGTTTTTAAACTTTTAGTACTGTGGGGAAGCAAAGAAAAACGGAGGAAGAAAAATTTTGAGGGTGAAATTCAGATGAAATTTTAATGAAGTGTGATGGAATGAATTGTCACTGAAATTTAGGACGGATTATTTATTCAGTATAAAGTAAGAAATAGAGTACAGGGATGAAAGTGAACTAAAGCCATTTTGTAGCAGCAAAAATCGAATTTTGGAGCTGTAAAATCTATTTTTGTAGCAGCAAAAATCTGATTTTGTAGCAGTAAAATCCATTTTTGTAGCAGCAATAAAAACTGTTTTTGGAGCAAATTGAAATTCTAATGCTAATAAAAAAGAAATTTGCGTATTTTCGCGATCTTTTGATGAAATTTGCGTATTTCTTGCGATCTTTTGGCGAAATTTGCGTATTTTCGCGATCTTTTGACAAAATTCTGATAACCAATTTGAGCTTTTCTATTCTTGTCCCTGTACATATGAATATCCATTTTCCATCTCATTCTATAAGTTCCTGTTTTAGCTCACTTACTTATAAATAAAAACATCTTTTTATTTCTTTTCTCTTATCTAGGTTTTTATTAATATAATTCTGTTTATTTCTATTATCTCTCTTTTAGTTACAATATTGATTTCATTTACAATATTGTTTATATTACTTCCTGCCATTCAATCTTTACATGGTTTTTCCAACTGCCACTAGATGGCGTGAGTCGTCTAGCGTTGTCAGGTGTCGCTATGGTTACGTCTTCAGTAATTATTCATAGCTGACCGTTGGGCGTGTCCGGAGCTGCGTACTAGCACTGTTATCGTGGCTGGCTGTGATATAAATATCCTTCAACCGTGAACATCCAACAGTTTCGAGTTTTTAAATGTGTTTGTTGTCTGGCATTTAGTGCCGACTTTTATTTGTCTTAAAGGCGTCTGTTATGTTTTTCTGTCAGCTTTTAAACTCAGCTATGTGAAGTCTACACTTAATGGAAGTATCTTTTAATTAGTGTCTGGTATCAGCATTGAAGAAATATGTTTGAATATTTGGCCGGACTTTAGACTTTTATTTACTTCAAGTTAGTTTTATACTTGAGAGCAAGTAGTTCGAGATACGATGTTCTTAAGTAATTGTCCTTGGAAAATGTAAATGGTTTTTCCTGGAGGGATATATTGCTGAAAGTGTCCGAGCTTTACGTTTGAGTTAATTTCGTTCTCCGCTTGCTTAGCTTACCTCGTGTCATTGACCTTGAAGTGAAGTTCTACAATCGACCATGTGTTTTACAGAGTTCGTATTTTTAAAGTGAGATTGTTTATCGTCCGGTTAGTGTTTTGAAGCAAGTTATTTTCGAGAAGCTGTTGTGCTTTTAATAAATGGAGTCCTGGTGCATTGAAAGTCATGTTTAATTGAAAGCAATAGTATTTCATCTGATTGTTTTTCACGAGATGCTTTTATGCCAAATGCCATGAGTTATTATGTTATACATATTATGTCAATGCAGATAAGTTTGTTTCATAGTCATTTAGCATTAAGTAACTGTTTAAATTTAATGTTTCATTTTTATTTTATTATTTGTTTTTATCTTTTGTTTTAATCAATAAATATTAAGTTACTTTTAAATCTGTTATCTTTCTTTCGTCCACCATTTACGTTGCAATTCATTTTTCTTTTTCAGCTTCATTAAGTACTTATATATTTATTTAAATTAAGTCTCAAGTTTATTATGGGGTTTCTAAATCAGCTATACGCTTCTTACTGCATTTTGCCACTCTGCTATAACTTTTTCAACCCCGTTAGATATTACATTAAGTAATTATCTAACAAATAAGGTTATGGGCTACTTTTAACTTATAGTTAAGCCCTTCCTATTTTAAAAGTCATTATTTTTATAAAGGTATATTTTTGTAGTTCCTAATTCTGATATAAAATGTTAGAATTAATATAAGTTTTTGTTTTAATTAAATTTCGTAATAGTTAAAGTCGCGAATTTTATATATTTGTCTTATAAATCTATTTATTTTCAAAGATTAACGTTTTTGACCGTAATAGGTCTTGTGTTTTTACATGGTGGATTTAGTTTTTGGCTCCCATAGCAGTTTAGCGAAGGTTTTTGACGGGGGGGCCGACGTTTTGTAATCTTATTAAAGTAAAAGTTTAAATTTTTTTTGAACTCATGGCATAATATATCACAAATGAAGCATGGATTTAAATATAAAGAAGCGATCTTTGATTAGAATAATAGAAGTTTTGAAGAAATGTCTAGAAATTAATGAAGTTTTGAAATTTTTTTGAAGAAATGGTTGTGGTTCAGGTTTATTTCGTGAAATTTAGTAAAGATATATAAATTTTTGAATATTAATGAAGATGCTATTGAGCGATATTGTGGCGAATTTTTCTTTTGAACTTCATCTACTATTTTTAAAAGTTAACTAAAAGGTGTTAAGTTAACGAATAGTGCTTTTGAAGATTTGTTAGTGCCAGTGTTCTCCTATTTCATAATAGCGCATTGTAGGAAGCTATGCTGGGCTCATTTTTGAGTTCATTTTTACAAGGTGTTTAACTTTTCTACATTGTGATGATAGACATTCGTTTTGACTTTTCCTAAAGGAAGACTCTTGCTGATTAAATGAATATTTTAGTTATGGAGGCTGACGAAAGTTGACGGACGCCATTTATGGTCTCCAGTTCATAGGATTTTTAACTGTATTGTCTTGAATTGAAATTTTTCCTGTATTTCATCTGTACTATACATTTTTATGCATGTCTATATTTGTTTTTCAGATATTTTGAGTATTTTTGTACAAATATGGGAGTTAATAGAAATTTAAGGAGTGCCATCGGGAGATTAGTTTTCTCAAATGATATTTTTAAATTTTGAGAACTAAAGCATTTGCCTTGCATTTAAGATGAATTTCTTTCTTAAATTGAAATTAAGGTTTTTGATAGGTCTTACCCTGGGTCAATTGGTCTTGATTTGGACTTAAATGAAGTATGTTAATATTACTTGTAAAGGCCTAAACTGGTTGTTAATAAGAGGGGGAGTCACTTTTAAGCGATAAATTAAGATTTTATAATTGATTTTAAATATTTAATAGTTTTCTAATTAATATATATATATTTAATGTTTTAATGGATAATTTCTTTTTAAATAAAGGATTAATTAGTTTAAAGAACTTTTTGTTATAGAAATATTTAAAGTTTGATAATGTTTATGAATGACTCCTGAGGTAAATTTTGATAATTGAACCGGTGTTAAGTGATAGTCAAGGCTTTTGTTCTTGTTTAAATCAGGTTTTGTCAGGTGTTCTTGTTTAAATTATGGTCATAGAATTTTTATATATATATTTTTTTTTACTACCATAACTTGCGATGGAAGTACGTATTTTCTTGGGTTTTTACACGTTTACCCATCGTTTGGTTACGGTAGATTCAATTTTTTTTTTTTTTTTGATACTTGCTTAACTTGGAAATTTTTACTGCTTAAATTTTATTTGTAAGATAATCCTGGCCTTTGAATAATGAGTTTATCTTTTTAAGTTATTTTTAGTTTTGTTTAATTTAATTATTCAGTTAGTTTAAAAATATAGGTTCTAAACTTTATAAAATTAAATGTTTTTAAATTAGTAAATTTATTTTAATTGGGTTATATTAAGATTATCTTAATGTTTTATGCAGTTCGCATTTTTAGTATGGGAGTTTTCCTTGGCCAAATTTTAATGTTTAATGGTTAAGAGATTAAACCCTGGATGCTAAGTGTGTTCTAGCATTTATAACCTAATGTTATTTTTATTTCATTTTTATGTTTAAACTATTTAAAATTAAGTGAAAAGTGTTGGGATTTAATCCGTATCTATAGGTATATTTGGGTCATATAGTGAATTATACATTGTTGTTAAATGTTCGTTTTAAAGTAATTTAAAGATAATTATGATATGAGTTTAACATTGAATCTTGGGATTGAGTATTGGTTTTCGATGATCCACTTGATTAATTATTTTAGATGTTATATGGATCATGTTAATTGCGTTTGAAATTGCGCAACTGCCTGTTTAAAAGTTGTGCTTAATCCTATATTATGATTCAATGTTTTAACTTTCATTTATGTCTTTATATAATGTTGATCTCCTTGTCTTACATTACACTTAAATCCAGTTTTTGGCAATGTAAACTATGTATATTTGAGTTATTTAGTTGAGAATAAGTCTATGTTCAGCACTTAAATGAACACATGTAGTGGTATTGACATTTAACTATGCCATATGTTCAGCAATTAAATGAAACACATGTAGTGGTATTGACATTTAAATTAGTCTTTTATGCTGATATAGTCATTTAATATATTTTTAAGACATGATTGTGAATCTTTATTGTATCAGTTAGAAGAAATCTTTTTGTCATATTGCTACTTTTGTCCAATGAAGTCATTTTTCCTTCATGAATTTTTCTTGTGTAAAGTCAGCATCAATTTTAATTTTTAAGATGTAGTGACTGTATATTTGCATATACCCAATATTTTTGAGAATTTGGATAGATTTCGATGGCTGGACAATATGGTGATTTAGACATAGTACTTTGAGATTTTTAGCATAACAATTGGTTATACCATTGTAGGTGTTTGGTCTGTAGAGGTATAGTCTGAGGTTCCGTTCATTGAGCTATATATATATTGAGACTAGAAGTGGTTCGTTGCTAGAATGTTTTAGAGCACTGGATGGAAGATTGTTTCCTATTGATGGCCCAGGTGAAATTTGTTTAAGACGGAATTTTTCTGATGGTTCTCCAAATGGTTTAGTAATCAGTTTTGATCGATAAATTACAGTGTGGGATAAATACGTTGGACAACTTTTCAGCAGATTTTTCTGGGAGGAATTGAAGAAATCAGTAGCATGTTAAAACTGCAAGTTGTATGTGGAAAATTGGATGTAGGTTAGTCATGTTGGTCATTATGGAACAAGTTTAAGGCTTAACCGTTTATATATCCTTAAAGAGATTTTTAAGAGTGCTAAGTTAAATTGGCAGTCTTTTGATAGTGAGCCTATCCTGGAAGTTTAAATGTTTTTTTTTGCTTTCTGAGGGGGGCCAGATAATTTATTTTTAACGGCTTGTAGTCATGTTTGTGTTAGTAGCATTCTTATCCTTTTCATTTTAGGACAATTATCGGAAAGTGTGATTTGAATTTTTAAATGCTTTTCCTGAATATTAAATGAAAAGAGATGGAATTCTTCACTTGATTTTTAACTGTTTTCATTCAACTCATTCCCAGTATTCTGTCAAAGTAGAAATGGATGAAGAATAAGATGAGGTGGCTTTCAATAAGTTATGGCATAGTTGATCAATGTGATATGGCATGGTTTGATAAAAGAGGGGTGGAACCAAAATGTTGTTGTTCCTGCATAGAAATTTTATATTTCGAATGGTTGTCTTTTTAAGTAGATAACGTAGTTTTTGAAATAGCACCCTCTGGGTCTAGATGAAGACTGTTGTTCTGGTTCTGAATAATGGCTGTTTGACGTCCATGTTTGCATGTTCCTTGATTGGCTCTGGAAATTGTTTAGGGCTGTAATTCTGTTGTTTAAAGTTTTGTATATGGATCCTTCAACATTGATCTTTCATTATCTGTGTCATCGTTTGCATAGGTTTCTTTTTGTTGAGAGTTTGTGAGTATGAAGTCTTGAGGCCTCGAGCAAATGTGAAGTTGCAAATGTTCAGAGTGAATATTCCGAAAGAATGTTTTTGTGAACAAATGTAAGCGAAAGGGTAGTGGATGAATGCAAAAGGTGTTTTTTTTGAGCGTGGATGTTATGTACCATGATACCTTTGCCCAGTTACCGTTCTTTAGGTAAATTGGTGACTTCATCTATTATGATATATTTAAATATACAGTGGCATGGAACGTGTGGCCCTATATACTAGTTTGGGTTAACTTGTTTTCATGGTGTAATTGGTTTTGCATTTTGGATGTCGTGCAAGTTTATTTGATGGATCAGTCAAGAGGTTTTCTAGTGTTTTAGGTTTTTTTTTTTTTATTGTGCCATCGTTTGAAGTCATATGCCAAACTTTATAAGTTTTTTTTATATATATAATGCCATCTTGAGTCATATTTGTTATCATAAATTATAAAAATGGTTGTTTTATCCTATATTTAATTATTCCTAAAAATTAATGTTTGTATGTACTGGTATTTAATTATTCTTGAAAATTAATGTGTATGTGCTGATGTTGAATACTATAGAGAAGTTTAAGGGAGTTATTGGAAAAAAAGGGGAAAGATGGTGAAAGACTGTTGTATCACAATACAGTGATGTGATGATTTTTATCTATGAACTGGATAGTTATAGCTTTATGTTATGTGTTGTATTTTTGTGTATTATAACTAAATATTTTTATTTTTGTATTTACAGGCTTTTAATGCGTCGGGACTCTATATTTAATGCTGTTATCACTTGCTTTTTACTATGGTTATTTACTTGTTTTTGGTGATGCTTGGATTGCTGTGGATGGAGTTTTGGATTGTGGATAGTTTTTTTTTTTAAAGATAGAGTTGTGGGTTTTGTGAATGCTCTTGTTGAGGGATGATTCTTTGAGATTATGTACTTGTTTCTGAGCATCTACCTCAAGTTGTACAGTGGACAAGAGGGGGGGGGGGGGGGCATTTGATAACCAATTTGAGCTTTTCTATTCTTGTCCCTGTACATATGAATATCCATTTTCCATCTCATTCTATAAGTTCCTGTTTTAGCTCACTTACTTATAAATAAAAACATCTTTTTATTTCTTTTCTCTTATCTAGGTTTTTATTAATATAATTCTGTTTATTTCTATTATCTCTCTTTTAGTTACAATATTGATTTCATTTACAATATTGTTTATATTACTTCCTGCCATTCAATCTTTACGTGGTTTTTCCAACTGCCACTAGATGGCGTGAGTCGTCTAGCGTTGTCAGGTGTCGCTATGGTTACGTCTTCAGTAATTATTCATAGCTGACCGTTGGGCGTGTCCGGAGCTGCGTACTAGCACTGTTATCGTGGCTGGCTGTGATATAAATATCCTTCAACCGTGAACATCCAACAGTTTCGAGTTTTTAAATGTGTTTGTTGTCTGGCGTTTAGTGCCGACTTTTATTTGTCTTAAAGGCGTCTGTTATGTTTTTCTGTCAGCTTTTAAACTCAGCTATGTGAAGTCTACACTTAATGGAAGTATCTTTTAATTAGTGTCTGGTATCAGCATTGAAGAAATATGTTTGAATATTTGGCCGGACTTTAGACTTTTATTTACTTCAAGTTAGTTTTATACTTGAGAGCAAGTAGTTCGAGATACGATGTTCTTAAGTAATTGTCCTTGGAAAATGTAAATGGTTTTTCCTGGAGGGATATATTGCTGAAAGTGTCCGAGCTTTACGTTTGAGTTAATTTCGTTCTCCGCTTGCTTAGCTTACCTCGTGTCATTGACCTTGAAGTGAAGTTCTACAATCGACCATGTGTTTTACAGAGTTCGTATTTTTAAAGTGAGATTGTTTATCGTCCGGTTAGTGTTTTGAAGCAAGTTATTTTCGAGAAGCTGTTGTGCTTTTAATAAATGGAGTCCTGGTGCATTGAAAGTCATGTTTAATTGAAAGCAATAGTATTTCATCTGATTGTTTTTCACGAGATGCTTTTATGCCAAATGCCATGAGTTATTATGTTATACATATTATGTCAATGCAGATAAGTTTGTTTCATAGTCATTTAGCATTAAGTAACTGTTTAAATTTAATGTTTCATTTTTATTTTATTATTTGTTTTTATCTTTTGTTTTAATCAATAAATATTAAGTTACTTTTAAATCTGTTATCTTTCTTTCGTCCACCATTTGCGTTGTAATTCATTTTTCTTTTTCAGCTTTATTAAGTACTTATATATTTATTTAAATTAAGTCTCAAGTTTATTATGGGGTTTCTAAATCAGCTATACGCTTCTTACTGCATTTTGCCACTCTGCTATAACTTTTTCAACCCCGTTAGATATTACATTAAGTAATTATCTAACAAATTCGCGTATTTTTCGCGATCTTTTGTCAAAATTCGCGTATTTTTTGCTATCCTCTGTTGAAATCAGTGTGCTTCGCTATTTTTTGACGAAATTAGCGTTTTTTTTTTTAATCTTTTGACAAAATTTGCGGTTCTTTGTGACCTTTTGATGAAATTTGTGGGTTTTTTCGAGATCTTTTAACGAAATTTGCTTTTTTTCACAATCTTTTGACCCCATTTTGTTCGTTTTTAGAAGTAATTGGTAATCCTTTGACAAAATTAACGGGGTGTTTTTTCGCTATGATAAAATTCGCATGTTTTTCGCGATCTTTTGACGAAATTCGCGCCTTTTTGGCAATCTTTTGACGAGATTTGAGTATATTAGGCAATCTTTTGACAAAATTCGCGTATTTTTGGCAATCTTTTGACAAAATTCGCGTATTTTTCGCGATCTTTTAACGAAATTAGCGTTTTTTCACAATCTTTTGACACCGTTTTATTCGTTTTTTGACGAAGTCAGCTATCCTTTGACAGAATGCACGTTTTTTTCGCGATATTTTGACGAAATTCGTGTGTTTTTTGCGACCTTTTGATGAAATTTGCGGGGTTTTTTCGCCATCTTTTAATAAAATTAGCGTTTTTACGATCTTTTGATCGTGTTTTGTTCGTTTTTTGACGAAATTAGCGATCCTTTGGCAAAATTCCCGATCTTTCGACAAAATTTGCGCGTTTTTCCCGATCTATCGACAAAATTTGCGCGTTTTTCGCGATCTTTTGACGAAATTTATGGTTTTTTGCGACCTTTTGATGAAATTTGAAATTAAAATTAGCGTTTTTACGATCTTTTGATCGTGTTTTGTTCGTTTTTTGACGAAATTCCCGATCTTTCGACAAAATTTGCGCGTTTTTCCCGATCTTTCGACAAAATTGGCGCGTTTTTCGCGATCCTTTGACGAATTTTTCGCGATCTTTTGACGAAATCGTGCGTTTTCCGCGATCTTTCGACAAAATTTGCGTGTTTTTCGCGATCTTTTGACGATATCGCGATCTTTTGACGAAATTTATGGTTTTTTGCGAACTTTTGATGAAATTTGCGGGGTTTTTCGCCATCTTTTAACAAAATTATCGTTTTTACGATCTTTTGATCGCGTTTTGTTCGTTTTTGACGAAATTAGCGATCCTTTGACAAAATTCACGTTTTTTCGTGATCATTTGACAAACATCGCGTGTTTTTCGAGATCTTTTGACCGCGGTTTTTTGCTTTTTTGACGCAATTAGCGGCCTAGAAAAAGGTTAAAAATGGATTTTTTTTTGTTTCTCGGATCGATGAAATCGTGTTAAATTTCATCTTGGCACTAAGTACGTTTTGGCACAGGTTTGGGGCAAAATAGAAAAAAATAGCTGTTTTGTAGAAGCTTGGCGCAGTAAAGCGATTTTGGCTTCGTCTGGCGCAGGTCTTACATCCCTGAGAGTAGAAAAAAGTAAAAAAAAAAAAAATGAAGTTTTTAACTTTGATATTACGAAGGGGGAAGTGAAATTTCAGAAGAACGGGAGGCAAGGCGGGATTAAGATTTTTTTTTTTTTTTTTAAATCAGAAATTAAAAGAAATGCAGAAGAGTTTCGCCTTTGATTAAGAATTAATATGAGAGTAAAAGTAAGCACTTTTAAGGACTTTTTTCAGATTTTGCATGAAAATAAGTACTTTTAAGCACCAAAAATTTCCTTTGAAAAATGTAAGCACTTTTAAGGACTTTCAAGGACCGTACGAACCCTGGACTTATTTTAAAATTTGAAATATATAATAAAAGAATACGTAATACTGAATTATTTAATAAACTTTGTCAAATATTTATTCATTAAAACCTTGAAAACGAAATCCAAAATAACCGAAAAAAATTCTGCTTTATACAGGTTTCTGTCTTAGTAGATATAATTGTTGGCATCCTTTCTGTTGGCAACATGTAATTTTTTCATTTAAGACAATTCTGTTATAGACAGATTTCATTTTTCACAGATTTTATAGTAGTTGTAGTATTACAAATGAGGTGTTTAAAGTCACAGTGATATGAATCACATTGTCTTAAGAGATTACACTAGTCACATGAAGAAACTCGCAAGCTAATGTTAAACTTATGGGAGCATTTTTTTTTTTCAAATTTCTCGTTTGCACTTTAATAATTTTAAATGATTTTTTCTGTTTGGGATAGCTGAGATTGATCTCTAACCAGGTTAATGTTTACTTTTTCGCTTTTGGTTACAGCTTTTTTTTTTTTTTTTTTTTTTTTTTTTTTTTTTTTTTTTTTTTTAAATAAAGTTACTTTCACTTTCAAAACTGGTTATGAAAGTAAAAGAAGCTTCATTGAAAAAAAAAAAAAAAAAAAAAAAAAGCTGCAACCAAAATCAAAAATGTACAAACTAACAATGTTAAAGATCAACCTCAGCTATCCTAAGGAAAAAAAATCATTATAAAATATTAAAGTGCAAGAGAGAAATTTGAAAAGAACACTCAAATAGATATAAAATTTGCTTGAAAGTTTCTTTGCGCAATCTTCATTTGGTGTCCTGTTCAATTTCCATTCTGGCATCCAGGGCACATACCCCTTCTGCCCCCCTCTAGTTTAGGCCCTGCTAATAAATATATACTTAAAGTTAAAAAAAAAAAAAATTATACAATATAATAAAACTCCATTTAAACTGCAGGCATGACATTGTAAATGTCTCTTAGCATTGTAATAAACATTTTATTTTTTGAATAAAGACATTGCCACATGAACTCTGTGAGATGGGTTTCCAAATAATGATGAACAATGCTGCACTGTCTTTTATTACTTCATTTTGTGGTGGCTTATAATCTCTCACTAGATTGGGTATGATATACATTGTTAGGATCAGCAAATTTATATACGTGACCAGAGTTGGGCAAAATACATCGGAAAATCATTTTCGATACAAAATACAAAATACATTAGTTTTAGAACCTAAAATACAAAATACTTTTCGTATTAAAAAAATTCCAAATACAAAATACATGTATTTTCAAAATACATTTAAAATACAAAATACATCTGAAATTTTGAAAAAGCTTGTGTATAAGATTAGAGGTTAGACAGCTTACCGTGCCCGGCAAGGTAAGCTGTCTGGTTTAGAGCCAGTTCTTATTCACGACACTCGGTCCGGGCCGGACCTGCTCTTCAGTTCTTCCGGGATGGTCTGGCCCCGGTATCGGGTTTTTTCTTTTCTGAAGGATAGGCTCAGATGCGCCTCGTCATCACTCTTTCGGGTTCCGGAATTTACTTTTTTCTGCAGACTCGGGCTGGGCCTGACTTATTCCTTCCAGACCGGACCGGGACTGGACTTCATTCTTCCTAGACTCTTGCACTAGCCAAAAATGTTAGTATTGGTCCCAACCTAGCCCTTATGAAAATCACTGGCCCACCCCGGTCCGGTCTGGACTATGCAAAAATCAGTAAAATTTGGGCCGACTTAACAATTGTTTCCAAAAAACGAATGCATTTGTTGCTATAATTTTAAAATTAAAAATTTTAATTTTATTATTTTTAAAGAATAGTAAATATATTTATGGGCAATAAAATTAAAGTACAGTAAATTAAACTCTGAAAATGAATCTGTCTATAAATCCTGTCTTAAACGGCAAATGTTTTGATTCATGCAAAATGAATTTAATAACAGGCGAAAAGAACATAATACATTTAGAACAAACTATGTCTCTGCTAAGAAGGAAACCTATGTATAATGGATTTTTTTCTCCTATCCTGTGAGAATTCATCTTAGAAGATTCTACAGTATAGCATTTTTCAGATTTTTAAGCTTCCAAGGCTTGGAATAGTGATTAACGATATTAATTATAATTGAAACATTTAGATAAAAATAAAGATTAAATTAAAAAATAAATATCGCAGTCAAAGGTGCTTTTAAAGGAACTCTATAAACATGAAAAAATGCTGAAATAAGTATTTTTGGTCAGAATTCCTCGTACAAGACGATTTTTAACCATATCGCCACAAAAATTTATGTTTCCTGGAAATTAGTTGGCCCGGGCTAATCGAGTTTTTGTACGAGCAGGGCCAGGCCGAACTTTTAGCTTTTATATCGGGCCGGGCTAATTCCGCGATTTTACTTTTTATACCGGACTGCAGCATAGAAGCGCTACCTGTTGGGGGATTTACACCAACACTTAATTAGTAACAACTTATATCAACGTCCAACTGAATCTGAAGTTCGGTGAAAATTCGTACTTGAGATAGAACTATTGCAGAAATCGTGAAAAATATAGCATAGCAGTGCCACCTGTAGCGCGATCTACACCAAAACTTAATCAGTAACAATTTGTGTCAACTTCTAACTGAATCTGAAGTTTGATGAAATTCCGTTCATTAGTTCTTGAGATAGAGTTTTTGCGGAAATCGTGAAAAATATAGCATAGCAGCGCCACCTCTTGGAAGATTTACACTAAAACCTAATATACAACAACTTATGTCAACGTCTAACTAAATCTAAAGTTTTATTAAACTCTGTGCATTAGTTCTTGAGATAGAGCGCTCACAAAATTTGTGTCACATACAGACAAACTCACAGATAGGACATTTCCTAAAAACAGTCAAAGGGCGTTCAGGATCAGGACCTTCAAAAATAGAAATCCGTCGAAAACCTGAAGTCGAAACCTGATTCCAATACTTTCTTCTTGTAAAGATAAGGGAAAATGAAAAGAGTGAGAGATTGAAAATCGAAGAGTTAGTTCAATTAGAGATCTGCACGGGCCGGCCCGTGGCCCGAAGGCCGGGCTCGGGCCATACTTTTTTCTGAAGGCTCGGGCAGGACCTAGTCACTACTCTTTACGGGCCGGGCCGGGCTCAGGCCTTACTTTTTTCCTGGAGGTCGGGCCGGGCCTAACTTATTTTTTCTGCACAGACCCGGGTACTGGTTTCATGCCTAATCTTCACGGCCCAAAATTTTCATTCCTAGTTTTGATCCAGCCCGTATGGAAATCATTGTCTCGGCGTGGCCCGGTCCGTTCAAAGGTCAGTAAAATTAAGGTTGGCACAATTTTTTTTTTTTTTTAAATGCGTGCATTTTTAAATCGCCATTATTCTACAATTAGCATTCTAATTCATTCTTTTTAAAGAATAGTAGATTTTTACACTTATCAAAATATAGTTAAAATAAAATATAGTAAAACGTGTGAAAAAGAACTTGTCTATGACGGAATCTTGCTTTAAACTGAAAAACGTGTTGATCCATGCAAAATTAATATACTACTACGTAAGAAAAGAATATATAATACATTTACACTTGCTAAGAAGGGAACTTGTCCATAACGCATTTTTTTTCTTTTCTGTGCAATTCAGCCTTAAATTTTACTGTATAAAAATTTTCAGATTTTTAATACATGGAATATGGATTAACAATATTAATGAGAACTGAAACATTTACATACAAGAAATAGGTTTTTAAAAAAAATTGATTAAAAAAATAAATATTGCACCCTGCGGCACTTCTATAAAAATGAAGATTATAAACATGAAAAGAAAAGTTAAGATAAATATTTTTGGCTTGAACTCCTCGTACGAGACAAACTTTTAACCAAATCGACGTAAAAGTCTGTTTTGTAGAAACTCACTCGGGCCGATATTTTAACTTTCTTTCGGGTCGGGCCGGACTTTTAACTGTTATACTGGGCTGTGCATATATTTTTTTTTCCTATGGGCCGGGCTCGGGCCGAACTTTTAACTTTTTTACCGGGCCGGGCAAATATTTTTTTGTACGGGCCGGGCCGAAATTTTTTTTCTCAAAGTCGGCCGGGCCCGGGCTTGGAAATGTCGGCCCGTGCAGACCTTTAAGTTCAATAGTTATTCTTGAACGTATACATTATAAACACATATATAAAAGAATTGTATAATCTCCTTCGTTGGAAGTTGGTTTAAAAGTATACATAATTCGTTAATGCCTCGATCACTACAACGTTAATATGAGTATGCTTTCCATGAATAAAAATAAGAAATAATTTAAAAAGGAATATTAAATAAACAACATGTTAAATGCTTTTGTTTAAATCCTGCGAATATCATAATGTGTAGAAATACGACATTCGGGGTATCATGGTACCAAATAACTTTTTTTTTGTAATGTTTTTTAGTTTTCAATAAATAATAAGTGTCTTCCATCAATGCATCGTTCTTCGTCATGGTCTGTTTTAAAGATCCTTCAATCTTGAATAAGTCATTGTATTAAAATTACTTTAAACACTCATAACGTCCCCTCCATACTTTATATTGTAAAACTGCATTTAAACATATGCATACTATACTTGTAATAATGATTGCAAGTTAAATATTGCTATTTATTTTCTTTAGGTTTGAATACACTACTTATTCTATTAAAGAATCGATATTTGTTTTTGATTAATTTGCAAGCCAAATGTTAAAAATTTTTAAACTCTCTGTACAATGACCATTGATCTCGGTTGATACATAAATAATCTCGGGATACATAAATAACTACACAATTAATAATTTATAAATTTCTATGCTTATAAATCCGTACGAAATAATGTTTGATTAATCTTTTTTTAAGGGGTCTCAGGACTCTTAAAGCTTTAAAATTTTCGAAAATTTAATTTTTTTAGATGTTAAACCCCTATCTTTTCTGAACATTTTGATATGATTGTTTCCTTGAAATTTCTATTAGAACTGAAGTTATGTCTTTTACATTTATACACGTTCAATAGCTGAAGCGTCGTTTCGGAAACTTTGAGGCCATTTTTCTCCAAATGACGTTTTCGGGCATAACGCGCACGATATCTCAAAAACTTATGAATATTTTTTCATGACATTTTCAAAACATATGTTTCATGTTAGTCTGTATAAACTGAACCTAAAATTTCCTTTTTATTGTTCAAAATAATATTTTTTAGGTGATTATACTGTTGAAATTTTCTTAATTTTGCATTAGCTAAATACAATTTTGTATTAAAAATATAAAAAAGCTTTAAATACAAATTCATTTAGGTTCAGGGTAATTATTACAATCTGAAGTATAAGTAGGTACCAAAATTTTCATTCTAGTTGCAACACTTATTTTGTAATCATGCGCGTAAGCTGTTATGCTGATTTTTTGCTCGAAAAATGTCTAACAGTTTGGAGCCCCCTGTAAATGTTAATTCTGCATCTTATAATTTTTTAAATGCACGAAATGAAAGAACATAATTATATATTTTATTCCAATTAACATTCCGTATTAAAATCAAATACATTTTAAGATATTAAATGTTGAAAATGGTCATTTTTCTTCATTTTTTCCAATTTTAAGAGTCCTGAGACCCCTTAATTTTATTCTGAACAAATATATGACATACCAGCACATTCAAAATCATAAATATTCTTCTAAAGGAGGATGTTTTTGTAATTAACCAAATTAATATTCTTATTGATATTAAAATTCTCATCTGAGAAACTTTCGTTTACGATATAAACTCAAAAAAAAAAAAATCAAATTTCAATTTCGGGCAGCAACTTTCGTTTCGGTCGAACACCAGTTTATTCATTGTGCTATTTTTTTATAAACACTATAAAATAAAACATGAAATGAGTCAAAAAAATTTAATTGCTAAGTCACACTATATAAACATGTACCTCCAGTAAGGGCAGGTCTATAACCAAAAATCCAACATTTAATATACTCAATCGTAAATACAATTAATGAAAATCTGAATTCTATATCAATAAATATATTTATGTAATGAAATTCACTCTCAATTAAATGAATATAACGGGTGGCTTAAAATATACCCGAACTTTGATAAAACGGATACAAAGACTAGAAAAAATGTTTCAATCAATGTTTACGGTATAAAACTAAAAATCTTACCTTTAAATGTGTTTTAAACTTAGTTGTTGCTTCAAAAGTTCCACTTATAATGGTAGATCTTGTTTTACATATTTGGCATGCAGCCTTAACTTTACCGTTATTATCAACAGAAATTATTTTTTTAAATGTTCCATCTAGTATAGCGCAACGTGTACTATCGCAATTCATTAATTCACTTGATATATTATTATCCGGAACTGGAGAAATATCAGCCATTCTTTCACGAGACTTAAACATATATTACATTTCTTTCTACTACTACACTACATTTCTTTCTATGGTTCTTTAAAAAGTACAATGCACAGCAAAACTCTAAATGATTCTTCCTGTTTATCACACAGTAGATTTTGTCGTTCTCATAGCAACGTTATAATTCTAAAAGATAAAACAGAATCGTAACAATTCAGCAAAAATGCTTAATTAAAACAGAAGCATTCATTCTTAATCCTTAGCATATCAGCAGCTGAAAAAGTATGTTTACATTAACTTCCAGAAATGAACCCTATAAGACAAAACAAAACAGGCAGGCGCGTATTTTGCTTTTGTGAATCTTACATTTGCGGTTTAAATGACGGTTCTTGTGTTTCTATAGAAGCAGATTGAAATCTACAGAAATGTATTTTGAGTATTTTCAAAATACAAAATACATGAAAAAATCATGTCAAAATACATTACCAAAATACTTTCGTTTAGTCGGCTTAAAATACAAAATACAAATGTATTTTGAAAATGTATTTCAAATACATGTATTTTCGATACTGCCCATCTCTGTACGTGACTTACTGTGAAATGTTCGCAGCTGGTATCTCGCAAAAATACTTTGTATATAATTCCATAACGCTGAAACAATTTCCTCCTTGTCATAAGGTAACTGCCAAATGATAAAATTCATCTCATAGTCAATGAAAAATTTAAGTTATAACTTAATAAAAATATTTTCCATTAAAGAAATAGAAAATGAAGGTGTTTTGCATGGTTACGGTTAAATAATTAAAAAAAAGAGTCATGTTCAATAAATAGCAAAAGTTTGCAAAAAAAATTAAAAAAGGGCATACATTTTGACAGGGTGTTGGTATAACGGAAAATTACTGAAATAAATTAATGTGAATTAGCTATAAACCATCTTTTTTATTTACAGATTTGGCTAATTTCCATCACAAAATTTAAATTATAAAATCATAACCCATGTAATTTTAAGATATAATATTATTATACTTGCAACTACAGTGGAACTCCATTTATACGTTACCTAAGTTGTCTGTTTTCCTCAGTTATATCTTTCAACTCAGCGGCCCCAGTCGTTTGCCATTGAAAATTAGCTGAGTTTGTTTAGTAGTTAGTAATTAGCTGAGTAGTGAGTATGTTTCCTTCAGTTATACGTTAGGTTTTTGCATTTCCGGATGAAAATATGTCTGATTTTTACATTTTGCTGAAAATAATTTCAAAATTTTTGCTATGCCTTGCCTTCCGTCTTTGCCGACTGACAGCGTATCTGATTGTGATGATCCCACGCAGAACGATCATTCGATGCGGAGCTGCTCGGAGTGCTTTTGACATAGTAAAGCAGTTCATCAGGAGTGCAAGCAATAACTATAAAGCAGCTGCATTATTAACAGGAATGCAAAGTTCAATGTTCAGTGTCGGTTCTAGAGAAAATAAACAAATAGGGTAACCCGGGGTAAATCCTGGACAAAAAACATCAACATCTAATTTTTATAAAAACTATTAAAGGTATTGTTCTCAATTTTTTTGTGGAATAAGCCCCCTCCGATGGCTATATTATAAAATACTTGCTTAAATATATATGCACTTATAATTAAAAGGATTATAATTTTTAAATGACCAAGAATTACCCCAGAAATGGGGTAATTCTTGGTCACTTATGGGATAATTATCGGTCAGCATCCTTTTTCATGTAAATAAAGTAGTACTAAGTACAGTTAATTTTTTTACGTCTGAGTAATAAAATAAGTAGAATCAATCTTCTAAAAGTTTTGTTCATCTCATAATTGTGGAATAGTAAAGCACAGACTTTGTTTTGGGCATTACAAAGTTATTTGATGTGCAAAAGACTGTTGTACATTTTACAAAACATTAATTAGCCAAAGAATTTTTATGCATTTTTACAACATTTATAAGCAGTATTTACTTCATTAGTATCCATTGTGAATGGATTTATTAATAACTTGAAAATTTATTGGCCCATAAAAAATTTAACTGAATGTTTATCAATTTTATTTTGCTTAGGCCAACTGAAGTTTTTGGCTCTCTTTTCAAGAAATTTTCAATACAGACCTTTAATATAATACACAGCATAATAATTAGGTTCTTCTACTGTATTATGTATATTTTTATGCAACATTTTGTAATGAGATAGTATTTCTACTTAAATTGTTCAGTCATAGAGTGTGTCTTATTCTCTGAGCATTTACTGTTTTCTTCTTTTAAAAGTGTTTAATATAGTAGAGGAAAATTTTATAATTTTTTTTTTTTTTTGAAGACTGTGTATGTCATTAGTTGAAATAAAACAATTAAAACTTCAAGAAAGACAATGATCTGTTGTAAAATGTGTAAAAATCAAGATCGATGTTTTGCAGAAATTTGAGTAGCAGTTTTGAATATAATTTTTTTAAGTATTTAATTTCAACTAAATGAATAATTAAGGCATATATTTCAAAGCAAAGGATTCAAAGTATCTTTGAGATTTTTTACAGTTTCATAAATTGTTATTTTTATAACAAAAGCGAAAATGATCAAGAATTACCTCAGAAACTCAGTGACCAGGAATTAATTACCATGGGTGACTCTACTTTATTAAGAACTACAATTAACTAAAATGTGGTGAATAGTGTGGTTGCAGTTAATTCTCAAAGGGTTTGTGACAATTAAAATAATTAAATATGACAATAAAAAGGAGTTAAATGATGATAAAAACATTGACCAGGAATTACCCCAGTGACCAAGATTTACCCCAGATACATGGGGCAATATTTGACCAACTTCTGTAAATTATTTAAAATAGTATAAAAAATTTCAAAACTATTTTTTAATAGCTAAAGTAGTTGGTAATTGAACCAAAAAGAAAGAAAAGAAAAATATTTAAAATTTGAGTTGTGACAAAGATCTTTGTCAAAATGTATCATAACTAAGGCCAATGTTATTTTATAGAAATTTAACAAGCCATTTCAAAAATATTTTTTTTTTTCAAAATAAATAAACAATAAACTCATAATTAAGTAATAAATTCCAATGAGGATAGTTCAGAGTACCTCTATGATTTTTTTCATTTTGGTAAAGCATTTTTAAAACATAAAAAGGACTGTGACCAGGAATTACCCCAGAAACTTGCTGACCAGGAATTACCCTGGGTGACCCTATAAGATTAGTGATTATTTCAATAAAATTTAGGAAACTGCTGAAATGTCTAGTGATAAAGGATTTACATGCCAAAGCAATTCCAGTGATTTCTTTTGAGTAGGTACTTTACATGTGTAAAAAATATTTTTAATAGATTTTATAATAAAATAACTTCAGTTGTACTTTTCTTATGTACCTTTGTTTTTTACTCTGTTACATTAAACCGAATTTATGTCATGGGTGCAGTAATACTTGCAAAACTTCAATTTTCGATATAAAAGGTAAATTTTCATGATATATTTTTTTAAAAGGGTTCCAGTAGACCATTAGTTGAGTTGTACATTTTACTGAGTACTACGTTTTGTTGTCTGGTCCCAAGCAAAACGTATAACTGGAGTTCCATTGTATTACTATTTATTTAACAGAGATCTGGAAGTTTAACTGAACACATACAAGAAAAAAATAATACACATAAACATCAAATTAATAAGACAATGTAAAAGATTCTTACGTGGAACCAATGGATAGCTTTTCGGCCACCTTCTGAAAATTCTCATTCTCCACGTTGTGTCGCATTCTACAAGTTCTTGAAACTTTTTACAGACACGACTAAAGACACTTATTACAAACTTCGCACTCAAAAACGAACATATATGCAAAATGATTTCTGGTGGAAGAGTATCTAGCCTTCGCCAATATAGCACTGCTTCATTATCCTCAGTTGCCTCCTTGTCATGTAATTCCATAGAGCTGAAAAGGAATTAATTCAAAATACTTATATTTGCAGGGCAAAACAAATAATTCTTCTATATACAACAAAAAGTTTTGATTTGGAAATGGACCAATGAAAATTTGCGTAGATATTCCTGGTAGATCAGCATCCAATTTGAATGCTTAAGCATGGCCTTTCTTCGTTAATATTAAAAAAACTGTTGCATACAAAAATATGAAAATCGGTGGTATTATAAAGAAATGTTTGATAAACACGCTGATGCAGACAGTTTTCAAATCAAAGAATTATTTTAAGAGATATTTAATGCTAAAGTTGGACAAAATTGTTCCATTAAAAAAGTTTTATTTATTGGAGCAAAAACTATACATGAGAATTTAATCATTTTTAGATCATTTTATATGTTATAAGTTCCCGGTGTGCAGATTGCATTTATTTTTCTTATTTGACTCATTTTTTGAGGTTTTATTTCTATTTTAAATTCAAATTTTCAGCATTTCGAGAGATATATTTTTACATATTTTAGAAAATGTTATTAATTTAAACTGTTGCCAATTGTATAAACAGCGCAAACAATAATGTTTACTTCAAATT
Source organism: Maratus speciosus (assembly GCA_963932465.1). NCBI lineage: Eukaryota > Metazoa > Arthropoda > Arachnida > Araneae > Salticidae > Maratus > Maratus speciosus. The sequence goes on along the minus strand of OZ010800.1, from coordinate 359,434,153 downwards.
AAAAACTTATTTACATGTGACTATTATAAACAGAAAAAAAACCTTTAAAATTAGAATTAAATGATTACATGTTAAAAGCAGGAAAATTACATCATAAGAACCATAGGCAGATTCCCAAAATAGCTGAGACATACCATTTGGCGACTTTTCTGACAAGCGCCAAATATGCCAATCTAAAATACGGCAACCTGAAAACTAACATGATTGGTCCACTTTCCTGAATGCTTCAACACTGTTTTTTACTATGTCATCACCCTGGAATCATGGGAAATACAACATTTATAAATAACAATGTATTAGAAAACACAGGAAAGCTGATTTTTATGAGATTCAAAATATAACAAACGATTTCAACATAAGTTTATTGAAAATGTGAAATTTTTAAAGTATCTTTCCAAATCAGAGTAACGATATAATGATTAAAATTTTCATTTCTCAACAACTTTCAGAAGAAATCATGGGGTCATTTAACATTGTAAGTACGTGCCTATATTATAACAAACATTGAACAATTCATTTCTAATTTAAAGAAGTATGAACGCTTCGCGTTCATTAATATATATCACTGAATACAGCAACCTAGTTCTGCAGCAATCTGAAAAACGCAGGAAACTCGTTAAAGTGGCAATCAGTGAACATGTACGAACGCTTCGCATTCATTAACCGAAAAAAAACATCACTGTCACCAGCAGTTCTTGGTGTGTAGCAATCTCAAAATTCAAAGGTAGGCGTAGCCATCCAATACACAAGAAATCAACCAATCCCATTCAACCAATTCAAATTCAAGATCACACAACTGTAGGCGTGGAAAGAATTTATGAAATGAACTGGTAACAACAAAGATCCATTTATTGCCTTGACAAATTGAACGATGCCAAGTGTCTCAGCTGTTTTGGGATTCAGCCGAACCATATTTACACTTGAATTTTAAAAGACAAACAAACTCTTAAAATAAAAAAATCATTATTATGTGTTAAAACTTGTAAATGGAGGAAATTACGTCATATTTAAAATGGCCAAAAAATATGGCAAAACAATTTAAATTAAGAAATATATTTGCACGAGATATTTTGAGATAATCTTTTCCACTATTATCGTGAATTCGAAGACGGCGCAAATAATATTTCCTTCTAACAACAAAAGTATTTTCACGTGAATATTAATAAGAGAAATAAAACTTTGGTGTAAATTACGTCAGATTTGAAACGATACATTTAAAATGAATTATTTAAAAGAACTATCGTATAGCGCTGTTAAAAAATACCAGGAGACAATGACACTGTTTACTTAGTTCATTTTACATTAGCTTATTTTCAAATGTTAAGTGACTAATAGTATTATGTAACTAATTTTTTTAATTAAATACGAAAACAGCCATATTGTATCTCTTAACAGCAGCAGATTTGGTCTTAAAAATCCCCAATCCAAAGAAAACGAATGGAAACCCGTTTACAGAGAGATTGCTAACTGGTTTTTTTTTTTTTTTAATTTTAATTCAATATTTTTAAAGCCGATCAAATTAGCGTGCTTTTTGGATTTTGGTGTGCCTGAATGGGGGTTGGCGAGCGTAGCTCGTAGGGAGCAGAGCCCCCTAGTTACATAAACATTAACTTTGGTACTTTTAGTTTTATCCAGATACACACAATAAATCTACAAATATAGCTTCAATCAAGGAGGTAAATGAAGGACAAAGCTGGAAATTTCATCAGTAGCTAGTAGTGTCAATTTCAGCAGTACTTGTTTGCTATATAGGGGCCTTGGTAAGAGTAGAAAAATTTTCATATATATTTTCTGACAACCTATTTACTTACAAGGCCAATGCTTTACCGTTTAAACTAACTGGGCCGACAACCAGCCAGCATATTTTGTTTAGATAACCTTGCTGGTAGAAACATCTGGTCTGTCAATTTAATATAAACAAGCCACATGTCTACATTTATAATGCAAACAGAAGTGTAATATAAAAAGAAAAAAAAACATAATAATATACTATATAAATAAAATGCTTCGATATATAAACAAGCATAAAAATTCGTTAGGTTTGTTTTTATAGCTGTTTACATTATTTCGCAAAAAATCTTTACTCTCCGAAGTCCAAATTGTGTCAAGCTTTTAAAAAAACCACCAAGGCCCCTAAACTGGAAAAGTACCGAAAATTTTTACTCTCTTCTAGTAAGCAGTGTCAAGGTAAAATGTCAGAAAAGGCCATAGTTCACTGGCTTTTGAGTATTCAAAAGACAGAAGGATGCATTACTTGCAAATCTTCCAGAAAACAATGTGACAAGGAATAGAAATCATGTATTTCAGAGCACATCACGAAAGTGCATTTTTGAGAAATTTTCAAATAAGAAAGGTGGTTATTTGGCAGATATTTTTTAATAGTCATTTTTTCATTTAGTGACCCTATTGCCTATATTGCTTGATTGGTAAGATTTCCTCTAAATTTGCTCTTTAAGGGTAAAATTCAAATTATTAAGTGAAAGAAAGACTCGTCTAAGATTTTTAAATGGAAGGGATCACAAATACAGTGAAATACGTTTAACACGAAATGATATAGCAGTCCGGACAGTATACGATGCAATTTAATATTAGGTTGAGCAAAAAATTTTGAGAAATTTTTTATCTAATAGTTACCAGAATTTTTATCGTTTATAGGAGTACTGGTGGTACAGTCCAGACGTGGCTCCATCTGATTATAGCCTCTTTCGATCAATGCAACACTTTTACAAGGGTCGTCGATTTGAATCCTTTAATGAAGTTGTCATTAAAAGTCAGAAGAAGCATGTAAAGAAGAAGTGAAGTCAGAAGAAGCATGTCAAGAGTTTTCAGATCCCAAGGAGCCGCCATGGTATTTCTGGCAAATCCAGAATCTGGAAGACAGTCGTGGACTATGATGGTCTCTACTTTGAAGAATAGTCCTTGTTGCTTTTGTTTTGTTGTTAATTTGAGCATAACAAAGAACTTTCACAAATTTCCCAGAACTTTTGCTCAACCTATTACATTTTTGTTTTTTTAACATGAAACAAAAATCGTTTAACACGAAAAAAATTCGCTTCCGAGCTAATTAGTTTAAATTGAAATGGGTGAATTTTGTGTTAAAATCACTGAATTTTTGGTGAAAATCAGAGAATTTCGTGTTTTTTGTAAATTAGCTTATGTTTTATGAGCACAATGGCTGAGAAATCGGTGCAAAAACAAACTGCTATTTCGCTTCAAATGAATATGAAGCTGCTTAATGCAGTTGATGAAAAAGAAGGACGAAAACAGAAATCTGCAAAGAGTTTGGCATTGCCAATTCTACATTATCAACAATACTAAAAAACAGGGATCCATCCCATTACGTTAATGTTTGAGTGCAGTATGTTTAAGTCTGAGAGAAAACGTATGAGAACTGCTAAGCACGAAGATTAGAGACAGCTTAACTTATTTGGTTCAAACAAGCTAAATCTCAGAATGTTCAAAAAGACACTTCAAAAAAGATATCTGATTTTTTTCCCCCGAAACAATATTTTGTTTTATTTGCTTTTCATCCTAATGGTTGCAACTTAGTAGTTTAACAGGAAATCGAAATAAAATTTGATGATGTCGAAAATATTTGTGAGTTTTGTTCTTTTTTTAAGAATCTGTTAATGCAAAATTCTTTTAACACGGAATTTTTTTTTCAGTCCCCTCAGTTTCGTGTTAAACGTATTTCACTGTAGTTTGAAGGGAGAGAAAATAGCAATACCCTTGTCTTTTGGCACACTCACATGCAGTATGCATTAAAGTAATAAACCCAAGCATAATAATCCCACTCCCCCACAAAAAGTAGGTGATTATAAGCACACATATGAGTGTAGTGTATTATTTATTATATATATGCTTTTGTTTAAGAATGTCAAATTTCATAGAGATTTACACAGCTTATGAGTAAAGTAGTACACACTTGTGTTACTTTACTCATAAAGTTTCAGGATAAAGTACACTTGGTGTGTGTTTTGAGGAAAAAATTATTAATCATTTGTTGTCTATATTGGTTAACATACATAAGATACAAATAAATGTAAATACATTGCTTAAAGGTGCGTCAACCTTTAAGCAATGTATTTACATTTATTTGTATCTTATGTATGTTAATTATTAATTAAGGTGAATTTTGGGTACAGATGTCATATTCGCCCCATATTGGCGCGATTCTTTTCGGTTGCCAATTTGGCGAAAACATCAACAGCATAAACAACATAATCCGGGTTACCACATCAAACAAAATAACGACACTTTGACGCAAGTTAAGTACCTGTTGCCTATATGATATTGGCGACAGAAAAAAATCGCGCCAATATGGGTCGAATATGGCATCTGTTCCGAATTTTGCACTGAAATTTTAACTTTTTATTGAATGTCTATATTGATGCTTTCTGTTTTCTTTTTCCGTAAATTCTATTTTAGATTATATAGTATTTCTTATACAGTTAAACTGTAAAATAAATAAATAAATAAGCTTCTATTCACTCCATAATTTAATAACATTAACACAACATCCGTAACTTAAAATGGATGACGCGAGAGTGAGTTATAAACGATTTATGTGTTAGTTCACTAAAGTTTAAAGACAATAAAAAAAATAAACACTTGCATAAATGAGTGGGTGAAATCTAACTAAAGAGTTTTATTATCTTATTATTATCAGATTTCCTTAGATTATAAAAATAAAATGGGCGTTTAATACAAATTTTTCTACAAAAATAATCTCTAAAATAGACAAGCAGTTATAATAATATAAAAATTTAGTAAATAACTTTGATATGGTATTTTGTACTAATATTAATTAAAATTGTCTTCCCCGGCATGAAAGAAATATAAACATCATTACATTTACCAGTAAAAAAAAAAATGGGTACAAAATTTACAAATTCTTATAACAGAGAATCATAACCAATGACAAACAATTTTTTTTTTTTACTCGAATGCTCGAAGTCGGAGCAAATAGAGCAAAACCAAAACAAAACTTAAGCGGAAAGCCTTAATATGTCAACGGTACCAACAAATTATGTGCAGATAACTACGTTCATGAACATAACAAACCAACCAACGTTTCTTGTGGTTGCTTAAACAGGGCTATCTTGAGCGTGTTCAGAAGTGCACTTCGCGCCGCGCGCGCGCTCAGAAGTTTATGCCATGGAGTAGGTATTATCGAAGAAAGGAATTTTAACATAATTCAATTATTTCATTATTTTTATGGTTCAAAAAAGGTAAAACCAACGACTATATTTCTTTATTCTTCCAAAACATGGTTTTTGTAACAGGAATACATGCCTATGTTCACTCAGATAAAATCTAAAATAGTCGGGAAAAACATCACGTGACCTTCTTTATCTACTTTAGCCCATTTGGCATTTAAAATTAGTTAACCAACCGCGCGCAAACTCCGCGCGAGCTGCTCAAAAAAATTGTGTGGGCGATTTGATCACGTGATTGAGCGTTTTCTGCTTATGTGTTATTGGTTGTGCTTTGTTTGGTAGGTTGATTGATACAATTTAAGAATTCAACTGGTGATCTAAAAATTTTAACAATTTTCTTTTTATTTATTTAAAAATGATTTATCAGTTGATTTATATCTTCCGTGATAAATAAAATGCTGTTAGTACACCAAGATTGTGATATCAACATATGAGATTTGTTTGTAATCTACTATACTGCATGGATTTCAATGGAATTTGCACTGTTAGTTAGACAGTTTTTCAGAGAAGGTTTTAATATATATATTTCTTATTTTATGATTGCATATTTCAATACCGTGTGGATAACAGACCAAAATACATCATCAAACATGAGAAATAAATGGCATTCAAAATTCTGTTAGTATAAGCAAAATACTTATTTATACTTTCAGTAGAAAATTTATAAACATTCTGATTATACTTTATTCACTACAAAACTAGACAGCAGCCCTATCTATTTTATCTCTTTAAAAAATATATGTACAGGTATTTTTAGTTAAAATAATCTACAACTATTACATTTTATTTTTATAATGTTCAAAGTAAAATATGATTTCCAGCCTAGTCTCGATAAAAATTCACTCGTAAAGTACTCAAAAAAAAAAAAAAAAAAAAAAAAAAAAAAAAAATCAAGGAATTATCCTACGTGCGATATATATTATTTTTTCATTTGGATTTGCTTAATGTTTATATCATTATACATATACATACTTAGAAACGAAACTTTGAATATTTAAAAGGTGTTCAGATGTAAAACTTTCATCTCGAAATACCTCATTTTCTCACATTTAAATAAGTATTTTATTATTATAATAAAAATACACGTGCCTCTGTATAATAAAAATAAAAAATATATCTTCATCAAAAATATCTTATTCATTATGAAAAATATAAAACAACCAATAAACAAAACAAAAAAAAATTGTAACACAATGTGGTCTCGGAAGGATTCGAACCCAAAATCTCTGGTCTCGAGTTCACTGCCTTATCCATTCGGCCATCTGGCACACGATGCTTCTGTGTCAAAATATCTTTATAATTAGCACCTTAATTAATCAAATCCATGATCTGTTCCTGAACACACTACGTGCCTACCTGTACACTACCTGAACACACTACATCCATGATATGGACCCACTCCATGTTCCTGACTCCTGAGCTCGCGCGCGCTGCGCGCGTGCTTCTTGAACACACTCCTTGATAGTTACAAACTCTTGAAAAAAAGAAAATTATTTTGTTTCCCAAATAAGATTAAAAGCGAAATTTTTGAAAAGATTCTTTCTTTTTCGCTTTTGAGTTTGGTTTAAACATTTCTTCTTAAAATAGGTAGACAGGCGAACGATTCATTTCAAAACAAGTATCGTCCACGAGCCAGTACATTTTTTAAAAATAGGAAAAAAAATTGGTCAATAAAAGTTCTGATTTGATATTATAAAAGTTTGCACTGGTTTGATCCATGCATATACTTTTTTTTGCTAAATATGCTCCCTAGAATGCCCTAGAATAATTTCTAATTTATAATGTGCGCATGCGTTTTGAAGAAAATTTATTGTAGAACTAAGGAAAGAAAAACAAAAAAACAATAATAAAAAAGAAAGGAAAACATTATGCTGTTGCCATAAAGGAAGAAAAAACTTTTATTTTTGGAATTTGCTATAACTGTAGCTTGCCATAACTGTAATAATACTTCTAATTTTAAATATTAATTAAAAGGAAATCACTCTTTTAAACTATAATTTAGGAATTAACCCGATTTCGATTAATTTTCGTTTTTTCACTGCATCAACTCCTTGGCGTTAATCAATGCGATGCGAGTCCGTCCGTAATGATGGGTTGGGATAGTGGAGTGAGAGTGTTGTTATTGATTGAAATAATTTGCGAATAGATTCAATCCTTTGTAAAGTAAGACACTTAAATATTACATTAAAAATTTAACTAGACAATTTGTTATCATGAAGATGGCCGATACATCCAGTATATTTAGGCGAAATCGTCCTGGTACTAAAGCACAGGTAATATGCTGTTTTTAAATTTTCATTTTCATTAATAACCGCAATTAAAGGTATAGTAATGTGTTTTGTAAATCAAAACAGTCTTGAAAAGTGCACTACTTTCATCTTGTTCTTTTCGGTTAATTTTGTGAACAAGCTTTTTTTTTTTCCATTTAAAAAATTAATGCATCAGTGTCTATTATCCATAATTATTCTTCGGTGTTTAGTAAAACAAGAATTTTGCTATTTTATTGTAGTTAGTTCATTATTTCACTTATTATTTGTATGGGTTAAATCATTTGTATTTTTTAATATGTGTCTGTGAGTAGTATGTTTGTGGAAGCTTTACAACTTTAAAAATGCCTATTGTGTTAATAATATAAATGCTTTGTAAATAAAAGCCTTTTTTTTTCATCACCTTGTGAGATTTCGTCTGATAGCAGAAAGTCACAGCTGGTTACTTGGAACTACTTTGGCAGCTGTTGATTTTATCTTCATCTATTTTTTATTCAGAAGCACCAAATCATTTAATAAATGTAGATAATGAAATTTAATTTTATGCTTACAAAATTCTGTCATAAAAAACATGAAATTTTGATAATCTCCATGTGTAATGTTAAATTCCATCTTGTTGAAAAGTGAATTTGGTACTTTTTGGTTAGCCGGGCACCAGTGTTATATATATATATATACATACATATATGTATATTATATACACATATATATATGCATATGTTGTATATGTACACACATATCATCATCAACTGTTTTCAATCCACTGCTAGATGTAAGTCTCCCCCAGATTTTTCCAATATTTCCTGGGAACAGATGTCATAAGTTCCCGGGGGTGCCATCTTGGAATTTTTCTTGGCGTGAAAATCCCTTTTCCGCCAAGTAGTAAATGTCACCAAGCACCGGTTTATACGCATGTTTGGCTTAGCGAAAATAAAATGTGAATAATAAACAAAATTCGCTAAAGTGACAATCAGTAATCGTTGTATGAGCACTTAGCGCACATTAACCAAAAAAAAAAATCGCTGCATTCAGCAGTTCTCGCTCTGTAGCATTCTCAAAATTCAGCAGTTCTTGCTTTCTAGCAATCTCAAAATGTAAAAAAACTCTTAAAGCAGCAAAATATACATAAAATTATCAACATACCTTAACAGACATCTAGGCTGAATCGCAAAACAGCCGAGACACTTGGCATCATTCAATTTGGCGAGGCGATAAATAGATCTTTGTTGTTACCAGTTCGTTTCGTAAATTCTTTCCACGCCTTCAGTTGTGTTATCTTGAATTTGGATTGGTTGAATGGGATGGGTTGATTTCTTGTGTATTGGATGGCTACGCCTGCCTTTGACAACTCAACTCCGCATGTTTTCTAATTATTGTACGAGTTGCATGACGAGGTGTAGAAGACAGATGAATAAAAATAAATGAGGGTAAGGCTAGAGTATGTTATTGTTAATATATTTTGCTGTTTTTAGTTGTAAAATTTGAAAGTTAAAGTACCTGTGTAATTTAGTTTGAAATTGTGAGTATTTGTTCATTTTTTTTTTTGCTGGAAAGTTAAATGAAGTTTATCGACGACTAGAAATTTACGAAATTATGGCAATTCAACATTTTATAGAGTTGGTTTTCAAGAAAGGAGATGTTTGTTAAGGTATGTTAATAATTTTATGTATTTTTTAGTATAGTGTTTTATATTAGCCATTTATTGTATATTTCTCATGTATGCTGACCTTACGAGTTTTGTACATTTTGATATTGCTACGCAACGTGAAGTGCTGAATTTTGGTATTGCTACGCATTGAGAACTGCTGAATTTTGAGATTGCTGCTAGCGAGAACTGCTGAATTTTGAGATTGCTGCACACCGAGAACTGCTGGTGACAGTGATGTTTTTTTTTTCAGTAAATGAACGCGAAGCGTTCATACATGTATGCTGATTGCCGCTTTAACGAGTTTCCTGCGTTTTTCAGATTGCTGCAGAACTAGGTTGCTGTATTCAGTGATAAATATTATTTTTTTATGAACGCGAAGCGTTCATACTTCTTTAAATTAGAAATGAATTGTTCTATGTTTACTATAATATAAGCACGTACTTTCAATATTAAATGACCCCATGATTTTTTCTAAAAGTTGTTGAGAAATGAAAATTTTAATCATTATATCGTTACTCTGATTTGGAAAGGTACTTTAAAAATTTCACATTTTCAATAAACTTATGTTGAAATCGTTTGTTTTATTTTGAATCTCATAAAAATCAACTTTCCTGTGTTTTCTAATACGTCGTTATTTATAAATGTTCTATTTCCCATGATTCCAGGGTGATGACGTAGTAAAAAACAGTCTGGAAGCATTCAGGAAAGTGAACCAATCACGTTAGTTTTCAGGTTGCCGCATTTTAGATTGGCGCGTGTGGGGTAGTTGGCACTTGTCAGAAAAGTCGCCAAATGGGGTGTCTCGGCTGTTTTGGGAATCTGCCGACATCTGCTTTCTTGAAATCTCCAGCACGAAATATCTCTCATAACATCACCGTCATTTTCCAAAATAGGCTTATGAATACGCAACGCATTGACACGCTTATAAACAAACCTCCTTTTCTTGTCAAAATTTCCTCGTATTTCTTAATTACTTCAGCAAGAGCATTTAAACGGACTACAGAAACTATAGTCAAGGAAATACTTCCAATAAATTTAACCTAAAAATAAAAAGACAGAAAGATGCAACACGATATCAAAATACATCCACAAAATTCTAAACTAAAATGAGCTTCTCAGGGGTTGCCAGAACACGACATGTCACACGAGGTTCCACATATCGAGGTTGCCATATCCATAAACACCGCCAACACGGCAACAAAAAATCGGGCTTAATCCCAATACAGCCGAGACACTTGGCATCGTTCAATTTGGCGAGGCGATAAATGGATCTTTGTTGTTACCAGTTCGTTTCGTAAATTCTTTCCACGCCTACAGTTGTGTGATCTTGAATTTGGATTGGTTGAATGGAATTGTTTGATTTCTTGTGTATTGGATGGCTACGCCTACCTTTGACAACTCAACTCCGCATGTTTTGTAATTTTTGTACAACGAAGTGTCGAAGAAAGGCGGGTCATTCCATGTCACTTCATCCAGACCATGTCACCCACCGTCACAGATTTCTATGAAATTTTAAACACAAAAACAATGTCTAAAGATATGCTGTTACACCAAATTTCAGTGTAAAATAATATGTTTTTCATGAGTTACAAGCATTTAAAAATACCCCTCTCACTCAATTTTTTGCAGAAAATGATCTTCCGTCAAACATGTAATGTTGGATAAAAATGCTCATTTTGCTAAATATTATTAATAAAATTAGATATATATATTTTTTAGAGATTCTTAATAATGTATTTTATTAAAAGAATGGTTTATAAAACTTTTTAGAACTCTAATATTGTTTTAAAAAAATATTTTATCTAAGGAGTTAAGAAAAATATGTAATTCATTTTTTTTTTACATGTGCCACCCATTTGATTTGGCTGATTTTTTTTATATATATAATTTAAAAGGAAACCATTTAATAATAAAAAAATTAGAAAGGTGTTTTTTGAAATTCTTGAGAAAAATTTTTTTTCTTAATTTTACAGAATATATCTAAAGTATTGTTAAAGTTCAAAATTCTTCAAAAATACGTATAATAATAATAAACAAATATTATAATTAAACTATAATTTTGTTTTTAAAAACTGTTTTTAATGTTATTTAAATAAATTAAAGTATAAAATTCATATTATTTCTGTTACAGAAAATTAACTTCCGTTATGTATTTAAATAAAATATCCATTATACTAACTGAAAAACAACCAGTATAAACTGATTTATAAAGCTATATTCATTCAAACAATCTAAGCTTTGCATTTTCTTTTAAAAAAAATGTGGAAAGTATAAATTTATAGTTTAAATTTTGTTTCACCTATAGTCTACAAAATGAAATAAAAATTATAAAAACATAAATAATCACTGGTATATTGAGATTATTCAGAGCATAGATTATGATGAAAAAGATGCAAATATAAAGTTTATGCATCTCAACGGACCTTCTACTTCATTTTGCTGGCCAAATAATGATTATTGCAACGTGCCCTTCAACCATATATTATGTAGCATTGAATTGACTGCTGCAACAGGACGGCCATATGCTCTTTCAAAAGAATCTACTGAAACAATCAATCGTAAGTGGAGCATTTATAAAAAGCAATATCTAGTGAAATACAGTAGACTCCCTCAAATCCGCACAGCTTGGGACCAGAGGTTGTGCGGATTTTAGAATTTTGCGGATTTCTGGTCATTTATTTGTTTACATTTTTGAACATTAATTTGATTGGTAGTTGAGCAATGGAAATTATAATGAGTGGTTACAATAAAGTGAAACATTAAAATAATTAAGTAAAATATTAAAATAATTTATTAGTTTAAAAGTAAGTAATTATTAAATAAAATAATTATGCAAAATAAAAAATTTTGAAAAATATTAAAAATTAAGTCATATAAATAATAATTAAGATACAATACTAAATGCACATATAAATATACAATATAATATAAATATAAAATAATATATAAATATACATATAAATAACACTAAATACAAACATACAATACTAAATATACATAATAATGAGGAAAAATAAATTTTTCTTATTTTTTTTTTTACAAACTTTACTTATTTTTTTATTTTATATTTTTGAAACATGGATAAAATGGTTGTTTGTTTAATTTTTTGTTTTGTTCTTTTGTTATTGCATCCTGAAGCTGCTGATGATTCATTATCTGTTGCTCAGATATAAAGCTCTGCTGCTTCAAGAAGCTCAAATATTTTTCTCCTATGGCTTCTTCAAGATTAATTTTTTCAAGTTCTTCATCAGATTCAGTTTCTGATGAAGAATCTGCATCAATAACGAAATTTTATGCCATGTTCATCCAGATTTAATAAACGAAAAAGCTTGATTAATTAAAAAATGTTTTGGAAAACGATCGCGATCGCCGATGATATTAGCGCCATCTTTATTTATTTCGGAAATAAATGCGTATTTTCTTTATGAAAAAACTTGAGTTCAGTCATATTAATCAGAATTACATATTAAAATACGTACGTAAAATTAAAAATAAATAAATAAAAATCATTAGATTAAAACCAGTGTTGAATTCAGGAGGTGGCCTGGGGGGACATTCCTCCCCGGAGCAATGAGATGCTCCCCCTCGGAAGATTTGAGATTGTGTTTTCAATGGTCAAAAAGTGCAATTCCCCCCCCCCCCCTCCCCCATCCCCGGAGCCACAGAAATCCCTCCCGGAAAAAAGTGTCTCAATTCAACATTGATGAAAACTGACGTCGATACCTCTTTCACGCTGCGATCTCAAAACAAAACTTATATCTTATTTGCCATGTTCCGTTGCTTCGTGCATTCGCTCCACGCATTTCCTCTTTCTCAAGATTTTTCTCAGTTGTCTATACAAACAAATAACAGATAAGCGCTTTACTGTATATACAAAACAGGGCCATTAGATTTTTTTCGGAAGTAAATTCATATTTTTCTTCATAAAAAAGCTTGCATTTAGTCGTATTAATCAGAATTAGATATTAAAATGCGTACGTAATATTGAAAAAATAATAAATATTGAAACACGAGGAAACGAACAGAAGAAAAGTAAACAATTCCACTACAGTTTACACTTGCTAATATTCTACAGAAAATACAATAAAGGGGAATTTTTCAAGGCTCGAAATGTACTGGAACAAATCGGAGCGATATTCCGGTTCTTGAAATTATGATAAATAAAGTTCAGATTCGTAAAATTATGGTAAATATCGTTCCGTTTCATACTTTTATTGAAACATTGTTACTGTTTAATATAGCTTATTGTGCTCTCTGTTACTGTTTTCATTGTTATTTAGAGCCTTGAATGTTTGTTTGTTTTTTTTTATTATTATTGCTTTGTATGTTTAGAAATAAATTTGTCTATACTTTTAAAAAAAAAATCGGCAAAAATAATTTTTAAATAGCGTTCTGTTTCGTAGATTTTTCCATTTCGAGCCCTGGAATTTTTGATATAGATATGCTAATTTATATAAAAATCAAAAGTAATATAAACTTATTTAGTAATAAATCAGCTGTAATAGCCAAAAGAGAATAATTAACAAAAAATTGAGTAAAAAAAACATGGCGGTAGTCACTGATTTTGGCGCCATCTTGAATTTTGTGCCTGCACCTTAACTGTAAATTTCACTGTTTACATCTGAAAAAATACGCGGATTTTAGGCGTTCGCGGATTTTAGGGTCGCGGACTGGAGGGAGTCTACTGTAATATGTTGAATTTCTATTTCCATTTAAATTTATCATAAACACCTCTAACCATTCAATTATAAAAAAGTCCAAATCTGGCACAGAAATAAATCTTATATTTGAAATTGGTTAAAACTTGAAAAATTTCTGTCTCATACATGTAAGTAAATTTTGTATGTATATATTATATCAGTAACAAAGAAAAAAATATATAATTTTTATGATTTTATTACAGGATATATAACCTAGAATTTTATGTAACATATTGTTAAATTATACACGACATTTATCAAAATAAATCTTTATTCATTTGCTTTTTTAATAATTTCATTATTTTTACCTTGAATTGCTACTAATTCTACTTAATTTATATATAATAATTTTATTTCTGTTTATGAAGTTAAAAGACTTGATGTTAGTTTTAAAAGTCAATCCTCTTATAATATCATATGGGTTATTCTCTGCAATAGTGCAAAAAGTGCTTCCCAGCCATATAAATGCTCTTAATTTTATTACATTTTTATTTATTTTTATTTTTATTAGAAGATCTAAACATAGTTTATTAGGGGCAGAAAGTAAAATTTAAAAATAAATAAATTTAGTATTTAAAAATATAATATATATCATGCAAACATCATTCCCTCACCTTTCCCCCACCTGTACTACCATATTTTATTGCCTATTTCTTTCCATCCAGAAATAAAAATAATTAAAAATACCCTAAGCAAAATAAAGTTCTTATTTGATACATTACAAAAAATAATAAAAATATTAATTTTTACTGTTATTATATAGTCTACTCAATCAATTATATGTTTCCCCATGTTAGATCATCATTCCCTCACACATTGCTATTATCTCAAATATCTACCACTAATGAGCAGTAGCAGTCTAGCATCCTTCACAGAGAAGAAGCTATTTTGAGCACTTGTCAGTCCAGCAACATAAATTGGTGGTGTAAGATTTTGTTAATTTTACAGAATTTTTTTTTAGTCAGTATATCCGGAAGCGTTTTTATTAGCAGTCATTCCCTCACACAGAATATTCATTTTTTTGTAAATATCAAAAATTTTAATTTTATCATACATTATATATTAAGTGTTTCTCTTAAAGGAAACAGTTTGGATTTCTTCATAATTTTGCATTTTTTCTCTACAACTAGTAAAAATGTCTTATTTCATCATTCCCTCACTTGTCATTCCCTTACATTTTTTATTTTATTTTTTCCACAAATTTTTATTTTATTTTTTTTGTTAAGTCAATTTTTAAAACAATTTCTGTTGCTATTAAAATTTTCAATAATTGACTGATTTCTTACCATTTATCTAATTTTTATGAAAATTTACATATGCGTCATTCAAGTCAGACTGTTGGCCAAATTTGCAAGTATTGTAGAGAACAACCCATATATTAATAATTGAAACTATTTTGGCAAAAACTGTCAAGATGCCCCCCCCCCCCAAAAAAAAGAATAAATAAATAAAATAAATATTTAAATCTAGGATTAGTTAGAAAAATATGGCACTTATGTTTATTTTGACAGGATATTGAAAAATCTGTCTAAATATGTATCTCATGAATCTTTGGAACGTAAGGGGAGCGCAGTGGCTAATCGCACCACCGGTGCCTTTAGCCTCTACAGGCTATTCGCACCACCACCCATTGCGCATGCGCTATCTGAGGATTAAAGTTGGGAAAAGCGTAGTATTTTGATTTTTTATTAAAAATATTTTAAATTTTTATTAAAATGTTTGAAATTTCCACAAAAGTAGTTAAATTTTTCCTCAAAAATATTAAGATTTTTTTTTTTTTTTAATATTTCAATTTCTCTCAAAAAATACTTTGAATTTTTACTAAATTTTTCACGAAATCGTTTTGAATTTTTATTAAAGTATTTCGATTTTTCACAAAAATAATTGCAAATATTCGCGTTGTACATTTTAAAAACAAGTATATGTTTTTTCATAGCTTCATTTCTTCCTCAATGCACAGTACGAGTCAACGAGTGGAGATTTGTAAATGGACTTCATTTTCTAGTCTATTTTTTAAAATGTATCCGTGTATCCTCGAAAAATATGAAGGCGAAACTCATTTTATGAATTTCCAAAAGGAACTATTATAATACTCAATAAAAAATAGAATTTTGATCGATAGTTTTCCAGACAATTTTGTACTTTCAATAAAAATGCATTTCAAGACCGTCCGTCGGCTGCTAACGCCATCTGTTGAACGCAAGTCGCGTAACCGCTGTTACATCGCGGACATATTCTCCCGCAGACTCTCTGCAATGGAGCTCCATGCTCTCTGCGAATGACAAGAAGTCCCTAGTATCCTATGTTGCAATGCGCATGCACAACGGGTGGTGGTGCGAATAGCCTGTAGAGGCTAATGGCACCGGTGGTGCGATTAGCTTCGGCCTAAGGGGAGGGGGCATCCAAAATTTACGAGTTGATTGAATATTAATAAAGTTTATCAGTCTCCAGATCATCTTTATGCTAGATTATTTCTTTACATGTTTATATGTCTTCAAAATACATGCATAAAAAAAAAAAATCTAAGAAATTTTATTTTTCTCAAGTTTTTCAAAAAACACCTCTTTATTTATTTATTTATTTATTTATTTTTTTTTTTTTTTTGAGAAAAGATTGACTAATAAAAAGCTTATAAAAAATATTTAACAAAATAAAATGGGTGGTACATCTAAAAATACTTTTTCTTTTGAAATTCATACATGAAATGTCAATTTTATATGGACATTCAAAAAATGCCAAAGGAAAAATTTTTTTCTCAAGTTTTTCAAAAAACAACTCTTTAATTTTTTTATTGAGAAAAGATTGACTAATAAAGAGCTCATAAAAAAATATTTAGCAAAATAAAATGGGTGGCACATCTAAAAATATTTTTGTGAAATTCATATATGAAATGTCAATTTTATATGGGTATTCAAAAGTTCAAAAATTAAAAAAATATATTTGTTGTAAAAAGAAAATAAAAATTGGTATTACTTTATGAAATAAATAATATAAAGAAAGTTCCGCCAAAAAATTTAACCATTTTAATTATTTGGTAAAGAGTTATGAAGTTTTTTGTAGAACCATACAGAAAATCAACACTTTAAAAATGTCCATAGAAAAAGAAAAGTGTTGCATGTTCAGATGCTTATAATTTAAAATATTTTAATTGGATTCAATTAAAATTTCACGTGGTAGCATCTTATACATGTACGTTTTCATGTACCAAGTTTCGTCAAAATCTGAGATGGTGGGTGACATTTTGTAAAATTGCTGGATGATTTGACATGGAATGACCCAGGCGTTTTGTAATTGTAAAATTAAATGACGGTAAGGTAAGAGTTTGTTATTGTTAATATTTTCTGCTGTTTTTAGTTGTAAAATTTGAAAGTTAAAGTACCTGTGAAATTTAGTTTGAAATTGTATTTGTTCATTTTTTTTTTGCTGGAAATTTAAATGAAGTTTATCGACGACTAGAAATTTACGAAATTATGGCAATACAACATTTTATAGAGTTGGTTTTCAAGAAAGGAGATGTTTGTTAAGATATGTTAATAATTTTATGAATTTTTTATTATAGTGTTTTATATTAGCCGTTTATTGTATATTTCTCATGTATGCTGACCTTACGAGTTTAGTGCATTTTGATATTGCTACGCATTCAGAACTGCTGAATTTTGATATTGCTACGCATTGAGAACTGTTGAATTTTGATATTGCTACGCATTGAGAACTGCTGAATTTTGATATTGCTACGCATTGAGAACCGCTGAATTTTGCTATTGCTATGCAGCGAGAACTGCTGAATTTTGAGATTGCTACACACCAAGAACTGCTGGTGACAGTGATGTTTTTTTTTTCAGTTAATGAACGCGAAGCGTTCATACATGTTCACTGATTGCCACTTTAACGAGTTTCCTGCGTTTTTCAGATTGCTGCAGAACTCTAGGTTGCTGTATTCAGTGATATATATATATTTTTTATGAACGCGAAGCATTCATACTTCTTTAAATTAGAAATGAATTGTTCAATGTTTACTATAATATAGGCACGTACTTACAATATTAAATGACCCCATGATTTCTTCTGAAAGTTGTTGAGAAAGAAAATTTTAATCATATCGTTACTCTGATCTGGAAAGGTACTTTAAAAATTTCACATTTTCACTAAACTTATGTTGAAATCGTTTGTTTTATTTTGAATCTCATAAAAATCAGCTTTCCTGTGTTTTCTAATACGTCGTTATTAATGTTGTATTTCTCATGATTCCAGGGTGATGACGTAGTAAAAAACAGTCTGGAAGCATTCAGGAAAGTGGACCAATCACGTTAGTTTTCAGGTTGCCACATTTTAGATTGGCGTATGTGGGGTATTTGGCGCTTGTCAGAAAAGTTGCCAAATGGGGTGTCTCGGCTTTTTTGGGAATCTGCCAAAAATCGCTAAACAATTCAAAACAACGGCTGAGGGAACATTAAGCATCTAAGCCGTTTCGTGTATTGTATACACACACATATATATATGTATATATACATATGTATGTATGTATGCATATTAGGGTGGTCCTTAAAAAATTAACTTTTAAAATTTCTATGGGGCACCCTCCTATTTTGTTCTACGTATAAAATAAAGACTTCCACAAAAATTAAAAAATTTTAAAACATTTTTTAAGGGTCGCTACCAAGGTTTGAATATTTAGAAAAAAATTAAAAACTGACATATTTTGTAATTTAATAGTATTAATACAAATCCATAGTCATTGCCAAATTGAATCATGGTATGATATTATGTTATAAAGACTGTCATTTGTTTCAAGTTTCAACATATTTACGCAGTCTATTGTCCAAACACAGACAGGAGTATTTCATGTCTACACTCTATTTCACCTCAACTTGGCAGCATTTCACAGGTAGAGAATCTAACATTCCGCCCTCAAAAATAGTTCTCCGTTATTTTTTAATCTTAAATAGCTAAAATGCGTAGGAATTTATAAGATAATGTTTATAAATTATACATTTCGATTTTTCTGTATTCGTAAAATGTCGTACTAAATGTCCATACTCGTATCAAAAGCAGAGCACAAAACTTAAAAAAAGAGTTTGCAGCAAGCTTTCCTTTGACTGTTTCACTGGGGACATTTCAGGATCAGAAACTGTAGAGAGATTACCCATTTCAGGTAAAGGTATTGAGCACTTACTTGCTGTTCCAAAATTTCAATCAGGAACAGTTGAGGCTATAGCTTCTGCTGTTAACGAAACATTGGAGTTGTCGGGATTACAAGCAAGTAAAATGTATGACTTTTGATATAACCTTTGTTAATACCCGATTATAAGGAGAATCTTGTGCTCATCTGGATTAGAATATGAACAAAGAAATGATTTGGCTTGCCATCATCACATCCTTCAAATTATACTTCAGGAAGTTGTTGTTAAGTCTCTCGGAGTTCCAAGCGGACCAAGCATGCTGTTATTCAAACGATTTAAAATTTCATGGATGCCTATAGATTATGGCATATTTCAGACTCCCATAACTGACAATTTAATCAATGAAAAAAATAACATGGGTCAGAAATTACGAATTTGCTCAAAATCATCTTAATGATTTTACAACAAAGAGACGATTACAAGGAACTTATAGTGCTTGCCATAATTTTCTTAGGAGGAGTACCCGAAAGAGGTTTTACATTAGAGCACCAGGTGGATTGCATCGGGTTCCATGGATGGTGAAGGCCATATACTCGCTCAAGGTTTATTTATTTAGAGATCAGTTTAAACTCTCTAATCAGGAAGAAGCTCCAGTTCGTCAAGTTTGCTCGTTTGTAGTGAAAATCTACATTCACAGCTGATAACAGGCCCAATGATTTATTGCTCCTGAAGAACTTGAAAAAAGACAATAATGTAAATGAAATCTTTTCTTTTTGTGCTTTGAAGAAGTTCCTAGGATATTTCTGTACTTCACAGAACTACTTGCTTTTGAATTTTTCGATAATGTCTTTTTTGAAAGTAAAAGAAAAATGGTGCATGCTTTGAAAAATGAAGGAAATTATGAACCCTTGAAACGTACAGGTGCTGATCCTGATCTCATTCTCCAAAATGACTGGTAAGATTTTCTAACAAGCAGCGCTCTGAGGTTTTTTTTTTTTTTTTTTTTTTTTTTTTTTTTTTTTTTTTTTTTTTTTTTTTTGAATTATGGATTTACCTTCAGATTTTTTGAAACCGATGTGACTAATTGGAATGAAAATGAATCCTACAAAACATGTAAGGCACTACCGACATCAGCCAAAGTTGTAAATGATGTAGCCGAAAGTGGGGTAGCACTCATGGAGTTATACAATAAACTTCATACAAAAGATAAAGAACAAAAACAATATTTCAAGGATGTGATGATGGCAATCCAAATCATTTCTTTGTTCATATTCTGTTCCAGAAGAATACAAGCTTCTCTTGATAATCCGGTATTAACAAAGTTTGTATCAAAACTCATACATTTTACTTGCTAGGTGCTCCACACGACTACAATATTTAGTTAACAGCAGAAGCTATTGCCTCACCTGTTCCTGATTGAAGTTTTGGAACAGCTAGTTAAATGGTCAGTACCTTTACCTAAAAACAATAATGGGTAATCTGTCTACAGTTTCAGTTCCTGAAATGTCTTCTAAAATTTTGCAATCCCAGTGAACAGTCAAAGGAACGCTTGCCGAAAACTCTTTTTTTAAGTTTTGTGCTCTGTTTTTGATACGAATATGGCCATTTAGCACGACATTTTATGAATATAAAAGAATTAAATTCTATAATTTATAAACATTATCTTATAAATTCCTGCACATTTTAGCTATTTAAGATAAAAAAATAACAGAGAATTTTTTTTTAAGGCGGAATGTTATAGTCTCTACCTTTCACAATGCTGCTAAGTAGAAGTGAAATAGAGTGTAGACATGAAATATTCCTGTCTGTGTTTGGACAATAGACCGTGTAAATATGTTGAAACCTAAAACAAATGACAGTCTTTAAAACCTAATATCATACCATGATTCAATTTGGCAATGACTATGGATTTGTATTAATAATAAATTATTAAATTACAAAATATGTCAATTTTTAGTTTTTTTCTAAATATTCAAACCTTGGTAGCGACCCTTAAAAAATGTTTTAAAAATTTGAAATTTTTGTGGAAGTCTTTATTTTATACATAGAACAAAATAAGAGGGTGCCCCATAGAAATTTTAAAAGTTAATTTTTTAAGGACCACCCTAATGTATATGGCTGAATCCATATCAACTCAGGCAGGGGGGTTACCTTCATAGTCTCAGAAGTTTTTGAATTGAACATATGTTAAAATTTAAGAAAAAGTAAGATACTTGTATATTTTCATTTTGCCCAAAAAAATTCCTGGCCCGAGATACAGGCCGCCAAAGATGACATCGCCGGCATCCTTTCTCATTTGCGATTTTCGATAAAAATTTTAAAGTGCTCTATCTCTAGAACGGTGCAAGATATTTTGTTGCGGTTTATTTTATTTTAAAGATAATATTCTTCTGTTTAAAATGATATACCCAATTTTGGAAAATGTATTCAACTTTTCTTGTGGCAACCTTTTGAAAAAAAAAAAAATTTTTTTTTCAAAAATGCCAATTCTAAAAATTTTGATTATTTTGCTGTTGATCAATACCATTGGGAACTATCTTCACTGTAAAGGAGAACTTCCACTTTTGAGTTTAACAAATTTTAGAAACATTTAAAAAATTCAGAGAATTTTACAGGAACTGTATATATACAGTTCCAGTAAAAGTCACTGAATTTTTGCTTATTTGTATCATATTTGTAAGGATAAGCCTACTATATATCCTAAACAAGTTAGAAATTGCAATATCAAATGTGGCAAATGAGGTGTGTGCGTACTATAACTAGTTTTATAAATATTCAGATCTTGGTGCAATAAGTTACACTCTTGGGCAAAAAGGGCATGAATACAAAATTTATTATGATTCTACATATTAAATTCAGTAATACGGAAGTAATATGAATTCATCTTAAAAGGACTTAATCGCCATAGCAACCTAGAATCATTGCCTATCATGGTATATCATTGAATCAATTATGTATTATAGGATTTTTAAATAGAATGAAGAAAACTTTTATTAATGTCTTTTATGTTTTAATTTGATTTTCATAGCATTTGAAGCGATACATACTTTATTTTCAATACCGAACATAGTAAAACAATCTCAATAACATATATCAATTACACAGCAATACAAATTATATTAATACAAGTTAGAGTTCAGACAGATGGGAAGACAAATCGAATCCATAAAGACTTTCAACTATGTTGGAAATTGCTAAAAACACATAAATAGGTCGGAATTTGACTTTTGGAAATTTATGTCAATAGACGGAAGCATACTTAAATACTTTCATACAACCCTGTATTTTACCTACATACATGCCACTATTTAGCTAATATTTAATTAAGATTAAAACATCCTTAAAACCAGTGAAATCACACTTCCAGAGATTATCATCCATAGACGGCCATGTATCTAATTCTTTGCGTGGACCTGTATATCATTTTATCTATATTCTCCAAACATATCTTAGTATACTAAATGTAGTTCAGTGTAAAAATGCATAACTCATTTAAAAATCACATTTAAGCTACTGTCATTCATACTCAGTAAACCCTTAAGATTTCTTTCGTGTAGCCTTGTATATGATCTACAGCCTTTATGCACACAACTATAATATAGTATAAATAATCAACTATAAATAATCTGCATTTTTTAAATGAAAATATTTTATGCTAAATATTGAATATTGTTTATCTTTTTTAATTTCACATGTTTTAAGAAAAATCTTTAGGGTACCAGATATGTCCCTAAGGATATAACATTTGAGGAAATTTTAGTACATGTAAGTGCATAAAATAAAGAGAACAATTAAAAAAAAATTCTCCAAATTAAACTTGTTGAATTAGAATTTTGAAAAGCTATTTACTATTTAAAATAGTGCATATAAATTAATGCATATGTTATTCATAATACTGCTTTAATAGAGAAAAATGATGTTTTTATTAAATGACTTTATGTGCAATTTTAAATAAATGTTTATGAGAAATAAAATAATACTTCCCTTAAAATTGGTTAATAAAATGTATAACTAAGCAATCATTGTCCCTTTTAATTATATAAAGCAATAAAAATTTAAAAAAAAGATTGTTAAGGTCAGTGTAAACCTGTAAACCAGAAAAAGCAATTGGTATGACCTTTTATTCCAATATTAATGTCTTCATTATTGATAAATATTGGGTTATATTGATTTCTACCTCAACTAAATGTCTTTAAAACAAATTAAAAAACACATAAAAATGTGTCATATATAATTAAAATGCTTCATTGTATAAAAGCCAATTTTGGCCAAAAAAGGCCAATTTTGGCCAAAAAAAGCCGGTTAAAACCAATAAAAGCCACCGGCGTGGCTTTTTTTAATTTTAGCCGGCTTTTTTGCAACCCTGCCAAAAACATACACAAAAAATTTTGTTCAATTATATGGATAACTTATCATTACATATTTGACATACACTTTTCGATAGTACAATAATGAAAGTGGCACAAAAATCGCAATTACAGCACTCCTTTCCGACAGAATGCTTCCATATTGAAGAAGGACCTGCTGGCCACAGCCAATACACAAAAAATTTGATTCCAGGGCTTGAAATTCAATTTTTCCTCGGAGGGGAGTCTCCCTACCAACATTTATAAATGGAAGGAAGTTGAGCTATTTGGGAGGGAGAAAAAAATCTAAAACCCACTGTTATTTTATGTGCTATTTAAAGATTTACATTAATTATTTTGTCATGTCTGTATTAATACAGACATGACGAAATTCGCATTGTTTTCGCGATCTTTTGACGAAATTCGCGTTTTTTGTGATCTTTTGATGAAATTCGTATTGTTTTGCGATCCTTTGATGAAATGTGCATTTTTTCCACGATCCTTTGACGAAATGTGCATTTTTTCCACGATCCTTTATCGAAATTCACATTTTTTTCGGCAGTCTTTTGAAAATGTCCGTTTTTTCCGCGATCCTTTGACAAAATTCGCAATTCTTTCATGAAATTCGCAGTTTTCTTCAGCGGCCCTTTGACTAAATTCACGTTTTTTCCGCGATCTTTTGACGAAATTTGCATTTTTCCTCGATAATTTGCCGAAACTCGCATTTTTTCTGCGATCCTTTGATGTATTTCGAGGTTTTTTTTTTTTTTTTTTTCGCGATCTGACAAAATTCACGTTTTTCAGCGATCCTTTACAAAATTCCTGTTTTATTCGCAATCCTTTGCGACAAAATTTATGATTTTTTCCTCGAACGATTGACGAAATTGATTTTTTCGGCGATTATTTGTCGAAATTTGCAATATTTTCTGTTGAACCGATTTTTCATACTTTTCGGAACATAATTAATGCCTTAAAAATTTTCAGAAAATTCGGAACAGATTCCCCCCCTAAATTTGGCAATCGGTCGCAGACACTTGTCAACTAATCTCAAGAAAAAAATAATGAAATTTGTCTATTGGTCCCGTGAAAAATAAGTGAATTTCAACGATCTTTCGCGGTAAAAAAAAACTGCAAAATGTGTCAATTAATCGCACGAAAATATCGGGAAATTAGCAAGGCATTCGCAGGAGTTGATCGAAATTTCAAAATGTAAAATTTTCAGGAAAATGGTGGGATTTTAAAATTTTGGGCGCAAATTCCACCATCCCGTCCTGAAATTCAAGCCCTGGATTCAATTCTATGCATAACTTCATACACTTTTTGATGGCACAATAATGAAAATGGTGTAAAAATCATGATTAGAGCACCCCCTTCCAGTGGAATGGTCCAATATTGAAGGAGGGCCAGCTTGCTATAGCCAAAAACATTTACAAAAAATTTGGTTCAGTTCTATGCATAACTTCATACACTTTTTGATGATATGATGACAGACAGACCGACATTTTGTATAAACATGTTTGGGATCTCTGACCCCTAAAATGTCTAAGCCCACCGAAAACCAGAAATCGAAAAAATCTCAGTTACAATACTTTCTTCTATTGAAGATAGAAGAAAGTAAAAATAGGCCTGTTTAATTGTTAAACTTAAAAGAGAGAAAGAAAATTAATAAAGTCATACTTTAATAAACAACTTCAGATTTTGTTTCACATTCTGAAAGTAAAGGTAATTTTCTAAAAAGATGAAAACATAAATTCTTAAATTTATTATTATAAAGAGTTCAAATACCAATGTTAGGAAAGCTGGCAATTCTTTAAACTTTTGAAAATTACCTTTTACTCATGAATAGCGGGCTTACTTTCATATTTTGCATTATAAACAAAAGTTGTTCGACATTGTTTGGGTCTTATCCTTATATATTTGCTTTGCTACACATTGCCGGATATCCGGCAGAGAAGTCAGGTATCCGGTGATTGTGATTCGGATATTGAAAAATCAGCCGGATATCCGTTGCATCCCTAGATTTTATTATATTAAGAATAATAAAAGATTTTATTCATATTTTTATTTCTCATGCATTTCTCTTGGATCTTCATGTACACACCAGGGGTAATTCTGAGTAGAAAAATAAATTCTGAAAGGTTAAAGAAGGGGAGGGGATATCCTCTGGGCAGTAACTATGCGTTCTTTCTGCAGCCCTTTGACGAAATTAGATTTTTTTCCGTGATCTTTTAACGAAATTCGTGTTTTTTCGCGATCTTTTGAGAAAATTTGCACACTTTTTCGCGATCTTTCGCCGAAATTTGTGCTTTTTTCGCGATCTTTTGACAGTTGCTTTTTCTGTGATCTTTTGACGAAATTTGTGGGGTTTTTAGCGACCTTTTGATGAAATTAGCGTTTTTTTGTCATCTTTTGACAAAATATGCGAGTCTTTCCACAACTTTTTGACAAAATTTGCTTTTTTTTTTTTTTTTTTTTGTGATCTTTTGGACGAAGTTTATGCTTTTCTGTGATGCTTAGACCAAATTTGCGTTTTTTCCAAGATTCTTTGACAAAATATCACTATTTTTTTGTGTTCCTTGGACGAAATTTGCGTTTTTCCGCGATCTTTTGACGGTATTTGCATTTTTCAGTGATCCTTGGACGAAATTCACATTTTTCCGCGATCTGTTGTGTTTGTTTTTGCAATTCTTTGATGAAGTTTTTTTTTTTTTTTTCTGCGAAATTTTTCCGTGATCTTTTTATGTCTGAATTTTCGGGCTGGATGACCCATTTTTTTTTAATTTTCGGGACTGGAAATATGGCTGTACGCGAACCGAACTCACGCTAAAAATGGAAATTAATTTACTTTCCAAAACATGATTACAACAACAAAAGAATCCCAAAAAAATCTTTCTCCAGCTTTTTCGCCATAATAATTTTTTTCTCGCCAATTTCACGATGTATTCGCATTTGGCAAATAGGCAAATGGTTAGTGCAGCCCCTGTTTATGGTGTTATTTCTTATTTTGTTTTGTATAAGTGAAGGTATGTATTTTAAATTAAAATTATGTGCAGTACTCAGGGTTGCCAGCTTTTAGCCAGGCCAAAAAAAACCCGGCCGTTTTTTTTGGTTTTAACCACTTAAAAAAAGCCTGTCTTTATTGTTAAAAGTTGGTTTACAGCTAATTCGTTTTAAATTTGGATCAATTAATTTTTAATACACTTATAAAAATTTTCTACTAAAAAAATTATAAATTTCTATTAAATTTTGTGAAATAAATAAGTCTTTATAACTGCTAAAAGGCAACTGTGAAGGCCAGGGACCCGGAGCTGGAGCCCGGAGCCGGAGCGCTCCGGAGCTGTGTTTTCCCTGGAGCTGGAGCCGGAACTGGAGTTCTAAATTTTCCCCAGCTCCAGGGCTCCTTTAGTTTTTAATATTCTTTTAAATCTTTTTTTTTTTTTCAGTCTTTTAAATTTCTAGGCTTAAAATATTTTAATTACATCATTATTCAGTATTTTAATTATATCATTTTTTAGGTTTTTATTATTATTATTATTATTAGAGAAGGAAACCTTCTCAAAATATGGTAACACTACTTTACTTCTACTTTCTACTTGAACTAAGTGACAACACTATTCGAAAACAAATATGGCCGCCTGTTATTTACATGTGTAATTGTACAAGTTTGGCTGTTTGAAAAGTGTAGAAGAAATTTAAGATTTTTGTGTTTAAAATTCCACCAAACTTTCTATTTTAAAAGCAAAAGCTAAAAGATGTCATACTTTCTAAGCAAGCATTTGAAGTTTGGTGAGAAGAAAAATGCTTTTTGTCAGATCTTTAATGAAGGTAGAAAGTATTTGTGAGCAAAAAATTAAAGGTGTAAATTAAAATATGTAACTCAAAAGCGTGAAGTCGGAGCCGAGTTGGAGCCGGAGCTGGAACATGAAAAATTGTTCGGCTCCGGGTCACTGGTGAAGGCATTATATCTGAAAAAAAATTATAAATATTGAAAAGGATATGTTTGTGTTTGACTCCAAACTGGTGTTTTGAAATTTTATATTACATAGCTCCACTTATACTACTACATATTTTAAAGATTATATTTAATTAAACAATGACAAAATGAAAACATTCTTATGTGTCCATTTGGGGAGATTAAGTTATAAATGTTAAAAGAGAAATTAGAAAGGATATAATATTTGAGGAGAGTTTGGTATTATAGGTGAAAACTGGGAAATTGTGTTAGTAGCCAGTGGCCGGTAGACTCAGTTTCATTAGTGGCCACTTTTTAAAGTTAGTGGCCACTATAATGTTTCAAACTTTCTTGGCATCTAGATAAACTATAATCGTTGTATATATACATATTTTCTATAAATCACAGTTTTATACCAGCCAACTATTCATGATAAGAATAGGGACACAGTTGAAATTCAAGAAAATTACTTTAAAACTACAAAATTGTTATCATATTAATTTTTTTAGAATATATTTTTGGATTATTTGTAAATGTTCATAAACACAATTATCAATCAGATTACTGTTACTTTCTTTACATAAAAAGTTAGTAACTAAATCAAAATTCCAACAACTAGATGTATGCAAAAAAAAAAAAAAAAAAAATACAATAAAATGCTATCTCGATTTTATTTAATAATTAAATGTGTTATTAACATACCATATACATTACGATTACATACAGTTGAAATCTAAGCTGGTGAGTGTATTTCGCAGGATTAAACAGTATCTCTTGCAGAAAAATAATCTAACTGATCAAACACATTGAAGATATTGTAATGTCCTTACCCTTTAGGGTCCAATTTTTTTTTTCAATTTTGAGAACAAAATTACTTTTATTTTAATAATCTTAATTGTAGCTATCCAAATAGATTTACTGATATGATAATAGGTTAAGAGTTTTTGGGGACATTTGGAAAATCTCGTATTACAAGAGGGTTTAACAGATATTACAACTTTATAATGTTTTTTGTATTTTACCACACAATTCGTTCAGAAAAGTAACCTATATTTTAAATTTAAAGAGTGAAATATATGTATAAAATAAATTACTAAATGTCCAAACATAAACGAACTCATAATAAACAAGCATAGCCATATACTATCATTGCTATGTGTAGATAGTAACAAAAGTAATTTTTAAGACAAAATAATACTTGATGTGAAAAGACATGTACTATTGGTAGTAAACCAGACCCGAAAGGGTTAAAATCCACTTGCATTTGCATCCAGTGAAAAAAAAAGGAATAAATTATTTGAAATACATGTGGAATCAAAGCTGATGAATATATTTTGCATAAAACTATATTTCTTGAAAAAATAATCCAACTGAAGAGAGAGCATGGCGAAAAACTGAAATATTGAAAATACAGCTAAATTGCTGCAATCTGCTTGCATCCGGTAGGAAAAAGAATTAATCAGTTTGCTAATTAGATGTAATCAAAGTAGAGATGCATATTTCCATGAAAAAAGTTGTATTTCAATTGGTGATCTATAACAGATTTTTTATCACCACTTGGCGAGTGGCGACTATAGTGGCGATCGATGGCCGATATTTTAATCGCCACTTTTACAACTTTAATCGCCACGTGGCGAGTGGCGACCGCTAATTTACACCTATATTTGGTATATAAAAAATGAAGCATTTAAACAAGAAAAAAAAAAAAATCTCTAAATAAAATTTTGAAAATCTTGTTGCTAAGCGTATTCATGCATATTATGCTATTCATAATGTTTTTAATAGTGAGAAATGGTGTTTTTATTACATGAGTATGTATAATTTTAAATGTTTACTAGAAATAAAATAAGACTTGTATATTAATAGTGCTTAAAATTAAGTAATAAAACATGTAACTAAATAACCATTGTCTTGTTCAATTTTATAAAGCAGTAAAAATGAAAAAAATAGGGGGGGGGGGTGTTGGAGTTAAAGGTCAGTGCAAACCAGATAAAGCAGTTGGTATGACCTTTTTGAAATTTAGCTGACATATTTGCAATTCTGACTACAAATCATTAGCAAAACCATCTAAGTTTTATTCTAGTATTAATGTCTTCATTATTCAGAAATTGGGTTACTTATTAAACTCTAGATCAATTAAATGTTATTAAAAACACTTTAAAATGTGTAAGTTTATAATTACAATGCTTAACTTTATAAAAGCCAATTATGGCCAAAAAAAAGCCGGTTAAAACCAATAAAAGATACCGGCGTGGCTTTTTTGCAACCCTGGCAGTACTAGATTCTCGTTACGATGAATATCACTTTAACAAAATTTTCAGAAGGCATGTATTTCTATTGTAAAAAAAAAAAAAAAAGCTCTCTGCTTTCTCATTATAAATATAACGACTTTAACAAATTTTTGACTGCTTAAAAAGAAGTGTCATTTCAGTTTTACAACTCCCCCCCCCCCTTCCCACATGATCTTTGAAATTTCAGTATATTTTGAATCTATTTTTCAAGAGAATTGTTTAAAATTGCTTCCCCAGACGCAGCTGCAAAAATAATAAACTTGTCTTTTACATTTATACAGCCAATCGCCTTTTTTTTTTTTTTTTTTTTACTAGTCTGCGTTACATACCCGTTCAAAAAAATTTAAATGAGTCGAAAAAATGTATTATTGCAGTCATTTACTTTGGAATGTTGTAACATTTAGTGATGATTATCTGTTAGTGTACGTTTGCAACAATTCACATACAGTATAGGACCCATTATCCGGAATTCCAAAATCCGGAAGGGCCCTAAATCCGGAAAAAAAAAAATTATTTGAAATTTCTGAAATTTTTTGGAAATTTTACAGATTTCTAATTTTTTTTTCAATCTATTGTGTTTCAATGTGTAACCACTAAAATATGTTACTTCAGCCGCAGGGGAGGGCACGGACACCCCCCCACCCCTCGCACGACATTAGGAAAAAAATCATTTTTCTATCAAATTTTAGTATAAAATTAATTTATATTAAGATTCGTTAAAAAAAGAAAATCGTCAGATATTTCACCAGGGTTGATTCTGTTCGGAATTTTCCGAAAATTAAAAAAAATTGGTCTTCAGTCCGAAAATTCGGACATAGAAAATATCGCGAATTTCGACAAATGGTCGGCGAAAAAAATCAATTATGTCAATCGTTCGCAGAAAAAATCAACAATTTCACCAAAGGATCGCGAAAGAAAAATCCCGCAAATTTCGTCAAAGAGTCGTGAAAAAAATGCTAATTACGTCAAAGAATTGCAGAAAAAACGCGATAAGAATGCGAACTTCTTTCAAAGAATCACGAAAAAAATCGCTAATTTCGTCAAAGAATCATGAAAAAAAAACGCTAATTTCGTCGAAGAATCACAGAAAAGAGCGAATTTCGTAAAAGAATGCAAACTTCTTTCAAAGAATCGCTAATTTCGTCAACGGATAGCGAAAAAACACAAATTTTGTAAAAGTATCGCAGAAAAAAAACAAGAATTTCGTCAAATGATCGGGAAAAAAGGCTAATTTCATCAAATGATCGTAAAAAAATATGCAAATTTTGTCAATGATCGTAGAAAAAATACGCAAATGTTGACAAAGAATCACGGAAAAAACGCAAATTTTGTCAAATGATTTCGAAAAAACGCTAATTTTGTCAAACAATCGTGAAAAAGCCCACAAATTTCGTCAAAGGATCACGGAAAAAACACGAACTTTGGGAGGACCTGAAATCCGGAAAGCCTTCGGTCCCGAGGATTCCGGATAATAGGTCCTGTACTGTAGTTGGAATTTGATTTATTTCATTAAAATGGCAGAGAAAAAGGAAAAGAAAACAATTTTCATTGAAAGATAAAGTTCAATAGTGTTTGAAGAAGGCAGATAGATGTAGCAAAAAAATTTGATATAGCTTAGTATACTTCTACATTAGCTACCATCGTAATAAAAGAAAAAAACTAAATTTTAAAATTCAGAGGTGTGTAGTATGTGCCCAGAGCCTAAACTGACAATGTTATATGGGTCATTCTAAAAATAAAGATCCCTTTGAAATTTTTTTTTTTTTTTTTTTTTTTTAATTTTCACTAAAAATGAAGTAAAAAAACCTTTGAGAGGATTGTTTACATATCTTCAAGAATAGAAATTGAATATCAGCATCAGCAGCACACTTTAAAAAAAATATTACTTACTACACTTAGAAACTTAGACACATTGAATGAAAAGTGTCTCCTGTATTATTTTAAATAATTTCCACATTTTGTCTTATAAAAGTAAAAATGTAGTTTACTATTTTAACAAATTTTGATATGAATATTTTTTCTCACTGCCACATAATTTTTTGTTTAGGTATATTTTCTCACAAAATGGACATATTATGTCTCCTGTGTTACCTTTTCAATATTCTCACAATATAAGACTTTATATAATTCGGTAAAAATTATAGTAATATGATAAAATCTCAGTCATACTTACTTATATATATTGATCATTGCATATTTAACCTTTTGATTCTTAAGAAAATTTTTATCTTTTGTTAAGATAAAAAAAAAAAAAAAAAAAAAAAAATCTCAGTAACTCGGGGGACATCAAAGTAACAAAGTGCACACATGTTTAGCACAAAGAATGCAAAAATCTTAGAAATATGTTTATATATTAATTGGATATTTATTTCTCATATACGGCAACAGGCAGATCAATATAACTAGAATATTCTGTTGTTTTCCATTTTTAAATTTGGGTTTTCAACCCTATAACATTGTAACAAAATTCAGAAATAGGATTCAAAAATAAACATTTTTGTGCAGGGGAGACCGGGAGTGGACCACTTTTGCAGTTAGTGGCAGGTTTTGCAGTCCACCATATAGTGGACCACTTTTGCAGTTAACATTTTTTTTTCTCTTTAACCAATCTCTTAGACCAATCTACCTGAAAATATTTTTGAATATTCTTTCAACCCTTCTACATGCCTCATAATTTTCGCAGAACTTTGTTCCCAATACATTTTTCAAAAAAAAAAAAAAAAAATTATATACACCCGTAAAGTGGACCAGTGTGCCCCGGAAGCAGGGTACATTGGTCCACCCACTGGGGCACAGTGGTCCATTATTAGTTATTGTCTAAAATATAATATAAATCTATTTATAATTAATCTAATTCTTTTTTATTTCTCCTTTACCTCCAAAATAATATAATGCAAATTTGTAAGTAGAATTTTGAAACAAAAAACAAAACTAAAGAATTATCAAAAAATTCATTATATTTTGAAAATAACAATAATATAAGATACAGGAGTGATTGCAAATAAGTTATTAATTAAGTACAAAAAAATCAGCAAACATAAGATAAATATGATGATGAAAAGTTTATTAGAAGCTCAAAATAGTCAGGATAAAATACGTACAGGACCTATTATCCGGAATCCTCAGGACCGAAAGCTTTCCGGATTTTGGAATTTTCCGGATTCCGGGTCCTCTCGAATTCCGTCAAAAAATTGCTGGAAAAACGTAAGTTTCGTTAAAGAATCGCGAAAAAAACACAAATTTCTTCCAAGCACCTCAAAAGAAAAAATGCAAATTGCGTCAGAATATAGCGAAAAAAAACAAATTTCTTCAAAGGATCGAAAAAGCCCCCTGCAATTTTGTTAAAAGATCGCGAAAAAATCGGCAAATTTCATCATAAGATAGCGAAAAAAAAAAA
Organism: Maratus speciosus; assembly: GCA_963932465.1. Taxonomy (NCBI): domain Eukaryota; kingdom Metazoa; phylum Arthropoda; class Arachnida; order Araneae; family Salticidae; genus Maratus; species Maratus speciosus. Next base: position 359,401,213 of record OZ010800.1, on the reverse strand, counting down.
ACGCAAATTTCGTCAAAAGATTGCGAAAAAAAACACAAATCTCGTCATAAGATAACAAAAAAAGGAAATTTCGCAAAAGGAACCCGAAAAACACTCAAATTTCGTCAAAGGATAGCGGGAGAAAAAAGCAAATTTCGTCAAAGGATCGCGGGAAAAAAAGCGAATTTCGTCAAAATCTCGTAAAAAAAACGCAAATTCCGTCAAAAGATAGCAAAAAAAAAAATGTCTTCAAAGGATTGCCAAAAAAAAAACAATTTCGTCAAAAGATCGCGGAAAAAACGCATAATTAGTGCAGAGAGGCCACCCCCCCCACCCCTCTTCTGTAAACTTTCAAAAAATTTGCTGTAAATTTCAGAATTTTTTTTTTTTTTTTTTTTTTACTCAATCACCGCTGATTCAAGTAACACAACTGTGTAGCCGTAATATTTTATTGAAGTGAGAGGAAGGGTGTGAAATATCTGATGATTTTTTTAAAAAACAAATCGTAATATAAATTAATTTTAAACTAAAATTTGTCAGAAAAAAGACTTTTCTAATTTCCTGGGGGGGGGGGGGGGGGACACCGTGTTCCCCATCATTGATGTAACGTATTTTAGTGGTTACTCATTGCAACTCAGTAGACCAAAAAAAAATTAGGAATTTGTAAAATTTTCGAAAATTTTCAGAAATTGCAAAATTTTAGTAAAAATTTAAAAATTAAAAAAATTTTCAAATTTTTTTTCCGGTTTTCGGGTCTTTCCGGATTTTGGAATTCCGGATAATGGGTCCTGTACTGTAGTTCATTAGGAGCTAACCATGTGCTCTGAAGTAGTATAAATAACCAATCCAGTGAAGTCATCTTTTACTTATTAGGCTACAGTTATATTTTTCAAAGGCAGTAACTACAAAACAAAATATTTCTTACTATCTTAAATCTACAATGCATGATTTTCATTTCTCTCCCCCCCCCCCCCCCCAAAAAAAAAACTGCCATATTAACAAGAAAACTTATTTTAAAAATCACACATGAACTGTTATCCATAATTTAGGAGAAAACTAAAGTGTCAGATGGCTATATTATAATCTGAACAACATATAATATGAAATTTAAATTGTGCCAAATGGCTACTCTATGCATTGTAGGATTAAATAAATTGTCATTTTTCTTTGTTTACTTTATTTTATAGTTAAATAACTTTTTTTAAACAATATTTCGTTATAGAGAATAAGCAATTATTAAATATTTTGAAAATTCTTCATTACAGGAGCAGTATTCATTGCGGACCACTGTACCCCAGCAGTGGACGGGGTCCACTGTGCCCCATGTTGAAATTCAATATACTCATAAAAATATTGTTTAAACTTTTCTTTTAATCATATAAACTTTTAAATTAAATAAAACCAGTGTTTTACCTTTTCAAAAAAGTTGTTTTATCTTATTTATCCATAACCTTTAAATACTCAATAAAGATAAGTATGATGATGAAAATGTTTACTTTTAGGAGCTCAAAACAACCACTCAGGATAAAAGTGTTCATTCTGAGCTAACAATATGTTCTGAAGGCTATAAGTAATCAATCCAGTGCTGTTATAAATTAGCCTAAAAGAAAAGCTTTAAAAATAAGTAAAATATAAGGAGTAGTCCACTGTACCCCGCTCTCCCCTGGCACAGTGGAATGAACCGGCACATGTTTTCATTATAAGTTGTAGCTAATTATTTTTAAGTAATTGTTGAAATTCTTCTAATAATTTGTAGAGGTGTATCCTTTTCCTTGTTTTAACAATTGTTAAATTCTTTACCTTTTTTTTATGTGTTTTTCTAAAAGAATTGTTTGATATAAAATGTTATATTCCCTTATTATTATTATTTTTACTGATATTGGGCATGTTTTGTATTTCATAGAATTTTTGTAATTGGCCTGAAGAGCCTTTTGAAGAAATGGATAGTACTCTTGCCGTTCAACAGGTACCTTTTTTTTTTTTTTTTCCCCAAGATTTTTAGTGGAGCTCTTAAATTCTGATGAATTAGAATTATTGTACCTACATTGTTAGGATTATTGATAATAATTATAACTATAATCAGGACTCAACAAATTGCAAAATAGCCAGCAAAAATTTTTAGTTGTCAGAAAAATAATTCCCGCTATTGTCAGTCATTTCCCACCCACCCCTTTTTTTTTTTTTTTTGTAATATCGTGGATTTTCAAAAAGCAAAAGTTTTTTATGGATGGATAAATAAACATGATCATAATTATAATATATATCTTGAACAGAGTTTCCCTCAGATTTAAAAAAGGGCAGGGTGCTGCTTGTGGGAAAAGGGCACTTTTGGATTCCGAAGGGCATGTTTTGTATTCTTAAAAGCATTTCTTGAAATTTTTAAAGGCATTCTTTTGATTTTTAAAACTACTTTTTAACATTTAATAGACAAAACACTATTTTAAAGACAGCAATGAGTCAATTTTTACTATGCAAGTAAATTTTTTAATAAACAAAGGAGCAAAGGCACTTGTTTCAGGTGGGGACAACATGACAACAAGGGAGCTAATTTTTTAACTGAGGGGAAAGAGAGGTGCTATTTTGTAAACCTAAGGGCAGGCAGGGTGCAGCACCCTCCTGAAACTGTCTGGGGGAAACTGTCTTGAATGTTGCCAAAATTCTTCAATCAAGATTGGTTGTATATATACTAGGGGGCTCAGCCTCCTGCGAGCTACGCCCGTTCAGACTTTGCAGCCTCTGAAAATATGGTAATGTGCCCTGTTTAAAAAATATTACCAGGTTACGGAAGATTGAATGATATTATTGATTGTATATTGCTTGACCTTAGTTCTTGTTCTTGTTCCTGTGCAAATGCCCATTAAAATACTACTTTCATATTTCCACCCTTAAAACTTTATCTGTCTTAAAATGCTCTTTTCTTTTTATTAAATATAAAGTTTTCTTTTATTAAATATAAAGTTTTCCTTTATTAAATATAAAATTCCTTTTATTAAAATACTCTTTAGCTTTACTTACCTTATGTTTGAAGTATCTTTCTTTCTAAACCTCCCTTAAATAAGTCTTAAGCACGGTAAGTAGAACACTCGGTAGGGTTCACGCGCAGGTTTCGTTTCTCCCTCTGACGTCACTGGCACCCAAGTCCAGCCTTGGGTAACGCACTTTTCTCATTGTATAAAGCTTTCCGTTTCATAAAAAGATATTCAACATTTGTTTATTATCCAGTGTATGATATTACTGAGGTGCGTGACACTTGGAACATCTACTAATTAAACATTTTTCAAATTCAAAGTTTATATACGTACATGCCTTTATTTTTTAGAGTTTCTAAAGCCTAAATCTTCTGTTTTCATTTGGTTATTTGGAAGTATTAACTTTCGCCTCAATTATCATTATTTTATTTAAACACATATGTAAAAAAAGCAGTTTTCTTACCTGCTCTGTTGTATTTCAATATTTTAGACACCGTCTTTTCATAACATTTTTGCAATTTCGCTTTAATCCAAAATACTTTGCGAAAACTTGAAAAATGTTTGCTTCAATTCATAAAACTTTGGAAAAAATGCACTTATAATTATGTTGTATATTTTCAAATATATATATTATACACTCATAAAGTTATATGCTATTAAAATTTATAATTTTATACTTTTTTTAAATCTCTATTTAATGTTCTAAAAACATAAAACGGATCTAATAATGTTTTTAAAAGTTACGAGTATAACTCTGAAAAACTCTCTAGTACTATGTACTTTAAAACGCAGGCATTGAAAAATATTAATAGCATTTTCAGGGCAACTTTAGATAAATGTAAGAAAAGCTTTTTTGAATTGATACTTGGGATTTTTTCGAATTTATAAATATTTAAAAAAAAAAAAAAAATGTGTAATAACAAAACGAGTAAACAAAGTAAACAAAAAACTTCTTAAATAGCCGTAATAGCTTAAATAACGTTTTATAGATAATTAAAAAAAGAAACTCTTTAAATTTTTTGTATACACTAATACAGAAATTTAAATTATAAAATTATTGAAAATATCAGAAGAACAGGCTTTCTAGATAGTCTTCTAGAGAACATATTGTTACGTCCACTCTTATGTGAGAAAGGGTAGCGCAATTTCTGAAAGAACAACTTTTTTTTTTTTAATCAACAATTTACTTTATTTACAAATAATTAGAAAATAAATTAAAATCGGTATCAAAATATTAATAAATATAGGTCCGTACAACTTTTAACTTTAGGAACAAAATAATCATCGCACACAAGATTCTGCGACTAACTAACACGATGTCAAGTCTAAGTTATAATCTAGGTATTGGGCTTCCGGTTCAGTAAATATCAACTGTCTAACTCTCAAAGCCAAACAAAAACTAGGTTGTATAACATTCAAAATTTGAAAAAAAAAAATAGGTGTCATATTACGATATTACGGTTAAAAATTTTTAAACAATCAAATATTTTTTTATGATTAATATATCTATATACATCCTTAAATTTTTAGTACGCACTAAAGTATTATCAGGAAAAATTTAAATTACAAATTGTAAGTGGAATATTATTTTATATGGATTATCTCAATACCTTAAAATAAATAAAAATTATGGAATATATTTTCAAATAAAAATTGAGTTTTTATTCTATTGCTATACCAACATATTTTTTTCTCACAATATGCATTTTTGAAAATTTTAGATCCATGCCTGTTTATTAATCTGATATAAGTTTTTGATTTAAGGTCCCATATTGCTTACAAACCCTTACATTTCATCGAAAAAAAAAAAAAAAAAAACTACAGTGTTTATTTTATTTTTCTTTAGTTTTGAGTACATTTAACTATATAAGTACTCAAAACTAAAGCTAATTTCTATAAATTTCAGGAATTGTAACACAGTGATTTCACTAGGCGAAGAATATTTAAATTTACCTCTTACATACACCTCTTCTGAATATGCAACTTTATTTTTAAAATAGAATTTTGAGAAAACTGGAATTTATATTGTTTCATAATTTCTTTACAACGAGAATTTTCTGATTTTTTACGTACTACATCGCACAATTCCTCCCCCCCCCCTAACCAGCTGATATACATATATTTTTTATTTAATTTAGTTTAATTTTCTTATTTAAATTCATCTAATATCTGAAAGATTTATCAGCGATATATGAGTGATTGTATTGTTCTTATTAAGAGAGAAGAAATAAATCAGGATTGGATTTATCTTGCTGATCACATTCATTTTTATTTAAGAAAAAGTTTATTTCCTTTCATGTATCTCGACAACTCATTCTTCTCTCTTTAATTTTTCAGCAATATCATTAGTGAAAAGTAATACTAAAGTAGTAGTAGAGCTGAAAATTTTTATGTGGAAACTGATTTATATCTTACAATTTGGTTTGGTTTAAAATTAAGCTGTTTTGCTTTTAAATTCTTTTACAAATCTGTTTCTTTAAAGTAAATTGAAAATTCTCTTGAATAATAAATGCAAAAATTATCTGATCTCTTGCATGCGTGCAGCAAATGGTTTTCATGCTATAGTATTTGTTTAAAAAGACGAAATGAAATCCCTTTGAATATCTAGAAGAATTAATGCGTTGCTAATTATTTTAATGTCAAATCCTTTTAAAAAACTAACAATAAAAATAAGACACAAAATGATTATATGAAAAAAAAATAGTAATAATAACATTTATTGTCAGGAAAAGAGAAAGAGAGCAATGCGAACAAATGGAAAAACACAGGGAGAGCTTGAACGATGGGTGCCAGTGACGTCACGAACTGGACGATCTACTGCGCATCTCGCTCATGGACCCTACCGTGTATTCTAAGTACCGTGGTCTTAAGTATCCACATTATCGTTCGGCTACCGTATGTTTGTCACTCACGCTGCTCTGTTTACAAAGTTCTCAATGCCTGGTTTCATTTCCTTTCAACATCTGATCGTAGTATTCACGGCTGCTGCAAGATGGCGGTAGGTGTCCGATCAGTGGCGTCTCGCTTGAAGGGAATTGTAATACAGTCGTTATTAACCGCTACCTGCATTGATGAATCGGCGTATATATGCATTGTGAATCGCCGTGTTAATCAGTTTCGATTAGTTCAGTAACTTGTAGGTGACAATTTTCAGTCATCTTGTCATTGTCTTTACGGCAGTTATGTTTAGATCGGTGCACGGTGGTAGTTGAGAAATAAAAATGTTTTTCCGAGTTCTGTTAAGTTTTAGTAAAAGTTTTTTGTGTCAATGGATTACTAATAAGTCTGCTTGAATTGTTAAAGTCAACTTCTTCTGATGCTAAACTGTTTAAGTGAGCCATATGACGATATTTATAATGAACGGTCGTATTCCTGTTTACGTGTGATGGGTCATCTGTCTGTAAGAGATAGTTCATCTTTGTTCCTGAGACAGATGTATTTTCTGTATCAGCGTTGTTGAAGGTCATTGACCGTAGAGATCATCTGAGAGTGAGATGAAAAGTTTCATCTGTTTTTTTTTTTTTTAAAACAAGGAATCGGCTTTTTCGCTATTTACCAGGGTTCGCAAAAAACCAACCCACATGGGTTTTTTCATGAAAAACCCAATTTTCCCCGGGGAAAATCGGGTTTTTTCAAAAGTATAATATATGTGTAATTACATTATTATATACTATATTTTCTATATCTTATATACACTATACATAAAAAAAATACATTGTTCCCTTATATACAATATAGTTGTAATGTTATTTTACAAGTTATAAATAATTGTATAAATTATATGAATTTAAATTAATTAAATGTCAGTAATGTCAGTGTTTCCCACAAATTAAATATAATAGAAGATATAAAATTGTTAATTTTCTTTAAATCAAATAATGAATAGAATATTAAAATTTAAAATACTAGGGGGCTCTGCCCCCTACGAGCTACGCTCGTCAACCGCCGTTCAGACACCGCAGACTCTAACAGCACGCTAATTTGATAGTCTTTAAAAAGATTTCTGAAGATTGAATTATAATTTGAATCTGACAATTATAATCTGACGTAATTTTCACCAAACTTTTCTTTCTCTTTTTAATATTCACGTAAAAATACTTTTGTTAGAAATGAAATATTATGATCATCTTAAAATATCAAATAAATGTCTCACACAATTTTTAAATTTAAACTGTTTTGCAATATTATTTTTTGTTCATTTTACGCAATAAGTGTAATGTGACGTAAATTCTCCTATTTAAGACTTCTAACGCATGTTAATGAATTTATTACTTTACAATATTCTTTCTCTTTTAAAATTCATGTGTAAGTATAGTTTTTATGACGTAATTTTCATTGAGTTCCTGCTTTTTATATTTTCTGTTTATAATAGTCACATGTAAAATAAATTTTTGATTTGAAGAAGACATTACTGTTTGCGCTGTTTCTACAGTTGGCAACAGTTTAAATTAATACAGTTTTCTAAATTTTGTAAGAAAATGTCTCTCGAAATGCTGAAAATTTGAATTTAAAATAGAAATAAAACCTCAAAAAATGAGTCAAATTAAAATACTAAATGCAGTCTGCACACCGGGAAATTCTGACGCATAAAATGATCTAAAAATGATTAAATTCCCATATACAGTTTTTGCTCCTATAAAACTTTTTTAATAGAACGATTTTGTCCAACTTTGGCATTAAATATCTCTTAAAATAATTCTTCGATTTGAAAACTGTCTGCATCAGCGTGTTTATCAAACATTTCTCTATAATACTACCGATTTTCATATTTTTGTATGCAACAGTTTTTTTAATATTAAAGAAGAAAGGCCATGATTAAGCATTCAAATTGGATGCCGATCTGCCGGGAATATCTACGCAGATTTTCATTGGTCCATTTCCAAATCAAAACTTTTTTTTATATATAGAAGGATATAAGTAGGAAGATAAAAAGGGGGTAAACTAGTCGGATGTGCAAACCCAAAAGTTTCTTCTATCTCATACATGTTAATAATTCAAAATTCGCTATCATGGTGCCAAAATTAAATGACAATTTATGCCCATCATGAGGATTGTAAAATATAGATTTGTTGAATTGGATGCATTTAACAAGGAGATATAAGTATCACCTGTTGTGCAATTTACAACAAAACCTGATCAGTAACAGTTTACGTCACCATCTAACTGAATCTGAAGTTTGATGAAAATTCATACATTATTAGTTAAAGTGAGCAAAAAGTGAGATAAATGCAGCACAACAGCGCCACTGTTGGGCGATATACACCAAAAACTAATCAGCACCAGTTTATATCAAGGTCTAACTGAATCTACATTTTTGTCCAATTCTGTACATTAGTTCTTGAGATAAGAGTTATTGATGAAATCGCGAAAAATGCAGCATAGGAGCACTACCTGTTGGGCGATATGCACCAAAATTCAATAAGCAACAACTTAACTTGTAACTGAATCTGAAATTTTATGAAAATCTGTGCATTAGTTCTTGAGATAAAACTATTGCAAAAATTGAGATAAATGCAGCATAGCAGCGCCACCTGTTGGGCAGTATACACCAAAAACTAATCAGTACCAGTTTACATCAAGGTCTAACTCAATTTAAAGTTTTGTAAAATTCCGTGCATTAGTTCTTGAGATAGAGCACACAAAAAAAAATTTTCTCATACAGACAGGCATTTTCTAAAAACCATCAAATCGTCTTCAGGACCTTTTTAAAACGTACAAATCCATCATAAACTGGAAGTCGAAAATTTTCACAAATCCAATACTTTCTTCTCGTAAAGATAGAAGAAAGTAAAAATACATATTTTTTATTTCCATGAATATAGTTGATTTGAATTTTTTATATAAAGACATTCTTATGATATAACCTTTACTTATAATTATGTACTATGTATGTTGCCTGCTAGGCTCTATGTTAGTTAAGTATTTCAATGTGCTGAAATACATTTCTATTTTACTTCAGATGTGTATGTAATGGCTTTTATATATTAATATTTTTTCAAAATTAACTGAAATGACTTAAATTCATTAAATGTATATGTTGTTTAAATTTTTAAATTATTTCTGAAAATTGAAAAAACCCACATTATGGGTTTTTCAGTGGTCTTTTTCAAGTGGGCCCATTCTGAAAAATCCCACCGGGTTTTTTCGAACTGGGCCCAGCTTTGCGAACCCTGCTTTTTACGCTTGGCATTTAGAATGGAAGCATCTAGTATAGTGACGGAGGTTTTCGCTTTTTCAAGTTATGAAAAACTGGTTTTGCATATTTGCTGGCAAGATCTAGACAACTATTAAAAAATATATTAATTACTAGCTTAAATTATCTACAAATCACCAAGCACAAACTAGCAAAGGTGTTGGGTGCACCTTTTCTCCGAACTTATTTTAACAAAAAAGAAAAACTATCTCATAGGGGCCTCTGATTTCAGAGGACTTGGTGATCGTAATGCCTAGTTAGATAATAGATAACCTACGGTTATGTACCAGAAAGGTTATCTCGGATAATAAAGACAAAGCGTTGTGAAATTTTAGAAGATTAACTAACCTATGGCAAATTGGTTTGAAGGGAAATATATATTAAAACAAAACCGAAAAATATAACCCCCCATTTTTAGACAAACCAACCCAACAAGATAAATTTGATTATACTTTTTCATATATGTTCTAAGAATATTATTAAGCAGATCGGTAACTTCTAAATAATAAAAATAAGTAATTAGCAAGACTTAAAAGAAAATAACAAATAAGGGATCTAATATTAATAAATCATTTGTTTACACCACTGGCAATCATAATAAGTAATCACACTTAAAAAAACGTAAATCACACTTAAAATTAATTCAGGCTTTTGCCATCCAAAACAGTAACTCCTTACATAAAAAAAAAAAAAAAAAAAAAAAAAAACTAATTCTGATGTTATTTGTAGGTGACAAATTCTCCTGGGCATCCTATACCCATTTCAAACATTTGTTATTAACACGATACACAATACAACAGAGAACATACATAAAATCGTACCTTTTTCCCCATTGGGGTCACAAGATCCTCTTAGAGCCGAAGACTTGACAGGATATATCCAATAGTTCTTTTTTTTTTTTTGAACAAAACACACACATATCCGTTCACAATAATTTTACGGAGCTTTGTATGAATTAACAATTCCACCCAGGTCGGGGCCCAAAAGTAAGCAGTTAAATCATTTTTTTAAAAAAATTAACAATGCTACATTGCTTGTCATAGGCAAGAGCAAGCAAACATGGGCGGATATAAGCAAACAGCGCTTCTAAAAAAAATCCCTGCCGGCTCGGGCCTACAGGCGGAGGTAGATTTCGAAGTTAAGTACTAAATTCACCAACAAAACTTAAATCAAGATTAGAGATAAACCCAGTTCCTTCACTAAGAATGAGCTCTAGGGAGCTAAACATTTTGTGAAAATTCTAATATACACGAATACACACACGCATGTATATGGAATAGGTCTAAAAATGGATAAAGCAAATTCAGAGAACCTCAAAGTGTTAAAATATGTTAATATTTCCATAGTCGGGTTTTTATCATGTTTTAATACGTTTCTTCAAACTCACATGACGTTACATATTCACCTGCTGAGGTCCATTATATTTCCAATATGACGCAATATATATATATATATATATATATATATTATTCGTCAAACTATTTATTTCATTTTGAGTTTTCATGCGGAAATCTTGCACTAGAAAACTAATGACGTAATATTCAATTTGTTTTCAATTCGTCAAACTATTTATTTAAGTTAATTTTTCACGTGAAATCTTGCAATAGAAAAACAATTGTTGTGGTGAGAATTTTATTGTTTTTTTTTTAATTGTTGGCAATTGCTTAACGAAAAATATTTATTTTTTCCTGTCATTGTTGTGTAAGAGCTGGTTTTATCAGAATCATGTTAAGACGGTATTCAAAATTTTGAGCCCTTCCCATTTCCATTCCCTTGGGCCGATTTTGCCGATTTTGCCCATTTTCAATCCCTGCCGAGATATCAACCATCTCAAAGTTGTTGGCGAGTTTGAAGACGATCCGTGCATTATTGCGACTTTTATCGTGCGGACAAAATTTAGTACATACATATATATATATATATATATATATATAAACTTTTTAGGTGGGGGTGGTTTTGGATTCCTGGGGTCCTATAATGAAAAGTTATGAAGGAATTTTTCAAAAGTCGCACCATGGTAATGACTGCAATAGGTAGTATTTCTTACGAAATCTACCTAAAAAGACAACCGCACTCTGGAACTCTTTTCATACATCTGTTTGTTTTGTTTTTTTCAGAGAACAAGAAAATCTCTCTATGTTAAAAATTTGCATGTGCGGCCCTGAGTGGTGGATGCGAATTAACATATTCAGCATAATTCAAATCTCCAACCACTCGCCGCTGTTTGGACCTGCCTTCATGTCGGCCAGTGGTCAGTGGGTCCCCAGATGCCCTGGGCCCTCCGACCCTCCTACATCCGATATTACATACCCAACTTTCTCACGAGACCCCGGGCCCCCACACGAAGATCCTGCAGCTGTCCCATAAAACATGAGATCATAAAACTACCTCTTTTGTGCCAAAACTGTCAAATTTTTTACTTTACTCTCATAATATAATACATATAGATAGTAACTAGCAATTAAGCTTTCCCCTGAGCAAAACACTTGCCTGGGAAAATACTTAATGTTCTTTGTACCCATCCTTAGTAAAATAATAATAATGCACTAATAGATACATACATAAAAACAATAATACTGTACATTGAAAAAAATTTCAATTAAAAATTAATCAGATAAATATATACATCGATGTTATTAACAAGAAACATATATCTTTTTTTTTTTTTTCAAAAAATGGTTCTAAATATTCAAAATGTTGAAATCATGCCAACAATATCCATGAGTTCCATTGCATTTCTACATAGTTTTTCACAAGCCATGATTTTTAAGTATTTTGTTTGTCATGAAGTTAAGTCCAGTACTTTGAGATAAGTGATTTAGTATGTTAAAGTTAATTGATAATCCTTTTTAATATTTATTTATTTTTATGTTGTTTAACTTAAATAAACTTTGTTAGTTTTTAATTTGGTTTTTGTCTTTTATATCACCACACATATTTAATATATTTTTCTTTTGCAGATTAACTTATATTAAACTTATTATTATAACTTTTTAACTCCTTTTATTGTGGTTTGGGAACCAGCATGAGCATTTCTGCTGTATAAGCAGCTCTGCAAATCTTTAATAATTCGGATGTAACATTAAGTTATATCCATCAATTATAACCATAGCGGTGGCTATTTTCTGTAATCGGGTTGCCATGCTTCTCAGTTTGAATCAGGGCCGAAACTAGCCTTTTTGGTGCTCCCTCTCCACCACAAAGTAAATTTACAAAAAGAATTTTACCAAGTATCTAATAGACAACTTATTTTTAAATTTAAAATATGTAAAACTGAACTACGTAATCAGCTTTGTCAAACATTCATTCATTTAAAACCTTGAAAACTGAATCAAAAGGAACCGAATTGCATTTTAATCTTTTTTAAACATTTTTTTTTTTTTTTTTTTTTTTTTTTTGTATAGGCTAAATATCTAAAGAAAAAAGGTTTCACTGAGAATTTTACTTTGTGCATTCCTCCTCTCGTTTGTTTTTATTGTCCCAGACAGTCATCGCCCATGGCAAGACGAATAAAAAAAAGAAAGAAAGGAAGCTCAACGCTGCTCAGCAGAGAAAAAACAAACAGTTTTCATGGAATTTTTTTATCTAATAGAAAAGTCAGACTGAGGGGTCGCTTCTCGTTTGATAGTTATCCGTAGTTGACAGTATACCACAATAGAGACTGAGCTTAAAAAACGATAGTGATTTTCCTACACAGGAAGTGATTTAAAAGATAGAAGGCAAAGGCATAGACATGATACTTTTGGGATGGGAGAATGAAAAAAGCTTAAGAAGACAATTCTTTTTTATTATTCATTTGCAATTTTGTATTGTAGATGAATCTTTTTATCTATTTGTAAAGTTTAATGCATTTGGTTCAGTTTTCCTTTTAAATTTTCCGGTTGCAAGACATTTTTATACAAATTTCGTATATATATACATTCTTGTATCAAATGTCAAACAAAATCTTCATTTTGGCACCCCCTTCACCTTCTGTTAAAGCTGCGCCCGGGGAACGTGCCCCCTCTGCCCCCCCTAGTTTCGGCCCTGGTTTGAATGGGGCATTTTTCTGTTACCATGGCCTCATCTATCATTGTCGTAACAACTGATGACTGTGGGGCTGATAAGTAAGATCAATTACACATTTGAAAATCAGCTTGTATAAAATGGTTAGGTTAAAAATGTCGTTATCTTTCTGATTTTCATAACGACGATATGGACAATATCCTTCCTTTAATTTCGAGGTTAAAAAACTCAGTCTGCTTGGGAATAGCTTTCAGGAACCTTGAAAACCATTGTGTTTGTGCTTATATTATATGTTTTGATCGAGTTTCGGATATTTTCAGGAACAGGTATAGCTTAGTCATGAATTCTTTTCCCTATTTTGATACACCATCATGCAGATTTTTATGTTTCTTTTACATTGCATATTGTTTATATTAATTAATAAGAATATCCGAATTTTCTAATATGTATTTATCAAATTTTAATTTAAAGTATTTGTGAATACTTTTACCTGTATTTATGCTGCATCAAGTGATGTAATATACAAATAAATTTGCTAGCCGCATTTCTTTTATATCGTGACGTCACATTAAAATTATCCGGAATGAAAACCGTTTTAAATGTATCATTTAAAAATGACGTAATTTCCACTACTAAATGTATTTGTCATGCAATAATTTATTTATTTTTATGTTTTTTTCGCTTTTAAGATTCACGCATACATACATTATTTAATTTAAAAGTGTGTATTCTCCATGACTCGTTATTATTTTTTTTAAAATTTAATTCATTTTTATTTGTTATGGGAACACACACATACAAAAAAAAAAAAAAAACAATATCTTTGGAATTGAAGCCTCGTATAGATATATTTTTAATTTTTAACTGTTCGTCAGTATTATCATTTGTCCATTTTAAATAAGACGTAATTACTCCCATTTATTGCTTTTAACGAATATTAATGAATTCATCATTTTAAAGTTTTCTTTCACTTTTTAATATTCATGTGAAAATAGTTTTGTTGTTAGAAAGGAAGTATTATTATTTGCGCTGCCTTAGAATTGACGACAAACATTAAAAAATGTATCTAAAATATGAAATAAGTCTTGTAAATATATTTAAAAATTTAAACTGTTTGGCAGAATTATTACTTGGCCATTTTAAATATGACGTAATTTACTGCTTTTAATTCCTGTTAATGAATTTATTATTTTAAGTTTTCTTTCTCTTTTAATAGTCATAGTAAATACAATTTTTATGATGTAATTTTCAGTATTTTCCTGCTTTTAATCATTTAATTATGAAGTTTTTCTGTTTCAAATAGTCACGTGTAAATAAATTTTTAATCATAAGGAAATGTTATTCTTTGCACTTTTTCTACGATCGGCAAGAATTTGAAGTAATAACCTTTCTAAAATATGCAAAAAATATCTCTTGAAATGATGAAAATTTAATTAAACTAAATAAGAAATTATTATTTATTTAATATTATTAATATTTAATGAATTATTTTTTCAAATTTTCCTGAAAAACATAATTTAATCGCAATATTGTCTTCACAACCGATTGAAATAAAAGATAATTTTAATTTGAAAATGGCGAAAAAGAAGAAATCTAATAATCCTTATCATTTTCTCCCTTTTTTCACAAAAATGGAGTAATTTGGTTGCCATCATTAGAATAATCAAATTCAAATTAGAAAAAAATTAATATTTCGAAAACTAATTCAAATTTTGAAATTCTAATACCAGTTTTGAAATCTGTGGATCAATATGGATTTTTGGTGTTAATTTCACCCCATAATATTCAATATTTTACTAGAAATAGCCATAAAATATAATCAGTCGTTTCATAAAATCGTTACATTTGGATTTTATATATATATATATATATAGGGTAGATAATTTCCTATTACTTATAGCTGCATATTTGTTGATAAAAATAAACATTGTTGGATATTATATGAGTAATATAACTTCATTTAAAAGTATTCAAATTAAATAATTCCAGTCAGTTATTTAGAAAATTGAAATAATTTCTAATTTAAACATTGTTTGTAACAACTATGTGTTATGTTCCAAGAATGAACTGCTCTACACAGTGAAGCATAGATATCTTGAAAATCTTATCAAGAATGTTTTGATTAATAATAATAAATAAATACTTGATGCAATATTTTTCCACTCCTATTCAAAACATTTTCTTTGAAATGCTATCTGTAATGTCTGACTTTTTTGTCAAAACATTAAATGAGCAATTATGACCTTTATTTTTTTTTAAAAGGCTTTTCATAAGGATTCCTGGAAGGATTTGACATTTAGTGCTTGAGTTTTTACACCATCTCTGTATTATTCACTTGACACTTATCTCTCATTGATGTAGTCATATCAAAAAACAAGAGGATATAGGCAGAAAACATAGCCTTATTTCTGAAACTGAAGGTATATGAAGTTCTTAAAAATCCAGAAGGTAATACGGCGTATATGACTATATCCCTGACTTCTCTAAAACTGCAAGGTTTCCAAAAAAGTGACAGTAAAATAAGCAAAAAAAAAAAAAAGTATTTTCCAGCTTTTTAGACTACTGCAAATATTGGTGTTAAAATGCACAGCAGCTCTGCAAAAAGTTGACTTGCTCCTAAAAAGATTTAAACAGCCAACACACTTAATAAACATACTTCTTTCCTAAGATGAGTTATAATACATATTACTTAAATTACTAAATTAAAAATTTATAAAATTATGTATTTTTAGGGATTTTTTTTTTTTTTTTAACAATGCCTCAAGTGAACCTTATCTCGATTTTTTTTTTTTTTTTTTCTCCATTTTCTTGTTACGTCAAGATGTTTATATTAACATATTTATTTGGGCTATTAAATTTTAGATTAATATTAATTGAAATTTTAACAAAAGTTAATTTTTAGTACTTTTAAATAAAAAAGTGGTCATTAGTTTAAATAAATTGTTCACTTATAAAACTGGTTACCTCTGGCCACTAATGAAATTTCCCAGATTTGCCATTTATGGGTTTAACAAGTTGGCTGTTAGTCCAACATGCTTTTGACACAGACTAGAGATGTACTAAATTTTCCGGAAAATTTGAAGTGGCAGGAAAAAAAAAAAACTTTTTTCCAGCTTTTTTTCTAGAAAAATTGTAAATAATGGAAAAATTTCTCATAAATGTTTCTCAAAAATAATTTATATATTTTTAAAAAATATAAAATAATAAACTTTTTTAATATTTATGCACACTAAAAAAATGATTTTCCCTTTACATGAATATATTATTTAAAAAAAGAGAGAGAAAAAAAAAGCCAGCTTTTAAAAGTTTATCCTTTCTCTCTCAGAATTCTGACAGTAGCTTTTCTTGCTTAATTTAACACCACCAGTGCTTGTAATATGTCCTGTGTCCGTTGAAAGGATTTTTCAGTAGCATTTGTTTAATTATATCAGTAGAGCTAATTTAAACTAGTCGGATGTACCAATCCCAAAATTTTCTTCTATCTCATACACGTCAATACTTCAAAATTCGTTATCACTTTGCCAATATTAAATGGCAATCTATGCTCATTATAAGGATTCTAAAAAGATGAAATTCCATGCATTAGTTCTTGAGAGATGACTATCGTTGAAATCGTGTAAATCTAACTAAAGATGAAAATAAGCACTCGGCGACTGAACGGGAAAAACTGGCGACTAAAAATATGAAAAGTACCGGCCAAATGCAGGATTTTCCAATGGGATTTCGTCAAAGAATCGCGGAAAAAAAACGCGAATTTTGTCAAAATATCGCGAAAATACCCAAATATCGTCAATAGATCGCGGAAATAAGCGAATTTCATCAAAGAATCGCCCAGAAACCCAAATTTCGTCAAGTGACCGCGGAAAAAACGCAGATATCGTGAATGGAGCGCGGAAAAAACGCAAATATCGTCAATAGATCGCGAACAACAAACGTGAATTTCGTCAAAGGATCACGAAAAAAACCGAGAATTTCGTCAACAGATCGCGTAGAAACGTACATTTCGTCAAAAGATTACGGGAAAAAACGTAAATTTCGTCAAATGATCGCGAAAAACCCCAAATATCGTAAATGGATCGCGAAAAAAATGCAAATATCGTCAATAGATCGCGAAAACACGCAAATAACATCAATAGATTGCGAAAAAATGCGAATTTCGTCAAGGAATTCCGAACAAAACGAGAATTTTGTTAAAAGATCGCGAAAAAACCGCACATTTCGTCAAAGGATCGTAGAAAAACCTGTATTTCGTCAAAGGATTGCTAAAAACCCAAATTTCGTCAAAGAATCGCGAAAAAAACGTAGAATATCGTCAATAAATCGCAGAAAATTGCAAAATATCGTCAATGGATCGCGAAAAACACGAATTTCGTCAATAGATCGCAGAAAAAACCCGCATTTTGTCAAAGAATCGCGTAAAAAAAGAGAATTTCGTCAAAGAATCGCGAAAACAACCGCGAATTTCATCAAAAAATTACGAAAAAAAGTGCGAATTTTGTCAAAAGATCGCGAAAAAAACGTACATTTTGTCAAAGGATCGCGGAAGAAACACAAATATCGCCAATAGATCGCAGAAAAACGCAAATTTTGTTAAAGTATCATATAAGAAATGCATAATTAGTTCCAGGAGAGACCACCTCAGCCCCCCCCCCCCCCCCCCTTTACATTTCAGAAAATTTGCTGTAAATTCCAGATTTTTTTTTTAATTTTGAAAAGTACCTAAGTATAGTGGACTTTTGTAGTTAGCTATATAAGCATGTTACATATAACTTTGCTGTTAACTTTAAAATTTAAAATAGATTGGAAATTAGTATCTCAAGTTTATTCAAAACAATATGAATTAAAATATTTTTATTTATTACATAAATTACTTATTTGCTCTAAACTTATATATTTTTATATTAAATATTCAGTGACATAAATGTACTTATTGGCGACTAAAGAAATTATTCTCACTAGCCAGTAACTGGCTACTAAAAAAAATCAACTTACCGGCCAGTGGCTACTAAGCAAAATTCCTTATTTTCATCTTTAAATCTAACAAAATGCAGCCTAGCAGCGCCACTTATAGGGTGGTTTACACCAGAACCGAATCATTATCAACGTCTAACTGAATATAAAATTTGGGGAAATTTTGTGCATTAGTTCTTGAAATAGAGCTATTGCGCAAATCATGACAAATGCAGCATAGCAGCGCCACCTGTTGAGCGATTTGCACCAACACATAATCAGCAGCAATATTAATCAAGGTATACTTGAATATGAAGTTTGATGAAAATTCGTGCATTAGTTCTTGAGATAGAGCTATTGAAGAAATCGTTCTAAATGCAGCACAGCAGCGCCACCTATTGGGCGATTTACATCAACACGCAATCGGCATAATTTCATACCGAGGACTAACTAAATCCGAAGCTTGATGAAAATGTGTGTATTAGTTCTTGAGATAGAGCTACTGCGAAAATAGTGTAAATCCTTCAAAATGCAGCATAGCAGCGCCACCTGTTGGGAGATTTACGCCAAAACATAAACAGCACCAACTCATATCAAGGAGTAACTGAATCTGAAATTTTTTAAAAATCCGTGCAGTAGTTCTTGAGATAGAGATATTGTGGAAATCCTGCAATATGCAGCATAGCCGCGCCACCTGCTGGGCGATTTATATCAAAAACTAATCAGCACCAATCTATATCAGGGACTACCTGAATATAAATTTTTATTAAATTCCATGCATTAGTTCTTGAGATAGAGCACCCACAAAATTTGTGTCACATACAGACAGACTCACAGACAAACATTTTGTAAAAACGTGTTTTTTGGAATCTCTGACCCCTAAAACGTGTAAATCCGTCAAAAACTGGAAGTCGAAAATTTTCATGAATTCAATACTTTCTTCTTGTAAAGATAGAAGAAAGTAAAAATAGCAAAAAAATCCTAAGTTTCAATTAATATCACTGCAGTTTGAAAGCAATTTTAAACTGTATTTGACATTCCATCTACATAGTACTGGTTTTCAAGTATATAAAGGATGCCAGTTTAAAAGAAACAAATTATTGTAGTTCTGGTATTATTATAAATATGATAATCATTTTCAAATCTTCTATTGTTTAAAAATTAGTATTCTTTTACATTATTACATTTTTTTCACCTTACAGTTATAATTTTCATTTCCTGTATATTTAGTTTTGATGCAGGTTTCCAGTCTAAACCCAAACTATGTTTTAGTAAGTTTTAGATTCTTAATATTGAAAGTAGTATTTTTACTTTTTAATGAAACTTTTAAAACAGGTGGATTTTTCCATGTTTAAAAATTGTTTTCAACTAGATTTTTCACAGAGATTTAATTGCAATTTCTTTGCAAAGTTTATTTTTTAAAAATACATTTTAGACAACTCTAAGAATCTATATTTCAGGAAAAGAAAAAAAAAATAATTTCAACTGTATGTTATCAAATGCATATATTGTGCATCATCAAAAGAAATTTTTCTGTCAATAGTGAAAAATTACAGATATGCAAATAAAAATAAATGCATGTTTCAAATTTTACATTAAATTTTCCACCTTACTATTTTCATTAATTGGTATAATATCGAAATAATTTTGCACTTGAATTTTCATTTTTAAAAAGAGAAGTTGCATTTAATTATCTTACCAGGGATTTGCTTTGATATTTTTTCCCACGATCATGTTTTTGCAAAATTGTAAACTTTTGTAAAAACTTGGTAAAAAATGTGAATGAAATGTAAAAAAATTGTAAATTTGTAAAAAAAAAAATGGTAATCAGAATTTTGTAAGTTTTTGAAATTGTCAGATTTAAATTCTTATTTAGACATTATTGAATACTGCCTTTGTACATATATACAGCTAGATAATAGATTCATTGGTGATTGCAGCTATTATACAACAGGTTTTTATTATTATTATTATTCTAAAATCATTACATTTTTGAAGGATTTAATTTGGAGATTGGAAAAAATTTCTGAAATGTCAATTTTTAAGAGAAAGAATTTTGTTTAAAGTTGAAAAAACTGTGAAGGATCCTTTAAGGGGCTCAAGTTCTCTCTAAAGAGATCCCTGCTTACAGATAAGTATGTTAAGGTTTTCATGAGGGACACTAAATATGAAAAAAATATAAATAAAAGTATCAGAATGTAGCAATTATAAAGTTTTGACTACATTACAGTAGAAGATCTTTATAACGGAATTTTCCATATAACGCACAACTTCTCAGATGTAAACAATGAATTTTGCAGTTAAAAAGCACCTGCATTTTCACATTGTAAAATATTGCTACTCTCTAGAGGACTAAATTTGATACATTAGTTCAACTTTATCTTCTAATTTTAAGACCTTTTTACTAAAAAAAATGCTATTATTACAATAAACATTTTTGAAAATGTCTAATATAAGGGACGGTTGTGTCAGTTATATTTGGATTAAGTTTATAAAGTAAATTTATCAATGTTTGATTTATATCATGCAAAATTTTATAATTTGGATAACTCTTGGTAACAAGGAATGCAGTATAAAGATATTCTAATGCACTTTGATATGTTTCAGACATATTTGACCATGTTTACAAAGTGAATTTAATTATGTGATCCATATAATGCAAAATTCTATATAACACACAACCTTGCATTTTTAGGTTTGCGTTATAAAGATCTTCTACTGTATTTTATAAATGAAATTTCAATTTTTCCAAATTGGAAAAATGAAAAATAGCCCTTCTGAATAAAAAAAAAAAACCATTTTTTTTTCCGAGCATTCCCATCTCTAACATGGACCATAACCCATCTTTCACAAATTCGTTAATTTTGAAAAAGAATTGCAAACCACTAAAGACTTTTCATGGAGGTATGGTCCACTAAAGCAACCGAATCGACTATTCGGTATTCGGTCAATCCCTAGTTAGAAGCATACTACAATAATGTTATATATACATTAACATTTTTTTATAATTATGTAAAACTATATTAAATACTAGTGATATTTACATTTATTAAAATCATTAATAACTGTATTTAATATTAAATTATTTAACAATACTTAAAATTAATAATTATTAAGCAATTAACTCTGTAATTAGGAACATAATATAAGTTTTTATGCTTTAATTACTAAAATGATAATTAATAATTTAATATTCATTCTAGAAAGAAAAAAGGGCAAGATGCTAGTTCCAAAAAAGGACATTGTTCCATGAGGAAATATATTAGTAATGTGTTTAGTAATTGTATAAAATAAACAAAATATATATATATATATATATGTAATTTCTTAGCCTGATAAATAAAGTGTCATTAATTTTAATAATTTTATGAATTACAAATTGAAAAATATAATTAAATAGCAACATATTTTAACTTTTTTCTAAAGAAATAAATTTCTAACATTTTTTCAAGATCCTGGGCACGATTTAGAAATACTGTGGAATTTGGAATTTTTTTTTACAAGAAATCTCTGTCTAAAACTACAGGTTAAATTCATTATTTTTTAAAAAGGCAGGGTGCATTTTGCCAATTTCAAAAGGGACGAGTTGTGGCGTCCTAAAAAAATTAGTCAGAGGAAACATCAAGTAATTACAGAATTAATAAAAACTGCAGATAAGTAATTTCATTAGTTAGTAGCCTCACAAATAACAAAACTAACAAATATTACTTGCAGCTCATTTTGCATTTGTACTGTTAATCGCCTAAATCTAAACTTACACACATGTATGCATATGCTAGCCCCCCAAAAATATGAAAATGTTTTAACCCATTCATACACACATACAGAGTAAATATAAAAAATAGCCAGTTACATCTGAAATCCGCAAAACATTAAACAGCAGCATTATTAGCACTCAGTGGGGATTCTCAGCATTCAGTGTTTCAAATAGTTTTGCCACCTGTTTAATTCTTAGCAATTTTTATTTGGAGTGTATGAGTTAAAAAAAAAAAAAAAATTATTCAAGCTTTACTGAAGAAGCTCTTGCTGTGCTTAACATTTTATACCAATTGGTTCTTTTTCTTTTATACATTCTTTTATTTACAATAGCGGTTTCAGCCGATATCATTCTTTCATTCTACTTTAGCTCCAGTATTTGCTATAATTTACTATTGCAAAAGTAGAATGATAAAATAAGATTTTGGCTATTTTATTCTTTTATTTGCAGAAATTTATTATACTTGCTATGCTTATTTTATATAAAAGACTGGATAATTTGACTACTAAAAGGAAATTATAACATTGCAAGTTACACAAGATTTAAATATCATTTTAAAATTAAATCCTTTTTATGTTATGTTAGATAAAAACTAGGTTTTTTTACAAACTGTACTCAAACTTTTTACAACAGTCAGGTATTAATCTTAGAAACAATTATTTAAAGCTTTTTTTTTTGTGTGTGTATTCATAAGTCAAAATACTTGCAGAAACTTTCCAAATTATGTTCATCTTAGATTTTAATACTTTTTTATGTCATTTTAAACATTTAGAAAATTTATGATTTTAATCAATGATTTTTTAAAAAATATCAGTTGATTAATATCACGATTTAATCGCTGATTTAAATCAACTGATTAAAATTGTTGACACCCTAATTTATATGTCTCAGTTTATGTATGTTTATGCAATGTGTGTCCAACATATTCCTTTATAAATATATATATGAATTGGGAGTGTGCTCATGATAGTATAAATGTTGACGACCTTTATTCTAGATTATGACTTATAACTGTATAAATAGTTTTTACTTGATAAACAATTTAACATGTATATTTTTGTTAACTTGTCTTTCCCTATATATTTTAGTTCATTCAACAAACTATTCGTAAAGATCCTGCAAATGTCGATGAAATTTTAACGCCCCCTGATGGCCAAGATGAAGGTGTCTGGAAGTATGAACACCTCCGGTAATGCTAATTTTTCTTAAAATCATAAGTATAATTTTCTTAAATTTTTTAAGACTGTGACTTTTCCTTAACTAACTTGCCAAAACAAAACTGGATAAAACCAATAACCCTGTTGGTGTATTGATTTAGGTGACCATGTCATTACTTTAGTGTTTCACACTCAGTTTTCTGTTTGAGATATGACCTGGTCAACTAATTTTTGGCATGCTGTCTTTTCAGTAATATGGGAGATTGAAGGCCAATTTTTGTTTAATTATTTAATTTACTGTATTGTTGTGTAGAAAAGTAAAAAAGAGAGATTATTGGGATTATATATTTATTAATGTATTTTTATACTAAAAGTAAATAAATGAAGATTTTTATGCATTTATTGATGCTGTTTTCTGACTAAATTAGAATCTGCGCTCAATCTAAACTATATTTTAATGAAATCTTATGCTTTTCAGCCTCTTCTAATAAATAATCAAAAATATCACTGCTTCACTAAATAAATTATAGGCTCATTTTCAATTTCCTTAAAAAACTGGTGTAGGATTTTTCATTTTTACTCATATATGCTTAAAATGGCTCATAAAACAAATTTTTATATAAAAATTAAAATATCGCAAAATTTTTCATAATCTACGTGTTAAAAAAAAAAAAAAAAAAAAAAAAAAAAATTGGACAAAATTATTCATTTTAGCTTGTTAAATTTTCTCCATTCTAGTACTTGAAAAAATTTTGCTGTTTTATTACATCATGGTTGTATCTAACATTACTTTTTAAAACTGTGTATAACTATTAATATTATGTTATTTTCAAAAACATCATTTTATTCTTTAACTTTAAGCATTAAAATTTTATGTATATATATATATATATGGATTGCTGAAAAAATTATAAAAACATACACAACAAAAAATTATATATATGTATGTATATATATATATATATAATATGTATATGTGGATTTATATATAATTAAATTTTTTTTTTTAAAGTATGTGTGAGTGTATGTTTTCCCATACATTATGCACAATTAAAAAAAAAACAAAAAAACAAAAAAAAAAAAAAAACCCATAAAAATACCATTATGGAGGGCTGAGGTTGGGAATGCTAAAAAAAGTTTAAAACCTTATATGTTTATATATGTGTGAGCCTGTATATGTGTATGTATATATGCTTATATATTGTATGGATATATAAAAAAATAATAATAAATAAAAAAACACGGGGTATCATGCATTTAACATCATAAATTTCTCAACAATTTTCACATATTGCTTCATAATACAAGGATATATTTCACTATCTCAATATTCCTCATTGTTTTTTTAATTTTCACATTTAGTTACATAATACAAGGCTATATTTTACTATCTCAAAATATTCCTCACTGTTTTTTAAATGTTATTTATATTCTCATTTTTTATATTATAATATTTTGTCTTTAAATTAGTTAATTTAATCAATTGCCCTTCTATTTATTTATTTTTATATAATTCTTTATTTTATTTTTTATTAATTTATTCCTATTCTTTATATTATTTTTGTATTTACTCAATAATTATCAAGTTTATCGCTATTTTTTCATTCAACTTCAACTAAATGTTAATCTAAGTCATTTCTTTATTTTTTCAATCAGTTTCATTCTTTTTTGGGGGTAAAGATGGCAGCACCAAACATTATTGTTAATCATCCAGTTCCAATTTACATTTTTTCCTTTCTCACACCAGATGGCACCAATGTTATGGGTTCAAATCAGATAATCAACTGTAGACCCACAAGTTAAAATAGTCCTAACTCTGTTTTACCATCCAGTCATGCTGCAATTATACTTCCTAGTGTGTAATTTAGGTATTTTGCTCTATTAATTTTTAATATCCTGTGTGAGGTGTATCTTTTTTTGATCTCTTGGATTTTTATTATCTATTTTCTGTTATTTTTGCGTTATAAGGAGCTAAATTTTGTCATTTTAGGCTTAATGCCGACAAAATTGGATGAAATAACGCATCTTCTATGAATGAACTCACAAGCTTCTCTGAAGATTCTGTGAGTTATTCATAGTTTCTTATTTTGCCTACTGGTTTCCCGTGTTCATTTCTAATTCATCTTTAGAACTTTACCAATTTATTCATATATTTGTGATTTCAATTTTATTATATATATATATATATATATATATATATATATATATATATAGCCATAATTTAATTATAAATCATCATCTATTTCCAATTACAATAATTAATTCAATAAATTAATAAATTTAGCTGCAAATGATAACTGTAACATTATACAAAATACAGATGGAACCCTATACAAGTAATACTAATTAAGCAAAATCCACCAATTGACTAGCACATTGCATACGATTAATCCATATTAACATATATATATATATAATAATATTAATAATAATAATTATATTTATATATATATTATATATATATTTATATATATTTATTTTTAATTCTTATTAATGATTTAAATTTAATGTTTTAGGCAATTTTGTATGGAACTTAACGGTTTAGCTGTGAAGTTACAGGTAATTTTTTTTTAAGTTTATATCAAACCAACTTTTATTTAGTAATTTAAATCTATGAATAGTTGTGCTATTAATTTCTTTCATGCTTTGTTAAATTTAATGGTTTTGTGTTATCAGCTCTCATACCTGTGTATATCTGTACCATTGGTCAATGCAATTTTTTTGTTTTTTGTTTTGTTTTTTTTTTTAGTTTTTATATTTGCACATTATTTAATTATTTCATAGTGTTTTTATATTAGCAGGAGAATTTCATTATATGACACATATAGTTGCTAAATCTCCATAAATAGTTTCCTTTTCCTTCCTTTGAAAAGTATAAGAGTGGAGTAATAATCTTGTTTAAAAGGAAAAGCAGTTAATCCAAAATCAGTTAATATAAACAGCAGATGTGATTCTGTTCCCGATTTTCAGAAAACTAAAAAATAGATCATCAGTCCGAAAAACTGGACATAAAAAATATCGCAAATTTCGACAAATGGCCACCAAAAAATCAATTTCGTCAATCGTTTGCAGAAAAAATTGCCAATTTCGTTAAAGAATCTTGAAAAAAAAAAAATGAGAATTTTGTCAAAGAATCTTAGAAAAAAACGCGAATTTCCTCAAAGGATCATTTAAAAAACCACAAATTTCGTGAAAGGATCACAGAAAAAATACGAATTTTGTCAAAGAATCGTGGGAAAAAAAAAGTGAATTTCCTCAAAGGATCGTGGGAAAAATGAAAATTTCTTCAAATGACTGCAGAAAAATACAAATTTTGTCAAAGGATCAAAAATTTCTTTAAGGGATCTAAAAAATAAATAAATAAATAAAACCTATTTTGGCAAGGGATTGTGAAAAAAAATGCAAATTTCACCAAAGAATTGCGTAAAAAAAATTGTCAAAGGATCGCAAAATAAACACACATTTCGTCAAATTATTGCACAATAAACACAAATTTCATTAAATTATTGCAGGAAAAACACAAATTTCCTCAAAGGATTGCAAAAAAAACGTGAATTTCGTCAAAGGCTGCAGAAAAAATGCATAATTAGCGCCACGAGGAGATTCCTCCTTCTGCTGTAACCTTTCAGAAAATTTGCTGTGAATTTCAGAATTTTTTTTTTCTCAGAATCACCCCTGATAAACAGTTTTAAGGATATCTCATTTGCCAAAAGTTGCCAAGAAATAAACAACAAATATCCCATATTCATTAAACATTTCATATAGTCCTA
Source organism: Maratus speciosus (assembly GCA_963932465.1). Taxonomy (NCBI): domain Eukaryota; kingdom Metazoa; phylum Arthropoda; class Arachnida; order Araneae; family Salticidae; genus Maratus; species Maratus speciosus. Next base: position 359,374,433 of record OZ010800.1, on the reverse strand, counting down.
TATTGCAGTAGGAGATGCATGTAATAAGGATTGTGTAAATGCCTACTAATTTTAAAATATCAATTCGTATATTGTAATATGGATATTTATTGTGCAATAGTTAATATATAAAGCAATATAGTTAAGATTTTCAAGTTGAGGGTGGGGGGGGGGGGGGGGAGACCTCTAATGAATAGAAAATAATCACATTTGTAGCTGTCACAAAAGGTAAGGTATTTTTAAAAATATTGATGTAATATATTTCAAAGTTCATTCTTTCACTTTATGTACTTTTTCTTGTAATTTTTATTATAATGTTGATTTAATTTTAAATTTGTCAGTTCAGTTACTCAATTAAATTTCCTTATAGTATTTCTGTACCTCTCTTCCCTCTCTTTTTTTTTGTCTAACCTGAGTTTCCCTTTTATAATATTTTTATTTGGAATTCCCCCCCCCCCCCCTTTATAAATATCTAAAGAAAAAAAATGAAAATACAATCCGGAGGTCAAACCAGGCAAAATTTGGTGCCTATTTAGGACCTTTTCACAAAAATTATTTAATAAAACAGGCCTCTTCACAATAATCAACTTAATAAAACAGGCCCTTTCACAAAAATTAGGGATGGGACAAATAGTGATTTGGCCGAATACCAACATTTTTTCCCAATAAAGAAAATAACTTTTGATTATATATAATTTAAAAAATAGGAACTCATTAATCATTACTACTCTTAAATGTACTTTTGAATTTGTTTTTAAATTTGAGAAACTTATTTTAGCACAAAAAATTACGACATTGCATTATATCCTTTTATTCTAGGGTATATCAAATTGATTTTCAATAAGTCAGGATTGTAAATTATTTCCACTAAAATATAAAGAATTTACTTCAATTTTACTATCAAATGATACTTTTGCAGGGATGCAAGTTAGTCACTTTTCTCACTTTTGGTCACTTTTTAAAAAACTTGTCACTTTTAGTCACTTTTTTTGACTGAAAGAGATGAAGTCTCTAAAAGTGAGCAAGCTGCAGAAACTGATTCGCTCACTTTTAGTAAAAAAAAGTATAACTAAAATAGACATTTTTATCTTTCAGATTTCTCGATATCCTCAGCATCAATAATTATTGGTATTCTTGCACAAAAAGCCATGTGTAAATACAGTCGAACTCGGTTAAATTGAGACTGGCTAATATGAGGACATGGTTAAAACAAACAATTTGGACATTAAGAAAAGTTTGTCACTTAAACTGTACTATGCTTTTCTCTCTTATTATGAATTACAAAAGTAGGCTATATGAGCAAAACATCATTCGGTTGCATTTGAGTTTCATTGAAAAGTAGAGTAGAATTAATAAAGGAATTCCGTCACATGACTGGAAGATCCGTAATATGCACACTCTTTGAATTTCAGTTCCAGTCACAATTCTATCTTTATTTTTATGTGAGATATGCCGAATGTTCTAAAATTTTTGCCTCCACCTTTAACCCCTTAGGTGGAGAATTTCTAAAATCACTGAAAGACTTGTTTAAATTTTTTTTTAGTAGTTTTCTGGAATTTCACGCTCCTACCTAAAACGGCTGCTGAGATATGCCAAATGTTGAAAAATTTTCGACATCCCCCTTTTGAACCGCCTTAGGGAGGGATTTTGTAAAATCGCTGAAATACGTGTTTAAGTATTTTTTAGTAGGAGCATGAAATTCCAGAAAATAAATCTATCTAAAACTGCTGTTGAGATATGGCCAGTTGTTCTAAAAATGTTTACCCCCTAAAAAAAAAGGGGGGGGGGCAGGGATTTTTAAAAATCCTTTCTTAGTGTGCGCTTATGTCATAATATGTATTCCACCACCCCTCCCCAATTTTCATGCTTTGAGGTTCTGTAGTTTGGTCAGTGTGTTGATTATGAGTCAGTCAGGACAAATTCTATATATATATATACATAGCCTACTACGCTGGTCTGTTTCTCTAAAAGAATTTTTATTAAATGAAATATAATAGCAAAAATGAAATTAAAAAAAAAACTTTTTCTTTATGCCTAATCAAATATCCATAATTGTTGTCTTATTTGTATAATCTTATATTATCCAATTCAAAGTCGATGTTGGCAGCATAATAGACAAAATAGGTCTAAAATCACTGAAGTACCTGTTTTTAACTATGTTTTTAGTTGGTTGTTATCTTGAATTTCCCATTTCTACCTAAAACTGCTGCTGAGATATTGCGAAATGTCCAAAATTTTCGACTACCACCTTAATCCCCTTAGGCGGGAATTTCTGAAATCACTGAAATACATGTTTATTTTTTTAATACCTTTGTTATCTTGAATTTCACATACCTACTTAACACGACTGCTAAGATATGACTAAATGTTCTAAAATTTTCTACCCCCCCCCCCTTAGAGGGGGGGGGGGGGTTCTAAAATTGTTGAAATACTTGGTATTATTTTTTTAGTAGATTTATTTTTCTGGAATTTCCCACTCTTACCTAAAACGGCTGCTAAGATATGGCCTATTTTTTTTTACCTTTCTTTTAACCCCCATAGGGAGGGAGGGCTCTCATTAATCACTGAAATACTTGTCTAAATATTTTTTAGTACAGTTATTTTCTGGACATTCATGCTGCCACTTAAAACGGCTGCTGAGATATGGCTAAATGTTCTAAAAGTTTGACCCCCTCCCCTTTAAGTACCTTAGGGGGGAATTTCTAAAATTACTGAAGTACATGCATTTTTTGTATTTCATGCCCCTACCTAAAGTGGTTGCTGAGATATGGTCAAATGACCTGAAACTTTCGAATACCCCTTTAACCTGCTTAGAGGAGGGGGGCGATGATTTCTGAAATCTCTTACATACATGTTTAATTACTTTTTTAGTAGATTTATTTTTTGGACTTTCATGCTTCTACCTAATACGGCTACTGAGATAAGGCTAAATGTTTTAAAATTTTCGACTCTTCTTTAACCCTTTTAGGGGAGGTGAGGGGGAGGAATTTCCATTAATTCCTGAAATATGTGCTTAATTATTTTTTAGTTGACATTTTTTTCTGGAATTTCATGCTCCTACCTAAAACGGCTGCTGAGATATGACCTGGAGTTCTAAAATTTTCGACCTCCCCCCTTTAATCCCCTCAGAGGGGAAATTTTTAAAAATCCTTTCTTAGTGCACGCTTATGTCATAAGAAGTATTTTGTCCCCAATTTTCATGCTTCTAGGTTCAGTGCTTTGGGCTGTGCGTTAATTATGAGTCAGTCATGAAAAACTGTTTTATAGATATAGATGTGTGCATTTTATTTTTTATTTTAGAATTTATTTTTCATTTGGTACATTTTATTTGTGCTTTTTCTAAGAGTTTTAATTACTTAATCGATATGAATTCAGCAATAGAATTTTAATTTTTCTTTATTTCCATCATTTTTTCTTAAACATCTAGTTCCTTGTTGTATAGTTAGTTGCAGTTATAAAATAGAGCTTGTCACAGAAAATATTGCTGCAGTTATAAAATGGAGCTTGTCACAGAAAATATTGCAAGGATCCTACCAGTGACCTATTTTAATATCACTATTTGCCGACAGTGGATATCTGTTGCAAATGTTATAGAAATAAAATGAAGGTTGTTCTTTAGAAATAGTGGTAATTAAAAGGTGATAGGTGAGACCCCTGTAAATTTTTTTGTGACAAACAACCTTACTATTTATAATTCAATTTTAAAAGTATATTATGGTAACATTGTACTTTTTGCTTTGTATGATTAAATAAAATTGAGGTTTTATCTTATGCCTCATTTTGGTAGAGTATTGTCATCTTAAAAACAAAAAGGTGTTTTATTTACATAATTTAACTTACAAATTGATTGAAAAAAATCGTTGTCATGTATCATTCATGCCACTTTTTTTTTTTTGTGCTTTACCCCCCCCCCTCTTTTTTTTTTGTTACTCTTTAATCACTTTTTTGACACGCTGTAGTCACTTTTTTTGACATGCTTTAGTCACGTTTTTGTCACTTATTTTGATCTTTTTGTCCCTTTTCTCACTTTTTTGGAAGCATTATTGCACTTGCATGCCTGTCAATCTTGCATTCAAAATCAATAATATTCTTACTCAGGGGTGTAAAAATACCGGGCAACTAAATTTTCGACACTGGCACCTAGATATGTCTTAGGAAATGAAAAATAATTCGTATTTATAATCTTGATTATTTATGGATTTTTTTTTCTTTTCTTTTTCCATGCGCAAAGAAAAAAAAAAATAAACGAAGTTCTCTTTCACTGAACTAGACTGATATTTACAGAAATGTTGGAAAAATGAAGACATTGTAAATCGCTATCGGGAGGATTGCGTAACATTATTTACCAATGGCTTCCGCCATGGTTGGTTGGTTGGTTGGTCGGATGGTGACGCTTCGCTCCGGCGATAGATTTGCAGGGGAAATGAATGCAACGGAGGAAGTTATCTTGACATGTGCACTAAAATATTTGTTACATTTTTCTGGCCTAGTGGAAAAGAGCTTCAAGATTTTGGAATAAAAGGAATAAAATTATTATTAAATCATTTCTAGAAATATTTTGTCACATTGAATGTTGATTTGGAAACAACTGAAAGTATCGCTCTTGACGAATGGTATGAGTTTAAGGTACTATGCAAAAACATGAAATTTAGTGAGCTTTTGATCAAATCAATGAAAAATGATTCTAAATTTCCAATTTTATCAAAGTTACTGCAAATTGTATCTGTAATACCTGTGGCAACTGCATCCTGTGAGCGAGGATTCAGCACAATGAATTTTATCAAGAACAAGTTTTGCTCTACTTTGACATCACAAAATTTAAATGATTTATTATTAATAAATTTAAATGGACCTTCTGTAGAAGCATTTGATCTTACAAAAGCAGTTGAATGCTGGTACTTTACATAAAAAACAACAAGACACATGAGTGGTGATAAACATCATAAAAATTTAAAAGCAAATGAGGACAAACAATAAGTTAACAGTAATGATTTATGGCATATATTATAGTCCTTGAAGTGCATTACATATTTGTACTTTTGAGGTGTTTAAAGAAGTTTTTAATGATTATTATTTGTATTTTACATCAGCACTTCCAATTTTTTTATATCAATATTTATAATTTTATGTAACATTACATTTTTATACAAGAAAAATTTATGTCATGTGTCAGATATATTTAATTAAAAAGAGTAATTTGTATTTACTATTATTAACTTATACTGTAATTTCATTTTACAAATTTGTTATCGATAGTAACTGGCTCCTAGATTTTCAAAAAATTTTTACACCCCTGTTCTTACTCTCTCTCATAACTCACAAGGAGATATTTTCTGAAATAACCTTTAATCAAGTAAATTTTATCTTTGAGAATTTGTGTCCCTAACAATAAAAAAATTTGTAAGAATGAGTCTGTTCTGAAATCAGTTTCCAAGCCTTAAATTACAAATTGCATTAAATCAGAAGGTATGGCTAAAGTAGAATACATTATGTTAACAAAATCTTTGACATTTGAACCAACACATACAATATTTCACTTATTCAACAAGCAATAAAAGCACAAACAGAAACTGGTAACAACATGAATGAAGAAAGATGTAAATTGAAAAATATATATATAATAATGTTACCTATTAAAGCCAGTAATCATGCAAATAATTAATTAAAAGTGAAAACTATAGAATTAAAAAATTATTTTGTTAATACAGTCGGACTTCTATTTAATGAAGTCGCTAAATCCCGAAAAAAAGTTTGTTATGTGGAAAATTCGTTAAATAGAGGTGTACCTTTTTAATTACTTTAAACTACACAAAACAGATTTTTAATTCATAAACTCTAAACATTATTAAAAAGCTTAGCTAATCACACTTTTTTTTTATAAATCAAATATATATATATATTTATTATTATTCATTTTATCCATCAAATGAAATTTGTAAGGACAACAAGAATTAAAAAATATATTATCCGGAAATACACTGTATTCTCAGTTTTAAGAAAAGATTTACATTAAAATTAATGAATTTTAATGGCATTATCGTATTTATTATAACAAGTAATTTTAAGCATTGTGTACTACATGCGTCCTTAAATTTAATTACTGAAACTTATTTACTACAGAACAGCCCTTTTGAGTGTGAAAGGAGGATATTGAGAGTTTGCATTTCCTGGATGAAATGCAAAGAATGACAGGGATTTTACTGCTCTTGGCACCTGAGTTAGGCACCTGGTAAAACTAATTCAAGGTTATTGAGCATTATAAAATATGTAAAAGAAAGAATAAGTTTGAAGTGTCCGGAAATATTTAGAGAAATAGGGAGAAAATAAAAATTACATCAGAAGAAAAAGTTTGTTAAATAGAGAAACTAGATACTCACTAGATGGCACAACTTACTTTATAAAGATGGATTATAAATATTTAAATATATATTCTAAATATACAGTCGGACCTCTATTTAACGAACCTCTGTTTTGCGAACTTTTCCTCGGAACCAACAACATTTTGCGAATTTCTTCGTAAAATAACCTCCGATTTGGAGGTTATTTTACGAAGAAATTCGCAAAATGTTGGTTCCGAGGAAAAGTTCGCAAAACAGAGGTTCGTTAAATAGAGGTCCGACTGTATATTTAGAATATATATTTAAATATTTATAATCCATCTTTATAAAGTAAGTTGTGCCATCTAGTGAGTATCTAGTTTGACACTAGTTCTGTTTTCAGATGTTCTTGGAATAGTGATGTTTGATATTGCATCTTGAAAATTAATCTTAGCTATGCACCTAATGAATGAATTTTTACATTTCTTACTTTATATAGAAAATAGAAAGAAAGTTACCATGAATTTCATAAGAGCCGTTTTATATGTGCATGGAATTTGCAGACATTAATGAATACTCAAGTGTTTTAGAATGAGGAGTTTTTTTCCTTTTATCTATAAGAGTTTTTACATCTTGAGTTGTAATCTATCATTCTCTCATGAAGACATTTCCCGGACAATTGAATCTTCAATTTAGGCAGCATTTTCTAAAAGATCCTTAACTTTTATAGAAAAATACAAAAAGGCTGTATATTTTTTAATACACTTTGTGCTAGTAAGAATGAGAATGACTTCATGAATGTACCAGAAAGTAGCCAATTTGGATTAGAGAAAAAAAAATTGCAAGAAACAAAATTTTTGTTAAAATCCTAAATTTATTTGGCAAGGTATCTTTCACTATTCAGTGAGATTTTAGCAATATTCGGCAAGATATCTCTAAATATTCGGTCGAAGCATTTGGTCAACAAGCCTTCAATATTCGGCCAACTGAATATTCGGCAAAAGGGCCGAATATTCGTCCCATCCCTAACAAAAATCATTTTAATAAATAAGGCCCCTTTACAAAATTTTACTTTGTAAAATAGCTCTCTCAGAAAATTTCAATTCATAAAAGCATACTCTTCATTATTATATATATATATTTTTTTTTTTCTGTTAGGTTTAAAATGTATAATTTACAAACGAAACAAGTTCACAAGAAAGAAAAACTTTAGCAGAAGTACTTAAGTTATTATTAATGCTTGGTTTGAATTTGGGTAACTGTATTTCATCTTTCATTACAAAATGTTATTTTTCTGAAAAATATGTTAAATTTTACAAAAATAACTTTTACTTTTCACAAAATGGGCCCCCAAGAAAAAAAAAAACTTGCATCAATCCCTGATAACACTCTTAAAATCTTGTTTTTTTTTTTTTCCAAAATTTGAATCAGTTAAATAGCTAATTTTAATAAATAATAAAAATCACATTTTTGCTTTGTTACTTATTTTTCTTAAATTATGATGAAATTGCATTATTATTTTTCTTTTGTTATAAATCAGGCTTAAGAGTTCTTCGAAAAGGTGGTAATCCACCTTTTTGAAAATTAATTTTGGATATTATTCTGAATTGATGCAAAAATTCAATCAAAATATTGGCAGTATATTGAACAGGGGGTTTCTGAGAAATCATATACTTGGACCTACTGAAATTTACAATTGTTTTCAAGAATTGTTATTAAAAATATTTTTTTCTCTTACTCCATGTCATGGAAAAAAATTAAATTGCTTGCACATAAAAGAAAATTTTATTGTCAAATTTTTAACATTATTTATTTAACATTTTTTGTTTTTCTGGGATCAAGAGGTTTTTAAATTATAGCTTTACTTTAAAAAAATTCTAAAAATTAAGATAATGCACATTAGATGTAAGTTTTAACAAACTTATTTCATTTTCTTCATGCACCACAGAACTGTCACATTAAAAGTTAGCTTAAGAGCATCTTAACATCATGCGATGATGAAGCTGAAATAATGGGAAAAAACTTTTAAAAGGAAAGATAATTTGCATAAAGTTATGTTTAGGATTCAATATTTTGTGCCATCTGCGTATGAACACTTTTATGTAATTCTGATGTAGTGAAGATGGTGGGAAAAGATGCAATTGAAACATAAAAAGGGGGCAAAAAATCCCATAAGAAAAGAGGAAAAATCTCAAAATGTTATAACAATTATAAGCCAATTAGTGAGTAGGACACTTTTTCGGTTGTGGAAATATCAGTAAACAAATTTAGTAGAATTAAAATGCATGCTGACGAGATATAAGTTCTAACAATTTTTTATTATTATTATTTAGAATGAGTGTAATTCAGAGACTTGCACTCAAATGACAGCTACCGAACAATGGATTTTTTTGTGTGCTGCTCATAAAACTCCCAAAGAATGCCCTGCCATTGATTACACCAGACACACATTAGATGGTGCAGCTTGTCTACTTAATAGCAACAAATACTTTCCTAGCAGGTATTATTTTATTTATTAAGTTTAAAATCTGGATTAGAAAATTTTATACAAGCTTTTCTTAAATCTTGTTAATTCTCTTTTTTTTTTTTTTTCTTTCTAAAAGGTGTTTATATTAAAATAAATTGACTATAAAATCACAGCTTTTAAAAATGAATATTTAATAAAACTGATTATTTTCAATGTGTATTCCTTTGAATGGTATGATAACCAGTGGACTGTTGCGAGTCATTCACACTGCAACCTTTGAGATTATTTGCTGATACATATTTTCATTAATTTTTAATTAACTGCAATTTTTAATCAAATATGTTTTAACAAAATGTGAATGTACTGTGTCAAAAGTTTGTTCAAAAATGATATTGTCATCAGAAATAATATATAGGAAATCCAGTGTCAGCAATGTTACACATTTGCAATATTATGAGAAATAATTATTCTTTTATTAAAAATACTGTTTACTTTCAAACATATCATTTTACTCAAGATTTTTTTCTCTTCAATTTCATTGATAACTTTGAAAATGTTGCAATTGCTATAATTAATTTTGCAACTATACTAAATCCTAAATTATTACAGTTCGTGTTATAAATACAACATTAAAATACACTAAAGGTAAGAAAATCTTCAATTATTTTATTGTGTGGTTAGGCAGTCATATAACCAGGCACTTAATCTATGAGCTTTCTTGCTTTATTTCAGTGTCATTTTTATGGATTGCACAGTTACTTATATTTCAGAAGATATACAGTGCTATCTATTTTCACATTTATGTATATTTTGGAAAATAGCTCTTAAGTGTATGAAGTGAAGTGTTTGTAGTTCAATTGTCATTATCACCTGTATGGTGTAATACATTGCTTTCTGTGTTAGGGGAGTTCATTTTCAAACACTCTGAACATTTACAAAATACCTCTGTGTGTTATAAAACCCCTTTTTTTATATGTCTTATAAACCAGGTTTTGGAGTTATGGTTGAGGTGAGTATTACTTAAAAAACACACTATATGTATGCATATTACTTTATTTAGCTCAGTAACGGCATAAAGCGGAGACTGCGATAATTCAATGCAGTACTCCGGTTCATTTCCCAGCAGCTTCAACACGCGTGACAGTTCACAAGAGCAGTTAGTAGGAGACTGCCTGTAAGTCTTAAGAGTTTTCTATGAGAAGCACACACTTAAAAAGAGCACTTTTATTTTAATTTATATCCTTATAGGACTTTTAAGGTTATAATATGGCAATTTGCTACATGCTACTTGAGGTTTTATTTGGCATTTGAAGTAGACTAGAAATTATGGCGTTTGAGGAGTTCTGAACATTGAGCACATGACTGCACTTAAGATTTTAGGCCAGCATTACATTGACGTATATCTCGTATGGGTTTCTAACTACTTGAAGTTCTAACTTGGGGCTAGAAATTGATTTTAGCGACTAAAGGAAAAATATATTAATTAAATGGTTTCAGGAACAGATATAAAAATAATAGAGCAGCATCTTATCCATTTTATAACTTAGAGTATAGAGTGAACTCTTGTTAAGACGGATACTCAAGGGCAAGTGTTTTTTGCCCCTATTAACGAGAGTTCATTATAACAGGAGTTCATAAATCTGACGTTTTACATTACAGTAAAAAATACTTATTATGTACATATGCATTGTAATATGGCTAAAAATTTGTTTTCTCAAACCATTTTATGCTACTTTACTAAAAAATACTTACAACAACAACAAAAAAAAAGAATGTCTGAGAACAATTTCAAAATGAAAAAAACAGCAATTTAACAAATTACAACGACCATTTGGAAACTGATTTTTTTTTTAAGACTAAAATTTAAGACATAAAAAATCGCATGCAGTTGATCATACATTACGTATGCCATGAATTAAACTTTAACATTCCTGGACCCATCATGAACAAATTTTAAAAGAAATTTCAGTTTTACAATTTTCGGTTCTGTAAATTTTTTAAATTCTACGGAGCTGGTCATACATTACGTACGCCATGGATTAAACATTAATATTCCTGAACCAATTTTAAATGAAATTTCATTCTTAAACTTCTAAACATCCCACAATATTACTTTTTACACCGTCGTATACAGAAAAAAAATGTACTTTTAAATGCAATTTGTTTGAAAGCTGTATCTCAATTTGTTTCTGAGTTATTAATTTTTTTTGTAGTTTTTATTACTTTTCTGTCATAGTGGCAACAGAAGTATCCATCTCTGTTGAAAGTAAAGGGAAAATACAGATTACTGTATAGACCAATCAGAAAACGAATAAAATGTGGATTCAACTAATAAAACGCTTCAGATATGTTTTTGATTTCCTACCCTGACAGAAGACAATAACCATTTTTCCAAATGGTTAAAAAAAAAAAATTACATTTGAAACTAGTTTACATTGAAGCATACTTACGTTGTTATTTGAAAGTGCAAAATGGCAGTACATGAAAAAAAACAGTTAAGTACATAATAGGCTATCCAAAAAAAGAAGTAATCTTCATTTGTTTTTTCTTGGTAAGTGACCACCTTTCGATATCAGTCTCAAGTTTAGCCAAATATTGAAAAGTGCTCACAGAAACATCTTCAGTTGATTGATAAAATTTCCTAATTGTTACCAGCATATCACGGACATCTTGCATTTTTGGAGAAGAGATTTCTTCTTCCTTTTTACTATCGCTCAGGGTTGACAAGTTTCTGCTGAGGTGAAGGTAGAAACTGGTAGAAACCGGTTAAAACTGGCATGGCAAAAACCCTTTTCTGCCACCACATGGCAAAAACTCAGAAAATGGCATAAAAGTGATTACTGGCATACAATAGATAATGCATAGGAAAAACAGTTAAATATTAACTAAAGTACAATTTATTTACAATTTACAGTAGCATTTTCTATCGTGTCGATCGTTTTTTAACTTCCAGACAGTTTGTAACACATAACAAAAAAATTTTTAAAAGGCAGGGGCATCGAATTTAGAGGGGGGTGAAAACAATTTAAACCACACCCTGTCGACTAACATATCTACGGATAGGTTTTTGAATGGGGTTTCGTTCAGATACAGTTTTGTCAAGATTAGAGTTATTTATTTAGTTTAAAATTTTCTAAAGTTTACTTAACACTATTTTTGAATAGTAATTTCAGCAAATATCTTAAATTCTTGCTTATTTCGGTCACCCTCTTGACTAACATAAATTTCAGGTTCATTTAAGAATATTATCACGGGCCCGGGCTACCCGGGCGGATCAGTTAGTTTCATATAAATATTTGATATACTACACTCTTTATATTTAATATATAAACAAAAAAATATATATTTACAAACAATGAACTGAAAAGGAAAGGTTTGTTAAAGTTACAAGAAGATTACAAGGCTAAAATTTCTAATGCATAGCAATTTCAACAATGATCAATTCCTTTGCTTTGCTTCAGAAATTTCAGTCTTGTAATTTAACAGTTTTTTTACATTAAATTATTAAATATTAATTATTATATCAAGTTTTTTAAATGCTGAAATGGAGTTACATTTCTTAGTTTTTTTAAACAAATATCATTTAGTAATTACTAGAACTGTAAGACATTTTTTACTTTCTGCCGGTTTTTACTGGTTATAACCAGTTTTTGCCAGCAAAAAGCCAGCCCTGTATCGCTAGATGTTCCTGGATTTTCTTTTACTTCATCGATTATTTCTTGATCAGTCATTTTTTCCAACAATTCTGACATTGTTATCGAAACTTGCAGAGCCGTCAGCATCTATTTCTGTCGGAATATTACATCTCACAGATGCAGCATCACTAAGCAATGTCTGAAGTTCGCCAAGATCATGAGTAATCTCATGTGACGATTCTGAAGTTTCAACTAAGTTCACAAATCTTGCATGTTTGAAGCAATTTGAAATTGTAGTCGATGAAACAAGAGTCCAGGCTCGTTGAACCTGCTCCATGCATTTTAGCACATTGACCTCAGAACTTGTCGATGTTCTAATGGAAGTCATCAAATGAAGAGCTGAGTGGATGAACATGTTAAGTGATATGGTTAAGATGCCTTACCCACACACACTGTTTTATCGGTTGAAAAAAAATCACCAAACTTTGGGAATATTTCCTTCAATGGTAGCCTGGCTTGAATTCAGTTATTGCTGTTGAAATTTGATTTTACAACCCTTATTTGCATGGTTCTGGAAAGAGGATAAGGAAAATTATTGCAAATGCATTTATTATGTCATTGATTACCAAATATAAAAAATTACAGAATTTCAAAGCTTATCTCGAAGTAAGCTAACTTCAACACGTCAATTCGATTTTATACACTTTTAAAAATCTTCAGCTTTTGCTGAAGACTCACTCCACCATTTTTAGAGAAAACGGTTACTTGAATACATTATGGAGCATTCTCATTGGTCAGAATAGAGATATTCTATAAAAGCGATGGAGTGACTAAGCAGCAAATGCTGCAGGTTTTTAACAGTGTAAAGTACCCTTCTACACCAGAGAGTTTTTGTCCCTTAAAACTCCCCGTAAAAGAACTATTTACACATTATAAATATTAAAAAAAAATAATAATTTAAAAAGCACGTCACTTATATTTGTATGAAATTATTTTAATTTTAGGATTTTTTATTCATGTATTTTACAAATATTGTTTATTTCAATAAATAGTAACGTACTGTTCGTTTTCGAAAGTCGCGCCTGGCACTCTGGAGCGATTCTACTATCCAAAGGGGAGTTATGCTGAGATGAGCATTTTCCGAAATTCTGCTTCGGCGTTGTCACTAAGATTGCCGCTTACTTGTTCGTTTTTAAGTTAAAACTTCTATATTTAGTGTTCAAATGGCTAGTTCGAGTAGAAATAAATCTTTCAGGAGTGATAGTAAGAAAATTATATATAATGTCATTCAATTTTGTGAGCAAGAAGCAGAAAAAGTAGAATTATTTAGTGTTCAAATGGCTAGTTCGAGTAGAAATAAATCTTTCAGGAGTGATAGTAAGAAAATTATATATAATGTCATTCAATTTTGTGAGCAAGAAGCAGAAAAAGTAGAATTAATTGTTCCGAAAGCTCATTCTACAAACGAGCCATTCAAATTCTGTGGTTTCTAGTAGTACTATTAGAAAAATTCGCAGGGAAACAGGAGATTAGCATAATCTTGTTTTTTGTTCACCTAAAAAATGAGTTAAAAAGAATGTCTTCGAAAAAACAAGTATAGATGAATTCGATTGCAGCGTTATTAGACTAAACTGTTAACTGTACACGATTTTTATGTCAAGAAGAAAACAGTCTCGTCTTTGAATGAATTGCTTCCTGTTTTAAAAGAAACAATCAATTTTAATTGGAATAAAGAAACTTTGTGTCTGGCGAAAGTGACACTGACTATGATAGTGAAGCCACTAACTACAAAAATGTTTTTACATAAATAGATATTATTTCCCCAAAAGCACATTCTTAAAAAATGCAGCTAAACAAACTCTGCTCACCCCTATTTTGATAAAATCAAAGCAGACCTGATGCATGCACATGCGCAATAGCACAGATGGTTTTGCTATCTGAAAGCAAACAGTACATTTATCAAATATTTGTGCACTATGGCACATGAATCTATAGCGTTCTAATGCTTTTCTCGAAGTAAACATTCTATGAATCAAATTATAATTTGCCGATAACTTTTAAAAGATTGAGATGACGTCATAATGTTGTTGTGGTTACTTATAACCACTGCCATATTTTTATTTAATTTGATTTAGAAAATATTTTTATTAATTTATTATTCATTTAATTTTAATATTCGCATTCTAAAATTATTTTATTTTGTTCCTTTTTTCAAACTTCCCCTGTAAGCTTTTCTTTCTGGCGTAACATTTCGTTTCATTTTAAAATCATAAACGTAGTTTTTAAATCTGTACTTCCGGTAAAAGATTTCTTTGAAACACTCCATAACCTTCTTTTTCTGAGGTAATTTCCTCTTTGTAGCCCCACCTCTAGCCAATCATATTTAAATCAGTTTAATACGTAATTTCAAAAATTGTAACACTTTACTACTATTTCGTATCTTATCTTTATGAAATCTATAAAATTTCCTCTAACTTAAAGCAGTTTTTATGTGCTTTAGCATTGCAATTTATGCCAACGCAGGGCTCTTGTATGTTTGTTCTGCCAAATTGGCGTGTTTCAAGTATTATAGCAACCCTTTTCCTCTTCTTCTACGCAGAGCTTGCATGCTATTATTAGAGTTCTGACAACAAGCGCAGAAATGGGTGGCGGCCCCTCGCTCTTCTGCAAAAATAAACAGATCTTATGCGTACAGCAAAAACGGTAAAAGTGAAAGAATATTTTTTTAAGATTGTGTGATCGGCTGCATAGTTTCTTGTGTTTTGTGGCGAGAACTTTTATCAGTTCCTGCAATATTGATTCTTCAGTAATATGTAGATAGAAATCCTGCTGATGGCTGTATCATTATTTTTTCATTCAAATGGTGCTTTCGTTAGGAGTCACAGAATTCGATTGCTGAAAAATCATATAAAAGCCTTGTCTTTTCAGACATGTCCCTCCACACTCCCCAGAAGAAAATTTATTATATTTTTATCGAAGATAAGAGCTCATAAAAAAAAAATTGATTTGTGTATTTTTCATCATGAAAAAGGTACAGCTAAAAATAAGAGTTGTCCTTTATAAATATGCTCTTTTTTTATCAAGAGAGTTTCATCAAATATAAAGATATTTTCGTTGATGATTATTGTGTGTGCATTTTCCTTTCACTAATGTGTCTACTACTGTTTTTTTTTTCGTTTCAGGTCAGTACAGGTAATGCTTTTGCTTTTATTTTTGTTATTGATTATCAAATATATGACAAATAAATACAGAATTATTTCAATTAATGACTGTTATGTCAGAGTGGTCTTTTGTGGCCACAGCACAATGTAACTAACACTATACTGATTGATCACGAGAAGTAATTTTTGGATTAATAATAAAATTTTAGTATTTAAAAATGACTTTACGATATTATTCTTAACCCTCTATCATCTAACCATCACAGGTGTTATTTAAAGTGGTTTCTTACATCCGAAATACTTTTTTCTTACTTAAAAATTTGTGTAAAAGAACTATTTACGCATTATAAACATTACAAAAAAGGAAACTCAAACTTTTACTGCATATTTTTGTACAAATATATATATATATATATATATATAGGTTTTACAAATTTGGTTTGTGATTATTATTCTATAAATTATTACTGACATTTATCAAATATTTGAATTTCTAAAAATAAAAATTGTGTTTACATCCATAGTATAAACATTTCTAAACCTGAAAATTCATGTTAAAAAATAAACAATCATGAAAATATTATGAACAATGTGGATTTAAGAACTCCCTATTTTCGTTCTGTGTAAAGCCTGTGGTAACACAGCAGTCGAAGCCGCAGCAGTTGAAAACAGCTTTGGACCAATCAGATTATTGCCATTATTTCATTTCTCTTACAAAAGTAGCGCTCATGTCTAGTCTGATATATAACGGCATTTTAAAAACACAAAATGACTTAATTAGCACATTTCGCAGGAAATTTATGTTGTAAAATATGTGTGTTTGCTTTAATTTGATTGTTTTGTAAAAATACATCTTTTTTGTGCTTTTAAAATGTCGTTATTTATAAGTAGTGTATTTCCCATGATTCAAAGTTGTCAATATATTAGAAAACAGTAGTTTGGCGTGGGATAGAAAACCACGCTAATCAAAAAGCCGCCAAAAACCCATGCATTGTCGAAGCACATCTGTTCCAATTCACTTTACATGTTTATCCACTCAGCTCTTCAAATGTCCCAGGAACATTCGGCGATAGTGCACTTTAAATGACTTTGTGTCCACCTGATCCATTGGTTGTAACATGCTGTTACAACTGGCAGGGAAAAAAATAATTTTTATGGATTTCAGTTTAGGTATTTCTGTAGGATGAGCTGGGCACAAACATACACACACACACACACACAGACACACATGCAAAAAAAAAAGTAACACTTGGCAATAGATGAAAGATGATATATTCGTGTTTTATCTTGGTAGGTCTTGTGTCACCATGTATACTGATAATTGAGAATTCTCTTTTTAAGGTGGCTTATTAATGCTCATTTTCTTTGTTTAATTTAATAACATAATGTAGTCTTAAGCATGTTTTTTTTGTTTCATAACATAATGTAGTCTTAAGCATGTTTGAAAAATCTTGATTTAAAATAATAAAAATATTGTTAGCTATAATTAAATTATGTTAGAAAATGCTTACTTATCTATTATTTTCTTTTTTAATTTCCCATAGAGTTAGCATAAAAGAATCATCTATAGCTAAATTAGGATCAGTCTGTAGAAGAGTGTACAGAATTTTTTCACATGCATACTTTCATCATAGAGCTGAATTCGATGAATTTGAAGTAAGTTCATCTATTTTTATTTTCAAACAGAAATAAGCTCGGATAAATTGAATACATGATTCCACATTTAAGAGTAGTGTTGAGGTAGTTAGAGTTAGATTAATGCAAGTTACATTTTTCTTAAATGTTCAAAACCAAAGAATTTAGCAGAATCATTATGAATTCATGTATGGTGGAATATCTTTTGCAGTTCATTCAAGATGTAATTATATTGAAGGCAAACACAAGGGTTGAAAATGTATGCAAGGTTGTTCCACTTTTGCACTTTTATTACTGATTTGTTTGTTTTTTTAAATATTAACAAAATATGTATTTTCTTAAACAAATTTTAAGAACAAATATGTTGAAATGAACATGATCATTATTATGTATATTTTTCTCCTCCTGCTCTTTTTTTTTTTTTTATCCTTTTTAAATGCAGTAAGTAAACATAAAAACTGATTGTAATCGATGTACTGGAAGGGGGAGGGGGGGGTATCTTCCCAGTTGTACTCTTAAATTTTGTTTAAAAAAATATTAGTATGTACTATTTCAAAACAGAAATATTTTCTGAAAATGTAATTCATATTCGTTTCCATGTTTTCCATTTTCTCGGTAGTTTTTAAATGCCATCGCCATTTTCTGGATGAAAATACTAAAAGAAAGACGAAGTAAAAATGTGGGTTGAAATTTTGAAGTCATCAAAATTCACATTTACTTAATCCTTGACATAAATTGATACTGTTAAATTTTGGTGTATTTTGTCTAACAGGTGGCGCTACTGGGACACATTTTTAACGATTTCTGTGATAGCTAGATCTCACCATGTTTGGGAGGCAGTTTCACCAAATTTAATTTATAAGATTATTATGAATAACTGTTGATTCAATATTGGTTTTGATCACTCCCCAGAGTTTGTTGCCATAGTTTGTTGCTTTTTCCGATGAACATTATAGCTTATCTCAGCTTCTATTGTGTAGAAAAGAAACACAGTGCAACCTCGATTATCCGATCTAATTGGGATCGCTAGTACTTCAGATGTCGGTTAATAGAAATTGTATATATAAACTCGGCGTGGCCCCAAATTTAATATCTCTTAGAATAAAAAAACAATAGAGCGTTTTTTAAATGACAAAAATAAACATATATAAAGTTATGTTTCAGAGCTCAACAAATTTTAAAAGGTAATTAACTACTAGTAGTAAATTTTAATAAAAAATAAAAGTGCCCAGTTAAACTGATGGTATTGACCTCACAGGTTATTCACACTAATTGTATATTATACTCTTATTTCAAAGAATAATGCCTCTCAAAAAGTAAATTAAGGGAGGGTGACTCCCCGTTTCCCCTCTTTATATTTAACCAATGAGCCTCCAAATGTCATCAGTGCCAATGCCTTATCGAAATAAACCGATATATCAAATTTGAAGCAAATCGGATAGAAAAACCCATTTATCTAAATTAAGGAGGGGGTGTTCCTTCCCCCAACCCCTAGTCCCCCCCTTTAGACTTGAACAGCGAACCTTCAAATCTAATAAGGGAAGCACCTTATCAGGATTAACCGGTATACCAAATTTGAAGAAAATCTGACGATTCTGCATGAAAAACCCATTTATCCAAGTTAAGGAGGGGATTAGCCCCCTCCCCCCCCCTTTATACTTAACCAATGAACCCCCAAAAATAATCAGGGAAGCACCTTATCAGAATGAACCTAGAATTTTTTTTTTTTTTTTTTGAAGCAAATCAGATGTTTCTATCAAGAGTTATCGCGTTACGTATATATGTACCATACATGCATACATACATACAGAACCGGCGGGCACATTAGCTCTCAGGCTTTGATAGCCTGTGAGCTATAAAAGCAAATTGGTTTTTCTTTTAACTATACTAAGTTAAATATTAAAAGATGCATTTTCAAAAATAAAAAATATCCAGAAAATGCATATATTTTTTAATTTAGTTACATTAATTTGTTAAATTTACATCATTTAAAAAAAAAAGTCTTACCTTTCGTTAAAAAGATCAGGATTTTATATCAGTGGATTTCAGATCACGCCACAGCGTTCGAAATCCTTGGTGGTCCGCTGGTCCGAGACCACTAAAAATTCAATCGGACCACTATTTTAAAAAATTTTGTGGTCCGCAGGACCAGTAGCTTTTTTCCCTCTCTGACAGGTAAACGTAAATTTTCCCATCCCTGAGAAAACCGCAACCAAACACAAGCCACAGAATTTTATTTAAAAAAATAAATAAAAAATTGCATTAAAACTTAGTCAGTTGAAATAAATAATTGGAAATAAAATACATAATTATAATTAATAATTTTATAGTTTTTGTTCATGTACTGTTTATCTAATTTTTAGCAAATTATAAGTTTACATTTTATTATGCTGAAAATTTTGGGTAACTGAAAGGAAGTTTGGTTTATACTCTAATAGGAAGAGGAGGGGGGGGGGGATGTCACTTGAAGGGTTAAAGGTACATAATAGAATTTTATGTAGCAGGCCAGTGACGATGTGTGCGGACCAGTAAACTCTGATGTTTACTGGTCCTTTGGACCAGTAACTTTTTTTTATCAATTCTACCGCTGCGCCAATTTTGAGCAACAGAAGATCTATCAGAGTAACATCGCTTCTTTGCTCCAAATATTTTAGAGCAGTTGTCAGTGCAGTAAAAGAAGTGTGGTCTTTTTCAAGACTCGTTCACAAAAACAGACTTCGTTATCGGCTCGGTTATCAGAAACCTCGATTAATCGAAGCTCGGTTAATCGAGGTTTTACTGTATATTTTATGTTTGAGATTAATAATTAACAATATATAGATATTAATCAAATTTTAATACTAAAAAGTCATTCCGGCCAGTGCCGGGAGGAAGAGGTAGCTTTCATATTCCTTATTTTTTAAAAGCCAGCTTATTCAAACACACAGAGCTCAAATTAGTGGAACCCGATTATAGAAGATTAAATACTAATTTTTGTCAATATTGAATATGAATGAGAATTTCGCCAAATTAGTCAGCGTTATCAAAGCTGGTTTTATTAAAGTGTCGCCAATATTATTTATTATTAATTTTATTATTTTATTATTTATATTATTATTATATATATTATAATTTTATTATTTTGTCGCCAAATTCAGTGATATCCCGAATTATCGCTGATAGCCCGCCATTTTAAAACAACATAATGGGTGCAACAAAGCTCACCAATGAACTTGGTCGAGGCCTTAGTAATTCCTGTGCACATGCTTACTCATATCTAAATCAGTTGATATATACGAGTGCTGTTGCAGGCAAAAAATCAGATTTTTCAAAATGTCACACACATTCGAAATTCAAACTGCTATATCTCGGCCTTTTTTTTTAGATAAAGGCAAAACAAAAAATGATCCGGAATCTTTGTAACAAGCTGAAACACATAAGAAAAAAATCTTTTTCAATTTCTAATTTTTTTGTACCTCATTTTAAATTAATTTTTTTTTTAAATTTTTAAATGGCCGCAATTTTGAAACAACATGGCGGATGAAGTTAGCAAACGAACTTGGCCAGGAGATTGCTATGTACTATGCACATGCCTTGTCACATCCTAATCGATTCAGAAATAGGCGTGTTATCGTGTGACAAAAATTAGATCATTTCAAAATGTCAGCCATGCTAGAAATTCAAAGTGCTTTAACTCAGCCATTTTTTAAGATATAAACGAAACGAAAAATGCTCCAGAATCTTTGTATCAAGGTCAAATACATTAGAAAAAAATCTTTTTCAATTTCTAATTTTTTTGTACCTCATTTTAAATTAAAATAGAAAAAAAATTAATGGCCGCCATTTTGAAACAAGATGGCGGATGATGTTGGTCAACGTACTCGGTCGAGACATTGTTATGTAGTATGTACACACCAAGTTATATCCAAATCCGTTCATAAATACGCGTGTTATCGCGTGATTAAAATCAGATCGTTTCAAAATGTCAGCCACACTAGAATTTCAAAGTGCTATACATAGATGCCAATATCTCCTGAAATTCCGGAGTTTCTCCGGAAATGTAGAATAAAATACGGAAGTACGGTAATAAGGTAGAAAATACGGAAATGTGAGGCAAAAAAATCGCGAATTTCTTCGACCGATCCGGCAAAAAATCACGAATTTCGTCAATCAGTTGTTGAAGTATATCGTGAAAATTGTCTATTAGTCGATAAAACCACGAATTTCTACAATCGCTCGCAACAGAAAATTGCAAATTTCGCCAACCGATCGTTGAAAATGTTTCAACTCTCGTCAATCAGTAGCTGCAAATAATCGTGAAATTCATCAATAGGTCGTTCATAAAAATCGCAAATTTTTTCATTCTGCAAAAAACTCTAATTTTGGCTGTCAGCCGCGGCAAAATATCGCGAATTGCGTTAATCAGTTGAGGAAAAATATCCTGAAATCCGGTAATCGGCCAATGATAAAAATCGCGAATTTCGTCAATCACTCACTGCATTGCAAAAAAATCACGAATTCCGTTAGTCATTCGCGGAAAAAAATGGCTGTTTTCGTCAATGAGTCGCGGCGAAAAATTGCTGTTTTGGTCAATCAATCGCAGCAAAAAATCGCGGTTTTCGTCCGTCAGTCGCGGCAAAACATCGTGATTTTTGTCCGTCGGTCGCGGTAAAACATTGCGGTTTTCGTCCGTCAGTCGCGGCAAAACATCGTGATTTTTGTCCGTCGGTCGCGGTAAAACATTGCGGTTTTCGTCCGTCAGTCGCGGCGAAACATAGCGGTTTTAGTCCGTCAATTGCAGCAAAACATCGCGATTTTTGTCCGTCAGTTGCGGCAAAACATCGCGATTTTCGTCCGTCAGTTGCGGCAAAACATCGCGATTTTCGTCCGTTAGTCGCGGCAAAACATCGCGATTTTCGTCCGTTAGTCGCGGGAAAACATCGCGATTTTCGTCCGTCAGTCGCGGCAAAACATCGCGATTTTCGTCCGTCAGTCGCGGCAAAACATCGCGATTTTCGTCTGCTAACCGCAACAGAACATCTCGATTTTCGCCCCTCATTCGCGGCAAAACATCACGATTTTCGTCCGTTAGTCGCGGCGAAAAATCGCGATTCTTGTCAGTGAATCTCGACGAAAAATCGCGAAGTTTGTTAATTGGTTGTGGAAAAAGTAACTTTATTTTTTTGTAGGGGAAAAAATAGTCATGTAATTTCACACAGTTATATCAATCGCGGATTTTTTGCTCTGTAGGGATAAAAAAAATATTCCATTTTTATAAATATATTATAAAAAATTATTAATACAGTAAAAGTAAATTATCTAACCTTTATTTAAATTATGTTTGTGTTGGTAAATGCAAAAACTGCAAGAAGACTGAGAATATTTTGTAAAAAAATATAACTCGTAAAAAAATATGTGCAACTCCTGAAATGACTCCTGATACGTGAACATTTTACTCCTGACGAGTGTCCAAAACTCCTGAAATTTAACTGGTTTACTCCTGATACAGTCTTTACAATGTTGGCGTCTATGGCTATAACTCAACCGTTTTTTAAGATATAGACGAAACAAAAAAGGCTCCAGAATCTTCGTATCAAGCTCAAACAGATAGGGAAAAAATCTTTTTCGATTTATAAATTTTGTACTTCATTTTAAATTATTTTTTTAAATTTTAAATAGCTGAAATTTTAAAACATGATGGCGTATGAAGCTGGCCAACGAACTCAGTCGAGGCATTGCTATGTACTATGCACATGCCTTGTCGCATCCAAATCGGTTCATAAAAACGCATATTATCGTGTGACAAAAATCAGATCGTTTCAAAATGTCAGCCATGCTAGAAATTCAAAGTGCTATAACTCGGCCATTTTTTTAGACATAGACGAAACGAAAAATGATCCAAAATCTTTGTATCAAGTCCAAACACATAAGAAAAAAATCTTTTTCAATGTCTAATTTTTTTGTGCCTCATTTTAAATTTAAAATTTTTTTAAATGGCCTCCATTTTGAAACAAGATGGCAGATGAAGCTGGCCAACTAACTCGGTCGAGACATTGGTATGTACTATGTACACACGAAATTTTTTCCAAATCGGTTCATAAATACGAGAGTTACAGTATGACAAAGATCAGATATATATGGATATATATAAATATATATATACAGTCCACTCCCTCTAATCCGCAACTCTATAATGCGCAAACGCCTATAATCCGCACTATATTTCAGATGTAAACAAACATTTAAACAAAGAGATAAAATCTTTTTTTAAGCAAGATAACTCACATTTTGACTGTAATAAATATTGATTAATCTGATGAATTTATTAAGAATTTTAATTAATTTTAAATGCACTAAAAAATTTTAATGCATTTTTGCATTAGTTAGAAAGAAATATTCTGTGTATCTTATTAATAACTATTAGACTGCTATATTCTGAAAAAGGTAAAATTACTTTCAAAGAAGGGTCAGCTCTTTTGGATAAATGTCTTAATCTTTTAGAAAAATAAACTTTTCTTATTTATCAAGAAATCCTGACTCTTGTAAAAGGCTTCAAGATTAAACTGCAGACATTGCAGACTGCATTAAAAGCTATAAAGCAAACCATTATTACTGTGATGCTTGAGATCTAAAAATAAGCAGAAATGTTTCTATTAATTGTGCATTATTAAATTATTTAAATGTATTTCTAATATTGGGTACAGTTTATATATACAGTCAGTACCGGATATATGGTCACCCACTTATAAGGTCACCCCGCTTACAAGGTCCCTTTTCGTAAGTCCGTACTGACTGAATAGGTATTACGTGTTAAAATACACCGCCTATATGGTCAGTTTCCAATGGCTACTATCAGATACATGGTCATATGGTCATTTTTGTGTCCCTTTTTATTGCAAAATATCTTATAGTTTTATGCTTTTTCCTCCAATTTTTTTTGGGTGTAATGTACCGAATAGACGTATCATTCACATTCAAGTATCTTCAACTTTCGGCCTCTTTGTACTGGTCACGTGGTGCTTTTCATTTTTAATAGCTTTAGAAAGAACTGGATGCACATCCTGTAGGGTAACTCTTTCCTTCTAGTCAATCTTCCCCTTTTTCCATCGTTGAATATCCTGTGCTTTTTAATAAAATCCACAAGTACGAACTTCCGTATGGTAAAGAAAGGCCAGTTGACATTTTTATAGCTTTAGAATGAGAGGGAAACCTTTTCCTTTTTAAACGGACCCTTTTAGAGATCGCGATAATATCATGGAAGTAAGAACTAAGTTCTTGTTAATTCTATGGATAATACTGAACACCACCGCGTGACAAGATGCGCGTCGACAGTCGGGGAAGGGTATCTCCTCTTCCCGGCTGCAGCCTATAAAATAAATTGTTTCCTTTCAGTAAGGGTGTCTGAAGCTCTGGAGATTTCTAACCTCAACTGTCGCATTAGATACCGATTCTTGGAAAATATGCCATCACACCTTGCGACCGAATGAAAATTGTCCTCCGTGCAGAGAAATGTTAAATCACGCATTTTTAGTTTTTGTATTTTTCATTACTTGTCGCTGCGTGTAAAGTCTTCGTTCATTTGTGAATGCAAGATGTCAGCAAAACAAAAAATTTTACAATTGCGGGAAAAAAAAAATTCTAGAAAACTTTGAAAAATCGAATGTATTGAAAGCAGCTTTCGCAAAGACTGGTGGAATAGAGAGAGTGACACTGAATAATGTATTAGGGTTCAAATCTTGTTAAACAGAAGATGTGATCAACCAAAAGAGAAAGCGAGAACATGTTTCAACATTTGAGAATTTTGAGAAAAATATTTTCACTTGGATGAAATGTGTCAGATTGCAGAATGCTTCAATACGTGGATTATCGTAAAAGAAAAATCTCTGAGAATTGAAGCATAACTAGGTAAACCGAATTTTACTGCCAACTTGTTAAGTGACATTCTCAATAGGTACAGACCTTGTGATGTTTTTAATTTTGATAAACTTGGGCTGTTTCTTTCATGTTTTGTCAGATAAAACTGTTACTTTTAAGAACGAAAAATGAAGTGATGGGAAGGTAAGCAAAAAAAGATTGGCCATTTTATTAGCAGCGAATATGGATGGATGGCTCTGAGAAATTGACTTCATTAGTTATTGGTAAATTTCTCAAGCCTCGTTGTTTGAAAAATTGCAAATCTTTGCATGTATCTTACGATACGAATCGAAAAGCCTTGATGACAATAAACATTTGGGAGAAAGAAATTAGGCGTTTCGATCAAATTTGCATGGACAAATGGCTATAATTGCAGACAACTGTACCGCCCATTGCCCAATTTAAATCCAATTGAACTTGTTTTCTTGCCTCCAAACTGAACCAGTATGGCACAACAATTAGATCAAGGGATTATTAAAAATATTAAGATGAATTATCGAAAGCTGCTTCTAAAAGACGTCATTGCTGCCATTGATAAAAGAAAGAAGTTTCGCTTGACTGTGTTAAATGCCACATGTTACGTAGACAAGAGTTGTAATATGGTAACCAAGAAGACAATTGAAGATTGTTTTTGACATAATTGGGTTCCAGAATGAGAAGAATTATCATTCGAAGACAACGACGATGATGATGGTGATGATGTGTCCCTATTTCACGTTGCACAAGAACTACGGGATGCCATTTGCACAATATATGATGAATTGACATATGCAGTTGTTCACAATGAGATCGCTACTAATGGACTTTACCCACAGGTGGTAACAGTCACGTCTTTGCGGCTATGTACCTTCCGAAAAAGACTGCTTATTGAACGAAGGGGAAGCTGTTTTAAAATGTTCTTCACGTCTATTGGTGTTTTTCTTTTAGATATCCGCAGTTGACGTGACATCGGTAAAGTCCATGGTGAAGCTTCTATACTGGAAATAGTTTCGGAAATTTTAAATATAAACACTGATGGAAACGATGATAAAGACAGTGAATTTGAAGCTAAACCGACAACGCGAGCAGAAACTCTCAAAGCACTAAATACATTCGGATATTTTTTTTATCAACCCCAAAGGCACAGAGGAACATTTAAAAACTGTTCGTGAATAAGAAAAAGTAGTTTTAACAACTACGACAAAAACAAACAAACCTGCATAAAAGATTATTTTTACTACTACGAGTATACTCATCAGTTCAAATTTTAAGTGTAAAGCAATTCTTGTTTATGCCTCTTGTTTTATAAATTACTAGCAACTTTTCGCCCGCTACGCTGGTCGGTTTCTCCAAATGAAACTTTAATCAAATGAAATATATCGGCATATTTGATCTTGTGTTTTATAGCAATATATACATTTATCTCCAATGATCATCACTGAAAACAATATGAATGCCATTACGGTTTTATATCTTCTAATATCTCAGACAAAATTTGGATTGTTAAGAACCAAATCTTTTAGTTGATTATTTACAATTGAATATGGAAAAGAACGGAAGAACAATATGCAGCATATTAAAATCATCCCTGAAAATTACAAAATGCAAATCTCATCAAAATCCGTTCAGTAGAACCTTCTAGTAAGACTAATTTTTCATAATCGAGTTGACCAGATTATAGAACATTCACGTATAATTCTATAGCAAAGCAATGTAGTATAATATGTGTTATATACTAAAACCTTTCCTGAAATATTTTATAACAGCCAGTGCTAATTCCATCGAACTCAACTTAGTAGAACCTTTTAAAAAGGCTAATCTTTCAAAATAGGGTTCACTGATTAAAGAACTTTCGTACATAATTATATAACTAAACAGAGTAGAATGATATGTGTTCTATACGAAACCCTTTCTTGAAAATTTATTTAACTAACAATGCAAATCTTCTCAAAATCCATTCAAAAGAACTCAAGTTATAAGTGGTCGGACCGAAATTGCTCTTTGCATTTTATATGTGGAGTACATATCTTTCATAATCGCGTTAACGTGATTGTAGGACTTTCAGAAATGTAGCGTAGGCTATACACCGTAGACTTTCTTCTGGATTTTTTTTAGAAACTCTGCACACACTCCATAGCTATAACATATGTATTCTCTAGTATATACCCTCTCCTCTGTAGATTTTATCTTAAGTTATCCTACATCACTGAGAACTTTCCTCATAGTTCCATAACTAAAAATGTAGAATATGTTAGATATTGAAACAATCCTTGAAATATTACCTAACTGTGCAACTCCAATCAAAATACGTTCAGTAGAACTTTAAATAAAAGGTAATCTTTCACAATCGGGTTCACCTAGTTTTGGAACTTTCTCTTGTAATGTGATTCTCTGATTTGTTGTCAAGTTTGTGCTTCAGAAAAAACAATAACACAGAAGAAAACTTCGCAACAGAGAAGTAACATCCATGCAAGAAGTACCAACTATCCACAAAAAAATTTCTAACTAACAGTGTAAGTCCCATCAAAATACATCCACCAAAACCCAAATTATAAACGGGTGAAAGGAAAGACAAACTTGCATTTTATAATAATTACAGTAGATGTAATCTTTCATAATTGTGTTTACTTTTCCCTTTAACTTTTCCAATAGCTCTATAACTAAGCAACATATAATGAAATGTTTTATACTAAAACCATTCCTGAAAAGTTATGTAACAGTGTTACTTGGATCAAAATCTGTTCAGAATTTTTTTTAAAGGCTAACCTTTAATAATCAGGTTCACTTATTAGCCCCCGGGACGGTATGCTATTTCTTTCTCCCAGCTTATTTTGTCTCTAAAAAACAACGTTAGCTTACAGAAGGCAGCAATAAACATAGCAGATGTTTCGTTGTATGATTAAATGCTCTATAGCAATTTTTTTAATTTCTAAGCATCGCACATTTTAAATTTTTATACCGTCTTATTGGGAAAAAAAAGTACTTTTAAATGCAATTTGTTTGAAAACTGTATCTCCATTTATTTTTGAAATATTAATTTTTTTTGTAGTTTTTAGCACCATTTGTTTCATTTTAGCAACTCAAGTACTCCATTTATATAGAAAGTAAAAGGAAAATAGTTGAAAAATAGCAATTATATCTTTTCGTTGCCATTTTCTCATAACAACCGAAAGAAAATGTAATTAAAATACGTGCTATTTTGAAAAGATATAAACGAATAATTTCGTTAAAACATAGAGCTATTATAAATTATATTTAATTTTAAATATCTGTAGACGCTTTCAGTGTGACCTCAGTCATGACGTTTTGGTTGGAAACTGACTCCAAACAAACGGTTGCTATGCGTCATTTCTTTTTAAATATAACTCGTGTAAAATGTTACCAGTACATATCAAGTATTAAAACACTTAGATGTGAGATATATATATAAGATATAGCTGCAACACACAAACAAAATAGAAAATACAACATAGCAACCGTTTGTTTGGAGTCAATTTCCATCCAAAACGTCATGACTGACGTCACGACTGAAATCGTCTATATTAATGTTACAAACAAATGAATGCCTATGAATCATTAGACAGCCGTTTTTTTTTTTTTTTTTTGTCGAGTTTCTTTAATGACGGCATCTTTTTACTGCATTTATATATTATTTTACGTCCTATGCATGTTTTACTGTAGATGTTTAAGAGCGGATCGTAAATGTGGGATTATTAAGCAGATGCGAATGACGTCATTTTAGATAAATTAAAAGTGTGCTTTATGTAAGTCTTAAAATTGAAATATGTTTTGTACTATTTATATATACATATATTTTTTTTCATCGGGGGCGGCA
Organism: Maratus speciosus; assembly: GCA_963932465.1. NCBI lineage: Eukaryota > Metazoa > Arthropoda > Arachnida > Araneae > Salticidae > Maratus > Maratus speciosus. The sequence continues at coordinate 359,345,532 of OZ010800.1, read as the reverse complement.
CTAAATTCTGAAAAAGCAGAATTCCTGTTTTCTAGTTTTTTAAACTTTTTCCTTTATCTCTATAACTAAGCAACGTAGAACACTGTGTGTAAACACAAAAACCGTTCCAAAACCATTACTTAACTAATAGTGGCATATCCCATCAAAATATTAAAAACAATCGGAATGAAATGCAAATTTCCGTTTTAAATATGTAGTAGATGATGATGATACGATTTTCTGTAATAGAATTCATCGTGAAGTTTTCGTTTCATACGTAAACGATGTTTTCAACATTGTAGCTAATAACACCGATTGGCGAGGTATCCAATTACGTAAGATTAACCAGGAATCTCATGAACAACTATCCAAAGAAAGGTGAATATATGGCTTTTGTGATACTTTTATATTAGCCGGGCTCAAGTAATAAATCAACAAAGATTGTTCCCACACCTTATTTTATTATTTCCATTCAAAATATAAACGTTTCACTCATTTCATTTAAAATACATGCCTTACACTAATTTCATTGAAAAAAACTGAAAAGTAAAACAATAATAGGAAATAATGCCATAACTTAAAACTCTAATTGTTTTTAATTTACATATGCGAAATGTAACAACTGCTCTTGGCAATTTTTAAAATGCTAATCGCGAGATTTACACATGGCTGACATACACATTTTTTCTTCTTATACAGGAGCAAACTATAAATCGCGATGTTTTATTTTGATTTCAATTTCTTCCATTGAAAAAAGTGGTACTTACTTATTACCAAGACCATAAGATAGATCTCCAAAAATGGTTGACAATTGCTTGTTTGTCGTTTGCCAGTTACGTTTAAAACAATAATTTAACATTCTTAAATACATAATCTTGCTAAATATACAAATTGTTTAAAGTAAATAAATAAATAAAATATATGACATAAAACTACATAAAACCATAATTAAAAAAAAACTATAATAATAAAATAAATTCAAAACTATAATAAACTATCAAATTGACAAAAAATAAGGGTTGCTATATTTAGTGTAATTATCGCCATGCTTCGCGCAATTGTATCTGACATGGCCCGGATGCAAGTACCAAAAAAAAATTTAAGTCGTACAAACATTGCTTTCATTTCCTAATATTTTCGTTTTATAATGTTAATTTCTCAGTGGATCGCTACCTTGTATTTTAAATAAAATCAATACATTTTTTCTTTTTTACAAGGCGTTTGCATTTATTTATTTATTTATTTCAAACTCATGTAGCCGTTTTAATTCATTAACCAAAATAATTAACAAAAAGATTTAATTTGAATTCTTTCCGTTGCCACAGTAACGGATATACAATATGAATGAATATAGATGAATTATCACTTGTAATGTTAGATATTGCGAGTTTTTGGCGCCAAAGACATCGCCAAATTAGAAATATATGAAATATCTCGCGAACTATTGGGCTTAAAAGAATTTGGTTAGTACCATTCGATTCAGCATACAAAAATACACCAAATTATGTTATCAGTTGAAAAGTAGCTATAAAATCAGATTTTTAAGGAATTTTTTAAAAGTTCGTTCTTTTTTTTACCCACCTTAGGGGTGGAATTTTAGAAAATCCTTTCTTAGCGGCACTCTACATCATAAGAAGTATTTTTACCCCAAATTTCAAGATTTTAGGTTCAGTAGTTTGGGCTGCGCGTTGATTAATACAAAATCCAGACTTTCTTTTATATATATAGATATGTTCATAGCTTCTTTGTACTTCATTCTACTAATATAACTAACTTATTAATAATATTTTATTGTCTAAAATAAAATTCCTGCTTACACCGCATATAAGGTCACCCCGCTTATAAGGTCATATTTTTCAGGACCGCATGGGTGGCCATATAACCGATACTGACTGTATATATAATCAGTTTCTTTTATTTCTGTGTTATTTATTTACAATGTGGTTACTATATTTGTTGATAAATTCCAAATATTACAATGTAAACAAAGAAATGACCTACAATCCGCAAAACCCTTGGTCCCAACCTGTGCGGATTAGAGGGAGTGTACTGTATATCACTTTTGAACAGAGGGTGGTTTCGGGGTCTAGGGGTCATGATCGGTGAAAATATACCAAAATTTTTCGGAATCGTTTTCCTCCGAACTGCTGCAATAGGTAGCTTTTTGTAATGAAAGCTACCTAACACGAGGTGCTGCTGTGCTGTGCTTTTTTTATTCACTGATCACTTTTACCCCATGATAAATTCTCAGAAAGGAACTATACTTCATAATTGTTAGTGTATAACTCTGCTAACAATTGATTGATTTAATGTTTTCTTAGATGCATTTATTTTTAGTGTTTTTATTTTATTGCAAATAATTTTTTTGATGTTCTAAATATTAATAAAGCAACAATTTGAATTAAAAACTCTTTTAAAGAGAATTATCAATGTGAGTGTCCAATATTGAAATACTTTCTATCTTCTTGCAGTAGGATGTTTAGCTGAGTATTTTGCTTAGTAACCCGTCTTTATAATGATAACCAATTAACATATTTTCTGGGGTAATTTTTAAAAATTTGTTTGCATATTTAGAAAAATTCTATGCAATATTTTTAGACATTATCCTTTTTTAAATTTTAGTCTCCTTTTTTAGTATAGGTAGTCTCCCGAAGTCCCTCTTTCCCTCTTTTGGGAGACTATGTGTTGGGAGCCCTGCATTTTGAAATTGCGATTGCAATGTCCCATATAAAATTACCTCCCCCCCCCTCTCCCCCCCCCCCCCCCCCCAAAAAAAAATACAGTACTTTTCCTTTGCTTATGGTATCTTTTGTGTAAAAAAATATTAATATTTACTATTTCAAAAATCTTTTTTTCTGAAGGTCAATTTCAAGTTTTTCTTTTTCCAGCTATCCCCTGTGTCCCGAATAACAGTACAAAAAAATAAGAAAATACCCACTTATTCATGTTACCTTCATAGTTTTAACGGTACCTTTTGTTAAAAAAAATATTAATATTTACTATTTCAACAAAAATAATTTTTGAAGATCAATTTCATATTCATTTTCTGGGTTTTTTTTTTGTTTTTTTTCTGCACGTTTAAACTACCATCCACGCAGCTGAAATAGAAAAAAATAAACTATCCATTTTTTATGAATTTTTTTCTGATTTTAAAGTACTTTTCAATTTTTTTTTTCGCTCTTTTAGCTGGGGTGACATGATGAACTTTCTCTTATTTAAGTTTGTTAAACACTGAGGTGAAAGAATAGATAGGCTAATCAAAACAGAAAATGCTCTCTAAGAGACTTATAAGGGTTTTTTTAGTCTTAAAAACTCACCAAAAGTATGCTAATTGAAACTTTAAACAAAACTGAGAAATAGCATCTGCATTACATACGAAGACATGATTTCCCGTTCTTTCAGTAGAGAATGGAAAAATACAAAGGTCGAACAAAGAAAGGGAGATAGTCTATTTTTAGCATCAAGTCATGTTTCGAATTTCTTTGAATTACTTATCTATATTTTGCCTCTACAAAAGGGTTGAAGTTCTCGGAACTTAGGTTATACAGTATAATGCAGTTGTCCAGTGTCACATATTTCATAGAATTGGTAAAACAAAGTGAGTTTACTTTGTAAAAAAACATTCTTTAGAAAACAAAATTTGCGAATAACCAAGTGTTGTGAGTGTTTAAATGTTGTTAATTTTTTATTTTGCAAATAATTAAAACTCACATATCTTAAAATCACAAATGTTAAGGGATTGCTGCATTAACATTTTTTAAATTAAAATTATCATTACAACTGGAAATATATATATTTTTTTTATTTGTGTGTCACTGTCCAGAACAGAATATGCAGATAGCAGTAATTTAAAACTGCAAAAACAAGAAGAAAAAAATTATAAACCAATGTACAAGAAAATGTTTTTGAAATAGTAATTTTTAATATTTTTTGGTTCTTGTCTATTATCTAGAGGTGATTCTGTTTTGAATTTTCCAAAAATTTAAAAAAATCAGTCATCAATCTGAAAATTTGGACATAAAAAATATCGTGAATTTCGACAAATGATTGCCGAAAAAAATTAATTTTGTCAATCGTTTGCAGAAAAATTGCCAATTTCGTCAAAGGACTGCGGAAAAAATGCAAATTTTGTCAAAAAATCGCAAAAAAAAAAAAAAAAAAAAAAAAAAAGTCCTAGAATTGCAAAAAACCACGAAATTCTTCAAAAGATCGTGAAAAGATCCCGGAAATACCACAAATTTAGTCAGAAGGTCACGAGAAAATGCGAATTTCGTCAAAGGACCTGGGAAAAACGCATAGTTAGTGCCGGGAACGGATTCCCCCCTCCCCCCCTCTCTGCTGTAACTTTTCAGAAAATTTGCTGTGAATTTCAGAAACAATTTTTTGACTCAGAATCACCCCTGCTATTATCCTGTTGATTACTTTCAATAAAATAAATTTTAAAAAACAATCGCCAAACTACAGGATTTAATGCCAAAAATGGATGATCGTGGGGTTACATTCAATTGACTTCAGATGCATTCACACGTGTTCGTTATGTCATCAAAAGATTTTTAATTTGTTTTATCTGTATTTTTAATGATGTTTTACTAATTTATTAGTTATTTCTCTAATTAAAACAATGATGTCATGATAATAAAAGAGAAAAATCATAATCTATTTTTTTTAAATATCAAATTAGCCTGATTTAATTTTCTCTTTCTGATATGCTATCAAATTCAGTTGCTAGGCAAGTGTTAAATGAAAAAAAAAAAAAAAAAAAAGATAAAAAAGACACACATATTATTTCAAAATTTAAAAAAGATGAAAAAAAATCTTACACTTTTTGAGCATATGCACAAAATTCCATAAAATAATATACAGAAAATTGCAAAAGGCACAGGAAATTATTGAAAAAAATTCGAACAGATTTGATTAATTTAAGACATCATATAGCAAAAATTTAGCATTCATAATGTAACGCCAATTATTCTAAGCATTCTCTTGTCCAAAATCGTCTGAACAAATCAAATTTTACATCTGGTGTGTCACTACTTTCATATAAAGGCACACTATTCTTCGCTGAGGTTTTAAACTCCATTTTTCTTAATATTCTTACGTATAAAAGTTTGGAAATAGCAACATTCTTCAATTTGTTTATTTGTCATTATAATTTCGCGATAATTTTTCTTTACATAAAGAGGTCAATGGGATAATAGACAAGTGTCTATTTTTTTTAAAAACAAAGGCTACCGTTCCAACTGAAAATGTATTTTTACTTTCTTCTACCTTCAATAGAAGAAAGTATTGTAATCAAAATTTTTTTCGAATTCTGGTTTTTGACGGATTTACACGTTTTAGGGGTCAGAGATCACAAAAAACATGTTTATACAAAAGGTCTGTCTGTATGCCTATGTGTCGCCATTGTACCATAAAAAATTGTATGAAGTTAAGCATAGAATTGAACCATTTTAAGTTTTTGGCTAGGGCAAGCAGGTCCTCCATTAATTTGGAAAAAAATCTGCCAATAGGGGACGCTGTAATAGCGATTTTTGTGCATTTTTAATATTGTACCATCGAAAAGTGTATGAAGTTATGCATAGAATTGAACCAATTTTTTTGTGTATGTTTTTGGCCATGGCAAGAAGGTCCTTCCTGAATTTGGAAAAATTTCGTTGGTAGGGGGCATTGCAATAGCGGTTTTTGTGCATTTTGAGTATTGTACCATTGAAAAGTGTATGAAGTTATGCATAGAATTGAACCAAATTTTTAGTGTATGTTTTTGGCCGTGGCAAGAAAGTCCTCCCTGAATTTGGAAAAATTACGCTGGTAGGGGGCGCTGTAATAGCGATTTTTGTGCATTTTTAATATTGTACCATCGAAAAGTGTATGAAGTTATGAATAGAATTTAACCAAATTTTTTGTGTATGTTTTTGGCCATGGAAAGAAGGTCCTCCTTGAATTTTGAAAAATTCCGCCGGAAGGGAGTTCTGTAATAGCAATTTTGTGCCATTTTGAATATTGTATCATCGAAAAGTGTATGAAGTTATGCACAGAATTGAACCAAATTTTTTGTGTATGCTTGACCATGGCAAGAAGGTTCTCCCTGAATATTGGAAAATTCCACCGGAAGGGGGCGCTGTAATAGCGATTTTTGTGCAATAATGTACCATCGAAAAGTGTATGAAGTTATGCATAGTTCTAATAAAACTAATAAAAATGACTTATTTTTGGTATTTGTAACAACATTTTGAAATATTAATATGCATGAGATAGAAGAAAGTTTTGGGATTGGCACATCCAACTAGTTGTTACTCCATAGAGGACCAGGTGATTGCAATTGAAAAATGTAAAAAAAAACATATACCTAAGACAATTTCAATACCATTAACACAAATTCTATCTTCTTTATAATAACTTATAATTTTTTTCCCCATACAAGTAGAAATTTATGCATCCTAAAGAACAAATTATTGCTTTTGTGCATCCCTTCTCCAATGCCTTGCTTAAATGGATGCACTTTAGCCCATCTGTGGTATCATTGTAAAAGTATTTCAACCTGAAACATGCTGTCTTATAATTTTTCCTTTAACCAGTTAATAAACCTAAAATTCTTATTTATACAGTAAAGTACTCTAAGGTAAATTTTCATTGTAGAACTTTGAATTAAAAATCTGATAATTTTAAAGTCTTCTTTAGTTCTTTTACTTTATGTGGTCATTAATAATTGTTTATCAAGCTGTTTACAAGCAGTATCAGCAGTAACAAGTAATGAAATACAGTAATAAAACTTGTTAAAATAGTACCTATATATAATGAAATCCTGCCTTAAATAGAAAAAATTTCCTGCTCTTGTCAAAACAATAATAATAATAATAATAATAAAATATTGTACAGTTACAATAGTTGATTCTTGATAACAAGTTGTTTAAAATTAGGTTTTCTCTGGTCCCTTGTGATTCTATTCTGTGCAGGTTTTTACTGTATTTAGGAGAAAAGATGGTAAAAATTGTTAAGTGATTACAAGATATTTTCTTGCATTATGCATGCAGTGATGGAACAGCTGTGCCAAAACGATTATGCTATGCATTTCTGTGCTAAATCGACCATTTTTCAATGAAATTGCTTCAGACTATGCCCAAGTACAAATGATTTTTTTCTGCAATGATCTGGTGAAATTTGCGAGAGTTTTTTTTTTTTTTTTTTTTCCAGCAATCGTTTCACGGTTTCTTTTCTGTGGTTCTTTGTCAAAATTCATGAATTTCTTCTGCGATCAACTGACAATTGACTTTTTTCTGAGACCATGTATCGAAATTGTTATATTTCTTAACTAAACTTCATTATAAATCAGGAGAGGCAAATGGAAGTCTGAAAAATTGTGTGAAGTTATGTGGAAGACTTAATAAAGATGCACAAAATTCCAGTAACTATTGATGATGAAACGTAATGGTGTATACAAGTGAAAAAGCAAGCATAACTTTGCTTTAACTAAACAAACTTAAAATGAAATACAGTAAAAATTTTATAAAATTGACGCAAATATAACATTGCCGGCAACCAAACTTGTAGCAAAAATGCTACTATGCCATCATAAATACAAACGCTGCTGGCAAACAAGCAGCTAAGGCAAGGTGAGTATCAGCAGCTTCGTTTCATCATTTATACAATTGAAACGCAGAATTTCTGCATATCAAGTGTTGCCATTTCTAGAAGTGAAAAACTTACGTAAAATGCCATTGGCTCAAACGTATTGACTGCATGCCCGACGCAATGACGTCAAACATGTGATCGGCCGCTGTGAACAGTGATCAACTGGTGATTTAGCCATCACAGTTCTGTATCGCTACAAAATCACGTATTTACAAAGTATCGGCATGCCGGCAGTGAGAAGCAATGGCGCCTTACTGTACTTCATTGCTGACTTGGAGAGGGTAAAAATAAAGTATGTCATGTAACTTATTTAAATTTATTTTAACACAAACTTTATTTAACTAATTAATATTCTAAGTTAACATGACAACAACTTGCCCTGATGCAACTCATTTTGGAGAATAGAATAATCCCTATTGGGGATTATGGAATGCCACCGTCCCATCCCGAGGTAAAACTTAGAACACTTTGATCCCAGCCTAGACTCACGGTATTAATATGATCCGGTAAAAGTGCCGAGTTTAAGAATAATACAATTTATGTGGTGTTGTTTTGTGTATTTGTGTTGGTTAACGTGATTAAATTGTGAAGTTTAAAGGAACTGTCTCGGTCAAGTTATTTGAAATTTTTAATTTTACTTGGATTTTAAAGACTGTGACTGATATCAAGTTATTTCAAGCCTCCTTTTTAGCCTCTCCAAGGCATTACAAAAGGTTAAAAAAGATTTACATAAATATATATTCAAAATGCAAAAATACAATATTTAATTAAAAAACAGACTGTCTAATCAACACCGAGTCGGGAAAAACTTTTAACAAAATTGACCAGCCAAGTACCGATCAAAAATGACCAAAACATATAAACTTTTTTCTTTTTTCCTTTTCCTCTTCAATAATTAAACTTTTATGAAAAAGGCAGTCTTATTAATGTTGTGTCGAAAGACATGGCAATGAACAGAGTAACCAGAGATGTATAAGTTTTAAACTTTAAAAATTTGCCTACAAAATTTCATTAACTGTTCTTTAACTTGAGGTTTAGTAAAAGTATCTGCCAAATTTAATTTACTTGAAATGTACTTTAATTTAAAAACTTTATCATAAATTAGATTTCTTAGAAATAAATATTTAATATGAATATGCACTGTCTTTTGATTTTCAACTGGTGAAATAGCAAAAGAAATTGCTGCCTGATTATCACAGAATAAAGAACATTCAATTAAATTAAATTTTAGACTCTCATTTTCTAATACATTTTTGATCCACATTAATTGCTGCTTCAGTGAGGGTAACATGCTTAGCTTCCATAGTTGAGAGGCTAATACATTTTTGCTTAAAGCTTTTCCAAGAGATTGGCGCCCTATCTAAAAGATAACCTTCTATGAAAACTCGACTGTCACGATTTGCAGTAAAATCAGAATCTGAATAAGAAGAAAGTTTTAATTCATTTACTCTAGGTAATTCTAATTTTAAAAAATCCCTCCCGGCTCGGCCTACAGGCACAGGTAGATTTCAAAATTAAGTACTAATTTCAGCAGCAAAACTAAATCAAGATTAGAGATAAACCCAGTTTAACAATTTTATCTGGCCACTTTTGACCAGTTTTTTTTTTTTTTCTCTCTCTCTAAGAGCTGGTTTTATCAGAATCATGTTAATACAATAATTTTTTCTTCAATCCCCTTTATTTATTTTTTTATTATTATTTTTTTTTTTTTTTTTAAGCTGTAACAGTTGGTCCTATCAAAAACTTGTCAATGTAAAAGTTGTAGATAATATTAAGAAGATTTATGATAAATTTAAGCAGATTTGATATCTTGCGAATTGACAAAGTCGTGGTTTTTTTTCTTGGCCCTATCAAAAACTTGTCAATATAAAAGAGTTGTAGATAAGATTAAGAAGATTTATAATGAATTTAAGTGGATTTGATATCTTTGTGAATTGACGAAGTTATGAATTTTTTCGTTCTTAAAACCCTATTTTTTTGTTTTTGCACTTTGAGCCCATTTTTAATTATATCAAAAATCTGTCATACATAAATTTTTGGCCCTTTCCCTAGAAGTAACAACTTTTAAACTGATTTGATATGTATTATAATTAATAAATTATGGGGTTTTTTCTGTTTTCACAAAAACCTTCCCTATTTCCACCCTTTTTGGTACTAAATCTTCATTAAGTACTCACTGCGCTTCGAAACTCTGCACACCAATCAATTTAATCCCTTTTCACTGCTTGGATTGAGACCAAAGTTATGCTTAGTCAGATCCTTTTAATTTTTTTATTAATTCGTTTAATTTTTTTTATCAGCCTACAAGCCTGTTTTTTATCATTCCAGCTTCTTAAAAATTGTCTTTGTTTTGTCGGCATCTTGAAAATTTGTCTTTATTTTGTCACTATGTCTTAACTCTTTACTTATCTCTCTCCCTAAAATAGTTATTCACTACCTTTTTTTCCCCCTTCCAAAAGGTTTTTCTTCTTCTAAAAAAAGCAAATTTGCTGCTGCAAAATAGGGATTTTCTGTTTGAAAAAAGTGTTTTTGCTGCTCCAAAAGAGCTTTTTGCAGCTCCAAAATTATGTTCCTGCTGTTCCATCACTGATTATGCTATCTGAATGCATAAATGAGCATGTATGTGAATATTTTGCTAAAAAATCTTTTAGAGTATTTACTCTAATTATCTAAAATATTATCTTTGGTAACAGTAAAATATTAATATTTTGTTGTATAATAAGGTCAACTGGTGCACTGAAATCCAAGAAAAATTGGAATTTTCTTTTATTTAATTTAATATTATCCTTGTTCTTTTCAATGTACGAGAATTTCTTGATTAGTGTGCACACAACGTTTGTAGACAAAATTGTATATAAATGTAACAAATCTTGCAAAATATGAAAATTTTGATATTTATTTTTTAAAGCTATGGGAACATGTATGTGTCATATATATGTATGTGTCAATTTCAATGCAGGTTTAATAAAGAAGTTTTTAAAAAGGTGGCATAAAAAATGAAAGATTACGCGTACATTTCTTAAAATAAAAATTAATCTAAATATTTATTTTCTTTTAATCAAAGTAACTACTCCTCTGAAAGACCTTTTGTAAGTGGTAAGTGATGAATGTTGTCATTATATGCATCTAAACTGTTCTACGCTGTGTCTCCAAATTCTGCACAACAGAACTTTCTTTAAAATATGAATAAATACATAGTAATTGTAACACCCATAGCTAGTAATAAAAATAATGATAATCTTAGAAATACAAAAGCAAATATTGTGCAGATTAAAAAAAAAAAAAAAAAAAAAAAAGTCATTTTATGGCAATAAAAATTGTCAAGAAAAACGTATGAAGTAAAAATGAATTTGGTTATTGTACTTGATGGTTCTGAGTGGGAACCACTTTGAATAGAAATATTTTTTATGTTGCATAATATTAACAAGCGCAATGAGAATTTAGCAGTAATTACAACTGTACTGAATAGGTAACATTGGTAAAACATTGTTTTATCATAATTTATAATTATATGCATACAACTTATTACTGAATATTGTTTTATTTTTTTCTCTTTTTCCTGTAAAATGTTTTTGTTTTTATACTTTTTTAAAGAAGATTGAAATAGGGAAATAAAATAGTAAATAAAAAAATTAAGTTTTTTGTTACAACTATATTCCCTGAAAAAAATAAACGTTTTCAACAAATCATTGCTTTTGAAAGTATGGCGCATAACCAAAACCATGATTTTTTTTTTTTTTTTTAACTGACACGGATTACCATTTTTGCATATTGAATTTACATGAAATAAGACACAAAAAATATAAAATAAGTCTGATGGGCTTAAAAATATTTGTAAAATAATTTCTATGAATTGATTTAAACCCATTCAAAGCAAACCGTTCAATATTTAACATATATGTGTTTCTTTCTTCTCTCTCCCCCCTCCCCCCCCCCTCTTTTTTTTTTTCTCACTCTCTCTCTCTGTTTGTTTTACTTTTGAAATTAGCAATTATATTGAAAAAACAAAATATGTCATGCCTTTATTTTTATTAAATATCTTTTATTTTTACAGAATGAAACATTCTTGTGTCGCCGATTCACAGTATTTGTTACCAAATATAACTTGATGTCTAAGGATAATCTTATTGTTCCCATGTTAGGAGAAGAAACTAATCCTACAGAAAGTGAAGCATAAGGAAATATTTCAAAGTTTTAGACTCATATCAAATTTGTTTGGGAAATTAAATCAATGTTGATCATTGGTAATATGAAAATACATTTTAGAAAAAGTTTGTTTAATACTGTAAATTTCTGTGTAATATCATTCTAGTTTTTAATTTATCTTTATTTAAAATTTTTCTTGTTTTTTTATTTGGTTAAAGAGTTTTAATTTTTCTCTTACCTGTATTATTTCACTTAGTACATTTCCTCTATCCTGGTGTAATAGTTTAGTATGATTATCTGATTTATATATAAATTTTCTACTTTTGTACTTGTACAGTTAACAAGCTCCGGGTATTTTCACCAGACTGTTTATACACACACACACAATATTATTTGTTTTGCCAAGAAAACAGTAACATATAATTTATTAAAATCTCTAATTTAAAATAAGACAAAATAATGTGCTTGTTGCATATTGGTTAGTTTTATTTGAAAGTGCTTGTTTTGTGTATTGTTAAAATGTAAATATATATATATATAATACATAATATTTATTCAGTATCATCCTTTGCAGTTGTGGTGTGGTAATTATTAGTCTTAATTACAAATTTATGAATTCCTTTACAATGGATTTTGTTTTATAATGCACTGTATAAAGTTCCCACTATCTGTGAAAATCATTAAAATTTTTGGATAGTAAAACCATTTGTTTAACTATTTATTTTCTGTTATTAATTATTTTTTTGTTATTTGAGCTTTATTAATAAAGTAATTTGTCTTATGCAATTTGATTAATGTAGCAATCAAATAGCCAATAAAGTACTCTTATTTCTAATCCTTTTTTTAATTTATATAATATTCGGGGGGGAAAAAAAACTTTAATATGAATTGATTTATTACTATAATAATAAAAATTTTCCCACAATTACACTGATATCCATAAATTTAGTGGCACTGACATTTTCGCATGAAACTTTTTTGTGTTGAGAATTTTTGTGATGTACGTACAATCTTAGCAGAAATGTAGACTCATAAATAGGCACACATGTTAGCTGTTATATTAAATTAATGATGGAAATACAAAACATACTTTCTTTCGTCATTTGCACACACGAAGGAAAATGGACAAAAACGTCGATTACCCATGTAAGAGGAATTTTAATCTTGTGTATGTCCATGCTTGACTACAATGCGTGATTGGCAGCAGTTGTGCATGCTTTTAATAAGAGTGTCCAGAAGTTTCTGAGGGATATTCCTCCATTCTTGTTTCTTTATCTTACTAAGGTCATTTGTTGAATGAGGTAGGAGGTGTGCTTTAAATCACCTCCCAAGATAATTCCATGCATGTTCGATAGGATTCAGATCTGGAGGCTATGTAGGCCACTCCATGTGGTCTATTCCTTCACTTTGCAGAAGGTCCTGAATGCAGGATGCACGTTGAGGACAGGCATTGTCATACATACTTATGAATTCATTTCCAACAGCACCACGAAAATTCCTTACATGAGTTACAAAACCTCCTTACAATATGCTTAGGAGTACGGTGCCTCTTTCCAAATTCGTAAAATCTGTTTGGCCGTTACACATGATCCCAGCCCACACTATTATTTCAGATCTGTAATGGTGAACTTAAGCAAAATTTTTGTCATTAAAGGCAGTGCCGCGTTCACGCCAGATGTATTGGCAAATAGAATCAGGCAAGAAACTAAATCTGCTTTTGTCCATAAAGATAACATTCCTCTGTTACTGGTTAGTCCAATTTGCATGTTCATGACACCATCAATATCAATTGTGTTTGCTGGTATACAAACTGCCATCATTCAAGTGCCTGGATATGGTTTGTCACAAAAATGTCGTCCCAGTGCTTAAATGAAGTTCTTTCGCCACCTGGACAGCATTTTCTTTTCGCTGTAACAGTCATAAGCTTTTCTTCTTGTGACATTGTTTTGTGTGGTCTACCGCTTCTGTACCTCCTGGAATCCTCTGGTGGTCACTGATTAACGCATTTACATATTTGCCAACCAATTTTATCTAGCTTACTCGTACGTCACTCAATATCGTCACAATAATTCCACCAATAAAGCAGAACATTCACATCCTTTAGGCATCATTCCTCATTCATCATTTTCCTCATTAGCATTTTTCCTCTGCCCCTTAATTTTTGGACATCAGTGTACAATTCATTTTTTACAAGATACAAGATAATGAATTTAATGTAAGGTTAATTTCATGAAAATTCATTGATCTGATAAGCATAAGTATATATATATATATTAGGCCTTCTTGTCCAGTAAAAAATATTTTTTGTTATAAAAGTAGATAAAGTTATTAATTGTAAATAATTAACACTTTAATTCCTCTCTTAAAAAAACAAAAGAAAAAGAATTTTAGAGTATTTTTTTACAAAAAAATACTTGATTCTCTCTTGCATGAATTATTTCTAAATTGATGAAACATATATTTTGTACTTAAAATAGTTTTAGAATGGATTATTATGAACAAACAATGTTGAATTTTTAAAACTCTTATTTTTATTTAAAAGTTTCACCAGCAACTCTGATATAACATTTACAAAAACTAGAAAATTATTATTAAGAGTTATTAAATAACTAGAGATCAGAAATTCTTTGAGAAAATTTTCTGTCATGCCAAACATTTTCTTTTTCTTTTCAATCTTGGATTTTACAACGGAATAATCATGGTTTGTGCGTGAAACTGGAATAAAGATAAAATATGGAATTTGTTTTTCAGTACAGCTTCACATGAGGTTCTCATGCATGAGAAGGTTAAATATTTTTTTTTAATAAAAATTTATACCTTTTTTTTTTTTTTTTTTTTTTTTTTTTGAGAAAAGTTCTAGGATTCTATTCAAAAATGTTATCGCCTAACATGATGTAAGCTTGCAAATACTTTCATTACTAGTGTCTAGTGGTGCTTGAGATTGTGATTTATGGGGGTAATACTGTTTTAAGTACATTTTGTAGGATAATACGTAATATATATATATATATATCTTTATCAAAGTGTTGAATGATAGATTTGATTTTAGAAAATAATGCCTGAAATTAGTTATTTTAAGCATTTTATGTATTTTTAAAAAGTTTTTCTAAATGTGAAGTTCGTTGATTTGATCAAATATTGGCAAAAGGATAATTATTTGTATTATTGTTATTTAGTATGCAAATATGGAAACACTTATTTTAAAATGCAACAGTATTTGGAATCCCCCCCCCCCCCAACTTGCACCTCTACTCTTTTGAAAGTGTGTCAATTATAAAAATTTTACAATCTGATATGTTGTTTCTTTTTGTTTATAAAGTGGGAACTGCATAATCTGAGCTTCATGTTAATAGTAACAGATTGTGAAAGTAATTTTATTAAATTACCTATGATTTTGTACTAGTTCATGACTTTGTTATTCAGTATGTTGACAAATGCTTTAGCTAAGCATATTAAGAAAGTACAAGATATGTTCAATTTCTCTACAATGTTGTAACACTTTCTGCCTAAACAATTTTGTAAATTTAACTTTGCAAAATGATGTATAAATATTACTTAACATTGTTAATTGTTTGTTTCTACTTATTTTGTGTTAAAATAATGTAGTTTTTGCAATTAGTGAAGGAAAAAAAAAAGATTTTTTCAGCTGAATAGGGAAGCATTTGTTGTGTTTATAGATCTGCTGTATATTTATTTTTGTACATTTTAGAATATTTGTAATTAAAGGTTTGTGATTTTTACTGTGGAAAAGTTATTTTTTTCTTCATTTCACGTTTATTTTGTGTTGGTGTTTATAATTCTTTTTTTTTGTTCAAAAGAAAAGCCTTTGATTTTTTTATAGTGTTAGAATCCGGGTTTAATTAAGAAAATTTTATCAATTATTGTTATTTATATCAACTAAAGTAATGTATCGCTATATGTATAGTTTAAAACTTAATTAGAATCATTATGAAATAGCAACTTATAAAGAGTTACTTTGAATGAGTTCTTTATATATATATATATATATATATAATATAAATTCCTAGTGCAAGAGGTAAATGATAATAAACATTATTCATTAGTATTTTTTATGAAACCAGAAAAATGTACGCTAAGCATTGGTTATTTTACTCTTTTTATCTTCCTTGTTTTAAATTACAAATTGAATAGCCTTTTAATAAAAATATTATTTTATATTTTCTGTTATTCAAGAATCAAGAGAGATCTCAATTTTTACATAATTGAAAATGGAATAACAACTTTTGATGATAGAAAATTAATTCGTTAATCATCTATGTAGGAAAAACAAGGAATTTTTCAGAAAATTTCTGTCTCCAAAACCAGTGACTTACAGGTTGGCAGTCCACTTGTAATTCAATTCTCATGAAACATTTATTTCTCTTATTTATATATGTTCTAGAATAGTGTTTCTCGACCCATGAGACTATCCTCAAGTGTGTCACAATTTTAAATTGAAACTGTATATTTAAGTTTAATTTTCTTTCTTCTTTTTACTAAAGATAAATTGAAGACAAAAGTAGGTATATTTATAAGTTGATTTAGTTTGTTTCTGTTTTCCCTTTAAGCAGGTTGAAAATGAAGCACAGGACAAACCAATTCAGAAAGATTATGGGTGCCTTTTAACCCTCTTTTCATTCTATTGTATTCTTACATGATAAATCTACAGAATGGCATACAGTAAACCTCCATAATGGGCTCTCCTAAATAGCAGACAGTTTCTCAATCCCCAACACCTACATGTTTATGTTATAACCTCTGAAAAGCGAACACCTCCGAATAGTGAACAAATTCCTTGCTCCCTAGGTGTCCGTTATTCTGAGGTTTTACTATATTTGTTTACAGACTAATAAAACAAAGGTGGTCACTAAAAATTACAAACATGAAATTTCTCATCATTATACAAAGATTGTAAGTGATCAAGTCAGGATTGTAAAAAACCCAGCCCGGGCGGATTTTATTAAAAAACCCGGGTTAAATGGGCAATTTTCCCCGGGTAAATTGGGTTAAAATGCCAAAATGTGGACTATGATTTCAACTTCCTCACAAATAATAATCTTCAGGGTAGCCACTGTATAGAGAAAACTGGAAAAACTGAGGGAATTTAAAAATGAGTATTAAAAACAAGAAATTTTACTAAATTTTGGTAGGGTAGATGCTCCAGTTGTGACCACTTTTAGAGAAAATTCGAAACAGAAATTTTACAGTTATTGACCAATTGAAGCATATTAAATCATAATAACATCATTATTTAGCAAATTTAATTGTCTTTCTGTAAAGTAAAATAACTTTCTACAGAATATTTTAGATTGTGAGTAATAACTCATATTAAATAATTTATTTCAATTTGTACCAGTTATGGCCACCCCTACACCAGTTTTGGCCACTCCAATATCATGTAGTTTAACAAATATTTTAATTGATAATAAGTAAAAATAAAGCATTTTTATGCAACATCTATTTTACCACACATATATTTGTTTGCTGTATTAAAAGAATTTTGCAATTTTTTTTATGAATTGATAAAAACATCACGTAAAATAAACTTATGTTGATTTTAACTGAAAATTTCAATTAAAAAAACAAAAAATATATTTAATTTGATTCGTAAAAGGGACAACAGTGCCTGTAGGACATCAAGATTAACTATTTAAATAAGTTTTATAATTATCCAATGGATTGTGGATTGATTAAAACACTTGAATCGTAACCAAAGAGTTATATTTCTGGTCCTCCAAAACTTTGGTAGCTTGTAGTGCTGGCATTATACATTTTGAATGGCCTTAATTTTACTTCTTATCCCAGAACAGTGTTCCCTCTAGGCCATTTTGTAAGAGCACAGAATTCTGTGTTTTTTAAACTTGGTAAAATGAATGCTGTTCTTTTTAAATAATGGGAAATACATTCTTGCTTGTATTTAGATATCTCTAGTTAAGATTTTCACAATATTTAGTATTTCTAAATCTGTTTGAATGAAATCTGGCAAAAATTATGGAACTTCTTCATTTCTTTAGGAAAAATACAAAAAGTCATGCTGTAATTTTATTGAACTTTTTAATTTATAATTTGTAAAATCTTTCAAAATTTGTTTTAATTTATTTATCATGTAGGACATGTCGCCCCTCCCCTTTAGTTTTATCAATACTAAGCACAATATACTATATTTTCTTTAGCAATATCATTCTTTAGTTTCTAGCACAGTGTCCTTTCTAAAGTGAATTATCTATTGGACCGAGAAAACAAAATCTCTTTGATAGAACTGCTATTAGCCTTGTTTATTATTATTATTATTGAAGCCATTATATAAAACAAAACTAAATTGATTTTGTTTTATCCAGATGTTCTTAAATTTATTTAATGGCTTAAATTCTCACTGTAATGAATCATGTGGCCAAAAGTGGAACATATGTTGTACCCTTTTTGCCTCTTCCAACTTCCATGGCCATAACTGGTACATGTAGCAAATTTAAATCACCAGTTTTGGCCACTCCCCATTAAACTGTTAAAATAATTAATTTAAATGTGAAATGGCAATAGAGAGGAAGCGTACCTCATAAAACCTAATAGTAATTTGTTTCAGGACAAACAGAACCCAATAAGTGCCTAATATTGAAAGATTTGGAAAACTTGTCAGCTAAGCAAAAATCTTAATACATGTGAGCACACACTACAATTTCACACATTTTTTTTTTTTTTTTTGTAAGTTACATTTTATCAAAAAATAAACAAATGAGATTGTAAATGATAAAAGGGTGTTTGCTTAAGGTGTAAGAATGCATATTATTTGTCTGCGTCAATTAACAGCCTAAATATTGGACAAACTGATCCAATGTGGCCACAACTGGTATAGTGGCCACAACTGGAGCATCTACCCTACTTTGCAAAATTTATCCATTGAAATTTTGAAAATTCTCAGAGGAATTACTCGGGGAAAATTTAATTTTTTGCTTAAGAAAGCGCAAGGAATTTGATTGCCGAAATAAGTGGCAATCCTGATCTCGAATACAATCTTTGTGAACACTTCATAGTCTAATAGATGGGAATGACTTAATAGTAAGGATCTCAATATTTTTCTCTGTTCTTAAAATACATAGGGTAGAGCGGGGTACAGTGGACCTAAGTACACAGAGGACAACCCTTTATATTTTACTTATTTTTAAATTTTTAAAGCCTTTCTTTTAGGGTAATTGATAACAGCACTGGATTGATAATTTATAGCCTTCAGAACACATTGTTAGCTCAGAATGAACCCTTTTATCCTGACTTGTTGTTTTGAGCTCCTAAAAGTAAAATTTTTCATCACCATACTTTTCTTTATTGAGTAATTAAAGGTTATGGATAAATAAGATAAACACAACTTTTTTGAAAAGGTAAAACACTGGTCTTTATTTGATTTAAAAGTTTATATGCTTAAAAGAAAACATTGAATAATATTTTTATGAGTATGTATTGAACTTCAACATGGGGCACAGTGGACCGCCCACTGCTGGGGTACAGTGGTCCGCAAAGGAATACTGCTCCTGTAATGAAGAATTTTCAAAATATTTAATAATTGCTTATTCTCTACAAAGAAATTGTTTTAAAATAGTTATTGAACTATAAAATAAAGTAAACAAAGAAAAATGACAATTTATTTAACCCTACAATGCATAGAGTAGCCATTTGGCACACTTTAAATTTCATGTTATATGTTATTCAGATTATAATGTAGCCATCTGACACTTTAGTTTTCTGCTAAATTATGGATAACAGTTCACGTGTGATTTTTAAAATAAGTTTTCTTGATCAACATAGTTTTTTTTTGGAGGGGGGGGGGGGGGGGGAGGGCTGAGAAATTAAAATCATGCATTGTAGAGTTGACATATTAAGAAATATTTTGTTTCGTATTTACTGCCTTTGGAAAATATAACTGTAGCCTAATAAGTAATAGATGACCTCACTGGATTGGTTATTTATAGCTTCAGAGGACATGGTTAGCTCATAATAAACTATTTTATCCTGACTATTTTGAGCTTCTAATAAAGTTTTCATCATCATATTTGTCTTAACGTTTGCTGATTTTTTTTACTTAATTGATAACTTATTTATAATCACTCCTGTATCTTATATTGTTATTTTCAAAATATAATAAAATTTTTGATAATTCTTTAGTTTTATGTTTTTTGTTTCAGAATGCTTCTTGCAAATTTGTATTATTATATTATTTTGGAGGTAAAGGGGAAATAAAAAATAATTAGATTAATTATAAATAGATTTATATTGTATTTTAGACAATAACTAATAGTGAACCACTGTACCCCAGTGGGTACCTCGCTTCAGGGGCACACTGGTCCACTTTACGGGCGTATATAAAAAAAAAATTTTTGAAAAATGTATTGGGAACTATGTTCTGCGAAAATTATGAGGCATGTAGAAAGGTTTAAAGAATATTCAAAAATATTTTCAGGTAGATTGGTCTCTCCGTTAAAGAAAAAAAAAATGTTAACTGCAAAAGTGGACCACTGTACCCTGGTCTCCCCTATATATATGTATATGATCCCTTTAATTTAAATAGCAAACAAATTTTAAATTGCAAAGCCAGCAGTTATTGTTATTTAATAAAATATAAATATAACTTTAAAAAAAATTGCCCTTTAAAAAAAATTATAACAAATGTCGATTAAAAGAAAAAAAAAATCTTGCAACAAAATTTTTTTTTATATGTATATACAGGGTGTCCACTCTCAACGCTGTCCAATGGCTAATTCCTAAACCGTTAGTCATAGACATATAGTTCCAATTACAAAAAATGTTTTAAATTGAGGCAAAGAATATTTTGAAAGAAATATTTTGAAAGCGATTTGGGTCAATAAAAACATTTTTTTTTAATTACAAAATTTAAGTTTTTATATGGCCTGCCGGTCCTATAAGTTATATTTAGTAAAATTTTCCTATTACACTGACAAGTAAGACAAAAGTCCTGTTCATATAACACTAAAATTGACTGAGTTATGAAACTTTAAAAATGCATGACTTATACCACATTTCTGCATCTGAACACAAATGAGTTTAGCCATGCTTTGAGGGGTCATATACTAAGTGCTTAAAATATTTGAAGAACTTTTCATGTGTATCTGCACTTTGAAAAAAATAGTACAAGTGTTACAATTGAGTAAACTTTTATTAAGTTTCAGATTGGTTAAAATTATTGTATTTTAACATAGGGGGCATTCCCACAATCTTTTGATTTTTATGTCCCTGAATAATAATTTTTATTTTAGTACATGTTGTTTTTTTTATTTCATATACTGGGGAACATGCATTGCATGATTACATAACAGTATTAATGAGATAAATAAGTTTTAGACGATGTTGGGGGTCCAAATACCAGGAAAACTCCTATACCGTCCCGTGTCTCTGATGCTGATTTTTAAGTTTGGAGCTGTCTGTATAAAATTGTTTTAATAAAAATAATTCAATGTAATTTTCTTCCGAAACTGGGACTATTGTTTTATATAAATATGTAGCAAAAAATTAACCTGCACATATTTTTAGGGTTATTATTTTTTAAACTCTGTCCGTGGGTTTTAGATTCCTTACCGTCCCTCTTCTAAAATTATACAGAAAATCACTTTATATGCCGCCACACAATTTTTTTCAACTTTTTTCTCATGCAGAAGTATACTAGAGAAAATGTCTAAAATTCTTTGCAGGAAATTTACTGTAGAATTTAAATCAGCATTTAAATATTCAAGCATCATGGCTTTATTGGTAGTCTCACCGTCCTCAAGGTTTATTCCTGCGCTTTTCGAGGTAAATTAATTTTTTTATTATTATTTAATCCAGTGTAAATAACTGTTTCTAAAAATCAATGAACATTTTGGCTACCATTTAGTCTTAACATGATTTGCCTAAAATAGATGGTAATTTTCCATGCTGTTTCATCCTTACCGTCCCTTTTTTTCCCATTTCTTCCCTTTTTCCCTATACCGTCCCCCTTTTTTACCTTACCGCCCCTTCTTTAACACCCCTTTAAGACAATGTTATACCAAAATTTTGTACTAAAAATACTACATTGTTATTATTTCTTATTTGAATGTCCTGTGGGTACTATGCAAATTCATTGTAAGTAAAACTTTAGAAGAAAATAAAAAGATTTAGTGGTAAAATGGTAAGGAAAATTAAACTTGCAAGTTTAACATAAACCTCAGTTAAATAAAAAAATTTCGCTGTATTTTGAATCATTAAGGCATTTGTCTAGCAGATTAAAATGTTATTTTAGCAAGTTTAATTTCACCAGATTTTTATTCCCGAAAATCAAAAGATTGTGAGAATGCCCCATATGTTTTATTTTGTAAGGATTTGAGACTTTCTTTTCATGATTTATTTTAACAAATATTATGTTATTTTATTTAACTTCAACGATCGTATGTATGTTTTTCCAGTTCAAAATTTGTACTTGAAATTTAACTCACTTTTAAATATCCGATCGAGATTAAATTTTACATACATACTGATGTAAATCCGATGACAATCTAATATTATGATTTTCGATGGTTACCATTCATACTTATTTTACAGGATAACACAAAAAATTTTGGATAGATTACCGCCAAGAAGTTTAAGAAAAAGTTTTAGATTAGAAAACACTAGACTTATGGTTGTATTTTTTAACTTTTATGTATTTTTTAGCACTGAATCTGAGAATTACCTTAATTTTTAACCATCATCTCAGGATGTTTTGCAAATCATAAATTGGCAAAGTTAAAAAATAACAAAAATCAGATATTATAAAATAGAGGAGATGGCTGAGTTTTTTAACTTTTGATAATTGATTTTTATGAACTTTTTAGCACTGAATCCGAAAATGACCTTCATTTGTAACCATAATGTTATAATTTTTTTGCAAATCGTAAATGTCAAAGTTAAAATATAGCAAAAATCTGATACTATAAAACACATGTAAAACTTTTTTTATTTAATTTTCCTGATGTGATGGTTAAAAATGAAGGTCATTTTTGGATTCAGTGGCAAAAAATACATAAAATAACTTAATAAATATAATAAGTTTAGTAAATATAATACTCTTGAAGCTAACTGAAAAGATTAAATTTACATTTTAAATTAAAAGTTAAAACGTTTCAAAATTATAGGGTTCCCAATCTAAAAGAGCAAGTAAATTAGTGCAAATATATTTTCTAAGATTCAAAGAAGTGAATAAATTAAAAAAAATAACCATAAACTGTTAACAAATGCATCATTTGTTCCTTTCCAGAAATATATTTAAAAAAACCCTGGTTTTTTATAAAAAAAAAAAAAAAACAGCCCGGGCAGCTACCCACTACAACCCTGGATCAAGTACTTGTGTAATGTAATGTTTAGTGTGTCTGTTTCTAAATGTAAAAAATACCAAGTTTAAATTGATCACATGTATTTAATTATTTGTTATTATTAGACTGTGCCATATAGATTCTAATCTTCTGCTATTTTAATATACTAACAGACCTCCCCAAGCTTGTTCTTGTTAACCATAGATGCCTTCTGAGTAAAATAAACAAAACTGTAATATTCTAGTGACTGCGATGCCGATAATGGAGCTTTATGGGACAATGTAAAATTTCCTTGAAAATACAAAAAAAAAAAAAAAAAAAAAAGCATCCAAATGTTTTGACATTTACTCAAATTCTATTTCGTAATGGTTTCAATCTAATGCCTACACTTTATAGGTAATAGACGTTAATTTCAAAAGGGCAAGAATGGAAACTTAGTTTCATACATAAAAATTAAATGTACAATGATTATACAACAATAACTCTATATTCTTTGCTTTTTCTAATTAGTGCGACTCCTAATTTGGATATACAGTATGGAACCATTTATCCGAAAACCAGTTATCCAGAATGATATTTCTGATAGACTGATTTCAGAATCTTTGCAGAAAAAGGTGTCATACACTACCAGTTTGACATAGGCTTTGCTTGAAACAATTGTATAATTTGATGACAACATCTAGTATTTGAAATGAAAACATATTTAGTTGTATTTTAGATGTTTTAATTTTCATGCAGAGGAAACAGGAGAATTTTTGTTTCTAAAGGGATTCCCATAAATTACCTTCTTTTAAACTCTGGTTAACTTTTGAGCTTTCTTGCAGTGATTTTTAACCCAAGTAATCTAATAATTTCAAATCAGAAATAATGTCACAACCACACATATTCCACAAAACTTATCAAATGGATGCCGCTTTAATGCTGAACCAGTTATCCGGAATACATCTGACCCCAAGCATTCTGGATAAATGGTTCTGTACTGTACATTAAATGTTTTTTCCATTGCCATATTTAACAGATTATTATTATTATTTAATTATTTTTTCTTGAAATTGAAATGCTTGTATTATAGTATGTATTTTAATTCTAAATACATTTAAATGAAGGTACTACTTCATTTTAATGCATTTATAATAAAAAAAATATATATTTTATGTATGAAAAATGCACATTATTTGTTTGGAAAGACGTCCATTTTGAATGTGAAAATATATTGAGTCGATCTGAATTTTTATTGGTTTATAAAAGCAAAGTATTTGTGTTATCTTTTTTTTTTTCTTTTTTGCCTGTTTCTCAGGAAGTTTTGAGCAAATCGGTCATAATTGTAGATTTGTATTGAGGCATACACACACATTGGCTTTTTTACGTGTAGGTTTCCTGCTCGATTATTTCTTCTTTAATAAATTAAAATATGGATAAAAGCAGTAATTTTAGTTTTAAAAAACATGATGTGGTCATAAAATTCTTATTGAATTCAAAGTGTATCATTATTCTAACAAGGCTGAGAAACACTGTTCTCGAAAAGCTTTACATAATCTTTTACCAATATGTTTTAAAGAGGAAGGTTGTCTCTAAAAGAAAACTAGTACTTTATTGAAATTTATGTTTGCAGTTTGTGTAAACGATGCTTTGTCACAAACTGTAAGTATGTTTGTAGATTAAAATTTATTTCTGAAAATTTTTTTAATATATATAGCAGTTGCTTAACCCACTAAATTAAAAAAAATGTTAATTTACTTTTGTAACATCTATAATCCACAATATTTATTGTCACATTTTAAAAAGGTAGTAATCTTTTCTGTAAAAAAATATTCTTATAAAACCCCATGAAGAAGCAACTTTAATTTTTGTAATAAGATGTTGTTCTCTAATAATATAAATAAATTTTTCAGTGGTAGATTTCTATCCAGTAAGAGATTGATATTATTGGATTAGATATATAAGAACAAATTCAAGTACTGGTTAATGTGATTTTTCTTTTGTTGCTTGCATAAACAGTTATTAATACACAATTTTTAAACAGTTTTTATATGAAATTTTATCATACCAACTGATTATTTTCACCCAAAAGAAACTTAATAGTGTTTCTCTGAAATATTTATAATACTTTTATCATATTGAAATTTTTTGTCCTCCTATTATTGTGTACTACACATACTATCTGGTTAAAAAAATACTTAAAAAGTACCTGAATTGTTTAATGCTTCAGTTGATTGGTTTAACTGATCATCTCATGTATTTATTTTGAATTAGTGAATAATTAATAACTTAAAAAAAAATTGTAATGAGACAAAATGTTGTATTTTCTGATATTATTTATTTTTCTATACTTTCACCTTGTTAAACATTACAAATATGGAATTTTCGTTAATGTTTAAGTAATGACTAATGTTAATTTCGATGTTCCTAAGTTTAATTCTTGAACAATTATCAGTTGTTATAAATAGTAAACGAGAAATTCTATTATGTAGATACAATTTTCTTCAGTGACATTAATATGGTATAAAACTTTCTAATCACACAATACGTACTGATTTTAAACATTAATTTAAACAAAGTAGGAAGTTACTTGTTTCTTTCAAAAAGTCTGCATAGGATAATTCAATAGTTGTCAAAATAGTTCTTTATTTTATGGTTTTTTAAGAGCACTTGTATCTACTCTAATCAATTTTTTGTTAACATTGACAGTACTTGAATTTGTGCCTTTTGGAAATACTTTTGTCCTAAATATTTAGATCATTTCTGCTCCTCAATCCTATAGTTATATGCATTATACACGCACAAATACTTTTATACCTGATACTATGCACTATCCATTTAAAAAGGAGTAGAAAAACATCTGTTCTCTTAATGTGCTGCCAATAAGTTGTGTTTTAAAAATACTTCAAATGATGTGTCTTAGAACTGAGGAATCATCATATCTACCAAATCTTTTTCTATTTATTACTCTTTTTCAAATTTTTATGTTGACTTTAAGAATGATTTTGGTGTTATATCTCTTCACTGTTTACAACTTTTATTTAATTGAGATGTTGCACTGAAACCATTGGCAGTGACACATTATTAAAAGGGTATCATTGACTTAGCAATAAGCTTAGATGACACAACCAAGATTTTACAAAAAAAAAAAATAACAAGCCTTTCTAAGGCAATTAACATGAAAGCAGCACATGTGAACATGCAACAAATGCATATTCTATAAAGCAGGGGGAAAGTAAGGTAACACTAGTGTAGAGATAGAAGCAATGACAAGAAAACAAAATAAAAAATATCTGAATGTGGTGCAACAAGAAGCAAAAGGTGAAGGCCTTGATCAAAAATAAATATTGAAGAAGAAACAACTTATTTAAAAAGTGTGAGGTGTAATGAATAAATAATATAGATTTAAATGTGTCTGAACATTAAAAGTTTTCATCTTTATACAGTAGACTCCCTCAAATCCGCAACCCTAAAATCCATACATCATCGCAGATGTAAACAATGAAACTTTCAGTTCAGATATAGGGGCAAAATTACAGAATTTTTTTTTAATTTTATATCATTCTGTATGTATTTTAATATGTAATTCTCGATAATATGACTGAACTCTTGATTTTTCATGAAGGAAGTACAAATTTATTTCCAAAAAAATTCAAGATAACACTGATATCACGGTAATCACAATCTTTTTACCAAATATATTTATGTATTAATCAAGCTTTTTTGGTTATTAAGACTGGTTAAACTTGAAATAAAACTTTCTTACTTTGATTTTGATGTGAATTAATAGGATGCCTTTTATGAGGAAAATTTTATTGAATAATTCAAGGAAAATGTTTCATCTTTGCTATGCATATTTAGTTATACATTATTAATTATTTACTTGACCTTTACTTTTAATCATTTTTAAAATTATCTTACTTTTAATCATTTTAGTTTATTACTTAGTTTATTTTAATATTTTACTATATTGCAAGCTTTCAGTATAATTTTGATTGCATTATTACATTCAAATTACTGTTTAAAAAATGTAAACAAAGCAATGACCAGAAATCCACAAAATTCTAAAATCTGCAAAACCTCTGGTCCCAAACTGTGCGGATTTGAGGAAGTCTACTGTATTATTCTTACCTTAACCTATGTACATTATTTCAAAGGTGTACTTTGCTTTATTGTAAAATCTTGAATAATGTTTGGTATACTTAACAAAATGTAATTGAATTTAGACATTGGAGTCGCTTGTTTTCAGAAAATCAAGTTGCTTTGATTTATATAAAATTTGAAAGGAAATAATTAAAGTGTGTTCTTTTCATAATAAGTACGATATCACTCTTGATTTATTAAAAATTCACGTTATAAGTGATTGGCTGTGGGGAAACATTCAACTTTCAAAATATGTAATTTAATAAAAGTAGAGATGCTCTCTTCTAAAAGTGTTTTAAAAAGTAGAAATCATTATTTCTAGTAATCTCTCTTAATTTTTCAGAAATTTTGTCAGTAATATTGGATGACTAGATTTTTTTTCAGGGTC
Organism: Maratus speciosus; assembly: GCA_963932465.1. Classification (NCBI taxonomy): domain Eukaryota; kingdom Metazoa; phylum Arthropoda; class Arachnida; order Araneae; family Salticidae; genus Maratus; species Maratus speciosus. Next base: position 359,317,959 of record OZ010800.1, on the reverse strand, counting down.
GGTAGAGCCTCGGTGCATCAGGACCTATCTTGGACTATCCTCACCTAAATTTTCAGACTTATGCATGCAGTAGATTTTGCTAGCCATCGCAGACACAGAGCAAAACTTTCTTTTATTAGTATAGATTTATTTTTTACCTTAAATTATAATATTTATCAAAAAATATATATATTCAAGAAAACAAATGTTATTCATAACAGTGAACATTTTAAATGTATCTTCGAACTTGGAAGTTTTTCCCAATTTTTTTACTGGGATGGGAAATATTAGTTTTGTGTGGGGAAAATCAAACCTTGGATTTTTCATCTGATATTTTGAATAAATCTACCTACTGTTTATGGGAGTCAATACTTTTTGGTATCTCTTTAACATTTGTTAATGTTCTAATCAGTATTATATGTTGGGTGTTTTCAACAGGATATTACATTTTCCTTTAGCAGTATGGAGATTGGAAACGTGTGAATCAATATTGAATCTTTTTAAGAAACGCAATTTATCTATCATCGTCTGAGATTTCTTATCTGAATGGAAATTGTACCTCTCTTTACAGTATGTTGCCTAAGTATGACTTTAGTTGTTAATACATGCATTGACAATCAATATTTAAGAAATTACAAAATATGCATGTACAATTTTTCTTAGCAGTTTTTACTAGTAAATTTTGTAGTGTGAAAATTTTCTTAATGTGAAATTTATAAAACCTTTATTATTTATTTTACCTTTACATATTATGATTCAAGTCAAATTTCATGAAGTTATTTATTTAGTAAATGCATATTTAGAGTATTAAAATAGTACAAATGTTGTATAGTTTTTTAAGATGAAATTTAGGTCTTTGTGCTTGCTGGCATTTAGAAATTCGAGCACATTGTTGTATCATTGTCACACATGTTTAATCATACTAAAAAAAAGTTCTAGATAATACTTTCATTTGCAGTTTTTTTTTTCATTATTTGTCTTATCTATGCAATATATTATACTAACCCTAAGTAGCTGTTAAGATGTAAATAATTTATGTTTTAATAATTTCCTTTTTGCATGTTTTTGAATGGCACTTATTGGGGTTTTTCTTTTGTATTAGATTAGTTGTATATGTGAATGCACTGTAGAAAACATAGGCATATATTTTGTTTAGTAAATATCAGATGTTGAAATGCAAATAGGAGTTGACTGTTAGCTATGCACTTTTCATGTATTTATGTGTCATTCAAAAATATGTAGATATAGAATCTTCTCTGTGTTTGTTGAGTTTTATAAAAATACCATGCTTTTCAACAATCATAAGAAAAATCAAAGTACAAAAATATTATCAAATAATATTATAAACAAAATATCCAAATTTACCTTTTTTTCACCAAAAATTGTTTAATTTTTATAATGTAATTAAAAGCAGTTCCAATTCTTGTTTTGTTGATTAATAACACACATAGAGAGCAGCTGAATAGTATTAGTACTCACAAATATTTTCTCAAAAATATTTGCTATTTGATGACATTATTTATTCAAACAAAATGTTCAAAATATCCACCATTTGCTTTTACACAAGCTATGAAACAATGGATCACAAAATTGACGGTGTGCTGTAGTTAAATCTGTTCTAAATCATCCCAGTCCTTATATTTTTCAAAAGTCAATCATCCATTGTTAAATATTGTTCCATGTGGTGGCTCCTAATCTTGCTGGGAGATTACATTAGGGTTATTTTGCTTTCATAAGGCCACAGTATTAGCCAACACTTCATCTTGGTACGTCTTAGCATTAATCTTTACATTTTCATCAATAAAAATTACATGTGTTTTTTCCATGGCAGTAACTGCTGCCCAAACCCTTAATCCTTTCTTAAAAAGCAACCACATGAAGATTTTTCTTGCGTTTCTCTGCATTGGACTTATAATTTGCCGATCATTTTGATGTTTGTGTGTCTTCTGTATGGATAATTTTCTCATCCGACAACATAACATCTTTCACGCTGCGCATGTTAAAAATTTGGAGTATAATAAGTATGAAGTCCAAGAGATATTATGGACACTTTGATGAGAAATTTCCTTTGCAGTAGTATTTGGTTTTACATTGACATTTCGAGTAAATCTATTCTTGATTATGTTGTGAATTGTTCAGGTATTGACTTAAGGCGATCGGTCTGATCTCTTTTCTACATGAACCTTTCCTACTGATTTTCATTGCTTAATAATCTTCTGGATTGTCTGATGTGGAACTTTCAGGCAAGATGCAATCTTTGAAGTCTTCTTTGCATTTGCCGCCAATTGAGCAATATCTAAACAATGAACACAGGGCTTCATAAGCATATAAAAAGTAAATGAATAATATCGCAAGAAAATCCATAAAAAATGCTACAAAAATGGAAAAAAAATAAGTATTCTTTCTCCTATTTTAGCTGTGAAATATCAACATCAAACAATATGCTGATACTTTTCAGCCAACCTCTAGGTATATATATATACACATATACCGGATGTCCTAAAATGGACTGACTGTTTTTAAAATTCAATACCTTGCAAATGGTGACAGCTATTAAAAAAATGTTGCAGGAAGGTTATGTTTGATGTCAGGGATTTGTTTTACTGCAGTTCCCAGTTTTAATTCCAAACAACAGCAATAGATGGTGCTGCAAGCAATGTCTGCTCAATCAAGGCCAAAACCGAACTTTCCCAGCATTTGTGCGAAGGGGGGAGGTTAAATATATGGAGTGGGTCTCGGTTGCCAATACAATCTTGTTTTTAGGGACCCACTCCATATATTTAACCTCCTCCTTTCCCCTCAAAGCTCTGTGATTTCGGTTTTCGCCTCAGTTGAGCACCTTTTGCTTGCAGTGCCATCCATCACTGCTATTTGGAACTAAAATGGGAATTGCAGTAAAAAAACTCCTGGCATCTTACATAACCCTCCTGCAAGATTTTTTTAAATAGCTGTCACCATTTGCAAGTTATTGAATTTTAAAAACAGTCAATCCATTTTAGGACAACCGGTATATTAAATTCAGATTCATTATTGTTGACCACTAAAAATTATATGATATTAAATTCCCCTCCCCCTTTTTTCTCAAAATAATTAAAACGTTTACTGAGGACTAATAATTTTCCCAAAATTGAAAGTAAGTAATTTTAGCCCAATTAAATTATTTTAAGCTAGAGTAAGAATATGTTTAATCAATCTTTTTTTTTTTTTTTTCCCCTGCAGAGATTAAATATTATTACATTTAAAATGCAGTTAATTGCATTTTAAGAACAATTGGGCATTATTATTACCTTTATTATAATGAGGATCATAGGTGATCCCTGCTGTAGTGAAAATTTTGTTTAATTACAAAGAAGGTCATGTGCACTTAGAAATATGCAAATAAACTATAAAATCTATATCTGCGAATGTATGGTTTCAGACATGTAACTCATCAATATTTTAAAGTACTATGTTTTATTTGAGAAAACAGCAAAAATTTGTACAATATGATAGAGAAAAAAATCCTTATTACAAAAAAAAGGGGGGGGTTATACCTTCTAACTTTATTGTCTGTTGTGCAGAACCTCTTTTCATTTACAAATTAAGAATATAATAAGCATAATATAAGTTTTGTTTTTTTAAAAGTGTAATTTTTTTAAGGGAAAGAAATGTTCCTTAACAATACTTATCAAATTGTTTTGGTTATCATGCAGAAATTTTATTTATTAAGATAAGTTTTATTTGTTGTTGAACTCTGAAGACAGAATTTTCTCTGGCAGCTTATGGTTATTAGAATGTTACATTTGCTTTAATTGTCACTCTTTTATTTGTTTTAATTTCATGACTAAACATAACTGAAAAATGAACCAAATATTTTTTACTGCTAATTTTCTCACTCAGTTAATTGCAATCTGATATACACAAATCATTAGTTTTTAATTTTGTAGTTTTATAATTTTGTGTATACATGTATAACATCAATCTAATTTTTTTTAATCTTTAGTGTTTATCATCATTAAATATTATCTCTATTACACTTATTTTGAATTCCTTAGTGGTGGTATAAATGTGATTTTTTTTTTTTTGGGGGGGGGGGGGCGAAGGGGAGTGGTTGACAAGCAAATTGAGCTGAGGGAGTTTTTTTGTCATTCAACGAAAATAAGGGTATTAAATAGTTCACTTCTTACTATGTATTGGTAGTTGTATTAATATTCAATATGGGAAGGGGGGGGGGGGGGAGAGAAAGAAAGATTTTTTATTTTAAGTACAGGAGTTTTAAATAAAATGTTCCATCAGTTTAATTTTACTACAGTTTTATGCTTCAATAAAAATTGTACTTGAAAATCATTTTTAAACATTTTTATTACAGTAGAGGAAAATAAAATTATGTTAGATGTCATGCTGTTCTCTGTTCATTACTTTGTTAGAAAAATGATTGTCTCATAATGTGATATAAATTACGTACCTAAAATGGCGTAACTTTTTTTTTTTAAATTGACTTTTGTTGTATTAATACTAGTGAATTGAAAAAATGGTTGGCAACTTATCATTAAAAGTATGTTTAAGTTTTTTTAAAATGGCTGAAGAACAATGTTATACTTTTTTTAATCTGATGTTGTACAACCTACTGTGCACAAATCTTAAAATAATCATTTTTAAAATCAGGTTTTTGACACGAAATTACATATATTCAATAAAAGTTTATTTATCAATCAGTTTATAAAGTTACTTTCCTTTTGTGCTTGGAAATGCTCTTTGCAGTTTCTGAAAGTTTTAGTTGTGCCTTTTTACAAATAAGATGCAAGATATTTGATGATAAAATAAGTATATGACTGTAATGGATTAATGGGATTTTTATGGCAAAATGGAAAACATCTACCCAATTTTATAGCAAAAAAAAAAAAAAAAAAAAAAAAAAAATCAGTCTTGTAATTAAAAATGTTATAAGCGTCATATAAATGAAAATCTGTTTATATACATTTAAGTAGTGCCAAATATTTATGCTATTTATGATGCAGTTTTTGTGGCACAAAATACTCACACACAATCACTGACCATTTACTGTTGATGTAAGTCATTTATAGTTGGCAGAATTTTGCATTGGCTTTTGAAATATTTTTTTTTATGAACTTGAAACCATGCTTTGTGAATGAAATTGCAGAAAAGTCTTCTATTATTCTAGTTATTTAAACCAAGTTAATTAACCTATTGCTACACATTATTTTATTGTAAAAGACATCCATTCTGTGTGTTGTAATATTCCTTATTGTAAATCATTTTGTGCACACAAAGCACTTGGGATTAAATTGATTTACCTTAGGTTAGTATATTTGGATTGAGTATGTTTATGTATTATTTTTCTGGAAATGTGTATCTAATAAGCTTCCAGTGTTGTTAAAATATTTTAAAAAGTACTCATGTATTTTATTGCATCATGTGCAGTATGATATATTTCTATGTATATTTAACTTTATTAAGCAATAAAATATGTATATACATGTGACATTAGTATTATTATTATATGAAGCAAGCCAGTAAAAGTCAAACAAAAGCACTTGTTTAGTTTTGTGACATCATTTCACAACCTTGTAAATCTCATGAAAGCTGATGAAATAAGTTCTATGGTGTAAGATTGAACTTATCCACAATTGGAAAATTTTAAATAAGCAAAGTTCTAAAAAGTCTTTTTGAAAATTGAAATGTAAAAAGAGGGATGTTTCAAATATTTGGTATTTGGCCCTTTTGCCAAATATTCAGTTGGTCAGTGGGCCAAATACAGAACACTGTTTGACCGAATGCTTCAGTCGAATATTGTTAGATGTTTAGCCAAATAAATTTTAAGTAATGATTTTTTTTTTTTTTTAATCCTTTTCACAAATCTAAATGGATTAATTTCTGACAGTGATGAAGCTATTCTTAAACACACAAAGTTTACAGTTATTCAGATAAATAAAAAATCAAGTAGCATTTTCTATAGAGGCTAAAAATTAGTTAAGAAAAGGTGTTTTCAGCCGATTTTAGAGGCAACTGTCAGGTAAAGGATTTCATTGAGTAACAATTGATTACAAATCAAGATGCAATGCATTTATAGGAAAGGATAGGATATTAGTGGTTGCAAATTTCATGCACATATAAAAATGGCCTTTTGAATATACCACAAGGATTATCATTGTTCCGCTTTTTTTTATATATTTTTAACAGTCAAATATATTTAATAGAAAAATATTGCAATAGATTCAAGATCTTTCATATCGTTTTTATTTTATTTTATTTTTTTTTTCCATTTTGTGTGTATGTTCTACACATAAGGAGTAAGTTGTAGAACTTTCTGTGTTGTTTAATATGCTGTTTGAACTGTCAAAGGTTTTGTTAAATATGTATTTTAGTTTAATTCGTAATTTAGATTATACAAGGTAATTTAAGACTACAGACTGGTTTCACTAAAATACTTATTCCTACAAATTTATTAATCAGTATTCAATAGGGAAAAAAAAATCTTCACAATAAAATTCACTAGACCAAGGACTAAATTAGGAGGTGAATTATGGGGCATTATATGGTAAGCATTATAAGCAACTCTTTAATTTAGAATGTAAGGATAAAGTATTAATTGGTAGAAAGGAAGAATATTCTTTATATTTTTACAAATAACCAATAATAGCCTGAAAGATACTCAAATTCTTTGGTTCAGCCCTTTATATGATCCACTGATTTGTATATATTCTGCATGGTATGCTAAAATTTAGTTCAGTTATAGAAAACTCATACCGCAGTTATTTCACCTTCAGCAATTTTTACCAATAGATGGGAAAATTCTTTTGTACAGCCCTGTATATTATCTGATGATTTTTATACACGCCACATTAATTATACTGGAATCACACTTCCAGATATTACAACTACCGGTGGCAATGTATACAGACAGTTCTTTGTGTAGCCTTGTATATAAATTTATTTATATTCTACAATCATTTCTTAGTATACTAAATGTCGTTCAGCTCAAAAATGCATAGCTCAATTAAAAACCTCTTTTAAGCAATTCACACATACTAGCTGACCCGCCCGGCGTTGGCCGGGCCCGTAATAATATTCTTAAATGAATCTGAAGTTTTTATCGCAGCTCCGTACAGAGAGGGGGGAGGGGAGACAGTGCAAATTACTGGGGGCCGACTCTTGTTCAGTTCCAAAGTTGTATAAAGTCCCATGTTAAGTTTTTTAATTTTTATATGTCTCATATTTTAAACTTTTTTATTCCAAATTAATTGATGAATTCAATAAATGTTTAATTATTTTTAATAATTTAATTTTTTATTTAAAATCTTCAGATGAAAAAGCAATTACAAATACAGCATAAACTGCAATACCTATTGAAAAAGAAATAATAAAATTGTAAGCAAATATTAGTATATAGATTTTTTTTTTTAAGTACTTTCCAGCAAATTTATTTTCTAAAAGAATAAAGCCTGTTTATAACGGAATCCTGCAATAAACGAAAAAAAAAGTTCAGGCTCCCTCCTCCCCCTCAAAAATGCTATTGTGCTTTGTTCAATTTAAATAACCTGCATAAAACGGAATATATCACTGGTCGTTTTCGTTCATTTCTGTCTAAGCAGGTTTTATTACATCTTACTTCTGGTGGGCCCGTAATAATATTCTTAAATGAACCTGAAATTTGTATCGCAGGTCCATACAGAGGGGGTAGAGACATCGGAACTTTTAAATCGGTAATTTGAATTTCAGAAGCAATGCGTGCATGCTACGGTTAAGCCTATTTTGCCGATTGTTTATGTTCTGTGTTCTCGATCGAATCTATTTTGATTTTCTCTTCTTAATTTGGCTTCAACTTTCAAGCATTTGCCGCGATCTTTTACGGGCATCTCAAATAATATTTTGAAGCTCCAAATTGCAGGGTAAGAGACTGCAGCGAAAGAACGAAACGTAAATAAACCCGACCACCCTAAATCCTGCCGAAGGACTTTTACACAATAACCAATGAGATGCGTTTCTTGGGCGTTGCCATTAAACAATAACAAATAATCGCGATTTGGGTGCCACGTACATTAACGTAATATATATATATAGATACTCAATAATGGTTATGAATTATTTTGTGTATCCCTGTATATAATTTATAGAAATTATACACCACGTTGTATGTAAAAATTTAGTTAAACTTGAAAAGTGCATACTATAATATTAAAACACATTTACATCGATTATCTCTAATAGGCAGTACTATATTCATTATCTTTTGCACGTCCCTGTAAATGGACGATAAATGTGATGCATATCATATTTTACCGCAAGAGTCTTATAGTGAACCTCAGTAACGTGTATAATTTTTTTTATGTTTGAAATAGTGTAACATATTTAAAGTATACTGGAAACAGTATTCGCCATGGATCATTGTGTAACTGAATTATTTTGTGTAACCCTGTAAATGAATGATAAATGCTTTACATTTCTTGTTTAAGTGTATCTCAGAAATTCATTTCAGTTTCATTATGTTTGTAATAGAGTAACATTACCAACACACCACAAAAGGTTTTTTTTTTTTTCCGTGTATATAATGTAACAGAATCTTGTGTTCCTGTAAACGAACAATAAATGCTACACACTCCATATTCCACAGAAAGCATGTTTTACTACATTTCAGAAATCCATATCGATTTCATTTTGTTTGTAAAAGAGTAACATCATTAAACTACACCGCAAACGATTTTCCTCCCATAGACTGCAATATAACGGAATTATTTTGAGTGTCGCTGCAAAGTCAAACGAACTAGAAAAACTACTCTTCATTTTCAATAGTGAACATGCCATAGTAAACGTCATTAACGTACAGTGTGATTCATAAAAAAGGAGCCAATAGCCTATTTCCTTAAATATTGCCCCTGAACACATACTCCCAATTGCAAAGTTTCATAAAAAAAAAAAAAAAAAAACTAGTTGGATATGCCAATCCCAAAACTTTCTTCTATCTCATACATGTTAGTGTTTGGAAAACTAGTTCAGATGTTAGTTCAATACTATACCAACTTTGATTTTCATCTTAAATTTCTGCTTCAATCAATTAATCGGAATAAAAACGAATTAATCTCGATCATGATGTTTATTAAAATAAAGAGTTTTTCGTTATTGAAGGGAAACCAAACTGGTCACCAAGGGCGGCTAGTATGTGATAGATAAGCTGTTACAGCTAATAAAATTACCAGTCAGTTAATGCACCAACAGGAGGTGTTGCCATAGCAACATCATACGTCTCACGGCAATGTGAATTGAATGGAAACCCGGTGACTGATGTCTTCAAGTCCGAGTAATATCGATAATCGATTTGCCATTCACTTCACATTGAGTCGTGGTGTGCATGCAACATTGCTACGGCAACACTTCCGCTGGTGCGCCAACTTAGCGGCAATTCACTTAAGTTAATATTAGTTTTTGTTGCATTAAAATATATCAGTTTGTTGATTTCCTGTAAGCAAGTAAACCTATTGGTTTAAAATGGCAGTCTATGGGAATTTGGCAAAATATTAGAGATATTGCCAAGTTGGCGACAGAACAGGGTCCTCCCTACGGTAACCCCCTCTTATAGGTATGGAGATGCATTAAATGCTGTTCAATAACCAATGAGGTGCGGGGAGTCTATTTGAGAAAATACAAAAACTAGATTTTTATACGGCCCCCGTAGGGTAAAATCTTCAATTGGGAAAATTTTCCGTATCTATTTTTGAATGAAACACAGAAAAATTCAATTTTATATCTGCAAAACTCACAGAGACATTAAAATCCAAAATACGTTATTTATACCATTTGCGGTGTGATTTTGATGCATTTGAGATGCAACGTAGGGATTATCTACAAATTATACGTTTTTAAAAGTCGATTTAATACAGTGCCTCTCTTTTAAACATAAAATAGCAGCATATCGATTTTACGTTAAATTTGCTTTCGAAATATACTGGAGGTCTGCACGGGCTGAAATTTCCTGGCCGGGCACGGCCCAACCCATAGGAAAAAGTTCAGCCCAACCCGGAAAAAAATTAAAATCTCGGCCCGACTCGACTGAATTTCTAGAAGACATGGATTTATACGTTAATATGGTTAAAATTTGTTCCGTACGAGGAGTTCTGACCAAAAATACTTATTTTAGCTTTTTTTTTCCTCCCATTTTTTAAAGAAGCTCCCTAGGTTGTGATATTTATTATTATTTTTTTTTATGAATCTCTATTTGTATATAATAGAGATGAGTTCGGGCTCGTTTTTTGGAGCCCGGGCCCGCCTGAGCCCGACGATTTTAAATCCGAGCCCGAAAGATTTTTTGTCATCAGAGCCCGAGCCCGATACCACTCTTTACCGATACATCTTTAACTATAATCGATTCCTTTCTCATAAGTCTTCCGTGATTGACATGAACCGGAAAACTAACGTAAATTACAAAATTTAATGACACCGTTATCTTAAAGGTCAGATGCCTTTATATTAAAAGAAGAAACACTGACTGATTGCTTCCTATCGGAATAATAAAGTAATTATATTTACTTACGAAGCAAAGTGATCTCGTAAATCTACTACAGAGTCCTTAGCATGAGCAGAGTTCCTGACAAATAGATATAATACCCAGTAAAGTTATTTTCATATGAAGAATGATTATGACTCATGCGCAAATATAAGATTAAATAATTTGCAAACCTCAAGCTAATTCTGGTCTACTAAAAATCGAAGAAAACATTCTCTTTGTGTTAGATAACTAAACAAAAAATAAATGATCGGATTAAAAAATATCTTCTGTCACAAACGAAAATCCTAATAAAAACAAATTCATTGCTTGTGTTTGTTTTGATTGGCGCCATATTAATTGATCATCGTCGAAAATGCCGTACACATAAATCTGAAAACATCACAAATTTTCTTTTGAAACAGCAATCAAATACTAAAATAAATAAACACGATTTTTGTTACCCCTTCATTTTGATCTAAATAACTTTGAAAAGACTTGAAAAGTAATTTTAAACAGGGAAAAAAGTTCTTTCAATCTTTTCTATACATAAATAAATATAGTTTTCCGGTTTCAGAAAGAACGAGCCCGAGCCCGAAGGCTAGAATAATAATAGAGCCCCAGCCCGTGTCGGACTCGGGCTGAGCCCGTCTCATCTCTACTATATAAATGTTTCAGTTATCATTAATATCGCTAATCCATATTTCATGTATTGGAGACTTTGAAAAATGCTATACAGTAAATTCTTCTAAGACGGAATCACATAGGAAAGAAAAAAGTATGCGTTATAGATAAGTTCCCTTCTTAGCAGGTGTAAATGTATATTCTATTCCTTTCTCACGTATTATATTCATTTGCATGAATCAACACATTTTTCTGTTTCAGACAAGATCCCGTCATAGGCAGATTCATTTTCACGGGTTTTACTGTATTTTAATTTTATTGCCTAGAAATCTGATATTCTTTAAAAAGAATAAATTCTAAAGTTTAATTCTAGGATAATGGCGATTTAAAAGTATATGGGGCATTCTCACAATCTTTTGACTTTCATGTCCCTGAATAATAATTTTTATTTTAATACAGTTTTTTGTGGGTTTTTTTTTTTTTTTTTTTTTTTTTCATTTCATATACTGGGGAACATCCCATTGCATCATTGTACAACAATATTAACGAGATAAATAAGTTTTGGACGATGTTGGGGGTCCAAGCACCTGGAAAACTCCTATACCGTCCCGTGTCCCTGATGTTGATTTTTAAGTTTGGAGCTGTCTGGATAGAATTGTTTCAATAAAAATAATTCGATGTAATTTTTTTTCTGAAAATGGAACTATTATTTTATATAAATATGTAGCTAAAAATTAACCTGCATACATGTTTAGGGTTGTTATTATTTTTTAAACTTTGTCCCTGGGTTTTAGATTCCTTACCATCCCTCTTCTAAAATTATACAGAAAATGATTTCAGATGCAGCCACAGAATTTTTTTTCAAGTTTTTTCTCATGCAGAAGTATGCTAGAGAAATAATGTCTAAAATTCTTTGGCAGGAAATTTACTGTAGAATTTAAAACAGCATTTAAATATCAATTTCAAGCATCGTGGCTTTATTGGTAGTCTCACCGTCCCCAAGGTTTATTCCTGCCCTTTTCGAGGTAAATAAAAAAAAAAAAAAAAAAAAAAAAAAAAAAAAAAAAAATTCATTTAATCCAATGTTAACAACTGTTTCTAAAAATCAGTGAACATTGTGGCTATCACTTAGTCTTAACATGATTTTCCTATAGGTGGTAATTTTCCTTACCGTTCCTTTTATTACCATTTCGTTCCTTTTTTCCAATACCATCCCCCTTTTTTAACTTACCGTCCCTTCTTTAACACCCCTTTAAGACAATGTTATACAAAAATTCTGTATTAAAAGTACTACATTGTTATTATTTCTTATTTGAATGTGCTGTGGGTACTATGCAAATTCATTGTAAGTAAAACTTTAGAAGAAAATAAAAAGTTATAGGGGTAAAATGGTAAGGAAAATTAAACTCCCAAGTTTAACTTAAACCTCAGTTAAATAAAAAAAAAATTCGCTGCTGACCATTTTTTCTTTATTTTGAATCATTAAGGCAATCGTCTATCAGATTAAAGTGTTATTTTAGCAAGTTTAATTTTGTCAGATTTTTTTCCCCCAAAAGTCAAAAGATTGAGAGAATGCCCCATATGCATTTTTTGCAAAAACTTTTTGGGCCGGGCAAAAATTTACTGATATTTGCACGGATCAGATCACGTAGAGACAGTGATTTTCATACAGACTGGGTCGAGACCGAGACTGAAACTTTTGGACTCTGAAGATCTAGGAAGTGTGAAGACAGTCCCGGCTCGTTATGGAAAAAATACGTTAGGCCCGGCCCGATCCTTCAGAAAAAAGTAAGGCCCAGCCCGGCCCGGAAGGAGTAACGACTAGGCCCGTCCCGAGCCTTGAGAAAAAAGTAATACCCGAGCCGAAAAGAGCTAAGACCAACCCCGGCTTAAGTGTCGTGAATGAAAATAGGCCCGAGTCCGGCCCGCGGGCTGGGCCAACAAAATGAAGGCAAACTTTCAAACGGTCGGGGACGGCAGGATAAAGACTTTTTTTAACGGCCTCGTCCGGGCCGATAAAAAATGTGAAATTGTGAGGGCTAGAATTATGAAAAAACTCGAATTCGGCATGTTAGAAAACCCTTGTTTTAAATCAGCTGGCGAGACATTTAAAACAGAACAGAAAAAAGGTGGAACGAACAAAAATTTGAGAAACAGGAAGAAAGCTTTTAAAAGGCATTTAAACATTCTTCTTGTATTTGGAGCCAATCTTTATTTTAAACTTTAAATGCGTTTTTCTGCATGATGGGTTTTCTCACCATTTCTCGATTTTTATAGTGTTGTAGGTCAAGAATTGTTAAAGATAAATGGTTCAAACTTGGGGCATGCTTTTTTCGATTATTTTACATTAGTTTTGTTTTGGCAAATTTGAAAAAAAAAAATTCAAATCTCTATTTTTTTTTTTAAATCTTAAATCAAAAATATTTTATCAAAAAATCTCTATTTTTCCAGAATAAGTTACATAATTTTTTATTTTTTTTTTAATATTTTATTTTATTTTATTTTTTATTTATATTCTAAAAAAATGCTGAAACAAAATTTAAATTACTTTTTTCTCTCTAATTAAATGAAAGAATTTCGAAATTCGAGAAATAATATTTCAAGTTATAACGATTTTAAATTGCCCCACTTTTAACCACCACAAAAAAATATCTAAATTAATAAATACATATTTTTAAATGTATCCCGGAGTCCCTTAAATTGACAACCTTTCTTGAATCCCATTTCAATTTAGGTCTAATCCTTTAAAATCTGACGAATTATTTAAACGGGCATATATATCTCTCTAAGCTTTGCAGATATCAAGATGGAATTTTTTGTGTTTAATTCAGGAGTGGATATGGGAAATTTTACGCTGCGGGGGCCGTCTAAAAATTTTGTTTTTGTATATTTTCAAATAGACCCCACATGGAGTTGCAACTTATGTCATCAAATTTTGCACCTTTTGTTTGTTAAACTTTGCAATTGGAAGTATGTGTCTAGGGGCAATATTTAAGGAAATAGGATATTGGCTGCATCTTTATGAATCATTCTGTATATCAACTGCATGGCAATCCGGGTGTATTTATGAGAGTTAGAGCACGGACAGACAGGCAGACAAACCAAATTCCTAAAAACTTTTGAACTATGTTGGAAAGCGTTAAAAAAGGAACATCAGGCTGTTAGAATTTTTAAACATAAAATAAATAAAATATTAATTTTATTTCTGTTAGTATTTAATTTGAAATTTTTTTAAAAAAGGAACAAAAATGTATCTTTATTATTATTTTTGTAACTAATACTGCTGCTAATTGAATTTATTATGATGACTTTCTCGGCTTGTACTGCAAAAACTATTGCATATAAAAATGAAAAGTAGTAGTTTTATAGAGAAATGTGTAAAAAACACGCTTAAGCAGACAGTTTTTAAATCGATTTTAAGTTCTAATGCTGCAATAGGACCAAAAACTATGCATAGCAATTTAACCATCTTTTGCGGGCACATACTTGAATAGATTATGATGAGCAGTGTCCAGTATAAGTTTGCATATATATATATATATATATATATATATTCCAATTAATTCAAAATTTCACCATCCGAATAGATTTAATAACGTTTTTAACTACTGTTACCAGACTTTAAAAAGAAAGAAAAGTTTTAAATAATTAAATTATTACGTGTAAAAAGCATTTAATGATGAAAATTCATATTTAAAACGACATATTTAAAGGGATTTTCTTATAGCGTTGTTATTAAAGTCCGGGAGGCAACGGCGTTTTTTACTTATAACCATTTTATACAAGATGATTTTCAAATGTGTAATTAATCGTACTTATTCACGAAAATAGCCGTCAGTTGTTCAGACAGCAGTGGTTACGGCCTTGGGAACCGAAAAAAATATCCCAGTCAAAGGTATGGTAAAATATTGTCTGTTCAAATCTTCCATGATCAGGTAATCTTTTTAAAATAAGCAATTTACATGTGTTTAGATTCTACGGGGATTGGCGACCGTAGCTCGTAAGGGCAAAGCTTCCTAGTTTGTTTGTTTGTTTTTTAATCAAATATTGATAATTGGTCGCCAAATTTTCGGTATTCGACCTAAAATTTGGCCGAATATTCGATATTCGGCTATTTTGCCAGATTACTATTCGCCTATATTAAAGTATATTACGTATACGACTTTTGTGATTGATAATGCATGATAAATTTTAAAATATGCCTTGTTAACAATGCGTTGTTTTATATAATTTATATATTAAAAAAATTATTAATAAATCTGAGAAAAATACTTAGAGCAATATATTATTTTCCACATGAATTCAATGTGTGTTCTTATATTTGGTTCAGAACTGGAATTTTTAAGTCTGTCCGGGAAATAAAAATCCGAGGCAAATGTAGGCTTCGTGACTCTTTTTGATTATATTGAGCAGGGCTGCCATTGGTGACTATTTTTATCATTACTATTATTATTATTTTGTCTAGTACTATTTCAACACAATAATTTTCATGGAATAGTGATTTTCGTTAATCTCTTTGGTAGAAATAGTGGTAAGAAAACTAATTTAAAAAAAAAATAGTCACCACTGAGGCTATACGAGGCTTTGAGAATATTAGGAGCGAACTGACAAAACACTAGTTTCGAGAAATCAGCAGTTTAAGATAGGGGAAGACGTTGTACCTCGGTCCTATTTTGACTTTTTAATTTAATTAAAATATAAAAATGTTGAAATATAAAGCTATTTGCTAATTATTTATCATGTTCTCCTTACATCATAAATTTCTTGAACTCTAATTTTAGGCCTATCATATTTTTTAATTAAAGAAATTGTAATTTTAGAACCAAGGTACAACACCCATGTTGTACCTTGGACCTAGGCGTGTTGTACCATGGACCATGCCTCATTTTTCTATGAAAAATAAAATTGGCGAAACATTTTTATGATGTATTTGAAATAAATATTACAAATATGTAACAGAAGATTTGTCATAGATACCTATTTAAACTTGTTTTAAATTAATATAAAACAGAAGGTGTAAATTAGAGATCGGATGTGGGGATAATTCCGACAATAGATATCAATTGCATTTTTGTATATTTTTTATACATGTTTATTTTATTACGATGCAAAATCATTAAAAAACAGTTGCATGAAAAGCTAAGATTATTTTTCAAAAACAGTTCCTATTCCTGGAAATATATGTAAAGAATTCTTCTGTCACTACTTTAAATAAGACTAGGTTCTTGCAAAATGCCAATGATTTGATCGCAACTGATTAAAAAACATATTTTTCTCAAGTATGAATTCTATTCTAGTGCTATTAAAACGTTTCATGGACACAACAATAATCTCTTCTCCACCATTGTCATCCTTTATGTATATTTTCTGTACACAAGTGGTATACATATAGAATTTAGTTTTGAATTCCTTCCATTAATGATATAAGGACAAATTTTCATTTGTTGGCTTTTTAACAGAATAATATGTAATTGTGTTGTACTTGGGACTTGTGCAGCACAACACTATTGCTAGGTTCATGGTACAAAGCTTGGTGACTTGAAAAATAATGACTTCTTACCATTTTCTAGTTATGCTTAACATGATTTGAAGCTCATAACGCAATATAAGTACTTTTTTTTTATGAATAACTTTGAATTTAAAACAATTAACTGTTGATAACGAGATATAATGAAAAGTTGCAGCTTTAAAAAAATTATTTTTTGATGATCTTTTTTTTTTTTTAATGTATATTTTATTACAAGTGGTATACATATAGAGTTTAGTTTTGAATTTCTTCCGTTAATGATACGAGTTGGAACTCGTCGAAACTCGAAACTCGACGAACTAAAAGATTTAGAAAGAAACTGTTAGATCAAATTTATGATAAACGTACAAAAATAATTACAATAAAAAATTCGTCTTAACATTGGTTGTCTATCTCTTAAAACAAATAATATTTTAAACCTAAAATTAACAAAATGTTATTTCCACAAACTTCAACTGCTTAAATTATTGAAAAATTAAACTGTATTAGCATACGTAATCAAGATGAATAATTATGATGAAGTTATCGATTGAGGCTCTTACGTTTGTTTTTACGGGATGAAAAATCAGTAAAAAGGATTTTGCTTTGTCACATCATAAAAATTTCTCCCATAAAATCTAAACTATACGTTATTTTCACATTCTCAAAATTTACGTACGCACCACTCAAGTTCACAGTTTAAAAGTATTTTAATGCGCAATAGATTATAAATGAATGTATTTCCAAACTTAAAGTCAAGTTTGCCCCATACAATTTTGCATGTGAACATTCTCACAAACTTTAAGTTCTAATCTCAGTACGCGCGAATAAAAAATTTAGAAATTTGCTTTTAGTTGTCATAGAATTGGCCATTTAGTATTGGTCAAATATTTAGTTTTATCAAAGAAAATGATCGTTTTGTTTTAAATATGACATCATTTTTACTCACTGAATCATTTTGCCTAGCGTCTCAAATTCAGTATCAGCGTAATGTAAAAATATTGAAATGTAACTGATTTATGAAGAACAGAGTTGTATAATATAGACGCACACGCGCACGCCGGTGCGCGGAAAATTTTCCGCAAAATTCCGAATTTTGCGGAAAATTTTTTTGAAAATAAAAAAAAAAAGAAAGAAGAAAAGAAAAAAAAAACGTAATTTTTGTTTTTGTAACTTTTTTTTTTTAAATACCGAAGTGATTCTGTTCCAAATTTTCCGAAAATTAAAAAAATTGACCATCAGACAGAAAATTCAGGCATAAAAAAAATCACTTAAAAATATTGAGAATTTCATTTCAACAAATGGTCGCCGAAAAAAAACAATTTCGTCAATCGTTCGCAGAAAAAAATCACCCCTTTCGTCAAAGCATCGCGGAAAAAAACGCCAATTTCGTCAAAGGACCGCGGGGGAAAAATGCGAATTTCTTCAAAGGATCCTGAAAAGAAAAAAAAGATAATTTCGTCAAAGAATCGCAGAAAAAACTCAAATTTCGTCAAAGGAGCGTTGGAAAAAAACGAATTTCGTAAAAGCATAGAGGAAAAAGCTCGAATTTTGTCAAAGGATCGCGAAAAAAACGCAAATTTCCTAAAAGAATCGCAGGAAAAAAATTAACCTCGTCAAAGGATCGCGAATGAAACACGAATTTCGTCAAAGGGCCGCGCGAAAAGCACGAATTCCTTCAAAGGATCACGAAAAAAACCCACTAATTTCGTGAAAAGATCGCTAAAAAAGCGTGAATTTCGTAAAAAGATTGCGAAAAAACACGAATTTCGTCAAAAGATCGTGAAACAAACAGTAAATTTCGTTTCCGGGAAAAACACGCAAATTTCGTCGAAAAATGCAAGAATTCCGTCAAAAGATCGCGAAAATAAAGTGAATTTGCTCAAAGGATCGCTAGTTTCGTAAAAAAACGAACAAAACGTGGTCAAAAGATAGAAAAAAAACCTGTAAATTTCTTCAGAAGATCGCAAAAACGCAAATTTCGTCCCAAAATCGCGAAAAACAAGCGAATTTCATCCAAAGGTCGCGAAAAACACGCGAATTTCGCCAAAAGATCCCGAAAAATATGCGAATTTAGTCAAAAATTGCGAAAAGCACGCAAATTTTCTCAAAAAATACACGAATTTCATCAGAAGATCGCGAAAAATAAGTGAACTTAGTCAAATGATCGCGAAAAATAAGCAAATTTCTTCAAAAGATTGCGAAAGGAACTCAAATTTCGGTAAAAGATCGCAAAAAACACTCAAATTTTGGTAAGAGATCGTGAAATCACGTGAGAGAAAAATACGCTAATTTCGTGAAATGGTTGCGGAGAATTTGTTTATTTTATTTTGTGATATGCTGGATTTAGATCCCTAAAGGTTCCTTTTTATGTGAAATATATGGTCTTTTTTGAAAAAAAATGATCCCCTTTTACCATTTTTTACTACAAAAGTTGAGTAGGAGTCGGTCCTGTATGTTGTATTCATAGGCATTTCTTTGATTAGTTAAAATATCTGGTCTAATGTAATATTTTTTAAAGCCAAATAAACTGATTTTTTTCTTCCTGCTGCTAATTTTTCATTATTGCAATCTGTACCCAATTGTCGTTTAGAATGCCCAGAGTTAGCAAAATGTGGGGAGAAATTTTACCTGAGTAATTATTCTTTCAAATGTGAAAATATTTTCAAGATAGCAATCATTTTAATTTTTAGGAGTTTATTAGCATTAGAATTTCAGTCTGCTCCAAAAACAGAATTTTAATTTTATTGCTACAAAATTAGACTTTTGCTGCTGCAAAAATGGATTTTACTGCTCCAAAATCAGATTTTTGCTGCTCCAAAAATGGATTTTACTGCTCCAAAATCAGATTTTTGCTGCTCCAAAAATGGATTTTACTAGTCCAAAATCAGATTTTTGCTACTCCAAAAATGGATTTTGCTACTCCAAAAACAGATTTTTGCTGCTCAAAAATGGCTTTAGTGCACTTTCATCCCTGCATCAGTCTCTTTAATGATGATACCTATGAATAAACCTCTCCCTATAAAATATGATTCAGTTGTTTCAGAAGCAATACCATATTATTTTTGTGAACAGAGTGACTGGCATTTTGTGCGAAGAGGTTACAATATTAAGGATTGGGCTGTTTCTAAATGCATTGACAAAATAATTGATAAGAATTCACCTTTTCTTATCATGGATTTTTAGCTTTATTATTTTTTTAACTAAAATAATTATTCTTTAATTAATATCAATTAATTTTTAATTTAAATGGTAATTACTTTAAAACTACTGTTTTTAATTAATATCGTCAAAATAATATAACGCATTATTTTATTAAACATTAAATTAATTTGCAGAAAGTTTTTGACCCAACATGTGTGTGCGCAGAAAGTTTTTAGTTTTATACAAGTCTGATGAAGAAAAATGCGTGTTTTTTTTTTTTTAATGGCTGACGTCATTTTCTGTTAAAAAATTATAAATAAAGTTACTTTTATTTGTAATGTGAAAATGGCATCAATAAGTATATAATCAATAAAAATAAATAAACCATGACTATTTTCCCTTTACTTTTAATAGAAATGGTGTACTTCAATTGTCACAATTACAAATTTGGTACTAAAACTATAAAAAAATTAATATCTCAAAAATAAATTGAGATACAGCTTTCAAATAAATTGCATTTAAAAGTAAATTTTTTCCCTATATTACGGTGTAAAAATTGAAACTGTGCGATGTTTAGAAGTTTAAAATTTGCAGTAGCGAAAATTGCAAAACCGAAATTTCATTTCAAATTTCAGCGTGTTGCCATTCGCAGAATGACGTATGCGTTACGCACAGATATCTTTGTCCTTTATAATATAGACTAGTTGCGTAGCAACCCGTTGTGTTGCTTTTGAATTGCATGAGACAATCAATCTTTTTGCGAAAAAATTAAATCTTAACTTTATTGTAAATTCAGAAAGCCATTGCAATATTAATTTTATTAAATACAATATTTCAAATAATAAGTTATATTTACAATTTAAGTCAAAACTTTCTCAATAAAAATGCACATATTCTATAACTTTATTTGCCTAGAGCTTTTCGCTCTTCCAAAATTTTGCAGAAATGGTGTCATTTGGGTCAACTTATACAAAAATGAATTTGTTTGGACGAATTTATTCAGAAGCATTTTATATTTATGAATTAAAATAAATATTTAAAGAATTATTTTTTTTCTCGCTAAAACTTTTCTCTTTTTTTTTCTCGCTTTTTCGCATTTTTAATGTCCGCTTCTGAAATGTTTTATTAGCCATCTTAAGGCAATGGTTGAAAATCTACTTTACGACTTTAAATTAAATGAAAATAACGTACGATGTTTTTTTTTTTCTTTTGATGTCAACAGAATTTATCTGAATGTTCCAGTCGAGAGTCGAGTTTGTGTTTCTAAAATAAACGGATTCCTGAAGCTTGAATATGTGTGAGTTCGTATTTCGTGAAATTTTCTTGAAAACTACAATCATTTTTTCACTATTTATTCAAATATACGTTAATTTCAATTTAAAAATGATTTCAAACAATGATACCTAATAATCCTTGTCATTTTCCCTTTTCTCTCTTTTATCCACAAAAATGGAGCAATTTTAGTTTCCATCATTACAGAAATGTCATAAAAAATAACGTAAAAATTTATATCTCGAAAACTAAACAAATTTTAAAATTCTACGACCACATTTAACATCCTCGGACCCATGCGGATAACTGGCGTTAATTCGATGACCCAACATTCCATATTCTAGGAGGAGAAGCTGTGAAATACAAATGGACAGTCACTTTTTAATATAATAGATTGATGAAGTTTTAATTTCGCTATAAAAATTAGTCAGGGACAAATGCTGAATTATTTATATTATTTTAAGTGCAAATGGCTTATTCCGTAATGGAGCCTGTACGCAATGGATATAGATTAAAAAAACATTATTCTTGAAAATTATTTAAAAAGACATAATAAATAAATAAATTAAGATAAAGTTTTCAAGAAAATTGCATATGAAAGTAGAATTTTTCCCTATATAACGAAGAAAAAATTGAAGATGCACGATGTTTAGAAATTAAAAAAATTGCTGTAGCAAAGATTTCAAATCCGACATTTAATCGTCAAGCGTTGCCATTCTCAAAATGACGTCAGCCGTACGCACGGACATATTTTCCCTTTATAATATAGATAGATTTTCAAACGTGAAGTTCTGTTTGTCAGCTAAAACTTTGCATGTGAAAATGTATTCTTTTGGCTTGAGGGTCTAATTTCAGTACCGCGGAAGTACAAATTCCAGAAACTGATTTCTTTTAGATGTATTCGTGTAAAAATACATAGTTTTATCAAAGAAAAGGATTGTTTTCTTTTAAATATGGCACTTACTGAAGCATTACGCCAAGTGTCTCAAATTGGGTATCAGCCGAATGAAAATATATTGTAACATTAGCTTTATCAGCGGAAATGTTTTTAAAATAGTGACATCATTTTCTGTTCAGACTTAAAATAAAGTTATTTTTAATTGTAATGAGTAAATGGTATCAATAAGGATAAATAAACCCCAATATTTCTTTTTTTCTGCAACAGTGGAAATAATACGATTGCTACCATTTTGATGAAATTTCAAAAAATCTTTTCAAATTAAATTAAAAATATAAAAATTAAAATATTTAGAAAAATAGCTAGTGCGAGGACATCTACAAATGAACAGCTTTCATTTAAAAAAAGAATTATTAGCAAAATTGGTACAGTAGAAAGTTCAAGGAAGATGTCTAAAAAACTATCTTGTGTTTTCAATATATAGATTATTTTTTCTCTTTTACTTTAACAGTTGCCTAGCAACTCTATTTCATACAAATTACATTTAAAAGCACATATTTTTCCCAATTCGGCTCTAAAAATTTAAATTGTTCGACTACATATATGTTAAATTCGTGCTTTTTTATATATTATTCTTTTATTTATTTATTGATGAAGCTTTAATTTCGTTGTAGAAAATTAGCGGGAGAGAAATTCTGAACTTTTTTTTATGTGCAAATTGTTTATTAATATTTCGCAATGGAGCCGGCACGGCAAAATCATTTAATTAATAAATAACAACGAAATAAAGCCAAAACTCACTGGGTTTTATAACAGACGATATTCTTGACATAGCACGTATTTTAATTTAAATTTTTTTTTTCGGTTTTTATGAGAAAATGGCAACAAAAATATACAGCAATCTACTATTTTCATTTTCCCCCCTTTAGTTTCAACAGAAATGGAGTACTTCAGCTGCCACGATTACAAAAAAAGTAATAAAAACTACAAAAAAATTAATATCTTAAAATTAAAATGAGATGCAGCTTTCAAACAAATTGCATTTAAAAGAGCATTTTTTCGTTATACGGCGGTGTAAAAATTTAAAATGTGCGATGTTTAGAAGTATAAAAATTTGCAGTAGAGAAAATTACAAAACCAAAATTTTATTTCAAATTTCAAAGTGTTGCCATTCGCAAAATGACGTATGCGTTACGCACAGATATGTTCGCAAAATGACGTATGCGTTACGCACAGATATGTTTGTCCTTTATAATATAGATAGACTAGGACAAACTTTCCTTTCAAATTTTTATTTGTTGGCTTTTTAACAGAATAACATGTAATTGTGTTATACTTTGAACCTGTTCAAGGTACAACACTATTGCTAGGTTCAAGGTACAAAGCTTGGTGACTTGAAAAATAATGACTTCTTACCATTTTCTAGTAAGGCTTAACGTGATTTGAAGTTCATAATGCACTTCAAATCACGTTTCAAATCACAATAAGTACTTTTTATTAGATACTATTATTAGATTTTTATTATATACTTTTTAGAATAATAATAAATTTATTATTCTAAATTTATTTTGCAACATGTGCTGACTATATTAAAGAGATCAACTTCTAAGTGACATCTAGTGGTTTATCTCAAAACTACATTGATTAGTTTTATACAAATCCAACAGATAGAGCTAAAAACTTTGTAGGTCCATGGCACAACACTTTCCCCTACACATTTATAATTGTCGTTAATTAGCAATCTTAAGCAAATTTCAGAGCATTAATGATGAACTGGATTTGCAAGAGGATGTTTACATATTTAATTACGAAATTTATTAGCCCCCGGTACGGTATGCTACAGTGCGTCTCAAAAGTATATGGACAGGCGATTTTTTTTTTTAAATAACAGTTCAAAAAATGCTGCAATAATCACGAAAAAAAAAATAATAAGCATGTGGAATCATAACATACGTTTGTTACAATAAAGAAATACAGTATAAATTTAACGGAATTTTTGTAAAAAAAAATCAAAATCAAAATAGGCTGTCTCAAAAATATATGGACTTTTCGAGTATTTTGTATTTAAAATTCAAGTTTTGGATCCATCCCTTTGAATTATCTTGAAAATCCTATTAGGCATGTGTTGTGGTTACTTACAACCACTGCCATATTTTTATTTAATTTCATTTAGAAAACATTTTTATTAATCTTGTATTCATTTAATTTTATTATTCGCATTCTAAAATTATTTTAATTCCCTTTTTTCAAACTTCCCCTGTAAGTTTTTCTTTCTGGCGTGACATTCCATTTCATTTTAAAATCATAAACATCGTTTTGAAATCTGTACTTCCGGTAAAAGAATTATCTGGAAAATTCCATATCTTTCTATTTGTGAAGTCATTCCCTTTTGTAGCTCCGCCCCTTGGCCAATAATATTTAAATCAATTTAATACGTAATTTCAAAATTCGTAGCACTTTACTACTGTTTGGCATCTTATCTTACTGAAATCTATAAAATTTCCTCTAATTTAAAGCAGTTTTTATATGCTTTAGCATTGCATTTTATGCCAACGCAGGGCGCTTGTATGTTCGTTCCGCCAAAATTGACCTGTTTCAAGTATTATAGCAACCCCCTTTCCTCCTCTTCTACGGAGAGTTTGATAAACAAACTCAAATACATGAAATATACAAGTGCATGAGAACAAATAATTCACAACATACCTGGTACCTGAAACATGGAAGACTAACTTTATTCTGTTTGGATCACATATATATAGTATACAGATATAGCAGGTAGCGCCATCTGTTGGCACAAAATGGATTTAAAAACTAATAACTTTTACACTCCCACTTTAGTTTTAAATTATGCAGAAGATTAAATACAGATGGGCAAAACAAAAAAAAAATAATTAATTAATGTTCGAATTTGGAGTCTATAAAAGTTCAAAGAAAACTTTCTGGAACTTAAAATCTTAAGCCCATTGCTTGGGCACACATCTCATGTTTGGTACGCTGGACAGTTTTGGTTAAAAAGTCTGCTAACATCTCTGCCAGTTGGTATACTTTTCACGGTAATTTGTCCACTCTTGACAGTTTCACGTATAAAATGATGTTGAACATCAGTGTGCTTGCTCCTTGCATGGTACATATTATTTTTTGTAAGATTAATTGCACCATTATTATCGCAATATAGTGGAATCGTTTTTATGTGTAAAAGTCCAAGGTCCGTAACAATTTTATTTAGCCAAATGGCTTCTTTGGACGCAGCAGACAGAGCCATGTATGCGGCTTCTGTTGTACTTGTTGCTACCGTTGGTTGTCTCTTCTTACTACACCATGACACAGCTCCACCACCTATCAGAAATACGTATCCCGTTGTTGATCTGCGATCTGCAATGTCACCACCATAATTGGCATCACAATAACCTATAATTTTATCACCATGATTTTTGGAGTAAGTTAATGTTGTTTCTGTTGTACCTCTAAGGCAGGCATGTCAAACTCGTCTACCGCCGCGGGCCAAATTAAGCATCGCATACAAAGACGCGGGCCACATCAAACAAAGTAGATAATGTAATTAGAATTGCACACAGCAATATTTGTACGTACAAAACATCCATATTAAACAAATATTCAAGTAATGTTCCAAAGTTATTATTATAATTCATGGTTTATTTTATCTTATTTTTCGAAAAAATACTTGGCATTACTTTTTATCAATGAAATTTACAAAGTTTAATCGGATTTTCTAAATTGTATTACCTTAAAAAAATATTTTATAAGAGCTATGTTAATCTAGCAAAGGTATAACTTTTAATCTTCCGGATTTTTTTCAAGTAAAAACTTGAAAAAACCTATTTTGAAAAAAAAAATTATTTAATAAATTATGTCTTGTATTTATGTATGCGCTACGTATTTCATTTCATTTATGAAACACATTTTCTCGTTCAAATTATGTTGCTTTTACCAGAAACATTTTGCTAAATTTTGCCGAACATAGTTAATACATGCTTAATTGCTCACTTTGCCTCATTGCCAACTTTTTCACTCAGTAGGAAAATTGCAACTCGTAACTGAATTAAACAAAGGTAAAATGCCAAAGGATTGACGGGCCACAAAGAAGTTGTCGGCGGGCCAGTTGTGGCCCGCGGGCCGCGTGTTTGACATGTCTGCTCTAAGGTAACGCATAATGCGCTTTACAGCAGTCCAGTGAGTTTTATTTGGACTTTGACAAAACTTTCAAAGTAAATTAACACCATATCCAATGTCTGGACGAGTTGCCTGAGCTGCATAAAGGAGGCTTCCAACGGCTGCTTGCTATGGAATTCTTTTTATGTCTTCCATATCTTTATTAGTCATTAAATTTGTTTTTAACACACTTTTATTAATATCAAGAGGTGACAGGATGGGAATCATGCATATTGTATTTGAGAAGCATATTTTTCACATATTGAGTCTGATTAAGGCTAATGGACCCATTTTCCCTATCACGCTCAATTTTGATGCCTAAATAATAACTCACCTCTCCTAAATCTTTCATTTCAAATCTTTTCTTCAGTTGTTCTTTAACCCAATTTTTAAGGCTTACAGAAATACTGAATATGAGCAAATCATCAACATAAATAGTTACAATGACTAAATCTTTATTTTGATTACCTTTAATGTATGCACAACTATCGAAAGAACTTTGTTTTAATCCCATTTCAACTAAACCCTTTTCAAGCATTTGATACCAGAGCCTGCCACTTTGTTTTAAACCATCTAAAGCTTTATTGAGTTTAAGAACCTTCCCTTTTAAATTTTCTTGGTAGTATTCATTAAAGCCCTCTGGTATTTTCATGTAAATTTCCTTATCGAGTGTTCCCTGTACAAAAGCCATAACAGTATCCATTTGATCAATTTCCCAGTCATATATAGCTGCATATGCTAACAAAACTCTTAATGTAACATATCGAACAACTGGTGAGAATGTTTCATTATAGTCTATTCCTTCAATTTGTGAAAAACCCTTAGCTACTAATCGAGTTTTGTACCTTTCAATCTCACCCTTAGAATTATGCTTAACTTTAAACACCCATTTACAATTTATAATATTTTTATTTTTGGGTTCATCTACAATTTCCAATGTTTTATTTTTAATGTGACCAGATATAGTTTCAGATATAGAATTTTCCCAATGATTTGCATTGGTACCATTTAAGGCTTCATCAATTGTTTTTGGCTCAAAGCAATAATCAATTTCCATTGCAGCTAAAGCTTTTACAAAACACATACGATTTAAATTTGGCATTTGCAAATCTGGCATACCTTTCATGCCAAAATCCTCATAACGGCATGGGAGTCTAGTTTCTCTGTATGGACCAGTCAATACAGGCGGATGCGAATTATCAACTGCATTGTCCATATTTACATTATCGTTAACAGGATCACTAATGGTAGCAATATTTTCTAAAGAATCATTTTCAGAGTTATCATTCACTACTGCTTCTGTTTCGTTATTTGATTGATCATCCTCATTATCTGAACACCTAATTTTACTCCCACTGAATAAAGAGTCAGTATAAAATTCAGATATATTACTAGATTAATGATACATTTGATTTTCCAAAAAATGTACATCTCGTGCATTTATTACTTCATAAGTTACAGGATCTATTAAGCGATATCCTTTCCTATCCTGACAATACCCAATGAACATCATTTCTTTTGCTTTTGCATCCCATTTTGTACGTTTCTGTTTCGGAATGTGAACAAATGCACGACACCCAAACACCCTTAAGTACTCTAAGTTTGGTTTTTCTTCACTCCATTTTTCATAAGGAGTCATACCTGCAACTGCTACTGTAGGAGAAATATCCTTACAGTGATTTGCTGTTTGTACAGCTTCTGCCCAGTACTTTCTATCAAGATTAGCATCAGCTAACATTGTTCTTGCCCGTTCCACAAGAGTTCGGTTATTCCGTTCTGCTATCCCTATTTGCTCGGTTGTATATGGAATGGATTTTTGATGCTGAATCCCTATTGATTCTAAATATTTGATCATCTCATTATTTACATATTCCTTTCCATTATCAGAACGAAATATTTTGATTGGTTTGCCAGTTTTCCTTTCAACATATATTTGAAATACTTTGAATTTCTCAAAGACTTCAGATTTATGTTTTAAAAAATAAACAAAAGTCATTCGTGACAAATCATCAATGAAAGAAATAAAATAACGAGAATCACCAATTGATGAAACAGTCATTGGTCCACATAAGTCACTATGTACAATACCCAATATTTCCTTAGCACGTTTAGCTTTACCCTTAGGAAACGGCTGCCTATGCATTTTGCCCTTAATACATGGTGTACAATCTGACAAATTTCCATTAAATGTGAAACCCTCAACCATATCCTTTAACCTCATCATTCCTCCTTCACTTAGGTGACCTACCCTTTTATGCAATAAATCATTTGAAATATCTTGAGGAGTAATTAATGCCCATTCATTACATATATCAAGTGAATACAAATTGTCACTAATACCCGTTCCACTAGCAACTAAATGTTTATTTTTGTGTACAAAACATCTTTCTCCTATAAATGTACTAACCATTCCAAAAGTTTTATTCAAGTACTTAATGGAAAGCAAATTTGCTGTTAACTTTGGTACATGTAAAACATTACTAAAAGTGACATTCACTTTTTCACCATTTCTAGACAAAAGGAATGTTACATTGCCTTCACCCTCAACTTCTATCACTGAACTCCCTGTTTTAATTTGTATAACCTCTTCAGACCCCAGAGTTTATTTTCCAGTGGCGTGGCGTCCGGTCATCGCTGGATGCGGCGATGACCAAGCAATATTTTAAAATTCCTAATAAGCTTTTAAAGCTCTACGATCCAGTTTTAGCAGAACATTTGGAGTTCATGTATAAGTGAAGGTAAGATTTAAAGTTTCTTTTTTGAACATTCAACCATTGAATTTTAGAGTTAATAATTTTTCACCACAAACTTAAATAATTGCGATGACCACCGAAAATTTTCACGCCACGCCACTGTTATTTTCATATATATTTTTACTTCAGTTATGAATTTATGTTTGCAAAGTGATAACTAAGAAAGATTGAAAAGCAAAAAAAAAAATTAAATTTATTTTTTGTACATAAAATTTGATATATCATATATGACACATGGGACTCAATAAGTACATTTTTTGACAAATTGTTAGGATATTTTCTTTTGTTTTGCATGGAGAAAACAATGAAAAATATTAAATAATTATGCATGTAATAAATTTTTATTTTGAATGTACTCTCCATATGGTATTTTAACGTATAAAAAAATTACTTCCTTTTCGTTTTTGTATATTTCCCTCATTTTTTCTGCAAGTCATTTTTAAATCCCATTTTATGGCCGAAAAAAGCACTATAAGAAACAAATTGATTCTTTGCTTTAGTTTGGCTATCTTTTAAGATTCCATTCACACCATTTTCATTTTTTAATCAACATTTATATACAGGAAAAAAATTTGTAAAGATGTGTATCCTATAGGATACTCCAGGTCCGAAGAGGTTAACATTAGGTTTTGTGTAATTATCAATTAATTCTTTATGTGGAGTCATGTGATAAGAAGCATAAGAATCCATAAACCAAATATTAGGATCTGGATTAGAATTAGCAAAATATACATCTGCTACATAAGCTTCCTCTTTTTTAGGTTGTTTTGGCTTAAAACCATTCCTTTTACTAAATTTATTTTCATTATTCCTAACATTTGAATGAGGAGATTTTTGACAATCTGAACTTTTGTGCCCATAAAAGTTACATTTGAAACATTTTCCTTTAAAAGGTGTTTTAGCTTTAAACTTTTCATTGACAAAAGCATGTTCCATACTATCATTTGTTTGGGGTTTTACATCTTCAGCTAATAAACGATTTCTAACATTATCAACTGTAATTTCCTCACCACAATTTTTTAATGCCATTATAAGGGGTTCAAATCGATCAGGTAAATTTGCTAAAATTATCCCTGCAATTAATTCCTCATCAGGTTTAACACCTGTAGTTTTTAACTGTTGATACGCTGAAATTGCCCTGTGCAAATAATCAGTCATATCTTTACAATCTGTATAACGAGTATTAACTAATTCCTTTATAATTGAAACCTTTCTTGTTATTCCTTTATCCGCATAGGTTTCAGCTAATACTTTCCAATCTTCTTTCCCACTTGATAAATCCCTTAAATCATTAAAAATTGTTTCACTGACCCCCTTAACAATATAAGACAAGGCTTTGGTATCTTTTGCTTGGTCTTCCTTACTACCATCAACAAATTCCCACAAATCCTTTTTAATAAGGTGCATCTTCATGGCAAATTTCCAATCCATATAATTAGCCCTACCAATTAACTGTTTATGATTAAATGAACCTTCTCCTCCAGTCATGTTTATTCTTATTTTTTTTTAACCCTAACCAAGTAAACTAAACAAAAAATAATTTTGAGAGCAATTCTAATAAATTTTCTATTAAAATTAATTTATTCTCAGCAATTATCTAATTATTTATTTAAATAAAATACAAGATTAAGAGTTAAAATAATAATATCTTCATTACAAGACTCATTAGAGTCACTTACTAGTTAAGCCTAACAAACCATGTGGTTAACATTACACATTTTAATTCTAAAATTTTTTATAGAATTAAATTAAATAATATATCTTAACTAATTTACTATTCATTCTCATTCCCTGGCCTGGGCCCATAACCTGATAAACAAACTCAAATACATGAAATATACAAGTGCATGAGAACAATTAAATCACAACATACCTGGTTCCTGAAACATGGAAGACTAACTTTATTGGTTTCTAGACGATTTGGCCGAGGAGCCCGGGGCCACTTGCCCCACATCCCCGTCACATAAGATTGTGCAGGTTAAATGGTTAAGCAAACTTCATAGCTGGTAGCAGTGAGGGCATAAAAGTAAAAAATCTGACTGGGAAGTGGATGGGAAAAGAGCTCACATAAAAATAATAAAAAAGGAAGGAAGAGACTAAAAGAAAGTTTAAGTATAGCATTACAACAACAAGATATATTTTTGTATTTTCTAAAATTTTTTGATTTTTTGATATTTTTTAAATTTTTTTATAATATTTTATAATATTTTTATAATATAAAGTAAACAAATACAGTAGAGAGATGTTGTTAGTATAAAAAGGGGGGAAGGGTAGCCTAGGCCTGACGGCCGGAGAAAGTGTGATTTGGATCTTCTCTGGGTGCCGGAGCAATGTGAGATCTGATGCCGTCCAAGAGTCGAGGCGATGCCGGGAGCGGAGGTACGCTTTCGCGTGGCCCTGAAAAGGGCCCTCGCTCTCGGTAATTCATCACCGACATATGGGAAGCTGCTACTGGAGTAGTGACGTAGAAATCCACCGCAGTGCCGGATGCAACACTTCGGCAATGCCGTGAGTCCTGAAAAGCCTGTCATCCAAACACAACAGCATGCTTCGAACTAATGTTTGGAGAATATGGGGCTGTCAAGAGAACCAACTCTGCTTTACTAGTTGCTTTAATTCCTGAATAGTCAAAAATTCACGAATATGGGCTCACACCTCTCGTGCAATTACTCGCCAAAGGTTTTCAATTCGATTCAGGTCTGGACTGATGGTTGGCCAGTCTGTAACCATCATTTGATTCTCCATAAACCACGCTGTTTTTGAGTGGGAGGTGCGAATTGACGCATTGCCCTGTTGGGATTTCCAGTTTCCCCTTCCTAACATATTTCCATTTAGAAATAGATTGCGTTTGAGGCCATTTTGATAATTCTCTGAGCACCTTCGACCATTAGGAAAAGCAATATTCATTGTTCCCTTGAAACAGAATGCGCCACACACCATGATAAAACCCTCTCCTTGTTGTCGACTAATGAACTCGTAAGATTCTCGTCGTAGGCCATACCAATAGTACACCGAGCAATCAGAACCATCCAAACTGAATATTTTTTCGTCACAGAAGAAAAAAATTAACTATTCATCCGTGCAATTTATGTGTTTTTAGCCCAAAGAACGAGTGCCTTTCTAAGGTGCAATTTCAGCATAGTGTCCGACAAATTCTGCAACATTTATAAAAATTGCTTGCGAGTATACGATGGTGATCAGTAGATCTCAATATAGGAAACCCTAAAGCTCTCGGAAATTCAAGAAACGACTTCTTTTGGTTTAAAATGGCTGAAAAAATCTCACTATCTTGTCGCTGAGATGGTTTTTTTTGGTCGATCTGAACGCTTTTTTAGCTCACAGGCTATCAAAGCCTGAGAGCTAATGTGCCCGCCCGTTCTGTATGTATGTATGTACGTATGTATGTATGTATGTATGTATGTATGTATGTACGTAACGCAATAACTCTTGATAGAAGCATCCGATTTGCTTCAAAATTTTTTTCTAGGTTCATTGTGATAAGGCGCTTCCCTGATTAGTTTTGGGAGTTCATTGGTTAAGGATAAAGGGGGGAAAACGGGGTTAGTCCAACCCCTTAATTCAGATAAATGGGTTTTTCATGCAGAATCATTCGATTTGCTCCGAATTTGATATACCGGTTTATTATGTTAACGAACTTCCCTGATTAGTTTTGGGAGTTCATTGGTTAAGGATAAAGGGGGGGGAACGGGGTTAGTCCACCCCCCTTAATTCAGATAAATGGGTTTTTCATGCAGAATCATTCGATTTGCTCCGTATTTGGTATACCGGTTTATTATGTTAAGGAACTTCCCTGATTAGTTTTGGGGGTTCATTGGTTAAGGATAAAGGGGAAAAGGGGGGGCTAGTCCACCCCCTTAATTCAAGTAAATGGGTTTTTCATGCAGAATGATTCGATTTGTTCCGAATTTGGTATACCGGTTTATTATGTTAAGGAACTTCCCTGATTAGTTTTGGGGGTTCATTGATTAAGGATAAAGGGGGAAAAGGGGGGCTAGTCCACCCCTTTAATTCAGGTAAATGGGGTTTTCATGCAGAATGATTCGATTTGCTCCGAAGTTGGTATACCGGTTTATTATGTTAAGGAACTTCCCTGATTAGTTTTGGGGGTTCATTGGTTAAGGATAAAGGGGAAAGGGGGGCTAGTCCACCCCCCTTAATTTATATAAACGGGTTTTTCATGCAGAATTATTCGCTTTGCTCCAAATTTGGTATACCGGTTTATTATGTTAAGGAGCTTCCCTGATTCGTTTTGGGAATTCATTGGTTAAGGATAAAGGGGGGGGGGGGGCTAGTCCACCCCTTTAATTTAGATAAATGGTTTTTTTTGCAGGATTATTCGATTTGCTCCAAATTTAGTATACCGGTTTATAATGATAAGGAGCTTCCCTGATTAGATTTGGAGATTCACTGGTTAAGTATAAAGGGAGAAACGGGGGCTAATTCCCCTTCACTTATTTTTTTGAGGGGCGTAATTCTTTAAAATAAGAGTATGATATACAATTAGTGTAAATAGCCTGTGAGCTCAATGCCATCAGTTTAGCTGGGCACTTTTCTTTTTTATTGCAATAACATTGTTACCTTTCGATAAAATTTCACAAATTACAGATCTTGTACGCTTCATCTGTTTAGCAATATCGGAAACTTTTAATATTTTGAGCCTTTAAACGCCAAATTTTGGCAATATCAGCTGCACAGAATTGAACATGGCGATACATTTTTCAACTATTCGAGAATTGAAGAACAAGCAGGGATATTATATTTCAAAGTAGTTACATTACATGTACAGAACACAAATTATGCAATTTTTTTTTATACATTGGTAATAATAGCTATTCTTTTCATTGTCCATATATTTTTGAGACAGGTTATTTTGAATTATATTTTTTACAAAGAAGCTGTGCAATAATCCTGATATTTCTCCACTGTAATAAGCTTATAGTTTGATTCCATATGCTAATTATTTTGTCGTGATTATTGCTTCATTTTTTGAACTGTTATTTAAAAAAATCACCTGTCCATATACTTTTGAGACGCACTGTATTTCTTTTCCCAGCTTATTTTGTGTAGTCTTCAAAAAATAACGTTACCTTATATAAGCCAGCCGTAAAACAAAAGCCGATGTTTCATTGTGCGATTAAATACTCTACAGCATTTTTTAAAACTTCTAAGCATCGCGCATTTTCAATGTTTATACCATCGTATTGGAAAAAAAAGTACTTTTTAATGCAATTTGTTTGAAAACTGCATCTCCATTTATTTTTGAAATATTAATTTTTTGTAGTTTTTAGTGGCATTTGTTTCATTTTGGCAACTCAAGTACTCCATTACTATAGAAAGTAAAGAAAAAATAGTTGAAAAATAGCAATTATATCTTCTTGTTGCCATTTTCCCATAAAAACTGAAAACATGTAATGAAAATACATGCTATTTTGAGAAAAATATAAATGAATGATTTATGATAAAACATGGAGCTATTATAAACTATATTTAATTTTAAGTATCTATATTAATGCAAATGACGTCATTTTACATAAAATAAAACAAAAACAATTTTGGCCATTTTTTTTTCCTATTCTGACCAGAAAATCAGAGTTCTAACTTTTTACAACTGCTCTTTCATCTTCACATAAACGCTTCATGTATAAGGGCTGTTTCATAATAATAGAAACCACCAGTCCATCAGAAGAAAATGAAATAATGGAAATGTCGGGGGCGACACTAAATTCTGAAAAAGCAGAATTCCTGTTCTCTATTTTTTAATATGGTCTCTGCTCCCCGTGTCCTATAAGTTACAGTGGTGGCCAAAATTGTGGACATTTTTTGAAATTTTCATGTTTTATAACTTTGTGTGCTTATAGAATATATTAATTTTCACTTAAATACAAATGTTTATACATCAAATTCAAAGAAATTTAATGAGGAATTGAAATAATAATAATAATAATAATAAATAAATAAAAAAACAGAATTAAAATATCTGCATTACAAAAAAAAGTTACACTTAATTTAGTCTAAAATACAAACAGAATTAGTCATGAGTGCGGAAGTGTACTGTAATAAAAGCTTCCTAGCCAATCACAATGACTGTTCTGAGAACCAATCAAATGTCAGTAACTAAACTGTAATATGTTTTGATTTGTAAAAGTGGGATTTTGTTGGAATGAATTTTGCAGGAGGGTGAATACCAGTGTAACTAAGTAGAATGTTTTTTTTTAAATATTTCTATTGTTTTCTAAATACAAATAATTTAAAACAATGTCATCAACAGTAAGAACTGATTGGACACCTACAAAAAGAAGTAGAATTGTCATATTGAGAGTCTCTTATGCTGAAATTGCAAGAGAGGTTGGTGGATCAGTCACTTTATCTGGCGTATGAAAGTTGTGCATATGTTATGAAGAAACTAAATCAGTGATAAATAAGGCAAGATCAGGCCGAAAAAAAATGCACAAGTGCTTCTGACAATAGAAAGATAAAAAGGATATGCCTCAAAGATAGAAGAATTTCATCAGATGCTGTTAGATGTGAAATGAATGCAATGGGTATTTCAGTTTGTTCAAGAACAATAAGGATAAGATTAGCAGGTTTTGAACTGAAAAGCAGAATTCCGAGGAAAAAACATTTTTAAATCTTCAGCAATTCAAGAAACGAGTTCAGTGGGCAAAAGAGAACATTAATTGGTCAGAAAATCAGTGAAAGCAAATAATCTGGAGCGATTAGAGTAAAATATCGCGGTAGTGATGGACGAAAATATGTGAGATGTAGAGTAGGGAAGAGCTGCATCCTGATTGCATTGAAGCAACTACAAAGAACCCGACAAATGTCATAATTTGGGCTTGTATGTCTGCAGATGGTGTGGGCCGCATTCAAGTGATTGATAAAATTCTTAATGTTAAAAATACATCGAAACTGTCCCTGAGCCAAAATTAATACCTTCCATGAGGGATCCCCCCCACCACCAATAAAGCAGGATTCAGCTCCATGCCGTACGGCAAAAATATGCAAAGAATAGTTTAAAAATAAAAGCATACAATTATTATCTTGGCCAGGAAACGGCTCTGATCTGAATCCTATAGAAAATTTGCGGCGACGTTTGAAAATCCTTGTACAAAAAAAGCGTCTATCTAATAAAACGAAACTTATTGAAGCTATAATTGATTCTTAGTATCATGTGATTAAAAAGGAGGAATTTCAAACATTAGTTCTCTCAATGAAAAGACGCTGTGAAGATGTAATAAAAAACAAGGGTTATCCTGTGCTAAATATTGTAGGATAACCCTCGAAATAAGTGTAACTTTAAAATACAATGAAATCTAAGATAGATCTTATTTTTTGTAAGTGTAACTTTTTTTTTTTGTAATGCAGGCATTTTAATTATGTTTTTTTTTTCCTGTAATTCTACATTAAATTTCCTTGAATTTGATATATAAACATTTGTATTTAAGTGAAATTTATTATACTAGCTGACCCGCCCGGCGTTGCCCGGGCAGAAACTGTGCCGGGACTGTCATTGAAAAATATAACACTGGAGTGGACTTCATAAACAAACAATGAATAATATTTATTTGGCACAGTTGTCATATACACACCACGCCAATATAACTATAGATGCACAGTTATTCTCCGGAACGTTTAAATTAGGAATTTGGATTTCAGAAGCTACGCGTTCGCCCATGCGACGGTTATTAAGCCTATTTTGCCGATGGCTTATGCTGTGTGTTTGACGCCATTCTCGATCCAATCTAGCAATTCAAGCATTCGCCGAGATCTTTTACGGGCATTTCTAACGATATTGTGACGTTCCATAACTGCAGCGAAAGAGAGAGCGTAAATAACTAAACGCGAAACGTAAATAAACCGGATTTACCTCCGCCTAAATCCTGCCAAATTACTTTACACAGTAACCAATGAGATGCGTTTCTCGGGCGTTGCCATTAAACAATAACAAATAATCGCGATTTCTGTGCCACGTACGTTAGTGTAATATATATATAGATTCTTCAAACACAAGTTATAAAACATGAAAATTTCAAAAACTGTCCACAATTTTGGCCAAAACTGTATATTTAGGAACATTTTCTCTATGTTCTGACAAGTAATATAGTAAAAATTCGATTAATTTTCAGACAAAAAGTCGTTGAGTTATTACAGTTGGACCTCTATTTAGTGAACCTCTATTTTGCGAATTTCTCTATTTTGCGAACTTTTCCTTGGAACCAAGAACATTTTGCGAATTTCTTCGAAAAATAACCTCCAAATAGCGAAGTACATTCTCTATTTAACGAACTTTTTCTTGTGATCTGTTTTTTTTTCTCCCCATTCCTCAAAATATTTCTGGACGTTTCAAACTTATTCTTTCTTTAAACACATTTTATGATGTTCAATGACCTTGAACTGGTTTTACAAGGCGCCTTCTTTGTCAGCAGTGAGAATTCGGTAAGTACGGAGAACGAAGACGATAATCCCTTAGAGTAATATGGATTCCTTAGAGAAAATGTGGATACAAATTAGAAAAAAAGAAGAAATTAACCATGATGTGCTGATTCAAGATTGTATTTCACTTAATTCTGAAATTGAAACCTCGGAAACACTATCCGAATTGGATATTTTCGACAGTGTGAAAAATAAAAACAATACAGCAATGAATTGCGATGAAGACTAATATGATGATGATGGAAATGATCATTATGCAGGAATTAACAAAACTTCGTATGATGAAATGCTAAAATCATTTGAAACAATCCGACGTGGATTATAGTTAGAAGAAAAAATGCATGAAGGGTTTTTTTGTGTATTGTAAAGATGCGAGACGTACTATGAGAGGAAGCACTTTTTTAAATAAAAAACTCAGGTAAAATTAACAGAGTTTTTCAGAAATTAAATTTAAGGACGCATATGTTAATGTATGGTAAAAATTATTTGTTATAATAATAATAAATACGATAATGTCATTAAAATTCGTTAATTTTAATGTATAACTATTTACTTTAAATAGAAAATACAGTGTATTCTCGGACAATGTTTTGTTTTCTTTGCAGATTTCAATATTTAAACACATAGAAAAAATGAATTGATGATGGATATTGATGGGTAAAATAAAACAAATCGATATAATTTATTAAAAAAATGTGATTAATTACTTTTAGTAAAAATATTTAGTGTTTATGAATTTAAAATCTATTTTATATAGTTTAAAGTATTTTAAAAGGTGAATCTCTATTTAACGAATTTTCCATATAACGAACTTTTTCCGGGATTTAGCGACTTCGTTAAATAGAGGTTCGACTGTATAAGTTGAATTTTATGAAATTTCGGAGTTTTCCGGGACTAAAAAAGGGACAGAAAGCAAACTTTAAAGCATCATTTCATGACTCAATGAGTTTTGGTCATAGAAGAATGGAATTTTTACCGTTTTACTTGTCAAAGCATGGCGAAAATGTTTCTAAATATAACTTATATAGGCCAGTAAAATTAGCTCAAAACAGGGCCGTTTTATACAATAATTTGCGGAAAGCTGGAAATCGTTTTAATCACTTTGTTTTACATCCAAAGGAAGGGATTTGAAGTCTGTCATTTTTTTGTTCTTGTCTTGATTCATTGTCTCATTTTTTTTCTAGTGAGCTTCAGATGTGGCACCACAAAAACTTCAAAATATTCGGACTTTTTTCAGTATTTTGCAAATAACTCAAAAACCGTTCACTCTACAGAAACAGTCCCTACAGAACAGCACAAAATTCTGCGTCGATTGAGTATTACAGACTAAAAATTACCCCAATAATAGCGAGATATGACAGATCAAAAAAGTGTAAAAACAGTAGAACTGCATAAATTGCCGAATTGTACTGTTTGATTAACAACTTCAAAATTTAATTACATCAGTATGGTAATTTCACCAACCTATCCAACAGATAATTATACTTGAAATGCAACCGATGTCTCCAATTTAATTTTAATTCTGTTCTTTGTAAGCAAATTATTTTTTGACGTGCATAAATAATTATCTATTTTGAAAATTCTATGAAATGGTGAATATAAGGGATAGGTAATTTAAAAATGAAAGAATTGCATATGTACTTAAAAAAAAATTATGTATTTTATAAAATGTTAGAGACCAATATAATAATAACAGAAAATCAAGAAAATTAATTTATTTAAAAAAAATTAGTATGTAAGCAATGGTAATAAAATTTACTCAAGTTACTTGAGAGAAGTACAGGAAAATCGAGCTTAGAGCGTTTTTTTTCTTTGCTGGACCTTGATCTGCCCGTTCTTCTTCCTCCTGTACATGGAAGAACTCCTCGTCCATATCTACTTTTTCGTCGTATCCAAGGGCGGCGCCAGAGGGGGGACCGGGGGGGCATAAGCCCCCCCGTCTGGGTCAAATTTAATCGTCGTCGGGGAAATTTTTTTGACTTGAGTGTAGAGTTCTGCATTGGGTCGGGTAACCCGATTTTTCCTGCACACGACCCGAGTCTTGTCAAATCGGGTGCAGATTAGTTTTTTAAAGAAGATCTTAGGTTAGTTTGTAGAAAACCTGACCCACGGATAAGTTTGCCGCTGATTTTTAAAGAGTTTAATCTAAATTAAATTTTTTTTCCTTAGTCTGCGACCAGAAAATTT
Organism: Maratus speciosus; assembly: GCA_963932465.1. NCBI lineage: Eukaryota > Metazoa > Arthropoda > Arachnida > Araneae > Salticidae > Maratus > Maratus speciosus. Next base: position 359,278,495 of record OZ010800.1, on the reverse strand, counting down.
AAGAATTTAACCACATGTCGGTTAAAGTCTGTCGTCACAACGGCCGGATATTACCGAAAAACTTATACATTTTGTCTATAACTCATGCGCACTCCTGTTCAATGTTTATTTGATTGACCGCAAACTTAGACGCCTAAAAGAAATACCATTTCAAGAAAAGACAGGACGTGGAAATTCATCTGCTCACTTTGATCTTCTTATTAAAAAGCGTAGTGTAAGTATTTTTTTTTTTTTTTTTATAAATGAATGAGTAAATGAAAAGAGAGTTTTGTATAATTATTTAAGCTAACTTAGTATCAAACTAAAAATTCCTTCTTTGTTCATTAATTTCAATATACAGTAGAATCTCAATTTATAATAATATATGGATATTAATCTCTATTTAATATATAGAAGAGAAATGGAAGATGTCAGAGTCCAGCATCGGTCGGGTTACCCGCTTTTACCCGAATCCGACCCGACCCGGGGTCGGCGCTATATTTTTCCGTTAATGTTCGGGTCGGATCGTGTTGACTTTAAGTTTTTTTGTTGCGGGTCGGGTTGGGTTTTATTGTTTCGGGTTCGGGTTGACCCGATTTTTTAAAAAGAATGTGGAAAATATTTTTTCACGTTAAAAGCCTTTATAAACCGCAGATCAAAGTTTCACAAAAGCAAAATGTGTGCCTGTCTGTTTTGTCTTTAGTCATCTTTTCACCAGTCTTCGAAATAACAAACTGCAACTACATTATATTTTTATCGTATATTAAAAATACAATGCGCAGTAATTATATACATAGATAACTTCATTGTAAACTGCGGGAAGATGTATATACAGGGTGATTCATAAAAGATGGGCAGAACTTTAAGGGGTTATAGTACACTTAAAGACAAATAATATTAAATAGGAGACTAAGGGTCCCAGACGTATTCCCAAGGAGATAGGGGGCATTAAAGTTTAGGGTCCGAAATTTCAAATGATTATAAAACATGGAAAAATTGGTCGATTCGTTTGCGGTTTTTGCAAAAAATTTTCTTTATGCCAGTATTTTCTTGAAATAAAATTTTAAAGTTCAATTTCAAAAAATGCCGATAGGGGGCGCTTTAGACTTTGGAGTAACAAACAACTATTTTTTAACGTTATTTTTTGTATTTCTTTAAATGATTTCGAAAGCTTAGACTTAAACTTAAATTTTGATCTAAAAATCTGAGTCCTAACGAGTAGTTAAGTAGCGTAAACTGAAATTTGAAATTTGAAACCCTTCTCCCCCCAGAACAAAAATCACTTATTCCCGATCTTTGTGTCGTAGATTAGGCTCTAACTACTGCCGCGTTTTGCTAAAATTATTCTTTATGTCAGTATTTTCTTGAAAATAAATTTTAAAGAAAATTTTCAAAAAATTCCGATAGAGGGCGCTTTAGACTTTGGAGTAACGAACAACTATTTTATACCGTTATTTTTTGTGTCTCATTAAATGCTTTCTAAAGCTTAGACTTAAATTTTCAGCCCAAAATCTGAATCGTTAGACGTGGTTAAGTTTCTGGGGAGAGGGGTTTGAAATTTCTACTCCTGAGCACAGTTCAGTTTACCATGTCCACACATTGTGTGCTGTGATACGAGGTAAAAAGACACAAATTAGGATTATGTTACCAAAGCATATTTATTAACATGTAATTACAATAAATGTTCAAAATTGTGACCACCAGAGGTTATGCACGCAGAACAACGGCGAAGAATGGAACGGCGAACATTCGCGAAAACATCAGGCTTTTCGAGCACTTCCCCTACAGCGGCGGAAAGTCTGGCGACCAGTTCCTCGGGGGATTCAATGGGTGTCTCATACATAAGAGCCTTCAATCGTCCCCAAAAAAAGAAATCGAGGGGTGAAAGATCTGGCGAGCGAGCAGGCCAAGCAACAGGACCACCTCGACCAATCCATCTGTTCGGAAATGTGATGTCCAGATAGTTGCGGACGTCTCGTACGTAATGGGCTGGCGCTCCATCGTGCTGGAACCACATGACCCGCCGGATGCGTGGAGGAACAACGTTTAACAGGTCTGGCAGCACATGTTGCAGAAATGTGAGGTATGTTTTACCGTTGAGGCGTTCAGGAAGAAGGTACGGTCCGATTAGGTGGTCTCCGAGGATTCCTGCCCAAACATTGATGGAAAAGCGTCTCTGATGAGCATGTGGATACGTAGCATGTGGATTGACATCCGCCTATACATGTGCATTGTGTGTGTTAAATGTACCTTCACGTGTGAAGGTACATTCATCGGTGAAAAGCACAGTTCGTCCAAAATGTGGATTTAGCGCGTTCTGCTGCAGAAACCAGCGGGCGAATTCAATACGATTTGGATAATCCCCTGGAGACAGTTTCTGGACTCGTTGCACATGAAACGGGAGCAAATGTTCATCCTTCAGTACCCTCCAAGTCATGGACTGTGAGGTATCCACCTGCCTAGCCACTGTTCGTGTACTTGTACTTGACTGCGCCGCTACTACATCCAGAATGGCTTCTGCAACAACTACTGATTCGTCCTTTTTTGCACGACCTGCATTCGACCGGGAAGCGAGAAATGATCCCGTCTCACACAACTGTCTGTGCAAGCGCTCGAAAGTTTTGCGGTTAGGCAACCGCCTGTTGGGAAATCGCTCTCCGTACATTCGTTGTGCCTCTGCACAATTTCCATCTGCCGCTCCGTAAATTAAATGCATCTCAGCCTTTTCCTTATTCGTGAAGGGCACCATCTTCCGATTCATTACTACAGCGACTTACACTTGACTCACCGTTCAGTGGTTTTTATGCCTGAATCGTGTCGAAATTTTGCATACGTGTTCTTCTTCTTCCCCATTTGACATTTGCATACTTTCTGTTTCCTTCTTCACCCGGTGACTAGCGTCAGGAATGGAGCTTTAACGTTTGCATGAGCGACGTTTCCAACTGTGCCAGTGCCTTTATGAGTGAATTCCGACTATGCAGTCCTTGACGAAAGTTGTATTTTTGCCTCGTATCACAGCACAGAATCGTTGGGCATGGTTAAGTAGTGCAAACTGAACTATGTTCAGAAGTTGAAATTTGAACCCCCTCCCCTCGCTACTGAACCACGCTCAGCGATTCAGATTTTGAGCTGAAAATTTAAGTTTAAGTCTAAGCTTTAGAAAGCATTTAATGAGACACAAAAAATAACGGTATAAAATAGTTGTTCGTTACTCCAAAATCTAAAGCGCCCTCTATCGGAATTTTTTGAAAATTTTCTTTAAAATTTATTTTCAAGAAAATACTGACATAAAGAATAATTTTAGCAAAACGCGGCAGTAGTTAGAGCCTAATCTACGACACAAAGATCGGGAATAAGTGATTTTTGTTCTGGGGGGAGAAGGGTTTCAAATTTCAGTTTACGCTACTTAACTACTCGTTAGGACTCAGATTTTTAGATCAAAATTTAAGTTTAAGTCTAAGCTTTCGAAATCATTTAAAGAAATACAAAAAATAACGTTAAAAAATAGTTGTTTGTTACTCCAAAGTCTAAAGCGCCCCCTATCGGCATTTTTTGAAATTGAACTTTAAAATTTTATTTCAAGAAAATACTGGCATAAAGAAAATTTTTTGCAAAAACTGCAAACGAATCGACCAATTTTTCCATGTTTTATAATCATTTGAAATTTCGGACCCTAAACTTTAATGCCCCCTATCTCCTTGGGAATACGTCTGGGACCCTTAGTCTCCTATTTAATATTATTTGTCTTTAAGTGTACTATAACCCCTTAAAGTTCTGCCCATCTTTTATGAATCACCCTGTATAGTAACAACTAAAATCTTGCTTCGGGTCAGATAACCTGATTCTACCCGAACGTGTTGACCACTGGCTCTAAAATTTTGCTGCGGATCGTGTTGATTAGTGTTTCCATTTTCGAGTCATCTCAGATTCGAGTTTTTTTTTTTCTTGAGAGTCGATTCGAGTTCGCCAAATTTTTCCAAAGAAAAGTCCAGATTATTGTTTCAAATTATAAAAAAAAAATACTTGTATATGAATGAGTATTCATTTACATATTCATGTGCATTCATTTTTCGAAATATAAAACTGATTTTAGAGATATGATTGCTGTCTATTTTCCTGAATTGTTTTAAATTATGGATTGATTTTTTTTTTCATTTCATGCTTTCATTTCATCATTTCATGTCGATTTCGGGTCGGGCATAACTCAAACCGTGCAGGGTTGTACTTAACAATTCGTGTTTAGGGTCGTAGGTTCGTACTTAGGAATTTAAAAAATTCGTGTAAATCAGAATACCGACTTTACTTGATAATTTAAACTTGATTGTATTATTAGACTGAAAGATTTTAATTAATAACTTTAAAAGTTCTGCCCGATATATAAGCTAAAAGTTCGCCCCGAGCCTGGCTCGGCAAACAGTTAAAATCTCGGCCCGAGTCCGACTCAGCCCGACAGAATTTCTACAAAACATGTATTTTTACTTTGATTTTGTTAAAAGGAAGAGTTCTGACCAAAAATACTTATTTTAGCTGTGTTTTTTTTTTCATGTTTATAATCTTCATTTTTAAAGATGCGCAAAAGGTTGCGATATACATTTTTAAAATGAATCTCTATTTGTATGTAAATATTTCAGCTATTATTAATATCGTTAATCAAAAAATTATGTATTGAAGACTTAAAATCTGAAAAATGCTATACTGTAAAATCTACTAAGACGGAATCGTCTCGGAAAGAAAAAAAATGCGTTATAAATAAGTTTCCTTCTTAGCAGGTGTAAATGTATTATATTTTTTTCTCATGTATTAGTATATTAATTTTGCATGGATCAATGAATTTTTCCGTGTAAGACAGGATTCCGTGATAGGCTGGTTCATTTTCACACGTTTTATTGTATTTTAATATTATTACCTAGAAATCTACTATTCTTTAAAACGAATAAATTTTAATGTTTAATTGTAGAATGTCGATTTAAAAATATATATACTTTTTGCAACATTTTTTGGGCAGGGCCAAATTTTACTGATTTTTGCACGGACCAGGCTATGCTGAGACAATGATTTTCATATGGGCTAGATCTAGACCGGGACTGAAAATATCGGCTTATGAAGACATAGGAAGAATGAAACCTGTCCAGTCTCGGTACGGGAAAAAGAAGTTAGGCCCGGCCCGATCCTTCAGAAAAAAGTAGGGCCCGAGCCCGGCCCGGAAAGAGTAGTTACTGGGCCCGGGTACCATGAACGAAAATAGGCCCGGCCCGTGCAGACCTCTAAAATTTGGCTGTATCAAAATAAGCATAATTTAAAGATTTTTTTTTTTTTTTTTTTTTTTTTTTTTTTTTTTTTTACACATCAACAAGATTTTGTTTTATGCTTGAGCTGATAAAAAAATAATGAACTGTTACCTTCTAAGCTATTTTACAAGTTTTCCTTTAGCTTACATTTCTCTTGAGAATTTTGCATTTCAGTTTTAGTCTCAGATTTAAATTCTGTATCTTATCAGAAGTTACAGGACCACGCTGGCTGGTTTCGATCAATATACACTCTAAAAAAAAAAAAATACGTGAGTTGCAGGTGTTTCTTCAATTTCTTTTATTGTTATTAATATTGAAACACGAAAATTCCTGTTTTGATTTGCCAATTTCCCCCCAAAATACAGAAAAATCATTAATCTAACGTAAAAATTACCTGAAGTTGCATTTTCGTCAAATCACAGGAGTGTTTCCGTAACTGTGCTGCATGTTACTTTTTTGTGTTAGAAACTGATTTTTTACATATGTCTCATTTGCTCCAAAACACAAAAAGTTCGCGAACTGAAGCTCAATTTTTTTGAAATAATAGAAACTTGTTGCCTGTGCTTTTTATGTTTGACGAAATGTTTTCTTGAGAGTGTACGCAATAAATACGTAGTGTAGTTTTTCGAAAACGACTGAAATGCAAAATAACGAAAAAATAAAAAATAAAACGCGGTATTTATAAAGTGAGCATTATTGTCATAAAATTACTGTTAATTATTTAAAAAACTCTAGTTCGACTAATTAATTTCACACCATTCCTCTATGGATAAAGTACAATTCACCTACATTCAATACGAAGAAAGGAAACTATTTAATACAGCAACCTGTTAAGATGGAACGATAAAGAATCGGGAGAACTTTCCAATTTAGACAGGTTTTAATCTTAGAAAGTACATTATTCCGTTATAATTGCATAGTACTGTTTTAGCGACATCGTGAAAATTTTCAATTTAAAGCATTATTCCATTACACTGGTTCCGTTTTAACAGGTTTTATTGTAGTGTTTAGAATGTCCCGATTTTCAAGCGCCTCTCCCGCTTATTTACTCTCCCTGTCCTGCTTTTTTGCGATACTAGACCTGACAACACTACTTACGAGCCAAGTTCAAGTTAGCCAGTGTTGTAATCGTAAAAAAAGCAGAGAGTATACGGTATAGGCAGAGGGTATACGCTGACATCATGAACGTTCATAGCTAGGGTATACGCTAATGTTTTATTTGAGAAACAGAGGGAATACGGAGCTTCTTAAAAAAATCCGCTTAAAAAAACCGCTTTAAATGTTTATTTTCTACATAAAAGACAGAATTCATATTAGAGATATGATTGCAGACTATTTTTTCATAACTGTATTACGTTATATATCTTTTTTGTGTCGAGTCGGGTTCGTGTTGAAGTGTTTCGGTTTAGGGTCAATAGAAATTTTGTTGTCGGATTTTGGGTCAACGGAAATTTTTTGGTAGGTTCCGGATTGACTTTATGTTGAATATTTGGGTCTGGTATAACACAACCCGCGCAGGAGTCTATTTCAGATGAAAAACTACACGTATTTGAATACACTATATGGCCAAAGGTGACCGGTCACTTGCGATTTTTGACGTTTTGTTAAATATCTAGAAAAATACATGAAGAGTTAACCTGAAATTGCAGGTGTGTAAACAGTATAGTATATAGGTCACATATTTCAGCGAAGATTTTTCCCCGAAACCCCATAAGGGACCGTCAAAACATTGAAAAAGAACGAATATCTTTTGGATAACCCTGTAAAAAATAATGTAGCAAAAGCATTTAAACTCGAGATTATTAATAAGTGACTTATTGTAATACACTGTGTTCGTTTTCATGAGGATAGCATGTATACTCGTAGAGAAATTAAGGTTTTTATAAAAACAGTCCCAAATTTCGCCAAGTTTTTTGCTTATAATTTGCAGAGTTCTTAATATAAAAAAAAGTTCTTTTCAGAAAGTATGACGAACAACATTGTACACAATACCCCGCAATCAGAATGAAAAATTAATAAAAATTGGATGAAAAATGAGTAGGTTTACTAAAAAATGTTTTACTATGCATGCACGAAATCAATCAAAATATGATGTGCATCATTTTCATCATGTTAGCTAAATGTATAGAGCAACTTTTGTAAAAGTCTCAAAAACATAGTTTGAAAAGTCTGATAATAATCGTTAATAGAATAAGCTCAAAATCCGTTGTTCACAAAATGAAGCAAAAACATAAGGGGTTGTATCCATATATCCATTGATTAGTGCCAATTTAGCATACACAATATTGCACGTAATACTGTATTTGGATACAATCCCTCATCATTTTGCTTCATTTTGGAAACAACGGATTTTGAGCTTATTCTATAAACGATTATTATCAGACTTTTCAAACTATGTTTTTGAGACTTTTACAAAAATTGCTCTATACATTTAGCTAACACATTATGCACATTATATTTTCATTGCATTCGCGCATGCGTAGTGAAACATTTTTTAGTAAACCTGATCATTTTTCACCCAATTTTTATTATTTTTTCATTCTGATTGCGGGGTATTGTGTACAATGTTCTTTGTCATATTTTCTGAAAACAACTTTTTTTATATTAAGAACTCTGCATTTATAAAAACCTTAATTTCTCTACGAGTATACATGCTATCCTCATAAAAATGAACACAGTATATTAGAATAAGCCACTTATTAATAATCTTGAGTTTAAAAGCTTTTGCTTCATTAGTTTTTACAGGGTTATCCAAAATATTTTCGTTCTTTTTCAATTTTTTGACGGTCCCCTATGTGATTTCGGGAAAAAATCTTCGCGGAAATATATGACCTATATTAAACTGTTTACACACCTGCAATTTCAAGTTAATTCCTCATGTTTTTTTCTAGATATTTAACAAAACGTCAAAAATCGCAAGTGACCGGTCACCTTTGGCCATATAGTATATGAATGACTTCTTACATGTTTATTTTTCTACATAAAAGCCAACATTAATATTGGAGATATGATTACAGACTATTTTTCTATAATTGCATTGCATTTTTGATCAATTTTCTCTGATTCCGGGTTTCAGGTTGGGTTCGGAATTATTTTGGGTTCGATCGGGTTGCGAGTGGACGGAATAATTTTGATTGGGTTCGGTTCGGGTTGCAGCTTGGTTTTAAATAAAATTTGTAGGATTGCAAATTTTATTTGTTACCCGGGAAGGACCCTAGTTAGGTGTAACGTTTAACTGCTAGTTTTCACGATGATACTTTCACTAAAAAATTTAAATATTTATAAATTAATTTTTGATCACTTCATGCGTTTTCGATATAGATTTGTTCGCTGATTTTTTTTTTTCAGTTACGCCCACCATTAAAATAAATGGTCAACCCGGCCTGAACACGAACCGCGTTTCGAAAAAAATTGGTTACCGCCTTACCTGATGTGGGACTCTTGTTTCTAGACCTTTGCATTTTCTTAAGGGGCGGGTGGTCCGCAGTGGTTCGACTCATAACCGGAGAACTGTTCCATACTTTATCGCTCACACACTGCTGTGTATGTGCCATATATGTGCAAGTAAAATCTGTAATATTGAATGATCTCTTATTGGGACGTTGCTGGGTGGAAGATGAAGAAGAGTTCGAAGCAGAGTTTTTCCTTTCGGGTAATACTCGAAAGTGTGGAAACTTTCTCTTGCGGATTCGTCCGCCTATAAAGATTAGGTGACTAGTGAGGTGCTTTAAAAATAACTTTAAGAGCTTTTTTTCACTTTATTTATCTACAATATTCTTTGACAGGATTCGAAATTCATATTTCGAATAAAAATCTTTTGTCCCTCTGGAATTCATCTCTAATTTAAATCGCACTGTGAGTGTTAGAGATCTGCGTGTTTCGGGATATGCCAAAACGCGAAAATTTTATGTTTTTCTCGTGATTAACCAACGTATTCCATCTGTTATTTAAAAAACGGAAAAAAAGAAATGTTTTATTGTTCATTTACTCCACTAATAGAGGAGAAAAGTTACCACGACATTACCGTGCGGAAAAAAAATTTGAAGTCCAGTGAATACAGCGCGGTTCGTCCCGAATCTACAGAAAAAATTTAAGACCCGGATGTGACCCGCGAAGAATTAAGTTCAGGCCCGGACCAACTTTTCAAAAGCTAAAATTTAGCCCGAGCTCGTACCGAGTTATCAATTAAAATTAAGCCCGGTCCGAGTTTAATGAAATAAACTTTTACCGATCTCTGGCTTAGGGACCAGTGTTGAATTCAGGGGATGGCCCGGGAGGTGGACATTCCCCCTCAGAACAATGAGATGCCCCCCGGAAGATTTGAGAGTTTTTAATGGTCAAAAAATGCACCCCCCCGGAACGCTATAATGTTCCCCCCTGGAGAAAAGTGCCTGAATTTAACACTGTTCGGGACAGGCCCGGGCTCGTGGAGACCTCTAATATATATTATGAATTCGGCCCCCCTGTCGGGGATACTGTGCCCCCCCCGTCGGGCAAGTTCTGGCGCCGCCCCTGGTCGTATCCTGTTTGTGACTCTTCTTCTTCTGCAGCATTTGTGTCAGACGTACGTTTACAGTGGTAACGTATAATAGAGCATTTAACCTCGTTTTTCCTACAAGAACATAAACCGCCTTTGCAACCCTTTGCACATTTGCATGACAGAGTGTTTAGGAGCTTTGGTGGTGCAGCTACATCGTTTGTGGTGACTGGAAGTATACCATGCCTGAATGACTTCCAATCCCAATCAGTGGGATTCATCAACCTTTCATTCCAGATGTTGATCTGAAGAAAAGCTCAGTATGAATGTTGTTTGGCTGCATCTTCAGTTAGCGGCAGAGAAACGAGGTTAAATTGGGTCTTCATAAGGTGTTTTGCAAATGTGTTGTATCGCAATTTGTGCAGTGTTGTGGATTCGTCGTACTGGGGATTGTATAAGGTAGCAATAAATTTCTTTCCTGCAACACACGTCCCGAGGCGTAGCATATTGGTTATTAAAGACAGTTGGAACATCCTGTAGGTGAGCATGATTTTCCAAAAGCTTGACGAATTTCAGTTTGCCCTGCCTGAAGAAGGCCGATGTAGAATCACAGCCACTAAAAGCATGTAGAAATAGGATGTTATTCTTCACAATCGGCGAGTACTTGAAATTTAATGGTGAATAGAAAACATTGCCTGACTGTCCTTTCCCAGGTTTCAAGAAGTATATCGCGGATGAGTTGGGAGCAAATGCAGTCAAAAGCACAAGCAGATTAATATCTTCCCCTACTATGATGACACGTTCTGACTGCTGATCAAGTTGAATGGCTTCCATCACGATGCTAGTATGTGCATCCTCGACAGCTTGTTTTACAGTAAAATTGTGTTGCTCCAGTTTTTCAATGACCATTTTTGTTAAACGGCGTTTATTGCCTTCATTTGCAAGGAGAGGTTCTCTTTTTGCATTGTGAGCGTCGTATTTTCGTCAAAGTCAACACTGTCGTATTTTCGTCAAAGTCAACACTTGCTGCAATGTATTTATTTTTTCGACGGAAGCGCTCAGCAGACTTGGTGCCATGTTTTGACGATTCTTCTGGGTAACCGTCAAATACAATGGTTGCAGTTTTACCGTAGTTGTTTTTCAAATATCCAATATACTTTGAAATAATTGACGAGAGCTTTTCTCTTAGCGACCAACTCACTCGATGAAGGAGCAAGCCACCATCAATCACATGAACAGTTTGTATGGTTTGTTCTAAATTATCAAAGGGGGTGAACAAATAGTAAAATACCGACTTTCGCGTTTTCCTCATCACAAAGTTACCAAACAGAGAAATATAATCATTTATGCACCTCAAAAAATAATTTGCTTACAAAGGATAGAATTGAAATTAATTTGGGGATATCGGTTGCATTTCAAGTGTAATCATCTGTTGGAAAGGTTGGTGAAATTCCTATATTGATGTAATTAAATTTCGAAGTTGTTAATCAAACAGTACAATTCGGCAATTTATGCAGTTCTATTGTTTTGTAAGGGAAATGATCATTTAACCGATAATTGGTACGCAAAAAAACAATTTTATGAGTTTTTTTTTGGAAAAAATTAGGAAAAATGCACTCTTTTGATATATCATATCTCGCTTATTATTGGTGTAATTTTTAGTCTGTGGTACTCAATCGACGCAGAATTTTGTGCTCTACAATTTATAAACACAGCTTCAGTATAGTAGGACAGCTTCAGTATAGTGAACGGTTTCTGAATTATTTGCGAAATACTGAAAAAAGTCCGAAAATTTTGAGGTTTTTGTAGTGTCACGTCTAAAGCTCACCAGGAAAAATGGGACAAACTTCAAATCCCTTCATTTGGATGTAAAACAACGTGATTGAAACAATTTCCAGCTTTCCGCGAATTTTCGGCTAGTAAAATCCTATTTTTACTGGCATAATAGGGTACAGTGTCCGTTAAAAATTTTATTTTGTAATTCAATATGTATACACCCCCTTATAAATAAATGTCATACCTAAAAGGTGTAGTTGATTTGTATACTTCTTTGTGATTGGAAGTACCTTTCTATCGTCAGCGGTTTGAGAGATAATCACCACAACCTCTAAATTGAATCACATAATATAGGCAAGCACTTCTTTCTTTCTTTTTCTTTTTTTTTTCTTTTCATCCAAATGCTTCAATTCGTGTTCTGTAAAAAATTTAAAAAATGAAACACGTTTGTGAAAAACCATGTACAGTAGAAGACCACAAATCCGCACAACTTGGTTCCAAGTAGTGTTGTGCGGATTTGGGGCTTTTTGCAGATTACAGCTCATGTCTATTCAATCTTTGTTTACATTTTTTAAATACATATTTTGGACAATTTAGATTATTAATTCTTAAAAATAAATAAATTACATACTTAAACGTATAAGTAAGGTAAAAAACATTTAAAAAATATTTTTTATTTTTAAACATGGCATGAATGGTCTCTTTTAAGACATTTGGTTTTTGTTGCTGAATTTTATCTTGTAGTCTACGAATAGTCTAAGTTATTGCTTACAAAACTTTGTTACTATAAAAAATTTAAATATTTCTAGCCTAATGTTAAACCTTCGTTAAAATGTATTTTTTCCTGTTAGGCTCAGTGTCTGAATTTTCTTTAATTGGGATTGAGAAACTCGGCGATTTTTTTATCAGTAGATGTTTTGTGTCAGCCTCTATTATTACAAATGTTTACCGAAGTTTTTATTTATATTTCAGTGTTATAAAAATAATCCTAAAATTAAAATCATTAGTAAGTTTTAGATGAAAGAATCTAGTAAGATTTGTTAACAAAAGAATCAGAAAATTTTGAAAATAAAGGACAAATGTCAGAAATAAGAAAAAAAAAATTACAAATGTGTATATAAGTTTTTATTTATATGTCAGGGTGTTTTAAAAATAATCCTTATATTATTATTAATATAAATCTTTAGAATGTTTTCAAATTTCTAATCATGATTTAATGGGGGGGGGGGGGAGGAATTAAAATCATTAATAAGTTTTAGATGAAAGAGTCTAGTAAGTTTTGTTAACAAAAGAATCAGGAAATTTTGAAAATGAAGGACAAATATCAGAAATAAGGAAAAAAACCCCAATAATAATAATAATGTCTTGAGAACAGTGAAAAAGAAAAAAATGAGATTTTATTATTTTAATTACCACTATAAGAGGGGGGGAGGGGGGTCCGGGACACATTTTGAATCATTTTTATTTACAGAGTTAGAATTTTGAATATTTTTGTGATAGTACCAAATCATTTGTAAGCAATATCACATGATAAAACTTCTCTTAAAATAATTAAAATTTATTAAAAAAGTGGGGTAATTTAAAATCGTTATAACTCGAAATATCATTTGCAGAATTTCAATTTGTTTTTCATTTAAATAAACAGAAATATATAAGTTTTAATTTTAATTCAGTATTTTAAAAAAATATTAATTTAAAAAAATTAAAAATATTTAAAGTAAAAATTTTTAAAAATGATGTAACTTTAAAAAAAATCATTTTTTCAAAAGTAAATATTTTTTTCAAATTTCCTAAATCAAAATTAAAGTAAAACAATTGAAAAAGACATGTTCCAAGTTTGAATCATTTACCTTTAACAGTTCTTGAGTTACAACAATTTAAATACGAGAAATAGTGAAAAACCCATCATGAAGAAAAACGTATTTTCACAAGAAGCCGTTTCGATGGCAACCATCGCTTGAAAGCTAGATTTTGAAAACAAACCAAAAGAAAAATTTAATATTTTCTGTTCTAATTAAGATTTTTAAAAAAAAAACATGATATAAACGTCATTAAAATGACGTTTATATTATATATTTTATATATATTTATATATCTGCTTAAAAGCAGAAAAAAAAACAGAAATTTTTAATGCAATCATTGTTTTTTAGAAAATTTGAAGATTTTTGTGTCCCGGACCCCCTTAACACTATTTTCATAATTACTTGGCAAGAAATAGTGAAATTAGAGAATTTTATGCTTATGTTTAGTACGCCATCTATCTGTCAGAATCAGTAAGAGATGCTTTATTAAGATCTCACAGTGTAATGTATCATTAAATAGCAATAATCATTGTTCAAATGTAAAATTTTAAAATGTTTTTTTGCAATTTTATAATAACGACTTAATCTAAAAAAGATAAATGATTAAATATATTATCTAAGTAAGCATCTTTCCTTTAAAAGAAAACCCTTTTCATCTCAAATTGTATTTTTCAAGTTCTGCTGCTTGAATAAATAATTAAATAATATACTAATTAAATGTACAGTCATTTTAAACTAAAAAGAAGAATATTATATGATGTATGAAACTATATGCAGAGAGAAGGAAAATAATAAAATTGGTGAACAATTTTTTCAAAATTTTGTCACCATTGAAACATTTTTCAAGAATTCAATTTCTTTGTTTACATTCATGATTCATAAATTAAACCGGATTACAGGCGTTCGCGGATAACAGGTTCGTGAATTAGCGATACTCTTCTGTATAGTGAATGCATAAAAAATGCAATTTAAGGATAAATTAAAATTTGGTTAGAAAACTTCAGGATATACGATGTTTTTTGTAAAAACACTCTTTCATAATTTAAAAGCTGATCTTGCTTTTCAGTATCCTCAATATAAATTTTTAACTGCCCTTCCTCTTTACATCTTCAAATACTTGCATATAGTTGTCCATAAGAAAAAACCGGTTCTTTTAATTACAATCCACTGTAGAAAATGTTTGTCCTTGTGATCTATTTATCGTCATTAAAAACGACAATACAACTGGAAATTTCATTCATATCAATTCATTCCATTCATTACTTATTCATTTCAAATAAAATACATGTAATTAAAAAAAAGACATGTTTTCGTTAACATTGGCAAAAATGTAGAATATATATATATATATATATATATATATATTTATAAATATTTAAATGCACTAAAAAGTCGAAAATAATTTTTGGGTTAGAAAAGAAATAGTTTTAATTTCCCATGTCCAAGGGGGGAAAAAATGAAAGCTTGGGGCCAATGCAATTTAACTTTTGTTTGATTTAATTTTTTTTTATGATATTATATTTATATACGTATGTATATGTACATATGTATAGGGTTCCATCTGTATTTTGTATAATGTTACAGTTATAATTTGCTGCTAAATTTAATTAATTATTTAATTAATTATTGTAATTGGAATAGATGATGACTTGTAATTATATTATGGCTTTATATATATACAGGGTGTCCCAAAAAGGACCACCTATTTTTAAAAATGAATAATTAACAAACGAATAAAGTTTTTAAAAAAATTCTTGCAGGAAACGGATGTGTAAAGTCTGGAATTTTGTTTAGAACTCTTTATTATAATAGTTCAAAATCTGACCGACAGATGGCACTATAGCACATTTTGTCGGCTATATGGCCAACGAATGCACCATTTTGAAGAATTTACGCAACAACAACTACTGTTTCCCTTGAAATGGTTACTACTGAACTTTCATTGACCATGTCTACTTCTGTCTGGTCTTCTCGCATGCTTTTTTTGTTCATATAGCCATCAAAATGTGCTGTAGCGACACCTGTCGGTCAGATTTTGAACTATTATAATAAAGAGTTCTAAACAAAATTCCAGACTTCACATATTCGTCTCCTGCAAGAATTTTTTTAATAACTCTATTCGTTTGTTAATTATTCATTTTTAAAAATAGGTGGTCCTTTTTGGGACACCCTGTATATATATATATATATATATGTATAATGTTGACGCCCACGCTTTCATTTTTTTTTTCTTGGCCATGAGTGAAAATAAAACAATTTCTTTTCTAGTCCAAAAATTATTCTTCTACTTTTTTGTGCCTAGAAATCTACCCTATGTATATGAAATCCTAATGAAACGAATTTATGAAACGACTGATTCACGGCTATTTCTAATGAAATATGGAACTTTTGGCGGTGAAATTAACTCCAACTATCCGAATTGACCAACATGTTTCAAAACTTTTATTAGAACTTTAAAATTTCCATTAGTTTTCGAGATATTAATTTTTTCTCATTTTAATGGCATTTGTATAATGATGGCAACTAAATTACTCCATTTTTGAGGGAAAAAACGGTAGAACAGGGAAGAACTATAGGGATTATTAGATTTCTTCTTTTTCATCATTTTCAAACAGAAGTTGAAATCATCCTTTGCTTCAATCGATAGTGAAACAATATTGTGATTAAATTACGTTTTTCAGCAAAATTTGACCAAAATAAAAATTAGCTTTGTTTTTTGTCGTCATTTTGAAATTGAAATTGAAATTATTAAAAAAAGAAAATTTTAAAATAAGAATTAAATGATCATGTGTTAAAAGCTGAAAATAGGGACAATTACGTCAAAATATTTACACGTAAAATATTAAAAAAGTACGAAAACTTTAAAATAATAAAATTATTACACGCGAAACGCATTTAAAGGTGATAATTATTTCATATGTAAAATTCACAAATATTAAATATCGTCATATTTAAATAGCCTGACGCGTGAAAAACTTATAATGGTGAATTCATGCAGCTGAAATAAAGGTAAATGTACGCAAAATTTTTCGTTTTATTTTGTACGAATTACTATTCGATAAATACATTTTAGAAAATTCGGATATTCTTATTACTTAATACAAACAATATACATTCTAAAATATGCATGATGGTGTATTAAATTAAAGAAAAGAATTCATGAATAAGCTATACTTGTTCCTGAAAATATCTAAAACTCGATCAAAACATAAAATATAAGCTAATAAATTTCAAAACATTAATTATTCTTTTCAATAGCCTGATTCTGAAAGCTCTTCCCAAGCAGACGGAGTTTTTTAATCTCGAAACTAAAGGAAGGATATAGTTGTTAGACAATTGCTCTTTTGTTTCAAGAACATTCCACCAGATGGCAGCATCACACAATCTTCTTTGCTGTTTTACTGGCACAGAGACTCAGAACAGTTAGTGTGTTCCTCCATGGCTCATAGCAATGCGCAGCAAAATGCTGCTGGATTAAAAATTCACTGATATTCCAAAAGAATGATAATAATACATTAAAAACTGCAACAAACTATAGTTTAATGCATAATTCAAAGTACTTCTTTATATTTGTGTTTTGTAAATAGTCTCAAGAATATTCATCTGTTTTTTATATTGTGAAGTGTTATCAGTATTGTGTGCAGCATGCTATTCTAGTGTATTTTTTTCCTTCAAATAAATGTTTTTGTTCATCCTAAGAAGAATATATTTCTACTGAATAATACATCAAAACATAAAGGTAAAACTTTTAACCTTTTTATTGTTTACTATTGAGGAATTTCGTATTCATGCCTGCATATGGAATAACATTCCAACAGTCGATTATGATACTGAACATTATCTCAATTTTAAATGTAATAATATCAAAGAAGAACATATATTTAAATTCAAAGAAATAATTATTTTTCTGAATGTTGTATTTTTCACAAGTGTATAAAAGAAAATTCAAAGAATTGTTCTTATTTTGAAATCAAAAGTATTGTGTATTGATAAGAAAAGAAATTATTTTGAATTTTATTTTGAATTTTATTTTGCAAGTTTCTTATTGAAATTTTATTTTGCAAGTTGAAAATGTAATTTTATGTTTTAAATAAAGAATCTGAATATTTAAGAACAGTTTTTTTTTTAAATCAAAAGTAACTTCAAAAATTGTTCTCAATAATTTTATTTTGTTCTTTTTTCATTATTAGCATTATATTTGAGTTTATAATTGTTGTTTTGATATATTAATAAGATAAACAGCTTTATTTTCTGCGAAATAGGCAAATATTATTATATCATAATGTCTAGTCTTAAAAAATCTCATTATGTTGATAAGTTAACTGATGATAATTATTTAGTGTGGAAGTTCAAAATAGAACAATTGTTAATCAAAGAAGGTCTGTATGATGTTGCATTTGAACCTAAAAAGGAAAATGATGACAATTGGGTAAAAAATGATAGAAATGCTAGGGCATTAATTTGTTTAAATATCTCAGATTCACAAATTGTTGATGTCAAACATGCTAAAAGTGCTAAAGAAACATATGATCAATTGAAATTATTCATGAAAGAGTAAAATTTAAAAATAAACTTTATCTTCTTAGAAAGCTGAATTCATTTAAATATAATGAAAGTGTAAAAAATTGCAAGAACATACTAACTCTGTCTTAGAATTGGGAGAAAAATTAAGTATAGGTGAAGCAATACAAGATGATAATTTAATAGCTATTTTGCTTTGCTCCTTACCAAATTCTTATAGTACCTTTATAACTGCTCTTGAAAGTAAATATGAAACAGATTGATCATTAAAATATGTTCAAAACAAGTTAATTGATGAGTATCTTAGAAGAGTTGAAACTAAACAAACTTCAACAAAATTTGAACCTATTGCTTTAAAGGGTAATAGGAATAAATCAAAGCATTTGAATAGATAAAAATTTTGTTCTCATTGCAAAAGGAATAATCACAACCGTGAAGATTGTTTTCACTTAAAAGCTAATAATACTAACAAAACAAAACCAAATTTTACTCAAGATAGATCACGTCAACAGTTTAAAAAGACAAACAATTTCTCTGCTTCTACTGCTAGTCAAAATGAAAATCTATCAGATTCTCAAAACTATCGTGAATTAAAGAAAGGATCAAATTCTTCAATTGAATATTAAAGACGTGAATTATCATATTGCTAACAAGGCGTAAACCAACTTAGTGAAAAATGTCCAAGCCGGGAATCGAACCCGGGCCCCTGGAATGGATCTCCAGTGCTCTACCACTAAACCACAAGGACGATGCCCAGCTAGGCATCTCTCACTTATATTAGTCGGTAAGGCTGCTACCTCAGCACTAGATGGAAAAGTCTTCATGAGCACACAATATAGCGGCGTAACATGAGACGCAAATGAACCCAGCATCGGTGAATATGCAATTTTAATTAATTTTTCAACTACTTTTCAGCAGTGAAATTACGCTTGAAATTATTGAATATTAAAGACGTGAATTATCATATTGCTAACAAGGCGTAAGGCTGCTACCTCAGCACTAGATGGAAAAGTCTTCATGAGCACACAATCTAGCGGCGTAACATGAGACGCAAATGAATCCAGCATCGGTGAATATGCAATTTTAATTAATTTTTCAACTACTTTTCAGCAGTGAAATTACGCTTGAAATTATTGAATATTAAAGACGTGAATTATCATATTGCTAACAAGGCGTAAACCAACTTAGTGAAAAATGTCTATAGCAATATGATAATTAGTAATATGATAATTCACGTCTTTAATATTCAGTAATTTCAAGCGTAATTTCACTGCTGAAAAGTAGTTGAAAAATTAATTAAAATTGCAAATTCTTCAAGTTTTGTTATGAAATCTCAACAAAATGGAAATAAAAAACAAAAATTTGACTTTTGTTATTGATTCAGGTGCGTCTGTTCATTTAGCTAATTCTTTGGAACTGTTCTCAGAATTAAAGAATTCGAATAAAGATACAATTACAATTGCTAATGGAACTAAATTAACTACAAAGGGAAAGGGTATATGTACTTTTAATACTGAAACACTTAATGGTCAAACAGAGTTACATTAGATCACGTGCTTTATGCCCCCGAATTGGATAGTAATTTATTATATGTCCAATCTTGTACTGAGAAAGGTTTTGTTGTAACGGTTAAAGATGATATGTGTTTAATTAAAAAGGGCAACATCTTAGTTACAGATGTAAAAGATGATGAGGGGTTATACAGATTAAAAATAATACCCACAAATGAAAAGGTATATAGTGAGAAATATTACCCGTTTGTTCTAATGCCAACTGCATTCTAAAATGGCACCAAAGGCTGGACCATAGAAATTTGGAATCCATCAAGAGTATTCAAAAGGATGATTTAGCTTTAGGTATTACTGTGAATAATTGTTCTCATAATACTGAATGTCCAAGCTGTATAAAAGCTAAGCTAACGGAAAAATCATTTCCAAAAGAAACACAATACAGAAGTAGAAAGCCACTTGATTTGATATACAGCGACGTATGCGGTCCTGCGGAAACAAAAAGTATGGGATCAAAAAGATATTTCGTTACATTTATTGATGATTGCTCTCGTTATACACAAGTATATTTTATTTCCTCTAAAGATGAAGTATTTGATAAATTAAAAAAGTACGTTGCATCAACAACAAACAAATTTAGATTGAGGATTAAATCCTTGCATAGTGACAATGGAACAGAATATTGCAATGAATCTGTCTAAGACTACCTTAAGAACTTAGGAATAAATCATGAAACAACGATGCCTTATTCACCGTCCCAAAATAGAGTCGTAGAAAGAAAGAATCGCTCGCTTATTGAAATGTGTAAAAACATGCTTATAAATGCTAAATTTCCAAAAACATTCTTGGCAGAAGCCATAGCTACAGCAGCCTACTTACAAAATAGATTACCTACAAAATCAACTGAAAAAACACCATATGAACTGTGGAATGGGCATAAGCCAAATTTGAGTCACCTTAAAGTATTTGTATGCAAATCATATGTGTATGTTCATAAACAGAAGAGACAAAAATTTGACGAAAAAGTCACTGAAGCTCTTTGTTGGTTACGATTTAAGAACCAAGGGATATCGAATTTACACAGGCGGTAGAAAAACTGTGATAAGCAGAACAGTGAAGTTTTTTAAAAATATGAACTGTGAAAATGTCATTCAAGAAAATACTGAAAAGCGAACTTCAGATTTAATACATTTCAATTTTTCAGAAGAAAATCTTGAAAATGATTGTGAAGCTATCCCAATAGAAAATACTGCAGAAGAAATAAAATCGGATGAAAAATCAGTAGATAGCCCGACAGCAGAAGAAAGTGAAGATAATTCCCAGAGAAGAATATCTAACAGAGAGACTAAAGGAATTCCACCAGAAAGACATTCTTACAAAACTGAAGACAGCTGTTCCAAAAATCAAGATCCTGAAACTTTTAAAGATGTTTAAAAGCTACCAGTAAAAGATCAACAGAAATGGTTTCAAGCTACCAAGGAAGAATTTAACTCTTTAAAGGGAAATGATGTATTTGAGCTTGTTACTTTACCTGAAGGCAAGCACGCCATTGGCTGTAAATGGGTTTACAAAACAAAACATGATGAAAATAGAGAAGAAATAAAATGCAAAACACGATTAGTTGCCAAAGGTTTCACTCAAAAACTAGGCACTGATTATGATGAAACTTTCTCACCTGTCGTCAAACATACAACCATTAGAGCTTTTCTGACCTGGGCAGCTTATCATAAAGCCAAATTATTTCAAGTAGATGTTAAAACAGCCTTTCCACATGGTAAACTAGATAATGAAGAATTATACATGCATAAACCAGAAGGCTTTCATGATGAAGAAAATAAAGAAAAGGTCTATAAATTAAAAAAAAGGCTATATATGGTCTTAAACAAGCCGTTAAGTACTGGAATGAAGAAATAGAGAATACTCTAAAAGCATATGGATTTAAACAAAGTGAAGCTGATCCATGTTTGTTCATAAAAGAAAAATCAAAGAAGACAATTCATCTCATACTATATGTAGATGATATGCTGATAAGCTCAGAAGATGAAAATGAAGTAATAAATTATTTAAAGAAATCTTATTCCATAACGTCGCTAGGAGAAGTAAAATATTTCTTAGGTATAGAAATTTACAGAAAAGAAGATGGAAGTTATCGCTTTTTACAAAGAAATAAAATAAATCAATTAGTTAAGGATTTTCAGCTTGAAGAAGCCAAGCCAACTTATACCTTAAAGGAAACTAACTATTATAGTCTAGATAAAGAAGAAAATCTTTTATCATCAAATGATAATTATAGACAAGCTATAGGAAGTTTTTTATATATTTCCTCATGCTCAAGATCTGATATTACCGCTCCTACACACATACTAAGTCGAAGATGCAATAATCCAAGACAAAAAGACTGGAATGCTGTTAAGAGGGTAATAAGTTACTTAAAAACCACGAAAGACCTTGATCTCCACGTTTCTTCAAAAGAATATCCTAATACAGTTGCATACTCTGATGCAGACTGGGATAAAGATGCTGCAGACAGAAAATCCACCTTAAGAAATGTAATTTTCTTAGGCAATAGCTGCATTTCTTGGTTCTCGAGAAAACTAACATGTGTGTCGTTATCGTCAGTAGAAGCTGAATATATGGCACTGTCACAAGGAACTCAAGAGGTGTTATGGATCTTAAAATTATGTAAAGATCTCAATTTACAACAACGTTTTCCAATTAGAATTTTTGAGGATAACCAATCTACAACTAAATTGGTTGAAAGGGAAAAATTTAAATCGCGAACCAAACACATTGATACAAAGTATCATTACATACGAGATTTAAAAACGAAAAATGTTATAGATGTCAAATATCTATCAACAAATGAAATGATAGCAGGCACAATGACGAAGCCGTTGCCAAAGGCCAAATTTGAACTTTGTAGAAACCTTATCCACCTGGTGTCAGATTCTATCACAAAACGGGAGAGATGTTAGAGAATTGCTCTTTTGTTTCAAGAACATTCCACCAGATGGCAGCATCACATAATCTTCTTGACTGTTTTACTGGCACAGAGACTCAGAACAGTTAGTGTGTTCATCCATGGCTCATAGCAATGAGCAGCAAAATGCTGCTGGATTAAAAATCCAGTGGTATTCCAAAGGAATGATAATAATACATTAAAAACTGCAACAAACGATAGTTTAATGCATAATTCAAAGTATTTCTTTATATTTGTGTTTTGTAAATAGTCTCAAGAATATTCATTTGTTTTTTATATTGTGAAGTGTTATCAGTATTGTGTGCAGCATATTATTCTGGAGGCCTACCACGAACAGATCGAATTCTCCCCTTTCTCGTAAAATCTTCTGCATTTCCCGATGTGACGTTGCATTCCGATGACCCTGAAATAAATGCTACCACGACACAATCGAGAACGTCTTCCATCGGATTACTGTCATCGAGATCTCAACGAAAACTTCCGACCCCATTGAAGAGGGTGAGAAAAGCATATATTGTCGGAAGTGCATCTTTGGGGAGAGATTTTAAAGCGGTTGATATTGTTTTCTCTGTTTAGTAAAAATACCATCCACACACGCCTAATTAAGATATTTTCATAATCTTTTTTTTAAACGAGAGTGAAATGTTCAGATTTTCAGTTGTCAAAATCTCAAAGTGATATGACGGATAGTTATTTATAAAATGGAAAATAAAAATGAAATTTGTTTTTTTAACCAAGCAATGGTTTTTCTTTGAAAATTAATAAAAAATTAACATGTTAACCTACAAATATTTAATTAGTATCATAAGAAAGATCTTATTCTAGATTTTTTAAATGGTATAAAAAGAAAAGTTTTATAAGTTCTTCTTAAGCAAATATGGGTATAAATACGCCAAAATTTCAAGAAATTCTACTTAAATATAAAATAACTGGGAAAATACTATAAGTTTTGAAACTAATTTTTAGCACTAATAATAAGCGTTTTTTTTTTTTTTTTTTTTTTTTTTTTTTTTTTTTTTTCAAATACTGCAAACAATTTTTTGTAGATTTAGATTGATTTTTCTTTGTGGTACGCTATCTTTTTATAATGAAATGTTAGCTTAAAATAACAAAAACTAATACTAATTTGAAAAAAAGTAATTGAAATGCTTATTAAAACATAGTTTAACAAATCACCACGCACAATCTTATTAATCTGCTTTAAACAAATAACGCGCAGTACCCAGAAAGCTAATTATATCATAGTTCTTGCACAAATAATTAGCAGTGTGACCAAGCGCTGCATATGCCCCAAAAATAATTGACCATATACTTTTACTAAAACTTCTGTTTACTAAATATAACATTTATGCTAATATTTAAGCCCACGTGCGCTCTATCGTTGTTTACTGAAACAAAATAATTATCCAAAATTTCCAAAAGATTTTCCTTTTCTTTTTTTAAAATTATTATTAAATGCTTGCTGTATTAATTTTAATGACTTGTTCAAATATATAAAATATATATATACATATTGTTTGAAGATGATGTGAATCAGTCTTCTTCACTTTTCATTTTTTTTCTGCCTTTGATTATAAAACTATTTTTTCGGAATATAAAATAATTATTGCCCAAATTAACAAAAAAAAAAAGAAAAAAGGAAGTTTCGATATTAAATAAAGCTTAATATTAGGATCGCCAAAGAGTCCTCTCTTTTTTTTTTTTTTTTTTTTTTTTTTTGTGTGTGTGTGTGTGTGTGTAGATTGAGTAATATTTAACTTATATTTTGAAAGATTAGTTTTATATAGAAATTAAAGACGGAGACAAAAAAATAAAAATCTAAGAAGACTGATTCACATCATCTTCAAATAATATATTTTTTATCTTTTCTAAATTTACTGTAAAGTTACTATGAAATAAGTTGCTTTTTTATGTTATTAGAAAGTTTACAATTTATTTTATATCCAATGAAATGTGAAGTATAAAAAATGTATCTTAAAGTATTGAAAATCCTGCAATACTTTCCAAAGATATTTACTTTTTTTTTTCTTTTTTGCGCAAAAATTTTTTAATTTAATATTTTTATCTTGTTCTAAAAAGAAATTCTCTATCTATTTACTAAAGTATTTTGTTATTTAAGCAACAAATAACAAATCTTAAAACTGATACAACATTTAATCCTTCTATATATAAAAAAAAGTTTTGATTTGGAAATGGACCAATGAGAATCTGCGTAGATATTCCGGGTAGATCGGCATCCAATTTGAATGCTTAAGCATGGCCTTTCATCGTTAATATTAAAAAAACTGTTGCATACAAAAAAATAAAAATCGGTGGTATTATAGACAAATGTTTGATAAACACGCTGATGCAGACAGTTTTCAAATCGAAGAATTATTTTAAGAGATATTTAATGCTAAAGTTGTACAAAATCGTTCCATTAAAAAAGTTTTATTAGAGCAAAAACTATACATGAGAATTTGATCGTTTTTAGATCATTTTATACGTTATAAGTTCCTGGTGTGCAGATTGCATTTATTTTTGTTATTTGACTTATTTTTTTTAGGTTTTATTTCTATTTTAAATTCAAATTTTCAGCATTTCGCGCGATATTTTTTATAAATTTTAGAAAATGTTATTAATTTAAACTGTTGCCAATTTTGTAAACAGCGCAAACAATGTTTACTTCAAATTAAAAATTTATTTACGCGTGACTATTACAAACAGAAAAAAAAACTTTAAAATTAGAATTAAATGATTACATGTTAAAAGCAGGAAAATTACGTCATAAGAACCATATTTACACTTTAGACCAATGTCAAACGGGCGCCGCATTGTGAATGGATAATACATAAGCATAAATGCAGCAAAAAAGACGCCCGTCTGACATTGGTCTTAATTTTAAAAGAGAAACAAAATCTTAAAATAAAAAAAATCATTATTATGCGTTAAAACTTGTAAATGGAGGAAATTACGTCATATTTAAAATGCCCCAAAAATATGGCAAAACAATTTAAATTGAAAAATCTATTTGCGCGAGATATTTTGAGATAATCTTTTCAACTATTATCGTGAATTCGAAGACAGCGCAAATAATATTTCCTTCTAACAACAAAAGTATTTTGACGTGAATATTAATAAGAGAAATAAAACTTTGGTGTAAATTACGTCAGATTTGAAACGATACATTTAAAATGAATTATTTAAAAGAACTATCTTATAGCGCTGTTAAAAAATACCGGGAGACAATGACACTGTTTACTTAATTCATTTTACATTAGCTTATTTTCAAATGTTTAAGTAAGTGATTTTATTTAATCAAAGGCGAAAACAGACATTGTATCTTTTAACAGCAGTTGATTTGGCCTTAAAGTTCCCGAATCAAAAAGAAATGAATAGGAACCCGTTTGTAGGGAAATCGCCACAGTTTTTTAAATTATAATTCAATTTTCCGAAATATTTTCATAGCCGATCAAATTAGCGTGCTTTTTGGATTTTGGTGTGCCTGAACGGGGGTTGGCGAGCGTAGCTCGTAGGGGGCAGAGACCCCTAGTAATCTATATAAATAAATATTTGGAAATTTTGAATATTTGATTTAATTGGGTATACAAGGATAGTGGGCTTCGATATTTTCAGAAATGTTATATTTACTATAAAGAAGTTTTAGCCAAAATATCTAGTCAATTATTTTCTAGTAAGCACAGCATGTTTTCTCTGCTAATTTTTTTATGCGACAACTATTGTATAATTAGAGTTTTCTTAGCATAACACGCTGTTTATTTAAAGGAAATTAATAAACTTACACACGATATTTTGTTAAACTATATTTTAATATGTACTGCAATTATTATTTTTTTAATTCACATTAGAATTTATTTTTTAAATTTTGCGTTGAATTTTCATTACAAACACGGACTCCATACTGCATCAATCTAAATCTACCAAAAATTGCATGCAATATTTTCAAAGTACATTTATTATTAGTGTTTAAAATGAGTTTCAAAGCTTAAATATTTTCCCGTTTATTTTGTATTTAAGCAGAATTTCTTGAAATTTTTGGGTATTTATGCTAATATTTACTTAACAAAAACTCACAAAAAATTTATTTTCATATCATTTTAAAGTTTAGAATAAGGCCTTTCTTATGATAGTTATTAAATATCTCTAGAGTAATTTGTTAATTTTTTATTAATTTTTAAAGAAAAGCTCTCGCTTAGTCAAAAAAAGCTAATTTCATTTTTATTTATCATTTTCTAAAGATCTACCGGTCGTATGATTTTGAGCTTTTAACAGCTAAAAATCTGTATATTTCACATTCGTTAAAAAGAAAAATTATGAAAATATCTTAATTAGGTGTGTGTAGATGGCATTTTTAATAAACACAGAAAGCAAAATTAAACATTTGTTTTCTTTTCAAACGGGAGAAAAAGAGGGAAGGTCAGTGAGAATTGTCTCGTAACTGAAGTGGTCAATCTAGTTTCTTCCGATGCCTACTTGAAAAGGAATCTAGAATCCGTGAGCTTTTGCCGAGATCTTCGTGGTAGCACTTAATCTGTGTATTGGAAAAAATTTTCGGGAAACATGTAAATTCGACCTCGGGTTCTTCTCGCTTCGGAAGGAACTCGATCTGTTCGTGGTAGGCCTCCTGGTGTATTTATTTTTCAAATAAATGTTTTGTTCATCCTAAGAAGAATATATTTCTACTGAATAATATATCAAAACATAAAGGTAAAACTTTTAACCTTTTTATTGTTTACTATTGAGGAATTTCGTATTCATGCGTTTATACGGAATAACATTTCAACAATTGTCCATAGCGTCGTTATGAAAATCAGAAAGATAACGACATTTTTAACCTAACCATTTTATACAAGCTGATTTTCAAATGTGTAATTCATCTTACTTATCAATCCTGAAAACAGCCATTAGTTGTTTACAACAGCGATGAATGAGGACCCTATTCAAACGGAAAAGCATGGCAACCCGATTACAGAGGATGGCCGCCGTTATAGTGATATTATTCTATTTTCTGTAACCAGGAGGCCTACCACGAACAGATCGAGTTCCTTCCGAAGCGAGAAGAACCCGAGGTCGAATTTACATGTTTCCCGAAAATTTTTTCCGATACACAGATTAAGTGCTACCACGAAGATCTCGGCAAAAGCTCACGGATTCTAGATTCCTTTTCAAGTAGGCATCGGAAAAAACTAGATTGACCACTTCAGTTACGAGACAATTCTCACTGACCTTCCCTCTTTTTCTCCCGTTTGAAAAGAAAACAAATGTTTAATTTTGCTTTCTGTGTTTATTAAAAATGCCATCTACACACACCTAATTAAGATATTTTCATAATTTTTCTTTTTAACGAATGTGAAATATACAGATTTTTAGCTGTTAAAAGCTCAAAATCATACGACCGGTAGATCTTTAGAAAATGATAAATAAAAATGAAATTAGCTTTTTTTGACTAAGCGAGAGCTTTTCTTTAAAAATTAATAAAAAATTAACAAATTACTCTAGAGATATTTAATAACTATCATAAGAAAGGCCTTATTCTAAACTTTAAAATGATATGAAAATAATTTTTTTGTGAGTTTTTGTTAAGTAAATATTAGCATAAATACCCAAAAATTTCAAGAAATTCTGCTTAAATACAAAATAAACGGGAAAATATTTAAGCTTTGAAACTCATTTTAAACACTAATAATAAATGTACTTTGAAAATATTGCATGCAATTTTTGGTAGATTTAGATTGATGCAGTATGGAGTCCGTGTTTGTAATGAAAATTCAACGCAAAATTTAAAAAATAAATTCTAATGTGAATTAAAAAAATAATAATTGCAGTACATATTAAAATATAGTTTAACAAAATATCGTGTGTAAGTTTATTAATTTCCTTTAAATAAACAGCGTGTTATGCTAAGAAAACTCTAATTATACAATAGTTGTCGCATAAAAAAATTAGCAGAGAAAACATGCTGTGCTTACTAGAAAATAATTGACTAGATATTTTGGCTAAAACTTCTTTATAGTAAATATAACATTTCTGAAAATATCGAAGCCCACTATCCTTGTTTACCCAAATAAATCAAATATTCAAAATTTCCAAATATTTATTTATATAGATTATTAAATGTTGTATCAGTTTTAAGATTTGTTATTTGTTGCTTAAATAACAAAATACTTTAGTAAATAGATAGAGAATTTCTTTTTAGAACAAGATAAAAATATTA
Source organism: Maratus speciosus (assembly GCA_963932465.1). Lineage (NCBI taxonomy): Eukaryota > Metazoa > Arthropoda > Arachnida > Araneae > Salticidae > Maratus > Maratus speciosus. The sequence goes on along the minus strand of OZ010800.1, from coordinate 359,249,950 downwards.
AATTAAAAAATTTTTGCGCAAAAAAAGAAAAAAAAAAGTAAATATCTTTGGAAAGTATTGCAGGATTTTCAATACTTTAAGATACATTTTTTATACTTCACATTTCATTGGATATAAAATAAATTGTAAACTTTCTAATAACATAAAAAAGCAACTTATTTCATAGTAACTTTACAGTAAATTTAGAAAAGATAAAAAATATATTATTTGAAGATGATGTGAATCAGTCTTCTTAGATTTTTATTTTTTTGTCTCCGTCTTTAATTTCTATATAAAACTAATCTTTCAAAATATAAGTTAAATATTACTCAATCTACACACACACACACAAAAAAAAAAAAAAAAAAAAAAAAAAAAAAAAAAGAGAGGACTCTTTGGCGATCCTAATATTAAGCTTTATTTAATATCGAAACTTCCTTTTTTCTTTTTTTTTTGTTAATTTGGGCAATAATTATTTTATATTCCGAAAAAATAGTTTTATAATCAAAGGCAGAAAAAAAATGAAAAGTGAAGAAGACTGATTCACATCATCTTCAAACAATATGTATATATATATTTTATATATTTGAACAAGTCATTAAAATTAATACAGCAAGCATTTAATAATAATTTTAAAAAAAGAAAAGGAAAATCTTTTGGAAATTTTGGATAATTATTTTGTTTCAGTAAACAACGATAGAGCGCACGTGGGCTTAAATATTAGCATAAATGTTATATTTAGTAAACAGAAGTTTTAGTAAAAGTATATGGTCAATTATTTTTGGGGCATATGCAGCGCTTGGTCACACTGCTAATTATTTGTGCAAGAACTATGATATAATTAGCTTTCTGGGTACTGCGCGTTATTTGTTTAAAGCAGATTAATAAGATTGTGCGTGGTGATTTGTTAAACTATGTTTTAATAAGCATTTCAATTACTTTTTTTCAAATTAGTATTAGTTTTTGTTATTTTAAGCTAACATTTCATTATAAAAAGATAGCGTATCACAAAGAAAAATCAATCTAAATCTACAAAAAATTGTTTGCAGTATTTGAAAAAAAAAAAAAAAAAAAAAAAACGCTTATTATTAGTGCTAAAAATTAGTTTCAAAACTTATAGTATTTTCCCAGTTATTTTATATTTAAGTAGAATTTCTTGAAATTTTGGCGTATTTATACCCATATTTGCTTAAGAAGAACTTATAAAACTTTTCTTTTTATACCATTTAAAAAATCTAGAATAAGATCTTTCTTATGATACTAATTAAATATTTGTAGGTTAACATGTTAATTTTTTATTAATTTTCAAAGAAAAACCCTTGCTTGGTTAAAAAAACAAATTTCATTTTTATTTTCCATTTTATAAATAACTATCCGTTATATCACTTTGAGATTTTGACAACTGAAAATCTGAACATTTAACTCTCGTTTAAAAAAAAGATTATGAAAATATCTTAATTAGGCGTGTGTGGATGGTATTTTTACTAAACAGAGAAAACAATATCAACCGCTTTAAAATCTCTCCCCAAAGATGCACTTCCGACAATATATGCTTTTCTCACCCTCTTCAATGGGGTCGGAAGTTTTCGTTGAGATCTCATCTCGATGACAGTAATCCGATGGAAGACGTTTTCGATTGTGTCGTGGTAGCATTTATTTCAGGGTCATCGGAATGCAACGTCACATCGGGAAATGCAGAAGATTTTACGAGAAAGGGGAGAATTCGATCTGTTCGTGGTAGGCCTCCTGGTAATAAATTCTAGCATGTCACAATACTATGTTTTTAGAGACTGTAGAGTTCTGCATCGGGTCGGGTTACCCGCTTTTACCCGAACCCGACCCGCCCCGCGGTTCGGGTCGGGTCGGGTTGGTGCTATATTTTCCAAGTGCGGGTCGGGTTGACTTTAATTTTTTTGGTGCGGGTTGGGTTCGGGTCGGGTTGGCTTTCATTGTTTCGGGTTCGGGTCGGTTTCGGGTTGGCTTTTTCACTCTTGCGGGTCGGGCTCGGGTTGACCCGCTTTTTTAAAAGAATGTGGAAAATATTTTTTCCCGTTAAAAACCTATATAAACCGCAGATCAAAGTTTCACAAAAGCAAAATGTGTGCCTGACTGTTTTGTCTTTAGTCATCCTTTCACACCAGTCTTCCAAATAACAAACTGCATTATATTTTTATCGTATTTTAAAAATACAATACGCAGCAAAACGCTAAATGGTCCTTTCTGTTTAATGTATCAAGTGAATAATTTAATTGTGGCGATACGCGATGCACTATGTTAGACGGGAAAAACTAAAGGCAGATGGCCACTTGTGTAAAACAAGGTGTATCGTTATAAGTGGAACTTTTGAAACCGCAACTAATTTTAAAGCATATTTAAAGATTAGATTTTTTGTTTTATACACCATTTAGAGTCATGCATCGAGTCGGGTCAGAGGTTTTACTATAGTTGAATATTAAAGACTATAGATTTGTTCATTCTTCTATGTAAAACAGAAAAATGGTATTAGAGAATTAGAGGTCTGCACGGGCCGGAATTTTCAGGCCCGCCCCGCCCAGTGTGAAACTTAAAAGTTCGGCCCTAGCCCGGCACGGCCCGTTTGTAATTTTATCGGCTTCGTCTAAATATTTATATCGGGCCGGTAGACCAGCTTAATTGTAGTTATCGGCCCGGCCCGTTGAAAAAACTCCTAATAAAGCGGCCTGGCCAGTTTGAAATTTTGCCGCCCCGCCGCGGCCCGCAGACCGGACCGGTTCAGAGCTCTATTAGAGATACAATTGCAGATTATTTTTCATAATGGTGTTAAAATGTGATTTGCTTTCCTTACATTGCGGGTTCGGGTCGGGTTGCGGGTTGAAATATTGCGGGTTCTGGTCGGATGTGGGTTGATATACTTCGGGTTCGGATCGGGTTGCGGGTTGCCTGAAATTATTTTTGCGGGTTCGGGTCGGGTTGCGGTTAGCCGAAAAATATTTTTGCGGGTTCGGGTCGGGTTGCGGGTTGGCTTAAAATAGAATTTGCGGGTTCGGGTCGGGTTCGTAAAGGTACTTGAAGGTGTGCGGTGCTTTTCCACTTTAGGGGACTAGGCATTGTTTTAAAAAGCTTGGCGGAATTCGGGCTTCAGAAGGTGAGATTTGTTGCCAAATTGATATAAACAGCTATGAAAACAAACTTTATGAATTTTTTTGTTTGTTTATATATGTATTTTAATTAAATGTATATTATTGTTGTTTTTTATTTACAAATTACTTCTGTTTCTGAATAAAATTAGATAAATGGCTTCTTTATGTTAAAAAAATTGTATAAATATGGGCGAAATGCGTGTGTATATGAAATGAAACAGTGAATAGGCTAACAGAAAATATGTTGCCAAATTTCCTTCATCGCCAGTGCAGTTTTCTCTATTTCGCCAAGGTCCCTATACTGGAAAAGTACCGATAATTTAATTTCTGTATCGGGCTATATGTAAAGCACATTAGAATAGGGCAGTTAAGAGCTCAGGCAGTACAGCGCCGTCTAGTGGCGGTTATTTTATTAGGATAGGGCATTTTAGCATAGGGATGAAAAGTACGTAAAGACGTACGTTTTCGTATATTATACTTCAAATTCTGACCCATATATTTTGAAAAAAAACCCCTTAAATGCGCCGAGTTTAAATTAAACTGCGGTGAGCTCTATTATGAAAGATTAATGGGTTTCAATGGGAATTTCGCCAAATTAGCCAGCTATCGCCAACTGACTTTTTAAGGCAACATATTTTAAATTTATTTTGCTTTATATAAGGCAACTTATTTTTGTTGCCAAATTTGGCGATATTTCACTAAGTTGATCAAAATTTGGCGCTATTGTGGTTACTGTGTTATTAGTACTTTTCAGCAATTACCCATTATTGAAGCTGACACCGATTTCTCCATAGGAAGCTGTAAAACATTCGACTAACAGGTGGAAGTAGTAGCGTGGAACTTCAGTCAAGCGGAGGCCCAAGTAATAATTAAATCAAACAATTTATTTAAATGCATAAGATAAATTAATATTTCTTGACTAATACTTGAATTTACAACTATTTTATATTTTTGGGTACTTTACAGCTGGCGACAATGTTCATTAAAGGCTTAATGTTCAGAGTATAGGATTAGCATTCAGATTCTACTGGAATCTTTCTCGATATAAATCCAAAATCCTGTTACGATAGTCTCGTAAGAAACAGCTGCCTCTGTTTTCTTGTGTATACCAATCCGTTGTCAACTACTCATATCTCGCGGTTTCCACCGGAGAAATCTTACCCTGCCCGAATCGGCAGACTGCTTCGGACCTGTCCGAAATCTCAGCCTCAAACTTTTTGACAGCAACTCCCTCCTTGGGATCCCAAACACATCTCTCTGTTCCCTCCTTTTTTTCCACCAAGGCTATCTATATCACACTCAGGACCCACTCAGTTTCTAGGTTGAATGACATCACTAACAAGCTTCAATCTCATAGGCCAAGAGAGACCCTCGCTGCTAGCGTGAGAAAATTTCGCATCTAGTTTCATTTTTAAATTGTCCTGGGAAAATATCGGCAAACTTGCTACTTAAAAGGGATTCCGTAACTCCTCTTTTTTTCTCGCTATTCTCCTTTTCAGTCAACCTTTAAGATTGGTTTAGATGGATTGATTCTTTTTATCATTTCCTGCAGAACCTTGAGACTTAGAAATATTTTGAGCTGCTATGCTTATACATTGCTTTTCCTATCTAGAGTTTTATTTGAACATATGTGGGACTTTTTTTGTGAATTCCATTGGAAACAAACTTTATGAAATTTTTTGTTTGTTTATATATGTATTTTAATTAAATGTATATTATTGTTGCTTTTTATTTACAAATTACTTCTGTTTCTGAATAAAATTAGATAAATGGCTTCTTTATGTTAAAAAAATTATATAAATATGGGAGAAATGCGTGTGTATATGAAATGAAACAGTGAATAGGTTAACAGAAAATATGTTGCCAAATTTCCTTCATCGCCAGTGCAGTTTTCTCTATTTCGCCAAGGTCCCTATACTGGAAAAGTACCGATAATTTAATTTCTGTATCGGGCTATATGTAAAGCACATTAGAATAGGGCAGTTAAGAGCTCAGACAGTACAGCGCCGTCTAGTGGCGGTTATTTTATTAGTAGCATAGGGATGAAAAGTACGTAAAGACGTACGTTTTCGTATATTACCCTTCAAATTCTGACCCATATATTTTGAAAAAAAAATCCTTAAATGCGCCGAGTTTAAATTAAACTGCGGTGAGCTCTATTATGAAAGATTAATGGGTTTCAATGGGAATTTCGCCAAATTAGCCAGCTATCGCCAACTGACTTTTTAAGGCAACATATTTTAAATTTATTTTGCTTTATATAAGGCAACTTATTTTTGTTGCCAAATTTGGTGATATTTCACTAAGTTGATCAAAATTTGGCGCTATTGTGGTTACTGTGTTATTAGTACTTTTCAGCAATTACCCATTGTTGAAGCTGACACCGATTTCTCCATAGGAAGCCTAACATGACTGCGATCAATGAATGAGGCGGACCAACCGGAATTGTGAGGGACACGCACAGACTTGTATTTTATATAAACAAGAATATATTTTTATTAGTGAAACCAGTGTTGAATTTAGGGGGTGGCCCGGGGGACATTCCCCCCCCCCGGAGCACTGAGATGTTCCCCTCCCCGGAAGATTCGAGATTTTGCGTTTTCAATGGTCAAAAAGTGCAAACCCCCGGAACTCTATAGTGTCCCCCCCCCCCCGGAGCCACAAAAATCCCTCCAGGAGAAAAGTGTCTGAATTCAACACTGTGTGAAACTATCGTGCCAATAAGTTTCTAAATATTGAAGTATTCTTTTAACCAATTCCTTAAAATTAACAAATGTATACATTTTAAAGTTACTGTCTAAATATGAAAATTATCTTATTCATCCACACTCTCCCCTACTTGTTAAATTATATAGATTGATTCAATATAAAATGTGTCTATTGGGATGAAAATGAAGAAGAGAGTGTATAAATAATAGATAGTTTACTGCTACTACTATGTAGAAGTTGACACATATGATTATATCCGTGGGGAGCATTTGAATAATCGGGACAAATCTACATTTTTCGCGGTTTTTAAGGAAAAAAAAGTCTTATTTTTGAAATGCCTTACTGCGTTTGCTATCGAGTGTATAAAAAAGTTGTAAATATGAAAGTTGTATAGAGAATTTTGTCCCCTTTAAGATTGTAACTGACAAATAATACGCTACGGCAACGGGTCTCGAGATATTTTTTTAAAAAGTAAAAAAAAAAGTCTCAAAATTTTCTTGTTTTTTGCCCATAGAAAATTCTCCCTTGGGAAATTTTGTTAGAAAATTCGGTTTTTCTATTCTGGCCTAGTATATACAAGTCGGAAATATATATATATATATATATATATATATATATATATATATATATATTCTACCCGACCTTTTGCAAGGTAACATGTACATTTCCCCTGGACTAGTTGGATTTCATGATGATTTTTGTGTTCTTAGTATTTCATGTGTATACTTTTGTCTAATGGGGGCTTCTGTGAATCAGTGCAAAATGGATTTAGCATCCCAAGACGTTGGATGGATTGTGGAAGATCGTAGTCGAGGATTGGAAAAAAAAATGTACCTTCATATTTTAAGAAAAACTCCTTTATCTTTATCAAGATTCAACAAAAGGACTATTAGATTGAACATAATAGAAAATAAAATCCACACCTTTGTTTTTATATATCTTTTTCCAAAATCGTTACAAAAATGTGTGAATACCCTCTGTATTTTAAAAAAATAGAATATTTTCTCAGGAACTTATACATACAGCTTTTATGTTGTTGGAGGATGTGAAGCGAAATTTTTACATAATAATAATAATAAACTCTTATTTAAAGATGAAACCACAATATATTTACTTTTATTAATTTATAAGTATTAATAAAAGTAATATGTAATAATTAATATGCTCTGTTATTTACAATCAAATTTTGATTCGTATTGGGAAATGAGACGATGAGAAGGTTAAATATTGTTGATAGATTAATATAATATTGAAAAAGCTGGAATTTAATAATTATAACTGTTAATTAAAAGATAATTTTTAAAGGAATTCCTTAAGGGTGTCCATTACTAGCACATCTACCCTATATTGCGGTTTCATCGGTAAATATGAGAGGGATTTTTTTTTTTTAATTATTATTATGTAAAACTTTCCGCTCCACATCCTCCAACAAGATAAAATCTGTATGTATAATCTAACAAAAACATAGCTGTGAAAAAAGGGAGCCAAGTTCTGTAAAGACAATAGCAAGAAAATAAGTGATATCTAAGCGGGTGCCAAGTTCAAATAAAATTCACTCAAACTTACCTACTGAAGTATTATAGCATTTTTTAAATTGTTTAGAAATAAAAATTATTGATAGCATATTAATAATAAATCTAGAACTTGGCAAGTTTTTACCCACGAGTCATTTATTTTTAATAATGACATTATTATATCAAATCTGGTTATTTCACGTTTGGAAGCCTTCATTTGAGTGAGCTCCTTCCCCTTGAAGGATGGTGGGATAAAATATATCCCACCTAATTTTAACTGCAAAATGCCACATTGACACTAGAATTCAGGACTAAAAAGTTTAATTTTATTAAATACGTGAAAAGAAGTTTTACCCATTTTGAAATAAATTTGTTTTAAAATTCTGGTGTGATTGAATCGTTTCAGCATGTCACGAATAAAAGATCTTTGCCCCTGAAGGGTTAAAGGGGTGCAGTCTCTAGAGGGATGACCAAGAACAAGCGTAAATGTATCTGTATCTTTCTCAGGCCTTTTAGTCTGTTTGCATTGAGGTTTCCGAAGGGTGGGTGCTAGAGTGATAACCAAAGACGAGCGGGAATGTATTTGTGTATTTATTGGTTTATCAAATCTTTAACATGCGTCATTTGTTTATAATAATAACTATATTAATTTTTTTATAATGAGATTGTTGTTAATATTAACATCATCATTTTATTAAGACATGAAATTGATAGGCATAACATTTATCAAAAACTTGCCAAGTTCTAGATTTATTATTAATATGCTATCAATAATTTTTATTTCTAAACAATTTAAAAATGCTATAATACTTCAGTAGGTAAGTTTGAGTGAATTTTATTTGAACTTGGCACCCGCTTAGATATCACTTATTTTCTTGCTATTGTCTTTACAGAACTTGGCTCCCTTTTTTCACAGCTATGTTTTTGTTAGATATCATTACTTTTTGTAAAGTTACAATATATTTAGACACTTTACTTAATGCTTTTTAATGTGTTTACATGAGACTATTTTACTCACCAAGCAACATTCAATTTTAATTTAAATTTCTTACAACAAACTATTTGGCTGTCAATTTGCGGCAGAAATCTATATTTTAATACTGCTACACTGAATGCATGTTTTGAAACGAAATGTATTGATTCGAAATTTTTATTGTTTCTGAAACAACAATTCCTATTAAATTCCTATATTAAATTTTCCAATTAAATATCCTATAGCTGGGCCTGCTTTTTTGTACTGAAAGTGAAAAATAAAGTTATGTGCTTATGCCACACTATGTATCATTCATCCATGGGTGCGGGCAAAAAGGCAATGCAGAGGAAGGACATTGCCCCTCCCTGGATTTTCAAATTTAATTAACTAAATAAACTTTTCTCTGGTGATTTTGAAAATAGCAAGTGGGTAAGTGTCATCACAGATCGCACAGAGGGTTTCATTTAATATTCCTTTCAAAACACTTTATCCTTTTGAAAAATCTGTTAGTTCCACATTTTGCAACCAGGGGCGCACTCTATTCTAAACCAACCTCTATCCGAACGAAACTCCGTTTTACATACTATCCGTAGATATATTAGTCGAGGGGATTAAGCCCATTGCACCCGAGATAAGTAGGCGCCCCTGGCGATAAAAAGTGGAACTAAAATATATAAGACCATGGTGCATAATATGAAAGAATGGTCAAAGGGGTGTCGGCAAAAGTTGGAAAAGTGCTCCCCGGGAGAAAAGGGCGGAGGTTAGAAAAATTGCTTAAAATACACAAGTTAGAGCCCGGAGGAGTAAATAATATAAGACTTTTGAAAATTTTATGATTTGTCGTGTGGTCTGAGGTATCAGCTATACGTATGCAAAAAGTCATGTCTCCAACTTAATTAGGGACTCCCTTAGAAAGAATTACTTAAAATACATATGTGGTAGCTCAAAGGGTTAAGCGTAAGACTTTTTAAAGATTTTATGATTTGTCGCCTGGCCTCAGGTGTTCTGCTATAAGTATGCAAAATTTCAAATCTGCAATTTAAAAAGGGGCTCAGTTAGAAAGACTTGCTTAAAATACGCATGTGGAAACCCAAAGGGTTAAATGTACGACTTTTTCAAAATTTTAGGATTTCTTGTTTGATGTGAGGTGTTCAGCTATAAGTATGCAAAATTTTACGCCTCCAACCTAATTAGAGGCTCACTTTGAAAGAATTGTTTAAAATACCCATAGGGGAGCCCAAAGGGTTAAATGTATGACTTTTTCAAAATTTTATGATTTCTCGCTTGATGTTAGGTGTTCAGCTATAAGTATTCAAAATTTCACGCCTCCAACCTAATTAGGGTTCACTTAGAAAGAATTGTATAAAATACACATATGGGAGCGCAAAGGGTTAAATCTACGACTTTTTCAAAATTTTATGATTTGTCGTTTGATGTGAGGTGTTCAGTTATAAGTATGTACAATTTCACGCCTCCAACCTAATTAAGGGCTCACTTAGAAAGGATTGTTTAAAATAAACATGTGAGACTCCAAAGGGTTAAATTTACAACTTTTTCAAAATTTTATGATTTGTCATTTGATGTGAGGTGTTCAACTGTAAATATGCAAAATTTCATGCCTCCAACATGTATAGTTTCTGAGAACGGGCTCTGTGACGGACAGAATATCTCAATTTGTTGATTTTCTGTAAGCAAGTAAACTCAGATAAACCCCCAGTAAGTAGATAGGTTTACAATGGAAGTCTATGGGAATTTGGCGAAATATTAGAGATATCGCCAAGGTGGCGTCACTTTTGGCGACTAATTTTGGTCGCCAAATTTGGCGATATATCGCCATGTTGGCGAGAAACTTGGCTGTATTTGGCGACAGAACAGCGTCCCCTCCTACGGCAAATTAAAATTTCGCTTAATAGGTCCAATGGTAAAGTAAAAATGGGCACCCCCAGGTGGGTAATTCATCGATTTTCTCAATTTTTTTATTTTTTTCTTTAGTTTTATAGTGTAAACGAACTTCGCTCGAAATTTGAAGTCTGTAGCTGCAGTAGATATACCAGATCTTTTTGATGAGTGAGTCAGTCAGTCAGTCAGTCAGTCAGTGGTAAAATTATCGATTATCAGACATTTTCAAATGTCATTATCTCGGAAACTAATTATGCGTTATTTATAAAATTTTGGATTTTAGGTAATTAGGGTGGCCTTACTACACATTTCGTATGACAAGTACGTAGGTCTCATAGATTTCCACGAGTAGAGCATTGAAATTTGACGAAAACAGCTCGAAATGGTTCGTGTAAATAACACACGGCTATGTCAGGCGAACTTGGCTGACACACTGCCGTGTGTCTAGATTTGCTGAGAAAATATTTCCTTTTTATATATACATATAGGGGATGTTCATACATTTTTGTAACGAATTTGGAAGGCGACGTATATAAACACAGGTGTGAATGTTATTTTCTATTATGTTCAATCTATAATAGCCTTTTCGTTATGATGTTACATTTTGATAAAGATAAAACTGTTTTTTTTAAAATATCAAGATACATTTTTTCCAATCTTCCAGAGTAGAGGTCTGCACGGGCCGAAATTTCCAGGCCCGGGCCCGGCCCGACTCATAGAAAGAAAATTCGGCCTGGCTCAGCCCGATACAAAAATTAAAAGCTCGGCCCGAGTGAATTTCAACAAAACATTTATTTTTACGTCGGTTTGGTTAAAAATTTGTCTCGTACGAGGAGTTCTGACCAAAAATATTTATCTCAACTTTTCTTTTCATGTTTATAATCTTCATTTTTATAGAAGTGCCGCAGGGTGCGATATTTATTTTTTTAACGAATCTCTATTTCTTGTATGCAAATGTTTCAGTTATCATTAATATTGTTAATCCATATTCCATGTATTGAAGTGTTAAAAATCTGAAAAATGCTATCAGTAAAATTTTCTAAGACGGAATTGCATAGAAAAAAAAAGGCGTCATAGACAAGTTCCCTTCTTAGCGAGTGTAAATGCATTATATATTATTTTCTTATGTATTAGTGTATAATTATGCATGGTTCAACACGTTTGTCAGTTTAAAATAGGGTTCCGTCATAGGCAGGTTTCTTTTTCACACGTTTTACTATATTTTAATAAGCGCAGAAATCTACTGTTCTTTAAAAAGAATAAATTTTAATGTTTAAGTGTAGAATAATGGCAATTTAAAATGTATGCATTTTTTAATAAAATTTTTGGGCGAGGCCTAATTTTACTGACCTTTGATTTTCATACTAGGCAACATTGAGACAATGATTTTCATTCGGGCTGGGTCAAAATTAGGACTGAAAATTTTGGGCCATAAAGACTTGAATGAAACCAGTCCCGGCTCTGTACAGTAAAGTAAATTAGGTCCGGCCCAAAAAGAGTGGAGATCAAGCCCAGCAGCTTTTTCAAGAAGGCTCACGTTTTGAGCACTTTGTCGCCAGAGTAACGGCTGGCGCGGGGATGAATTCAATGCTACGCACCCTTTCTTGTTCCCGACGTCTTACGCGTAGCGAACTGCAACCCCATTCCTTTGCTGAGAGCTTTTTGCTTTTAAAACAAAGAGCTTTTGCGCATTAAAATGCTTTTAATTGCACAATATATATAATTCAAACATAAGTTATGTTTTTCAGTTCAATAATAATTCACTTATTTCATTAATTCGCTATGTTTGAAAAAATTGAGAGCGTATTTTATTTTTTAGGAAAAATAAGAACAGACGTAAAGATTATTTTGTAATAAATATAATTCTATTGATCATGTTTTTATGACACAATTGAACTTAGTTTTATTAGCATTAGTACTGAATTAATTTTTTTTATTATTATTATTAATTGGCATCATTGTGTGACGTGTTGATTGCATTAATAAAACATATTTTCACTGCAGTAATACATTAACTATTAAGTTGTTCTTAATTTAATTGTGATTAGACGTTAATAGGAAGTTGAAACTAAAATCAATTCGATTATAATTAGATTGAACGATAAATCATAAATTATTTAGCTGTATCCTGCAATTAAATCAATCAGTTAAAATAATTGCATGTTGATGCATGCAATTAAATCAATTACTATTACATTTTAATGCTGTTAAATCTTTATCATTATATGAGTTTTTATGAAAAAAACATTGGTTTGCCCCTAGTACACAAAATTAAAAATATTTAAAATTCTTCAGTTTTTTATTTTAAAATTTTTGCCATATTTTTAAATATTATTTCGTCCTAGTTGTTTTATTTGTTATTTTAAAATAGTTATTCGTCATATTTGAATAAATCATCTAAATTCTCTCGGATGAAATCCCCCCCCCCCTTCCTACACACACACTCCATTTTTCGTCATTCTGCACATATATTGCACTATTTATTAAGTTGAAGTGGCAATAAAATAATGATTAATCGTCTGAGACAACCTCCCATTTCGAATTTTCTCTTCTCTTCCCCCCCCCCACCCTCTCCTCCAGCACACTATTTTTTGACCATTTAAAATTCATTGTTGCCTTGCAGAAAAGATTAGTTAAAATTGTGTTTTGCTCTATCTGTTGATTTTTAAATAACAAATAAATAATTTACCATAAAAAAAGAAAAGGAAAGAAACAGACTGAAAGATAAAAAAAAATAATAATAATAAATCAGGATTAACTTTTTGTGCACACGCTTTCATTTTTTTTTAATTATTTACATTTTTTAAAATTTTTTGTCCCATTTATTACTTTGAAATCACTATAAGTAAAGGACCCATTATTTAAATGATGCCCCCCCCCCAAAAAAAAAAAAAAAAATTAAATATTCCAAGTTTTTAATTTTTTGGCTTATTTTTCTATTTGGTAATTGATAAATTTAACTATTTAAATCTACAGCCCCTCACTATCATACACAGTTAAAAAAATTCTCTAGTGATTTTATTTGTTACTTTGAAGTAACAAAAGATAGTCATTCAATATTCCTTCTTCCCTACCTCTCCTTAAGAATTTCATCTCACATTAAAAAGGCAATTTCTAAACATTCTGGTTGGGGGTGTGATAGGGTTTTTTTTCCTGATTCAGCCTATTTTCACTCGACTTTGGCTACTGTTTCTGCAGAATGATTTCGTATTAAATTAATTATATAAGTTTATCGCAGAAAATATAGTAATTTTCTGCCACAGGTATTTTTTAAATCTTTGTTTATATACATCAAAATGCACTGAAACTGCATTAATTCATCATCCCCATAAATCCATCTTTATATGTAATCATATATCTAAATTTATGAAGGTAATGAGTTTTTGTTTAACAGGTATGGAATTAATTATACTCAACTGAATGAAAATGTAGATTTTTGAGGGGATCAAATAATCAAAATTTTAGTCTATATCATCAAACGTAATAAAGGTCTTTGATAAAACAGAATATAAGAGTTCGTAATACAATTTCTTTCGAAGAAGATTTATTTTCATCTAGAACACATAATTGAAGATATTTCTTTAATTTAGGTAGGACTGTTATTCTAAAATATGCTAGTTCGTCTTCCGCCATTTCGGTTCAAAATAAAACACAAGACGACGATTGGCGTTAGAGCTGGCTGAACGTTCTCGCTTTCGCCAACTCGCCAAGGCTGGTGCTGAAAACGTGAGCCTTCCTGAAAAAGCAGCCCGGCACGAAAAGGGTGGAGACCAGGCCCAGTCCGAGTTCCGTGAGGGAAAATCGGCGCGGAACGGGCTCGGGCCACGGGCCGGCTCTTGCTCTGTTCCAGAGTCCATCCAACGCGTTGGGATGCTATGATAGCATATTATTACATATTACTTTTATTAATACTTATAAATTAATAAAAGTAAATATATTGGGGTTTCATCTTTTAATAAAAGAGTTTTTTACTACTATTATCTAAAACTTTTGCGCTTCACATCCTCCAACAAGATAAAAGCTGTATGTATAAGTTGCTGAGAAAATATTCTATTTTTTAAAATACAGAGGGTAATCAACATTTTTGTAACGATTTTGGAGAAAGATATATAAAAACAAAGGTGTGGATTTTATTTTCTATTATGTTCAATCTAATAATCAGATAAAAAAGTTTATCTTAAAACATGCAGGTACATTTTTTTTTTCCAATCCTCGACTACAATCTGCCAGAGTCCATCCAACGTGTTGGAATGCTATGATAGCATATTAATTATTACATATTACTTTTATTAATACCTATAAATTAATAAAAATAAATATATTGTGGTTTCATCTTTAAATAAAAGAGTTTTTTTATTATTATTATGTAGAACTTTTCACTTCACATCCTCAAACAAGATAAAAGCTGTATGTATAAGTTCCTGAGAAAATATTCTATTTTTTAAAATACAGAGGGTATTCACACATTTTTGTAACGATTTTAGAGAAAGATATATAAAAAAAAGGTGTGGATTTTATTTTCTATTATGTTCAATCTAATAGTCAGGTGAAAGAGTTTATCTTAAAACATGAAGTTACAGTCGTGGAAAAAAAAAAAGTAAACATCCCCTACTAACTCCTCAACAAATTATCGTAGAAGAAAGTTACTGGTACCAAACGATTGGAAATAAAGTCTACTTTTAAATGATATAGATAAAATTTGCTTAGGGGGGCCATCTACATATTAAAACGAACCATAACTTTGTTTTTTTTCAATAAGAGTACACAATTCTGACAGCATAAAGGAACTCTACACCCTTCAATTAGCCTAAAAACAAATTTTTATGCAATTCGTACCATAAGTTTCTGAGAAATTAATTATTTTAAAACGAGCGTATTTTAAGGGCTGTATCCAAATTGAAGTTCGGAACTCGATTGTTAACCGAGAGAGCCCCCATCTTGATCAAGGCACCTTAAGAAGTCAATGACGCCTGCTAGATTACAGGACTGCAGAAGAAATTTATAAATATCTAGTCTCTTTTATTATAGACGGCCCCTTAAACCACCATTTTGTCTTTTTTTAAGCATAATTTGAAAACTACTTGGAAGAAAAATGTGAAATTTTGGATTTCCATAAAGCAGGACTGGCACCCGCAAAAAGTAATATATATAATTGTTCTTATGACTATATTCAGAACCAAAATTTAATGAAAGTATATACTACTAATGAAACAAAATAGTTATTTTCAAATAAATTTAACAATTAGGATATCAATAATTAATAAAATATTTGTGAGAATTATTCACTGTTTAAATTATTGTGATTATCACAAGATCAGTATTTTAATTATTTTAGATAGATGGTTTAAAATACTATAAATTTCAGGAAATTACTATTACCAAAGTATTGAGATAGTGGGAAGCGGTGGGGGGGAGGGGGGGAGGGAGTAGAGCGGTAATAAAAAAGAATTCTGGGAAAAAAAAAGTTTTGGAAAATTAATGCCTAAATTCGCATATTTCTCATTATTTTTAACAACTAAACTCCCTGAAACTACTTAATATATTATTTGTAGTAATTTGTATTACAAATATGAAAGAAATGATACTACGGGTTGAACTTTTTAAATACATAATAAAATAAATGATGTAATAAAATAAATGGAACTGCCGTTAATAATAATATAGGGTAGATGTGCAAGTCGGTTCCTTCAATGTTTTTGGTTTATAAAAAAGTAATCGATAAAAATTTAGCTTTTATTATTTTTTACAATTTTGCATTATTGTTGACACTCTTAATGAAACGAACCAGGAAGCAGAAAATAACGTTTCGAAGCTCCACTGTTCTTCATTGAAAATCTTAATGAACATGCTAAGAGCTATTTCATTTAATAAATTTATATATTCTTAAATTTGCAGCTTTTTGTTTTGGTAGTAATAGAAAACTTTGAATTTTATATACTAATAAAATTTCATTTACTTTTAAGGTTTTAAGAGGGGTCTCCATTACTGGGATGCTTAATTAGTCCTTTTCCAGTAATGGACACCCCATGTAGACATTGCTAAAAATGTAATTTCAGTAATGTTTATAGCACGTAAAATATTTTGACTTAACTGAAAACCTAATTAATCAAATTTAATTTTTAAATTACACTTACCGAAATGTAATAACACCAAAACGAGTTTGAAGCTAGCAGCCTATATTTCAAATTTAAATTGAGGCCTTCAAAATTGTCATTGTGTTGATATTGTCAATATGTTGAATTCTGGATCATATATATTGTTTCTGATGTCAACATTCTCCGATTTATGCACATACTGTGGATGGTATTACACCTATTCTGTATGGTTTTTGTATTTATGTATGCTATGATATCAGTTGGTTAATTAATTCTGTTATTCATTTTTTCTTTTTAAATTGTAGTTGTTTGAAATCTCTGTGATGTTATCAGTCGATTGAAATCTCTACAATGTTATCATTTCTTTATGATGTTATCTGCTATGTTATCAGTTGGTTAATTAGTTCTGTTATTCAATTTTTCTTTTTAAATTGTAGTTGTTTGAAATTTCTGTGATGTTATCAATCAGTCGATTGAAATCTCTACAATGTTATCACTTCTTTATGATGTTATCTGCTATGTTATCAGTTGGTTAATTAGTTCTGTTATTTAATTTTTCTTTTTAAATTGTAGTTGTTTGAAATCTCTGTGATGTTATCAGTCGATTGAAATCTCTACAATGTTATCACTTCTTTATGATGTTATCTGCTATGTTATCAGTCGGTTAATTAGCTCTGTTATTCCTTTTTTCTTTTTAAATTGTAATTGTTTGAAATCTCTGTGATGTTATCAGTTGATTGAAATCTCTATAATGTTATCACTTCTTTATGATGTTATCTGCTATGTTATCAGTTGGTTAATTAGTTCTGTTATTCAATTTTTCTTTTTAAATTGTAGTTGTTTGAAATCTATGTGATGTTATCAGTCGATTGAAATCTCTACAATGTTATCACTTCTTTATGATGTTATCAGTTGGTTAATTAGTTCTGTTATTCAATTTTTTTTTTTAATTGTCGTTGTTTGATATCTCTGTGTTTACCAGTCTGCCTCTCTTTTACTTTTCTTTTATATTTCTTTTTATTCAAAATTTAGATCAGAACTGACAAAGATGTTGATTTTATACTTGAAAGAAACAGTTAGTAGTTTTATTTTGTCACTAGTATTTTTTAAGATAGCTGTAGGTGCGGAAAAAATTAATTACAGTTTTGAAACATTCACGAATTTTGTCAAAGGGCCGCAGAAATAATGCATAGTTAGTGTCGGGAGAGGATTCCCCCTCTGCTGTAACCTTTCAGATAATTTGCTGTGAATTTCAGAATTTTTTTTTAAATCTCAGAATCCCCCTGGAAAGTAGATAACTAATTTTTATTAGTTTAAAGTTCATGAACTTCTCTCTCCTGGAGGGGGCAGGGGTTATTTGCACTTTCGAGCGTCCATGTCATTATTTGATTTGTTAGAAAAACTAAAAGCTGATAAATTAAAAAAAAAAAAATTCTGACAAACATTGTTGTGATTTTGAAAACAGTTGCTCCAAGTAATGCTGAAGAGGAGGGAATGTGGAACAGTGTGAAAAACCCTCTAAAGGACAAAAGTTTATCTGTAAATAAAGACACGCTGTATAATCGCCTAAGGGTTAAACAATCTAAAATTCAATTAAATGAATATGATCCTGCCGCAGCAATAAAATTTTGGTGGAAAGACTCTGTTTGGTCACGAAGACCTAATGTGAATGATAAACATTAATGTCAAAAATAGCACTTTTTGTAATACAGTAGAGCCCCGGTTGCTTTTTCAAGAAGGCTCACGTTTTGAGCACTTTGTCGCCAGAGTAACGGCTGGCGCGGGGATGAATTCAATGCTACGCACCCTTTCTTGTTCCCGACGTCTTACGCGTAGCGAACTGCAACCCCATTCCTTTGCTGAGAGCTTTTTGCTTTTAAAACAAAGAGCTTTTGCGCATTAAAATGCTTTTAATTGCACAATATATATAATTCAAACATAAGTTATGTTTTTCAGTTCAATAATAATTCACTTATTTCATTAATTCGCTATGTTTGAAAAAATTGAGAGCGTATTTTATTTTTTAGGAAAAATAAGAACAGACGTAAAGATTATTTTGTAATAAATATAATTCTATTGATCATGTTTTTATGACACAATTGAACTTAGTTTTATTAGCATTAGTACTGAATTAATTTTTTTTATTATTATTATTAATTGGCATCATTGTGTGACGTGTTGATTGCATTAATAAAACATATTTTCACTGCAGTAATTCATTAACAATTAAGTTGTTCTTAATTTAATTGTGATTAGACGTTAATAGGAAGTTGAAACTAAAATCAATTCGATTATAATTAGATTGAACGATAAATCATAAATTATTTAGCTGTATCCTGCAATTAAATCAATCAGTTAAAATAATTGCATGTTGATGCATGCAATTAAATCAATTACTATTACATTTTAATGCTGTTAAATCTTTATCATTATATGAGTTTTTATGAAAAAAACATTGGTTTGCCCCTAGTACACAAAATTAAAAATATTTAAAATTCTTCAGTTTTTTATTTTAAAATTTTTGCCATATTTTTAAATATTATTTCGTCCTAGTTGTTTTATTTGTTATTTTAAAATAGTTATTCGGCATATTTGAATAAATCATCTAAATTCTCTCGGATGAAATACCCCCCCCCCTTCCTACACACACACTCCATTTTTCGTCATTCTGCACATATATTGCACTATTTATTAAGTTGAAGTGGCAATAAAATAATGATTAATCGTCTGAGACAACCTCCCATTTCGAATTTTCTCTTCTCCTCCCCCCCCCCCACCCTCTCCTCCAGCACACTATTTTTTGACCATTTAAAATTCATTGTTGCCTTGCAGAAAAGATTAGTTAAAATTGTGTTTTGCTCTATCTGTTGATTTTTAAATAACAAATAAATAATTTACCATAAAAAAAGAAAAGGAAAGAAACAGACTGAAAGATAAAAAATAATAATAATAATAAATCAGGATTAACTTTTTGTGCACACGCTTTCATTTTTTTTTTTTAATTATTTACATTTTTTAAAATTTTCTGTCCCATTTATTACTTTGAAATAACTATAAGTAAAGAACCCATTATTTAAATGATGCCCCCCCCCCCCCCAAAAAAAAAAAAAATTAAATATTCCAAGTTTTTAATTTTTTGGCTTATTTTTCTATTTGGTAATTGATAAATTTAACTATTTAAATCTACAGCCCCTCACTATCATACACAGTTAAAAAAATTCTCTAGTGATTTTATTTGTTACTTTGAAGTAACAAAAGATAGTCATTCAATATTCCTTCTTCCCTACCTCTCCTTAAGAATTTCATCTCACATTAAAAAGGCAATTTCTAAACATTCTGGTTGGGGGTGTGATAGGGTTTTTTTTCCTGGTTCAGCCTATTTTCACTCGACTTTGGCTACTGTTTCTGCAGAATGATTTCGTATTAAATTAATTATATAAGTTTATCGCAGAAAATATAGTAATTTTCTGCCACAGGTATTTTTTAAATCTTTGTTTATATACATCAAAATGCACTGAAACTGCATTAATTCATCATCCCCATAAATCCATCTTTATATGTAATCATATATCTAAATTTATGAAGGTAATGAGTTTTTGTTTAACAGGTATGGAATTAATTATACTTAGCTGAATGAAAATGTAGATTTTTGAGGGGATCAAATAATCAAAATTTTAGTCTATATCATCAAACGTAATAAAGGTCTTTGATAAAACAGAATATAAGAGTTCGTAATACAATTTCTTTCGAAGAAGATTTATTTTCATCTAGAACACATAATTGAAGATATTTCTTTAATTTAGGTAGGACTGTTATTCTAAAATATGCTAGTTCGTCTTCCGCCATTTCGGTTCAAAATAAAACACAAGACGACGATTGGCGTTAGAGCTGGCTGAACGTTCTCGCTTTCGCCAACTCGCCAAGGCTGGTGCTGAAAACGTGAGCCTTCCTGAAAAAGCGCCCCGGTTATCCGAATCTCGTTTATCCAAAAATCGGCTTAACCGAAAGACCTTAAAATTCCTCAAAGTCCTTTTTAAACGTGAAAAATTTTACTGTCAACACTATTTTTACCGATATAAAATTACACCTTTTAACATATTTTTATTTATGATTACTATTTTATTTATAAGTTTTAGATCAAAACAATTCCTAATCATTTTTAATACATTGAACAGTTGTTTTAATAATTATGTATAAAAATGTTAATTAATAATAATTATTATGTCTTTAAAAATTAAAAGGAAAATAAGTAAAAATCAAAACTTTGAAAGGTGTTATTGGACACTGGTAGAAATAGTGTTAAAAAAGCATGTTCTTTATGAAAATAATAAACAGAGTCAACTTACTTATTTTCTCCATTGCGAAATTTCGGGAACTTTATTAGATACGACACTTCATTTTTTTTTTTTACAAAATATGCTGGGATTTTCTTTTGTTTTTCAACTTTGCATCGTTCCAATGCTGCTTTATCACACCACCTTTTAAATAACAAACACATCTGATGCTGTTGCATCTTCTTGTACTTCAACATATCGATCGCAGCTTTTCAATAAATAAGTTTTCACCATAAGCCTCCCGGTTATTGGAAAATTCCTATAGAATCCCGGTTATCCGAAAATTCTTATGGAACCCCGGCTAATCGAAAATGCTTTGGTCCCATGCTTTTCGGATAACCGGGGTTTTACTGTATACTTTATTTTATTGCAATTAATAGTAAAAATAAAATATTCAAGATTGTATTAAAATAATTCTTCAAACACATTTTAATTTTCTTGTCTCTTTTATACATTGCACTTAGTACTATGTCTAAATATCTTCAAATATGTGTTTGACTTATTTTGACTGCAGTAATTTCTTAGTTATATTTTTCAGTTAAATGTAATGCCAGTTTTTTTTTTTTTTTCAGTTGAGTGTAATTGTAATCCTATCAAATGGTAAGTAAAAGATATTAGTAAATTACAATGTTGATAGTTAGAAAAAAAAAAACACAATTTTTTATGGAGCGTTCACAATTTTGTTACTGGCCAGTGAAAAAAACCAGTGTACTGGCCAGTGGCTATTGGTTAAAAATGTTAATTTTGACCTATAGAGGTAAAGGACCAAGGAACGAATTACGTAGAACGAAATTTATTCCTAAAAAAATTAAAATGTACCTTATCTTTATTTTTTATTACTTCAAAGGACATTATTAGAAAAATAGTGCATTCATTTACTATTCACACAATTATTTAAGGAAAATTAGAAAACTACCACGGTACTCAACTTTCATTGATAATTTACATTTAAATCAGAGTTGCCGGCTTTTATCCAGGCCAAAATAGCCGGCTGGCTTTTTTTAGGTTTTAACCACTTAAAAAAAGTCTGTTTTTATATTTTTAAAAAGTTGGTTTACAGCTAATTAATATTAAATTTAGATTAATTTACTTTTAATACACTTATAAATACTTTCTACTAAAAAATTATAAATTTCTATTAAATTTTGTCAAATGAATTAGTCTTTATAACCGCTAGAAGGCAGCTGTGAAGGCATTATGTCTGAAAAATATTATAAATATTGAAAAAAAATATAAATTAGACTCCAAAGTGGTGTTTTGAAATTCTATATTACATAACTCCACATATACTACACACTTTAAAGATTACATTTAATATGACAAAATGTAACACATCAAAATTGAAACATTCTTAGATCTCATATGGAGAGATTAAGTCATAGCATGAACTTGACAGAGAAATTAAGAAAAATATAACATTTGAGAAGAGTTAGTACATAAGGGTATAAAATAAAGAGAGCAATTAAAAAAGAAAAAAGAATTCTCCAAATAAAATGAGTCGAGTTAAAAATTTTGAAAAGCTTGTTGCTATTTAAAAGTATGCATATTCACGCATATGTTATTCACAATACCGATTTTAATATTGAGAAATGGCGTTTTTATTATATGACTTTATGTATGATTTTAAATGTTTTTGAGTAATAAAAAAACTTTCATATTATTAGATCTTAAATTATTTAAGTAATAAAGCATGTAACTAAGCAACCAGTGTCCTGTTTAATTATATAAAGCAGTAATTTTTTTTTTTTAAAAAAAGGTGTGTTAAAAGTCAGTGTAAACCAGATAAAGCAATTGGTATGGCCCTTTCAAAATTTAGCTGACATATTTGCAATTCTCAGATTCTGACTACAAGTCATTAGCAACTCCATCTATGTTATTCCAGTATTAATATCTTCTTTATTGTGAAATTGGGTTATTTATTAAATGGTCAAATTAATGTCATTAAATCTAATTAAAAAACACGTAAAATATGTAGTTTATAATTAAAGTGCTTCACTATATAAAAGACAATTACGGCAAATAAATAAATAAAGTTAAAACCAATAAAAGCCACCGGCGTAGCTTTTTTAAATTTTAGCCGGCTTTTTTGCAACCCTGATTTAAATAAACTTTATTACTAATTTGAGGAACTTAATAGATCATCATTCCAAATTTGATGCACATATTTGTTTGCAGTACATCAAAACATTATTCCTTAGACATATTGAGAATTTAAAAAAAGGGAATATGTTCAAAGCATTTTAAAGATTTGACACTGGGAAATTTTTGTTGCTGAGGAAATGCATTTGAAATACATAACAATATGTCAATTTCATTACTTACCTTTAAAAAGTATGAAGACACACTTTCTGCCAAATAAGAGGCAAAATATTCATATTTTTAATCGTGTTAAATATTGAAAACACAAAAACAAAAATTCGTATTTTTGCTCATTTTAAAGTTCACTGCTCTCTGAATTTCTATATGAAGCGATGGATATCAATAACCTTACCTGTAAACAAAAATTGGTCTTACGATAGTTAATGATAAAAGATTACTGCAGCGTTAATTTCCTTTATTTACTAAACACACATATAAGCGGAATTAAATTTTAATAATTTTGTTAATGTATTCTTCAGTTTCAGATTGAACTAATCCAGGATTATATGACATCTTAAAAGTTAAGTAAATTTGCAGCTGCAATTTTCAAAATTTAAATATATCCATAAAGCACAATGAGTTTAGAACACAGTACCCACTGGATCACAAAACGGGAAAAAAATTGAAGATATCTGGAGAAAAGTGCTACATTGGGCGGACAGGTATATGTCGATATATATCTTTTGTTCTTTCCGACACTGCGAATTTGGCGAGTTCTCCAAAAGGCAAGAAAAATATATTGTGAACACGGTTCTTGTGAAGAACAAAAAATGAAGATAAAAACGAAGATGTGGAGTCTCATGTCGTACTAGTGTATTTCGTTACAGCTTTGGTTCCTTCTGATACTGCATGTTTGGCAAGTTCTCCGGGAAGCAACAAGCGGACAGCTGTTTGAATTTCTCGGCTGGTAATTGTAGTTTTTTCATTAAATTTAACTACTCGAGAAGCTTCAGCCGCCAACCTCTCGAGCACGTCGATCATGAAACTATTCATGATTAACATTGCTCTAGTAGAAATGCCGGTATCAGGATGCACTTGTTTCAAAACTTTATAAATGTAACTTCCAAACGTTTCCTTCCTCTTTCTTCTCCTTTTGCGCTTTTCAACACTAGAGCCATACGCTTTTCCAGACCTAGCAGCTTTCTTCAAGGCTCTTTCATTTGGTGCCGTCAAAGAACTTTTTGGCACAGGAGGCATAATATACCTAATTAAGTGATTCTTGCGAAGATTTGTTGCAAAATTGGCATTCACTTAAAACTTAAAAGAGAAGGCGTTCTCAAATTAGAGAAATTAGATACGTTTTGCGATTTGGATTCGAGATTGCTTTATTCGGACGTTTGAGAGAGCTACCAGTAATTTACCAATCGAGAATAAGTTGCATATTTAACGGACCAATGATTATACCGAGACGTTATCAAAAGCTTTATTATTTTTATCTGACTTGTCTTTATTTATATTTTTTTTCCGGATATTTATTATTGTTTTCTGTTTGCCAAAGTTGTTTCCAATTTAAAGAGAAGGGGAGGGGAGAGATCCTTTATTAATTATCCAGATATATGCATAATAACATGCCTGCAGAATGACAACCGATAACATTTTATTAACATGTTGTATGTATATTCGTAAGTTAACAAATGAAAGAATATTATTCTACATTGCTTTTTAATTTTTGTTTAATTTTTTCTATTATTATTTTGTTGTCTCGTTCGTTTCTTTTTCTTCTTGTTGAGATTATGTTATTTTAAATTGATGGGAGATAGTTTTAGTTTGAGAATTTTTTTAAAGAGACTCAATATCTGAAAAAGAAAATATTTTTTTCATTGTGAACTTTTTTAAAATTATTAAATAAATGTTAATTTAGAGAAATGAAATACTGGAAATATTAAATAATAATAATAAAAGTCAAGTTCTTGTAACGAATTTTAAAATGCGATTCATATATTATTTTTTAAGTTTTTTACTTCAGATTTCTATATGCTGTCAGTAATATTATAGTTAGCAAATTAAAGTACCGAGTTTTGTTTACTGATCGAAAATGGCGAAAATATGGATAATACCTAATTAAAATAATATTAATAAAAATGAAATGGATTATTGAATGATATCCATGGCAAAAATGATTAGCTGAATATAAAAACAATTAACAGGTTTTATTTATGCACCAGAATGGCTGAGATTAATAAATACTTTTTTAATTTTGTTTTAAAAGATTCATTTTGCCTATTGGCGTATAAATAATACCACAAGATAAAGGGAAATTTTTAATATTTCAATTGACAATATCTTTGTAATTTTTCTTAGCCCATTTTCCATAATCAGGATAGCTAATGTAAAATCCTTGATCGGATTTTACATTATCGGATATGCTTTCCGTCCTCTAAAGTGGCCTCAATAAGACCTCTTCCACGCAGGTGCGAAATTTCATGAGCTTCTTGGAGGGGGTTCTTTGAGGTGCATGGTATAGGTCTGCACAGGCTGAAATTTCCGGGCCCGAACGAAAGCTATCTTCGCCCGGACCGGCCCGGTATAGAAACTAAAATGTCGTCCCGGGCCAGGCCCGTTTATATTTTTGTAGTTACCGGCCCGTCCCAGCCCGTATAAAAATCGTGAGATCAGGCCCGTCCGAGTCAACTTTTGCAAAAAATTTATAATAATAATCAGTTCAAATATATACAAATGAAAAAATTAATGTAGTTTAGAATTAATAAAAAGATGGTTAAAAACATCATGACTTAAGTTGTATCGTATATACGATTTTAGGCTTAAGGCTGCGTCACTCGGAATGCTATCGTCTTCCATGATTAAGAAGAAAGGAGATTTTTAAAAATATTTTCTGTATTTTATTTATTTCTAAAGATTCCATTAACACAAGTTCATTAAGACTATTACTTTTACAAAAAAAAAAAAAAAATAAATAAATAAAAAATAATGCCTGCCCGATATGTTAATGGAAAAATTAAGTCCCGGCTCGATCGAAGAATGTATGTGTGTGTGGGGCGGGGGGTAGAATGTAAGCCTGGGCTCTGCCCGAGTTAGTAGAAAAAAATGTAAACCTAAGCCCGGCCCGAGTCTGCTGAAAAAAAAAATCAGCCTGGGCTCAGATACGATGTAATTATCCGATATAGATCTCTACGCTGGACACGTTAAATTTTTGTATTGATGTTGTCAAACTAGCGTTGGCTCGTGTAGCACATTAATTACTTATCCTCGTACCAGCAATGCCCATTAAGAAACGTTGATATTTTGTCAGCTTTGTTCGGCCCTTTTAAATTTGTCATATAGGTTAATCGATCCGGTTACTTTTTTTTAATAGCCCGCCCTTGGTCCCTTAACACGTTGAGTGCATCGTCAGTCACCGGTGACTGACACTGGACTTTCTGTTTAGGCCGCGTCAGTCATCGATGACCGACACTTATTAAGATTGTGCAACGGGAATCTTATTTCGTGGCCCAAACGGAAATACAGACAAAATAGACGTGGCATTCAACGTGTTAAAAAAATTGTCTTTATTCTGCCTGCCCGGCCCGTGCAGGCAAGATTAAAAAAAAAAAAAAAAACAAGTTGGAAATTGCTCGTCAAACGTGGCAAATGAGGTGCGTTCGTACTATAACTAGTTTTATAATTATTTTTTGCACCCCATATTGTACTGAATGTATAATTTTTTGCACTTCATAAAGTGCATAGTCTGATACATCATTAAAATGCACTTCCAATAATTTTTTCCCATTGGCCGTAATGTAAAGAAAAACTTTTGACTGTCCCTGTAATTAAACTATACATCCGATTTTCATAAAATTTGAAATGGCTCGACAAAATATTGCAACAATTATGTATTTAAAATTTCAGACCATTCGGAAGGCTGTAACATCATTAAAATGTACTTGCAATAATTTTTCCCATTGGCCGTAATGTAAAGAAAAACTTTTGACTGTCCCTGTAATTAAACTATACATCCGATTTTCATAAAATTTGAAATGGCTCGACAAAATTTTGCAACAATCATATATTTAAAATTTCAAACCATTCGGTTGGGTAGTTTTTGCTCTGATATATGCGGACAGACAGACAGACAGGCGGACTGAA
Source organism: Maratus speciosus (assembly GCA_963932465.1). Taxonomy (NCBI): domain Eukaryota; kingdom Metazoa; phylum Arthropoda; class Arachnida; order Araneae; family Salticidae; genus Maratus; species Maratus speciosus. The sequence goes on along the minus strand of OZ010800.1, from coordinate 359,223,106 downwards.
CGACGACTATCGGTGCTACGTATTTATATAATTACGAACGCACCTAAAAAGGTAGGTTTTCACAGATTTTACTGTATACGATTATTTTAAACATGTTTCTGTCTCAGCGGGTATAATTGTATGGTACTTCTGCAGCTGGGACAATGATAGTTTTACGTTTAAGACAGGATTTCGTAATAGACAGGTTTCGTTTAAATAGGGTTTACTGCATTTTTATCCCGATTTAGAATCTGTTGTTCCGCCTTTTTTTTTTTTTTTTTTTTTTATCCTTGTCTCACTTTTTGTAGCATTCGACCTGACAAGATTAACTACACCCATTTTATTACAGTTTTACACCTTTCGCAGAAAATGAATCATAGTAAATCAATTGTTTTAGATAAGTGATTTTGAAATTCATTTCTTTCTCCGAAAATAAACAAACACAGAATAATTTATTTAAGGGCAATTGAAAATCAGATATTACGTTCAATCATCTCTCCAAATCTATCAAAGCCAATGATAATAATATTATGAATGATGAAATGCATATAAAACGAATCAATATGTATTAATGTAAACAATGTGTTCGGCTAAATATGTGCCTATATTTTTCTCAGAAAATTAAATTCTAGGGCAACAATTCTTAAACTGTATGTTCCGCAAAGATTTCACGTTCAATTTAAAAATTTTCCTTTATTTAGAATATAACAGAAAAATTGTGAGTAATATGAAAAATAAGTATTTTTTAAATACATTCTTTTATTAATGTATAATTCTTTTATAAGCATTCAATGTTTATTTTCAAAATCACGCCTAATTTCATGACTGCAATTTATGATTTCCCCCCCAAAATGCCCCTTACAATATTTTAATTTGGCTTTGCTCTGGACCCGCAATTATGGAAAAATCACAGATTTTTTTCTACGCTTGGTAGACAGCGCGTGTGAGTGAATTTATTAAAAATAATGAAATGTTTGCTCTGTTCCTTTTTTAACACTTTCCAACAAAGTTGAAAAGTATTATTGACTTCGGTTTGTCTGTCCGTCTGTCCGCGCTCTAACTCTTGTAAATATACTCGGATGGCCCTGAAATTTTTGGATGTTATTGATGTTTAACATAGCACGAACCCTATTTCAAATGAAGTTTGTAGCATGTTTAGTTTATTTACAGGGACAGTCAAAAGTATTCCGTTACATTACGGCCAATGGGAAAAATCGTTTCAAATGAATTTTGAAGATGTTACAGTCTTTTAAACATAATAAAATTGATATGCATTTACAAAGGGCACTAAAATATACATTCTGTAGAATAGTTACTATTCATTTGCAGGGCTACACAAAAGAATTCCATTACATAATGGTATAGGGGGAAATTGTGTGCGGCGTATTTTAATTATGTTAAACTATTTCCTACAGAATGAAATTGATATACGTCGGCGAGGTTTGCTAAAAAGTTATTTCATGTATAATACGAAGTGCATAGCATTTACAGGGACACACAAAAGATTTCAGACAAGTATATTCTATCCGAAGTACTGTATATTAGCGATGATGGCAGGCAATTCATTCTTAATTATGATATGCGCTTTTAAGTTTCACTATATTTATGCATAGTATGTGGTGTGTATAAATGCTATAGCTGATATACAGGGCTACACAAAAGATTTCGTAAAGGTTACTGAGTATGAGCATAAATTGCTGATAGGTGGTTTTTAAATGAGTTGTGCATTTTTACTCTGAACTGAATTTAGTTTACTAAGAAATGTTTGTAGAATATAGATAAAATAAAATGCAGGGCCACGCAAAAAATTGGATACAGGACCGTCTATAGATGATAAATTCTGGAAATGTTATTTCAGTAGTTTTAAGAATGATTTAGTTTGAATTAAATTTATGCTAAATAGTGGCATGTAATAAAGGTACTAGGTAAACTACAGGGATAAACAAAAGTATTCAAGTATGTTTCCATCTGTTAGTATAAATTGCTGAAAGAGAAATTTTAACCTGTTATGCATTTTCTTACTAAACTAAATTTTCCCATTATATAGTATGTATATCAGCCTACAGGTCAAATACAGGGCTGTTCAAAAGAATTGAAATACATATTTGGCTATGGAAGGTAACTGTTGAAGTCAGATTTTCAAATGTTTTATGTGTTTTCTAAAATGTTTACTTAATTATCTTATTTACCTTATTCCCCTAAATAACGAAGTTTTGTTAAAGATTTCAGGAGGTGTTGGAAAGTGTTTCATAGTGAAAGTGTTCAGTGAGTGGGAGCCCTTTGACCAAATTCGCGTTTTTTCCGAAATTTTTCCGTTTTTGACGAAATTGAAGTTATTTTCTGCGAACGATTGACGAAATAGATTTTTTATTTGGACCATTTGTCAAAATTCGCGATTATTTTTATGCCCGAATTTTTGGATTGATGAATTTTTTAAATTTTCGGAACCAAATGCTTTAACCCTCTCGTTGCGCATAAATATACGTATTATTTTTATGAAAATACGTTAAAAATTGCGCCTTTATTTTATTACATATTTCAAATCTGCAAATATTTTAGAATTCAAATGTGTCCAAAATCTTTTTAAAATATAATTAGATCCTAAAAAAGATTTGCTGTGGCAATTGCGGGTTGCGCAAATTTTGCCACTTTTACATTGGCCGTGGAAATCGCGGGATGCGCAGCGAAAGAGTTCAATTTTTGGAAAATTCGGAACAGAATCACCCCTGCTCTTGAGATCTGACACAACCCTTCTTCAAGTAATTTTCTTAAATAGCTGTCGCCATTTGTAAGTTATTGGATTGTATTTAAAATCAGTCAGTTCCTTTTAGGACACCCGGTATATTCAGTAGTTATGGGATGATGGTTGAAAGAAGCATTAAAAAAAAAAAAAAATTAAGCTGGCTTCGATATGTCAGTTAGAGGTTTACCCGGGCTGAAATTTCCAGGTCCAAGTCCAGGTCCCACCCACACACACACAAAAAAATTATTGGCCCGGCCCGGTATAAAAGCTAAAAAATCGACTCCAACCCAGGCTGAATTTTGCAATTAAAATTAAAGTACCCCCTCGCTTAACCGGCCTAAGCGGGACCGAGGGTTAGCCGGTTAAGAAAAAAAACGGGTAAAACGGAGAAGTAAAAAAAAAAAAAAAAAAAAAAAAAAAATCAAATACGCATCTGCGTAATTTATTTAGCTCGTACGATGCATTTAGTTTTTCAATTTGTGCAGTTTTAATAAGCACATATTTTCTATATTTTCTTAAATGAATACTACTTATAATTAATAAAATTGAAAAAAAAATTATTACTAATAACAAATAATGAAAAATGTTTAATACATATTAAATTGTTGAAAATTGTGTCACACACCTTTATAAGAAGTTGAAATTGTTCTATATTATTTATATTTAAGTTAATCAACCATTTTTAAAATATCTAGGAAGGGTGAGTTCGCGATTAGCATGAAGCTAAGGACCCAGTATAAATATAAAATTGTTATACCAAAAGTTTTTACATCAATAATGAAAGATAGAAATCTATTTTCTTACCTTTCTGGTAAAGCAGACATACGCTGTTTTCCTTCTTATGAAGACAACCTGTAATTTTTATTTAATGAATAGATGTGGTGAATTGTGAGAAATATCATCTTTGAATAATGCAGATGTAGAGAAAAACTATTTAATTCTTGAAGTAACTCTTGATTACAGGGATCACACTCACACACTAAAAAATATATAGTAAAAGATTAAAATATGAATAACATAAGAGTAATGACGTCGAAAATCCAGTAGGAGACATTAGTCTTCCATAAGACAAAGAGTTGACGCACAAAAAATCCGTGCGTCTTGACCTCACAAAATCGGCCCTTCAAGTGAGAAGTAAAAAAGGGGCCCACAAGAGTTAAAACAGAGTAAAAAAGTCTGGAAACAATAAAACTGCTTAACAAGCAAAAAAGGTCCTAATTAAAGGAGTCTATATCTTCAGAAAAGTTCTCTGGTGTTGCTATCTGTTGTCGCCTTTTCGAAACATAAGTCTTTTACACAATTGTTCGTTAGTCCGTGATCTTACCAGAACTTCGCTCAAGGAAGTATCGCCATCTTGGAACATATTTCACAACTAAAAAATGAAGACGCGTTGCACATGTCACAAGTAAATTGTCATTTCACAGGCGAGGTGATGTTGGACATAAAACCACTTACACTGAGACGTTTTCCAACACCCCTGCTTTTTATGTCAAACCGACGAGCGTAAAATGTTTAACTTATTTCTCAAACACTCGAAATGAGGCTTAGGCAACGGCTTGGTGAGCACGTCTGCCAGCATTAACTTCGATGGGCAATACGTTATTTTGATTATGCCATTCTGGCATAGATGTCTGATGTGGTGATACTTAACTTCCACGTGTTTAGTTCTTGTCTGTGCCTTTTCGTTTTCGGTCAATCTTATGGCTGATAAGTTATCTTCGTACAATGTTACGGGTAGTTGTTGACATAGTTCGAGGTCATTTAACAAGTCTAATAACCACGAGATTTCTTGGCCTGCATTAGAGGCAGCGATATATTCAGCTTCCGTGGACGAGAGTGCTGTGCAACTCTGTTTCCTCGATGACCATGCCAATATATTATTTCCTAATTTAAACAAGTTTCCAGTGGTTGATTTCCTGTCTATTCTGTCGTTCCCCCAATCGGCATCGCTATATGCCGTTAGGATTGGAGGTTTTATTTTATCTATGACGAATTTAAGATCTTTGGTAGTAAGCAGATATCTAATTAATTTCTCGATAGCTTGCCAATCGACTTCCCTTGGGGATTCATTCCTTCTACCCAGGATGTTAACGACTGATGCTATGTCGGGTCTAGTTAAAGTTACAATGTATATAGAAGCCCTCCTATAGCCTGTCTAAATTTTACATTATCTCCCATTAGTTTCCCGTTTGGATCTAGATTAAAGTAGTTAGTATTCATGGGTGTATACATAGGCTTACCATTTAACAAATTGAATTTTTCTGCGATTTGTATTATTTTGTGTTCCTGGTCTAATTCTAGATTACCGTTTGCTGTTTCCTTTATGTTTATGTCTAAATATTGTGTTACTTGACCTAAATTTTTGATTTCGTATTGCTTTGATAATTCAGTGTATATTTCGTGTGTGTCTGTTTTGTCTCCTGCGACTAAGATGTCATCAACATACACTATTATGTATGCGATTTTTCCATCTTGGACTCTTTTGTACAGACATTTGTCTGACGCGCATTCAACGAAATTTAGTTCTTTTAGAGATTTACTTATTTTTTGGTTCCACGCCCTAGCTGCCTGCTTAAGGCCGTAAATCGCTTTGTTTAAACTACACACTTTATCTTCTTCCCCTTTTGTTATGTATCCCTCTGGCTGATGCATATAAACCTCCTCTTCTAAATCGCCATGTAAGAAAGCAGTTTTGACATCTAGGTGAGTTATTTTAAAGTCTTTGTACACCGCTGCGTTTAAGAATGCTCGCAGGGTGGTATGCGCTACAACGGGTGCGTAGGTCTCGTCAAAATCGCTTCCATATTTTTGAGCATATCCCTTAGCGACCAATCTGGCTTTATATCGCTCTATAGACCCGTTGGCTCCCCTTTTTGCCTTAAACGTCCACCTACAACCTATGACGCGTTTTCCCGGGATAGGTTTTATTAATCTCCAAGTATTATTTTGCTTCAGAGAATCTATTTCCTCACTAGTGGCTTTTAGCCATTTATCTTTAGTTTCTGCGTCATTGATATTTTGTAGGTCTGTCCAAGACTTTGGCTCCTGAATTTGGCACAGGTTTGCGCTTATTCCATAACGGTTAGGTGGTACGCCACGATTTTGTCTTTGCGATCTTCTCGGCTCAAGGGATGTGTCGGTCGGGGTGTTATTCTGATCATCGTCGCGCTCTTCTTGATCAATTTCAATATTATCTGCGGGAGTTTGTTCGTTGTTTTGATTTTCTTTGGCGGGTTTAATTTCCTCATCTTTTATACCTTCTTCGAAGAATTTTACGGTTCTAGATATTATAATTTTATTTTCACCCGTATATATCCTATAGCCCTTGCTTCTGAAATCATATCCCAACATTATTCCCTCGATGGCTTTCTCATCTAATTTATTTCTTTTAGGTTTGTCGACATAGGCAAATGCCTTACATCCGAATGTTTTGATGTTCGAGAGATCGGGTTTTCTTTTATGCCAAAGTTCATAGGGTGTCATGTTATTTTTGTTAGCTTTTGTTGGTAGACGGTTGATGAGGTAGGTGGCGGACATGACAGCTTCCCCCCAGAATTGCTTAGGTAACTTGGCGTCCGACAACATGGTTCTAGCCATTTCCACTATCGTTCTATTCTTTCTCTCTGAAACGCCGTTCTGCGGGCTAGAATAGGGAACACTCAATTGACGCTCTATCCCGTTTTCTATCAGGCAGTTTTCAAATTCATCACTGATATACTCTTTTGCGTTATCGGATCTTATTGCCTTTATCAACTTGCCAAATTTATTTTTTGTTAGCGCTATGTATTCTTTCAGTTTGATAACGGCTTCCGATTTATGCGCGATTAAGTATGTTATTGTGTACCTGCTATAATCATCCGTGAATGTTATAAAGTACCTTTTCCCTCCTATCGTTTCAGTATTCATGGGGCCACATATATCGGAATGTGCGAGGGTACCGGTGTCTTTGCTTCTGTTTGTGGCTACTTTAGGGTAGGGCAAAGCGGAAAGTTTCCCTTCAATGCACTTGGTGCATCGCGTGTCATGTTTACAATTGTTAATTGTTATCCCATTGGCTAATTCATGATTAATAAGGTATTTAATATAATCAAAATTTTTGTGTCCGAGTCTTCGGTGCCACAATGAAATACAATTTGTATTGTTACAAAAAGTTTGAGTACTTATAGTATAGCCGTAATCATCTTCAGGGTTTAATACGTAGAGATTATCATTTAATTTAGCTGTCAAGATTATATTATCATCTTTGACAAATAAACATGCATTTTTCTCGAAAATTACCTTTATATTATTTTCAGTGGCTTTCTTAACTGACAATAAATTGCCCTTTAGTTCTGGACAGTATAATACGTTTCTTAGTGTAATGTAGTGGTTTTTGTCTGTTTTTGATTTTACGTCGCCCATACCTTCCGAATTAAGCCTTTTTCCATTAGCGATTGTTATATTCCCAAAATTCCCGGCTGTGAATGTAGCAAAATTTGTTTTTGCTGATGCAACGTGCCTGGTACAACCCGAGTCAATGATATATGTGTTTGGATCTGTTGTTTGTGTTTGGTTAATTTTTACTGACTCAATTTCAAAATTGTTTTCCACTGGGAAGAGAGGAATGATCGATTGGTTGACCTCATCCTCTATATTTGACTTGCTGTTAAAGCAAAAATTCGAGGAGTCGGTTTTACTACCATTGTGTTGATTTTTGGGGTTTACCGGATTGGCTTTAAAGTTGGCATGGTTGTTAAATTTATTACTGTTATAATTTTCACTTCTTTGGTAATTGTTTTTCTGTTTGTTTTTCAATTTGTAACATTCTGAACGAGCGTGCCCATCTCGTTGACAGAAGCTGCAATACTTTTTGTTGCCTTTATTTACAATTTTATATGCTGTGTCCCTTGGTCGTGTGCTGGTGTTTTTGTATTCGATTCGATGAGAGTACTCATCGATGAGTTTGTTTTTTACAAATTCGAGGTCTAGATCCTTTTCGTCTCTAGCCTCCATGCTCGTTATAAGAGGAGCGTATGACTGAGGCAAGCTGCAAAGCATAAGAGCCACAATGTGCGAATCATTTATGAGCTCTCCAATGGCACCGAGTTTGTCGCGGATAGTTAAAATATTGTTGATATGTAAATTTAAGTCTCCGCCCTCGTTGAGCCTTTGCGAATATAGCTTCCTCAAAAGGAATAATTTGGATGATAAATTCGCCCTTTGGTGAACACTTTTTAATCTTTCCCAAATGTCTTTGGGAGATGTCAAACGTCTGATATGCACAATTTGTGTATTTTCAATGCATAAACAAATTATGGCTTTCGCCTTAGCCGCGTTTTTAGTACATGTATCATCGGGTGCGGCAGGTGGAGATTCTGTTATATATTTGAATAAATCATCTTTAATTAAGAAATTTTCTAATTTAAAACACCAATGATTATAATTATTATCGTTTAATTCCTCTACTGCCGTAATTTCTTTTGAAGCAGACATAGCGTGTTATTCAAGTATTATAAATTCTTTGATAACAAATATATTTACTATAAGAAGTTTGTGACTTTCTTAAAATAATTTCTTAGAATATATTCATAAATATAAATAAAATGATCATTTATTCATAATAATCAATCAATATTCATTCACAATAATACCTTTATTTTGCGATATTATATATATCGTTATTTATTCATGCACATTTATTTTTATTTTCATGCATATATTTCAATATTTCATATCTCATATGTGCATCTTGTTCATTTTATCACAATCAGATAAACAAATTTTTATTACTGGGTTTATTTATTTATTTATTTATTTATTTACTTTCCCCTTCAACTCAGCCTACATAATCTTTTAAAATATCTAGGAAGGGTGAGTTCGCGATTAGCATGAAGCTAAGGACCCAGTATAAATATAAAATTGTTATACCAAAAGTTTTTACATCAATAATGAAAGATAGAAATCTATTTTCTTACCTTTCTGGTAAAGCAGACATACGCTGGTTTCCTTCTTATGAAGACAACCTGTAATTTTTATTTAATGAATAGATGTGGTGAATTGTGAGAAATATCATCTTTGAATAATGCAGATGTAGAGAAAAACTATTTAATTCTTGAAGTAACTCTTGATTACAGGGATCACACTCACACACTAAAAAATATATAGTAAAAGATTAAAATATGAATAACATAAGAGTAATGACGTCGAAAATCCAGTAGGAGACATTAGTCTTCCATAAGACAAAGAGTTGACGCACAAAAAATCCGTGCGTCTTGACCTCACAAAATCGGCCCTTCAAGTGAGAAGTAAAAAAGGGGCCCACAAGAGTTAAAACAGAGTAAAAAAGTCTGGAAACAATAAAACTGCTTAACAAGCAAAAAAGGTCCTAATTAAAGGAGTCTATATCTTCAGAAAAGTTCTCTGGTGTTGCTATCTGTTGTCGCCTTTTCGAAACATAAGTCTTTTACACAATTGTTCGTTAGTCCGTGATCTTACCAGAACTTCGCTCAAGGAAGTATCGCCATCTTGGAACATATTTCACAACTAAAAAATGAAGACGCGTTGCACATGTCACAAGTAAATTGTCATTTCACAGGCGAGGTGATGTTGGACATAAAACCACTTACACTGAGACGTTTTCCAACAACCATAAAGAAATCAGTGACATTCTTCTCTTGAAGGCAAGATGCCCGACATTTTGCAGCATAATCCTCCATCTCTTTAACATCCTGTTTAACTGAGGAAGTTGTTAGCCGCTGCTCAACATAGCTCTTTTATCCCTTCCTCCCACTCTTTTACCCCTTCCGTATGACGAATTTTAGCAGTGTCAACTAAATCTGGATCATCATCAGGATCGTCTTCGTATTGAACAACATCAGTTACAGTCCTAATTGTATTCTCAACAAATAACGTTTCATGCTTGAGATCTTTGTCAGGCTCAACAACTCTTATACATCTTCTACGGTGATCTGTTGGCATCCCTCGAACTTTTTAAATTGTACAAAACAGTTTGCAGACAGATCAGACATTATAGAGTTCCGCGTAGAGGAGATTGCACTTTTGACCATTAAAACGCAAAATCTCAAATCTTCCGGGGGGCGGGGCTCATTGTTCTAGGGGGGATGTCCACCACCCCTCCGGGCCACAACCTGAATTCAACATTGGTGAAGGTCAACGCGTATCCCTTTAGAATTGACGTTCTCCTTTCTGAATTTTGCCTCCTTCCCCTCGGGATTGCACTTCAACTCGAAAGCGTAAGCTGAGTTCCCGAGTCCGTCATCCCTGAATTTTGCCTGATATTGGGAAAAAAAGTCGGCCGGTTAAAGCGTAGTTCCGGTTAAGAGGAGGCCGGTTAAGAGGGAGGCTACTGTATTCATAAGGCACACTTACTTATGCTCATATTGTATTTTAGATTATCTTTGAAATTGATGAATACAGGAAAACATTAATATTCATGACTATTTAGGCAATTATGTACATAAACACTACGTAAAAATCATTACTTAGTCAAATACATTCCAATGAAAATCCAGTAAGAAAATCAGTTTAGAATGAAAGAAACAGGTGATAAAAGAAAATCACAATTTTAGCTCTAAAACGAAAAAAAGTAGATTTTTAAAAATGCATCTCTGTAACTTATCAAATCAAATTAATTTTTAAAGATTTCGCTAAAAAATGTACAACATAAATATAATTTTTATGAATAACAAATAAGTAAGATGCCAGACCAACTTGGGTTCAGGGAGAAAAATTTAGAGAAGTGCACGGGCCGCCGTCCGGCCAATACTGCTTATCATACGGGCTAACACGGACCGAACGTTTAGCTTTTATTCCGGGACGTGCCCCAATCTGGAAATTTTGGTCAGTGCCGACCTCTAGGAAGAATGAAGTCCAGGCCAGACTCGACGTGGAAAAAAAAGTCTGGCCCGACCCGAATTTGAAGAAAAATTTAAAATCAGGGCACTTTCTTTAAAAGAGAGACCTTACCCAGGCCGAGTCTCATGGATTTAAACTGGCGCGGCCCGGTTCGGGTCGCGCCGGGCTCGAGCTTCGCCCCAAGTCATTTCCTGTGACGATGCATAATGTCGTTTTGCAACCCTTTATTTTCCCAAGGGGGGATCGTCCCCTCGCCCCCCTCCCCCAGGTCCGCCATTGTCCGCATATTTATATTTCATACATTATTTGCCAAATTTAAAGCCTTCTTTTTAAATACATCTCCCTGCATATACTTAGCTGTCAACTATTCTACTTTTTAGTTATCACACTCACATATGTGTGAGATACATTATGTCACATGCAAGTATTTTGGTAGAAAGTATGCAAAAGCTTCGAGATGTAAGTAAAAGGAAAGGCTAATTTAGACTTCCGTTTTTCGGAAGGGCTATTGCACTGGGCTCCGGAGCGCTGTATTTATGAACTCCGACGAATTCCGACCAATATATAAATATTTACTAAAAACAGAGAAGTGCCAGAGATGAGCTCCGGTGGGCTCCGGCACAAATTAAGCCCTGGCTCTAGGAGCTATTACTATACCGTACTTGTATGCAAAGAATGTCTTTTATGATTCGGCGAGAAAACACTTTCACCTTTAATTTACTTTTAATCATATCAGTAACAATATATATTCCAAACGAAAAGTCAAATACACATAACACAAATAATTATTTATTATATATATTAATTAATTATTAATTACAAATAATTATTTGTTTAAAAGACATTATTTTACTAAAAACACATAAAAAATATATTGAAAACATATACTGACATGTTTCGACTCTTTCATTGAGTCATCATCAGAATGTATAACAGAACTACAAACACAATATGTATGGATCGAGTGTTTAAACAACTAGCGGAACTGCTACATTAGAGGGGACACAAGCTGTCAGGTTTCTTACGCTAATGAGCAGGTAACTAATTAAGATTACTCTCATCTGATTATCTTTTACTTGTCTATTGCATTTCACATGTTTCACTTTTTGTGTATTTGAGGTTTAAGATAATGTTTTTCCTTATCTTGAAGTTGATCTGAGCTATTTTGGTTAGATAGTATGGTATGGATAAGCTCCATCATTGTATCGAGGGGTTCCAATTTACCTTTCTATTCAAGAACGCATATCTCAGATAAGGCAACCAAAGAAGTTGGCGGACTATCTAACGAGATAGCCGGCGCCACAGGAAGGGGAAAGTTTTAAATGAGATAAGCGGTCTCTGTGGGCAGAGAAAAGAACCCCGTAGGTTGAAGGTGCAAGGCATCGCTGAGAGAGAGAGACGGCAGTTCGGTAGTAGGCTTCGTAGAGGCGGGGTTGAGTTCTAACGTAGCTCGTAGGGGGCAGAGCCCCCTAGTATTGTAAATAATAACTTTAAATGGACAGGATTACATCTACTGTCTTCCCCTGTAAAAAATATTGGATGCAAACACTAATTTTTGCCACACACACACACACACAAAAAAAAAAAAAAAAAAAAAAAAATCATGCGTCAAACATAAATTATGAAACACTTTCCAATTCCAACACATTCAGGATACTGTAATAAAAACTGGCAACACCCAATTTTGGCAATATATATTTTAAATCTTCGGTTCAAACTTTGCCTAGAAACGAAATTTCAAGTCATTTGTTTGATACGTTTTTGAATTATAAACATTCAAAATTTAGAGCTTCTAATGTTAAATTACATTTTCATATTTTTATTAATATCTCCTGACATTATAATCCTAATGTGATAATTTTTTGTGTGGTTATAATACTAAAAAACCCGAACTTAAATATAGTGAATTTGTAATTTAAAAATTTTTATAATGTGAATTATCAAATTAATATTCGAAAAAAATATGAATTGCAACCTAAAATTTTTTTGATAGATTTATGTTTATTAAGTCCCTCAAGAATTCTTAATTTCACATTTTTCTTCCAAGTAGTTTTGTCAAAACATATTAAGCGAGTGAAATGGTCATATTGGCGAGAAATAATACATTAATCGAAGCAATATAATCATTCTATAACATTTCAACAATCGAGTAACGATTTTCAATTTGGATACAGACTGTAAAATAGGCTCATTTAAATATAATTAATTTCTCTAAAACTAATCGTACGAATTTCATGAAAATTTGTATTTAGGCTAATTGAAGTGTGTAAAATTTATTTATAATGTCAAACTTAGGTACTGCTATTGAAAAAACGAAGTTTGTGTTAGTTTTAATATGTAGATGGTCGCCTAAGCAAATTTTATATACATCATTTAAAAGTAGACTTTATTTCCAATCGTTTGATACCAGTAACTTTCTTCTACAATAATTTGTAGCAGAGTTGTTTGCTTTTTTTTTTTCGACGACTGTATTTAATAAAGAAGATTACCTGGAGAAAGTGTGTAGTTTGCTGTCTCAACTCAAGTAAATAAGAATGAGAATTAAATACTTTAAATGGTGTTATTAACCATTTGGAAAAATGGTTATTGTTCTCGTCAGGATGGGAAATGAAAAGCATATCTGAAGGTTTTCACTGGTTTAATCCGCAATTTATTCGTTTTCTGATTGGTCTATACAGTAATCTGTATTTCCCTTTAATTTCAACAACGATCGTTACTTTCTGTTGCCACTATGACAAAAAAGTAATAAAAACTACAAAAAAAATTAATAACTCAGAAACAAATTGAGATACAGCTTTCAAACAAATTGCATTTAAAAGTACATTTTTTTCTCTATTCGACGATGTAAAAAGTAATATTGTCGGATGTTTAGAAGTTTAAGAATGAAATTTCATTTAAAATTGGCCGTCAGATTTCTTGGGAATCTGCCGATGGAAAAGCCTTTTCCCGAACAGCCAATGAAATGCTTGGATATTTACGTAGGTTTCAGGTGGATAATACTTAAGTTTCATGAAATCTGACGGGTCGCAGGCGATATTTTTGGCTTGCAATTTTTACGTGTAATAACACTATTAATGTTTAATTCATGGCGTACGTAATGTAGGATCAACTCCGTCCGATTTTTTATGTCTTAAATTTTAGTCTTCAAAAAAAAAAAAAAAAAAAATCGTTTTCCAAATGGTCGTTGTAATTTGATAAATTGCTTTTTTTTTTTTTTTTTTTTTCGTATTATATTGAGAATTTGAGAAAGCTGGCTGTGGAGTGGATCTATTAGTTTTACCCATATGTGTGTTTCGATAAGTGCAGTAATATCGCGGGATTAATTAACTGCGCTAATTGAGGGAAACCTATACACTAATCCCTTAACATTCGCGAGTTTTAATTAACTGCGCTAATGGACAGTATTCTCGTGACGTGACAGTGGAAATCACGTGATGTAAAAATAACGGCTAGCGCGTTTGTTTACCCAATTGCGTCATTTGATGCAACAGAAATACAGGTAAATGCATATGTAAAATACTGCAGATTTACTCTGTACGAATTATTTTCGATCGATACACATATTAATTAAAATCCATATACAGGGTGATTCATAAATATCGAAACAATAGGCTATTTCCTTAAATATTGCCCCTAGACCCATACTTCCAATTGCAAAGTTTCATAAAAAAGGGTGCAAAATTTAATGACATAAGTTGCAACTTTATGGGGTTTCTATTTGAAAAAATACGAAAATTAAATTTTTATACGGCCCCCGTAGTGTAAAAATTCCAATCAGGAAAACTTTTCTTATCCATTCCTGAATTAAACACAAAAAATTGCATCTTCATATCTGAAAAACTCGCAGAGTTATGGCCATTTAAATAATTCATCAGGTTTTAAGGGATTAGACACAAATTGAAATGCGTGCAATCCAAGAAACAATGTTACTTTAAGAGTTCTAGGAAACATGTAAAAAATACATTTGTTGAGTTAGAATTTTGATTTTTTTTTCTTTTTTTGTGATGGTTAACCATATAATTTGCAAAGAAAATCACATCTTAATATTTCTAATGAAGTTTTTAAAAAATTTAACTGATTAGTATTTTTGAAGCGGATTTAATTTAGAATCTTTATAACTCGAAACATTATTCATCGGATTTCAAATTTTTTTTCATTTAATTAAGGATGAAAGTATAATTTTAGTTTTGTTTCGGAATTTTTTTAAATATTAAAAATATTTATTTAAAAAATTATGTAACTTATTTTTTAAAAAATCATATTTTCAAAAGTAATTTTTTTTTTCAAATTTGCCGCAACAAAATTAACGTAAAATGATAAAAAAAAATATGTTCCAAGTTTGCACCTTTGTTATTTACGATTCTTAACTTATAATAATTTAAGTACAAGAAATGTTAAAAAAAACAACAACAACAACAACAAAAAACATTATGCAGAGAAAAGCATTTAAAGCTTTAAACATTGATTGGCTCCTAATAAAATGTTTAAATGCATTTTTAAAAAATGCAAGTGAAAAAGTACCTTTTTTCTGTAGCTTAAACTTCCGATTCAGTTTAACTTTTTCCGTTTTTCAGTTTAACGATCCGTTTCCGCCTCATTTTTGTACTATTTAAATGTCCATAAATAAATGTTAAATGTGTAATTTTAAACAATGCTTTTTCTAACATGCCGATTAATAGTTTTTCATAACTTTAGCTCTCACTAATTCAGGCTTTTTATCGTCTCGGCGAGGCCGTTAAAAAAATCAAATCTGTATTCTGGGGCTGAGCCAGACCCGGGATTGGCGACTTTTTTCTGAAGACTCGGCCAGTCCGTACCTAACGTAATTTTTCATACCGAACCGGGTGTTGGTGCGATTTATGAAGGCCTATTATCTACACGAGGGATATGAACCCGAAGAGGGGGAGTGCCTTCCGTGGAGGTCCTTCTAAGGGAACCTAATTCGTATTTACGCAAGGATATCCAAGTTTCGCAGAAAACCACTGAAAACTCCGAAAGATTGGGCCGAAGGGCACGATTGGGTTCGAACCCAGCACCTCTCATATACCAGCTTTGAAAGCAGAACCTCTCGGCCACTGTTTATACCGAACTGGGACTGGCTTCCTTATTCCTAGGTCTCCCTTGGGCGAAATTTTCAGTCCCGGTCTCGAGACAACCCGTATTAGAATCATTACCTATGACTGACCTAATCCGTGCAAAAATAACTAAAATTTGGTTCAGCCCAAAAACTTTTACAACAAATGCATATATTTTTAAATGGCCATTATTTTACAATAAAACTTTAAAATTCATATTTTTAAAGGATAGTATATTTAAAGGCAAAAAAATTAAAATACAGTAAAACTAGTAAAAAAAAATCTGCCTATGACGGAATCCTTCCTTAAACGGAAAAATCTGTTGATCCACGGAAAATGAATATAATAATACCTGAGAAAAATAGACTACATTTACAACTCCTAAAAAGGGAACTTGTCTATAACGCTTTTTTTTTCTTTGCTATGTGATTCCATCTTAAAAGATTTTACTTTATAGCATTTTTCATTGTCTCCACATGGTCTCCACATGTCACACATGGACTATGGATTAACATAATTAAAGGAGAAGTGAATCATTTACATATAAATAGAGATTCATTAATAAAACAAATAATCACAGCATTTGGCGCTTCTTTAAAAATAATAATTATAAACATGAAAAAAGGAAAGATATAATAAGTATTTTTGGACAGAACTCCTCCATACGAAACAACTTTTAACCATATCGATGTAAAAAATTATGTAGAAATTGAGTCAAGCCGGGCCAGGCTGCGATATGAACTTTTTTCCAGGCAGGGCCGAACTTTTTGTCTTATGGGTCGGTTCGGGACCGGACCTAGATATTTCGACCCGTGCAGACCTCTAATGCAGACCACCAGCATACTTTGAAAACAGGTTTAACGTAAAATCTATACGCTGCCTATTTCATGTCCAAAGAAGAGGCACTGTCTTATATCGACTTTTAATAATGTACAATTTGTGGATGATCCCTATCTTGCATTCAAAATGAGTCAAAAACTTATCGCTCAAAGGCATGGATAAATGGTGTAAGTCACGAATTTTGGATTTTGATATCTCTGGGAATTTTGAAGATATCGAGATGATTTTTTTTTGTGTTTAATTCAGGAATGGATAAGGAAAAAATTCCTAATTGGGACTTTTACTCTACGGGGGCCGTATAAAAATTTAATTTTTGTATTTTCTCATATAGACCCCCCATGGAGTTGAAACTTATCTCATCAAAATTTGCACCCTTTTTTATGAAACTTTGCAATTGGAAGTATGGGCCTAGGGGCAATATTTAAGGAGATAGCCTATTGTTTCGATATTCATGAATCACCCTGTATATACGTATTAACTAAAATTTAAAATTTTTATTTTATAAATAAAATTAAAAATATGCATGCAATTGCTTTAAAATGGAGAAAAGAATTCATGTATAACCCATACCTGCCCCTGAAAAGATCTAAAACTCTGTATAAAATGAAATATAAGCATGAATTTTCTAAACACAATGCTTTTCAATAGCACGGTTATGAATGTTATTCCCAGACAGACAAAATTCTGTAGCCTCGAATCGAAGTGGAGAATATGGTCCATTGAGGGAAACCTATACACTAATCCCTTAACATTCGCGAGTTTTAGTTATTCGTGAAATAGAAAATGTTGAGCATTTCAACATTCGCGAATATTTAACTTGGTTATTCGCGAATTTTGATTTATAAAGAATTTTTTTTTTTAACAAAATGAACCCAATTTGATTTACCAATTCTATGAACTACGTGACACTGGACTCCTATCTACTGTATAATCCACTGTGTTATTGTATGGTCCAAGTTGCGAGAGCTTCAACCCTTGAGTTGAGGGAAAATATAGATCAGTACGAGTAATTTTCTTTATTTTTTAATGCAGATTTTTTTTAACCTTTTTCAACTTTTCTAAAATTGCAAATTTTTATTCCAGATAAAATCTTTTCTGAAAAAATTGTCGGGAAAATTTTAAAACAACAACAACTGTTGAAAAAGCAATAGAACTCGATTCTTCATTGGTGAGGTGTCTTAACCATATTGGACCGCTGTCTTATAAACAGGACAGCTTATAAAACTTTTTTTAAATAAAATTGGTAAGGATTTTCTGGATGCATTTTGTTATGACGTCTTTAAAATACATAAAAGTACAACGTATAAACAAAAAAACAAGTAACCAATTAAAATTTAATTGAAAAAAATCTATTTAAAAAATCCTTTAAAAATTGGGATCTTATAATCTAGAATTTTGCCCTTATTATTATCTTTTTATTGGAGAAATCATAGAGTATTTTTGTACAACACAAACAGTATTTTTAAAGTAAAATAAAATATTTGCCCATAAAATTAGTTTATGTATGCATTTTATATGTCCTTACTATGTGTTCTACTAATATGTCCTGTTTATAGGACAGCTAGTTACATAAAAAATTAAAAACTTTTTTTCAAAATTTTCATAGTATCTACTTAATTACACTATATTAATGATATAATCAAAGTTTTAAAAAATTTCAAAAATATTTAATCGGTGTGGTCCAATATGGGTTAAATTTAAAATAGAAATCGAAGCCGAAACTTTTCCTTACATGGAAATTCATAAACAACAGATTTGCTCTGTCAAACAATCTCACATCACTAATTTTTTTCCGCCATCAATTAGCAAATAAGTTTTGTACAATGTTTATAATTTTTTTAATTTATTTAAAGTATGTATTTTTAATGTATAATTCTTAATATAATTTTGGAATTTTAATTGCTCTTTTTCATTTAAAAAAAGTTATAAAACCTGACCCACTTTTATGCACGGGAAGATAGACTCAACATTCGCGATTTTGACATTAGCAAAGGTCTCCGCGAACCTAACCCTCCTGATTGTACAGTTAAAATAACAGCCATAAAAACAAACTTGTTGATGCTTATCTAGTTATTAATATGCAAAAAAGTTCTATATAAAAGCGCACGAAATATATCATTTTGCCTTGGTTTAAAACGGTCGTCATTTAAAAACAGATAATGTAAATTTAAATTTATCTTTCTCTTCTGAAAATCAACGAACACAAAACAAATTATTTAAGGGCAATTGAAAACTAGATATTACCTACCCAATCATCCCCAGATATCAATCATTGCGAATAATAATAATAAAAAAAATATGAATCATCCAATATGAATAAAATGAATCATCCAGTATTAATGAAAACAATATAAGTTATATATTTTTCTCAGAAAACGAAATTCTATGTATCTAACAGTCTGGCATTTTAGAATAACCGTAAACAAAGAATAAAAATTATTTAGGTTTTGAAACAAAACAAAGCAATGAGTTCAAAAACATTTCGAGACGGTTCAAGGTTTCTAAGTCGTTTACATTCCTTATCCTCCGCTTCCGATGCTTCTTTTTCACGATATAGGATCTTTATGATTCTATTTTCCCAAGCTTCAGATGTTTTAGTTTAACAAATATGTCAAGGAAAGCGTGAAGAGATTCCCAAACGCCCAAAGACAAAGGTTATTATTTTTAACGGTGTTGAAGGTTAGCTTTGTAATTTCATAATTACAAGAAAAGTATTAATGTTTTAAGTTACTAGTTCATTGAAACTATTTATTTGAAATAAATTTTAAAAAGATTACATCCTCGGAAAAAAACTATTGTATTCCCGAGGTCTTAATTTACATAGAATAATAAAATATTTACCGGGGGGAGAGAAGTTATTATGACGCATTAATCGATTTATCTGAGAAATGAAGCTAGAGATAAATCATTACTGTCTACTAGAAAAAAAAATCTCAATAACAATAAAAAAAAAAAAACTCGTTTCTAATAAATTGAAAAAAAAAAACTCTTATAAATGCATTTTTTATCATGGGAGTAAAAAAGAGAAAATAAAAAGGCATAATTATCTATTCTACGCGTTGCAGCTTCAGCCAAGATGACTGTAATGTTAACCAGTGACGTAGACAGTGCCGTGCCTATTATAGTTTCTACTTTTTTGCTAAAATTTTAAACTTCCTGTAGCAAGGTTTTAGCCGCCCTGCGGTGGGATCTTAGCCGTTCTGGGGCAAAATATTAAGCTTTCTGGACAAATTATTTTAGCGGCGCTAAGGAATTCCCCCCCCCCCCCCCCCCCACGAACTAGTTAGAATCAGATAATCCGGTCTCTGGGGATAAAATGGTCAATAGTGTAAAGCGATCAGTGCAGATAAAAATTTTCTTACCATTTATGAAAATGGATAATAGTTGTTGCTACTTCACTTAAAATTATATTTTTGTTACAGGGATAAATTTGAGGAGGGAAAAAAAATAGTGCTATCATTATTAAATTTATAAAGTCGTTTTATTTGTTTTCATTTGAAAATAGGGTTTTTTGCTTATTGTAAAACTTTTTTTCATTTTGAGTTGCTTTTAGAAAAAACAAAAGACTTTTTATAACTCTCCGACAGCAAATGAATCTAACAATTTCCGGTAACGAACTAAAGAAATCATCAAAAATTTGCACATCACAATTGCATTTCAATGTTCGCACTTGTTTTTCATTATACATGTGGTCTCGTGATGTTATTTACCAATTTCTTGTTTTAAAAAATGTTTGCGAAAATATTTGTATCGATAATGATCTTGAGAATGTCGTCGTCTGAGCGATGAAACATATGTCGAACTGAATAAAGGTATTTATATGCCTTTTAACCCCTTTGGGACGAGCGACCGGTATACGTGCCACTTAAGGTGCTCAGAATCCTTCATTATTCCCACCGGTTATTTTTATTGTAAAGTTTACCTTATTTAATGAGAGCATTTTCACGATTCAATTACAGAACATTTTGTGTTTTGAAAAACCGGTGGTAAAAGATTAAAAGTTAAGCAAAGGACTCTCGTCGCGAAGGGGTTAAGTGTATTTTTTTTTTTTTTCACTTTTAGCATAGTTTAGTTTGGATGATTTTAAATGATTTTCATACATAATTTTATAATAATTTATTTATTCATTTGTAAGTATGTGGAGTAAAATAGTAACAGTTTAAAGGCTTAATGAGACAGTTTACTTCAAAATTGGTCAAAATGTCATTTATATATATATATATATATTAAATGTAAGCCCGTTTAATTGTAAATATTTTGACACCTTATTTTTACTCACACAGTAATTATATCGCGAGATATTGTAAATTTTGTTAATACCATCAGCGCAATTCTACACACAAATAAAAACTTTAAACGGCTTTTTCTCCATGTTCATACTTTCTTCACTTTTGTATTTTCAAAATGCTAAGGCCTTTTTTTTTGTATTTGAGATAGAGATTTAGAATTTCTTTTACGTGTTCTTTATTATATATTATATGATAAATCTGCGTATGGAATTAACTTAAGATTTTTTGTTATTTAAAAAAAAATAAAAGTACATGAAGATGTGTTAGATTTCATCATTTTACACTACATGTATCAGTAAAAAAATTATATTAAATGTAATATTAGATGTGTCTAAAAAACCATACTCAGTCTTGTGTAAATATACATTTAAAAAATTGGGCAAAAATAGTAGGGATTTAAAGAAAATTCGAATTTCTTCGAACTTTTTAAAAAATGTAATTAAATATGCAGTTAATTTATTTTCAAAATGTACGTTTTTTTAACATTGAAATGCAGTGAGTTCACCATTTGAACCATATTTTAAAAAAATAAGCAAAATTGTTTAAAAGGTAAACTGTCTCCTTCAGAAATATATATGGATGATTGTAAAATTTTCTCATTTCAAGTTGTTTTTAGAAAACACGAAAGACTTTCTATAACTGTGTTATAGCAAAGTAATCT
This sequence comes from Maratus speciosus, assembly GCA_963932465.1. Classification (NCBI taxonomy): domain Eukaryota; kingdom Metazoa; phylum Arthropoda; class Arachnida; order Araneae; family Salticidae; genus Maratus; species Maratus speciosus. The sequence goes on along the minus strand of OZ010800.1, from coordinate 359,201,665 downwards.
AACAGCAAACTCCAGTAACCAGCTAATAAATTCATCATTAATTTATTTATTTATTCATTTGTAGAGTGGGGTAAAGTGGTTACAGTACAAGACTTAAGAAAATATTTAATACTTGTTTCTAAACATGATATGGGGATTATTTATAAAAATAAAATTTGTTAATAAATAAAAAAAAAAAACTAGTGAGATAAGATGTCATATTTAGCAAAAGTACGTGAACGAAGAGTAAAAATAAATTACATCTATTTTTTTTAATATCTATTAGTTTTTCACTTATTTTTTCACATAAAATTATATTTTTTATATTGTTTTTTGTATTGTTTATTTATTTTTATATCTGTTTTGTTTATTTTTTTTTTGGCTCTTTCTTGTTATTAGAAATGTCTTGGAAATATGTAATAGTTACCTTCACTTAAAATTAGATTTCTTTTTGCGAATATTTTAAGAAATAAATAAAATGGAGTGGCAACACTGTGAAATTTATAAAATCAGTTAAAGGTGTGTTTTTGATGATTGTATCCGACCGCATCTGATGAATTTATTTCAAGTTTTTGCATCAATTCCTTGTTCCCGTCACAATTTCTTTCTACTACGATACTTCTTATTTAAAAAATTAAAAAAAAAAGTAAAATACTTCAGAGTAAAATAGCTTAAGTTTTGATTAAAGAAACAGTAGCACCGAGGCACAAGAAATATTGAAATAGAAAATATAAAAATACAAAATTCTACATTCAAAATTATGTTTAAGTCCATGTAGAAGATGGGAAAACTGGTACCAATGGGCAATTATTCACTGTGAAGACGATCACGTAGTATCTTTTTTTTTTTAAAAAACATAATATGTAAGAAGACATTTTTTTTTCAATTATTTAAAAATGGCATTAGATATAAATTAAAAAAAAATGTATCTCTCTTCTAAAAAAAAAAAAAAAAAAAAAAAAAAGAAAGAAAGAACTAACGCTGTCAAGTGCCATAAATGAATTTTTTCTGATCGGAGGTTTTCTTCACCAATATTCAGAAAACTAACGCATACAAAAATATTAAACTTGTTAGTATTACAGAGAAATGTTTGATAAACGCACTGAAGCAGACAGGTTGCAAATAGAAGAACTATTTTAAGAGCTATTTAATGTTAAAGTTGGTCAAAATCTTTCCATTAAAAAAGTTTCTTAGAAACAAAAACTTTACATAGGAATTTAATAATATTTTCTCGAGATATACTTCATAAGCTAACGATGTGCAGAGTGCGCTTTTTTTTTTCTTCTAATTTTGAGTAATTTTTTGATGGTTTTTTTAATTTTTAGGGTTCTGTACTTAAAAAGTAAAAACGGAACCATTATAAGATCACTCCTGTGTCTGTCTGTCTGTCTGTTACAGCCATTTTACTCGTAAACTATGGAACGTGGAAAGTTCAATTTCGGGGAAGTAATAAAGACCATTGACCCACATATTTTCAGATTAATAAACATTCATAAATATATTTAGTAAAAAAGTACAGGGGCTAATTATGCTACTTGAAAAAATAATCTTTTATTTGTATATCGTGTGGGGTATCCTGTGGAAAGCTTTTGTAACGCTGAACTCAAAAATATATTCCTTTTAATTTTAGGTATTATATTTTCAAAGATATTGTTGAAAATGTAGCGCAAAAATATGTCCCCACCCCCCCTCTAATTCCGAATCTACTGAAACTAAAATTATTAAAAAATTAGATGTACTAGACATTAATATAAACCTTGCCGGAAAATTATAGCGATTACCCTAGGTCACATAGTTTTTGAGTAATTAGCATTTTTCTGTTATACACAAATTTCGATTTACGGGCATTCAGAAAAATTGTTGAACATCGCTGAATATACCTATCGTTGCAGAAGAATAAAAGCATTGTTGATAATGATTTTCGAAAAAAATCATCGGTAATTAGCCGAGATATTAAGCCTTAAAGGTACGGTCAGTTTGGATATAACACAAGGACAGGGGCGGCGTACTCTATGCCTAATTAACAACTTTTAATGATATGTATGTGTAATGTAATGTCCAGTAACAGTATAAAAGCAATAAACGTCAAATTGTTAAAAACATACTAATTTAAGGGATCTCGGGACCCTAAAAAGTGGAAAAAATGAAAAAATGACCATTTTCAACATTTAATGTCTTAAAATGTATATGATTTTAAAACACAATTTTAATTGGGATGAAAGATATAAGTATGTTCTTTCGTTTCATGTATTTAAAAAATTGCAAGATACAGAATTAGTATTTATAGGGGGATCGAAACTGTTAGACATTTGTCGAACAAAAAATTGGCATAACAGTTTACGCGCAGGATTACAAAATAAATATTGCAACTAGAATGAAAATTTTGGTGCTTACTTATACTTCAGATTGTAAAAATTTCCCTGAACTTAAACAAATTTGTATTTAAAGCATTTTTATATTTTTAATGCAATGTTGCATTTAGCTAATACAAAATTTTGAAATTTTCAACAGTAAAATCACCTAAAAAAATATTTTTTTGAACAATAAAAATGAAATTTTAGGTTCAGTTTATACAGACTAACATGAAATATATGTTTTGAAAATTTCATAAAAAAATATTCAGAAGTTTTTGAGGTATACTGCGCGTTATGCCCAAAAAACGCCATTTCGAAAACAATGACTTTAAAGTTTCGGAAACGCCGCTTCAGCTATTGAGCGGGTATAATTCTAAAAGCCAAAATTTCTGTTATAATGGGAATTTCAAGGAAACAATTATACCAAAATATTCAGAAAAGATAGGAGTTTAACATCTAAAAAAATTAAAATTTCTTAAATTTGGAAGCTTTAAGAGTCCTGCGACCACTTAATTCTTTCAGGCACGGAGTAATTCTATTTATAAACTTATGAAATAAAGAACTGACACCAGAATTTATAAACGAATTTATTAGAAAATCCGAACTTGCTCATTTTCACGTACATTATAAAAGGAAAATTTTAATTAAATATTCTTGGTGCCGTTTGTCTGTTTTGGAATTAAAATTAGGTGTCCGTTTTTTAAGGGCATCGCCTTCGAAAGATTTAATTAGATTAAATCGCATAAATACTGTTGGATTCGCGATAGTTTGCATTGATTGTATCTCTCAATACGCCTCGGGTGACTTTAAAAGTTAATTAAACACCTATCTGAAAAACGCGGCACTTACCATGGCGGCGTTGCAACTTTGAGACCTCAATTCGAAGCGCGCTTAGTACAATGCCAAATTTAAACTTTGAACAAAGGTTTTGTTTTAGCTACACTGTAGAAATAAAGGTTATTACTACGCTGAATTTAGATTCATGAGATGCCAAATGAAGTTTAACTATGCACTGCTTTTATTGTAGTACCGAATTAAGTTCATCATAAACAGATTAGGGTAATTTTAAGAAAAGAGTTATACGAATAGCTATATTTGATATTATTTAGGTTCCTATCTCTTTGAACTTTCATGGTATACCCGATTACACTTTTTAATAATAAATTTCTAATATAAGTCTTAGTATTCTTTTAGCAAAGTTTTTTTTTTTTTTTTTTTTTAATAATACAAGTACAAATTCATATATTTATTCTACGGAACCCTCTGTGCGCGAATAATGCTCACACTTGACCGTTTATTTTTATTTAAATTTTCATCATTTCAAGAGGTATGTTTTCATATTTTTTTTATATTGATGCCAATTTGTAAATCAGCGAAAAGAATTATATTTCCTCTAAAATAAAAAAATGTATTTACACGTGACTATTAAAAACACTATGAAACTTTAGAATTATAATTAAATGATCATGTGTTAAAAGCAGAAAATAGGAAAAATTACGCCATAAAAATTGTATTTACACGTGAATATTAAAAAAGTAAGAAAATCTTAAAATTATTAAATTACTAGCAAAACCCGCAGCTTTGCTCGCGTAATAGTTGAAATATGCCAACTGATATTTGTATGTCTAATTTTTATTAGAAGAAATTATACTTTTAGGAATATTTCAAAAATTACTAATCAAGCCACAGTTTGACTAAACTTCATTATTACACTGCATTAAGCAGAAATTATTTTTGAAATCGGTTTGGTATTTCATGAATATTTTTAGAACGATTTTTGCTTACTTCATCCTTTTAAATTTGGAATTTTCTTTCGACGGTTCTTAGAAAGTATTTGCATCTTTTAAGTAATTACCATGTCAAATTTCAAAATGTTAGACCCCTCAGTATCACAAGAAACGCGAATTTAGAATATTTTTTGCTCCTGCAACCCCCAGTGACAACAACATAAAATATAGTCTGTGTTGGAGCAGGGACTGTCACCATCAATTTGCAACCAATAAAATATAGTCTGTGTTAGAGCAGGGACTGTCACCATCAATTTGCAACCATTACTTTTGAAATTGGTTTGGTATTTGCTGAGATTGCGTAGAAATTGCAATTTAGAACGTTTTTCGAACACTTTTCCCGCATTTTCACCCCTTTTAAATTTCGAATTTTTTAGAAACTGTTCTTAGAGAGCAATTTCATCTTATAAGTAATTACCATGCCAAATTTCAAGTTGATAGCTCCAGCAGTATCATAAAATCGCAATTTAGAACTTTTTTTTTTTTTTTTTAATTTTGCAAACCCCGTGTGGTAGTGACACCGACATGAAATAGAGCCTATGTTGGAGCAAGGGCTGTCATCATCAATTTCCAACCATTACTTTTGCAATTCGTTTAGTACATCATGAGATTGCGTAGAAATCGCAATTTAGAACTTTTTAGTACGCTTTTTGCCCATTTTCACTCCTTTTAAATTTCGAATTTTTTAGGAAATGTTCTTATAGATCAATTATATCTAATAAGCTACCATGCCAAATTTCATGTATCTAGTTCCTTTAATAACACAAAAATCGCATATTTAAAGCGTTTTTTGCTCCTGCAGCCCCTCTGGGGTAGTGGCACCGACATAAACTATTGCCTATCTTGGAGCAAGGGCTGTCATCATCATTTTCACGCTATTATTTTTGAAATCGGTTAGGTACTTCCTGTGATTGCGCAGAAATCGCAATTTGGAACGTTTTTTGGAACGCTTTTCGCGCATTTTCACCCTTTTTAAATCTAGATTTTTTTAGGAAATGTTCTTAGAGATCATTTATATCTTATAAGTAACTACCATGCCAAATTTCATGTTTCTAGGGCCTTCAGTAGCATAAAAATTCGTATTTTTAGAACGTTTTTTGCTCCTGCACCCCCTTTGGCGTATAGTGGCATAGACATAAGATATAGCCTATGTTGGAACAGGGACTAACACCATCATTTTGATACCATTACTTTTACTTTTGAAATCCGTTTGATACTTCCTGAGATTGCGTAGAAATCGCTATTTAGAACGATTTTCGTTATTATCACTCTTTTTAAATTTGGGAATTTTTAAAGAAATGCTCTTATTTGGATGAGCGAAGCGAATCCTCTACTAGGCTACACAAATTACATTTTGTCGTACGGGAGACCGGGGCAAGTTTTCCAACTTTTTAGATTTTTATTTTTGTATTTTTTATTTTTAACTATTTTGATATATACAAGATATCATTGTATTCCTTAGACCTTCCTGTACAAACTGACACAATTATTTTTCAAAAAACTAAATATACTTTTTCACAAAAAATAGTTAAGTCTAATCATGTTACGTTGGAAAATGTGCCCCGTATGCGGGGCAAGTTTTCCAGCCTACGAAAAATGGTCAGGGGCAAGTTTTCCAACTATACTTTAAATGGTAAAACATCGGTAATAAATCGTGCTTGTTAATTAATAAGTATTTTTTATTGTGAACTAAATGCTCAGTAACATAAAAAACAGTTTTAATCCATTTGACATTTAAAGACGAAGGTCCAAACAGCTCCCTGGCCGGAATTGGATTTTTTTTTTCTCGCCCCTTTTATCCGATTCCTTTTGCAGTTTCCTTTTTTTTTTAGATGAATCTTTTTTTCCATTTTCAGTTGATTTTTGGCAGGAGAATCAGTATGTACAATACTTCCTATTTTTTTTCCACGCCGTGTTTGCCTGCTTAGGGCAGCCTTCGCAAAAGTCCTAACTTCTTCTGGTGTAGGCAAAGCTTGTTTGGATGTAGAAGGAACGCTTTTTTCATAAGCAATAGGGAAATTTTGAGTAGAACTTAAGGAACAGCTTCTTTGGAAATGCTAGTCTGCGTTGGTGTAGAATGATTAGATGCTTTCGGTGTTGTTTTGTTTCTGGGGGGGGGGGGGGGTGTTATTGAGGAAAGTTTAAAATCTTTTCAGGATTGTTGGTGCTTTTAAGATTTGGTGCGACAGGAGCTGGCCTGTCAGAAAAAAAAGGATGGCGTAAAAGCAGAGTTTCTAAATATTTCAGGATTCAGTATGAAAATTCTCTAACGTTTAAAACCCGCCATAATATTAACTGTGGATTAACGCCAGTGGAGCGGCTCTAAGCACGGTTAATTTTCTTTTTGAGGGGTTCATACTCACTGCGATCTCACTTATGACTATAAAGGCATAATTAACATAAAATGGATTCATTAAATGAACCCATTTTAGAAAAAAATTGACATTTTATTATATTTTTGAATTTACCTTGTTTTTTATATTGATAGTTTTACTGAAATGACTAAATGATCAAACGGGTTCGTAGTATATATGGTTATTTGGCCGATTTTTTGATACAATAAAACTAGCTGATTTAGGAGGGGGGAGGTTTTCAAACGAGAAACATGTTGGAAAACATGCCACGTCGCCATATTTGAACTTTTACACTACCTGGACGAATACCGGTGTAAGTTATTTGCAAAACAAACGCATAGTTACCTGAAGAAAGAAACCCTTTTTTAGTGTATGCAATGTCAAAACAGTACGTTTAACGCTAGTACGTTTTTTTTTACGTTTTAATAAAGACCTAAAATTTTACTCACCGTTGAAAAAATGAAAAAAAACAGCTCTCCAGACGAAGTGACAGCAGCTATTAAGCTATAACTTTTGTAGATGTCGTGTAAGATGTTGCCACTTCCACCAGTTCACTCGCTAGCGTCACCTAGCGGCTCATTTAAAAACTAAAGCGAGTTGGAAAACTTGCCCCTATGGAAAATGTGCCCCGGTCTCCCCTACACTTTACAAAAAAGATATTCAGTATTTTGACTTGAAATTAAACATAAAAATAAATTATGATCTGTAGATTTGCACAATATTATTTTTTTCTACAGAATAACCTTATAAAATTTATTATTTTAATTAATTTATTTTACATGTTTTTCCATTACGGGCGCATTTTTGCAAATAAAAAAATTAAACACGTATATCACAATATAGATTCCAAACGGAAAATTCAAAACATATATTAAAATGCTTACTTGCTTAAAAGACGTTACTAAAAACACATGAAAAGAATATATATTCCAAACGGAAAATTCAAAACATATATTAAAATATTTATTTGCTTAAAAGACGTTACTAAAAACACATGAAAAGGTGTTTTTAGTAACGTCTATTAAGCAAATAAATATTTTAATATATGTTTTGAATTTTCTGTTTGGAGTATGTATTGTGATAGTGATATGGTTATTAGTGGACGTAATTAAGGCTTATTACTCGTACTTACTTTCATTTGAAACACGCATATTTTCAGAAGAAAAAATAAATCATGGTGTTAGTAATTATAGATGGAATCATAATTAATTAAATAAATAGGATATATTTTCATTATTCCGCCAAAATATCTCAAAAACTGTGTTTAAAATTTAATTTTCAGTGTTAAGAATTCAACTACACAATTTATTCTTATTATGTGCAATCATTTATGCAGACGATACTTACGCATTTTAAAAGAATTTATATTATGATTTTTTTTGTAAAGTGGCAACAAAAGAATTGCAAACAAATAAAATTAATTGTTAAATTCGTTATATAAAGGGATGTTCGAATTCGAAGGTTGAATAATAACAATAGTATAATAAGTTAATAATTCTTAATATCAACGAGAGCAGATTTCAAATGTTTTTCCAGAAAATAGGATTTTGAAGAAGTAACTTTCTTCAAGCCCTCTTCGAATATATTATTCTAAGATTGCTATCAAAGATTATTTGATGTGAATTACAAAGATTGGAAACATACCTATTTCAAACCATTTGAGAAAACACCAGAGGTTATTGGAAAATATAAAAACATCTTTACAAGAGCTTTTAGTTGAAAATTTAAAAATATTTTGTAGAATTTTGCTTCGAAAATATTTTTATTTATACCAGTCTTATATCATAAATAAAAAATTCCGAGGAAATTCTTAGTTATTCAGCTGAATTTACATTTCTAAAATTAAAATGCGCCAAAACATAAAATAAAGTTTTTGCTTAATAAAGATGCAAAAAATAATATACAAAAGTATTGTTACTTTCAAATACTTATTTTATTAAATAATGCTTCGCGAATCCAAACAAAGCATGGCTTTTGCTAGTAGATTATTTAAATCTAATAAGTAACTACTATGCCAAATTTCATGTTTCTAGGCTCTTCAGTAACACAAAAATAGCATTTTTAGAACGTTTTTGGGTCATTCCATGTCAGTTCAGGCAGGCATGTAACCCACCATCACAGATTTTGATGAAACTGCGTGTGTTTGTTCCTTTTATTAAGATATGATTCCCAGTATTTTTTTTTTTTACTTCTTGGTCAAAACGTTTCTGAGAAAAAAATTGTCAAAATTTTGAAAAACTGCCATCAGTTGGCATTCTTGACTGCTCGATTTTCAAATGTAGCATGACATAAATATGATCATATTTCAATATCTATTCCACAAATCATCTTCAAATAATTATGCATAATATATAGGGTACGTATTTTATGAAAAAAAATACTGTTACGCTTATATAACATTTTAAGTATGTCTAAAAAAATGTTTAATCTTTGAAGTCGTGATTTTTTTTATGAAAAATAATGCATTAACTAAAATAGCATTATTAACAAAAGGCGGTATTTTTATTAAATTTATTTTTTGTGGGGGATATACTTAAAGGTGTCCTTTACCTGATTATGAAATAAAAGTAGTGGGATTTTTGGTGTTTTTAGTAGTATTTCATATTTAAAAATATTTTGAGGCGTATTTCAAATCAAATCAAGCAGAGTCATTCCATGTCAGTTCGCCTAAGACATTTAATTCACTGTCACAAATTTCAATGAAACTGGGTATGTTTATAGCTCATTTTAAGACAGGATCAAGGAAATTAAAGGTGATTTACAAGTAAAATATTTTTTAAGATAAAAAAAAATATCTAAATTTTGAAATTTTTTAAAAATGTTTTTAATGACAGATCTATATTCAAAGACTGCATAAAAAAAAGTCATTTCAATATAAAATCATTAAATAAGTTTCAAATAATGTATATGTGACAAATAATGTAGGCAGATTATTATTTATTGTTGTTTGTCATGTTTAAATGCCAAGAGTGTGTTTAATCTTGTGAATTCTTAAAATCAAGAATTTTGTGAAAAATAATGTGTTAATCAAAAATTTATTATTAACCGAAGGCAGGCTGTTATTACTTTTTTAATTGTACGTAAAAATATCTTTTCAATAGTTATAAAATAAAAATAGTGAAAATATGAGCAATTTTAACAAAATTTTCATAAAATGTCAATGTTTAATGATAAATATTGAAGCTTTTCATGCTAAGATGTACTAAAATGACTACGATATCGTGTATTTCTACTCTTGCTTAAATATAATACATACAATAATAAAATAACAAATATTATTTACAGCAATAAAAATTAAATTAAATAGTACCAGTTCCTTTACCAACACTACATTGCTCAACAGCCGACTTAAAATCAACAGCCCACTCTTATTGAAAAATACTTTCAACTGTTCAAATAATAAATAAACTGCATTTAAAAATTTTAATATCAACTTATTATCTTAAGACGATAATAATAACTAAACAACATGATGAATTTATAAATCAGCTTTTAATTGAAAAGTCATGAAATGGTCCCTTTAAATATTGTTGTTCATCGAGTCAATCAAAACAAATTATATAAAAAAAAAATAGTGAGCCTAATATGCTGACTGCAATGACACTTCTAACAAAACTAATTAATTCATTACCATCTGAAATCAAACCCGAAAGATCAAAAAGAAAAAAAAATCATCTGTAGTGTGAATGTGACATACTCAGTGGTTGTTGAGGTAGGAATGTCTTTGTGACATTTTCACCTGTACTTCAATAAAATATAAACATGTAAACTTTTTTCATTCATCCAAATTAAGTAAAACAATTATAAAATTTTGTTGTCATTACACCAGATGTTAAATTTTTCGTTACATACTATTAGATAAGTTCTTTACTTTTAGACATTATTGACATAATATCATAAAATTTACTATATGTATTTTCTATAAGTGTATAAACAATATATATATGCTTTATTAAACATAAATGAATAATTTTTAAATAATTTGTTTGAGAACAGGGATATATATACACACATATATATGTTGAAAATCCATTTTTCAGCAATATTGTGATGAAATAAATCAAATTACCGTAATTTCCGGTGTATAGCCCGCGGATCAAACAATCGTGTTTCGACCCAGAAATTTTTAAAAATAAAATGTAACTTTAGATCACAGTAAATATTGGTCTTCAAATACTGAATAAAATTCCTGGGTCCAAACTGAATTGTTTGATCTGCGGGCTATACACCCGAAATTACGGTACATATCATTAGAAACTGAATAAAGTTACAAAAGTGCAACTCATTAAGTTTTAAATATTTTTTTAGATATAGTTATTTGAAAGATATAAATATAATGGATTATGCATTTTTTGCATATATTTAAAGCACAATACGTCAAAATTTTCTTCAAAAGAGTGAAATTTGGTATTTTTTTTCAATATTAGCAGCTCAATGGTAAATTTTCAATATTAACAGCCAAATATGAGTTTAAAGATTAGGACTGTCATTTTGAAAATTTCTATTGGGCGGTGAGGAGCTAGTGATTTTTCTCTTTTTTGGAAAGGGATAATTGCTCTTCGCCCTAGAAGTTTTACTAAAAAACAATATTGTTTATTTTTTTCCTTAAGAAACGAACATAAAAGATAATTTGAAAAATAAAATAAATGTATAAATAAAAATATTTCCAGGGATGATACATTGGATAGGTTTTACATTTGAAAATATTGATAATTTTAAATATGATTTAAATACTACTAAAACCAACCAAAATCCCACTATTTTTATTTCAGATCCAGTTATAATGTAGTATTATGTACAATTTAAAATTAAAAAATTAGTCATAGAAACTCCGCCTCTGATTGATAAAGATTTTTTAATAATTTCATTATTTTTTGTAAAATATTTTTGATTTCGAAGATTATACAATTTTTTAGACACATTTAAATATTTTTTAACATTACAGCAATATTTTTTTCATAATCTACATACTTTATTTACCTTGCTTAAATTATTCGAAAAAGATTTCTTTATTAGTTATTGAAATATGATTTTATATATAAAATGAGGCCTTTGAAAATTGAACAATCATTAATGGCAACTCGTGGCATTTTTCCAAAATTTTGATAATTTTTTCTCATATGTTCACTATTTTTATTTTATAACCATTTAAAAGATATTTTTACGTACAATTAAAAAAAAGCAATAACACCCTGCCTTCGGTTAATAATAAATTTTTGATTAACACATTATTTTTGACAAAATTCTTGATTTTAGAAATTCATAAGATAAAAGACACTCTTAGTGTTTAAACATGATAAAAAACAAGAAATAATAATCAGCCTACATTATTTGTCACATATACATTATTTGAAACCTATTTAGTGATTTTATATTGAAATGACTTTTTTTTTTTTTTTTTTTTTTAATGCAGTCTTTGAATATCGAACTGTCATTAAAAAAATTTAAAATTTTTTTTCAAAATTTTGATATTTTTTATCTTAAAAAATATTTTACTTAGGATCAAGAAAATTAAAGGTGATTACGTCTTAAAATAAGCTATAAACAAACCCAATTTCATTGAAATTTGTGACAGTGATTAAATGGCTTAGGGGAACTCACATGGAATGACTCTGCTTGATTTGATATGAAATGCACCTCAAAATATTTTTAAATAGGAAATACTACCAAAAACACCCAAAATCCCACTATTTTTATTTCAGAATCAGGTAAAGGACACCTTTAAGTATATCTCCCATAAAAAATAAATTTAATAAAAATACCGCCTTTTGTTAATAATGCTATTTTAGTTAATGCATTATTTTTCATAAAAAAAATCACGACTTCAAAGATTAAACATTTTTTTAGACACACTTAAAATGTTATATAAGCGTAACAGTATTTTTTTTTCATAAAATACGTACCCTATATATTATGCATAAATTATTTGAAGATGATTTGTGGAATAGATATTGAAATATGATCATATTTATGTCATGCTATATTTGAAAATCGAGCAGTCAAGAATGCCAACTGATGGCAGTTTTTCAAAATTTTGACAATTTTTTTCTCAGAAACTATTTCACCAAGGAGCAAAAAAAATTACTGGTGATCATATCTTAATAGTAAGAACAAACACACGCAGTTTCATTAAAATCTGTGATGGTGGGTTACATATTGATATTTTACTGCCTGATTTGACGTGGAATGCCCCTTTTGGCTTTTTTGAAATCAGTTCCGTAGTTCCAGAGATTACCTCCGACAAATAAACAAACCAACTTTACTTCCTTATAATATTAGTATAGGTTGCACACGAAACGCACTCAATGGGGATATTTACGCCATACGTAAAATGCCCAAATGTTAAATATCCTCCTCTGTAAAATACCTAAAATAATTAAATTATTACGCGTGAAAAACATTTAATGGGGAAAATTAGGTCACATTTAAAAAGGTCAAATACTAATATTCCCAAACACTTTTAAATTGAATAATATTACACGTGAAATTTAAAAGAGAAAAAAGACTTTAAAATAAGTAACTCGCTTCATATTGGTCAAGTGTCATGAAATCGTAACAACAGCCTAAATATTTTACCATTCAACTTACTGTTTCAAGGCTTCGTAATACGAGCTTCAATTTCAACACAAAATTCCGAATGGAATTTCAGCTCTCACTAACCAACAGTCTTAAATGCATAGATGCTAAATTTATTATGGTTGTTTATGCTTTTCATTAAGTCTTTTTTTTTTTTTTTTTTTGGTTTGTCAGGCATAAACACTGCCTACAGAATGAAATTGTTCGCTTTACGAGTAACAATGACTCAAAACAGTGTTGATTTCAGGGGGTGGCACGGGGGGACACCCCCCCCCGGAGCAATGAGATCCCCCCACCCGGAAGATTTGAGATTTTGGGATTTCAATGGACAAAAAGTGCAATTCCCCCCCCCGGAACTCTATAATGTTCCCCCCCCCCGGAGCCACAGAAATCTCTCCTGGTGAAAAGTGTCTGAAATCAACACTGATTCAAAACACCACCAGATATCCTGACTACGTCACTGTGTAGTTTGTATGCAAATCAAACGAAAGAATGAATTTCAAACACATAGAACAAGGCAATATTAATATGTATATATATATATATATATATATATATATATTTTCTCTTGCAGTGGAATCAGGGACCGACTTATGCAGCGGCATGCGGGGCGGCTGCCCCGGGTCTCCCCTTTTTAGGAGGCCCCCATGAGAATAGTCAGGATTTTCATTAAAAGGTGCCAAATGATTAAAATTAGCCAAAAGTGACCAAAATTCATATATTTTCAAACATTTAAGAAGGGAGTGCGGTCCCCTTTCCCCTCTCTGTTTCCCATACCCTCTACATTCGTGCAAAAAACAAACTATATCATTAGAAGACTAATGATTACTATTTTATTATAACAACTTAGTATTCTATTGTTTTCAAAAGAAATTCTTTATTTACGTTTTTCTCGAAACGCGGCAAGTAAAACCATTATTTATGACCAACAGGGGCGTAGCCACAGATATTTTTTCGGGGGGGAGAATTCGAAAATTTCCCAACTTGAAACAAATTGCTCCAATTTTCGACTAAAGGGATGTGCACAACATGTGTAATAATTATAATGATACTTTTGTACAAAAAATTCCTTTCCAAAGAAAAATTCTGAAACTGAAAACATAAAAATTTTAATTATGGGTTTGTTTACAAAAAAAAAAAAAAAAATACGCTTCTTACTTTCTTCTATCTTTACAAGAAGAAAGTATTGGATTCGTGAAAAAATTTGGCTTCCGGTTTTTGACTGATTTATACGTTTTAGTAAGTCCTGAACACGATTCGACTGTTATTAGAAAATATCTGTCTGTCTATATGTGATACAAATTTTGTGGGCGCTCTAACACAAGAACTAATGCACGAAATTTAATAAAACTATAGAGATTCACTTATACAGTCGAACCTCGTTAATGCGAACACTCAAGGGGAAACGTTTTTGTTCGTATTAAAAGTAGTTCGTGTTATCGGATCTTGACTACATTACATACAACTGGACGAGGCAATCGGAAACAGTTCATGTTAATGAGGTTTGACTGTATCTTGATAAAAATTGGTGCTGATTTGTTTTTGGCGTAAATCGTCCAACAGGTGGCACTGCTATACGGCATTTTTCACGATTTACATGATTTTAGCGATAATTATATTTCAAAAACTATTGCACGAAATTTGATCAAATGTCATATTCTGTTAAACCTTGACATAATTTGATGCAGATTAGCTTTTTATGTATATCATATAGCAGGTGGCGCTGCTATGCAGCATTTTTCACGATTTTGCGATAGCTGTATCTCAAAACTAATGCACGGAATTTAATCAAACTTCATATTCCACATAAGTAGCACTTCCACATAAATAGATCCTTATTAGGCTGTCCAAAGCTATCGTTTTTGTGCACTTTGAGTAACGAATTTTGGTTGCAGACATCTAAGAGGCTGGGTGCCAAAATTCAATGATTTGTTTGAAAAATGCTATGCTTATATCTCCTTTTTAAATGCACACAATTCAAAAAATCTATACCTTTAGAGTTTGTTATTATAGGCAAAGAATTGTCATTTAATTTGGCACTGTGATTGCAAATTTTGAGGCATTAGCATGTATGGAGTAGAAGAAAATTTGGGATTGGCACATCCGACTAGTTTTCACTTAATATTAATTCTTGTGGTCTTCAAAGAAGCCCACCTGTTAATAACATCGCTTAGTTTAATAATAAAATTCCCTATTTCACTTTCATATTTTAAAAGCATTAGGCTGTCAAGTCTGTTATCCCTCATTGTAGCTTGCAATATATATTTTTTAAATTTTTGACTAAAGATTCTTTCATTAGATGCAACGCCATAAAGATAAGCTGCTGTGAATGTTAAGGTACGAGTATATGGTTTGACGGCGTGACCTAAATAGTCTTTGAATTTCATGGCATGAGTAAAAGGTTTGTTAAGTGAGTTGGGATTTGGTTTATTTCTATTAGACTCTGCAAGTCGTGTACACCCGGTTTCTCATATCCAGGTGGAAACATTATTAACTTTTCCCTTGCACAATTGTAATTTAAATATGGAATGCATTGCTGCAATACTCTCTTGATATAGGGAACATTGTCATTTAAGCCCATTACTAAATTCCCGAAATTTTCTTGTATTTCTTATAATTCTTTACTGTAAAACTTATGTGTATCAATGTCTATTGCTGTGCTATTATTTTTATCTATTGTCTTTGGTGAAACCGTTTTTCTACGGTGCTTTCGGAACTCAGCTTCTCCAGTCACATCCTAATATTCATAATTGTTTGTGAGCTTGTCTGTAAGGAAATCTTTATTTCTTCAAAATTTTATTCAAATGCAACGTGTCAGTGTTACAGTGCATGTCGATTTTTTCTTCAGTTGATGGACTGCTTTCATGGTCATATTTCTGTTCCAAATTAAAATCGTCCATTTTTTACCTTTTTCATCCTCGAATGGATTTTTAGATGCTCCAAAATCTTGCACGAAAACTCTTTTCCTATTATGAAGGGTTTCTTCGTGCTGAGATTTATAGTAACTTTTTAGAACCGCTTTAAGCACAGAACACTGGACTTTTGGTTTAAAATTTTATAAACATATATGAATATAAACGAACAGGACTTATATATATTTCCGCAAAAAAATAAAAGTAAAATGTGACAAATTTCTCTAAACTAACGACTTCTTATATCCGCATTTGCTCACATAACGCTTTTTACTTAACAGCGAAGGGTTAACTAATTTTTGCGGCAAAAAAATCACGAGAATGAGTAAAATATTGTCCAAAAATCACAAAATTAGTCAAAAAAGTTGTGAAAACTCATCAAATCTTCTTGCCCATAGCTGTGTGCTTTCTGTTGTGCTACAAGTGATCTCCAATTTTCAAAAGAAGCTGCAATCCCTTTGGATTAAAATAGCTGGATTCCTTTTTGGAAGGAGAAGGTGAGGTAGGATGAAATTTTTGAGAAAGGAACAAAGTTTTGGAGGAAATAAAGGAACTGGTTAGTCAGTTATTGATGGACAGGAGTAGAGAAATTTATGTCTGGTAGGTGTACAATATTTTTGTAGAACTGAAAAATAGAATGATAGATTGAGTGTGGCTGATTTCTTTTTGTACTTCTTTTGATAATTTAATTTGTTTACTGTTGCAGTACTCAAAATAATCCCCAAAACAATAAAAATTTCGTAATTTTTTTACTATTACTTTTAAAAAAGAAAATGCCTCAAAAATCTAGAATTTCCCAACTCTAAGCTCAAATTTCCCAACTTCACATATATTGGGGGGGGAGGCTCCCCCCCCATACCCCCCCATGGCGACGCCCCTGATGACCAATTTGGGGCATTTTCTTTTCGCCATCTTATAACGTACGTAGATAAGAGAAGTAAAAGTTTGCAAAGAAATGCTCGTATCAACCAATCTATCCTTTTCTTTTTCTACAATTATCTTACTACTATTATTTCTTAAAGTTGTGACCATTTTTTTGTGACACTCTGTAGACAGATGTAAGCAGTACCGGGTACAAAATTTATGCATATAATACAATATGTATGAAATTTAGTACTAGCCACTTCCTCATTATTCACCAAAAAAATCTATAGATGGATTGAAGGAGGCCCCCCCCCCCAGAATTCTTCTTGCCCCGGGGCCCCCCATAACCTAAATCAGGCCCTGAGTGGAATGTTAGTTATTCTCTTAAAAATGAAATTTTCAAAGTGAAAAGGTGCACCAAAATCGGAGTGTTATTGATAATGTTACTATTATTGAATACAAATATTTTGGTGCTGCCATCTCTGAAACAGCACAGAAAGAAGACTCTTTCTACCCGAATGTGTCTGTCTCAATGCAATTGTCACCTGCCTGCAGAGAAAGAAATAAAATTAAAACTCCAAAAAATTAATTTGCCAAGTAGCTTCAACAAATAGCATTGTTTCCACTTTTACTTTTATTTAACTTAACTTGGTTTTTGTATGAAAAGATGGGATTTTAAACTCAATTATTCACTCGCTTCTTGGTAGGTTAGAATAAAAAAAAAAATTACACAGGCGTGTTTACGACGACAACACAATATTTTAATGCTTTTAGAACATAAATTAATACTTCATTTTTCAGGTATTTTTCCGTTAGAAGGCTTCAGGTGATAACTCGCCAAACATTCTTTATGGTTAGAACTTTAAAAGTTACAACACAACAATAGAGTCTACTGCGCTCGAAACCACGCTCGGCAAAATAGGCCAATTGACTGGCACACTGCAACAACGAAATATTTTAAAAACTAAAAAATACGAAATATAAATAAAACATAAAGAGAATTTTATATACATTTTTAAAAATACACAAAGGTACAATACTCTGGTTTTCCTTTTATCATTTAATAGTTTAATAGTAAATAATTAAATTATGATCATAAATTGAGAAAGCAAATTTAGAAGTCCTGAATAGATAGCTTAAATAATAACTTATTTCTTTTCTGTTGCCACATCTTAAAAAAGATACAAAGTAACAATTATATATATATTTTAAATAAGCTCACTTTGTTTGTGCGTTCTACATGGCGGTGGTGTGCCTGTCAAGCAACTAAGCCGTCTATGCTGCAATGGCGGAAGGTACTGAATTGGAATATTGAGTTGTACATTCACCGATTGTTGTTTAACTTTTAAATACAAGGTAACGCAGAGCACACCATCATGCTACGCTGAAGGGAATACTGGATGGGTTTCTAGTTTCTTTTATCTATACAAGAACTAGTCTGATGTGGCAATCCCAAAACTTTCTTTTATCTTATACATGTTAATATTTCCTGAAAAATAAAGCATATCAGTGCCACCCGTTAGATGATTTGCACCAAAATCTAATCTGCAATAACTTATGTCAAGTTGTAGCTGAATCTGAAGTGTGATGAAAATCCGTGCATTAGTTTTTGCGATAGAACTATCGTGGAAATCGTAAAAAAATCTACATAGCAGCGCCACCTGTTGGTCAATTTACTCCAAAAACTAACCAGAACCAATTTATATCAGGGGCTAACTGAATCTGAAGCTTGGTGAAAATTCATGCATTAGTCCTTGAGGTACAGTTCTTGCGGAAATCGCGATAAATGCAGCCTAGCAGCGCCACCTGTTAGGCGATTTACACTAAAAAGTAATCAGCACCAGTTTATATCATGAACTAACTGAATCTAAGGTTTTATTAAATTTCGTTCATTAGTTCTTGAGATAGAGCCAGAGGCGCCATTTCAGAACTTTCTTGGCGGGGGGAGGGGGGGGGGGGGAGGCAAAGATTTTTTTGAGGGAAGTTATATAGCTAAGGATAGGATCCAAGCGTCTACCTCCCCCCCCCTCTCCCCCACCGAACGAGGAACGTAAACTGAATCATGCTTACAAAAACAGTAAAAACTTTGAATAGGAAAACTCAAAAAACAATGAAATATTTCGTTTTAAACAGGTTTCCGTATTAGCTGGTAAAATTTCAATATATTGAATGTGAAAAAAAAAATTAGACAGGATTCTATTATATTTTACAGGTATCCTCAAAGACTGTTAAACCATCCACTCTATAGTATAGCTCTGAAAAAAGATGTATTACAGTAAAACTTGTGAAAACGAAGCCTGTCTTATAACAGAAATCTTTTTCAAAGGGAAAAAAAAAATTAAATTTCGATGAAAAAATATCATACAATTATACTTGCTAAGACAGAGACCTGTCTAAAATGGAATTTTTTTCTAGTCCCTTTCGACTTTTCTTTTCAGGTTTTACTACAGAGGCACCATTTCAAGAGTTTCCTGGCGAAGGACAAGGAAAAATTTTCTTTGAGGAACAGGGAACGTGCAGAATTGTACAACGTGGAGAACTGTACAAATCTCACAGAAAATGGGAAAATCCCGCACAATAAAAAAAAAGCTCTGCGTGATTTTGTCTCCTTAACTTCTTTCACTTAAATGTGATTATTCTGCGACCTTTTTGTATTTTAGTGAAAGTCCACGATTTTTTTTTTTTTCAAATTCTGCAAAATCAATTCGTCAACGGGTCACTGAAAAAAATCGCGAATTTTGAAAATCTTGGAAAAAAAAATCGTTGTGGAAAGAATGGCAAATTTCTCCAAACAACCGTGGAAAATATTGGTAATTTCATTAGAGATCGCGAAAAGAAATGCAGATTTCGTCAAATGATTGTGCAAACTAAAATCTCGAATTTCAAAAAAGGATTACGAAAAAATCGCGAATTTCGTCAAAAGATTGCATAAAAAATCACGAAAATTTAGTCAAACAATCAAGGGGAATTTCGTCAAACGATCGTGAAATAAGATAAAATTTCATGTAACTATCGCACAAAAAATTACAAATATTATTAGTGGGTGGCAGAAAAAAATAATCCCGAATTTCAACAAATGATCGTGAAAAATAATCACGAATTTCAACAAATGATCGTGAAAAATAATCGCGAGTTTTGTCAAAAGATCCCAGAAACAAATATGGAATAAATATGGAAGCGATAAGAAAATTTTCATTAGTGATTTTTTGCAAGTAAAGGTGGTAAAGCGTTAATTGTTTCGGATTGCGTTTTCACTATTATGAGGTGGGGTCATGTTAATACTATTTTTCAAAGAAATCCTGAATATTTCTCTGATGAAAAGCTACATATTTGAGCATTAATGAATACTCTATATATATCTTAATTTTTCTACATAAAAGGTAAAGTTTATATTAAAGATATAATTATAGACTTCTTTTACAATAATTGTATTAAAATATGGATTCATTTTCTTTCATTTCGGATGGGGTTGCCTTTCAATGCAAACCTTTTTAGCGGTTTTCGTATTTACATGAAATTACAGTCCTAAACGGCAGGATAGGTTGACGTATTTTCATCGTTGTGAGTGAGGTACACCTTAAGTTTTTCGGATTGTGCTTTACGTCTTTCGGTCGGAGTCGGGAGGACCTGGGTTTTAACAAGGAAGCCCTGAATATTTTTCGAATGAAAAACTATAGATTTGACTATTAGTGGTGGCCCATAGTAATAACCCATGTGTTCATTTCTGTACATAAGGGATAAAATTATAGACTACTTTATTATAAAACGTGTTAAAAATGGAGTAATTTTCTTTTACTTTGCGATTTAGTGGAAGCCTGTCGGTTTTCGGTTGAAGAAATTGTTTTGTCGACTCCATTCCTAGGCGTTGAAGAATTTTGAGAGTGTACTGTACATAACATGATTTATTAAAGCAAATAATTAAGTAATTTGATAACATTGCAATGATTGCAGTAAATGTAACCCGACACTAATAATCCAAAAAGAAAAAAGTCAGATAATTAAGAACTTGAATTATGCCCCCCCCCCCCCCCCGCAAAAAAACTATTTGAAAAAACTCTACCCCTAAATGTCTAGCGATGAGGGGACTGGTTATGATCAAGTTGTACACAGCTGAGAAGAAAACGTCTCTCATGTATTTTTTAAATTAGCCAAAGTACGATGTATGGTCTCATCTTAAGAAAGTTCGAATAGGAAATTTTTTTACAATTGTTAATTTCTATGCATAAAGCATTCATTTAATGCATATGTTTTTATTGCAATCAAATCTGATACATTATTTTAGCGTTTGAGCAATTTTATAATTTTTGTTTGAATCTGACAATTTATGGTTGATAAATTTTCCGAAAAATCAAATTCCTAGGGGGGAGCTATTCCCCCCCCCCAGCCCCCCCTCAAATGGCGTCCCTGGATAAAACGCCCACAAAATTTGTGTCACACACACACACAGACAGACATTTTATAAAAACATGTTTTTCGGGTTCTCTGACCCCTAAAACGTGTAAATCCGTCGAAAACCGGAATTCGAAAATTTTCATGAATCCAACGCTTTTTTCTTGTAAAGATAGAAGAAAGTAAAAAAAAATATTACAATCGTGAAAAACTTCGACTTCCGGTGTTCGACGGATCTATACGTCTTAGAAGGTCCTGAACACAATTTGACTATGTTTTTAGAAAATATCTGTCCATGAGTCTGTATGTGACGCACATTTTGTTGGCTCTCTAATTCATGAATTACTGCGTGGAATAGAATGAAATTTGAAGTTCTATCCTTATGTAAATTGGTGCTCACTAGTTTTGGGGAAAAATCCTCCTAGAGGGGTGTCTTTAACCCCTTCGGGACGGGAACCTTTTACGAAATTTTTAATCTTTTGTCACCGTTTTTTAAAAACAGAAATTTGTATTTTCTTGAATCGAGAAAATGCGCTGATTAAATAAGGCAAATTTTAGTGTAAAATTTTACTGATGAGGAAAGCAAGGATTCTGAGCGTTTCAAGCGGCACGTATACGTGTCGCTCGTCCCCAATGGGTTAATCAATGATTTGTCCGATTCATGTGATGCTGATATTTACAATTTATGTGCGTAGAATTAAACGAAACATCAAATTTAGAATCCCCATGATTAGTAGATTGTCACTGAATTTTGGTTACGGTCATTTACGAGGGGGGTGCCGAAATTCGATGATTTGTTCGAACTTATATCACCAGTTATGCACTGAATTCAACGAAACTTCGATCCTGAATATGGGACTACATTGTCATCCAATTCTACTTGCAGACATCTAATATGGGATGCCGAAAATTGAGTTGATTATAGATGAAAATTTTGTGATGACCATAACGTAGTAGTTGCTTTATAATATAGATAAACTTAGAGGGTTGTCTCCATATCGAAATGGTTATATGAGCTTTAAAATTTTCACACAACACTAAAATTTGACTTTATACTTTGATTTTAGAGTAAATTTTAACTTTGGACACAAAACTGGAAGCTGTTCGATCTATAGCTTAGGAATTATAAAGGTGTCAAGTTTAATCTCTAAATGTTAAATTAATATTTTCATTCATATATCCTGAAATGATTCTTTTTTTCAATATTATTTTTTTCTTGTGGTATTAGTATTAACAATCTCAAACTTTACTGCGTAATTTTCATACATTAAAAAATATATAAAGGTATTTTGTTTCCATGCTTTGTTTTTTTTTTTCAATATTATTTTTATCTTGTGGTATTAGTATTAACAATCTCAAACTTTACTGCGTAATTTTCATACATTAAAAAATATATAAAGGTATTTTGTTTCCATGCTTTGTTTTTTTTTTTCAATATTATTTTTATCTTGTGGTATTAGTATTAACAATCTCAAACTTTACTGCGTAATTTTCATACATTAAAAAATATATAAAGGTATTTTGTTTTCATGCTTTTTTTTTTTCAATATTATTTTTTTCTTGTGGTATTAGTATTAACAATCTCAAACTTTACTGCGTAATTTTCATACATTAAAAAATATATAAAGGTATTTTGTTTCCATGTTTTTTTTTCAATATTATTTTTCTCTTGTTGT
This sequence comes from Maratus speciosus, assembly GCA_963932465.1. Classification (NCBI taxonomy): domain Eukaryota; kingdom Metazoa; phylum Arthropoda; class Arachnida; order Araneae; family Salticidae; genus Maratus; species Maratus speciosus. The sequence goes on along the minus strand of OZ010800.1, from coordinate 359,178,774 downwards.
ATTAGTATTAACAATCTCAAACTTTACTGCGTAATTTTCATACATTAAAAAATATATAAAGGTATTTTGTTTCCATGTTTTGTTTTATTTGTTTTATGCTTTCATTCACCGAATTTTTTAGACGCACCTTGTATTTTAAAATGACGCTTTTTTAAGATACGGTAATAGGGAATAAAAAATGAAACATTATTTAAAGTATCTCTTTAGGATTTCTAAATTGATTTCTCAACGTATGCTCATAATTTAATTAATATGAAACTATTAATTGATTAAAGAATATATTTTTTAAATGTATTACTCTTTATTTTTTATTTACATCTACTGTTTAGTATTTAAAATATTACTTTGCTGCAGTTTCTGGGCAGTTGCCCTTTTTTGGAAAGGGTGGAGTGGTGCATAATTAAATACAATCGTGTAAAACTGCAATTATAAGGAATATTTGCCGATTTATCACCTGTGCATCGGCTCACATAAAATGCTTTAATATATTAACTTATAATTAAGTTATAAAAATATTAAAATATCGTACTGTCATACGAAACACACCTGTGAACATAATTTTTTCTAAATTCCAGCCAATCGAGAAGAGAGTGAAAAATAGATTACAAAAGTCCATCTTTAAATAAAACAAGAACGAAAAATCATGCGTCCCTCGTAGATTTTGTAACATTTTGTATCACATTCAGAATACAGTAACAAAACTTCGCAGTTTATTAACGGGAAATATGATACATAAATAAACAATTTAAAAAACTCATAACGCATTTGAACCAATTTCTACTATTACAATCAAGAGTCGGAAAAATATCAGTTTTTTTTTGTGAAGACCTGTATATGATCTATGGATTTGTATGTATACTACATATTATGTTGAAAGTTAGTTCATTGAAACGAATAACACAGTTGAAAATATTTATTCAGCAATTTCCGTGAATAAACGGAAAGGTACTTGAGGAATTTTGTGCAGCCCTGTATATGATCTATAGAATTTATCTACACCAAGTGATATTTAAAAAAAATTGTTCAATTTAAAAACGCGTACCACAACTGAAAACGCGCTTCAGGTAATTACTGGTCATAGGCTTCAATAGTACAATTTCTTCTTTAGCCAAATTCTTTTGTGTGCCCCTGTAAATGAAAGATATATTCTATGCACAGCCTATTCTACAGTAAGCGCCGCATAGTTCACCTCTGTGATATATATAAATTTCAGTATGTTTAAAATAATGTAATATTATTAAAATACATCTCAAACGATTTTCCCCCATAGACGTAATGTAACGGAATTTTTTTGAGCATCTCTGTAAATGAACCGCACTGTCTTTACACTTCATCGTCCATACCGAACGTGCCATAGGAATACTCAATAACATCTATAAATTTTAGCACCGGCAAAGTGGCTACAAAGAGATCGGGCAAAATGGCCAGATGACTACTTCTCACGGAAAGGATTTTTATTCATTGTTCATGACAAAATACTACTCAAAGCTATTTTCTTTAACTCCTTGGGGATGAGCGATACGTATACGTGCCGCAGGAAGCGCCCAGAATCCTTGTTTTTCCTCACCAGTAAAATTTTACTGTAAAATTTGTCTTATTTAATCAGTGCATTTTCTCGATTCAAGAAGACACAAATTTCTGTTTTTAAAAAACGGTGACAAAAGATTAAAAATTTCGTAAAAGGCTCCCGTCCCGAAGGGGCTAAAAGAAAGAAGTCGGGGCAATAACTTCTGCAGAGAAAGGCTTGCTCTCGACATTTAAGCCTGCATAGGATTCATGGGTGCAATGATATTCAGCCTTCACAAATCCATTCTAGGTTGGCATAAAAGATTTTCTTTAATCAAATACAAAAGGAAAGTGTATTTATTGTTGCCCTAATAAATCGTAAAGATGGCGTGAGAAACACATTCCACATTAAAAACACAAGATAGAGCAAGTAAAATGAAAAAAAAAAAACAAAAACAAAAAACAATAATATTTATAAAACTGGGCAGAAATTATGTAACAATTTCTAAATTGATGTATTCGTGTTGTTCGTTTTTCGTTGAATTATCAGTACAAAATATACTATTTCAAAATTAAGTATTTTACATAAATAATTTATTTTTAATTAGATTATTTTACTTAACACGTTAAAAGTTGTCAAGTTAGAGGTACAATAACTCAAGTAAAAAATAAAGACGAGTAAATAATTAGATGTATGTAAATGGTGTAAAATCTTAAAGGCATTTATGCTTTAGTTGAAGTTACATCAGCTATTTGAAGGGTGCAGTTATTTTGAAGAAGCAAGATACAATATTCAAGCTTAATAATAAATCCCAATTTCATTCCCCTTTTAATAACAATGTATAAAAAATAATGTGAATATAATACTTTTAAAATGATCAAAGTCTTCAAAAGATTTTTGTTCCAATTTCAATGGTGATGTTTAAAAGAGAACATTTTAGAAGCAGAGTTCGTGATCTGTTTATTATTTCTGGTAACCATGTCGTTAATGGGGTGCTTGACGCACCCTTCTTGCTTGATTATCCCGTGAAATGGACATAGTCCCATGTCTGGCTACTGGGGGGACTTGTATTCCTCCATTCGTCATATTGATACTCATTACTGCTTTAATACTTAAAATATTACAAAACATAATACTTATTCTTAATATGTATTACTTTAGCTTGTATTGATTGATTAAATAGGCATCCTGAATCAATGTGATTTGTTCATCTGGCCATTTTACGCAGCCTGGGCGGTCAAAGTAGTTATTTTGTATTTTTTCTTTTAAAGTAACGTGTACATTTAAAATAAATAAATAAATAAATAAAATAGCAATTGAAACTAAAGTTATTATAGTTACTATTGGTATTTGTTTCTATGATAAAAATTCATCAAACCTTACAGTGACTACTTTACCATTCCTTCTCCGATTTGATGTATTTTCGTGTTTTTTTTTTTTTTTTCGAACTTTGGTTTTCCAAGAGTAAATACGGGTTAGGTTCCCTTAGAAAGACCCCCCACCCCCTTAGGGCCTATATCCCTCGTGCTGATAATTGACCGTCAAAAACACAACCGACCAACCAACCGATTTGATATATGAAAATAAAATTTTCCTTAGAATGATAACTTTGTATCAAATTTGGGTATTATTATTATCTCTCTATTTAAAAAAAAAAAAGTAAGTAACGCAGTCACCGCCGCCGGTTTTGAATTTTTTGTGACTGGAAGTCTTTCTCCGTTAATATTAAGAAAAATATTGCATACAAAAAAATGAAAATCGGCGGTATTATAGAGAAATGTTCGATAAACACGCTGATAAAGACAGTTTTCAAATCGAAGATTTATTTTAAGAGATATTTAATGCTAAAGTTGGACAAAGTAGTTCCATTAAAAAAGTTTTATAGGAGCAAAAACTATACATTGGAATTTAATCTTTTTTAGATCATTTTATGCGTTATAATTTCTCGGTGTGCAGAATGCATTTATTTTTTTAATTTGACTCATTTTTTGAGCTTTTATTTCTATTTTAAATTCAAATTTTCAGCATTTCGAGAGATATTTTTTACTTATTTTTGAAAATTGTACTAATTTAACCTGTTGCCAACTGTATAAACAGCGCAAACAATAATGTTTATTTCAAATTAAAACTTTATTTACACGTGACTATTATAAACAGAAAAAACTTTCAAATTAGAATTAAATAATTACGTATAAAAAGCAGGAACTTATTGAAAATTACTTCATAAAAACTATATTTACACGTGAATTTTAACAGAGAAAGGATATTATAAAATAATAAATTCATTATTATTCGTTAGAAGTCTTAAATAGGAGAAATTACGTCACATTTACGTCATATTACACTTATTACGTAAAATGAACAAAAAATAATATTGCAAAACAGTTTAAATTTAAAAATTGCACAAGACATTTATTTCATATTTCGAGATGATCTTTTCAACTATTTTTGTTGGGATAGCGCAAATAATATTTCATTTCTAACAAAAGTATTTTCACGTGAATATTAAAAAGAGAAAGAAAAGTTTGGTGAAAATTACGTGAGATTAAAAACGATACATTTAAAATGCCTTTTATTTATTTATTTATTTATTGAACAACAAACATACGACTTGTGTGCTTGACATGAGCGCCCGCTTAAAATGTCTTATTTAAAAGAACTTTCTTTTCGCTTTGTTAAAAAATACCGGGAGATAAAGACTCTGTTTACTTAATTCATTTTATATTAGCTTATTTTGAAATGTTTAACTGATTTTATCTAATCAAAGAGGAAAACAGCCATTGTATCTTTTAACAGCAACTGATTTTTCCTTAAAATTCCCCAATCAAAGAGAAATGAATAGAAACCCGTTTATGGGATGGGGAGATCGCCACTGTTTTTTAAATTATAATTCAATCTTTCAAAATCTTTTTAAAGCCGATCAAATTAGCTTGCTTTTAGAAACTGCGGTGGGGGGTTGGGGAGCGTAGCTCGTAGGGGGCCGAGCCCCCTAGTTATTTAAAAAGATATTTAATGTTAAAGTTGGTCAAAATCGTTCCATTAAAAACATTTTATGAGCAAAAAGTATACATAGGAATTTAATCATTTTTAGATCATTTTATACATTAGATGTTCTCGGTGTGCAGACTGCAATTGTTATTAGGTGCGTTCGTAATTGCCGAAACGTCAGTGAAGGCTTACTGTGGAGACACGAAAAGTTTTGGTTTCCGTTAGTCTGTCTGTCTGTTAATCTGTCTGTCTGTTCCGCGATAACTGCCGTAAAAAGCATCCGATTAGCTTGAAATTAAGGAGGCATGTTGGTGAGGTCACCGGATTTAGCTGTATAGTTTTTGGTTAAATTTGGTTCATTCGTTCGGAATATATAGAACATTTTATTTTCCGCCTTAATGCTTTCCTATAGCAATTCAGACGATTTTTCCATTTTTATTTGTTGAAAAGAAATGGCTCATATGATTGAAAGATTTAAATGATAAATTATGGATGATGGAATTTCCTAATTAGAACCATACATTATTCATATTAGTTTGAAATTTTGTGTATACATTTGTCAGAGTTTTTAAATTCGGTGTATATCTTATGGAGGGGTTTTACATATGTGTTCCAATAATATAAAATACTTTCTTTTTTTTAATTTACTTTTTTTCAATCACATATTTCATTGTCTTAATTTTATTTTAACTGTTTCCTAGCAACGGAAAGGTGAATTTGATCTCATATATCAAAAATAAAACAAATACGCTTTGAGGGGGCTTGTGTTATGATATTAATTCTTATTATTAAAAAAAACGTTACTAATATCTCACGGTTTATCGTCTAGACGCAGCTAACAGAAATATTTAATTTTTAATCGAAAATTTCAATGAGAAAAAAAAAAAAAAACTTTTGAAAAGCAAATTGATAGTAAATGTCAAAATTATACATCGCAAAATTATCGCTGTCGAAAAGGACGTCATTGTATCGGGAAATAAATATTTTCATTCTTAAAAACAAACATTAACTAGATTGCCTGAAAAAATATTTTTTGACGAGTGTTAGTTCTTAATGCCGCCTCATTTCAGAAAATATGAATGAAATTTTTTTTTTCTCTTTAAAAGGAAATTACATTTCGTTCGTAAAACCTAAACTTTTAATATAAATGCGTCAATATAAATCCTTTTCTGCCCACCAGTATTGAAGAATAAAGCTCGGAAGTGTAAAAAGATTTACCATAATCATTAGTGCAATCAATAAAAAGTTACATATGTAAATTAATTAGACCACGGGGGGTTCAGGGGGGCTCTGCCCCCCTGAATACTGTATTATTTACAAAAAATACCAGAATTAGTAGCTCATGAAAATTCAAAATATCCTTCCATAACAACGTTTTTAATTTAACGCTTCTAATGTCTGAAAACTTCGTATTTTTTATTCTTATAAATACTAATTAAGTAATTTGAAAACTTTAAATTGCGGTTTGCAGGAAATTGAATATTACTAGAGTGTGTCTAAAAACAATGAATTGCAGATCTGACGTTGAGGCTCCTGATCTGCAGATTTACTAGTTATATAAATATTAGCACCTATAGTCGTCGTTCAGTCCGTCTGTCTGTCCGTCCGTCCGCATATAATAGAGCAAAAACTACCCAACCGAATGGTCTGAAATTTTAAATATATGATTGTTGTAAAATTTTGTCGAGCCATTTCAAATTTTATGAAAATCGGATGTATAGTTTAATTACAGGGACTGTCAAAAGTTTTTCTTTACATTAAAGCCAATGGGAAAAATTATTGCAAGTGCATTTTAATGATGTTACAGCTTTCCGAATGGGCTGAAATTTTAAATATATAATTGCTGCAAAATTTTGTCGAGCCATTTCAAATTTCATGAAAATCGGATGTATAGCTTATTTACAGGGACAGTCAAAAGTTTTCCGTTACATTAAGGGGAATGAGAAAAAATTATTGCAAGTGCATTTTAATGATGTTACAGACTATGCACTTATGAATTGCAAATAAATACACATTCAGTACAATATCGGGTGCAAAAAATAATTATAAAACTAGTTATAGTACGAACGCCCCTCATTTGCCACGTTTGACGAGCAATTACCAACTTGTTTTTTAATTTGATTCATTTTTTGAGGTTTTAATTCCATTTTAAATTTAAATTTTCAGCATTTCGAGAGATATTTTTTACATATTTTAGTAAAGGGTGTTATTTTAAATTCTTGCCAATTTTAAAAACAGTGCAAAGAATAATATTTCCTTCAAGTTAAAAATTTATTTACGAGTGGCTATTATAAACAGAAAAAAAAACTTTCAAATTAGAATTAAATGATTGTGTGTTAAAAGCAGGAAAATATTGAAAATTGCGTCATTAGAACTATATTTACACTTGAATTTTAAAAGAGAAAGAAAATTTTAAAATAAAAAAATTCATTATTATGCGTTAAAAGTCGTAAATGGAGGAAATTACATCCTATTTAAAATGGCCAAAAAATACTGCAAAACAGATTAAAAATATATTGGCGCGCGACATTTATTTCATATTTTGAGATAAGCTTTTCAACTATTTTTGTGAATTCTAAGACAGCGCAAATAATATTTCCTTTATAACAACAAAAATATTTTCACGTGAATATTAATAAGAGAAAGAAAACTTTGGTGAAAATTACGTACGATTTAAAACGATGCATTTAAAATGACTTATTTAAAGGAACTTTCTTATAGCGTTGTTAAAAAATACCGGGAGACAATGACTGTTTAGTTAATTCCTTTTACATTAGCTTATTTTCAAATTTTTAACTAATTTTATTTAATCAAAGATATTGTATCTCTTAACAGCAGCTGATTTGGTCTTAAAAATCCCCAATCGAAGGAAAACGAATGTTAACCCGTTTACAGAGAGATCGCCACTGTTTTTTAAAATTATAATTCAATTTTCTTAAAGCCGATCAAATTACCGTGCTTTTAGAATCTGGGTTGTCTGAACGGGGATTGGCGAGCGTAGCTCGTAGGGGGCAGAGCCGCCTAGTTTTTTTTTTAAATTAAATTTTGTTTCTTTTAATATGGAGTCGAGCTCCTATGTTTCTTTACTCATAAATAATTATAGCAAACACAATTTCTCGTCGATTAGCACCTTTTCCTTTTTAGTAGTAAAAAAGTTTGAATTCTAGGAAACATTTATCAAATAAGAAAAGTTTCTCTGTTTTATAACATCATAATAACTTTAATATTCGATTGAGCTAAACTGAAAGCTAAATACTGTGTAAAAGTTATCTATTGAACCGTGTTAAAGCGAACTCATGCAAATCTAATAGATGTAAATTGAGATCTAATTGTATAGTTACAATCTAAGGATAATAATCTTTGTGTGAATCATAACACATTTTAAAATGCAATTCGACTGATACAGAAATAAAAGGCAATTGTGTGATACATTAATTAAAATAAAAGCAAAATAGATTGCTTATAATTGTTTCAAGTTGTTTCTTTTACTACGATTCTAGATGAATAAGTTTGTTGTATTTAGTCTTTTAGTGGAGGATTTTTTCGATTGCTAAGGAAAGCATGATCTTGCATTCTTAGGGGGGAGCAAAAAAAAAAAAATAAATAAATAAATAAATAAAATAAAAAAATAAAAAATAAAATAAAAAAATAATAAAATAAAAATATACCAAATACTCTTCAATCTGTTTTCTGATACTAAGTAATCACAGTAATGTAAATGGCTGTTAGGCATAGATATCATATACGTACCGGGTTTGGCGCAATTTTTTTCAATCAGCTTGGCGAAAACATCGTTTTCGAATACCAGTTACATATATATATATTTAAATTATTTTCTATTATTTTAAAAGGAAAAAAAAGCAATTTAACAAATTACAACGACCATTTAGAAAATGATTTTTTCAAAGACTAAGATTTAAGATCGCACGGAGTTGATCATACATTACGTACGCCATGAATTAAACATGAATAGTGTTACTAGCTGGCTTCGCCCGCTAGCGGGCCCCTCCTTTTTTATAAAATCTCGAAAGAACGTAACTTGCCTGCGAACGAACCTCGAACCTGAAAAATTGCGTTCGAACGAAACTCTAACCGGGTCCCCGCTGCCTTCGGCACCGTATAGCTGCGCACGCACTGCAAACTCTTTTAAAAAAGCCTTTCGTTTTAACGAAAGTCGAACCTGGTCCTCGCTGCCTACGGCACCGTGTAGAAGGCGTGCTGCGCACGCACTGCAAACTCTTTTTAAAAAGCCTTTCGCTATAACTAAAGTTGAACCTGGTCCTCGCTGCCTACGGGACCTTATAGCAGGCGTGCTGCAAACTCTTTTTAAAAAGCCTATCGCGCTCGAACGAAATTCCAACATGGTTCACGCTACATTTTTTTATACTTTTCTTATTTGTTATAAACTGTCTTAAACTTTCAAACAGATCGCCTTGTTAGATTTCTTAATTTAAATGGAATCACGGTCTGTTAGTTCCACATTCCACCACCAGGGAGCGCAGTGTATTCTTAGAAAAACTGTATCTGACTGAAAGTCTGTTAAACAACCTATCAGTAGATATGTTATTCGAGGTGTTTGCGGTCTTAACCCCTTGGGGACGAGCGACACGTATACGTGCCGCATGAAGCGCTCAAAATCCTTGTTTTTCCTCACCAGTAAAATTTTACTGTAAAATTTGCCTTATTTAATCAGCGCATTTTCTTTATTCAAGAACACACAAATTTCTGTTTTTAAAAAACGGTGACAAAAGATTAAAAATTTCGTAAAAGGCTCCCGTCCCGAAGGGGTTAAGCAAGAATTTAGTATATTTGCTGAAATTGCTATTCGGAAATAGTGGTAACTTAACTTTAGACATTTTCATATTTAATAAGTAGCAGTTATCTGAAGACTCAGTCACAAAACCGAATCAGAAACGGTCAGAAAGGCAAAGGTAAAAAAAAAGAAATATTTCGTCCCTTCTCCTCCCCCCTCCTGCCTGAAATTTCACGCGTCATTTTATATAATTTTTTTCTTATGTGTTATAAACTGTCATGAAGTTTCAAACAGATCGCTTTGTTAGATTTCCTACTTTAAATGAAATCGCGGTATGTTAGTTATCCACATACTTATAGGGGCAAAAATTACCGAGTTATTGTCTTTTGAAAGAAAAATTTTGCAGAAATTTGTTTTTTCGGCCATAACTTTTTGGAGAGATAGCTTAGATAGCGTTATTTTCAGTTCGGAAATTTTAATACCTTTAATTTAAGGTGTATAATGTGGGGGGTATTTGCTTAACTTAAAAACTTCAATAAAAACGGTCATAACTTCATGGTCGTGCCTCGTAAGTCAAAGCTTGCATGTTATTCAGTTCGGAATTTACTTTACCTTTATTTTAAGGTGTATATTGAGGTGGTGCGTAGGAAATTTAATGCGATTTCGCTTTATCTCCCAGATTGAAAGGATTTTCCTTCGATAATGAGTTGTTAATTAGCTAATAACTTTCGAAACCTTTTTTCGAAACCACAAAGTCCGTTTTTCTGAGAAAACGGCGGCCCGAATCGACATATTATAAGACTCTCTGCGTTGCCTGTGAGAAAAGTAGTTCCTGCGACAGGGGCGATGTGCACAGACAGACAGTCAGACGTTTACGGACATTAATAGTAGTAGAGATTACATGTAAAAATTCCAAGCGACAAAAATCGCCTGCTACTCGTACGTATTATCCACCTGAAACTTATGTATTATCCAAGCATTTCATTGGCTGTTCGGGAAAAGGCTTTTCCATCGTCAAATTTCCAAGAAATCTGAATGGAACCCATTTTAATAGAAACCCATTTTAAATAAAATTTCATTCTTAAACTTCTAAACATCCCACAATATTACTTTTTACCACCATCGTATAGATAAAAAAAATGTACTTTATTTAAATGCAATTTGTTTGAAAGCTGTATCTCAATTTGTTTCTGAGTTATTAATTTTTTTTTTGTAATTTTTGTTATTTTTTTGTCATAGTGGCAACAGAAGGTATCCATCTTTGTTGAAAGTAAAGGGAAATACATATTACTGTATAGACCAATCAGAAAACGAATAAAATGATGATTAAACCAATAAAAACCTTCAGATATGCTTTTGATTTCCTACTCTGACGAGGACAATAACCATTTTTCCAAATGGTTAAAAAAAAAGAGAGAAACCTTTAAAAAAAATGTTTTTTTTTTCAATTTTATGACGCAGTTTATGTTATAGTTTATGAATAAACTATGCGTCAAGCATAAATTGTGAAACACTTTCCAACACTTCCATAATGCTTTAACAAAACTTCGCTGTGTAATAGGGGTAAATAAGATATCTAAATAAACATTTCAGAAAACACATATCACATTTGAAGACCATATTTCATCAATTTCCACCTATAGCTGGGAAAGTACTCTAATTCTTTTGTGCTGCCCTGTTTATGATCTATCGAGTTATATACATTCTACATAGTATGCTCAAATTTTGACTTAGAATGGTAACGAACAACGCATTTGAAAATTCATCTCCAGCAAATTTCTACCAATATTCGGAAACATATTACATGCCTTTTATACAGCGCTGTATAATACATATAGATTTGTGAACACGTCATATATTAAGCTAAAACCTAATTCAGGAAAAAAACATACTTAAAACTGTACAAATCGCACTGAAATTAACATCCATAGTTGACCTTGTATCCAGTTCTTTGCAGGGTAGGTGCTGTGCATGATATTATTTTCAAAAATTATTGAAAGTGTGAAACACAGTTAAAATACGCTGCAAACCGTTTTAATCGTAGAAAAACCGAATACTGATTAACGTACAACGCAAGTATTTTCCACAGATCAAAATATAACGGAATTATTTTGAGTGACCCTGTAAGCGAACTATAAGCGCTAAACACACTATATTCTAGTGATGGGTGATTCTCGAGAATTAGACAATCGAGAAAAATCGTCATCGTAAAAAATCACAATCGATACAGCCATCGATTAATTCATAGAATCTACAATCGAGATGTTTTACAATCGATTATAACGAGAAAAACTAAAAACAGTTATTGGAAAACTTAGCTATTATTCTGGCCGACAATTTCATAGTAGTGATAGGGTATTCTATTATCTATTGTATGTACCTTATAGTGCACTTCACTGATGTGTATCAATTTCTGTATGTTTGAATTTGTATAAAAGGAGGGCATTTTAACTGTACGAGGGGGATGGGGGGGGGGGGGGGTGAGTTCAACTTTTATAATTAGGTCAAATGGGTATAGTTAGTTATGTATTTTTTAATTCTGAATCGAATAACGCCATCCGGAAGCTGATACGATCATTCATTATAAAGTAGATTTTATGAATGCAAAGTCGAAAATTATACTTTATTATTAAACACAGGTTTGTCATATTTATTTTACGTTCAAAACATGTTCTTTATAGCATATGGAATGATTTCAAACTCATTAAGTGTCCTCAAAATAGCAATAATCAAAAGCAGGATCATCTGAGTCTTCTTCAAAATCATTGAGCTTGTCAAAATTCGGGTATTCATAATTTTGTATTCATAAAACCATTCATGACTTTGTATTCGCAAAATCTGCTTAACTTTGTAACGAAAGATCGTATCGAGTTGCGGATGGTGTCATTCGACTTAGAATTAAAAAATACTTAACAAACGATACCCCACTTGACCTAATTTAAAAAATTGAAATTATCACCCCCCCCCCCCAAAAAAAAAAAAAAAAAAAAAAACAACACGGTAAAACAACTTTATTATTTGAGGACTCGTCGGATCTTCATTTCTAGTGCCAAAAAAATGTTTTTCCCAAATTTCAAGAATAGCCATTAGTTTCTACTGTAAAAACCTATTTTAACTGCATAAAGTATAATTGAGGACTAAAAATGGAAACGCTGAAAGTCCAAAAGAATTTTTCAAAAGAACGAAAAGAAGAAAAACTTATAATTCTGGTACCTACAGCGTTTTCCATTTCATTCCTTTTGAGCTCTTAGTTCAATACTTTAAAATGTAGGTACCTAGCTTCTTTTCGGTTAGCGTTTGAATATCTAATACTAGCAAACCTGCGGCTTTGCTCGCGTAATAGCTGAAATATGCCAAGTGATATTTGCATAACTATTTTTTATTAGAAGAACAGTTTGGAATAATTCAAAAGTTACAAATTAAGCCACAGTTTGACTAAACTTTATTATAAAAGTGCAATAGACAGAAATGAGATGTTAATTAATAAGAATAAATAAAACTAATTCCAAATAAATGATAATTTAGAAAGACTTTTGTGCTCATTTCATATGCTCATTTCAGTATTCATTTGAAGTTTTTAAACTTTTAAAAAATATTTTAACACATGTCAAATCCATCATGCCAAATTCCAAGCTTCTTGTCTAACAGTCTACCACCTCTCTGGTGTTAGTGGCACAACATAAAATGCCGAAACAGAGTTGAAATAGAATGTCTCAAAAAATGTTGAAACAGAAACTGTCACCATTAATTTGCCAACAACATTAACCTTGAAAGCGGTTGGTATTTCCTAATATTTTATAGAAAATGGAATTTAGATGTTTTTAAAGGCTTTCTTGTTGTTCCTGCCAATCAGGTGGTTGTGACAGCGGCCTAAAATATAGCCCGTAAAGGATCAGGAAATATCACTCTTGATTAGCAACCAATAACTTCTGTAATCGGTTTATTATTTCCTGAGATTCCATAGAAATCGTAATTTAGGAATCTTTTAGAATGCTTTTCGCTCATTCCCTTTGCTTCACCCCTTTTTAATTTCGAATTTATTCTCGACTGTTCTTAGAGGACATTTATATTTTATAAGTAACTATCGTTCTATATTTAAAGTTCCTAGCCTCTTCAGTACCGCAGAATATCGCAATTTAGGAAGTTTTTTGCTCCTGCAACCCTCCACGGGTTGTGGCACCGACATAAAATATAGCTTATGTTTGAGCAGGTTCTATCACCATCAATTTGCAACCATTATGTTTGAAATCGGTTTCGTATTTCATACGATTGCATAAAAATCGTAATTTAGAACGCTTATAGAACGCTTTTCGCTCACTTCATCCTTTTAAACTTGGAATTTTCTTTCGACAATTCTTAGAAAGCATTTGCATCTTTGAAGTAATTACCATTCCAAATTTAAAATCTTAGACCACCCTCTTTAACACAAAAAACGCAATTTAGAAATTTTTTTGTTCCTGTAACCCCCAAGTGGTAGTGACAACAACGTAAAATATAGGCTATGTTGGAGCGAGGACTGTCACCATCAAATTGATACCATTAATTCTAAAATCGGTTTATATTTCTTGAGATTGCGTAGAAATCGCTATTTAGAACGCTTTTCGTTTATTTTCACTCCGTTTAAATTTAAAATTTTTAAGGAACTCTCTCTTCAGAGAGAATTTACATCTCATAAGTAATTACCATGCCAAACTTCCAGTTGCTAGCCCCTTCAGTATCACAAAAATCACAATTTAGAACGTTTTTTAAAATGCAACCGCAAGGTGGTAGTGATGTCGACATGAAGTAGATCCTATATTGGAGCAAGGGCTGTGATCATCAATTTCCAACCATTACTTTTGAAAGCGGTTACGTACTTTCTGAGATTGCGTTGAAATCGCCATATAGAACGTTTTTCAGAACTCTTTTCGAGCATTTTCACCCCTTTTAAATTTCGAATTTTTTAAGAAATGTTCTTAGAGATCATTTATATCTGATAAGTAACTACTACTCCAAATTTCATGTTTCTAGGCCCTTCATTAACACAAAAATCGCATTTGTAACTTTTTTTGCTCCTGCACCCCCTTTGAGAGTAATGGCACCAACATAAAATGTAGCCTATTTTGGAGCAATGGTTGTCATCATCATTTTGACACCATTATTTTTGAAATCGGTTTGGTTCTTCTTGAGATTGCGTAAAAATGGCCATTTAGAATGCTTTTTAGAACGCTTTTTGCGCATTTTCACCCCTTTTAAATTTCGAATTTTTTAAGAAATGTTCTTAGAGATCATTTATATCTTGTAAGTAACCACCATGCCAAATTCCATGTATATGGGCCCTTCAGTAAAACAAAAATCGTAATTTCGAAAGTATTTTTGCTCCTGCATCCCTTATAGGGGTAATGGCACCGACATAAAATGTAGCCTATGTTGGAGCAAGGGCTATCACCATCATTTTGACACCATTATTTTTGAAATCGGTTTGGTACTTCTTGATATTGCGTAAAAATCGCCATTTAGAACGTTTTTTAGAACTCTTTTCGAGCATATTTTCACCCCTTTTAAATTGCGAATTTTTTAAGAAATATTTTTAGAGATCATTTATATCTAATAAGTAACTTCCATGCCAAAGTCCATGTATCTGAGCCCCTCAGTAACACAAAAATCGCAATTTCGAACTTTTTTTTGCTCCTGCACCCCCTTTAGGTGTAGTGGCATAAACATAAAATGTAGCCTATTTTGGAGCAAGGGTTGTCACCATTATTTTGACACCATTATTTTTTTAATCAGTTTGGTACCTCCTGAAATTGCGTAAAAATCGCCATTTAGAACGTTTTTTAGAACGCTTTTCGCGCATTTCACCCCCTTTTTAATTTCTTTCAATTTTTGTCTTTAGAGATCATTAGTATCTTATAAGTAACTACCATTCCAAATTTCATGTTTCTGGGACCTTCACAGTAACACAGAAATTGCATTTTTAGAACGTTTTTTTCTACTGCACTTCCTTTTGGCCTGTGGCACGGACATAAAATATAGCCTATGTTCTAAGTTGGACTAACACCATCATTTTGATACCATTACTATTGGAATCGGTTCGGTAGTTCCAGAGCTTACCTCCTACAAATAAACAATTTTTACCTTTTTATAATATTAGTATAGAAGTATAGATAGATAGATTATCATTTATGAACATTTCTTTTATATATTAATTTAATATTTTTCACCTTGCTTATAAATATCCCATTGATGTAAACAGTAGCAACATGGTCAAGTTGTGTAATGGCCACCAATCGTCGCCCATTTTATCTGTATCATAGGCACTTTCAGCGTCACTTGACTTCGTGTGGCACATTTAGCATTCTCCACTTTATTTCGTGTAGCAGATTGAACCAGCGACATTTTTCTACTCTTTTTTGAACTATTTCTACTAGGGTTGGCACTTCAAGGGTTCTCCTGTTTGTTAAGCTTGACATTTAAAACATTTTTTTTTGTAAAAAAAAAAAAAAAAAAGATTTTTTGGTTTTTGGTACTTTCAGCGTTTTCCGTTTTTAGTCCTCAATTGTCGACTTTGTGTCCGTAAAACCTGCCTTAACTTTGTAAAAAGTGATTATATTGGCTTACGGATGATGTCACTCGATTCAGAATTAAAAAATACGTAACATACGACACCCCACTTGACCTAAAACTAAACTAAACTAAACTCTGTGGCTAAACAATCCAAGTAGGATCTGGGCCGACAGCGCCCATCTCTGTTTTCTTGACCCTGGGCCCCGAGGTGCTATGCAGCATGCGTCCCGGCCAGATGGTCAACCTAACGCGAGACCCTCGGTGTTTAGTTCCCAAGTAAGTTTGGTACTCATTTTATCGACCCCGAAGGGATGAAAGGCTGAGTGAACCTTGCCCAGTCGGGAGTCGTTTTAACCACTACACCACTGGGCTTCTCCACTTGACCTACTTAAAAAAATTGATTTCTCCCCTCCCTGAGTAAAAGTTCCCTCCTTTGCTCTCCCCCAAAACAAGGTAAAACAACTTCATTTTTTGCGACTCGCCGAATCTTCATTTCTAGTGCCAAAATGAAATTTTTCCCAAATTTTCGTGAATGGGCACCAATTGTTGTATTTTACTGAATTTTGGGTCTTATTTTACCTGTACTAGAGTGAGACAGATGGATTACGATGGTTCTTGGATCATATAAAAAATATAATGTATGCTTTCGCATGACATTTTTTGAAGCTGAGAAAATCATTAGATTGTTTGGTTTTTCACAAAATTTATCGTTAAAGGAAAAATATATCATAGGACTGGTTCTCTTTTTCCTGCATTGTATCAAGAACCAAAATTTAAATTCCTACAGATTTACGTTATGGGTTACTACGACGACGCATAAACAAATAAGCATTGTGGAGTTATTTAATTGGCCGAAAGAGAAAATGTTAAAAAGTACAGAAAGTTCTAAAATCATAACAATCGACTTGTATGTTCATTTAAAATTGCTTTAGAGCATAATCCCGAAGAAAGTTCTAATCAGGTCATTCTTGCTAATCGTACGCCACTGGGGGAACATAAGCGGAGGCGGAGGCATAACGTCCCAACTATAAATGGAGCGATATCTATTGTTACAAGCAATCTAAATTCACCTGAGATATAGTGCTTTATCTGCATAATTATATCGCACCTTGCAACTTATTTGGGGAAAAGGAATAATTCCTATTGGGGATTTTGGACTGCAATCTTCCCGTCCCGAGGAAAAAACACCAGAACATACTATTTGTATCCCAGTCGATGCTGACGTTATGATTTAAAATGATCCGGGAAAACGCCGAATTATTAATTATAAGATTATTTTTTGTAATATTGTGCTGTGCTGTAATTTGTGTTATTGTGATGTGTAAGTGTTCATTGAAATAAATTGTGACGTAAATACCAGGACCTCCTTAATTGCTTGGAGTGATTTAAAATCTTGAAATTCTGAACGACTGATGCCGAGTTATTTCATGGTGACTCGGACGTGATGTTAGCACCTTCAAGGGGCATTTATTATCTGATGCCAGAGCGACTCAATTGAGGTAGGTCCCTTTAATTATTTGATTTTGATAGGGAAAAACTAAATATTTGAATTATGGATATAGAAAAGGTAAAGGCAAAACGATCCACAGTCAGGGAGTTATTTACAAAATTAACCACAAAAGTAGAAAACATGATACAAAATACAGTCGATAAAAATTACTTAGTTGAAAATAAAATCGAAGAACTTTATGATTTAAAAAATCAGTTAGATGAAAAGTTTAAAGAATTAAAAGAATTAGATAATTCGGTTGAAATCGAAGTTCAGACCAAAGATCTCAAGAACGAAATAACAGCCAGCGATAAATATCGAGAAACCGGCATAACCTTTAAAACGAAATTATATAGATGTTTAAAATCTTTGGAGAAAGAACGCCATTCCAGAATGCGAACCGAAACTAGCCGCCATGAAGGGCTGTCTGTTCGGAATGAAATTCAAACTCTTAAGTTACCCCGACTAAACATATCTGTATTTAATGGTGATTGTAGTGAGTGGTTAGATTTTTGGAATTCTTTTGAAGTAGCGATTCATAACAATAAAGCACTAAGTAAGATAGAGAAATTCGCGTACATGAAAACTTATTTAAAAGGAACTGCTCTGTCAGCAGCGTCGGGATTCGCTTTAACTAATGAAAACTATGATTTATCAATAGATTTACTCAAAAACCGGTTTGGTCGTTCAGACCTGACCATTAGCTCAAGCAATTTGTCATATAAAAGCGCTCAGAAAAATGTACGACGCTATTGAGATACAAGATAGATCACTACAATCGCTAGGTGCAGCCGACGGAACGTATAGTAATTTACTTTGCCCTGTAATACTGCAAAAAATTCCCGATGAAATAAATTTGCAATATAATCGAAAACGGAAATCCGAAAATCTTTTTGATATCAGTGATCTGATGGAATTTTCGATAAAAGAAATTCATTGTCGTGAAACATCACTTTTGCTATCAAATCAACAGAGTAGTGGTTCGGAAAATTTAAAACTAAAGCAAGCGAGTGATAATCATTACAATCCTACTAATTTCAATAAACCGAGGAATTATAATCAGACGAAAAAATATACCCTTGAACTTCTAGTCCAAGAGCTGTTAAACATTTTAGGGAAGGTATTTGAGGCACCCTGAAAATTTGTGCAACACTTCTTTTGTAATGGCTGAATACAAAATCGAATGTCTGGCTGAAGGATCGTGGCCCAAAAACTGTGCCAGACACGTGTCAAGTGCCATTTTTTGACTACCCAAAAAAGGTATTTGAGGCACGCTGAGATTGAGACAGAATAATATTTATGCTTAGAAAAAAATATTTTGAAAATGACAGACATTTTAGTCGGCACAAAAACTGTGCCAGACACGTGTCAAGTGCCATTTTGGCGGCACAGTTTTTGTGCCGACTAAAGTGTCTGTCATTTTCAAAATATTTTTTTCTAAGCATAAATATTATTCTGTCTCAATCTCAGCGTGCCTCAAATACCTTTTTTGGGTAGTCAAAAAATGGCACTTGACACGTGTCTGGCACAGTTTTTGGGCCACGATCCTTCAGCCAGACATTCGATTTTGTATTCAGGCATTACAAAAGAAGTGTTGCACAAATTTCCAGGGTGCCTCAAATACCTACTCAAAAATGTTCAACAGCTCTCCTACTATTCTGCCTTTCTCGCAAATGCAGGAAATAAATGTGTATGTTTTTCAGATAAATCCCATTTGAGCGAATATTGCCATTTAAATGTTACTGAAAGAAAAGGAGCTTTAATGACACAAGGGCGTTGTTTTTCTTGTCTTGCTCGACGGCACCTAATTAAAAATTGTTGGAAAAAAATGTGTGTCGAATTTGTAAATTACCTCATAATGTGTTAATCTGTGAGTCTCAAAACTTAACCCCTCTTTCATCCAATGATAAGAGTGATGATTCATAAACAGAAAACAGTCTGCTTTGTAAAGAAAAAAAAATGAATAAATATTCGAACGCAGTTTTTTTGCAAACGTTTTCTGCATTGGTTGAAACTAGGTCAAATGAGAGAAAGCTAGTCAGACATTTACTTGACGAGGGGGGGGGGGGGGGGGCAACCAGAGCATTCGTTAAGAAGAAAATAGCTGATTTATTGGATTTGAAGGTCATTAAAAGAGAATCTCTCGTGATTTATCCGTTTGGAAATAAACAATCTGAAAAACAAATGTACGATATCCTAGAAGTGGTATTGAAAAGTAGAATTAATCCTAATCAAAAAAAAAAAAAAAGAAAGAAAAGAAAAGGAATGCGGTTGTCATAAATTCTATTACATGCGGAGAAATAGAGGAGCCTTCGAGTTGGGTAAGGCATATTGCGTTTGAAAGAGAAATTGAATTGGCTCACCTTGATACTACGACAGAAGTGCATATTTTGATAGGCGCGGATTATATTTGGGAAATTTTAAGTGAAACAAATATAAGACTCAGTAATAGATTGGTGGCGTCAAATAGCATATTTGGACTTGTAATTCAAGGTAAGGAAAGGGAACCAAATTGTAAGGAAATTCATGTTAGCGATTTAACGGTCGTTAATGATGAACCGGATTACGGAAGAATTAAAGATTTGTGGGAATTAGAAGCAATAGGAATAAATGTAAAAAATGATGTTTCACGTACAACGGAAGAAGTTTTAGAACAATTAAGTCACAATACAACGTATAATGATAAAAGATATGAAACGCGATTGGTCTGGAAGAATGTTTTTTCAGAGTTAAATAGTAATTATGAAATCGCTAAGAAACGTTTATTCCGTTTAAACAATACATTTAAGAAAGATAAAAATTTATATTTGAGATACAGAGATATCATTAAAAATCAGTTAAAAGATAATATACAGTCAATCAGGGTAACTTTGATCCGCATTTTCTCTATTTTCATATGCCATACTCTTATTTGAAGACTATTTTCGCAACTAGAGGCATAAAAGAGAAGAAATGATCCTAAATTATTGTCTATCTATACTAATATTATAAAGAGGTGAAAAATACAAAGGAGATAAGCTCCGGAACTACCGAACCGATTCCAAAAATAATGGTACCAAAATGATGGTGTTAGTCCAACTTAGAACATAGGCCCTATCTTATGTCCGTGACACTGCTCAAAAGGGGGTGCAGGAGCAAAAAACGTTCTAAAAATGCGATTTTTGTGTTACTGAAGAGCCTAGAAACACGAAATTTGGAATGGTAGTTACTTATACGAAACTAGTGGTCTCTAAGAACATTTCTTAAAAAAATCGAAATTAAAAAGGGGTGAAAATGGGCGAAAAGCATTCTAAAAACGTTCTAAATGGCGCTTTTTACGCAATTTCAAGAAATACCAAACCGATTTCAAAAATAATGATGTCAAAATGATGGTGACACCCCTTTCTCCAACATAGGCTACATTTTATGCCGGTGCCACTACCCCTAAAGGGGGTGCAGGAGCAAAAATAGTTCGAAATTGTGATTTTTGTGTTACTGTTGTGTTACATATACATGGAATTTGGTATAGTAGTTAATTATTAGATATAAATGATCTCTAAGAATATTTTTAAAAAAAATTCAAAATTTAAAAGGAGTGAAAATGCGCGAAAAGCGTTTTAAAAAACGTTCTAAGTGGCGATTTTTACGCAATCTCAAGAAGTACCAAACCGATTAAAAAAATAATGGTATTAAAATGATGGTGACAACCCTTGCTCATACATAGGCTACATTTTATGTGGGTGCCATTACTCCAGAAGGCGGTGCTTGAGCAAAAAAGTTCGAAATTGCGATTTTTGTGTTACTGAAGGGCCTAGAAACATGAAATTTGGAATGGTAGTTACTTATAAGATATAAATGATCACTAAGAACATTTGTTAGAAAATTCTAAATTTAAAAGGGGTGAAAATGCGCAAAAACAGTTCTAAAAGACGTTCTAAATGGCGATTTCTACGCAATCTCAGAAAGTACCCAACCTATTTGAAAAGTAATGGTTGGAAATTGATGATGACAGCCATTGCTCCAACATAGGCTCTATTTCATGTCGGTGTCACTACCACCTAAAGGTTGTAGAAGCAAAAACTTTCTAAACTGCGAACTTTGTGTTACTGAAAGGCCTAGAATCCTGAAATTAGGCGATATCTAAGAACATTTCCTAAAAAATCGATATTTAAAAGGGGTGAAACTCAGCGAAAAGCGTTCTATAAAACTTTCTAAATTGCCATTTCTACGCAATCTCAGGAAGTACCGAACCGATTAAAAAAATAATGGTGCGAAAACGATGGTGACAGCCCTTGTTCCAGCATAGGCTGTATTTCATATAGGTGCCACTACCCCAACGGGGATGAATGAGCAAAAAACGATCTAAATCGCGTTTTTTGTAATACTGCATAGGCTAGCAACTTAAAACTAGGCATAGCAGTTACTTATAAGATGTAAATGATCTCTAAGAACATTTCCTAAATAATTAGAAATTTAAAAAGAGTGAAAAGGGACCAAAAACGTTCTAGAAAACGTTCTAAATTGCGATTTCTACACAATCTCAGAAAGTTCCCAACCGATTTCAAAAGTAATCGTAGGAAATTGATGATGAAAGTCCTTGCTCCAATATAGGATCTATTTCATGTCGGCATCACTACCACCCTGCGGTTGCAGTTTAAAATACGTTCTAAATTGTTATTTTTGTGATACTGAAGGGGCTAGCAACTTGAAATTTGCCATGGTGATTACTTATGAGATGGGAATGCCCTCTGAGACGAGTTCCTTAAAAGTTTGAAATTTAAAAGGGGTGAAAAGGAACGAAAAGCGTTCTAAAAATGTTCTAAATAGCGATTTCTACGCAACCTCAGGAAATATAAACCGATTTCAGAAGTAATGGTTTGAAATTTGATGGTGACAGTCCCCGATTCAACATAGCCTATATTTTACGTTGTTGTCACCACCTGGGGCTTACAGGAGCAAAAAAATTTCTAAATTGCGTTTTTTGCGTTACTGAGGCGGGTCTAACATTTTAAATTTGGAAACGTAATTACTTCAAAGGTGCAAATGCTTTCTAAGAATTGTCTAAAGAAAATTCCAAATTTAAAAGGATGAAGTAAGCGAAAAGCGTTCTATAAGCGTCATAAATTACTATTTTTATGGAAATTTGGGCAATTATAAACCGATTACAAAAGTTATCGGTTGCGAATCAAAGGTGATAGTCCCTGGTCCTATACGGGTTATATTTTATGACGGTGTCACTACCACCTGGTTGTCAGGAACAACAAGAAAGCCTTTAAAAACATCTAAATTCCGTTTTCTATAGAATATTAGGAGATACCAACAGATTTCAAGGTTAATGTTTGGCAAATTAATGGTGACAGTCTCTGTTTCAACAGTTTTCCAGACATTCTATTTCAACTCTGTTTGGGCATTTTATGTTGGTGCCACTAACACCAGAGTCGTGGTAGACTGTTAGACAAGAAGTTTGGAATTTGACATGATGGTTAATTTTAAGATGCAAATGTGTTAGGAAGGTTTCTAAAAAATTCAAATCTTCAAATGAATACTGACATGAGCGTATGAAATGACTATAAAAGTTTTAAAATATTTTCTAAATTAACATTTATTTGGAATTAATTTTAGTTCTTCTTATTAATTAAAATCTCATTTCTGTCTATTGCTTTTTTATAATCAAGTTTAGTGAAACTGTGGCTTAAAGTATAATTTTTGAACTATTCCAAAAAGTGTACTTCTAATAGAAATATGCTAATATCACTTGGCACATTTCACCTATTACGCGAGCAAAGCCGCGGGATTTGCTAGTTTGACTATAAAAAATTAAGGAATAATAAGGATAAAAGCAATAAAAAATGGATTTTTAGCCTGGTTCAAAGTTATCCAGCCATTTAGGGTAACTTTGCACCATATGATAAATTTTTATATAAAATAATTAATTTAAAAAAAAAGTTTTGTAGTCAGGACAACTTTAAACACCAAAAAAAGTTTCCAGATATGTAAAGACTGCGAATTTATATTTCCCAACATCACAAGATTTGTATAATTTATGATATTACAACAAATATCAGGCATAAGAAACGTGGAAGTAGAGAACCATGAACATTTAGAAATAAAAAAAAAACCTGTTTATTGTTCATATAAAACATAAAAATGCAGTGAAAAACAATTTTCAATGTTTTAACTCTATAATATATCCATAGTTACAGTAATACATAGAAGTACTAGTATTATTCAAACAAGAATAAAAAACGTCGAACGTATGAAATGTCAAATTTGAGTAGCTCCGCCCCTAATCACGCCTCTAAATGAATTTTATGTATTTTACACATATATGTAAAAATATTTACATGTCATATCTAATGTACACTTTCGGCATTTATATAAAATATACGTGCAAATATGGGAAATTTTCGACAGTAGCACCTATAATCAGTAAATTATAAGCACCAGTGTAACTTTGAGCCGGCTCAAAGTTACCCTGAAAATGCGGTAAAATGCTAGTGCCTTCTTATTTTACATTTTATTAACTATTAATAAATAAATAATCACAAAATATTAACACATTTACAACATTTAGATAATAATATGTCTGATAAATGAGTATATAGTCACTTACTATGAAAATTTAATTGGATTACAACAACTTCAAAACAGCATTCAAAATTAACTTGAAAACAGTACTTCACAAAAATAGTTAGATGATGCAATTAATTGCACATAATGTTGCTAATTTGTTTTCTAAAATAAAGAGTAGAAATCCCAGTTTAGAACCTTGCCATCAGAGCACAGTTCTGGAGTTTATTTAGTCTTTTAGGGCAAAAAATATTGAAAAATAGGAGGTGGTGCAAAGTTACACCCCGTGGTTCAAAGTTAACCTGATTACTGTGATCCAGGAAGTAGTTGACTATTCTAATGAAAACAGACAAACTGGTTACTTTATGCCCCATCACGGAGTGGTTAGAGAATTGAAAGAAACCACTAAACTCAGGGTGTCTTATGATGCGTCTACTAAGGCGAAGGGGGAAATTTCATTAAATGATTGTTTAGAAACCGGTCCAAATTTGAATCTCGATTTGCTTAAAATTATATTAAAATTTAGGTATCACCCAATCGAATTTTGCGCTGATATTGAACGAGCTTTTTTTAAAATAGGTATATCAGAGCAGGATCGAATTTTTTTTCAATTTTTGTGGGAAATAGAACAAGGGGCAGATTTCAGTTTGGGTCTTAATGACATCAGAATCCTCCAATTCACCCGGTCTCCTTTTGGAGTAAAATGCAGTCCATTTATATTAGCTGCAACTCTTAGGCTTCATTTATCAAAGTACAGGCACAAATTTAAAAATGTTTGTGACCTCCTGAATGATCTATATGTCGACGACTATATTAGTGATTCTGAAACTATAGAATCTGCAGCATCGATTAGTAAAGATGCTATTTATATTTTACGACAAGCATACATGAATTTACGTCAATGGGTGACTAATTCCCCCACTTTACAAAATATGTGGGTAGAAGAGAACATTAACTGTAAACAAGCAACCAAGGAATCCGGAATCCTACTTAAAGTGTTAGGAAACATTTGGGATAATGTGAATGATAACATTACCATCGCGACAGACCATTTTAAAACTATAAACGGTAATACTTCTTCGAAAAGAAATGTGCTAAAAGCCTGTGGCATGTTGTTTGATCCTTTAGACATTCTTGCCACATTTACTATTAGAATAAAGTTGCTAATGCAACAACTTTGGGAAATTTCCTGGGGTGGACCTCTTCAGCCCAAGTTTCATTTTGTATTCCAAGAATGGCTTGAGAAAGTCATGGAAACTCAAGCCATGATTATACATCGACGGTATTTCGAGGATCCTAAATTTGAAAACTTGGAAGTGCACTTATTTTCTGACTCAAGCCCAAAGCCGTATGGTGCAGTTACATATTTCAGAATAAATTATCCTACAAAGGTTCGACAAAATTCGTTATCGCCAAATCGCGCATAGCTCCATTAAAACCAATAACTTTGCCCAGACTCGAGTTATTAGGTGCTTTGATCTCAGCCAGACTAGCATCTTATCTAAGGAACATTTCCCCATTCTTAAGAAAAAAGACGTTTATCTGTGATGTGATTCACAAATATGCCTCTACTGGATAAAAGGGACTTCTGAAAATTTAACACAATTCGTAAAGAACCGAGTGCTGAAAATTAAAGAAAAAACTAACCCTTCCAACTGACGTTTTTGCAGCGGGAAAGAAAATCCAGCTGATAAACTGACTCGCGGCATGCGCTCGCACACTTTCATAAATGACGCAGTTTGGCTTTCGGACCCAGCTTGGCTGCAAATGGCCGAATTGTCCTCTGATGAATCACAGATTAAATTTAACTTTGATGCCTAAATAAATGAACTAGAAAGAGAAATGAAGGACGTTAAAGTTCTCCTTCAAATTTTGCAAGAACCTAGCGATCCCTTATATGATCTTAATAAGTTTAGCAGCCTCAATAAAGTGTTAAGGGTGACTGCTTATATTCTTCGCTTTACTAGAAATTGAAAAGTTAAATCTAGTAGAATCTCAGGTTCCATATCTGCATAAGAACTTGCAGATGCAGAAAAGCAATGGATTCACTTTGTCCAAAAAATGGAATTTGAAAAGGGGTATTTTCAACTCCTCAAAAATTCAACGATAAGCTCCGATTCGAGACTTTATTGTCTTAATCCCTTTTTTACACCTGGCAAACTTATAAGTCTGGGAGGACGTCTTCAACATTCTAACTTCCAATTTTCAGAACGACACACATTAATTATGCCAGGGAACTCAAAATTCACTGAATTACTCATAATGAGAGAGCACCAAAATTTGTGCCACGCTGGTGTATCGGGCACTCTCACTCAACTTCGTGAAAAATTCTGTATTCTTAAGGGCAGACAAACAGTGAAAACTTGCCTAAATAAGTGTTTAACCTGCAGACGCTACAGGGTCAAACCAGGCAACCAGATGGTAGCTCCGTTGCCTGCGGACAGATTTTATTCTGAAAATGCTTTCAATAACATAGGAACTGACTTTGCAGGGCCTTTATATACAAAGGACATGAACAAGGTATACGTTGCATTATTTACCTGCACTGTAACTCGTGTCATTCATCTAAACGTTGTATCCAGTCTCAGTACTGAACATTTTCTATTAGCATTCAGACGGTTCGTTTCCAGACGAGGACTGTGTAAGACTATTTATTCAGACAATGCTTTAACATTTAAGGATGCAGAGCGTGAACTTAAAATCCTTTATTCTAATATGACTAATGAAGCTGTACAAAATTATTTTGCCAAAAGGGGTATAGTCTGAAAATACATAGTGGAACGTGCAGCCTGGTAGGGTGGATACTGGGAGAGAATGGTTCGCATTACAAAGGGTGCCCATAGAAAAGTATTGAGACGGACGTTAATTACTTACGAAGAACTCGAAACAGTTCTTCTTGAAATTGAAGCATTCATTAATTCACGGCCCCTTACTTATCTATCTATATTTTTTATTATAAAGGACAAACATATCTGTGCGTAACGCATACGTCATTTTGCGAATGGCAACACTTTGAAATTTGAAATAAAATTTTGGTTTTGCAATTTTCTCTACTGCAAATTTTTAAACTTCTAAACCTCGCACACTTTAAATTTTTACACCGTCGTATAAGGAAAAAAATGCTCTTTTAAATGCAATTTGTTTGAAAGCTGTATCTCAAATTATTTTTGAGATATTAATTTTTTTGTACTTTTTAATACCATTTTTCTTATAGTGGCAACAAAAGTACCCCATTTCTATTGAAAGTGAACGGAAGATAGTCGAAAATAGGAGATACTGTATCTTTTTGCTGCCATTTTCTCATAAAACCTGAAAAAAAAGTTGAAATTAAAATATGGGCTATGTCAAGAATATTGTCTGTTATTCCGTGATAATGACGTCATATGCATACATTTCTATAGACGAAGTTTAAGACTGGATTATAAAAGTGGATTGCTTTAGCGGATGCAAATGACGTCATTTTATAAAAAAGCGTGTATTTTAATTCTTAAACCTGAATTATGTTTTGTAGAAGTGGTCATTTTCACAGCCCAGCTGCTTTGAAATTCTTCACAGGTGAAAATGTTTCACTTTTGAAAATAATGTAATCGAAATCGCACACTGATAAAATGCAATGTTTTACAAAAATTTAGAGTGTCTTTATAAAAGAGAGGTGACATGCAAAAAATAGCGATTGATATTACAGAAATTGATGATTCTCGCCTGGATGGATTTGCTTCTCCGAGTTAGACAAGCAAACAAATGATTCGGGGTTTAAAATAATATCATGTTCCTGATGTTTTTGTTCAAAATTCTCTCGAACAATAGAATTTTAATGTTATTCTTTAGGTCATTCTACAATAATTTTAACAAAATAACATAATTTGCTTAATTTAATTTTTTCGTAATTTTATATAATCTATATATTTAAAACACAAGTGTGTTTTTTAGTCATCTGCCCTGATCTTTCTGCTAAACCAATTTTACTAATATATATACAGTGGACTCTCTCTATTCTGAACACGCATGGGACCTACCAAAACTGTTCAGATTATGGGGGTGTTCATTATAGAGGGAGACTGGAAAATGCATTACTACTACTACTATGATTGAGTTTATAGACTGTATAGAATAGATAGCCATACCACTTACCGAGATGTACATGCTGAATTTAAATTTCGCGACTAGTGCAATGTCAAACTAAATTCAGTCGAACCTGTAATCTACCGTCTCTTTTTTTATTAAAAAAGTTTTACATAACATACATATCTACAATATATTACTTAAAAACAAAATCGGTACATTATTTAACAAAGTGACTAATTTTAGTTTGTTTTTGCATTGTGTATGCTTGTGCAGTGTACATGTTAGCCTGTTGTTTAAAAAGTGGAAAGACTTTCGGATGATGTTCAGCTGCATAGTTCAATAGGTCTTGAATCCCTTGGCCATATTGCTTGAAGGTAATCGCACTTCTTGTTTCATCTGTCTCTTCTGCTTTTGTTTCTTCTTCACTGTCGTCTTCCTCTTCAACGATGTTGTTGTCGCAAACTGGAAGGCTTCCGTCGGCTCCGAGATAAGCTCCAGGATGAATTTCAGTATGGCCCATCACCCATTTGGAGAATTGACCCCGAGTCACTCACAGCTGTTGCTTCTTATTCCTCTATTCTTAATTGTTCATTCTCACATTGGAAGCCAATTTTGTAGAAGCAGCTTTGGAAGGCATAGGGGGTTATTTTATTCCAAGCTGTTTATATCCAATGGACATCATCCATGACGTTGACCTTCTTCGTTAGTTTGGTTGCCTTCAGAAAATGGATTCGGTAGTGAGCTTTAAAGGTCTTGATTACTCCTTTTTCCGGTGGTTGGATTATAGAAGTACAGTTCGGTGGTCAGGAACTTCAGGCTCACGTTACTCAGCTGCATGTTTGTGTGTGATCTGCCATTATCCACAAAAAGAGTATTTTTTCTTCTTTCTCTCTTCATTATCTCGTTAATGATCTCCAACCATTGTGAGAAAATTGTGAATGTCATCATGGCTTTTCCATTTGATTTATAGTGCACAGGCGATGATGCGATTTTCACATTTTAGAAACATCGTGGTTTCTCCCTTTTTCCGATCACAAGTGGTTTGAATTTCTCACAAGTAAAACTGGCACAGAGCATGACGGCATGTCTTTCTTTTGACTTTCCATTTTCCGCCCACGCCTTTCTCGCTTGTTTCTGTTAGGGTTTTATTTTTTACTCTAAAACAGGCCGGTTTCGTCGGCATTGAAAATGTCAGCGGCGTGGAAATCCTTCGTTATATCCTGAAGATTTCTTTCCTTTCCTTCACAGTGTCGATATTTACGTCTGCAGCTTAACCAGTGAATATTTTGAATACTATGTTATGACGACTTTTGAAGTGAGTCAACCATCCTTTTTATGCTTTGAATTTCGTGATTTTCTCCTTTTCTGTAAAATTCAGAGCAATCTGCTTCAGCAAGGGTTTTGTACAAGAAGATTCTTCCTTCTCATTTGGCATAAAACTTCCGGACGCGATTGTTTATGTTTTTGTTTCCTGTTTTCTTTTTAAAAATTCTACAATTTGAGGAAAGTTCATTTGATTCGTTCAAAAGTGATTAAAATTTCTTTCTATTTCTTGCTCATGGCGTTGCTTGTCCTATTGAAATTACAAACTCACACGCAATTTTCCTTTGACTTGCGTTTGATTTTAATTTTTGAACAATTTTGTATTTTTCCTGAAGCTTCAGTTGTTTCCGTTTTTCTGCTTATTTCTAATATTAGCTGCATAAGTGCAATGCTTCTTTCCCTGCATCTGTAGATAAACGGCGAACAAAAATTTACCATTGCCGAGCAAAAGGAAGAAAGAAATAGAAGCGATAATCCTGCCCAAATAGGTGTGCAGAAAATAAACCATAATCTTTTTTTAGCCACTACCTCTAATATCTGTTAACTCTTATCTCTCACTGGTGTGGGGCCTTTCTATTGCATAATCTTTCTATTTTCATCTCAGTTCGAGAGAGTCCACTCGCGTGATATGGTTTTTACATTATTTTTTCTTGTATCCTTTTGCATAAAAATTGATTGTTTTGTTCATTTCATTTATCTGATTAACATGAATTACTTTTTATGAAATGGCAACAGTTTTATATCTGGACTTTTTTGTTTATTAAAAATATAAAAATGTTCTAATTAGTTTAGATGTAGAACACTTAAAGATGTACCTGTTTGAAAAAAAATTCTTTCAATTTATTTATTTTTTATAACATATGTTTTGTTAACTGAAGACTTTATCTCAATTATTCAAACAAATTGAGTAGATGCATCGAGTAGATGCATAAAATCTAGCAATGATTTTGTCTGTTTATTTTTAAATCGAATTTATTGAAATTTTTTATTCTTCTGCAACAATTTCTCAGAATTTCCATGATGAAGGAATTCCTCGAATTCTGATTGCAAACACACGTTCAGTTTACAGAAAGGCGGAATAGAATGAGGATCAAAAGTAGCGTTCATAATAGTGGGATGTTCACATTAGAGAGTGTTCAGAATACAGAGAGTTCATGTTATGTTAAGTCTATGGAGTTTCGCCGGGACCGTCAGAATGTGTTCATAATACTGGGGTGTTCACATTAGAGAGTGTTCAGATAGAGAGAGTCCACTGTATATATATATATATTAACTGAAAGCTCTTCATTTGTAGATCGTACTATCTCCTTTTTTTTTTTTTTTTTTTTTTTTTAAATATCCCCACTTTTATATTTTAATTTTAAAAGCATTTTATTAAATTTCTTCAAAATGGTGAAAATTAGATAGCTTTCATTATTGCAGACAAAAGAGAAATAATGAGGTATTTTACTATTTTTATCTTTATTCATGCTATTTTCTGATAAAAATTCAAAATTTTTGATAAAAATTGTTGCATAAGGTTTAGTGGCGTAAAATCCCATCAGGAGCAGAATATTATATTAGGGGCATAACAACGGAAAATGACATACTGCTTTTGAAAACAGACATTTTTCCTCATAAATTTTCTATATCGATTTTCCTTCTGCATGTGTACTGATACTAAGTTTCAGACACTAGGCGAAATGCATATTTAAGTGAAAATGAAGTCATATTTAAAAGAAAACGATCATTTTCTTAGATAAAACTAAACATTTTAACACAAATGCGTCTAAAAAACATAAATTACGAAAATTTTTACTTTCCGGAATTGAGATTAGAGAGCAAAGAGTGCGTCTGTTCACATAAAAGATGCTGCTGACAATCGTGACTTCAAGTTTTGAGTTAAAATGATTTTTAAATGATCAAACAAAATACAAATTTTTTAAAAATGATGAATATGGGTATGAGACGTGCGTATGCAAATTTTGAGAAGGTGAAAATTTCTGTTTTTCATTCCGAAATACTAAGCATAAGGGACTCAGTTGATAACCACATCCTAATAACTGATCTTTATTATATTTTACTGATTAAGTATCTATATTATAAAGAACAAACGTATCTGTGCTTAACGCTGACGTCATTTTGCTAATGGCAACACTTCACGATGAAATTTCGGTCTTGAAATTTTCGCTACTGCAACTTTTTAATCTTCTGACCATCGTACATTTTCAATTTTCGCCGCAAAGGGAAAAAATCTACTTTCAAATGCAATTTGCTTAAAAATTGTATCTTAATTGACTGATGTATTATATTTTCTATTTTTTTTTTTTTTAAGTTTATCTTATCACGTGCCGGTTTCAATACATAATAATAATAAACATTTTGCACATAAAGCAACAAACATTGTTCAACATTTGTTTCTGACTATTTTTGTATAACGAAATTAATACTACTTTTATAAACAAATAAAATAATAATATTAAAAAAAAACTACCAATCTAACATATTTGTTAAAGACAAATTAACGAAATTAATACATCTTTTATAAACAAATAAAAGAATAACATTTAAAAAACACAAATCTAATATATTTGTAATCGTACAATTTAAATTTTTAGATCACCAAATAGGATTTGTTTTTCAAATGGAATTTGTTTGCAAAGTTTATCTCAGTTTACTGATTGTCTATGATTTTAAAAACAATTTTAAAGCATGAAATATTTTTTAATTTATTTATATCGCGAGGAGCTCTATTACGAAAGATTAATCCATTTACCCTTAAAACAAAATAAAGAGTTCATAATTTTCTTACGGCTAATATCCATTAAAAAAAACTTCCCTATGAATAAATAAACAAAATAATATAAATAAAACACAAATTTAACAGACATGTATAAGCTCTGAAATTATCAGAATATAAAAGGATGCCGTAAGTAGCCAAAATCTTGGTCAAATAACACTTAGCATGCGGCTGATAAGAAAATATCGGTTTTGATAAATTTCAAAAAAATATTTGATTGTATAATTCGTATTTTCCATATGAAAAAGGCTTTTTTAATGTAAGTGGGCAATCTAAAAAATTTATTGCAGATAAAAAAAAATTATTAGTTTTCAATTTAAAAAAATGTTTTTACCTATATTCATAGCTGCCAACTTGTACGGATTTTTCTTACCGCTAAAATTTAATAGAAATCTTTGACTTATTTAAACGTTAAAATTGCTTGAAATTCAGGGATTCAATTAACTAAAATTTACTATAAAATTTTAGTGGTATGAAAAATCCGTACAAGTTGGCAGTTATGTATATTCTTTAACCCGGGAAGCCCGGGTACGATCCTCTAGTCCAGGGTCGGCGAACCTATGGCACGCGTGCCACTTTCGGCACGCGAAAGAATAATTTTGGCACGGCGCAGCATTGATTGTGTCTCTAAATCAGGATACAGTGATTTTACATAAAATACATGAGCTTAGGTAATCTGATTCTATTCTAAATTCGATTAATGGAAATTGTAGAATTTTAATCTTATTCAATATGGTTTAAAAAATTAACCAAACAAAGAAAATATTTGAAAACTATCAAAAAAAGAAAGATCATTATATATTAATAAAAATACTTAAGGTAAATTGTGGCAACTTAGAGATTAATTTAAGAAGTATTTAAATAAACTACTTTTTTTTCCCCTTTTAGTAACTTTTTCTATTATTTATACCATATGAGTCATTTTTTCGGAAATGAATAATATAAATAATCATATAGAGAGCAGTTGCCAAATAAATCCATTTTAGTTTGCATTCTGTTAAAATTAACTGATCATGAATACGATATTAATTAATTAATTTTCATCCAAGATACAACACAATTAATCGCATTATTTTTTAAATTAATTTCAAAAATATAATTGTTTCTATGATTATTACAGTGTATTATTTAGATGTATGTCACCCATTTTAGAAAAAAAACCCTTAAAAATTAATTTTCAGTAGTTTTGCTTCATTATTTTTTAATCCACAAAATTGTTATTATTTTTTATTTTTTTGTTGGCACGTCAAGGTCATGTAAAATGTTTTTTTTTTTAATTATTGGCACGCGACTATAAAAAGGTTCGCCAACCCTGCCCTAGTCTATATATCTATCTATCTATCTTCTATCTATATTATAAAGGACAAACATGTCTGTGCGTAACGCATACGTCATTCTGCGAATGGCAACATTTTGAAATTTGGAATGAAATTCCGGTTTTACAATTTTCCCTACTGCAAGTTTTTAAACTTCTAAACATTGCACAGTTTCAATTTTTACACCGTCGTATAGGGAAAAAAATGTACTTTTAAATGCAATTTGTTTGAAAACTCTGTCTCAATTTATTTTTGAGATATTAATTTTTTTATAGTTTTTAGTACCAATTTTGTAATTGTGGCAACTGAAGTACAGTCAATCAGGTAACTTTGATCCGCATTTTCTCTATTTTCATATGCCACACTCTTATTTGAAGAGTATTGTCGCAACTAGGGGCATAAAAGAGAAGAAATGATCCTAAATTATTGTTTCATTATAAAAAATTAAGGAATAATAAGGATAAAAGCAATAAAAAATGGATTTTTAGCCTGGTTCAAAGTTACCCAGCCATTTAGGGTAACTTTGCACCATATGATAAATTTTTATATAAAATAATTAATTATAAAAAAAGTATTGTAGTCAGGACAACTTTAAACACCAAAAAATGTTTTCAGATATGTAAAGACTGCGAATTTACATTTCCCAACATCACAAGATTTGTATAATTTATGATATTACAACAACATAGCTGCCAACTTGTACGGATTTTTCTTACCACTAAAATTTAATAGAAATCGTTGACTTATTTAAACGTTAAAATTGCTTGAAATTCAGGGATTCAATTAACTAAAATTTACTATAAAATTTTAGTGGTATGAAAAATCCGTACAAGTTGGCAGTTATGCAACAAATATCAGGCATAAGAAAAGTGGAAGAAGAGAACCATGAACATTTAGAAATAAAAAAAAACCTGTTTATTGTTCATATAAAACCTAAAAATGCAGTGAAAAACAATTTTCAATGTTTTAACTCTATAATATATCCATAGTTACAGTAATACATGCAAGTACTAGTATTATTCAAACAAGAATAAAAAACGTTGAACGTATGAAATGTCAAATTTGAGTAGCTCCGCCCCTAATCACGCCTCTAAATGAATTTTGTGTATTTTACACATATTTGTAAAAATATTTACATGTCATATCTAATGTACACTTTCTGCATTTATATAAAATATGCGTGCAAATATGGGAAATTTTCGACAGTAGCACTTATAATCAGTAAATTATAAGCATCAGTGTAACTTTGAGGCGGCTCAAAGTTACCCTGAAAATGCGGTAAAATGCTAGTACCTTCTTATTTTACATTTTATTAACTATTAATAAATAAATAATCACAAAATATTAACACATTTACAACATTTAGATAATAATATGTCTGATAAATGAGTATATTGTTACTTACTATGAAAATTTAATTGGATTACAACAACTTCAAAACAGCATTCAAAATTAACTTGAAAACAGTACTTCACAAAAATAGTTAGATGATGCAATTAATTGCACATAATGTTGCTAATTTATTTTCTAAAATAAAGAGTAGAAATCCCAGTTTAGAACCTTACCAACAGAGCACACTTCTGGAGTTTATTTAGTCTTTTAGGGTTAAAAATATTGAAAAATAGGAGATGTTGCAAAGTTACACCCCGTGGTTCAAAGTTACGCTGATTGACTGTACTCCATTTCTGTTAAAAGTAAAGGGAAAATAGTCATGGTTTATTTATTTTTATTGATTATATCCTTATTGATGCCATTTTCACATCTATAATAATAAAGAAAGAAGTTTGTGTGTGAGTGAGTGAGTGTGTCGACGGTGTTCTGAAGAGACCACTGCACGTAGAGCTACAAAATTTGGGGAAAAGGTACGTCTATACATGAAGTTTTGCACCTCGAAGCCCGATTTTCGATTTTTTGATTAGATTTTTTTTAATTTAAATTTTTATGCGATTTTTAGCGCTTTTTTATGTTTCGAGGCGATTTTTTCATGTAAGTGAGAAGAATATGGTTTCTTTCTTTTAACCCAATATAGTACATTTTGTTCTCTTTTCAAAAAAGTTTATTCGGAATTCGTACAGCGATTTTTGAATTTTTAGCGAATTTTTTATGCAATTATTGAACAGCATTTAAGGTATTTTCGTTACTATAAGGAGGTTACCGTAGAGGGACACAGTTCTGTCGCCAAATGCCGCCAAGTTTGTTGCCCACTTGGCGGTATATCGCCAAATTTGGCGACCAAAATCAGTAGCCAAAGTGACGCCAACTTGGCGATATCTCTAATATTTCGCCAAATTCCCATAGACTTCCATTGTAAACCAATATAGATTACTTGCTTACAAAAAATCAACAAATTGAGATATTTTAATGCAACAAAAACTAATATTAACTTAAGAGATTATATTAATTCGATTTTTCCACATTCGGAAAAAGAATACGGTTCCTTTCTTTTAACCCAATATAGTAAATTTTGTTCTCTTTTCAAAAAAATTTATCCGGAATCCGTACAGCGATTTTTGAATTTTTAGCGAATTTTTTATGCGATTATTGAACAGCATGTAATGCATCGCTATACCTATAAGGGGGGGTTACCGTAGGGGGGATCCAGTTCTGTCGCCAAATAATGCCAAGTTTGTCGCCAACTTGGCGGTATATCGCCAAATTTGGCGACCAAAATTAGTCGCCAAAAGTGAGGCCAATTTGGCGATATCTCTAATATTTCGCCAAACTCCCATAGACTTCCACTGTAAAACAATAGGGTTTACTTGCTTACAGAAAATCAACAAATTGAGATATTTTAATGCAACAAAAACTAATATTAACTTAAGGGATTATATTAATTATATTTAAGGGAGGCCAAGTAAATTAATTACGAATAAAAGTAACATGATCCAATGCTTAGCATGATTTCCAAAACATAAATTTTAAGAGAGCCCACAGGGTCAAAGGAATTTGACTTGAAACTTTTATCCAATTATAGTAAATTTTGACTTTCGTGATTTTTGAACTTTTTGTGATTTTTAATGCGATTTTTACATTTCTTCGCGATCTGCTGCAATTTTTTGACATTCCATTTTTGACCTAAAGTACATTCTGCCAGTGTTGAATTCAGACACTTTTCTCCGGGAGGGATTTCTGTGGCTCCGGGGGGGACATTGTAGAGTTCCGGGGGGGAAATTGCACTTTTTGACCATTGAAAACACAAAATCTCAAATCTTCCGGGGGGGGACATATCATTGCTCCGGGTGGGGGGGGGGAATGTCCCCCCCGGGCCACCCCCTGAAATCAACACTGCATTCTGCCCTCATTTCAGTAAAGTTTTTCGGATTTCGTATAGATATTTTCGAATTTTTCGGGAATTTTGTATGCGATTTTTAGTGTATTTTAACAATTTGTTACTATTTTTCCACATTAGTGAAAGGAATCAACTTGCAATCTTCGAACACAATATATAATTTTTTTTCTCTTTTCAAAATTTGAGAATCGATTTAAAATTTTTTCGCGATATCTTATTGTGATTTTCAGATCTTTTTCGTAATTCCTGCTGTTTTTTGTCGTACCCGGGCAACGGCGGGCAAGTTCGCTAGTTACAAATAAAAGTAACTTTTTTCTAATTTTTGAAGAGAAAATGACGTCAGCCATAAAAAAAAAACACGCATTCTTCTTCATAAATCAAAAGATTGAAGAATATATTTCAATATTTTTACATTACGCTGATACCGAGTTTGAGACGCTAGGCAAAATGATTCAGTGAGTAAAAATGATGTCATATTTAAAACAAAACGATCACTTTCTTTGATAAAACTAAATATTTGACCAATACTAAGTGGACAATACTATGGCAATTAAAGGCAAATTTCTGAATGGTAAATTTTCGCAGGTACTGAGATTAGAACTTAAAGTTTGTGCGAATGATCGCATGAAAAGTTGTATCGGACAAACGTGACTTTAAGTTTGGAAATACATTCATTAATAATGTATTGAGCGTTAAAATACTTTTAAATTGTGAATTTGAGCGGTGCGTACGTAAATTCTGAGAATGTGAAAATAACGTACAGTTTCGATTTTATGGGGGGAAATTTTATGATGTGACAAAGCGAAATACTTTTTACTGATTTTTTATCCCATAAAAACAAACATAAGAGCTTCAATCGATAACTTCAACATAATTACACATCTTGATTACGTATTCTAATAGAGTTTATTTTTTCAATAAGCAGTTGAAGTTTGTGGAAATAATATTTTTGTAATTTTAGGTTAAAAACATTATTTGTTTTAAGAGTTAGAAAACCAATGCAAGATGAATTTTTTATTGTAATTATTTTTGTAGGTTTATTATAAATTCGATCTAACAGTTCCATTCTAAACATTTTAATTCGTCGAGTTTCGACGGGTTCCAACTCGTGTTTAATAATGAACCTGGTGAACCATTCCCTCTCATTCCTGCCAATTTCCTTACAGGAAAAAGGTTGACCTCGTTACCCCCCACGGCTGTCAAAGTTGATCAAACATTAATAAACAATAAAAAATTGCTTCTAAAACGTTATGTCTATCGGCAGGTGTGGAAGATGGCTGAGATTTTGCAAATACATGAGAGCAGAGATGGACGCATTCGCAGCATCACCCTAAAGACTCCCACAGGTAAAATTAAAAGAGCCATCCAGATGATTTATCGCTGGAGCTAGATGAATAAATTGGACAATCATTAGTTTGGTATTTGCTTATATACTTCATTGTCTTCATTTAATTTCTTAATTGTAGTATAAGTATTCATTTAGTGTTATTGTTTGAATTCTGTAATTGAGATTCTATATTTGAGTTTAACCTAGTGTAATTTTTATAGTATATATGTATTCATGATTAGTAATAACTTTGTAGATTTATATAATGATCAAAATTCAGATTTGATGAATGTATTCATCGGGGCGGGAGGATGTTGCAACTCATTTGGGGAAAGGAATAATCCCTATTGGGGATTTCGGACTGCAATCTTCCCGTCCCGAGGAAAAAAAACATCAGAACGTATTTGGATCCCAGCCGACGTTATGATTTAAAATGACCCGGCAAAATTAATTATAAGATTATTTTTTGTAATATTGTGCTGTGCTGTAATTCGTGTTATTGTGATGTGTAAGTGTTCATCGAAATAAACTGTGACGTAAATACCAGGACGTCCTTAATTGCTGCGAGTGATTTAAAATCTTGAAATTCTGAACGACTGATGCCAAGTTATTTCATGCTTCAAAAATGTCACAACTCAAAAATTGGGTTTTTTGAGTTATGGCTGCCATTCTACTTGGTTTTTACGCCTCTACCAATCACCTAAAATACCAGATAGTGCACTGAAAATCCAGCCAACAGGTAGCAGTTGTATTTGAAAGATTGCCATTGACCCTTCTACAGCCAGAAAAGTTTTTCACATTTTCTGAAAAACGGATTTTTTTAGTTATGACACTTTTGAAGCAAGGGTGCGATATGCTCACTCGTATTTCTTACACACATATCGATTATACGATGCTCTCGAATATCCATTAATATTGTTGAAAGGACAAGAGGGTTATCATTTTGATATAAAATTAATCCGCATACTGGAATTTCCTTTTTAAATAAAAAGTGTAAACTTTTATGCTTACAAATACTGAACTATTTACATTGTTTTAAGTGCAATCGGGTTAATCTTCCGTAATCGGACTGCACGCGATAGAGAAATAGTGTACAAAAAAAATCATGCTTGAAAATTGTTTTAAAAAACTTTTTTAAAAAGCTGTAAATTGAGATACAGTTTTCAAGCAAATTGCATTTGAAAATACACTTTTTTCTCTATTCGACGATGTAAAAATTGAAATTGTGTTATGTTTATATAACAACTCGGAGAACATAAACGGAGATATAATGTCCCAATTACAACTGAAGTGGCAGCTTTTGTTACAGGCAATCTAAATTCACCGCGAAAAGTAGAGCTTCATTTGCATAATGATATGCTGACTCGTATCTCTGACACATACCGATTTTACGACGCTCTCAAATATCCATTAATATTCTGGAAAAGACAAGAAGGTTATCATTTTGATATACCGAAAATTAATCCTTGTACTGGACAGTCGCTTTTAAATAAAAAGTGTCAACTTTTATGCTTATTATCCAATGATGCGACGCAATTGTTTTAATTTACTATTGCGTTGCAAACAGCTACTTCATCAATTTATGGCTGGTGTACATGTGAGGGCATAAAGCGAACGTCTGCGTTTTATTTCTTTAAATAAAAGCGAGCTGAAAAATATATACATTTACAAAATACAGTTGAAAACGATGCGAATGTAAATTCCAATGAATTGGGACAAATTATAAATTTTTCATCTTCATTCATAAATATAGGCCAAGGTACCCTCGTGAATAATGCAATTATGGCCATAATTGCATAATGGCATAATGGCCATAATGGCATAATTGCCATAATGCAATTATGGCAATTATGGCAATTATGCCTCATAATGCAATTATGGACGACCTGATCTGTTTATTAGGTTTACTTGCGATCAGTAGCGCCAACTTTTCAAAAATTATTATTAGTAATAATAAATAAATATATATATAAAAAATATATAAAAATAAGAATTGAAGATTTGTCGGAATTAGAAGCAATAGGAATAAATGTAAAAAACGATGTTTGGGTGGGCTCGAAAATTTTTGAGTAAAATTTCAGATATAATTTTTTTCCCTTAGTGTGTACGTGTGTTGAGAGAGAGAGGAGGGGCGAGAATGACTAATGATGATAATTCGAAATTAAATTGTGTTTTTCTAAGCAATTTTTTGAATTATTATAAATTAATTATATTTTTATAAATAGGGTAGACCGGGGCACATTTACACGGATTTTTTTCAATGAATTTTCTAATTTTTATGCTTCAATTTAGGAAATTTGAGACACTGTGGTTTTTTAAAACAGTTAATAAAGCCAAAATTTGTGTATTCAGTTGTTGCCCTATTTGTGTTTTTAACCGTAAAAATTTTTTTTTAGGCCCAAGTCCTTTGCGTAAACTTGCCTTCAAGTGGGGCACGTTTAAGCATATTATAAGTGATACCTAAGAATAAGTGAAATAAATATTTAATCAAATTGAAATGTTTTATTTATAACTAAAAACACTATTAAAAATAATAAAGAGAATTAATTAAAAAAACAGTTCATAGGCTAAATTGAAAACATGCTTATTTCTAATTGAAAACAGAAACTATTTAGTCATCTCCATCATCACTGTTACAGTTTTTAATAACAGTATTTTCTTTTGCACACTTGTCATGAAACCACTTTTTGCGTTTAAGACATTGAACCCAGTCTTGACATTTTGGATTGGTTGTATGATTTCAAACAATAAATACACACAGTTTTCCTTTGCGTCATCAGATTCATTCACTATTTTCTTTATTCCAGAGTGTACAAACTTTTTCCCTTTTGCAGTTTTTAGTTTCATACTTCTTCCTTTGCTGTCTTCTTGTCCTGCTTTTATAGAAACTAGTAAATTTTTACGTAATTTCTTCTTTTCGAACGTGCGTAAAATGTGCCACGATGCCAATGCGTAAGCGTGCCTCGTCGCCCTGTTTGTATTTATTTTTAACGTGCAACGAAAATTAATAACATTTTTGTTCATACAAATACAGTTCTCAAAAAAGGATAAAATTCTGCTAATGTCCATATATTTGTTTATCCTTAACTAAGCATTATTAGTTCACAATAACTTTCAATAAGTTTAACACAAAATTTACTCACCTTGACCGAAAACAGATTATCCTTTCCTCATGCAAGACCGAAGCTCGACTGACGCTGTGAGAATACCCACTAGGGGGCAGCATCAATCTGTCATGACTGGTGGCGCGTCAGCTATAACTCGTTTCGGAAAAAGTGCACTGCGTAAACGTGCCACATACATAAACGTGTCCCGGTCTACCCTAATTTTATTAAATTATGTTCTTATAAGTTCTTCTTTACAAATACATTGATATTTATTTTAAATAACTTTGGAATTGCTAACTATTGAAAGTGCAAAAAACTAAATGTCAAGAAAAGCAAACATTTTAGCCGGCAAGTGCTTTATCAATCCAAGACATCAAAGCAGGTGGCAAAATATGCAGGAAATTTGATTTCGTGTGAAATTTAACTATACATCTGCTGAAGGGATTTTCAGTGCTCCTTATTATATCATTAGTAAGTAATTAATAATAATTAACACAACTATTAATTGATGAGGCAGCATCGTAAACATATAAACATTTACTATTCATTTCACAAACAAAAACATCACTTACAAGACGTCACACATGACACAAGACTAGAGAAGAACAATTCTCTGATATTTACTCCTAATGAATTGTGAGAGGGGCTATGGTGCTACCATCTGTACATATTAAATTGAAATACAAACTTGACACTCCTGTAAGGCTAATTGATGTCCTTACTATTTTTCAAACAAAACTATTTTGAGAATGTTAATAGAACCAAATTTCATTTCAGCGGTTAAATAATTAAAAAAATAAATTATGAATTAAATCAATTGAAACTGGGAGGGCGGTGAGATCAAATTATTGGGTGGACTCGCTATCCATGGGCCCATAAAAGTTGGCGCCACTGCTTGCGATCCCCCCATGGAAAAATATTACTGCTAAATTGTTGCCTGAACAAAAATCGACAGATAGGCATGAC
Organism: Maratus speciosus; assembly: GCA_963932465.1. Taxonomy (NCBI): domain Eukaryota; kingdom Metazoa; phylum Arthropoda; class Arachnida; order Araneae; family Salticidae; genus Maratus; species Maratus speciosus. The sequence continues at coordinate 359,136,770 of OZ010800.1, read as the reverse complement.
CTTATTGTTCGACTTTTCAGAATTAAAATGAAAAAACTGGGCTGTAATTAAGAAAGGGAAAGAAAATTAGATGTTTGTGTATTCAATTGCATGGCAAAAACGTGGAAAACTCCATTTGTACTTATTTTTTTTCTAAGGCTCAGTTGACTACCCTGGCCAAATCAGATTGATGATATTATAAATGCTGAGATACCGGACGCTGATACGGATAAACAATTGTTTGATACTATCATTAGGAACATGATTCACAGGCCTTGTGGTCTGTGCAACTTATCACCACGTATGAAATACGTTTCTTGCACAAAAAAGTGTCTCGAGCCCTAATTAAAAAAACACACCACAATGACAAGGGCTACCCTCTGTACTGACGTAGATAAACAGAAGAGGTCAACTAGAGAAAGTGGGGCATAGACAACAGTTGGGTACTGCAGTATTCACCAATATTGGTTAAAATATTCGATGGGTGTTGTCATAGCAACATCACACAGCTCACTGTTATGTTATCCCGACTCTGGAGCAGACATCAGTAGTCGGGATGCCCTTCATTTCACATATCGGCGGGCTATGCATTGTTGCTATTGCAATTTCTCCCTCTGATGTGATAGTTGGCTGTCAGTTTCATTATCTGCATCATCTAATCTATTCTATATACCAATATCATCGACGCTAAAATTCGGTTTAAAAAATGTGACGCTGCTTCCCAGACTTTTAGGTTTTGAGAGTCGTTTTAGGCTTGAGAAACATTTTAAAATTGTTGTAGATCTACGGCTGTGAAAAATATGACACTGTGAAATAAAAATGCAATAAATGTATAAGAATTGAAGCTATTCTTCCCTTTTTTAACTTTTACTTTTCACCACATTTTAATTTCCTTTTTAACTAGCTTCTATTTTGTTAAAAATGTGAAGTGACAACCAATTTTTGTTGATCAAATCTGTTGTTTCCAATTCGACGCTAGTATTTTTGCGCAGAAAATTTCCTCCTATCTAATCTCAAAATTTCAGAAATTATATAATGTAAAAAAAGTTTGACAAAAAAAGTGGTTCCAAAAGAATATTATTTGGAAACAATCCATTTGGACAATAAAAATCGGTTGTCGCGAGTATGGCGGCATTTGTTTGTTAAGGGTTAATATGAAAAAATAAAACAATATATTTGAATATAAATATAAATGTTTATTTTTTCTATTTAAAAATAAAATTTATATTAGAAATTATAATCACAGTTTATTTTTCCATTGTGCAATATTTCACAATTACCATCCCTTTTGCTGGCCTCTTAGCCAGTCTCCGAGGTGTCGTGATCATGTGTCTTATTTGAGAAATGATTTTGAATATTTTTTTGTTTTTCTCTTCTTAAATAGATGTAAATTCAGTGTTGCCAGATTGGGAACTTTTTTAATTCAGATTATTTGACTGTCACCACTTTTTTAAAATAGTATAATTCGCCTTATTTTTCAGAATTTTTACTCTGAAAAAAAGATGTGTTACCAGATTGGAGACTTTTTTGTCTCCAGATTGTTGATTGTCACCGCTTTTTTGAAATAAAAATATTCGGCATGTCTAAAAATAGATTAAAAAATTCTGAAAAATAAGGCAAATTATACTATTTTAAAAAAGTGGTGACAGTCAAATAATCTGAATTAAAAGAGTTCTCAATCTGGCAACACGGTGTAAATTAGAATGCGGCAATGTAAGCCACAAAAAATTGGTTTTCTTTTTCGGTAGAAAAAGTATTGTAATTTTTTATTTTGAAATAATCTTGAAATCGTATGGGATGGAAGGTTGGTTGTCGAATTCCACAAATATAAGATGTTTAATCTAAATTGTACATAAATGTAAATAGTTCTTTTATCTTACATAAACAGAAAATATTGAAGTTATTCTTGAGCTTCTAAAAGCACAAAAAATAAAACCTTTCGTTCTGCTTCAAATCAGAATATGATTCGTAAAATATGCTGCTTGTAGTACGTGAAATATGCTGAGCTGAAAAGAAAATATTCCGATATTTGTGTTTATTCTTGCTTGATCAAGACTTGTCCATCTTGATCCTGAAGTAACGTAAACAGTCATGAAAATTAGTTTAATTATAATATCTGGAATATCCGCTCTCCTTCAACCCTTATCAAGAAATTGAATTTCTTGAAATAATCTTGGATTAATATTCCTCATCATTCATAAATGAATTAAAATATGGAATTAATTTTCTTTCGTTTTGGGTTTTGGATTGAAGTGTGTCAGATTTCGGTTTGTCTTCAAATGGATTTTTCGAGTTCGAGTCGGTATATCTCGACCCATGATCTGGATAATAATACAGGGCTAGGAAAGTAAGAAAAATTACCTTGAAGTTTGTTTTATTCTTTGTTAAAAATTACTTGTTTAAAAATAAAATGCAGTAATTGGTCATCCAGTTGACAATTAACAATTGTCATTTTATCCGTCTGATTTTTCTTAATATGACGTGAAAGAAGATTCGTTTTGATAAAATCTATAGCATATATAGTGACGAAAAGTTTCCGAAATTTTGCGATATGGTTTTCCGATATATCGTCTTACAGACATTGATGGTGAAAAATATCAGACATAAAATATTTATTTATCTAATATTGGGGATGTTTTAACTGTTATTTAATGGTTTGATACACGGATTTATTTATTTCTATTTATGTTGAATAAAGTTCATTTAAAAGTGATTTATTATCGTACGTTTTTTAAACATTCCTGTTTATGAAATCCATGAAATTATGTTTTATATTTTTGACTCACGGAATAGTTTGTTTCTGTTAATGTTGAAAAAAGTTAATTTAAAAGTGATTTATTATAGTACATTTTTTAAACATTCATGTTTATGAAATCCATGAAATTATGTTTTATATTTTTGACACACGGAATAATATGTTTCTGTTTATGTTGAATAAAGTTCATTTAAAAGTGATTTATTATCGTACATTTTTTAAACATTCACGTTTATGAAATCGATGAAATTATGTCATATTTTTGACACATGGAATAGTTCGTTTTTGTTTATGTGGAATGAAGTTAATTTAAAAGTGATTTACTATCGTACATTTTTTAAACATTCATGTTTATGAAATCCATGAAATTATGTTTTATATTTTTGACACACGGAATAATTTGTTTCTGTTTATGTTGAATAAAGTTAATTTAAAAGTGATTTCTTATAGTACATTTTTTAAACATTCATGTTTATGAAATCCATGAAATTATGTTTTATATTTTTGACACACGGAATAATTTGTTTCTGTTTATGTTGAATAAAGTTCATTTAAAAGTGATTTATTATCGTACATTTTTTAAACATTCACGTTTATGAAATCGATGAAATTATGTCATATTTTTGACACATGGAATAGTTCGTTTCTGTTTATGTGGAATGAAGTTAATTTAAAAGTGATTTATTATCGTACATTTTTTAAACATTCACGTTTATGAAATCCATGAAATTATGTTTTATATTTTTGACACACGGAATAATTTGTTTCTGTTTATGTTGAATAAAGTTCATTTAAAAGTGATTTATTATCGTACATTTTTTAAACATTCATGTTTATAAAATCCATGAAATTATGTTTTATATTTTTGACACACGGAATAATTTGTTTCTGTTTATGTTGAATAAAGTTCATTTAAAAGTGATTTATTATCGTACATTTTTTAAACATTCACGTTTATGAAATCGATGAAATTATGTCATATTTTTGACACATGGAATAGTTCGTTTTTGTTTATGTGGAATGAAGTTAATTTAAAAGTGATTTACTATCGTACATTTTTTAAACATTCATGTTTATGAAATCCATGAAATTATGTTTTATATTTTTGACTCACGGAATAGTTTGTTTGTTGAAAAAAGTTCATTTAAAAGTGATTTATTATCTTACATTTTTTAACTTCACGTTTATAAAATCGGTGAAATTTTTAATAACAAACTAACATCTGGCAATAACATACTTCTTTTAATTTCTAAATTGTGTAAGATAAATTTTACTGTTTTTAAAGTTTTCATTTTATACCGTTTAGCAATTAAAAGAAATCGATTTCTAATATTTTTGGGACAACCCACATAAAAATAATAACTTTTATTACAGCTTGCCACTCAGACGATTTCTTTTCTTTGTAATTGTATTTCCAGCTTTAGAAAGTAGTCTATCAGCTTGGGAGAGAAGTCGCAACAACACTTATGTATTGTCTTGCTGAAATATAAAGTTTTGGGTAAACATGTTTTAGTTATTCCCAGATTAACAAAGGATTTTCTTTATGATTTGAATATAAAGATATATCTAAATTTAGAATTCTAGAAGATGAATGAAGTACAGCCATCTTTATATTTTTCAGCGCAAACGAGTTGTGATGCGCCCACGTTATCGGAAGGTTCTCTCGATGTTTCTAGCTCATTTTCTGATTCTAATGATGATACTAATATGACTTAATCTGATTTAACATATTTCCAGAAGTAGATGCATCTGAAAAATTGTTTTTAAACCTAGGATTTTAAAAACATAAAAGGAAACAGAAATACGCCTCTCTGTCTTAAAACATTACTTAAAATTCTTTTTTAAAAAGTGACTTAAGTGACCAATAAAAAGAGGGATTTTTTTAAAGTATATATTTTTTCCTAAAAACAACCCATTCATAGATTTAATTAAATTGATTTAAAAGTGTACTTGAAGAAATACTTAAAGTTAATTTCACGTGCAAAATATCAATTTAAGTATGGATACATCGAATGTAACATGCCTAATACTATCACAACAATACTTTCTAGTTTTTTAAATAACTAGTGGGCTCGGCCCCCTACGAGCTACGCTCGCCAATCCCCGTCCAGACACCGCAGACTCTAAATGCACGCTAATGTGATCGGCTGTAAAAAGATTTCGAAAGATTGAATTATAATTTAAAAAACAGTGGCGATCTCCCTATAAACGGATTTCTATTCATTTCTCTTTGATTGGGGAAATTTTAACGCCAAATCCGCTGCGGTACTACTTGATTATCCCGTCGACTAATTTCGCCAAATTATATAAATCGCCAAACCACTCGCCAAATTATACAAATTGACATAATTTTTATTTTAAATAACGAAAGAACAAATAAATTAGTACAACATTAATAAAAATACAAATAAAACGTCGAAATAAAAATAACTTAATGACGTAAACACGTGTAACAACATTTCAAAATAAGCTAATATAAAAGGAATTAAGTAAACAGAATCTTTGTCTCCCGGTATTTTTTAACAAAGCGAAAAGAAAGTTCTTTTAAATGAGACATTTTAAATTAATCGTTTTTAATCAGACGTAATTTTGACCAAACTATTCTTTCTCTTTTTAATATTCACGTGAAAATACTTGTGTTAGAAATAAAATATTATTTGCGCTTTCCTAAGAAAACAAGTAATATAAAAATTTTGTTTTTAAAGTCAATTCTTACTTAGGCCACCAAAAAAAAATTTAATATAATCCCTTAAGCTAATATTAGTTTTTGTTGCATTAAAATATCTCAATTTGTTGATTTTCTATAAGCAAGTAGGTTTACAATGGAACTCTGTGGGAATTTGGCGAAATATTAGAGCTATCGCCAAGTAAGCATCACATTTGGCGACTCATTTTGGCCGCCAAATTTGGCGATATATCGCCAAGTTGGCGAGAAACTTGGCGGTATTTGGCGACAGAACAGGGTCTTCCCTATGGTTAATCCCTTATTGAAAATACTTTCATTAAACTTCAATAACCAATGACCGCCATTTTGTTTCCCATGCAAAACTAAAATTAATTAATTAATATTTAATTAATTAATTAATATTTGAAAAAACTGCATTAACATCAACTGTCATCCAGTACAAGTTTAAAAAAATTTATTTCAACTTGATAGGATGAATAATGAGTATTTTATTAACGATTGAAAATTTGAACAAGATAAATATATAAATATCTCTCTATTCTAAAAAAAAGTAACTACCGCTGTCACCGCCGCCGCCGCCGCCGGTTTTGATTTTTTTTGTGACCGGAGGCCTTTCTTCGTTAATATTAACAAAAATAATGCATACAAAAATATGAAAATCGGTGGTTTTATACAGAAATGTTTGATAAACACGCTGATACAGACAGTTTTCAAATCGAAGAATTATTTTAAGAGTTATTTAATGCTAAAGTTGGACAAAATCGTTCCACCAAAAAGGTTTTATAGCAGCAAAACCTATACATGGCAGTGTAATCATTTTTAGATCATTTTATGCGTTAGAATTTGCCTGAGTGCAGATTGCATTAATTTTTTTATTTTGACTCATTTTTTCAGGTTTTATTTCTATTTTAAATTCAAATTTTCAGCATTTCTAGAGATATTTTTTACAGATTTCAGAAAATTATACTAATTTAAACTGTTGCCAACTGTATAAAAAGCGCAAGCAATAATGTTTGCTTCAAATTAAAAAAATATTTACACGTGACTATTATAAACAGGAAAAAAACTTTCAAATTAGAATTAAATAATTACGTATAAAAAGCAGGAACTTATTAAAAATTACGTCATAAAAAGTATACACGTGAATTTTAAAAGAGAAAGGATATTGTAAAATAATAAATTCATTAACATGCGTTAGAAGTCTTAGGAGAAATTACGTCATATTTACGTCACATTATAGTTATTACATAAAATGAACACAAAATAATATTGCAAAAAAGTTTAAATTTAGAAATTGCGCTAGACATTTATTTGATATTTTGAGAATTAATTTAAAATGTCTCATTTAAAAGAACTTTCTTTTTCGCTTTGTTAAAAATTACCAGGAGACAAAGACTCTCTTTACTTAATTCCTTTTATATTAGCTTATTTTGAAATGTTGTTACACGTGTATACGTCATCAAGTTATTTTTATTTAGACGTTTTATTTGTGTTTTTATTAATGTTGTACGAAATTATTTGTTCTTTCGTTATTTAAAATAAAAATTATATCAATTTGTATAATTTGGCGAGTGGTTTGGCGATTTATATAATTTGGCGAAATTAGTCGACGGGATAATCAAGTAGTACCGCAGCGGATTTGGCGTTAAAATTCCCCAATCAAAGAGAAATGAATAGAAATTCGTTTATAGGGAGATCGCCACTGTTTTTTAAATTATAATTCAATCTTTCGAAATCTTTTTAAAGCCGATCAAATTAGCGTGCATTTAGAGTCTGCGGTGTCTGGAGGGGGGTTGGCGAGCGTAGCTCGTAGGGGGCCGAGCCCCCTAGTATAAATAAATAAATATAGGGAGAGTGCGAGCTAATTGTAGGAATTGAAATTGTTCAAAAGTATCCTCTCAAAATATCAAATAAATGTCTAGCGCAATTTGTAAATTTAAACCGTTTTGCAACATTATTTTGTGTTCATTTTATGTAATAACTGTAATGTGACTAAATATGACGTAATTTCTCCTATTTAAGACTTCTAACGCATGTTAATAAATTTATTATTTTACAAATTCCTTTCTCTCTTAAAATTCACGTGTAATTATAGTTTTTATGACGTAATTTTTAATAAGTTCCTGCTTTTTGTACATAATTATTTAATTCTAATTCCAAATGTTTTTTTCTGTTTATAATAGTCACGTGTAAATAAATTTTTAATTTATTACACGTATAAATATATTTTTTTTTTTTTTTAAGCAAACATTATTGTTTCCGCTGTTTATACAGTTGGCAACAGTTTAAATTAATATCACTTTCTAAAATCTGTAAAAAATATCTCTCGAAATGCTGAAAATTTGAATTTAAAATAGATATAAAACCTCGAAAAATGAGTCAAATTAAAAAAATAAATCAATTCTGCACACCGGGAAATTATAACGTATAAAATGAACTAAATATTATTAAATTCCGAATTATAGTTTTTTCTACTATAAAACTTTTTTAGTGGAACGATTTTGTCCAATTTTAGCATTAAATATCTCTTAAAATAATTCTTCTATTTGAAAACTGTCTGCATCAGCGTGTTTATCAAACATTTCTGTATAACACTACCGATTTTCATATTTTTGTATGCATTATTTTTCTTAATATTAACGAAGAAAGACCTAATGTCACAAAAAAGTCAAAACCGGTGGCGGTGACAGCGGTAGTTACTTTTTTTTAGAATAGAGAGATAATTACAGGTATTACAACGACAAAATTTTTTCATACATTAGAAATATTTCTCTAAAATCTTTTCTCAAATTTTAAACTTTTATACATGAATTCGACTTATTAACGTATTTACATTTTAGAACAATAACTAGTATGTTATGGCCATCACAAAACTTTCTTCTATATAAATCACGTCAATTAAATCATTTAAATAATACAAGAAATTACGTCAATTTAGCACCAATTCATACCAAATTATATCTGAATTTGAAGTTTGATGAAAATTCATGCATTAGTTCTGGAGATAGAGCTATAACGGAAATTGTGAAAAATGTAGCATAGCAGCGCTACGTATTGAGCGATTTGCATAAAAACATAAACAGCACTAATTGATATCAAGGCATACCTGAATCTGAAGTTTGATGAAAATTCGTGCATTAGTTATTGAGATAGAGCTATAGTAAAAATTCTGAAAAATGAAGCATAGCAGCGCCACCTGTTGAGCGATTTGCACGAAAACATAAACAGCAGTAACTCATATCAAGGTATACATGAATCTGAAGTTTGTTGAAAACCAAGCATTAGTTCTTGAGATAGAGCTATTGCGGGAATCGCAAAAAATGCAGCATAGCAGGGCCACCTGCTGAGCGATTTACACCAAAATGTATAAAACATTAATTCCTGTCAAGGACTAACTGAATCTGAAGTTTGATGAAAATCCGTGCATTAGTTCTGGAGATTCAGCTATTGTGGAAATCGTGAGAAATGCTGTATAGCAGTGCCACCTGTTGAGCGATTTACACCAAAAACTAATCAGCACCAATTTATATCAGACACTAACTGAATATTAATTTTTATTAAATTCCGTTCATTAGTTCTTAAGATAGAGCGCGCACAAAATGTGTGTCACACACAGACAGACTCACAGACAGACATTTTGTAAAAACATGTTTTTTGGGTTCTATGACCCCTAAAACGTGTAAATCCGCCGAAAACCGGAATACGAAAATTTTCATGAATCCAATACTTTCTTCGTGTAAAGACAAGAAAGCAAGGGCGTTGGAACCGGGGGAGCTGTGGCTCCCCCTGGAATATTTCAGACGGGCTCAGCTCCCCCGCGAGAAATTCTCGCACCACATCTGTTTACGATACATTGCTGAATTAAAAAATAAAGTTTACCCTTTCTAGGAAATTCACACAATTAACAACAAAGAGAAGAGAGAGAGAGGGGGGGGGGGGTGGTGAGCACACTTGTTTGTGCCTTCACCGTTTTTCTCATTGTTTACAACCCTCCCGATTTCCAGAAAAAAGGGGATCTTATATAGGTCTACTACAAATTACCTACACCGATAACATATTTATAAAGAGGAGGCCTTAAAAATTGATTTGGAAGAGATTCGTAAAGAATTTGTAAGCAAAACAACAGAAAGCGCTTTAATTTTTGGTAAATAGAAGTGGGAGAAGCCTTAAATTTGAATATTGTATTCGGGATCGCACATACATTAAGTTTCTATGCAGGAAGTATATCTATTAAAAATTATTTTAACTGGATTAAAGAGTTGGCGATCTTTTGATATGCTTCTATTTTATACTCCTGTTTGTGAAACGTGCAACACTATGAAGGAACCGTCCAAAATGAACGAAATGAACTGCGCCACTAGCTTTTCGCAATATGCCCCGGTTTCCCCTGTTTGTACAAAGTTCCTACGCCACTGGAAGAAAGTAAAAATGATCACTTCCATATTTTCAAAATCTGTTATCGTCTGCTTTGTCTGATTAAAAAGAATAAGAATATTTTTGAAGCCATTACTCAAGAGTGAAACTTAATTTAATATTCAACCAATTCTATTTGCGCAGACCTTGACAATGAAACCAGACAAACGAGATCTGATTTGAACGGCTCATAAAACATAATAATTAAAGAGAAACGAAATACAATTTGCATGGCAGTTTTTTTTCTTGGTTGTTACGACTTACTTTGCTCATAGAAAAGATAAAGACATCATACAAACTAATAAGTGGAAATATTTTTTCTACATTTGTTCTCTTAAGTAATTATTTAGACGATGGTAGTAGCAAGTTTCATTTTAGATCTTTTTCTTTGAGATTTTACGTACCCATTGGACAGACTAATGCAGGGATGGCGAACCTTTTTCAGTATGCGTGCCAAAAATTTCAAAATTATTATGTACCAACATTCTAACGTGCCAGAAACATTTTAACAGATAAAATCCAATAATTAATTTGTATAGAATTAAAAAAAAAAAAACATTTGTACACTTATACTAAATTCAATTCCTAACTTATTTATTATGCTGTATTTACTCAATAATTTAGCTATGTCGCATCGAATTCCGTGTTAATAATCTATAAATGAGTTTTTTGTATACTTCCGAATCAGATCCATTTTTATTTCTTCAGAAGAATCCGATTCAATTAGTACATAATTATTTACACTAACTTTTAAAATTCAATTTTCAAAATTAAAACCTAAATATAATGAACCCTAAAATAACTTAAAACCCTAAACCTAAATAAAAGAATGCCTAATTTGAAGTAGAAGCGTGCCAATTAGGTATATTACTATGCAAACTATCTCTTAAAATTCAATTTAAAAAAATAAAACCTTTGAAATTTGATAGAGAAGCAAAATGATTTGAAAAGCCATATATGTTGAATGGTTTGGCGAGTAAATGACGCTACAGAACGCTTTCATTGAAATTTATAATGCCTTAATTCATTCAAAAGTAACGGATTATTTTAAAGTAAATTATATACTTGTTACACAAAACTATACTTTTCGTATATATATATATATAAAAAAAAAAAAAAAAAAAAAAAAAAAAAACATCAAATGGATTGTTCTCCATAAACTGAATATAATCTATGTTATTTATTTATTTATTTATCTTTAATTTTTTGCGTGCCACAGCAGTTTTTTTAAGTGCCAAGTTCGGCACGCGTAGAATAGGTTCGCCATCCCTGGACTAATGTATTTAATTACAATAAAATAAACACTTCCAAAATTTAAAACTTGGTTATCGTCCGCTTTGTTTGATTAAAAAAGAATAACAATATAAAACGTAATTTTTAATGCCATTACTCAAGAGTAAAACTTATTTAATATTCAGCCCATTCTTTTCCAGAGACCTTGACCATGAAACCAGAAAATCGTGGTCTGATTCGAAAGACTCATAAAACATAGTTAAAAATAAACGGTCAAGTGCGAGTATTACTCGCGTACAGAGGGTTTCATAGAATAAATATATGAATTTGCAATTGTATTATTAAAAAAACTACTGCTAAAAGAATACGAAGACTTTGTAAAAAACTATACAACGTAGGGTAGGGTATAACTGTATATACTAGAAAAGTGTAAATGGATATACCATCATATCATGAAAGTTCGAAGAGATATGGAACCTAAATAATATCGAATATAGCTATTCTGTATAATTCATTTTTTAAATATTATCCGAATCTGTTTATGATGAACTCAATTCGGTACTGACAATAAAAGCAGTGCATATTTAAATTTCATTTGGCATTTCATAAAACTAAATTCAACTTAGTAATAACTTTCCTTTCTACAGTGTAGCTAAAACAAAACCTTTGTTCAAAGTTTAAATTTAGCATTGTGCTAAGCGCTCTTCGAAAGGAGGTCGCAAAGTTACGTCTTGGTCTGTGCCGTGTTTTTCCAGACAGGTTTTTAATTAACATTTAAAGTCACTCGAGGCGTATTGTGAGATCCACTCAATGCAAACTAGTCACGAATCCCATAGCATTTATGTAATTTATTCTAATTAAGTGATCTCAGGCCTCTTAAAGCTTCAAAGTTTTAGAAATTTTAATTTTTTTAGATATTAAACTCCTATTTTTCTGAACATTTTGATATAATTGTTTCCTTTAAATTCCCATTAGAACAGAAGTTACGGCTTTTAGAATTATACCCGCCCAATAGCTGAAGCGGCGTTGCCGAAACTTTGAAGTAATTTTTCTAAAAATGACGTTTTGGGGCATAACGTGTAGGATACTTCAAAAACTTCTGAATATTTTATCATGAAATTTTCAAAACATATATTTCATGTTAGTCTGTATAAACTGAACCTAAAATTTCCTTTTTATTGTTAATGTATATATATATATATATATATATATATATATATATATATATATATATATTGTGATGTCTTCACTCCAATAACAACCACTACAGCTAATATAAGTGTTGAATTAATACGCAACTCAATATCTCAACGGAACAATTTTAATAAAACAATACTATTTACATATGTACACGGAAAATAACTTTACAGATTTATTCACTGGAGTTTATAAGCCACATTCCAGACTTATTTTTAAAATCACCATTAGAACGTTCTTAAAACAATAACACAAACATTCGGCTCACACAGAGCTCCATAGTGAACGACATCTCTCGTCGCTCTTCCCGCCGTCTCTGACTTCATTTCATCTCTCCCCGTCGACATTCGATGAAAGAAAGAACTGCTACTTCGCCGAACGATGCATTCGATTAACTTGTTTTTCCCTCTCGACATTCGATGAAAGAAAGAACTTTTACTTCGCCGGACGCTATTACAGCTCCTTCCCCCTAAAAAGTTTTCATACGGTGCATACACCTATGAAAATGTAAAGCTGAAACGCGGCACTGAGCACCTCATTCCCAACACACTAAATCTGAGAGGTCACAACACCTAAGCACATGAAAATCTAACACATTAATAGCTTTCTACACTTTAAAATTTCTATGCAAGAGGTTCATACTATGCACGCGTACTCAGTTTTAAAATACTCATCATCATCCTAGATTTTATTTTTAAATTCTAAATTTAAACAATGAAAACTAAATTTACTTAAAAAAATGACATATTCATCTGAGCTCAACAAATGACATAGTGCGATGCTTGAACAAGTGATATAAAGGAAATTCTATACAAGACTGAATGATATAAAGTATATACAATTACAAAAAAAAAAAAAAAAAAAACAATGTACGTAAATGAGTGAAACCAATGACTGAAACTTAATATTTACAGAACACCACTACTCAGTTCTGCTCAACCCATCGGCATTCCCGTAAAGCTTTCCCGGTCTATGCTTGACCACAAAGTTGTACGCCTGCAGATATAATGCTCACCTAGTTAATCTGGCATTTCCCCCCATCATTATTTTAAGATAAGTCAACGGGTTGTGATCTGTTTGTATCACAAACCGCTGCCCATCTATATAATGATTCAGCTTTTTAAGGCCGTACACAATCGCCGCTAATTCACGCTCAATAGTACTATAGTTCTGCTCTGCCCGAGAAAACTTCTTGCTTAAATATAAAATGGGATGTTCTTCCCCATCTCGAACCTGCGACAGAACTATACCTGCACCATATAAACTAGCGTCGGTCTGAACAATAAACTCTTGGCTATAATCAGGGGCATACAAAACCGGACTCTGGGTCAACTTCCCTTTCAGTTCCTGAAAAGCCTTTTCATAATCCTCACTCCACTCTATCTTTTCTTTCTTAACTTTCCCTTTCAAGACATTTGTTAGAGGGACCGCAATTACTGCATAATCTTTCATATAACGAGAATAGTAGCCTGTCATTCCCAGAAATGACTTTATTTGTGTCTTAGTTGAGGGCGTTGGGAATTCCTGAATAACTTTTACTTTTACGTCACTGGGGGACCTCTTTAACGAACCTACCTCATGACCTAAAAACTTAACACTGTCTTGTGCAAATTTACATTTTGTAGGTTTCACTGTTAAGCTGACCTCTAACAACGGCTTCCAAATCTCAGGAATATCTTTCATGCGACACTCCCATCTAAATAAAAATAGCACAATATCATCAATGTAAGGCCAGGCAAACAATTCCAGACCACCCAGAACTCTGCGCCTACCCACACGCTTTCGGATTTCATTAACAGTAAAATTAGCACTTGACATTCTCATTCCCCGACCATTTTTGTCTTTAACTAAGACAGGTTTCACAAAATTTTGTTCTCGCGAACATTTTAATTTGAAACCATCTACTTTCATTTCGTCATCAAAGCACTCTTCAAAACGATCACGATTAAGCTTTTCCTTACTTGAAAATATTCTGCGCCCTTCAGTTTCTTTATCTGGCAAGCAAACCTCTGTATCATGCTTGCGCTCTTTAACTAGTTTCTTCCAACGTAAGATAATATACCAGAGAGAAGTACCTCCAAAATCAATATGAAAAACTGTATAACAACTTTTACCACCCATGAAACCATACTTTTTAACTTTAAGAAGTTTCATTTCATTTAGTGAATTTATCCATTCAGTCTGACCATCTTTAAAATGACGGGACCAGCCAAAATCTATCCAATCAACTTTTCGAACCACAGTCGTACATTCAACAGGATTCTTCAGTCTAGTATGACTGAATTCAAAATTAATGACATTAAGAAAACTATTTCTGTTTGGATTTTCGAAATATCGACACCCGATTTTCATTGTCAATTCAGGATACTTTTGAGCATTGACATCCACAACATTAATAATGGATTTGGAAGTGTTGTTTTCCACCTGAATAGCACCAGGGGAGCTAGAAGCAAGGGAAATGGAAGCAATAAAGTCTTTATTCTTTTTACTGCTAGTTTGGACGGGACCGATCGTATCCAGATTTATCATGGAAAAGCATCCCGAAATTGTGGGTGTCAAACTTAGAGGGTCCTTAAACCTATCCCAATTGCTATCTACATTTTGATTATCGAAAGTTTGAGCATGATTTTCAATATGGTGATAATCATTTGGCGAATAGTAACACTTAAGGACTGTCTCTTTGACTTAATCGCACCTAATTGTCCTGACACCTGCTCATGACACAATGCTAACACTTCTCTACAATAATTTTCCGGCACACATAACTGAACTTTCTCATCACCTCTCCTTGACTTCGACACCCGCACAAGCTTACCTTCTCTAACACAAAATCCGTTATCATTAGAGTTTTTGGCTTTCTCCCACAACTCCTTAAGTGACGGGCAATTTTTCTGCTCTTCCTTAAATTTCTCCGCAGATACCTTTACCAAACCTGACTCCAACCTTTCCGGTATAACTATCCCTTCCTCTTCCTCCTGATCTCCAGCCTCCGGGCCAATTTCCCTCTCAACTTGAAGCGCGGATATCTCCTTTCATGTCTCCGCTTCTGACTGCGCGTCATTACAGCATTCACCGATACCATAAGACACATTCCAGACTTATATATTGAGGTGATTGTGCTGTTGAACTTTTCAAAATTTTGTGTTAGCTAAATACAACTTTGCATTAAAAATATAAAAAATGCTTTAAATACAAATTTATTTAAGTTCAGGTTAATTAATATAATCTGATGTATAAGTAGGCACCAAAATTTTCATTCGAGTTGCAATATTTATTTTGTAATCCTGCGTGTAAGCTGTTATGCCAATTTTCTGCTCGACAAATGTCTAACAGTTTCGAGCCACCTATAAATACTAATTCTGCATTTCGAAATTTTTTAAATACATGAAATGAAAGACCATACTTATATCTTTCATCTCAATAAAAATTGTGTTTAAAAATCATATACATTTTAAGACATTAAATGTTGAAAATGGTCTTTTTTTTTTTTTTTCATTTTTTCCAATTTTAAGAGTCCTGAGACCCATTAAATTAGTCTGTTTTTAACAATTTGACATTTATTGCTTTTATGCTGCTTTTGGACATTACATTACTCATATATATTATTAAAAGTTGTTAACTAGGCATAGCGTACGCCGCCCCTGTCATTATGTGTGTCCAAACCGTCCGTATCTTTACGGGTTAATATTTCGGCTAATTACTGACGATTTTTTTCGAAAATCATTGTCAACAATGCTTTTGTACTTCTGCTACGATAGGTACCTCCAGCGCTGCTCTACCCTTTTGCTGAATGCCCGTAAATTGAAATTTGTGTGTAACAGAAAAATGCAATTTTCTCAAAAACTATGTGATCTAGAGTAATCGCTATAATTTTCTTCAAGGTTTAAATTAACGTTTACGATCTCTAATTTTTTCATAATTTTAGTTTCAGTAGATTCGGAATTAGATGGGGTGGGGGAGAGGGAACATATTTTTGCGCTACATTTTCGACGATATCTTTAAAAATATAATACCTAAAATTAAAAGGAATGCATTTTTGAGTTCAGCGTTACGAAAGCTTTCACACGATACTCCGCATGATATACAAAGAAAAGTGTTTTCTTTTCAAGTAGCTTAATTAGCCCCTATACATTTTTACTAAATATATTTATGAATATTTAATAATCGGAAAATATGTGGGTCAATAGTCTTTATTACTTCCCCCAATTTGAACTTTCCACGTTCTATAGTTTACGGGTAATGTGGCTGTGACAGATAGACACAGGAGTAATCTTATAATGGTTCCGTTTTTACTTTTTAAGTACGGAACCCTAAAAAGAAAGATTAAGTACAGTTTGATCCACCATTACATATAATTATATGATTTTTTTTTAAATGTTAGGACTTACTTTGCTCATAGAAAAGGTAAGGCATCATACAAGCTATAAGTGAATTTATTTAAATTTTTTTTTTAACATTAGTTCCTTTAAGTAATAAACGGATTCAGCGTAACACCAGTCATGATTTTTTGGTTGGAAACTGACGCCAAACGAACGGTTGTTATGTTTCATTTCTTATTAAATATAAATATTATGAAGTGTTACCACTGCATATCTTATATTATAATACGAGCAAAAAGTGTGTGTGTGTAAATTTTATCTTAAAAACCGCCCTAACGATTTTGAATAAATTTTGTATCCTACAGTTTTCGGACTCGAGAAGGTCAATGGGCTAGGTCACATGTTCAAGAAAATTCGATTAGTGGGTAATTTTAGGGTCCCTACGGGTCAAGCTAATTTTATCTAAAAAACGGATCTAACGATTTTGACTAAATTTTGTATCTTACCGTTTTAGATTACAAGAAGACCATTGGGCTGGGTCACATGTTCGAGAAAATTTGATTAGTAGGTCATTTTGTGTCATTACAAGACAGGGTCAAGCTAATTTTATCTTAAAATTGGTTCAAATTGACTAAATTTCGTATCTTTCAGTTTTGGATTATGTAAAGACCATCGGGCTAAGTCACATGTTCGAGAAAATTCAATTAGTGGTCATTTCAGGATCACTACGGGACAGTGCATTTAATGGGAATAACGGTTGAAACAGTTATTAACTTTTTAAACAATGGGTATTAAACGAAAGCGTGAAGTTGACAGCATTTCGCCAAATTTGGTGATATTTGACGAAATGTTGGTGACATTGGCAAGATTTGGGCAAAAAAAAAGGTCAGCTTTTTACCAATGCAAAGTACTTGCCAAATGAAAGAAAGTTGCCAAGTTTGCCAGTTGTTTTCCAAATTTTGACGACATTTGGCGAGAAAGTTGACTTTCAGAATCAGAAGGAATTTTCCAAAAATTTTAGTTGGGCGCCGCCGATATACATGATTCAACCAATCAGAGTTCATGGAACGTTCTTGAAAAATAGTGACGTTCAGCACAACGCATATTTGCTGAAGAAATACAACTGTCACATCAATGTCGATTTTTCATCGAGTCGAACACAAATATTATTTTAACCGACCTTAGCTCGGTCTTCTCTACGGTTCGGATTTCCCGCTGATACAGCATTAAAACACTTAGCTGTGAGATATAGCTATAATATACAATAAAAAAAAAAAAAAATACAATACAACATAGCAACCGTTTGTTTGGAGTCAGCTTCAAACCAAAACGTCATGACTGACGTCACGACTGAAAGCTTTTATTTTGACGATGCCAGTAGTGTTTACTAGGCAATGCAAAAATTTTGTTCACAAACAAGAAGGAAATAAAACTCACATTTTAAATTGTATTGTAATGATAACAGAAAAAAAGAATTTGAGTGCGTAAATTTCGTAAATAATATGCATAATTTGTGTTCAAATCTCGCAGGCACATGTGATAATATACAATTTCTGGTGTATATTATCATTGGCGGATCCAAGGGAGGGACGATGAGATGATCGCCCCCCCCTTGTCTGATGATAAAAGGTCTCCATTCGACATATCTAAGCCAGTTTTAAGGATTTTTAATCTTAACTGCTTAAAACGGGTACATTTTTTTTCTTATTCGCTATTGTATAAAAATTCTACAATAAGATTAGAACCAAAAAAGTTGTATAAAAGTATTTAATACACAAAAATCTCAAGTTACAGATAAAGTATTCTGCTACGACTTTCCGTATTATATAAATGTAAATTACAGACTCGAGTGAATGCGACAGCCAAAAATTATCTCTTCTTAAAAGGGCAAGAATCCAGTTTTCTGCCAGCTATCCTTAGCTGCTTAAAAAATGATTCATTCAAAAGTTCAAAAGTATTCTTTACTAAACTACTTTAGAAATAATGAAGCAGGCAGTTTTATATTCAGTAAATCTCTGTTGCAATACAGTAAACTCTGTCTAAGGCGGAATCGATCGGGACTGAAAATTTTTTCCGTGGTAGACAAAATTCCGGCTTATGCGAAAAAAACTCCCCCCCCCCCCCTCCAAAAAAAAAAGGAAAATCCCTTGAATTTGATGATTTTTTATTGATTTTCCTGACTCGAAAATCGGTTGAAAACGGAAATTGGGAAAGATCTTTTGTCTTTATAGATAAATGAGAAACGCTATTCAATTTCTTAGTACTGCCGTAAAACATGCGAATTGGAAGTTTACACCCCCCCCCCTTCCCCCCGCGCCTAAAACTTCGAGAATGAGACAGAACGCTGTAACTTTGAATTTGAGTACATCCTTAAAGTTATTAATAATATTGCACTTTCGAAAATATATATTTTGATAAATGTTTATTCTACTAGAAATATTAACTTTTAAATATAATTTTGCATATGAAAAAATGCCGCAAGCATAAATTCCTTAAAATTTAAACAGTTTCTGACCTTTTAAATTAACTTTTCCAAAGTGTTACGGAATTTAACTAACATGCACGACATTGAGTATTTGACTTATCAGTTTTAAAGTTTAATAAACAAAATGCCTTTCATTTTTAAATTATCCTTTTTTCCGTCTTATGCAAAATTTTGGTTTCGGTGGGACTTTAAAATGCTTTCCGTTTCCGCGTTAGACAGATTCCGCCTTATGCAGCAAGAATTAATGTTATTTTCTATGGGTTCGCCGGGACTTGAAAAAATTTCCGTGGTAGACAGATTTCCGGCTTATACAGAGTCCGCCTTAGACAGAATTTACTGTAATTCTGAACGCAGTAGGTCTATTTTGCTCAAAGCATGTATAAAGGACAGTAATATGTCTTATCAATTCTTTCCATCCATGGAAGTTGAAAGAATCGATAAATTTTAGAAAAAAAGGGATTTTTTTTACTTCTTTTCAAAAACTACATCCTCAAGCTTTTCTAACACACAAAAAAATATTTAACAACTATTGTTAGAAAAGCTGGAAAGTCTTGTTATATTGGAATGCTTGGTTTAATTGGTCGTTCTATTGCCTATTGGATGTAAAAATAATGCTTCATGAGTTGGTTACAATAGGGATTTTTTCTATCTGTCGTTATAATAAGAATGAACGATCGTTCTATCGAGCTTCTATTGTATATGTACTACGGGGTTGTTCTTTGTTCATGCGAATTGTAAATTCACCCTTACATGTAAAGCCCAAGTTTTTAGTATCGCCCCTACTTGGAAACTTTCTAGATCCGCCCTTAGATTGGATACACATTTCTGAAAATTCTTTGAATTTTAACTGTATAAAAAAACTACCAAGTTTAATTTTAAGTCTTTACCCTTCGAAATTTTACTTACCAAATGGACTGACTAACGTATTTAATTACAATAAAAATAAATACGTTTTGTTTATCGTCTGTTTTGTCCGATAAAAAAAATGACGTAATGTAAAAGATAATTTTTGATGTTATAACTCAAGAGTGAAACTTAATTTAATATTTAGCTAATTCTTTTTCAGTGAACTTGACCATGAAGCCAGAAAATTGTCATCTCATATAAATGGGTCATAACACATAATAATAATTAAAAAAAAACCACCGAAAGAGGAAGTATACAGATTGATTCATCATTAAATATAATTACACAGTATTAGATAGCTTTCATTACAAAAAGTAAAAAGTACGTTTAAAAGTACCTATTGCAGCCGTCCAGAGGTAAGCACTTCCGGAAAATTTTAGTACATTTTCACCGATCACGACCCACAGACCCCAAAACCACCCTCCGTTCAAATGTGACATATATATATATATATATATATATATACAGGGTGCAATATGTTATCTATCGCCGACCTTTAATTTCTCAACCGTTGGTCGTAGACGTATAGTTCCAATTACAAAAACGTTTAAAATCAGGTAAATATTCATGTTGTGGCATTATTTAAAGTAAAAAATCAATTTGATAAAAATTACGAAAACTAACTTTTTATACGGTCTCCCAGTCCCCATAGTTATATTTAGTAAAAGTTTACACATATCATAACAGATATAACATAAAAAGTTTGACATCTGTACTGCAAAAATTGACACAGTTATTAAATTTCAAAGTTTGAGATTTTTGCACATGATTTTCTTTTTCATTGAGGGATCAGTTAAAAGATGAATTAAAGTAATTCGAGATCAAAATAAGGGTGCGATGTCCTTTTTACGGCGAAACCACCTTTAGCCGGTATCGTCGGTAAGTTTGAATGTTGTTAGACCCATAAAAGTTAGCTCAAATGCTTAGAAGAAATAACAATATTTGGTGATTCACCGATTTGGCAATACCGGCTAAAGGTGGTTTCGCCGTAAAAAGGACATTGCACCCCGATTTTGATATCGAATTACTTTAATTCATCTTTTAATTGATCCCTCAATGAAAGACAAAATCATGTGCAAAAATCTCAAACTTTGAAATTTAATAACTGTGTCAATTTTTGTAGTACAGATGTCAAACATTTTGTGTTTTATCTGTTATGATACGTGTAAACTTTTACTAAGTATAACTATAGGGACTGGGGGACCGTATAAAAAGTTAGTTTTCGTAATTTTTATAAAATTGATTTTTTACTTTAAATAATGCCACAACACGAATATTTACCTCATTTTAAACGTTTTTGTAATTGGAACTATATGTCTACGACCAACGGTTGAGAAATTAAAGGTCGGCGATAGATAACATATTGCACCCTGTATATATATATATATATATATATATATATTTCCTCTATCCTTTTTAATCTTGTTTTATTTTGAACTTAATTGGTGTTCGATGGTTTATTTCTCTGTTTTATGTGTGTGGTTGTCCCAAATTCATATTCTTTAGCTAATTTATTGCTAATATGAAGATGGAATCACACACTTTATTTGTGGAACTTTAGGAATTTGGGATCCGACGATTCTGTCTAAGTTCTACACATTTCCATTATTCCATTTTTGTTATTCAATTTCTGTTGTTTTTTACTATGATTTTGGAATCTATGTTTAGAGTGTTCGGGGGAGCTGTATTTTTGTCAATTTGTTAATGTCATTTTATTTATGATCTCACAGTTTTTGCTGGTGGTCGGTAATGTTTTATATAATGGTTATACAGGGTGTCCGGTCTCGACAGTGTCCAATGGCTAATTCCTAAATCGTTAGTCATAGACATATAGTTCCAATTACAAAAAATGTTTTAAATCAGGTAAAGAAATATTTTAAAAGTGATTTGGGAAAATAAAAACATTTCTTAAAAAATTACGAAATTTAAATTTTTATACGGTCCCCCGGTCCTATACGTTATATTTAGCAATATTTTCCTTTTACACTGACGAGTAATACAAAAAAAAAAAAAAAAAAAAAAAAAAAAAAAATCCCGTTATTCTACGATTAAAATTAGCCGCGTAATAGCTGTTTAAAGTTGGAGCATATTTTTTGCTGCAAATTGGGGGTCATTCACAAATTTAGTCTAAATATAATTTCGTCAGATATATTAAAAAATGGTTGAGAGTAAAATTAACATTGCAATATAAATTTGAAATCTTTAATCATTCTGACATATTAATGCAAAATATACAATTTGTAATAAACATTTAAGAAGAAAGAAAAAACAGAATTTTTGTTAAATAAAATGATGCTAAATTAACAGCCTCACTTCTTTACAAAATGATACGTATTTTAAAATATTGTTAGATTGCACTAGCCTGCAAAAGTTGGGTTATGTCATATTTTTAGCTTTTGATAATTGATTCTTCTGTATTCTGTATCCACTGAATCCGAAATTGACCTTCATTTTTAACCATCACATCAGGATTTTTTGCAAATTTCAAGGTTAAAAAGTTCAAAGTTAAAATTGAGTCTACTCCCCCATCTCATCGGACCACTCAACTGTTTAGCTGTAACAATCTCAGGATAAGCAAAAATGTCGAATAAATTATTGAATAAAATAAAATAAAATAAAATAAATAATAAAAGCAATTTATCAAATTACAACGACCATTTGGAAAACGATTTTTTTGAAGACTAAAATTTAAGACATAAAAAATAGCACGGAGTTGATCATACATTACGTACGCCATGAATTAAACATTAATAGTGTTATTACACGTAAAAATTGCAAGCCAAAAATATCGCCTGACGACCCGTCAGATTTCATGAAACTGAAGTATTATCCACCTGAAACTTACGTAAATATCCAAGCATTTCATTGGCTGTTCGGGAAAAGGCTTTTCCATCTTCAGATTTCCAAGAAATCTGACGGCCAATTTTAAATGAAATTTCATTCTTACACTTCTAAACATCCGACAATATTACTTTTTACGCCGTCGGATAGAGAAAAAATCTACTTTTAAATGCAATTTGTTTGAAAGCTGTATCTCAATTTGTTTCTGAGTTATTAATTTTTTTTGTAGTTTTTATTACTTTTTTGTCATAGTGGCAACAGAAAGTATCCATCGTTGTTGAAATTAAAGGGAAATACAGATTACTGTATAGACCAATCAGAAAACGAATAAATTGCAGATTAAACCAATGAAAACCTTCAGATATGCTTTTGATTTCCCATCCTGACGACAACAATAACCATTTTTCCAAATGGTTAATAAAATAAAATAAAATACAAAAAGTTTTGCATGTGTTTTATAGTATGGGATTTTCGCTACATTTTAACTTACACATTTACGATTTGCAAAAAAATTCTAACGTGATGGTTAAAAATGAAGGGCATTTTCAGATTCAGTGCTAAAAAGTACGTAAAAATCAATTATCAAAAGTTAAAAAAACACAACCATCTCCTCTACTTTATAGTATCCGATTTTTAGGTAGATTTCGTATGAAATACTACCTATTGGGATCGTTCCTATGTTGGAATTTCTGAAAAATTTTTGCAGATCTACACCGATCATGACCCCTAGAACCCAAAACCACCCTCAGTAAAAAACTTTATATATCTATCTATCTATCTATCTATCTATCTATATATATCACTTTCTTCTGGACACGATAACTTTCGTAATTCTGCACCAATCTCTTTCAAACTGATACATAAAATCAATGGGCATAAAATCTCGGTCAAGTTCGTTAATGGGCAAAATCGGACCAAGGGGAGGGAAATAGGGAGGGGTTTTGTGAAAACAGAAAACCCCCCATAACTTCTTAATTTTTGTACATATCAAATCAGTTTAAAGTTTTTATTACTTCTAAAAATAGGGCCAAAAATGTATGTATCACAGATTTTTAATAAAGTTAAAAATGGGCTCAAGGGGCGCAAAAAATAGGGTTTTTGGGAGAAAAAAAATCATAACTTCGTCAATTCTCAAGATATCAAATTAAATTAATTTTATTATAAATCTCCTTAACATTATCTAAAACTTTTATATTCACAAGTTTTTGATAGGAGCAATTTGTACCGCAAAAAAAATTTAAAAACGAAAACAAAAAGGGCGTTTGAAGAAGAAAAAAATCCATAACTTCGTCAATTCTCAAGATATCAAATCCAATTAATTTTATCATGAATCTCCTTAACATTATCTACAACTTTTATATTCACAAGTTTTTGATAGGACCAATTCGTTACCGCAAAAAAAATTAAAAACGAAAACAAAAAAGGGGTTTGAAGAAGAAAAAAATCCATAACTCCGTCAATTCAAAAGATATAAAATCCCCATGAATTTATCATATATCTTCTTAATATTGTCTACAACATCTATATAGACAAGTTTTGGATAGGACCAATTCTTAGAGCAAAAACAAATTAAAAATACATACCGGTTGAAGTAAAAAATGATCTTAGTAAGGGTGTATTCAAATCCAAACTGCTTATTTTCTTACTCATTTTACAATTTATTTTTGCAATCAAAGGCTTCCAATTGGTACGTTTACTTACTCAGAAACTATATAATGTACCGTAATGGTCGATTTTCTGATAGGGGCAGAATATATTTTTTTAAATGCTGTTAAAAAGGGCATTTTGAACCGAATTTACCGAAGCGGATTGTGTTGGAAAAAGCATTGTATTAAGGATGCGCTTAAATCCAAACTACTTATTTTCTGACTGGTTTTTAAATTCATTTTTGCTCTCAAACGCATTTAATTGGTAGATTCGCTTATTCAGAAACTATATAATGTACCGTAATAATCGATTTTTAGATAGAAGCAGAATATATTTTTAAAAATGATGTCAAAGTGGGCATTTTGAACGGAATTTCCCGAAGCGATTGTGTTAGAAACGAAAAATATTGTCCTTCTGAGAAAATAATTGTTTATATATCAAGTTTTAATTAATTGAACAAAAAATAAAAACACAGGTCGATTATAAATCTCTTCAAAAATCACGTCAGCAAGTTTCATATTTTTTTTAATTAAAAATGAATCTGGAATTATGCCAGAAAATTTCGAGTTGTTGAGCATGGAAAAGTATTTTTTTGAATACCGCCCTAACATGATTCTGATAAAACCAGCTATTATATGAAAATGAAATAAAAACTCGTCAAGAGCGGCCAGATAAAATTGTTAAAGTGGATTTATCTATAATCATGATTTAGTTTTTGTTTGTAAAATTAGTATATTTGACTTCGAAATCTACCTCTGCCTGTAGGCCCGGCCGGCAGGGATTTTTGTTATTCTTTAAATTTGACAATTTATGATTTGCGAAATATCCTTTAAAAATTAAGGTAATTTCCGGATTCAGCGCTAAAAAATGCATAAAAGTTAAAAAACCCAACTATCGCAGTCTTGTATTATCTAATCTAAAACTTTTTCTTAAACTTCTTGGCGGTAATCTATCCGAAATTTTTTGTGTTATCCTGTAAAATAAGTATAAATGGTAACCACCGAAAATCATAATAATGTTAGATTGTTATCGGATTTGCGCCAGTATGTGAAATCTCGATCGGATATTTGAAAATGAGTTAAAGTTCGAGTACAAATTTTGAACTGGATAAACATATATACGATCGTTGAAGTAACATAAAGATTTATAAAAATAACATAATTTTTGTTAAAAGAAATCATAAAAGAAACAGTCTCAAATCCTGAAAAAATAAAACATATGTTATTTTAGCCAATCTGAAACTTAATAAATGTTAACTTAATCGTAATACTTGTACGATTTTTTTCAAAGCGCAGATACACATGAAATAAGATCTTCGAATACTTTAAGAACTTGGTATGTGACCCCCCCCCCCCCCCCCTTCAAAGCCAAGCCGAATTCATTTGTTTTTAGAGCAGAAAAGTGGCATAAGTAATGCATTTTTAAAGTTTCATAACTTGATCAATTTTAGTGTTATATGAATGGGACTTTTTTTGTCTTACTTGTCAGTGCAATAGAAAAATTTTACTAAATATTACTTATTAATACTATTACCGGGGGCCGTATAAATATTTAAATTTCGAAATTTTTTTAAGAAATGTTTTTATTGACCCAAATCGCTTTTAAAATATTTCTTTACCTGATTTAAAACATTTTTGTAATTATAACTATATGTATATGAATAACGGTATAGGAATTAGCCATTGGACACCGTTGAGACCGGACACCCTGTATATATATATATATATATATATAGTGGCGGTCAAAAGTTTCCGGCCAATTAGTTTCTTTGATTTGTTTTCCAGAACGTTTCAGCGAAGAAGAAGTACAATTGGACCAAAAGTTAGGGGTAAGCAAATGACCTCTGACCACGTGATAATTTTGATTGGATACTGAAGATACTTGATGCAAAGAGGGGGGAGGGTGGAATTCAAAATCCGGGTGTTCAAAAGTTTTCGGCCATTCGTCATTCGTCAGTTTTTGCTATCGGTAAAGTGTTTTTTTTTTGACCGTGTTTGTTAATTAATCAACGTGAATAACGTATTTGAAATTCAACAATTATTGTTCGTGGTTTGTTTGTCGCTAAAGGGCTAATCCTCTCGTGAGATTGCGGCAAAGTTATCGATTGGAAAATTTACAGTGAACGATATAAAAAAAAAAAATGAAGATGAACATGGCCTTCTAGACTTACCACAATTCGGAAGACCCCGGAAAACGACTATTCGTGTGGATAGATTTATCAGAAGAAAAGCAGTTGATGACCCGCATAAAAATGCCGCTGCAATTCCCCTCGATTTACGGTGTTAAAATATTGTTGAAATAAGTCGGTCTACCGTGTCAAGAAGCTTACGGGACGTAGGACTTTACGGAAGAATCGGTGTTAAAAAAACTTTCATAAGTAAAAAAAATCAGAAGGCCCGACTGGCGTTTGCCAAGGAACACAAAGACTGGTCAAACGTAAACTAAAGAAAAGTACTATTATTCGACGAATCGAAGTTCAACCTTTCTGGGAATGATGGCAGACACTGCGTCCGACGACCTAAAAACAAAAGATAAGATTCGGGATATGTTATTCCTACAATGAAGCATGGCGGAGGACATGTTATGCTGTGGGGAGCATTTTCTGGAAAATGTGTCGGTCTGTTAGTTGAAATTCGTTGCAAGATGATTGGTGCAATGTATAAAGATGTCTTTCAAGATCATTTGATGCCTTACTGGAGGAAAAATTATGATCGCAACTATTTGTTTCAGCATGATAGCGACCCAAATCATACATGTAAGCTCGTCAAGTAGTGGCTTTAGCACGAAAAAAATTCCACTTTTGAAATGGACAGCCCAATCACCCGATCAGAAAACAATAGAAAATCTTTGGAACGAACTTGAAAACATGTGCGGAGTTATAAATATTCCAATTCCTCAGAATTTCCCCCAAAATTGCAAAAACCGTGGAAAAAACTTACCATAGACGATTTTCAACCGTTCTTTGGATCTATGCCACATCGCTTAGCCTCAGTACTTATTCTTAAATGTACGAAGACAAAATACTAATTGTAGATGTTGTTGATCACTGTCATTTTCTGTAATAACAACATTTTTTTCCAAACTTGCCAAGATGGCCGGAAACTTTTGAGAACATGCATTTTCTTTTGCAATTAATTTTGTCAATTAAATTTATTGATATTTATTTTTTATTCCATAAATATGTTCCAAACTATTATGTCAATAAAGTGCATAAGTATCACTTTGAGATTTCTCTTTATATGGGTATATTTACAAATTAACCAAAAATTTTATGCTGGCCTGAAACTTTTGACCGCCACTGTATATATATATATATATATATAATATTTTTGTCATGTGATAACTCTCTTATTTATAAACTGAGTTGGATGAAATTAATTCTACGCATATTACATACCATTGTCTCAACCGAGTTTATTGGCCAGCTTCATCCGCCATCTGTTCCAAAATGGCGGCCATTTAAATTTTTTTTTTAAGAATTAAAAATTTAAAAAGTAGTGCAAATAAATTAAAAACTGAAAAATATTTTTTTTTCTTAAGGGTTTCACCATAACACAAGGATTCCGAAGCATGTCTTGTTTTGTCTTTATTTTAAAAAATGACTGAGATATAGCAGTTTGAATTTCTAGGGTTGCTGACATTTTCAAACAATCTGATATTTGCCATACCGTAACTCTCGTATTTATAAACCGATTTGGATAAGATTAAGTATGTGCATAGTACATATGAATGTCTCGACCGAGTTCGTTGGCCAGCTTCATCAGCCATCTTGCTTCAAAATGACAGCCATTAAAAAAACTTTTTTTACCTCCGCGCAATGCTTAAATACTATTAATATCCGTTAGCTTCAAATTCTTGCCAAGCTTGGCGATAGTTGGTGAAATATCGCCAAATTTGGCGACCAAAAATAAGTAACCAGAAATGATGCAAACTTGGCTATAACTTACTAATTTGGCGCAATTCTCATTGAAATTCAGAATTGACGAATATCCTTTTATCGGGTTTGTCGCGCTTTAGCTTCTTAAAATTTGAATAAAATTTGCAAAATTGTAAAACCATGAAATATGAAAGCTACCTTTTCCTCCCGGCACATGCCGAAAGGACTTTTTTTTTTTTTTTACTTTTAGGACTTACTTTGCTCACAAAACAGGTAAATATACAGCATACAAACTGAAGGGTGTCCCAAAATTCCCTCAAGAAGTAAATTTGATAGAAAACGCAGGTTTATAATTAAAAATAGTAAATTTTTTATTGATATATAAAGTATGCAGTTTAGGGTATGGAATAGCATTTCGGGTAAATGGCCTCTGCGATTTTTCCGGGTGTCCCAAAATTCACACAAGGTTTGAATTTTGCGTCATTTGTGCCTAAATTGCCAGATATGGATGTGAACGACATGTGGTTTGAGCATGACGGTGCCACATGCCATACAGCCTGAGAAACAATTCAATCACTGAATGAGTCATTTCCTGGTCGTGTAATTTCCCGTTTTGGTGATAAGAATTGGCCGCCCAGATCGTGCGATTTAACGCCGTTGGACCTTTTCTCTTTTGGGTTTTTTGAAGTCAGGTTTATGCCAACAAGCCCACGACCACCCACGACTTGGAGGAGGAAATTGAGCCATATTTATGCAAAACGGTCAACAAAACAGTGCGTATATGCCAGCAAAGTCGCGGAAGGCGTTTACCCGATATGCTATTCGATACATAACCCTATACACTAGACTCCCTCAAATCCGCACAGCTTGGGACCAGAGGTTGTGCGGATTTTAGAATTTTGCGGATTTCTGGTCATTGATTTGTTTACATTTTTGAAACATTAATTTGATTGGTAGTTAAGCTAGGGAAATTATAATGAATGCTTACAATAAAGTGAAACATTAAAATAATTAAAATAATTTATTAGTTTAAAAGCAAGTCATTATTAAAATAATTATGTAAAATAAAAATTTAGAAAAATATTAAATTATTAGGAATGAAATCGATTCAATTCGATTACAAAAGTCCTATGCTGCCATCTAGTGATAGCAAGGAGAACAGTGTTAATGCTATTATCAGTATATATAGCTTATTGTGCTCACTGTAACTTTTTTCATTGTTATTTAGAGTCTTAAATGCTTTTCTTATACTGCTTTGTATGTTTAGAAATAAATTTGTCTATAATTAAAAAAAAAAATCCGCGAACAATAATTTTAAAATAGCGTTCCGGTTCATGGATTTTTCCATTTCGAACCCTGGAATTTTTGATGTAGATATGCTGATTTATATCAAAATCAAAAGTAATGTAAATTTATTTAGTAATAAATCAGCTGTAATAGCCAAAAGAGAATGATTAACAAAAAATTTAGTAAAAAAATCATTGCGGTAGTCGCTGATTTCGGCGCCATCTTGAATTTTGTTCCTGCAATTTAACTGTAAATTTCATTGTTTACATCCGAAAAAATACGCGGATTTTAGGCGTTCGCGGATTTTAGGGTCGCGGATTTAAGGGAGTCTACTATACTGTATACGTTATGAATCTATAAAATATTTACAATTTTTAATTATAAACCTGTGTTTTGTATCAAAATTATTTATTGCTTGAATTTTGAGACACCCTTTATAAGTGGATTTCTTTTTCTTTACCTTTTTTTACGCTAGTTCCCTTAAGTAATTTAGACGAGTGTTAGTTTAGCAGTGTTTATTACGCAATGCAAATTACATTTCACAAACAAGAATAAAATAAAATACACATTTTAAATCATACTTGTAATGGTAAGAGAAAAAAAAATTGAATACACACAATTGCGTAATGAATGTACATAATTTATGTTATGTCAGGCGCACGTGATAACATATAATTTGTAGTAATAGGATATACTAACACTACACATTTCTGAAAATTATTTTGAGTTTTAACTATCATAGCAAACGCGGTAGCGTTAAGCTATAATATGATTAAGAAATAGAAAATGCAAACGACTTTCTTAAATTTCTGGCGAACCAGTTGACATACGACAACGATTTTTCTTTTGAAAGATAGAACTCAACGAGACGAATAAACTGATAGCATTTAAAAAATTACTGTAGCTTTCAGTAGTTTTTTATTTAATCTTAAACGAAAAAATGAAGACACAAAATTCAACAAAGTGTAGCTAACGTTCCAGTGGGTGGATTGACTTCGTTTTTGTTTTATTTTGATCCTCTTGTTAAAACTTAGAATAGGTTTTTTTTTTCATCTTTGTATGTTTGACGGTCACTGAGAAAATCGAAATTGTCTTTTATAATGTCCCCATAAAATTATAGAAATCTCTCCTTTTCATTTTCTAATTTTCTAATTTTCTAATTCAATAATTTATTTCGTGTTGCCACTCCCTAAAAAGCAGTACAATAATTTTAAAAAAAGGATAACACGTGTACTTTTGTTTTTATAAGTCAATAAAAATTGAAATTCAACTGACAGATTTTTGTATTTTTGAAATCGACTTCAACCTAAGCAGATAATGCATAATTTTCATAAATATATATATAAACTTTATTGATTAATATTTTGAACTGGAGTAATAGACACAATGGAGCACAAACGAGTTGATAGGAAAAAGAAAAACAGGGTAAATCCCAAGCTTCTGTTCAGGAGCTAAATGTAAAGTTTTTTTTAATTATCATCATAACATCCTGACTTACACAAGCGATAGTTATGCAGTAACGAAATACTTCACATACTAAGCATACCTTAAAAAATACCATTCCATCTATTTTTAATAAGGAAGAGATGTCATATACGCACCAGAGTACATAACTGGCGCGATAATGGCGTTATTTTGCCTGATACGGTAACTGAGCTATTGTTGTTTATTGATCAATTATTTTTTTTATTTACTTTTATTTTATTTTTTAAAATTATATAAATTGTTTTGTTCTATAGTTATTAATAATTAAACTTTTCATTATTTATTGTTATTTCCTTTTTAAAATAATAGAAAGTAATTTAAAAATAGATCTGTAACTGCTATTCGAAAACGAGGTTTTCGTCAAATTTGCGCCAGAAAAAAAAAAAGCGCCAAACCCGTTGTGTATATGACATCTGTGCCTTAAATAATTAGGGTTTCGTTTAACTTTAGGTACTTTTGCTTGAGATATTGTCGAAAATGTACAGCAAAAATATATGGTACTACTTGATTATCCCGTCGACCAATTTCGCCAAACTATTCGCCATATGATACAAACTGACATAATTTTTATTTTAAATAACGGAAGAATAAATAAATTAGTAAAACATTAATAAAAATACTAATAAAAACTTGGGCACAGATGTCATATACGCTCAATATTGGCGCGATTTTTTCTGACGCCAATTTGGCGAAAACCTCGTGGCACAGAAGTCATATACGCTCAATATTGGCGCGATTTTTTTCTCACGCCAATTTTCGAAAACATCAACAGCATTAACAACAATATCCGGGTTACCATATCAAGCAAAATAACGATACTTTGGCGTCAGTTAACAGGCGTCAGTAAAACCTGTTGCATATATGACATTGGCGTCAGAAACAATTTTCGCCAATATGGGGCGCGTATATGACATCTGTGCCAACCTCCTTAATATATCATCTATATCCGGGTTACCATATCAAGCAAAATAACAACACTCTGACGCCAGTTAAGTACCCGGTGCGTATATGACATTGGCGTCAAAAAAATCGCGCCAATATGCGGCGTATATGACACCTTTGCCAAAACTTGAATTAAAAATAACTTGATGACGTAACAAACACGTGTATCGTGTTAAATGTCAAATGAATGTAACATTTACTACCATCCATTATTGTCATTTAATCTTATAGTTTGGCGATAATTTTTTTGTCGACAGGATAATCAAGTTGTACCAAGTATGGTACAGATGTCATATACGCACCACGTTGGCGCGATATTTTTTCTGACGCTAATTTGGCGAAAACCTCGTTTTTGAATACCAGTTTCATATATATTTTTAAAAAGGGATTAACAATAAAATTTAAAAAGTTTAATTAATAACAATAGAACAAAACAATTTATATAATTTTAAAAAAGAAAATAAAAGTAAATAAACAATTTATTAATAAATAAACAACAACATTCGGGTTACCATATCAAGCAAAATAACAAAACTTTGGCACCAGTTAAGTACCCCGGTGCGTATATGACATTGGCGTCAGAAAAAAATCGCGTCAACGTGAAGCGTATATGACGTCTGTGGCGGTTCAAGTACACTTCGGAACGTTACTTTGAAATCGATGAGTTTCATCGCCAAAATCGCCAAGATGCCTAATGATCATCGCCATTGAATATATAAATAATGCCATATTTGCAAACTTATAGGTCAAAATATAAGAGGAACCTCGGTTCACGACCGCTTCTGTTTATAACCAGTTCGGTTTATGTCCAACTTCGGTGATCAAAATTTGACTCGATTGGCGTGCAATATCTTGGTTCCCGACCAAGGCTGCCGAATAGTTCAGTTGGCAACCCTCACATAACTCTTGTTATTAGTCAAGTTTTGAGTAAGGTGTGCATATCAGAGTGCTTTGTGTACCTTTATTACTGTAAAAAAATTAACTTTTTGTTTTACTTTTACTCAGGTTTGCGCTAATTTTAGCTCTCATTATGGCTTCTATGAATGAAAAAGTGCTTAGTGATAGCAGTAGTAAGAAGCTTAAGCGAATTACTGTTCAATAAAAGAAATTGTAGCAAAACATGAGAACGATGTTAGTATAACCGGTCTAACTAAAGAATACGATGTGGCCTAAACCTTCGATTTCCACGATAATCTACATATATATGTTACGCTATCTTATGTGTCACAGAAATCGCGATTATTTGTTAATTGTTTAATGGCAACGCTCGAATGAAACGCATCTCATTGGTTATAGAACAGTATTTAATGCATCACCATACCTATAAGAAGGGTTACCATATACGCGACCCTGTTCTGTCGCAAAATACCGCTAAGTTTGTCACCAACTTGGTGATATATTGCCAAATTCCTATAGACTTCCATTGTAAACTAATAGGGTTTACTTCTTTAGAGAGAATCAACAAACTAAGATATTTTAATGTAACAAAAACTAACATCAGTTTAAGGAATTATATTAGTTATATTTAAGGGGGCCCAAGTAAATTAAATTATGAATAAAAATAACGTGCATTTGATTTAAAAACCTGGAACCTCTTAAAACAATGTGCATAACTTGGTTAAATAGTGTATTATTGTGCGAAATAAGAAAAAAGAGTATTGGGAATATTTAAAGCAACCCAGGTTTATTTATATTCAATGTATAATTATCAAAAAATTTAAACGACTAGTATTAAAAATGCTCTGACGAGCACCAAAAAAGGCTAATATGTTTAAGTATGAAAAAGGGTTTGACAAGTGCTTCTAATAGAGCATGAAAAAGGACAAGGGGTCCCTTCTTAGCTGCAGCTCACTGTCAATGCCAACTTTGAAAAAATCATATCTGCGCTTTTTTCATATAAAAAAAATCAACCACAGTTACGATAAAAATGTGTAGTGTAAAGACAAAACCAGTAAAGATCGCAACCTGATTAAACATGAATGTAAGGCGACATAGTACCAAAAACCTTAGTTCCTACAGCGTATCACATTCATGTAGGGCCACCAAGCACGCCCGCAATGTAGAACTGTACAGAAAACTTTGTAGTGCAGTGCAGACTGTTGCAGCACTCTGCACAGGAACAATTTCACATGTGCACGCATAACGTTATATTTATTAATTCATTGATTGTTGAAATTAAAAGCAAGTGGCTATGGCTGTACAATGTACTATGCAGTACAGCAATGCATGTAAATTATAAACGAACATTAGACGCATACACCTTTAATACGGAAGTACACAGTGTGAGTGTGCGCTGAGGTTCAAAAATCAAAAGCATAATAGGAATGTACAGTGTAGTACAATTTATAGAGAAATAATGGTACACAGTGCACTGTACAAAGTTGCATTGCAGACGCATGCGCAGTACAACAGTGCAGTTAACATGTAAAGCGCAACGGAAAGTTTTACTAAAGTACCGCGAATTTATTTTATATGGAAAAAGCGCAAATATGATTTTTTCAAAGTTGGCATTGACAGTGAGCTGCAGCTAAGAAGGGACCCCTTGTCCTTTTTCATGCTCTATTAGAAGCACTTGTCAAACCCTTTTTCATACTTAAACATATTAGCCTTTTTTGGTGCTCGTCAGAGCATTTTTAATACTAGTAGATAAAATGACCAAGTTTATGTTTTTTGCTTTTAAATTTTACGCACCAGTTCGACAGATTAACGTATTTAATTTCAATAAAAATAAACACTTCCATTTTTTCAAAATTGATTGTTTTCTATTTTGTTCAATTAAAAAAGAATAACAACATAAAACCTAATTTTTGATGCCATTACTCAAGCGTGAAACATAATTTAATATTCAGCCAATTCTTCTTCAAAGACCTTGACCATGAAACTAGGAAAAAACATTTCTTTTTTTCTTTTGATTGCGAAAACTTGCTTTGGTAAAATAGTATCTTTTAGAGCAGTGTTTCTCAACCTGTGTGCCGCGGCACACCAGTGTGCCACGAGAGATTGTCAAATGTGCCGCGAGGTTTTTTGACAAATAATTAAAATTGCATTGTGTTTTATCAACGGTACGGCATTTTCTGTTTATCATATGTTATTTTCCTTGTTCACTCCTTTCACCGTAAGCCTTCCATTTGTAATTTGCAAGACACCAAATTTGAAAAAAAAACGGAAAAGGAATAGCTCATTGATTTGAGAAACAATAAGTTTTAATGTTCAACATTCTTCAATAAAAATTTAGGTGTGCCACAAATAATTCCAGATCTTTTTAGCGTGCTATCAACCAAAAAAGGTTGAGAAACACTGTTTTAGAGGCTTGGCATGTATAACGTTATCAGTTTAGGGGGGAGGGGGGATCTGGCACATGATTTCGTAAGATATCTCTAGGGGGAGGGGGGTTGCCTTTTGATATCGTT
Source organism: Maratus speciosus (assembly GCA_963932465.1). Taxonomy (NCBI): domain Eukaryota; kingdom Metazoa; phylum Arthropoda; class Arachnida; order Araneae; family Salticidae; genus Maratus; species Maratus speciosus. The sequence goes on along the minus strand of OZ010800.1, from coordinate 359,101,308 downwards.
ATAATATTTGATCCAACCAAAATTTTCTCTCTTTATTTGCAACTTGGTTTTTACATCAAAATAGTATATCTATTTTTTAGTCTGTCATCTATATATATGAAAATACAAAGTTATTATTAAAATCCTTAAATAATTATAAAATTATTTAATTCCAAAATATGGAATACCTAAACGTTTGGCATTCCTATTCTTCTTCATGTGTGTATGCATATATAATCCACTGTTCGAGAAACCATATGCGGAGTATATTTGAAGTTTACTAGTAAATAAAAGAAAAGGAGAAAGAATGTTGTCCACCTGTTTTATTGATAACGAGTTCTACACCCCCCCCCCCCCCACACACACACACACACCCTCCGAGCGGAGTAAATGCAAGAAAACATTATTATTTCTGAATGCATTATGTAACAAAAAGCTATTATAAAATACTTTTAAATATTAACTATTTGTTTTAAGTGTCATTTGATATAAAGTTATTTCACATATAAAGGGATATTTTATTGCCTTATCTTCATTTGAATCAATAAAGCATGCGAAAAATAAATGTAACCATTTTTGTATATCACTTCAAACAAAAGTAATAAATTCCAAAAATCAAAAGAATTTTTAGACATTGATAACGATATCATTACGGGAGGGGGGGGGGGTCGAGGTATAATAACGAATGATGTCGTAAGCGAGGGTGGGGGTCCAAAATTACCAAAAAGTTGATAACGTTATATATGTATGTACAGCCCCTTAAGGTATCTGCCTACGTTCGTGACGCTTTCTTTATGTACAATATTGAATAAATACACGTGATTTTAATTCAATTGTAATACAGAACGCTGAGAAAACAAAATCCTTACAACAGCCTCATAAAAGTTTTTATAATTGGTGGTTTTCCATTTTCTTAGCAAAATTTGATGCTTACGCCAGAGAGCACTTAATTCAACTAAATATATTTCTATTTCCTCCAGGGATTAATTTGCGCCGGAGCCCACCGGAGCTCAGCTCCAGTACTTCTCTGTTTTTAGAATTTTTTTAAATATTGGTCGGAATTCAGAGGAGCTCACAGGGCTCCGGACTCCGGAGCCTAGTGCAAATGCGCTTCCGAAAAACCGAAGGCTAATTTACCCTTTTCTTTAGTTTCGCCTTTAAAAAAAAAAAAAAAAAAAAAAAAAAACATCGAATCTTTCTTTTTTTGTGTTAACGCTATTTCCGAATCATAATCCTTACCTTATTTAATTGCAGAATTTTGCGATTAATTAACATTAAAATTAGGTAAAGGTTTCTAATCGAAAGGAGTAATAAACTGAAAAAATGGAATAGTTGACAGTTAATTATATGCAAGCACATATATTTAAATTTATTATTTTGCAAAAGGAAAAAAAGATGCTTTAAATTTTGCATATAATGTATGAAATATAAATATGCGGATTGGAATGATAGCTGGTCGTGAGGCTTACTACGGTTTGAATACTGCAGAATATTAGGGCTCCGGTACTTTTTAGGTGCGTTCGTAATTATATAAATACGTAGCACCTATAGTCGTCGTTCAGTCCGTCTGTCTGTCCGTCCGTCCGCATATAATAGAGCAAAAACTACCCAACAGAATGGTCTGAAATTTTAAATATATGATTGTTGTAAAATTTTGTCGAGCCATTTAAAATTTTATGAAAATCGGATGTATAGTTAAATTACAGGGACAGTCAAAACTTTTTCTTTACATTACGGCCAATGGGAAAAATTATTGCACGTGCATTTTAATGATGTTAAAGCTTTTCGAATGGTCTCAAATTTTAATCATATAATTATTGCGACATTTTGTCGAGCCATTTCAAATTTTATGAAAATCGGATGTATAGTTTAATTACAGGGACAGTCAAAAGTTTTTCTTTACATTAAAGCCAATGGTAAAAATTATTGCAAGTGCATTTTAATGATGTTACAGCTTTCCGAATGGGATGAAATTTTAAATATATAATTGCTGCAAAATTTTGTCGAGCCATTTCAAATTTCATGAAAATCGGATGTATAGCTTAATTACAGGGACAGTCAAAAGTTTTCCGTTACATTAAGGGGAATGGGAAAAAAATATTGCAAGTGCATTTTAATGATGTTACAGACTATGCACTTATGAATTGAAAATAAATACACATTCAGTACAATATGGGGTGCAAAAAATAATTATAAAACTAGTTATAGTACGAACGCACCTCATTTGCCACGTTTGACGAGCAATTTCCAACTTGTTTTGTTTGAAATTAAGCCCTGCTTTGTACTACATACTACTATAACACTTTCCTGTGCACTGAGCTAGAAGTTTTACAATATCTTCAATATCAGCTGACATATTTCAAAATCTCTCTATTCTAAAAAAAAGTAACTACCGCTGTCACCGCCGCCGCCGCCGCCGGTTTTGAATTTTTTGTGACCGGAGGTCTTTCTTCGTTAATATTAAGAAAAATAATGCATACAAAAATATGAAAATCGGTAGTATTATACAGAAATATTTCATAAACACGCTGATGCAGACAGTTTTCAAATCGAAGAATTATTTTAAGAGATATTTAATGCTAAAGTTGGACAAAATCGTTCCACTAAAAAAGTTTTATAGGAGCAAAAACTATACATCGGAATTTAATAATTTTTAGATCATTTTATACGTTATAATTTCCCGGTGTTCAGAATTTATTTATTTTTTTAATTTGACTCATTTTTCGAGGTTTCATTTCTATTTTAAATTCAAATTTTCAGCATTTCGAGAGATATTTTTTACTTACTAGGGGGCTCGGCCCCCTACGAGCTACGCTCGGCAACCCCCGTCCAGATACCGCAGACTCTAAATGCACGCTAATTTGATCGGCTTTAAAAAGATTTCGAAAGATTGAATTATAATTTAAAAAACAGTGGCGATCTCCATATAAACGAATTTCTATTCATTTCTCTCTTGATTGGGGAATTTTAACGCCAAATCAGCTGCGGTACTACTTGATTATCCCGTCGACCAATTTCGCCAAATTATATGAATCGCCAAACCACTCGCCAAATTATACAAATTGACATAAGTTTTATTTTAAATAACAAAAGAACAAATAAATTAGTACAACATTAATAAAAATACAAATAACGCGTCGAAATAAAAATAACTTGATGACGTAGACACGTGTAACAACATTTCAAAATAAGCTAATATAAAAGGAATTAAGTAAACAGTCTTTGTCTCCTGGTACTTTTTAACAAAGCGAAAAGAAAGTTCTTTTAAATGAGACATTTTAAATTAATCGTTTTTAATCTGACGTAATTTTCACCAAACTTTAATTTCTCTTTTTAATATTCACGTAAAAATACTTTAGCTAGAAATGAAATATTATGATCATCTTAAAATATTAAATTAATGTCTCGCGCAATTTTTAAATTTAAACTGTTTTGCAATATTATTTTTTGTTCATTTTACGTAATAAGTGTAATGTGAAGTAAATGTGACGTAAATTCTCCTATTTAAGACTTGTAACGCATCTTAATGAATTTATTATTTTACAATATTCCTTCTCTTTTAAAATTCATGTGTAATTATAGTTTTTATGACGTAATTTTCAATGAGTTCCTGCTTTTTATATTTTCTGTTTATAATAGTCACGTGTAAAATAAATTTTTAATTTGAAGCAAACATTATTGTATCGCTGTTTATACAGTTGGCAGCAGTTTAAATTAATACAATTTTCTAAAATCTCTCTATTCTAAAAAAAAGTAACTCCCGCTGTCACCGCCGCCGCCGCCGCCGCCGCCGGTTTTGAATTTTTTGTGACCGGAGGTCTTTCTACGTTAATATTAAGAAAAATAATGCATACAAAAATATGAAAATTGGTAGTATTATACAGAAATGTTTGATAAACACGCTGATGTAGACAGTTTTCAAATCGAAGAATTATTTTAAGAGATATTTAATGCTAAAGTTGGACAAAATCGTTCCATTAAAAAAGTTTTATAGGAGCAAAAACTATACATCGGAATTTAATACTTTTTAGATCATTTTATACGTTATAATTTCCCGGTGTGCAGAATTAATTTATTTTTTTAATTTGACTCATTTTTCGAGGTTTCATTTCTATTTTAAATTCAAATTTTCAGCATTTCGAGAGATATTTTTTTACTTATTTCAGAAAATTGTACTAATTTAACCTGTTGCCAAACTGTATAAACAACGGAAACAATAATGTTTGCTTCAAATTAAAAATTTATTTACACGTGACTATTATAAACAGAAAAGGAAAACTTTCAAATTAGAATTAAATAATTACGTATAAAAAGCAGGAACTTATTGAAAATTACTTCATCTGTAATTACACGTGAATTTTAACAGAGAAAGGATATTGTAAAGTAATAAATTCATTAACATGCGTTAGAAGTCTTAAATAGGAGAAATTACATCACATTTACGTCACATTACACTTATTACGTAAAATGAACAAAAAATAATATTGCAAAATAGTAGTTTAAATTTAAAAATAGCGCGAGACATTTACTTGATATTTTGAGATGAACTTTTCAACTATTTTTTTTTTGGACAGCGCAAATAATATTTCATTTCTAATAAAAGCATTTTCACGTGAATATTAAAAAGGGAAATAAAAGTTTGGTGAAAATTACGTCAGATTAAAACGATATATTTAAAATGTTTTATTTAAAAGGACTTTCTTTTCGCTTTGTTAATAAATACCGGGAGACAAAGACTCTGTTTACTTAATTCCTTTTATATTAGATGATTTTGAAATGCCATTGTATCTTTTAACAGCAGCTGATTTTTCCGTAAAATTCCCCAATCAAAGAGAAATGAATAGAAACCCGTTTATAGGGAGATCGCCTTTGTTTTTTTAATTATAATTCAATCTTCCAAAAAAATTCAATTAAAGCCGATCAAATTAGCGTGCTTTTAGAGACTGCAGTGTCTGATCTGGGGGTTGGCGAGCGTAGCTCGTAGGGGGCCGAGCCCCCTAGTAATGTAAAAAATATCTCTAGAAATGCTGAAAATTTGAATTTAAAATAGAAATAAAACCTCAAAAAATGAGTCAAAATAAAAAAATTAATGCAATCTGCACTCCGGCAAATTCTAACGCATAAAATGATCTAAAAATGATTACACTGCCATGCATAGTTTTTGCTGCTATAAAACTTTTTTAGTGGAACGATTTTGTCCAACTTTAGCATTAAATATCTCTTAAAGTAATTCTTCGATTTGAAAACTGTCTGCATCAGCGTGTTTATCAAACATTTCTGTATAAAACCACGATTTTCATATTTTTGTATGCATTATTTTTCTTAATATTAACGAAGATAGACCTCCGATCACAAAAAATTCAAAACCGGCGGCGGCGGCGGCGGCGGTGACAGCGGTAGTTACTTTTTTTTAGAATAGAGAGATTTTAGAAAATTGTACTAATTTACCTGTTGCCAACTGTATAAACAACGGAAACAATAATGTTTGCTTCAAATTAAAAATTTATTTACACATGACTATTATATAAATAGAAAAGATACTTTCAAATTAAAATTAAATAATTGCGTATAAAAAGCAGGAACTTATTGAAAATTACTTCATAAGAACTATATTTAACGTGAATTTTAAAAGAGAAAGGATATTGTAAAATAACAAATTCATTAACATGCGTTAGAAGTCTTAAATAGGAGAAATTACGTCACATTACACTTATTACGTAAAATGAACAAAAAATAATATTGCAAAATAGTTTCAATTTAAAAATAGCGCGAGACATTTACTTGATATTTTGAGATGAACTTTTCAACTATTTCTTTTTGGACAGCGCAAATAATATTTCATTTCTAATAAAAAAATTTCACGTGAATATTAAAAAGGCAAAGAAAAGTTTGGTGAAAATTACGTCAGATTAAAAACGGTACAGATTAAAACATTTAAAATGTCTTATTTAAAAGGACTTTCTTTTCGCTTTGTTAAAAAATACCGGGATACAAAGACTTTGTTTACTTAATTCATTTTATATTAGATGATTTTGAAATGCCATTGTATCTTTTAACAGCAGCTGATTTTTCCGTAAAATTCCCCAATCAACGAGAAATGAATAGAAACCCGTTTATAGGGAGATCGCCTTTGTTTTTTTAATTATAATTCAATCTTCCAAAATCTTTTTAAAGCCGATCAAATTAGCGTGCTTTTAGAGACTGCAGTGTCTGACGGGGGTTGGCGAGCGTAGCTTGTAGGGGGCCGAGCCCCCTAGTATGTCAAAAAATACATATTCTTTATAAAATACTAGCAAACCCCGCGTAACTTTGCTCGCGTAATAGTTGAAATATTCCAAGTGATAGCCATATGTCTAATTAAAATAAATTATACTTTTAGGAATAATTCAGAAATTACTATTTAAAACACAGTTTGACTAAACCTCATTATTACACTGCTTTAGGCAGAAATGAGACTTAAATTAATAAAAAGAACTAAAACTAAATAAATGATAGTTTAGAAAATACTTTGAAGCTTTTATGCTCATTTCATACGCTCATTTCAGTATTCATTTGAAGTTTTGAATAAATCGTTTTTAGTACGCATTTACATCTAAAAATTAACCATCATCTCAAATTTCAAGCTTCTTGTCTATCAGTGTACAACTTCTCTGATGGCAGCGACACTAACATAAAATGCCTATGTTTGAAACAGAAACTTTCACCATTAATTTGGCAACATTAATTTTGAAATTGGTTTGGTATTTCCTAAAATTTCATAGAAATGGTAATTCAGAAAGTTTTTAAAGGCTTTTTTTAGAACATTTGTTGTTCCTCCTGCCAACCCGATGTGGTAGTGGCACTGGCATAAAATATAACCTCTGTGAAATCAGAGACTGTCACCATTGATTCGCAACCATTACTTTTGTAATCGGTTTACTATTTCCTGAGATTGCATAGAAATCGTAATTTAGGACTTTTTTAGTACTCTTTTCACCCCGAAACGAAAAGGTTGGAACGAAAAGGTAATAATCTAAACTATTTAATCATAACAAAAATTGAGCTTATTCGTGCTTTATAACTTTTTCGATATTAAAACTGAAAAATTGTAAAAAAATACAGAGTTTTTTGCGACATTAAATATGAAATAACAGCTGATATGTGCAAACTTTATGCACATAAATCCGATACAATAAAGTCCATATTTTGTTTGGAAGCGTCCATAATCAAGCAGAATATTTTATTTCTCTTCAAGTAACAGGTTAAAGAACAATACTCAAATTGATTGATTCATTCCCAACTAAGAAACACCAACTTTGCGCTAGTCTATGGAACATACAATTATATTTATATCAAAACCAACAGCAAGGTACAACGCCCTAACTATTGAGCTGTAACAGATAAAAAATAGATTACGCTAGGATAAACTTTTAAAAATCGACTTTTGGCCATCTAGAATCGGTAAATCACCCACCGTGCGCCGGTTCTGTATGTACGTAACGCGATAATTATTGATAGAAAGATCCGATTTGCTTCAAATTTTTTTTCTAGGTTCATTCTGATAAGGCGTTCCCCTGATTAGTTTTGGAGATTCATTGATTAAGTATAAAGAGGGGTAACGGAGGCTAATCCCCCCTTTCATGTAGATAAAGTGTTCTTTCATGCAGAATTGTTCGATTTGCTTGAAATTTTATATACTGGTTTATTCTGATAAGGACCTTCCCTGATTATATTTGGAGGTTTATTGGTTTAGTATAAAGGGGGGGGGAGCTAATCCCCCTTAATTTAGATAAATGGGTTTTTCATGCAGAATTATTCGATTTGCTTTAAATTTGATATATATATCGGTTTATTCCAATATGGCGCTTCCTTGATTATATTTGGAGGTTCATTAGTTAATTATAAAAGGGGGAAAGGGGAAAAGTCACCCCCCCTTAATTTAGATAAATGGGCTTTCATGCAGAATTATCCAATTTTCTTCAATTTTTTTTTTCAAATTATGATAAGGAGCTTTTCTTGATTAGATTTGGACGTTCATTAGTTAAGTATAAAGGGGGAATGGGGTAGCTAATACCCCCCTTAATTTAGGAAAATATTTTTTTCATGCAAGATTATCTGATTTGCTTCAAATTAGGTATACAGGTTTATTCCGATAAGGCGCGTTCCTGATTAGATTTGGAGGTTCATTGGTTAAGTATAAAGTTGGAAAACGGGGTCTAATCCACCTCAATTTATTTTTTGAGAGTATTTTTAAGAAAATCTAGTAAACGGAAATGTTAGAAAGGTCGCCAAGAAAATCTTCGAAGTGCGCCGCGTTGGATAGCTCTGATCTAGACCATCAAAAATATTTTTTTCTAATCATCTATTCTATTATCTATATTATAAAGGACAAACATATCTGTGCGTAACGCATACGTCATTCTGCGAATGGCAACACTTTGAAATTTGAAATGAAATTTCGCTTTTGAAATTTTCGCTACTGCAAATTTTTAAACTTCTAAACATCCCACATTTTAAATGTTTACACCGTCGTATGCAGAAAAAAATGCACTTTTAAATGCAATTTGTTTGAAAGCTGTATCTCAATTTATTTTTGAGATATTAATTTTTTTATAGTTTTTAATACCAATTTTCTAATCGTGGCAACTGAAGTACTTCATTTCTATTAAAAGTGGATTAGTTATCTTTATTGATTATATTCTTACTGATGCCATTTTCTCATTGCAATTAAAAATATATTTTTAAAAATTTTAACAGAAAATGACGTTACGCTTTAAAAAAGATACAATTTCCCTGATGATGCTGATATATTTCACTATTTTTTCATTTCGCTGATAGTGAGTTTGAATCAATAGGCAAAATATTTCAGCGACTGAAAATGACGTCATATTTAAAAGTAAACGATAATTTTATTTGATAAAACGAGATATTTCGCCTTGAATACGTCTAAAAGTTATAAATTTCTGGAATTTTTACGCGCAGGTACAGAGATTATACTAAGACCTCAAATCACGAGTGGGAATTTTAACATGAAAAGTTGTAATAATTGACAAACGTGACTGCAAGCTTGAAAATATATTTATTAATAACCTATTGCACATTAAAATGTTTTTAAATGGTTAATATGGATGTGAAACGTGGAAAATGACTTGATTTGGTTTAGATGTAAAGGTAGAAAAATTCTATGATTATGTCAAGGTGAAATCATTTTTGCGGATTTTTCATTCCGTAATACCAAGCATCAATTAATAACTTAATCAAAATTACTTATCTTGATTATATTTTACTGATGACGTATATGAATTAAGTTTAATTTTTCAATAATTTTAACAGTTGAAGTTTATGAAAAAAGTATTTTGTTAATCTTAGGTTAAAATATGTCTTTGGAGAGTTAAATTAACAAGTGAGATCGATTTTCTTTCTAATTATTGTTGTTGATGTATTATAAATTTGATGCAACAGTTCCTTTGTAAACATTTTCTTTCGTCGAAATTCGGCAGGTTTCACCTCGTATATATAAAATCCAAACGGAAATTTCGTTCCGAACGCCTAGATTTCGAGTTCTGCTGCATGGATTTTTACGGAACTTATACCGTTAGATAGGTATCGTTTCAGGGAAGGTTTTAAGCTATAACACATCATTCTAGCTAGATTAGTTATAGAATTATGACGGAAAGTTCTGTTATTTTGGACGATAAGGTTTACCATTTTATTTCTTGGCGAAATTTATCGTTGATAAAAAAAATTGAAACAGCTATTACACCTCGAAACGTAAAAGAAAAAACTGTTAATAATTTTAATTAAAAAAAAAAAAAAGAAGGAAGAAAAAAATCCGTTTTAATGAGTGATAATATTAAAAAACGAAAATATTTAATTTAAACATGAAAGGGAATGTTCGTAATGCTTAAAAAAATACTCAGTTAAAATATTGCAATTGAAATCAGATTTGGCTCTTTATCTTTTGCGTCAGGTTAAGAAAAATGCATCTGAAAAATTAATAGGATGATATCAAGGAAGTTTCGATAAGTGCATGCTCAGAAATATTTGAAGAAATATCTTCTCATGAGGAATATATAATAGATTCTTCTCGTGACATATAATATGTTTATAAAAAAAAAATCCGCAGAACTTCGATTTAGCGTTTGTAAAAAAATAATGAAAATTTAATTTTTTTTGGCAATTTAATGCAGGTTGGCGGCACAATAAAATTTTGAATGATACTTTTTTGTCATAAATAATTTTTAAGTAAAACCTTTTTCTACTCTTCATACGAAGATAGTTAGATTAATTTTAACTTAAATAAATACATTTTTATTACTACACTTTTGTCATATACCTTTATATGCGTATATATTAAAATTTTATTATCGTAATTATACGGTTTAAAACAAAATTTCAGTTTATTAAATTTTTTCCAAATTCAAAATTAATGTCGCCCCACCAGTGGCCGAGAGGTTCTGCCCTCGAAGCTGGTAGACGGGAAGTGCTGGGTTCGATCCCAATCGCGCCCGTCGGCCTAATCGTTCGGAGTTTTCGTGGTTTTCTTCGAGCCGTCGATTTTCCATGTGTAAATACGGATTAGGTTCCCTTAGAAAGACCCCCACGGAGGGCACTCCCCCCGGGCCTATATCCCTCGTGTAGATAATCGGCCGTCAAAAAATCAATCAACCAACCATCAAAATTAATGTCCGATTCGGAACATTGGCAATTTGACTTCGATATTGTTAGTATCAGAAACAAGAAATGAAGGTTATTGTTGCCATGGAAAAAAAATATTTAATATAAAATGTTTAATAGTAGCATTTTTAATTAGCCAGCTACTTTTAAAACAAACTTAAAATGGTACTACTTGATTATCCCGTCGACAAAATAACTATCGCCAAACTATAAGATTAAATGCCAATAATAGCTGATCGTAAATTTTACATTCACTTGACATTAAACACGGTACACGTGTTTGTTGCGTCATCAAGTGATTTTTAATTTCACTTCTATTTGCAATTTGATTAATGTTTAAAAATTTATTTATTCTTTCGTTGTTTAAAATAAAAATTTAGTCAATTTGTATAATTTGGCGAGTAGTTTGGCAATTTATATAATTTGGTGAACAGTTTGGCAATTTATATAATTTGGCGAAATTGATTGAATGAATAATCAAATAGTACCCTTAAAACATTTCCAGCCGGTGAAGCCATGTAAAATTAAATAACTAATGCGACACGCTATTTTTTATATTATATACGCTTAAAGATAAAAAATAATACGCTAATCCTTCGTTTAAGTTTAAATGCATTGAGTTTTAGGCATTTAAACACTTATTTAACAAGCAATTTTCAAATGTATTTAAATAGCTTGCATTTGGGATGGAAATGTGTTGGCTAGACAAATAGCGTGGAACGTTCGTCTTTTTTGCGCCAAACACTCGAATATATATAGATTTTTTTTTCAGATTTTTACTGAGATTCCGCCGCCAAATTTGACTGATGTTTTACTACATACATGAGTAGTCTTAAAAGCATTTTTCTTTTCAAAATAATTTGAGTATGCTCTTTAAGGAGACCTTTGTTGTGGTAACAATTTTGTTCTTGATTTGTTCTTTTTTATTTCTAACTCTTCTATCACGTGACTCACAGACGAAACTAGCAGATGTAATTGTAAAAATGATGGTACTTATGATTTACATGTTATATGTTTATTTTTGATTTTTGAGTTCACTTTTGTCACCAAACAATTTGATTTTAAGCCAAAAAGACGTAATCGTGAATTGGGTTCAAGCGATGTTTACAATAAAGGTGATTTTGAAAGTGTACGAAAGCATTTTTTGAGTATTTTTTACAATTCAAATGTAGAATATATAAATAGCAATTAATAATTTAAAAATGGAGTCAAATACTTTAATTTTAGTATAAATATCTTCCACACACGCACGTACATATTTTAAAATAATTTAATTTTAGACATTTAAAAAATTTCTCATCATACTTTACTGCGAAAGCATGTCGGTTTGTTTTCCCCAAATTTGCGACTTTTATAACCTCGAATCCAGATTAGCTAATATTGTCTATTCTTTTTTAATAAAAAGCATATCACCAATTTCCCTTATACAAACGTTCAATGTTTGCAATGTTAGGTAGTAAAGATTATTCTTAAGAAAATGTAAGCAATTATGCGTTATTTCTATCACGAAAAAAGACATTTTGCAATAAAAATTGCTTTCTGAAATCACTTTTCGACATTCCATTCCATTCGTCATTTCTTTTTTTTTCATATCTTCCCTTCTTTTAGAAATGTTATAAAAAGATATTGGATGAATCTTCCATAATCAGCTACCTTACAATTGGCGAATTTACTATATGGTGTTGGAAGATTCGTTTATATTTGAAAGGAACCGTGGACGGTAAATCTGATTTCAGAAGATAACGCGAAATTTGTACTTTTAGTAATTAGCGATTAGTAAATTTATGTTTTTTTTATTATGGAGCAAACGGACTGTAGAGAATTTGAAGAAAGAAATCCTTGAAATTTTCTTATTTTTATTTCACAACACAAAAACAAATCTTGACATTCACGAAAACTTAACACACAATGAAACATACAGTTCTGGTTTCAGAATCAAATTTCTCTAGTTAAAATTAATACTCTAATTAGTATGCTTTCATCCCATGAAAGCCTTAAATTACATTATAAAAATATATCCCCTGCCTAAACTGGGTGCAGATAATTAAATAGAATAAAGAAAGACAATAATGCAGCAGGAGCAACATTCTCCATACCACACTCTCAGGAAAACCAAACATCAACTCACTGATGATGTCATAATTAAGATTTCACAACAGCACAGAATGCATAGTGCTGCCATCGGTCAACAAACAGAATAACTAAAATCTTATATTTGATTCTTAATCAGTTTAGCACTGAACATACTCCCACCCATCAAGAAGCTATTCTTGATGCAAAGGAAGTAAACAAAGTTTTACAATAGGTCTTTTAAAAATACCCCTAGCGGTTTTAACAGTTACTACACGGACTATACCATCCTTACCTGGATGAATTTCAATAATTTTGCCTAATGGCCAAACAGAAGGAGGAACATTATCCTCTTTCAAAATTACTACATCATTTACTTTAAAATTTTCAGTATTTACTCTCCATTTTTTTCTATTTTGCAGAGTACTCAAATAATCAATACTCCACCTTTTCCAAAAACATAATTTCAATTTTTGTACAATATCCCAACGAGATCGTAAAGACAAATTTTCCTCATTTAAAGGTTCAGCTGGGGAAGTTATGACATCACCAGTTAAAAAATGAGATGGAGTCAATATATTTATACCATCTGAATTGTTATCACTATCAATTGCCACTAATGGTCTAGAATTCAAAATAGCTTCAATTTGAGTTAAAAATGTATAAAGTTCTTCAAAAGTTAAATTAGTATTTCCAATTACACGTTTGATATGAAATTTTACAGAACGAACAGCGGCTTCCCACAGTCCACCAAAATGCGGACTCACTGGAGGAATCATATGCCACTCAATGTTTCTTTGAGACAAAAAATAACAAATTTTTTCATTTCTTTCAATTGAACAAATAAATTTATATAAATCTGAGAGTTGCCTTTTAGCACCTACAAATGTTGTGGCATTATCACTATACACATGTTGAGGAGCTCCTCTTCGAGAGCAAAATCTGTTTAATGAAGCAATAAATGCCTCGGAGGTTAAATCACTCACCAACTCTAAATGTAGAGCTTTAGTTGCAAAACAAACAAATAGAACGATATAGCATTTAGTAGTTTTCGCTCCTCTACCTCGATATTTCAAAATATTAATAGGCCCTGCATAATCGATTCCACATGCAGAAAATGGCCTGTTAGGAGTGACTCTGTTAAGAGGAAGATCTCCCATTAACTGTTTGGAAGAAGCTGCTCTATATCTACAGCAGGTAACACATTTATGAATACAATTTTTAATTATCTTCTTGGCACGTACAATCCAATAACTCTGTCTAATGATACCCATTAATAAATTTAACCCAGCATGAAAATGCATAACATGAAAATATTTAACAATTAACACACTTAATTTATGTTGAGTTGGCAAAATGACAGGATGTTTTGCATTGTACTGGAGGGGTGAATTTCTCAGCCTACCTCCCACCCTAAGTAAACCATCACTATCAATAAAAGGACAAAGTGAAAAAAGATAACTTTTTTTAGAAACTGGTCTGTTTGATCTAATACAACAACTTTCATCTGTGAAATATAGCTGCTGAATATAAGAAATAATCAAATTACCTGAATGTCTTCTTTCGTTTGTCGATAAAGGAAGAAATTTACCTTTACTCAAAGGACTGGTGTTCATTTTGCCAACTTTCTGTTTGCAATTTCTCACAAACCTAATACAAAAAGCTAAAACATCAACAATTTTAGTAAAAGAAGAATATTTTTCAAAAAGTAAATCAATCAAAGAATTATTCACAGTTACTGGAAAACAAAATTTAGAGTTATTTTTCTCTTTATTTACAGTGTCTAAATTAGTTTTTATTTGAGGTTGTTCAGGCCAATGTTCTTGACTTAAAGAAAGCGACTTTGGGCCCTCCCACCAAAGGGAACAATCGGGAAGATCCTTAGGAGATAAACCTCTAGAAGCAATGTCAGCTGGATTTTCCTTGCCTGGAACATACCTCCAACAGTCAGATGGAACAGAGTCTAGAATTTCTGAGGTTCTATTGGTCACATAAGGTTTCCAACACCTAGGATGAGATGGCAGCCATGATAGAACTACTTGCGAGTCGGTCCAAGCATAAAACTTAATAATGAAGGTATTCAAAATAGTCACTAATGCAGAATATAATCTGGAAAGTAGTAAAGCACCATTGAGCTCCAGCCTTGGAATGGAAACTGATTTAAGGGGTGCTATCTGCTTTTAGCAACTAAAATGGTCACCTTTGACTTCACTTCACCAGGTTGAACCACATATATGATGGCGGCATATGCTGATTCTAATGCATCGCTAAATCCATGTAAAATGAGCTCTTTACTGGAAACTTGGATCAATCGGGGAATTCTAATAGAGCAAACTTGTTCAAATTCCTCTTGGAATTTCTTCCAATTTGCTTGGAAATTTTCAGGAAGAGCAGTATCCCAGTCTAACTTCATCAACCAGAATTGCTGGTAAAACATTTTTATAGAGACAGTACATGGAGCCAAAAATCCTAATGGATCAAATAATTTGGCAGATTGTGAAAGAAATTTTCTTTTAGTTATGTTATCATCAAATTGTAAATTAACTTTAAAGACAAAAACATCATTTGAAGAATCCCAAATAAGCCCTAAGGCTTTGGAACAGTCATCAGGATGAATTTCTAAGTTTGTTGACTCAAGAGAATTTGAAGATAAATGATTCACTACATCAGAAGAATTAGATCTCCACTTCCGTAAATGAAAACCTCTATTTTCTAAAGCCAGTGAAAGTTTCTCAACCATTTTAATAGCTTCTTCGCTTGAGATTGCACCGGACATACAATCATCAACATAGAAACTATCTTTAATTATTGAAGCTGTTACAGGATCATTCTTTTCAATATCCTTTCCAATTTGGAATAGGCAACGAGTAGCTAAAAATGGAGCTGATGATGTACCATATGTAATAGTTCGTAGCCTGTATTCCTTTATAGCTGAGTATGCTGAGTCACGCCAAACAATACGCTGTAAATCTTGATCTTCTGGAGCAATCAAAACTTGTCTATACATCTGCTGAATATCAGCGGTAAAAGCAATAGGATTTGCTCTAAATCTTATCAAAATGGTAAAAAAAATTGGTTGTGGAATTTGTCCAACAGCTAAAACAGAATTTAACGAATTAGCATTAGGAGGTTTGCATGAACCATCAAACACCACACGTAACTTTGTTGAAATAGAGTCGCTTTTTATAACAGAATGATGCGGAAGATAATATACTTTGTTGCTTGCAGGATTTGAGTTTTTGTCGATAAGTGTCATATGACCAAGGTCTTCATATTGCTTCATAAAATTTCTATACTCATTTTCAAAATTTTTATCAAATTGAAATTTTCTCTCCATAGCAAACAAACGTGACACTGTCATGGATTTAGAATCGCCTAATGACATCACATCTTTATAAACTGGCAATTTAACTTCAAATCTACCTTCTGGTGTTACCTTGTAAGTTGAACAAAAATGTTGTTCACAAAATTCTTCTTCCTCAGACAAATGGGGTTTATTAACATCTATTTCTTCTGCTTGCCAAAATTTTTGTAATAATAGATCAACATTGGATTCGTTTTCAACACTAAGAAAATGAGATTGAATACTAGAAGAATATTTACATTTAGGTTCCAATTTTCCGGCTACCACCCAACCAAACATAGTGTTTTGGGCAATTGGCTCATTTTCGGTACTAACAATTCTACCATATCTTAAAATAGTAAAGAAACAGTCAGATCCCAAAATAATATCACATTCTTGTGGTTTCATGAAATCTTCATCTGCTAACGTAATATTTTTAAGATACTCTATATTTTTTGTGTCAAGTAATTCCGCAGGTAAATGAGATGTCACTTTAGGCAGGATGTATGCCTGAACCTTTAAGGACTCATTAGAAAGCTTTGAACCAACTGTAAGAGTTACTGAACCACGAGTTTGTCCAGCCAATACTCCAGCAATTCCATTTAATCGAATTCTGTCATTCTTTCTTTTTAACCCTAAAGTTCTTACGACATTTTCACTAACAAAAGAACATTCCGAACCAGAATTGAGTAGAGCTCTAAAAGAGTAAGGTTTATTTTCATTATTATATAAGAGAACTTTAGCAGTAGGTAGGAAAGAAACACATTTTGAATTATTGAAAGAAGCACTAGAATTAATTTGTAATTCGTGAGATGTTGACTCCTGTACAAATTCTTTATTTGACTGGTGGTTTTTATTCTCAGATGAATTTGGAAAAACTTTATTTTCAAACTTAGCAGTGCAAGCATTATTACTTTTATTCTCTTCATGTAAGAGTGTATTATGTTTACTTTCACATTTAAAGCATTTCAAATGAGAATTTGGACATTCCTTAACTTTATGAGAGTTTAAACATAAAAAACAACAGTTATTACGCTTAATAAAGTTCTTTCGAGCAACAACATCCATGGATTTAAATTTAACACATTTATAGAGCGGATGTATTCCTTGACACTTTAAGCACACCTTTGATTGTTTATCATTAGAACTGTACTTGGAGCCAACAAAATTTGAACTTTTGGAATGTTTCACATCACTTTCATTGTTAGAGATGAGCTCTAAAGAAGAACATCTTACACTTAAGAAATCAAAAAATTCTTTCAAAGTAGGAAATTCATTTTCTGTACTTTCAATGGACCAAAGTCTTCGACTTTCCGGATCAAGTTTTTGAAATAACAAATATATTAACCATGGATCTCTATTTGTAGCTTCATCACCAACAGCTTTCAAACCCCTAATAGCTTCATCACTAGTATTCAGCAAATTTCTTATATTTATGCTATTAGGATGCAGAACTGATTTTTGTTCTAAAAATAATTTAATCAAAGAATTAACAATTTGTTTCTTTTTATCATATCGATTTTACAACTTTTCCCAAGCTTCTTGATAAGATTCATTAGAAAGGGGAATATGCTTAATTAATGTAGCTGGTTCTTCAGAAAGTAACCCTTTAAGATACTGGAATTTCTGAATGTTACTTAAACCTACTTGTGAATGGACAGTGGAAACAAACATATCCTTAAAATTTGTCCATTCTGAAAACTTTCCAGAAAATACTGGAATATTCAATTTTGGTAGTCTAATATTACATTGATTAGGAATAGTAACAGAAGAACCTTGCACAGAATTGTGTGTTGCAACATTGACAACTTCTGAAGGATTCAAAGAATCTAGTTTGTTTTGATATTTAGTTTTTAACTGAAAATACCTGTCTTCAAATTCTGCTAATTCAGAATCATCATCATTTAAACAAGAATCTAATCTTAAGAACTCTTTAAGTAAATCATCTAATCTTTGTAATCTAATCAAAATTTCATTCTTAGTATTCACATTATCAAAACTATTCTCTAATCTAGTTACAGAGCCTTTCACCCTATCTCTCTCAATTTTAATTTGAGCAGATTTTTTCTCATAATCCTCCATTTTACACAATAACTTACAAGCAGAATAATTTCCAAAATAAAATTAATCAGATAACTTGAAAACAAAACTAATCAAAATTACTTCAAAATCAAAAGTAATCAGAATTGCCTCAAAACAAAACTAATCAAATTAAGTTCAAAAACAGAAGTAACTGAATTAAATTCAAAAACAGAAGTAACTGAATTAAATTCAAAAACAGAACAAATCAAAGTCAAAAACAGAACTACTATAAAATGTTCATAATTATTCTTTCATACAAGCAATAGAATTTTCTGTTCTCAAATGTGCATAAAATTAAAAATCTTCAAAATTCTTCAATATAAAATAATAATTCACCATAATAATTAAATATTCAAATATTTCAAGCAAATAAATCATAATGTTCTTGAGAACAACAAGTAAATAAATCATAATAATCTTCAGAACAATTTTCTTTTTCAAGAACTATCAAAACATAATATTGTAGAATACTATTTTTCTTATTTTATCAATTCAATAAAGAAGATACTAAATTGTTCTCATATTCTAAAATAATATCTTGCTAAATGCAACTTCAGTAGAAAAAATTAAGCTTTAGCATCAAAGAACAATTTCAAAACAAAGCAAGTACTCACATATCTCGCCTAAGTGCCTCTAATTTTCTTTATGTAGAGAATTTGAAGAAAGAAATCCTTGAAATTTTCTTATTTTTATTTCACAACACAAAAACAAATCTTGACATTCACGAAAACTTAACACACAATGAAACATACAGTTCTGGTTTCAGAATCAAATTTCTCTAGTTAAAATTAATACTCTAATTAGTATGCTTTCATCACATGAAAGCCTTAAATTACATTATAAAAATATATCCCCTGCCTAAACTGGGTGCAGATAATTAAATAGAATAAAGAAAGACAATAATGCAGCAGGAGCAACATTCTCCATACCACACTCTCAGGAAAACCAAACATCAACTCACTGATGATGTCATAATTAAGATTTCACAACAGCACAGAATGCATAGTGCTGCCATCTGTGAACAAACAGAATAACTAAAATCTTATATTTGATTCTTAATCAGTTTAGCACTGAACACGGACAAAAGAAGATTTACTAATAGATATTTTTCATTTGCTAATAGATATTTTTATCACTAAAAAAGCATTAATTTGAATGTACAAAAAAAAAAAAAAAAAAAATTCAAATGCCAAAGGTAGCCAATGGAACAATATTTGTTCATTTAGCCTAGGTTAAAAAAAAAAGTACCTCAAATTCAATTAAAATTTCAATCATTATAAAATTTTGGCTGATGCACAGCCCGAACAGCTGATCGTAGTGACAAATTTTAGATTTATTTTACTATCACAAAAAAAAGCATTACTTTAAATGTTAAAAAACTTTCAAATGCCAAAGGTGGCCAATCGAACAATATTTGTTGATTTACCCTAGATTTTTTTAAAAAATACCTCAGATTCAAATAAAATTTCAATCATTTTAAAGAAAATTTGACTGATGCACAGCCCGAGCAGCTGATCATAGTCACAAATTAACGTTTTTAGTTTTATTTAGGCAACAAACTGATGAATAATGACGTCTTGAAAATAAAAGCATGTTTATTTCTCCGTCTTATTACGCTCATTAGAGAAATGCGAAAAAAATCTTCGGTTTGCCAAAAAAGATCACAACTAAAAATTTTGCATAACTAACTTTATTTATCATTTGCAAAGAGTTTTGATAGTGAAAGATCTAAAATTCAATCAACAGCAATTTGACATTACATAATGGAATGTAGTTTGGAACGTAATTAACTCTGTTTTGTAGCTAACTCTGGTACATTTTTAGCCATACCGTTACGAACATTTCTAACGTTGCACATCAAACTTGGTTGTGGATCCGATTATGGATGATTGGGAAGATTTTACTGAATGAAAACTAGAGGTTTAGTTTTCTATTTGAATTAGTTATCGAGGTTATTTTCCTAGGTTAATAGTTGCATGATTAAAACTGGTATGTAAAAAGAAACGGCAGTTAAAATGACATTATTTTAATTTTATTCACACAATTCCGCTTTAAATATCCACTTTTACATGATTCACATATTTTAAAATATAAAAGTTAAATCCTCTTTTACTCTACTGGAAATCGAAGATAAGAAACTGTAGAGAAAACCTGCCAAAAGAAGTCGTATATTACCAAATATAATGTAACGTAGAGAGAGATTGTATTTATGTTATCAGATCAGCACAAAGTACCAAGCTGAGAAGCCCGGAGTAAAAGACCTAACGAACGAAAATGAATAACCCGAACGTTCTTTAAGTTAAATGGTCAATCTCTGCAGTCATTGTAATTCTCTCTTTTTTAGTAGTGTGGTGATATGATCGTATTGGCCGCATTTCCCTCCCAAACTCTACATGATGTACTAAGGAGTTTCTTCTGAATTGCCCGTATTTCGTCTAACGCATCAGATAATATAATAGCGCAATTGCGTCCGATGCGTATTCAGAAAATGCGGAAGGACATCCCAGGTGAAGGTCCATATTAATTTAAAATATAGGGTCGGATTTTCCATTTCGTTTGATTGAAGGTTTATTTGAAAAATGGTCCAGCGCAGCGGGCTCAGCCTGCTATTACAAAATACTTTTTTTTCCCTAATAACGCAAATTTTATAGACCATTTAACTCTTTATGTCACAAATTATGAATTCATGAAAATTTCGTCATTTTTCGTGAATTTTTGAAACTACATTAGAACATTTACACAATCATTTAATAAATTTTAGAAGGATTTTGCCAACTAAAATTAATTTATTTAATTTGAATTTATAGGGATTTGTTGCAATATTTATAACTCCACTCAAATCTTTTATTTAAAATATTTTTTTTTTTAGTATTTTGTAAAATTGGGAAATGTACAAATTTAATGCTCCTACAATAGAAATATAGGAATAATTCCGAACTGAAGCTTTTCACCCACGCTCTTTCAACGTCAAGAAAACTCAAGAGATGCAAATGAAAAAGAAATCATCCTTTTAAAAATATTTTTGTTTAGTTCAACAAATAATGCTTTTGGAACAAGAAAAAGTAAAGCATCTATAACTCATTCTAAACTGTATTATTACTAATCGATGTATTAAATGGATTTTATAACAAGTTATTTTAATGGTACTTTAAAGTATCGTCGGAGCATAAAGGGTTAAAGCATTTTCTATCGCAGATATTTTCCAGAATTTTTCTTTCTTCATCAGTTCTTTCTGTTTGGTGTTATAATTTCATTTTATATTTTTTTACTTTCTTCTATCTTTACAAGAAGAAAGTATTGGATGCGTGAAAATTTTCGAATTCCGGTTTAAGACGGATTTACACGTTTTAAAGGTCAGAGATTTCCCAAAACATGTTTTTACAAAATGTCCGTCTGTGAGTCTAGGTGTGACACATATTTTGTGGGCGCTCTATCTCAAGAACTAATGAACGGAATTTAATAAAAATTTATATTCAGCTAGTCCCTGATATATATTGGTGCTGATTAGTTTTTGGCGCAAATCCCTCAACAGGTGGCGCTGCTATGCGGCATTTTTTACAATTTCCGCAATGGCTGTATCTCAAGAACTAATGTACGGATTTTTATGAAACTTTAGATTCAGTTAGTCTTTGATATGAATTGGCACTGGTTACGTTTAGGTGTAAATCGCCCAACAGGTGGCGCTGCTATGCTGCATTTTTGCCGCAATAGTTTTATCTCAAGAAGTAATGCACGGATTTTAGTCAAACTTCAGATTTATATACCAAGTTGATTTAAGTTGTTGCTTATTAGGTTTTGGTATATATCGCCCAACAGGTGGGCTTCTATGAAGAATTTTTTGCGATTTTCGTCATAGTACACTCAAAACTAATGCACGGATTTCCATGAAACTTCAGTTTCAGTTAGAAGTTGACATAAGTTGTTGGTGATTAGGTTTTGGTGTAAACCATCTAACAAGTGGCGCTACTATGCTGCATTTTTCAGAAAGTATTAACATGTATGATATATAAGAAAGTTTTGGGATATCCACATCCGACTAGTTTAATATTGACATGGAAAACACGTTTCACAAAGTTTTTTTAATTTCATGACTGGAACGAATCATTTTCGGGAAAACATTGCTTTTTTTCAGATTTACAACCACTTTTATAAAGTAAAATTCCATCGCCAAAAGTAAACTCTATATTTGATTGACTCGCGTTTATTGAACGTGATTAACGAAATTTAACGTTTGATTTTTACTTTCTTCAATCTGTACAAGAATAAAGAATTGTATTCGTGAAAATTTTCGACTTCCGGTTTTTGACGGATTTACATGTTTTAGGGGTCAGAGATCCCCCCCAAGAAACATGTTATTACAAAATCTCTGTCTGTGAGTCTGAGGCTCTGTCTGCGTGACACAAATATTGTGGGCGGTCTATCTCAAGAACTAATGCACGGAATTTAATAAAAGTTTATATTGAGGTAGTCCCTGATACAAATTGGTGCTGATTACTTTTTGGTGTAAACCGCCCAACAGGTGGCTCTGAAATGCTGCATTTTTCCCGATTACGGCAATAGCTCTATCTGAAGAACTAATGCTCGAATTTTCACCAAACTTCACATTCTGTTAGACGTTGACACAAGTTGTTCCTGACAAGGTCTTGGTGTTAATTGCCCAATAGGTGTCGCTGCTATGCTGGATTTTTCACGATTTTCGCAATAGCTCTATCTCAGAAACTAATGCACGGATCAAACTTGAGATTCAGTTAGAAGTGCACATAAGTTTTTACTGATTAAGTTTTAGTGTAGATCTGCCAACAGGTGGCGCTGCTGTGCTGCATTTTGCAGGATTTACAGGATTTTAGCGATAGTCTTATCTCAAGAACTACTGCACGGAATTTCAAATCATTAGAATTCTCATGATGGGCATAGACTTCCATTTATTTTTGGCGCTGTGACAGCGAATTTTGTATTAATATGTATGAGATAGAAGAAAGTTTTGGTATTGGCACATCCGACTTGTTTTTTTCCGGATTCAAATGTAATGACTTCATCTAGAATGCAACTTCCTTCGTGTCGACGTAAATCTTGCTTCTTTTACTCACAGCAGACCATTTATGAAAATTAAATGATTGCATCAGCTGAAAGACAATTTTCGATTTTCTGATAAATGATAAGATTTCCTGCTTCTGTATTAGTTGTATAACAGATTCAACTGACAATTCTGGTAGTACCTTTCCATCATATTTATAGTTTGGAACAATAGTAAAAATTTCCACTCATTTCTTTATTTTTGACCTTGACCATGAAATAAGAATGCAAGAGAGTTGTGCAACTCACTTTCGTGTAATTGCAATCTAGAAAGAGATAGAGTCTTCTGTTAGGTAGAGACAAAAATAATCTCAAAACCACATATAATAACAAAGTGAATTTGTCAAAAAATGTTGGCATCATTTCGATGTTGAAGGCCATTATTTATTTTGTTCTCGTTCTCAGACTAGCACCTCATTTTCCACGTTTGACGTACAAATCGGGTCGGGTTACCTGCTTCTACCCGAAACTGACCCGACCCGCGGTTCGGGTCGGGTTGGCTTTTATTATTTCGGGTTCGGGTAGGATTCGGGTTGGCTTTTTTACTGTTGCGGGTCGGGTTCGAGTTGACCCGCTTTTTTAAAAGAATGTGGAAAATATTTTTTCCCATTAAAAGCCTATATAAACGGCAGATCAAAGTTTCACAAAAGCAAAATGTGTGCCTGTCTGTTTTGTTTTTAGTCATCCTTTCACGAGTCTTCGAAATAACAAAATGCATTATATTTTTAACGTATTTTAAAAATACAATACGCAGCAAAACACTAAATGATCCTTCCTGTCTAATGTATCAAGTGAATAATTTAATTGTGGTGATATGCGATGCATTATGTTAGAAAGGAAAATTTTCAAAATAATAACTGTTGATAAACTAAAGGCAGATGATGGCCATTTGTGTAAAACAAGGTGTATCGTTATAAATGGAACTTTTGAAACCGCAACTAATTTTAAAGCATATCTAAATATTAGATTTTTAGTTTTATACCATTTAGAGTCCTGCATCGGGTCGGGTCAGAGGTTTTACTATAGTTGAATATTAAAGAATATAGATTTGTTAATTCTTCTACGTAAAACATAAAAATGGAATTAGAGAATTAGAGGTCTGCACGGGCCGAAATTTCCAGGCCCGCCCCGTCCCGTGTAAAACTTAAAAGTTCGGCCCTAGCCCGTCACGGCCCGTTTATAATTTTATCGGCTTCGTCTAAATATTCATATCGGGCAGGTAGACCCGCTTAATTGTAGTTATCGGCCCAGCCTGGAAGGAACGTTCAAATTTTTTCCCGTCCCGGCCCGTTGAAAAAACTGTCCTAATAAAGCGGCCTGGCCAGGTTGAAATTTTGCCGCGGCCCGCGGACCGAACCGGTGCAAACCTCTATTAGAGATACAATTGTAGATTATTTTTCACAATGGTATTAAAACATGATTTGCTTTGCTTACATTGCGGGTTCGGGTCGGGTTGCAGGTTGAAATATTGCGGGTTCGGGTCGGGTTGCAGGTTGAAATATTGCGGGTTCGGGTCGGGTGCGGATTGATATACCTCGGGTTCGGGTCGGGTTGCGGGTTGCCGAAAATTATTTTTGCGGGGTCGGGTCGGGTTGCGGGTTGACTTAAAATGGAATTTGCGGGTTCGGTTCGGGTAGAACCCGACCCGAGCAGGACTCTATTCGACGCATTATTCTCCGACTCCTTTCGACTTCTCGGGTTGTATACAGTTTCTAAGTTATTTGTCAACGACCACTTCTTTACATAGGATCGGACACAAAATATTCATTTAATTCAAAAACTGAAAAATGACGTAATTTTTTAATAGTATCCGATTGCACATTTATGACACATGGCACAATACATGTGCTTTTAACCCTTTCGCTTCCTAATGTATCCATTTCTTTCCTGTTGCCACAAAAAAGAAACTGCGTTCGGACGATATTTACAATATAAAGCAAAAATATGTCCATGTGAAATATTGACCATCATACTGACCATGGAAAGAAATGTCACTTTTTACTTTCTTCTTTCTTTACAAGAAGAAAGCATTGGATTCGTTAAAATTTTCGACTCTCAGTTTTCGACGGATTTACACGTTTTAAGGGTCAGAGATTCCGAAAAACATGTTTTTACAAAATGTCTATCTGCGAGTCTGTGAGTCTGTCTGTTTGTGATACAAATTTTGTGGGCGCTCTATCTCAAGAACTAACGCACGAAATTTAATAAAAAATTACATTCAGTTAGTCCCTGATATAAATTGGTGCTGATTAGTTTTTGGTGTAAATCGCTCAACAGATGTCGCTGCTATGCAGCATTTTCGCGATTTCCGCAATAGGTTAATCTCCAGAACTAATGCACGAATTTCCATGAAACTATAGTTTCAGTTAGCCCTAGACATAAGTTGATGTTTTATACATTTTGCTGTAAATAGCTCAAGTGATGGCGCTGCTATGCTGCATTTTTTGTGATTTTCGCAATAGGTCTATCTCAAGTACTATTGCTTGGATTAGTGCTGTTTATGCTTTGATGCAAATCGCTCAACAGGTGGCGCTTCCATGCTGCATTTTTCAGAATTTCTCCTATAGCTCTATCTCAAGAACTAATGCACAAAAATTTCACCAAACTTCAGATTTAGGTATACCTTGATATCAATTAATGCTGTTTATGTGATTTATATAGAAGAAAGTTTTGTGATGGCCACAACATACTAATTTGCAAATGTATTCACTTCTAAACATCGCAGAATTTCAATTTTTACCGCGGTCGATCACGGTAACAAATGTACCTTCAGATGCATTTTGTTTGAAAACTGTAGCTCAATTCACTAATATTATATTGATTAAAAAATAATATTCAAGCGCTATTTGTTTTAAATTTTTCTCTATTACGTGCAGTCCACTTAACCCTCTCGCTGCGTAATTGTTTTATCAAAATAGCTTCAAAAATTGCGCATTTAATTCCTCCGCGAAGAGCGTCTTTTATGAATTTTTATTCTTTTGTCACCGGTTTTTCAAAACAAAAATTTTCGTCTAATTTAATCGGGAAATTGCTCCTGTTAGATAAGGCAAAATTTACAATAAAAAGTAATTGGTGGGAATGATTAAGAAGGGTTAATTAGAGGAAAAAATGCATCCCCGATGAAATCTCGGGTTGCGCAAATTTTGCTACTTTTACGTTGCCGAGAAACTCTCGGGTTGCGCAGCGAGAGGGTTAAGGAAGATTGACACATTTGTACTTAAAACTATATAAATAGTTCATCATCTGTTTCTTGCTAACATTTCATAAAATGAAATGAAAACTTCATCAATAAATAAAAGAATAATATAAATATCCCAACAAAAAGTTTTCTGTAAAAAAAAAAAAAAAGCGCCAAGTTCTCCTTAATGTTTCGGCCTGAAAAAGTAGTGATATCTGAAGTTCGCACAAGTTAAAAGCCAAACATTCCAAATCTTTCATTGAAAATAGCTTCCTGAGACTTGGCCGTTAATGCTTTCTAGAGGATTTTTTAAATTCTAAAGTATGCACAAATGAGCTACGTGCCAACTACATTTTTTGAAAGACTTTAGGTATTTTGTAGCACAAAGTACAGAAATAAAATACACATTTAAAAAAAGCATATAAACCACTTCAGTCTATTTAAATGCTTAGAAGTTAAAAATAACAAAATAACTGTATTCAGAAGATAATATTCCAACAGAGCTAATTGCTAAAACACAATTTATATCCGCTTTCAACAGTTTAACCCCTTCAAAAGCGGTAGTTTATTTTTGGACCATTTATATTTAATCCCTAAATGGAACATTGACACCAGAATTTTGATTTGAAAATTGTCGTTTCAGTTAGTAAAAGAAAAGCTTCTACTTATTTTAAAATACATTTGTTTATAAATTCCGGTGTCATTCATTCATTTCAGTATATTGCTAATAGAAGAGCTTTGCCCCTGAAAGGGTTAAAGCGAATAAGTGCATTCTAAGGTTATTGCAATACCTCTTAATATATGCAAACAAGCTATAATAAATGTTCAAATGAAAAAAATCACTTTCGCCAATGCACAAGTTTTCAATATTATACATTAAAATATAATGTAACACATTGTGAGACTTGAAAACAGTAAATTTTATGTTAATGACTTTAGTTTTAGACCGTACAAAATAAATTTCAATTGAACCATAAATGGACTAAATGATTTGTAATCAAAACTAATATTTATTGAAACTCAATAGTATTTATCAGAAATCATTTACGTATAATGTCTTTATGTGAATTCGCCTCTTTGCATTCTAATATTACTTTTAATATTTAAATAATTCATAAATGCGTAATTTCCAATCATTAAATTGAAAATAATGTAGAAGGTATTAACGGCCAAGTCGCAGGAATCCATTTTCAATGAAAGATTTGGGATGTTTGGCTTTTAACGTGTGCGAACTTCAGATATCACTACTTTTTCAGGCCGAAACATTAAGGAGAACTTGGCGCTTTTTTTTTTACAGAAAACTTTTTGTTGGGATATCACTACTTTTTGTATGTTTTTTCAAGTGTGTTTTTCTAAACGATATTAATATAAAACTTTTTTTTTAAATTTCGGTACTTTTATGTTAGCCGGGCACAAATCTCCTCAATAGCATTTTGATTTTTCGTCAATAGCAGTTTTCCATTTTCACATGCTTAAATTAGAAATCTTTGATCAGAATCAAATAAAATATTTTGGTTTATGTTATTATTTCTTATTTATTTATTTCTATGGTTTAAATAAAATGAGTGAAAGGCATCTATTTTAAATGAGATGACTAAAAAGTATATATTTTTAAATGAAATGAATGCACTATGAACAATGGAGATGGAAACAGTGTTTGGCGATTTGCCACTTGCGCCCGGCTAACATAAAAATACTAAAATTTATTTTTTAAACTTTACAAATTTATACTTTATTTCTTTTTATATTAAAGTACTAGCTGCCTCTAGCAAACAGTTTGTCTCCTTAAATGCATGTTAAGCATTGCATTATGTTACTGTTATTCATAATTTAATTTACTTGCCCATTCTTTCTCCAAATCGGAAGCATTGGATAGAGAAATTAACAACTCTTTACAATCATGGAAGCACATCATATATTATATTTTGTTTTGTTATGCATTTCATCTTTCGTGACAAATATCTCTTAACTCACTTATTCTTAATGTATGTTTGCTTATCAGTTGTAATACGTTCTCTAGTGCGGAGATTTTTAATCCTATTAAGTAATATTTTCTAATTGGGTTCACCGCCAATTATAGTATTTTAACTGATACGATTTGGTGCAAGTGAAATGGTTCTTATGAAATCCTTTGACAATATCTGCATTTAAATTAAACCATATCGATGCTAATATCGCTTTGTTTCACACTAACATTTTCAGTAGATTCGATTAAAGAAGCAAGTAGATCGATAGCAAATCTACTGGCGCACTACCATGATCCATTAGAAAATCTATCATTATTCTCATCTAATCGTCTTGAACAATGTGCCAATGTGCCGTGTTTAAGATTTTAGCTAATTTTACTCGAAATCTGAAAACTAAAATGCGAAGAACCTGGTTATAGAAGATTCATTCTAACGTACATATTGATAAACATGTTACATATAATAGAATTATAATAATTATAAGGAGAACTGGCAGTTTCGATGCTTTAACTGTTTCTTCAAATTCTCTTTATATGATGCAGAAGTTTTAATAGAGTAAAGGCTAACAACATAGTAACAGTAAGTATAATAAGAATATAATATAATAACAATAGCAATGGCTTTGTGCAGTGACGAAACTATTAACAATTTGTAAATATGTATATGTTTCACTATTTAACTAATCAGATGATATGTGGAGAAATATAAATAGATGGTTCGCACTAATAATTAACTCAATTGCATCCAAAAATTTGGAAACATGGAGGAATGGGTGCAGGAAAACACAATGGAAAATCCACCAATTAACCAGTAAAATCTGGTCTGTAGGTGGTTTCCGCAAAGATATGACTTGGCAGACCAGTTGCATTTTAATATGCTAATCGATTTTTAACTAATCCTGAAATTTCACTGTGCAGACGCCTCCTGGTCTTTAATAAAATTTGTTTTAAGGAAGTACAACATAGAAAGATGGACAGATAAACTGAAAGATTTACCTTATCAAGATTTTTGTAAAATAATATAAAAATTCATTCAGCTTGAAATCATGAAACACCTTTATAACTCAGGCTAATTTTCCACAATCGTGTTTTGGCGACAAACATATCTTATTTATAACTATAATCTTTCTTTTACAGATTTAAAATTAATAATAAATTAATAGTACGAAGGCTAATAATACGATATAATAACATTAGCAGCGGTCTTCAGACGCCGCATCTATCGCACATCATTAAAGACAGCTTTATTAGTTATTCATTTCATTTAATTAAAAGGAGATTTTTAAATTTTCATATGAGAATTAGGATATTTTTCCACTATAGGGTCCTTGGCATTTTTTAAAAATCTTGACGCAATTCCGGCTTCGGAAACTGCCAAATGATATAACCAACTATGAAAACAAACCTGATGAACTTTTATGTTATTTTATATATATATTTATATATATATATAAACATTTTATTTATACACGTATAAAATATTGTTTTTTTATATATAAATTATTTCTGTTTGCATATAAAAAATAAATAAACGGGCTCCTTACATTCAATAAATTGTATACATATGGAAAAATTGCTTGCGTACATGAAACAGTTAAAGAGGTTGCCAAAAAATACGTTACCAAATTTATTTTTTCGTCAAGCCAATTTTCTCTATTTCGCCAATGCTACTATATCGGAAAAGTTCCGAATTGCAATTATATTTTGTTAAATGTTTTAATATCGTGAATAGATCATAATTATAGTGATTAAAAATTTCAGGTATATTTATTTTTTCTATTTAGAAAACATTTTTGGGAAGCAATAAAATTTTATTCTGTTTGAAATTGCGTGACACTATCAAAACTCTAATCGAGTTTTGGCGACCAACATTGGCCCAATTGAATGTGTTAAGACACTGTTTACATCCAAATCAACACCCCCTGTTTGAGGGATTTAGAGGCGAAAATTCTGTGTTTTTAGATTTTTCTAGTTAATTGTGCTACAAACCGACTTATTTGTGGAATTTCATGATTCTCCAACTTTTAGAAGTACCTTAGTTACTTGATGATGGGAAGTGAGTCAGTGACAAAAAAGCGCTTTTTCGGAATTTAATATATCGAAAACTACTAAATACAGACACGTGAAATCGTGGAACCAAGTTCAGTTTGACCATAAAAACATGTGTATAAAAGAAAAATTTCTATATCTCTCCCTAAAACGACGTTATGAGGGGGTGAAAGTATGCCGGAATGGTTCAGGAAAAGGTAGCTTACGGCTTGTGCGAACTTGGCGGACGCACTACCGTGCTCCCAGATAAAACACAAATTTAACAAATATGTAATCGAACTACGAGCTAAAGGGGGACAGTTTACCTTAAAATTGGTCAAACACTGTATTTCTTTTTTTAAATATTAAATGAAAGCCTGTTTAACTGTGAATATTTTGGCACTTCATTTTTACCCACGGCAATTATATCGCGAGATATTGTAAATTTGTTAAAATAAAAAAAAATTGTTAAAATAAAACACCCAGCACAATTACCCACACAAATTATAACTTTAAGTAGCTTTTTCTCCATGGTCATATTTTCTCCTCTTTCCTGTTTTAAAAATACTAAAGCTTTTTAACACTTTCCAACCAAGTTGAAAAGTGTTTATGATTCGGTTTGTCTGTCCGTCAGTCCGCGCTCTAACTCTCGTAAATATACTCGGATCGTTCTGAAATTTTTTGATGATAATAACCTCTACCATAGCATCATCCTTATTTCAATAGAAGTTTGTAGCATGTTTAGTTCATTTACAGGGACAGTCAAAAGTTTTCAGTTACATTACGGCCAATGGGAAAATATCGTTTTAAATGATTTTTAATGGTGTTACATTTTTTCAAACATAGTAAAATTGATATGCATTTATAAAGTCTACTAAAATGTGCATTCTGTAGGATATGCGGTGCAAAGAATAGTTATTATTCATTTACAGGGCCACACAAAAGAATTCCGTTACATAATGGTATAGGAAGGGAATTGTTTGCGGCGTATTTGAATTATGTTAAACTCTTTCATATATAATGAAATCGATATACGTCGCTGAGCTTTAGCATAAGTTTTTCATGTATAATACGAAGCGCATAGCATGGGACACACAAAAGATTTCAGATACCATATTGTATCCGAATTATTGTATATTTGCAATGATTGCTCAAAATGCATTTTTAATTATGATATGCGCAATTGAGTTTCAATATATTTATGCATACTATATTGTGTGTATAAATGCTATAGTTCATATACAGGGGTACAGAAAAGAATTCATAAGGGTTACTGACTATGAGCGTAAATTGCTTAAAGGTGGTTTTTAAATGAGTTATGCATTTTTACGCTGAACTGAATTTAGTAGAATATAGATAAATAATATACAGGGCCACGCAAAGAATTGGATACATGGCCATCTAAGGATGATAATTTCTGGAAATGTGATTTTAGTAGTTTTAGAGTTTGAATTAAATTTTAGCTAAATAGTGGGGGTGTACTAAAGGTACTAGGTAAACAACAGGGTTGTGCAAAAGTATTCAAGTATGTTTCCATCTATTAGTATAAATTGCTGAAAGAGAAATTTCAACCTGTTATGCGTTTTCTTGCTAAACTAAATTTTCTCATTATATAGTACATATATCAATCCACAGATCAAATACAGGGCTGTTCAAAAGAATTGGAATACATATTTGGCTATGGACAGTAAATGCTGAAATTAGTTTTTCAAATGTTTTATGCGTTTTATAAAATGTTCACTTAGTTATCTTATTTATCTTATTTCCCTAAATAACAAAGTTTTGTTAAAGCATTCAGGAAGTGTTGGAAAGTGTTTCATAATCTATGCTTAACGCATGATTTGTCTTTCTTGTTTGTATTTGAGATAGAGATTTTAACTTTTTTGAACATGTTCTTTATTATATATGTGATAAATCTGCGCATGGAATTAGCCTTCAAGGTTTTCGTTATTTTTTTTAAAAACGAGGGGGCTCTACCCCCTACTAGCTTCGCTCGCCATCCCCCCGTTTAGACACCGCAAACTCAAAAAGCAGGCTAATTTGATCGGCTTTAAAAAATTTCGAGAGAATGAATTATAATTAAAAAAACAGTGGCTATCACCCTGTTAACGTGTTGTTTTTGTCTTTGATTAAATCATATCAGTGAAACGTGTGAAAATAAGCTAATATAAAATGATTTAAGTAAACAGAGTCTTTATCTCCCGGTATTTTTTAACAACACTATATAAGAAAGCTTTTAAAATAAGACATTTTAAATGTATCGTTTTAAATGTGACGTAATTTTCACCAAAGTTTTCTTTCTCTTTTTAATATTTACGTGAAAATACTTTTGTTGTTAGAAAGGAAATATTATTTGCGCTGTCTTAGAGTTCTCAACACAAGAGCAACGTGACTCTTGTAGGCACTTCAATAACATCTGCATTGGTTCATTGGCTCAAAATATCTCTATTTGTTGATTTTCTGTAAGCAAGTAAACCCTATTGGTTTACAATGGAAGTCTATGGGAATTTGTCGAAATATTAGAGATATCGCCAAGTTGGCTTTGCTTTTGGCGACTAATTTTGTTCGCCAAAATTGCCTGGTGATATATCGCCAAGTTGGCGACAAACTTGGCGGCATTTGACAATAGAACGGGGTTCTCCCTATGGTAACCCCCCTTTATAGGTATCGCGATGCTTTAAATGCTGTTCAATATATATACATAGATTAGTTTTAAAAGATTATCTCAAAATATGAAATAAATGTCTGGCGCAAGTATATTTTTAAATTTAAACTGTTTGGCAGTATATGGTTTGGCAATTTTAAATATGACGTTATTTCCTCCATTTAGATCTTTTAACGGATGTTAATGAATTTATTATTTTACAATTTTCTTTCTCTTTTAAAATTCACGTGTAATTATAGTTTTTATGAGGTAATTATCAATATTTTCCTGTTTTTAATACGTAATCATTTAA
Source organism: Maratus speciosus (assembly GCA_963932465.1). Taxonomy (NCBI): domain Eukaryota; kingdom Metazoa; phylum Arthropoda; class Arachnida; order Araneae; family Salticidae; genus Maratus; species Maratus speciosus. The sequence continues at coordinate 359,067,976 of OZ010800.1, read as the reverse complement.
TTCTCATTTGAAAGTTTTTTCTGTTTATAATAGTCACGTGTAAATAAATTTTTAATTTTAAGGAAATATTATTCTTTGCGTTGCTTTTAAATTTAGCAACAATTTAAAATAATGCCCTTTTCTAAAAGTTGTAAAAAATGTATCTCAAAATGCTGAAAATTTGAATTTAAAATAGAAAGGAAACCTCAAAGAATGAGTCAAATTAAAAAAATTAATGCAGTCTGCTCACCGGTAACTTCTAATGTATAAAATGATCTAAAACTGATTAAATTCCTATGTATAGTTTTTGCTCCTATAAAACTTTTTTGATGGAACGATTTTGACCCACTTTAACATTACATATCTCTTAAAATAATTCTTTGATTTGAACACTGTCTGCATCAGCGTGTTTATCAAAACATTTCTCTATAATACCACCGATTTTCATTTTTTTTCTATGCAGTATTTTTCTTAATATCAACGAAGAAAGACCCCCGGTCACAAAAAATTCAAAACCGGCGGCGGTAAATCTTTAAAAATATGGGCAAAAAATATCAATATTTAAAAAAGTAATAGAGATTTTTAAAAAACTGAATTTCTTTTTAACTTTTTTAAATTTTTAATAAAATATGCAGTTAATTTTTTTTCAGAATGTACTTTTAGTTGAACATTGAAATGCAGTGAGTTCACCATGTGAACCATATTTTTAAAAATAAACAAAATTGTTGGAAAGGTAAACTATCCCCTTAAGCAATGAAATAATCAGAATCAAGAAGGTTTCTTTAAATAGTGAAATCTCTAGCGATTCATTTCGCTATTAATCTCTGGCATACGGCTAATACGAAAGTACATTATGCTAATGCTCATTTCTAAATTAGAAATTATCAATGCCTGTGTTGACATTAAATTAATGTTTTCTCGGTCAGCTGAATTTTGTGCCCGTTTTACATGCGTTTCCTTAGTAATAGCATTTTTTGAAATATGTGGTATATTTTAAAATAAACCCAAAATAAATTTTTTACATAAAAAAATAAGAGTTCGAAAACGTCGAGTTTAAGCGGTAGGTATAAGTCAGGCGAAAGCATGATATCTGTGGCATAACATTTCTTTCCCCTGCGGACTTTTAATAAATAATAAGTCATATGAATTGTGAAAGCCAATCGATTTTAGAATTAATATACGGAAATAATCCCATGCTCATCTCTTATCCGATCATCTAAAAAAAAAATTTACTAGCGAGAAAGATATTCGTATTATTTTAAATTCATTTAAATTTCTACGCTAAAATGTACCACCGTGCCAGGAAAATAATACAGTCTGTGCATAAAAAAAGTTCCAGTTTCAATGGTCTAATATAACAGTTTCATTTTGACTATTGACAACAAATCATAAATCAAACTGAAGGTAAAGTAACGTACTTTTCCTTACAAGTGTTCAATAGGTGCACCTTTAGTTATATGGCACTCATCCAACCTAAAGAGAGGTTCTGCTCTCAAAGCTGGTAGACGGGAGGTGCTGGGTTCGATCCCAATCGCGCCCGTCGGCCTAATCGTTCGGAGTTTTCGTGGTTTTCTTGGAACCTTGGATTTCCAAGCGTTAATACAGGTTAGGTTCCCTTTGAAAGACTCCCACGAAGGGCACCCCCCCCCCCCTGGGCCTATATCCCTCGTGCAAATAATTGGCCGTCATAAATACAACCAACCAACCATCCAACCTAAATTCCAATTCTTCCCACACTTCTGTGAACAAGCCCGCAGTCATGGAAACAATAGCCTCTTCCATTCTGTATCTCAACTCTGGCAAATCATTTGGTAGCGGCGGAACGTAGACACAATCTTTAATGAAATCCCAAAGGAAAAAAATCGCATGGCTCTAAGAGCTTTTAAATCTTCAGCCCAGCAATAATGCTTTACGCTCAGGAGTCATCATTTTGTGTATGTGGCGCTGCAAGCAAAAGCGGTACTCGCGCAATGCGCTTATCTAAAACTGTTTGAGTTGCTCTTTATGTGTGACCTTGAAACAACACTCTACAACGCTCACAGTTGATACTATTCAAATTCATAACATTCTTTTATGGACTGGACACCCTGTGTTATCGACTAAATAGGCAGTTCAACATACCATACAACGAAGCGTTTGTTAATACACATTCCCCAGATGCTACGAGTTTATGTATGTATACGGTTCCTTACAAATCTGAATAGGAAATAGTAACCACAAAAACTATGTAATTATATGCCATTGACAAATGGTATTTAAATGAGTCATTTTTCGGAAGTACCCCTCTTAAAAAGAAATATATATATAAACGTAAAGCATAGTAATCACCAACAAAAAGCAAATTATATTTATGTCAAATGCGCCAAAAAGCTGCAGTAAAACACATAAATTGAATATAAACCTAGTAAAAGATTATATTTAGCCTGAACTAGCGCACCACCCCCTCACAGAACAAGAAGAATATAACTATTTGTAAAAAAATAAAACTAGGAAAAAACAGGCTGCGGCCTCATCGGCAGTGGGTTATATTTCAACAGCAGCCGAGCATTCAAAAAATATATACAGGGTGATTCATAAATATCGAAACAATAGGCTATTTCCTTAAATAGTACCCCTAGACCCATAGTTCCAATTGAAAAGTTTCATAAAAAAAGGTGCAACATTTAATGACATAAGTTGCAACTCCATGGGGGGTCTATTTAAAAAAAACGAAAATTAAATTTTTATATGGCCCCCGTAGTGTAAAAATTCCAATTAGGAAAACTTTCCCTATACATTCCTGAATTAAACTCAAAAAACTGCATCTTCATATCTGCAAAACTCTCAGAGTTATGGCCGTTTAAATAATAATTCATCAGGTTTTTAGGGATTAGACACAAATTGAAAAGCGTGCAATCCAAGAAACAATGTTACTTTAAGAGTCCAAGGAAACATGTAAAAAATGTATTTGTTGAGTAAGAATTTTTTTTTTTTTTTTTTTTTTTTTTTGTAATAGTTAACCATATAATTTGCAAACAAAATCACATCCTAATATTTCTCATAAAGTTTAAAAAAAAATTTAAATGATTAGTATTTTTTTTAAGCGGATTTAATTTAAAATCTTTATAACTCGAAGCATTATTCATCGGATTTAAAAATTTTTTTCATTTAATTAAAGAGGAAAGTATAATTTTAGTTTTGTTTCAGGATTTTTTTAAATATTAATTTTTGAAATATTAGAAATATTTATTACGTAACTTATTTTAAAAAAAAAAAACATATTTTCAAAAGTAATTTTTTTTTTCAAATTTGGCGTAGCAAAATTAATGTAAACTAATCAAAAAAGACATGTTCCAAGTTTGCGCCTATTTATTTACGATTCTTGACTTATATGAATTTAAAGACAAGAAATGGTAAAAAAAAAAAAAAAAAAAAAAAACCATCATGCAGAAAACTTCTTTCTGTAGCTTAAACTTCAGTAGCTTAAACTTCGGATTCAGTTTTATTTTGCCGTTTCCACTGCCTTTTTGTACTATTTAAATGTCCATAAATAAATGTTAAATGTGTAATTGAAACAATGCTTTTTCTAACATGCCGATTAAGAGTTTTTCATTATTTTAGCTCTCAGAACTTCAGGCTTTTTATTGTCCGGGTGAGGCCGTTACAAAAAAGTCTGTATTCTTGGGTCGGGCTGGACCAGACACGGTACCGGCTATAGGTCTCTACGGGGCGAAATTTTCAGTCCTGGTGCCGAGACACTGTCTTAAATCGACTTTTAATAATCTACAATTTGTGAATGATCCCTATCTTGCAGTCAAAATGAGTCAAAAACTCTTCGCTCGGAAGCATGGATAAATGGTGTAAGTCACCAATTTTGGATTTTGATATCTCTGCAAATTTTGAAGATATCGAGATGAATTTTTTTGTGTTTAATTCAGGAATGGATAAGGAAAAATTTCCTAATTGGGAATTTTACTCTACGGGGGCTGTATAAAAATTTAGTTTTTGTATTTTCTTAAATACACTCCCCATGGAGTTAAAACTTATATCATTAAATTTTGCACTTTTTTTTTTTTTTTTTATAAAACTTTGCAATTGAAAGTATGGGTCTAGGGGCAATATTTAAGAAAATAGCCTGTTGTTTCGATATTTATGAATCACCCTGTATATAAAATATGTATTAGTGGCAGTGGATTTCGGCCAGAACAGTGAGTAGCAAAATCAAGTAGAGTTGGTTAAGTGTGGTTTTTTCAACGAACATATTTTTAGCATCTTTTACTGTGTTCCAGGTGAGGCATTCATTTAATAATGTGGTGTAGGGTCCGGTGAGGGAGCATGTGATAATAGCCATCGAATGTTTAACATTTTATTTGGCTACTCGCTGTTCTAGCCGAAACCCACTGCCACTAATACATATTTTATATATATTTTTTTGAATGCTCGGCTGCTTTTGAAATATAACCCACTGCCGATGAGGCCGCAACCTGTTTTTTCCTAGTTTTATTAATTTTTTTTTACAAATAGTTATATTCTTTTTGTTCTGTGAGGGGGGGGGGGGGTGCGCTAGTTCAGGCTAATTATAATCTTTTACTAGGTTTATGTATATATGTAGGATTTGAATTTAAACATACAGTAAATTCTCTGTAAGGCGGACTCTGTGTAAGACGGAAATCTCTCTAACTCGGAAAGATTTTTAAGTCCCTGCGAATCCATACACGTAGAGTAAAATTTTTCTAAGGCGGAATATTGTCTACTGCGGAAAATTTTCTTGGTCTGGATCGATTCCGCCTTAGACAGAGTTTACTTACTTTATTTTCTTTATGACGTGCAGGATCAGCAAATTAACTGACGCTCTGGTATTTTTATCATTCATGATTTGAAAGCACGAATTATGAAAATTCACGATCACGAGGTCAAGGTTTGGACATATTCAAAATTAGAAAAGAGTCAGTCTAAAAAATAATATTGTTCATGAAGCATCGGCTTATGAGATGCCAAGGAAGGCACTGTTAGGCCTAATCAAATTGTTCAAAAGAATTGTGTTATAGGTTTTAAGTGAGAAATGAACTGTATTTAAAAAAGGTATCACCGAAGTGGTGTAAAATTATCTTTATAGAATTGTATTAAAGTGTGTGTGTTGTTATTCCAACGTCTAGTTATTCAAGTCATCTATAAATTAACATTTCACATATAATCTTCCTAGAAATTTATATATATACATATACAGTAAACTCTCGTTTTTACGAACCTCTTTTTCACGAACACTTGCGATTTTACGAACTATAGAGTGGTCTCGAATACGCTCCCATAGAAGCAATGTAATTTTTCGCTCCCATTACGAACTACAGATTATGAAAATCTCTTTTTTGCGAACTCAGTTTTTGTACTTCTGAAATTTTTATTTAAAGTATCGGAATGCAGCGCCAACGTTAGTTAAACTCTATACAGGTACAATGAGGCATCAGGTGCATTCCAAGAATGTGCTGATTTCCCCAATCTATTTCGGAGGGAGGGGGGTATAGCAACAATTTCCAGTAGTGATTGTCAGGACTAAGGAACTTTTTTGAAGGGAACAATAACTGTGAAAGGTAAACGTAGTAAAGGTTTCCATAGATAAATTGGAAACATATATTTTTCAAAATGTGATTAAAAAAAAAAAAAAAGATACGTGATTATTTCCATTCCTAATTTTTTTATCTATGTTTTCATCTATGTATTTTCATCTACTAATAAGTATAATTCAGTCTGTGTTTCCATATGTAATATTTTCAAAGCATAGTAACGTATGTGTACTAAAATTATTTTTAGTGCATAAATTTGCATTTATTTCTTGTATATTTAAAAATACAGGTATAAATTTATTAAATAATAAATAATCTCGAAATACTGCTTCATCTATGAAGAGGGGGGTAGTTTTATAAAAATAGACATAAATAATATACGTATTCATATCATTTTTGGTGATTTTCTATTTTACGAACTATTTGGGTGTTCCCTACGAGTTCGTAAAAGCGAACTTCGACTGTATATATTACGCTATCGTACGTGGCACAGAAATCGCGATTATTTGTTAATTGTTGAATGGCAACGCCCGAATGTAACGCATCTTATTGGTTATTGATCAACATTTAATGCATTTCCAAAAGGGGGGTTGCCATAGGGGGGGGATCCTGTTACGTCGCCAAATACCGCCAAGTTTGTCGCCAACTCGGCGATATATCGCCAAATTTGGAGACCAAAATTAGGCGCCAAAAGTGACACCAACTTTGCGATATCTCTAATATTTCGCCAAATTCCCATAGACTTCCATTGTAAACCATTAGGGTTTATTTGCTTACAGAAAATCAACAAATTGAGAGATTTTAATGCAACAAAAACCAATATTAGCTTAAGAGATTATATTAATTATATTTAAGGGAGTCCAAGTAAATTAAATTATGAGTAACATGATACAATGCTTAGCACGCTTTCCCAAGCATAAATTTTAAGGGAGACCAAACTGGTCGCCAAGGGCGGCTAGTATATATTAAGAACGCTAACGATACTGAATCTATTGTGTTGCTAGTATATATTAAGAACGCTGACGATATTGAATCTATTGTGTTCTTTCCACTTTCTCGGCATATCTTGCAAAAGCTATTGTAGAGCATGGAAACTATTAGCTTTATATAAAGATTTATCCAAAACACGATAAATCGCAGAATTATTTTAACCCTTTTAGGGGCAAGTAATTGTGTTAATGAAATGTTAAATTTACACCAGAATTTAAAAAAAAAAATTTTCAAAGTAAGAAAATGCAATTTGACAGCTTTTTTTCCACCAAAGCTACAAAAGTAAAATTTTAATTACAAATTCTCGTGCGAATCTTGATTTAAATTAAACGGTATAAAATATGTTCCACCGCCCCTCAAGGAGTTAAGCGTTATTTAATGTTGAAATAGTTCATTTGTTTAGGTTTTTCAGAATGAAAAACCATGCATAGCAATATAACGGTCTTTTACTGGCATATTCCTAACAGCAAAATATATCTGATTAATTTCGACCGACTATCCGAGCTGTCCGCAAACGATTCATTATCACCACGCACAAAATCACCTGTTTAAGTAATTATCGTATTACTTAAACCACCTCTTCGTATCGGCAGAAAATCGCATTAACTGATTAACAAGTTATTAACAAGTGATTTAACAAGTTAATACGTGTTACACAAGTAATATCGTAATAATCATAGGGCAATTATCAATGAATATACTATGTCTATTTCAACTCCGCGGAAAACTCCCTCTGCAGTGATATGTATCACATGATTGAACATTCTAATTCATTGCATGATTGAAATTGAAGTTTTTGAGATTTTTTTTACCTTCACGAATACCTTTAAAGATCTTATGAATCTTTATCTCACGTCGCAATTCCTAAAAATATTTTTTCACGTTTCAAGGACACGGTCACTTTTAAACAGACAGCCAAAGGAAGTACAAGAACAAAAAAAAAAATCATCAAAAGTAATGTTTTTTGGTAAAAATATATTGCTAAATCGCAAATTATCAAATCTTAATCTGTTAAAAATTTATGGATACCACGATAAATAGTGTAAAAGGAATCTAATAATTTTTAAATGTTTCTTTTTTATTTTCTTTTTTTCAAAATAATTACTTATAGACTTTCATACTTAAAAATCCACTTCTATAAACGAAACCTAACAAATGAAACTGATATATTTAAAATAAATGGTTATAAAGTTGCGCTGTTTTGTTGATTTAGATAAATAAACTGCAAATATAGGATACTAGCTAAAGTACCCTGCGTTGCCCGGAATTTTAAGAATGTTTGTTTTGAAAAATCAGTTTCGAAATTAAACATACAGTATAAAACAAACAATAAAAAAAAACTTTTCTCAAAATGTTAGAATATGCCAATATTTCCATTATCGGGTGTTTATCATGTTTCCATACTTCTTTTTAAACTCATGTGACGTTATATATTCACCTGCTGACGTCCATTATATTTCCAGTATGACGTAATATTCACTTTTTTTTTTTTAATTCGTCAAACTATTTATTTCATTTTTCACGTGGAAATCTTGCAATAGAAAAGAAATTGTTGTGGTAAGAATTTTATTGTGAATTTTTAATTTTTGGCAATTGTTATAACGGAAAAGGTTTAAATTTGATAGGAAATTGCTGGTTTTTTATTAATTAAAAATTAACTATAAATTATTTCGATTCCGGATTACTTTAGTTGCCTCGGCCGTGTTTTAATATTCATGTACATAATATTTCACATTTCTGGGTTCCATACTGTGGATTTGTATAGAATTACAGACAGACAGACAAATTTTCATTTTTATATATTAGATCAGTCGTTTTGCTGACTTAAATAGATTGATAAATATACAATATGAGATTGTAATATCATAAATTTAATTTATTACAACAACAAACTCTAGGGAACATACCCAACTGTCAGTTTTGGATTTTGACGAGAGTGGTATACCGTTCGAAAGCTCTTGTCATGCGGATCAATAAATGTATAGGACCTATACTCCCGAATCCAATAGTTCACGAAATATTCGCAGTGGAAAATAGACCCTACTACTAGAGATAAATTAACGCTACTATTAGAGAAGGCATGCCAACAAGTAATATAAAAATTTTGTTTTTAAAGTCAATTCCTACTTAGGTCATAAAAGAAAAATTTAATATAATCCCTTAAGCTAATATTAATTTTTGTTGCATTAAAATATCTCAATTTGTTGATTTTCTATAAGCAAGTAGGTTTACAATGGAAGTCTATGGGAATTTGGCGAAATATTAGAGATATCGCCAAGTTGGCGACTCATTTTGATCGCCAAGTTGGCAATATAACAGGGTCTCCCCTATGGTAACCCCCCTTATAGATATGAAGATGCATTAAATGCTTCAATAACCAATGGCCGCCATTTTGTTTCCCATGTAAAACTAAAATTAATTAATCAAAATTTAATTAATGAATTAATATTTGAAAAAACTGTATTAACATCAATTGTCATCCAGTACAAGTTTAAAAAAATTTATTTCAACTTGATAGGATAAATAATAAGCATTTTATTAACGATTGAAAATTTGAACAAGATATATATATATAAATAAATAAATAAATAAATAAATATAGGGAGAGTGTGAACTAATAGTAGGAATTGAAAAATACATCACTTGGTCTATAACTAGCTCTCTTCATCTACTTTTGATGCAATGTGTCAGTATGCTTTCCAAAAGGATTTAATAAGCCAACATTGGATCTAGTTTTCCGATCAGTAAAGCACGTATGCTTCAGTCTTACCGAACAAATCTGCGCCGAGTTTCAAACAACAATGCCCTTCACAGTGGCGGATCGTCCATTGGCGCACGTGAGCACGTGAACTCTCAAAGGAAATTGAAGAAATAATTTAACGAATTAAATAAAATAATTATAAAAAAAATATAATTTTTTGTCAATCTCCAGTACGAATATCATTCATTCACGCACCCCCACCTCCCTTTCTTTAGATATATCCTTAATAAACCCTTACTGAAGAAAATTCGAAAGTTTTCAGCACCGAGCTCACCCAGTCTTTTCTTGATAGCACGTGCGAGCGGAGAAATGCTCTTCAAAATAAGCTTATGCGGACGGGAACGGGAGGCAAATTCAGAATCACTCAACGTCACAGCGCGCTTGACGCCAAACCCTTTAGCCAAGCCGTTTGGCTAGAAAATGAACTTCTACGCGGCGCTTGGCTAAAGGGTTTGGCGTCAAGCGCGCTGGAACGCTGAGTGTTTGTGAATTTGCGTATTTCTTGCTTACGGAATACTTTCAAGAATACGAATGCGAAATAAATGCGTATTTCATCTTCTGAATAATTATATATGCATTGTGCCGTGTCCTAAGAAGGCGGTAGCGATGGTTTCTACTTCGAAGGCATAACGACTAATATTCTCTTAGAATATGACAACATGATTTTTATTTTTATAACAAAATAAAAGATATTCTTGAGTAAATATAAGTAGATATGTACACAACAATGTACTTTTGTTGAACAAAAAGGTTATGCATTAATCAAAACAGAGTTCATGAGAAGGTGGCAGCTCGTCGATTAAGTCCACAAGGCAATGCATTATTTTATCGGCAGACACTTGTCTTATTTTAGAGATTAAGATCTCTACACCTCGACGGCACCCGGTGCCCTGTCGCCGCTGATCCCAGATATAAGTCCCCGGTCCTAGGAATTGTAAACCTCGGCCCTTTCCGGCCTTCAACTTTTCTCCGGAGAGAACTTTCTCCTCTCAAAAGTCGCTCTTCCAACTCTAGCCAAATCTAATCTCCTCTCCATCCTCCTCTCGTATATATATCTCAATTATCTCCCTCTAAAAACAATAGTGAGTTTCTCAGCCACTAACTGTCCGTTCTTTTCAAGATCCTCCCAGGGACCTTTTCCGCTATCCTCTGAATGGACACCTTAAGAACCTCCTCTTTTTTTCACACGGACTCTCTAATCATCTGTTCATGTGAGAAGGTTTGTTAGTTCTTTTCCCACGCTAAAGATCACAAGAGTTCCGACTGTTCCTTTGCATTAGCAAACTGTCACCGATTGTCAAATGTCCAAGATCGATGGTGACTGAGTAGTTTACTTCATCTTACCGTTCGGCTCAGCGGACTTTACCATATTTTTACTCAGTTTTAGAAATACATTAGTTCTTTCTATATGGCGAGTCTGATATGGTTCAGATCTCTACAGCATTATGAGCAAGTGAAGTATTTAATCTTATAGATATATGCTCTATAAGAAGTGTACCTTTCGTCTCCCAAGCTAAAGTATTTATTTATGGAGTTTAAGACGTATCATGTGCTGCCATCTAGTGTCAGCACACAAAATATATTACTACAGTCGTCTTTCGAATAATGCATGAGTTGAATATATGCATGTATATATACTGTGAACAAGTAAAATATTTAATCTTATAAACCCACTCTATAACTTTGGCCTTTCTTTAAATGATCACCATAAATAAATGAAAATTCACTATAATTATCTTAGTTACTAGTTGAGAGTATGCTAAGATAAGTGCTTTGTCGCTGATTGATAACAAATTAAAAATATTCAATAATGGACATAGCACCCCCCCCCCCCCCCCACACACACACACAAAGTTTTTGGTTCATAAAAAAATAGGAAATAAAAATTTAGCTTTTATTATTATTTTTTCATAACTTCTCCTTGTACACTATAACGATTTTATTGTTTACAATTTTGATTAAACCAGTCCGGAAGCTGAAAATTGTCATTTTCCCCATAGTAATAGAAAACTTTGAATTTTATATACTGCATTTTACAAAATTGCGTTTATTTTAAAGATTTTAAGGCCAGTATCCATTAGTGGAATGCTCAATTACTCTTCTTTTATGAACTACTATCAAATTTATTTAAAAAAATAAAAAATTATACTTAATTATGATGAACTTGAAAAAGTAAAAATCTAACCATGCTCATTATTGTAGTATTTGTGGTATTCTTGCAGCTCTGTATTATTGCTTTAGAATAACTGTATAAAAACTAGTAAATCTGCAGATCAGGAACCTCAACGTCAGCTCTGCAAGTCATTGTTTTTAAACACACTTTGGTAATATTCAATTTCCTGCAAACCGCAATTTAAAGTTTTCAAATTACTTAATTAGTTATAAGAATAAAAATATACGAAGTTTCCAGATATTAGAAGCGTTAAATTAAAAACGTTGTTATGTAAGGATATTTTGAAATTTTCATGGACTACTAATTCTGGAATTTTTTTAGATAATAAAGTAGATTTCTTTAAGGGGGGCTTCGCCCCCCTGAACCGCCATAGTCTCATTAAATTTACATATATAACTTTTTATTGATTGCGCTAATGGTTATTGTAAATCTTAGATTCCTTTTTACACTCCCGAGCCTTATTTTTCAATATCGGTGAACAGAAAATGATTTGCACTGAGGCAATCATATTAAAAGTTTAGGTTTTATGAACAAAAATGTAATTTCCTTTTAAAAATAAAATAATTTTCATTCATATTTTCTGAAATGAGGCGGCATTAAGAAGTAACACTCGTCAAAAAATGTTTTTTGAGACAATCTATTTAATGCTTGGTTTTTAAGAAAGAAAATATTTATTTCTCGATACAATGACGTCATTTTCGACAAAGATAACTTTGCGGTGCATAATTTTGACATTTACTATCTATTTGCTTTTCAAAAGTTTTTTTTTTTTCTCATTGAAATTTTCGATTAAAATTTAAACATTTCTGTTAGCCGTGCACTGTTAAAAATTTTGCAGCATTCTGGCAGGTCATTCGACCTTTTTTGAAAAAACGGTTTCATAACCATAATTTAACTATATTTTGACCATAAAATGGCCAATAATATGGTCAGAATAGTGTTAAAATTACGGTTGTGTAACCGTTTTTGGAAAAAACGGTCAAATGACCTGCCAGAATGCTGCAAATTTTTAACAGTGTGTGTAGACGATAAACCATGGTAACATTTTTTTAATAATAAGAATTAATATCATAACACAAGGCCCTTTTATTTCAACCTCAAAGGGTATTCGTTTTATTTTTGATATCCGAGGTTAAATTCACCTTCTTTTCGTATTTTTGTTTTATTTCCAATATGAAGACGTACTCATGCCTATTTTTTATTTCATTTTCCTCTTGCACATGAAAATCTTTCAAATCAAAATTAACTGTTTAGGATAAATTATTATTCCGGGATCTGATTTTCTTGGCAACGGTAAAAAATGATTTCTAAATTTTATAGCAAAATGTCAATTTATCCCGTATGAAAATAATAAACTTTTTAATTTAAAAGTAAAATATTTGAACAAAATAAATCGAACACAGCCTTTCTTTATTTCTGGGGTAAATTCCATCTACATGTAAAGACGCAAAAGGCATTAATTCATCCCTTTTGATGTTGATTTAACTCCAAACAATTACACATACTTTCACATTTACGATATTTTTAGGTGTAGTTCCGTTGCTAGGCAACAGTTAAAAGAAAATTATAATCATGAAGTATGTGCATTAACAAAAAGAAAATTTGTAAAAGAAAATATTTGATATTATTGGAACACATATATAAAATCCTTCCATAAGTTATACACCGAATTTAAAAACTCTGACCAATGTATACACAAAATTTCAAACTAATATGAATAATGCATGGTTCTAATTAGGAAATCTCACTATCCATAATTTATCATTTAAATCCTTCAATCATATGAGCCATTTCCTTTCAACAAATAAAAATTGAAAAAATCGTCTGAATTGCTATAGAAAAGCATTATTGCGCAAAATAAAATATTTTATATTTTCCGAACGAATGAACCAAATATACAGCTAAATCCGGATACTTCACTAACATACCCACTTAATTTCAAGCTAATCGGGTGCTTTTTGCGGCAGTTATCGCGGAACAGACAGACAGACTAACAGACGGACTAACAGACAGACTAACAGACAGACTAACGAAACCAAAACTTTTCGTGTCTCCACAGTAAGCCTTCACTGACGTTTCGGCAATAAATCTATAATTTTTGGAAAATTAATTCAAAAATAAACAAGAACGAAAAATCATGCCTCCGTCATAGATCATGCAATATTTTCCAACACATTGAGAATAGTGTTACAAAATTTCACCATAAATTTCACAGTAAACAGCTTTCATCTTAATAAAGATGAAATATGATATCTAAATAAACAATTTGGAAAACGATAACGCATTTAAAAGGCCAATTTCTGCAATTACCATCAATCGTCAGAAAAATATCCTATTTTTTTTGCAGCCCTGTATATGATCTATAGATTTTTATGTATACTACATAGTATGCTAAAAGTTGATTCAGTTAAACGCGTAACACAGTTGAAAAATACCCTTTAAAACTTTCCGTCAGTAAACGAAAATGTACTTGAGATCTTTTGTTCAGCCCTGTATATAATCTATGGAATTTATATACACCAACAAAATATGCAAAAAAAAAAAATTACATTTAAAAACATGTACCACAATTGAAAACGTACTTCCAGCAATTAGGGTTTCATAGTAATTCCATAGTAAACCCCAAAAACTATATGACAAATTAAGATCTTAAACACTTTTCAACTATGTTGATTTATCTTGATTAACTATGGCAACTATTGTTTCAACTATTATCTATAATAATAAAGAAAGAAGTTTGTGTGTGAGTGAGTGTGTCGACGGTGTTCTGAAGAGACCGCTGCACGTAGAGCTACAAAATTTGGGGAAAAGGTACGTCTATATATGAAGTTTTGCACCTCGAAGCCCGATTTCCGATTTTTTGACTAGATTTTTTTATTTAATTTTTTTATGTGATTTTTAGCACTTTTTTAAGTTTTGAGGCGATTTTTTCCTTATAAGTGAGAAGAATATGGTTTCTTTCTTTTAACCCAATATCGTAAATTTTGTTCCCTTTTCAAAAAAGTTTATTCGGAATTCATGCAACGATTTTTGAATTTTTAGCGAATTTTTTATGCAATTATTGAACAGCATTTAATGCATTTCCATACCTATATGGAGGTTACTGTACAGGGACACAGTTCTGTCGCTAAATGCCGCCAAGTTTGTCGCCAACTTGGCGGTATATCGCCAAATTTGACAACCAAAATGAAGTCGCGAAAAGTGACGCCAACTTGGCGATATCTCTAATATTTCGCCAAATTCCCATAGACTTCCATTGTAAACCAATATGGATTACTTGCTTACAGAAAATCAACAAATTGAGATATTTTAATGCAACGAAAACTAATATTTATAATAAAACACTCATACTACAATATATATTAAAACACACATACACACATAAATAACGCCTGCATTCAACAGTTAAAGGTATATATAAATATTGTACAAACATACAAACAATAAATACAATTAAACAAAAACCTAATTTGCAGAACAAATTAAAAAAACAAAATTTATTTCCTAAATTGTTTAAGCCCGAGAAGGGGCAGATATTAAGATATTTCATCCAATTCGTTCTACATTCAATGTTAAATTTTTGTAACAAATAAGCTAAACCAATAGAGCATTAAAAAATAAAAATGAAATTCATATAATATAATGCTTTAAACACCTACTTATATTCCGTTCAAATGAAATCGAAATAAATCTTAGACTTTTTTTAAAGTTTTGTATTTTGTATGTACCTTATCATATTATGTACAGTTGTCATAAACATAATGCAAAATCTGCAGTACAAATAGATACAACTTAAAAATGGAAAAAGTCTAAGATAGGTTTTTGTTTAATATGTCAAGTTTTTTAATAACTACTACATTCAGACAAACACATTTCAAAATTAATGGAGGGTATCATCATCAGGGTTTGATTTGTGCGATATCGCATCACAATTTGTGATGCAATTTACCTATGTATAATTCAAAATGTTTCACCAGTGCAGTAATGCAGGTTGTTGTAGTTTGGCCAAAAAATTACAATCTGAACTTAAAAAATCTGCTTGAAAATGTCATTTTTTTTCCACTATGACGTCATATTCTTCTATTTAATTCTTAAAAAAAACTAGTTGGATGTGCCAATACCAAAGCTTTCTTCTATCTTATACATCTTAATATTTCAAAACCTATTTACACATGTTAATACACATGTTAATACACATAATATATTATTAGTTCAATACTATACCAACTTTGATTTTCATCTTAAATTTCTGCTCCAGTCAATTAAACGGACTAAAAACGAGTTACTCTATATCATGATATTTGTTAAAATTATTAATTTTTCCTTATTCTGTTGTTATCAGGTGTTTGCGAATAGCCGGCTTAGCAGAAGGCGAGTTCCCGCCGCTGCACGAGCCGCCGATGCACAATAGAACAACGAAAAATCAAGAAAAGTATACAAAAATCGCTATCACACAGCCCCTTTACCGCGCAATATTTCCAAATTCAAGAAGGACCTGTTGGCCAAATCCAAAAACATGCACAAAAAATTTTGGTTCAATTGTATGCACAATTTTATACACTGTTCGATGGTACAGGAATGAAAATGGCACAGCGATCGCAATTACAGCGCTCCCTTCAGGCAGAATTTTTTTAAGTTCAGGGAAGACTTGCTTGCCATAGCCAGAAACATACACAAAAAATTTGGTTCAATTATATGCATAACTTTATACACTTCTCGATGTTACAATAATGAAAATGGTACAGACATCGCAATTATAGCGTCCCCTACCGGCAGAATTTTTCCAAATTCAGGGAGGACCTTCGTGCCATGACCAAAAACAAACACAAAAAAATTCGTTCAATTCTATGCATAACTTCATACACTTTTCGATGGTACAATATTCAGAATGCACAAAAATCGAATAAAAATCACTACTACAGTGCCCTTTACCGGCGATTTTTTTACAAATTAAGGGAGGATCTCCTTGCCATAGCCAAGAACTTAAAAATATTTTTTGGTTCAATTCTATTCATAACTTCATACACTTTTCGATGGTACAATATTCAAAATCGCTATTACAGCACCCCTACCAGCGAATTTTTTAAAATTCAGGGAGGATCTGCTTCTCATATCCAAAAACTTAAAATAAAAATCTGGTTCAATTCTATGCTTAACTTCATACATTTTTGGATGGTACAATATTCAAAATCGCACAAAAATCGCTATTACAGTGCCTCCTACAGCTGAATTTTTTTCAAAATTCAGGGAGGACCTGCTTGGCACAGCCAAAAACGTAAAATAAAAATTTGGTTCAATTCTATGTATAACTTCATACACTTTTCGATGGTACAATATTCAGAATGGCACAAAAATCGAAGAAAAATCGCTATTACAGCGTCCCCTACCGGCGAATTTTTTCAAAATTCAGGGAGGACCTGCTTGCCACAGCCAAAAACGTAAAATAAAAATTTGGTTCAATTCTATGCTTAACTTCATACATTTTTGGATGGTACAATATTCAAAATCGCACAAAAATCGCTATTACAGCGCCTCCTACAGCTGAATTTTTTCAAAATTCAGGGAGGACCTGCTTGCCACAGCCAAAAACGTAAAATAAAAATTTGGTTTAATTCTATGCATAACTTCATACACTTTTGGATGGTACAATATTCAAAATCGCACAAGAATCGATATTACAGCGCCCCCTACCGGCGACTTTTTTCCAAATTCAGGAAGGACCTGCTTGCCATATCCAAAAACTTAAAATAAAAATTTGGTTCAATTCTATGCATAACTTCATACACTTTTGAATGGTACAATATTCAAAATCGCACAAAAATCGCTATTACAGCGCCCCCTACCGGCAATTTTTTTCCAAATTCAGGGAGGACCTGCTTGCCATAGCCAAAAACTTAAAATAAAAATTTGGTTCAATTCTATGTATAACTTCATACACTTTTAGATGGTACAATATTCAAAATCGCACAAAATTCGCTATTACAGCGCTCCCTACGGGCGAATTTTTTCTAAATTCATGGAAGATCTGCTTGCCATAGCCAAAAACTTAAAATAAAAATTTGGTTCAATTCTATGCATAACTTCATACACTTTTTGATGGTACAATGGCGACAGACAAACGGACAGACGGACACACAGACAAACAGACATTTTCTGTAAACATGTTTTTTGGAATCTGTGACCCCTAAAACGTGTAAATCCGTCGAAAACCGGAAGTTGAAAAAAATTTCGATTACAATACCTTTCTTCTATTGAAGATAGAAGAAATAAAAAAAAAAACTATTCCAATTTCTTCAGTTTCATATTTCACGTGAAAATCATTCAACAAAAAATAGGCAAATTATTATTACGGCTTTTAAATTATTTACAACAATGAAGGAAAAATGTTAAATTTTATTAGAAAATGTCCGTTGATTCTCAATGAAAAAAGCGAAATTTGGAATTATTAAGAAAAATATTTGAATAATGTAAATAAAAATTCGCCCATGTTACTCTCTAGATTATAATCCACACATCTGCAAAGACATTTTATGATCCGTTTTGATCCTGACGTCTGGCAAATGTTTTTACACTTTGAATTTATAATATTATTAGAATTAGCAAAGAATTAAAAATGAGTGGCATCAGGGACAAAAAGGTGGGAAGAAAAAATGAAAAAGTTATCATCTCCATAGGCTTTTCTATGTTAAATTAACATTGAGAAGTGACACTGGAAATAAATAAGTATTGCGCTGCCGCGCAATACTTAAATAAACCCAACTGGAGTGAAAAATTAGCCAGAGCCAGGAATCGAACCCGGGACCAAAAACTAATATTAACTTAAGGGATTATATTAATTCGATTTTTCCACATTAGAAAAAAGAATCGGTTTCTTTCTTTTAACTCAATATAGTAAATTTTATTCTCTTTTCATAAAAGTTTATTCGGAATTCGTGCAGCGATTTTGGAATTTTTAGCGAATTTTTTATGCGATTATTGAACAGCATGTAATGCATGTCCATACATATAAGGGGGGTTACCGTAGGAAGGATCCAGTTTTGTCGCCACCTAATAATGCCAAGTTTGTCGCCAACTTGGCGGTATATCGCCAAATTTGGCGACCAAAATGAGTAGCCAAAAGTGACGCCAACTTGGCGATATCTCTAATTTTTCGCCAAATTCCGATAGACTTCCACTGTAAAACAATAGGGTTTACTTGCTTACAGAAAATCAACAAATTGAGATATTTTAATGGAACAAAAACTAATATTAACTTAAGGGATTATGTTAATTATATTTAAGGGAGTCCAAGTAAATTACTTATGAATAAAAGTAACATGATCTAATGCTTAGCATGATTTCCAAGACATAAATTTTAAGAGAGCCCACAGGTCAAAGGAATTAGATTTGAAACGTTTATCCAATTATAGTAAATTTTGACTTTCGTGATTCTTGAACTTTTTGTGATTTTTAATGCGATTTTTACGTTTCTTCGCGATCTGCTGCAATTTTTTGACATTCCATTTTTGACCTAAAGTACATTCTGCCCTCATTTCGATAAAGTTTGTTCGGATTTCGTATAGCAATTTTCGAATTTTTCGGGAATTTTGTACGTGATTTTTAGTGTATTTTAGCGATTTGCTACTATCTTTCCACATTAGTGAAAGGAATCAACTTGCAATCTTCGAGCATAATATACAGTCCCTGGCCAAATTATTAGACGCACCATAAGATTTTATAGAAAACGTTAATTATCAGGTGATACTGTGCAGCTGTATTGTTTTTTACGAAGTACAATGTATATTTACTATATTATTAATCACGTAAGTATCTGTAACACTAACAAAACATCGTCATTATAAAAAATATATATATTTATTAACTCTTGAACAAAAATGAAGAAAATGTAATGAAAAGTTAATATTTTGTTGATCCACCTTTAGCCGCTATGAGAGCTTTAATTCTGCGCTGCATGCTATCAATACAAGACCGCACTGTCTTCCGCATTTGAGAATGATGATTCCACACATGAATGATCTGTTTTAAAGCTGAGTTTTGTTTGTAATCACAACTTTACCCACTTCTCTTTTCATGAGTTCCCACACGTTTTCAATTGGGTTCATATCGAGGCTATTACCCGGCCAATCCAACAAAGGGATACTTTGCTGTACTAAAAAAGCTTTAATAAACCGTGCTGTGTGGCAGGGATCTCCATCTTGTATGAAAATTAATGGTTCCCTATTTGGAAACCATTCTTTGAGCTGCGGAATCAACCGATTTTGCAAGACGTCTTTGTACTGATCTTGCCTCATTGTACCTTTAAACACGCACAGACGTCCAGTACTTTTGCTGCTGATGACTGACCAAATCATTTTTTTTGTAGGATGTTTAACAATCTGAACGACACAGTCAGGATGGAACTTTTCGCCAGGACGACGACGCACAAACTGAGCTTTATTCTGCAAAATTTCAAATGTGCCTTCATCACTGAAGCAAACCTGTCAAAAACAGAAAAGAATACAACCATCTCTGAGGATCTTGCGTCATTGCATAGAAAATTATATTGAATGTATGACTAGTGATGAAATGATAATAACTTACCGATCTCCAGAAGTCCACATCTTTATCACGCCACTGTTTGGCCCACTTCAGACGCTTTGCTTTCATTGGAGCTGTTAACTTGGGCTTTCTGGCTAGGCGGAAGGCCTTAAAACCTATTTCTTTTAATTTTCTGCGAACAGTGCACTCAGAAACATTCATGTTAGCATCCTGGAGTTGCGATTTTATAATTTTTGTAGTAGCCCATCTGTTTTCCACACAAAATTTCTTCAAACACGTCTCTGACCTTGGAGTGAACATGAGCTTTCTGCCACATCTTTGCTTTCGTTTTGGGCTCAAATCGTCCCCTTCCTCAATTTTCTTCTTTATGTGTCGACTATAGTTTCACAAACCTTCAATCTTTGTGATATTTAACGGTTTGCAAAACTTTTAGCATCTACGAAGGCCTTTACTTCAGCTTTTTTACGAGGTGACAGATCACCTGTTTCACCCATGCTGAAAATGTTCCACGTGCTTATTTAAACACTGCACACACAAAAAACAACTAACTATGTAGCATACAACTTTGAAACAAATAAACCAAACGCATAACGCCACAGAAACACGTCCTCAACTGACGCAATAGCGAACGCCGGTTTGAACTGGCTGCAACTGGTTTCCACTTGTTTACGTCCGTGTATCCATTGGTTCACATTGTGTTGCCATACGTTAAAACTAAATACCAATAGGAAGTATATATCAAATTTCCTGAATAAAAATTCATTAAATCAATGTTTAAATATAACACAACTGCATATAAACTTCGTCGAAAACATGTATTTCGTTAAAAACAACGGTGCGTCTAATAATTTGGCCAGGGACTGTATATATATATTTTCTCTTTTCAGAATTTGAGAAGCGATTAAAAATTTTTTCGCGATATCTTATTGTGATTTTCAGAGTTTTTCCGCAATTCCTGCTGTTTTTTGACGTACCCGGGCAACGCCGGGCAAGTTCGCTAGTACTTTCATAAAGCTAGAAATATGCAGTTTAAATTTTTCAGCGTCATCCTTGCTTTGTAACGGTAATCTTATTTTATTGTAACAGCATCAATATTCGAGTAATATAATCGTATATAATCAATAATATAAACTTCTGTAGACTGAATTAATCTGCAAAAGGGGAAAAAAACCCTTCCTTTTAAATCTGTAAGCGTATCCAAAATATATTCATATAAAGCGGATATAAATATTCGCACATGCAAACTTCGAACTACGGTACAAGAAACAGAATACAGCATGCACGTATACACGTCAGAGTTCATTTTTTCGCCAAAGCGCTTGGCTAAAGGGTTTGGCGTCAAGCCAAAGCCGCCTCAAGACTACAAGCCAGACACGCCCTTCATCCCCCCACATGTGACGTCACAGCCCGGGGCTGGCTAACTGCCAACGCGCCAGCCCCGAACATTTGAATTTTGCATCTTACTATTTTACGTGCACGTGCGTTTTACTTAGCCTAATAACATATTTTTTTCAAGGTAAGTTTTATTTTCAAATCATATTTATATGCTATCAGCACAAGTTTTATTTCTTGTGTTCAAAATCTTTTATTTTTAATTTCTTTGAAATAAATTAACTAGCAAATCCTAGTACGATTCTATCAATAATACCGTATCTCAAAACGAAACGACATTATTGTAGTTCTGTTTCTTTCCACATAGAGCAATAATTTAAAATGGCAAACATCCCTAAATCGTGTCAAGACTTATATCATTTAATTTGTATCTTGTCACACCATTCTCTCTTTATAATTTGTTCTGTTTTCTCTAATTCATTAGAGTGACCTTTAATTAACGCCCATTTATTAAAAGACACTTGTCGTGTGAATAGTAACTCTGGTTATTTTGTATGCAGAATTAGTTGGACTTTAATTTGACAACAAATTTATGTATTTATATATATCTATATATATTCATACTTAAAAATTTAAATATTCTAGAAAGTTTCATAAAAGTCGCTGTGAATACATAGCATTTCTATCTTGTTTACTACTTTTAAAGCAAACCCCGATCGATATACTTGTATCAATTTTTTGTAGTTTTTTAATCTTAAACGTTTGCTATCTTAATAAAAATTCTTTTTATAATTTTTTGTTAAATTATAAATGCTTATGTACTGTGTAAATAGAGCTATGGGGACAATGTTTTTGAATCTCTCTATTTTTGCCACAACTGTAAACAATTTATTTACAAGACTGAGGAAGGGTTGTTAGTACCCTTATGCAAAACAGTAGTCCCCCCCCCACACACACACACCTTCTTCGCAAAAATCCTATGTGTTTTCATATACATTTTAATGTTTAATTAAAAATAACAATAAATAAAATTATTATTCTATAATTATAAATTTACTTTTAGATCTAGTCAGGAAATACTTTTCATCTCATAAAAATTGATTATTTTAAGCTTAAAAGATGTGAACAAACATTTAAGAACCCACACAACATTATTTTGGAAATGAAGTATTTTCGTGGAAGGTTTTTGTGTTTTTCGATGTTTTTTTTTATCAGCTATTACCTAAACATTCGAGGAAAATGAACATAAATTAGGAATATTTTAATTCCAATTGATGAAAGTCTTTTCTTTCTTTCTTTTATTTTTCTCTTCATATGTCAATACATTTTTAAAAAAATCTAATGCTTGTACCTTGCATAATGTATCAAACGAATACAAAACTAAATAATAATTTTCTGTTTCATGAACTTGTGTTGTTTTAGTATTATGACAGTTTTATGTTTTTTAATTTAATGGATTTTATGTGAAAATTACCCATTTCTGATAAGTAAAGTTTACAGTACGAAAATTTATTTATAAGAATACTTAATTTCATGTATACTTTAATTTTACTATTTATTATATGCAGGTTTCAAATCACTTAACATTTAATAGGATATTTACTGTATAATTTCAAGCCCAATTAAAAATAAAAATAGAACACAACTTGAATTTGTTTTCATTTAACATTCACTTTTCTTCCACTTTAATTTAATTTTTAAATGTGGGTTTTGATTGGCACACTTATTGTTATTTATTTATTTTGAAATAATTGAAAGCAAAAAAATTCAATTTATGTGTTTAAACTGCAAATTTATATATATATATATATATATGTGTGTGTGTGTGTGTGTGTGTGTGTGTGTGTGTAATAATGTATAATGTCTTGTTTTTGAATATATACCAAATAGATAATTGATATTGTTTCTAAATTTCAAAGTAGAATAAATAATAAAAACTGTCTACTAAAATAAATTTAATACTTGGGATTTTTTTTTTCATTAACGAACGAATTTTCTGTAATGTATCTTTAATTCTGATGCACATTTTCATTGACACAGTGATATTGTTTCATAAATATTGTTTTTGTATTATCGTTATTATTGTTTCGAGTGATCGAAATTGATTAAAAATCCCTTAATTAGCGTCTTTAAACTATAAGTTTTTATTTTTTTCCCCATATGCTGTGATAATAAGTTGAAATATGGAGGAAATAATTAATGTTTTAAATAACGCATGTGCTCTCCACGGCTGATCTAAGCCCCGCGTCGTGACGTCATGAAACCTTGTGTTTGGCTTGTAGTCTTGAGGCGGCTTTGGTCAAGCGCGCTGGGACGTTGAGTGTTAGCGAATTTGCAAACGGGAGAGACGAAGGCCAGGGGACGACTCGCTTACAGCCTCACGTTCGCACAACTTCCGATGTGCGGTAGCATTGCATCTTTAGCGGTAATTCTCTTGTACGTTTCTGATTTCTCTTGTGATTTGAATATTAAGTTGGATATTTATTTTAATAATTCTTAATCTGTCTGTTTCTATTGTTTTTAGTTTAATTATTATGTAAGAAGTAGTTACATACAGTTAACATGGAAGTTAGAAAAATTAATATTTCGGAACTAAAGATACTGCTTACACTTAATTTGCAAAAATTGTACTTGAATAACATTTAAAGGTAAATTGTAAGCAATATTGTGATTCTACGTTCTTTTGTAGAAAATAAAATGGTATCAGTTTTCCATCTATGGATGCTTTTCTTATTTCTTTTAGTTGCAAATTTTTAAACTTGAGAAAATAAAAATTCAGTGATGAATTCAGGGAATGCCAAGGGGGCAACCCGGCGGGAAAGTGGAATTTCCCATTGAAAGCCCCCTCCCCCCGAAATCCCTATTGTCTTTCTCTGAATAGCAAAATTTTATCTAGAGAAAAACGACTCTGAATTTGCTATTGCTCAAGTTTGTTCCTGGTGTTGGGAACACTTGGCACAATCTCTTCACCTAGAAAAGCACTATTATAATTAATTATCAGAGAAACTTCCTGTATTTGATAGCTTTTAAAGGAATCCCATGCTGATATTCCTTTCTTCATATCTCTTCTTTCGAAATAGAAAAGTGCCCATATCTCATGGACTATAGTTTCTATACATGTCTTAATCCTCTTCAAAAGATCTTTCGAACAATACCACTTTCGTCAAAATCCAGAACTGACAGTTGGGGATCATCCCTGGTGTAAGTACATTTTTAAAATTAAGAATTGAAAATTTCTGAATTTAAAAGAAAAATTGTAAATTATTCAGGTAAAAATTTGGGAATTAAAAAAATACAAGGGTGGAATGCAAATAAAGGAAAGATGACATTCTAAAGAAAAACATTAAAAAGGTTTTGAAATTCTTTTCTAAATGGTATGAAGTAAATGGTTTTATACAGAAGTAGATCACCCCCCCCCCCCCCTCAAAATAGAGGAAATTTAATGTTATGTGTTTTAGAAGTATTACTATAGAACAGAGTGCACATTAGCACTTATCATTCATTTACGCTACATGAAAAAAAAATCGGTTACTGTACTATTTACGAGGGATAATTGTGGGAAGTGCGCTTTCGATTGTGGTAAGCGTTTTTAAATTTGGCTGATTTTCTTTTCATATTACTTGGTGTGTATGAAAATTCTGTAGATCATATGCAGAAATTCAAGCAACATAAAAGAAATTAGGGCAAATTTCCGTTGATTTTCGGAAACTGCTGAAAGGGAATTTTTAACTATGTTACTCGTTTTTTAATTGCAGCATACTATGCAGTATATGTACAAATCTATAGATCATATACAGGACTTCAAAAAAGAATTCGCATATTTTTCCTACTACAGATAGCAATTGATGAATTCGGGTTCTCAAATGTGTTATGCATTTTCAAAATTGTTTACTTAGATCTAAATATATACATAGGATCGCATAACTGCAAATACTTTGTAAAGATGTGTAAAACATATCAACTTGTAGTTGAGGTGGTCAAAATACATACAAAATTCTTCCTTAAAAAAAAAATCTTGGTAAGTTTTATTTTTTGCAAAATATTAACCTACTGACCAGTAATAAGCTGCAATAATTGCCAGTACTATGACTACTCACAAAATAGGTGCCGATTTACAAAACCTACCTGTGCCTATTGCATGAAAAAAACCCACTCCGATTCACATCCCATTAAAGATAATCAACAAAAATACTTATATTTTTAAATTGTTGAGATGAAACAGACATCGATGGTAAAGTATTTGGCTGTCACCATAGTGCAAATTCCAGAGCTTTTCCAAAGAAGAATCACGACATTCAATTCGAAAATATTTTTGGGAATCTGAAAATTATTCGTTAGGAGCCGAAAACTATCAACAAAGAAATTTTTTTCAAAGCCCGAAAATTCATGCCCTTCCCTATCAACACCTGAAGGCCGAATTCATTGGTTAAACGAAATCCATGAATGGCCGCAGAGTCCTGTAAGGAAAGGGAGTAGGAACACCAATAGAATGCATTTCGTCCTGACATCGCAGCACGAGCTGCAAAATGCCAAAGCTAGGTAAAAAACAAGAAGTCCGTTAAAAAGAAACAAAACAGAAGGAAAGATTGGTAAAACGGGGAGTAAAATAAACTGAAAGGGCCGACAAAGAAGCTAAGAAGGCTAGTAAAAGTCCAAGGACCAAAGCCGGCGATAAATGATCACAAAAAGGAATGATTTCTATTTCTGTGAGCCATCACTGGTACAGTAATGGGTCATTACTGGTGTGAGGTGGGTCATCATTGGTGTCTTTTGATCTTTTTGTAAAAGAAATCGTGCCAAATGATAATTTTCTATTTTCTTGATTTTTCTGACTCTAAAGTATTCTTCACTTCTTGCTTCTTACATTTTGATAATCGCCATGACAAAATTTTGCTTTGCGTAGTAATTATATGCTCAAAATCAAAACTACGCCCTCAATCTGGCCATCACTGGTAGTTTTACCCTATGTGCCGCAAGTTTCTTTGCATATTTTGTTTGTTCTCAGTAGTTTTTGATTTTTAACTAAAATTACTGTATTAAGGAAAAATTTGTTTACTGTAGCATTAAGTTGGTAACCTATTTAACTTCTGACAAAGTGAATTAAATTTATCCAAAGAAACTGAATATTTTACCCCTTTCAATGTTTACATCGTTGAATGTGGACTTCGGTTAGCGCGGACAAAACATGGTCTCCCTTGGAAGTTCGTACTGATGGGGATTCACTGTAGAATGCTAATAAGTGCTACCTAATCCCAGGTAAGACTTTGGTGACAAATTTTGTAGATTATTTTGGAAACCGAATTTGCAGGACTAGATTAAAATACCCATACACGGAGCACCATGTGTCAAAATAAGGCAAAATTTACTATTCGAAAATAGTGGTAAATGTGTGCCTTGGTTCCCAAAAATTCTTAATCATGCCCTGCAAATTTGCAACTGAAATCTAATCTGAAAAAGTCTAACCTCGCCTTAACTAAGAAAAGGCGTTAACAATACGTTTGAGATAATATGATGCGTCATCACTGGAGTTAATTCCATTATTCGAAGTATATGTATATGTATGCATTTTAAAATCGATTTCTGCTATTTTCTATTGTTTCAACTTGTTTTAATTTCCGTATTTTTCTCATAAAAATCACAAAAAATAAATCTGTATCTCGATACTTAAGGAAAGAAAATAGAGACAGGGAAAGTGAAATTTAAATATGAGACATCTTGATGAGTATGCTGTAATAAATCGCCACCTTTGCTCCATCCGTCACGACGAGACAAAACTCATGGGTCATGATTTGGTAACTTTTTTTAAAAAAAGCACAAAAACTTTCAGCGATAACAATGAGTTCTTTCTTTTACAGCGTGTTTTTCCGTGACCGCAATATAAATACTGCTCCACCCGCCGATATTTGATCTGAAGTTGTCTTAATGCGCACTAAAAGACTGCAAGATCATAAATTTGTTTAAAAAAATACGGATATAGATAAAATCTTGGATTTTTAGAATTTTGGGGAATTTCACAGGCCGCAGCCCGGCATTATAATCCAGCAGTAGTGCAATATGGGAAAGAAACATATTGTATTAACCCTTAACTATTGTTAGCGGTCTCGCAGACTGCTACTTTTTTAAACTTTAAGTTTCACTTGTAATTTTAGATATAGATACTAGTGAAATTTTGTTTTGTTTGGAGCTCTAGTATTGTCACTAGAGACTTTTGAATAAGGGAATTTTAATTGCAAAAATCTCGTACACAAAGTTTAGTACACAAACAGTATCCTATAAGTTAATAGAGTATTTTATTTATCTTTCGATCAGGCGGTCTCAGAGACCACCCTCAGTGCTATGCGACAATTTCTGTCACATCACATGTAAATTTCCAACTGGGCGAAAAATGTCCGGACCAGGATTTGAACCAGGGATGAACTCTTGGCTGAAGCCGCCAATGCTCTACCATCTGAGCTATCCCGGACGAATCTGGTGGAACCTTTTTCACCCAGCTAACCTTATTGATTATAGCATCTGGTCTGAAATCTGATTCAGCTCAACAGAATAAATCGAGGTAATGGAACACCAGAAATCGCTGGATACATAATTATACACTAGATTAATTTTAACACAATTATACTAATTGTTAAATATATCATGTATGTGATGTGATTTATTTACCAATTAGTATAATTGTGTTAAAATTAATCTAGTGTAATTTCTGTCACACCATTTAAGGCTGCGTTTAGAAAGCAAAAATGGCTGAACGCCCTGCTAAAGCAATGAAACCATTTTTTTCGAACCCCATTTGTGGTTTTTTAGTAAAAGGACGGGGGTATCAACAATTGATTCAACAACGGGTCAGGAGATAAGATAAGATCGTACTTGAAAGAATCTCTCCCCTTCTCGCAGAACATCCAGCACTTTACTTGTAAAGTCATAAAAGATGTAAAAAGCTGCGAAACCACAAAAAAGCGCCGGCTGGCCCAGAACAAAAAAAAAAAAAAAAAAAAAAAAAAAAAAAAACGCAAGTTGCATGATATCTGAAGCTTAAGGGTTAAAGCTTGTTTATGGTACTCTTTTTAAAGGACTTTTTGTACTATTGTCTAAAAGGAGTAGAGAATCGAGAGACCTTTAGACTATCCAAATCCAAATTACAATAGTAGAAGAATATTTTTTTTACATAACCGAGTAGCCATATACAGACAAAGAAAATAAACTGATTGGTCGATGGGATTTTGTATAAAACAGATTTAACGAGCCTACCATTATTGTCAAGCCCAATTCATGAGTGAAGTCGCCTCGGAGAGTATTACAAAATTCTATAATGTCAGTCGATATAGTTGTGACAAAACATTAGCAGTCTGAGCATACACCAGGGTTCTCACTGGCTTTTGACTAGCTTTAGCATGTTGGCTAATCATAAAAAAAGGTACAGTAAAACTCAAATAATGTTAGCATAAGATTTGTCGTGAAACACTGATTCGACGTTCTTAAAACTCCCTAACATACCCACTTTTGCCGTTTCAATATGTTTTCCATTTTTTTGTAATTAGAACACAAAAGAATTTAGAATAGTTAATGATCTAAATTGAACTATGTGTTATAAAAACTAATAAAACAAATGTATTACAGATATTTTGCAAAATGATGAAAGTAATTCTAGGCCGACTTATTTCTAAATAGTTTTACTAAATAAAACCCGTGCGTTAACTCTGGATCCGAGACAGCATGTTAGTAGATTAAATAAAAACAAATAAGTATTTTTTTTATGTGAACAAGTTCTGAAAAGTATCAAAAAGCAAATAAGTTAACAGAAAAAGAAAACTCCGCAGTTTGTAATTTCAATCTTTTGTTTTCTCGCCAAATGAAACATTTTGTCGCGATTTGGCACAATGGCCGATCAGCAGCGAGAGCTCTAGCCATACACATTGTGTGCACGTCGCCTTTTTAATAAAGAAAGCGAGCCGAACATTCTAATTACTGTTTCTTGCATAAATTAACGTCGAATGCATAGATTTAACCAGTTCCCGTCTGTCTTTAATAAGTAAAGTTATTAACTGGTTATTTCTCGTTTGACTCACAGTAGTTGGTTAAATTTTTTTCATTGAAATTTGCGCGAGCTACTACAAAGCACTTATAGTCCAGGCAATAGAGACCGTATTGGGGTTCTACCTAGCAAAATTAATGGAAGTTCTGGAAAAAGGCTTACTATATATTTTTGGGGTCGCTGAATCCGAATTTCTAACTTCCCCCCAAAATTCCCCCCGGCAGCCCACCCAAATTTTGGTAAAATGCCACCCAAAAAAGGTTTTTATTAAAAAAATCAATTTTTTTATTGTTTTAGGGAAAAAGTATCTAGAAATTCAGAAAGTAAACAAAATAGCAACAAATTAGATGTATGACATTATGACGTAAGATAAACGGGGAGAGAGGAGGCTGCCTCGGAACATTCGCCGCGCGCTGTTCTCAAAAACCAATTTTTTTCAAAAAATCAATTTTTTGGAGGTTTGCCGGGAGAAATTTTGGTGGGAAGTTACAAATTCAGATTCAGCGACCCAAAAAACATAAAGTGAGCCAAAATTCAGAACTAGCATTAATTTTGCCAGGTAAAATCCCCTATTACCTGGACTTGCATAACTTAGTGCACATAATGCTGCAGTGTATGTTCCGAGGCAGCCCTCTCCCTCCCCGTTCATCCTACGTCGTAATGTCATATATTCTATTTGTTGCAAATTTTGTCTACTTTCCGAATTTCTACATAGTTTTCCCCTAAAACAATAAAAATTTTAATTTAAAAACAACTATTTTTTTTTGGGGGGGGGGGTGTTCGGCTGGGGGGAAATTTTGGGGGTAAGTTAAAAATTCGGATTGAGCGACCCAAAAAATTAAAAGTAAATCTTATAGAGAAAGTTCGGAGGGGAGATGGGAGGGCGAATGTAAACATGTGAGTGGTTAAGTGGAAAAATTCATAATGGTCAATATTGAACGATATGGGATAATAATGGCATAAATAGATAATCTCGAGAAACAAATATATGCAGTGATAAACTCGATGATAAACTACAATCAGGGAAATTAACTTCGCATGCTCCTTTTCTTTTATGCGGCGAAAATCTCGGACATTTATTTTATTTATAGTCTAAGTGCTTGAAGGTGATAGTGAACTTGCTCTCAGGGGCGCCATTTGGGGGAGTTTTCTGAAATATTCCCCCTTCCCTCCTTCCCTGAAAGAATTTAATTTTCCACAATGCACCGGTCATCACAGGTTAAACTAAAAAAAATATATATATATATATATCGGAAATTGTACACAATCTGAAATAATTTTTCAGATTCTATTAAAATACAAAAGTTATCATTATATATGAATTATTTGAGCGCAGAAATGAATAATTATCAATACTATTTGCTAAAGGCCTTGCTATTCCAACGTTCTTAAAGCTAGACACTTTTTTCATCAATGAGTACTTTGGCTAATTTTAAATATAAATGTGAAAATAATATCACCGAATCAATTTTTTCTCAAATGTGCCGGACAAGATGAAGGCAAATTTTTGCTCTACTTAAAAAAAAAAAAAAAAACAAAAAAAAAAAAAAAAACAAAAAAAAAAAAAACCGCCGCTCATCCATGAAAGCTGAGAAATAGAGCCCATGTTCTCTCGTACGTGATAAAATGCTGCTAAGTCTCTTATCAATTTATGCTTATTAATTTTGCAATATTAAATCTGATGTAATCCGGACCAGGAATCTCCTGGCTGAAGCCGCCAGTGCTCTGCCTATCCGGGATAGCTCAGATGACAAAGCACTGGCGGCTTCAGCCAGGAGATCACTGGTTCGGATCCTGGTGCGGACATTTTTCGCCCAGTTGGAAATTTACATCTGATATGATTTGTTTATCAATTAGAATAATTGTGTTAAAATTAATGTAGTGTAGTTTCGTATCCAGCGATTTCCGGAGTTCCATTACCAGAGATTTATTCTGTTGAGCTGAACCAGGTTTCAGACCAGATGCTATAATCATCAAGGTTAGCTGGGTGAAAAAGTTCCACCAGATTCGTCCGGAATAGCTCAGATGGTAGAGCACTGGCGGCTTCAGCCAGGAGATCCCTGGTTCGAATCCTGGTCCGGACATTTTTCGCTCAGTGGGAAATTAATTTCGGTAAGTTTAATAAATCTTAAATATGTGGACATAATTTATAATAGACTTATCAGCATTTTAAGAGACATGGCGAGTGGGGAGAAGAAGGTACAAAAACAAACAATCATTTCATGGCTTCATAAAACGAGCAAATGAATAATTTAGATTTAGAATTTAGAATTACTAAGGAAGTGGCTGTTATTTAAATGTCTCGAAAAGAAATTTATGCTCTACAATATTTTTAAAACTAAGAAACTTAAATTTTAAATGTGCTTTCTCGCTAAAATATTGTTTTGCAAACTTGCGCATCAGTTCGGTTGAAGATATAAGTTCGAACTTTTTAATTTAATAACAATAATTCAATTAATGAATAACACTAAAATAAGTTTCAGAGGGCTGATGGACGTATTTATTTTTATAAGCAGTGTCGGCTCGTAAATGACTTTTTAGGGGGCTATATACATGGCCCTAACTTTCATGCTTTTCCATTAACAGTATTTTGAAAAAGTAATCTTCGTCTAATTTAAATGCAGAATTTCCACGATTAAATAAGGCGAAGAGTTCTGTTAAAAAATAGTGATAATAATAAAGCATAAAAGTTGGAGCCATGCATGCAGTGCCCTATAAAACCTGTCACGAGTATATGAGCAAAGAGAGAAGTAATTAAAAAATATGGAATGTAATCATAAATCGACCAGTCTAGCTTTTACCTATATTGGACTGCAACATTGAACAATGCAGATAATCGCTATCGACCAATATTGGAAAAAGTTAACTTTTTTAATATTAACCAGTTGAACTTTGCCCGACATCGGCCGACATTGCAAAGCCGCTATTTACGACATTGGCGAATATTGCTGTGCTACTGGGGATAACGCTTAGTCAAGTCGGGGCGGATCACTCAGCTTCGGAATTATGCTCCGTAATGTTAAGTCTGTGGACTTTTGATGCATTCGTATATTTAAAATATCTTCTCGGGAAATTCTTATTTTTAACATATTTTTTCTGTGTACTCTTCTTAAAGGATGTCTCTTTTTAACACTTTCCAACAAAGTTGAAAAGTGTTTATGACTTCGGTTTGTCTGTCCGTTTGTCCGACCTGTCCGTCTGGCCGTCTGTACGCGCTCTAACTCCCGTAAATATACTCGGATCGTTCTGAAATTTTTGGATGTTAGTGACCTCTACCATAGCACGAACCCTATTGCAAATTAAGTTTGTAGCATGTTTAGTTCATTTACAGTCAAAACAGTCAAAAGTTTTCCGTTACATTACGGTCTATGGGAAAAAATCGTTTAAAATGATTTTTAATGATGTTACATGCTTTCAAGCATAATAAATTGATATGCATTTATCAAGTTGACTAAAATATGCATTTTCTGTACAATATGCGGCCCAAAAAATAGTTATTATTCATTTACAGGGCCGCACAAAAGAATTCCTTTACATAATGACATAGAAGTGGAGGGAATTTTTTCCGGCGTATTTTAATTATGTTAAACTGTTACATGTATAATGAAATAGATATACGTTGCTAAGGTTTACTATAACTTATTTCATGGATAATACGAAATGCAGAGCATTTACAGGGACACACAGAAGATTTCAGATACTATATTGTACCCGAAGTACTGTAAAGTAGCGATGATTGCTGGAAATGCATTTTTAATTATGTTATGCACTTTTATGTTTCACTATATTTATGCATTGTATAGGGTGTGTATAAATGCTGTTATTGATATACAGGGCTACTCAAAAGAATTCGTAATGGTTACTGGGTATGATTGCAAATTGCTTAAAGGTGATTTTTAAATGAGTTAGGCATTTTTACGCTGAACCGCATCTGGTTTACTAAGAAATGTTTGAAAAACATATATAAAATGGCATACAGCGTCACGCAAAGAATTGGATACATGGCCGTCTATAAATGATAATTTCTGGAAATGTGATTCCGGTAGTTTTAAGAGTGTTTTACTTTGAATTAAACTTTAGCTAAATAGTGGCGTGTAATAAAGGTATTAGGTTAACTGCAGAGTTTTACAAATGTATACAAGTATGTTTAAATCTATTAGTATAAATTGCTGAAAGAGAAATTTCAACCTGTTATGTGTTTTCTTGCTAAACTAAATTTCTCCATTATATAGTATATATATCAACCTACAGATTAAATACAGGGCTGTTCAAAAGAATTGGAATACATATTTGCTATGGACGATAGCTGCTGAAGTCAGTTTTTCAAATGTTTTATGTGTTTTCTAAAATGTTTACTTAGTTCACTTATATACCTTATTTCCCTAAATAACGAAGTTTTGTTAAAGCATTCAGGAAGTGTTGGAAAGTGTTTCATAATCTATGCTTAACACATGATTTTTCTTACTTGTTTTCTTAGTTTTCAAAATATTTCTAAAATCTATGCTGTATTTAATATTTTATGGGTTAAAAGCGGGCGAACTGCTAGTAAGATTTTAACACTTCCTATAAAATTAAGTCTATACTTTAGAAATATTTTGAGAACTAAGAAAAAAAAGAGACATCTTTTAGGAAGTGTACACAAGAAATAGAAGTTAAAAATATCAATTTCCTGAGGAGATATTTTAAATATACGAATGCATCCAATGCTCATAGACTTTACATTACTGAGGGGAAATCGGAAGCTGAGTGACCAGCCCCCTTAACCCTTAATTGATGTAACAAAAATTGTCACGTGCTACTATGAGCGGGATGTCTCTTTTTAGGTGCGTTCTTTATTATATAAATACGTAGCACCTATAGTCGTCGTTCAGTCTGTCTGTCTATTCGTCCGTCCGTCTGTCCGTCTGACTGTCCGCATATAACAGCGCAAAAACTACCCAACCGAATCGTTTGAAATTTAAAATATATAATGGTTGCATAATTTTGTAGAGTCATTTCAAATTTTATGAAAATCGGATGTATAGTTTAATGACAGGGACAGTCAAAAGTTTTCCGTTACATTACAACCAATGAGGAAAAAATCATTGCAAGTGCATTTTAATGATGTTACAGCCTTCCGAATGGTCTGAAATTTTAAATATATAATTTTTGCAAAACTTTGTCGAGTCATTTCAAATTTTATGAAATTCGGATGTATAGTTTAATTACAGGGGCAATCAAAAGTTTTCCGTTACATGACGGCCAATGGGAAAAAATTATTTCAAGTGCATTTTAATGATGTTACAGCCTTTCGACAGAATGAAATTGTTATGCACTTATGAAACGCACTAAAATATACATTCAGTACAATATGCGATGCAAAAATATTTATAAAACGAGTTATAGTACGAATGCACCTCATTTGCCACATTTGACGAGCAATTTCCAACTTGTTTTTCTTAGTTTTCAAAATACTTCTAAAATCTACGCTGGATTTAATATTTTATGGGTTAAAAGCCGGCGAACTGTGAGTAAGATTTTAACGCTTCCTATAAAATCAAGTCTATACTTTAGAAATATTTTGAGAACTAAGAAAAAAAGAGACATCTTTTAGGAAGCGTACACAAAAAATAGAAGTTAAAAATATTAATTTCCAGAGGAGATATTTTAAATACACGAATGAATCCAATGCCCATAGATTTTACATTAGTGAAGGGAAATCGGAGGCTGAGTGACCAGTCCCCTTAACCCTTAATTGATGTGGCAAAAATTGTCATGTGCTACTATGAACGGGCTCTGAAACCTCTTGATCGAAATATGAATAAAAGACTCGATTAACTCATATAATACTGATTCTATGCTATAAACTTTATGTACAGAATTTTTATAATTAAAATTCGTCTGATCAGATCTACGAAAAAAAGAGATCCGATAAGATCGTCGGATTGAGTCGTATTTTGATAAAATCTGGTTATACCAACCCGAAGACCTTAATTCACGTTTATTTTAATTCCCTTTGTTGAAAATATTGCTCATGTTGATGCGCAGTAAACGATGATAAAGTTAAGTTTTTGACGTGTCCCTGTAAAAAACATATACAAGATTCGACGACTGTTTTATAAACGTACAGTACCTTAGCATCATATTAATATTTCGTGACGATTGGTCAGTTTGTGAGAAAGTGAACACTTATGAAGTAAAAAAAAAAAAAAAGACAATAGTTTTTGAATTTGAAAAAAATACAAAATTAAAATTTCCTAACAATTACTTTTAAGAATATTTTGTTTCTTTTATTTTTTGTTTGTTTGTTTCTTTTCTTTTCTTTTTTTTTTTTTTTTTTTTGTCTTAAGAGATTTGTTGCTTATCAGGATATGTGCAATATATTTAGTAAGACCAGAAGATACTTTAAATACTCAACTCCTACGTCGCAACATATCCTGTTTCCAGAAAAATCAATATTTGATACAACTTGTTACGCTATTGTTTTGAAACAGCGAATCAACTTTATTGTGCGGTTAACCTCAATATCTTGATATTCCTATTAAAAATTTTTGTTTCATGATTGTAAATCTTTTAATAAAGAATCCTTTATTAAACTCGTGGACAATGAAACGGCATGCAATAGACTATTGGTTGCCGGAGGATTTTACATTTATCTCCCTTCTATAATAGCAGTCATTATTCAAAGACGTCATTCAAGGAACTCCCCCATTCGGTTTATTAAATTCTTGGACGGAATAAACAGCCTTCGGGTTATGATGCAGGAGTTTCGGCATAAGGCTTTTAACTGCACTTCCCGTGGAGATTATCGTTCTCTTCAACATCAAGAGAGAGAGAAAAAAGAATTGAGTAAAAAGTTATTAAATAAGAATACTACTTATATGTTGAAGTCTTTTGTAAAACAACAAAGTTTAACATAAATATTAGAATATTAAAAAAAAAAAAGTCGCTTAGTTAGCAATGTGATAATTCAGTTTTAGGTAGATTTCGTATGAAATACTACCTATTGGAATCGTTCCTATGTTGGAATTTCTGAAAAATTTTTGCAGATCTACACCGATCATGACTCCTAGAACCCAAAACCACCCTCAGTAAAAAACTTTATCTATCTATCTATCTATCTATGTATGTATCTATCTATCTATATATATCACTTTCTTCTGGACACGATAACTTTCGTAATTCTGCACCAATCTCTTCCAAACTGATACATAAAATCAAAGGGCATAAAATCTCGGTCAAGTTCGTTAATGGGCAAAATAGGACCAAGGGGATGGAAATAGGGAGGGGTTTTGTGAAAACCGAAAACCCCCCCCATAACTTCTTAATTTTTGTGCATATCAAATCAGTTTAAAGTTTTTATTACTTCTAAAAATAGGGCCAAAATTTTATGTATCACAGATTTTTGATAAAGTTAAAAATGGGCTCAAGGGGCGCAAAAAATAGGGTTTTTGGGAGAAAAAAATTCATAACTTCGTCAATTCTCAAGATATCAACTCCAATTAATTTTATTATAAATCTCCTTAATATTACCTACAACTTTTATATTCACAAGTTTTTGATAGGAGATAGGACCAATTCGTACCGCAAAAAAAAAAAAAATTAAAAACGAAAGCAAAAAGGGGGTTTGAAGAAGTAAAAAATCCATAACTCCGTCAATTCAAAAGATATAAAATCCCCATGAATTTATCATATATCTTCTTAATATTGTCTACAACATCTATATAGACAAGTTTTGGATAGGACCAATTCTTACAGCAAAAACAAATTAAAAATACATAGCGGTTGAAGAAAAAAATCATCTAAGCAAGGGTGTATTCAAATCCAAACTGCGTATTTTCTTACTCATTTTACAATTCATTTTTGCTCTCAAAGGCTTCCAATTGGTACGTATTCTTACTCAGAAACTATATAATGTACCGTAATGGTCGATTTTTTGATAGAGGCAGAATATATTTAAAAAAATGCTGTTAAAGTGGGCATTTTGAACCGAATTTCCCGAAGCGGGTTGTGTTGGAAAAATCATTGCATTAAGGATGCACTCAAATCGAAACTGCTTATTTTCTGACTCATTTTTAAATTCATTTTTACTCTCAAATACATTTAATTGGTAGATTCGCTTATTCAGAAACTATATAATGTACCGCAATGATCGATTTTTTGATAGAGGCAGAATATATTTCAAAAAATTATGTCAAAGTGGGCATTTTGAACGGAATTTCCCGAAGCAATTGTATTATCACTTTCTTCTGGACACGATAACTTCCGCAATTCTGCACAAATCTCTTCCAAACTGATACATAAAATCAAGGGACATAAAATCTCGGTCAAGTTCGTTAATGGGTAAAAGCGGACAAAGGGGATGGAAATAGGGAGGGGTTTTGTGAAAACCGAAAAAACCCCATAACTTCTTAATTTTTGTACATATCAAATCAGTTTAAAGTTTTTATTACTTCTAAAAATAGCGCCAAAAATTCATGCATCACAGATTTTTGATAAAATTTAAAATAGGCTCAAGGGGCGCAAAAAATAGGGTTTTTGGGAGAAAAAATTCCTTACTTCGTCAATTATCAAGATATCGAATCCAATAATTTTATTATACATCTCCTTAATATTATCTACAACTTTTATATTCACAAGTTTTTGATAGGACCAATTCGTACCGAAAAAAAAACGAAAAAAAAAGATGGTTGAAGAAGAAAATTTTTCATAACTCCGTCAATTCACAAGATATAAAATCTCCATGAATTTATCATATATCTTCTTAATATTGTCGTCAACATTTATATAGACAAGTTTTTGATAGGGCCAATTCTTAAAGCAAAAACAAATTAAAAATACATAGCGGTTGAAGAAAAAAATCATCTTATTAAGGGTGCATTCAAATCCAAACTGTCTATTATCTTACTCATTTTTAAATTCATTTTTGCTCTCAAACGCATCCAATTGCTAGATTCTCTTATTCAGAAACTATATAATGTACAGTAATGATCGATTTTTTGATAGAGGCAGAATGTATTTCAAAAAATGATGTCAAATTGGGCATTTTGAACAGAATTTCCCGAAGCGATTGTGTTAGAAACGAAAAATATTGCCCTACTGAGAAAATAATGGTTTATTAATCAAGTTTTAATTAATTGAAAGAAAAATAAAAACACAGGTCGCTTATAAATCTTTTCAAAAATCACGTCAGCAGGTTTCATATTTTTTTTTAATTAAAAATTAATCTGAAAATGTGCCAGAAAATTTCGAGTTGTTGAGTATGGAAAAATATTTTTTTAATATCGCCTTAACATGATTCTGATATAACCAGCTATTTTATAAAAAAGGAAATATAAACTCGTCAAAAGCAGACAGATAAAACTGTTAAAGTGGATTTATATCTAATAATGATTTAGTTTTTGTTGGTGAAATTAGTATACTTAACTTCGAAATCTACCTCTGCCTGTAGGCCGGGCCGGCAGGGATTTTTTTAATATGTCAGTACAGTACAAAGTGAAAAATCCGGAATCCTTCGGAAATCAGCGATTCCAAATTTCGAACGCCCCACCAGTGGCAAGTGCTGAGTTCGAACCCAATCGCGCCCGTCGGCCTAACCGTTCGGAGTTTTCTGTGGTTTTCTTCGAACCATGGGTAACTTTGTGTAAATACGCCCACGGAGGGCAACCCCATTAGGGCATATATCCCTTGTCTAGATAATCGGCCGTCATAAACAACACCAACACAGCAAATTTCGAACTTTCCGAATTTTGGATCATTTGCAGTTTATTTGTAAAGAAAAAGATAGAAAAAAGTGATCTCCCTCACCACGCGAATTATTTACGTCAGGAAAGCATTTGCAATACTAAAAAAAGATGATACTTTAATTTATTTTAAGAGATATTTTAAGAGAGGAATATATTTTATGTCAGAAAAAAAAAATTCATCACAATTACAACAACTTTTTTAAATTTTAATATTTTAATGCGATTTTAAACATTTTTTTCGAATTTTGCGGTGGTTTTTACCACATTAGCAAAAGTAATCTGGTTTCAATCCTTTAGCCCAATGTAGTAAATGTTGACCTCTTTTCAATAAAGTTTATTCAGAATTCGTACAGCAATTTTTGAATTTTTTATGCGATTTTTAGAGTTTTTTTGCATTTCGCAGCGATTTTTTGACATTTCTAAAAGGAATTCGGTTTCAAACTGTTAGCCTAACACAGTAAATTTTGTTCTCTGCGATTTTTGAATTTTTAGCGATATTTAGTTGAAGGTAGGCAGTGAGTGTTGTGCTTCGCGACGATTATTCCTCATTAATGAAGAAATGTTTTTAACCTTTTATTACAATATAGTAAATGTTATTTGAATAAAGTTTATTCCGAATTCGCAAAACGATTTTTTTAATGCGATTTTTAGAGGTTTTGCAGTGATTTTTAGTATTTG
The DNA here is from genome assembly GCA_963932465.1 of Maratus speciosus. NCBI lineage: Eukaryota > Metazoa > Arthropoda > Arachnida > Araneae > Salticidae > Maratus > Maratus speciosus. Next base: position 359,028,231 of record OZ010800.1, on the reverse strand, counting down.
TAAAAGGATTAGATTTGTAAAAGGAATTTGATTTCAAGGTTTTAACCTGAAAAAGTAAATTTTGTCCTCTGCAATTTTTGAAATTTTAACTTCTTTTTTTTTTTCGTTTTGCAGTGATTTTTGAAAAGAAAAAAAAACACCGGATTGTAAAATGTCCAGATTTTGGAGAATTCCGAATTTCGGAAGTCCGGATTTGAGACTTTGTTACTGCAATTTACCTTTCTTATAATAACATTTGAACAATATAATTAACATTAATATTCTGGTTTTTTTTTAATTGGTCACATACACTTCGACTTTCGAAAATCGATTTTTATTCCCATAAAAATGTAAAAATTAAAAAATATATCGTAATCGATAAATAGTTTTGGTTTTTTAACCGACTTCTAGCGAAAGAGGTTATACAGTGGGTTTGTTCCTTTTTTTTTTTTTTTTTTTTTTTTTTTTTTTCTATTAATGCCCACGCGAAACTTTTTAACGAATGGTTCATTTTTGATAACTGTTTTTTTTTTGTTGTTGTTGGAAAGGTCTCAGTCTGCAGTTGGTCCCGTTAAAATATCATTAGGATTTAAAAATTATATGTTTAACTGTCTGTCTCTTCATGCCTTTTTTGATTTTATAGTAAAAAAAAAAAGCTCCTCTTCGCGACGTGCGTCAAGTATACGAGACGCATAGTGTGCTCGGAATACTTTATCCTTCCATTTATTTTTAATTGTATGCTTTGCCTTATTGGATCAGAGCATTTCTGCAATTCACTTAGCTAAAATGTTCTAATTTGAAAAACCGGTGAAAAAAAGGTTAAAATTTCTGTGAATAACGCTGTGAAAGGGTTTATACGTTTAATAATATTTAGCCAATCGTCACGAATTTTGAGTATGAAATTAAAGTAAGTACGCAGTCAGTACCGCTTTACATTTTTAGAATTGTTGGCGTATGGTGTATAATTTTTTACAGAAACATTTAGGAAATTATCCATATATCATTGTACACTGCGCAGCAAATTAAACGATATTAGGCACAATGAAATTTAACATGAATGTGGATTGATGAAGTCCAGCATCGCATCGGTAACTCGATTTTACTCAAACCCAACCGGATCCGTGCATCGTGTCTGTGATATGTTTTTTGGTTACGGATTGGGGTCGAATCGGGTTGACTCTATTTGTTTCTTGTTTCGGGCTGGATTTTGAATCTTGTGGGCCAGGTTTGGTAATCCGTTTTTCCAAAAGAAAGTCCACAATATTGTTTAACTCCCTGACTGCCCAGCAAGAGGACAAAATTGTAATGTTGTTCTCTCTGTATTTTTTTAAAAATGCTAAAAAAATATTATTTTTCCAACATGATATGCAAAATTTAATTACAGGCTACAGGCTAATAATCCTTGAGAGTATTAATCATTCCTCGATGTTTTTAAAACAGCATTCTATCACTAGAATTATATTAATTTAAATAATGCTTCTACCCAGTGGTGGATTCAGCCGGTTCGCATCGGTTCGGTAGAACCGGTTGTTAATTTGTGTTGAGTTCGGCGAACCGGTTGTTAAAATGATACTTCAAATGCGAAAATCGCATTTACATTAATTTGCTTTCTTTAAATGTTTATCTGCACAACATTGTTTTCTAGGAATAACTCTGTGATAAGTCCTGATTAATTTCATTTAATGAAATAATATTTCATTTGGAACAATAATATATTTTTTCTTCATTAGTCCTGTAAGAGAAAATTCAACTTAAAAAAACGAATTTTGAAGAATTTTGGTAACTAAATTGACAGCCCTAGGCTAATCCCAGTTATATGGCAAGGTTATTAAAAATTACATTAACTACTTATCTATACTAATAAAAGAAAGTTTTTCTCTGTCTCTGTGTGTGTGCGATGGCTAGCAAAATCTGCGGCACGTACCAGACTGAAAATTTTTGTGAGGCTAGCTCAAAATGTATCCGAGTGCACCTGAGACACAGAATTTTAAAATTCTAATAATCACTTGAGTTATTAATTAAAAATCACAACTCACGCTCATTAAAAACTCGGTACTTGAAAGAAAGAAAAAACTCTGGCGTACGCACAGAAGCCTTATTTGAGCATCAGTTGAAGATGAAGAACGAAAAGAAGAAATTTAGGGGGTATTTTGTCATATTTATTAACTTACATCGGCCAAACCGCTTAGTAAAGTTAAAAGTGAAAGACATATTGAGAAAGATCTACGTCTCAAATGCCGCAATCAATTAAAAAATATATCGCAGTTAAGCGCTTTAAAAACAATTTTCAAAAGGGGTGGATTTTCCGAAAAACTTTTTCTCCCTTATTGCAATGCTTCTCCAGGGCGCAATTTTGGAGGTACCGACAAACCAAAAATTTGTTCTTAAAGTGAAACCCTCTTCTAATCGGTGGTGTAATTGGTTTAAAACAAATATGAATTTTAACCCTTTCAAATACACCGGTAAACGCAGGTCAGTTCACGCCTCACGAAGACGATATTTTTTTCTACGCAAAAAATAACTAAACGTCCGTATTTTTTTAAGAGCATCCCAATAAATACACCAGATTTACATCACCTACAAAAATTTTGAAATGTTCGAACGGGAAGAAATATTTCTTACAAAATACAATGTGTGAAAATTTCGACGAATTCAGTAAAAATCTGAGTTTTTCGTTGGAGTTTCGGTCCTTCAGGGCGAAATTTTAGAGGTGCTGACGAACCAATAATATGTTCGTAAGTCTGAAACCACCTTCTTATCGATGGGACAATTGGTTTTAAAAAATAGGAATTTTAACCCTTACAAATACACCGGAAAATGCAGGTCATTTCTCGCCTGACGGAGACGATATTTTTCTACGCTAAAAGTAATTAAACGACCGCATTTGAACACAATCTTTTAAGAGTATCTCGAATTCAGATGGTATTGAGATTCTCAATGTATCAGATTTACATCACCTACAAAAATTTTGAAACATTCGCACAGGTAGAAATATTTTTTACAAAATAAAATATGTGAAATTTCGACGAAATCAATGAAAACCTGATTGTTTCTTCGCGGTTTCGCTCGCTTTCGGTGCGCATAGACTCCACAAATCAAATTGCGCAGAAAGCAAAGTACCAAATAGCATATACTTTCAATTCAATATTTTTTCATTTAAATATATAAATTCAGATAAAATAGATTTAAAGATATAAAATCATACAAATTTCAGGTTAATTTAAGGGTCATTCATCACGGCACAGGCAACGCTATTATTCGAAAACACGGTATTTTGCTTTGGCACGGAATGTTCCCTGTTATCGCTGATTTATAGCTAATACTTAAATCGTCAGATTTAGATACATACTTCCAACTGCACATTTTTTTATATTGTTCTTCATATCTTAGACATTTTTTAAATGAAAGTAGTTATTTTCGTAAATGTAAGAAATCCAAAATTTTGATAAGTTCCTCGAGTCTTATAAGTTATATTTAGAAAAATATTTTTCCAGCCGTAACAAATGGAAAGACATTGTATGATCCAAACTTGCCGAATTATGGTACTTTGTATTTTACGAATTTCCAACGTTGTCTGGTCTGTTTTCTTTCTTTCTTTCTTTCTTTTTTTTTTTTTTTTTTTTTTTTTTTTTTTTTTTGTTTTGTACTATAAGAAATGGTAAAAATTCCTAAAATTTCTAAATGTCATAACTCGAGAAGTTTTGGTCGTGTAAAAATTTGTCTCACTTGCTATAGCATGGATAATATTTTTTCTAAATATGTTACATACAACTTTAGGTCATGAACATGGGTTAATTCTTAACCTTACATTTCTTCTATTTTTATATTATGTTGTTTATAGGGCTTAATTTGCGCCGGAGCCCACCGGAGCTTAGTTCCGGTATTTCTCTTTTTTTAATAAATATTTAAATATTGGTCGGACTTCACAGGAGCTCATAAATACAGGGCTCCGGAGCCAAGTGCAATAGCGCGCTTCCGAAAACCCGAAGACTAAGTTCCCCTTTCATTTCCTTCCCATCTCCAAGCTTTTGCATTCTTTTTTATCAAAGCACTTATACGTGACGTAAGGAGATGTTTCAACACAATTTTTATATCAGTATTTGGGCTTGGGCTGGCTCAAGCTCAATCTGAATTACATTCAAAATTTTATTTATTCATGTATATGTAAAAAAAATCCTCCTTAAAAATTACGTATTCTATTTTATTTCAAATTATTTGAATGCTATTTTGGTTAGAATAAAGAGAAACAGTAATCGTACTTTTCTATTCTATTTGCAAATTTATGTCTGGTATTGATGGCGGCGATGTGCTGATACGGCGTCAATCAAGAGATTGAACTATGAATTTGCTTACAATTCAATTTTCTTTTGTGACATTACGATAATTTTTAATTGGCTGGTTTATTTTATTTTTTGATTTAGATATCGAACCTGAAATGAATATTTTCTGTTTTTCGTTAAGTTTTTAGTCAAGTCTGTTTTTAGGGCATCAGCTTGAGATTTTGTTTGTTTAGGGTTTTTAGTCTTCTATTTTGTACGAGTATAAAAATCACGTTAGTGATTTTTCTGTTGATTTTGTAACATGAACGATGTACATGCTAAGGCTGTGCTATGCAGATTTACGAAGTTTACTTTCATTTGTAAGTAGATATAATTGCCATGTTTCGTTATTCTGATAGAAAGCAATTGAGCAGTGTTACCTCTTTTTCTATAAAAGCACCGAATCTTTCCGATAACGGCGTCAAAATTTTCATTTAGTCTGATTTTCAGGAACTAACCACGAAAGATTGTTATACGGAAGGAATCGATTATAATTTAAGGTAAGTATATTCTATAGGAAATTGAAAAACGCTGTTCCATTCTTTAGCATATAAATATTAATTTCTGTAAATTTCATTAATTTTTTTATAAAAATGCACAGCTGCGAACTATTCCTTTTTTGTGTTAACACTATTTCTGAATCATAATCCTTATCATATTTAATCGCAGAATTATTCAATTAATTAAATTTAAAATTAGACAGAGATTTCTATTCGGAAGGAATGATAACTAAAAACAGAAATAGTTGACAACTAAGTATATGTAGATAGATACATTTAAAATTTTTATTTTGCTAAAGAAAAAAAATAATTTCAGGATTTCAGGATTAATCAGGATTTTATTCACTGTACCAAAGGATCAAAGTTTTTTTTTTAACAATGTTCTTATAATATTGGAAGGTGTATCGTAATCTATGTGTAATGCTTCATTTTTCTTTCATTTTTGTACATCAAAAATCTTTCGAGTAGCGAACCGGTTGTTAAATTATTTCAATCCCACCACTGCTTCTACCGCCGTGAAACCTGCAGTTTAGTGAATGGATATATCAGCTCACGGCGATGAGAAGGTTAAGATAGAAAAATTATATATTTATGAGTATATGTGTATACATTTTCCCACATAAAAGATTAAAATTGACCTTAGAAAAATATTTCAAAAATATATATTCTAAAAACACACTCAAAATATATATTAAACATTTAATTGCTAAAAAGGACGTCAAATGTTAATAAAATACATTAAAAGATCTTAAGAATTTGACATGTTTCGATTGAATTTACTCAATCATCATCAGAAAAACAAATAAACACTAAGATGGAAAATGACAATAAACTATTACAAATGAAATTTAAAAATAAATAAATAAAAATCACGCGCGTAATATTTTAACATGTTTCACGTTGCCCTATTTTATTTTCAAATTATCTAACAATTCAATCCAAATATTTGGGATTTGAAATGACAAGGAATCATTGCAGACCATTGAGTTTCTGACGTAAATTTCAATAGATTCTCTAATAAAAGGTTGCAAATAAAAATCGGACCTATAAATTAATCTACTTTCATTAAACAAAATATTTATGTTTTCTATTTTATTTAGCCTAGATAATGCGGTTTTACCTCTATTAAATTTTATGTCTGCAATGTGTTCTTTACATCTCACTTTGCATTTTCTCTGAGTCATGCCAATATAATAATTTCTATACCCACCTTCTTTAAGAAAAGGAATGATATAAACACCGGAAAGGTCAAATTTATCAATAGGGTCAATTCTAGTGGTTAAAATTGATTTTAATTTTGGAGGGGGTCTAGCAGTGGTTAAAATCAATTTTAACCACTAGAATTGACCCTATTGATAAATTTGACCTTTCCGGTGTTTATATCATTCCTTTTCTTAAAGAAGGTGGTTATAGAAATTATTGTATTGGCATGACTCAGAGAAAATTCAATGTGAGATGTAAAGAACACATTGCAGGCATAAAATTTAATAGAGGTAAAACCGCATTATCCAGGCTAAATAAAATAGAAAAAATATTTGGATTGAATTGTGTGGCATTATCCTGAACAATGAACGATAGTGTTAAGTCCGAACTCTGTATTTAACCTTTAGAACTATTTAACCGGTTATTAACTGTAACTTTAGTTGTCGTGTATGTTTACCGTTTGTATTCGTCTGTGTGCTTATTAAAATGTGTCGTTCGATATTACTTTGTATTCAATAGTGTTTAAATACACAAACACGCCAAAATGCTCGGTATATTAACTAGTAAAGTTAATTAAACACGCGTAACAACACATGGCGGCAGCGGTTAAAAAGTAAAGAAGTAGATTAGCATATTCTACGTTGTTCGAAGTTCAGAATCAACTTCTAGTTTCGTTCTGCGAACAGTTATGGCAACTGCGTCGGCATATCATATAACACCGCCGGATTTATTTCAATTTTCGACTCCAACGGAGTGGCCCAAATGGAAACAGAGATTTCTTCGATTCCGAACTGCTTCTGGTTTGAATACGAAGACACAAGAGGAACAAGTTGATGCTCTGATATATTTCATGGGCGAAAAGGCCGAAGATATTTTTCTCGCTTTCACTTTAACAGAAGATGAGAAGAAAAACTTCCAGGTTGTATTAAATAAATTCGATGATCATTTTATTGTAAAAAGAAACGTAATTTTCGAACGCGCACAGTTCAACAGACGGCTACAGAGAGAAGGTGAGTGCGTTAATGATTTCATTACTGATTTGTATGCACTTGCAGATAAATGTAGTTATGGTGCATTACATGATGAATTATTGAGGGATCGAATAGTTGTCGGAATTACTGATCTGGCTTTAAGTGAAAAGTTACAACTAGATCCTAACCTTACTTTGCAAACAGCGATAGACAAAGTTCGTTTATCCGAATCAATTAAAAAGCAACAGTCTGTTTTAGTAAATAATTCATCAGTTAATGCAGTAATTCATAAAAATAAATCTGTTCAATTTTCAAATAGAAAGAATTTTCTTGATAATAAAGTTAATGTAAGCATTTCAAAGTGTAAATGGTGTGGATATTCTCAGCACGATAAAAAGGAGTGTCCCGCCAAGGACTCTTTTTGCAGAAAATGTAGGAAGAAAGGGCACTGGGAAAAAGTTTGTTTATCATCCACTAAAAGAATTAACGAAGTTAAATTTGAAGCAGGTTTTATAGGCTTAGTAGGAAATGTCGAAAATGAAGATGATTGGATTATACCAATTAAGATATTAGGAAAATCTGTAAAATTTAAAATTGATAGTGGTGCTGACCATACTGTTATTCCTTCTCATGTTGCACAAACAGTGTTGAAAAAATGTTCAAATTAAAAGAACAAATAAAGTAATTTTGGGTCCTGATAGATCACCTTTAAAACTTAAGGGGAAGATTGTTGAAAATATAGAGTATAACGGAAAAAATTGTTTGGAAGAAATATATGTTATAGAAGGTCTCCAGACATGTTTGTTGGGAAAACCAGCCATAAAAATGTTTGGGCTAGGTCCAAATATACTAGGCCATTGTGTGCGTAGTATTAGTAGTTTCGATCCTGTTAATGAATTTCCTTCTCTATTTCAAGGACTTGGTTTACTGAAAGGTGACTACCACATAGAACTTATCGATGACGTTAAGCCTTATGCTCTTACTTCTCCACGGCGAATACCTGTGCCATTATTAGAAAAAACAAAGTTAGAAATTAAAAGAATGCAGGAATTTAATGTAATTCAGCCAGTGGAAAAACCAACTGATTGGTGTTCTCCTGCCGTTGTTGTAAGAAAAAAAGATGGTAATGTCAGGATTTGCGTAGATTTGACAATACTGAATAGAAGCATTCGTAGGGAATGGCACCCACTGCCAACCACCGAATACAATTTATCTCTCTTGGCAGGGGCAAAAATATTTTCAAAATTGGATGCCAATTCCGGGTTCTGGCAAATACCTCTTGACGAAGAATCATCCTACCTGACAACATTCATAACACCCTTTGGCAGATTTCGTTTTTTACGTCTACCATTCGGAATTTCGTCGGCTCCAGAGCATTTCCAGCGAAGAATGTCACAGGCCTTAGAAGGACTTAACGGCATTATCTGCAACATGGACGATATCCTTGTTTGGGGGTCTAGTCAGGCAGAACACGACGAACGGTTAAAAATGACCCTAAAACGACTTCAACAAACGGGAATTACCCTGAATAAACAAAAATGCGTTTTTAATGTCAAGACCATAAAGTTTCTGGGTCATGTCATCGACGAGTTAGGAATACATCCCGACCAAGAAAAGATTGCAGCTATACGCAACTTCAAAATTCCAACAAATAAGACGGAGCTTAAACAACTTCTTGGTATGGCTAATTACCTCGCACGATTTATCCCAAGATTTTCCGAAACTTTAGCACCTCTGAATTCTTTATTATCCACGAAGAACGAATTCATTTGGGATTCACCGCAAGATGAAGCACTGAAAAAACTTAAAGAGATTTTGTCGTCCGAACCGGTGCTGGCAATTTTTGATACTGGCAAGGAATCTATTGTGACAGCAGATGCCTCATCCTATGGTCTGGGGGCGACGTTGTGTCAAAGACAGAGTGACTCTACATTGAAGGTAATTGCATACGCATCTCGCACACTGACGCCAACTGAGCGACGTTACGCACAAATAGAAAAGGAAGCACTTGCACTAACATGGGCATGTGAAAAATTTTGTAATTACTTGATAGGTACCAGGTTTCTTCTAGAGACAGATCACAAACCTCTTGTCCCTATATTGACAAGAAAATCCTTAGATGATTTAACTCCTCGTCTTCAAAGATTAAAAATGCGATTGATGAGATATTCTTTCGATGTTTTCCACACCCCAGGAAAAAATTTATGTGCAGCAGATGCATTATCTAGATCACCTCTCCAGGAGGAAGTTCCAGATTTCGAATTAGAAGACGAAGTTGAAGCTTATGTCAATCTTTTAACAGAATCCATTCCCGTAGCTCCGCAAAGACTCACACAGGTAAAATTGGAACAAGAGCAAGATTCAACATGTAAAATGTTAACAGCATATGCTTTACGAGGATGGCCGGAAAAAAATAAATTAGAACCAGAATGTCTACCTTATTGGCCTTTGAGATACGAAATATCCTTGCAGAATGGATTACTTATGCGAGGAACTCGAATAATCATTCCACGCAATCTAAGACATGAAATTTTAGAGAAAATACATGAAGGCCATATGGGGATAGGTAAATGTAGAGATTTGGCGAGATCTGCAGTATATTGGCCAGGTATCAGTAAAGACATAGAGAAGTTGGTGCGAGAGTGTACTTCATGTATACAAGAAGCTAAAAATCCTTCGGAACCGTTGAAACCCACAGGATTTCCTCAAAGACCTTGGGAAATAGTAGCTATGGATCTATTCAAACTTCATTCAGACTGGTATTTGTTAGTGACTGATTACTATTCACGTTATCCAGAAATTGCTAAATTAGACAGGCTTACATCTCGAGAAGTGATTCTACATTGCAAGTCAATTTTCGCCAGACATGGAATACCTGATATTGTTAGGTCTGACAATGGGAAACAATTTGAAGTAACGAGAACAGCTGAATATTATCAATTTGCAAAAACATATGGGTTTAAACATATCACGTCTAGTCCAAGATACCCACAGAGCAATGGATTTGTAGAAGCTGCTGTTAAAATAATCAAGCTCAGATTGAAAAAATCCAAAGATCCTTATTTAGCATTACTCAGTTACAGAGCTTCGCCTTTAAAGAATGGATACAGTCCAGCTGAGTTATTGATGGGTAGGAGATTACAAACAACGTTACCCATACCACTAACAGCACTTCAACCAAAACTCATACAGAAGGAGAAATTGGAAGAAATAGAGGAAAATCGAATAAAAACGCAAGAAAGGTACTATAATCAAAGACACAACTCCCATGAACTGAAGTCAATAAATCCAGGGGAGAAAGTGTGGATAACAGATAGAAAGGCTGTTGGTACAGTACAGAAACATGCGGATACACCAAGATCATATTTCGTGAAAGAAGGACATCATATCCTGAGACGAAACAGAAAACATCTAATTCCGAGTGCGAAACTGCAACCACGTCCGACAGATGATGACATCGAGGAAGCTCTCTCTACAGAAATTTCTAAAAGTGAAGTACCTGAAAATAGAACGCCAAACCCTTCAGACTCAACTAAGAAGAATGATCAGCTTAACCCTAGAATCAACCAACCTGTTGTAACTCGAAGTGGAAGAACTGTTAAACCTCCAAATCGACTAAATCTCTAAAAGGGGGAGATGTGGCATTATCCTGAACAATGAACGATAGTGTTAAGTCCGAACTCTGTATTTAACCTTTAGAACTATTTAACCGGTTATTAACTGTAACTTTAGTTGTCGTGTATGTTTACCGTTTGTATTCGTCTGTGTGCTTATTAAAATGTGTCGTTCGATATTACTTTGTATTCAATAGTGTTTAAATACACAAACACGCCAAAATGCTCGGTATATTAACTAGTAAAGTTAATTAAACACGCGTAACAACACAAATTGTTAGATAATTTGAAAATAAAATAGGGCAACGTGAAACATGTTAAAATATTACGCGCGTAATTTTTATTTATTTATTTTTAAATTTCATTTGTAATAGTTTATTGTCATTTTCCATCTTAGTGTTTATTTGTTTTTCTGATGATGATTGAGTAAATTCAATCGAAACATGTCAAGTTATTAAGATCTTTTAATGTATTTTATTAACATTTGACATCCTTTTTAGCAATTAAATGTTTAATATATATTTTGAGTGTGTTTTTAGAATATATATTTTTGAAATATTTTTAATGGACGTATAAGAGAACTTCTGTTTATAATTTAATATCTTAGAAAAATAATTATAGAGTAATTTTTCACTATTGCATTAAAATATGGATTATGTTTCTTTCATTTCGGGTTTTGGAACCGGTTCGGATTCTGTGTCGGATTGATGTCAGATACAATTTTCGGGTTCAGGTTGGGTATAATCCAACCTGTTCAGATCGCTAATGAAGATAACAATACAAGGTTGCTACAATATACGAAGGCAAGAAAAAATATCGTGACGTCTGTTTTATTTTTTTGTTAAAAATTACTTCTAATTCGTCAAATAGTTAACAGTGCACTTATTTTTTATTTTATTAGTTTATTAATCTTATTTTTTATGCTGTATATATTTGGTCTTATGACCAAATATTTCTGTTGAAAGTCATTGTATAAAAATGACACTAGTACTAAATAAATATGAGTTCAGGCTTTTTTTTTCGGAGTATGAGCCCAAGCGCGATACTGAAAGTACGAAGTAGAAAATTGTTAATAACATTTTCAAATTGTTTCACGATTAATTTTCTCATTTATAAATATCTACTTAAATAGAAATAAGTATTAATCTTAAATGCTGCCTCCGTTTATTGATTTTCATGTCTCTGAAAATCTGTTTAAAATAGTAAAGTCACAGTTAAACTTCATTTAACGCAAGTTCAATAATTGAGTAGACTCGTAAAACGAATCTTATTTTCATCCTGCTGAGAACAATCATGTAGACCTCTAAAAACAATCATGTAGACTTCTAAAAACAGGCGGATATAATCTTTAACATTTATTTACTTAAAACACAATTAAATTAAACGAGATAATTCACTAACTACATTTCACAAAGTTTAAAATCCACCACCCTCTGCTTCATTTTTCTCTTGTCAAATCCTTCCGCCTTTTTCCAGCTCTCCGACGATCGTCCTCTCGTTGCCATTTTTGCTTGCTTAAAATTCAGCGACAAATGTTGGATTCAAAAGATCCAAACTAGGCGATGGAGTTTTGTCCGCTGCATTCACGACTCTTACAGTCACAATTCTTATTTTTTTTTTTTTTTTTTAAATATAATTGAACAAATATGGCAGAAAGACATAAGTTCAGTTTTCCAGTAATTCTGAAAAAGGACTTCAAGCAGAAAGCGAGAGTAGACAAGGACGTTCCCCCCATGGCTTCTTTATGTTTTAAGCACTGACCGTGCAAAGGCTTGAAAATCAGATAGAATATTTATCTTTATATCCCATCAATAATAATTCAATCAACTTTCAAACAGATTTTTAACACGGTGAGTGCCACGGTGGCTGACACTGAAGCTGAAAAATTTACAAAGTTTTAAGTAATTTTTAAGAAAGTATAATCCTGTAATAAATAAAAGGTAAGTAAATTTTAAATAAATTTTCAGTAATTAAAACAATATATATATATTTAATTTTATACCATATTTTAGACCGTCAGTCATCGGTGAATGACTCGTTCTAAACGGACAGTTCAGTGTCAGTCACCGGTAACTGACGTGGCGCTTAACGTGTTAAAGAATTGTAAAATGCTTAAAGAAACATAGACTACATTCTTATATCGTAAATAGCATGTTTTTTATTTTTGTTTTCAATTTGTAAATAAATAATATTTTTACTTTGAGACCGAACCCGAAGATTGGTATAAAGGTAAAGCCCGAGTCCTTGTCTGGCCAGTCTTGGGCTTGGACTGGGGCTGAACCCGTCTCATCTCTAGTACCAACTATTTTTGGCACTATATTAGAATTCCTTGCATTATATCAGTCCGAAAATATAATTTATGCTCATTTTTCACCAATCTTCATAGAATCAGAAGAGCCAAAAATAAATCTATGGGATAAACTTTTATTTATATATTCCTAAAATATCAAGTGATTGAAATGTTTCGTTTTTAATAATCTATGATGAATGCATTCAAACATAATCGTGAAATTTTTATAATGAAAAACATACTTTTAATTATGAAAATTATTAATAAATTCATATTCAAAAGATATGAATTATGAATATTATTTTTCATGAAAAGGATCGGCATCTTCAAATACACAGCCATATATTTGACAGTTCATTCCTATCGTTAGTTTTCGATGTATAAAGAAATTTTACTTTCGACGGTCTAAGAGGACATTCTCTTCTTCTCACTCATACTCAAAGAAAAAAAATCTCAAAAAGTAAGCAGAAAAAAATTTAAATTCATAAAGATACAAAATAAATGTAAATACATTGCTTAAAGGTGCGTCAAATATAATAAAATCATTTAAAAACACATTAAAGTCATTTTATTGGTTTTTAAAATGACTTTAATGTGTTTTTAAAATGACTTTAATGTGTTTTCAAATGATTTTATTATATTTTACGCACCTTTAAGCAATGTATTTACATTTATTTGTATTTTTATGAATTTTAATTATTAATCAAGGTGAATTTTGCACTGAATTTTTAACGTTTTATTAGTAAGCAGAAAAGTTTTTAAATTTTTATTTTACATAAAGATAAATTACTTTTGTATTTGAATTTGTTATATATATATATTTTAATTAATTAATTGAATGGCCCTGGTATTCTTCTTAATTTTATTTTTCTAATTTTATGGATAATCCCCTAAGACATTTTCTTTTATAACACATTGAAGCTTTAAGAAAAAATACATAAACTTATTTATTAAACATAAACTGGGTTTATTTGATCTAAAGAACCCAAACAATCATAATATTTGTAATAATATTTGTTTCAAAAGTGTGTGCTACCATTTGTAAAAACACATGTTACAATCTTTAAAGTGCACAGTCGACCTCTGAACAACGGTTTTCTGTTTAATTCCAGTTTCTAGTTTCTAACTATAGGGTCAGGAGGAGTAATTATGACCACTTTGTATATTTTCAACATTGTTATTTTTTTTTTACTTTTTTCTATTTAGAAATGTGGTGTTTTTAGTACATAGGAAGTGACTTTGACCCTTTAAGAACACCTTATAAAATTTTTAATTGTCATAGCTGTTTTTTTTTTTTTTAAGTTAAAAGGATGGTTATAATTACTCCACCAAAAACTCACAATCAGAAAAGTTTTGGGTAATTAAGACCAGTAGTGGGGAAATTATGACCACTATATTTTCTCTTTATACTTGCCTATACACATTTGTTTGGGTATTTGAGACCACTTTGAATTCCAAAGTGACAAATCCGTTTATCAAAATTTTGATAGACTTAGTTTGAAATTGCTATTCGGATCTCAAAAAGGCTTCAGACTAGTGATAAAGATAATCTAAGATGAAATATACATTATGAGGTTAATATCTAAGCTTGAAACAAAATTTTACCATACACAGTTTTCTCCAATATGGTGGCCGTCATAATTATCCCCTGGTCATAATTACCCCTCCTGACCCAATTTATTATATTTTTCTTTTCAAAACGCATCCAGTATCCGTTATGTTTTATTCATCTGTTTTATTTTGTTCAAAAGCAATACTAAATTATTTATTGTTATTTAAAAAAAAATTAAAAACGAAATCAGTAACCATACACTGAAATTTTGTGCTGGGTTGAATCAACTTTTAGTGCTGCAATAGCTGCAGCCATAAAATGGTAAAATGTCCTTCCAACATTTGAAGCTCAAATTGAAGCAATGCTCCAAATGCAGGAAAGAGATTTTACCATCTTATGGTTGCAGCCACTGCACCACCAAAAGTTGATGACTATAATCCGCATATCAAAGCGGAAAATTCTCACATCCGTAACATAAGTAAAATTGGAATTTCGAAAAAATTACAAAGGACCACGTATTACATGCGAACATAAATTCGAGGCATGCATGATTTCTTTTTAAGAGACAATGGTGTTATTAATTAGACTTATCCTTTTAGTCTTTTGAAAGAAACAATAATTTGTATACATACCGAAGAAAAAAAGTGGATTAAGAAAATTCACTGAAAAAGAGCGGCCTTATTAGCATTTTTTTTTTTTTTTTTTTTTTTTTTTTTTACGCCACCAGAGTAATAAGTTTTATAAAAGACCTTTATAATTTTAAAAATACATTTTGACTCTTTAAACAGATTTGAAAAGAGTTTACGAATGTGGTTTGTCTTTGTCTATCTGTCTGTCCGTGTTTTAATTCTCGTAAATATAACCGGATTTCCATGTAATTTTTATATAATATTGAGGTTTAGTATAGAATGCTTGGTAATGAAAAGGAAGTGTGTAGCATTTATAGTTCGTTTACAGAGGCACACAAAATAATTCCATTATGTTATAATCTATGGGAAAAATCGCTCACGGTGGTCAAATAGGGTTTCATCGGGTGAAATTTCAACCATAAAAAGATTCATGGGCATCTCTGAGGTGGATTACAACATGCTCTCTCGGGAGTGTAGAATAAGCAGCATTTATAGTTCGTTCGCAGGGACGCACAAAATAATTCCCTTACATTATGACCTTCGGGGAAAAGTCGGTTGCGGTGCATTTTAATAATATTATAATACTTCAAACATAATGAAATTTAAAAGAAGCACTGAGGTGCAGTACAACATGTTTTCTATAGATGGGGGAACGCATAGCATAAATCGTTCTATTGCACAGTTGCACAAGAAAATCAGTTACGGGATTGTCTGTGATCGATAGTAGCTGTAGGTGCGTTTTTAACTGTGGCATGCATTTTAAAACTTACATCATTTTTCGTGTACTACGTGTTGTGTATAAATTCTATAGAAGATATACTGAACTGCACGACAGATTGCACACAAATTACCGGATATGAACAGCAATGACTATAAAAGGATTGTTACAGAGCCTTGTTTTTAATTTTATTGTTTATTTAGAAATCCCACTTCATTGCAAGAAAAATGAAATTGCTTAATCATATCTTGCTACTGTTTAAAAATGTTTCATAATCTATGCCTGATGCATGGGTTTTCGTATTTGTTATCATTGTGCTTGATATATTAACTCCCACGTACATCCTCACTGACATACCTACATAAACCTATCATACATCCCATTCAACAAACATACATGCATAAAACAACTTATAAAATTGCAACATACGTACAATAATATCTAACTTACATATCATACGAGGTGGCTATAATTAAACTGACAATACTCAGCGGGTTCTCTAGCGCGATCTAATTGCGAGAATGGAGGCAAATTTTGTAGGATGATTAAAAAAGACGGCCAAACAGCAAATAATTATTCGTAGAACTTCGGCCAAGTGTCCTATTTCGACTAATTTTCATCCGGGCGACCTCACTCACCGGGGTCGGCAGGAAAGGCATCTTGTCCGCTAGCAAACCGCCTCTCGGTCATCGCATCCCGACTACTATTGAATCAATTTTGACGCTTTTTTCGATTAGTTTCCAATCATTTGGTTACTTGGTAATATTTTGCCAAGTGCATTGCGATATCATATCGCTCACCCGCAAGAAAAGTGACACATCTCGCAAAAATTAATTTTGCATTTTATTCCACTAATAGGTCTGTCATAGCTTCTTGCTACACAAACAGTTTCAGAAGTGTAGTTATAAGGAAATTCACTTTATTGTGCTATATGTCCATTTGTGGCCACAGAAGAGAGGTGGATTATGTGGGGAGTTAAAATGACCCAACCCTCCAAACTTCATCCTATGTCTTAATTCTTGAAGGTTTTAAGCTTTGATGTAAGTTTTCATTTCTGCATGCAGAGCTAAGAGCTATTATTTCATGTTACACTAAAATCATGCACATCCCCCCCCCCCCCTCCTTTTGCCTCTCCTGTGAAATTTACTTTTCTCGAGATGTGTCACTTTTCTTGCGGGTGCTCGATATGATCTTTTGCCTATTAGCTAATGATATCATGTAGGAAAATTTGTAAGATGCAAAAATAGTATTTAAAACATAAGAAAGTTTGTTTTAATTAAAAAAATAAATATTGCTAATAGGGAATATTTTCCCCATTGTAAGACGCAAAAATATTTACATATCTTTAACTAATTAAAACGTAAAAAATATAGTTTTAGTTGAAAGTTTAAATATTGCTGTCAATAAATATTTGAACCGATTACAATCAAAATTTAAATTACAATTAATTTTCCACTGTAAGATGAAAATATCATTACATTTTAAATTAAAAATTACGTTCTTACTTATTAGTTTCTTATACTATTGATAAATAAATATTTTTGTATCTTACAAAGAATAATTAAATGTCATTTAAATTATAACTGTAATAATTTTCGTTGTAAATTAATTTACCAGCAGTATTTACACTTGAAATAAAACAGAATTTTTTACGTTTTAATTAGTTACACTCTCGATATGTAAACCTTTTTCTATATTATAGTGAAAAATAGTCCAATAATTATAGTTTGAATTAAAAGGAACATTCATAAATTTTAATTATACAATATTTGCATTTTAAAATGAAAAATATTCTCGTTTAAGATTGTTTCCTCGCTGTGAAAATCATATCCTTTAAAACTTCAAATTATACCATGGACACGTATGAAAAATAGCGTTTATTCTTTCTTATAACACCTAATTAATTATTTTAGTGAATACTTTGTTCAGCTATTTTTTTTAAAATTTTTAAATGGCATAAAATTAAATTTCTTTTTATCTGGAGAAAAAAAGATGACCTACTTCTTCATGAGAAAATTAACATATCTTTCTAAAGTATTTTTCTCTCTGTTTTTCCTTCAACTGTCAGTTTAAGAATGATATATCCTTGAAGAAAAAGAATTTTCAAAGGTTGTGATATAAGATCGTAGAGCATGTTTGCACGTTTTAGTCATGTGACAACACCCCCCACCCCCCTTGTCATCACTGCAGGAAGGGAGATTACCGCGGAGACAAAACAATGAACCCCAGTAAAAAGGTTCTATTATAGCCATTTTGTAATTACAGGCCTATCTCTTACTTGTAATACAAAGTGGCCATAATTAAACTGACGGTACTCAGAGTGTTCTGTAGCGTGATCTAATTGCGAGAATGGCGCCAAATTTTCTAGGAAGATTAAACAAGACGGGGGACGAAGGATTCCTCGGAAAAAGATTTAGTTCCAAAAATCACCGCCAGGGTAATAGGTGGCGCTGTGTATTCGAAAAAGGGAGTTTCAAAAAATGAAGAATCAATACTGAAATAAAATTACCGTTTATTCAACGAATTTAGCAATTTAATTCAAACTCAAAATGGTAACAGTTTATAAAAAGCTAAAAATTTGCATAAACACTGCTAAAGTTTCTTTATCTGCAATTTCACTTACAGAGCCCCCAATCTTTCATAATGTCTCCTTCTTTAGTCGACCGAGCTCTGCTAGTCAAATTCTTTTACCTCAACCAGTGCAATGCGCCAACCGCTCTTCATGCTTTTAAAAACCTCCAAAAATGCGCAAAGATAACGTGTCCTTTGTCAGTTAATGGTTTAAAAGCAATGGTTGAGATGCTTGAGAAAATGGGTTTTCTAAATATTCAGTCAGGCAGAGGACAAAGACCCGTATCACAGGATACAATCGAAGAAGTGGCAACGGCGATTGTCGACAGAGCACCAGACAATATTGCTACCACTTCCAGCGCTCGTGGGATCGCTCGGAATCTGGATATGCCTTATTGTACGGTATGGAAAATCCTACGAAAGACTATTCACTTCTATCCGTACAAGATCAGCCGTGTACAAGAGTTACTTCACACCGACCATGATAAGCGATTGACTTTTGCTCTCATTTTTCTAGCCAGAATGGAGTTGGATGATGCTTGGCCGTGGGAAATCTTAAGGGGAGACGAAGCCCACTTTTACTTGAATGGAACTGTAAATACCCAGAACTGCCGAATTTGGGATAACAAGTCACCAAGAGCATTCAAAGAAATTCCTTTTCATTCACCAAAGATAACTGTTTGGTGTGGTTTCACAGCAGATATGATCATAGGTCCATTCTTCTGTGAGATCATTACTGAGGACCTGTAACTTGTTCTGTTACCGGAGACAAATATCGCCAAATGCTAAACAACTTTGTTATTCCGGCACTTCAGCAAAGACAGTGCCTGGAGAAAATCATTTTCATGCAAGTTTGAACCCCTCCACATATTGCTTTGCGGGTACAGCAGCTGCTACGACAGAAATTCACAACAGAAAGAGTCATTAGCCGTTGTTTTCCAACTGCATGGCCACCTCGGTCCCCTGATCTTACACCGTGCGACTTTTGGCTATGGGGTTATCTAAAATCCAAGGTCTATCACGGAGGTGTCTAGGACCTGGCTACGTTGAAAAATAACATATCGCGAACTGTACGGGAGATTCCTGCAGACATGTTATTCTCTGCTGTTGTAAATGCTGTGCACAGAATGCAATATGTGGTCCACAAAAACGGCGGCCACATCGAACCTGAGTTGGATGTGCTAAACAAACGGCTATTTTATTTCAGTATTGATTCTTCTTTTTTGAAACTCTCTTTTTCCAATACACAGCGCCACATATTCCCCTGGCAGTTATTTTTAGAACATTTTTTTTTTTATGCGGAATCCTTCGTCCCCCGTCTTGTTTAATCTTCCTACAAAATTTGGCGCCATTCTCGCAATTAGATCGCGCTACAGAACACTCTGAGTACCGTCAGTTTAATTATGGCCACGTTGTATATTGCGGGTTAATTGATTTCCAACATTAATCTGATTTCCCCACGACGGTTACCTTTGAATTAGAGAAACCGCTAGTTTTTCTCGAGACGAAATTGTGTGAATCTCTTCATACGACTACTGTTCATTTACCAACAATTTTTGTAATAGGCCGAAATTAGCCGATATCTCTTGCTGTTGGGAGGGTTATAGCGGAGGATTCCGCGAAAAAAAATTAGTTCCAAACGTCACTGCTAGGGGGTATGTGTCGCTGTTGTTTTTCACGGAATCTTTTGTCTCCCTTTTCTTTAACCATCCAACAAAATTTAGCTCCATTCTCGCAATTAGATCGCACCACTGAGAAACGTCAGTTTAATTCTGGCCACCTTATATTCACTGCATATAACAACATTTTTAACAAATGAAAGTAATAACGGCCATTCTACCGATGATGAAGAATCTTTCATATTTCCAATTCAACTAAAACCTAATAAATATGTTACTTTCAAATCGAGGAATTTTCCACAGTTGAAAAGTATTCCGTAATTTATAATTAGAATGCTTTTCAAAAAGCCAAAATAAACCTACTCTTGTGGCTACTAAGTAAAACTGCACTAATAATGAAAATTTGAACGAAAATAACTAAGCTGAAAACGATATATACATGAATAATCAATACAATTACAAAATTCCACTAAACTTTTCTCCGAGCACTCGAATTATTCTTCAAAGGAATTTAATAAAGCCATGGAATAGTTGGAATATTTCGTTCGAGACGGCAGAAAATTCTTTGATGACAAAGAAAAGATGATGAAATGTGAGCCATTTTCTGAATATAGATTGGCATTTCAACTTATCATTATTACAGGAGCACGTATATTTATTTTTCAAGAAAATATATTAAGGAGTAAACGCAAAATCATCTTTTTTTTAACTTACAATGGGACCTGTCGATACGGAAACTGCATATAGCTGAATACCCGTTTAAACGGAAAATTTTAAATTCCCGGAAAAAAGATTACATTATAATATGGTACAATGCACCTGATAAGACGGAAGCCTGACAAAAACAGGAAATTTCCCCTGTCCATGGTAATATCTGTCTTAGCATGTTTTACTTTATAAATATTTTTTACCTTGAAATATGTGTGCATATTCCTTTACACGTGTAAAATCTTGCAGAAATTTGAAAGCTTAGGTTTTTTTGTAGATTTTAGCCTTATTAAAAAGTTTGTATTTACATTGAAATTTATCTAAATGATATATGGCTGTAATAGAACTTGTCCTGATTTAAACGGAAAATGTTCATAGTCTTGACAGAGGGAAATACCTGATAATATTGAAATGTTTCTAAAGCGGAATTTTTTTCTGTCCCAAGATATTCTGTTTTCGCGAGTTTTACTGTATCTGTTGAAAGTGTCTTATTTCTTTCTGTGCATACTTTTTTCAATTTTTATTACAGAAAAGAATAGCTACGATATTGTTTTTGCTATTTAAACAAATATTTCTCTCTATTCTAAAAAAAAAAAAAAAAAAAAAAAAAAAAACTGTATTACTAACGTATTATTGGATTTGCGAATCTACATCGTCCTTTCCACTTTATCAGCTTATATGTATTGCAAAAACTATTCCATATTAAAGCATGAAAACTGGTAGTTTTTTCGAGCAGGTGTTTTTTTTTAACTCACCCTATTCAGAGTCATCTGTAGCTCTTTCTAATAACCCAAATGGCACTAAACTTGGTAAGGGGCCTAATAACGCTAGGGATTCCTCTAAAAAAAAAAAAAAAAAAAAAAAAAAAAAAGAACCTTTAAAATACTGCCGATAGTGGTAAATATGGCTCTGTTGTAGGGTACGCAACCTAGAATGGGCATAAAACAAGGGTAATTAATGAAAATGTAAATTTATATCTACGTTTGCGACAACAGCTCTCTTAATTTGTACCTATACGCGCGCTGTGGTAACATGAGACTCATAGCTAAGCTGAGCTGAAAATGTTTCTCGGAGCTTTTTTCATGCATTTATAGCCCAAGCCCAAATTATTGGCGCTGTTATCGTATACGTATGTATAATTTTGCATTTCCATTTGTTACCCTTGATTTATGATCATTCTCGGCTGCGTAGCCTACAACATCGCCATATTTCTCCTATCGGCAGTGTTTTGAACTTTTTTTTTTTTTTTTTTTCGCGGAAAAATTTTTCCCATGGAGTCATTAATCCACTTACCAAGTTTAGTGTCATTCCGGTTATTAGGACGAGTTACAGATGTCTCTAAATAGCGTTAGTTAGAAAAAAAAAAAAAAAAAAAACTCTCTGTCCATATCCAACTACTGTTAGAAATTTGCAAAAGTCACATATCTTCATACTTCCTTAATGACTAAAAGTTTTAACCTCTTCACGCCCTTGGCCCATATGTGGACGTTTAGTTTTTTATAATTATAATCAGTGTCAATAATCAAAAGATTCATAATAACTTATTCACTACAGACTCCATCAACAGGAAAAGTAAAATTTTTTTGGTTTGGCTGCACCGATGTACAGTAAGAGATATATAAACAAGTTGGAAATTGCTCGTCAAACGTGGCAAATGAACTAGTTCGTACTATAACTAGTTTTATAAATATTTTTTGCACCGTATATTGTACTGAATGTACAAATTTACTGCACTTAATAAGAGCATATCAATTTCATTCTGTTCGAAAGGCTGTAACATCATTAAAATGCACTTGAAATAGTTTTTTTCCCATTGGCCGTCATGTAACGGAAAATTTTTGACTGTCCCTGTCATTAAACTATACATTCGATTTTCCTAAAATTTGAAATGACTCAACAAAATTTTGCAGCAATTATATATTTGCAATTTCAGACCATTCGGAAGGCTGTAACATCATTAAAATGCACTTGCAACAATTTTTTGCCGTTTGCCGTAATACAACGGAAAACTTTTGACTGTCTCTGTCATTAAACTATACATTCGATTTTCATAAAACTTGAAATGACTCAACAAAATTTTGCAACAATTATATATTTGCAATTTCAGACCATTCGGAAGGCTGTAACATCATTAAAATGCACTTGCAACAATTTTTTCCCATTTGCCGTTATGCAACGGAAAACTTTTGACTGTCCCTGTCATTAAACTATACATTCGATTTTCATAAAATTTGAAATGACTCAACAAAATTTTGCAACAATTATATATTTGCAATTTCAGACCATTCGGAAGGCTGTAACATCATTAAAATGCACTTGCAACAATTTTTTCCCATTTGCCGTAATGCAACGGAAAACTTTTGACTGTCCCTGTCATTAAACTATACATCCGATTTTCATAAAATTTGAAATGACTTTACAAAATTTTGCAACAATTATATATTTGCAATTTCAGACCATTCGGAAGGCTGTAACATCATTAAAATGCACTTGCAACAATTTTTTTCCCATTTGCCGTAATGCAACGGAAAACTTTTGACTGTCCCTGTCGTTAAACTATACATCCGATTTTCATAAAATTTGAAATGATTCTACAAAATTTTGCAACAATTATATATTTGCAATTTCAGACCATTCGGAAGGCTGTAACATCATTAAAATGCACTTGCAACAATTTTTTCCCATTGGCCGTAATGCAACGGAAAACTTTTGACTGTCCCTGTCATTAAACTATACATCCTATTTTCATAAATTTGAAATGACTCTACAAAATTTTGCAACAATTATATATTTGCAATTTCAGATCATTCAGAAGGCTGTAACATCATTAAAATGCACTTGCAACAATTTTTTCCCATTTGCCGTAATGCAACGGAAAACTTTTGACTTTCCCTGTCCCTAAACTATACATCCGATTTTCATAAAGTTTGAAATGACTCTACAAAATTTTGCAACAATTATATATTTGCAATTTCAGACCATTCGGAAGGCTGTAACATCATTAAAATGCACTTGCAACAATTTTTTCCCATTGGCCGTAATGCAACGGAAAACTTTTGACTGTCCCTGTCTCTAAACTATACATCCGATTTTCATAAAATTTGAAATGACTCTACAAAATTTTGCAAAAATTATATATTTGCAATTTCAGACCATTCGGAAGGCTGTAACATCATTAAAATGCACTTGCAACAATTTTTTCCCATTTGCTGTAATTCAACGGAAAACTTTTGACTGTCCCTGTCATTAAACTATACATCTGATTTTCATAAAATTTGAAATGACTCTACAAAATTTTGCAACAATTATATATTTGCAATTTCAGACCATTCGGAAGGCTGTAACATCATTAAAATGCACTTGCAACAATTTTTTCCCATTTGCTGTAATGCAACGGAAAACTTTTGACTGTCCCTGTCATTAAACTATACATCCGATTTTCATAAAATTTGAAATGACTCTACAGAATTTTGCAACAATTATATATTTGCAATTTCAGACCATTCGGAAGGCTGTAACATCATTAAAATGCACTTGCAACAATTTTTTCCCATTTGCTGTAATGCAACGGAAAACTTTTGACTGTCCCTGTCATTAAACTATACATCCAATTTTCATAAAATTTGAAATGACTCTACAAAATTTTGCAACAATTATATATTTGCAATTTCAGACCACTCGGAAGGCTGTAACATCATTAAAATGCACTTGCAACAATTTTTTCCCATTTGCCGTTATGCAACGGAAAACTTTTGACTGTCCCTGTCATTAAACTATACATCCGATTTTCATAAAATTTGAAATGACTCTACAACATTTTGCAACAATTATATATTTGCAATTTCAGACCATTCGGAAGGCTGTAACATCATTAAAATGCACTTGCAACAATTTTTTCCCATTTGCCGTTATGCAACGGAAAACTTTTGACCGTCCCTGTCATTAAACTATACATCCGATTTTCATAAAATTTTAAATGACTCTACAAAATTTTGCAACAATTATATATTTAAAATTTCAGACCATTCGGTTGGGTAGTCTTTGCTCTGTTATATGCGGACGGACGGACAGACAGACGGACTGAACGACGACTATAGGTGCTACGTATTTATATAACTAGCTGAGTACCCGCGCTTCGCTACGGTAAATTCTCCCTCTTTCACAACTTCCTATTTTGGTCGATTGCCTGTCTTTTTTACTATTTCTCAATCAGTAATTCTAATTTTACACCTTTTTTTTTTATTTAACTCAACCTAGTTTTTATATATAAAGATGGATTTTTGCAATCACTAATTGATTTTTAACTCACTTCTTGGTATGTTAGAATTATAAACATTATATTTACAGGTGTGTTTATAGGTCAATAATGACAATGCAACTCTTTAATATTAGAAAAAATTAATTATAAATTAATACATTTATTTTAAGGCATTTTACTGTTAGCCTATCTCAGGTGATAACTCACCAAATATTTTCTGTACTTAGTACAATTTTATGCGAGTTGGAACAATAATAGATTTAATTATGCACCAATGAACACTCGCCAAAATATGCCAAATGATTAAAACTGCAACAATGAAACATTTTGAAATAAAAAATGTTGAAAATAAATTTAAAAAATCCCTGCTGGCTCGGGCCTACAGGCGGAGGTACATTTCGAAGTTAAATACTAAATTCACCACCAAAACTTAAATCAAGATTAGAGATAAACCCAGTTCTTTCACTAAAAATGAGCTCTATGAGCTAAATATTTTGTGAAAATTCTAATATACAAGAATACGCACACGCATGTATATGGAATAGGTTTAAAAATTAGCTATTGCAAATTCAGAGAACCTCAAAGTGTTAAAATAAGTTAATATTTCCATAGTCGGGGTTTTATCATGTTTTAATACGTTTCTTCAAACTCACATGCCGTTACATATTCACCTGCTGAGGTCCATTTTATTTCCAATATGACGCAATATATATATATATATATATATATATATATATATTTATTTATATATATATATATATTTTTTTTTGTCAAGCTATTTATTTCATTTTGAGTTTTCAAGCGAAAATCTTGCTCTAGAATACTTATGACGTAATATTCAATTTGTTTTCAATTCGTCAAACTATTTATTCAATTTAATTTTTCACGTGAAAAACTTGCAATAGGAAAGCAGTTGTTGTGGTGAGAAATTTTATTGCTTTTTTTTAATTTTTGGCAACTGCTATAACGAAAAATATCTTTTTCTTCCTGTCATTGTTGTGTAGAGCTGGTTTTATCAGAATCATGTTAAGACGGTATTCAAAATTTTGAACCCTCCCCATTTCCATTCCCTTGGGCTGATTTTGCCCATTTTCAATCCCCGCCGAGATATTAGCCATCTCAAAGTTGTTGGCGAGTTTGAAGACAATCCGTGCATAATTGCGACATTTATCGTGCGGACAAAATTTAGTACATACATACATATATATATATACCGGGTGTCCCAAAAAGGACTGACTGATTTTAAAATTCAATAACTTGCAAACGGTGACAGATATTTAAAAAATTCTTGCAGGAGGTTTATGCATAAGTTCAAAAGTTTTATTACAGTGATTTTCGATTTTAGTTCGAATTACAAACAATAGATGGCGCTGTAAGCAATAGTCGCTAAATACAGGCTCGATTTCTGATCCTTTCTCTTGTTCCATGCTGAAAAAGGAGATGGAAATGTATTATCCGGGCCACGAAGTACCAAAAATCGAGCCATAATTCAGCGTCTATTGATCGCAGCGCCATCTATTGTTTGTAATTCGAACTAAAATTGAAAATCACTGTAAAAAAAACTTTTGACCTTATGCATAACCCTCCTGCAAGAATTTTTTAAATATCTGTCACCGTTTGCAAGTTATTGAATTTTAAAATCAGTCAGTCCTTTTTGGGACACCCGGTATATATATATATATAAACTTTTTAGGTGGGGGTGGTTTTGGGTTCCTGGGGTCCTATAATGAAAAGTTACGAAGGAATTTTTCAAAAGTCGCACCATGGTAACGACTGCAATAGGTAGTGTTTCTTACGAAATCTACCTAAAATGAAGAATGTAACATTTTTAGGTAGATTTCGTAAGAAATACTACCTATTGCAGTCGTTACCATTGTCCGACTTTTGAAAAATTCCTTCATAACTTTTCATTATAGGACCCCAGGAACCCAAAACCACCCCCACCTAAAAAGTTTATACATATATATATATATATATATATATATGTATGTATGTATGTACTAAATTTTGTCCGCACGATAAAAGTCGCAATAATGCACGGATCGTCTTCAAACTCGCCAACAACTTTGAGATAGCTAATATCTCGGCGGGGATTGAAAATGGGCAAAATCGGCCCTAGGGAATCGAAATGGGGAGGGTTCAAAATTTTGAATACCGCCTTAACATGATTCTGATAAAACCAGCTCTTACACAACAATGACAGGAAAAAATAAATATTTTTCGTCATAGCAGTTGCCAACAATTAAAAAAAGCAATAAAATTCTCACCACAACAATTGCTTTTCTATTTCAAGATCTTCACGTGAAAAGTTAAATTAAATAAATAGTTTGGCGAATTGAAAACAAATTAAATATTACGTCATAAGTTTCCTAGAGCAAGATTTCTGCATGAAAACTCAAAAGGAAATAAATAGTTTGACGAATTAAAAAAACAAACAACATATTGCGTCATATTGGAAATAAAATGGACCTTAGCAGGTGAATAGGTAACGTCATGTGAATTTGAAGAAACGTATTAAAACATGATAAAAACCCGACTATGGAAATATTAACTCATTTTAACACTTTGAGGTTCTCTGAATTTGCTTTAGCTATTTTTTAAACCTATTCCATATACATGCGTATGTGTATTCGTGTATATTAGAATTTTCACAAAATGCTTAGCTCCTTAGAGCTCATTCTTAGTGAAGGAACAGGGTTTATCTCTAATCTTGATTTAAGTGCTGTTGGTGAATTTAGTACTTAACTTCGAAATCTACCTCCGCCTGTAGGCCCGAGCCGGCAGGGATTTTTTTAAAATGTATATTTTTATCAATTATTAATTAATTAATTTCGGATTATATGCTAAGTAATACATTTAGAAATCCTAAAAAAAGATTACATAATGTTTCATTTTTTCTTTCCTGCTGTCCTTACTTTAAAAACAAACAGAGTAAAAATTATATATCACTTAATAAATTCATATGCTTGCGTTTTTTAGCAAGCATCAGAAAAAGCAGTGAATTACTTATAATCGTGTTCTAAGCCCACGCTAGATTAATGTATCGTAACAGAAAAAAAAGTATGAATTTCGGTCAAAAAATTGTGTGTGATTTTTAATATAAGCATTGAATAGTTATAAAACAGTTTTAAAACAACCATTGTTTTCTTATTATTTTGACTTCTATGTTTATCTCTTTTTGTATCTTAATTTCCTAGTCATTAAACAGCATTTAATGCATCTCCATACCTATAAGGGGGGGGGGGATTGCCATAGGGGGCCCCTGCTCTGTCCCCAAATGCAGCCACGTTTGTCGCTACATTGGAGATATATCGCCAAAAGTGACGCCAACTTATCCATATCTCTAATATTTCGTCAAATTCCCATAGACTTCCAATGTAAACCAATAGGGTTTACTTATTTACAGAAAATCAACAAATTGAGATATTTTAATGCAACAAAAACTAATATTAGCTTGAGGGATTATATTAATTATATTTAAGGGAGTTCAACGGTCAAGTAAATTAAATTATGAATAAAAGTAACACGATACAATGCTTAGCATGCTTTCCCAAACCTAAATTTTAAGGGAGACCAAACTGATCACCAAGGGCGCCAAGTTTCCAAAATTACAATTGTTAATTTCTTAAAATATACACG
The DNA here is from genome assembly GCA_963932465.1 of Maratus speciosus. Lineage (NCBI taxonomy): Eukaryota > Metazoa > Arthropoda > Arachnida > Araneae > Salticidae > Maratus > Maratus speciosus. Next base: position 358,999,661 of record OZ010800.1, on the reverse strand, counting down.
TTACAATAACAATGCATAGTCCGTGCGGAAAAAAACTGCTTGCAGGTGTACATTTCGTCACACTATATTATAACCATAAAAAAAAAAAAAAAAAAAAAAAAAAAAAAAAAAAAACCCTTTTGTTTTATCGACATCTTTAATTCATACATGTCTTTTGCTCATTTCATTTAAAATACACACATTTAAAATATATGTCTAACTAATTTCATTTAAAATGATGAAAAGAAAAAATAATAAGAAGAAAAATACCTTAAACCAAAAAATTTTATTTCAACATCAAAGAGTATTTTGTAATTTACGCAGGCGAAGTATAAATAATGCCATTGTCTATAAAACGAAATGAAACATTTGAAAAAAAAATAATTTTGTTGATAAAAAATGAGCATTTAAAAAATATATCTTTTGAAAATTACATGCTTTAACATACCAGTTTTTTAGATCAATAAAAATAAGTACTTAAAATAAAAGCATAAATAAATATTTTGCAAGTAATAGAATATAGTCAATTTAAACTGCAGTCTTCAAATTGTAAATATATTTTACTACTGCAGCATGGCGTACGTAATATGTATTTTCACACTACAGTAAACATTTCATTCTTTGAATGAAGCCATTCATGGTTTTTTGAACAAACATTTTTATATGTATAATTCCTAACTTCTAAAATAATTTTATTGTAGCTTCCTCCTCATCAGATAACTGCCAAATAGTGAAATCTATGTCAGTAATCAGTATTAAATAAGTTATAATTAATAATAAATGTTTTCTATTCAAAAAATAACAAATTCAAAATTTTTACGGAATTACGATGGAATAATACTAATACAAAATATTCACGTTCAATAAATAGCAAAGATTAAAGCTTGGCATGGTTTGTAACAAAAATCGTTTGCACGATTAGGGTTGAAATAAATGGCGCGATATCATACATTTTCGCATGGTGTTCGTAGAAGTAAAAAGTACCACAGATTTATTTATTTATTTTTAATTTAGTTATAGTTTTTGAGGCGTTTGTAATATTTTTCTTAACTGACATAGTTGTTTTAATTATTTAACCAAAAGAATTGATTAAAAAATTATTCAATTTGAATTTATTCCCTTGCTATAGTAACAGAATGAAGAGAATGTGTTTTTAGAAATTATTACTTGAAAATTTGAGCTTTTGGCGCCAAAGATAGCGCCAAATTAGAAAAACATGAAATATCTCTCTAACTATTGGACTTAAAAGAATTTAGTTAGTACCATTCGATTCAGCATACAAAAATACACCAAAATATGTTATCAGTTGAAAAATAACTATAAAATCAGATTTTTAAGGAATTTTTTTAAAGTTCGTTCTCTTTTTTACCCCCCTTAGGGGTGGAATTTTAGAAAATCCTTTCTTAGCGGCACTCAATGCCATAAGAACTATTTTTACCCCCATTTTCAAAATTTTAGGTTCAGTAGTTTTGGCTGCGCGTTGATTAATACGAAATTCAGACTTTCTTTTATATATATAGATTACGAACGTACGTAGAAAGCGCGAAGTAATTTTTTGACAGTCAGTGTTGTTGGATTATTTGAACGAATCGTTCATATTTGATAAAAAATAATATCAGATATATTAAATATATTAAGTTTTAATAATTTGTAGAAATATTAAGAAAGAAATTTACTGTTAGTGTTTTATTTTATGAGAAATCATGTCATTCATAAATTACCATTAACGCTCAACGGCAACTATTGTAGAAGTTTTTTTTGTGAATTTTTATTGTTTTTCCTTTTTTAATTCCTACTAATATAAAATGAATAAATCGTATCAAGAAAAGAAAAAAAAAAGTCATTTTTTAATTACTCTAAAAAAAACGTCCCTAAGAGGTTAAATAAAAATCGTAAAAGCAATTTTATCTACAAAACTGCTTACATGTTTTGGCTTCATCAAAGCCTTTACCAAGACAGATGAGAATACAGTAAAGCCCCGATTATCCGCGAGCGGATGATCCGCGACGCGAGTTTTTTAATCCAAGCTAACAGCAAGGAAAATACGATAAGCCCTACTAATAAATATAAACAGAAAAATTCCTGTATTCGAAAGTAATAGAAGAATATTTCTAGATTAGGTTGCCATGTTTGAAATATCAGATATAAAGTCTTGATTTTATTAACCAAACGTAAACACAGCAATTAAACTATTTAACAATTAAATAAGACTATTATGATAAATTCTCGAAGAGCATATCAAGAATAGCTTCATTTTCAAGATAAAAACTATTCCATACTAAAAGAAAAACAATAGTTTACATTTTAGAATAAAGAAAAGCTGCTTCCAAAGGAAGAAGCAAAAACAAGTGACTGATTTTTTATAAAAAGGTGTAACTCAACTCTTTTTGTACAGTATGCATGTCATTGTTTCTTGTTTACTGTTCTTTATTTTAGTGATTTAGACATAAAGCAGAGGTTTCTGCTGTATTGTGCATGTGTTTGTATTTTAAACGTTTTATTATGTTTTTTGTACACTAAAACATAGTTTTTATGTTAAAGTTTCTCTTTTTTCATGTTTGCACCCCATTTTCAGTCTTTTTTGGGTTATCCGCGGTGCCCTTGCCACTCAATTCCGCGGATAATCGGGGCTGTACTGTATTCTATAAGCTGTACAATCTATAATGCAATGAACTGAAACGCCATCATTCGCGTTTTTCCCCTTGGTCTCTCTGATTACTCTCGTTATTTTATTTTATTACTAGCAAACCCCGCGGCTTTGCTCGTGTAATAGATGAATAAGGCCAAGTGATAGTTGCAAGACTATTTTTTATTAGAAGAACACTTTTTAAAATAATTACAAATTACAAATTAAGCCACAGTTTGACTAAACTTCATTATAAAAGTGCAATAGGCAGAAATGAGATTTTAATTAATAAGAAGAACTAAAACTAATTCCAATTAAAAGATAATTTAGAAAGTATTTTGAGACTTTTATGCTCATTTCATACGCTCATTTCAGTATTAATTTCAAGTTTTGAATTTTTTAGAAACCATCTTAACACATTTACATCTTAAAATTAACCATCATGTCAAATTCCAAGCTTCTTGTCTAACAGTCTACCACCGCTCTGGTGTTAGTGGCACCAACATAAAATACCGAAAGAGAGTTGGAATAGAATGTCTCGAAAAATATTGAAACAGAGACTGTCACCATTAATTTGCCAAGATTAACCTCGGAATCGGTTGGCATTTCCTAATACTATAGAATAATAGAAAGCGGAATTTAGATGTTTTAAAGGCTTTCTTGTTGTTCCTGCCAATCAGGTGGTAGTGACATCGTCATAAAATATAGCCCGTATAGGATCAGGGACTATCACTCTTGATTCGCAACCAATAACATTTATTATTTCCTGAGATTCCATAGAAATCGTTTTTAGGACTATTTTAGAATACTTTTCGCTCCTTCCCTTCGCTTCACTCCTTTTTAGTTTCGAATTTATTTTCGACTTCTCTTAGAGGACATTTATATTTTATAAGTAACTACCGTGCTATATTTAAAGTTTCTAGCCTCTTCAGTACCGCAGAAATCGCAATTTAGAAATTTTTTCTCCTGCCACCCTCGACATAAAATATAGCTTATGTTTGAGCAGGTTCTATCACCATCAATTTGCAACCATTATGTTTGAAATCGGTTTCCTATTTCATACGATTGCATAAAAACATAATTTAGAACGCTTTTCGCTCACTTCATCCTTTTAAATTTGGAATTTTCTTTCGACAATTCATAGAAAGCATTTGCATTTTTGAAGTAATTACCATTCCAAATTTAAAACGTTAGACCCCCTCAGTAACACAAAAAACGCAATTTAGAACATTTTTTGCTCCTGTAATCCCCAGGTGGTAGTGACAACAACGTACGTTACAGGCTATGTTGGAGCGGGGACTGCCACCATCAACTTGAAATCATTACTTCTGAAATCGGTTTATATTTCCTCAGATTGCGTAGAAGTCGCTATTTAGAACGTTTTTAAAACGCTTCTCGTTCATTTTCACCCCCTTTAAAAAGGAATTCTTCTCAGAGAGTATATACATCTCATAGGTAATTACCATGCAAAATTTCAAGTTGCTAGCCCGTTCAGTATCACAAAAATCACAATTTAGAGCGTCTTTTAAAATGCAACCGCAAAGTGTTAGTGACACCGACATGAAATAGATCCTATATTGAAGCAAGGACTGTCACCATCAATTTTCAACCATTACTTTTGAAATCGGTTGGGTACTTTGAGAGATTGCACAAAAATTGCAATTTAGAACGTTTTTCGTCCATTTTCACCCCTTTTAAATTTCGAATTATTTAGGAAATGTTCTTAGAGATCATTTGTATCTTATAAGTAAATATCATGCCAAGTTTCAAGTTGCTAGCTCCTTTAGTATTACACAAAACGCAATTTAGGTCGTTTTTTGCTCCTTCACCTCCTTTGGGGTAGAGGCACCGACATGAAATACAGCCTATGTTGGAGCGAGGGCTGTCACCATCGTTTTCACACAATTATTTTTTAAATCGGTTCGGTACTTCTTGGGATTGCGTAGAAATCGCAATTTAGAAAGTTTTTTAGAACGCATTTCGCTCATTTTCACCCCTTTTACATTTCGATTTTTTAGGAAATGTTCTTAGAGATCATTTATATCTTCTAAATAACTGCCATGCCTAATTTCAGGATTCTAGGCCCTTCAGTAATACAAAAATCGCAATTTAGAACATCTTTTGCTTCTACAACCACTAGGCGGTAGTGACATCGTCATGAAATAGAGCCTATGTTGGAGCAAGGGCTGTCATCATCAATTTCCAACCGTTACTTTCGAAATAGGTTGGGTGCTTTCTGAGATTGCGTAGAAATCGCGATTTAGAACGTTTTTTAAAACTCTTTTCGCGCATTTTCACCCCTTTTAAATTTCAAAATTTTTAAGAAATGTTCTTGAGATCATTTATATCTTATAAGTAACTGCCATTCCAAATTCTATGTATCTGGGCCCTTCAGTAACACAATAATCGCAATTTAGAATTTTTTTTGCTCCTGCACCCCCTTTAGGGTTAGTGGCACCGACATAAAAAGTAGCCTATATTAGAGCAAGGGTTGTCACCATTATTTTGACACCATTATTTTTTAAGTCGGTTTGGTACATCTTGAAATTGCGTAAAAATCGCCATTTAGAACGTTTTTTAGAACGCTTTTTGCACATTTTCACCCTTTTTAAATTTCGAATTTTTTATGAAATGCTCTTAGAGATCATTTATATGTAATAAGTAACTACCATGCCTAATTTCATGTATCTGGACCCTTCAGTAACACAAAAATCGCAATTTCGAAAGTTTTTTGCTCCTGCACCCCTTTAGCGGTAGAGGCACCGACATAAAATGTAGCCTATGTTGGAGCAAGGGTTGTCACTATCATTTTGACACTATTATTTTTGAAATCGGTTTGGTACTTCCCGATATTGCTTAAAAATCCCCATTTAGAACGTTTTTTAGAACGTTTGTCGCACATTTTCACCCCTTTGTAATTTCGATTTTTTTAAGAAATGTCCTTACAGATTATTAGTATCTTATAAGTAACTACCATTCCAAATTTCATTCTTCTAGGCCCTTCAGTAACACAATGATCGCATTTTTAGAACGTTTTTGCTCCTGCACCCCCTTTTGGCCAGTGGCACGGACATAAGATATAGTCTATGTTCTAAGTTGGACTAACACCATCATTTTGATGCGATTACTTTTGGAATCGGTTCGGTTGTTCCAGATTTTACCTCCTACAAATAAACAATTTTTACCTCTTTATAATATTAGTATAATATACTTTGATGTTTTCCATACTAGTTATCATGAAGTAACTCAACTCATAATTTCGGAAAGTTAAATGATGCTATTGTTACATATAAAATTTTTACGTGTTAGAATTTCAATGTTTTTTTTTTTTTTTTTTTTTTTTTTTTTTTTTTTTTATAATGGATGGATAGCATAGTTGGGAGATAAAATTATTTTACTTTTTCTGAAATTTATTTGAATAAATTCTTCTTAATATAATTTTGCAAGTGCCGTGATCATTCTACTATATTTTATATAGTATTAGAAATTGAAGTTATAAAAAGTAAAAATAAATGCAATGCATTTAAATTTTATTGATTTAAAACAATGTTTTTCTTTTCTTCCAAAACAGTAAAAATATTTTTTAAAAAATTCATCTTCTTCCTGTATTATGAACTGTAGGTAAGTACTAGCTCTGTCTGAATAGATAATCAATGAAAAATTTTCCTTAAAAAGTATTCATTAACATCTTTGCGATGAGCATCTTTTACAGAATTTGTAATTTTTTTTTTTTTTTCTACCGGTTAAATTTTTTTTTTTTTTTTGCTAATTAAATCGAAGAAACACTTTGATTAAATAAGGTAGAATTTTCCATTTAAAATTACTGGTAGAAACAACCATGGATTTTGAGCACTTTATGTGTCATGTAATACATCATCATCATCGCAAAGGGGTTAACTAGTAATGATCGATTTTATTGATATGACTCAAATAATTCAATTATGATTGGAGCATTATTAATTATGCCATAATTGTATGAGATACGGTTCAAACGTTCAAAGTAGAGATCAACCGAAAATTGGGCTTCGTTTTCGTTTTCGACCCAAAACTAGTTTCGGCGAAAATGCTACCCAAAATTCGGCCGGACCGAAACTATCTGTATTCCAAAAATCTCATAATTAGTAATTTCTTCTTTCGGAAATTTTCAACATTACTCGTTGATTTGAGCTGTATTGGCTCAAATGAGACACTCTTTATTTATTGCTATAAACTTCACTGTTTATAATTAGGAGTCATGACTGACTCAAGACGCGAGTGCAAATTATAAAACAATTAATGGATATATGACTAAACTTTGAAGACGCTTTTCACGTACTCATTAAAAGATACAGACTTAACAGTAATAGAAAATTTTTAGTTTGAAACCTCAGAAGTGTTTCAAATACTCTTTGAAAAAGTTCTAGTACAACAGATCATCATTTACAAAAATCAATATAAAAGATAAATCGAGGTATGTATACCTGAAACATTTTTCAATTAGATGAAATTCCTATAATTAGAAAATCATTCTGTGTCGTTAATCAATTAATTACATTTTATTTTATTTTATGTGAAAATAAAAAGTTTTGGTCAGAGGCACAGATAGCCAATTTTGGCCACACGAATAATTAATTTTTAATTATGTATGTTTGATATACACGTATAATTAATTAATAATTATTTATTATGTGCGTATTAATTACTTAAATGTTTTTTTGACATTTTCGTTTTCGTTTTTGGCCTAAAACAGGAAGATTACCAAAATTTGGTTTCGGTTTCCATCTTTAAAACCTGTTTCACTCTATCCTTAGTTCAAAAGACAGAATATTATGTTCAATAAAAGGAAGGCAAAGTCAACAGCAAATGAAAATGTGTACTTTTATATTTACCACAAATACTCATATATCTATCTAGCTATCTATAGCTTTCTTTATTTTATTTTCATAATACTCCTTTTTTTTTTTTTAATAATTACAAGCTGGAACAAATATAAGTTATTATTTACTTGGAAAAAAGAAATTGTTTAGATGTAAAGTTAACTGTTTTAAAACTTTTTTTTTAAATGAAAAGATAACATAAAAAATGTGTGGGAAAAAAATTACTGTCTATCTATAATCCTTCAAAAGGGGGGAAAATACACCAAATATATAATCATTGAGTAATGAGTGCAATAAAAAAAGTTCAATTTTTTTAAAGAAACACTTAAAAATGGAAAGGAACGAGATTAATTAAAAACTTATTCCGCACTGAATCCTTTTTTAATAGACTGCCTTGAACTTTGGGGTAAAATTAAAAAACATTAAAGCAAAAAGGGTTAACAGTAAATTTTTAACTAATTAACAGCGATTACAATAATTACATGCAATGCAATCATTACAATAATTAACAGTGATTTAGTAACAGGAAATTATTAACTAAAAATCTTATTATATCATGCTATCGTTAGAGTTTGGCATTAATCTAAAGTAAATGCAACTACACTGACGGAAAAAAAATCCCAACACCAAGAAAAACTTGTGTTAGATAAACGAAATTTGGTAGGCGTGTTTATACATCTGAAAGATGACATCGATTGAAATTTCGCACTTCGCGCATAAGTGTGGCACTAGTAGCGCCACTCAGAACTTGCGGATCAGGTTTACTTTAAATGCGTGCTGTAAAGTTCGTGGTCGTTATTTAGCTTCGAAATGTGACGTATTGAGTTGATGTTAACCGAGAATGCCTTTAACAAGACGAAGAAGCCACTGTCAACAGCTTACCGAGTTGGAACGAGGTCGCATATACGGGCTACAAGAAGTTGGATTTTCTTTACGCGATATTGCAGAAAGACTTGGCTGGAATGTATCCACTGTACATGATTGTTAAAAGCAGTGGTCAAGGGGTGGTACTGCCTCAAGAAGACCGGGTTCCAGGCGGCCACGTGGCACTCCTCAGAGGGAAGATCGCCGTATTCGTCGTATGACTGTGGCGCATCCTACTGCGTCTGCGGCAGAAATTCGAGCTGCAGTTGGTACCACAGTGACACAATGAACTGTTAGAAATCGGTTACTTCAAGGACAGCTCTGAGCCAGGCGCCCTGTAGCGTGCATTCTACTGACTCCAAGTCATTGCCGTTTGCGACGCCATTGGTGTCAAGCCAGAGCTCATTGGAGGACGGACTGGAGATCTGTTGTGTTTTCTGATGAAAAAGAAACACAACAGATCTCCACTCCGCCCACCAATGAGCTCTGGCTTGACACGAATGGCTTCGCAAACGGCAATGGCTTGGAGTCAGTAGAATGCACGCTACAGGGTGACTCGCTTGGAGCTGTCCTCTAAGTAACCGATTTCTAAGCACGCATTTAAAGTAAACCTGATTCGCAAGTTCTGAGTGGCGCTACTAGTGCCACACTTATGCGCGAAGCGCGAAATTTCAATCGATGTCATCTTTCAAATGTATAAACACGCCTACCAAATTTCGTTTATATAACACAAGTCTTTCTTGGTGTTGGGATTTTTTTTCCGTCAGTGTATTTCAAGTAGAGACAAAGATTTTCATTTAAAGTTAGAAATTTTAGTAGTTCCAAAAATTACAAAATTTACCCCTCTTAGGTCACTTGATATTCGCATACCATCTTTAAATAACATTAAATTAGCGGATGGAAAATTTAATGTGCCAGGTCTATTTGATTTGCTTTTGGGTGCAGAAAATTTCTATGAATTTTTAAGATCAAGTCAAATTTGCCTCTAAACATTTAATATCAAACCAGTGTTACAAAATAGTATGTTTGGTGATATTGTTAGTGAAAGCCTTCCGACAAAGTGTGAAAGTAATATACCACATTGTGGGCTCATCGAAGATAACTTGGAGTTAGGAAGGATAATTAGAGGGTTTTGATAATTAGAAAACAGAGAGAAAGATTTTCAGATTTCTAAAACTAAGGAAGCATGCATTTGTGAAGAGTATTTTCCGAAAAATCATTCTAGAATTGAAATAGAAGTATACGTGGTGAATATGCGATACCCGTCTTGCCTTGGTGAATCAAAGAAAAAGGCTATGAAATTATTAAATTCATTGTAGAATCCCTTAGTTACAGAAATTAAATTTATTGATCTTTATAAAACCTTTAAGCGAGAATATTTAACTATGGGTCACATGGAAGAAGTGACAGAATCTAAAGAACCGGAGTAAGTTACTATACTAGATTAATTTTAACACAATTATTCTAATTGGTAAATAAATCATATTAGATGTAAATTTCCAACTGGGTGAAAAATATCCGGACCAGGATTTGAAACAGAGACCTCCTGGCTGAAGCCTTCAGTGCTCTGCCATCTGAGCTATCCCGGACAAATCTGGAGGAACTTTTTCACCCAGCTAACCTTAATGATTATAGCACCTGGTCTGAAACCTGGTTCAGCTCAACAGAATAAATCTCAGGAGCTGAACCAGGTTTCAGACCAGATGCTATAACCATTAAGGTTAGCTGGGTGAAAAAGTTCCACCAAATTCGTCCGGGATAGTTCAGATGGCAGAGCTCTGGCGGCTTCAGCCAGGAGGTCCCTGGTTCGAATCCTGGCCCGGACATTTTTCACCCAGTTGGAAATTTACATTTAATAAGTTACTATATTCCACATCATTACGTATTCTGTGTAGAATCAAGTAGCACATCATTACGCGTAGCGTTTAAGGCTATCCGCTTAACTTCTAGCAGAAAATCAAACTGTTTGCAGTTTAACAGAGAAGCAATCCAAGATGGGTTATTTTGTATAATATTGCAATTTCGAAAGTACCAATTTGTTTTTGTAGCACATATTAAAAAAAGTACCATATGATGTTAATACATCCTAGTCAAAGAAATTTATTTATAATCTTATTTAAACTTGAGGTGCCTGAGCCAGTAAAAGTATATAAGTTATGTACTGTGATTTGCGACACAACTAGTGCCCTTTTTCTAGCGAAAAGAACATTGACAAAATTAGCAAGGGACGAAGGAAACGAATATGAATTTCCTTTAGCTGCGGATATATTATTGCGGGATCTGGAAAAAGCTAAAGCGATTCAACAACAGCTTATATCCTTGTTACATAGAGGGCATGAAGTTTCATAAGAATTTAGTAAATATTTCATTCCTTTCGTGAAATAATTCAAAATCTAAATATTCGTTTACTATTGAAACAAAAACCTTGGAGTATTGCAGAAGCCGCAACCAGATTGCTTTGCGTTTAACTTAATTATAGGGAAAAGTGAAAAATATATACCAAACGATCAGTGTTATCTCAAATTGCAAGAATCTTTGACCCTTTGGGTTTGATAAGACCAATGTTATCAACTTGGACCCTTGTAATTACAAGGGTCAAGGTGTTTTTGCAAAAATTATGGTTGCTGAAAATAGATTGGTGTGATTCTCTACCAATGAAAGAAAATATCGAGTGGAATGACTTTCTTACTTCCTTAAAGACTGTGAATATGATCACTATCCCTACATGTATTCTAGTTGAATAGTCTATTTGTGTAGAATTACATAGATTTGCCGATGCATCTGAAATTGGCTATGGAGAGACCATTTTTGTGAAATCTACTAATTCTTACGGTGATTCTGCTCTTAAGTTGCTCACCAATAAATACAGAGTGGCTCTTCTAAAGCAAGTCACTACTACCCGTCTGGAACTTGCTGCTACAGTCCTATTAATTAAGTTGATGAAAAGAGTGTTAAGCCATTGTACTTTCAGATGATTAAAACGAAAAAGTGTCCAAAGACTTAAAACATTTCTGGAAAATAGGGTATCGATTATACAAAGTTTAATTTTGGTTGAACAGTGGCGTCACATACCTTCAAAATAAAATCCCGCAGACCTTATTTCTAGAGGTATAGATAGTGATGGGCGATTCTGGAAAATTTGAGAATCGATTAAAATCGACATCGTATAAAACAGAATCGATCGCAATAAGAATCGATTCCCAAATTCTAGAATCGATACTTGAATCGATATTTCGATGTTCACAGATTCACACAGATAAGATGAAAAATAGTAATTCCAAAACGTAGCGAATCAACAGGGCCGTAACGACTATCCCTCACCTCCATTTATGTGGGCCATAGACAATGTTAGCGGCCCAGAAGTAAGCTACTACAGAGCTTTGAGTCAAAAAATAAGGTTTTTTAACTTTTAAAATTATTATTTTTAAGATGTAATTTTGATAATAATTTATATTATATTTAAATTTATCTTTAAAAAAAGATCTCGGTCAGATAAAAAAAAAAAAAAAAAAGAAAGAAATGATTTTTTTTTTTCATCCGGAAAAGATGTACTTTCTACTCTAACTCTTATTTCCTTCAACCAAGCAGATGGGACTTTCTTCCTATAAACGTCATTCTTAAAAATGCGCGGATGAGCGAAATTTTGAAGGCTCTAAATTTATTTAAAAACTTAAATGGTTTTTCAGTCTTTTTAGGGTCTTCTATAAGTGTGGGGGAAATGCAAATATTGCAAATCTTCTTTTAAAATAGATGTGATGAATGTAATTAACCAAGTATCACATACTAATTATCCCCCAATTAATAATCAAAATTCTCCTTTTAATAATATATTTAACTAAAATTTCTTTCCCTTTTTAAAATATATATCTCCTTATCTCATTTACAGTTTATAAATATCTTTCTTTTTAATGTTTACCAAATATTTAGCTGTTAAGACAAAAAAAAAAAAAAAAAAAAAAAAAAAAAAAGTTCTCATCCTAGAGCCATTAAGAATGAAATAACATACTTTTATCCGGTTAACAAATAAATAAAAGTACATTCCTTGTTTATATGGTTTTTTTTCTTTTTTTTTTTTTTCCCAGCAGTAATCTAAAAATCATAAACAGTTATTGACTCATTCGCTGACATGCAGAGTGCACTCACTGAAACAATAATAAATAAAATAGAAAAGTATCGAGTTAAACTGATGGCATTGAGCTCACAGTCTATTCATACTAATTGTATTTTATACTCGTACTTCAAAGAATGCCTTCCGAAAAATAAATTAAAGGGGAATCGCCCCCCCCCCCCCGTCACATCTCTATACTTAAACAATAAGCCTCCAAATCTCATCAGGGAAGCGCGTTATCAGAATAAACTAGTTACCAAATTTGAAGCAAATCAGATAGAAAAGCCCATATATCTAAATTAAGGGGGGTTAGCCCCTGTTCCTCCCTTTATACTTAAATAATGAACCTCCAAATTTAATCAGGGAAGCGTCTTATCAGAATTAACCGGTATACCAAAATTGAAGCAAATGTGATAATTCTGCATGAAAACCCATTTATCTAAGTGGGGGGCGGGGGGGGGGTGAATAGCCCCCGTACCCCCTCCATTATGCGTAACCAATGAACCCCAAAACTAATCAGGGAAGCGCCTTATGAGAATGAACCTAGAAAAAAAAATTGAAGCAAATCGGATATTTCTATCGAGAGTTATCGCGTTACGTATGTACGTACATACATACATACATACAGAAACTGCGGGCACATTAGCTCTCAGGCTTTGATAGCCTCTGAGCTAAAAAGAAAAGTGCCCAGTTAAACTGATGGCATTGAGCTCACAGGCTATTCACACTAACTGTATATTATGCTCTTATTTCAAAGAATAATGCCCCTCGAAAAATAAACTAAGGGGAGGGGGGGATTTGCCCCTCCCCGTTTCCCCTCTTTATATTTAACCAATGACCCTCCAAATGTCATCAGGGAAGCGCCTTATCGAAATAAATCGGCATACCAAATTTGAAGCAAATCGGATACAAAAACCCATTTATCTAAATTAAGGGGGTATTAGCCCCCGTTTTCCCTTTTATATTTAACCAATGAACTTCCAAATCTAATTAGGGAAGCGCCTTATCAGAATAAACTGGTATACAAAATTTGAAGTAAATCAGATAGTAGACCCATAGTAAATAGTAATAGACCAATAGTAAACCCATTTATCTAAATTAAGGAGGATATTATCCTCTCGTTCCCCCCTCCCCCCTTTAGACTATAACAATGAATCTTCAAATATAATCAGAGAAACTCGTTATCAAAATTAATCGGTATACCAAAATTTCAAGAAAATCTGATAATTCTGCATGAAAAACCCATTTATCTAAGTTAGGGGGGGGGGGCTAGCCCCCGTTCCCCCCTTTATACTTAACCAATGAACCCCCAAAACTAATCAGGTAAGCGCTTTAGCAGAATGAACATAGAAAAAAAAATTGAAGCAAATCGGATATTTCTATCAAGAGTTGTCGCGTTACGTACATACATACATACATACAATACCGACGGGCGCATTAAATCTGAGGCTTTGATAGCCTGTGAGCTAAAAAGTGCCAAGAGCGTGTAACTAGGGAGGGGGGAGGAAGGACAGAAAATAAAAGAGGACGTTAAAAGCTTTCCAACAATATGTTACACGAGATGGTTTGGAAGAAACAATAAATATATGCCCCCCGGCGGGCAGGTAAGTCTCAAACGGTGGGAGGAGCGACCTCAAATGTATCTTTGGTCAAGGTTTCAAAATGTGGATTTATAATAAAATAGAACGAAAATTAGGCATTTTTAAAATAGCATGCATATTTTGAACGGCCCTGTAAATTAAGATTGGCGAGGAAGGGGGGGGGGGGTGTAATGGATTAGAAGGGATGAACTTGAAAAATACAACATAATAACTAGGCTTCAAAACAAAAGTATAACGATTTAACCTAGTATTGAATTCAGGGGGTGACCCGGGGGAACATTGGAATGTCCCTCCCGAAAGTTTTGAGATTTTATGCTTTTTAATGGAAAAATGTGCATCCCCCCTTACGGAACTCTAAAATCTCTCCCCCCTCATTCCGACCGGAGCAGTCAAGAAATCAACCCGCCATTCAACACTGAACCTAGAAAGAAAAAAAAAAAAGGCTCTTATACAAAATTTTACAGCAATTCTGCCACTAAAACAGTAAAATGGAGGAATTTATTCAACCCGAATCGTGGATCATGCGCGATGCGATTTGAATTGAAGTAAATCAAAATATAACGATTTCAGTCGCATCTAAAAATCGGCATCGAATCTGAACTGAATCGATTCGCCCGAATCTAAAAAATTGAAGTAAATCAAAATATAGCGATTCTGCCCGCATCTAAAGATTGACATCGGCATCGAATCTGAACTGAATCGATTCGCTATTTCTGATCTTAATTTACGGGCAGAATCGATGCGGTCATTTTTTCTTGCTTTCTTTTGTCTTTAGAAAAAGAAAGCGTTGGATTCGTGAAAAATTTCGACTTCCGGTTTTCGAAGGAATTATAGTTTTAGAAGATCTTGTCTGGAATACGATTTGACTATTTTTATACATTGTCTGTCTGTCTGTCTGTCAGTCTGTCTATTTGTTTCTCTGACAAAAAAATTGTGAGCGGTCTATTTCAAGAACTAATGCATGGAATCTGTTGAAACTTTAGATTCAATTAGGCTTTCATATAAATTGGTGCTGATTACTTTTTGATGTAAATCTACCGACAGGTGGCGCTGCTATGCTGCATTTTTCCGATTTTCGCAATAGCTCTATCTCAAGAACTAATGCACGGGTTTTCATCAAACTTCACATTCAGTTAGACGTTGGCATAAATTGTTGCATATTAGATTTCGGTGAAAATCGCCCAACAGGGGGCGTTGTTATGCAGATTTTATCAGCAGTGTTGAATTCAGACAATTTTCTCCGGGAGGGATTTCTGCGGATCCAAAGAGGGACAGTTCAGAGGGGAAGGGGATTGGCCTTTTGTACATTAAGCATAAAATCTCAAACCTTCTGGGGGACATTTGAATGTTGCACAGGGGGGGGGGGGCGCATGTGCCTCCGGGCTACCCCCGGAATTCAACACGTTTTTCTGGATTTAAACGATTTTAGGAATCATATCTCAAGAACTAATGAACGGAATTTCATCAAACTTAATATTCTGTCATAAGTTGTTCATGATTAGGTTTTCGGGTAAATGATATAACAGGTTGTGCTGCCATGCTGCTTTTTTTTTAGCAGTGTTGAATTCAGACATTTTTCTCCGGGAGGAATTTCTGTGGTTCTGGAAAGGGACATTCTAGAGTTTCGGGGGGGGGGGGGGGGGATTGGACTTTTGTCCCTTAAGCATAAAATCTGAAATCTTCATGAGGGAAATTTCAATGTTCCGTGGGGGAGGGGGGTGGTTGTCCACCAGTACCAGCCCCTGAATTTAACACTGTTTTTCAGAATTTACAAGATATTAGCGATAATATCTCAAAAAGTAATGACCGGAATTTCATCAAACTTAATATTACGTGTCATTGACATAAGTTGTTCCTGAGTTTTTCGTGTTAATCATGTAACAGGCTGCGCTGCTATACTGTTTTTTTGCATGATATTCGTGATAGCCATATCTCAAAACTAATGCACGGAATTTAATCAAACTTCATATTCTGTTACACTTTCAGATAAATAGATCCTTATTAGGCTTGAGTGTATACTGCCCAACAGCTGTCACTTTTATGCTCTTTGAATTGGGATTTTCCGTTGCGGACATCTAGGCTAATATCAGACGAACGTCTTTTTGCACGCTTTTTTTTCGCTTTTACACCGTCCGTACACACGCTAGCGAAGGTGTAGGGATGGCGTAAGAGCGAAAAAAGCGTGCAAAAAAAAAGACGTTCGTCTGACATTAGCCTAAGAGGGTGTGAGCCGAAATTCAATGACTTGTTAGGAAAATGCAATGCTTATATTTTCTTTTAAAAAGGCACATACTTCAACGAACCTATGCTTTTTGAATCCTCATGATGCCCATATGTTATCATTTAAATTTGACACCGTGATAGAGAATTTTGAAGTTTTAACATTTATGAGGCAGATGAAAGTTTTGGGAATGGCACATCCAACTACTTTATCTTCAATTTTTGAAGGAAAATGAAAATGATATTACCTTATTTTGTCTTAGAGACATCGATTAAAAAATTCATAGTATCGATTAAATCGAGTTGGCCATAGTATCGATTAAATCGATTAAAAAAATCGAAATCGCCCATCACTAGGTATAGATCCCATCAAGATCCAACAATGTGAAATGTGATGGTTCGGTTCTCCATTCTTACAACAGCCTGAGGAGGCTGAGTGCCTCGGTATCATTCCTGCGGAAAACAGTGAGTTGTTTTTTCCAGAACCGAAAACACCATTGGTAACTCAAGTATGTGTCATAGTTAACACACTTGAGTCTTTGGACATCATTAGTAATTGTTCTTCATTCATAAAATTGCAAAGAGTAGAAGCATGTTGTAAAAGATTCATATATAATTATAGAAACCCACTGTATCCTACAACTGGAACTTTGACAAGAAGTGAACTCTCCTAGTCCTTATTGCGAATTGTAAAGAACATTCAAAGGACTTCATTCGTGTGATAAATCCAGTGTTTAGAAAAAGGTACTGGTATTCTGAACACTAGTGCTGAAACAAGACTGTCCTTCATTAGAAGTAAATTTTAAAATTTTTCTTCCAGAAATGTTTTCGCAATTTTTTTTAATTCTATGATTTGTAACAATATAAATTCTAAATCTTTGTAGCAACATATGGCAGATTTACCAGATGTAAGAATAACAGTAGCAACCGCATTTATGCGAACGGGATCGGACTTCTGTGGTCCTTTTGAGATAAAATATTTCGTAGGTAGGAGTGAACAGATAAAAAAAGTGTTTATTTGTGTGTTTGTTTTTCTACAAAAGCCTTACACTATGAGACAGTGAATGAACAAGTGCAGCGTTCCTAGCAGCGCTTAAACGCTTTATTGCGAGGCGAGGCAAACTTCCTGATATATTCATTGATAATGGCCGAAATTTTGTTGGTGCCAATAAAGAATTAAGAGCAATTCTCAAATTTTTATTTAAGGATAAAAGTGAGGAGGAAATTGAAATTTATTTAGGTAATGAAGGGATTAATCTGCATTTTAATCCCCCCCCACACACCCTCAATTCATTACTTTGGAGGTTTATGGGAGGCAAGAGTGGAATCCCTTAAATACAATTTAAAGCGTGTTATAGGTAAAACTATTTTAAGTTATGAGGAACTTTTTACTCCTATTATTTAAATTCTCAAGTTCTTAATCCTCGTCCACTCTGCCCTCTTTCAAATGATCCAAACGATGCTGAGACTTTGACACCTGCTCACTTTCTTATTGGTTCATCTTTAACGGCATTACCGGAACCGAATTATACAGAAATTTCTATGAATCGGTTGAACAGATGGCAATTTTTTCAGAGATTAACACAATATCGTTGGAAACAAGACAGTGAATGAACAAGTGCAGCGTTCCTAGCATCGCTTAAACGCTTTATTGCGAGGCGAGGCAAACTTCCTGATATATTTATTGATAATGGCCGAAATTTTGTTGGTGCCAATAAAGAATTAAGAGCAATTCTCAAATTTTTATTTAAGGATAAAAGTGAGGAGGAAATTGAAATTTATTTAGGTAATGAAGGGATTAATCTGCATTTTAATCCCCCCCCCCCACACACCCTCAATTCATTACTTTGGAGGATTATGGGAGGCAAGAGTGGAATCCCTTAAATATAATTTAAAGCGTGTTATAGGTAAAACTATTTTAAGTTATGAGGAACTTTTTACTCCTATTATTTAAATTCTCAAGTTCTTAATCCTCGTCCACTCTGCCCTCTTTCAAATGATCCAAACGATGCTGAGGCTTTGACACCTGCTCACTTTCTTATTGGTTCATCTTTAACGGCATTACCGGAACCGAATTATTCAGAAATTTCTATGAATCGGTTGAACAGATGGCAATTTTTTCAGAGATTAATACAATATCGTTGGAAACAATGGTCATCAGAATGTTTAAATAAACTCTTAAATATACATAAATGTATGAAGGAAGGATAGAGATAAAAGAGAAAGACTTAATCCTAGTAAAAAATTCCGATACGATATATAGAAACTGCATCTCTGCTTAATATTCTACAGACTCTTCACATTTTGGTTTAATTGCGTCTTACCCACATATCAATGTCCCTTTTCGAATATTTCTAATTCTTCCCATTTCTATTGCTTCGTGCGCGAGAAGTTTTAGAAAGTTGAAATTAATAAAAAAAATATTTAAGATCAACTATCGGAGTAAAAGATTATTTAATCTTTCTATTATTTCGATAGAATACAATATTTAAAAAATATATTAATTATGATGATCTAATTAATGAATTGGCCGAAAAGAAAGTCAAAAAGATACAATTAAAATACGTCCTATTAAACATTTATCATAATGCAAATGTTTTATTATTTTTCCAGACCTAATTAATTAAGGGGCCTAAATGTAAATTCTTGCACAGGGAACAGGAATGGCTGGTTACGGCACAGATTTAGTGTATGTGTTTCTGAGATAAATTTGTATTGTTGAGATTGCATTTTGCACTTTGAGATTGTATTCTGTAGTTGAGGCTGTATTTGTATTATTGAATGTTTGCAACATTCAAGACCTGGCAGTATGTTGCTACTAGAAGCGCCATCTATGTAAAAGTTAAAAACTTCCTGTGTTTGTTCGAGACGGGCCCACCGTGGCCGAGTGGTCAAGGCATCACATCGCTAATCGCTTGTGAGTGTAGGTGGGTGTGGGGTGGAATAACGCTGGCTCCGTTGCACACTATTTGTGGAGCTCCCGGCTGTGTTTCTCTGTGTTGTAAATTTCCTTGTATGTACTATCCCGTCCTGTATATATTGATGATGACTTATAAGCGAGCGCTTGACGCCAAGCACACAGATCAGATGTATGTTAATAAAATGTCAAATGTGTTCGAGACGCCGCACAGTAGGAAGTTTTGATTATCTAGGTGGGCAAAATTAATTTTTCCGATTACCTCAGAATTTGAGAAAACCGACTGGTAGCTGAATGTCTGTATTTTCGAGATCCGTACGAGTTTTGTCGAAAAAAATCAGAGGTTTTGATTAATTATGACCGTAAAGAAGCCATTTGCGCAGTTGGTTTGAGGGAGTTTCAAAAGTTGCATTAGCTTCCTCTAAGTTTGAAAGCACGTCGTGACTATTCTGTTTTATTTAAAAGCACGAGTTTGCTGAACATATGTCACAGGTTTGTCAAGGTCAGATTTAACCCATTTTTGTTTGAAAATAAGCGATATTAAACCCGCTTAACCGCTTCTCTCAAAGGTTGTAATTCTTGATGATCCTTGATGTTGTTTAGAAATTTCATCTTGACTTTTAACATATCATTCAGCATTATTTACCAATAAGCATTTTTAAAAATCAAAAGGCCATTCCTAAAGTATTGAAAAATTAAAAAAACTCTGCAGATATCTGCAGAACATTAAGTTTTATTAATAAATAAGCATCATATTAACTTGCACTACATGTATGTAGTATGTTTAGTTCAAATCTTGCTAGTCAAATTTAAACCACTTTTAATTATCCTATTGAGCCAAATCAATGAAAACATGTGTAATTTGAATGACAAGACAATACAATATTATTTTATTATAATTTAAAGAGCGTAGAAGTTTTTTTAGAATACTGTTTCTACGGGGCTTCACAAAAATTTAGATTAAAATTTGCAAGTTAATTTTAAGCCACTTTCAATAATATGATTGAGCTGAAACTTTGCTCAGGATATGTACTTCTGATGACAATGCAATGTTATTATAATTTATGGAACGTAGCAGTTACGCTTTTTTTTTACAGAGCTACATAAAAGATTAGTTCAAATCTTGCAAGACAATTTTAAACCACTTTCAATTATCTGATTGAGCTGAAACTTTGCCTACATGTGTTTTTCCTATGACAATTCTATTAAATTATAATTTGATGCACGAAGAAATTATGCATTTGTTACAGGGCCACACAAAAGATGCGGAAAAATTGTTGTTAAAAAGCAGAAATTTTCATTAAATTTCAACAAAATTACTATAGGTTATTGAGATACACAATAGCATTTTTTAAATTGAAAACAAAGTGCATAGTAGTTGTATTTCTTTTACAGTGACACATAAAAATTTCGGATACATTACCGTCTATATGCAGAAATTTTATTTCAAATTGAATAAAATTTATATAGTTTATTTATTCACACAACAGCATTTTTTCAACCGAAAGTAATTTTGGTAGCATTTATATGTTTTACAGGGTACCACAAAACATTAAAGTTTTTTTTAATACGATTTTATTTAAAAAAATTTATTTTTCAGGATGACTGCACAAATTTCTCGAGCAATTCTGAGTAGACAAAAATACAAAAAGAAATGAATGTTAAGTTACATATGTGCATTAAATTGTTTTTTACTTAAATGCAAAATAAGTATGTTTAACGCACTATTTGTAATGTATTATACAGGGTGCCCACTAAAATCCTTACGACGCTCTTAATTGCCGAATGGTTGCAGCTATAGTCATAAAAGTGGTGTCTAAGTACAGTAAAGTGGCTATGCGCTACCAGATTAGACTGCTTCCAGCGCCACCTGGTGCAAAACAGCTGAGTTAGTAGTCCTGTCTCGAAAACGAGATTCATTTAGCACTCATGTTCACAAGGTGTCGTTATACACTTTTATCCCATATTTCGAACCGTTTTCGCGATAGGAACGCTAATGCCGCCATTTTGTACCAGGTGGTGCTGTAAGTGGTCTCATCTAGTAGCGCATAGCCTCTTTACTATACCTAGACACCATGTTTATGAATATAGATGCATTCGTTCGGCAGTTAAGAGTTGGGAACGGACTTTAGTGGGCATCCTATATTTTTATTTTAAGACACTTTTGTTAAATAACCAAATATTTATCACTGTTTGAGTATTTTATTAGTGATGCATTAAAAAAAATAGCAAAAACTAATTAAACTTCAAGGAAATAATTTGTCCACCTAGATTGTTAAAACGACCCACTGTGCGCCGATCAGAGAACAAGTATTAAATCACGGCTTTCATTCATTTATTTGTGATTGAGAAATAAATATCTTAATTACTAGGGGGCTCTGCCCCCTACGAGCTACGCTCGTCAACCCCTGTTCAGACACCGCAGACTCTAACAGCACGCTAATTTGATCGGCTTTAAAAAGATTTCGGAAGATTGAATTATAATTTGAATCTGACAATTATAATCTGACGCAATTTTCACCAAACTTTTCTTTCTCTTTTTAATATTCACGTAAAAATACTTTTCTTTGAAATGAAATATTATGATCATCTTAAAATAGCAAATAAATGTCTTGCGCAATATTTAAATTTAAACTGTTTTACAATATTATCTTTTGTTCATTTTACGCAATAAGTGTAATGTGACGTAAACGTGACGTAAATTCTCCTATTTAAGGCTTCTAACGCATGTTAATGAATTTATTGTTTTACAATATTCTTTCTCTTTTAAAATTTACGTGTAAATATAATTTTTTTGACGTAATTTTCAAAAAGTGTCTGCTTTTTATATTTTCTGTTTACAATAGTCACGTGTAAAATAAACTTTTAATTTGAAGCAAACATTATAGTTTGCGCTGTTTATATAGTTGGCAACAGTTTAAATTAATACAATTTTCTAAAATATGTAAAAAAATATCTCTCGAAATGCTGAAAATTTGAATTTAAAATAGAATTAAAAGCTTAAAATAAAATGAGTCAAACTAAAAAACTAAATGCAGTCTGCACACTGGGAAATTCTGACGCATAAAATGATCTAAAAATGATTAAATTCCTATGTACAGTTTTTGCTCCTATAAAACTTTTTTAATGGAACGATTTTGTCCAAATTTGGCATTAAATATCTCTTAAAATAATTCTTCGATTTGAAAACTGTCTGCATCAGCGTGTTTATCAAACATTTCTCTATAACACTAGCGATTTTCATATTTTTGTATGCAACAGTTTTTTTTTTTTTAATATTAACGAAGAAAGGCCATGCTTAAGCATTCAAATTGGATGCCGATCTGACGGGAATATCTACACAGATTTTCATTCGTCCATTTCCAAATCGAAACTTTTTTTATACTAGGGGGCTCTGCCCCCTACGAGCTACGCTCGCCAACCCTCGTTCAGGCACACCAAAATCCAAAAAACACGCTAATTTGATCGGCTTAAAAAAAAAAAAGTAGCGATCTCTCTGTAAACGGTTTTCCATTCGTTTTCCTTGGATTGCGGATTTTTAAGACCAAATCTGCTGCTGTTAAGAGATACAATGGCTCTTTTTGTATTTAATTAAAAAAAATAGTTAAACATTTGAAAATAAGCTAATGTAAAAGGAATTAAGTAAACAGTGTCATTCTCTGCCGGTATTTTTTAACAACGCTATAAGATAGTTCTTTTAAATAATTTATTTTAAATGTATCGTTTTAAATCTGACGTAATTTTACACCAAAGTTTTATTTTTCTTATTAATATTCACGTGAAAATACTTTTGTTGTTATGAGGAAATATTATTTGCGCTGCTTTCGAATTCACGATAATCGTTAAAAAGATTATCTCAAAATATCAGATAAATGTCTCGCGCAAATATATTTTTTAATTTAAATTGTTTTGACATATTTTTTGGCAATTTTAATATGACGTAATTTCTTCCATTTACAAATTTTAACACATAATAATGATTTTTTGGTGCTTCTTAATTATCCCGTCTACCAATTTCGTCAAATTATATAAATCGCCAAACCACTCGCCAAATTATACACATTGACATACTTTTTATTTTAAATAACGAAAGAACAAATAAATTAGTAAAACATTAATAAAAATACGAATAAAACGTCGAACTAATGGTTTTATTGGCCATTATTGGCATTTAATCTTACAATTAATTAATTAATGACAAACCATTATTGGCATTTAATCTTATAATTTGGCGACAGTAATTTGGTCGACGGGATAACTACCGATTTTTTTTATTTTAACATTTTGTTTCTCTTTTAAAATTCAAGTATAAATATGGTTCTTATGACGTAACTTTCCTGCTTTTAACATGTAATCATTTAATTCTAATTTTAAAGTTTTTTTTCTGTTTATAATAGTCACTTGTAAATAAATTTTTAATTGGAAGTAAACATTATTGTTTGCGCTGTTTATACAGCTGGCAACAGTTTAAATTAATAACATTTTCTAAATTCTGTAAGAAATCTCTCTCGAAATGCTAAAAATTTGAATTTAAAATAGAAATAAAACCTCAAAAAATGAGTCAAATAAAAAAAAATAAATGCAATTTGCACACAGGGAACTTATAACGTATAAAATGATCTAAAAATGAATAAATTCTCATGTATAGTTTTTGCTCCAATAAAACTTTTTTAATGGAACGATTTTGTCCAACTTTAGCTTTAAATATCTCTTAAAACAATTCCTCGATTTGAAAACTGTATGCATCAGCGTGTTCATCAAACATTTCTCTATAATACTACCGATTTTCATATTTTTGTATGCAACAGTTTTTTTAATATTAACGAAGAAAGGCCATGCTTAAGCATTCAAATTGGATGCCGATCTACCGGGAATATCTACGCAGATTTTCGTTGGTCCATTTCCAAATCAAAACTTTTTTTTATATATAGAAGGATTTGTGTTCTATTCAGTGATTAAATAAAGTGAGCTATTGTTCGGGCCCAACTCATTAACAAAAAAAAAAAAAAAAAAAAAAAAACTATGTTCAAGAATAAGTTTAAATTAGATATATATTTTTTAAACTTTATTAATAAAAGGTTACATACGCTATATGGCCAAAGGTGACCGGCCACTTGCGATTTTAGACGTTTTGTTAAATATCTAGAAAAATACATGAGGAATTAACCTGAAACTGCAGGTGTGTAAACAGTAGAGTATAGGTCATATATTTCCGCGAAGTTTTTTTCCCGAAACTCGATAGGGGATCGTCGAAAAATTGAAAAAGAACGAATATCTTTTGGATAACCTTTTCAAAACTAATGTAGGAAAAGCATTCAAAGTCGAGATTATTAATAAGTGGCTTGTTGTAATATACTGTGTTCATTTTTATGAGGATAGTATGTATACTCGTAGAGAAATTGAGGTTTTTATAAAAACAGTCGAAAAATTTCGCCAAGTTCTTTGCTTATAATTTGCAGAGTTCTTAATAAAAAAAAAAGTTATTTTCAGAAAATAGGACAAACAACATTGTACACAATACTCTGGAATTAGAATAAAAAAATAATGAGATTTGGATAAAAAATGAGAAGGTTTACTAAAAAATGCTTCACTGCGCATGTGCGAATACAATCAAAATATAATGTGCATAATGTATTAGCTATGTACATAGAGCAACTTTAGTGAAAGTCTCAAAATCAAAGCTTGAAAATTCTGAAAATTATCGTCGATAGAACAAGCTCGAAATCCGTTGTTCCCAAAAGGAAGCAAAAAGATAAGGGGTTGTATCCAAATTAAGTTGTACGTGCAATATTGTGTACGCTATCTCGGCACTAATCAGCAGATATTTGATACAACCCCTCATATTTTTTATTCTTTTTGGAAACAACGGATTTCGAGCTTATTCTATCAACGATAATTTTCAGAATTTTCAAGCTATGATTTTGAGACTTTCACAAAAGTTGCTCTATGTACTTAGCTAATACATTATGCACATTATATTTTGATTGTATTCGCACATGCGCAGTGAAACATTTTTTAGTAAACCTTCTCATTTTTTATCCAAATCTTATTATTTTTTAATTCTGATTCCAGTGTATTGTGTACAATGTTGTTTGTCCTATTTTCTGAAAATAACGTTTTTTTTTAATATTAAGAACTGTGCAAATTATAAGCAAAAAACTTGGCGAAATTTGGGACTGTTTTTATAAAAACCTTAATTTCTCTACGAGTATACATACTATCCTCATAAAAATGAACACAGTATATTACAATAAGCTACGTATTAATAATCTCGAGTTCGAACGTTTTTTGCTAGTTTCTACAGTGTTATCCAAAAGATATTCCTTCTTTTTCAATTTGTTGACGGCCCCCTATGTGGTTTCAGGAAAAAATCTTCGCGGAAATATATGACCTATACTATACTGTTTATACATCTGCAGTTTCAGGTTAGTTCCTCGTGTATTTTTCTAGATATTTAACAAAACATCTAATATCGCAAGTGACCGGTCACCTTTGGCCATATAGTGTACGAAAAGCAGCTTCTTGTAAAATAAACAAATAAGCGCTGACATTTGCAGCCCCCGCCCCCTCCACCTCACACTCCCTATAATCTCAACTAAAAATTATTTAAAAACAAACTCTATACATAAAATAAAAAATTATATTACAAAAATATAGCTCATAAAATACACATAGCAAAAAATAAAGGTAACTCGATTATGTTTTATACTTTTACATGTAGTCTAAACTTAGGTAACCTGTTTGAAAAGGATTAAGTGAATAATAAATTAAGTGAAATTATAGAAATGCAGTAAATTTGAATGAGTATTCAGGCATAGATTTGCTATCATGGGCGTTATCAAGGCGAAAGGGGATGGGGAGTCTGTCCTTATCTTACAAGGAGAGGGCCAACCTTGTTAATCACACATTGTGATTATTTTAATATATGTTGTAGGGTAGGGACCCTTTAGTATCAGGTTTAACGGATTTTATCCAACGCTCCTTAGTTCTTGAGAAACTGGGGAGTCTAATAATAGTACACAACTTAAATACTTACTTTGCAGCCGTAATGATAGGTTGGTCGTAGCTCAGTTGGTATGGCGTTTACCGGCTGATCCGTAGGCCTGGGTTCGATACATGAATACGCTACGTGTGTTTTTCTCATTTTTTGTTTTATAAATATACTTGTAAGTATAATTAATAATCTCATTGTCAATTAAAATTTATAATATTGTATATCAATTATAATTTTAACATCTTTAATTTTTTACTTTAAATTAAATAGTTGTATAAAACATCATAAAACTGTTAATTTTTTTAAAAATCACTTTTAAAATGTATTTCATATATTCTTTATCGATGCAATGATATTGAGCAATTGTGTCAATTCGTGATTTTAAAGAAACATCATTTACGCATTGCTTTAACAAAGGAAGTCAATGCGATAATAGTATTATTCTGTTTTTAAAGTAACAAGCATAATTATATTAAAAATTAGCATCAGAATTAAATAGCAGCCGATTTTTTGCATATTAAAGAATTTTAAATTTGTGATACGTATGCTTGCGCTTTCAATTATTTTGCTTTCACCTTTATCTTCTTTCTGCTTTTACTTTTATTTTATATGAATATTCTTTTATTTTATCATAACTAGATGGCACCACAGCAGATTTTGTCACGATTTTGGAATTTTTATCATTCAGTAATAGATCCAATTTCTTTTTAAACCTCTTTAAAGGATGAGAAATAATAGTTTAAAAATAAAAAATGATAAATTTAAGTTTGTTAACATTATAATTAATGTATGATATTAAAATTTGTAAAATTTGAAATTATTAAATTATAATTACAAGTATATTTATAAAACAAAAAATGAGAAAAACAAATGTAGCCGGTTCGGGCCCGCAGATCAGCCAGCGAACGCCGTACCAACTGAGCTACGACCAACCTATCACTGTGGATGCAATGTAAGTATTTAAGTTGTGTGCTATTATTAGACCCCCCGGTTTCTCAAGAACTAAGGAGCGTTGGATAAAATCCGTTGAACCTGACACTAAGGGGTATCTACCCTACAACATATATTAAAATAATCAAAATCTGTGATTAACAAGGTTGGCCCTCTCCTTGTTAATTTTGAAATTTATAAAACTAAATTTCGTTTTCCTCTGATAATTTTGATAAAAAAAAAATAAATAAATAAAATAAAATTTATTCTCCACAAGTGACGAAATTCTATATCTTTGAAAAATAATTCGATATTTTTTAATTTTGCATCTTTTGCATCCATTAAGTGTGTAGTTTTTTCTCTAAAGCGATTTCGTGATATTCATACTCCTCATAAAATTTTTTGCTCTTTGAACAAGCCGCCGCTCGTTCAACATAACGCCTCTTATAAAATTTTTATTTTTTTTCCCCTCGAAACCATGATTTACAAATTTTTCTCACGACAATTTTTCTCGAGAACTATTCAACCGATTTCCTTCATTTTTTATTCAAAAGAAAGGTAATAGTTATTTCTAGAGTTGTGCCACCGAAAAGTATAATGCCCAGTGATTAATTATTTTTCGAGCCCGTAAAATGTAAAAGAAACGGCAAAAAAAAAAAAAAAGAATTATTTCGTTCAAATAACAGTCATTTTGTCAAAAATCAACTTTTAAAACTAAATGTTGTTATAAACCCCAGATAATTTTATTATCTTTCATTATTTGGCAACCGAATTTGTTTCAGATACTTGTGACCGGATAAAAACGGTCGCCCGATTGGAAATTCATGGGGCTCACCTGCAGGTACTCCCCGACGCACAAGGCGTATTAATAATTTTTTTACACACAGAATTTTAAATATATTTTAGTGAAATGTCAATAAGTATAATGCACAATGTCCGAAGATAGTTACCTTTTTTCTTTGCAACCGAAAGAAAATAGCAAAAATCACGTGAATTTTAGGCCGAAGAAATAAAACCTTCCCTTAAAAATTAAATACCAGGAAAAAAAAGTATTTTTTAGAAAATAGAGTTTAAAAAGTAAAGCTGCAATCAGTATTAGTCTGTGATTAAACTGAATGTATTCGGTTTAATTCACGGGAAGTAGTTAAATTTTGAGAAAAACTGAAGGACAATAATATAAACTTACATAAATGATTCCTTACTTAAGGGGTCTCAGGACTTTTAAAATTGGAACATCTCTCTATTCTAAAAAAAAGTAACTACCGCTGTCACCGCCGCCGCCGGTTTTGATTTTTTTGTGACCGGAGGCCTTTCTTCGTTAATATTAACAAAAATAATGCATACAAAAATATGAAAATCGGTGGTTTTATACAGAAATGTTTGATAAACACGCTGATGCAGACAGTTTTCAAATCGAAGAATTATTTTAAGAGTTATTTAATGCTAAAGTTGGACAAAATCGTTCCACTAAAAAAGTTTTATAGCAGCAAAAACTATACATGGCAGTGTAATCATTTTTAGATCATTTTATGCGTTAGAATTTGCCGGAGTGCAGATTGCATTAATTTTTTTATTTTGACTCATTTTTTCAGGTTTTATTTCTATTTTAAATTCAAATTTTCAGCATTTCTAGAGATATTTTTTACAGATTTCAGAAAATTGTACTAATTTAAACTGTTGCCAACTGTATAAAAAGCGCAAGCAATAATGTTTGCTTCAAATTAAAAATTTATTTACACGTGACTATTATAAACAGGAAAAAAACTTTCAAATTAGAATTAAATAATTACGTATAAAAAGCAGGAACTTATTAAAAATTATGTCATAAAAAGTATACACGTGAATTTTAAAAGAGAAAGGATATTGTAAAATAATAAATTCATTAACATGCGTTAGAAGTCTTAGGAGAAATTACGTCATATTTACGTCACATTATAGTTATTACATAAAATGAACACAAAATAATATTGCAAAAAAGTTTAAATTTAGAAATTGCGCTAGACATTTATTTGATATTTTGAGAATTAATTTAAAATGTCTCATTCAAAAGAACTTTCTTTTCGCTTTGTTAAAAAATACCAGGAGACAAAGACTCTCTTTACTTAATTCCTTTTATATTAGCTTATTTTGAAATGTTGTTACACGTGTATACGTCATCAAGTTATTTTTATTTCGACGTTTTATTTGTGTTTTTATTAATGTTGTACGAATTTATTTGTTCTTTCGTTATTTAAAATAAAAATTATATCAATTTGTATAATTTGTCGAGTGGTTTGGCGATTTATATAATTTGGCGAAATTGGTCGACAGGATAATCAAGTAGTACCGCAGCGAATTTGGCGTTAAAATTCCCCAATCAAAGAGAAATGAATAGAAATTCGTTTATAGGGAGATCGCCACTGTTTTTTAAATTATAATTCAATCTTTCGAAATCTTTTTAAAGCCTATCAAATTAGCGTGCATTTAGAGTCTGCGGTGTCTGGACGGGGGTTGGCGAGCGTAGCTCGTAGGGGGCCGAGCCCCCTAGTATGAAAAAAAAAAACAATTTTCAATATTTAATATCTTAAAATGCATATGATTTTTAAACAGAATTTTTAGAGAGATACAATGATATAAGTATGTTTTTTCATTTCATATATTTAAAAAATTATGATATGCAGAATTAATATTTATAGGCGCCTTCAAACTGCCAGACATTTGCCGAGCAGAAACTTGGTATGACAGCTTACGCGCAGGATTACAAAATAAATTTGGAGCCAGCATGAAAATTTTGGTGCCTAATAGTATTTCAGATTGTAATAATTGCACTGAACCTAAATAAATTTATATTTAAAGCATTTTTATATTTTTAATACAAAGTTGTATTTAGCTAATACAAAATTTTGAAAATTTCAACAGCATAATCACTAAAAAAATATTATTTTGAACAATAAAATTTTAGGTTCAGTTTATACATACTAACATGAAACATATATTTTGAAAATTGCATGGAAAAATATGGAGGAGTTTTTGAGATATCTTGCGCGATATGCCCAAAAATGTCATTTTTAGAAAACCGACTTCAAAGTTTCGGAAACGCTGCTTCAGCTGATGAGCGCGTATAATTCTAAAAGCCATAAATTTTGTTCTAATGGGAATTTCAAGGAAACAATTGTATCAAAACGATCAGAAAATACAGGAGTTCAACATATAAAAAATTAAAATTTCGAAAATTTTGAGCCTTTAAGTCTCCTGAGACCCCTTAAAAGACGATTAAACAATTAAAAATATGTTAAAACTTGAGTGCTTTCGGCTAATACTTAGCTATCTTCAGGCTTTAAAATTTAAACAGTTGTTATGAACGCTACTTGTTCATATCTCACTCATTAACCGCGAGATGAAATTACCGGCGTGTATCTGTACATCACTACATTTGTTACTGAAAATGATCAACACCTGGAATATATCGGAATGACAGCTCGAATGTTGAAAGATCGGATAAAGGAACATGAAAGCGACCTACAAATCAATAGACCGGCTACAGTTCTTTACAGACTTTACCAAAAACAAAACATTAAAACTGATTTCAATAATGCACGAGTTATATGCCCTCTGAAGAATTGAAGAGTTAAGCGGAAGAACATATTAAGTAACAAAAATTACATTTTAAGAAATTTTTTTGTAAAGTTTTTAAGAAAAAGTTTTTGTTGTCAATTTTAATGATTTATTTTCTGTTTGATACCATGTGTTTAAAATATTAACAGGTGTAGTACTCAAAAATTAAATATGAATAACGCTATCAAAAAAACTTATTCATATTTAATTTTTAAATATTAAAAAATATTAATATTATTTACATTATTAAATAATAAAATATTAAATATTAATGAATAATGTCTTAAATCTTCAAAGTTAAATAGAATTTTGGTATTTTAGCTTTACTATGCGATAGAAAACTGATAACGCCTTCGTACAAAAGATAAAATAATTTTTAAGAAAATGTAGCATAACATGTTCTTCCACTCAGCTCTTCAGTTATTACGAACTGCCAATCCGTGGATCTATTGAAATTGTAAACAAGAGTAGAAAAGCATTGCAATGACATATTATCATGCAACGTTCCAAATACAGCTCATAGTCAAAATATTAGAATAATTACTTTTTTTTTTTTTACAAATCGAAAATATCGTTTGGTAATTTAATCTCTTTTAATGCAAATATGCAAACGATATTTTTATTAACCCCCTGACCGCCAAGCAAAAGGGCGAAATTGTAATGTTGTTTTCTCTGTAATTGTTTTAAAATGTTAAAAAAATATTTTTTTTCAACTTGATATAATTTTTTTTATTAAGTATAGGCATATAAGCCTTGAGAGTATTAATCATAACTTAAATTTTTAAAACAAGCTTATATCTCTAGAATTATAGTAATGTAAATAATGCTTAGATTGCAGTGAAACCTACAGCTTAGTGAACGGATATATCAGTTCGCGGCGGTGAGAAGGTTAAGAACTTATTGTTGATTAAACTTACTTATTATCTTAAAATTAATATCATGTTTGAAAAGATTAATTGAAGAAAAAATTTATTTTCAAAAGCCAAAATATTAGAATATTTATTCAAGTCGTTCAAAATATTAGAATATTTTACATTAATTCTCCTTTAATTATCACCAAATCCTAACTGGTGGCATCATTGATTAAATTCAGACAATTTTATTTAAGGTCGTATTCTTTTTGCAGTTTGTTTGCTTTTTCGTCTTAAAATGGGTCGTGTGAGTGATATTCCTGAATCTATTAAACTTCGTATGGTTGATTTGTATAGGTACGGTAAAAATCTATATTATATAGCGAATTATTTACATTGTTCGCAATCAAGCGTTAGTAAAATACTAACACAATATTAAAAAAAATGTAAAATTTCAAAATAACTAGCTGACCCGCCCGGCGTTGCCCAAGCAAAAACTGTGCCGAGACAGTCATTGAAAAATATAACACTGGAGTGGATTTCATAAAAAAATACTAAATAATATTTATTTTGCATAGATGTCATATACACACCACGCCAATATAATTATATATCCTCAGTTATGCTCCGGAACGTCTCAATCAGTAATTTAGATTTCAGAAGCAACGCGTTCGCCCATGCGATGGTTATTAAGTCTGTTATGGCGATCGCTTATGCTCTGTGTTCTACGCCGTTTTCGATCCAATCTATTTCGATTTTCTCTTTTTAATGCAGCTTCATGTTCACTTTCAAGCATCTTTCGATCTTTTACGGGCATTTCTAACGATATTGTGAAGTTCCATAATTGCAGTGAAAGAGAGAACGTAAATAGCTAAACGCGAAACGTAAATAAACCGGATTTACATCCGCCTAAATCCTGCCAAATGACTTACAAAATAACCAATGAGATGCGTTTCTCGGGAGTTGCCATTAGACAATAACAAATAATCGCGATTTCTGTGCCACGTACGTTAGCGAAATATATATATAGATAGCCGAAATGGCGGCCTAAAACCAAAAACATCTGTTAGAGATGACAGGAAACTGAAGCGTATAGTTAAAAAAAAACCGTTTTAAAAATATGCGATTCTTGCACCGAA
Organism: Maratus speciosus; assembly: GCA_963932465.1. Lineage (NCBI taxonomy): Eukaryota > Metazoa > Arthropoda > Arachnida > Araneae > Salticidae > Maratus > Maratus speciosus. The sequence continues at coordinate 358,966,982 of OZ010800.1, read as the reverse complement.
TATGGAAAGAAGGAGGAGTTGAAGTTTCCACATCGACAACATTAAGACGTCTCCATAAAAAGTTTGAATCTTGTGTACCGAAAACAAAACCTCTCATGACTGCAAAGCAAAAGCGTATAAGATTGAATTGGTGTAAATCAAGGCGTTTATGGAGGGAAGAAGATTGGAAAAATGTATTATTTAGTGATGAAAGTATGTTTTGTGTTTCATATGATAATCAAGGTATTCGAGTTTGGAGAATGAAGCAAGAAGCAATTGATAAAGAATGCCTTAAACGTTCCGTAAAATTTGCTGCTAGTGTCATGGTTTGGGGTTGCATGAGTGCAGAAGGACCTGGGAAGTTATGCATCGTCTTATGCATCCACAGTTATGCTCCGGAACGTTTGAATCAGTAATTTGGATTTCAGAAGCAACGGGTTCGCCCATGCGACGGTTATTAAGCCTATTATGGCGATCGCTTATGCTCTGTGTTCTACGCCGTTTTAGATCCAATCTATTACGATTTTCTCTTCTTAATGCGGCTTCATGTTCACTTTCAAGCATTCGCCGAGCTCTTTTACGGGCATTTCTAACGATATTGTGAAGTTCCATAATTGCAGTAAAAGAGAGAACGTAAATAAATAAACACGAAACGAAAATAAACCGAATTTACCTCTGCCTAAATCCTGCCAAATGACTTACACAATAACCAATGAGATGCGTTTCTCGGGCGTTGCCATTAAACAATAACAAATAATCGCGATTTCTGTGCCACGTACGTTAGCGAAATATATATATAGATAGCCGAAATGGCGGCCGAAAACCAAAAACATCTGCCAGAGATGACAGGAAACTGAAGCGTATAGTTAAAAGAAAAAAACCGTTTTAAAAGTGCGCGATTCTTGCTCCGAAAATGGAAAGAAGAAGGAGTGGAAGTTTCCACATCGACAACATTAAGACGTCTCCATAAAAAGTTTGAATCTTGTGAACCGAGAACAAAACGTCTCATGACTGCAAAACAAAAGCGTATAAGATTGAATTGGCGTAAATGAAGACGTTTATGGAGTAAAGAAGATTGGAAAAATATATTATTTAGTGATGAAAGTATGTTTTGTCTTTCATATGATAATCAAGGTATTCGAGTTTGGAAAATGAAGCCAGAAGCATTTGATAAAGAATGCCTTAAACGTTCCGTAAAATTTGCAGCTAGTGTCATGGTTTGGGGTTGCATGAGTGCAGAAGGACCTGAGAAGTTATGCATCGTCTACGAAAAGGTTAACTCTCAGACATATCAAGAAATTTTGGAATATTACATGATTCCATCATCAGAAGATTTATTTGAAGATGATTTCATCTTTCAACAAGATTTAGCGTCACCGCATACTTCGGTGTCAACTAAGAATTGGTTCCGCCAACACAACATTAAGGTCCTTCCTCAAACCCACCAGACATTAATCCCATCGAAAACTTATGATGTATAATGAAAAAAAATCTCCAAGAAAATCCTACTTCAAGTAAAACTGAGTTAGTGGCACGTATAAAGTCTATTTGGGCTAATATTGATAGAAATGTTTGTAAACACTTTGTATACAGTATGCAAGATCGATTGAACGCTTTTATGGAAGCTAAAGGGGATGCTACAAAATATTAACTACCATTTACTTCATATTCATAAGGTAATATTGTTGCTTAAAATAAAATATTCTAATATTTTGAACCAATCTAAATTTTAATGTAATATTTTGATGTGTTTCAGAAAGCTGTATACCTAATTTATTGTACTGTATTTTATATTTTGTAAATGTTAAAATCTTATCTAAACATTCCAGATTTGATTTATAAGAAATTTTATTGCATTTACTTAGTATCAAAAATAAATAAATTAAAAATAAATTTTTCTTATTACTTTTTCTTAATTATATTTTAATATTTTGAATATGAGCTGTGTATGGATGGGTTTGATCAGAGAACAGTGATTTGTAATAAAAAAAAAAAAAACCTCTCTCCTTCACCACCGCTCTTCTGTTTTTCGTCGTATTAGTGGAATCAACCATAGAACCCACCGCCTAAAAGTTAGAACCCCCCCCCCCCCCCCTCTTGACTGAAAATGAGAAAGTGACGTATGCATTTCATTTGATCATCGTTTGATCAACCTTATATCATGAGTTATGATTAAAAAGAACCAGGAGGGGGAGTGGGGTGTAACTTTTAGGATATTTCAAAATGCGCGAAACTAAAATAAAAATTAGCTATCCTTATCAGAAATCAGTTGTAGAGCCATCAATCATTTTTAGCGTTTTCTCAAACCCGGAAGTTCCCCTAAAATCGATATTTTTAGGAGCAGACCACTAAAAGTTAGCCCCCACCTTGGCAGAATTTCGGGACATTTCTCATTTTCCATCAAAGGGGGGGGGGGGGGGGCTAACTTTTAGGCGATATGGAACCCAGACGTACGGTTTGAAGCGAGGTTTTATGAGTGAGATATGGACAAGTAGCGTTCATAACAACTGTTTAAATTTTAAATCCCGAAGATAGCTAAGTATTAGCGAAAGTACACAATTTTTAACATCTTTTTAAGGGTTTAATCATCTTCTAAGTAATGAATCATTTATGTAATTTTATATTTATATTATCAAGATCAAGATGAATTTTAGCATTATCAACTAGTTTATTTTATAAAGAGAATATTAGAAACATTTTACAAAATTTTAGAAGCAATTATGAGTTGGTTATAAAGATATTTTAGGTATATATCATACATTCAACACTGATTGTTCTATGACACTAAAATATATTTATTAAAAAAGAGAAATTTTAATGTACATTTAATTTTGGAGCATTTTTTGCCTTACGTATAACGTTACACCAAATAAACAAATAGGAAAAACACAGTACAAAAGAAAAAAAAAAGTAACATACATGATAGAAAATGTAAAATATACTAAAGCATTTTAAAGTTGCTAAATTGTGTGTTGAAAATTCAGATGATGGATTTTCTGACGACAAAGTGACAAAATAAAGCAGAAAAAGTTTTCAAAATTGTTGTAGTAGATACTTTGGAAGGAATTAGACATTTAATAGAAGGATTTAATTCTTTTTTTTCTTATCCTATAAAATAAGGCTGTTCTCAGATCCAAACAAGGTACTTTCAGGTACATTTTTGTTCTCAAACGCATGAAAATAGCAGGTGCTCTTATTCCGTAAAGGCAGGAGATCTTTTAGAAAATGTTGTTGAAATTGGCAAACTTTTGTATCAAATATCCGGACGCGACAGCACGAGAGAGAAAAAAAACTGCCGTCATAAAACTGCAATCGCGTATCACATAAGATGTAATTAATTTATCGAAAAAAGAAAAACTGTTGGATAAAAAATCGTTTTAATAATCATGCCTTGAAATGTTATGCTTTTATGTTTAAAAATGTGTCAGAAATTTGCGCATTTTTGAGCGGGGATTTTTTTTTTTTTTTTTTAATTTAGAACCTCCTTTAGAAATAGATGACATTAATTTCAAAACTAAGTTTTGAAGTTTGTAAAATTTGCATACTAGCTGGGCCAAATGGCGTAAAAATTTTAAAATGCAATTTATATATAAACTTTAAAAACAACATAAATCTACTGAAACACAGACAGTTTCCTATCATAGGAAAAAAAGCATTTTCGACTTCTTTCCTCTCTTTTAGGTTGAACTCAAAACTCATTGTACCTTACCATGTAGTTCAAATTATTCCTGTGTAGTGTAAAAGCCTGCCTTCTTTCTACGAACACTGTTAAAAGATATTTTATTATTCCAGCACTATTAAACAGACTTTCATATTTATGAAAGGTATTAAAAATAAAATTAATTTTAATAATTGTTTTCATGTATTAAATTAATTAATATTTCTAAATTAAATACTAAATGTGAACACTAAACTTCATTTGTCATACACACAAATAATGCAACAATGGAAAATTTTAATAAAGTAAAATATTTCCTTTTTTATTCATCAAATTTGAGAGATTTTCATCTAGTCTATACTATGATAATCTATACTTCTATACTTAATATTATAAAGAGGTAAAAATTGTTTATTTGTAGGAGGTAAGCTCTGGAACTACCAAACCGATTCCAAAAGTAATGGTATCAAAATGATGGTGTTAGTCCAACTTAGAACATAGGCTATATCTTATGTCTGTGCCACTGGCCAAAAGGGGGTGCAGGGGCAAAAAACGTTCTAAAAATGCGATTTTTGTGTTACTGAAGGGCCTAGAAACATGAAGTTTGGAATGGTAGTTACTTATAAGATACTAATGATCTCTAAGAACATTTAAAATAAAAAATAGAAATTAAAAAGGGGCGAAAATGCGCGAAAAGCGTTCTAAAAAACGTTCTAAATGGCGATTTTTACGCAATTTCAGGATGTACCAAACCGATTTCAAAAATAATGGTTTCAAAATGATGGTGACGACCCCTTCTCCAACATAGGCTACATTTTATGTCGGTGCCACTAAGCCTAAAGGGGGTGCAGGAGCAAAAAAAACGTTTGAAATTACGATTTTTGTGTTACTGAAGAGTCCAGATACATGGAATTTGGCATGGTAGTTATTAGATATAAATAATCTCTAAGAACATTTCTTAAAAAATTCGAAATTTAAAAGGGGTGAAAATTCGCGAAAAGCGTTCTAAAAAACTTTCTAAATAGCGATTTTTACGCAATCTCAAGAAGTACCAAACGGATTTAAAAAATAATGGTGTCAAAATGATGGTGACAACACTTGCTTCAATATAGGCTACATTTTATGTCGTTGCCACTACCCCTAAAGGGGATGCAGGAGCAAAAAAAAAAAAAAAATAATAATAATAAAAGTTCGAAATTGTGATTTTTGTGTTACCGAAGGGCCCAGATACATGGAATTTGGAATGGTAGTTACTTATAAGATATAAATTATCTCTAAGAACATTTCTTTAAAAAAATCGAAATTTAAAAGGGGTGAAAATGCGCGAAAAGAGTTCTAAAAAACGTTCTAAATGGTGATTTCTATGCAATCTCAGTAAGTACCCAACCTATTTCTAAAATGATGGTTGGAAATTGATGATGACAGCCCTTGCTACAACATAGGCCAGGGTTGGTGAACCTTTTTATTGCCGCTTGCCAAATTTGATGAAAAAATATTTTACTTGACTATGACGTGCCAAAAGAAAAAAAAAATTAGTAGGTGGAAAAATATTCGTTTAAAATTACTTAAAATTCTCTATTAAGATTTAAAAAAATATGAGTAACATACATGTAGGTATTACACTATACTAATTATGGAAACAAATAACATTTTTGAAAATAATTTTTGTTGCATCAAGTTAATTTTAATGCAAACTGAACCGGATTTATCTGATAAGTGCTTTCAGTTTCAGCTTTGATATTATACATTTGTGAAAACAATGACTCGAAAGAATAGATAGGCAACTTAAAATAGCAAACACCAGTTTCTTTGAAAAGCTCTGAAATAAATTCTAAGTTACCACAACTTTACTATCGGAATTTAGTAATGTCTAATAACCAATTCTTATCGATAGTTTTCAAATATCGTATTTGTTCGAATAATTTTTGAGACCATAATTAATTAGATTGGAATATAATATGCCGTGATTTAATTTTTTCAATTTACATTTAATCGAATTTAGAAAATATCAGTCACGATTTTGTGTAATCTCACTTTATTCTGATTTAGAGCCATAGCAGTGTCGTGCCAAAAATATTCTTTCGCGTGCTAAAAGTGGCACGCGTGCCATAGGTTCGCCAACCCTGACATAGGCTCTATTTCATGCCGGTGTCACTACCACCTAAGGGTTGCAGAAGCAAAAAACGTTCGAAATTGCGATTTTTGTGTTACTGAAGGGTCCAGATACATGGAATTTGGCATGGTAGTTACTTATTAGATATAAATTAACTCTAAGAACATTTCTTAAAAAGTTCGAAATTTAAAAGGGGTGAAAATGCGCAAACAGCGTTCTAAAAAACGTTCTAAATAGCGATTTTTACGCAATCTCAAGAAGTACCAAACCGATTTAAAAAAAATAATGGTATCAAAATGATAGTGACAACCCTTGCTCCAATATAGGCTACATTTTATGTCGGTGCCACTACCCCAAAGGGGGTGAAGGAACAAAAAACGATCTAAATTGCATTTTTTGTAATACTACAGGGGCTAGCAACTTGAAACTAGGCATGGTAGTTACTTATAAGATATAAATGATCTTTAAGAACATTTCTTAAATAATTCGAAATTTAAAAGGGATGAAAATGGACGAAAAAAGTTCTAAAAAACGTTCTCAATTGCGATTTCTACGCAATCTCAGAAAGTACCCAACCGATTTCAAAAATAATGGTTGGAAATTGATGATAAAAGCCCTTGCTCCAATATAGGATTTGTTTCATATCGGCGTCACTACCACCATGCGGTTGCATTTTAAAAAACGTTCTAAGTTGTGATTTTTGTGATAATGAAGGGGCTAGCAACTTGAAATTTGGCATGATAATTACTTATGAGATGTAAATGCTCTCTGAGAAGAGTTCCTTAAAATTTTTAAATTTAAAAGGGGTAAAAATGAACGAAAAGCGTTCTAAAAACGTTCTAAATAGCAATTTCTACGCAATCTCAGGAAATATAAACCGATTTCAGAAGTAATGGCTTCAAATTGATGGTGACAGTCCCCGCTCCAACATAGCTTATATTTTACGTTGTTGTCACTACCACCTGGGGGTTACAGGAGTAAAAAATGTTCTAAATTGCGTTTTTTTGTGTTACTGAGGGGTCTAACGTTTTGAAATTGGAATGGTAATTACTTCAAAGATGCAAATGGTTTCTAAGAATTTTTGAAAGAAAATTCCAAATTAGAAGGAAGAAATGAGCGAAAAGCGTTCTACAAGCGTTCTCAATTACGATTTTTATGCAGTCGTATGAAATACGAAACCGCTTTCAAACATAATGGTTGCAAAATGATGGTGATAGAATCTGCTCAAACATAAGCTATATTTTATGTCGAGGGTTGAAGGAGAAAAAAACTTTCTAACTGCGATTTCTGCGGTACTGAAGAGGCTAGAAACTTTAAATATAGCACTGTAGTTACTTATAAAATATAAATGTCCTCTAAGAACAGTCGAAAATAAATTCTAAATTAAAAAGGGGTGAAGCGAAGGGAAGGAGCGAAAAGCATTCTAAAAGTGCCCTAAATTACGATTTCTATGGAATCTCAGGAAATAATAAACCGATTACAAAAGTTATTGGTTGCAAATCAAGAGTGATAATTCCTGATTCTATACGGGCTATATTTTATGCCGGTGTCACTACCACCAGGTTGGCAGGAACAACACGAAAGCCTTTAAAAACATCTAAATTCCGTTTTATATAGAATATTAGGAAATACCAACGGATTTCAGGGTTAATGTTGGCAAATTAATGGTGACAGTCTCTGTTTCAACATTTTTCGAGACATTCTATATCAACTCTGTTTCGGCATTTTATGTTGGTGCCACTAACACCAGAGAGGTGGTAGACTGTTAGACAAGAAGCTTGGAATTTGGCATGATGGTTATTTTTAAGATGTAAATGTGTTAAGATGGTTTCTAAAAAATTCGAAACTTCAAAGGAATACTGAAATGAGCGTATGAAATAAGCATAAAAGTCTCAAAATACTTTCTAAATTATCATTTAATTGGAATTAGCTTTAGTTCTTCTTATTAATTGAAATCTCATTTCTGTCTATTGCACTTTTATAATGAAGTTTAGTCAAACTGTGGCTTAATTTGTAATTTTTGAATTATTTCAAAAAGTGTTCTTCTAATAAAAAATATTCATGCAAATATCACATGGCATATTTCAACTATTACGCGAGAAAAATCGCGGAGTTTGCAAGCATTACATACAGAAGTAATGTTTGTTTCTTCGTAGGAGGTGATCTCTGAAACTACCGAACCGATTTCAAAAATAATGGTAGCAAAATGGTGGTGATTATCTCTGCTCCAGCATAGGGTACATTTTATTTCGGTACGATAACGTCCAAGAGCGTGCACGAGCAAAAAATGTTAAAAAATTGTGGTTTCTGTAATACTATTGAGGTTAGAAATTTGAAATTTGGTGTAGTGGTAATTTTTAAGATGTAAATACTTGTTATAAACGAGTTTAAAAAAATCAAAATATAAGCGAAAAACGTTTTAAATTACGATTTATTTGGACTTGTTAGGGCTAGAATCTTAAAATTTGGTATGGTTGTTACTTTAGAGCAGTGGTTCCCAACGTGGGGCGTAAGCCCCATCTTGGGTCAATTTTACTTTTCGGGGGGTGGGGGGTGGGGGGCGGAGAATTCCAAATTTCTTACTCATCCATTCACTATCAGTTTCTTTTGCCCTTTTTTAAGTAATGTTGTAGACTAAAATGTAATATAAGCAAAAATTTAAAAAATCAGTGTTTTTATTGAATTTAAAAATGTTTCCAGACGAAAATTTAAAATAGAAAATACACCAGAATAATTGTACGAAAAAACTTTTAAATTATATGGATATATTTATATGGTACTAAAAATCGCTATAATTTCTCTGGTTATTGTTGTATTTTACAACTCTTGTAACACTTCCGATTCTTTATAGAATGAGCTTTCTACTTCTATTCGCTCTGCTATATGCCACACGAAGAAACTTTTACACGTGAAACTACTTAAAAAAATATATAAATCTGGCTTTCTTGAGCTTATTTAACCTAAAAAATATATGAAACATCTGAACGTCGTTCTACTAACTTTACAAAATTTATAAAGCATTAGAAAAATAAATGAGTAGATAGTAAATATTTATGTGGCTCTAGCGCAGGCATCCTACACAGTAAATGAATTTACATGATGGCATATGCATTTTAAATTGGGAAACGGGAGAACAGAGAAAATGTGTTGTCTCGAGAAAGAATGGATACTTAAAATTAATAAAGATGAGAATCTTGAAACGCATGTTGTGTATTGTGTTATCCATAGAAAGAAAATTTAGTACCCAGAGCTTTACTACCTATTCTTAATAAGTTACAGAAATGAATTATAAAATGTGTGAATGTTATAAATTTTAAAATGTAAAGTCTAAATTGTAAGTAAATGCTAAATGTAAGTCTGTCTTCAAAATATTTTGCGAAGATAAAAATACAGACAGTGTAACACTTTCTTTTAACATTGAGGTAAGTCGGAAAAGTAATACAAAACTCTTTTTGGTACACAGGCGAAGATGTATAGCCTCATTGCATTTATAGTATTACAGTCGAACCTCGTTATCCCGACCAGAAAAAAGCGTCGTCATAAGCGGAGTGTCGCGGTAACCGGAGTTGGAGAAAAATATGTTTATAAAAAGCCGTATTTTTAACTAATTTAAGACAATTTTAAATTCATAACTGTTCTTGCAGTTTTAAGTAATAAAACATTATTATTAAACAAAATAAATACAAAAACAAAATTGAAAAGGATAAAAATCAGATTTATGATGACTTGTTTTTTTTTTTTTTTTTTTTTTTTTTTTTTTTTTTTTTTTATTGTTACATGAAATATTGAGGAATTAAGGTTTGCTTATCCCCAGATGTGCTTCTTACAATTCTTTTTTCAATATTATGCAATGAATTGTAATCAGTATTCGTTGTTTCAGAAATGAATGTTAGATAATTTCTGATCGTTTCAATGCAATGCAATGCTTCGGTTTTAGTCGATGAAAAACGCCGTGTAACCACAAGAAAGCGATCTGGAGCTTGAGTGTGCCATTCATCGTGTGTGGGTTTATTTATTCAGATAAAGGATTCTTGTAAATTTTCTCATCAATGAGCATTTTAGACACTTTTGTGAAATGTTTGGCTAGGACATTTCTTACCGCTTAATTTCCGTGCTTATAAAATGAATTATGAAAAATGGACAATTTTCCTAAACCGTCGGAATATCCAGAGTTGAAAATTACTCAATGACGTAAAATCCAGAGTTTATTTACAATAAAATCATATACAGAAAATCGGGATTTTGAAAAACTGACGTAATAAGCGGAGTGACGTGAAAACTGGGTGTCGGAATAACGAGATCCGACTATATATCAAAAAAAATGTTTGTAACATGTTTGTTCATCTCTTTGATAAGTTAAAAAACATGAAATGAATTGTTATTGTAAAAGCTCTATTGCACTTTCATCGTGTGAAAAAAAGATCACATTTTAATAAAATAAAACACATAATTTACAAAGTGAGGGGGGGGGGTGACTTTATAGATGCTTTGGTGGGACGTGACCATTAAAAGGTTGGGAACCACTGTTTTAGAGGCATAAATGCTTGCCCAGAACGGTTTTCTAAAAATTCGAAATTTAGAAGTGTGCAGGAGTAAAAACCGTGTAAAATTACGATTTATGTGATATACTTGGTATGGATGCCTGGAATTTAGCTTGGCGGTTACTTTTAAGATGTAAATACTCGCTAAGAGCGGTTTCTAAAAATATCGAAATTTTAGAGAGAAATGAGTGGAAAACGTTCTAAAATATTCTGAATTGCGATCTATTAGGGACTATTAAGGATAGAAACTTGAAATTTGGCATGGCTGTTACAATAAAAACGTAAATGCTCGCCCAGAAAAGCGTTCAACAAATTCGAAATTTAAAAGTGTGCAGGTGCAGAAAACGTCCCATAATTGTGATTTATGTGATGCTGCTAGGCTGGAAACGTGATGGTTATTTTTAAGATGTAAGTGCTCGCTAAGAACGGTTTCTAAAAAAATTCAAAATTTGAAAAATGAAATGAGCTGGAAACGTTCTAAAAACCTTGTCAATTATGATTTATTTGAAATAGTTAGGGATAAAAACTTAAAATTTGACATGGTTGTTCTTTTAGAAACGTAAATGCACTCAAAGACGTTTTTTAAAAATTTTAGAATTTTAAAGTGTAAGAACAAAAAGCGTTCTAAAATTGCAATTTCCGTAATATAGTTGGAAAAGAAGCTCGCATAACTTAGAAGCTTGGAATTTGGCATGGTGGTTATTCTTAAGATGTAAATACTCCCTAAGAACCGTTTCTAAAAAAAAATCGAAACATTAACGAAAAATGAAGTGAGCAGAAAACCTTCAAAATACATATTCCAAATTACGATTTATTTGGAATTAATTTTAGTTTTTATTAATTTGACTCTCATATTCGCCTAATGGAGTTTAGTGGAGTTTAGAATGAAGTTTAGTCTTATAAATATCTCATATTTCTATTATAATGAATTATATCAAAAGGGTTAAATTGCACCAAAAAATTTAGTGGTAAACTTTTTATTAGTTATATAAATTTAAGTATGTTTATTAAGTCTAATTTTATAAACAACTTATATCGATTGCTTTTAATAACTACAATCACATATTTAAATTAATTCATTTGTAAAAAATACTTTTTTCAATCGTTTTTTTAATCGTTTTTCTGAAAAAGCTAGATATTTTGAGCACAGTTTTTAAAAACTAATTTGACGTTTATCATTTTAATATGCAGAAATATGAGCAGAAGAAGAGAAAACTCATGAAATTAAAACACTCCACAGATAGTTAAATTAAAAGTCTAATAAATTAGTGTACATAAATTCCAGAAGATATATTTCCGCACAAATAACTTGTTTTATCCTTGGAATTTTAGATAGCAAAAGTTTCATTATCCATTTTTATTTTAATTTGGTCATTCCAAAATTTAAATTACCTTGCCAAGCAACTTCATTAGATATCAATACAGATTCGAATTTAAGATTTTTTTCTTCTCTCTCTGGAAATAACCTTAAAGCTGCATATTCCTGTAAAAAATTTCTCAATATTGATAAGAGGAGTTACTCGTGATTCAAAGGTTGAAACGAGTTTTTTGACGGTCAGGGCCCGACGTAGCTTCTAAGGACTACGTCGCAGGAAGCGGCCAAACATCGTTACAGATAGGGGAAGGAATGGTAAAGTGGCCAGTGAGGGCAAAGTGGCCATTTGGGTTTTTTCCGCTGTGTAGTGTCCACGTCACACTGGAACGAGGCGAAACAGTTGTCACAGATGCTAGTAATATTGTCTGCGATTTTGAAGCGGAAGGCTACGAGATCGGGAGGCGACTGCACAGACAATCACCTCATCGAGTTGGTGGCTGAAGTTCCAGGATTAGACAGAACTCAATTAGCGTATTAAAATGCAACTGGTCTGCCAAGTCATATCTTAGTGGAAAACATCTGCAAACCCGATTTTAGTGGTTGACTGGAAGGTTTATCATTGAGTTTTGCTGCACCCAAAGGTATGAAAATATGGACGACCCTATCAGCAAACCACTAAAATCAGGTTTGCAGGTGTTTTTCACAAAGATATGACTTGCCAGACCAGTTGCATTTTAATATGTGGATTCAGTTTTAAGGGGTCTTGTACCTTTTAAACGCGACGAAAATTTAAGAAAAAATTCAAAGTTTGAATTGGTCTATCTTCAAAACCCTTTTATATATAAAAGTGAAATTTTGAATATTGGTTAAACAAATTGTGCTTTCTAATACTTTACCATTAGAAATTTATTAGCCTTGCACGGAATTTGTATATTGGTGAAATTAAAATAGCTCTATTTTTTACTCCATAAGTCATTGCGCGCATGGTATCTTGTGAAAGTATGTATGGATTGTTATAAAATTTGGTATCGATACTAAGAAAATGTGTGTGTTTAAAATGGTCTACTTGTAAGTATTTACAATGGTAATATTTTTAGTTATGACTATTTTTATTCATTAAAGAATGTCAATTTTTGATTTTTTTTTTAACAAAAATATTTCTTTTACATAGTTAATGAAATAATTTTGGCCTCATTTTAAACATACATATGTGCTTATTATATATATCAAGCCATGCATACGTTCTCAAGATATTAGGTTGAGCAAAAAGTTCTGGGAAATTTTTAATCTAATAGTTACCAGAATTTGTATCGTATATATGAGTACTAGTGGTATATCTATAATAGGAGTTCAGGAATTCGATTATGGCCTCTTTCGACCAATGCAGCACTTTTTCAAGGGCCGTTGATTTGAATCCTTTAATGAAGTTGAAGAAGCATGTCAAGAGATTTTTGATTCGAAGGAGCCGCCATGGTACTTCCAGCAAACCCGGAATCTGGCAGAACGATGGCATAAAGTCGTGGACTATGATGGTCTCTACTTTGAGAAGAGTCCTTGTTGCTTTTGTTGTTAATTTGCGCATAACAACGCAACTTTCCCAAATTTCCCAGAACTTTTTGCTCAACTTACAAGGGAACCACTTTTGGTGTTGCTCGCACCTAGCATCGAGACCTGGTGCGTTTTGTAGCCCTATATATAAAAGTTAGAGAACCGATAAAACTTCTCTGTTAAAATCATATTTTATATACTTTTTTATACTTTTAATTTTTTATTATTACATTTTTATTTGTTTATTTCACGCCAAAAGTGAGTTAAGTCGCCAAATAGGGCGCTACAATTTTTTCGCCCGTTTTATCCAAAGAGTAAATATACAGAACATATACTAGTATATCAGATTGCGATTTTTTAAAAATAATTGATAGCTTAAGAAACAAATATTAGGTTTTTATTTCTTTTTCTATGCAGACGATAAATATACAGTAATAAATATAATTCTATAAAAGCTTCGAAGATCATTGAAAACTATTTTTAGTGAAATAGAAAATAAGCAATCTATTTTCTTTTGAAATCGAATGGAATAAAGTTTCGAATGTTTAAAATGAAATGTTGCTGTATTAAATGGTCCTTTGGTAAAAGTAATCATAAAGTAAATTAATATTTTTACACAATTTAGAAAAATTACTGTTGCTAAATATATCGGACTTAACAATTTCTAGCCATTACAAATTCAGCTATGACATTTGGCTAGGGTTGCCGGGAAGCTCTACTTTTGAAAATAAACGCCAACTGTTTCCCCGCCAAAAATATGAATATAATGTTGCAATTTTTCAAAATTAAATTCGTGGGTTTTTGAAGTAATTTTCGAACTTTTTTTAATATTTTATACTTATTATTAACTAATTTTTATTTTTAAATGCTTTTCTTTAAAAAAATTCAATGTTAATAGTCCGATAAGTGGTCTCGAAAATTGCATTTTCCGAAAGTTATGCTGCTGTGTAATCAAGAAATATTATTTTAACAGAAAAATTTTATCGATTCTCAAACTTCATAATATAAGGCTTTAAAATGCACCAGGTCTCGATGCTAGGTGCGAGCAACACCAAAAGTGGTTCCCTTGTTAGTATCATGCGCGCAATGACTTACGGAGTGAAAAAAAAATCTATTTTAATTTCAATAATATACAAATTCTGTAAAAGACTAGTAAGTTTCTAGTAGTATTATATTAAAAAGCATAATCTGTTTAATCAAAAGTCAAAATTTCATGTTTATACATAAAAAAAAAAAAAAATTAAGGAAGATACACTAATTCAAACTTGCAATTTTTTTGCAGATTTTCGTCGCGTTTAAAAAGTACAAGACCCCTTACTCTTTACTCACTTGAAAACATCCGCTTTCTGTCTATTTTTTTAGTTAGTAAAAATTACCCTTTTCATTCAATCTTGCATGAAATGCGCTGCATCCAAGGCACTTCTCCTTCAGTTGATATCGCGTTGCAATCTCTAAATAGCAATTATTCACACAATCGGTGAACAGAGTGTTTTGTACTTTGTAACTTTATTATAGCTTAATCAGAAAATCTTTTTCTTTTTTTTTTCTTGGGGGGGGGGGGGGGATTTGCCCAGACGAATAAGAGTTCATTTTTGATAATTTATTTTATTAGCAAGGAACTGTGTTTCACAGACTGCTAGTTTTTAGCGACAGGTTTTTATTTCATAAGAGGTAAGGAAGAAGTAGAGAGCATAGTACAATAAAATTGGAAATTGCCTGTGAACATAACTATTTGCCCATAAATTATCCGCAAAAATATGTTAAATCGTATACGCACCCCTGCCCTCCGACCATACACATGGATAAGTTTGTTTTTCTTCATTATGATATGTGTAAACTTTTACTAAATATAACTACAGGGACTGGGGGACCGTATAAAAAGTTAGATTTCGTAATTTTTATAAAATTGATTTTTTACTTCAAATAATGCCACAGCATGAATATTTACCTCATTTGAAACGTTTTTGTAATTGGAACTATATGTCTACGACCAACGGTTGAGAAATTAAAGGTCGACGATAGATAACATATTGCACCCTGTATATAGTTTTAAATACACTTTTATTTGAAATATGACAAATAATTTTCCATTGCTTTCTTGATTTAAAACAACAAAAATCAGTTCTCAAACTGTCGAATTGTTCTCACATTGCGTGAAAGTTTTATAAAATCACGAATTCGAACACTATCTTATTTTATCGTACCACTGAAAGTGCATCCGACATTCCTAGAGTTGAAGTAATATCAGAAACTGCTTCACTGCGATGACACCATCAGTGTTGGGAATGTATTAGGTTGCGCAAAAAGTTCTGGGAAATTTTTAATCAAATAGCTACGAGAATTTATATCGTATATAGGAGTACCAATGGTATATCTATAGGAGTTCAGGAATTTCGGCTCCAAAATTCCTATTGAACAGTATGATTTGCGTGTGTTGATCCGGCATTATTGGAGAAAAGGTCTAACGATTCTGAACGAATGAAGTTGAAGAAGCATGTCAAGAGTTTTTCAATTCCAAGGAGCCGCCATGGTACTTCCAGCAAATCCGGAATCTGGCAGAACGATGGTAGAAAATCATGGACTGTGATGGTCTCTAGTTTGAAGAATAGTCCTTGTTGCTTTTGTTGTTAATTTGCGCATAACAACGCGACTTTCACAAATTTCCGAGAACTTTTTTCTCAACCTAGTAATACTGGAGTTACAGCCGCCAATTCGACGAGATGATGGTTTTTGCAGCCGCTTTTCTAGTTTTTAACTCATTTTATTGTTTTTTTCGCATTTTTGATTTAAGGCAAGTCATACAATTTCTTTATTATAGCTAAGCAATATGTAGCGTTATAATTATTTGCTCTTATGCTGTTTGACCAGTATGAAATAGCCTTTTAAATGATGTGTATTTGAAAACGCTTAGTCATGTAAATGAGACGCCAGGCCGCAGTTTTTGTAATGCCGTCATTCCGGGCAAAGTGGTCTCAAAGAGATCGAGCAAAATAGTCAGATGGCTACTTTGCCCGGAAACGATTTTTTATTCATTGTTCAAGCACAAAATACTACTCAAAAGCATTTACTTTGGAAGAAAGAAGACAAGTCGGAGTAGTAACTTCTTCAGAGAAAGAGTTACTCTCGACATTTGAGTTCTGCAAGTTTGCTGGGGGAACTCCTCGACTCATCATGTTGATACTGTTTACTTTATTACTTTCTTCTATCTTTACAAGAAGAAAGTATTGCATTCGTGAAAATTTTTGACATCCGATTTTAGACGGATTAATACGTTTTAGAATGTCCTGAACACGATTTGATGGTTTTTAGAAAATGTCTGTCTGTCACTCTGCCACTCTGTCAGTCTGCATGTGACAAAAATTTTGTGGGCGCTCTATTTCAAGAACTAATGCACGGAATTTCACAAACTTTAGATTCAGTTAGACCTTAATATAAACTAGTCCTGATTAGTTTTTTGTGAACATCACCCAACAGGTGGCGCTGCTATGCGGCATTTTTCCCGATTTCAGCAATAGCTATTTCTCAAGAACTACAGCTCGAATTTTCATAAAACTTCAGATGCAGTCAGTCCAGGATATAGTTAGCTGCTGATTAGTTTTTGGTGAAAATCGCCGAACAGGTGGCGCTGCTATGCTGCATTATTCATGATTATCGCAATAGCTCTAACTCAAGAAATAATGCACGAATTTGCATCAAACTTCAGATTTGAATAGTCCCTGATATAAATTAAAGCAGTTTAATTTTTGGTGTAAATTTCCCAATAGGTGGCGCTGCTGTGCTGCATTTTTCACGATTTCCGCAATAGCTGTATCTCAAGAACAAATGCATGAATTTTCATCAAGCTTCAGATTCAGTTAGTCCCTAATAGAAACTGGTGGTAGTTAGTTTTTGGTGTAAATCGCTCAACTGGTGGCGCTGCTATGTGGAATTTTTTACGATTTCCGGAATAGCTCTATCTTAAAAACTAATGGACGGATTTTCATCAAACTTCAGATTAAGTTAGACGTTAACATAAGTTGTTGATTATTAGATTTTGGTGTAAATCCACCTATCCGGTGGCGCTGATGTGCATCATTTTGCATGATTTACACGATTTTAGCGATAGTCCTATCTCAAGATCTAATGCACAAAATTTCATGTCTATGATGGGCATAGATTGCTATTTAATTTTGGCTCTGTACTAGAGAATTTTGAAGTATTAACATGTATGAGATGGAAGAAAGTTTTGGGATTTGCATATCCGACTAGTTTTGTAATGATGTAATACTTAAAGTATAACCAAAAAAAAAAAAAAAAAACTTATTTTTAATGCGTGCTAACTTTAGCTTATGTTGATTAAATACACATCCTGAATCAATGCGATTTGTTCATTTACTTTGCCCAACCTTGTCGGACTAAGTGGCCATTTTATAAGTTTTCTTTTAAAGTAACGTGTACATCGTAAAATAATTAAAAAAAAAAAGGTAAAATAACAATTGAAACTACAGTTAATTATAGTTACTTTTGGTATTTGTTTCTAGAACTTTACTGAATAAAAAGGTGTAAAAATTAATCAAATCTTAGAGTGGCTACTTTATCCTTCCTTCCCCTAAATCATAGATGTTCGATTTCTGCATCAGCGAGATGACACGCCAGTTTTCGCTCGAAAAATGATATGAATCAGGCAGCAAGTAATCTGATTTAGAAAAATATGCATTGGTGATCCGGCAAGAAACAGGCTATAAAAAGGCTGAATTTTTCGGCTGAAGTGTTGAAATCCTCAATCAGTAAAAATAAGAGACATGAATCCGGCAGAAATGTAGAAATACTCAATCCGCAAAAAAAACACAGCCAATTCAAACTAGTATGTTTTGGCCATCACAAAACTTTCTTCTATATAAATCACGTTAGTTAAATCATTTAAATAGTACAAAAAATTACATCAATTTAACATCAATTCATATCAAATTATATCTGAATTTGAAGTTTGATGAAAATTCGTGCATTAGTTCTAGAGAAAGAACAATATCGGAAATACGGAAAAATGTAGCATAGCAGCGCCACCTGTTGAGCGATTTGCACCAAAACATAAATAACACTAATTGATATCAAGGTATACCTGAATCTGAAGTTTGATGAAAATTCGTGCATTAGTTATTGAGATACAGCTATGGTGGAAATTCTGACAAATGCTGCATAGCAGCGCCACCTGTTGAGCGATTTGCACCCAAACAGAAACAGCACTAATTCATATCAAGGTCCTACCTGAATCTAAAGTTTGTTGAAAATCCAAGCATTAGTTCTTGAGATAGAGCTATTGCGGAAATTGCTAAAACTGCAGCATAGCAGTGCCACCTGTTGAGCGATTTACACCAAAATCTACAAAACGTCAATTCATGTCAAGGTATACCTGAATCTGAAGTTTGTTGAAAATTCGTGCATTAGTTATTGAGATAGAGCTATGGAGAAAATTCTGAAAAATGCTGCATAGCACCGCCACCTGTTGAGCGATTTGCACCAAAACACAAACAGCACTAACTTATATCAAAGTATACTTGAATCTGAAGTTTTATGAAAATCCAAGCATTAGTTGTCGAGATAGAGCTATTGCAGAAATCGTAAAAAATACAGCATAGCAGCGCCACCTGTTGAGCGATTTACACCAAAATGTACAAAACTTCAATTCATGTCAAGGACTAACTGAATCTGAAGTTTGATGAATATACGTGCATTAGTTCTGTAGATTGAGCTGTTGCTGAAATCGTGAAAAAGGCTGCATAGCAGCGCCACCTGTTGAACGATTTACACCAGAAACTAATCAGCACCAATTTATATCAGGGCCTAACTGAATATAAATTTTTATTAAATTCCGTGCATTAGTTCTTGAGATAGAGTGCCCACAAAATTTGTGTCACATACAGACAGACTCACAGACTAACAGATTCACAGACAGACATTTTGTAAAAACATGTTTTTCGGAATCTCTGACCCCTAAAGCGTGTAAATCCGTCGAAAACCGAAAGTCGAAAATTTTCACGAATCCAATACTTTCTTCTTGTTAAGATAGAAGAAAGTAAAAACGAACACCATCCCATGAAAAACCCTTTCACCGTCCGAGGTTTTCCCTGTATTTTGATAAGAATGCATGTAAATTCTATGATATATATATATATATATATATATATTAATCGCAATTTTAGGCTATAATATCTTTAATATCACTTCTTTCTATATATGGTTCAAAATAAAATTCCGTTTAAAATATTTTTGTTTACAGCCATTTTAACATGATTTCTAGAATCCGAAAAGTTGCCCCCCCCCCCCCCGACTTTATGGGATTTGAAAAGTGAAAACATCGTTAAAAAATTTCGTTTGAGCGACAAACTGAAACTTGCAAAGAAGTTAAAATTCGGGACCTTCGTACTGTGAAGTTGTGTGGCCCCCGACTTTATGGGATTTGAAAACTGAAAACACCGTTCGTTTGAGCGTCATTTGAGTGCGTTTGAGCGACAAAATGTTTCTTTTGAGCAACATTTGACCTCTCAGAATAGCTGTCCTAAAAAATACGCCAGCGCGATTTCGAGCGCCAATTGTTCGTTGGGAGAAAAGTTTTGGGAACGTCAGAAAGAATTTTTATTTGCCTAGACATAACAGATCTCATCTACTGGAAAATTTTGTGATCTAACAAGGAAAAGTTGCACTCAAAAGTAAGCAGATAAATGACTTAGGGGAGACCGGGGCTAGTAGGCGCAGTTTTTAGTTATTGATTTTTATTAATTGTTTGTTTAAGTTTTTTATGAAACTTTAACTGTACTTTTAAAGAACAGGTATTGCGCTATAAATACCCGGAGTTTTGAGTTTGTAGCTTTTGTAGTTTATGTTTAGCGGAAGCTTAAAGTGAAAGGAAAGTTGTGGGCCAACCTACCCCGTCACGGGGCAAGTTGCCTATACCTATGGGGTAAGTTGGCACACGCTTTATAAAAATGTAAATGAAACTCAAATAAGACACGCAGTTAAGAGAAATCAATTTCATTATTACCAGTAAGTTTAAACAAAGGCGTTATCGCCGTACAACGTAAATTTTAACTTATACAGACATAAAAATAATGAATAAAACATTAACATTGAGTAACTTCTATCCTACTCGATATCCTCATCAAAGTTACAGTTTTCACAAATAAAAAATGGAGTGTTTCCGCTCGGGCAAGCCTCGTGTACCCAAAATTTTGCATTGCAACCACTTTTCTCGGTATTTGCTGTTTTTCAAGCTACGAGCACACACCAAACACCGAGCCAATTTGCCCCGTGTTCAATGCGCCTACTAGCCCCATAATAAATTTCTTCACAAAAGGGAGACGTAACCATCTAAGCATAAATAATCCAAGTAAATCACGTATGAGGTACGTATGGGGTAGGTACAGTTGGGAATCACGTATGGGGTAGGTACAGTTAATCATACACTAAGAAAAACTGCACAAGTTAAATCGCAATTATTAAGATAAGTATTAGAAATTAGAAAAAGAATGAAGCAACAAAAATTTACTTATGAGTGCAAAAAAACAGAAAAATCGTAATAAATGTCCACTGCACGTAGGTAACGCTGCAAAACTACAATGAGGATTGTAAAAAGCAAGAAGAAAGGTACTCTGTGACTGGTTTCGCAATCTATCCACAAACAGGCGATTTATGAGGACTGCGCCTACTTACCCCTGTAGCCAACTAGCCCCGGTCTCCCCTACATGGAATGAGAATAAAATACAGACCTACAACTAAGTCAATCATTATACCTTTTCTTTCCTTTTTCGTATTTGAAATTCGGTAACAATTATTGATCATATAAACGGATTCTATCTGTGTGATAAGCCGTTTGTGATAAAGGCATAGGTTATTTTTTTTTTTTTTTTAATTGGGGGAAAATTAAGACAGGAACTGAAATTTGGGATAAAACAAAAAAGACAATTAAAAGTGAGTTTTAATTTAAATTTAGAGAAAAATATTAATTTAAGAAAAAGATATGCGATACCACATCACTAGGGGCTTAAGTTTTCTTTGTTTGTGCGTGTGTGGAGGGGAATGCTTTCTTTTGATCTTGTTGTGCGCAGCTGAGAATCAGCTGGTGCAGTTCTATTCTCACATGTATTTTAAAAATTAGCCAAAATACTCATCAAAAATACACGTGTCTCACTTTAAGAATGTCGCAATAGCAACGCTTTAAGAAATATTTTCGATAATAATTTTTAATTTCTGTACTTAAAGTGGTTACTTAATGGTAATGTTTCTATTTTGATCAAATCTGATAAATTATTTTCACTTATGTTCAGTTTCTAAAATAAAAATTGTGAGTCTGACCTGTGATGACTCACACACTCTGAAATATCAAGTTCCTTGAGGTGGGACAACTGCAACCTCTAGCCTCTCCGAATTGGCCAGCATTTGACGTCCCGCTCAATCGTTCCACGGGATGTACCGGCTGACCAGAATTAAAACATCCCTACTTGGACCTCCCTATATATCGAACTATTCAGTGTAAAGGGTTCAAGTTTCGTGCACATACTATTCAAGAAATGGGGAAGGATTAATCGAAAAAAAAATTAGCTCCACACTGTAAAAAAATTTCCGAAACGTTTCCGAATGTAACGGAGACCTGTGCTGCACGATACTAACGGAAAGGTTTCAGATTCGAGCAGAAAACTGTTTCGGTTATAATACGGAACATTTCCGATTCGCAATGAAATGTTTCTGAATATATCGGAAACCTTTCATTACGGATCGGAAAGGTTTCTGAATACATATGAAATCTTTCTGAAGACTAAGAAATGTTTTTGAATGTATAGGAAACCTTTTATTACGAATTGGAAAGGTTTCTGAATATATGTGGAACCTTTCTGAAGACGAGGATTATTTTAAAATTTACATAAAAAAGCACAAATAACTGTACTAAAATTACTTGCAGGTGCATACATATAATGTAAAATCATTTAAAATACATTAGAAATATCTCAAAAATACATTAAAATTTTTAAGACATTTCTAATATATTTTAAATAATTTTATATTATGTGTAATGCACCTGCAAGTAGTTTTAGTACATTTATTTGAGTTTTTTTACATAAATTTTAATTATTTACTCAAGTTGAATTTAGCACTAGTATTTGAACATTCAATTATTGAAGATTATTTTGTGAAAGGGGCTTAGTTTAGTAAAATGGGTTTTGTGAAGAAGCCAGTTTTATTAAATGAATTTTTATGAAAGAGTCTTATATGGAAGTTCATTTCTGAATGATCTTTTTTCTGAGTTTATATATATATATATATATATCTGCTTGGATTTATTCTGAAAAAAAAATCAATATTATTATAACTTTTTCATAATTTAGATAAAATTTTATTGCGTTTTAACATCTTGCAGTGATATTTTTTTAACCATGCGGATTAACAAGTAACATTAAAGTTCCTGAACTGTATTATTATTGAAAATGGAATGATAAATTCTTTCGAAAAGCGTTTTACTTATTTTTTTAATCATTTATAGCATTATTTTAACTTATTATTTTAGTTCTTTATTAGCGTTTCTTTGTTGCACAGACATTTTAATACATAACATTTTATTATTATTAGTGCATGTAAATAAGATATGATTGCAATTTATGATATTGTTGATTCAATATCGTATTATGCTTTTCACAGCATAATATTAATAAATTAAAATGCCTTATAACTTAAAGCAAGAAATTTTGTGTACTATATTTTCATAAAATAAGCTGATGGTTAATGATCTAGAATTTTTCAATTTTGTTTACTGTAAAGTGCATAAGTTAAATAACATTAGTATTTTTTTTTTTTTTTTTTTTTTTTTTTTTTACAATTCAGTTTTGCAAAATCAGAAGAAAACATTTTTCTTTTCAAGCAAGAACATTTATATGAACAAGTAAAATTCAAATCGCAAAAAATGCAATGGTTAATTTTTTCGAAGCATTAAAAAAAAAAAAAAAAAAAAAAAAAAAAAAAGTGTGTGTTTGTGAGGGGGGGGGGGGATTTACATATCTAAACCTGAGTACTAAACAAGTTAATGATTTTAAAACGATTCTTTTTATTTTTCTTTCAAAATTGGAGAAGAAAAAAGGTGAATATAAAAAATGAAATTTTTGAAATCTTTTTAGGAAACAGCAAAACAAATGAATCAATTTTATTTACTATAATGATTTATAAAAATAAATCCTATAATTGTAAGAATAGTTTACTGTTTATTTTTATTCACAATACCGTATTTTTTACGTAAAAGCAATCAACAATAAAGAAGTAAAATGACAATGAACCTTCAGCTTGTTTGATTAAAATATAATACATAAATTTTCTTTTAAGTTATAACGCATTTAATAATTTGTTAAGAACACGCTGTAAAAAGGAGAATACGATACCGCAATCAGTATGAACATTAAGTTTAACTATATTATCTTATTTTCATGCACTCATGTATATATATTATAATAAAAAAACAGACAAAACAAAGTCTGATATATTAAAAAATAAATAGGTTATTAATTTCTTTTCGTGTACTGCAACAAAGAAAACTAATAAAGAAGTAATAATAAATAATAGTAAGTAAAAGTAATACTGTAGATGGTTAAAAAAAAAGAAAACACTTACCCAGAATTACGATCGTTCCGCGTTCAAAATTACTAAATTTCCAAAGCTCTGAAAAAGTCCTTTGATAATATCCAAGATACATTTCTTGCATAATTTTAAAACGCAATAAAAATACCCACAAAATATAACAAAAATGTTATAATATAGGTTTTTTTTTTTTCAAAATAAAAGCGAATTCAAATACACGTGGTCCTACGCCGCCATCTCATACACACGAACTGACTTTCACTTTAGGCGATTGCCTCCCGTCCGTTTCAGCGTAAGGAGAAATGAGAAATAGTGGTGAAATACTTGGAGCGCATGCGTACAGGCGCTTTCTCTGTTACACGGAAAGTACGAGGGAAAGTAAATTGAAACACCCAGGAACATTCCCGGTTGTTTCGGAAAATAGAAATAGCTCTCATATATCCGGTACTATCAGAAATGTTCCTGTTAGAATAGTAAACGTTCCCACTATTTTTTACAGTGCAGAAACAGCGATAGATGGCGCTGTACGACAGGAAATTGGAAAAAGAAGACAAAAAAAGAATAAAAATAAATAAAAAACGAAACACATGCGAAAAGAACTTTTCCGTTTTAATTTTTATTAAAACGGGTAAGGAAAAAAAAAAACAGATAAAGACGTTTAAACTGCGACTTCGCACTGTAAGCACAAAACTTTGCATAAACCCATGATTTGCAGCTATGTTCTGTGTATAAAAGAGGACATAAACTTGGTTGAATGTTATTTCTTCTGAAACGTTTCAATAATAACAATGTAAATGGTCGTGCGTTTGTAACAACCTGGCCATCTTGTTCTCCGGATCTTAATCCGTATGATTTTTTGCTGTGGGGACACTTATGTGTTTCGAGACATTCTTTTTTATCGAACACGTCTATAGTAACCTTGGCATACCTGAAAGAAAGTATCACTCTGCTTGTGAAAAAGCATCTCAGTCGACCAATTAAGGTCTGCAGTTGAATGAACTGTCCACGGACTGCAGATTTTACATCTTCTAGAATGAAACCATATTAAGCAGTATTCCGTGCGTCGATAAGACCCTTGTTATGTGAACTTTAGTACTTTCAAATAAAGGGTGTAAAGATGGGTCTTTTCAGCATATGACCAGTTGTACAGCGCCATCTATAGGTGTTTCCGGAACTAATTTTATTTTTCTCTTAATCCATTTCCCCATGTTTTGAATAGCATGTGCAGAAAATTTGATGCCTTTACATTGAGTAGTTCAATATATAGGGAGGCCGAAGTAGGAGTGTTTTAATTTTAGCCTTTGAACTCCTAAAAATCGGAACATCTGAGAACAGTAGTATCAAATAAAATGTCTGTTTTTGTTTGTTTGTTTTTGAATAACCCGTATTTTTAGGTGCGTTCGTAATTATATAAATACGTAGCACCTATAGTCGTCGTTCAGTCCGTCTGTCTGTCCGTCCGTCCGTCCGCATATAATAGAGCAAAAACTACCCAACCGAATGGTCTGAAATTTTAAATATGTGATTGTTGTAAAATTTTGTCGAGCCATTTCAAATTTTATGAAAATCGGATGTATAGTTAAATTACAGGGACAGTCAAAAGTTTTTCTTTACATTACGGCCAATGGAAAAAATTATTGCACGTGCATTTTAATGATGTTAAAGCTTTCCGAATGGTCTCAAATTTTAAAGATATAATTATTGCGACATTTTGTCGAGACATTTCAAATTTTATGAAAATCGGATGTATAGTTTAATTACAGGGACAGTCAAAAGTTTTTCTTTACATTAAAGCCAATGGGAAAAATTATTGCAAGTGCATTTTAATGATGTTACAGCTTTCCGAATGGGCTGAAATTTTAAATATATAATTGCTGCAAAATTTTGTCGAGCCATTTCAAATTTCATGAAAATCGGATGCATAGCTTAATTACAGGGACAGTCAAAAGTTTTCCGTTACATTAAGGGGAATGGGAAAAATTATTGCAAGTGCATTTTAATGATGTTACAGACTATGCACTTATGAATTGCAAATAAATACACATTCAGTACAATATGGGGTGCAAAAAATAATTATAAAACTAGTTATAGTACGAACGCACCTCATTTGCCACGTTTGACGAGCAATTTCCAACTTGTTTTTATTGTTGTTAATTTGTCCACTTTCATCCTTACTTCCCTCAATTCATCTTCGACGTACAATGCAGGAATAGATTGAATAAAAAGTCAATATTCATTTGGTATTTCTAATTGTTCACAAAAAGAACTATTAATACGTTGCATTTATCTGACCATGCTAAACTGAAATGCAAAGGTCTTATAAACGGAAGTTTTACTTTTTTACACTCTTTTATTAAACTCAACTTGGTTTTTAACACTTTCCAACGTAATTGAAAAATGTTTATGAATTCGGTTTGTCTGTCTGTCTGCCTATCTGCCAGTGCTTTAACTGGCTTTCAAATACTCGTATTGCCATGCAATTGATATATGTTATTGAGGTTTATTATGGCATGTTCGGTACTGAAAAGAAAGTGTGTAGCATTTGCGGTTCATTTACAGAGGCTCTCAAAACAATTCCTTTACATTACGGTCTGTGGGAAAAAAGCGTTTTGCGGTGTACTATAATGATATTACACTATTTTAAGAATACAGTAGAGCGCCGCTTATCCGAACAAGTCGGGACCGACCCTAGTTCGGATAAGCAAAAGTTCGAATAAATGGACAGACAATGTAAGGGATGTTTCTTACTATACTGAAACTTTCACACGTTACCTAAGCTTAGGACTGGCAGCTTAGTTAGTGCTGGCATGTTTAAAAATTGTTTTTTTTTTTAAATTTACATTTTTATCATTACATTTTTTTTCTCTTTTTATCATTTTCTGAACTCCAGAGATTATAATTTAAGCAAAAACGCTTTTGATTGTTGTTTGCTTCACCGAAGACATTCTTTTCAATACTGCCGTATCTCGAATTCTTAAATACGTTATTTAAGTAGGATCAACGTTCTGCCGTTCGATCTATTTTATAGCTCTTTCCAAACATTCAAAGGCTTCGTTATGTGCTGGACCTGGGATATTTTCAGAGCATTCGTTTTCATTTTCTTCAATTTCTTTTTCCTCATGAATCTTATTCGCAATCTCATGATCAATTAAAATCTGATGTCGAGGGTCATGTACTTCACTTTTTAACCACTCGTTAATTTCATTTTCTTCATAGCTGAGTATTCTTCCCATCTCCTTTATTTTTTTTACCTTCCTTATTTTCTGATCCTCTATCAGTTTTTTCTTTATTTAAAATTTTATTCCAAGCCAATGGATAATTGGGAGTTCGGTTAAATTTTTTTTTTTCAGAGAAATAGGCTGTTCGGATAATTGAAAGTTCGGTTAATTGGAGTTCCGATAATCGGCGCTCTATTGTATTAAAATTTATATATATCGCCGAGGTGCTCAACAATAGGTTAACAATAAAATATAGTGTGCATAGCATCTGTTTTCGATGACAATACAGCATGTTATTATATTAAAAACATAATCATAAATTACGTACTAACTTAATTTTAAGGTGTTTTTTCTTTATCCCGCCTTAGGGGATAAATCTCTCGACATTCTTTATGGTGACAAATGTATACGAGTTACAACAACAATGGATTCAATGATGCGCCAAATCGCACTCGCCAAAAAAGGACGACTGGGTGTGAAACTGCAACAATGCAATATTTTAAACATTATAAGGTGGGAAATTAAATACAAACAAGTAATATAAAAATTTTCTTTTTAAAGTCAATTCCTACTTAGGTCATCAAAGAAAAATTTAATATAATCCCTTAAGCTAATATTAGTTTTTGTTGCATTAAAATATCTCAATTTGTTGATTTTTTATAAGCAAGTAGGTTTACAATGGAAGTCTATGGGAATTTGGCGAAATATTAGAGATATCGCCAAGTTGGCGTCACTTTTGGCAACTCATTTTGGTCGCCAAATTTGGCGATATATCGCCAAGTTGGCGACATACTTGGCGGTATTTTGCGACAGAACCAGGTTCCCCCTATGGTAACCCCCCTTACAGATATTAAGATGCATTAAATGCTGTTCAATAACAAATGACCGCCATTTTGTCTCCCATATAAAACTAAAATTAATTAATTAAAATTTAATTAATGAATTAATATTTGAAAAATCTGCATTAACATCAATTGTCATCCAGTACAAGTTTTAAAAAAATTATTTCAACTTGATAGGATGAATAATAAGTATTTTATTAACGATTGAAAATTTGAACAAGATATATATATATAGAGAGAGAGCGTGAACTAATAGTAGAAATTGAATTAAACGTAAAGAGTATAATAATAAAGCAGTTAATAATAAAGAGTTTAATATTAATTTAATTATGATTATACGTTGAGAAAGCAATTTGTAAATTCCTAATAAGTAGTTCAAATGGTGATTTTTTTCTTTACTTTTGCCGTAGCTTAAAAAAGAACAAAAAAAATGTATATACATTAATGAATTCACTAGCTCGCGTTTTCTAAGGAACGCAAATAAAAGCGGTTAATTTTTCTATTATCATGCCCGTTGGCAACGCCAAATTAATGTATTGTAATGGGATTTTATTGGAAAAATCATGAATTGTAGTCATGAAATTAGGCGTGATTTACAAAATAATATTGTATGCTTACAAAAGACGCATATTGAAAAAAAAAAAAAAAAAAAAAAAAAAAACTACTTTTATTTTAATACTTATTTAAACTGCGTTAAACTAAAATCGTGCAATCCGAATACACTACAAAGCAAAGATTGGTTGTAATCTGTAATATGATCGATGAAATTCAGATAATAAGAAAGATATACCTATTGCATAACTTTATGTTTAAAAAGATCTTCCACCAGTAAAGCAGAACTTGCTAGTTACATGAAATTTCATTCAGGCAATTAGGAAAAAAAAAATAACAGGAAAGTTAACTGCCACTGAACCATTTAAGTTAACAGAGTACATCATAAAAAAAAGTTATCTACTTTTTTTTTTGCGAATGAAATCAAAATACAAAATCTCACTCATCAACAATGCTTCATCAGTCAAGCGTGTAGCGAACAAGGAAAAAAAACATGTTTATTGTTAACTAATGTGAAGACAGTAAACAATTGTCTCGCACATCGGAGACACGTTTAGAGAGTGATTAATTTATAGCTATATAAAGTAGAAAAAAAATTAACGGATTTGGTGGAATGAAAAAGAAACGAAGGTGGTGAAAGGAAAATTTTTGTTACGTAATAGGGTTACTACATTAGTACCTAAATTAGAATTATTTCCTTCCTCCCATTTTTTTTAGCCCTCGATATTTTATTTCTTTCAGGCAACAATCAAAGTCTCGTCGCTAAAAAATAACGTTACGTTACTTAAGCCAACCGTAAAAGGAAGCAGATGTGTCATTGTATGGTTAAATACTGATACTTTCTACTGCAATTTTTTTAACTTCTAAGTATCGCGCATTTTCAATTTTTACACCTTTTTATAGAGGGAAAAAGTACTTTTAACTGCAATTTGTTTGAAAACTGCATCGCAATTTATTTTTGAGATATTAATATTTTTTAGTTTTTAATGTCATTCCTGTAATGGTGGCAACTGAAGTACTTCATTTCTGTAGAAAGTAAAGGAAAAATAGTTAGAAAATATTAGATTACTATATCTTCTTGCTGTAATTTTTTTATAGCAACTGATAAAAATAATTAAAATAAGTGTCATTTTGAAAAAATATAAATGAATGATTTCTGATAAAACATGGAGCTATTATAAACTATATTTAATTTTAAGTATCCGTATTAATGTTACAAACAAATGACGGCATATGAATCATTAGATAGCCGATTTTTTTGCCGAGTTTCTTGAAGGACGACATCGCTTTTTGCTGTGTTTGTGTATATTATTCCGCGATAGTAACGTCCTATGCACACTTTTCTATAGATGCTTTTTAAGACTGGATCGTAAATGTGGAATTCTTCAGCGGGTGCAAATCACGTCATTTTACATAAAATAAAAGCGTGTATTTTAAGTCTTAAAACTGAAATATGTTTTGTACTGTCTATATTTGTATATTTATTATTTTTCTTAATCGGGGGGCGACACTAAATTCTGAAATAGCAGAATTCCTGCTCGTGTTTTTTTCTTCGCTCATTGCTCCGCATGTATGCTTGTAAAGATTTGGAAAAGAAAATAAACACCATCTACAGATTCTGCCTGAAATAATCGTACAAAAAAAAATACTAATATCAATCTATTGAAACTAGAGTCCTGCACGGTTCGGGTTGTACCCCCACCCGAACCCGAAAATTCTACTCAACCTTTAACCCGATCCGAACCAGACAAAAGAAAAGAAAAATCATTAACCGAACACCCGGCCGAATCCGACCCAAACCTGAAGTGATAGAAAATTAATCCATATAAGACATAATTATGGAAAAGTAGTCTACAATTCTATGTCTAATATCAATTTTATCTTTTGAATATAAAAATGAACATATATATGCTCATTATTATTCAAATAAATACATTTTTTCATTTGAAAAATATATAATGTCTTCTTTTGAAAAATCGGGTCAATCCGAACTCGACCCGAAAAGTTCAAAATCCAACACGAGCTTGAAACATTTAAAATCAACACGACCTGCCGACCCGTTCCGAATCACGGCGGGTCAGGTTCGGGGAAAATCGGGTTATTCGACCCGATGTAGTACTTTAAATTGGAAGTAACGTTTAGTATTGATATTTCTTCCACTACTGATATACACCTCATTTACTCGTGCAATGTACATCCCCACGTAATTTTCACACTCAGTACTTTTGACTTCCTTAGGTCACTTCCTAATATGCTAGAATTATAAAAATTATGTACAAAGGTATGTTTCCGATGACAATACAGCATTTCCTTTTTTAAAACTTAACTAGCTTACGGTCACCAAGCCCCACTCAGACACCACAGACTCTAAAAATACGCTATTTGATCTTCTTCAAAAACTTTATGGGATACTGAATTATAATTAAACGACCAGAGGCGATTACCTGTAATCGGATTTTCATTCTGTTACTGTTTTTCGTTGTCAGTACGATGGTAATTATGAAGCAAACTCCAGTCAACCTCTCGTAGAGACTTGGAATAACTGCTGTTTTGTTGATAGGTTGCCACCACCATTATATGCATGATATCGACACAATGTGAGAAGGACAATAACCAAATACTAACTTATTCAGTTAATTTTAAAGAATAATTTATTTACACATTATTTACATAAAAAACACATTATTTACAATTATAGACTCGGATATAACAGATCCTGCCCAACACTAAGTTGCACGTTGGAATAATGTCTACGTACTGGGTAGCATTATTAAACTACGCGCTATTCCCTTCTCCCTTTATTGAACTCAGCACGGCTTTCCGGAGAACCACTTAGGTATCTCCCTTCATATACACGTTTCTCTCCACAGGAGTAATTTTTCTCAGGAACACTTTCACTGGAAAATCCACGGCTCATATCTCCAGCCTATACACACGAGACTTTAGTCAAGACTACCAACGCTCACCCTCAGCTTCTATCCTCGAGATAAAACCACGTGGGGGCCTCCATGTAAATCAAGGAATCTTTTTTTCTCTCGCTGAACTTCGTTTCCTCTCTCGGTCATCCACTAGGGATTCCCAAGGACCCCTTGTTCACTTTATCTATTTTCTTTGTTGCCCACATTCATGTATACAAAAGGAATGCTGGTATGTCTTTTACACAATGGAGCTTTCCATACAATAAGATATGGGTACAATAGACTCCAATCCCAAAGATAAGAAAAAAAGCATTTCTCAAACCCAAGTATGTAAAACGTGATTTACGTACAAAATACAATAAATAAAATAATATTATTAGCAGTAATCTTAAGTAGTCACACGCTCATTAACGTCCGAAACCTGACGTATTTATTTCCCTATAACTAAGGGATTTTAAGGCTGAATCAACCGTTGTTGAGACAGCTACCTACTGTTTTCGTGATTAATTAAATACGACCAATTTGAAAATCAGCTTCTATAAAATAGCTGAGTAAGTAATATTGCTGTCTCCAGGAATTTGACGCTATAAGAAAATTATTTTAAATAAGACACTTTAAATATATCGCTTTAAATATAACGTAATTTTCAACAAAGTTTTGTTTCTCTTATAATTAATCACATGAAAATGTATTTTTTTACCGACTTCAAAAAGGAGGAGGTTATCAATTCGACGCGTATGTATGTTTTTTTTTTTTTATGTATGTTCACCGATTTCTCCGGAACTTTTTGTTCGATTTATGTGATTTTTGTTTTAATTGAAAGAGGATACTCTCGAATTGGTACCACTTCCGTTTCATCGAAATTGGTTGAGTAGTTTTTTATTAATTCAACAAAAACCAATAAAATGAAGGATTTCACCCAAATTATCTTTCATTGTTGTAACCGGTTTCTCAATCAAAAGCATAAAACTATGTATTCATATACGTTAGCGCCAAGTTGTCGCAAAACTTGGCGCAGTTACGTGAATTATCGCTAGATTTGGCGACCAAAATAAGTCTCCATAAATGAAGCCAACTTGGCTCTAACTGACTAATTTGGCGATATTTCCATTCAAATTCAGTAATGGATCTTCCCCAATATATTTCTTCGCATTTTCTAATCGGCAGTCATATTTAAAATTCTCAATTGGCAATTGCATTCAAAATAGTAATTTAATATACATTAATTAAAGATACACCATTATTTCAAATGCTAAATAATACAGAAGCAAACTAACTTAATACAAAACAATAATTTAGTATACAATAGTTTAGTTTAATTAAACACATAACATCAGACTGGCGGCACATAATATATATATATATATATTTATATAATAGGTATTTCTTAGTTATCCCGTTGACCAAATTACTGTCGCCATATTGTAAGATTAAATGCCAATAATGGTTTGCCATTAATTAATTAATTGTAAGATTAAATGCCAATAATGGCCAATAAAACCATTAATTCGACGTTTTATTTGTATTTTTATTAATGTTTTACTAATTTATTTGTTCTTTCGTTATTTAAAATAAAAATTATGTCAATTTGTATAATTTGGCGAGTGGTATGGCGATTTATATAATTTGGCGAAATTGGTCGACGGGATAACTAAGAAGTACCATAATATTATATACATACCTATATTATATTATATTAAACAGTTATATCTATGAATGCTTTTTGATTGCCTT
Source organism: Maratus speciosus (assembly GCA_963932465.1). Classification (NCBI taxonomy): domain Eukaryota; kingdom Metazoa; phylum Arthropoda; class Arachnida; order Araneae; family Salticidae; genus Maratus; species Maratus speciosus. The sequence continues at coordinate 358,933,971 of OZ010800.1, read as the reverse complement.
TAATATTTCCGCTAAACAACATTAATGATAACTTTCTCATATATAGGGGCCTTGGACAGAAAATGAAAATTTCACGCATATTTTCTGATAACCTATTATCTGTCTCGGTACTACTTAGTTATCCCGTTGACCATTTTCGCCAGAGTATATAAAACGCCAAACCACTCGCCAAATTATACAAATTGACATAATTTTTATTTTAAATAACGAAAGAACAAATAAATTAGTATAAAATTAATAAAAATACAAATAAAACGTCGAAATAAAAATCACTTGATGACGTAAACACGTGTATCTTGCTTAAAGTCAAGTGAATGTAACATTTACGATCAACCATTATTGGCATTTAATCTTATAGTTTGGCGATAGATTTTTGGTCGACGGGATAACTAAGTATTACCACTGTCTCATATACACAAGCAAGTTTTTCAGTATTTATAAATTTATTTATTGTAAACAACCATTTGTCTACTTTTATATGCAAACAGAAGTTGAGCCAAGATCCCTATGCTGTTAAAGTACAAGATAAACAACATAGAAAGAAATAAAAGGAGTTACTCTAATTAGTATTACAGGCAGCATTGTTATGGTGCGGTGTATTTACATGGCACAGAACTTAAACATCAGTAGGCATAAGCATAATGGCGAAAGCAAGTCAGTGAGTTACGTAGTCATGAGAACATTTGAATTGTATCAAGAAATGAGAGCAAGTAAATTTGAATCAGATTGCCCAATAAAAGCAAAAAGTGTGCGATACTAACAGCAAACATAGTTTAAAGGAAATGCGAATATCATAAAATGCTTCCGAAAGTTCTATATGTTCTATATGTTTAGCAGTACTGTACTCACTAAAATACGTCAGTTACTATGCAGAGCAATGACACTTTAACCAAGACTATTAAATGAGAATGACGATGAATTTCTAATCTTCCGTAATCGAGCCCACAGTTAAGGCTAGCGTGAAACAAAAAAAAATATCAGCAGCAATTGGATTAATGTAAATGTGGGTATCATAAAATATTTAATTCGCAAAACGCTTCAATGCACCAAATCGTATTAGCTCAGAAACTGCAATTGGCAGTGCACGCAATAACGGTAGATTACTTCATAGTTTTAAAATCTCCACTGCCCAACGTATTGCAAATGATGATGCAATAAGAAGCATAAATGCCTAAGTGAGCTAAGCTGATTTTGCTGAGAAAGATTACAAACAAAAATAAACAAAATGCCGTCATGATGCAATGAGTTCTCAATTTCTCTATCAAAATCTTTAGATTTGGCGAAAGAATAGGCAAATAATTTAAATTATGAATAAAAGTACCATGCTGAAATGCTTAGCATACATTTAAGCACATTGGCATTGCGTATACATTATACATTACATATTGGCACTTGCATAATATCTCCATGTAAGAAAACATTAATACCACCAAAAAATAAATTGTTTTTAAATTCTTGAAACCTCACTAATCACTAAGCACTAATCACCAACTCGTGGACAGTCAACCTTTCGGTATAGGAGCTGATTAGGCCACGAGGGGAAAACACATATCCCCCTTCCCGCTGAAACCCCAGTACCCGCGAACGAGCCCAGAAGTCCCAGCAGGTTGGAAGACCCTGTTTAATGAAAATTATTAAAATGACAAAACAAACAGAATGACTAATAAACAGTATAACAAAATGTCAGAGCGAGCCCAAGAGAACAGTATATTAAAAGTAAATATTTAAGATAAAAGGTAATTGCAGCATAGCACTATTTTTATATTTAAAAAAAAAAAAAAAAAAAAAAAAAAAATAGTGCTATGCTGCAATTACCTTTTATCTTAAATATTTACTTTTAAACCTTGAAACCTCAAATGAATTATATATAAATTCTCTTTTGACACCATAGAAATTTCATCTATGACCAGCTATTTGAGGAAACGCCATTTAAGACTTTCGCCCTGTAGTCTGTTCACAGTCATTTTTTGATAAGTTATTCGGTTTTCATGCACCCTAATGGCTCCTGGTGCATGTATAAACTCCGTCGATAGGTGCAAAGACCTCGAATTTACCTATGAATTATACCTCTGAGGTGCCTTGCCAGATGATGGTCTCGTCATCTGATTAAGCTTCTAAATTACGAGTCAACATGAGTAGCAATGCGCAGGTGCTAAACAACAAGATATAAATGTTAAGTAACTGGCATAAAAGAGTTCATAATTAAGTTTCTTTAAAAGGCGTTCATCAGGTTTATTGCCGCTACGTGGAGATTAGGTGGTCTCCTACGCCGATGCCAGGTATCAAACCCGTTCATCTAGGGCAACCCGGAAGATAAGGGCCTGGTCATCGGTTAGAAAGTATGAAAAATAAGTCATTGGGTCTCTCTTCTCTATTTCATAGAGCATTTTTAGTAAGCCGAAGATCTTTTTATTGTCAGTTTCCAAAGTTCGATTTTTTTTCATGCAAGCAGCATCTCTTGTCGTTCTACCCATGTCCAAATAGAGAAACAAAAATATTTATTTAAAAAATAAAGCTATTAAATCTGAAGAAGAATAAATGTAATATATATATAAAGAATTTTCACAAAAAACCTGTGTTATTAATGTACACACAAATCTGGACAAAAGTATTTACTTATCAAAATAACATCTTTAAAAGTTTCTTTAAAAGTCCGTAATTTCCTCCAAAAGAATCATGCAAAAATTGTAACTCAAAAAAAAAAAAAAAAACTAAAAAGTGAAAAATAAACTTTTTTACCAAAAATAAAACCGACTTCAAAAACTACTACAAAGTAAAAAATAATTTTTTTACATAATATAGTTAATAAAAAATTAAATTAAGAGCATTGTATTTACCATGCCTATTATTATATTTATGTACATTAATTTGATTTTTTGGAGTCGGTGTCAGCCAAGCAAAGTTAAAAATTGCTTATCCAATACAAATTGTAACAAGATTCATCAAAACCGTTTAGAAAAAAAATTCCATTCTCAATCAACTCTGACACCATCCTGCATTTGAAAATCTGTGTTTGGCTACGATTTTTTTTACATAATAGCCTGTATAAACGCATTGATTTTACAATAACCCTTAATTTAGCACACATAATTACAACTAATATCACTTGAAAATACACGTTTATAAAATCAGATGAAATGTTTCAAAAATGGTAAAATTCAAATTTTTTAACTAAATAACAAACCGTAAAAAAACTCGTAGATATTTGGATGTGTGTCTGTTGGATAATTATACTTAACTTTACTTGGCTGGCACCGACTCCAAAAAATCAAATTAATGTACATAAATATAATAATAGGCATGGTAAATACAATGCTCTTAATTTAATTTTTTATTAACTATATTATGTAAAAAAATTATTTTTTACTTTGTAGTAGTTTTTGAAGTCGGTTTTATTTTTGGTAAAAAAGTTTATTTAATAGTTAAAAAGACCATCCCAAAATATGAAATAAATCTCTCGTGTAAATATGTTTTAAAATTGAAACTGTTTGTCAACATTATTATTTGGGTATTTTAAATAGGACGTAGATTTACCAAATCTATTTAAAGTCACATAATAACATGATTATGTTAAAAACATTTACTGTTTTTAACACGTGTAACCGTTGTAACACATTTAATTATTATTTTAAAGTTTTCTTTCTGTTTTTAATAGGCACGCGTAAGCACATTTTTTAATTGAAAGAAAATATTATTTGCACTGTTTTACAATTTGGCACCGATTTAAAAATTACCTTTTCGGAAAATCAAATAAATCTCTATTGAAATGATGAAATTTTGAATAAAAAATAAAAAATAAACTTAAAAAAATAGTCACATTAAAAAAATAATTGCATTCTGCACACCGCAAGCTTGTCAATTATTTGTGCAAGCTTGCACTCTGCCGCCGCTAGCCTGGAAAAGATGGTTAAACTGCTATGCATATGTTCCTACAACATTTTTTTTAACGGAACTATTTGGATAGACTTACTTCAACATTAAATAGCTCTAATACTTCTTCAATTTAAAAACTGTTTGTTTCAGCATGCTTATCTACCATTCCTCTAAAAAAACAATCAATTTTCGTATTTTTATGGGCAATAGTTTTCTTAATATAAATCTAGAAAACCTCCAGCCACGGTGGTGGTAGCGTTAGTCGCTTTTTAGCCCCCGGAATGCTATTTCTTTCTCACAGCTTATTTTGTCTCCAATAAATAACGTTACCTTGTCTACGCTAGCCGTAAAACAAAAGCCGATGTTTCATTGTGCGATTAAATATTCTAGCATTTTTTAAAACTTCTAAGCATCGCACATTTTCAATCTTTATACCGTCGTATTGAGGAAAAAAAAGTACTTTTTAATGCAATTTGTTTGAAAATTGCATCTCCATTTGTTTTTGAAATATTAATTTTTTTTGTAGTTTTTAGCGACATTTGTTTCATTTTGGCAACTTAAGTACTCCATTTCTGTAGAAAGTAAAGAAAAAATTGTTGAAAAATAGCAATTATATCTTTTTGTTCCATTTTCTCATAAAAATTGAAAAACAAAATTATTAAAACACGTGCTATTTTGAGAAAAATATAAATGATGGATTTATGAAAAAACATGGAGCTATTATAAACTGTATTTAATTTTAAGTATCTATATTAATGCAAATGACGCCATTTTACATAAAATAAAAACGTGTGCTTTAAGTCATAAAATTGAAATATGTTTTGCTGTAGAGTCCCGATTATCCGGGTCCCGCTTAACCGAGTTATTTCCTTCTGATGGACTGGTGGCTTCTATAATTATGAAACAGCCATTATAAATGAAGCGTTAGGTGAAGATGAAAGAGCAGCCGTAAAAAGTTAGAACTCTCATTTTCTGGTCAGAATGGGGAAAAAAATGGCCGACATATTTTTTTTTCAAAAAAAAAAAAAAAAAAAAAAAAAAAAATATGGCCATTTTTTTTTTCTATTCTGACCAGAAAATGAGAGTTCTAACTTTTTACGGCTGCTCTTTCATCTTCACCTAACGCTTCATTTATAATGGCCGTTTCATAATTATAGAAGCCACCAGTCCACCAGAAGAAAATGAAGTAATGGAAATGCCGGAGGCGACACTAAATTCTGAAAAAGCAGAATTCCTGTTATCTAGTTCTACTTTTTCCTCTCTTTTTTAAATTCGTAATCTATTTTGCCATGACAACTGTCATTTTTGAAATAGAAGGAACTGGGCTATTTTTAAACGGTGGCATAATTGATTTCCTTGCAACTGACCTTTGTCCTCCAATATACACATCCGAAATAAAAGCTACGATTGGCAAGTTAAAAAAAAAAAAAACTTGCTGGAGAGATTGGCGTCTGGGGACCGGAAAAGTACCCATTTAGTTGAATTTTGATTATACGTTGAGAAAACAATATGGTTACAATTGGTTACGAGTTGCAACAATAAAGTTTCAAATCATGCTTGCTAAAATATGCCAACTGGTTATGAAGAGACAGAAATTAAATGCTTTAAACACTAAAAAGTAGACAATAAAATACAAATAAAAAATAAAAATGCAATATATGGTTTTAAATACACTTTTATTTGAAATATGACAAATAATTTTCCATTGTTTTCGTGATTTAAAACAACAAAAATCAGTTCTCACACTGTTATACTGTTCTCACACTGCGTGAAAGTTTCATAAAATCACGAATTCGAACACTGTCTTAAAGTACTACTGAAAGTGCATTAGACATTCCTAGAGTTGAAGTAATATCAAAAACTGCTTCACTGCGGTGACACCATCAGTGTTGGGAATGTAGTTTTACAGGAACTGATTTTTGTTGGATGCAGGGTTGGAAATTACCACCTCACTGACAAGCCAGTGTTAATACGTTCACTAAGCTCCAGGTTTCAATGCAATACAAGCAATATTTAAAGTAATATAATTCTATTGATTTAATGTATTTTTAATGCATTGAACAATGATTAATACTTCCAAGGATTGCACTGATATTCGTTATTAAGTTTTTTTTATAAAATGTTCAAAGAATCATTTTTTTTTAGCATTTAAAACAAAATGTAAAGAAAACAACATTACATTTTTGCCCTTTTCCAAGACAGTCGGAGAGTTAATAGTATTTTTCAACCAAATTTTTCATTTTGATCGCATTATTTATAGAGAAAGTATTTTTTTTTTTTACATCAGTTTTTATAAAGGTATTATTTATTAAGGTATAAGGTATACTTTCGGGGTACTTTTTCTGAAAAATATGAATTTTTTATAAAACACATGTATTTTTAGTTAAAACAGGGAATACAACTATGAATTCATGCAAATTTTTAATGAATGTTAATTAACTTTTCAAATTTAGGCAATATTTAATGAAATTTTAAAAAAGAATTGTGTTTATGCCAAACCTTCTGTAACGAAATCTATTCAATATATTTCAATTTTTTTGGCCACAGTATACATTAGCAAACCACTTAGCTGTGTTATGAAGCAAAATATTTGCAATACCTCTTACATTTATTAAGATATACCAAATTTTGTATACAAAACATAATTTTTTTATGTGTATTTTTCAATAAAAATAGCTCTCAAATTAATATATACAGTGCGTCTCATAAGTATAAAGACGCTGATATTTTTGAAATAATATTTTAATAATTCAATATTCAAAATTATGTTGATGCATATAACAAAAAGCATGTACCAAGAAAACATTTTATAGTAAATTAAATCAGAATTAAATAATTTCAACTCGAAAATTGATAAATGTAAATAAATTTGCTGTCTCATAAATATAAAGATATTTTACATATTTTTGAATTATCGTCCAATAAAAGATCCATTCTTATTAATGACAGCAAATATTCTAGCTGGCATGCTGTTTATTAAGTTGTATAAGTATTTTGGCTTTATATCAAACCAACTTCGTTCGATTTCTTTTTTCAACTCAAGGACGTTTGAAAATTGTCTTCCAGACACATATACACTGCGAACGAGAATGCCACAGAAATTTTCAACTCGATTTAAATCTGGGCTACGTGCGGGCCACACCATGACATGAATATTGTTATCGGCAAACCATTTTTCTGTGAGTCTTGATGTGTGAATCGATGCACTATCCTGTTGGTACAAATAATTCCGACGACCAAGAGTTTCAGCAATTGGCAACAAGCGACTATCAAGCAGTTCTATATACTCCTTAGATTTCTGTTTACCTTCCAGAAAAGCAATATCTGTAGTTCCATTAAAAGAGAAGGCACCCCAAACCATAACAGAACCTCTCCCTTTCTGCCTACGAAGAGGGTTCGAATATCACGCCTTAAATCGTGGGAGTAGGAATTCCAACGATTTGGGCCATCCAAGTTAAATCTCTTTTCAGCTGAAAAAATGTCTTGCATCCATTTGTCCTTTCAATGCATTGATCTTTAGCCCAGAGTAACCTCCGTTATCTGTGTTCTTTTTTTCAGTAAAGGAAATCTGCACGTATGCCGGCACACATTATTTTTGCTTACTTTTATGCAACGATGTACTATGTCCTTTGAAACCATACCATAAACTCGTTGAAAAACTTATCGGAGTGACATTTTTTGCGACGAAACAGGTCGAATGACCCTGCGGTCGAGTCTTTCACTAGTCTTTCTCGGTCTGCCAGATCGTTTTCTCGAATATAAATTGTAAGTTTTTGATAAAATTTTATAAAAAGCGCTTCTCCCTTTTTTTTTTTTTTTTTTTTTTTTTTTTTTTTTTTTTTTGAGAAACTGTTAAGCCATTAGCTTTAAATCTACATATTTTACAAATCTCATCTTAGAAATTTCAATGTTCCGCGGCATCTTTGCAATTGAAACAAGTCAAACAACTTTGCTCGTTTGGGTAACTTAAAGTATGTTCTGCGCGTGCGTATTAATTCTGTACTTGCGCATTCGAAAAAAAATTGCATATGAAGCAGTTTCAGGTTTGTCTTTATATTTATGAGACAGCGCAATTTTTAATTTTTTTTTTATTATTCGAGTCGAAATTATTTTATTTAAATTTAAACCCCTATAACAGATTCATTTCATTGTTCTTAATATGAGGTATAAAATTAAATTTCTTATAACTGAATAATTAAAATGTAATTTAAAAAAAATCTGTGTCTTTATATTTATGAGACGCACTGTACAAACTTACAAGCTTTATTTTGCTTCATAACATACCAATAGATGAACAAAACCTTGTGACAAAATTTTATTTCAGTATCTTAAAAACTTTTTAAGAAATGATGTTTCTCGTAAACGTACACAATGAAAAACGCAAATTAAAGTTTTGATGTAGTAGAAAAAATTATGTATAAAGTTTACAACTTTAAAATCCACCGTATTTGTAGGTGTTTATAATCTGTGCATATATTATGTATTATATATTTGAGTATTAAAATGCATTGTTTATCTTTCTGTGGCTCTTTAAACGGTCACTTCCGGTTTCAGAAAGTTCATTTCCGGCTTATGTTTTGGGCTATAAGTGTACCTCTAATTATCGCTGATCCAAAAGTAAGGCATTTTTGGAATCCTAGATGTTTGAAATTTAATTTAAAATAATAATAATAAAAAAATAGAAATTTTTCTCAAAAACAGCGATTTGAGGTTAGGCACATACCTTAAATTTAACTGACGAGAGAGCCACTTTTGGTGCTGCTCGCACCTAGCATTGAGGCCTGGTGCATTTTGTAGCCCTAAACATAAAAGTTAGAGAACCGATAAAATTCCTCTGTTAAAGTCATATATATACTTTTTTATACTTCTAATTTTTATTTATTACATTTTTATTTGTTTATTTCACGCCAAAAGTGAGTTAAGTCGCCAAATATGGCGTTACAAATTTTTCGCCGGCTTTATCCATAGATTAACATACAAGATCGAACATATCCATAGAGCGTAATGGTAATGTGATAGCGATCGCAGCGCCTTTAGTGACAATGGGGAAGAAACTTGCCATCTTTGTAATATTTTTGTTATTGAGCGTCTACCTTATTGTTGTTTTTCTTTTTTTAATGTTGCATGTTTACACTTTCAACAGAATGTTACACCGATACATAAGCATAGAATATATATTCTATTCTATATATCTAATATCTATTCTATGTTCATGCACGGATGTATATGTATTTTATTTATTTATTTTTTTCGTGATTAGCGAACGATTTAAGTGCAACGAATAACAAGCTAAAAATTTCGTCTTGAATATAATACGTCAAGTAAATATGATATAATTGAATTTAAAGCTACATAAAGCGATGGTGTAATGTAAAAATATACGAAATATTGCACTCTACAAGTCCCAGAAAATTTCAGAAATATTCCCATTTGGCAGAAATTTTTTTACGGCCGACGTTTTATTAATTTATGAAGTTTCATGTATTAAACAATCGTTACAATAATCTTTTAAAATTTACGCATTTTCACTTTCTCACGCATAAAATAAAAAGATTGTTTTTGATGTTAATAACGCACAATCAGTTCAATAATATTTATGATATTAACATATAAGAAATAATAATAAAATTACAGATTGGGAAATTTTCGTTTTTACACATTTTTAGAATTATATAAATCTTAAAGTTAAAAAAAGTAAAACATAGAGACACTGATATTACACATGATAAAATTGTATTCGATGTGAATAAATTAACACAATACCCGAATTTAATTTCTTACAATTTTATCTATTTACTTACATATTTACGTTTTCAACATAATTTTCTAGGGCTTTTCTTTTATATTATTATTATAATTATCATTTTGTAAGTTAAAGGTGAACGAACAAGTACGATAAAAAAAAAAACAGCTAAATAAATCAAACATAAATACAATATCGTCTGCCTCTCGGTCTGCCTCTTCTTCGTATAGGAAAGTATAGATATTCAAAACATAGAGCGTAAACCTATTTCATCACCTATTTCATAACCTATTTCACCTGGATCAAATGCATTCAGTGAAACTGTTGGTTATATAAAAGTTGCTCAAAGTTCCTAAACAAATGTGCAGTCTGTGGCAGATATGAGTTATAGCTGAAAAGAACAAAGGGGCATATGAAAAACACAATAAAAAAAAGCTGCACTCTAAAGTACTTTGTCACAGTGGCTGTATCGTATTTAAACTTATTATAATGTTTAAAAATAGGCATACTTAAGAGCCATAATTCTTTTAAATTTTAAGTAGAACATAACTGGTTTTTTTTTTCAGATATTAGTTTGCCCATTTTATTAAATACCAACGTTTGTTACATTCATATTTTTGTAATTTCCTAATATTAAGTAAGTTAACAACTTTAGTATGTCTAAAATATTAAAGTTACTTTTTATTTGTCCCATTGTGTTTTAAACTACTTCACAAAAATTATTGCTTACATTGAAACTCCACAAGGCATCTTACGCCTAGATCGTTGGCCATCTTACCCATGGGTATGGGTAAGATGCCGAAATGCAAGTGTTTACAAAAACAAAATTTTTGATGCTTTATATAATATCTGTAAAATGAAATAAGGTTTTAAATGTTACATAAGGATGCAAACTTTAACAAGAAATCAATGAATAACAAATGGAAATAACAGGCGATTTTTAAAACAATAAAGTTAATAAACAATTACATTTAAAAAATCAAAAAACCCGACTGCGTAAAAAGCGAACTAATTAATTATTTCTCATCAATGTGAATTTTTTTTTTTCAATTTCTACTATTAGCTCACACTCTCGTTATATATATCTTGTTCAAATTTTCAATCGTTAATAAAACACTTATTATTCATCCAATAAAGCTCAAATAAATTGTTTTAAACTTGTAGTGGATGACACTTGGTGTTAATCCAGTTTTGCTCAAATATTAATTCATTAGTTAAATTTAATTAATTAATTTTCAATAATAGAGAGAGCCCTCTTCTTGATCAAGGTATTTTAAGACCGAGAGAGCCCTCTTCTTGATCAAGGCATTTTAAGCACTACTCAAGAGGAAAGAAGAATGGGAGAAAAAAAATTCTTTTATTGACCTAAGTAGGAATTGACTTAAAATATTTTTTTATATTACTTGTTTATATTACTTACCTATTTTTTTATTTACTTGTATTGATGACTTTTAAGTTGTGTTTAATTGTTAGTTCCTATCTATAAACACTGTTTTGATGACGTCTATAGATGTCTATGATGGTTAGAGTTGCAGTAAAGCTAGAGATCCTACCTACACAACTTCCAGGTTGTATAATATTTTAACGGAGCTTCTGACTGTAAAATAGTCAATGAAATATCGTCTTCATTTTGAAAGACCTATCCAATGATATGCCACTCAATAGGGTGCATAATTTTTTTTTTAGTCTCTACCGCCCTTTTGTATTTTACGGCCGCCATTTTGAATTTATAAAAACAAAACCTAGCCTATAACCATCGGGCTGTTAAGACGAATTGATAGAGATCTCATTCATTAAAATCCATCCAGCCATTGGGATGTTTCGAGGGTATAAAGAAATCCACATACACAGATACGCGTGAAACACATAACCCTTCTTTTCAGTCGGATAAAACCTACGGCATCTTCACCCAATTTACCCTATTATTTGTTAAAATGGCAAAATGTTGGCCATCGAATAGCTGTAGTTTTCGAAATTGTAAGAAAAAAGTTTTCCTGGTAGAATTCATCTCTGTCCTTTTCCAAAGAGTGAAACAAGTTAGTTAAGTGTTTTTATTTCAATTTATAAAAAAAGATAAAACATTATTTGATTATATAATACAAATGTTGCCGATTTAAATACGTTCGATTTTAATTATGTTTTATTAATGTAAAGAAAATGGCGTATAAAAATTAGTAAGTAGTTAATATGTAAAGATAGAATTTCGTAGTCTCGCTTTTTACTTGATTCTTGATGTGCTAAAAGTTATAAAAAACTAGCAAAACCCGCGGCTTTGCTCGCGTAATAGTTGAAATATGCTAAGTGATATTTGTATGTCTAATTTTTATTAGAAGATATTATACTTTTAGGAATAATTCAAAAACTACTAATAAAGACACAGTTTGGCTAAACTCCATTGTTACACTGCATTAGACAGAAACGAGACTTAAATTAATAAAAAGAACTAAAGTTTTAAATTAATTTTAAACTAAATTAATAAAAAGAACTAAATAAATGATAATTTAGAAAGTATTTTGAAGCTTTTGTGCTCATTTCATTCGCTCACTTCAGTATTCATTTGAAGTTTTGAATTTTTTAGAAATCTTTCTTAGTACGCATTTACATCTTAAAATTAACCATCATGTCAAATTCCAAGTTTCTTGTCTAACGGTCTGCCACCTATCTGGTTGTAGTGGCACTAACATAAAATGTCTATGTTGAAACAGACACTGTCATCATTAATTTGCCAAAATTAATTTTGAAATCTGTTTGGTATTTCCTAATATTCCATAGAAAACGTAATTTAGAAAGACTTTAAAGTTTTTTTCAGAACGTTTGTAGTTCCTGACTACCACAAGTGGTAGTGGCACTGGCATAAAATACAGCCTGTGCAGGATCAGAGACTGTCACCATTGTTTCGCTAACGTTACATTTGTAATCAATTTATTATTTCACTGAGATTGCATAGAAATCATAATTTAGGACTTTATTAGAACGTTTTTCGCTCCTTGCCTTCGCTTCACCCCTTATATTTTTCGAATTTATTTTCGACAGTTTTTAGAGGGCATTTATATTTTATAACTAGCATGCCATATTTAAAGTTTTTAGATCACAGAAGTCACAATTTAGAACGTTTTTTGCTCCTGCAACCCTCTGGTGGTAGTGGCACCGACATAAAACATAGCTTATATTTGAGCAAGTTCTATCACCAACAATTTGCAACCATTATTTTTTAAATCGGTTTGGTATTTCATAATATTGCATAAAAATCGTAATTTAGATGGCTTTTAGAACGCTTTTCGCTCACTTCATCCTTTTAAATTTGGAATTTTCTTCCGACGGTTCGTAGAAAGCATTTGCATCTTTTATGTAATTACCATGTCAAATTTAGAAATGTTAGACCCTCAGTATTGCAAAAAAACGCAATTTAGAGCATTTTTTTCTCATGCAGCCCACAAATGGTAGTGACAACAAAATGTAATATAGGCTATGTTAGAGCAGGTACTGTCACCATCAATTTGCAACCATTTTTTTAAATCGGTTTGATATTTAAAGCGATTGCGTAAAAATTGCAACTTAAATCGTTTTTAAACCGTTTTTCGCGCATTTTCACACCTTTTAAATATTGAATTCTTTAGAAACTGCTCTTAGAGAGCATTTACAACTTATAAGTAAGTACCACGCCTAATTTCATGTTGCCAGCCACTGGCAGTATCACAGAAATCGCAATTTAGAACTGTTTTGCTCCTGCAACCCCCAGGTGGTAGCGACACCGACCTAAAATAGAGCGTATGTTAGAGCAATGGCTGTTACCAACAATTTCCAACCACTACTTTTGAAATCGGTTGGATACTTCCCGAGATAGCGCTGAAATCGCCATTTAGAAAGTTTTTTAGAATGCTTTTCGCGCATTTTCACCCCTTTTAAATTTCGATTTTTTTTAGGAAATGTTTTAGAGATCATTTATATGTTATAAGTTACACCATGCCAAATTTAATGTATCTAGGTCCTTCAGTAGCACGAAAATCATATTTTTAGGACGTTTTTTGCTTCCGCATCCTCTTTGGGGTAGTGACACCGACATGAAAGATAGCCTATCTTGGAGCAACGGCTGTCATCATCAATTTCCAACCATTTCTTTCGAAATCGGTTTGATACAGCCTGAGATTGCGTAGAAATATCAATTTAGAACGATTTTTAGAACGCTTTTCGCTCATTTTCACCCCTTTTAAATTTCGATTTTTTTTAGGAAATGTTTTAGAGATCATTTATATGTTATAAGTTACACCATGCCAAATTTAATGTATCTAGGTCCTTCAGTAGTATAAAATGCCCAATTTAGAACGTTTTTTGCTTCTGCAACCCCAAGGTGGTAGTGACGCCGACATAAAATAGAGCCTATGTTAGAGCAAGGGCTATCACCACCAATTTCCAACCATTACTTTTGAAATCGGTTTGATACTTTATGAGACTGAGTAGAAATCGCCATTTAGAAAGTTTTTTAGAACGCTTTTCGCGCATATTCACTCCTTTTAAATTTCGAATTTTTTAAGAAATCTTCTTAGAGATTTATGTAATTGTTAGATTATGTAATTGTTAACTACCATGCCAAATTTCATGTCTCTAGCCCCTTCAGTAACACAAAAATCGCATTTTTAGAACGTTTTTTGTTCCAGCACCGCCTTTGGGGGTAGTGGCACCGACATAAAGTATAACCTATGTTGGAGCAAGGGCTGTCTCCATCATTTTAACGCCATTATTTTTTAAATTGGTTCGGTACTTCCTGAGATTGCATAGAAATCGTTAGAACGTTTAGAACGTTTTTCATAACGCTTTACGGGCATTTTCACCCTTTTTAAATTTCGAATGTTTTAAGAAATGTTCTTATATTTCATTTATATCTTATAAGTAACTACCATGACAAATTTCATGTTTCTTAGCCCTTCAATAACACAAAAATCGCATTTTTAGAATGTTTTTTGTTCCAGCATCCCCTTTGGGTTAGTGGCATGGGCACAAGATATAGCCTATGTTCGAACAGGGACTAACGCAATCATTTTGCTACCATTACTTTTGAAATCGTTTAGGTAGTTCCAGAGATTACCTCCTACAAACAAACAAACTTTACTTCTTTATAATATGAGTATAGACTACCAAACCCCGCGGCTTTGCTCGCGTATTATTTGAAATATGCCCATCGATATTTATAGGTCTAATTTTTATTAAAAGGTACTAACTAAATTCTTATTTTATTAAAAGGTAATATTTTATTTTATTAAAAGGTACTTATTACTTTTAGGAATAATTCAAAAATTACTATTTAAAACACAGTTTGATTAAACATCATTATTACACTGCATTAGGCTGAAATGAGACTTAAATTAATAAAACGAAATAAAATTAAATAAATGATAATTTAGAAAATATTTCGAAACTTTTATGCTCAATTAATACGCTCATTTCAGTATTCATTTGAAGTTTTGAATTTTTTAGAAACCATCTTCTTGCATCTTAAAATTAACTATCATGTCAAATTCCAAGGCCTACCACCTCTCTCAATAAAAAGGGCTATGTTGAAATAGGAAATGTCACCATTAATTTGCCAACATTAATTTTGAAATCGGTTTGTTATTTCCTAATATTCCACAGAAACTTAATTTAGAAAGCTTTTAAAGGCCTTTTTTAGAACGTTTGTGGTTCCTGGGAAACCCAGGTGGCAGAATCATCGGCATAAAATATAGCCTGTGTAGGATCACAGACTGTTACCATTGATTCGCAACTATTACATTTGTAATCGGTTTATATTCCATGAAATTGCATAGAAATAGTAATTTAGGAATTTTTTAGAACGATTTTCGAACCTCCTTTTCGCTTCACCCCTTTTTAATTCGAATTTATTTTCGACAGTCCTTCGAGAGCATTTATATTTTATAAGTTACTACCATGCCGTATTTAAGGTTTCTAGCCTTTTCAGTATCATAGAAATCGCAATTTAGAAAGTTTTCAGCCTTCAACCCTCTGGTGGTAGTGGCACAGACATAAAATATAGCTTATGTTTGAGCAGGCTCTATCACCAACAATTTGTCATCATTATTTTTTTAATCAGTTTGGTATTTGATAAGGTTGCATAAAAATTGTAATTTATAACGCTTTTCGCTCACTTCATCTTTTTAAATTTGGAATTTTCTTTCGACTTAGAAAGCAGTTGCATCTTGTAAGTAAATACCATGCCATAGTTCAAAGTGTTAGACCCCTCAGTTGTGCAAAAAACGCAAATTAGAACATGTTTTGCTCTTGAAACCTTCAGATGGTAGTGACAGCAACATAAAATATAACCTATGTTATAGCAGGGACTGTCACAATTGATTTGCAACCATTACTTTTGAAATAGCTTTTGTATTTCCTGAGATTGAGTAGAAATGGCAACTTAGAACATTTTTACCACGCTTTTCGAGGATTTTCACCCCTTTTTAAATTTCTATTTTTTTTCGAAACTGTTCTTAAAAATCATTTATATCTAATAAATATGTACCTTGCCTAATTTTAAGTTTCTAGCCCGTACCGATCACAAAAATCGAGATTTAAAACGCTTTTTTGCTCCTGCAACGTCTAGGTGATAGTGATACCGACATAAAGTAGCGTGTATGTTAAAGCAGAGGCTGTCAGCATCAATTTCCTACCATTACTTTTGAAATCAGTTCGATTCTTCCTGAGATATTGCTGACAAATAGGCATTTAGAACGTTTTTCGCTCATTTTGCCCCTGCATCTCCTCTGAGGTAGTGGAAACAGATATAAAATATAGCCTATCTTGGAGCAAGATCTGTCACCACCATTTTTATACCATAATATTTGAAATCGGTTCAGTACTTCCTGAGATTGCATAGAAATCGCAATTTAAAACTTTTTTTAGAACGCTTTTTGGGCATTTTGACCCCCTTTTAAATTTCAATTTTTTTTAGGAAATGTCCTTAGAGATCACTGATATCTTATAACTAACTACCATTCCAAATTTCACGATTCTAGGCCCTTCCGTAACGCAAAAACCGCAATTTAGAACGTTTTTCTACTGCACCACCCTTTGGGGTAGTGGCACCGACATAAAGCATAGCCTATGTTGGAGCAAGAGTTGTCACCGTCATTTTGACACCATTATTTTTAAAATCGGTTTATTTCTTGAGATTGTGTAGAAACCACCATTTAGAACATTTTTTAGAACGCTTTTCGCGCATTTTCACACCTTTTAAATTTCGAATTGTTTAAGAACTGTTCTTAGAAATCTTTTGTATCTAATAATTAGCTAATATTTCAAATTTCATATTTCTAGGCCCTTCAGTAACACGTAAATCGCATTTTTAGAACTTTTTTGTTCCTGCACCCCCTTTGGGGTAGTGGCACCGACATAAAATATAGCCTATCTTTGAGCAAGCGTCGTCAGCATCATTTTGAAACCAATATTTTTTAAATCGGTTTGGTATTTCTTGAGATTGTGTAGAAAGCACCATTTAGAACGTTTTTTAGAACGCTTTTCGCGCATTTTTACCCCTTTTAAATTTCGAATTGTGTAAGAACTGTTCTTAGAAATCCTTTATATCTAATAAGTAACTAATACTCCAAATTTCATATTTCTAGGCCCTTCAGTAACGCCAAATCGCATTTTTAGAACGTTTTTTGCTCCTGCACCCCTTTGGGGTAGTGGTGCAGACATAAAATATAGCCTATGTTCTAAGTTGGACTAACACCATCATTTTGATACCATTACTTTTGGAATCGGTTCGGTAGTTCCAGAGCTTACCTCCTACAAATAAACAATTTTTACCTCTTTATAATATGACTAGTAAACCCCGCGGCTTTGCTCGCGTAATATTTGAAATATGCCAAGTGATATTTATATGTCTAATTTTTATTAAAAGATGCTAACTAAATTTTTACTTATTACTTTTGAGAATAATTCAAAAATTACTATTTAAAACACACTTTGATTAAACATCATTATTACACTGCATTAGGCAGAAAGGAGACTTAAATTAATAAAACAAAATAAATGGTAATTTAGAAAATATTTTGAAACCTTTCTGCTCATTTAATACGCTCATTTCAGTATGCATTTAAAGTTTTGAATTTTTTAGAAACCATCTTCTTACATCTTAAAATTAACTATCATGTCAAATTCCAAGTCCTACTATCTCTCCCAACAGAAAGGGCTATGTTGAATTAGGAACTATCACCATTAATTTGCCAATATTAATTTTGAAATCGGTTTGTTATTTTTAATATTCCACAGAAACGTAATTTAGAAAGCTTTTAAAGGCCTTTTATAGAACGTTTGTTGTTCCTGTAAACCCCAGGTGGTAGAATCATCGGCCTGTGTAGGATAAGAGACCTTCTACCATTGATTCGCAACTATTACTCTTATAATCGGTTTATATTCCCTGAAATTGCATAGATATCGTAATTTAGGACTTTTTTAGAATGCTTTTCACACCTCCCCTTCGCTTCACCCCTTTTTAATTCGAATTTATTTTCGATAGTCCTTCGAAGGCATTTATACTTTATAAGTAACTACCATGCCATATTTAAAGTTTTTATCCTTTTCAGTATTACAGAAATCGCAATTTAGAAAATTTTTAGCTCCTGCAAGCCTCTGCTGGTAGTCGCACAGATATAAAATATAGCTTATGTTTGAGCAGATTCTAACACCAATAATTTGTCATCATTATTTTTTAATCGGTTTAGTATTTGATAAGATTGCATAAAAATTGTAATTTATAACGCTTTTCGCTTACTTCATCTTTTTAAATTTGGAATTTTCTTTCGACTGTTCTTAGAAAGCAGTTGCATCTTCTAAGTAAATACCATGCCATACTTCAAACTGTTAGACACATCAGTTGTGCAAAAAACGCAAATTAGAACATGTTTTGCTTTTGCAACCCTCAGATGTTAGTGACAGCAACATAAAATACAACCTATGTTATAGCAGGGACTATCACCATTGATTTGCAACCATTACTTTTGAAATAGCTTTGGTATTTCCTGAGATTGAGTATAAATCGCAATTTAGAACGCATTTCGCGCATTTTCACCCCTTTTTAAATTTCTAACTTTTTTCGAAACTGTTCTTAAAGATCATTTATATCTAATAAATATGTACCTTGCCTAATTTTAAATTGCTAGCCCGTACCGATCACAAAAATCGAAATTTAGAACGCTTTTTTGCTCCTGCAACGTCTAGGTGATAGTGATACCGACATAAAATAGCATCTATGTTAGAGCAGAGTCTGTCAGCATAAATTTCCTACCATTTCTTTTGAAATCAGTTAGATTCTTCCTGAGATATCTCTGACAAATCGGCATTTAGAACGTTTTTAGAACGCTTTTCGCGCATTTTGCTCCTGCATCTCTTCTGGGGTAGTGGAAACAGATATAAAATATAGCCTAACTTGGAGTGAGATCTGTCAGCATAATTTTTACACCATTTTATTTGAAATCGGTTCAGTACTTCCTAAGACTGCATAGAAATAGCAATTTAGAACGGTTTTTACAACGCTTTTTGCGCATTTTGGCTCCCTTTTAAATTTCGATTTTTTTTAGGAAATGCCCTTAGAGATCATTGATACCTTATAATTAACTACCATTCCAAATTTCACGATTCTAGGCCCTTCCGTAACGCAAAAACCGCAATTTAGAACGTTTTTCCCCTGCACCCCCTTTGGGGTAGTGTCACCGACATAAAACATAGCCTATGTTGGAGCAAAGGTTGTCACCGTCATTTTGACACCATTATTTTTTAAGTCGGTTTGGTATTTCCTGAGATTGTGTAGAAACCACCATTTAGAACGTTTTTTAGTACGCTTTTCGCGCATTTTCACCCCTTTCAAATTTCGAATCGTTTAAGAACTTTTGTTAGAAATCCTTTATACTTAGTAAGTAGCTAATATTTCAAATTTCATATTTCTAGGCCCTTCAGTAACACATAAATCTCATTTTTAGAACGTTTTTTGATCCTGCACCCCCTTTGGGGTAGTGGCACCGACATAAAACATAGGCTGTCTTGGAGCACGCGTTATCACCATCATTTTGACACCAATATATTTTAAATCGGTTTGGTATTTCCTGAGATTATGTAGAAAATACCATTTAGAACGTTTTTTAGAACGCTTTTTGTGCATTTTCACCCCTTTTAAATTTCGAATTGTTTAAGAACTGTTTTTAGAAATCCTTTATATCTAATAAGTAGCTAATATTCAAATTTCATATTTGTAGGCCCTTCACTAACACATAAATCGCATTTTTAAAACGTTTCTTGCTCCTACAACCCCTTTGGGGTAGTGAAACCGACATGAAACACAGCCTATCTTGGAGCAAGCGTTGTTACCATCATTATGACACCAATATTTTTTAAATCGGTTTGGTATTTCCTGAGATTGTGTAGAAACTACCATTTAGAACGTTTCTTAGAACGCTTTTTGCGCATTTTCACCCCTTTCAAATTTCGAATTGTTTAAGAACTGTTCTTAGACACCATTTATATCTTATAAGTAACTAATATTCAAAATTTCATATTTCTAGGCCCTTCAGTAACGCTAAAATCGTATTTTTAGAACGTTTCTTGCTCCTACACCCACTTTGGTGTAGTGACACCGACATAAAACATAGCCTATCTTGGAGCAAGCGTTGTCACCATCATTATGACACCAATATTTTTTAAATCGGCTTGGTATTTCCTGAGATTGTGTAGAAACTACCATTTAGAACGTTTTTTAGAACGCTTTTTGAGCAATTTCACCCCTTTTAAATTTCGAATTGTTTAAGAACTGTTCTTAGACATCATTTATATCTTATAAGTAACTAATAATCAAAATTTCATATTTCTAGGCCCTTCAGTAACGCTAAAATCGCATTTTTAGAACGTTTTTTGCTCCTACACCCCCTTTGGGGTAGTGGCACTGACATAAGATATAGTCTATGTTCTAAGTTGGACTAACACCATCATTTTGATACCATTACTTTTGGAATCGGTTCGGTAGTTCCAGAGCTTACCTCCGACAAATAAACAATTTTTTCCTCTTTATTATAGGAGTATGATGACTAGCAAACCCCGCGGCTTTGCTCGCGTAATATTTGAAATATGCCAAGTGATATTTATATGTCTAATTTTTATTAAAAGGTACTAACTAATTTTTTATTTTATTAAAAGGTAATATTTTATTTTATTAAAAGGTACTTATTACTTTTAGGAATAATTAAAAAAATTACTATTTAAAACACAGTTTGATTAAACCTCATTGTTACACAGCATAAGGCAGAAATGAGACTTAAATTAATAAAACGAAATAAAACTAAATAAATAATAATTTAGAAAATATTTTTAAACTTTTATGCTCAATTAATACGCTCATTTCAGTATTCACTTGAATTTTTTAGAAACCATCCTCTTACATTTTAAAATTAACCATCATGTCAAATTCCAAGTCCTACCACCTCTCTCAACATAAAGGGCTATGTTGAAATAGGAACTGTCACCATTAATTTGCCAACATTAATTTTGAAATTGGTTTGTTATTTCCAACTATTCCACAGAAACGTAATTTAGAAAGCTTTTAAAGGCCTTTTTTAGAGCGTTTGTTGTTCCTGTGAACCCCAGGTGGTAGAATCATCGGCATAAAATATAGCCTGTGTAGGATCAGAGACTGTTACCATTGATTCGCAACTATTACTTTTATATTTGGTTTATATTCCCTGAAATTGCGTAGAAATCGTAATTTAGGACTTTTTTAGAATGCTTTTCGCACCTCCCCTTCGCTTCACCCATTTTTAATTCGAATTTATTTCCGACAGTCCTTCGAGGGCATTTATATTTTATAAGTAATGACCATGCCATATTTAAAGTTTCTAGCCTTTTCAGTATCACAGAAATCACAATTTAGAAAGTTTTTAGCTACTGCAACCCTCTGGTGGTAGTGGCACAGACATAAAATATAGCTTATGTTTGAGCAGGTTCTATCACCAACAATTTATCATCATTATTTTTTTAATCGGTTTGGAATTTGATAAGATTACATAAAAATTGTAATTTATAAAGCTTTTCGTTCACTTCATCTTTTTAAATTTGAAATTTTCTTTCGACAGTTCTTAGAAAGCAGTTGCATCTTGTAAGTAAATACCATGCCATACTTCAAAGTGTTAGACCCTTCAGTTATGCAAAAAACGCAAATTAGAACATGTTTTGCTTTTGCAACCCTCAGATGGTAGTGACAGCATCATAAAATATAACATATGTTATAGCAGGGACTGTCACCATTGATTTGAAACCATTACTTTTGAAATAGCTTTGGAATTTCCTGAGATTCAGTAGAAATCGCAATTTAGAACGTTTTTAGAACGCTTTTCGCGCATTCTCACCCCTTTTTAAA
Source organism: Maratus speciosus (assembly GCA_963932465.1). Lineage (NCBI taxonomy): Eukaryota > Metazoa > Arthropoda > Arachnida > Araneae > Salticidae > Maratus > Maratus speciosus. The sequence goes on along the minus strand of OZ010800.1, from coordinate 358,911,964 downwards.
TTTCCAAATTTTTCGAAACTGTTCTTAAAGATCATTTATATGTAATAAATATGTACCTTGCCTAATTTTAAGTTGCTAGCCCCTACCGATCACAAAAATCGAAATTTGGAACGCTTTTTTGCTACTGCAACGTCTAGGTGATAGTGATACCGACTTAAAATAGCGTCTAAGTTAGAGCAGAGGCTGTCAGCTTCAATTTCTTACCATTACTTTTGGAATCAGTTTGATTCTTCCTGAGATATTGGTGACAAATCGGCATTTAGAACGTTTTTAGAACGCTTTTCGCTCATTTTGCTCCTGCATCTGCTCTGGGTTAGTGGAAACAGATATAAAATATAGCCTATCTTGGAGCAAGATCTGTCACCATCATTTTTACACCATTATATTTGAAATCGGTTCAGCATTTCCGGATATTGCATAGAAATCGCAATTTAGAAGTTTTTTACAACGCTTTTTGCGCATTTTGACTCCCTTTTAAATTTCGATTTTTTTAGGAAATGTCCTTAGAGATCATTGATATCTTATAACTAACTACCATTCTAAATTTCACGATTCCAGGCCCTTCCGTCACGCAAAAACCGCAATTTAGAACTTTTTTCTCCTGCACCCCCTTTGGGGTAGTGGCACCGACATAAAACATAGCCTATGTTGGAGCAAGGGTTTTCACCATCATTTTGACGCCATTATTTTTTAAATCGGTTTGGTATTTCCTGAGATTGTGTAGAAAGTACCATTTAGAACGTTTTTAGAACGCTTTTCGCGCATTTTCAACCCTTTTAAATTTCGAATTGTTTAAGAATTGTTCTTAGACATCATTTATATCTTATAAGTAACTAATATTCCAACTTTCATATTTCTAGGCCCTTCAGTAACGCAAAAATCGCATTTTGAGAATGTTTTTTGCTCCTGCACCCCCTTTGGGGTAGTGGCACCGACATAAAATATAGCCTATGTTCTAAGTTGGACTAACACCATCATTTTGATACCATTACTTTTGAAATCGGTTTGGTATTTCCTGAGATTATGTAGAAAATACCATTTAGAACGTTTTTTAGTACGCTTTTCGCGCATTTTCAACCCTTTTAAATTTCGAATTGTTTAAGAGCTGTTCTTAGACATCATTTATATTTTATAAGTAACTAATATTCCAAACTTCATATCTCTAGGGCCTTCCGTAGCGCAAAAATCGCATTTTTAGAACGTTTTTTGCTCCTGCACCCCCTTTGGGGTAGTGGCACCGACATAAGATATAGCCTATGTTCTAAGTTGGACTAACACCATCATTTTGATACCATTACTTTTGGAATCGGTTCGGTAGTTCCTGAGCTTACCTCCTACAAATAAACAATTTTTTCCTCTTTATAATAGGAGTATAGACTAGCAAACCCCGCGGCTTTGCTCGCGTAATATTTGAAATATGCCAAGTGATATTTATATGTCTAATTTTTATTAAAAGGTACTAACTAAATTTTTATTTTATTAAAAGGTAATATTTTATTTTATTAAAAGGTTTTTTTATTAAAAGGTACTTATTACTTTTAGGAATAATTCAAAAATTACTATTTAAAATACAGTTTGATTAAACATCATTATTACACTGCATTAGGCAGAAATGAGACTTAAATTAATAAAACGAAATAAAACTAAATAAATGATGATTTAGAAAATATTTTGAAACTTTTATGCTCAATTAATACGCTCATTTCAGTATTCGTTTGAAGTTTTGAATTTTTTAGAAACCATCTTCTTACATCTTAAAATTAATTATCATGTCAAATTCCAAGTCCTACCACCTCTCTGAACATAAAGGGCTATGTTGAAACAGGAACTGTCACCATTAATTTTCCAACATTAATTTTGAAATCGGTTTGTTATTTCCTAATATTCCACAGAAACGTAATTAAAAAGCTTTTAAAGCCCCTTTTTAGAACGTTTGTTGTTCCTGTGAACCCCAGGTGGTAGAATCACCGGCATAAAATATAGCCTGTGTAGGATCAGAGACTGTTACCATTGATTCGCAACTATTATTTTTATAATCGGTTTATATTCCCTAAAATTGCATAGAAATCGTAATTTAGGACTTTTTTAGAATGCTTTTCCCACGTCCCCTTCGCTTCACCCCTTTTTATTTCGAATTTATTTTCGACGTTCCTTCGAGGGCATTTATATTTTATAAGTAACTACCATGTCATATTTAAAGTTTCTAGCCTTTTCAGTATCGCAGAAATCGCCATTTAGAATGTTTTTAGCTCCTGCAACCCTCTGGTGGTAGTGGAACAGACATAAAATATAGCTTATGTTTGAGCAGGTTCTATCACCAAAATTTGTCATCATTATTTTTTTAATCGGTTTGGTAATTTATAAGTTTGCTTAAAAATTGTAATTTATAACGCTTTTCATTCACTTCATTTTTGTAAATTTGAAGTTTTCTTTCGACTGTTCTTAGAAAGCAGTTGCATCTTGTAAGTAAATACCATGCCATACTTCAAAGTGTTAGACACGTCAGTTGTGCAAAAAACGCAAATAAGAACATGTTTTGCTTTTGCAACCCTCAGATGGTAGTGACAGCAACATAAAATAGAACCTATGTTATAGCAGGGACTGTCACCATTCATTTGCAACCATTACTTTTGAAATAGCTTTGGTATTTCCTTAGATTGAGTAGAAATCGCAATTTAGAACGTTTTTAGGACGCTTTTCACGCATTTTCACCCCTTTTTAAATTTCCAATATTTTCGAAACTGTTCTTAAAGATCATTTATATCTAATAAACATGTACCTTGCCTAATTTTAAGTTTCTAGCCCATACCGATCACAAAAATTGAAATTTAGAACGCTTTTTTGCTCCTGCAACGTCTTGGTGATAGTGATACCGACATAAAATAGCGCCCATGTTAGAGCAGAGGCTGTCAGTATCAATTTCCTACCATTACGTTTGAAAACAGATTCATTCTTCCTGAGATATTGCCGGCAAATCGTCATTTAGAACGCTTTTAGAACGCTTTTCGCGCATTTTGCTCCTGCATCTCCTCTTGGGTAGTGGAAACAGATATAAAATATAGCCTATCTTGGAGCAAGATCTGTCACCATCATTTTTACACCATTATATTTGAAATCGGTTAAGTACTTCCTGAGATTGCATAGAAATCGGAATTTAGAACATTTTTACAATGTTTTTTGCGCATTTTGCCCCCTTTTAAATTTTGATTTTTTTAGGAAATGTCCTTAGAGATCATTGATATCTTATAACTAACTACCATTCCAAATTTCACGATTCTAGGCCCTTCCGTAACGCAAAAGCCGCAATTTAGAACGTTTTTCTCCTGCACCCCCTTTAGGGTAGTGGCACCGACATAAAACATCGCCTATGTTGGAGCAAGGGTTGTCACCATCATTTTGACGCTATTATTTTTTAGATCGGTTTTGTATATCCTGAGATTGTGTAGAAACCAACATTAGAACGTTTTTTAGAACGCTTTTCGCGCATTTTCACCCCTTTCAAATTTCGAATTGTTTAAGAACTGTTCTTAGAAATCCTTTATATCTAATAAGTAGCTAATATTCAAAATTTCATATTTCTAGGCCATTCAGTAACGCTAAAATCGCATATTTAGAACGTTTTTTGCTCCTACACCCCCTTTGGGGTAGTGCCACCGATATAAAACATAGCCTATCTTGGAGCAAGCGTTGTCACCATCATTTTGACACCAATATTTTTTAAATCGGTTTGATATTTCCTGAGATTGTGTAGAAACTACCATTTAGAACGTTTTTTAGAACGCTTTTTGTGCATTTTCACCCCTTTCAAATTTCGAATTGTTTAAGAACTGTTCTTAGACATCATTTATATCTTATAAGTAACTAATATTCAAAATTTCATATTTCTAGGCCCTTCAGTAACGCTAAAATCGCATTTTTAGAACGTTTTTTTGCTCCTACACCCCCTTTGGGGTAGTGGCACCGACATAAGATATAGCCTATGTTCTAAGATGGACTAACACCATCATTTTGATACCATTACTTTTGGAATCGGTTCGGTAGTTCCAGAGCTTACCTCCGACAAATAAACAATTTTTTCCTCTTTATAATAGGAGTATAGAGTATAGACTAGCAAACCCCGCGGCTTTGCTCGCGTAATAATTGAAATATGCCAAGTGATATTTGCATGGTTATTTTTTATTAGAAGAACACTTTTTGAAATAATTCAAAAATTACAAATTAAGCCACAGTTTGACTAAACTTCATTATAAAAGTGCAATAGACAGAAATGAGATTTTAATTAATAAGAAGAACTAAAATGAATTCCAATTAAATGATAATTTAGAAAGTATTTTGAGACTTTTATGTTTTTTCCATACGCTCATTTCAGTATTCATTTGAAGTTTTAAATTTTTTATAAACCATTTGAACACATTTGCATCTTAAAATTAACCATCATGTGAAATTCCAAGCTTCTTGTCTAACAGTCTACCACCTCTCTGGTATTAGTGGCACCAACATAAAATGCCGAAACAGAGTTGAAATAGAATGTCTCGAAAAATGTTGAAACAGAGTCTGTCACAATTAATTTGCCAACATTAACCTTGAAATCGGTTGGTATGTCCTAATATTCTATAGAAAAAGGAATTTAGACGTTTTTAAAGGCGATCTTGTTGTTCCTGCCAACCAGGTGGAAGTGACACCGGCATGAAATATAGCCGGTATAGGATCAGGGACTACCACTCTTGATTCGCAACCAATAACTTCTGTAATCGGTTTATTATTTCCTGAGATTCCATAGAAATCGTAATTTAGGAATCTTTTAGAATGCTTTTCTTCCCTTCGCTTCACCCTTTCTAATTTCGAATTTATTTTCGACTGTTCTTAAAGGACATTTATATTTTATAAGTAACTACCGAGCTATATTTAAAGTTTCTAGCCTCTTCAGTACCACAGAAATCGCAATTTAGAAAGTTTTTTGCTTCTGCAACCCTCGACATAAAATATAGCTTATGTTTGAGCAGGCTCTATCACCATCAATTTGCAACCATTATGTTTGAAATCGGTTTCGTATTTCATACGATTGCATAAAAATTGTAATTTAGAGCGCTTATAGAATGCTTTTCGCTCACTTCATCCTTTTAAATTTGGAATTTTCTTTCGACAATTCTTAGAAAGCATTTGCATCTTTGAAGTAATTCCCATTCCAAATTTAAAATATTAGACCCCTTGAGTAACACAAAAAACGCGATTTAGGACATTTTGTGCTCCTGTAACCCCCAGGTGGTAGTGACAACAACGTAAAATATAGACTATGTTGGAGCGGGGGCTCTCACCATCATTTTGACACCATTATTTTTAAAATCGGATCGTTACTTCCTGAGATTGCGTAGAAATCGCTATTTAGAATTTTAAATTTGGAATTCCCATTCCAAATTAAAAATGTTAGAACCCTTGAGTAACACAAAAAACGCGATTTAGAACATTTTGTGCTCCTGTAACCCCCAGGTGGTAGTGACAACAACGTAAAGTATAGACTATGTTGGAGCGGGGGCTGTCACCATCATTTTGACACCATTATTTTTAAAATCGGTTCGTTACTTCCTGAGATTGCGTAGAAATCGCTATTTAGAACGTTTTTAGAACGCATTTCGTTCATTTTCACCCCTTTTAAATTTCAAATTTTAAAGGAACTCTTCTCAGAGAGTATTTACATCTCATAAGTAATTGCCATGCCAAATATCAAGTTGCTATCTCCTTCAGTATCATAAAAATCACAATTTAGAACGTTTTTTAAAATGCAACCGCAAGGTGCTAGTGACGCCGATATGAAATTGATCCGATATTGGAGCAAGGGCTGTCATCATCAATTTCCAACCATTACTTTTTTGAAATCGATTGGGTACTTTCTGGGATTGCGTAGAAATCGCAATTTATAACGTTTTATAGAACTTTTTCGCCCATATTCACTCCTTTTAAATTTCGATTTTTTTAAGAAATGTTCTTAGAGATCATTTATATCTTATAATTAACTACCATTCCAAATTCCATGTATCTGGGCCCTTCAGTAACACAAAAATCGCAATTTCGAACGTTTTTTTCGCTCCTGCACCCCTTTCAGGAGTAGTGGCACAGACATAAAATGTAGCCTATATTGGGACAAGGGTTGTCGCCATCATTTTGACACCATTATTTTTTAAATCGGTTTGGTACTTCCTGAAATTGCGTAAAAATCGCCATTTAGAACGTTTTTTAGAACGCTTTTCGCGCATTTTCACCGCTTTTTAATTTCGATTTTTTAAAGAAATGTCCTTAAAGATCATTAGTATTTTATAAGTAACTACCATTCCAAATTGCATGTTTCTAGGCTCTTCAGTAACACAAAAATTGCATTTTTAGAACGTTTTTTGCTCCTGCACCCCCTTTTGGCTATAGTGGCACGGACATAAGATATAGCCTATGTTCTAAGTTGGACTAACACCATCAATTTGATACCATTACTTTTGGAATCGATTCGGTAGTTCCAGAGCTTACCTCCTACAAATAAACAATTTTTACCTCTTTATAATATTAGTATAGACTAGCAAACCCCGCGGCTTTGCTCGCGTAATATTTGAAATATGCCAAGTGATATTTATACGTCTAATTTTTATTGAAAGGTACTAACTAAATTTTTATTTTATTAAAAGGTAATATTTTATTTTATAAAAAGGTTTTTTTTTAAAAAAAAAGGGTACTTATTACTTTTAGAAATAATTCAAAATTACAATTTAAAACACAGTTTGATTAAACATCATTATTACACTGCATTAGGTAGAAATGAGACTTAAATTAATAAAATGAAATAAAACTAAATAAATGATAATTTAGAAAACATTTTGAAACTTTTATGCTCAATTAATTCGCTCATTTCAGTATTCATTTGAAGTTTTGAATTTTTTAGAAACCATCTTCTTACACCTTAAAATTAACCATCATGTCAAATTCCAAGTCCTACCACATCTCTCAACATAAAGGGCTATGTTGAAACAGGAACTGTCACCATTAATTTGCCAACATTAATTTTAAAATCGTTTGTTATTTCCTAATATTCCACAGAAACGTAATTTAAAAGGCATTTAAAGCCCTTTTTTAGAACGTTTGTTGTTCCTGTGAACCCCAGGTGGTAGAATCACCGGCATAAAATATAGCCTGTGTAGGATCAGAGACTGTTACCACTGATTCGCAACTATTACTTTTATAATTGATTTATATTCCCTGAAATTGCATACAATCGTAATTTAGAACTTTTTTAGAATGCTTTTCGCACCTCCCCTTCGCTTCACCCCTTTTTAATTCGAATTCATTTTCGACGTTCCTTCGAGGGCATTTATATTTTATAAGTAACTACCATATCATATTTAAAGTTTCTAGCCTTTTCAGTATCACAAAATCGCAATTTAGAACGTTTTTAGCTCCTGCAACCCTCTGGTGGTAGTGGAACAGACATAAAATATAGCTTATCTTTGAGCGGGTTCTATCACCAAAATTTGTCATCATTATTTTTTTAATCGGTTTGGTAATTTATAAGTTTGCTTCAAAATTGTTATTTATAACGCTTTTCACTCACTTCATTTTTTTTAATTTGGAATATTCTTTCGACTGTTCTTAGAAAGCAGTTGCATCTTGTAAGTAAATACCATGCCATACTTCAAAGTGTTAGACCCCTCAGTTGTGCAAAAAACGCAAATTAGAACATGTTTTGCTTTTGCAACCCTCAAATGGTAGTGACAGCAACATAATATATAACCTATGTTATAGCAGGGACTGTCACCATTTATTTGCAACCATTACTTTTGAAATAGCTTTGGTGTTTCCTTAGATTGAGTAGAAATCGCAATTTAGAACGTTTTTAGGACGCTTTTCGCACATTTTCACCCCTTTTTAAATTTCCAATTTTTTCGAAACTGTTCTTAAAGATCATTTATATCTAATAAATATGTACCTTGCCTAACTTTAAGTTGCTAGCCCCTACCGATCACAAAAATCGAAATTTAGAACGCTTTTTTGCTCCTGCAACGTCTTGGTGATAGTGATACCGACATAAAATAGCGTCTATGTTAGAGCAGAGGCTGTCAGCATCAATTTCCTACCATGAAATCAGATTCATTCTTCCTGACATATTGCCGACAAATCGGCATTTAGAACGTTTTTAGAACGCTTTTCGCGCATTTTGCTCCTGCATCTCCTCTGGGATAGTGGAAACAGATATAAAATATAGCCTATCTTGGAGCAAGATCTGTCACCCTCATTTTTACACCATTTTATTTGAAATCGGTTCAGTATACTTCCTGAGATTGCATAGAAATCGCAATTTAGAAATATTTTTATAGCGCTTTTTGCGCATTTTGACCCCCTTTTAAATTTCGATTTTTTTAGGAAATTTCCTTAGAGATCATTGATATCTTAAACTAACTACCATTCCAAATTTCACGATTCTAGACCCTTCGTAACGCAAAAGCCGCAATTTAGAACGTTTTTCTCCTGCATCCCATTTGGGGTAGTGGCACTGACATAAAACATCGCCTATGTTGGAGCAAGGGTTGTCACCATCATTTTGACGCAATTATTTTTTAGATCGGTTTGGTATTTCCTGAGATTGTGTAGAAACCACCATTAGAACGTTTTTCGCGCATTTTCACCCCTTTCAAATTCTGAATTGTTTAAGAACTGTTCTTAGAAATCCTGTATATCTAATAAGTAGCTAATATTTCAAATTTCATATTTCTAGGCCCTTCGGTAACGTAAAAATCGCATTTTTAGAACGTTTTTTGCTCCTGCACCCCCTTTCGGGTAGTTGTACCGACATAAAACATAGCCTATGTTGGAGCAAGGGTTGTCACCGTCATTTTGACACCCTTATTTTGACACCATTATTTTTTAAATCGGTTTGGTATTTCCTGAGATTGTGTAGAAACCACCATTTAGAACGTTTTGTAGAACGATTTCCTCGCATTTTCACCCCTTTCAAATTTCGAATTCTTTAAGAACTGTTCTTAGAAATCCTTTATATCTAATAAGTAGCTAATATTTCAAATTTCATATTTCTAGGCCCTTCAGTAACACATAAATCGCATTTTTAGAAAGTTTTTTGCTCCTGCACCCCATTTGGGGTAGTGACACCGACATAAAACATAGCCTATCTTGGAGCAAGCGTTGGCACCATCATTTTGACACCAATATTTTTTAAGGGGTCTTGTACCTTTTAAATGCGTCGAAAATTAACGAAAATCTTTAAAGTTTGAATTAGTCTATCTTCAAAACCTTTTTATGTATAAACATGAAATTTTGGATATTGATTAAACAGATTGCGCTTTGTAATATACTATGAACAGAAATTTATTAACCCTTTACAGAATTTGTGTATTGTTTAAATCAAAATAGCTCTTTTTTTTACCCCATAAGTCATTGCGCGCATGATATCTTGAGGAAGTATGTATGGATTGTCATGAAATTTGGTAAATATACTAAACAAATATGTATGTTTAAAATGATCTACTTTTAAGTATTTACAATAGTAATATTTTTAGTTATGACTATTTTTATTCATTAAAAATACAAAATTTTATTTTTTTTTACGAAAATATTTTTTTTATGTAGTTAATGAAATAACTTTAGCCTAAGAGTAGATCATTTTAAACACACATATATGTTTAGTATCTTTACCAAATTTCATGCCAATCCATACATACTTTCTCAAGATATCATGCGCGCAATGGCTTATGGGGTAAAAAAAGAGCTATTTTGATTTCAACAATACACAAATTCTGTAAAGGGTTAATAAGTTTTTAATGGTAGCATATTACAAAGCACAATCTGTTTAATCAATATCCAAAATTTAATGTTTATACATAAAAAGTCTTTGAAGATAGACTAATTCAAACTTTGAAGTTTTTCGTTAATGTTCGACGCGTTTAAAAGGTACAAGACCCCTTAAATCGGTTTGGTATTTCCTAAGATTGTGTAGAAACTACCATTTAGAAAGTTTTTTAGAACGCTTTTTGTGCATTTTCACCCCTTTTAAATTTCGAATTGTTTAAGAACTGTTCTTAGACACCATTTATATCTTATAAGTAACTAATATTCAAAATTTCATATTTCTAGGCCTTTCAGCAACGCTAAAATCGCATTTTTAGAACGTTTTTTGCTCCTGCACCCGCTTTGGGGTAGTGACACCGACATAAAACATAGCCTATCTTGGAGCAAGCGTTGTCACCATCATTTTGACACCAATATTTTTTAAATCGGTTTGGTATTTCCTGAGACTGTGCAGAAACTACCATTTAGAACGTTTTTTAGAACGCTTTTTGTGCATTTTCACCCCTTTTAAATTTCGAATTGTTTAAGAACTGTTCTTAGACATTATTTATATTTTATAAGTAACTAATATTCAAAATTTCATACTTCTAGGCCCTTTAGTAACGCTAAAATCGTATTTTTAGAACGTTTTTTGCTCCTACACTCCCTTTGGGGTAGTGGCACCGACATAAAATATAGCCTATGTTCTAAGTCGGACTAACACCATCATTTTGATACCATTACATTTGGAATCGGTTCGGTAGTTCCAGAGCTTACCTCCGACAAATAAACAATTTTTTCCTCTTTATAATAGGAGTATAGATGAGTATAGATATAGACTAGCAAACCCCGCGGCTTTGCTCGCGTAATATTTGAAATATGCCAAGTGATATTTATATGTCTAATTTTTATTAAAAGGTACTAACTAAATTTTTATTTTATTAAAAGGTAATATTTTATTCTATTAAAAGGTACTTATTACTTTTAGGAATAATTAAAAAAAATTACTATTTAAAACACAGTTTGATTAAATATCATTGTTACACTGCATAAGGCAGAAATGAGACTTAAATTAATAAAACGAAATAAAACTAAATAAATGATAATTTAGAAAATATTTTGAAACTTTTATGCTCAATTAATACGCTCATTTCAGTATTCATTTGAAGTTTTGAATTTTTTAGAAACCATCTTCTTACACCTTAAAATTAACCATCATGTCAAATTCCAAGTCCTACCACCTCTCTCAACATAAAGGGCTATGTTGAAATAGGAACTTTCACCATTAATTTGCCAACATTAATTTTGAAATTGGTTTGTTATTTCCTAATATTCCACAGAAACGTAATTTAGAAAGCTTTTAAAGGCCTTTTTTAGAGCGTTTGTTGTTTCTGTGAATCCCAGGCGGTAGAATCATCGGCATAAAATATAGCCTGTGTAGGATCAGAGACTGTTACCATTGATTCGCAACTATTACTTTTATATTTGGTTTATATTCACGGAAATTGCGTAGAAATCGTAATTTATGGCTTTTTTAGAATGCTTTTCGCACCTCCCCTGCACTTCACTCCTTTTTAATTTGAATTTATTTTCGACAGTCCTTCGAGGGCATTTATATTTTATAAGTAACTATCATGCCATATTTAAAGTTTCTAGCCTTTTCAGTATCACAGAATTCGCAATTTAGAAAGCTTTTAGCTACTGCAACACTCTGGTGGTAGTGGCATAGACATAAAATATAGCTTATGTTTGAGTAGGTTCTATCACCAACAATTTGTTATCATTATTTTTTTAATCGGTTTGGTATTTGATAAGATTACATAAAAATTGTAATTTATAACGCTTTTCGCTCACTTCATCTTTTTAAATTTGAAATTTTCTTTCGACAGTTCATAGAAAGCAGTTGCATCTTGTACACTGCAAATAGAGGCGTCTTAAATTCAGACACATATGTGACTGAAAAAGAAATTCAGACACTTAAGTGTCTGAATATGAAATTTCAGACATCATAAGTGTCTGAATTTAAGACCCTTAAGTGTCTTACTGTGATCATGGTATAAATGAACTGAGAAAAATGTCTGAATAATGATCATGTGTCTGAAATTAAGACATGTAGAAATTCAGACACTTATATGTCTGAATGTAATACAATTGTATCATATGTATGATAAAACGACGATTGTATATGAGGACCCCCGCGGCCAAGGGATATAAGTGAAAAAATTTAGATTTGGAATAAATTGAATTTAACGATTAACATCAATAGTAAGTGACTGACTTAAAATATGAAGCTGTTGCTAATTTCATAGCGGTCTTTCAATTCTTATTTCAATAACTGTGGAAGGAAAGTGAAGTACAATATATTTTTTAAATTTTAAGTACAGATTAAAGAGGTTAAGTAGTTTATAGAGCTTAAGTAGTTGACCTCCAGAATGCAACACATAATTAGGAAATCTCTTATATTTTGCGTTTTAGTTTAGCAAACAAGGCAGGGGACTTCAGGCACATCTGTCCAACGTTTTCCTTCCCTATATTTTTCTTCTGAGAGCAATCATAAAAGAAATAGCCTTATTTCCAGATAGCCTGTATACTGATCTCAGTTTTTTCAATTTTGTCACTTATAGCCTTTCGCTTCTGGTGTCCTCATATGCAATTGTATCGCAATATATCTGGCAGCACCATCAGAAAACGTTTTCGAATGGATGAAATGCTTTGCCATCCACTAAATTTGGTATTAGTGTATAAAATAAGCAACTTAATTTGACCATGGGGACGTCTGCCAAAATTGTAAATGCCCGTTTACTAACTTTCGAACTAATTTATTTTTAGTGCAAAAGTACAAGCTAAAGAAACTTTTCCCAAAATATAAATTTCTCAAAAACTACTTCCACTCATAGGTATGCTCATGGCCCACTCATAGGCCGTTCCTTAAATAAAAAGAGATATGATTGCTCTTTATAAAAAATGTAGAAAGGGGAGAGGATGGACAGATGTGTCTGGAGTCCCCTACCTAGTTCGCCTAACTAAAACGCAAAATATAAATATGAAATAAGCTAAACCAAGAATCTTTTGTGAGAACACAAGATAATTTTTATATAAAAGGAATATAAAAAAATTAACAAGTAAGAAGTATTAAATATTAAATAGATATATAAAAATAAATTTATAACAATATTTTTCAAAATGCAGAACATTTCTTTCCCTCTAGTGGAGGGTTTTGCCCAACACCCCTTATCTAAGATAAATTTTAAATATACGAACGTCAAAAGGAAATATTTAAAAATTGATTTCTATTAGTGGTTTAGGAAGGGAGGGGGGGGGGTCGGTGCTCCTCTTACGAAAATTTCTTAGTTCTTTTTTCTCTTATGCTGCGTTTACACTATGGCTTATCAGGTCTACAAGGTCTGCGAGGTCTGCCAGGCGTGGGTTTAGCCTGGTTTAGGAGGGTCTGCATGGTCTGCGAGGCTTGGTCTCTGTGGTCTAGGCCTTGGCTTTAAAATACTAGACCCAACCAATCAGCGTGCTTCATTTTTCTGTATTCCGCCATTTTAAAAGATTGAAGAAGCAGACGACAGCTTATGATTTTAAAGATTATTTGAAATTAATAAGGGATTTACAAATTAAAGGTACGTAATGGTTTTTCAGATGTTTTTTAACATTTCTTTACATTGTTTCATAACTGTAGAAGTTTCTTTTATAAAGCTATACAATCGTAAGTTACTATTTTCATGTATTTACATACTACTACGCTACTAAAATTAATTTGTTAACTATGTTACTTTTTAATATTACCAAACTCTATAAAACGATGTATTCGTAAATTCTTTAATTTGCATCTTCCTGTATTTACATACAACGCTGCCTATGCATTTGTTAATAGATAATTATGTTCCTCATTTCCAAATTCTTTAAAATTAACCTGGTTTCATATGCATGAATTTAAAACAAATTTGATAGTATATGAATACAAATTAATATAATACGGTCGTCATTCTATTATAATGTACGGTAATCCCTTTTTGTGAATAAATAGTTTCATTTCCTTCAGGAATTTATTTGATATTCTATTTCAATGCATTTTTAGTACTGACAATTTTTTAATTTATCCCAAAACTAGCAACAAATTTTTAACCATAGAATTAATTTTGAATTAACTCCAAAGTTTTCTCTATTATTTTTATATAATTGACTGATCATAGCAAACTCTGCATACATGATTTACATTATTATTAATCAGTTTTAAATGTGTTAATTTTTACAATGATACGGTACTATCTAAAAAGTAATATGAAGACTTTGAATTGTATTTAGCTTCTTATCCTCCCCCTAAAAAAATTCTAATGACATATAAAATTTAACTTTTTTTAAATTGAACAAACTTGTTTTTAAATAAAGTTTTTACTTGTAATTATTATTAATAATTTATAAACCATCCCTTATTCTTTTTAAAATTTTATCTTATATGTTTATCTTTCTGTAGTTTTCTTTAATAATTAATCAGTAGTAGTATATTAAAACTGTAAAATCTAGAACATGAATTTTTTCTCTCCACTTCCCCACAAGAGATGATTTACGATTGAAAAGTTCGTAAATTATTTTTTTTTCAGAAAGAGTTTGAAAAACTTTCAAACCTATAAAAGTTATACTTGAAGTAGAGATTAGAATCTGCTGGTGCCAAGATAAATACATATTTTACCAAGTTTGCTCTCAGGATATCGCAGGTGTGTAGTCTTCTATAATAAGTGACTACCATTTGTGATCTTCTGCAAGAAAGTGGATTGTCTGATGCTCTTGGACTATGTGCTGTTTTGTTGTTTTCTACTTAAAATTCATCAATCAGGAACTCTCGTATAAATAAAGTATTACTAACTTGTATGACTGACTGTAAGTATGTAGTTTTTTTATATATTTATTTTCTGTTGCTTAGAACGAGAGATTTTGAAATGCATTCTACATTGTTTTTGTTGTTTTTATTAGTTTATTATACTCTTTTTTTTTTTCTATTCATTTACATTGCAGGATGTTTTCAACAGTTATGTGAATGTTTGTCGATTGCCTGTTGACCTGGCTCTTACATGAGATTTGCATGCTTTTTTTGAAGATATGAATCTTCAATAATATTCGTGTATGATGATTGTAAGTAAGTCATTTTTCTCAAAAGTACATGTTCTGTATTTTACTTATCATTGTTTTATCTTTTATATATAACGTCATTTTTCTCACAAAATCAATCTGTATCTAAGAAAACTTTATTCTCAATACAATATTTATTATTTAATTCCTTTTATTCTTTAATCAATGTTTTCTTCGCATTAGTTTTTTTAATTTATAAAATGGCATTAAATGATCAATTAAAAAAATGTAGTTTATGTAAACTATGTTTTATATAAACATCGAGTATATGAGTATTCTGTTAGTGGGAAGCAGTTAACCTCTACCTCCCTCCCTATACACACTTTTCAAGGATTTGATATTGCAAAAAATGTGTCGCTCAGACTTAAAAAAATTCTGAAATTACACGAAAGTTAGAATAACTTATCAGATTTGTCTAAAATAAGATCACAGTGTTAAATAAGCAATTTAAGCACAGTAATTAATTAGTAATAATGTATATATTTGAGAATATGGTTATGTATATTGCTTCGTAGCTGTGAACTATGATCACATGATATCTCTTCCATTTCTAATTCCTTTTTCTTCCATTTGGTACACCTGGATAATTTTAATTTAATATCAGCTTAATAATTATTAATATATTATTAATTTGTTAATGTTGAACTAATCTAAAATGTATTATTATTAATGTTGTTTTTTTTGTTGTTGTTGTGGTTTGGGTTGTTTATTTACAATTCTTTGAAGTGATATGAATTATTTATTTCATTAGTATAAGTTATTGAAATTATCAGGAGCATATGGTGTATTTTAGAATTTAATTAAAATGTGTCAACGTTGTAATTAATTTTTATAAAGCTCTGAGCTTCAAAATAAAATAAGTGATATTGTTTGTTTCGCTCAATCAATGTTTATAATTCACTGGGTCATTCGATGGTAACTTACGTTACATTTAGAACAGTTTACTTCAGTAATTTTAGTAATAAAAGACAAAAGAAAAAAAAATATTAACAATGCAAAGTTGACATGATTTGTTAATTAAACCTATTCAAAGATAAATTTAGATGATAATGGCCTAATTTTAGTGTTTTTTCTTGAACTCTGCCAGTTATATTTATTATGGTAACTGACATTACTGAAAAAGTAACGTAAGTTGCCATAAAAAATGTAATTTTCATTTTCTAGGTAATTTTTATCCAAATTGGCCTTTGGATAGGTTTAATTAACAAATCATGTCAACTTAACATTTGAAAATTTTTTGGTGTTATATTACTGAAATTACTGCTGTAAATTGTTTTAAATTATAACGTAAGTTACCATGGAATGACCTTAGTATTCAACGACAATCAAAATTGGAATTAATACGTATCCGGTGTCATAAAATGCTATAATTTGAAATAAGTCTTCTAAATTTTTGGGTCAAAATTCATTAAACAAACAAACAAAAAAAAATATATGAAGCCATGCTTTTATGATTTTTATGCTTTTAGATTTCGCTCACAAAATTTACATTTTTCCTATAATATATTTTGTAAGTAAGCTGCAGCTTCATACTTTATTTTAAATATGAATTAACTAAGAAATTGCGAGCATAGCAAGTAAAAGTTTTTTAAATGTTTTTTTTTTTTTTTTTAGCTCAAAAGATTAGTTTTGAGATGTTAATGATAATATTCATAGCTGCTGAATCAGAATTTAGTTCAAAAGCGTTTTGAGAAATTTAAATGACCATAGGTATAAAATTTATCACTTGTATGGTTTGGTTATTTTATTTAGTTGTAATTAATGCAGTTTATAAATATAACATATGGAAAGTAATGATGTTTATTAGTAAAACATACTGCGCATTAGCTGCATTTGGTTGTCCCCCCAGACTTTTTTTGGAAAAATAACCTTTATGTATAGTGCGTAATATAAATAAGTGTGTTTTATTGAATTCTTCTACTTGTGGAAAGCATATCTCTTATTTTTTCTATTTAAATTATTCTACACTGACTATTACTCATGCTGGTTAAGCTATTTAATACTTATATTTAACTTCTGAGTATTTTTGGTACTTTTATGTCACTCGTGTACAAATCTTTCCAATAACACTTTTTTTTTTTTTACACACATGAAAATTAGAAACAATATTTTGATGATATATTTTTTTTCTGCAATTGAATCAAAATGAGTGAAAGGCGTGTATTTAAATGCGACATATGTATTAGAATGAAATGAGTGAATGGTTTATATTTAAAATTAAGTGAATGCAATGCAAATGATGACAAAGGAAAAATATTTGTTGATTTATCGCCTGTGCCGACTAACAGAAAAGTACCATATTTTTAAATTATTTTTTATATTACTATGCAAATCGTGAAATGAAGAGTTTTAATGTTATTAATAATTAATGTTATTTTGATTCTGGGTTCGAAATTTTAAGTTTATTTATTAATTATACTATGTTAACTCTCATGGAAAGATGCTTGCAAACTAATATTAAACCAATGGTAACTTTACAAATTTATCATTTGCTTTTGAATATTTTTAAATAATTTTTTCTGTTTTGCGTGGGACATGTCTAATTGGGTATCTTTTTGTTCTTGATTTCAGGTGCAGTTTTTCAGAGGAAAATTTCAGTTTCAGAACTTGTTTCAAAATTAAAAGTGCCCTCAGAAGAAAAAAAAAACTGCAACCAAAGAAATAAAAAGTAAACATATTTGGTTAGACATCAGGTTCAGGTTGCCAAAGCCAAAAAAAAAAAAGTATTGAAATGCAAATAAGAATTTTGAAAAGAACATTGCCATTGGTTTAACATTTAGTTTCAGTGTTCTTGTGTTACTACTAGAGATGAGAGATATGGCCTTGGGCTCGATTTTTGTACCATTCTTCGAGCTCGGGTGGCCCCGAACTCATTCATTCTGAAATTAACAATTTTATTTATTCTCATACAGAAAAAAATAAAACAACTTTTTTCCCCTTAAACATTACTTATTCCATTTCAAGTCATTTTAATGTTATTTTTATCAGAATGAAAGGGAAACAGAAATAGTGTTTTTTAAGCTCTTTTTAGATGTGTTTGTAACTATATAAATACGAAGCACCTATAGTCTTCATCTGGTTTGTCCATCTGCCCGCATATAACAGCGCAAAAAATACCCAACCAAATGGTTTGAAATTTAATATATATATATAATCGTTGCAGAATTTTGTCAAGTCATTTCAAATTTTAAGAAAATCAAATCAAAACTTAAAAAGATATTAATAAAAGTTTTCTTCATTCTATTAAATCCTATCGTACATAATTAATTCAGTGATATCCCATGACATGTAATGATTCTAGGTTGCCATGTTGATTACGTCATATTTAAGATGGAATCCTATTATTTCCATATTACCTCCTTTTTTTTAGGTATGTCAAGAACATGCTTTTTGGTTTTGATGCACTATTTATTACTTCTTAATTATTATACCAACTGAAAGTTATTAAATGATTATCTCGCTTCTTTCCAAAAAACTGTCTTAATAGTTCACAATTTAGCTAGTTACACAGTTTATTTTTACCAATGCATTATCTTCCTTTCAGATTGAAATATAAATACCTTTTTCTTCAGATCAATAAAGTTTTCTGCAAAACATTGTCATCATCATAGACCATTATGATACATATTAATATTGTTTCATTTATTATACGTAGTAATCATTATATTCAATAATATTTATAATATAAAGAAATTTTATTTTGTTTCTGTAACTTGTACTTTCAAATAAAAGAAATTTATTAAAGATTTGTTGTCTTTTATTTGACTATATATTTTTATTATAAATGGTATTTCAGGTATTTGCTTGTTTTGTCTATCATGTAAACCTTGATTTAAGAATTGTTTTTAATTATCTATTTATTTTTTATAAAAAAAAAAAAAATGGCTAAGATATAAAATGAGAAAAACACTTTCAACATGGTTGAAAAGTATTTATGAATTCAGCTTGTCACACTTGTAAATATACTGTGATTGCATTGTAATTATTAAATGCTAATGATGTTCACTATAGAGGGTGCTATTTAAATGTGAAATTCAATAAATATAATGCATCAAAAAGTGTTATGGAGACAACAAGTGCTGAAAATGCATTTTTACTGAGTTACGTGTTTTTAAATGGCACATTTAGATATTTCATTTCATTGTATGAAAATATTAAATTTCTTAATAGCTACTGTTGGAGAGTATTTCATAATCTATGCCTAATTTTTCATAATTTGTGTATATTCCTTATACCAGTGGTGCAGCCAGTATCCTTATTTGTAAGGGGTTTTGGAGAATTATTACTCCTTGTGGGATACAATATGTGACAAATAAAAACCAATGTAATGAAAAGCAAACATAATAAGTTTAGCATTTATGTGTTTAAAGGTTTCATAGAAAAGCTTCTTTATAATATAAGGTATTTTCAATACAACTTATTAGTTTTTTAAATTGTGGGAGGAATTTTGAAATGTCACCTTCTTTTGCTGCTGCAGTGTTTATACAAATTAGGGGCTGTGCATATATAAAATTATCATTTTAATGTGTGTGGGAGGAGGGGGGGGGGGACCTGACGTTTGATTGTCATAAGATATTTTTGGGGAAAGTTTTTTTTTTTTTTTAATCCAAACGATATTTTTTGTTTTAGTGCTTTAATTTTTTCTTTACATCAAAATAGTCTTATACCTTTTTAAATAGTAAGTGTAGTTAGATGTTAATTGATATACAGTTGTTTAAATGTAAAATCATATCTTTATGCAAACACAAACATATAAAAATAAAAAGGATTTTTAAACATTGATGATGATTTCATTAAGGTGTGTGTGTGTATGGGGGGGGGGGGTGTCGAGGAATGATAACGTATGATATTGTAAGTGATGGGGTGGGGACTAAAATTACCTAAATGTTGATAACATTATATATGTACAACACCATACAATAGTTTTAGAACGGGAGTAAAATTATTGCAAATTTAAAACAATTATCAGATTTCTCAGCCCTATTTTCAACCATCTGCTATAGTTTATAATTTTTAAAAAATGTTATTTAATTTTCTAATGCAACTTTTTCTTTTATATTGCCACAAAAAGAAAATGGGTATGAGCATTATTTTTATAAATCAATTAAAAATCAGACTCACTGTATTTTCACATGCAAAAATGGCATCATTTTGAACAGATAATGCATATTTTTCATATATAAATTTTTAAGCCTTTACTATAAGTGTTACCATAGTACCTTTATTTAAATGTAACATCACGACTAAAAGTATATAGAAAATGGCGTCATTTTCATGTAATCATTGTAGATTTAATTTTCACAAGCGATAATGTAAGTTTCCATTTAAAAATATTGTTTTATCATCAGGTGAGGACAATAATTTCTCTTCTGAAATTAATGTCCATTATCTATAAAGTAAAAGCTTTATTTTCAAACTGTCCAAAAGTAAAATTTCATGAAATGTTACATTTAGTTCCTTTTTTTTCCAGTTACATGTGCCAAAGAAATTCTGTATTCTCCCTTATAAAACTGCAGGAATTTACTATTATTGTGTCAAAGTAATTAATTTTTTCCTCATTGTCGTTTTAAAGATTTATTGCTCAGAAGGTAGTGTCACAGATGATAATAATATAAATAATGAGACAAGCAGTTAACTGTTGCACCAGAGAGTGGTGTTGCCGTAGCAACATCATACGCTCTGCTGCAATGTGAAATGAGTGGTAACCTGATTACTGGTGATGTCTTCGATTAGGTTTTCCATCAGTGTTGGTATTCATTTCACATTGTAGCAACATAATGGCAACATTAAAGTCAAACCATACATATAACAATTAAGAAAACAAAAGTAAGCTCCTACTGTCATTTTTTAAATGAAGAATTGAAGCAGTTATCTCTTTTGTCAGGGGGTCATCCCTGCCCTCCTGGACCCCTGTTTAAGGTAATTTCTGAACACTTATGGGACAGTTTCCCTTTTCAACAATTTTCTTTATTTTAAATATGATTCAAATGGTGAACTCACTGAATTTCAATGTTTAACTAAAAGCACATTTTGAAAAAATTTTATAAAAATTTGAATTTTTTTAAATCTCTACTACTTTTTAAAAAAATTGATATTTTTGCCCCCCCTTTTTTTTTTTAGATTTTCAAATGTGTACTGCACAAACTTGCACATGGATTTTTAGACATATCTAATATTACATTTATTATGATTTTTTTTACTGATATATATATAGTGCAAAACGATGAAATCTAACATATCTTCATATACTTTTTTTTTTTTTAATAACAAAAAACCTAAATGCTAATTCCATGCGCAGATTTATCACATATGTAATAAAGAACATGCACCAAAAAAAAAAGCTTAAAAATCTCTATCTCAAATACAGAAAAAGCCTTAAAACATGAAAGTGAAGAAAATATGAAAATGGAGAAAAAGCATTTAAAGTTTTAATTTGTGTGGTAATTGCGCTGAGTGTTTTAACAAAATTTACAATACCTCGCGATATATTTACGGTATGGATAAAAATGAGGTATCAAAATATTCACAATTAAACAGGCTTTCATTTAATATTAAAAAAGAAAAATCAATTTTTTTACCAATTTTAAGGTAAATTGGTCCTTAACTTTATACCCCTTAAATCAAAGGGAAAAATAAATGTAAATTTTATTTTGTGGAAAGGAGGGATCGTACCCCTTTCCCAGACAACAACAACAAAAAAAAAGATTCATTTTCTCTCTGTGTTTCATTATTTTAAACTGTTTGAAAAGAATAAATTTTACTTTTTTCAGAGTCAGAGAAAAAGAAAATTAGGGGGCAATTGCATTTTCTTGCTTCCCTTGTGGGTAATGAGCTTAGAAAAACGCGTAATTTTTATTAATTTACACGTAATTAATGTCTGTGCAAAAGAAATTACGGCGCAAACAATTCTGACACGTTCATTTCGATACGAATACGAACGTAAACAAACAAACACGACTGTCCCTCCCTTCCCCCAACCTGCAAATATACGCATGCGCAAGCCAAGTTCTTATGCCGTAGTGTGGACGCAATTTTTTCGATTCTTGGACCTGAAAGACCCAACAGACCTGACAGGCCACATAGTGTAAACGCAGCATTAGTGTTCAATTATGTAATCATTTCGAAGAATAAATGTTATTTTTTTAACTAGCGTTACGACGATTTTTTTAAATTATAATATGTTTTTCACCCTCTTACTGAAAGAATAAAAACTGTAATAATTATATTCATATAATTTATAAGTGTAAACATTACGAAAAACGCCAAATAAAGAAAATAAAATGCTTCTGATTTCTTCTTATACAACGTTCCACTTCCCGCTGATAAAAAAAAGTTTTAACAACTTATCATACTGTAACCCGTAGACTGACGTAATGAATAAAGCCATCTGTTTCCAATGGAAATGCTGACTCGCAGCTTTTTTTTTACTTTGTGAAGCGAATCTGTGTTGTGAGTCCGGAGTCCGTTGTCGTATTCAAATTTAAACGTTCTTCAACAGTTCGCATCTTTGACCGGTCCGGTTTTACTGTGAAAAATTTTGTCATTATGTTATTACTGCGGCTGCGTTATTAGTGGAAGCGTTATATTTAGAAGTTTCTTGCATTCTGGATGGCTGGAGGGATCTTATGTGCTTCATATATGGATATAACGACTGAAATTACATCCAGATGACTCTACAAATAGTTCCCAACAGAGACAGTATTACTTTTCATTGCTTTTCGTCAAGAATATAGTTATTCATCTCGTTAAACAAGAAAACTAACCCCAGACCTACAAACTAGTCCCGCGGGCTCTGTTTTCAGAATGGAATATTTCCATTATTTTGACAGGGCTAGCAGGATATAGGAAGGGGTTTTCTTCAAAAAAGAAGCAAGTTTTTATCTCTCATTCACTATGACAGTTATTTTAAATCAAGTCATATCGATATCAGTAAGTGTTTTTGATATTTTGTTTATAGTACCACATAAAATGTTGCATGAAATATAACTTAGGTTTGAATTTGTTTGCGAAATAAAACAGCTAATTCTAGAAATATATATTTTTACATACTTGTAATTCTAGAACTGCAGCTCCAGAATTATATATTATATTTTTTGTGTGAGTGTAGTCTAATTTGATTATGTAAAAATATCAGTAATATTATGTAAAAAATTGGTTAATTTAGAATGTCTATAAAAATAAAGCAAAAACGTAAAATTGTCGAACTTTTGTTGAAGAAGAAATACTTTGTTTGGATTTAAAAGAAGTAAAAAAAAAAAAAAAAGCTTGTTTTTTAAAAGGTTAATTTAGCGTTTTGATGAACATGTTGAATTCCTTGTAACGTTCGCACTTATAACCACATTTTATTTTAAACTTACTTTTAAATTAATTGTTTGTTTGCTATGAAGGATATGCAATTCACTCGAAGTTTAATATTGGATAAAAATTGGAAAATTAACAAACATTATCGTGATTTATTTTTTATATTTTATAATTAGAGATGTATAATTTTCGAGGAAAACCTTTTTAGCCAAAAATCTGTTTTTGGCAAAATTGATTTGTGTTTTGAAATCCGATTTGTCAAAACTTTTTTGTGTCACCTTAAATATATATATAGATATATATTCTGCATGATATTATTTGGTTTCAAAGCAATTTTTAATTATATGGCACACCCGTATATTCTCTAAACTATACAGTTGAAAGGAAAAGAAGTACTGCAATTTTGTGATTATTATATATAAAATCAGTTTTCGAAATTTTCATTTTTTAATAGCACATTGTATAGAATATAAATTATTTACAGCTATAATTCCTTTTCCTCAAAAAAAAAAAAACAAAAATCATTATTTACTTTGATTTTTTTTGTTCAAAATTTTAAATTTTGGATTTGCAAAACATGAGAAATTGAAAACTAAGCTTATTTTATTTTAAGGCTGTTCTCAAATCCAAAAGGGCAACTTTATGACGCAAGTTTTAATTTATTTTTGTTGGGAAATGCATGAAACTGACTGGTGTTGTTGTTCAGAAACTATGTTATCGAACTGTTTTTTCCTTTTTTTTTTTCAAACTCAACAGGTCTTTCAGAAAATAGTGTCCAAGTGGGCGTTTTGAACGGAATTTCTGCGTGAAAGAAAAATAACCACTCAAGAAAGGGCGAAAAACGTGTTTGTCATGTGATCAAAATCGCTTATAACTCAATAGTTAATTTATGGATAAAAAAATGGAAAACACAGTTCGATTCCATGCTCAGGCTTTCCAATTTTATACCTTTCCGTTAAAAAATGAATTTGTAAATGTGTCAAAACGTTTTGTGCTTGTTGAGCAGAGCAGTTGAGAACAGCTTTAAGTTAAAAGGTTATTACAAGTTTAAAATGGAAATTAGAAAACAGCTAGAGTTTTGTATATTTCCATGCATAACTACATTTCGCACAAAAAATTGCGGTTTTCCTCAAAGTTCATTTATACAAACAAGGCCAAAAAAAAATGTATATTTAGGCAAAATAGGTTTTGAAACTAAAAGTGACTTTTCCTGTATGTTATTATATATGTGTGTGTGTGTGAACATGAAAACAAATCATAGAAGCATTAGAATGAAGCTATCGTGAAATTCTGAATATTTTATAATTAAATTCTCAACTTTTCTTATGGTAAATAAACCCCTCTTAAAGAAAAAAAAAATCGAATTTACTCTTTAAATGAAGAGTTTAATACTCAATTTTTTTTAAATATTGGGTTCTCATATACTGCAAATTTGGGGGAATCTAGTATTAGATTTTATTTAACACGGCAAAAAAATGCTTAAACTGGGAATTGCACTGGGAATATGTTATTTAAATAGGAAAAAATTGAACTACAAAGCAGGGATGGAATTCTTTCTGAAGGAGTGAATTCTTTTTTTATAAATGGGAATAATTTGTTACCACAAAGCGGAGCTGATTACAGCATGGGCAAACTGGTCTGTTTCTATGGGCCTTTAGCTTTACGGGCCCCTAAATTCTGTATGAAATTTCCATAAAGCTAATATTTTAAATTTGTTTTGATCTTATACTTATTTTAATAAATATTTTGTACTTTTAGAACATGATTAGGTTAAAGAAAATGATATATTTATCCAAATATGTAATTGACGGCATCGAATAGGCCTTTTTTTTTTTTTTGTAACAGTATACGAAGGCAGTGGGGGAAGGGGGCGAATGAATACTAGGTCTTCAGAGTAGAATTAATCTGAAGTTCACTAAAAGTAATAAACATTTTTGATGCCGTAGGGCATATATATCACATAAATACATATTTATATATATATACATATAATTATCCTATTCTAAAACTACAAAATACTGATTACAATCCTCATAAGGTCAAAACTGATTTAAAATATCAGCTTTATGAAAATTTCATATCCAATTTGGGGTACCCTAAAATCAGGGAGTAGTGAAGCACCCCATTTTTCCCATGCTGCAATCAGCTCTGCTTTATGGTAACAAAGTATTCCCATTTATAAAAAATGATTCAATGTGGTTAAACATGGCTGCGTATATGGCTTAGAAAGAAAAGTGGTCAAAGATGGCTTCATATTGGCCAAAAAAAAGGGGGGGGGGTTCAAAGATGGCCGCAATTAAGGCATTTGAAATGTCTGAAATTCAGACGTAAGAAGTGTCTGAAAAATTTAAGACATTTTAAAACGTCTTAAAATTGAACACTCTTGTTTCAGACACTTAAGTGTCTGAAATTCAGACACAAGAAGTGTCTGAAAATTTTAAGACATTTTAAAACGTCTGAAAATTGAACACTGCGTTTCAGACACTTAAATGTCTGAATTTCAGACATTTCTGTTTACAGTGTAAGTAAATAACATGCCATACTTCAAAGTGTTAGACCCTTCAGTTATGCAAAAAACGCAAATTAGAACATGTTTTGCTTTTGCATCCCTCAGATGGTAATGACAGCAACATAAAAGATAACCTATGTTATAGCAGGGACTGTCACCATTGATTTTCAACCATTACTTTTGAAATAGCTTTGGAATTTCTTGAGATTGAGTAGAAATCGCAATTTAGAACGTTTTTAGAAAGCTTTTCGCGCATTTTCAACCCATTTTTAATTTCCAATTTTTTCGAAACTGTTCTTAAAGATCATTTATATGTAATAAATATGTACCTTGCCTAATTTTAAGTTGCTAGCCCCTACCGATCACAAAAATCGAAATTTGGAATGCTTTTTTGCTCCTGCAACGTCTAGGTGATAGTGATACCGACTTGAAATAGCATCTATGTTAGAGCAGAGGCTGTCAGCATCAATTTCTTACCATTACTTTTGAAATCAGTTTGATTTTCCCTGAGATATTGGTGACAAATCGGCATTTAGAACGTTTTAAAACGCTTTTCGCTCATTTTGCTCCTGCATCTCCTCTGGGGTAGTGGAAACAAATATAAAATATAGCCTATCTTAGAGTAAGATCTGTCACCATCATTTTAACACCATCATATTTGAAATCGGTTCAGTATTTCCTGAGATGGCATAGAAATTGCAATTTAGAACGTTTTTTACAACGCTTTTTGCGCATTTTCACCCCTTTTAAATTTCGAATTTTTTAAGAACTGTTCTTAGAAATCCTTTATATCTAATAAGTAGCTGATATTTCAAATTTCATATTTCTAGGCCCTTCAGTAACACATAAATCGCATTTTTAGAACGTTTTTTGCTCCTACACCCCCTTTGGGGTAGTGGCACCGACATAAAACATAGCCTATCTTGGAGCAAACGTCCTCACTATCATTTTGACACCAATATTTTTTAAATCGGTTTGGTATTTCCTGAGATTATGTAGAAACCACCATTTAGAATGTTTATTAGAACGCTTTTTGTGCATTTTCTCCCCTTTTAAATTTCGAATTGTTTATGAACTGTTCTTAGACATCATTTATATCTTATAAGTAACTAATATTCCAAATTTCATATTTCTAGGTCCTTCAGTAACGCAAAAATCGCATTTTTAGAACGTTTTTTGCTCCTGCACCCCCTTTGGGGTAGTGGCACCGACATAAAATATAGCCTATGTTCTAAGTTGGACTGACACCATCATTTTGATACCATTACTATTAGAATCGGTTCGGTATTTCCTGAGATTATGTAGAAACTACCATTTAGAACGTTTTTTAGAACACTTTTTGTGCAGTCTCACCCCTTTTAAATTTCGAATTGTTTAACCTGTTCGCGACGGCGCGCGCATTCTGAAGTGCGCATCTGAGGACGGAGCGGGAAAATTTGATTTCTTCTTCTGGGCCGGAGGATTTTGCGAAGCTAAGCCTAACTCTTGCAAAGTGTTCTTTAAAAAATTATAAAAGATTCATTTTTCCATATAACCTTTTGAGATACACATGCACGGAATAAGTTGTTATTACATATATTCACGCAAAAAATTGAACTATTTTCTCAACTATTTCAGTACAAAAATGACTTTTTAAGCATATATAATGCATATTTTAAGCGCTTTTTTAGGTTAAAAAATAATATAATATGGTCACAAAATACTTACGTGCCTTTCATATAGCAACATATGAAACATTTTGCTCAAATAAAAAATAATTTTGTTAAAAAAAATAATAGTTTTATTTTTATTTCTAACACATTCCTTAAGCAAAATAAGTGTTTTAATAGAGCTGATTTATTCACAAATAAAATAGTTAAATAAAACTTGTAAGCAACTTGTGCATGCTACATTTTAATACTTAATATACAGACATACATAAAAAAAATTGAAAATGCTTAATTTAATTTAAAATATTTTTGAAAATTAAAAAATTACATGTAAATATATAATCAATCATAATATATCTATCAAATAAAAAGTATTGAATAATAATAAGTAATAATAAATACACTAGAGCTACACTTTAAAATATGCATTTCTAAACACTTGTTAAATGTTAAAAATATTTTTAAAATAAAAGAAAAAAATATATAGTTACGTATAATAAAACGAAATATCAAATAAAGAGTATTTGATAATAATGAGTAAACTTGAATGATAACTTAAAATACATTCATCAATGAATTTGTTGATGTTAATATATACTTATTTATATCTTATGTATTAGAAATATTTAAAAATATAAATAAATTTATGAAATTAAAAGTATTGAATAATAATTAAAAATAATGAAAGAAACTGAGTAATAATTTAAAATATACTTATCAAAAATGTCATTAATGTTAAAAGTATTTTTAAAAATTGGATATATACATATATATATGGGGCTGTGCATATATAACGTTATCATTTCAGGGGAGGGGGGGTCTGGCACATGATATCGCTATAGGGAGGGGCGATTTGTCTTTTGATATCGTTATCATTTTTGATCCAACCCAACTTTTCTTTTTTTTATTTGTAACTTGGTATGTAAATTTTCTCTTTTTATTTATAATTTGTTCTTTACATCAAAATAGTATGTTATCTTTCTTAGTATGTTATCCATTTTTATGAGAATACAAAGTTATTATTAAAATCATTAAATGATTATAAAATTATTTAATTCCAAAATATGGAATACCCCAACATTTGGCATTCCTATTCTTCTGTCATATGTGTATGCATATATAATCAGCTGTTCAATATACCATATGCGAAACATGTTTGAAATGATACTTGTGTTTGCAAGTAAATGAAAGAGAAAGAATGCTGTGCACCTGTTTTGTTGATACGAAATTATGTTTACACCCCCCCCCCCCACCCGTCCTGTAAGGACGCAAGTGTAAGAAGACATTGTTACTGTTGTTACATTATGTAACAAAAAGCTATTATTAAATTCTTTTAAATACTATTTCTTTTAAGTGTTATTTGATATAAAGTTATTTCATGTATAAACTTCTCTCCATTTTGAATCAATGAAGTATGCGAAAAATAAATCTAACCATATTTGTATATCCCTCCAAACAAAAGAGAAAAATTCCAAAAATCAAAAAAAAATTTAGACATTGATAACGATATCATTATGGGGGGGGGGGGGGGGGTTCGAGGGATGATAACGTATGCTATCGTAAGGGGGGAGAGGAAATTAAAAATTACCAAAAAAGATGATAAAGGTATATAACTACAGCCCTATATATATATGTATTAAATTATATTGGTTAAAACTGACCATTAATTTGAAATATGCACGCTAATGTATGCGCTTATTTATCAAAAGTCAAGAGTTCAACGATTGTGTTACAATCACTAACTCTCAGAAATTTTACTTTCTGAAGACTGCGTTTTTTGACATTTTAATGAGTTTGTCAAACATGATATTTAAATATAGTTAATTTAATTTAAAATGAATTAATTTGAAGCGATATATAAAATTTCTGAAGGTAAAATTAAAAAATTTAACCAAAGTAACCCAAATCAGTAACTTAATTTTCTTTCTTTCTGTCTCTCTCTCCCTCCTTTTTTTTTTTTTTTTTTTACTGCTCAACTGAATTTGCCGCAACAAGAGAAAGTATAAAATGGAGACACCCTTTTATTCTCAAGGAACAAATCCCAGAGCTCAGTAATCACAACTAGACAAATAAGCAATTTCCAATCGAGATAAAACAAAAAAAGCTAATAGAAAATGCGCAACCGTAGTAGATCTACAAATAAGCCATTTCTAATCCAGATAAAAGTAAAGAAAAAAAAGAGTAATAGCATGCATATTGCAACTCTTAGTCAGACGCACAAATGAAGTATACTCATACGTCATATGTTTTCAGTTTATCAGCTGACCCACACATTCTCCCTTCCAAGAGCTGCAGAAATTTTTTTGCGATAAATAAAAAATAAAGCTTTATTAGACACGTAAAAGATTTATGATCGAAAAGAGATCATGTTTCAGAAACATAAACATAAATTGATGATGAAATAAACACTTTTTTTTTCATTGAAATATTTTTTTGAAAAACCAAAATTCACATGGATAAAAAAAATATTAATTGTATTCCATTTGATTTCCTTGTTAGAAGGAAATGTGATCTTCCCTAATATAAATTCAAATATGATCAACAAAATTTTTTTGTACGTTATATTTTTTGAAATACGAGTAACGAAAAACGTTCCAAACTCACGGCACGAATACCAGTCGCTCGGGATGTAAGTGCCAACAGCGCCGACACGAATACCGGTCGCGCGGGATGTAAGTGCCAACAACGCCGGCACGAATACCGGTCGCTCGTCCCCAAGGGGTTAAGAACTGTTCTTAGACATCATTTATATCTTGTAAGTAACTAATATTCCAAATTTCATATTTATAGGCCCTTCAGTAACGCAAAAATCGCATTTTTAGAACGTTTTTTGCTCCTGCACCCCCTTTTGGGGTAGTGGCACCGACATAAGATATAGCCTATGTTCTAAATTGGACTAACACCATCATTTTGATACCATTACTTTTGGAATCGGTTCGGTATTTCCTGAGATTATGTAGAAACTACCATTTAGAACGTTTTTTAGAACACTTTTTGTGCAGTCTCACCCCTTTTAAATTTCGAATTGTTTAAGAACTGTTCTTAGACATCGTTTATATCTTGTAAGTAACTAATATTCCAAATTTCATATTTCTAGGACCTTCAGTAACGCAAAAATCGCATTTTTAGAACGTTTTTTGCTCCTGCTCCCCCTTTGGGGTAGTGGCACCGACATAAAATATAGCCTATGTTCTATGTTGGACTAACACCATCATTTTGATACCATTACTTTTGGAATCGGTTCGGTATTTCCTGAGATTATGTAGAAACTACCATTTAGAACGTTTTTTAGAACACTTTTTGTGCAATCTCACCCCTTTTAAATTTCGAATTGTTTAAGAACTGTTCTTAGACATCATTTATAGCTTGTAAGTAACTAATATTCCAAATTTCATATTTCTAGGCCCTTCAGTAACGCAAAAATCGCATTTTTAGAACGTTTTTTGCGCCTGCTCCCCCTTTGGGGTAGTGGCACCGACATAAAATATAGCCTATGTTCTATGTTGGACTAACACCATCATTTTGATACCATTACTTTTGGAATCGGTTCGGTATTTCCTGAGATTATGTAGAAACTACCATTTAGAACGTTTTTTAGAACACTTTTTGTGCAATCTCACCCCTTTTAAATTTCGAATTGTTTAAGAACTGTTTTTAGACATCATTTATAGCTTGTAAGTAACTAATATTCCAAATTTCATATTTCTAGGCCCTTCAGTAATGCAAAAATCGCATTTTTAGAATGTTTTTTGCTCCTGCACCCCCTTTGGGGTAGTGGCACCGACATAAGTTATAGCCTATGTTCTAAGTTGGGCGAACACCATCATTTTGATACCATTACTTTTGGAATCGGTTCGGTAGTTCCTGAGCTTACCTCCTACAAATAAACAATTTTTTCCTCTTTATAATATGAAGTTAGATTAGATTAGATTAGATTAGATTAGATGAGTTAGATTAGATTAGATGAGTATAGATTAAGTATTAAGTATATATACTAGATGATACACGCGGTTGTATTCTCGATGAGAATACAACGTTTATGAATATTTGGAATGTGTATAGAAATTAATTACAAATAAAATTTTCAATTTTAAGTCTTTTTTCCGTTTATCCAGCGCAGATGATAAGTTCCAAGTATTCACTTGACATTTAACTTACAAATATTTCTGTCATTTAATTTAAAATTCATTTCATTTTATATTCGGAAACACTTTAATTTAAAATGCATTCATTAAACGTTGTACTATTAAACGAGCAAGTATTTGCAAGCCATTTATTTGTTTAAATATTTTGCGATTCCAGAGAATAGCTTCAATAATTTTCCTGAAATCACGAGATTAGATTTTTTTTTTTTGAAACAGATAAAACCATTTAGAGAATCCCTGTTAAAAATTCAATCACGAATTCAAATCGTTACTTACTTACAGAAGATGAATCTTGTTTACCAGATTTATGCAAAATATTTTTGTTACAGCTTGTTTTGATAAAAATATGTGTATTTAAAAAATAGTAGCAATGCTATTTTAGTTTCAGGGCAAAAGGCAATAATGTTTTCGTAGCATGAGTGCTTTTACTCCCGAAATTAAAATAATATTGTGACTATTTTTTTTAAATGTAGATAGTTTTATAAAAACAAGCTGTAATAAAAATATTTTGCAATAAATCTAATAAACAATATTAATCTTCCATAAGTGAGTAAAAGATTCAGAAAATATGACCAAGAGATGCGCAGATAGTAGATATTTTGTCATATATGACGTCATACTAAAAACCCGCGAGGCTTTCGAAAAAGACAGGCTACCGCGGTGGGTCCGATTCTTCTTTTTTTACAGACCGGTGGAGTCACGTGATGCTCGAATGCACCAATGAAGGTGCGCGGAAAGAGCATCACGTGACACCAGCGGTCTGTAAAAAGAGAAGAATCGGACTCACCGCGGTAGCCTGTCTTTCTTGTTAGCCTCGAAAAACCCGCGTTTTTTGCATTTTCAACTCCGTCCACAAGGTGGCGCAGCTGTGTCAATTTACGTCAGATTCCAGCATTAACAATGTATGCATGCAGTTTTGCTCGTCACACAAGACAAACAGCTATGACATTTGGCTAGTGTTGCCGCCAGCTCTACTTTTGAAAAAAGACGCCAACTTTTTCCCCGCTAAAAATGTGAATATAATGTTGCAATTTTTCAAAATGAAATTCTTGGGTTCTTCAAGGAATTTTTAAACTCTTTTCAATATTTTATACTTATTATTAACTAATTTTTATTTTTAAATGCTTTTCTTTAAAAAACTTCAATGTTAATAGTCCGATAAGTGGTCTCGAAAATTGTATTTTCAGAAAGTTATGCTGCTGTAAAATTAAGAAACATTATTTTATCAAAATTTTTTTATCAACTCTCAAACTTCGTAATATAGGTCTTTAAACTGCACCAGGTCTCAATGCTAGGTGCGAGCAGCAAAAAAGTGGTTCCCTTGTGAGTAAAATCCCCTCTCTTATTTAGATGTACTCAAGTAAGCTAGCTGCCTACGTTCGAGTATAAATTCGACTTGAATAAATACACATATTTTTAGTTCAATTGTGATACAGAATGATGAAATCTTAGCAATATCTTCATAACATTTTAAAATATTCGAATTTTTTTGCCATTTCTACACTGTAAAAGAAAAAAAAAAAACGGACTAAAATACGGAAATACTACTGGCAATCTAGACGCCAGTGCTATTTCCGTATTTTAGCGGAACTTTTTCCCGGTAAATTGCAGAAAAATTTCCATTTTTTGGAATTACGAAATTTATCTGTAATTTATCGGGTAAAAGTTCCGTTAAAATACGGAAATAGTACTGGCACTAGATTGCCAGTAGTATTTCCGTATTTTAGTCCGTTTTTTTTTACAGTGTATAGCAAAATTTCATGCTTACGCCAGACAAGGACTCTATTCAACTAAACATATTTCAATTTCCTTAATACTACATACTACTATTACACTTACTGAATTAAGAGCTTTACAATATCTTCAAAATTAACCAAAATACTTCAAAATATGTCAAAAAATACAAATATTTTTAGGGTTCCAAATTTAAAAAGTAAAAACGGAACCCTTTTAAGATCACTCTTGTGTCTGTCTGTCTCAGCCATTTTACTCGTAAACTATGGGACGTGGAAAGTTCAAATCGTCTGAAGTAATAAAGAATATTGACCCACATATTTATAGATTATTAATCACTCACAAATATATTTAGGGAAAATGTAGAGAGGTTAATTAAGTTACTTGAAAATAAAAATTTTTTCTTTGTATATCGTGTGGGGTATCGCGTAAAAGCTTTCGTAATTCCGAACTCAAAAATACATTTCTTTTAATTTTAGGTATTATATTTTCAGGGATATCGACGAAAATAAAACGCAAAAATATGTCCCCCCCCCCTCTCTAGTTCCGAATCTATTGAAACTAAAATTAAGAAAAAATTAAGGGCAGTAGATGTTAATTTAAACCTTGTAGGAACACTGTAGCGATTACCCTACGTCACATAGTTTTTGAGAAAATTGTATTTTTCTGTTACGCGCGAATTTCGATTTTCGCGCCTTCGGCAAAGGAGTTGAGGAACGCTAGAGGTACCTATCGTCGCAGAAGTATAAAAGGATCGTTGATAAGGATTTTCGAAAAAAATTGTCGGTAGCCATGGTAGACCCTAAAGACCAGCCCTTAAAGATTAGGACGGTTTGGACATGCATAAAGACAAGCGCGGCACACCCTATGCGCCATTGACTTTTAAAACCTAGGTAACAAATTTTAATGAAGTATTTGTGTAATGCAATGCCCAGTTACTAATTCATATTTTTATTGTACGGAACCCTCTGTGCGCCTGTAATACTCGCACTTGAGACCGTTTTATTTATTAAAAATTACCAATTTTTTTTAGACTCGAGTACCTATAAAACAATTGCCTATCACATACAGTTTAGATTCTTAGTTCAGAATAGAGTGAGTAATGTGGAAAGTATTCTGAGAAATTATCACTGAAATATGTTTAATGATATATTTCTGTAATGCAATGCCCAATTACTAATTCATATTTTTATTGTACGGAACCCTCTGTGCGCGTGTAATACTTGCACTTAACCGTTTTATTTATTTAAAATTACCAATTTTTTTTTTTAGACCCGAGTACCTATAAAACAATTGCCTATAACATAGAGTTTAGATTCTTAGTTCAGAATATAGTACGTAATGTTGAAAGTATTCTGAGAAATTGTCACTGAAGTATGTTTAAAACGTAATGAAATTTATCGTACATGGTAATAACGGAAAAATTTATTTTCCAGAAATCGCATATAAAGATTTCTTATCTACAAAATTATTCTAGAAGTGTCAACTAAGTTTTGTTAGCATTTCTCTGCAAAAATCGTAAGAAAATCATGCATAGAAACATTTTTTTTACATTTTTTTCCTGACCTGCTTGCTCACTTCCGTCTTTTGACTAATTACTTCCTGTTTATTAAATTAGCCATACCTTCTCTTCTAGTAATCGTAGAAATAAAACTAAAACAGATTTGGAATAGTAGAAGATTTGCTCCTTCAAATAAAACAATAAAATTAATTTAGAAAATTTTCGCCCAAAGGGCCACTTTAATGTAGGCTTTA
This sequence comes from Maratus speciosus, assembly GCA_963932465.1. Lineage (NCBI taxonomy): Eukaryota > Metazoa > Arthropoda > Arachnida > Araneae > Salticidae > Maratus > Maratus speciosus. The sequence goes on along the minus strand of OZ010800.1, from coordinate 358,876,922 downwards.
ATAGCACAAATCAATAAAAATTGTAGGATTTTCTTAAATGTCCGTGTACAGTTTTGAAAATTTTTTTTCAAACAAATCTTTGCGAAATAAGAGTTCTATATGTCAAATTTGGCGTCTAGCGCTAACATAATTATTCGCATACACTTTTAACAATATTAAAAGAATTTGGGGGCAAGGCATTTGAACCATCGCGTAGTAATTTATAGGAATATCTCTCATGACGACATTCTGATTTCCTTCATTAATAGTTATTTCCCCATATGCAATTAAATACTCTATGACGGATATCTGCTATATATAAAATTCCAATAGGAATTTTATATATAGTAGATATTCGTCCCCGAATGCATTTTTTTTCCCTAAATGGATAATGGATTCCCTAATGATGGAATGGAATGGTATTTCTTAATGGATTTAACCATGAACATAGAATAGGGAAGGACTTCACACGAGCGTGTTAATATTGAAGCGCGATTTTGGAATTAAATCACTTGATGGCAACAGCCGTGGAACAACCGTGCTAAACTAACGCCACCTATAAACAAACAATCCGAAACTTTTACCAAAGGCGTCTCGTTGTGTAGCGAATATTTCATAAATTAAATTTTTAAAAATACTTTTCGTAATACCATCAAGAAATTCTAAACGTTTAGAAAATAATAATTCGGAAAATTAAAGTAATTGGTTCGTTGCGGGTTCGAAAATTAAAATGATTTAATTTTTTAAAACTGATATTGAAATTCGTTATTTTCAATATGTTGAATCTACTTTAGATTATACATATTGAAATTCGTTATTTTCAATATGTTGAATCTACTTTAGATTATACATATATATATATATATATCTTTAAATCATAAGTATTCTTCACGTTTATTATTAAGTGGTGCATATTTCCTTTGTTTTAAACGTTCTTCATTTTTATTTAATGATTATTATTAGACTTTCGCCTACAAATTCTTTTTCTAACAGCAACTAATTTTGAAAACTTTTATGATTTTCTGTATCTTTGGTAGAGTTTACGTTTTTTTTTTTTTTTCCTCTATTTTTATATTCTTGTACGTTTTTGATGTTTAAAATTGATTTCCTTTAATGGAACACAGAAAAATATCATGCCTTGTATTTGATAAATTGAAATTATTATGTATTATTGCATTTTCCAACCACGATCCTTACTTTTTAGTTTTTCATAATTTTAAATATTGACTTTTTCAAAATTATCTTCTCACATTACATTAGACGAAAAAATAAAATATTTACTTCGATGAAATTTATACACAACATTGAAGTGCAGTAGAAGATGGTTACTACAGAATATGTTATGTGTAGCACTTTCAGTACATATACACGGGAACTCAAAAGGATTCAGTTATATTATGATATGTGGAGAAAATTTTTTGTGGCGTATTTTAAATATGTTACTTCAATACAAACAAAACAAAACACATGAATTTCTGAGGTGGCATTAATACATACTTTATGTATGGCACATTCAGTGCCGCCCTGTCACATAAGGTGCTACAGCCCTTTTTCCCGAGTGGAAACCAGGGTGATTTCATTGCTGAATGGCATGGGGTGGTGCACAGCGGATCTTCATAAGATGATCATTATGAAGATTGGCTGTGGGTGGTGTTACTTGACAAGACAGCAAAACAGTAAACAAATAGGGCTGAGACGTTCATTGATTTTCTGAAATAAACATAGTGTTTTATTTACAATTTACACACCGGATTTAATGCTATGTGGCTAAATTCATGATTAAGATTATCACGATGGAGTTAGTATAGTGTTTTTTAAAATGAAATAATTAAAGGAAAGTGGATTGCCAAATTTATCAAGATAGGATTGCAAATTGCAGGAAATTATCATCTATGACGTTCCGTTGAGGAGTTTTGTGATTCATTGTTTTTACTTTGCACATTTGAGCATGCTGTTATTATCGAATTTCAAAAATGAAAATATTGTTGGTATTGCACTTGTGATTTTCATCTAGTACAGTCAGGATTTTTCTTATACCACAGATAAACTTGTCCCCTGCAGTATGATTTAATAGATGTTTTCTTTTAATTTGAAACTAAATCTACATCTGGGATGCTTTCTTAGCCATAACGTGACATTTGAAATAAGGATTTCTTTTTTCAACTGAAATTCAACTACTTTTAGTAAATGCATCATACCTGCTAATCTTATGTGTTTCTGAAAAGAAATTAATTCAGAAAGTAGCCCTTTTATATTTGAGGAAAGTCTTAATAAATGACAGAGAAATATTTTCACAACTACTTTTTATTATACAGCTTTCAAAGTTATGGTGTTTTTAACCTTCCTTTTATTATAAAAAAATTAATTTTTTAATGAATTCTTATTTGAATGTTGAAATTTCTAAGAATCGAAGTAATTATTTATGTTGCTATTGTGTATTTTCTGTCTTGCGAACACATAGTAATTTTAAAATTTACTGTAAAATTATTTCATATATATGTATCAAAAATAGGAACAAAGATATTATATCTCAATTAAAAACACGATTTATTTTCAATTATTCAATGTTATTTATTGTCCTGATATTCTTCAAGGACTAAGACAGAATATGATATTATATATATAATGATATTAAAACTGCAATAAGCAAATATTTTTTTGTTGTTTGTTTTTTACTGACCTTTCAAGTTTGAGGTTTTGATATATTTTAAATGTTATAACTAATAGATAAGAATATTTATTTCTTTATTTAAATATATTATTACAGACTAGTCCTTTAATATACACAATGAATAACAGATATAATGAAATGAATTTAAGATGCATGTAAACAGAAATTATTTATTGCAGCAATACATGCATGTGTTCTTATTCAGAAACTATGTAATTGAAGGGTGTTATTCATTTTTTGATAAAGGCAATGCATCTTTGAGAAAGTACTGGCAAAGTAAGTGCTTTAAATCAAATTTCCAGAAGCGATTTCTCATTAAAGGGGAAAACCTGCAGTCACGTGACAAGAATCTTATACAGTAGACTCCCTCAAATCCACACAGCTTGGGACCAGAGGTTGTGCAGATTTTAGAATTTTGAGGATTTCTGGTGATTGATTTGTTTACATTTTTGAAACATTAATTTGATTGGTCGTTAAGCAAGGGAAATTATAATGAATGCTTACAATAAAGTGAAACATTAAAATAAGTAAAATATTAAAATAATTTATTAGTTTAAAAGTAAGTAATTATTAAAATAATTATGTAAAATAAAAATTTAGAAAATATTAAATTATTATGAATGAAATCGATTCAATTCGATTCCAAAAGTCCTATGCTGCCATCTAGTGATAGCAAGGAGAACAGTAATGCTATTATCAGTATATATAGCTTATTGCGCTCACTGTAACTTTTTTCATTGTTATTTAGAGTCTTGAATGCTTTGTATGTTTAGAAATAAATTTGTCTATAATTAAAAAAAAAAAATTCCGCAAACAGTAATTTTAAAATAGCGTTCCGGTTCATGGATTTTTCCATTTCGAACCCTGGAATTTTTTTATATAGATGCTAATTTATATCAAAATCAAATGTAATGTAAATTTATTATTATTTAGTAATAAATCAGCTGTAATAGCTAAAAGAGAATGATTAACAAAAAATTTAGTAAAAAAACATTGTAGTCGCTGATTTCGGCACCATTTTGAATTTTGTTCCTGCAACTTAACTGTAAATTTCATTGTTTACATATAAAAAAATACGCGGATTTTAGGGAGTCTACTGTATCTTGATAAGTATTTTATTTATCAAAAATGGAAAATGCTATTCGGTTCCAAATCCCTTCAATAATCAGGCCTGTCAATTTTATGCCTTTACAGTTAAAAATGTGTCAGAAAGCTTTGTGTTGTTGAGCAGCGAATTTGGGAGAAACCTTAAGGTGTATTTTCAAAGATTCTGTTAAGAGAAGTTCATTATCGCAATTCTTTTTTTTTTTTTTTTTTACAATACATGGTGCCCGCTCTGCACATCCTTTGAAAATGAAGTCCAGTTTCGGCCCGGCTCGACTATATAGAAAAAAAAAATGAAAATCTGATATTTGCTTGGCACGAGTCTGCTGAAAAAATTAAGATCGGCTTCAGACACCTTGTAATTGTCTGATGGCAATCTCTACGCTGGACATGTTACATTTCTGTATTGATGTTGTCAAACTAGAATCGGCTCATGACGCAAATTTATATTTATTCTCGTGAAAGTCATGTTCATTAAAAATGACCCATATTTTATCGACTTTGTTTAAATTTTTATATCGGGCTGATAGGCCCATTTAAATTTTTTATCGGCCTGGCCCGTTGAAAATATTTCCTAATTCTGCTGGCATGACCTGTTTGAAAATTTGCCTTTATTTTACCGGACCGGTTATGGGCCCGTGCAGACCTCTAATTTGCTCATCATTAAAACAGAGTCGTCATTGCCATTTCAAAACTTTCTTAATATCAAATGAATTTTCAAATATTTGATACATACATACGAGTGTGAGCCCTAAACCTGCCCGTAAAGACTTTCTAGCAAATTTTGACTTTTATTATTTGTTAATTATTTTAATTTAAAATTTTGGCATAAAAAAGTACATCTACTTTTTCTGGGTTTTTTTTTTTTTTTTTTTTTTTTTTTTTTTAGAAAGCTTTACTAGCTATAATTAAAAAATATATTTATTTATTTTGCATCAAATTTTGTATTAGAATAAAACTTTTCTAAATACAAAAAAAAAAAAAAGATAATATAGAAATAGTCATGGTAGTAGTTAAATGAGAATCAAAAGTAAAATGAATGTGTATGTACAAAAAATGTATACAATAGACGCTCGATTTTACAAACCTCTTTTTTATGAATTATTCGTTTTTACGAACTGATGTACTGGTCCCGACCAGCATCCCATCGAACTAATGTTACTCCCATTTACGAACTTTCGATTTTACGAACACATTATATGAGTCCCATCGAGTTCGTAAATCGAGCGTCTACTGTATTTGTAAATGTATATGAAAAAAAAAAAGAGCTATGTTGTAACAATGGTTTAATAAAAATATCTAAACAGTGTGATAGTAAAAATAATTTTCTCCATGAAATTGTAGCTAAAAACATAACTAAGCAAGCAAGAATTTCAAAGTGCTGAGCTAAATGCAAGATTGTAAATAAATAAAAACAATGTTAGCGTTAGTTTAAATGCCTTTAGAACTTAATATAAGGTTTCTTGGTTTATCAATCAACAAAATAATTACAATCAACATGCTGTCTTCCAAGTATTACAAAAGCATGAGTATTTGCAAATGTGTTGTTATGGTTATGCAATTTCATTTGCATATAACTAAGATTACTGTTCAGACGTTCAGATAAGTTGATTATTATTAGATTCTGGTGTAAATCATCCTATAGGTGGCGCTGCTATACTGCATTTTGCTGGATTTACACGATTTTAGCGATTGTCATATCTCAAGAACTAATGCACGTAATTTCATCTTTTTAGAATCCTTATGATGATTACAGATTGCCATTTAATTTTGACACAGTGATAACGAATTTTGAGATATTGACATGTATGAGATAGAAGAAAGTTTTGGGATTGATACATCCTACTAGTTTGATTTAACACTATTTTCGAATCATAATCCTTATTTTATTTACTCGCAGAATCCTGCGATTAATTAACATAATAATTAGGCAAAGATTTCTTTTCAGAAGGAGTGATAACTAAAAAGTGGAATAACTGACAGCTAAGTATATGCAGAAATATTTAAAAATTTTATTTTGCTAAAGAAAAAAAAAATGCTTTAAATTTTGCAAATAACGTATTAAATATAAATATGCGAATTAGACCAATGTCAGACGGGCGTCTGTTTTGCTGCTTTTTTGCTTAAGTATTATCCATTCACAATGCTAGCAAAAAAGACGCCCGTCTGACATTGGTCTTAGAGGGACTGTGGAGAGGGGTGGGGGACGCTGTGGTTATTAGTATTAGGGCAAAATATTAGGGCTCCGGTACTTTTTTTGTTAGAAATTAAGCCCTGGTCTGCAATTTCATGTAACAGTTAGTTGGGCAAAGGCCTATCTGTAATATAAACAATTTCGGTTTGTATGTTACTTTTCTCATCCTAATTAGAAGCGCTTACTTGCAATCTCGGCCTCACTTGTCCGGTAGTGACACCACATTTTTGCGGTAATGTTTATCGCCAAAAGCCTTTGTTCACTTTCACGCAGTCACCAAATGTTTGTAAATTGGCGATTCTGTGCAACGCCAAGATTTCTAAACTCCTAGCGAAAACTTACACTCCTGTTTCAGCTTTCGAGATGTAAAGTTGTCTAAAAAGTAAAGGCGCTTTGGCGTCCCATGTATTATGGGGGTCTCTCTCTCCCATTTTTCTCTAACTGAACCACCTTTTAAAAGATGCTTTTAAATAAAGAGTAGTTCCAGTAAATTTATAGTTGGAGTTTTTTTTAGCATTTAGAAGCCGGTCTTCAATCTATGCTATACGGCTGCCCCGAGATAAGTCGTGGGTAAAGGCACTGTTTCCTCATACCTGTCGCCGGTGAAGTGGTTAATTTGATCTGAGGCATATTTTCTAGAAATTTCAGGACTTCACTTACTTATTTTAATATCAGAGTAGGGATGCACCGGATATTGATTTTGCCGGATATCGGATACCGGATATCCGAAGCTCCTTCGCCTGCCGGATTCGGATATCCGGCCCTAGATATGTTTTTAGTTATATATTGAATTATTTCTCTATATAATGTCATTTCAAAACAATAAATTACAAACATGTTTCACACATCATTAAAACATTTTAAATGTATTGAAATATAATTTACAAAAACTATATCTCTTTGAATATCATGGCTTGCCATTCAAGCTTTCCCAGGAGGGGGGTTTGATACCCCAAATTTATAAATGCAGGGGAGTTGAACTGTTAGAAAGGGAAAAAAATCTTTACACCCCGTTATTTTTTATGTGCTACTTAAAGAATTACATTTATACAGACATGTCAAAATACCATTGAAACAATTTAAATTAACAACAAGATAATTATTCAAAATTTTTATTTTATTAAAACAAAGGGACAGAATCAAGCTTTATATATATTATGTCTATTTTTCAATGTTATGGGCAATTAACAATCAAGTTGCTAAATGAATTTCTTAATTTAGATTTTATTCCATTTTTCATACTTTATCCTCTTTCAGAAGTTACACTTTTGACAAACAGTACAGAGCGATTTTATAAGTTTAGAAATTATCGGAAACACATGGTTATGCTCTCCTAAAAAGTTTTAGAAAACTTTGCAAAATCTGATGTGCATTAATTTTTAACTTGCATGAATAATGGACATCGGGGATGGTATGTCACTTCTGAACAATTTTTTTTATTATATCCTTAATGGAATTATAGTCAAAACTGTAATCCCTGGTATTTTCGTTAATTGAACTATGCTTTACGCATTGGAATCTACGCTATGAAATCCATATCCAAAGTTTGAAAAGGGAATAGTCAATTGATTTCTTCTATTACACGAGAAAAGGTCGATTTCAAAAAGTCATGTCCTAATTTCTGTTAATTGCGAGAAACAATTAGTTTGTTGTTTCTAAATATGTTTTTTTGAAGTTCATCAAAGTTTTTTTTTCATGTGCACCACAAGTGTAATCTCATTTTGTTTAGTGCTGACTATTGGCCAATTTGATAGAGCTTAGTCTCCAGTGGCCGTTGCTGCCCTTTTAGTTATTTCCTATTTTGGGCAGACAGGTAAAACATCGCAAAATACGTAAAACGGTCATAGAAAAAACATTGCTGATTTCGTCAATCATGGTGAAAATAAATAAAATAATTTGTCGATTGGTTGCGAGAAAAAAACTGAAGTTCGTAGGAAATCGACAGTGGGAAAATATCACGAAATTCGTCAATCGATCATGGAAAACTATCGTGACATTTACCAGTCCGTCACGATCAAATACTGTGAAATCCCTCAGCCGGTCGCAGAGAAAAAATGCAAAATTTTTCAATCGGATACAGAAAAACAATTGTTACTTTCATCAGTATGTCACAAGAACAGGAAAATTTGCCAATCGGTCACAGAATAAAATTTCTAAATTTGTCAATTGATTGCGAAAAAAGAATTTATGAAATTCACCAGTCGGTCTCCAGAAATAAATCAAGAAATTCGTCAGTCGGTTTCGGAGAAAAATCGCAAAATGTTTTTGTCAGATGCAGAAAAACAAACATGAATTTTGTCAATTTGTTGTAAGAAGAAACTGTGAAATCTGACAATTGATAGTGGAAAATATCACGAAGTTTGTCAGCCGGTCCTGAGACTTCATCATCGTTTTACAAAGAAACATTTTCGGAAAATGATTTTTTGGGAACAGGAGCTTCCCGCCCCCAATATTCTTTAGGGCACGAATCCTGCCATCCCATCTCGAAATTCAAGACATGTATCTGCCATTCAAGCCGTGTAATGTATATTAATAATGTTATTTAAACATTAAAATATTCTGTTTATTTGTACAATGAAATGCTGATAATTGCTACTGGATTTGGATATGGGATTGACTATATTGATAATTGCTAATAATTAATTTGTACAATCAAGTGTTGATAATTTGTGTAACAAATTTTAACCAATTAAATATGCCTATAATTGTAGAGTATTTTCGCAAAGAAATACATACGTTCTTTTTATAATTTAAACATAAAATATCTACTAATATACCCATGATTAAAGAGTGATTTTCTCCAAATATAGGTTTAGTTGATGCCTTTTTTCTGTTTTAATTATTTAATAGTGTTTTGCTTTGAGTCACATTTAGTTTTATTTTAAGTTAAATTACTGTGATATTTGTAAGTAAAAAGAAAATTACTTTTAATTTTAAAAATTTTATTTATAATGAAGTTACAAATATAACTAATTGGATGTGCCAATCCCAAAACTTTCTTCTATCTCATACGTCTTAATATTTCTAAAAGTAGTTTTAAATGTTAATACTTCCATATTATTAGTTCAATATTATACCAACTTTGATTTTGATCTAAGATTTCTGCTGGTCAATTAATCAAAATAAGAATAAGTTAATCTCAATCATGATATTTATTAAAATCAATATTTTCTTTCGTTATTCTGTTGTACATCAGCTGATTGTGAATAGCCAGCTTAGCAGGATGCGAAGTTCCCATGACTTCACGAGCCACCAATATACAGTATAAAAACTGCAAAAAATTGAGAAAATTTTACAAAAAACGCTGTCACAGTGACACCTTCTGGCGGAATATTTCCAAATTCAAGGAAAAACTGACGGCCATAGCCAAAAATATACACAAAAAATTGGTTCAATCCTAAGCTTAGTTTCATACACTTTTCGATGGTAAAATAATGGAAATAACACAAAAATCACTATTATAGCGCCCCCTTCCAGCAGACTATTTTCAAATTGAAGGAAGACCAGTTGGCCATAGCCAAAAACATACCCCCAAAAATTGGTTCAATTCTATGCATAACTTCATACACTTTTCGATGGTACAAGAATGAAAATGGCACAAAAATCACTGTTACAGCGCACCCTTCTGGCGGAATATTTCTAATTTAAAGGAGAACCTGCTGGACACAGCCAAAAACATACACAAAAAATTTTGTTCGATTATATGGATAACTTATTACATATTTAACAGACACTTTTCGATAGTACAATAATGAAAATGGCACAAAAATCGCAATTACAGCAACACTCCTTTCTGACAGAATGCTTCCATATTGAAGAAGGACCTGCTGGCCACAGCCAAAAACATACACAAAAATTTGGTTCAATTTTATGCATAACTTCATACACTTTTTGATGGCACAATAATGAAAATAGCACAAAAATCACGATTACAGCGCCCCCTTCCAGTGGAATGTTCCAATATTGAAGGAGGACCAGCTGGCTATAGCCAAAACCATTCACAAAAAATTTGGTTCAATTCTATGCATAACTTCATACACTTTTTGATGGTATGATGACAGACAGACAGACATTTTGTATAAGCATGTTTTGGGATCTCTCACCCCTAAAACATCTAAGCCCACCGAAAACCAGAAATCGAAAAAAATCTCAGTTACAATACTTTCTTCTATTGAAGATAGAAGAAAGTAAAAATAGGCCTGTTTAATTGTTAAACTTAAAAGAGAGAATGAAAATTAATAAAGTCATACTTTAATAAACAACTTCAGATTTTGTTTCACATTCTGAAAGTAAAGGTACAATTTTCTAAAAGATGTAAACATAAATTCTTAAATTTATTATTAGTCCAGACAACAGAGACCGTATAGGGACTCTACCTAGCAAAATTAATGGTAGTACTGGAAATCGGCTTTCTAGATGTTTTTTGGGTCGCTGAATCCGAATTTGTAACTTCCCACCAAAATTTCTCCCGGCAACCTCCCAAATTTTTGTAAAAAGCCCCCCAAAAAAGGTTTTTATAAAAAAATTCCATTTTTTATTGTTTTAGTGGAAAAGTAGCTAGAAATTCAGAAAATAGACAAAATTTCCAACAAATTAGATATATGACATTATGACTTAGGATGAAGGGAAAGGGGGATCTGCTTTGGAACATGCGCCGCAGTGCTGCGTGGACTAACTTGCGCAATTCCACTTAACCACTCACTCGTTTGCATTAGCCCTCCCATCTTCCCTCCGAACTTTCTCTATAAGGTTTACTTTAAGTTTTTTGGGTCGCTGAATCCGAATTTTTAACTTACCCCAAAAATCCCCCTCCCCGAAACCCCCCCCCCCCAAATAATTGTTTTTAACTTAAATTTCTTATTGTTTTAGGGGAAAAGTAATTCGAAATTCAGAAACTAGACAAAATTTGCAACAAATAGGATATATGACATTATGACGTAGAATAAACGGGGAGAGAGTGGCCTGCCTCGGAACATTCCCCGTGCGCTTTTCTCAAAAACCAAATTTTTTCAAAAAATCAATTTTTTGGGGAGTTGCCGGGTGAAATTTTGGTGGGAAGTTACAAATTCGGATTCAGCGATCCAAAAAACATCTAGAAAGCCGATTTCAAGTAATACCATTAATTTTGCCAGATAAAATCCCCTATTACCTGACTTCATCATTTAGTGCACGTAGCGCCGCAGTGCATGTTCTGAGGCAGCAATCACCCTCCCCGTTCATCCTAATTCATAATGTCATATATCCTATTTGTTGCAAATTCGGTCTAGTTTCTGAATTTTGTAATGTTTTTCCTCTAAAACAATAAGAAATTTAAGTTAAAAACAACTATTTGGAGGGGGTTTCGGGGGGGGGGGGGAATTTGGGGGGGAAAGTTGAAAGTTCGGATTCAGCGACCCAAAAATCTTAAAGTAAACCTTATAGAGAAAGTTTGGAGGGGAGATGGGAGGGCAAATGTAAATGTGTGAGTGGTTAAGTGGAATTGCGCAACTTAGTTTACGCAGCACCGGGCGCATGTTCCGAAGCAGATCCCCCCTTCCCCTTCATCCTAAGTTCTAATGTCATATATCTAATTTGTTGGAAATTTTGTCTACTTTCTGAATATTTAGATACTTTTTCCCTAAAACAATAAATAGATTTTTTTAATAAAAACCTTTTTTGGGGGGCTTTTTACCAAAATTTGGGGGGGTTGCCGGGGGAAATTTTGGTGGGAAGTTACAAATTCGGATTCAGCGACCCCAAAAACATCTAGAAAGCCGATTTCCAGTACTTCCATTAATTTTGCTAGGTAAAATTCCCTATTGCCTGGACTATATAGAGAGTTCAAATACCAATGTTAGGAAAGCTGGTAATTCTTTAAACTTTTGAGAATTACCTTTTACTCATAAATAGTGGACTTACTTTCATATTTTGCATTATAAACAAAAGTTGTTCGGCATTGTTTGGGTCAAACGATATCTCTTCTCCTTATATATTTGCTTTGCTTCGCATTGCCGGATATCCGGCAGAGAAGTCGGATATCCGGTGATTGTGATTCGGATATCCGACGGTATTTCGGATATTGAAAAATCAGCCGGATGTGCCGGATATCGGATATTTGCCGGATATCCGTTGCATCCCTATATCAGAGTTACCCAGAATTAATAATTCCAACCAACTTTTGTTACCACAGAAATATAGGTACTTTCTTCATATAGCAATTCCTAAGGGTGAATGGTCAAGTATAATGGCACATTGTTGAATTCAGAAGGTGGCCTCAGGGGCACTCCCACAAGAGCAATGAGATCCCCCCCCCCCCATTTCACCCGGACCCATAGACAATCCTCTCAGAGAAAGTGTCTGAATTCAACACTGATGTGGCATATAACGCCGTATTTAGGAGATTGTCGAAACTTTAACTGTGACCGTGGCCTAATTATAATAGTGGGGGCTGCTTTAACAAAATACCAAAATCTCTAACAAATGTATTTTAACGAAACATTAATAATGGGTATCTCTAATATGTTAAATAAGATACCTACTTTACATGCAAATTGTCTATAAACACTTATAATTAAAAAAAAAAAAAAAAAAAAAAAAAAAAAAGGAAAACTACTATCTTATTTAAATTATATTATTTTCGAGAAAAAGGAATTGATGCAGTTTTAAATAGTCAAGTATTATTACCACCATCATTATTCGTACTGCATTCATTTTAATTAAAATATAAACCTTTCTCTCATTTTATGTAAAACACACAACTTTTCTTTAAAATATATGCTTTCATTAACTTTATTTAAAATACAAGAAAGAAATAGCACCACAAATGAGAATATAACACCTTCACATATGAAAACTAAAAGCTACTACTATTGGCGAGAGAAAAGAACATGCTAATGGCAAGATTTGTACCCGGCTAACATAAAAGTACCAGATTTTTATACAAAGCCAATGAAAGCGAGGTGTGAGCAGTGCCCATACCACCCTGAATCTGTGATATCGGATATCATTACCAAAGCTCTGAAGATCGATAAAAATGAAAAAAAATTGCAAAAGGCAATAAATAGTGTTGCTGCAGTTGTTATTATATACTAGAAATATAAATGCTGTTTCTCACTCTTTTATTTTGCCTGATGATAAAAGATTGGTCTCCTTTTTATAAAACTTTGAAACAGCTGGACACACTAAATTTATTTGAGCTGCTTGGTCTTTTCATTATGTTGGTTTTCACAAGTCATGTATTTACGGAAATATGATTTTTAATCATGTAAAGCAATGACATTGTTCTTTAATGAGTAATAAGAGGGGCACAGCCAGTATCTTCACAACACATACATGTATTGGCATCCGGCTAACAAAAGAGTACCAAAAATTCTTTTAATTATGGGATTAACAAAAATAATAAATGTAAACACAAGATGATATCTTTACTAGAAATTCTATAACTCATGAGAACACCATCACATGTGAACAACTTTCTTCTTCTTCTGTTTTTTTTTTTTTTTTTTTTTTTTTTTGAAAAAGTATATATTTATATTTTAAATGCATTGAATTTATGGGAACGTCCACTGTTACTCTTGTGACCATTCGTGCGGTTTTTTACAAATACTTGCAATTATTTTACTATAAAATATAATTAAGATAAAAAGTGATATAACCAGTAAAATACTATTGTGCTCCACTCATTTAATATATATCTAATTTGTAACAAAAAGCATTTCCTTTGTCTATATAATCAATCAAAATTTTGTTACTCTTGTGACCAGAGTGTCACAAGAGCCATTTAATATATACATAAATAATTTTTTTTTTTTTTATATAAATTAGATATATGTTTGTGTGTGGAACAGAGTGGTATTTAGCTGGTTATATAAATTTTTATCTTACTTATATTTTGTAATAAAATAATTGGAATTATATATGAAAATTTGCTCTAATTATCACAAGAGTAACAAATGGATGTTCCCTTATCTTAAAGTAATGAAAGATTGAATAAATACAACTATACTTTGAATATATATGTAAACATAACTAATCAATATGCACTTATGTAGACAACATAAAATTTGAGCTAAGATTACTTACTTAAAACAAACTTTACTTTAAAAAAGTATATGAATAGTAAAAATTGAAGTATTTACTTCTTTAATATAAAATCAGTCTCAGAAGACTTAAAAAGGAAAAAAATCTCAAAGATTTTAATATAAGGAGACTAGTTTGATGCATAAAATTTGCTATTTAGTGATACAGTGAGTTAGAAAAGATAAAACTACAAAAATACTTTCTTGTAATATGCACACATTGTACTTTATTTATTAAACAATGAAAATATTAAACTCATATGAATAACTTGAATTTAATTGCTACAAATAACTCTTACTAATTTTAGAATTCCTAACGAACAACACTTTTCGGATAAAGGTATAAACTAAAAATACACTAGATGAAAATTTTAAACTTTTTAATAGAGTTGTTATTCAAAAAATGTACAAGAAAAATAATTTTGCAAATCCCAAATGAACTTAATAATATTAATTTATTGTGAATGTAGATCCATTGGTGGCACATAAAATGTGTAGGATAAATGAAACCAGGGAAACAGCAAGAGTGGTGTAGATGACATCTAGGCCAACAGCAAGCTCAAAATACTATATTGTTGGTTGGGAAGATCATATTATCTACAAAACTAGCAAGCTACACTCAAAGACAGAATATCGAAATAAACTCCTGCCTCCAAGTGTAGCCAGCTGTCATAAAAATTCTGCACTATATCTTTCTTCCATCCTTCATAATCAGTCCATTGTCTTCTAAAAGTCAACTCATATCTTCAGTGATAACTGTAGTATGTTATACATTTTAAATTAATATTTTGATATTGAAGTTCATTTGAGATTAGGAAAGTTATATTTACTGTACATTTTTAGATAACAACCATATTAAAACATTTTTTATTTTTCAGTAAATAATTTCATTTTATGCCAGTGTCTGAAAAGTTTCATCTATTAGAAACTCGTTAAGTATTCCAAAATAAAACAGAGTCATTGATAACTACTAATTTAAAATGTATTAGTTATCGTAATGAGTAGCATAATATTTCACTTATTAAAAAAAGTTATGAATAGCATTATGAATAATATTTATTTTTGCTGTAAAAACTCTTTTAGTTTCATATATACATTGAGAGCTACTTGCCTAGAAATACATTTTCAATATTATATCAGTGCTATTGATTTAAATCTGAGCTACATATTGAAATAACTTTAATTCAATCTGAGTAAAGTGTTTATTCAACACAATTTATAATATTTCAGAAGAGATAAATTTATTACAAGAGAAGATAGATTTACATAAGATAAATACTTTGTTTGTAAATATGGAAAAGCAAAAATAATAGGAAGCAAATTTTTTCTACTAATACAAAGATATATTTAATAGGATTATTCAAAATGCATACATAAAATTACTTCATTTATATATTAAAAAATAAACTAGCATAGAAATTTCAAAATAATAATAATAAAATACTTGTACTAGAATATAATATTGCTGAAACAATAATATAGTATTACATAAATATCTATTTCAAAAAGTAACATTTTTGTTAATAATAACATTAAAGATGATCGCTTAGTTGGAATTTTAATGTTTCACAAAAAGAAATTTTTCAAAAAAATATTACTAGGAAACACACTAGTATTAACTTTTGAGATTAACAGCTATCGCGTAAGCAAAACAAAACAAGTGTGAATTTTCATTTTGTGGACCATTAAATAATCTCTCAAATTATTTCGGATATTCTTGAGATTTTATGTTTCTCACTTATTAAAATTAAAGATAAGAAAAATGAATCATGAAATCTGATAATGCAAATGATGGAAATATATATAAAAAGATTACATTACACAAAAAAAAATCACATAATGCATTTTCACAATGTTCTTATCAGCACAGTTCGTAATTTTAATTTCCCCATTTTAATTATATGAATATAATAAAATTTTAAATCAAGGAAAATATATATTCTGGTATTAATTGTTAAAAAATAGAAGATTGAGAAAGATTTAATACACTTACGCTTGGCGGTGTAAACAATGAAATATTTCTTCCTTCAGTTTTAGCTTTTTTTTTTTTGTTGCCCCTACATCCTGGAATCTACAATATGTGTTTCCACCCATTTCTAGTAAAAAAAAATATATATATACATATATTAATATTAAATTAAAATAACAATATAACAATAAAATTCGTATGATTATCTTCGAGATTGTCAGTGCAACTATCAAGCAGACGATTTAGAAGGAGCAGACGAACTCTACAACCGTTCTACATAGGCGCCACCTATTTGAAACATTTTCCGCGGAACGGTTTTCTTCTTCCAAAGGCTATTTCGTGTGAAGTCCTTCCCTATTCTATGTTCATGGATTTAACTGTGCCCAAAATGGATACACAGTGGTAACCAAAACTATATGGACCCAAATTGGGTACCTCATATCTAAGAATCTTTCTACCCAATTTGGGTATTTTTCTACCCGTTTTAGGTCTTATTTTTTTCTGTCTGTTGGAAGGTGTTTCATAATCTATGCTTGGCTCACGACTTTCCTTTTCTGTTTTAGAATAGAGAGATAACTCAATGTTATAGTAGGAAATACTTCGCAAGTACGTATGCGCACCAGAAATAATCTTTTCCGCGTTATTAGTGCATATTGGTTTCTTTTAAACCCTTCTACTACTTATTGGAACAGGTTGTTATTTTTTGCGTCTTAAGCCTCGGGCCATATTATTATCACTTATGCGTGTGACAGGATTACCAGCGAAATATATGAGAAGGGGTTGCTGTAACAGCCTAGAAATAAGTTAAGTAGTTCGATAGTATCAAAGAAAGTGTTTTTTATCTTATTAATATTTTTAATTACATGCTATCGGGAATTAGACTGTGGAAAATTTAGTTACAGTAAATAGTTTAACGAGGAAACGTTCATTAATTCCTGACTGTGTTAGTTTTTGTATGTCAGATAATTTTTGTTGAAATTTTCAAAAATTGTTTCGCGTTAAAGGACAACAAATACCTTAAGAGGACTTACAAGGGAACCACTTTAGGTGTTGCTCGCACCTAGAATCGAGACCTGGTGCATTTTATAGCCCTATGCATAAAAGTTAGAGAACCGATAAAAATTCTTTGTTAAAATCATATTTTATATATTTTTTTATATTTATAATTTTTTATTATTGGATTTTTATTCGTTGATTTTACACCAAAAGAGAGTTAAGTCGCCAGATATGGCACTTCAAAATTTTCACTAGCTTTATACCTGTAATAGGTTTATGTCCAAACCACCATTACAACACGGTACGTAGCGATAATACTGAGCTAGGGTTGCCGGAAAACTGTACGGGACGAAAAAGACGCCAATCTTTCCCCACCAAATATGTAAATATAATATTGTATTTTTTGTAAATCAAATTCGTAGGTTCTTGAAGGAATTTTAAAACTTTTTTCAACATTTTACATTTATTATTGACTAATTTTTATTTTTAACTATTTTTTTTTTTTAAACTTACGTTAAAAGCCCGAAAAGTGGTCTGAAAATTGCATTTTCAGAAAGTTAATCTGCTGTAAAATCAAAAAATATTATTTTAACAAAAAATTTTTATCGATTCCCAAACTTCCTAATTTAGAGCTTTAAAATGCACCAGGTTTCAATACTAGGTGCGAACAACACCTAAAGTGGTTCCCTTGTTAGTAGAAAAAAGAAACTGTCTTATTTGTAGATTATATTTGAGGTAAGGAAAAGGCTTTTTAGCATACATTGACAAAGCGGTTTTCAGTATTTATCGAATCGGTTCACAGTGATCAATCACGGCAATTTTTGTTAATTTTTTACATTTTAAATTAAAAAATCTCAAATTTTAGTTATTTTTAAACAAAAAAATATCGTTTAAAAAAACGCTGTTGGTGCAGAAGGACGTTTGTTAAAGTAGATTTTCATTCAATCAAACAAGGTCTAACTGTCAAATTGGCTCCTGGATTCGGGTAATCCAAACGTTTCTCACTACTCAAGACTACAGAAGAGGAATTTACCAACAATTTTGTGGGATAGAGCGGGATCTTCACTTCACAGGACTAAACTGTTTAAGAAAAAATTAAAAAAAAATTGTAATTTAATAGATTACAACGACCAGTTGGAATTTATTTCGGCCACCAAATTCCGTCTCATCCTCTTCAACAACAGATCGCAAAGATCAAACTTCAGACGACCAAAACCTTCATCGATAAACTCTCCAAGTCCCGTTTCGAGAAGAAAAACAGTTTACAAATCGAAAGCAGTTCCACCGAATCATCCACAGATTGCGACAAATTACCTACGTTGAGTTCAATTTTTCCCGGTTAGAATCGACTGATAGTAAAACGCCGTGGCTAGTGGATTGGAGACCCTCGAGACATGGCCTTTTACTATCAAGCGATTAAACATTAAATTGTTTCCTTTTTCGCGTTCGTCTTTTATTCTGTAATCGATTTTCATGGGCTATATAATCAGTTGAAGACCTCGATTTTCATGGCCTACATAAAGAGTTGAAGACCTCGATTTTTGCTTTGCAAGACGATTTTCATTTCGGCGTCGCTCTTTGGCTTTGGATTTTTCCATATCTGATAATTTGCGCCTACCCATTTTGTAACTTTTTCAATTTTTAACGATTTTATGCCTTTCTATAACCTATTCAAATAAAAGTTCTTCTAAAAGTAAAGAACAAGTTGAATTTCGTTAAAAAAAAATAAAATGCGAGCATCATTTGGCCCCATCCTCGACCGAAAACAACAACCATTTCCAAATGGTTAAAAATAATAATAAATTACATCGGTATCAAACCCAGCTAATTAAAAACAAGACAGAAAAACCATGCGTCAAGCATAGATTATATGAAACGCTTTATACTACTTCCAGAATATTTTAACAAAACTTCGATCTAAATGAGATAAATACCTAACTAAACAGTTTAGAAAAGTAAGTAAACATTTTAGAAAATGCATAACACTTTTGAAAATCAGATTTCAGAAATCACAGTCAACAACTGAAAAAGTACTCCAATTCTTTTGTGCAGCCCTGAATTTGATCTATAGATTTATATATGCTGCATAGTATGTTGAAATTTTGTTTGGTAATAAAACGTATAATAGGTTGAAAATTCACCTTCAGCAATTTCTACCCCATAAATGGAAACATACTTGAATTCTTTCCTACAGCCCTGCATATTACCTACAGATTTTTACACACGTTACATATTAAGTTAAAATTTAATTTACGCTTAAAACTGCCGATGTCACATTTCCTAAAAATATCATTTCTGGATGGTCATGTATCCAGTTCTTTGCGTGGCCCTGTATATTGTTGTATTTCTATTTTACAAACATCTCTTATTATACTAAATATAATTCAGATTGAATATGCATAACTCAAGTAAAAACCACATTTAGACAATTCACGCTCATTAATGCTTACGAATTCTTTTGTGTAACTCTGTATATGGCACTTATACATCACACGTAGTAAACGAAAATTTAGTTAAACATAAAAATGTATTCCATAACTGAAAAGGTACTGCCAGCTATTGTCGCTAATAAACATCTTTTGTGTTTCCCTGTATATGGGCGATAAATGCTATTCATATTACATCCTACAGTAACATCTTGTAGTAAACTTTAGTAATGTGATAAATTTCAT
The DNA here is from genome assembly GCA_963932465.1 of Maratus speciosus. Taxonomy (NCBI): domain Eukaryota; kingdom Metazoa; phylum Arthropoda; class Arachnida; order Araneae; family Salticidae; genus Maratus; species Maratus speciosus. Next base: position 358,857,280 of record OZ010800.1, on the reverse strand, counting down.
TATATTTGTATTAATATAATTTAGTAATTAAAATACGCTGCAAACAATTTATCCTCGTAGACCATTATATAACGGAATACTTTTGTGTGGCCCTGTAAATGAATAATAAATGCTTTGCACCTCACATTCTACAAAATGGATGTTTTCATAAATGCATATCAATTTCATAATGCTTGAGATGATGTAACATTATTAAAAAGCATTTGAAACTTTTTTTCCCCATTGACTGTAATGTAGCGGATGATTTTTTTCTGTTTCTTTGAACGATATAGATGCTACACACTTTATTTTCAATTGCGATTCTGCTATAGTAAACGTCATTAAAATTACAGGGTAATCTGAGTACAGGCATCCCTCAACTTACGTAAGTAATGCATTCCGTAAAGTTTTACGTAAGTCGAATTTATAAGTTGCTTAGGTAAAATTTTGTAAGAAGCTGCAATAATTATTATATTTATATTTATCTATATATACACATATATATTGTTTACACCGTATTACTTTATAAATAAAGCATCATGCGACAGTATTTACTCATATATAAAAGTATGAAAAAATATAAAAACGAACTTAAAAAAAATATAAACAATTTGCCCTCCAACGGTGAGTCTCACTCACCACGCTATTCTTTACATCAACGGTGAGTCTCACTCACCACGCTATTCTTTACATCAACTCCAACGGTGAGTCTCACTCACTATCTTAATTTACATGAATAATTTACATTAATTCCAACCTTGTTTCTTACTTACTGTTATGTTATTTACATTAATGAAGTGATCTAACTGGAATATGTACAGATGTGATAAAAGGAAGCATCCAAAATGTATTTTATAACATTTTTTTTTGTGAAGATAAAACTGACTGATATGTATCATAAACAAAATTTAGCATTATAAAAAACTGTTATTCGATGTGCTCTGTTTTGATAAAGTAATGTTATAACAATATAAGGAAAATAAAACTGGTATTCGCTTAGCATAATATTGTCGTGGCATTAAAACGTACTGATTAATTAATAAATTTTGTTTAAAGAAAAAACACGTGGAGACATATTTTTTGAATAGATAATAATTATCTTTGTTGAAGATAAACTTGTGAAACAGCAGAGAAATGAGTGTCCACTCAGCCATTCAAAATACGTAAAACTATTGATTAATCAATTGAAAGGAAATTTTCAAGAAAGCCATGGGGCTTCAACATCCACTGATACCCACACACGTGTTCGATTAAATAGAGGTCTCCATGTAATGCTAAAAGGTAGACTCAAAGATTGTCGAGTCTGCTCTCACAGAACAGGAAAAGGTAAGAGACATCAAACGACATACTTTTGTGACACTTGTCCCGAAAAGCCTGCAATGCACCTTGGTGAGTGCTTTATAAAATAACACGCTCAACAGAACTATAGTGCATAAGATTTAAATATTATATTTCTAGCATGTAAAAATATACAAAACATTCAAATAAAAAAATTATTTTCAATTTGACTATATAAGACAATATTTTATTTTCTTTAAAAATGTGGCGGAGTTGCTAGTTCCGCCCTGGAAAAAAAAGCTTGGAGTGCAAAGGGTTAGAGAACACTTTTCAAATATCGTGTGGAATACGGGATTTACAAATCAAACATTGATAAATTGATTTATAACAATTTTGAATTTACATCAAACGACTATAAAAATAAGAAATAATTAAAGAGGACTAATTTAACCTACTCCCTATGAATTTCTGATAGCAAGACAAATGAATAGCACTCCCAAAATAAAATAATCCTTGATAAGCACAAATTGGATTTATTATGAATTATAAAGCTACTATGAGTAACTAACAATAAACATTAAGTTGTTTTGTTATAGATTTGATTGTATATACCAATAAAAATATAATTCTATCAAGTATATAAACTGTTTTTCAGTTGTGGTTTATATCTATATATTTCGCGAAGGAGCTCTGCCTCCTGCGAGCTACGCTCGCCAACCCCCGTTCAGACACCGCAGAATGTGATAACACGCTAATCTCATGGGTTTGAAAAATGTTAGAGAAGATTGAATTATACTGAAAAAAGCTGTACAGATCTCCCTGTAAACGGGTTTCCATTCAATTCCCTTTGATTGCAAAAATTTAAGGCCGAATCAGTTGCTGTTAAGACATCCAATGGTTGTTTTCGTTTTTGATTAAAGAGGGTCAGTTAAACATTTGAAAAGGAGCTAAAATAAAATGAATTAAGTATACAGAGTCTTTGTCTCCCGATACTTTAAAACAATCTCTATAACAATAGCCTAAGTCATGTAACTATCATCAACAGTTCCAGGCGGACCACTTCGCTTTTTATACTCTAGGTGCCATTTTGGTACTTTAATATTAGCCAGGCACAGGTGATAAGTCGCCAAATATTATTCTATCGCCATCAATTCATCTATATTATAATAGTTCAAGTCATCAACTGCCATAAACAAATGCAGTCTGATCCCTTAGTCTTTCATATGAAATTTTGGCACAGATGTCATATACGATGTCGATTTTTTTCCGACATCAATTTGGGGAAAGCATCAACAGCATAAACTACAACATCCGGCTTACCATATCAAGTAAATAACGATACTTTGGCGCCAGTTAAGTACCCGTTGCGTATATGACATTGGCGTTAGAAAAAAATCTCGCCAATATGGGGCCGTATATGACATCTGTGCCAAAAATTTTTCATTTTGATTAAAAAATCAAAATTATTTTTGAATAAAACTACAAAAAAGTTGCCATGATCGCAAAAAATTCTTGGTACTGTTACGCTAGCCGGGTGCAAATCTCGCCAATAACTTTTTTCCAACTCGCCAGTTAGCATTTTTTTTTATTTTTCGAGTGGTAAATTAAAACATTGATTTGAAGTTGAAATTAAATGTCATGGTTTGTTGCATTATTTAATATTTGGCCAGATGCCATATACACACCGCAGGTTTGGCGTGATTTTTTTTTTTTAACGAAAATTTGGTGAAAACCTCGTTTCCGAATACCAGTTACATATGTATTTTTGGTACTACTTAGTTATCACGTCGACCAAAAATCTATCGCCAAACTATAAGATTAAATGCCGATAATGATTGATCGTAAATGTCACATTCACTTGACTTTAAGCAAGTTACACGTGTTTACTTCATCAAGTGATTTTTATTTCGACGTTTTATTTATATATTTATTAAGGTTATACTAATTTATTTGTTCTTTCGTTAGTTAAAATAAAAATTATGTCAATTTGTATAATGGAAAAAATGTTTGACGATTTATCACCTGCATCTCACTAACATAAAAATACCGATTTCTTGTTTCCTCTATCAGAATCTTTCGATTTGGCGAAAGATTGTTCAAGTAAATTGAGTTATGAATAAAAGTAACATGATACATTTCTTAGCATACATTAAAAGAAGGCCAAACTGGTCGCCAAATTAGTTTAAAATAATAATCTTTTCTGAAATATGAAAAAAAAATATATATTATGATTAAAATTTGAGTTGCCGTCATTAGAAAAAAGTATTTAAATTTAGAAAAAAATTAATATTTCGAAAGCTAATTCGAATTAAAAAAAAAATTCTAATACCAGTTTTGAGATCTGCGGATCAATACGGATTTTTGGTATTAATTTCATTGCAAAGTATTTCATATTTTAGGAGAAATCGCCGTGAAACATAATCAGTTGTTTAATCAGTCGTTTCAAAGAATCGTTTCATAAATTCGTTTCATTTCAGTCGTTTCATGTATCCGTTTCATAAATTCGTTTGATTGGGATTTTAAGGGTAGATTTATAAAATAAATATCAAAATATGCAATTGCGTGTTTAACGCTCTAGTAAGTTCACAAATGTAATTTTAGAGATTTATTACGTAACGGCAAATTTACGTAAGTCGCGTAATACACGTAAGTCGGGGGATGCCTGTATATTTACGGGACTTAGAGATCGGCCAGAGGGACAGACAAACCAAACTCATAAACTATTTTCAACTATGTTGGAAAGAATTAAAAATTAGGTTGAGAATACCGTTCACAAGACGAAAAAACATAATTTACAGTAAAATCATGCGTCCAGCATGAATTATGAAGTACTTTCCAAGACATTCAGAATACTGTAACAAAACTTTACAATTTATTAAGCTGAAAGATGTCCAAATAAACAATTCAGAAAATGCATAACGCATTTGAAAACCCAATTTCTGAAATTACCATGAATAGTACGAAAAATATCCGTTTTTTTTTTTTGTGCAGTCTATATGATCCATAGTTTCGTATGTATATTACTTACATTACAAGGAAGGTCTTCTTACCGGGCATACTCAGAATATTTTGAAAAAAAAAATACTAATTAAACTGCTTATGTATGTAATAAAGGATCAGTCAAATTTAGCGGCGGAATTACAGTAGAAAGTCTGTAATAAAATAAAATACTTTTGAGGATTTGGAGCGAAAAGACGAAAGTATTACGCGATTTGGCGAGTAGTACTTTTCCTCGCCAAAAGCAAACGATTTTAATGCACTTGAAAATTGCTTGTTAATTGATTTTTAGAATGCGTGTAAGTAGTATTTAATGAATTTAAACTTAAACAATAAGAGAGTTTAATAAATACCTTTTTTTTGTATTACATATTTATATTGCTTGTTAGTTAATTTTATTACTTTAAAAACAATTTCATATATAAAAAAATATTTTCATATATTTTAGCGTATTCCAAAATAAAGGCAAGATGAAGAATGCTGCAGTTATTCATTTCAATATCAAAGACGTTGTCGTTTCCATAGTAACAAAATTGAATCGACAGTGCTCAATTGGACTTAATTTTGAAATTGGAACAATTTTAATTAATTTAAATTTTGTTTTAATTAATAAAATTTGATAGTTAACTTTCATTATAAATGTATACATGTGACAAAACTAAAGTTATTTTTATTCCGTCGCCAACCGGTGATAAATCACCAAATATCAAAATTTAATTCCCCCCCCCCCCTTGCGAGCGCTCTATCGAGTTTCCGCCGAAAATATTTTTATTAACATATCTATCCTCATGAGTAGAACATTCTATATTTTTTTCAGATTTTACGGAGTATGCCCGTATACTAAAACTTAGTTCAATTAAACACATAGCGCAGCTAAAATTTACCATTCAGCCATTTTCGTCAATAAATGGAAATGCGCTTGAGATCCTCTATGTAGCCCTGTATACGATCTATAGAATTTATACACACCAAGTAATATGCAAGAAAAAAAAAGTTAAATTTTAAAACGCTTATCACAACTGACAACGCATTTCCAGCCATTATTCTTCATAGACAGTAACTGTAGGCAAATACTTTAGTGTGACAATGAACGATAAACTATAAGCACATCAGATTTTACAGTAAGCGTTTTCCAGTTCACCTCAGAGATATATATAGATTTCAATATATTTAAAAGTGTAATATCATTAAAATACACTGCAAACGATTTTCCCCATAGGTCGTCATGTAACGGAATTCTTTTGGTGGGCAATTCCACAGAAAATTCTCATTTTGGGGGGGAAATAAAATTTCTAATATGTTTAATTTAAGGATTAAGGATATGATTGGAAGTCTTGAAATTTTAATGTTCTATTATGAAATCCTAATAAAAAGGCATTGTAAATTACTGTTTACAAACTAAGTTAAGTACCATTATTGTCTTTGAAAAGTCATAATGTTACGTCAGTTACACAATAAAAGTTACGTCAGTTACACAATAAAAATTACGTCAGTTACATGTGTAAATGCCATTTTCCCCTTTTTGTTGCTTAGAACTTAATTAAACAAGTCACTCTTATGATTTGTCCTTACTTAGTGCTATTGAGAACATTAATTCACTTTTAGGTAGATTTCGTATGAAATACTACCTATTGGGATCGTTCCTATGTTGGAATTTCTGAAATATTTTTGCAGATCTACATTGATCATGACCCCTAGAACCCAAAACCACCCTCAGTAAAAAACTTTATCTATCTATCTAACTATCTATCTATCTATGTATCTATCTATCTATCTATATATATCACTTTTTTCTGGACACGATAACTTTCGTAATTCTGCACCAATCTCTTCCAAACTGATACATAAAATCAAAGTACATAAAATCTCGGCCAAGTTCGTTAATGGGCAATATCGGACCAAGGGGGTGGAAATAGGGAGGGGTTTTGTGAAAACAGAAAAAACCCCATAACTTCTTAATTTTTGTACATATCAAATCAGTTTAAAGTTTTTATTACTTCTAAAAATAGGGCCAAAATTTTATGTATCACAGATTTTTGATAAAGTTAAAAATGGGCTCAAGGGGCGCAAAAAATAGGGTGTTTGGGAGAAAAAAATTCATAACTTCGTCAGTTCTCAAGATATCAATTCCAATTAATTTTATTATAAATATCCTTAATATTATCTACAACTTTTATAGTCACAAGTTTTTGATAGGACCAATTCGTACCGCAAAAAAAAATTAAAAACGAAAACAAAAAGGGGGTTTGAAGAAGTAAAAAATCCATAACTCCGTCAATTCACAAGATATAAAATCCCCATGAATTTATCATACATCTTCTTAATATTGTCTACAACATCTATATAGACAAGTTTTGGATAGGGCCAATTCTTACAGCAAAAGCAAATTAAAAATACATAGCGGTTGAAGAAAAAAATCATCTAAGTAAGGGTGTATTCAAATCCAAACTGCGTATTTTCTGACTCATTTTACAATTCATTTTTGCTCTCAAAGGCTTCCAATTGGTACATTTTCTTACTCAGAAACTATATAATGTACCGTAATGGTCGATTTTTTGATAGAGGCAGAATATATTTTAAAAAATGCTGTTAAATTGGGCATTTTGAACCGAATTTCCCAAAACGGATTGTGTTGGAAAAATCATTGCATTAAGGATGCACTCAAATCCAAACTCCTTATTTTCTGATTCATTTTTAAATTCACTTTTTCTCTCAAACGCATTTAATTGGTAGATTCGCTTATTCAGAAACAATATAATGTACCGCAATGATCGATTTTTTTGATAGAGGCACAATATATTTCAAAAAATGATGTCAAATTGGGCATTTTGAACAGAATTTCCCGAAGCAATTGTGTTATCACTTTCTTCTGGACACGATAACTTCCGCAATTCTGCACAAATCTCTTCCAAACTGATACATAAAATCAAGGGACATAAAAACTCGTTCAAGTTCGTTAATGGGCAAAAGCGGACAAAGGGGATGGAAATAGGGAGGGGTTCTGTGAAAATCGAAAAAACCCCATAACTTCTTAATTTTTGTACATATCAAATCAGTTTAAAGTTTTTATTACTTCTAAAAATAGCGCCAAAAATTTATGCATCACAGATTTTTGATAAAATTTAAAATAGGCTCAAGGGGCTCAAAAAATTGGGTTTTTGGGAGAAAAAAATTCCTTACTTCGTCAATTCTCAAGATATCAAATCCAATAATTTTATTATACATCTCCTTTAATATTATCTACAACTTTTATATTCACAAGTTTTTGATAGGACCAATTCGTACCGCAAAAAAAAAAAAAATAAAAATAAAAACGAAAACAAAAAAAGGGGGGTTGAAGAAGAAAAATTTTCATAACTTCGTCAATTCACAAGATATAAAATCTCCAAGAATTTATCATATATCTTCTTAATATTGTCTTCAACATTTATATAGACAAGTTTTTGATAGCGCCAATTCTTACAGCAAAAACAAATTAAAAATACATAGCGGTTGAAGAAAAAAAATCATCTTATTAAGGGTGCATTCAAATCCAAACTGTCTATTTTCCTACTCATTTTTAAATTCATTTTTGCTCTCAAACGCATCCAATTGCTAGATTCTCTTATTCAGAAACTATATAATGTACAGTAATGATCGATTTCTTGATAGAGGCAGAATATATTTCAAAAAATGATGTCAAAGTGGGCATTTTGAACAGAATTTCCCGAAGCGATTGTGTTAGAAACGAAAAATATTGCACTACTGTGAAAATAATTGTTTATTAATCAAGTTTTAATTAACTGAAAGAAAAATAAAAACACAGGTCGCTTATAAATCTTTTCAAAAATCACGTCAGCATGTTTCATACTTTTTTTTTTATTAAAAATGAATCTGAAAATGTGCCAGAAAATTTCGAGTTGTTGAGTATGGAAAAATATTTTTTTTTAATATCGCCTTAACATGATTCTGATAAAACCAGCTATTTTATAAAAAGGAAACAAAAACTCGTCAAAAGCAGACAGATAAAACTGTTAAAGTGGATTTATATCTAATAATGATTTAGTTTTTGTTGGTGAAATTAGTATACTTAACTTCGAAATCTACCTCTGCCTGTAGGCCGGGCCGGCAGGGATTTTTTTTAACGGGATAGTTTTGATAATTTTTACACTTCAGTGAAGGCAGAAAAAACGTTTGTCTATTTTATGTTACATCAGTTATAGAATTTTGTAATTGCAATTTTTGGGACTAAAAGAGATATTGAAATACTCTGTTTGTATTTGGGTATTAAGCCCTTATTAAGAAATATTTTAAATTGTAAAAAATTGTTCTAGCTTTATTAGTACATTTTCTACACAGGTTTGAAAACAAAATTCGATGATAAAGTGTTACGTCAGTTACGATGGAATATACCTGGTTGTTCCTGTAAATTTACCGTAAATGCTACGCATTAATTTATAATTCAGTTCTAAAAATATTAAAATGTTGTTTTGACATCGGAAATACACTTGCGAAAGTAATTTTTGTAATTCTAGCCTTTTATAATATGGGTTTAAAATCGGTTAGAAATTCCATACAGGATTGGATACTTTCATAGAGTATCTATCTATCTATCTATATTATAAAGGACAAACATATCTGTGCGTAACGCATACGTCATTTTGCGAATGGCAACCCTTTGAAATTTGAAATAAAATTTTGGCTTTGCAATTTTCGCTACTGCAAATTTTTAAACTTCTAAACATCGCACATTTTAAATTTTTATACAGTCGTATAAGGAAAAAAATGCTCTTTTAAATGCAATTTGTTTGAAAGCTGTATCTCAATTTATTTTTGAGATATTAATTTTTTTGTAGTTTTTAATACCATTTTTCTTATCGTGGCAACAAAAGAACCACATTTCTATTGAATTGAAAGTAAACGGAAAATAGTCGAAGATAGGAGATACTGTATCTTTTTGGGGCCATCTTTTCATAAAAACCGAAAAAAAAAGTTGAAATTAAAATATGGGCTATATCAAGAATATTGTCTGTTATTCCGTGATAATGACGTCATATGCATACTTTTCTATAAACGAGGTTTAAGACTGGGTTGTAAAAGTGGATTGCTTTAGAGGATGCAAATGACGTCATTTTATAAAAAATCATGTATTTTAATTCTTAAACCTGAATTATGTTTTGTAGAAGTGCGTCATTTTCACAGCCCAACTGCTTTGAAATTCTTCACAGGTGAAAATGCTTCACTTTTAAAAATAATTTAATCGAAATCACACACTGATAAAACGCAAAGTTTTACAAAAATTTAGAGTCTTTACAGATGAGAGGTGACATACAAATAATAGCGATTTATATTACAGAATTTGATGATTCTAGCCTGGATGGATTTGCTTCGCCGAGTTAGACAAGCAAGCAAATAATTCGTGGTTTAAAATAATATCATGTTCCATATCATGAAGTTTTTGTCCAAAATTCTATCGACTAATGAAATTTTAATGCTATTCTTTAGGACATTCTACCAGGGTTGCTGGCTTTTAGCCAGGCCAAAAAAAGCCGGCCGGCTTTTTTTGGTTTTAACCACTTAAAAAAAGCCGGCTTTTATTAAAAAAAGCCGGCTTTTATTGAAAGAAGCCAGTTTTTATTTTTAAAAGTTGGTTTACAGTAAATTTGTTTTAAATTTGGATCAATTAATTTTTAATACATTTATAAATATTTTCTACTAAAAAAAAAAAAAAAAAAATAGACTTCTATTAAATTTTATCAAATAAATAAGTCTTTATAACTTCTAGAAGACAACTGTGAACGCATTATCTCTGAAAAAAAAATATATATATAAACATTGAAAAGGATATATGTTAGGCTCCAAACTGGTGTTTTGAAATTCTATATTATATAGCTCCACATATACTACACATTTTAAAGATTCTATTTAATTAAAACTGTTCTTAACTGCTCTGCTCAACAAGCGCAAAATGTTTTGACACATTTACAAATTCATTTTTTAACGGAAAGATGTAAAATTCGAAAGCCTGACCATGAAACATGAAAGCGATTTGAAGTCGAACTGTGTTTTCCATTTTTTGATCCATCAATTACCTATTGAGCTATAAAGAGATTTTGATCACGTGACAAACACGTTTTTTCACCCTTTTCTGAGGGGTTTCTTCTTTCGTGTGGAAATTCAGTTCAAAACGCTCACTTTGACACTATTTTCTGAAAAATCTATTGCGTTTGCAAAAAAAAAAAAAAAAAAAAAAAAAAAAAAAAAAAAAAAAAAACAGAAAAAACAGTGCAATTACATAGTTTCTGAACAACATATGCTAGTTTCATGCATTTCTGAGCAAAAATAAATTAAAACTTAGGTCAGAAAGTTGCCATTTTGGATTTAAAAGCCTTAATGACAAAATATAACATATCAAAATGGAAACGAGAAATTAGAAAAGATGTTTTATTTGAGGAGAGTGGTACATAAGTGTATAAAAAATAGAGCATTTAAACAAAAACAAAAAAAAAAAAAAAAAAAAAAAAAAAAGAAATTCTCAAAATAAAATTTTGAAAAGCTTGTTGCTACGCATATTCATGCATATGCTATTCATAATGTTTTTAATAGTGAGAAATGGTGGTGTTTATTAATATGACTATGTATAATTTTAAATGTTTGCTAAAAATAAAATAAGACTTGTATATTAATAGCTCTTAAAATTAAGTAATAAAACATAACTAAGTAACCATTGTCCTCTTTAATTTTATAAAGCAGTAAAAATAAAAAAATTGGCAGTTGGTATGGCCCTTTTAAAATTTAGCAGACATATTTGCAATTCTGAATACAAATCACTAGCAAAATCATCTAAGTTTTATTCCACTATTATGTCCTCATTATTGAGAAATTGGGTTACTTATTAAACTGTAAATCAATTAAATGTCATTAAAACTAACTAAAAACACTTTAAAAGGTGTAGTTTATAATTACAATGCTTTATTGTATAAAAGCCAATTATGGCCAAAAAAAGCCGGTTAAAACCAATAAAAGCCACCGTCCTGGCTTTTTTTAATTTTAGCCAGCTTTTTTGCAACCCTGCATTCTACTATAATTTTATCATATCAATTTATTTATTTATTTATTTTTTTTTTTTTTTGGGGGGGGGGGGGGGGGTTGCCGGCTGAAATTTTGGTGGGAAGTTACAAATTCGGATTCAGCTACGCAAAAAACATAAAGTGAGTCGAAATACCACAAAAATTTCACCCGGCAATCCACCAAAAATTTTTTTTTTGAAAAAATTTGTTTTTTGAGAAAAGCGCGCGGGGAATGTTCCGAGGCAGCCCCCTCTCTCCCCGTTTATCCTACTTCATAATGTCATATATCCTATTTATTGCAAATTTTGTCTAGTTTCTGAATTTCATAATGCTTTTTCCCTAAAACAATAAGAAATTTAAGTTAATAACAACTCTTTTAGGGGGGTTTCGGGGGGGGGGGAATTTTGGGGGTAAGTTAAAAATTCGGATTCAGTGACCCAAAAAACTTAAAGTAAACCTTATAAGGAAAGCTCGGGGGGGAGATGGGAGGGCGAATGTAAGCGTGTGAGTGGTAAAGTGGAATTGCGCAACTTAGTCCACCCAGCACCGCACGCATGTTCCGAGGCAGATCCCCCCTTCCCCTTCATCCTAAGTCATAATGTCATATATCTAATTTGTTGCAAATTTTATCTACTTTCTAAATTTCTAGATACTTTTCCCCTAAAATAATAAAAAAAAATGATTTTTTTAATAAAAACCTTTTTTGGCGGGCTTTTTACCAAAATTTGGGGGAGTTGCCGGGGGAAATTTTGGTGGGAAGTTACAAATTCGGATTCAGCGACCCAAAAAACATCTAGAAAGCCGATTTCCAGTACTACCATTAATTTTGCAAGGTATAATTCCCTATTGCCTGGACTAAAATAGGATTTTTTTTCAAATGGAATTTGTTTGCAAAATTCATCTCAGTTTACTGATTGTCTATGGTTTTAAAAACAATTTTAAAGCATGAAATATTTGTTAATTTATGTATATCGCGCGGTGCTCGATTACGAAAGATTAATCTGTTTGCCCTTAAAACAAAATAAAGAGTTCATCATTTTCTTACGGCTAATATCCATTTAAAAAAAATTTCCCTATGAATAAATAAATAAAATAATATAAAATTAGCAACATTTTGGTCAAATAACTCTTAGCATGCGGTTAATAAGAAAATATCGATTTTGATAAATTTCAAAAATTTATTTGATTGTATAATTCGTATTTTCCATATGAAAAATGCTTTTTTAATGTAAGTGGGCAATCTTAAAAAATTATTTTATATAAAAAAAATGTTAGTTTTCAATTTAAAAAAATGTTTTCACCTATATTCTTTAACCCGGGAAGCCCGGGTAATGGTAATGGGATGATAATCACAGCGCCTACAGTGACAAGTGGAAGAAACTTCTCATTCACGGAATATTTCTACTATTCGTCTTCAAATGATCTTTAATAAAATGCTTATATTTTCAACAAAACGTTTTTATTTTCTTCTTTTATTGTGTGTGTGTGTGTAAATAATTGGTTTGCAATATTAGTAAAAATGAATAAATAAATAAAAATAAGCTAAAAATATCTTATCTTAAAAAAAAAAAAAAAATGAATTGAAAAAAAAAAAAAAAAAGCAATTTAACAAATTACGACCATTTGGAAAATGATTTTTTCAAAGACTAAAATTTAAGACATAAAGAATAGCACGGAGTTGATCATACATTACGTACGCCATGAATTAAAAATTAATAGTGTTGTTACCCGTAAAAATTGCAAGCGACAGAAATCGCCTGCGACTCGTACGTTGGAACCACCAGTATGGAACCACCTGAAACTTACGTATTATCCAAGCATTTCATTGGCTGTTCGGGAAAAGGCTTTTCCATCGTCAGATTTCCAAGAAATCTGACGGCCAATTTCAAATGAAATTTATTTCTTAAACTTCTAAACATCCCACAATATTACTTTTTATATCGTCGTATAGAGAAAAAAAATGTACTTTTAAATGCAATTTGTTTGAAAGCTGTATCTCAATTTGTTTCTGAGCTATTAATTTTTTTTTTTTTTTTTGTGGTTTTTATTACTTTTTTGTCATAGTGGCAACACTCTGTTGTCCATCTCTGTTGAAAGTAAAGGGAAATACAGATTACAGTATAGACCAATCAGAAAATGAATAAAATGATGATTAAACCAATAAAAACCTTCAGATATACTTTTGATTTCCTACCCTGACGAGGACAATAACCATTTTTTCCAAATGGTTAATAAAACGTTTGTCTTTTTGCAAACGTTTGAATAAGATTTTAAGAAGAAAATAGTTATATTGACGTTGAATTAAAAAAAAATTTATATATATTGAATTATCTTGATGAATAAGCGGCATTTATGATTATCTTTACTTCCTCTACCCCTCTTTTAAACTTATATATTATACAATCTTTGCTAATTTTCATCGCCAAATGTAAATTTATCATGATTACGTATATTATTATAGCTCCACGCAAAAGTATCATGGATATTTTAATTTCCACACGTCAAATACATAAATATTTAATTTCGTATGAGATTATTTTATTTAACTATATACCCACCAAAAACACATAAAACTCGATTAAATGCTACATAGATTATAATATTGCATTAATATAAAGCATGCAAGAAATATTCAACGATAAAAATTAGGACAGTACTCACAGTTTTGTGTAAATCGTAGTAAAAACAAAAAGTCCTTCCGGCCAGTGCCGGGAGGAAGAGGTAGCTTTCAAATTCCTTATTTTAAAAAAGCCAACTTATATTATTCAAACACACGAAGCTCAATTATTGGAAACCGAATATAGGAGATTCAATACTAATTTTTATCAATAGTAAATCATTATGAATGAGAATTTCGCGAAATTAGTCAGCTTTATCGAAGCTGCTTTCATTTAAAGTAACTTATATTTGGCTGAGGTGTTGATGTATACTATCTACATGCCTTCTTACATGGAAATAGGCGAATACGTGTGTTATCGCGTGACAAATACAAGATCGTTTCAAAATGTTAGCCATACCAGAAATTCAAAGTGCTATAATTCAACCATTTTTTAAGATATAAACAAAAGAACAAATTTTCAAAAACAAAATCTGCTCTGGAATCTTTGTATCAAGGACAAACACATAAAAAAATCTTTTTCATTTTCCAATTTTTTAATACCTCATTTTAAATTTTAAATTTAATTTTTTTTAAATGACAACCATTTCGAAACAAGATAGCGAATGAAGCTGGCCAACGAACTCGGTCGAGACATTGGTATGTACTATGTACAGACCAAGTAACATCCAAATTGGTTCATAAATACGCTTGTTATCGCGTGACAAAAATCAGGTCGTTTTAAAATGTCAGCCACAATAGAAATTCAAAATGCTATAACTCAGCCATTTTTTAAGATATAGACGAAACAAAAACTGCTCACGAATCTTTGTATCAAGGTCAAATACATAAGAAAATAATATTTTTCATTTTCCAATTTTTGGTATCTCATTTTAAATTTAAAATTTTTTTAAATTTTTTAAATGGCCGCCATTTTGAAACAAGATGGCGGATGAAGCTGGCCAACGAACTCGGTCGAGACATTGGTATGTACTATGCACACACCACGGTACATCCAAATCGGTTCATAAATATGCCTGTGATCACGTGACAAATATCAGGACGTTTCAAAATGTCAGCCACGCTAGAAATTCAAAATGCTATAACTCAGCCATTTTTTAAGATATAGACGAAACAAAAACTGCTCACGAATCTTTGTATCAAGGTCAAATACATAAGAAAATAATATTTTTTCAATTTTCAATTTTTTGGTACCACATTTCAAATTTAAATTTTTCTTAAAAATTTAAATGGCTGCCATTTTTAAACAAGATTGCGGATGAAGCTGGCCAACAAACTCGGTCGAGACATGGGTATGCACTATGTACAAACGAAGTTACATCCAAATCAGTTCATAGATACGCCTTTTATCGCGTGACAAAATTCAGGACGTTTCAAAATGTCATCCACGCTAGAAATTCAAAATGCTATAACTCAGCCATTTTTTAAGATATAGACGAAACAAAAACTTCTATGGAATCTTTGTATAAAGGTCAAATACATAAGAAAAAAATATTTTTCCATTTTCAATTCTTTGGTACCAAATTTAAAATTTAAAATTTTAAAGAAAATTTTAAATGGCCGCCATTTTGAAACAAAATGGCGGATGAAGCTGGCCAACGAACTCGGTCGAGACATTGGTATGTACTATGTACATACCGAATTACATCCAAATCGGTTCATAAATTCGAGAGTTACAGTATGACAAATGTCAGATATATATATATATATATATATATATATATATATATATATCAACTTTTGAACGGAGGGTGGTTTCAGGGTCTGGGGGTCATGATCGATGAAAATATACCAAAATTTTTTGAAATCGCTCTCCTCCGAACGGCTGCAATAGGTAGCTTTTTGTAATGAAAGCTACCTAAAATAGAATGTTTCGATTTCAAATGCAGACAAGATTCTGTCGGATATATTTAAGAGTTTAAAAAGTTTTGAAAAAAATTGTTCTTTTCCATAATAATAATACACTTAAATTCCAACGATTTCCAATGATCAAGTTCATGAGAATCGTCTGCCTTGAAAAGAGTACAATACAATCGAATCTATAGAGTAATAGAGATGAAGTGTGGTAGCTGGGGGTGACGCCAAAAATGTAACCCTAAAATCCGCTACATTCGGCCCAAATACAACCACGTGCTTCGCAACAAAGAAGAACACTTTTAGTAATACATTTTTTAATTCGTATACAATGAAATGATACTTTAGAATGCTTAAATATAAGAAGATCATTTTCATTTAGAGAAAAAATGCACGGGTGATGTCAAAGAGTTCTGCCCCTGTCCCACGGGCTTGTTTTGCTTGGGCTGAATGAGGGCATTTAAATTTAAGCGATACGCGCATCATATTGCAAAACGTTTTTACGGCATACTGCATCTCCTTCTATCTCTTTCGTCCACGAATCGAATCAAAGAATAGATGTTAAAATTGTAGAATAGAGCATAAAGAAATTTCACATGCGTAGGTGAATTTCGGAAGCTTGTTAGTTGTCCCCCTTGTCACTACACTAGTGACGCTAGTTAACATTGCCACTACAGATTTTGCTGTAACTGTTCTATCTTGTATGTTTATCTATGAAGCGGACTACGGTCGTATATGTTTAACCTTACTCCTTTCTAAATTACGTTTTCCAGCTAAAATGGAATTTTTGTTAGTTTTCAAAAACTTCTCTCACCTTGTTTTGGATTCTTTTATGTTTTCGCCGTTTTAAGCGTATTTCCGTCTGTTACAGAGACCAAGGTCTTTAAACTCTGAGCACGTTACCCAATTTATGTGAATGGGCGGCCAAGGAGAATAAGTTTTAAAGCGTGGTGAGAGGTTTTCGTGTTTCCATCTTTCTTTTGTTTATAGTCCTCTGTTTGTATAATTTTGTTTCCGGAAATGCCAGGAATGTTATGGTATTTTTATTTGTTTGTTTGTTTAACAAGCAAGTTTCTTTTAGGTCAGCTGCTGCTAAAATAAAGAATCAGAAAGGATGAAATGCATTCGAATGCCTTTAAAAAATAACGTTATTCAGAGAGCACTGGCGACTATTATGTTTACCACCACTTCCAAAAAATGAACTTCGTGGTAGATTTCTGTTGCACATGTTGTAGAAATCTACCACGAATAATTTTGTTTCGAAATAGTGGTAGACAAATTACACTGTAAAAATAAATCGGTATCCATACGGGTGATTTTATGTGAAATTTCTGTCTTTTAACGGAAACTTTCTATTTTCAGTAGAAATCGTAAATTTTTCTCGTTGACTGTTAAAAACGCAAATGTTCCCTTTCATTTAAGAGGAAACAAAAAAAAAAAAACCAAGTTAAATTTTCATAATTGAGGCTTTGGTTTATAAAAAAGTCGTTGATTGTGACCTATTTGTGAAGGGGATTCTCTAATGGAGAGTAGCATGGTTCGAATCCGAAGAAAGGCATTGAGTTCTGTGGATGTAAAGTCAACTGAAAGAACTGTTTACAGAGAACTGTATTAGCAATTTTGGATCATTAGAGGTACAAAGTCGCCAAGTGAAGCGAAGCTAAAATCCTCATAATTGAGCGTAGGTTCCGATAATCAATCAATCAAGGATTTGAGTTAAAAAACGTGATAATATTCAATAGAAATATCTGTTCCGTGTAAATATGCACCCACATGCATAATTTATGTTTTAGATTTTTCTTTAAGTATTGCGCTATTTCTGTCATTTATTTCGAAAAAACAGAAATTTTCGGTCTTGAATAGCGGGAAATTTTCGCTTTAAAAACAAGGGAGTAGCAAAACGGGAGTTTCGTGGGGGAAAAAATGCAGAAGAGACAGCAACATTGCTGTCAGTACATTTTCTGTTTTTTCGTCCGTCTCCCTTCGGTCCACTAGAGTCCCACGATGCCATTTTCGTACATCTGCATTTGAGTTTCTCTTGCATCTGCGTCTCGAAAAGCGCTTCACGTGACTCAAGCGGTCCTAAAAAAGACAAACGTGTAACGCACCGCGGAAATCTGTCTTTTTAGACAGCCTCGCTCCCTTTGCCATCTAATGTTAGAGTTGGTGTAATTTCTCGCGAGAATGGCGGTTGATAATTCCTGGCCATGGAACAGTCTGTGTGATGGACGAAGCCCACTTCCATCTTAATAGACAGGTGAATACCCACAATTGTCGCATCTGGGCGAGAGACAACCACCACGAGGTGCACACCAAACCCTTGCATGATACGAAAGTGACCGTATGGTGCGGGTTTACTGCTGCATTCCTTATGGAACCATATTTTTTTGAAGAAGTGACACCTCAAAGACTTACCACTTGTTCTGTTAATGCGCAACGGTACCATGACATGTTACAGACCTACGTCATTCTACTCTCCAGCAACGAGGCTGCTTATAAGGAACCATATTCATGCAAGATGGAGCCCCACCGCACATCGCAAAACGAGTCCAACAATTGGTGAGGCCGACATTTACAGACGCACGTGTGATTAGCCGATGTTTCCCAACAGCTTGGCCTCCACGATCGCCCGATCTCACGCCTTGCGACTTCTGGTTATGGGGATTTTTGAAAGACAACTTCTAACGGGAACGTTTGACAACTGTGTCCGATTTTACGAACAGCATTCGCCGCCATATTCAGAACATTCATGTTGACTCTCTCCGTTCAGTGTTAGAAAGCGCGATTTTCAGAATGGAATGTGTTGTCGAGCATGATGGTTCGCATATTGAACATGTTGTAAAGCATTAATTTGCATACTTTGTAATGCCATTTAGAGAGGTGTTTTGCTGTAATAAGCGCAATATTGTATTAACAATATTAAGTGCAATATTGAAATTGTGTTATTGTCCTTATTGTGTTCCTTTTGTGTAAGACCACTGGTCATTCAATCTTTCGTATCTCAGTTTGTCCTCTCTTCTCACGATACCTCGTAGCGCCATCTAGTGGTGCTTTTTTAAAACATTTTTTTTTCGGAAATCTCGAGCGCATCCTCCGAAGTGTCTGTTGTCGAAATATTTTTCTCTTCTGACTAGTGGAACTTCCTCCAAGGTCCTTTGAGTAGTGAAAGTTTAATTTCGCTAACTCTGTGCTTCGTTGTTGTTGCAGTTTAAGAGGCATTTGGCATACTGGCGAAAGTGGTTTGGCGCATTAGTAAATCCATTGTTGTTGTAACTCGTATACAATTGTAAGTAAACCTAAAGAATATTTGGTGATTGATCACCAATGGCAGGCTCACAAAAAAAATGTCTTAAGGAAGCTGGTCACTCAGCTTCCGATTTCCCCTCACTAATGTAAAATCTATATAAATAGGATGCATTCGTATATTTAAAATATCTCCTCGGGAAATTAATATTTTTAACGTCTATTTTTGTGTACACTTCCTAAAAGATGTCTCTTTTTTTCTTAGTTCCCAAACTATTTCTAAAGTATAGACTTGATTTTATAGGAAGTGTTAAAATCTTACACCCAGTTCGCCCGCTTTTAACACATAAAATATTGAATTCAGCATAGATTTTAGAAATATTTTGAAAACTAAGAAAACAAGTTGGAAATTGCTCGTCAAACGGGGCAAATGAGGTGCGTTCGTACTATAACTAGTTTTATAATTATTTTTTGCACCCCATATTGTACTGAATGTGTATTTATTTGCAATTCATAAGTGCATAGTCTGTAACATCATTAAAATGCACGCGCAATAATTTTTTCCCATTCCCCTTAATGTAACGGAAAACTTTTGACTGTCCCTGTAATTAAGCTATACATCCGATTTTCATGAAATTTGAAATGGCTCGACAAAATTTTGCAGCAATTATATATTTAAAATTTCAGCCCATTCGGAAAGCTGTAACATCATTAAAATGCACTTGCAATAATTTTTCCCATTGGCTTTAATGTAAAGAAAAACTTTTGACTGTCCCTGTAATTAAACTATACATCCGATTTTCATAAAATTTGAAATGGCTCGACAAAATGTCGCAATAATTATATGTTTAAAATTTGAGACCATTCGGAAAGCTTTAACATCATTAAAATGCACGTGCAATAATTTTTCCCACTGGCCGTAATGTAAAGAAAAAATTTTGACTGTCCCTGTAATTTAACTATACATCCGATTTTCATAAAATTTGAAATGGCTCGACAAAATTTTACAACAATCATATATTTAAAATTTCAGACCATTCGGTTGGGTAGTTTTTCTCTATTATATGCGGACGGACGGACGGACAGACAGACGGACAGACGGACGGACAGACAGACGGACTGAACGACGACTATATGTGCTACGTATTTATATAATTACGAACGCACCTAAAAAGAGACATCTTTTAAGAAGAGTACACAGAAAAAAGATGTTAAAAATATGAATTTCCCGAGAAGATGTTTTAAATATACGAATGCATCAAAAGTCCATAGACTTAATTTTTACAGAGGAGAATTCCAAAGCTGAGTGACCAGCCCCCTTAAAATTAAGTTCTAAAAATATTAAAATCTTGTATTGTATCGGAAACACACCTTTGTACACATTTCTTTTTAATAATTTAAGTTTATCAGGAAGTGTGTGAAAAATCGATTATAAAATTCCACATTTATAATAAAACCAAGTTGAGTTAAAAACAAGAGTGTACTAAACACAGTGAACTTGCTCCTTTCGATTGCATTAGATTTTTTATAAGAATATCGCGAGATTCAATTAGATTAATATGGTATCGTATTTCAAGAATTCAAGTTTACCCACATTTTTCAAACGAAAATTGCACGAATCTTCTCTTTTACAGAAAGTTTCTTTCCAAGCTAAGAGGTGCGAAAGACATTGTAAATTATTATTCCAATAAATGCGGTAAATCCCGGTCCTTTTTTCCGGCGAAACATGGAACAGATTTAATAATTTTCCTTTTAATGTTTCGCTTTTTAAATTAGTGTTATATTCGCAGTAATTTTGATTCATATCTTTCCGCAAAAAGGATTAGTGATTACGCATGGCACTGGATGTTACCTTCCGATGATATCTAACCTTTTCCTCATAGAAATTTGCTATTGTACTATAGCTATTAATTACGATTACAAGCAATTCATTTTATTCACGAATACTTGTGGTTAATTCCGGGGAATACCTTTTCTCTTATCTCAAGTTTTTAACAATAATAAATTTTCGTTTAAAGAAGACATGCACACCTTTAATCAAACATAATAATAATAGCTTTTCACCGGGATGAGCTTTCAACGATATCAGATTACCTCAGGTTTTTGCGGTTTACTAAATAGAAAACATTAATCTTGACTCCATCACAACTTAACACTATACAGGTCGCTTAACGCATTTATGCGTCATTTATAAAACTATCTTTAAGAAATTCTAAATCCTCCCCAGAAAGTTGGAATAGTTATTTTTGGTTATTATAATGATAGATCTTCCATGAATAAGATACAAGAAAATCAGTATTAAAAATTTCCTGGTGTGAACTCGAAATTTCTGAATAAAAAAACCCCACTAGATTTGGTAACACTGTTTGCGGCCTGTATAGTATTAACCCTCTCGCTGCGTAATTGTTTTATTAAAATAGCTTCAAAATAATTAAAATAGCTTCTTTGCCACCGGTTTTCAGAACAAAAATTTTTGTCTAATTTAATCGAGAAAATGCTCCGATTAAATAAAGCAAAATTTACAAAAAAAAAATTAATAATAATAATAATAATAATAATAATAATAATAATAACTGGTGGAAATAATCAAGGAGGATTAATTAGACGGAAAAATGCATGCCCAAGAAAATCTCGGGGGGTTAAGATATATTGCTTATCTCATAAGGCGTTCTAACAATGATGTTTTTTCCTGCTCAACTACGCGATGAGGCGCACTTCACACTACACGGGGATGTCAACACCCAAAACACTCGTATATAGGCGATGTCTAATCCTCGTGAATACACAACGAAGTCACTACATCCAGCCAAGTTGATAGTCTGGTGTTTGACGGCCTGAGTGGAACAAGATCGCCTGATCAGAGATCCGGCTTAGATTTATTTACGCTCCTCCCGGAAACGAAGCGGCTCGCAGGCAGAAACGAAGCCCAGCCAGAAGGGGAAGGTACCTATCTTTTACAAAACATATATATATATATATATATATATATATATATATATATACAGGGTGTCCAGCGAATAAGACCCTGATTTCAAAATTAAATATCTCGCAAACAAATATCAATAGAATTATACGGTAAACGGTTTCTTTATTAGCTGAGTCGTAAAAATGTAATACAGAAGTTTAAAATTTAGTTTCAAAAACCGTTAACAAATGGCGCTGTACTCGATGTGCCTACAAATTGTGCTTGGAAGTCCAAAGCGATCAGTTCGAGGCACTTCAACTCATTTTGAGGAGCCGATGCTAAGTCGACTCACTTGATTGATGAGCCGACATAGTGACTCGATTCTCCACTCACTTGGGGAAGTAACATTGGTTGGTTGTAAAGATGACGCAATTCAATTTTTCGCATCGTAGATAAGAAACTTTTTGAGTGTATGCTTGAATTATTTTGGTTTTAATTTTACATAAAAGAAGTTTTTTATATTAGACTTTGTTGGATGGGTGTTGGGAACAGTCAAACTAAAGGTCTGCAAAGGCCCAAATTTATAAGACCTGGCCCGGTCCGCCCTTAGAAAAAAATTCGGCGCACCTCTATATAAAATTTAAAAATTCAACCCGTACAAAAAAAGTAATGACCCGTCTCGGTGTGAAACTGATCCGGCCAGGAAAAAGGTTAAAATATCAAACTGAGGCCGTCCAGTCCACTAAATTTCTAGAAAACATGAATTTTTACGTCAATATGCTTAAAAATTGTTCGTTACGAGGAGTTCTGACCAAAAATACTTATTTTGGCTTTTATTTTCATTTTTATAATCTTCATTTTTAAAGAAGAGACCTGTGGTGCGATATTTATGTTTTTTATGAATCTCTATTTGTATGTAAATGTTTCAGTTAAATTTAATATCGTTAATCCATATTCTATGCATTTGAGATTTAACAATGTGAAAAATTCTATACAGTAAAATCGTCGAAGACGAACTTGCTTAGAAATGAAAAAATATACGTTATAGACAAGTTTCCTTCTGTGCAGGTATAAATGTTATTATATACTTTTCCTCAGATACTATTATATTCATTTTTCATGTATCAACACATTTTTTAGTTTAAGTTAGCATTCCGTCATGCACAGGTTCTTTTTCACATGTTTTATTGTATTTTAATTTTATTGCCTAGAAATGGCTATTCTTTAAAAAGAATAAATTTTAAAGTTTAATTGTACAGTAATATGGCAATAAGTATAATGGCAATTTAAAAATATATACATTTTTTGCAAAAAGTTTTGGGTCGGGCCAAATTTTACTTATTTTTGCACGAAACAGACCAGGCCAAGAGAATAATTTTCGTACGGGCTGGGCCGGCACTTAAAATGTCAGCCTTTGCAAACCTTGGAAGAATGAAGCCAGTCCCGGATCAGTACTGAAAAATTAAGTTCGGCTCGGCGCGATCTTTCAGAAAAAAGAAAGGCCCTAGCCTTGTCCGGAAAGAGCAATACCTAAGCCCTTCCCAAGCCTTCAGAAAAGGAGTAAAGCCCTGTCCGAACCCAGTGCTGCGAAAAATTGGTCCCAGCCCTGCCCACGGGCTAGGCCGGTAAACACCTCTAAGCCAAACTGTAAAATATAGAAATATTCTTGTTTAAATCCGTACTTAAAAAGTTTAAAAAGACTAATTAACCCTTTCGGGACGAGAGTCTTTTACGGAATTTTTGATATTTTATCACCGGTTTTTCAAAACAGAAATGTTTACCTAGTTGATTTTTAGAAGCATCCGGGTTATTATTCTTGTAGATTCTTTTTGCAAGGAGAGGTTTTTTACATGAAATAGGGAGCAGGCCTATTGTCATAACCCCCAACCTGGAGGACCAGGGAGGACCTATATTAAGCAAAGGACCCACTTAAAACTCTTAGATGTTAGAGTCCAAAGAGGAGCGGAATGTGACTCAGATCATTTTATGGTGAGAGCAAAACTTGCATTTCCTTACTCGACTAAGCTAATTAGTGAGGAAAGGAATTATACAGAGATGGTTGTATCTCCCCAACACTTTTTAAAATTTATGTTGAAGAAGCATTGAAAATGTGGAAAAAGAAATGCAGAGGAATGGGACTTAATATGAATGGAACGTCAATTTTTACCCTACAATTCGCAGATGACCAAGTTATAATTGCAAAAAGTAAAAAGGATTTAGAGGAAATGACGGTAAAAATTAAGGAATAATATGAGAAATGGGGACTTCACATGAACGTCAGCAAGACCAAATACCTATGTATAGGAGGAAATGAGACAGACCTAAATCTAACTAATAACATAAAAATAGAAAGTTGTAAGCATTATAGATATTTAGGTGTTGACATTAATAGAGAAGGAAGAGACTCACAGGAAATTAAATACAGAATTTGTCAAGGGAAAAAGGCTGTAAAAATATTAAATTCTATTTGGTGGAGTAAGGAGATCTCTAGGAAAAGAAAGTATAATATATATAACTCTATTGTAAAGAGCATATTGTTATATGGTGCAGAAGGATGAAGAATTACGGAGACAGAAAGAAAGAAATTAGCGGCAGTAGAAATGGACGCCCTAAGCAGATCATGCAGGATATCAAGGATAGAAAGAGTAAGAAATGACAGAATCAAGGAAATGATGAAAATAAAGGAAACCATACTAGATGATATTCAAAAAAAGCAATTAATCTGGTATGGTCATGTCAAAAGAATGAATAATGAAAGACTACCCAAAATAACATTCAACTATGAAACAAACAAAAAAAGGAAACGGGGAATGTTTTAACTTAAAGTATTAAAGTGAATGTGTCGTTTCTCTTACATATAGTTTTCTATATATATTTAAAAAATAATGTACTTGAGTAAAACAAAAACGCGTTCTTCTTTGAACCTTCCTAGCAAAAAGTAAAGAAAACATAAAAGAATTATCCAACCGCAGTCGTATTTGTTTAATCTTTACGAGTTTCGTTTTTTCGTGCCTATAATATGCATTTTAAAACATAATAGTGATATAACGTACATTTTAAACCTTACTAATAGCAGGTATGACCATCTCTAATCATAATAATTTTTATGAAGTATCTGAATAACTTGAATAGGAATGTTGCCCACAATTATTAGGCAATTGTCTCTTGCTTCGTTCGTGTTATGTTTTTACTGTAGTAGAGAATGTATAGACGAATTCAAGTTATTCAGGTACTTCATAAAAAATATTATGATTCGCGATGGTCATACCTGCTATTAGTGAGTTTAAAAGGTACTTTATATCACTACTATGTTTTATAATGCATATTGTAGGCACGAAAAAATTAAACTCGTAAAGATTAAACAAATACGACTGTGGTTAGATAATTTTTTATGTTTTCTTTACTTTTAGCTATGCTAACAATATTTTTTACACAAAGATTAATAAGGGTAGTTTTTTTTTTATAATTAACGAGTTGGAAGCCGTCGAAATTCGACGAATTAAAATGTTTAGAATGGAACTCTTCGATCGAATTTATAATAAACCTACAAAAATAATTACAATAAAATATTCATCTCGCATTGGTTGTCTAACTCTTAAAACAAATAATGTTATTAACCTAAAATTACCAAACTATTATTGCCACAAACTTCAACTGTTTAAATTATTGAAAAATTAAACTGTATTAGAATACGTAGTCAAGATGAGTAATTATGTTGAAGTTATCGATTGAGGCACTTATGTTTGTTTTTACGGCATACAAAATCAGTAAAACGGATTTCGCTTTGTTACATCATAAAATTTCCCCCCATAAAATCTAATCTGTACGTTATTTTCACATTCTCAAAATTTACACACGCACCACTCAAATTTACAATTTAAAAGTATTTTAACGCGCAATGCATTATTAATGAATGTATTTCCAAACATAAATTCACGATACAAACCGTCCGATACAACTTTTCATGTGATCATTCGTACAAACTTTAAGTTCTAATCTCAGAACCCGCGAAAATTTACCATTCAGAAATTTGCCTTTAGTTATCATCGTATTAGCCATTTAGTATTGGTCAAATATTTAGTTTAATCAAAGAAAATGGTCGTTTTGTTTTAAATATGACTTCATTTTTACTCACTGAATCATTTTGCCTAGCGTCTCAAACTCAGTATCAGCGTAATGTAAAAATATTGAAATATCTTCTTCAATCTTTTGATTTATGAAGAAGAATGCATGTTTTTTTTAATGGCTGACGTAATTTTCTGTTCAAAAATTAGAAAAAAAAGTTACTTTTATTTGTAATGTGAAAATGGCATCAATAAGGATATAATCAATAAAAATAAATAAAACATGACTATTTTCCCTTTACTTTTAATAGAAATGAAGTACTTCAGTTGCCACAATTACAAAATTGGTACTAAAAACTATAAAAAAATTAATATCTCAAAAATAAATCGAGATAGAACTTTCAAATAAATTGCATTTAAAAGTACATTTTTTTTCCAATACGACAGTGTGAAAATTAAAACTGTGCGATGTTTAGAAGTTTAAAAATTTGCTGTAGCGAAAATTGGAAAACCAAAATTTCATTTCAAATTTCAAAGTGTTGCCATTCGCAGAATGACGTATGCGTTACGCACAGATATGTTTGTCCTTTATAATATAGATAGGACAGATTATAGTGGTACTCATTATTACACGTATACCAAAACCAAATATGGTTTTAAAAACTGGGCTCTACTTCAAACGTTTAGTATTTTTTTTTCTTTCTGTTAAAAAATTAGTATAGCAGAAAAATTATTTTCGTTGTTTTATTTTTGGTTGCAACTTATTAACTGACATTAAAGCCATGTTGGAATCCATATTTATTTTCCGTTATTATTCCAGTCGATCCTATAAAAAGAAAAGTCGCTTATTTTTGGTTGCAACGTATTAATTGACATTAAAGCCGTGTTGGAATCCATATTTATTTCCCGTTATTATTCCAGTCGATCCCATAAAAAGAAAATCCACTTATTTTTGGTTGCAACGTATTAATTGACATTAAAGCCATGCTCGAGTCCATATTTATTTCCCGTTACTATTCCAGTCGATCCTATAACAATAAAAGTCGCTTATTTTTGGTTGCAACGTATTAATTGACATTAAAGCCATGTTGGAATCCATATTTATTTCCTGTTATTATTCCAGTCGATCCTATAAAAAGAAAAGCCGTTTATTTTTGGTTGCAACGTATTATTTGACATTAAAGCCATGTTGGAATCGATATTTGTATTCCGTTATTATTCCAGTCGATCCTATAAAAAGAAAAGTCCCTTATTTTTGGTTGCAATGTATTAATTGACGTTAAAGCCATGTTGGAATGCATATTTATTTTCCGTTATTATTCCAGTCGATCCTATAAAAAGAAATGTCGCTTATGTTTGGTTGCAACATATTAATTGACATTAAAGCCATGTTGGAATCCATATTTATTTTCCTGTATTATTCCAGTCCATCCTATAAAAAGAAAAGTCGCTTATTTTTGGTTGCAACGTATTAATTGACATTAAAGCCATGTTGGAATTCATACTTATTTTCCCGTTATTATTCCAGTCGATCCTACAAAAAGAAAAGTCGCTTATTTTTGGTTACAACATATTAACTGACATTAAAGCCATGTTGGAATCCATATTAATTTTCCGTTATTATTCCAGTCGATCCTATAAAAAGAAAAGTCGCTTATTTTTGGTTACAACGTATTAATTGACATTAAAGCCATGTTGAAATCCATATTTATTTCCCGTTATTATTTCAGTCGATCCTATAAAAAGAAAAGTCGCTTATTTTTGGTTGCAACGTATTAATTGACATTAAAGCCATGTTGGAATCCATATTTATTTCCCGTTATTATTCCAGTTGATCCTATAAAAAGAAAAGTCGCTTACTTTTGGTTGCAACGTATTAATTGACATTAAAGCCATGTTGGAATCCATATTTATTTCCCGTTATTATTCCAGTCGATCCTATAAAAAGAAAAGTCACTTACTTTTGGTTGCAACGTATTAATTGACATTAAAGCCATGTTGGAATCCATATTAATTTTCCGTTATTATTCCAGTCGATCCTATAAAAAGAAAAGTCGCTTACTTTTGGTTGCAACGTATTAATTGACATTAAAGCCATGTTGGAATCCCTATTTATTTCCTGTTATTGTTCCAGTCGATCCTATAAAAAGAAACAATGAGTTAAAGTGGAATACAATTGAATTTTAACCTAAATATGCATAAAAGACACAATTTTGGAGCGTAAACATATAAATGAAAGCACTAAAGTTCATTTAAACGATTAAATGTATTATAATCCCAGTTTATGCAACAATATATAAATCACGCTTTATACGCGATCCCACTTAATACGCGATCCCGCTTAATATACGCGACTTTTGTCCACCCCTTGAAACACGTCTTAACCGGGTTCAACTGTACTTATATCCAATTCGTCACAAAGTTAATTTCTTTTCTGTTTTGGTAATTTGCTCCATCGAAATTGGTAT
The DNA here is from genome assembly GCA_963932465.1 of Maratus speciosus. Lineage (NCBI taxonomy): Eukaryota > Metazoa > Arthropoda > Arachnida > Araneae > Salticidae > Maratus > Maratus speciosus. Next base: position 358,828,826 of record OZ010800.1, on the reverse strand, counting down.
TTCAGAAAAACAATAGCATAAAAAGTCTATAAGTCTTTTCTGCAGATAAATAACCAGAATGTACTTGTTTGAATTATGTTTCACTTTTTTCAAAGAGGGACATACTTCTTTATCCTTTCTGCCCTTGAACTGGTCAAGTTTACCTTGAGACGGCTGTGCGAAAATATACACTGATCATTTTATAAATTCTTGTCACAGATTTCAGAGTAGTGATAATTTTTCTTCTTAGAGTAAGATACACTACGCAAATTAAATGCTTTCCATTAAATGGTTGTCGGTGTTCTGTAACGTGAAAAAGAAAATTAAGTCAGATTTCAAATTTGAGAACTAGAATGATAATATTTTTGAAAGGTAAAGCCTTGAGAAAGTAAAAGTAGTTACGTAGCAGAAAATTTCATTTTGAAAACATAATAAAACTTTAATAAATAATTATTTTACCTTTTATGGTTAAGAATAAAGCTAGAAATGGCTAGTTACCACATGATAATAGCGACTAAATATGAAAGAATGACGAGTATAAATTTCATTATACAGGGTGTCCACTCTTAGGGTGTCCAATGGCTAATTTCTAAACCGTTAGGCATCGACATACAGTTCCAATTGCAAAAATGTTTTAAATGAGGTAAAGAAGTACTTTAAAAGCTATTTGAGTTAATGCAACATTTCTTAAAAAGTTACGAAATTTAATTTTTTATACAGTTTTATAAATGATATTAGTAAAAATTTTCTATTACACTAACAAGTAATGCAAAAAAAAAAAAAAAAAAGCTCCATTCATTATTTAAATTTTTATACGGTTCCCCGGTCCTATAAGTGATATTTAGTAAAAATTTCCTACGGCACTCACAAGTAAGACAAAAAAAGTTCCATTAATCTAACACTGAAATTGACTGAGTTATGAAACTTTGAATTACATGACTTTCTGCATCTGAACACAGATGAGTTCGGTCATGCATCGAGGGATCGCACGCAAAGTCCTTAAAGCATTAAAAGGATTTATTTCACGTGTACATTTCTGCATTGCAGTCGAAGGGACTCATTTAGAGCCAGTTTTAAGATAACTTTAATTTTTATTAATTACATTTTAGATAAGATAATCTAATAGCATTTTAAAATATGTATAATTTTGTAAAGAATTGCGACTGTTGCTTTTCATCACTTCATTTAACACAAATTCAATGATTTTTAAACTTATATTTTTAGTACAAGTTGTATATTTTTGTATAATATGTCAGAGTGAAAATAGATTTCAAACTTATAGTGTAATGTTAATTTTACTCTCAACTATTATTATTACTATTTACCTGTCGTTATTGATATTGCTAGTAAATTTGTGAATGACCCCTATTTCGCAGCGAAAAAGATGCTTCAACTTTAAACAGCTACTACTCGGACAGTTTTAATCGTAGAAGAATGGGACTTTTTTGTCTTACTTTTTAGTGCAATAGGATATTTTTCTAAACATAGACCTGGGACCGTGTAGAAATTGAAATTTCGTAATTTTTAAGAAATGTTTTTATTGGTCCAAATCGCTTTTAAAATACTTCGTTACTTCATTTAAAACATTTTTACAATTGGAACAATATGTCTATGAGTACGATGTAGAAATTATCCATTGGACACCGTTGAGAGTGGACACCCTAATGTATAAATGACTCTTATGTTTTATGACTATATGTGTTGTATAGGTATTCATAAGAGTCATTTTGTTTCACTCTCAGTCACAGTAACTCGGGATCACAATACAGTAGAACCTCGATTATCCGAAGTAATTGGGACCGATCATCTTTCGGAAAATCGAATTTTTCGGCTAATCGAGAATGCTTCAATTTTAAGATTAAGAAAAAATATATACAATATTTCTTATTGTGGCAATAAGTGCTTAATAAAAATAAAGCAGAAGAAAAAAGAATAAATTACCTGAATTTTAATTTTGAAATTAAGTACCTTTTACACATATCACAAGGGTTTGAAAAAATGTTTTGTTTGTCGCAGTTTCGATTGCCTTTGATTTGAAGCTTTATCACGAAGTTTTTTAATATTAGTAGTTCACCAGTATCACAGTCTTTCTGTTGCTCTAGCTCTAGCCATGCCAAACCTTTTTTCAAAACATTCAAAAGCTTCAGAATTGCTAATTTGTTCGTTTTCTTCATTCCCCTCCGCAGCTTACGGGAGCTCAAGTTAAATTCAAAGGAATTCTAAGAAAGGCGATAGAAAATATTTATCTGTACTCGTAGTTCGGAAAGGACTGCTTGCATACAAAGAATAAGATAGTTTAAAAGAAAAGCTTTCAAAATGGATTTTGCACACAAGGAATGTGATAGTAGAAAAAAAATTAACAATGGATTTCGGTTAACCGAGAGTTTCGGTTAAAAGAGTTTCGGATAAAAGAGGTCCTACTGTAATAGAAAAATATAAATCGGGGTCGCAATGCTGGATATTTTACTATGTGCATGTGTTCATTGGGTATTCGTATGCATCTGATGCAACTTATACACGTGACGACGAAGTAAATATTCTTGCTAGATTACATAAAAGTTTACCCCTTTTCGTACGCATTAAACAAATTCGACCAATGTTCGCAACTTCTGTTCTGCCAGGACCGAAGGTCTCCTTAGCCGTCACAGGAAGTGATTAAAACTGAATAATAAAAGTGAAATTAAATTAAATACTGAACGAAATTAAATAGTCACCCTTTGTATCATTATGTTGCATTTCTGCAACATATCCAAAAGTTAATGTCACGGTACTTTTCCAGTATAGGGGCCTTGGCACTTTTAAAAAATGCTTGGCACAATTCTTACTTCAGAAAGTCACATTTGTGGCCAAATGGTATAAACAACTTATGAAAGCAATCCTGAAGACCTTTTATGCTTGTTTATATGTATATACGGAGTGTCCTAAAAAGGACTGACTGATTTTAAAATTCAATAACTTGCAAACGGTGACAGATATTTAAAACATTCTTGCAGGAGGGTTATACATGAGTTCAAAAGTTTTTTTACAGTGATTTTCGATTTTAATTCGAATTACAAGCTATAGATGGCGCTGTAAGCAATAAGCGCTAAATATAGGCTCGATTTTTTTACCTTTCTCTTCTTCCATGCGGAAAAAGGAGATTAAAATGTATTGAGTGGGTCCCGAAGTACCGAAAATTGAGCCTGAATTTATCGCCTATTGATCGCAGTGCCATCTATTGTTTGTAATTCGAACTAAAATCGAAAATCACTGTAAAAAAACTTTTGACCTCATGCATAACCCTCCTGCAATAATTTTTTAAATATCTGCCACCGTTTGCAAGTTATTGAATTTTAAAATCAGTCAGTCCTTTTTAGAAAACCCGGTATATATATGTGTGTGTGTTTTGAAGGGAATAATGAAGAACCCACTACGACATCGATTTTTGTATGAACTACTTAATCTGAGGATGGTTACAGTCGAAGTAGAGGCATAGATGCAAATTCACACAGGGAATTTCCCCATAAAAGATGACACGGTGGATGAAGCTATACCGTTTTTATTTAAAACTAGAATATAGAATGACGTGTTTGCATTTTCAAAAGAATGATAAAGCACTGCATTATAAAAAGAATTATGAAGTAATAAATTATATCTTATCTGACTAATAGGGTCAGGTGGGGGTAAAATAGTTATAAAAATAGCCCATTTTTCATTGAAATTTAATTTGCAAGAAAAATATTATTTGAATTGGTAAAATAATGACATAGAATATGCATATGAACTTCACTCACAAAATTTGAAGAACTATTTCACAAAAAACGTGCAAATTTGTACTAATAAGGCTATTTTAAAACATATAGTCAATTAACTTTCGTCTTCGTTCATTCCATTTAAAAAAAATCACTAACCTTCAATTTCTTATAAATCAGAAAAAAATAATAAATAAGAGTCATTCACGGCTGTGAAGAAAAAATTAAAACAGCCCGAATATAAAAATCCTAACAATATTGCATTTAAAACACACTTTGCTTGACTTAAATTGTCATTTTTACTTTCTTCTATCTTTACAAGAAGAAAGTATTGGATTCATGAAATTTTTCGAATTCCGGTTTTCGACGGATTTACACGTTTTAGGGGTCAGAGATTCCAAAAAACATGTTTTTACAAAATGTCTGTCTGTGACTCTGTGAGTCTGTCTGTCTGTGTGTATGTGACACAAATTTTGTGGGCGCTCTATCTCAAGAACTAATGCACGGAATTTAATAAAAATTGATATTCAGTTAGTGCCTAATACAAATTGATGCTGATTAGTTTTTGGTGTAAATCGCTCAACAGGTGGCGCTGCAATGCTGCATTTTTCACGATTTTCGCAATAGCTCTATCTCAAGAACTAACGCACGGATTTTCATCAAACTTCAGATTAAGTTAGTCCTTGATATGACTTGATACTGATTAGGTGTTGGTGTAAATCGCCCAACAGGTGGCGCTTCTCTGCTGCCTTTTCCACGATTGCCTCAATAGCTCTATCAATAGAACTAATGGACCAATTTTCATCTAACTTCAGATTTAGTTGTATGTTGACACAAGTTGTTGTTAATTAGGTTTTGGTGTTAATCCCTCAATAGGTGGCGCTGCTATGCAGAAATTTTCACGATTTTCGCTATTGCTCTATCTCAAAAACTAATGTACGGATTTTCTCCAAACTTCAGATTCAGTCAAACGTTGACATAAATTGTTGCTGATTAGGATTTGGTATAAATCACCCAATAGGTGGCGCTGCTAGGCAGCATTTTGCTGAATTTAGACGATTTCAGCGATAGTCATATCTCAAGAACTAATGCACGGAATTTCATATCGTTAGAATCCTCATGAGATGCATAGATTGCCATTTAATTTTGGCAGTGTGATAGCGAATTTTGAAGTATTAACATGTATCAGATAGAAGAAAGTTTTGGGATTGGTACATCCGACTAGTTTAATAAAGTCTTTATGCATGGAGTTCGTTCAGATCACTATATTGCCAATGAGCTCGATGGTCTGTATTTTAATGAATCTCAAAGGAATAAATCGGAGACATTCATAATTAAACAGTGTTTTCTAATACAGCTTTATGTAAAAAATTAAATCTCTGAAAATTAAAATAAAATTACTGATTTTAACGAAAGATTATCGGGACCGGGATGAGTTCACTTTGGAAGTGTTATACACTTAATGCTATTATATATATAATGCAAACAAAGTTGATAACATGCAGAATAAAACGCAATTTCAACAAAAAATTTATTTGCTTTTATTAATTGCCGATAGCTGGCACCAAAATAATAATTATATAACTTAAATTTTAAAAAGTATATCTCAGATTAAATCCTGATTTTTTTCAAAACATGCATAAAGAAACCTGTAATAAATTTTGATCATTAAAAATCATCTTTTATTACATAAGTAAATTGCAACTATTAATTGCATTAACAGATTTTTTTCTTTCAAATTCTTTTATTAAATTACAAATTTATTTTCCCTACAAAATACAAATTTTATTTACATTGGTATATATAAAACCATTAAAAATCATTGCAAAATACCAACAAAAAGCGTGAAATTAATTCTAATTACATTTTATAAGAAATGTTCATTTTTTTAAATGTATTTAGAATTCAAAGAATTTCAAAACAACCTACACGTTCACAACGAATGCGATACGAACGAATGCTTACTTTTATGCAGGGAAAGATTGAGCGGTCAATCTAATTACAACTGAAGTTATCTCAGAATATATACATAATTGAATGCAAGTCACCTCTCAAATGTTAATTTATTTTAAGTAATCTTTCTAAAAATGTAACTTTTCTGAAGTTCTATTCGATAAAATAATTTTGAATAAAAATGGATGGAAATGGGAATGGAAATTCGAATGGAATTCGATAAAGCGAAGTTGTGTATCGGGATCCGGATGAGTTCACTCCGGAAGTGTTACACACTTAGCGCTATTATATATATAATTGGTCACTCATCATCTAACGTTTCCCACGATTTAAATATGCTTCTGAAAACAGATTACTGACTTCTTTCATATTGGCGACTCGTTACTCAATCAGGATCCATTGTCGTCGAGATGTAAATATTTATTCCATGTACGACGCGGACTTAACCAGGGCTGTAACTAGAAGTGAATAATAGGAGGGGGGGACAAAAAATTATAGGCGAGGCTCATATTTTTTCTGTCTCTCTGACACATGCACGCAGAAACAAACACGCACACAGAAATGTATGTAATCAAACAAAGTATTATATAGAAAGATAAATTAGTGCATATTCCTATTGTTGGCACTATGTTTCTTTATAAACTGTTTATAATAACTTCATTTTATGCTAAAAAATTCAGTGGACATTAGATTTAATATTTCTTCATAAATTTCATCTGACCTTAAATAAGTAAGTGAATTTATTGTAGATTCTACAATTCCTACAAAGTCAGTTAAACTAGTTTCATGCTGTTGCAGTAATCCGTATTCAGGATCTAGTGTTTTAAGACTTCTCTTTAAAAATATTAAGCAAAACTTGAAAGCTTTAGTTTTCATGATCATTAGCAAATATTCTGAAATGTTTACCCCATCTCGTTTTCTGTCCAGTTTTAGTTCTTCTAGTGTATACAAAATTTTTTTATAGTTCTTATAGACAATTTCTGTAACATGTAAATGTCCACTCCATCGCTGTTCTAACAAACGAGCAAAATCTTCATATTTCTTAGTTATGCTACCCTTTCCCAAAAAGTTGTACAACATTGATGAAAAAAAACTGTTTGGCTTCACTTATATCATTTATTGCCTTTATGATTACTAAATGAAGCCTGTGGTTACAGCAATTAACGTATACAGGGTGTCCAGCGAATAAGACCCTGATTTCAAAATTAAATATCTCAAAAACAAAGATCAATAGAATTATGCGGTAAACGGTTTGTTTATTAGCTAAGCTGTAAAAATGTTATACAGAAGTTTCAAATTTAGTTACAAAAACCGTTAACAGATACCGTTGTAATCTGAATGCCTAAAATTGTGCTTCGAAGTCCAGAGCATTAGCGTTTCATTCCTAGATGGTTCTCTATTGAAGGACGAAAATTGGGAAGTCCGCATGTGCAGAAGCGAAGCCATGTGTTGACAGAATTGCGATTTGCTTCAAATTTTGTTATAAGCTATTTTGGACTGGATACCAGTATTTCTAATGCATGTCTTTCTCTCCCAATTGGTACATCGTGGAATCGAACCCAAGCAGAGGAGGATTTTAAAAAGAAATTGGTAATCTTTACTTTTTAATATTTATTTAAATTGTGAAAAAATGTTTGAATAAAAAAAATCCAAAGTTTCAAGTTTTAAAATTGAATTAAGCCAAAAGAAACCTTTTTTTTTTTTTTTTTTTAATCATCGATCATTTATAATTAGGATTCATAAATCATTTTTTTTAAATTGTAAAAAATAGTTTGAATGAAAAAATACAAAATTTCTATTTTTAAAAACTTATTTAAGTTAAAAAAATCATTTTAATTTTAAAAACTGATTTTAATTTTTTTTATCATTGAGCACAGAAGTATGGTGCAGCTTCTAACGATATGATTCGAAGTTTTGAAAAAGAATGCAACTTCCAAAATGCTTTTGCTTCGACGTTGATGATATGACTTGTCATCAATTCCTTTTACAAATGAAATAATTTAATGAATAATTTCTGACCCCAAAACTTTGTTTACAAAGAAAAGAAACATATGTGTTGTGCTAAAACCTAAATATTATGCTGTGATTTAAAAATATAAATGAAAAGTGCAAAATTACTTTTTTATTAACACTTTTCAACTTTGTTGGAAAGTGTTTATGACTTCGGTTTGTCTGGCCGTCTGTACGCGCTCTAACTCTCGTAAATATACTCTGATTGACCTCAAATTTTTTTATATTATTGACGTTTACCATAGCACGAGCCCTATTTCAAATGAAATTTGTAGCATGTTTAGTTCAACATCAGGGACAGTCAAAAGTATTCCGTTACATTACGGCCAATTGAAAAAAAATTGTTTCAAATGATTTTTAATGATGTTACACGTATCCAAACATAACAAAATTCATATGCATTTATGACGTGCACTAAAATATGCATTCTGTAGAATATGCGGTTCAAAGAATAGTTATTATTCATTTTACAGGGCCACACAAAAGAATTTCGTTACATAATGATATGGGGGGGGGGGGATTGTTTGCGGCGTATTTTAATTATGTTAAATTATTTCATATATAATGAAATTGATATCCGTCACTGAGGTTTACTATAAGTTATTTCATGTATAATATGAAGTGCGACATTTACAAGGACACACAAAAGATTTCAGATACTATATTGTATCAGAAGTACTGTACATTTAGCGGTGATTGCTGGAAATGCATTTTCAATTATGATATGCCCCTTTTATGTTCCACTGTATTTATGCATACTATATGATGTGTATAAATGCTATAGTTTATATGCAGGGCTACACAAAAGAATTCGTAAGGGTTACTGGGTATGAGCGCAAGTTGATTAAAAGTGTTTTTTTAAATGAGTTACGCATTCTTACGCTAAACTGCATTTAGTTTGTTAAGAAATGTTTGTAGAATATAGATAAAATGATATACAGGGTCACGCAAAGAATTGGATACATGCCGTCTATGGATGATAATTTCTGGAAATGTGTTTTTAGTAGTTTTAAGGTGTGTTAGTTTGAATTAAATTTTAGCTAAATAGTGACGTGTAATAAAGATACTAGGTAAACTACAGGGCTGTACAAAAGTATTCAAGTATGTTTCCATCTATTAGTATAAATTGCTGAAAGAGAAATTTCAACCTGTTATGCGTTTTCTTGCTAAACTAAATTTCCCCGTTATATAATATATATATCAACATACAGATCAAATACAGGGCTGTTCAAAAGAATTGAAATACATATTTGGCTATGGACGATAACTGCTGAAATCAATTTTTTAATTGTCTTATTTACCTAATTTCATTAAATAACGGAGTTTTGTTAAATCTTTCAGGGAGTGTTGGAAAGTGTTTCATAATCTATGCCGTACCTATGACCTTTCTTTCTTGTTTAAATTTAGGTCACGTTACATTATCTAACTCTTGGTATTCTTTAATTTCATCTAAAGTTAATAAGTTAATGTGGGAATTAACGGAATAAACGGAGGGAATTAACTAACGCTAACGGAGTCAGGGTGAGATGGGATTTCTGGAGAGCATGCATGTCAGCTTCAAAATTTGTTGACCCTTTATTGTATTTTAAAATGTAATCGTGCATGCTTAATTTTAGAGACCATCTGAATAATCTACAGGTTAAACGTTTTACATTTTAAAGCCATATTAAATCAGCATGATCGGTATGGATTGTGAAAATCTTCCATGAATATAATAATAAAATTTGTCAAAAGCATCGATTATGGCGAAACGCTCAAATTCTGTAATAGCATAATTTTGCTCTTAGTGCCTTAGTTATCTTGAGTGAAACACAATGGGATGTAAGACTCCCTTCTCATCCATTTGTTTTAGTTCGCCACCGACGGTTTCCTTCGAGGCATCAGTATAGAGATGGCGTGAGAGATTAGATTTATATAATTTGAAAATGTGTCAAGAAATTAATGCATGTTTAGGTAATTCAAAAGATTGCTGACATACTTCTGACCATTCCAAAGGAGTGTCTTTCTTTAATAATTAATTTAGAGGGATTCCAATTATAGCATACTTGTCGATGAATTTGTGATATATGTTTACAGATCCAAGGAACCTTTGTAATTCTTTAACAATTTTCGGAGGCATTAATTTTTTTAATGGTTTCAGTGTTAGAATTTCCTGGTTTTGTTTAGCCATTAATAATTTCCGAACCAGATGAGATTTGGCAAAGTTACATTTTGAAAATTTTAATTTTAAATTTTCTTGGTGGCAAATATTGAAGATAGTTTTCCAGATTCTCGGCATAGGAATCAGAGTGAACTGTAAAATCATCGAAATAGTAATACTTGATAGCTAAATTGATTTTATGTTTATTTAAGATTCTTCTGAGAGTTCTATCAGAGCACTTTTGCAGCCAACTGTAAGGATCAACCACTCCTAAAGGACCTAATTGGTTACAAAGGCCAACTTTGCCGTATCTGAAATTCGGAGCTGTATGTGTCGATAGCCAGAGACTAAATCTATTGTGGAAAAATATTTGGCATTTACAAAAGCATTGACAATATTTGACATTGTCCAAAAGCCAATCTATTCGGGGCAAAGGTTCCGAATCTTTCTTGGTAATGGCATTGATTTTTCTGCAGTCACTACAGAGGCGCGTTTTATCTTCTCCTTTTTTATAGGCCAGAGTCACGGGAGATGAATAGTAACTTCACGATTCTTTAATAAGTTTAGCCTTCAGTAACTTTTGTATCTGCTTTTTAATTTCTGCTAGCAGACAGAAATTTCCCAGCAAATACACATTGCACGGCAAGGTCGAAGTGAGATAGGACGTTTCGAGCTGAGAAATACTCGCTGGCGTTCTCATCTGACTCTACCTGCATCTTATCGATTACTTGCAAAAAATCCTTGAAGTCGCTTGGAAGACCTTTCAATTCTATGTTCTCTTCAGTAGTACAGGGTGTTTATAAAGTCCCGGACCCATTTTGATGTTTAATAACTCATAAAATAATAAAGATAGATTAAAATTAATAACATAAATGGTTAGATAGACTCAAAAAGTTTCATGACCCTTGTCAATGAACTTCCACGTGTGCCCCCTTCGTCGCACGGAGAATATCAAGTCGATAGTCAATTTCACGCCAGGTAGCGGCAAGCATGTCGGCATCCACAGTGGCTATTGCGGTTGTAATTCTGGCTTTTAAGTCACAATGTTCGACACTCTCCTCCTGTAAACATTGTCCTTTACAAATCCCCAAAGGAAAAAGTCCAGTGGCGTTATATCAGGTGATCTGGGTGGTGCACCACCTCATTGGGTTACCATCGTTCGTACTTCTTTGAATGACCATTTTCCAGGAAGATGGACTGGGCGAGGAGGTCCAATTCCTTGGCCACCCAGATTACCTGATATAACGCCGCTAGACTTTTTCCTTTGGGGATTTGTAAAGGACAATGTTTACAGGAGTAGAGTGTCGAACATTTATAACTTAAAAGCCAGAATTACAACCGCAATAGCCACTGTGGATGCCGACATGCTTGTCGCTACCTGGCTTGAAATTGACTATCGACTTGATATTCTCCGTACGACGAAGGGGGCACACGTGGAAGTTCATTGACAAGGGTCATGAAGCTTTTTGAGTCTATCTAACCATTTATGTTATTAATTTTAATCTATCTTTATGAGTTATTAAACATCAAAATGGGTCCGGGACTTTATAAACACCCTGTATAATTAAAACACCAAATAAAATAAACTAAGACAGACTTGAGCACAGTTAAAAAATAAAATTTATAAAGACAATAAAAAACAATTAAAAATACAATATGTAAACGTTTCGCCAAGCGACACGCAAGGCATCATCAGTACAAAAAATATCCATTGCATTTCAAACGTCAGAACAAATCAAGAACAGTTACAGTTAGCTATTTTAAAAACAAACAATATTCGCTAGGGACAGAACGAGCATCATTCAAAGCAAGCGACCGCAATTCAGGGAACCAAGCCTCAAGGAGCAATCTACCATGGTAGTTGTTGCAACCAGATTTCAAAATACTGGCGTTCGCAATGAGCGGGATGTGATTCGTTTGAAGTGAATGCTGGACAATTTTTGAATTCAAATTACTCTTTTTTAAAGCACCAGTATGTTCTTTTAGGCGAATTTCCAATGATCTACCAGTTTCACGAATATAAACACTATTGCAATCTTTACAAGGAATAATATAAACAACACCGGGTGATTTAGACTTATCATATTGAAATTTATGCTTATTGAAAAAGGAACTCAATTTATTAATAGGTTTAAAAGAAACCCCAATATTGAATGATTTTAGAATGCCAGAAATTTTTTCAGAAATGTTCTTATAATAAGGGATACAGATAAAGGAGCTAGGTTTACTACGTTAAAAAAAGGGGGGGGGGAGTAGAATTTACAAAATTTAAAGTATTTTTAAAGATTTTTTTAACAAGACCAATAGGATAGCTATTATTAACCAAATCACGATAAATTTTACATTTCTCTATTTCAAAATCATTACTGGATCTGTAATATTTTATGGCTCTGAAGGCTAAAGTCTTAATAACGGTTATTTTATGGCTGAAAGGGCATATTGAATTGAAATTAGTATACTGATCAGTAGAAGTAGATTTTCTGTAAACAGTAGTGGTGACAGATTGAGAGATATCAGTCGTGAGTCTGCAGATTAGAATGTCGAGAAATGGTAATTCACCATTATTTTTTATTTCAACAATAAACTTAATAGGGTTACCAATAGAGTTAAAAATCGTGAGAATATCATTTAAATCTGCTTCTTTCACTATCAAAAAAATATCGTCGACATAACGTCTCCAAAAAAGAATACGTGGACCAAGTTCAGAATTAATAATATTTTAAATATTCTGCATTACAAGTTCAGCAATTACAACAGAGAGGGGAGTCCCATAGCGGTACCAGAAATTTGACTATAAAAGCAGTTATTAAATACAAAACAGTTTGAGGTCAAACAAAACTTAACCAATTCAACAATCTCTTCGACATTAAAATCAGTAGGGTGTGTAGGAATAGGCCAGATATCTTTAATAACTTTACAGACAAGATCAAAAGGGATTGAAGTAAACAGCGAAACGTTTACATATTGTATTTTTAATTGTTTTTTATTGTCTTTATAAATTTTATTTTTTAACTGTGCTCAAGTCTGTCTTAGTTTATTTTATTTGGTGTTTTAATGGTTTTTAAATTCAGACGTTAAGTGTATATGTACTGTAAACCCTGCATAATGATTAAAATTTAAGTCATTATAATCCGAGAGAGTTTGAGTAGCAAGGTAACACTGTCCCTGTTGAGACAAAATTCCTTTGATTTGATTTGGAAGAAGAAGGAAACGGCTTCTTGCAACTCATATCCAGGGGCGCCATTTCAGAATTTTCTTGGTGGGGGGGGGGGGGGCAAGGCCGTCTTTGAGGACAGTGGCATAGCCAAGGGTGGGGTGGGGTACGGCGGGTGGGGGAGCCTGTACTCTCTCCCATCGAAACGAAAACCTATGAAAAATTCCGTTTTAAGGAGGTTTTTTTTTTATCTTAGCTGGTATAATTTCAAGATAGTGACTAACATTTTTTCCGTTTAAGACAGTATTCTATTACAGACAGTTTCCCTTTTTACAAGTATTCTTAAAGGCATTTAAAACATCCTTTCTATAGTATACCTCTGAAGAGTATAGGTATATTACATTTATTGTAAAACTTGCGAATACGAAACCTGTCAAAAAAAGAATTGTTTCGTAAACGGGAAAAAAAATTAAGTTTCTATGAAGAAAGCACTATATAATTATACTTGCTAAGCAGGGTACCTGTCTAAAACGGAGATTATTTTTTTTTTTTACTTTGCAGGCTTTACGGGCAGGACAGAAAGCCATTTAATAAGTTTCTTAGAGTGGGGAGAGGAGGCAAAATTTTGTTTGAGGGAAAGGGTTTGAAATAGCATGCCATTCTTAACATTTTCATAAGCATGGGATTCTTCAAGAAATATTTGTAACACTTTCCAACGCAGTTGAAAAGTGAATTGGGTTTGTCTGCCCGTCTGGTCATGCTCTAACTCACGTAAATATACTCGGATTAACGCGTAATTGATATATGTTATTAATGTTTACAATGGAATGTTCGGTATTCAAAATGAAGTGTGTATCATTCATAGTTCATTTACAGGAGGACTCAAAAGTATTCCGTTAGATTATGGTCTATCGGGTAAAATCATTTGCGGTATATTTTAATATTGTTTTATTACAGTATTTAAACATAATAACATTTATATACATTATTGGTGTGTACTAAAAGATGACTACTACATGTAATGTTATGTTTAGCACTTACAGTTCGCGTGTCCGAGAGAACTCACAAGTATTCCGTTATATTATAGTCTATGAAGAAAGAATATTTGTGACGTATTTTAATAATGTTACTCCGTTACAAACATAATGAAATTGATAAAAAATTCTGAGATGGGCTAATTAGAGATGAGTTCGGGCTCATTTTTCAGAGCCCGGGGCCAACAATTTTAAATCCGAATCCGAAAAAGTTTGTGCCATCAGAGCCCGATTCCGATACCGAAAGTATGCACGAAAAAAAAAGGTTTAACAAAAATGCATATTTAAAAGCTGTTCTAAATGTAATAGATCTCATTTTTTAACAACTGTTAATCTCTAGCACATAATTAATTTTATGAAATTTACATTAAATCTTATGAAAAGAGACGTTTAGTGTCAAATAGAAATATACTTCCCTAAAAAGATTTTTAAATTTTTTTCCCGCAACAAGTAGGTATCTGTGATGGACACAATAACGAAGAGCATTTTATGTATAAATTAATGAAATTTGCAGAAATTATGATTTATATGACGAAGAATCGAACAGCGTTTTCTGTTTCCTATAAAAGGTGTACATCTTTCGCATTTATCATGGCTTTGAAAATCAGTTTAAATTATAAATTTGACACCGTTATCGAAAAGATCCGATGCTTTTATAGAAAAAGAGGAAACGCTGCTTGATTGCTTTCAATCGGGAATAACAACACATGCCAATTTTATCTACTTACGTATGAAAGTGATTGTATGAATATGAAGAAAAGAGCCACAGAATGAGCAGACTTCAAGAAGAAGCATGAATAAAATCACCAACATTATTTTCATTTAAAGAGCGATTACAATCGCAGACAATAGGAGACTAAAAATTTGCAAATCTTAGGCTAATGCTGATTGACGTAAAAGAAAATATTTATTTCGCGTTAGATCTCTGAAAAAAGTAATAATAAATAAACATTCCAATTAAACAGTATCCTAATGGCGCCATATTCTGATTGCCGCCAACATTAGTGATGGGCGATAACGAGATGTTTTTCTCGATTTTCTCGATTGTATGGACATCTCGATATTTTTCGATTGTATAAATTTTTTCTCGATGACTACAGTTTGCAAATTTCTTTTATAAATCATATATTATGTATTATATACGTCATACATTTATCAAGAATAGTCTGCGGGTGAACTGGAATGAGTCGATGTTAATAAAGACTAGGTGACTTCGACCGCTAGCGGGCCCCTCCTTTAATTGGGGCCCCTAATTTATACGTAATCTTGTAATATGAAATCACGAACAGGTTATCCGCTATATACGGCACTGATATATGATAGCAGGCGGGTGTGGTGTGCACGCACTACAAAATCTTGTAAAAAATATAATATCGAAACGAATGAACGTCGGACCAGATCACTTGGGGGAGGGGTCAAAGCGAGCGGAGAAGCACAGCAGCTGCATAATATGATTAAGTCGTCACAGGTCTTTAGGCCTTTCCAACCATATGTCACATGAGAAGTCTGGATCTGAATTTATAAAAATGCCCTCCCCGTGGGGGAAAGGGGGGAGGTGTGCGGGAGGTGGATAACATGAGTAAGTGGTCATAAGCCTTTCCAACAATATGTCACATGAGGGGTCTCGGCTAAATTTAGAAAAACACCCGCGTGGGGGAAAAGTGGGGGGGGGGGCGGTCACCGGAGGTGCATTACATCAATAAGTAGTCACAGACCTTTCCAACGATATCTCACATGTGGGGTCTTGGCTAAATTTGGAAAAGTGTCCCCCCGGGGGGTTCAAAATGGGGGGATGGACACCGGAGGAGCATAACATCAATAAGTAGTCACAGACCTTTCCAACGATATCTCACATGAGGGGTCTTGGCTAAATTTGAAAAAGTGTCCCCCGGGAGGGGAAAATTGGGGGAGACTGTCACCGGAGGTGCATAACATCAATAAATAGTCACAGACCTTTCCAACGATATCTCACATGAGGGGTCTTGGCTAAATTTGGAAAAGTGCCCCGGGGGGGAAAGGGGTGGTGGGGACACCGTAGGTACATAACATCAATAAGTAATCACAGACCTTTCCAACGATATCTCACACGAGGGGTCTTGACTAAATTAGAAAAAGTGTCCCCCAGGGGGGGGCAAAGAGTGGGGGGACTGTCACCGGAAGTACATAACATCAATAAGTAGTCACAGACCTTTTCAACGATATCTCATAAGAGGGGTACTGACTAAATTTGGAAAAGTGTCCTCCGGGGGGGCAAAGTGGGGGTGGGCGGCCACCGGAAGTGCATAGCACTAATAAGTAGTCACAAACCTTTCTAACGATATGTCACATGAGGGGTCTTGGCTAAATTTGGAAAAGTGTCCTGAAATTTCATATATTATAAATAATATTTAGCGGAGGGCTCCATAAAAAAATCCGATCTAAAATGATAAAAGCGGAAAAAACTACCCTCGCAGTGGGGGCCAAATTGGGGAGGGGAGGAAGAAAGTCTCATAATATGAAAGAGTCATCCGAGAGCTTACCGATGACATATCACATGACTGGTCCAAAAAAAGTTTGAAAATTGCTCCCCTCTCTACCCCCGTGGGCCCACTCTTTCACCCCGGAATTCACACAGCCGCCACTTTAAAATTTTTATGTTCAATAAATAATATTTACCGGAAGACTGCATAAAAAACCCATATTTAAAGTGATATTTAAATTTATTATAGAAATCGGCTACGGTTTTAAAAATTTGTTCTCCCCTTCCCACCCCCCTTTGGGCGAAGAAAGGTTCATAGTATGAAAGATTGGTCAAAGGGCTTTTCGATTATATGCCACAGGAAGGGTTCGGTAAAATTTTAAAAATTGCACCCCATGAGTCCACTCTCACGTCCTCCTCCCTCGAAATCACCCGACCCACCTTCCTCTTTGAAAATTTTATATTTAATAAATAATTTTTATCGGAGGGTTCCAGGTATGTGATATCTTGGTAGGTCTAAAATAAGAGAAACTTTGAAAATTAGGGCTTCATTTCACAGCTCATTGTAATGCCTTTTTCTCTATCTCGTCCCTTGGTACTCTCGATAAATTTTCTTACTTTTCTTCTCTGCCGAGGACGAGAGAAATCCTCGAAAAGCTTCTCATAGCGAAATGTTGAAAAGCGCGAGAGAAATCCTCGAAAGGCTTTTCATTGGGAGATTTCGAAAAGGACGAGAGTAACAAGCGAGAGGCTTCCCATCGGGAAAGGTTGAAAAGGGCGAGAGGAAACTCTCGAGAGACTTCCCATCCCGAAAGGTTTAAAACCGCGAGAGAACCAACCATCGAGCAGATTCACATCTGGAAGCGTCGAAATACTGGAAAAATCATCGAGATGAGATTTGCCGAAATGGGAGATGGAAATGAAGCTTTCAGAGTCAAACTTACCGCATTTCTGGTTTAAGTCATAATTTCTCAAAGGAGTCCATCTGCTTATCCAATCTCTTTTTAGCTCACAGGCTATCTAAGCCTGAGAGCTAATGTACCCGTCGGTTCTGTGTGTATGCATGTACTGTACGTACGTATGTATGTACGTAACACGATAACTCTTGATTAAAATGTACGATTTGCTTCAATTTTTTTTATGTTCATTCTGATAAGGCGTTCCGCTGTTTAGTTTTGACGGTTCATTGGTTAAGGATAAAGGGAGATAAGGGGGGCTGGTCCCCCCCCCTCCTTAATTTAGATAAATAGGTTTTTCATGCAGAATTCTTCGATTTGCTCCAAATTTCGTATACCGGTTTATTATGTTAAGGAGCTTCCCTGATTAAACTTGGAGGTTCATTAGTTAAGTATGAAGGGGGGAAAGGGGGGTAGACCCCCTCCTTAATTTAGATAAATGGGTTTTTCATGCAGAATTATGCGATTTGCTCCAAATTTGGTATACCGGTTCATTATGTTAAGAAGTTGCCTTGATTAGATTTGGACGTTTACGGGTTAAGTATAAAGGGGGAGAAGGGGGCTAGACCCCCCTTAATTTAGATAAATGGGCTTTTCATATATGGGCTTTTCAAATGGGGGGAGGGGGCACGATAATTGGAATCCTGGGAGTTGGTACTCTTTTCTATCTTTTGCTGACACCCCTCATGTGATATATCATTGGAAAGCTCTGTGACTACTATTTCATTTTATATATCGCCCGCGCCCCTCCCCTTACTTTGCCCCCGAGCGGGGGCACTTTACTAAATTTAGCCGACACCCCTCATGTGCCATAACGTTGGAATCCCCTGTGACCACTTATTCATATTATGCACATTCCTTGCCCCTCCCTCCTACTTTGCTCCCCGCAGGAGTTCGTTTAATGTATTCCAGTCGAAGACTTTATAAAAATGGGGAAATTAAAGATCCAATCTCAAATGACGTAGAAAAATCAATAAAAAATTTTGATCCCTTTTATCATCCTTTAGTTCATATTTCTGCCACTAGGGGGTGCTTTTGATTCTTATTTCTTTGGCCATTTTGGTGCTAATTGCCGAAAAATTCTAATTTTTGATACTTAAACTCCCCTTACCGCTTCATAGCTACTCGCGTTTTTTCAGCTTTTTTCAACCAGGGTGCACCCTTACAAGACTTTTCCAGTCTTATGGCTCCTTTATAGTTTCCCTTTGGTTTGTTGTATTTTTATTCCATCTGTTTTCAGTTACCCTATATTTAATAAAATCTGCCTTATATATATGTAAAAACAATGATTTCAATAATCGATTCTAGAACATCTCCTTTGTAGATTCTCGAAAGTAATCGATGACTCTATCGATTGTGTATTTTACGATAACGATTTTTTTCGATTGGTAAATTTTCGAGAATCGCCCATCACTAAGCCCTATCACTACTATGAAATTGTCGGCCAGAATAATAGCTAAGTTTTCCAATAACTGTGTTTATCTTTTCTCGTTATAATCGATTGTAAAACATTTCGATTGTAGATTCTATGAATTAATCGATGGCTGTATCGATTGGGATTTTTTACGATGACGATTTTTCTCGATTGTCGAATTCTCGAGAATCGCCCATCACTAGCCAACATCAACAGGTCATTACTCGCGTTAAACTACAGACATAAATCATCAAATATCACAAGTTTTCTTTCAAAATAATGTTCGACAAATACTAAAAAAAAAAAAGAAAAAAATCTATTTCTCTTTCTTCCTGATCAAAATAGCATTAAAAAGACTTGCAATGGGATAATTAATTTTTAAGGGGTAAAAAAGTTATTTTTTGTTTCTACACGAGTGCGAGAATAAATAAAATTGCCAATTTGAGAAAGAATGGGCCCGAGCCCGAAGGCTGGTATAAAAGTCAAACCCGTGTCAGGTCCGGGTTGAGTCCGTCTCATCTCTAGTGCTAATACATACTTTCTGTAGAATATGGGGTGCGAAGCATTCGTCACTCATTTACAAGGTTATGCAAAAGAGTTCGATTATATGATGGTCTACGGGTAAAAACTGTTCGCAGCGTATTTCAATTATAATAAAAGAACTGGACAATTACACCGTAAAAAGTTATACATACATTTGATAAAATATCATTAGTTTACTACACGGTGTACAAAACTGTTGTAAAGTCAAATAAACTTATACAAACATTAAAATAAAATTAAAATATCTACGTTTCGGTCATCCTTCTATGACCTTCTTCAGGAACGTTGTCGTATATCTTCTAAAATTAGAGCAAAACCGTCTTGAGTTCAAAATGTTCGTTATATATTCAGTCAAAAGTCACTTTATCCAATTACAATCCAGAAAGCATGCAATGGCACCATCTATTAGACAAAAAATAGACTACAATTTCGAATGATTTTTAATATGGCGCCGTCTATGAGATGAAAAAGGAATAAAAGACTATCAAATGAACAATTTTGGCCTGCAGTGGCCCCATCTATTGTAAGGCAATGTAAATGCATGTAGAACTTAAAATGCAAGAGGCAAACTTTGTTAAAATCAAAAATAGAAGTGCATATTTGACTTTGGGAAATGTAAGATGAATAGATTAAATTTCAAAAAATTATTTCAATATGTGCAACCAAAGTTTAGGGATATTAACTGATATGTTATCATTACAAACTTCTTCATTTCTAAACATAATTTCTATTGATTCTTTTTGAAGGCCATCTATTGCAGTATTACATGGAATTATAATTTTAGCATTATCAAAATCTATATAACTATGGGGGTTGTTAAAATAAAATTTAGCCAGTGCTGTGGTCTGACGATATTGTAAAATGTCTCTTTTATGTTCTTTCAACCTCTCCAGAAATTTTCTTTTCGTAGTTTCGTGGATTTAACGTTCAACTTGTTGCTATTCCCCCTCCTTACCTTACTAATTTATTAAATTGCAATTTAGATCCTACACCTGGCCATGAGCGTGCTGGTGTTTATGAAATTCCTATCATTTTGGATAGCGGTGCTAAAAAATTTTACATTGGTACTACGA
Organism: Maratus speciosus; assembly: GCA_963932465.1. Lineage (NCBI taxonomy): Eukaryota > Metazoa > Arthropoda > Arachnida > Araneae > Salticidae > Maratus > Maratus speciosus. Next base: position 358,808,381 of record OZ010800.1, on the reverse strand, counting down.
AAAGAAAATTTCTGGAGAGGTTGAAAGAACATAAAAGAGACATTTTACAATATCGTCAGACCACAGCACTGGCTAAATTTTATTTTAACAACCCCCATAGTTATATAGATTTTGATAATGCTAAAATTATAATTCCATGTAATACTGCAATAGATGGCCTTCAAAAAGAATCAATAGAAATTATGTTTAGAAATGAAGAAGTTTGTAATGATAGCATATCAGTTAATATCCCTAAACTTTGGTTGCACATATTGAAATAATTTTTTGAAATTTAATCTATTCATCTTACATTTCCCAAAGTCAAGTATGCACTTCTATTTTTGATTTTAACAAAGTTTGCCTCTTGCATTTTAAGTTCTACATGCATTTACATTGCCTTACAATAGATGGGGCCACTGCAGGCCAAAATTGTTCACTTGATAGTCTTTTATTCCTTTTTCATCTCATAGACGGCGCCATATTAAAAATCATTCGAAATTGTAGTCTATTTTTTGTCTAATAGATGGTGCCATTGCATGCTTTCTGGATTGTAATTGGATAAAGTGACTTTTGACTGAATATATAACGAACATTTTGAACTCAAGACGGTTTTGCTCTAATTTTAGAAGATATACGACAACGTTCCTGAAGAAGGTCATAGAAGGATGACCGAAACGTAGATATTTTAATTTTATTTTAATGTTTGTATAAGTTTATTTGACTTTACAACAGTTTTGTACACCGTGTAGTAAACTAATGATATTTTATCAAATGTATATATATTTCAATTATGTTGCACTATTTCAAACATGATGAAACTGATATATATTACTGAAGCTAACAACAAAATGCTTGCAGTAAAATAGGATGGGGATTGCATTTATCATTCATTTACAGGGACACATAAAAGATTTCGGGAACAAATCTGTATGCGAAGTTTGGCTATTAGGAATGATTGCTGCAAGTCCGTTTTCACTTATGGTATGGTTTTTTAGTTTAACTAAATTTTTGAATACTACATGGTGTACATAAATTCTATAGAACATATACAGAGCAATTTTTAAATTCGTAAGACACACAGAAAAATTCGTAAGCATTATTGAAAAAGAGCAGGAATTGCTTAAAGATGTTATTTTTAATTTGAGTTATGCAGCTTCAAGTTGTCTTTCAAGCTCAACTACATTTAGTATAATATACTAAGGTAAGTTTGCTGCATATAAATAAAATCATATACAGGACTATGCAAAGAACTGGATATATAATCGTCTATGGATATTAACTCATGGAAGCGTAATTTAAGTAGCTTAAGCATTGCTTGAATTAAATTTCAGCATTAATATGTGGCGTGTATTAAAATCTGTATGTCATATACAGGGCTGTACAAAAGAATTTAAGTACGTTTCCCCTATCGGTAGAAAGTGCTGAAGGGGAATTTTTTACTATGTTATGCATTTTCTTACTAAACATAATTTAAGCACACTGTGTATCATATGTACAAATTTATAGATCATATACAGAGCTTCACAAAAGAACTGGATTACTTTTACGGTTATGGGCGGTAATTATTGAAATATGGTTTTTAAATGTGGTATAAGGACTGTTTCCTAGAAATCTGCACAAACTTTTCTTGACTTGAAAGTTATTAAAAAACGAGATAAAGAACTCAAATGGGCACTGTAAGGTGACTTCAATAACCACATTCCTCTGTAAAACTGTTATCGGATTTCAATTAAACCGTTTCGCTTGACATTATCGATTTTACTTTTGGTGGTACTTGCTAGACATTGTACAAAATTTAAGTTCATAATTTTGAAACAATACTTGATTCGATTGATCAATTTCTGGATGTTACCTGCTTTCTAGCCTTTGGCATACACTTTTGACTTCAGATACTTTCAGAGCCGCTCAATTGGTCAAATTTGGGGAACGCTAACCAGGTTGTCAGACTTCTTTATGAAAGTGATGTTTTGCTGGCGGAAATGGCTGAGAACGATTTTGCAGAGATGACTACTATCCAAGTCTGGCCAGATACCGTAATCACCGTCATTGTAGTTGCTACAGATGTAGGGGATAAGAAGACGGCGAATGCCCTTGTTCAAATGTCGTTGCCCATTGACAGCGAACCCAGACTTTCGGATGAACGGACGACTCAAACCTTTCGGACCCATTGCAATCCATACGAAGATCTTGTCTTGGAATTTCGCTTTAGTAGAAAATTTAATGATATCTTAGGTCGTGGAGACGTCAGATGTATAATAGCCACCGTTATAGTTAAACGTGGAGCGCTTGAGCTTAAAATATGAGCCGTCACCGTCATCGAAGATGAATATTCTATCAGAGAATTTTCTGAACAAGTGACCACACTTCGTTTTCACGACAACCATTTGTTTTTCTGTTCGTTTTGTTATGACCATTTCTTGTAATATTTGATGTTCAGGTTCTTAGTGATTGTCTTTTGTTGGTGGTTAGGTGAAGGGCTGTATTTCGAAGGCATGGGATGGATTAATACTCGGTCGTTTTCGTGAAACAGTCCTTTCAACTGCTCTAACTCTGGCTTGGAGATTTTTTTTTTTTTTTTGCCTTCCTGCCCGATCCCAGTTCTTTTTTGGCCGAGAGTCCCTCCTAGTAACATTCTAGAACATCGTATGTAGTTCGTTTGGTGATATTTTCGGAAAATAAATAGTTCACGATGGACTTGCTCCTTGATGAATATTGGTTTCGTAAAACTTGTACACAATAATACATAGACATTCCTCTTGTGGCTCTATTCTCGGAAAACACAGATTATTTAATGATCTCTTGGCTAATGGCCATGCTCTTATATACCATAGCACAACATTTCACGCGCAAGTTTCACCTGATTCGGTTTCCTTTGCTATTTTACATAATTGCAAAGTTTGTGCGGATTTCTAGGAAAAAGTCCTTATGTTTTCTAAAATGTTTAATTATATATATTATTTATCTTATAGAAAGGCTAAGTTTTGCTAAAGCATTCTTGATGTGTTGGAAAGTGTTTCATAATCTATGCTTGACGCATGATTTTTCTCTTTTGTTTAATTTTCAAGGGAAGACCATGCTATTTTATTTATTTATTTGCTTATTTTTTTGCAGAGCGACGCAAAATCAATTCGTCAATTGACTGCAGAAAAAAAAATGCGAAATTTGCAAATTAGACTTGGAAAAAATAGATTTATTGGCAAATTAGAATTTTTTTTAATCTATAATTATTACTTTATATACCTAAAGTGTTTACTTATACGTGTTTTTATTGTAATAAAATTTGACAAGCTATTTTATGTTTTGAGTAATTTTTTTAAATTCTTTTGAGTCTGACCTGCGATGACAGATAAATTTTCTAAAATATCAAATTCCTTGGGGGGGGGGGGGCTATGCCCCCCCAGCCCCCCTCAAATGGCGCCCCTGCTCATATCACCTGTTAAAGTTAAGGTGTGGTTAAATGAATTTTCATGAGAAATTTGACCGGAAACGTTTCCGTCATACTTAAGAATGATTCCATCCTGAGTCAGAGTATTTGAACAAACGTCCATCGAGATATGAAATTATTGTAATTCTGCAGTTCGTAACATTGCATATAGCAAGTAATGTATAAGGTGCTATTTTGCCTGATATTCTCTATTTGGAGGAGTACTTGAATCTTTTCAGAAATTTGGAGCTGTTCCTGCGTTTGATTAAATTTAAGAGGATGGGAACTTTGAATACGCCATATCCAAAGCTGTAGCTAGATTTTCTGGAATGAGGGAAAGGGTAATTCCAATATTCAATAAAAAGGGTACTTTAATCTCATTATGACAGGTTTCGGGGTACGTATGGTTGTCGTAGTTTTTACATGTGGGGTGCCCGGGCACGATAATCCATCATACAGCATTCATGTGTATTCCATGATCAGGGGAATACTCATGGGCGTTAAGGGGTTGGATCTAATTGCTGTGGGTTGTTAAGTTTGGGGTTATTGTTGCCCCTACATTTCCCTTGGATAACGTATTTACAGGGTGTCCCAAAAAGGACCATCTATTTTTAAAAATGAATAATTAACAAACGAATAGAGTTTTTAAAACAAATTCTTGCAGGAAACGGATGTGTGAAGTTTGGAATTTTGTTTAGAACGCTTTATTATAATAGTTCAAAATCTGAGCGACAGATGGCGCTATAGCACATTTTGTCGGCTATATGGCCAACGAATACACCATTTTGAAGAATTTACGCAACAACAACTACTGTTTCCCTTGAAATGGTTACTATTGAACTTTCATTGACCATGTCTACCTCTGTCTAGTCTTCACGCATGCTTCTTTTGTTCATATAGCCATCAAAATGTGCTGTAGCGACACCTGTCGGTCAGATTTTGAACTATTATAATAAAGAGTTCTAAACAAAATTCCAGATTTCACATATTCGTCTCCTGCAAGAATTTTTTTAATAACTCTGTTCGTTTGTTAATTATTCATTTTTAAAAATAGGTGGTCCTTTTTGGGACACCCTGTATATAGTAAAGCATTATGCCTTCGATGACAATTTTTAGAGTAATCGTGGATGGACATTTACTTACAAAATGGCCATCACGATACAATTTGCACATAATTTATTCAATTGGATGGTCTCCATTTGCTATCTACAGGCATATTCAGTAATTTTCTACAGATGTGGGGGCGTGTGCTTTTTGAATGATTTGTAATTGCATGATAATGCTGCTTTAGAATTACCAGCATGTTTTGTAAAAATTCAGTCGGGCCAGGACAATAAATGTTTTGTATGGGATGGGTCGCGACTGACGTGGAAATTTTAGCCTGTGCAGATCTTAACTGCCATCCAAATCAATAATATATCTAAATTAAGAATCTATACCAACAATTACTATTTACAGAAGTTAGAATATAGACAGACAAACAAACCGAAGTCATAATTAAGGACAATGATTATGTCAGGAAGTACTTAAAAGCTTTAAAAATAAGAAATGTAAAGGTATAAAGAAAGAAAAAAGAAGAGAGATAAGACGGGGATGGAGAGAAGGAGTAAAAGAACTTTTAAGTTGATATCAAGCACACATTCTTCAGAGCTTAAAAAACAAAATCTGTTTTTAAACGTCAATTAATAACAAAGAAGTTGTGCAATTCAGCAAGAAGCTAATTGAAATGCTTGTAACATGCAAGGGTAATCTATCAATATTTTAAAAGCAATATAATGAGCACCTTCATGAAGAATTACTAAGAGTTATTATAATAACTATGATCTAAGAATAGCTTAAAATTTAGGTAAATGTTTTCTTGGCGTCATACTATACGTTTGCATACATTTAACTGAGTTTGGATGCTATGACGCAAAGTATATATTTACACAAAGTTTATTTATAATTTTGGATAGCGTGACGCAAAGCTAAATCAATTTATAGAAATAAATGCATTTCAATGCATAACATAGGGTCAGAGAAATTGTGATATACAGGGTGTCCATAGTTAAACGACCCTACTTTAAAGTTGTCTACAGACGAAACGATTTGTCAGAAAATTTTGAAATTTTTTGACCGGCATGATGAAGGAATGGAAATTTGTTTGAGCGAAAAAAAAAATTAGTTCAAAATTTCGCCACCAGGGTTTTTTTAATGAATTACACATTTTAAAAAGTTTTTACGCTTTGTTTTTCTCAAATTAAATAAGACAAATATGCAAACCACCCCTGCAAAAAATAAAGCGTAAAAACTATTTAAAATTGTTGGTGTTCGAATTGAACGGACCGTACAAACTCTAAAAAAAAAAATCCGCCTACGACAGCCGCCATTTTTTTCACAGAGCTCCGGCCTAGTATTGAGTGGGTGATGGCTAAATGCGTGATTTATTGAAAAACGCCCGCAGGTGGCGAAAATTTGAACTAAATTTCTTTTTCGCTCAAACAAATTCCCATTCCTTCATTATGTCCCACACAAAATTTCACAACTTTTTAACCAATAGTTTCGAATTTAGACAACTTTAAAGTAGGGTGGTTTAATTATGGTATTTAACAGTGTACTAGAAAAATCAAAAGTATGTTTGAATGTTTAAATATACTTTAGAAGAGCAAACAAAAATAATTTTAATTGGATTTTAAAACAAACCTTTTATGGTCATAAACCTGTCAAAATTCCTATATTTAACAGTGTACTAGGAAAATCAAAAGTATGTTTGAATGTTTAAATATACTTTAGAAGACTAAACAAAAATAATTTTAATTGGATTTTAAAACAAACCTTTTATGGTCTTAAACCTGTCATAATTCCTGTATTTAACAGTGTACTAGCAAAATTAAAAGTACGTTTGAATGTTTAAATATACTTTAGAAGAGCAAACAAAAATAATTTTAATTGGATTTTAAAACAAACCTTTTATGGTCATAAACCTGTCAAAATTCCTGTATTTAACAGTGTACTAGAAAAATCAAAAGTATGTTTGAATGTTTAAATATACTTTAGAAGACCAAACAAAAATAATTTTAATTGGATTTTAAAACAAACCTTTTATGGTCATAAACCTGTCATAATTCCTGTATTTAACAGTGTACAAGGAAAGTCAAAAGTATGTTTGAATGTTTAAATATACTTTAGAAGACCAAACAAAAATAATTTTAATTGGATTTTAAAACAAACCTTTTATGGTCATAAACCTGTCATAATTCCTGTATTTAACAGTGTACAAGGAAAGTCAAAAGTATGTTTGAATGTTTAAATATACTTTAGAAGACCAAACAAAAATAATTTTAATTGGATTTTAAAACAAACCTTTTATGGTCATAAACCTGTCAAAATTCCTGTATTTAACAGTGTACTAGAAAAATCAAAAGTATGTTTGAATGTTTAAATATACTTTAGAAGACTAAATAAAAATAATTTTAATTGGATTTTAAAACAAACCTTTTATGGTCATAAACCTGTCATAATTCCTGTATTTAACAGTGTACTAGAAAAATCAAAAGTATGTTTGAATGTTTAAATATACTTTAGAAGACCAAACAAAAATAATTTTAATTGGATTTTAAAACAAACCTTTTATGGTCATAAACCTGTCAAAATTCCTATATTTAACAGTGTACTAGGAAAATCAAAAGTATGTTTGAATGTTTAAATATACTTTGGAAGACTAAACAAAAATAATTTTAATTGGATTTTAAAACAAACCTTTTATGGTCTTAAACCTGTCATAATTCCTGTATTTAACAGTGTACTAGCAAAATTAAAAGTACGTTTGAATGTTTAAATATACTTTAGAAGAGCAAACAAAAATAATTTTAATTGGATTTTAAAACAAACCTTTTATGGTCATAAACCTGTCAAAATTCCTATATTTAACAGTGTACTAGTAAAATCAAAAGTATGTTTGAATGTTTAAATATACTTTAGAAGACTAAACAAAAATAATTTTAATTGGATTTTAAAACAAACCTTTTATGGTCATAAACCTGTCATAATTCCTGTATTTAACAGTGTACAAGGAAAGTCAAAAGTATGTTTGAATGTTTAAATATACTTTAGAAGACCAAACAAAAATAATTTTAATTGGATATTAAAACAAACCTTTTATGGTCATAAACCTGTCAAAATTCCTATATTTAACAGTGTACTAGGAAAATCAAAAGTATGTTTGAATGTTTAAATATACTTTAGAAGACTAAACAAAAATAATTTTAATTGGATTTTAAAACAAACCTTTTATGGTCTTAAACCTGTCATAATTCCTGTATTTAACAGTGTACTAGCAAAATTAAAAGTACGTTTGAATGTTTAAATATACTTTAGAAGAGCAAACAAAAATAATTTTAATTGGATTTTAAAACAAACCCTTTATGGTTATAAACCTGTCATAATTCCTGTATTTAACAGTGTACTATAGGAAAATCAAAAGTATGTTTGAATGTTTAAATATACTTTAGAAAACTAAACAAAAATAATTTTAATTGGATTTTAAAACAAACCTTTTATGGTCTTAAACCTGTCATAATTCCTGTATTTAACAGTGTACTAGCAAAATCAAAAAAATGTTTGAATGTTTAAATATACTTTAGAAGAGCAAACAAAAATAATTTTAATTGGATTTTAAAACAAACCTTTTATGGTCATAAACCTGTCACAATTCCTGTATTTAACAGTGTACAAGGAAAGTCAAAAGTATGTTTGAATGTTTAAATATACTTTAGAAGACCAAACAAAAATAATTTTAATTGGATTTTAAAACAAACCTTTTATGGTCATAAACCTGTCAAAATTCCTATATTTAACAGTGTACTAGGAAAATCAAAAGTATGTTTGAATGTTTAAATATACTTTAGAAGACCAAACAAAAGTAATTTTAACTGGATTTTAAAACAAACCTTTTATGGTCATATGAATGCATCACTCGGATTTTTATATAATTTCTTTTAAAAACCATATTTTGAATTTATGAGAGATGTGAATGAAAAAGCATCAGTGAATAAATGCTATATATCTTTTCATGTTGAAAATAATGTTTGAACCTGTGAATACAAATAGATCAAAAAAGAAAATGATGAAATATATATGTATTTTACTAAAAAGCATAGAGTTACTCAAAATTTTAAACTATTTTTTTATGTCCCATATTTAAGCTTCTTCGTGATATAAGACAAAGTGCTGCATCACAAACTTCTGACCTGTTAAAAGTTTTTGCACGGATATCGTTACTTTTTTGTAAGTTAACCCCCTAACCTCCCAGATTTACGCTTCTACTTCTTCCAGTAATCAATAATAAAAATTATCCCTCTGCTTTCCAAAATTCTTGCTTTTCCCTCTGTCCTCCCTTCTAGCATAGAGATTCGAATATTTAAAGCTCTTTGTTTTAAAAAAACTAATCTGCAACATTTGTGACATATTAATTAAAATAAATAAATAATCGTCTAAATTTACCCCCTAACTTCCGAAATTTACCCTTCCTCCCTCCTTTGCTCCCGCAGCCATACAAATAATATTAAATATTTATTTTTATGTAAAAAAAAATTCCTCTGCCCTTGCTCGTCAGTGACATTAAATATTCAACCATATAGATTATTTATTCCCTGCCCTCCTCTCCCGAATCTCCATTTTCCCCTTTTTCTCCCGTGAGCTTACAAAGATTTAAATCTTTTAACTTTTTATTTTAAAATAAATAGTCTGCAACATCCGTTGCTCACTAATAAAAAACCCCAAATAATCATCTAAATCCTCTAACCTCCCAAAGTTACACTTCCTCTTTCTTTGGTCCTCCCAGCATACAAAGAAGTTTGGATTATTTAAAAATATTTTATATATATATATATATATATATATATATATATAACCATTAATTAAACATTACCGACCATCATCAAAAACCGCAATATTGTGAATGATTGACAACAAAATGCGCCACAAACCAACAATATAGAACTGTATGTATAAAATAAAGTACCTTATACCTAATTACAAGAATTAACATGGAAGAAAAAAAAAAGAAAAATATGGATTCCGTAAAAAATTGAAAAACTTATATATTGAATTACGTTTTCAAGAGTACAGAATTCAATGATATAAGCAAATCGGTTGTTTTCTGTGAGAAAAAAAGTTATAAGCTGAAAAATTTTTTTCCCCTGTACTCAAACAACCAATATAACCAAAAGAATAGTTTCAAGATGAAAACAGAACATAATCAAATGACATGAAATGGAAAAAAAACTACAACCCATTAAATATTTAATTTATAGCAATAGAAATCTTACAAAACATACCGAATAATTTCCAGTAGATTTTCAAACTATATTCCCGCACATGGAATCCAAAAAGCATGATAAGATTAAGGTGGATAAAACAGTTAAGTTAACACAGAAATTAAAACCTATGGAGTCAGTTAATTCATGTTGAAATACCGTGATAAATATAATTAATATAATATAAATAAAAAATAATTACATTATTTATAATACCTAAAAAACAATTTTAAATTGTTTAATAACAATTTTACAACATTGTCAGTATTCAGCGTTAATTACCACCTGGTGTAAAAAATTAAAATTATTACTTTATTAGAAGCTTTAAATATACAAAATTTATGGTGCTGCCATCTATTATTTTATTTTAAAACAATTATTATTATACAAATGTCACAAAAAGAAGAACCTAATACATGCTAATGAAATTAAAATATATCAGCTGCATTCCTACACACATCCTAATATAAACAATACCATAATGTATATCATTATTCAAAAAAATTTTAAATAAATTAAATGTTAATAGAATGCTTACAATATATTCTATTACCATACCATTAAATCTACACTGAGAAATTAAAAAGAAATTTTTTAAACTTGATAATATATAGAATATAGCTATATGCTATAAAATAAAATAAATTATATATTATAAAAATATATAAAAGTCTTAGTATTTACCATTACCTATAAAAAATGAACAAGAAAGAAAAAAAAATTAATTAGTTAATTAATTAATTATAAAATAAATAAATAAAAAATGGATGTTTATATAAGATTGTCAGAATCTAAAATTCCCAATAGCCTAAAGATCACAAATATAGTGTGTGAATTATCCTTATATTAGCCATAATATATATATATATATATATATATATATATAAAGGGGAGAGGGGGTTTGGCACATGATATCGTAAGATATCTCTAGGGAGAGGCAGAATTTGTCTTTTGATATCATTAACATTTTTGATCCCACCAAAATTTTCTCTTTTTATTTGTAACTTTTTATCCTGTTGGTTTAAACTGGGTGTTAAAGAAAATTACATTTTTATGATCGAAAACTCAAATTCATATTTTAATAAATTTATTTATTTGTTGCAATATTATATTTCACGCTATTGATCCGGATGACTCTAGTTCGGATAACTGGAATTTCACTATAGCATATTCTAATGAAGAATCGATATTGCAGCAAACAATTAAATGAAGTAAATGTAAGCTATTGTAATCGAGAAAAAGTATGTCAATGCACTTTCAGCAGACAATTTCAAGGTCAAAGTTTCACATTTCACTAAATACAGGGGAAAGTAGGGTAAAATAGAATTACTTATTATAAATTGCTTCTAGAGGCAAGAATTATCGTAAACGAATTTAACAAAACTTTGCGTGAGTAATCTGCACTTATCCTTGTACAACAGAGCCATTCTATATATAAGATTTGTTTAATCCATTTTTATTAACCCTTTGTACTCCGGCATCTCTTACGCAAATTTTATTCGGTCGGCACCACTTTTTAAAAAGAAGTTTACTTCAAGTACACAATTTCAAAAATGCTCTGATTAAATAGGGAAAATTTTATTTTCCTTTATTACTGGTGCCAAAAACAAGGTTTGCAAAGAAAGATGATGCCGCAACAGCGGCGACAACGGAGTGCAAAGTGTTAATAACTGTTTTTCTAGATAAAGAAAATCATCCTGCCTTACCCGGCCAACAGGGTAAGACTGGGGTAATAGGTTAATCTTATAATAAATGAAAGAATTTGGATTTTAGTTTCAAGGGAAACAAAATATTTTATTTTACAAATTTAAGTAAAGAATTTGACTAACGCTATTTCAATTATAACCCTAATGATTTAATATTTAAAGACAAAATGATAATAATCTTCATTATAATTTGAGAGATTTTTTTCCTTAATCGCTGACCCGCCCGGCGTTGCCCAGGCCCGTTAGAATGTCTCTTAAATGAACCTCATATTTGTAGGATTTTATCTTTAAGTTCATTTTGTCTGAATTTATATTTTTAAATGAAAAAATCGCTAAAACATATTGAATTGAAAGTATATGCTATTTGGCACTTTATTTTCTGCGTAATTTGATTTTTGGAGTCTATGTGTATCGAAAGCGAGCGAAACCGCGACAAAATACTCAGGTTTTTGTTGATTTCGCCAAAATTTTCAGTGTTTTATTTTGTAAAAAATATTTCTATCCAACCAAATGTTTCAAAATTTTTGTAGGCGATATAAATCTATTCTATTTAGATTAGGGGTGCACAACCTTTTTAAGAGAAGAGCCACTTACAAAAATGTCTGTGTTGTTGAGGGCGACATCATTAACACGGAGAGAATTCTATTTCGGGGAGGTGATCTGTAGCCTATAATCAGATGAAAAATATGGTTTCAGAGGTGGGGGGGGGGGGGGTGTTCCCGTACTAGTTTCCCCTACCTAGTTCCCCCTCTAGTTTCCCCTACCAAGTCAATATATGCAATTCAGCTAGCAAGGATATATTAACAGTTTACGTTTGTAAATATAACAGAGATATAGCAAGGATTATTTTCAAAGAGTGATAATATTCCTTGACTTTGTTTGGGGAGTAAATTTTGTTTTATTAAAAGTGCTAAAAAAGAAATATAGGTATGAAAGAAGTGGCTAGTGCCGAAAAAAAAATTGAACTTTATGAACGAAGGAGGGAGGAGGAACCAATCAGCAAATTTTGAGATTTTTCCGCGCATGATCAACGAAATTTGCGATTTTTTTGCGTCCGATCAACATAATTCGCGTTTTTTCCGAGTCAGATCGAAAAAAACCGTAATTTTTCCGAAGCCGATCGACAAAATTCGCGATTTTTCCTTGCCCGATCGACGAAGTTTGCGCTTTTCCCGCCCTGATCGACGAAATTTGCGCTTTTCCCGCGCCTGATGAAAGAAATTCGCGGTTCTTAATTAACTCTGACGAAATCTGCAATATATTGCAGCGGCCAATTTACGAAATTTACGATTTTTTCTCGCGATAAACTGACGATTTTTCTGTAGCCAATCAACGAAATTTTAAATTCTTTCGCGTTTCATCGACAAAATGCGTGATTTTTCGTGCCCAATCAACGAAATTTGCGATTTTTCCGCGGCTGATCTATAAAATCAGCGAGTTTTTATGCCCCACGAACGAAATCCGCGACTTTTCGGAGCCTGATCGGCAAAACTCGCAAATTTTCCGTGCCCGATAGACGAAATCTGCTATTTTTCGCGCCTAATCAGCGAAATTTGCGATTCTTAACTGACTCTGCAGAAATTTACAATTTTTTCCCGCGGCAAATTTACGAAATTCGCGATTTTTTTCTCGCCATAAACTGTCGAAACACACAATTTTTTCGCAGGCAATCAATAAAATTTGAGATTTTTCAGCTCCTAATCTCCAAAATTCGCGATTTTTCCGCACCCGTTCGATGAAATTCACGAATCTTAATTGACTGACGAAATTAAAAAATTTTCCGCGCTAAATTGACGAAATTCGCTATTTTTTTCTCGTGACTGACAAATTTCACGATTTTTTCGCAGCCGATCAAGAAAATTTGCTATTTTTCAGCGCCCGATGAACGAAATTTGCGATTTTTTAGCGCCAGATCGACAAAATTCGCTATTTTCCGCACCTGATCGACGAAATTCGTGATTTTTCCGTTCCCGACCGATAAAACTCGGGATTTTTCCGTGCCCGATCTGGAAATTAGCTATTTTTTCCGCGTCTGAACGACAAAATTTGAGATTTTTCCATACCCGATCAACGAAATTTGCGATTTCCCCCTCCTGATCGATAAAATTCGCTATTTTTCTGCACCCGATCAACAAAATTAGCGATTTTTCTGCGCCCGATTAACGAAATTCACGATTCTTATCTGACTGGTGAAATTTTAAATTTCCCCGCGGTAATTTGATGAAATTTACGATTTTTTCCTGCGACCTATGGGCAAAAATTCAATTTTTTTTCAAGTTATAAATTGACGAAGTTCGCGGGCCACACGTTAACACATCGCGGGCCACAGGTTGTTCATCCCTAATTTAGATGCTCTAAAAAGGTTGTGTTAAAATACGGACGTTTAGTTACTTTTAGCGTTAAAAAAAAATATTGTTTCCGTGAGGTGCGAAGTGACCTGCGTCTGCTGGTTTATTTGAAAGGGTTAAAACTTATATTTATTAAAACAGATTGAACAGCGATTAGAAAAAAGTTTCAGCTTTACGAACTTTTTTTGGTTTGTCGGTACTTCTAAAATTGCTCCCCGGAGGGACGAAGCCGCGACGAAACACTCAGGTTTTTACTGATTTCGTCAAAATTTTCACACAATTTATTTTGTAAAAAATATGTCTACGTGTCAGAACGTTTCAAAATTTTTGTAGATTCTGTTAATCTGGTTTATTGATATGCTACAAAAAGATTATGATAAAATAAGGACGATTAGTAACTTTTGGCGTAGAAAAAAGTATCGTCTCCGTGAGGCGCGAAGAGACCTGCGTTCACCGGTGTACTTCAAAGGGTTAAAATTCATATTTTTTAAGACCGATTGCACCATCGATTAGAAGAAGCTTTCAGCTCCTTAAAGAAAATTTGACATTTTTTTTATTCCTTCGCCAATAGGTGATAAATCGCCAAATAAACCAATTTATTATTATTTTTTTGCGGACGCTGCATCGAGGTTCCGCCGAAATATTTTTATAAACATATATGCCCACATGAGAAGAACATTCTGTAATTTTTTCAGATTTTTCTGAGCGTGCGCGTATGGAGATCTTCCTTGTAAGTATTACAACTATTGTCCGCTACAGGGTTGCTCAAATCAAGTCAAAATCGAGATATCCAATTTCACCCGACTATATAGTTAAACCCTATTTATCTATGTGTTGTTTTATATTAACCAGGCTAAATATAGAATAGAAAGTAGTTATCTAGAAAAACATTATTTGAAATACAGGAAAAAAGAAATAATTTAAGCTATTTTTAAAAATATTTCGCAATAAATTTGAAAGACGCTTATGACTTCGGTTTTTTTGTTATACATTTGCTTTCTGACTTTCATAAAAATCGTCTTAATTAATTTTAGTGTTTATTCAAATGAACTCAAATAACACAAATGAATTTTACAGAGGAAAACAATTGCGTTAAATCAAATTAGCAGGTGCTCTCAAGGTCAAGGTTTCATCATTCAGAGAGTGTATCTCATTAACCGACTTCAAAGAGGATTATGTAACTCGGCATTATATTTTTTTAACATACGTGCACGGACAACTTTTGAGAGAATGCTCCTATTTGAGTCTTTTTTTTAGAGTTTCGTTCATCTGTCGAAACCCTATTCGTCTCACTCCTCTGTCTGTCTGTCTCCCCGTCTGTCACAGAGCTCGTTCTCAGAGTATTTATGTAGGAGACTTGAAATTTTGCATACTTATAGCTGAACACCTCACATCAAACGACAAATCATAAAATTTTGAAAAAGTCTTATATTTACCCCTCTGAGCTCTAACTTGTGTATTTTAAGCATTTTTTTCTAACTGAGCCCCTAATTAAGTTGGAGACTTGAATTTTGCATACTTATAGCTGAACACTTGCGATCACACGACAAATCATAAAAATTTCAAAAAGTCTTATAGTTACCCTTTGGTGTCTAACTTGTGTATTTTAAGGGCACGAAGGACCTTTAAAATCAATTTTCTTTTTTTCTTTTCTTTTCTTTTTTCTTTTTTTTTTCTTTTTTTTTTTTTTTTTTGTAAATTTAACTTTAAATATTATTCAAGGGTAAATTATATGCATTATGGCATACATTTATCACGAAAAAAATTAATTTTTTTTGCGAAAATAAAGGAATTTTTCGTAATATTTTAGAACTTTACAAAATGCTTCATGCGAACTGAAGATCAACGAAAATCCCCAATGTTTTTTATACAAGTTTGTTTTACATATATAAAAGAAATTGTACATCGAATTTTTTATTTTTGAATATAAAGGTAAGAAAAAAAGTATTTTCTATTTTTTTTTTAATTTTGAGCTCAAATTTCAAAAAATTTAGAATATATATTTTCCCCCCTTACCTTTATATTCAAACTACGGAGCTGTGCCCCCTGCAAGCTACGCTCGCCAACCCCCGTTCAGACGCTGCAAAATCCAAAAGCACGCTAATCTGATCGGTTTTAAAAAGATTAGAGAAGATTGAATTATACTGAAAAAACCTGTAGCGGTCTCCCTGTAAACGGGTTTCCATTCAATTCCCTTTGATTGCAAAAATTTAAGGCAGAATCAGTTGCTGTTAAGACATCCAATGGTTGTTTTCTTTTTTGGTTAAAGAAGATCAATTAAACATTTGAAAAGAGGCTAAAACAAAATGAATTAAATAAACAGAGTCTTTGCCTCCCGGTATTTTTTAACAGCGTTATAAAACGATTGACATAATACAATTTACTACTTTAACTCCTTCAAGGGCAGTGGTTCATTTTTGCACCACTTAATTTTAATTCTTAAATGCCACATTGGCACCAGCATATTGGGATGAAAATTTTTCTTTTATTATGTAAGTGAACAAAAGCATTTTTGTATTTCGAAATTTGTTTGTAAATTCTGGTGCACTCACTGATTTCAAGATTTTACGAATAGAAGTACCGCGCGTCTGAAAGGGTTAAACGCATATTAATGTATTTATTATTTTAAAGTTTCCTTTCTCTTTTAATATTCACGTGTAAATACAATTTTCAGGACATAATTTTCAATATTTTCCTGCTTTTAACACGTACTCATTTAATAGTAATTTTAAAGTTTTTTTTTTCTGTTTTTAATAGTCACGTGTAAATAAATTTTTAATCGTTAGGAAATATTATTCTTTGCGCTGTTTTTAGAATTGAAAACAATCTCTATAATAATAGCCTAAGTCATGTGACTATCATCAACAGTTCCGGGCGGATCCCTTCGCTTTTTATATTCCATGCGGCCATTTTGTTACTTTAATGTTAGCCAGCCACAGGTGTAATAAGTCGCCAAACATTATTCTATCGCCATTATTTCACTTATATTATAATAGTCCAAGTCATGTAACTGCCATAAACAATTACGGGCTGATCCCTTCGCTTTTCATAAGAAAAGTTTCCATTTTGATTAAGGAATCAAAATTATTTTTTCGAATAAAACTACATAAAAGTTGCCATGATCGCAAAGAATTCCTGGAACTTTTATATTAGCCAGGTGCAAATCTCGCCAATAGCTTTTTTTTTTTTTTTTTACTCGCCAGTTAGCATTTTTTTTTATTTTTCGAGTGGTAAATTAAAACGGCGCTACTTGGTTATCCCATCGACCAAAAATCTGTCGCCAAACTATAAGATTAAGTGCCAATAACAGTTGATCGTAAATGTGACATTCACTTGACTTTAAGGAAATTACACGTGTTTATGCCATCGAGTGATTTTTATTTCGACGTTTTATTTGTATTTTTTATTAATGTTATACCTATTTATTTGTTCTTTCGTTATTTAAAATAAAAAAATATGTCAATTTGTATAATTTGGCGAGTGGTTTGGCGATTTATATAATTTGGCGAAATTGGTTGCCGGGAGAAGTAGTGCCATTAAAACATTGCTTTGAAGTTGAAATTAAATGTCATGATTTGTTGCATTGTCATATACGCACCGGGTTTAGTGTGATTTTTTTTTATTTTTTTATTTTTAATTTTTTTTTACGACAATTTGGCGAAAACCTCGTTTTTGAATACCAGTTGCATATGTATTTTTAAATTATTTTCTATTATTTTTAATAGGAAATAACAATAAATAAATAAAAAGTTTAATTAATAACTATAAAACAAAACAATTTATAATCTTTTTTGTAAATAAAAAGAAAAAAAATCAAATAAACATTTATTAATAAGTAAGCAAAAATAGCCGAGTTGCCATGTCAGGCAAAATAACGCCATTTTTGCGCCAATTAAGCACCCCGTTGCGTATATGGGATCTGTGCCTAATATTTTTCTTTTCATTTCGTTTTAAAAAAGGAAAGAAGTGAACGCCATTTATTTTATATGTTGCAGTTTTTAATGAAAGTTTTGTATTACATAAAATGATAATGAAATACAAATTGAATTATGAATAAAAGTAACATGATACATTTCTTCGCATACATTTAAGGGAGGCCAAACTGGTCGCCAAATTAGTATAACCTTTTCTAAAATATGAAAAAAAAATATTTGTTAAGATTAAAATTTGAGTTGCCATCATTAGAGAAAAGTATTTAAAATTAGAAAAAAAAATTAATATTTCGAAAACTAATTCGAATTGAAAAATTCTAATACCAGTTTGGAGATCTGCGGATCAATACGAATTTTTGGTATTAATTACATCGCAAAATATTCCATATTTTAGGAGACATCGCCGTGAAACATAATCAGTTGTTTATTCAGTTGTTTCATAAAATCGTTTCCTAAATTCGTTTCATTTCAGTCGTTTCATGGAATAGTTTCATAAAATCGTTTCATTGGGATTTTATATATATAGGGTAGATATATAAAATTCGATGCACAGTTCTATTCATATATGTAAATCAAACTTGAATAAAAAATATTGGGGATGTTCATTGATATTCAGTTCGCATGGGGCATTTTGAAAAGTTCTAAAATATTACGGAAAATTCCTTCCCCCTCCCCAACACCCTCATTTTCTTTTCTTTTTCTTTTTTGTTTATAAATATATGCCAGAATGCATATAATGTACCCTTGAATAATATTTAAAGTGAAATTTACAAAAAACAAAAATTGATTTTAAAGGTCCCTCGTCTCCTTAAGCAAATTTTCTAACTCGACCCTAATTAAGTTGGAAACTTGAAATTTTGCATACTTCTAGCAAAAAACTTGCGATGACGCTAAAAATCATAAAAATTTCAAAAAGTCTTATATAATTTACTCCTCTCGGGCTCTAACTTGTGTATTTTAAGTATTTTTTTTAACTTCCCCACTTTTCACTCGGGAGGCACTTTTCTAACATTTGCCGACACCTCTCACGTGATATACCTTTTCACAGCCCTTTGACCAGTCTTTCATATTATGCACACCATAGCCTTACATATTTTAGTACCACTTTTTACCGCCAGGGAGCGCCTACCTATCTCGCATGCTATGGGCCCGATCCCCTGAACTAATATATCTACGAATAGGTTGTAAAGTAGAGTTTCGTTCGAATAGCGGTTTGTTTAGAATAGAGTGCTCCCCCCTAGTTGCGAAATGTGTAACTAACAGATTTTGTAAATGGATAAAGTATTTTGAAAAGAATATTAAACGAAACCCTCTGAGCGATCTGTGATCTCACTTACCCACTTGTTTGTTTTTAATACTTTCCAACATACTTTAAAAGTGTTTATGAATTCGGTTTGTCTGTCTCTCGTCTGCAGTCTGTCCGTGCTCTACTCTATTAAGAATACTCAGATTGCGATGTTATTGAAGTTTACTATGGCATATTCGCTATATAAAATTGAGTGTGTAACATTTATAATTCGTTTACAGGGGCACTAAAAAGAATCGCATTACTATATGGAATGTGAGGAAAAATCCTTTGTGATTTATTTTAATGATGTTACACTGTGATTGTCATAATTAAATTTATATGACTCTTTGAGGCGCACTAAAACATGCTTTCTGCAGAATATTGGGATGTAAAGCATTTATCTTTTATTTACAGGGTCAAAGAGAAAAATTCAGTTACATTACGGGTCTACGGGGAAAATAATTTTGCAGCGTATTTTAATGATGTTACACTATTTCAAACGCAATGAAATGCATGCGCATTATCGAGGTGCACTAGAAAATTCTAACTGTGGAATATGACGTGCGTAACAGTTTTTGTTCATTTACAGGGTCACACATAAGATTTCGGTTACAGTACAGTGTATGAGCAATAGATACTGGAAGTGTGTTTTTAAAACTTTCCAACGAAGTCGAAAAGTATTTATGACTTCGATTTGTCTGGTCGTCTGTCCGTGCTCTAATTCACGTAAATATGCTCCGATTGCCGTGTAAATGAGGTTTATAGAAAATGAAGTGTGTAGCATTTATAGGTTGTTTAAATGGACACTCGAAAAAATTCCATTACATTATGATCTATTGGAAAAAATTGTTTGCAATTTACTATCTATCTCTATTATAAAGGACAAACGTGTCCGTGCGTAATGCTGATGTAACGACCGTGTGGTCGTGTCGTGTGGACGTTTATCAAAAATTAGTCTATTCTTGGACTGACACACTTTATTTTAACACGGAGGACAACACTGTGACACATACTCGCACAAACAATGAAAAATAGCACTAATAATTATCAACAATTCTTATACAGTTTCATTTTCATCTTTACGATTGGCCGTGGCCCTAAGTCGTTCTCACAGCTCACCTTCTTAGGCGAAGCCATCCCATGTTCAGCCCAGTTTTTCCTCTTTCTACAACAGGGGGCGCTGCTCGAGCAGAGAAGGTATGCGCGAACGTCACAGCTGACGTCATTTTAATGGTGGCAACAGCAGACGATTAAATTTAACTTTTACAGCAATTTTTTGAATTTCTAAACAACGCACATTTTCAATTTTTACACGAATAGAGAAGACAATCTACTTTTAAAAGCAATTGTTTGAAAACTGTATCGCAGCTTACTCACTTTTGATGGTTTAAAAATAATTTTCAAGCATGCATTTTTTTCTATCGATCTCTATCGTGTGTAGACGATTGCGAAAGATAAATCCATTTCCACTAAAATTAATATTAATAGTTCAGCATTTGTTTCCGACTTATATTTCATAACGAAATTAAAACTTCACCAATAAATAAATAAAATACGAAATATAAATAAAGCACAAATTTCAGTCATGTAATTAATCTTCGCGCTTAAACCACTGACATGATCAGAATCAAATAGGCAGTTGTAAATAGCGACCTTTGGCGATTTCTTTTTATTTTGGCACGAGGCAAATACAAAAGTATCGCTTTTTATAAATTTTAAAACTTTATTTGAATGCATAATTGCTATTTTTCATATAAAAATTCTTGTTGGCATTGTTAGTGGGCATTCTAATAAAATATATTAAATTTTAAAAATCTGGTTTGTGTTTTCAATTAAAATATAATGGCTTTTACCTATACTCTGTAACCCGGGAAGCACGGGTTAGAACTCCTCGTTTTAACTGTGTTACTCTAAACATATTAAAACTTTTATACAGCACTGAGGTACACTACAAGATGTTTACTACAGAATAAGGTCACTTTGTTAAATCATGCGTAAAACGGGTTAGGTTCTCTTCGAAAGGCCCCCCGGAGGGCACTCCCCCTTGGACCTATATCCCTCGTGCAGATAATCGGCCGTCATAAGTAACACCAAAACACACACACCACTTTATTAAAATTTAAACTGGTTGTATTCATTCGTGTAATATAATTTTCTTTGAAATTTCCATTTAAACAATGTAAAATTTATGTTTAATTGAAAATTTTGAAGTTTAAGCGGCATTTCTCCGATACTGTTTTTCTCTACTGTCATATTCTAAGAAAATTCAAAGAATTTACTAATATAATTTCTAAACTTTTAGAAGTATAACTGGAATTTAAAATGAAATGCAGTATAGAAGTTTCTTAATTGATGTAGTAATAATAGCTAAGAAAAACGGTAACGCAAATTC
Organism: Maratus speciosus; assembly: GCA_963932465.1. Classification (NCBI taxonomy): domain Eukaryota; kingdom Metazoa; phylum Arthropoda; class Arachnida; order Araneae; family Salticidae; genus Maratus; species Maratus speciosus. The sequence continues at coordinate 358,787,016 of OZ010800.1, read as the reverse complement.
AATATATACTCAATTTCCAACTGCGGCAAAATACTTTGTTAGATGTTTAACTGTATTTAAGAACTGCACTTTTTTTCATACGTATAGTTTGTAGTAAAAGCAATTTTATTTGCAAAATACATTACTAATTTTGTATTTTAAAGAAGTTAATTTTGAGATTTTTTTTAATTTTTGAAACATACCATTTTTTTACGATTGCTGCAATTATTCAGATACCTTCTTACCCGGTTTGCTTTCATCCGATTACATGAATTCAGATAATTGGAGTTCGACTGTATTAACTTAATAGTAATAATCAAGTTAATTACTTACTAGTGTCGCCAGTACCAAATTCGGGCAACTCAAATGCACAATACTTGTAATTATTCAAATACAATTTCATTTATATATGTTACCGGCCAAACCCGATTTTAGGCTAAACTAGATTGGCCTAGGCGAAACTAGTTTATCCTAACGAGCATCGGATAAACTAGTTTTTCCTAGGCCAAACTAGTTCATCCTAACGCCCATAGGATAAACTAGTTTTTCCTAGGCCAAACTAGTTCATCCTAACGCCCATAGGATAAACAAGTTTTTCCTAGGCCAAACTAGTTTATCCTAACGCCCATAGGATAAACTAGTTTTTCCTAGGACAAACTAGTTTGGCCTAACGCTCATAGGATAAACTAGTTTAGCCTGCTATTCATTGGTCTGAACTAGTTTATCCTAGGCCGATCTAGTTTATCCTAGGCCAATTCAATTTGGCGTGCTTTTATTGATACCAATACCGCTTCGGCGCCAACCTTCTTAATTTATCCTAAGCCAATCCAGTATTTCCTTTGCCAATTCAATTTGACGTGCTTTACTTTATGCCAAGCAGTGTTGAGCACTCTCTCTCACACACACACACAAAAAGCGAACTAATTCAAACTTAAATTCAATTTCTCAAAAATGAGTCAAGATACTGTCGAATTCAAAAATTTTCAAACGAATCCGCTCTCAACTCAAACACATCTATGGAAGTGAGCGAAGTTCACTAAAAACTCGTTTTTTTATAAGTTTAGCGTCCAAATTAACAGAATTTTGCGAGCTAGTCTTTTGGTTATTCAATGTAAGGGTTTTTACGGGCCCGCTACAATTTTCCTTTCGACACTCGGACCGGGCTTGGTTTGGGGATTACCCGAGATGGACTGAAACTCAATTTTTTCCGTCTTAAGACAGGAATCGACTGCCATTCTCCTTGAGGTCTGCACAGGCAGAAATTTTCAGTCCTATTTCCAACTCAGCTCATATGAAAATCATTTGGACCGGCCGGCGGTAGGATCTCTGGTCTGTTCAGTAAAAATATCAGTAACATTTGGCCTGGCCCAACTTTTTTTTAATGTACGTACTTTAAAATCGCTATTATTCCACAATTAAAATTTATATATTTATCATTTTCCCACCTATTCCATTGCTGCTGCGAAAGGGGGGGGGGGTTCTTTCAGAACTATTATCATGTGGGGGGGGGGGGAGGAGAATTAGAGTGAGGAAATGTTATTACTTTACGGTGGTTTATATTTAATGCATTTCCTTAAAACAATGAGCTTTTTCAGGATTAAGTGCTTTTAATTTCGAAATATAATTCAATGAAAAATAAAGAAATTTTACTTTTTTTTTCAGTTTTTTAATAATTCTTAATTTCTCTAATTGCTAAAGTTTAAAAAAATTGGATAATTTATTTTTAACACAAAAAGCAAACAGAAGTAGCAATTTTCTTATAATAAATATTACTCTATTAATTGATTGACTTTATTTATAATACAACTGAACATTGAAAAAAATATTATTTTTATTACTACTAATGATTTAATTTAAGATTTTGTTATAAGCAGCATAACTGTGCAGTTATGAGTAACATTCAATTATGTTTTTATTCAAATAATAAATTTATTTTTTTAAAAAAAGGACATTTGATTTAATAGCGATTAAAGGTTAAAAGAAAGCTGCAACTAATTAAAATTCAATTGAATTCAATTGCAATTAGATTCAATTGCAAATAATATATTTTAGTTGTATACTGCAATTAACATAATCACAGTTAAAATATTTTCAATTAAATTAAGTAAGAGTTGAAGCGCGCATTTAAATAAATTACGATAAAATTTTAATGTCGTTATACATTTATCATCAACATTTTAGTTTTTATTCAATAAAAATCTGCCCCCCCCCCTCTCTCTTTCCCAGAACACAAAATTAAAAATCTTTAAAATTTGTAACTTTCATTTTTTAACCATTTGGAAAAATGGTTATGTCCTCGTCAGAGTAGGAAATCAAAAGCATATATGAGGCGTTTTATTGGTTGAATCCGCAATTTATTCGTTTTCTGATTGGTCTATACAATAATCTGTATTTCCCTGTACTTTCAACAGCGATGGATACTTCTGTTGCCACTATGACAAAAAAGTAATAAAAACTACAAAAAAAAAATTAATAACTCAGAAACAAATTGAGATACAGCTTTCAAACAAATTGCATTTAAAAGTACATTTTTTTCTCTATACGACGGTGTAAAAAGTAATATTGTGGGATGTTTAGAAGTTTAAGAATGAAATTTCATTTAAAATTGGTCGTCAGATTTCTTGGACGATGGAAAAGCCTTTTCCCGAACAGCCAATGAAATGCTTGGATAATACGTAAGTTTCAGGTGGATAATACGAAAGTTTCAGGTCGATAATACGTAAGTTTTAAGAAATCTGACGGGTCGCAGACGATTTTTGTCGCTTGCAATTTTTACGTGTAATAACACTATTAATGTTTAATTCATGGCGTACGTAATGTATGATCAACTCCGTGCGATTTTTTATGTCTTAAATTTTAGTTTTCGAAAAAATCATTTTCCAAATGATCGTTGTAATTTGTTAAATTGCTTTTATATTTTTATCTTTTTTTTCTTTTAAATAAAATTAGTAAAAGTTTTTTTTGTTTAATTATGTCCTTTTTATTTTAATTTATTTTGTCCTAGTTGTTTCAATTTTTACTTTCAAATACTAATACAATGTGACCTAAACGAAGGCCCCCCCCCCCCTTTTTTTTTATTCTTCCAAATTATGGGACAGAGAAAAATAGCAATTGTTTACGAATTAAAAAGTTCGAGATCGAAAGAGATGGATTAGCAGACACTGAGATCGCTCAAGCTGTGCTAAATAGAAACACCGATAACGCTATAGTAGCATCTCAGAGGAAGGAGGACGAGGAACCGGCAGAAGAAAAGATGTCACTTGAAAAATGTATATATTTGGCTAGAAAATTACCATGTGCTTTAGAGGAGCAAGACTATGTTTCCGAAATCGATATTGTTCACTTATAAAATCTAAGAAAAACTTGTTAAAGAACGGCAAAAATTGAAGCAAATGAAGTTGATATCGATGTTTTGGAAATTACACAAGAATTGATTTCACTGTTTATTAGAATTTATGTAACGTAGAAAAAATCAATGTTTTTTTTTTTTTTTTTTTTTTAATATTTATTTTTTTCTCACATAAACAACATTTGGCTTTGAATAAATTATGAATAAATGCACCATTAAGAATATCAGAAGTACATTTGATACATTTGTTATACTGTACATTATTAATCAATCCTCTAAATTTTTTCTCTCCTAAATTTTATGATAACCTCTCATCCCATTCTTCGGTCCTTCAGCAGACAATTTGTCGTACGGAACATATTTTGTAACTACCGACGTCGGTGAAATGGGGAAGATAGGGGGATAGTATCCCACTCCCCATCGAATAAAATATATTATACAGGGTTGACGGCAGTACTACTTTGCACAAGGTTAGCGTCGGGACGGTAGTTGGGATCAATAAAAGCAAGTCAAATTGCATTGGCCGAGAATAAACTAGATCGGCCTAGGATAAACTAGAATGTTGGCAGCAGTGCTGTCTTTGGGATCAATAAAATCATGCCAAATTGAATTGGCCTAGGATAAACTAGATCGGCCTAGGATAAATTAGTTCGGACTAATGAATAGCAGGCTAAACGAGTTTATCCTACGAGCGTTAGGCCAAACTAATTTGACCTAGGAAAAACTAGTTTATCCTATGGGCGTTAGGATAAACTAGATTGGCCAAGGAAAAAATAGTTTATCCTATGCGCGTTAGGATAAACTAGTTTGGCCTAAAATCGGGTTTGGCCGGTAACATATACAATATTTAAATCTTTTACATAAAGGCCGAACTGAGTTCGTTTTCTTTCCCCATAGATATTTAAATGTTTAATTAACTATTTTCATATTATTCTTATTATAGTCGAGAAGGGGTGAGAATTTGCATCACTATTAGGGGGTTAAACTTGATGGTTGTAATTTCTGCAATTTCCTTGTCAGACTTATTCGCAATTAGTAATTTATTGTTCATTTCAAACATAAAAATTGTTAAATTATGTTTTTTATAAAACAGGTGAACAGATGAATACTTTGATTGGATGCCCAGTTGCAATGCAACTCCACTCCCTGTGAATGAGTAATTGTGTACTATATCTTAGAGAAGCCATAGAAAAAAAAATCTAGTCATAGTACAATAGATATACTATAATATAATTAAGAAAGGATAAATAAACATGTAGAAAAAATGCCTCTTTAAAGAAAATGAAGCGATTAAAGATATAGGAAAGGGTATAAATTCGGATTGGATAATCCGAGAGAAGGAGGCGGAGCTTCTTGAGAAATTCAAGAAATACTATTTGTATTGGTTCGTTCGGAAAGTCGTGTCCGTTTGATAAAATTAATTCGTACCAGAAAATTCTATCATTTAATTATTAGACATTGATCCCGATATCTAATGCTTAATAATTACCGGGCAGAATTTTCCGGTACGAATTGATTTTCCCAAACGGACACGACTTTCCGAACGACCCAATAGAAGGGTTTGGGAGAATATAACTTAAAATGTTGAATATTTGTTATAGTAAAAAAGATTAAATGCAAACGAAAAGTGAGTGTAAGAGAAAAATTAAAGGTTTACACTGCTCAAAGCATTTCAAATAACCGTCATAATCGAACGAAGCAAAAAGCTAGATGTTAAGTAAAGCTGCCTATCCCCACCCTTCCAAAAAACATCCTTTTTCATTGCCATGCATTTTTATATGTGAGAGTAAATTTAAGTCTAACAAACTTTACAAAGTAAAGGGTGTTTTTTATAAAATTTTAGATTCTTTTTATATTATATACATTTTTAAGCTTTTTCTAGTGGCATCACATTTTAGAATTGTTATGCAATGCAGCATAATAAAGACGATTGCATCTGTTTTGAGCAATTGAGATTAAAAAGCATTAAGGGAAAGCAAAATTCAACTAAAATATCGATTTTTACTTTTTTATATCATTAAATAGTTTAAACTTTTATCTTTCCAACGATGTGTCACACATGTTTATATATATATAAAATAAGTGTTGAAATTATTCATTCTTTCTAAGAGTACTTCACAGCTTAATGGCCATTTAAATCTTTAATTTACTTTTTCTCAAAACTTAGATTTTTCATGTTTATGTTCCTTTTTTTCAATATCTATTAAACTTAAGAACTCAGATTTTTTTATACGTATGATATGTTATATTGTATACTTTAACACAGGGATTTAAGTATTTGTTGAGAATTGTTTATTTTAGACAGTGAAATCTTACCGAAAATGCTAATTTAAAAATGACTTTCAATAAATAATAATTAATTTTGAATTTCACTTAGAAAGAAAATAGTCTGTTAAAATACGTAAATCATGTTATTTTAACTACTCTAAAAAATCTAGACCCCTATTTCTCACCATTTCTAAGAAAAAGGTACATAAAGTTGGTGAATTTAACATGGCGGAGATAGGGCTTTCCCGGTCCCCTTAAAACTGGCTTTCGATAAGACAGCCTAGAGACGTTTTATCATCTCTCTAGAGAGGAGCGATTGGCACATCGCCCCTCTCTTGGATCCGCCATTGACATTTGTTCAACTTACACATCATTCATGAAACAATTCCTTTCTAAAATACTTAGAATCTTAGCAATTGAAAGATTCATGAGCCAGTTAAAGAGTTTCAAGTCATGCCCTTATTTCATCTTTTATTATGAGAAGAAGAAAGCAGTAAAAAAGGGAAAATAAATAAAGAAACTCTTCTGAATCTGACGAAAACGAGTACAGATGCTTTTATGAATAGGATCTCTTTTGCCAATTCATTAACGTGTCTTCGGCCTCAACAGACCTTCGCAGGGGCGTTTTCTGAAAGGTGTAAACCGCGGTCGGAACGGTAGAGAAAACCCGATACCACTAAATGGAACCTTTTCGCCTTGACCTGTAAAACCAAAACCTTTCTCTCACTTTCGTTTGCTAAAAAAGAAGTCACAAGCTTAATTTATCCGCGAACAAGTAAACTTGAACTGGAAGTAGAAGGAATGATTCACAGAGGTAGAAACTGGAAGTCAGTTGCGCAAACCGTTCCGGTGTTTCTCTTTGAAAGATGGTGAGGCGGATTTCATTAACATGGAAAATCCTCAAAGAAATGATGTACAGAAAGTGGATAGACTGAAATCCTCATCCTTGACAGTGATGTGAATGCTTTTTATGATTGTAGGGGAGATGGGGGATGAAAGGGACATTTTGTCTTTACAAGCTTATAAAATAATTACATTAAAAGATATCAGTTTCAAATTTGGGCCTAATTCTTGTCTAAAACCTTTGCTTTGATGCTACTAAAACCTCTTATCCTCAAGTACAGTAATTTAAAATGTATTTTTATAAATTGGGAGAAATGTCCCCTTTAACCCTATTGTAGGGGTTGAAAGGGACACTGTGCGGGGTTGAAAGGGACGCACATAAATAAAACACTTTTATGAACATTATTTCTTTTTATTTGAAATTACATTATTCAAAAATAAAAGATAATTATGCACAAATAAAAATAAAATATATTGCATCATATGACAAAATAAAAATGCGACATAACATAATGAAAAATAACATGTTTAGGTCTACTTGACATAAAACAACTTTAAATCAGTCAAAAATTTTAAGAAAGATTTAGCTCTAGCTGTCTCACCACCAGTTACGGGCTTAGGTAACTGGTATGGCCAAAAGCATTTATATGCAATTAAATGTACTTTTTATTACTTTTAGCATGTTGAAACATTAGTTTAATTACATCCTAATATACTCGCTAGCAACAACATACTAAAATTACCCAAAATAAGCACATTTGGAGACCTTTAAATCTACTGGATAACCATTCCTTATCGTATACACTATTAATTGTATAAATCGTATCCATTGGGCGATGTAAAATATTTTTGTGATAGCCTTTTAATAGTATCTACATTCAAATTAAAACCGTAATTTATTAACTTAGTTCATATTTGACGCAAAGATAGATTTAAGACCATCAGTACTACGATTAACTAATCTTTCATTTACCTCAGCCAGATTTAAGACCATACGTATCAGTACTAACCAGGAAGGTCTCCTTACAGGGTTTACTCAGAATATGTTGAAAAAAAAGGCTAGTGAAACTACTCTTTTATGTTATAAGGGATCAGTTAAATTTAGCGGCGGAATTTCAGTAGAAAGTTTGTAAAAAATAAAATACTTTTGCATATTTGGCGCGAAAATACCAAAGTGACACGCGATTTGGCGAGCAGGATTTTTCCTCGCCAAAAGCAAACGATTTTAATGCATCTAAAAGTTGTTTATTAATTGTTTTTTAGAATTCACGGTATTTAATGAATTTAAACTTAATCATTGAAAGAGGTTATTACACATTTTTTATATTACATATATATGTTGCTTATTGCTGTAGTTAATTAATTTTATCACTGTAAAAATATCTTCTATGCTTTGCAAGTTGCAAATATCTATTTTAATTAATAGCAGCTGACATTTGATTGACATAATACATTTCCCTATCGAAAAAGTCTTTTCTATAGCAACAAAATCAAATCGACTGTCTGCCTTATTTTTGAGCTTTTGAAACAATTTAAATCAATTTAAATTTTGTGTTAAATCGTAAAATATGATATTTAAATTTTATTATAAATACATATAAATACATATGACAAACTATAGTTAAAACAAACAAAAATATGACACAACTACAGTTAAAAAAAACTAAAAATGACAAAACTAAAGTTATTTAAATTGGACTTTTATAAACAAACTATTTTTGAGATCTGTGGATCAATACGGATTTTTAGTGTTAATTTCATCGCAAAGTATTCCATACTTTATGAGAAATCGCCGTGAAACATAATCAGTTGCTTAATCAGTCGATTCAAAGAATCGATACACATTTCAGCCGTTTCATATATTCGTTTCATAAATTCGTTTCAGTAGGATTTTATATATGTAGGGTAGATTCAATATAAAAAGTTTTTTCCTTAAAGAGTATTCCACATAAAAGCGTATTTCTTTTTCATCGCCAACCGGTGATAAATCACCAAATAAACGACAATTTCGTTATTTTTTTACGGACGCTGTATCGGGGTTCCGCCAAAATTTTTTTATAAACATATATATCCATATGAGAAGAACATTCTGTACTTTTTTCAGATTTTTCTGAGTATGCCCGTATGGAGACCTTCCTTGTAAAATTACCTAATCTTTCATTTACCTCCGCCAGATTTTTTTCTTAATATTTCGTATTTGGGATTATTTGAATAATTTTCTTTATAGGCTACGAAATACAGTCGCTAGGCAACGGACAAAAGAAAACAAGTGGGTAAGTGTGATCATACACCGCACAAAGGGTTTCGTTTAATATTCCTTTCAAAACACTTTCTTTCAAAACGTCCAGTACATTTATCGCCATGGAATACCTTCTAAATTTTGGCAAACACATCCTAAACTATGTTAAAGTTTCAAACATATTCGCCTTGTTATATTTCCTAATTTTGTTCGCCCCCCCCCCCCCCAAATGCTACGATATATCACATGACGGGTATCTGCCAAATTTAGAAAAGTGCCCCCCTTGGGAGGGAGTGGGCAGATGGTCACCATGATTTTTGACGCGGCCTGATTTTAAAAATTTATGTTATGTTTTATAAGCCATATTAAAGTTTCAAACAGATCGTCCAGTTATATTTCCTAATTTTGTTCGCGCACCTCCCTTAACCCCCCCCCCTCCTCGAAATGCGACGCGCCCTTCTTCTTTATAATTTATTATCGTGTGTTATAAAGTATCTTAAAGTTTAAAACAGATTGAATTGTTAGATTTCCTACTTTAAGTGAAATCGCGGTCTGTTAATTCCACATTCCACCACCAGGGAGCGCACTGTATTCTTAACAAAAGCGTATCTGAACGAAACTCCTTTACACAACCCATTAGTAGATATGTTACTCGAGGGGGTGACGGTCTTCAGCAAGAATTTAAGATAATTGTTGAAATTACTATTCGGAAATAGTGGTAATTTAACTTTTGACATATTTATATTTAATAAGTATAAGTAGCATGTATCTGAGGACTCCATCAAAAAACGCACCTGAAACGGTATGAAACAAAAAAGAAATATTTTGCCCCTCCCCCTCTCCCCACCTTCCCGAAATTTCACGCGCCATTTTTTATAAACTTTTTCTAATGTGTTATAAACTATCGTAAAATTTCAAACAGATCGCCTTGTTATATTTCCTAATTTTAAGAAAAATGTTAGTTCCACATTCCACCACCAGGGAGCGCACTCTATTCTTAACAAAACTGTATCGCAAGGAAACTCCGTTAAACAACCTATAAGTAGATATGTTACTCGAGGTGGTGGCGGTCTTAATAAGAAATTAAGATATTTGCTGAAATTACTATTAGGAAATAGTGGTAACTAAACTTTAGACAATTTTATATTAAATAAGTAGCATATATCTCAGGACTCCCTCAAAAAGTCACCTAAAGCGGTCAGAAACGCTAATTTTTTAAATAGAAATCTAGCGCCCCCCCCCCCTCCCCTCCCCGGAATTTCGCGTGTCATTCTTTCTTACACTTTATCTTATGTGTTATAAAATATCTTAAAGTTTCAAACAGATCGACTTGTTAGACTTCCTAATTTTAACAAAATCGCGTTATGTTAGTTCCACATTCCACCACCAGGGAATGCACTCTATTCTTAACAAAAGCATATCTGAACGAAACTCCTTTACGCAATCTTCCCGTAGATAGATGGGTCCGGATGGTGGCGGTCTTAAACAAGAACTTAAAATATTTGCTGCGGTAACAAACGCTAACATTTTAAAATTAATTCTAGTTTAACAAAAATGTTAGTTCCACATTCCACCACCAGGGAGCGCACTCTATTCTTAACAAAACTGTATCGGAAGGAAACTCCGTTAAACAACCTATAAGTAGATATGTTACTCGAGGTGGTGGCGGTCTTAATAAGAAATTAAGATATTTGCTGAAATTACTATTAGGAAATAGTGGTAACTAAACTTTAGACAATTTTATATTAAATAAGTAGCATATATCTCAGGACTCCCTCAAAAAATCACCTAAAGCGGTCAGAAACGCTATTTTTTTAAATAGAAATCTAGCGCCCCCCCCCCCTCCCCGGAATTTCGAGTGTCATTCTTTCTTACACGTTATCTTATGTGTTATAAAATATCTTAAAGTTTCAAACAGATCGACTTGTTAGACTTCCTAATTTTAACAAAATCGCGTTATGTTAGTTCCACATTCCACCACCAGGGAATGCACTCTATTCTTAACAAAAGCATATCTGAACGAAACTCCTTTACGCAATCTTTCCGTAGATAGATGGGTCGGGATGGTGGCGGTCTTAAACAAGAATTTAAAATATTTGCTGCGGTAACAAACGCTAAGATTTTAAAAATAATTCTAGTTTAACAAAAATGTTAGTTCCACATTCCACCACCAGGGAGCGCACTCTATTCTTAACAAAACTGTATCGGAAGGAAACTCCGTTAAACAACCTATAAGTAGATATGTTACTCGAGGTGGTGGCGGTCTTAATAAGAAATTAAGATATTTGCTGAAATTACTATTAGGAAATAGTGGTAACTAAACTTTAGACAATTTTATATTAAATAAGTAGCATATATCTCAGGACTCCCTCAAAAAGTCACCTAAAGCGGTCAGAAACGCTAATTTTTTAAATAGAAATCTAGCGCCCCCCCCCCCTCCCCGGAATTTCGAGTGTCATTCTTTCTTACACGTTATCTTATGTGTTATAAAATATCTTAAAGTTTCAAACAGATCGACTTGTTAGATTTCCTAATTTTAACAAAATCGCGTTATGTTAGTTCCACATTCCACCACCAGGGAATGCACTCTATTCTTAACAAAAGCATATCTGAACGAAACTCCTTTACGCAATCTTTCCGTAGATAGATGGGTCGGGATGGTGGCGGTCTTAAACAAGAATTTAAAATATTTGCTGCGGTAACAAACGCTAAGATTTTAAAAATAATTCTAGTTTAACAAAAATGTTAGTTCCACATTCCACCACCAGGGAGCGCACTCTATTCTTAACAAAACTGTATCGGAAGGAAACTCCGTTAAACAACCTATAAGTAGATACGTTATTCGAGGTGGTGGCGGTCTTAATAAGAAATTAAGTTATTTGCTGAAATTACTATTAGGAAATAGTGGTAACTAAACTTTAGACAATTTTATATTAAATAAGTAGCATATATCTCAGGACTCCCTCAAAAAATCACCTAAAGCGGTCAGAAACGCTAATTTTTTAAATAGAAATCTAGCGCCCCCCCCCCCCCGGAATTTCGAGTGTCATTCTTTCTTACACGTTATCTTATGTGTTATAAAATATCTTAAAGTTTCAAACAGATCGACTTGTTAGATTTCCTAATTTTAACAAAATCGCGTTATGTTAGTTCCACATTCCACCACCAGGGAATGCACTCTATTCTTAACAAAAGCATATCTGAACGAAACTCCTTTACGCAATCTTTCCTTTGATAGATGGGTCGGGATGGTGGCGGTCTTAAACAAGAATTTAAAATATTTGCTGCGGTAACAAACGCTAAGATTTTAAAAATAATTCTAGTTTAACAAAAATGTTAGTTCCACATTCCACCACCAGGGAGCGCACTCTATTCTTAACAAAACTGTATCGGAAGGAAACTCCGTTAAACAACCTATAAGTAGATATGTTACTCGAGGTGGTGGCGGTCTTAAGAAGAAATTAAGATATTTGCTGAAATTACTATTAGGAAATAGTGGTAACTAAACTTTAGACAATTTTATATTAAATAAGTAGCATATATCTCAGGACTCCCTCAAAAAGTCACCTAAAGCGGTCAGAAACGCTAATTTTTTAAATAGAAATCTAGCGCCCCCCCCCCCCCCTCCCCGGAATTTCGAGTGTCATTCTTTCTTACACGTTATCTTATGTGTTATAAAATATCTTAAAGTTTCAAACAGATCGACTTGTTAGATTTCCTAATTTTAACAAAATCGCGTTATGTTAGTTCCACATTCCACCACCAGGGAATGCACTCTATTCTTAACAAAAGCATATCTGAACGAAACTGCTTTACGCAATCTTTCCGTAGATAGATGGGTCGGGATGGTGGCGGTCTTAAACAAGAATTTAAAATATTTGCTGCGGTAACAAACGCTAAGATTTTAAAAATAATTCTAGTTTAACAAAAATGTTAGTTCCACATTCCACCACCAGGGAGCGCACTCTATTCTTAACAAAACTGTATCGGAAGGAAACTCCGTTAAACAACCTATAAGTAGATATGTTACTCGAGGTGGTGGCGGTCTTAATAAGAAATTAAGATATTTGCTGAAATTACTATTAGGAAATAGTGGTAACTAAACTTTAGACAATTTTATATTAAATAAGTAGCATATATCTCAGGACTCCCTCAAAAAGTCACCTAAAGCGGTCAGAAACGCTAATTTTTTAAATAGAAATCTAGCGCCCCCCCCCCCCCCTCCCCGGAATTTCGAGTGTCATTCTTTCTTACACGTTATCTTATGTGTTATAAAATATCTTAAAGTTTCAAACAGATCGACTTGTTAGATTTCCTAATTTTAACAAAATCGCGTTATGTTAGTTCCACGTTCCACCACCAGGGAATGCACTCTATTCTTAACAAAAGCATATCTGAACGAAACTCCTTTACGCAATCTTTCCGTAGATAGATGGGTCGGGATGGTGGCGGTCTTAAACAAGAATTTAAAATATTTGCTGCGGTAACAAACGCTAAGATTTTAAAAATAATTCTAGTTTAACAAAAATGTTAGTTCCACATTCCACCACCAGGGAGCGCACTCTATTCTTAACAAAACTGTATCGGTAGGAAACTCCGTTAAACAACCTATAAGTAGATACGTTACTCGAGGTGGTGGCGGTCTTAATAAGAAATTAAGATATTTGCTGAAATTACTATTAGGAAATAGTGGTAACTAAACTTTAGACAATTTTATATTAAATAAGTAGCATATATCTCAGGACTCCCTCATAAAATCACCTAAAGCGGTCAGAAACGCTAATTTTTTAAATAGAAATCTAGCGCCCCCCCCTCCCCGAAATTTCGAGTGTCATTCTTTCTTACACGTTATCTTATGTGTTATAAAATATCTTAAAGTTTCAAACAGATCGACTTGTTAGATTTCCTAATTTTAACAAAATCGCGTTATGTTAGTTCCACGTTCCACCACCAGGGAATGCACTCTATTCTTAACAAAAGCATATCTGAACGAAACTCCTTTACGCAATCTTTCCGTAGATAGATGGGTCGGGATGGTGGCGGTCTTAAACAAGAATTTAAAATATTTGCTGCGGTAACAAACGCTAAGATTTTAAAAATAATTCTAGTTTAACAAAAATGTTAGTTCCACATTCCACCACCAGGGAGCGCACTCTATTCTTAACAAAACTGTATCGGTAGGAAACTCCGTTAAACAACCTATAAGTAGATACGTTACTCGAGGTGGTGGCGGTCTTAATAAGAAATTAAGATATTTGCTGAAATTACTATTAGGAAATAGTGGTAACTAAACTTTAGACAATTTTATATTAAATAAGTAGCATATATCTCAGGACTCCCTCAAAAAATCACCTAAAGCGGTCAGAAACGCTAATTTTTTAAATAGAAATCTAGCGCCCCCCCCCCCCCGGAATTTCGAGTGTCATTCTTTCTTACACGTTATCTTATGTGTTATAAAATATCTTAAAGTTTCAAACAGATCGACTTGTTAGATTTCCTAATTTTAACAAAATCGCGTTATGTTAGTTCCACATTCCACCACCAAGGAATGCACTCTATTCTTAACAAAAGCATATCTGAACGAAACTGCTTTACGCAATCTTTCCGTAGATAGATGGGTCGGGATGGTGGCGGTCTTAAACAAGAATTTAAAATATTTGCTGCGGTAACAAATGCTAAGATTTTAAAAATAATTCTAGTTTAACAAAAATGTTAGTTCCACATTCCACCACCAGGGAGCGCACTCTATTCTTAACAAAACTGTATCGGAAGGAAACTCCGTTAAACAACCTATAAGTAGATACGTTACTCGAGGTGGTGGCGGTCTTAATAAGAAATTAAGATATTTGCTGAAATTACTATTAGGAAATAGTGGTAACTAAACTTTAGACAATTTTATATTAAATAAGTAGCATATATCTCAGGACTCCCTCAAAAAATCACCTAAAGCGGTCAGAAACGCTAATTTTTAAAATAGAAATCTAGCGCCCCCCCCCCTCCCCGGAATTTCGAGTGTCATTCTTTCTTAAACGTTATCTTATGTGTTATAAAATATCTTAAAGTTTCAAACAGATCGACTTGTTAGATTTCCTAATTTTAACAAAATCGCGTTATGTTAGTTCCACATTCCACCACCAGGGAATGCACTCTATTCTTAACAAAAGCATATCTGAACGAAACTCCTTCACGCAATCTTTCCGTAGATAGATGGGTCGGGATGGTGGCGGTCTTAAACAAGAATTTAAAATATTTGCTTCTGTAACAAACGCTAAGATTTTAAAAATAATTCTAGTTTAACAAAAATGTTAGTTCCACATTCCACCACCAGGGAGCGCGCTCTATTCTTAACAAAACTGTATCGGAAGGAAACTCCGTTAAACAACCTATAAGTAGATATGTTACTCGAGGTGGTGGCGGTCTTAATAAGAAATTAAGATATTTGCTGAAATTACTATTAGGAAATAGTGGTAACTAAACTTTAGACAATTTTATATTAAATAAGTAGCATATATCTCAGGACTCCCTCAAAAAGTCACCTAAAGCGGTCAGAAACGCTAATTTTTTAAATAGAAATCTAGCGCCCCCCCCCCTCCCCGGAATTTCGAGTGTCATTCTTTCTTACACGTTATCTTATGTGTTATAAAATATCTTAAAGTTTCAAACAGATCGACTTGTTAGATTTCCTAATTTTAACAAAATCGCGTTATGTTAGTTCCACGTTCCACCACCAGGGAATGCACTCTATTCTTAACAAAAGCATATCTGAACGAAACTCCTTTACGCAATCTTTCCGTAGATAGATGGGTCGGGATGGTGGCGGTCTTAAACAAGAATTTAAAATATTTGCTGCGGTAACAAACGCTAAGATTTTAAAAATAATTCTAGTTTAACAAAAATGTTAGTTCCACATTCCACCACCAGGGAGCGCACTCTATTCTTAACAAAACTGTATCGGTAGGAAACTCCGTTAAACAACCTATAAGTAGATACGTTACTCGAGGTGGTGGCGGTCTTAATAAGAAATTAAGATATTTGCTGAAATTACTATTAGGAAATAGTGGTAACTAAACTTTAGACAATTTTATATTAAATAAGTAGCATATATCTCAGGACTCCCTCAAAAAATCACCTAAAGCGGTCAGAAACGCTAATTTTTTAAATAGAAATCTAGCGCCCCCCCCCTCCCCGAAATTTCGAGTGTCATTCTTTCTTACACGTTATCTTATGTGTTATAAAATATCTTAAAGTTTCAAACAGATCGACTTGTTAGATTTCCTAATTTTAACAAAATCGCGTTATGTTAGTTCCACGTTCCACCACCAGGGAATGCACTCTATTCTTAACAAAAGCATATCTGAACGAAACTCCTTTACGCAATCTTTCCGTAGATAGATGGGTCGGGATGGTGGCGGTCTTAAACAAGAATTTAAAATATTTGCTGCGGTAACAAACGCTAAGATTTTAAAAATAATTCTAGTTTAACAAAAATGTTAGTTCCACATTCCACCACCAGGGAGCGCACTCTATTCTTAACAAAACTGTATCGGTAGGAAACTCCGTTAAACAACCTATAAGTAGATACGTTACTCGAGGTGGTGGCGGTCTTAATAAGAAATTAAGATATTTGCTGAAATTACTATTAGGAAATAGTGGTAACTAAACTTTAGACAATTTTATATTAAATAAGTAGCATATATCTCAGGACTCCCTCAAAAAATCACCTAAAGCGGTCAGAAACGCTAATTTTTTAAATAGAAATCTAGCGCCCCCCCCCCCCGGAATTTCGAGTGTCATTCTTTCTTACACGTTATCTTATGTGTTATAAAATATCATAAAGTTTCAAACAGATCGACTTGTTAGATTTCCTAATTTTAACAAAATCGCGTTATGTTAGTTCCACATTCCACCACCAAGGAATGCACTCTATTCTTAACAAAAGCATATCTGAACGAAACTGCTTTACGCAATCTTTCCGTAGATAGATGGGTCGGGATGGTGGCGGTCTTAAACAAGAATTTAAAATATTTGCTGCGGTAACAAATGCTAAGATTTTAAAAATAATTCTAGTTTAACAAAAATGTTAGTTCCACATTCCACCACCAGGGAGCGCACTCTATTCTTAACAAAACTGTATCGGAAGGAAACTCCGTTAAACAACCTATAAGTAGATACGTTACTCGAGGTGGTGGCGGTCTTAATAAGAAATTAAGATATTTGCTGAAATTACTATTAGGAAATAGTGGTAACTAAACTTTAGACAATTTTATATTAAATAAGTAGCATATATCTCAGGACTCCCTCAAAAAATCACCTAAAGCGGTCAGAAACGCTAATTTTTAAAATAGAAATCTAGCGCCCCCCCCCCCCTCCCCGGAATTTCGAGTGTCATTCTTTCTTAAACGTTATCTTATGTGTTATAAAATATCTTAAAGTTTCAAACAGATCGACTTGTTAGATTTCCTAATTTTAACAAAATCGCGTTATGTTAGTTCCACATTCCACCACCAGGGAATGCACTCTATTCTTAACAAAAGCATATCTGAACGAAACTCCTTCACGCAATCTTTCCGTAGATAGATGGGTCGGGATGGTGGCGGTCTTAAACAAGAATTTAAAATATTTGCTTCTGTAACAAACGCTAAGATTTTAAAAATAATTCTAGTTTAACAAAAATGTTAGTTCCACATTCCACCACCAGGGAGCGCACTCTATTCTTAACAAAACTGTATCGGAAGGAAACTCCGTTAAACAACCTATAAGTAGAAACGTTACTCGAGGTGGTGGCGGTCTTAATAAGAAATTAAGATATTTGCTGAAATTACTATTAGGAAATAGTGGTAACTAAACTTTAGACAATTTTATATTAAATAAGTAGCATATATCTCAGGACTCCCTCAAAAAATCACCTAAAGCGGTCAGAAACGCTAATTTTTTAAATAGAAATCTAGCGCCAACCCCCCCCCCCCTCCACGGAATTTCGAGTGTCATTCTTTCTTACACGTTATCTTATGTGTTATAAAATATCTTAAAGTTTCAAACAGATCGACTTGTTAGATTTCCTAATTTTAACAAAATCGCGTTATGTTAGTTCCACATTCCACCACCAGGGATTGCACTCTATTCTTAACAAAAGCATATCTGAACGAAACTCCTTTACGCAATCTTACCGTAGATAGATGGGTCGGGATGGTGGCGGTCTTAAACAAGAATTTAAAATATTTGCTGCGGTAACAAACGCTAAGATTTTAAAAATAATTCTAGTTTAACAAAAATGTTAGTTCCACATTCCACCACCAGGGAGCGCACTCTATTCTTAACAAAACTGTATCGGTAGGAAACTCCGTTAAACAACCTATAAGTAGATACGTTACTCGAGGTGGTGGCGGTCTTAATAAGAAATTAAGATATTTGCTGAAATTACTATTAGGAAATAGTGGTAACTAAACTTTAGACAATTTTATATTAAATAAGTAGCATATATCTCAGGACTCCCTCAAAAAGTCACCTAAAGCGGTCAGAAACGCTAATTTTTTAAATAGAAATCTAGCGCCCCCCCCCCCCCCTCCCCGAAATTTCGAGTGTCATTCTTTCTTACACGTTATCTTATGTGTTATAAAATATCTTAAAGTTTCAAACAGATCGACTTGTTAGATTTCCTAATTTTAA
Source organism: Maratus speciosus (assembly GCA_963932465.1). Taxonomy (NCBI): domain Eukaryota; kingdom Metazoa; phylum Arthropoda; class Arachnida; order Araneae; family Salticidae; genus Maratus; species Maratus speciosus. The sequence continues at coordinate 358,768,672 of OZ010800.1, read as the reverse complement.
CAAAATCGCGTTATGTTAGTTCCACGTTCCACCACCAGGGAATGCACTCTATTCTTAACAAAAGCATATCTGAACGAAACTCCTTTACGCAATCTTTCCGTAGATAGATGGGTCGGGATGGTGGCGGTCTTAAACAAGAATTTAAAATATTTGCTGCGGTAACAAACGCTAAGATTTTAAAAATAATTCTAGTTTAACAAAAATGTTAGTTCCACATTCCACCACCAGGGAGCGCACTCTATTCTTAACAAAACTGTATCGGTAGGAAACTCCGTTAAACAACCTATAAGTAGATACGTTACTCGAGGTGGTGGCGGTCTTAATAAGAAATTAAGATATTTGCTGAAATTACTATTAGGAAATAGTGGTAACTAAACTTTAGACAATTTTATATTAAATAAGTAGCATATATCTCAGGACTCCCTCAAAAAATCACCTAAAGCGGTCAGAAACGCTAATTTTTTAAATAGAAATCTAGCGCCCCCCCCCCCCGGAATTTCGAGTGTCATTCTTTCTTACACGTTATCTTATGTGTTATAAAATATCTTAAAGTTTCAAACAGATCGACTTGTTAGATTTCCTAATTTTAACAAAATCGCGTTATGTTAGTTCCACATTCCACCACCAAGGAATGCACTCTATTCTTAACAAAACCATATCTGAACGAAACTGCTTTACGCAATCTTTCCGTAGGTAGATGGGTCGGGATGGTGGCGGTCTTAAACAAGAATTTAAAATATTTGCTGCGGTAACAAATGCTAAGATTTTAAAAATAATTCTAGTTTAACAAAAATGTTAGTTCCACATTCCACCACCAGGGAGCGCACTCTATTCTTAACAAAACTGTATCGGAAGGAAACTCCGTTAAACAACCTATAAGTAGATACGTTACTCGAGGTGGTGGCGGTCTTAATAAGAAATTAAGATATTTGCTGAAATTACTATTAGGAAATAGTGGTAACTAAACTTTAGACAATTTTATATTAAATAAGTAGCATATATCTCAGGACTCCCTCAAAAAATCACCTAAAGCGGTCAGAAACGCTAATTTTTAAAATAGAAATCTAGCGCCCCCCCCCCCCCTCCCCGGAATTTCGAGTGTCATTCTTTCTTACACGTTATCTTATGTGTTATAAAATATCTTAAAGTTTCAAACAGATCGACTTGTTAGATTTCCTAATTTTAACAAAATCGCGTTATGTTAGTTCCACATTCCACCACCAGGGAATGCACTCTATTCTTAACAAAAGCATATCTGAACGAAACTCCTTCACGCAATCTTTCCGTAGATAGATGGGTCGGGATGGTGGCGGTCTTAAACAAGAATTTAAAATATTTGCTGCGGTAACAAACGCTAAGATTTTAAAAATAATTCTAGTTTAACAAAAATGTTAGTTCCACATTCCACCACCAGGGAGCGCACTCTATTCTTAACAAAACTGTATCGGAAGGAAACTCCGTTAAACAACCTATAAGTAGAAACGTTACTCGAGGTGGTGGCGGTCTTAATAAGAAATTAAGATATTTGCTGAAATTACTATTAGGAAATAGTGGTAACTAAACTTTAGACAATTTTATATTAAATAAGTAGCATATATCTCAGGACTCCCTCAAAAAATCACCTAAAGCGGTCAGAAACGCTAATTTTTTAAATAGAAATCTAGCGCCCCCCCCCCCCTCCACGGAATTTCGAGTGTCATTCTTTCTTACACGTTATCTTATGTGTTATAAAATATCTTAAAGTTTCAAACAGATCGACTTGTTAGATTTCCTAATTTTAACAAAATCGCGTTATGTTAGTTCCACATTCCACCACCAGGGATTGCACTCTATTCTTAACAAAAGCATATCTAAACTCCTTTACGCAATCTTACCGTAGATAGATGGGTCGGGATGGTGGCGGTCTTAAACAAGAATTTAAAATATTTGCTGCGGTAACAACGCTAAGATTTTAAAAATAATTCTAGTTTAACAAAAATGTTAGTTCCACATTCCACCACCAGGGAGCGCACTCTATTTTTAACAAAACTGTATCGGTAGGAAACTCCGTTAAACAACCTATAAGTAGATACGTTACTCGAGGTGGTGGCGGTCTTAATAAGAAATTAAGATATTTGCTGAAATTACTATTAGGAAATAGTGGTAACTAAACTTTAGACAATTTTATATTAAATAAGTAGCATATATCTCAGGACTCCCTCAAAAAATCACCTAAAGCGGTCAGAAACGCTAATTTTTTAAATAGAAATCTAGCGCCCCCCCCCCCCCCCCCCCCCGGAATTTCGAGTGTCATTCTTTCTTACACGTTATCTTATGTGTTATAAAATATCTTAAAGTTTCAAACAGATCGACTTGTTAGATTTCTCTCTAATTTTAAACAAAATCGCGTTATGTTAGTTCCACATTCCACCACCAAGGAATGCACTCTATTCTTAACAAAAGCATATCTGAACGAAACTGCTTTACGCATTCTTTCCGTAGATAGATGGGTCGGGATGGTGGCGGTCTTAAACAAGAATTTAAAATATTTGCTGCGGTAACAAACGCTAAGATTTTAAAAATAATTCTAATTTAACAAAAATGTTAGTTCCACATTCCACCACCAGGGAGCGCACTCTATTCTTAAACAAAACTGTATCGGAAGGAAACTCCGTTAAACAACCTATAAGTAGATATGTTACTCGAGGTGGTGGCGGTCTTAATAAGAAATTAAGATATTTGCTGAAATTACTATTAGGAAATAGTGGTAACTAAACTTTAGACAATTTTATATTAAATAAGTAGCATATATCTCAGGACTCCCTCAAAAAGTCACCTAAAGCGGTCAGAAATGCTAATTTTTTAAATAGAAATCTAGCGCCCCCCCCCCTCCCCGGAATTTCGAGTGTCATTCTTTCTTACACGTTATCTTATGTGTTATAAAATATCTTAAAGTTTCAAACAGATCGACTTGTTAGATTTCCTAATTTTAACAAAATCGCGTTATGTTAGTTCCACATTCCACCACCAGGGAATGCACACTATACTTAACAAAAGCATATCTGAACGAAACTCCTTTACGCAATCTTTCCGTAGATAGATGGGTTGGGATGGTGGCGGTCTTAAACAAGAATTTAAAATATTTGCTGCGGTAACAAACGCTAAGATTTTAAAAATAATTCTAGTTTAACAAAAATGTTAGTTCCACATTCCACCACCAGGGAGCGCACTCTATTCTTAACAAAACTGTATCGGAAGGAAACTCCGTTAAACAACCTATAAGTAGATACGTTACTCGAGGTGGTGGCGGTCTTAATAAGAAATTAAGATATTTGCTGAAATTACTATTAGGAAATAGTGGTAACTAAACTTTAGACAATTTTATATTAAATAAGTAGCATATATCTCAGGACTCCCTCAAAAAATCACCTAAAGCGGTCAGAAACGCTAATTTTTTAAATAGAAATCTAGCGCCCCCCCCCCCCTCCCCGGAATTTCGAGTGTCATTCTTTCTTACACGTTATCTTATGTGTTATAAAATATCTTAAAGTTTCAAACAGATCGACTTGTTAGATTTCCTAATTTTAACAAAATCGCGTTATGTTAGTTCCACATTCCACCACCAGGGAATGCACTCTATTCTTAACAAAAGCATATCTGAACGAAACTCCTTTACGCAATCTTACCGTAGATAGATGGGTCGGGATGGTGGCGGTCTTAAACAAGAATTTAAAATATTTGCTGCGGTAACAAACGCTAAGATTTTAAAAATAATTCTAGTTTAACAAAAATGTTAGTTCCACATTCCTCCACCAGGGAGCGCACTCTATTCTTAACAAAACTGAATCGGAAGGAAACTCCGTTAAACAACCTATAAGTAGATATGTTACTCGAGGTGGTGGCGGTCTTAATAAGAAATTAAGATATTTGCTGAAATTACTATTAGGAAATAGTGGTAACTAAACTTTAGACAATTTTATATTAAATAAGTAGCATATATCTCAGGACTCCCTCAAAAAGTCACCTAAAGCGGTCAGAAACGCTAATTTTTTAAATAGAAATCTAGCGCCCCCCCCTCCCCCCCCCGGAATTTCGCGTGTCATTCTTTCTTACACTTTATCTTATGTGTTATAAAATATCTTAAAGTTTCAAACAGATCGACTTGTTAGACTTCCTAATTTTAACAAAATCGCGTTATGTTAGTTCCACATTCCACCACCAGGGAATGCACTCTATTCTTAACAAAAGCATATCTGAACGAAACTCCTTTACGCAATCTTTCCGTAGATAGATGGGTCGGGATGGTGGCGGTCTTAAACAAGAATTTAAAATATTTGCTGCGGTAACAAACGCTAAGATTTTAAAAATAATTCTAGTTTAACAAAAATGTTAGTTCCACATTCCACCACCAGGGAGCGCACTCTATTCTTAACAAAACTGTATCGGAAGGAAACTCCGTTAAACAACCTATAAGTAGATATGTCGAGGTGGTGGCGGTCTTAATAAGAAATTAAGATATTTGCTGAAATTACTATTAGGAAATAGTGGTAACTAAACTTTAGACAATTTTATATTAAATAAGTAGCATATATCTCAGGACTCCCTCAAAAAGTCACCTAAAGCGGTCAGAAACGCTAATTTTTTAAATAGAAATCTAGCGCCCCCCCCCCCCCTCCACGGAATTTCGAGTGTCATTCTTTCTTACACTTTATCTTATGTGTAATGTGTTATAAAATATCTTAAAGTTTCAAACAGATCGACTTGTTAGATTTCCTAATTTTAACAAAATCGCGTTATGTTAGTTCCACATTCCACCACCAGGGAATGCACTCTATTCTTAACAAAAGCATATCTGAACGAAACTCCTTTACGCAATCTTTCCGTAGATAGATGGGGTCGGGATGGTGGCGGTCTTAAACAAGAATTTAAAATATTTGCTGCGGTAACAAACGCTAAGATTTTAAAAATAATTCCAGCTCCCCCCCCCCCTCCCCTCCTCGAAATATCACACTCCATTCTTTTTTACACTTTTTTCTATGTGTTATAAACTATCTTAAAGTTTCAAACAGACTGAGTGGCGGTCTTAACCAATAATTCAAAATATTTCCTGAAATTACTATTAGAAAATAGTGGTATGAAGTAAACTTTCTGATGATGAATGAGTTATACTTATCTCATATCGCTGTTCAAAAAGCCCAGGCAAATTATTAGATTTCCTAATTTAAGTTAATTCGTGGTTAAATAAGCGCGTCCCTTCATTTTAATCGACGCATTTGATAGGAATAAACCGATTAATTAAATAATAATTAATATTTCAGCTTGTAATTAAGATAGGACTTAGATATGGGTATCAATGAAATCAGTGAGAAATTTGACATCGGGATGCCAAAAAATTAATCAAAAAATTTAATATTTAAAAAGTTAAAATTTCGTATTAAAATATGCTATTATGGAAAACCGCAGCGTCGTCATGTCTACCTGCTTTCCCGCCGAATTGAAATCTTTTTATTTCCTTGTCTTTCCAATTAAAGAAATTAACTTTTTATCGATCGATTTTTAGTGGATATTTTAACTTATACACATCGCAGAAATATGAACTTTATACCAAATGAAAGTAGATTTTTTTCTGCGTCTGTCTATTCCATTTACAAATTTCTCGGACCAATATTTTCTGATATACGATTTCGCTTTAAAATCTCCACTTCATTTTTCGGCTTAATTTCCTCCGTGGTAACCGTGCATTCGGCTGATTTTACTGGCAACCCTTAGGAGAAACACGGATGATTTCGAGAAAGTCCGTTTGAATTTGCGTTAAAAAGGTGGATTGGTTCATTTTAGAAGTTAATTAGCCCGTAATTCGGTTAATTACCAACTTTTTCAAAATTTTATGATTTGTTGTTTGATGTGAGGTGTTCAGCTATAAGTACCCAAAATTTCAAGTCTCTAACATGTATAGTTTCTGAGAACGGGCTCTGTGACGGACAGACAGACAGACGAGCGAAACGAATAGGGTTTCGTGAGATGAACGAAACCCTAAAAATGAAATATGCATCATGTGAAACATGTAAATTGCTGAATCGCAATATTTTATATTATTGGAAATCATGTATAAAGTTTCGTTAAAAATTATACACGTAATTAAAAAAATCTGAAAAACATATTGACAAAAATTCAAAATAATAGAAATAATTTAAAATCCTTATTTAGAAATTTTAGTATCCATAAATTAACATTTAAATCCATTAATTAAATGTGCCACTTTGTTTTAACAAATGGAAATTGGAATATCGTCTGACTTGTTATAGAAAAGCATCATGAAGCAAAATAAAATGTTCCATATTTTCCGAACGAATGAACCAAATTTAACCAAACACTATACAGCTAAGTCTGGACACCTCATAAACATGCCCAATGAATTTCAAGCTAATCGGATGCTTTTTGAAGCAGTTATCGCGGGACAAACAGGCAACAGACTAACAGACAGAAATCAAAACTTTTCGTGTTTCCACAGTAAGCCTTCACTGACGTTTCGGCAATTACTGACTCCAGGATTTTCTTTTCTTCTGAAAATATACATGTTTCGTTTTTTATTTGCAAAAATGCGTCCGTAATGGAAAAACATGTAAAAGAAATTAATTAAAATAATAATTTTTTAAGGTTATTCTGTAAAAAAATATAACATTGTACAAATCTACAGGTCATAATTTATTTTTATGTTTAATTTCAAGTCAAAATACTGAATAGTTTTTTTGTAAAGTGTACGACAAAATGTAATTTGTGTAGCCTAGTAGAGGTTTCGCTTCGCTCATCCTAATTATTCTTTACATTTTTTAAAATTTTTTGTCCTACATATTACTTTGAGGTAACTTATAAGTTGAGGACCAATTATTCAAATTCTGCCACCTCCTCCGTAAAAAAAAAGAAAAGCTTGTTTCTGTTTCACCCGCCCCCCCCCCCCCAAAAAAAAAGTTAAATATTCCAAGTTTTTAATTTTTTGCAAGTTCGAAGTATTTCTGTAAATGATGTATTCGGTGTTGGTAAGTTCTGAGTCTGAGAGTATTTTCTTAAAATACTCGGCCTCTTCCTTTGTTCAACTATCAGTTCGTAAAACAATTTCTTTTGAAAATTTCTTTTCATCTAGAACACATGATTGAAAATATTCCTTTAATTTAGGTAGGATTGTTATTCTAAAATTAAACTAATTCGTCTTCTCGCAGTTTGGATCGATCAAAACAAAACACAAGACGACGATTGGCGTTTGGCGATAGAGCTGGCTGGACGTTCTCGCTTTCGCCAACTCGCCAAGACTGGTGCTCAAAACGTGAGCCTTCCTGAAAAAGCGTCCCGGCATGGAATCTTTTTCACTATGTTGGCCTTTGCGCCTTTTAAGCAATTAATTTGAATTTTGATTTTCATTTGAATTAATATATCTCTATATTTTGCAGTTTTCGAAGACTATAATCCACTGGCCCTCTCAGAAAATTCACTCGCCAGTGGCGATTAAAATGATTTATTTCCCCATCCCTGATTCGACCTGTAACCGAATCCGTTTGTTCTTCTCTGTAAATGTGTAAATAAATGATAAATAGCATAGGGGCTGTGCATATATAACGTTATAATTTTAGGGGAGAGGGAGGGTCTGCCACATGATATCGTAAGATATCGTTAGGTGGAGGGGATTTGTCTTTTGATATCGTTATCATTTTTGATCCAACCAAAATTTTCTCTCTTTATTTATAACTTTGTCCTTACATCAAAATAGTATTTTATCTTTTTTTAGTCTGTTATCTATTTTTATGAAGTTACAAAGAAATTATTAAAATCATTGAATGTTTATAAAACTATTTATTTCCAAAATATGGTATACCCTAACGTTTGGCATTCCTATTCTTCTGTCATATGCATATGTACATATAATACGCGGTTCAAGAAACCATATGCGAAGTATGTTGATGCCTGTGTTTCCTAGTAAATAAATGAGAAAGTGTGTTGTCCACCTGTTTTTGTCTGGCCATACCCCGTGCAGGCGTAAGTGCAATAAGACATTATTGTTGAATGCATTTTGTTAAAAAATATATATTATTAAATGCTTTTAAATAGTAGCTATTTCTTTTAAGAGTTATTTGATATAAAGTTATTTCATAAAGTGATATTTTATTGACTTCTCTTAAATCAATAAAGTACGTGAAAAATAAATGTAACCATGTTTATTATATCACTCCAAACAAAAGAAAAAAATTAAAAAATCAAAAAAATTTTTAGACACTGATAACGCTATCATTACGGGGGAGGGGATGTCGAGAGATGATAACGTATGATATCTAAAGGGGGGGGGGAGGGGTCCAAAATTCCCAACAAATTGACAATGTTATATATGTGCAGCCTCTAGGTCTGTGCATATAGCACAGTTTAAAATTTCCATTCAGCAATTTCCGCCAATAGTATGTAGTTGAAAACTTTTGTGCAGCTCTGTACGTGATCTATAGAATTTGTACACACCAAGTAGAATTTAAAAAATAATTAAATTTAAAAACGCATACCACAACTGAAGACGCACCTCCAGCAATTATTGTTCGTAAGCTTCAATAGTTCCATTATTGTTCATTTTCTTCTGTAGCCAAATTCTTTTGTGTGTCCCTGTAAATGAACGATGAATTCCATGCTCACCACGTTCATAGTTAGAACATTGTAATACACTTCAGTGATATATATCAATTTCAAAAAGTTTAAAATAGTATAATATCATTAAAATACGCGCAAACGATTTTTCTCTATGATGGACCGTAATGTAATAGAATTCTTTTGAGTAAAAAAAGAAGCATAAATTGTAATAATACACAATTTCCAATCTATACGCTATTTATGTTTGGTTTTTTTTCTGCGACATTTTGGTGATTAAAGTGTATGGCGTGTTCTATTTCATTTATTTATTTATTTTTGGGGCGGCTGTACATAATTGAATTCAATTGTATTTAAATTGTATCAAGTATGTTTAAAATCTTAATCATGTTTTTTCTTAATTAGATGAAAATCGGTCAAATATCAAGGTTTAAAAAATAAAATAATGTTAAATAAAAAACTTTAGATTTATTTTATTGATATTTTCCTTAATTATTAATAATTATACATATTTTTTTTATTGTGGTTCGAAAATAATTATTAATAATTATACATATTTTTTTTATTGTGGTTCGAAAATAATTATTATATATTTTCGCTGTAGAAAAAGAGAATCTGCTCAACAATCGAACCATGACTACAAGAATAGAAACCTACGACTCTAACTATTCAGCTGCCTGTCAAATGGAGTAATTTCTAATACAAAAATTTACAATATGAGTAGTGGAGCATTAGTGAATCAATCGGTGAGTCAGACAGTGAGTCAGCGATTGATATTACAAACCAGTAACTAATTTTTGATACCCTGCCAACACAAGCTCAAAATAAGTCATTAAAAATTGATATGTCAATTAAAAAAAAAACCTTTATTTTAACTTAAAAATAAAAAAATGTATATTTAAATGAAAAAATTTTAACTTTTAAAATAGTTACTTCACATTGATTTTTAATTCACAGCATTTCAATAATTGATGAAGCACTTCGTTAAAATTTTACAGTCTAAATGATTTCATAAGAATAGCCTCCTTTTTTCATTACAACTACCAGTCATCCAAATAATAACACTAATAATAATAATAATAATAATAAATACGATGTAAAAATTTTATCACCTTGAAAACATTTTTTTAAATTAGTCATTAAGTTATTTTTGACTATTTGCACTTGCGCCATATATTCAAAACCTTTCTTTTGATTTAAATTTTAGTTAGGGCGAACAACTAACATATATACCGTTAACACTTTGAACCATTTTATAATATTATAATATACTATTAGGTATTGTTGTATAATAGTTTATACATAAATATTACAGCAATAATAAATTTCTATAGTAATAGCCTAAGTCATGTGACTGTTATCAACAGTTCCGGGCTGACCGCTTTGCTTTTTATATGCCAGGTGGTCATTTTGATACTTTAATGTTAGCCAGGCGTAGGTGATAAATCGCCAAATATTGTTCCAACGCCATCATATCATGTGTATTATAGTAGTCCAAGTTCTGTGACTATCATAAACAATTACGAGCCGAACCTTTCGCTTTTCATATGCAAGGCTTCCATTTTGATTATATTTTTCGAATAAAACTACATAAAAGTTGCCACGATCGCAAAGTACTTATATGTATGCCGGGCGCAAATATCGCCAATAGCCTTTTTTAACACGCCAGTTAGCATTTTTTATTTTTCGCGTGACAAATTAAAACAATGCTTTGATGTAAAAATTAAATGTCATGGTCTATGGTATTATTTATTATTTTTTCTTCTATTTTTTAAAAATAAAAATAAATAAGTGAAATCCATGAATTTTAAATGTTTCAGTTTTAAATGAAAGTTTTGCATTTTAACTAAAGTGAGTGAAAAGATTATATTTTAAATGAAATTAATGAAATACGAAAAAATGCGACGGGAACAACGGTTGGCGATTTATCACCTGTGTCCAGCTAACATAACAAGTTGGAAATTGCACTCAAACGTGTCAAATGAGGTGCGTTCGTACTATAACTATTTAATAAATATTTTTTGCACCGCATATTGTACTGAATGCATATTTCAGTGCACTTCATAAGTACTTATCAATTTTATTCTGTTCGAAAGGCTGATCATTAAAATGACATCATTAAAATGAACTTGAAATAGTGTTTTCCCATTGGCCGTAATGTAACGGAAAACTTTTGACTGTCCCTGTAATTAAACTATACATCCGATTTTCATAAAATTGGAAATGACTCGATAAAATTTTGCAACAATTATATATTTAAAATTTCAGACCATTCGGTTGGGTAGGTTTTGCTCTGTTATATGCGAACGGACGGACGGACAGACAGACCGAACGGCGACTATAGGTGCTACGTAATTACGAACGCACCTAAAAATACCAAATTCTTGATTTCTCTAACAGAATCTTCCGATTTGGTGAAGGATTGAGCAAGTAAATTAAATTATGAATAAAAGGAACATGATACAATGCTTATAATACATTTAAGGGAGAGCAAACTAATCGCCAAGGACAGGGCCGAAACTAAGGGGGGGGGCAGAGGGGGCATGTGCCCCGGGCGCCAGAACGAAGGGGCGCCAAATGAAGGATTGTACCTTTGGAATGGATCATTTTCGTTTGATGGACTGTTGGTTTCTATTATTATGAAACAGCCATTATAAATGAAGTGTTAGGTGAAGATGAAAGAGCAGTCGTAAAAAGTTAGAACTCTGATTTTCTGGTCAGAATGGGAAGAAAAAAAATGGCCATTTTTTTTTTTTTTTTTAATTATGGCCATTTTTTTCTTTCCATTCTGACCAGAAAATCAGAGTTCTAACTTTTTACGGCTGCTCTTTCATCTTCACCTAACACTTCATTTATAATGGGTGTTTCATAATAATAGAAGCCATCAGTCCATCAGAAGAAAATAAATCGGTGAAAGCGGAAACTCGGTTAACCAGGACTCGGTTAAGCAGGACTCGGATAATCGGGACTCTAACTGTATATTTCATTTTAAAAATGATCTTTAGAATAAATAGAGATCTTTTGTTGGTGTTCAGAGGGGAGTCATGACCCCCGTGACCTCCCCCTTTGATCCGCCATTGTAAATTACGTAGTTCAGTATTACATATTTTAAATTTTAAAATAAGTAAAATTAGAAAATTAGTAAAATTCTCTTTGTAAATATACTTTGCAGAAGAGAGGGGGGGGGGCGCCAAAATCCATGCATGCCCCGGGTGCAAAAAAGGCTAATTTCGGCCCTGGCCAAGGGCGGCTAGTTTCTGCTAATATAATAAATACCTTATGAAGTACGATTATTTTTATACAAGGTTATTATGTACTTTTGAAGTCATCTTTTTTACTTCTTTTAATTGCTAAAAGGTGTAAGGTGAAAACTTTAAAAACAGTTTTATTAGACTGTTTACTTGTTTCGGCTCTGTCCGAGCCATTTTCGAAACAAATAAATAAGAATATTCTAAAATTGCAACATCTATGATGTAACGATCTGAAACGCCATCATTCGATTTTTCACGTACTCTTTCAGATCACGCACGTGATTTGTTATTTTACCTTACATGTTTATTTCCATATTGTTAACCATGGAGTAACTCGAGCCATAATTTTAGAAAGTTGAGTGATGTTGCATCATTACCTAGTGAATTTTTACGTGTTACAATCTCTATGTTTTTTTAGGGCTCGAAATGGAAAAATCCACGAACCGGGACGCTATTTCAAAATTACTGAAGACTACTTTTTTTTTTTTTTTTTGAAAGTACAGTAAAGTCCCGCTCAACCGAGTTTCCGCTTTAACTGAGTTATTTTCTTCTAATGGACTGATAGCTTCCATTATTATGAAACAGCCATTACAAATGAAGTGTTAGATGAAGATGAAAGAGCAGTCGTAAAAAGTTGAAACTCTGATTTTCTGCTGGGAATGGCGAAAAAAATTATGGTCTTTTTTTTCGTTTACAGGGATTTTTATCGTTATACTTTTTCCCCCTTTCCGTTTTTCCCCTTTACTATACGGAGCTATGTATTATCTATATTGTTTGATTTCGATAGTGCACCTAATTTATCCCATGAGGAGCAAATTTGCCAAGTTATTAATTAGATGTATGGTTATTAAAAATAAGTTCATTACAATTGAAGAAAGCTTTATGTACATTTTATAGCAACAAAAGAAAAACTAGTTAGATGTGGCAATCCTAAAACTTTCTTCTATCTCATACATGTTAATACTTCCTGAAAAATACAGCAAAGCACCGTCACAGGTTAGGTTATTTGCACCAAAATCTCACCAGCAGCAACTTATGTTAACTTCTAACTTAATCTGAAGTTTGATGAAAATCCGTGCATTAGTTTTTGAGATAGAGGTATTGCCGAAATCGTAAGAAAAATCTATATAACAGCGCCACCTGTTGGCCGATTTACACTAAAAACTAATTAGAACCAATCTAAGTAATTAGACTAATGGGTAATAAGACTTTACTAAAAAAACTAATTAGAACTGAATCTGAAGCTCGATGAAAATTCATGCATTAGTTCTTGAGACACAGCCATTGGGAGAATCGTGAAAAATGCAGGATATCAGCGCCACCTGTTGGGAAATTTTCCCCAAAAAGTAATCAGCATCAATTTATATCAAGGACTAATTGAATCTGAAGTTTTATGAAAACCCGTGCATTAGTTCTTGAGATATAGCTATTGCGGAAATCCTGAAGAATACAGCACATCAGCGCCACCTGTTGGACGATTTACACCAAAAAGTAATCAGCACCAGTTTATATCAAGGTCAAACTGAATCTAAAGTTTTGTGAAATTCCGTACATTAGTTCTTGAGATAAAATTGTGACAAAATGTTTGTCACATACAGACTTACAAAGTGACAGACAGACATTTTCTAAAAACCATCAAATCGTGTTCAGGACCTTCTAAAATGTATAAATCTATTGAAAATCGGAAGTCGAAATTTTTCACGAATGCAATACTTTCTACTTGTAAAGATAGAAGAGAGTAAAAACTGGTACTGTTTTGGCTGGTGAAATTATTTTTCGGCTGAAAAATGAGTTTTAAATTTAATTTCAAAATCTCTTTAGTAACTTTTCCAAAATCTTGTTTCTTTATTCAATTTTAAAAATCTTGGCTAATTTATAGTATCGCTAAAAAATTCTAAGATGTATAAGTTATTAATATTGTTGTTTTCATTTTAGTTCACAATTGATGTATGAATGATATACTAAAACAATGAAAGTGATACCGAATGTAGACTACAAAAACAAACAGTCAAATAAGACAGACATCCTGCCAACCCAGTCTGGTTTGTGTAATTTTTTATTTGTGGACTAGATTTTTAATGTTTTTGCTAATCGAACCTTTATTTCCTTTTCTGTTGCATTAATGCTTAACTCTAGAAAAGCGTCTGTTAATGGATACTTCTGAATGGCCAACTCTTCCACACAATAGAATTATTTAAACTCAATACGCTATAGTTTAAAACCTATTCATTTTCGAACTGCAAACGTTTATTTATATCGAATAATGGAGATGTATTACAAAGTAACGCTCTGAAATTTAATTAACTAAATTTTCTGATTTTGAAAAAAATAATTAAATTTATGGTTTGCAACTTATTTAAAATAAGTAAACACTAAAATAAAAAGGAACTAAGGATTTTTTTTTTTTAAATTGTCAATCGAGGGGGGGAGGAAACTCTGCAAAAGATGTTCTAACATTTTTTGAAAAGCATTATCTGCTTTTAAAAACAGAACGCGATATTTAACTGTTGCGGAAGCTGTTCGAACATTTTATGGATATTTTTTTAAAAGCATTCATTATCTGCTTTTAAAAACTGAATGCGATATTTGCCTGATGCAAAAGCTCTTCCAACATTTTGTGAACAAATTGTTTAAAGCATTAACTGCTTTTAAAACTGAATGTGATATTTGATTGAGGCAAAAACTGTTCGAACATTTTTTGAACAAATTGTTTAAAGCAGTATTTGCTTTAAAAAACTGAATGCGATATTTGCCTGATGCAAAAGCTGTTCTAAAATTTTTTGAACAATTTTTTAAAGCATTATATGCTTTTAAAAACAGAGCACGATATTTGACTACTGCAAATGCTGTTCGAGCATTTTTTTAACAAATTTTTTAAGGCATTATCTGTTTTTAAAAACTGAATGCGATATTTGATTGATGCAAAAGCTATTCGAACGTTTTTTGAAAAAAAAAATTAAAGCATTTTTTACCTTTAAAAACTGAATGCGATGTTTGATTGATGCAAAAGCTGTTCGAACATTTTTTGAACAAATTGTTTAAAGCATTATCTGCTTTTAAAACTGAATGCGATATTTGCCTGATGCAAAAGCTGTTCTAAAATTTTTTGAACAAATTTTTTAAAGCATTATCTGCTTTTAAAAACAGAACACGGTATTTGACTACTGCAAAAGCTGTTCGAACATATTTTGAGCAAATTTTTCAAAGTAATATTATCTGCTTTTAAAAACTGAATGCGATATTTGACTGATGCAAAACCTGTTCGAACGTTTTTTGAGCATTTTTTTTAAAGCATTTTCTGCTTTTAAAAATTGAATGCGATATTTGATTGATGCAAAAACTCTTCGGAAATTTTTTGAACAAATTTTTTAAAGCATTATCTGTTTTTAAAACTGAATACGATATTTGACTGCTAAAAACTTTTTAAAAAAGCAATTATTTTCCATAAAATTATTATCCTACTGACAGGGTTTTTTAACACTTTCCAACATAGTTGGAAGGTGTTTATGAATTTGGTTTCTCTGGCCGTGCTATAACTCGCGTAAGTATAGTCAAATTGCCATGAAATTAATATATTCTATTGAGGTTTACTATGGCATGCTCTCTATCGAAAATGAAGTATGTAGCATTTACGGTTCATTTATAGGGACACTCAGAATAATTCCGTTTCATTATGGCTTATGGGGAAATTTCGTTTACGGTGTAGTTTGATATTACACTATTTAAAATATATTGAAATTCACATATATCACTGAGATATACTATAAAGCGCTTAATGTAGAATCTGGTGTGCATAGAATTTATCTTCCATTTACAGGGACATACAAGGGTATTTGACTACAGTACTGCCTATGAAGAATAATTACAGGAAGTGCGTTTTCAGTTGGAGTACGTCGTTTTAAATTGTAACTATTTTTCTGGATATTGCTTGGTGTGTATGAATTCTATAGACCAGATACAGGGCTACACAAAAGATCTCAAGTACATTTCTATTTATTGACAGAAATTGCTGAATGGGAATTTTTTGACTCTGCTGTGCGTTTAATTGAACTAAGTTTTAATGTACTATATAGTAGGGCTGTCCAACGCGGCGCTCGCCGGTATCATGGCGCCCTTTGAAGGTTTTCTTGGCGCCCTTTCGTATGTCACTAAGTTTTTCTAAGGATAAAGATAAATTTTAAGAAATGCTTTTTAAAAAAGTAAATAATGTTTGCATATATTTTTTTAGTTATTATTAAAAGGTTTCTGGCTCCTTCCCTTGCAAAACTTTTTACATGGCTCCCACAACCTTACAAAAAAATGTCATTGCAAATTTACTAGTTTACGTTATCTCTTCGAATTATTTTTACACAGAATTTATGAATCACAGAGACCTTACAGAGTCTACTACTATGAAATACACTATATGACCGAAGGTGATCGGTCACTTGCGATTTTAGACGTTTTGTTAAAATCTAGAAAAATACATGAGGAATTAACCTGAAACTGCAGGTGTGTAAACAGTATAGTGTAAACAGTCATATATTTCCGCGAAGGTTTTTTTCCCGAAACCCCATAGGGTACCGTCAACAACTTGAAAAAAAAAACGAATATCTTTTAGATAATATTAAAATATCTAGAAAGGGTGAGTTCGCGATTAGCATGAAGCTAAGGACCCAGTATAAATATAAAATTGTTATACCAAAAGTTTTTTCATCAATAATGAAAGATAGAAATTTATTTTCTTACCTTTCTGGTAAAGCAGACATACGCTGGTTTCCTTCATGTGAAAACAACCTATAATTTTTTTATTTAATGAGTAGATGTTGTGAATCGTGAAAAATATCTTCTTTGAATAATGCAGATGCAGTTGTAGAGAAAAAAAAATATTTAATTCTTGATGAATATCTTGATTACATGGTTCCACACACACACACTAAAAAATATAAAATAAAAGGGTTAGATATGAATACTATAAGAGTAATGACATTGGAAATCCAGTAGGAGACCTTAGTCTTCCATAAGACAAAGAGTTAACGCACGAAAAACCGTGCGTCTTGGCCTCACAAAATCGGGCCTTCAAGTGAAGAAGTAAAAAGGGGGCCACAAGAGTTAAAACAGAGTAAAAAAAAAAAAAAACTTGAAACAATACAGACTGCTTAACAAGCAAAAAAGGTTCTATTTAAAATGAGTCTATCAGAAAAGTTCTGTAGTGCTGCGATCTGTTGTCGCCTTTTCGAAACAAAAGTCTTTTACACAATCCTTCGCTAGTTTGTGATCTTACGCCACCATAGCTCAGGGAAGTGTCGCCATCTTGGAACATATTTCACAACTAAAAAAAACGCGTTGCATATTTCACGAGGAAATTGTCATTTCACAAGCGAGGTGATGTTGGACATAAAATCACTTACACTGTGACGTTTTCCAACACCCCCGCTTTTTATGTCAAACCGACGAGCGTAGAATGTTTAACTTGTTTCTCAAACACTCGAAATGAGGCTTAGGCAACGGCTTGGTGAGCACGTCTGCCAGCATTAACTTCGATGGGCAATAAGTTATTTTGATTATACCATTCTGGCATAGATGTCTGATGTGGTGATACTTAACTTCCACGTGTTTAGTTCTTGTCTGTGCCTTTTCGTTTTCGGTCAATCTTATGGCTGATAAGTTATCTTCGTACAATGTTACGGGTAGTTGTTGACACAGTTCGAGGTCATTTAACAGGTCTAACAACCACGAAATCTCTTGACCTGCATTAGAGGCAGCGATATATTCAGCCTCCGTGGACGAGAGTGCTGTGCAACTCTGCTTCCTCGATGACCATGCCAATATATTATTTCCTAATTTAAACAAGTTTCCAGTGGTTGATTTCCTGTCTATTCTGTCGTTCCCCCAATCGGCATCGCTATATGCCGTTAGGATTGGAGGTTTTGTTTTATCTATGACGAATTTAAGATCTTTGGTAGTAAGCAGATATCTAATTAATTTCTCGATAGCTTGCCAATCGACTTCCCTTGGGGATTCATTCCTTCTTCCCAGGATGTTAACGACTGATGCTATGTCGGGTCTAGTTAAAGTTGCAATGTAGTATAGAAGCCCTCCTATAGCCTGTCTAAATTTTACGTTATCTCCCATTAGTTTCCCGTTTGGATCTAGATTAAAGTAGTTAGTATTCATGGGTGTATACGTAGGCTTACCATTTAACAAATTGAATTTTTCTGCGATTTGTATTATTTTGTGTTCCTGGTCTAATTCTAGATTACCGTTTGCTGTTTCCTTTATGTTTATGCCTAAATATTGTGTTACTTGACCCAAATTTTTGATTTCGTATTGCTTTGATAATTCAGTGTATATTTCGTGTGTGTCTGTTTTGTCTCCTGCGACTAAGATGTCATCAACATACACTATTATGTATGCGGTTTTTCCATCTTGGACTCTTTTGTACAGACATTTGTCTGACGCGCATTCAACGAAATTTAGTTCTTTTAGAGATTTACTTATTTTTTGGTTCCACGCCCTAGCTGCCTGCTTAAGGCCGTAAATCGCTTTGTTTAAACTACACACTTTATCTTCTTCCCCTTTTGTTATGTATCCCTCTGGCTGATGCATATAAACCTCCTCTTCTAAATCGCCATGTAAGAAAGCAGTTTTGACATCTAGGTGAGTTATTTTAAGATCTTTGTACACCGCTGCGTTTAAGAATGCTCGTAGGGTGGTATGCGCTACAACGGGTGCGTAGGTCTCGTCGAAATCGCTTCCATATTTTTGAGCATATCCCTTAGCGACCAATCTGGCTTTATATCGCTCTATAGACCCGTTGGCTCCCCTTTTTGCCTTAAACGTCCACCTACAACCTATGACGCGTTTTCCCGGGATAGGTTTTATTAATCTCCAAGTATTATTTTGCTTCAGAGAATCTATTTCCTCACTAGTGGCTTTTAGCCATTTATCTTTAGTTTCTGCGTCATTGATATTTTGTAGGTCTGTCCATGACTTTGGCTCCTGAATTTGACACAGGTTTGCGCTTATTCCATAACGGTTAGGTGGTACACCACGATTTTGTCGCTGCGATCTTCTCGGCTCAAGGGATGTGTCGGTCGGGATGTTATTCTGATCATCGTCGCGCTCTTCTAGATCAATTTCAATATTATCTGCGGGAGTTTGTTCGATGTTTTGATTTTCTTTGGCGGGTATAATTTCCTCATCTTTTATACCTTCTTCGAAGAATTTTACGGTTCTAGATATTATAATTTTATTTTCACCCGTATATATCCTATAGCCCTTGCTTCTGAAATCATATCCCAACATTATTCCCTCGATGGCTTTCTCATCTAATTTATTTCTTTTAGGTTTGTCGACATAGGCAAATGCCTTACATCCGAATGTTTTGATGTTCGAGAGATCGGGTTTTCTTTTATGCCAAAGTTCATAGGGTGTCATGTTATTTTTGTTAGCCTTTGTTGGTAGACGGTTGATGAGGTAGGTGGCGGACATGACAGCTTCCCCCCAGAATTGCTTAGGTAACTTGGCGTCCGACAACATGGTTCTAGCCATTTCCACTATCGTTCTATTCTTTCTTTCTGAAACGCCGTTCTGTGGGCTAGAATAGGGAACACTCAATTGACGCTCTATCCCGTTTTCTATCAGGCAGTTTTCAAATTCGTCACTGATATACTCTTTTGCGTTATCGGACCTTATTGCCTTTATCAACTTGCCAAATTTATTTTTTGTTAGCGCTATGTATTCTTTCAGTTTGATAACGGCTTCCGATTTATGCGCGATTAAGTATGTTATTGTGTACCTGCTATAATCATCCGTGAATGTTATAAAGTACCTTTTCCCTCCTATCGTTTCAGTATTCATGGGGCCACATATATCGGAATGTGCGAGGGTACCGATGTCTTTGCTTCTGTTTGTGGCTACTTTAGGGTAGGGCAGAGCGGAAAGTTTCCCTTCAATGCACTTGGTGCATCGCGTGTCATGTTTACATTTGTTAACTGTTATCCCATTGGTTAATTCATGATTAACAAGGTATTTAATATCATCAAAATTTTTGTGTCCGAGTCTTCGGTGCCACAATGAAATACAATTTGTATTGTTACAGAAAGTTTGAGTACTTATAGTATAGCCGTAATCATCTTCAGGGTTTAATACGTAGAGATTATCATTTAATTTAGCTGTCAAGATTATATTATCATCTTTGACAAATAAACATGCATTTTTCTCGAAAATTACCTTTATATTATTTTCAGTGGCTTTCTTAACTGACAATAAATTGCCCTTTAGTTCTGGACAGTATAATACGTTTCTTAGTGTAATGTAGTGGTTTTTGTCTGTTTTTATTTTTACGTCGCCCATACCTTCCGAATTAAGCCTTTTTCCATTAGCGATTGTTATATTCCCAAAATTCCCGGCTGTGAATGTAGCAAAATTTGTTTTTGCTGATGCAACGTGCCTGGTACAACCCGAGTCAATGATATATGTGTTTGGATCTGTTGTTTGTGTTTGGTTAATTTTTACTGACTCAATTTCAAAATTGTTTTCCACTGGGAAGAGAGGAATGATCGATTGGTTGACCTCATCCTCTATATTTGACTTGCTGTTGAAACAAAAATTCGAGGAGTCGGTTTTACTACCATTGTGTTGATTTTTGGTGTTTACCGAATTGGCTTTAAAGTTGGCATGGTTGTTAAATTTATTACTGTTATAATTTTCACTTCTTTGGTAATTGTTTTTCTGTTTGTTTTTCAATTTGTAACATTCTGAACGAGCGTGCCCATCTCGTTGACAGAAGCTGCAATATTTTTTGTTTCCTTTATTTATAATTTTATATGCTGTGTCCCTTGGTCGTGTGCTGGTGTTTTTGTATTCGATTCGATGAGAGTACTCGTCGATGAGTTTGTTTTTTACAAACTCGAGGTCTAGATCCTTTTCGTCTCTAGCCTCCATGCTTGTTATAAGAGGAGCATATGACTGAGGCAAGCTGCAAAGCATAAGAGCCACGATGTGCGAATCATTTATGAGCTCTCCAATGGCAGCGAGTTTGTCGCGGATAGTTAAAATATTGTTGATATGTAGATTTAAGTCTCCGCCCTCATTGAGCCTTTGCGAATATAGTTTCCTCAAAAGGAATAATTTGGATGATAAATTCGCCCTTTGGTGAACACTTTTTAATCTTTCCCAAATTTCTTTGGGAGATGTCAAATGTCTCATGTGCACAATTTGTGTATTTTCAATGCACAAACAAATTATGGCTTTCGCCTTAGCCGCGTTTTTAGTATATGTATCATCGGGTGTGGCAGGTGGAGATTCTGTTATATATTTGAATAAATCGTCTTTAATTAACAGATTTTCTAATTTGAAACACCAATGATTGTAATTATTATCATTTAGTTTCTCTACTGCCGTAATTTCTTTTGTGGCAGACATAGCGTGTTATTCAAGTTTTATAAATTCTTTGATAACAAATATATTTACTATAAGAAGTTTGTGACTTTCTTAAAATAATTTCTTAGAATATATTCATAAATATAAATAAAATGATCAGTTATTCACAATAATCAATCAATATTCGTTCACAATAATACTCTTTTTGCGATATTATATATATCGTTATTTATTCATGCACATTTATTTTTATTTTCATGTATATATTTCAATATTTCATATCTCATATGTGCATCTTGTTCATCATTTTATCACAATCAGATAAACAAATTTTTATTACTGGGTTTTTTATTTATTTATTTATTTATTTATTTATTTACTTTCCCCTTCAACTCAGCCTTCATAATCTATTAAAATATCTAGAAAGGGTGAGTTCGCGATTAGCATGAAGCTAAGGACCCAGTATAAATATAAAATTGTTATACCAAAAGTTTTTTCATCAATAATGAAAGATAGAAATTTATTTTCTTACCTTTCTGGTAAAGCAGACATACGCTGGTTTCCTTCATGTGAAAACAACCTATAATTTTTTTATTTAATGAGTAGATGTTGTGAATCGTGAAAAATATCTTCTTTGAATAATGCAGATGCAGTTGTAGAGAAAAAAAATATTTAATTCTTGATGAATATCTTGATTACATGGTTCCACACACACACACTAAAAAATATAAAATAAAAGGGTTAAATATGAATACTATAAGAGTAATGACATTGGAAATCCAGTAGGAGACCTTAGTCTTCCATAAGACAAAGAGTTAACGCACGAAAAACCGTGCGTCTTGGCCTCACAAAATCGGGCCTTCAAGTGAAGAAGTAAAAAGGGGCCCACAAGAGTTAAAACAGAGTAAAAAAAAAACTTGAAACAATACAGACTGCTTAACAAGCAAAAAAGGTTCTATTTAAAATGAGTCTATCAGAAAAGTTCTGTAGTGCTGCGATCTGTTGTCGCCTTTTCGAAACAAAAGTCTTTTACACAATCCTTCGCTAGTTTGTGATCTTACGCCACCATAGCTCAGGGAAGTGTCGCCATCTTGGAACATATTTCACAACTAAAAAAAGCGCGTTGCATATTTCACGAGGAAATTGTCATTTCACAAGCGAGGTGATGTTGGACATAAAATCACTTACACTGTGACGTTTTCCAACAGATAACCCTGTCAAAACTAATGTAGCAAAAGCGTTCAAACTCGAGATTATTAATAAGAGGCTTATTGTAATATACTGTGTTCATTTTTATGAGGATAGCATGTATACTCGTAGAGAAATTAAGGTTTTTATAAAAAAAAGTCTCAAATTTCGCCAAGTTTTTGCATATAATTTGCAGAGTCCTTAATATAAAAAAAAGTTTTTTTCAGAAAATACGATAAACAACATTGTACACAATACTCTGCAATCGGAATTAAAAAATAATAAAAATTGGATGAAAAATGAGCAGGTTTACTAAAAAATGTTTCACTGCGCATGCGAGAATGCAATCAAAATATAATGTGCATAATGTATTAGGTAAGTATATAAAGCAACTTTTGTGACAGTCTCAAAATCATAGCTTGAAAATTCTGAAAATTATCGTCTAATAAGCTCGAAATCCGTTGTTCCCAAAAAGATGCAAAAATATGAGGGGTTGTATCAAATATCTGTTGATTAGTGCCAAGATAGCGTACACAATATTGTACGTACTACTGTATTTAGATACAGCCCCTCATCTTTTTGCTGCCTTTTGGGAACAACGGATTTCGAGCTTATCCTATCGACGATAATTTTCAGGATTTTCAAGCTATGATTTTGAGACTTTCACAAAAGTTGCTCTATATACTTAGCTAATACATTATGCACTTTATATTTTGATTGCATTTGCGCATGCGCAGTGAAACATTTTTTAGTAAACCTGCTCATTTTTCATCCAATTTTTATTATTTTTTAATTCTGATTGCAGAGTATTGCGTACAATGTTGTTTGTCATATTTTCTGAAAAAACTTTTTTTTTATATTAAGAATTCTGCAAATTATAAGCAAAAATCTTGGCAAAACTTGGGACTGTTTTTATAAAAACCTTAATTTCTCTACGAGTATACATGCTATCCTCATAAAAATGAACACAATGTGTTACAATAAGCCACTTATTATTAATCTCGAGTTTGAATGCTTTTGCTATATTAGTTTTTACAGGGTTATCCAAAAGATATTTGTTCTTTTTCAATTTGCTGACGGTCCCCTATCGAGTTTCAGGAAAAAAAATCTTCGCGAAAATATAGGACCTATACTATACTGTTTACACACCTACAGTTTCAGGTTAATTCCTCATGTATTTTTTTAGATATTTAACAAAACGTCTAAAATCGCAAGTGACCGGTCACCTTTGGCCATATAGTGTATATGCTCAAAGTATAAGACGTGTGTGACATATATATATATATAAGACTACCAATGATCAGGGCGTGATTATCACAGTAACAAACTTCCATCAGTATTTCCGAATAGTAAATGTTCACCATATTTATCACAGAAATTCTTCATTTAAATAGAGCGACGAATACTATACAATAATACTGGTGGAAGTTAGACTCTGCGGACTACAACCGTGAGATAATATGAGTATTGTTGCATGATTTAAGTCATGTTAATAATGGCGACCTTTATTGTTGGTAGCTAGGTGAGGGGCGCCCCTGTTTATTGAAAGGCTGGACAGGCCTCCTATATAGTATACATAGAAATCCCTAAATCCTATAACGGGCTACACAAAAAAATCGGATATTTTCCCGACTATTGATGGTAATTGCAGAAATTGTGTTTTGAAATGTGTCATGAATTTTCTAAATTGTCTACTTAGACACTTTTTCCCTTAATAAAATATAATGTTTCGTTACAGTAGTTAGATACTTTTCCCCTTAATAAAATATAATGTTCCGTTACAGTATTCTGAATATGTTGGAAAGTGTTTCATAATGGATGCATGATTTTTCGTTCTTGTTTATACAATGCGCAAATTTGTATACTATAAATAGTTGTAGGATTGCCATTCTGAAATGGAGAATAAAAAATAATAGTTCAAATTTTGACCACCGGGTGAAAATATGACGCATAATGAAAAGGGAAAACAAATTGGAAACATCAAATTTTATTCAATAAGAGTACTTCTTTAATATGCATCCCACTTGCGTCAATCACATACATGTTCAAAGCGCGTTGCAGCATGTTCAGTCATGGAGGAAAGAGATAGACGGAGATGTGG
The DNA here is from genome assembly GCA_963932465.1 of Maratus speciosus. Taxonomy (NCBI): domain Eukaryota; kingdom Metazoa; phylum Arthropoda; class Arachnida; order Araneae; family Salticidae; genus Maratus; species Maratus speciosus. The sequence goes on along the minus strand of OZ010800.1, from coordinate 358,744,168 downwards.
TGCGCTGTAAAAAGGTCAACGGTAAAACGGGCAACGGAAAAAACGTCAACAGTAAAAAGGGCAACGGTAAAAAGGTCAACAGGTAAAAAAAGCAACGGTAAAAAGGTCAACCGGTAAAAAGATGCAGTAAGGTGACTGGGGGTGACGTTAAAAAGTAACCCTAAAATCCGCTACAGTAGGCCCAAACACAAGAACGTTCTTTCATGAAAAAATGAAGAAACGTTTAGTAATACAGTTTTTAATTCATAATACAATCAAATGATGCTTTAGAATGCTTAAAAAAAGCAGATCACTTTCATTTAGAGGAAAAAATGGACGGGTGATGTCAAAGAAGCCCTGTTCCAGGTGCTTGTTTTGTTTGGGCCTACTGTGGACGTTAAATTTGAGCGATAAATGGTTTCATATTGCAAACCTTTTTTACGGCATACTGCATCTCCATCTATTTCTTTCCTCCACGATGTTCAATATTAGCGTGAAGGGATTCTTGAAGAATTGCAGCTACCTGGCATGTAAATCTGGCAATACCCACATGCTGCCTCCATAGACGATCTTTCGGAAATTCTTCAAATTTTAAGCATGATCTTTTTTAAGCAAACTAAACAATAAATACTTTGAAGCTTGAATTGGCTAAAAGTATGGCTAAAAATATAAAAAGATCCCTAACACATGCATTGGTATTAACCCATTATTATAGTGACAATTCATATTTTCTCAGTTATTAATTTCATACAAAAAAATTACGAAATTGTGTGAAAATCAAACATGTTTAAAATGTTTAAAAACAACCTAATAGAGAAAAAAATAGCATAAAAAATAATTATTACAAGAAATATGAATGAAAATTAATTTAAAAACTAGAACTTCAAAATTTTACTACATAATTCCTAAACCTCTTTTCTAGATGAATTGAAATTTGATACCTGAAACTAAAATTTAGCCTAAAATTGAGATATAGCATTAAATTTCGGAATTACCACAGGAAATGTCTATTTCAATATGGAAATCTGAAAGGTTACTTTGTTAGAGAAGACGAAATTCCCAGTCAAATTTTGTGTTTTTCGATAATATTGTGGGCGTTAAATAATAGTATAAGACTTTTTTTTTTTTTATCAGGGAGTTCGGGTGGGGGAGAGAAATTCTTCACTAGAGGTTAGTTCGGACTATTTTTTTGAACCTCGAGCCCGAAAAATTTCTTGTCATCCGAGCTCTAGCCCGAATGTACGATGTAGAAAATTGTTACTAAAATGTTAAGATTAAATAAGATTAATTTTCTCATTTAAGAATCTTCTTTACACGCAAATGAGCATTAATCCTAAATATTCCCTTTTGACAACGTGCCGTGATTTTCATTTCCTTGAAAATATGTTGAAAAAAGGAAATTTGCTATTTATCTGCAACCACTAGCAGAAATCTGCAAAAGTCATAATTCTTATTTTTTTTTAATATCATTCTACAACTATGACAGAAAGACATGAATTCTGATTTCTAGTAATTATGGAAAAGGACTTCAAACAGAAAGCGGTGATAGACCAGAGATATCTCATGGTTTCCTTATGTTACTAACACTGACCGTGCAAAGGCTTCCGAATCACATAGAATATTTCTCCTTATATCCCATCAATAACAATTCAATCAACTTTCAAACGTATTTTTAAAGGATTGTGAAACACTTTAACCCTTAAAGGATTGTAAAACACTTTAACCCTTAAAAGATTGTAAAACACTTTAACCCTTAAATGCGCGATTTTTTATTTTGTTTCGAAAAAATTATATATGATTCTCTAAAAAGTTTATTACACAGGAAAAATAATGAAAAAAATCGCAGATACATTTTTCATATAATACGTCAATCTTTTCTTCTGTTGCATATCTGTAATACAAATAAAAACTACTGTCGTGTGGCTGTTTTACACTAAAATATTGCAAATTAGCAAATATTTTAAGAAGTATGTCTCCAAATACCCTATTTTATATAATTATTTATTTTATAAAACTTAACATTTAATCCTTTAATTCCCATGATTGAATACGTTCTAGAAAATACGTAGTGTAGTTCAAAGAATCTGACTTTACACCAGAAAGTTTCAATGGTTAATTTCGCTTTATTTAAATACGGAATGACTGTTATTAATTAAAGCAGATATTGCTATTTTAATTTTCTGGCGTGAATTAGGAATATACGAATTAAAAAAAAAACTATTAAATTCAAAATACTGTTGTTTTCATATATGCAAATCTGCGCACTAAAGGGTTAAGAAATTTATATTACATTCTTGTTTTTCAAATAGTAAGTTATTTTTCCTTTTATGATTCTTTTTTTTTTCTTGCTTCAAATGTGAAAACTGGTAAAACAAGTTGGATATTGCCCGTCAAACGTGGCAAATGAGGTGCGTTCTTACTATAACTAGTTTTATAAATAGTCAGATCTTGGTACAATAGCTGTTGCACTCTTATAAAAAAAAAATGCATAAATACAAAATTTATTCTTTATATTAAATTCAGTGATACGGAAATAACAGGCCTTCATCTTAAATCTGACGTTATCACCATGGCAACCTAGAATCGTTACTTATCATGGGATATGATTGAATTAATTACGTATGATAAGAATTAATAGAACGAAGAAAACTTTCATTAATATCATTCTATGACTCGACAAAATTCTGCAAGGATTATATATACTAAATTTCAAACCATTCGGTTGGGTAGTTTTTGCGCTGTTATATGCGGACAGGCGGATAGACAGACGGACGGATGAGACGACGACTATAGGTGCTGCGCATTTATATAATTACGAACGCACTTAAAAAATCGAGCCCAAGACCGTTTCGGCCCCAGTCTCGTTAACGGTCTGAACCCGTCTCATCTCTCTTCTGCACATCTTTTAATCCCTTTTCTTCATATATCTATTTTTAACTTTCTTTTTCAGAAAGCTTTTTTGTGAAATGATAGTTTTTTTTAAGGACTATTTAGTAATTGCGCGGTCGGAAACAAAGTAAGATAATCTTTGGACTGCGTTGATCTGAAATGGAAAGAGCCGTAGTGGCAGTTATTCTTCAACTCTCTTATTTAAAATCGTGCAAATCGAATACCGTTTGAAGCGAGATGTAAGTATAATTACTTGAAGTTACACAATAACTTGATACACGATAACGTGGACATATCGTTCCACTAATACGATATCGTTCAGTAACGGATAATAACATAACCTGTGCTTGCAGCTGTGTAATAAACTGAATGTATAAATATCAAATATTGTGTGAATTCATAACCCCACCTAATTTCCCCGAAATACCTTTCATGGACAAAATCTTGTCAGCAATTGCAATAAATAATCTCTTTACACAATTTTTTCAAGATTATATTTAAATGTAAGAAGCACACAACTTTTCAAAAACCTGGCTACATCAGAACTAATATATTTTATTTAGGGAAAGCGAGTTTTTAAAGAGATTCTTTCAATAATACCGTAAGCTGCATAAAGAAAAATCGCAGTGGCTTAGGAAAGAAACGTCTAACTAGACTTCAATTAAAAATACCTATACTGAATATTTGTCTTTGCAATTGTAAGATGTTAAATAAAAGAAATATTTTTTCCTTTTAAAATTACCGAGAGTATATAAGCTTCAGAAAAAATGTTCGCCTTTTTAAAATTATCGGAAAATATATCAAATGTATAATGTTTTCGTTCTAAATATTTTGACTTAGAATGTACTTTAATTACTTCATCAGTTATATCCATACGCCATCTATGACGTCAAATATATCTAAGCAAAGTATTTGAAACACTTACGTTATTATCTCACAGTGATATAGGATAAAATTATCTTTATGACTTTTTAATCATATCATTTTAAATGCACGAAACCTTAAATGGCATGTACCCAGATTGACGTCTCAAACAGTTTTTGGAACAGACTCAGCTCCTCTTTTCTAATTTATTTTTATTTGAAGATCCCGATTTTGATTTTTCACTGTTTATTTATTTTTTTATTTTTTTAATTGAAGTTTTTCCCACTTTTAACTTTGACCATCACTTCACAGTGGAGACATGAAGTCCAATGTTCCTGAATTTTACGACCCAAAATCTGTCTTCACTTTCAACTTTTGAATGATATCGGTGCGTAAGTTTGTAAATACAGATCTAGTTGCGGGCGATTTTTGGTTTATTTTGTGTGAGATATCCGTTTATTGGTGACCTTGTTACATAAACCAACCACTGCAGTTTTATCTTCTCCATCTTTGATTTTATCACCATGACTAACATGAAAGAGGCTTGCCTTGAATTTTCCCCTATTTTTCCACAGGTACCATCTTGAAATCCATAAAGTTCAATTCATAACTATAGAAAAAATATCCTAAAGTTCAATCACGATTTAATCTTGCGGTTTTTTGAAGCGGAAAAGTGTCTGAAAAAGAAAGTGAAGGGGAAAAGCTAGAAGAACTAAATGAAAAAAAAAATTAAACGAAAATAGACGTTTAGGGGCAAGTTCACGATTCCTTTTCCCATAAAAAAAACCGTTTTCACAAATCAAAATAAGTCTTTTTTCAATATTAGACTATTCTAAATGTTATTTAGGTACCACACTGCAGTTAATGTTACTGAAGGAATGTTTTACATTTTATGTCGATAAATTTCAAACAATAAGAGATATAAGATAATATACAGGGTGTTTCAAAACTATCTGTCAGAAATGTAAAGGACATAAATAAGCAGATTTCGTATAGGAATGTGGCTGCGGAAATGCAGCGTTGAGGCAGTAGAGGGCGCTGTTGAGTTCGGCGGATGAAAGCGCTTCGTTGGCTTGAATAGTCATTCACCTCACGGATTTCGAGCAATATGCATCGTTACACCAACGCGGAGCTTTCAACATGCATTTCATGTATGAGGTTGCACAAGGAAATGGAGTGGCTGCTCAAAGGATGTGCATGGAACAATTCCTTGGTAGGAAGCTGCCAGATCGCCGAACATTTGAACATTTTCATTGGGAGTTGTGTGCAAGTGGATCGTTTAATGCTTCCAGACGTGATATGGGCCCTGAAGATATCGCAGTATTCCTGCAGTGGGAGAAGCAATGCGCAAAGTAGAGGATAGTCCTTCGACAATATCGTTAGCTGTTGGATATGAGCCATTTATTTGCTTAGCCCCATACATGAAATGCATGTCGCGGCTCCGCATGGGTGTAACGATGCATATTGCTCGAAATCTGTACGGGGAATGACGATTCAAGCCAACAAAGTGCTTTCATCCGTCGAACTCAACAGCGCCCATTTCTGCCTCAACGCTGCATTTTCGCAGCCACATACCTATACGAAATCTACTTATTTATGCCTCCTCTGCCTGCCTTTGCATTTCTGACATATAGTTTTGAAACACTCTGTGTATCAAATAATAACAAGGCCATTTTTGCTAAGAAAGTACAAAGAAGATGTCCCATAATCATAATAGTATCTGTATTTTGCACACATTTTCGAAATACAGAATCTGTTGTCGATAAGTTAATGTTCTGGCCCTTCAATGAATATATGATGCATCTGTTAAGCAAAGGATTGGATGTTTTTAATTCGACCAAAAAAATTAGACTTTTTTTATTCACTCATTTCACAAGTAAAACCCCCATAACGCACACTCACGAATAGCGGGCACATTTTTTATCCCCAACACCTATATATTTGTACATATATATACCTCTGAATACCGGAGAAACTACGCACTCCCGAGATGTCCACTATTCAGAGGTTTTACTGTATTTATTTAGTTCCTGATATTTTCACAAAACTATATTAAAAAAATTCCGTTTGATTAGAAGTTTTGGTAAAAATAACTTCATCTATTGTCTTATAACGGCATAAGGAATGTTCCATTTTAAAGTCTTTTCATTCAAGAGGATTATTTTGCTGTTTGCGTGCATAATTTCACGAAAATGGAAATCTAGGATTTCATGAAATTTTAAAGTCTTGTATAGTAAACTAGTCAGATGTGCCAATCCCAAAACTTTCTTCTTTCTCATGCATGTTAATATTTCAAGAAGTTGTTACACATGTTGCTGGACAGATAATTACACCTTTTTATTTTTTATTAATTATATTCAAAATTGTTAATTGGTCCAAATCATCCAAGCAACCTCATAGCAAATTGGTGTATAGTTTTATATACCTTAGATAAATTTAAATAATATAAGTGATCGTATTTACCTACATTCTAGTAGAAGAGCAACGCGAAGCATTAATAAAATTAAATTATAATTCGCGTCAAAAAGTAATTATTAAATTTGAACAATTACGAATAAAACTAAGAGTTTGCGTTGTGAATTATTTAGACGAACTCTTCCACTTATGAATTAAACTAAAATTTAAGCTGTAAAAAAATGAATTGACACACTTTAAATATTATTAATTAAATAATTACAGAAACTTTTTAAAACATGATTAAATAATTTATTTACATTGAACAAATGTATTTACAAAAAAAAACATAATATTAATTCAAAAAATAGAAAGCAACACTTTTGTTTGCTTCTCATTATTTTAAGTATGTTTAATCTTTTTTTAAAAAAAAAGACAATATTTTCACGTACTCTAATTATTATAATTGTTTCTTTTTGCTAAAAGAAATACTCTCTTTCATTTTTAAAATTACCTTAATCTTATTTAATTATTGGTTTGATCGGATCTCAGATAACTCTCTACCATAAAATATCAGAAAAGTATTTTTTTAGATTTTTCATATGAACTTATGTGGTAAAAGAAAATGTGTAAAATAGTACCTTCTTTTAATATACGGGATGGTGGCCTTTATTTGTCAAATTCCGAGTTGTTGCGTTGCTTAGGATCATGGCAATGTGTCATCAGGAACGCATCCTCAATTTGGCTTGTTTAGGATGACTCCGATCTGTACATCAGGAAGACATCCTCAATTTGGCTTGTGTAGGCTCACTCCGATAGGTACCTCAGGAAGACAACCTCAATTAGGCTTGATTAGGCTGGATTAGGCTCGCTCCTTTAGGTCCATCTCGCCTGGGCTTTACTAGGGCTTGCGGGACTCATTGCACGGGCTTTCAGGAGAGCTCTTGCATCCTCTACATCTTTTTTCAGACTATCTTTTTTTAAAACTTATTCTTGCACACCAGTTCCTACAGTGGGTGGAGCTATTTTTGTCTAGTCCACTGTTATTGGATGTGAGAAGATTTTTTATTATACTTCGATAGGCCTATTAGCTAGCAGTCTGCAAATGGCCCCTAACATATACTTTAATATTATTATCTGCCTTAAAGTTTGGGTGGTCTGAAGAGTCATAAATTTATCCCAACACTTTTATTGAGGCCATAAATTGATTCCAACGTTTTTATGATTTTACGACTTCTAATTATACACCACGTTCCATTGGCTTGTCATAAGACGACACCATGGCGTCTGCGTATTGTTGTTGTCTGAGATCCGAACTCCATTCAATATTATACATTCATTTTACAATACAACAATTTTTAAAAATATATATTTACTATTTAAAATCAACTTAATAATTTTTGTATGAACTTACACTCTTATTTTACTTAAATATATAAACATTATAATTTTACACTCATAATTATATTTTATAAAAAATATTTATACGAACAGAAATAACAAATTACGCAATTTTACTTTGATTTCACCAACATGGTGCGGGAACATATCATAGTTATATGTTGCCCAGCATCTCTCCCGGTCTCGGAAGAAAAAAAAAATAAAAACTGATTGCTGGTTTTATTTTTTTTATAAAGCTTGAAGGAATGTACGTGTCCATATGACTGTGTATCTCCACAGTTTTTGATCGAAGACTGTAAAGTTCAATTATGAATGGTTCTGGTATATTTTATAAGAAGTTCTTCTATCGTTTCATAACAGAAAGTTCAACACATGATAGCATAGTTGTCTGTTGACATTCACATTTAGAAGACCTCTGTACTGACAATCAGACGTCTTTCTCGAAGCCTTTTTTCTTTACCACACACATGTTTACTAATTTTGTAACTTTACAGTTTAAGTGCCCAAAATACATTCAAAGCTATAATTTTGTCTGAAATTAATATGCCGAAATAAACCTCATTATAAGAAAAATAATGGCATACGCATTTGACATATTATTTCATCACATACAACCTTATGACACAGTGTTGTATCTAAAACACATTTTATACTGAATAAAAGTAAATACAATGCTTGTAATATGACATGTTATATTTTCACATAATTAATCTGATGTATTCAAATTATAATCAGAAAAAAATATTGTATACAAACTTGTTACATTATTTTATTCATTTGTTACTTCAAACATGTATGATCTGTCAAAATGTACAAGCTAATTCATCTCCTTTAATATATCATTACGCAATGCTTTCCAACTTTACCCGATACGAGAGAAAAAAAAAAGAAGAAGCAGGAGAGAATAAAACCAGTTTTTTGACCGTCGCCGATCCTCCCGAAAAGTGGGGGGTGGTCAAGCTACTAATCTCTTTCTGTGAGGTGATTTGTGCTGTGACAAAATTCTACGACTTCAAAAAGTAAGTATTTAAAACCATTTCATGCTTGTAATTACCGTATTAATTAGTATAATTTCTTGATATACTTTCTTCTTAACTCACTGTGCATGCCTGTATGTAATTTTAAACATAATCTATGCATAAACAGTGTATGTATTTGTATCGTATCTAATGTAAACCTTCTGCTTTTTTTTTTTTATTTTGCAGGGGAAAAATGGCGATTCTCGCATGTGCATTCTCCTGCCTCATACTGGAACTGAAGCGAGGGTGGCCTTTTTATGCATCCAGGTTTAAATCTAACCCAAATTGCCTTTCAGGATTAAAAAAAAATGCATATAATTTTCTTTAACTGATTACATTGTATATTTTTAGACCTTTCTACCACACAAATTTTGATTCATGATATTGTTTACTATTAAAATGTAAACAACACGGAAAAATGACTTCTACGGCCTCTCAAAAATGCAAAATATGCATTACGCTGACCTTAAAAATGCACCTTCATTTAATACTATTAAATAGTGTTGTCAGAAAATGCCATTGACGAAGAAGAGAACAATTTTTTTGTCTTAAATTATTATTTATTTAGCCAACAATTCTATCTTAAAAGATTGTTAAATTTTCATATTTATTTATTTTTTTACTGAATGAAATAAAAATTTATTTATTCAAAATTTTATTTATCATTAACATTCCGTATGTGAATTCTACTGTCTAAAATTTAATGATATGTTTTAAAAATAAAAGATAATAAATTATTATTATTAATCAACATTAATAATTATTATTTAATTATAAAAAAAAATGTACTTAATACACTTGTATAATTTAAAAAAAAAACAAAAGTAAATGATAATTACTACGTAAAATCGTATGCAGCCCTCTATGAGTACCCGGCCGGACCAAAGAACTTCTGCCAGCAGAAAAAATCTTTGTATACTCACAAACAACCACATCCAAATTTTTTTTTATAGATCAAGTTTTTAAATAATTACTGTACGTACTATAAAAAAAATTAAGTAAATAAATTTATTAAGCCATACTACATATTTTAATAAAATTAAGGCCAATATATATAAATATATTTATTTATTTATTTTGTTTTCTTATGTTAAATTGGCCAAATTATATAAAAAAAAAAAAATTTATGAACTCACACACTCAAATTTATCAATACTATGTATATTTATATGTGTTAAATTTAGAATTGCATTTAATTCTAAGGGAAAGAAAAGAAAAAAAAATGCTTAAACTCTAAACTAACATAAATTTATAAAATATTTTATTTAAAAAAAAACTAATTTCTAGCTGATTTCAGCAAGATGTCATTTAATATTTATATTAAATAATTTTGCTAATACATTTTATTAATTGTTAAATTTGCATATTTTTATATATATAATAAAAATATAATAGTCTTACATAAAATTTTACACTACAACAATGTTATTAATTAATTTAACTTGAATTTAAGCCTACTTTAATTCTAATTGAATACCGTTAATAAAAGTAAATTAGCTTATCAAGTTAAATATAATATAAACTATGTTTGTCTAATGTTAATTTTGATGAAAATTCCATAAATTTTAACTGTAAATGCTAATTGCTATACCTTTTGTTATTTATTTTGAAAACAACACGAACTTATATTTTTATTTATTATTTTTTCTTATTAAATCTAGGAAGTAAACACTGAGCTAGACACTCCATAAATGTGTAAAACCTAAAAATCAAAAATTTTCCTCAAGAAAACTCAAAATGCTGCTTTTTACAATATAATATTACTAATTTTATTGTTTCTGAGCATAACATCTAGTAATTATACCATACTTAATTTTTTCTTCGATTCCTTTTTCAGCCAAGAATCCTGAAATTTATGCCTAGGTGGACCATATATTGATGTATCTGTGAATTGATAAATTTTCTACAAAAATTTTGTTGGTGTTGGTGCATACCCAGCCGTAGGCCAAAATTGTACCCTATACAGAAAGCCTTTGGTGAGAAAATTTTAATTTTACTTCAATTATTTATTTGTGTATTTTTACTATTATTTTTGTGTGCAATCATGTTGAAATAACTTGCCTTGTCCATTGTTCTACATATATATATATATATATATTTTAAACCAATGTGCTACACCAAAATCCTTTTTTTTAAATTTTTTTATAACACTTTTGTTCATAAAACTTATCCCTGCTGTCTAAATTCTAGACTTTAGCATATAAGTTGTACTTGAACTACCGGAGTAAATCTTAGCACTTTTTGTATATTTTATTATATTTAGGCTTATAGCTGACCGCTATCCTAATATAGAGTGCACTAGTAATTTATTCCTTGACAACCATATATTTATATAAAAAAAATATATATATGAGTATGCTATAAAGCTGTTCTAACTACCCTGAACCTATAGCTTACACCTACTCATTTTAAAGAGTAATTCTGAAATTTTGTCATCTAAATTGTAAGGCTATTAGCAAAGGCTACCCTTATAGAAGACAGAAAAAAAATCTTTTTTTTTTTTTTTTTTTTTTTTTTTTTTTAAATTACTCCAACATTATTTACTATGAAATTAATTAAGTTTTAATGTTATTTGGCTTTGTCAAGATTTTATACTTTCTAATTCATATTCGAAAAGAAAAAAAAAATATATAACTTTTGCCTGGAGCGAAATATTTCACTGCTCCATTGAAGTTTTGTGAAGCACATTACATAATTTTATAAGTATGTTTTCGGGTGCGCCCTGCACATTTGCTCAATATTGTAACCCTGAGACAAATTGGCGTTCCCATGTTCCTATCCTTTCTTATTATTATTTTGAATTTTAAAAAGGCAAGTTATTAATTTTGTTTCAATTTTTTTTTTTTTTTATCTAAAAAAAGAAAAATTTATTTTTAAATTTTGAAAATTTTTTTAAATTTTGAAATTCGATTAATTATGCATTTTGATTTATTTTTAATACCAATTCATATACCTTACTTGTCCCTTTGATCATCAGTTTTACCCTTATTTTTATACTTTTTTGGATACTTTTGAGCATTGTCTTTTAAATTCTCATTTTTATCCTCATTTGGATAATAACTGGCATGACTCTGAGGTTGACTATTCCTATATGGCACATGCTGAGGGAAGTAATTTGGTGGGGGTGGGGGATATGGAGAATATCCATAGTAACCACCTGTGGGTGCATAAGATTGAAAATGCCACTGCTGGTTTGGGTTAACAAATCTAGGATTAAAATTCGCTCTCGGTTGATACTGTCCATTATAAGAGTACCTTTTATTAAAATGCCGACCTGCGAAATCTCTGCTATCCTTATATGTATTGTTATTATCATTTTTGTACCAGCACGTTTCTAAAGTATGCGAATTTTTTTTACATAATTCGCACCATCTGCTTGATGCAGTATCTTTTGTTTTAATTTTCAAATTGTTTATTTCGGAAGTCAAAATTTTAATTTGCTCCGCGCTTTCCATATTTAATTTTAACAATTTGTCCAAATTTTCCTCAGTGGAGGTTTTTGTAATCGAATTAATTTCCTTTGATGCAACTTGATTGTATGCATCTTCCATTTGTTTCGCAAATTTACATGCGTCGTTGAAATTTTTCGGCGCCATTCTTCGAATGTCCAAACTTAAATCTGCCCTAACTGATTCTAAAAATCTTGTGAATTTTATCATTTCAAATAAACTACCATTACCGTTGTCAATATTTTGGCCACTTTTATCTAGGTAAAGTTTTGCAGCCGCATTGAATTCACTGATAAAATCAGCGATAGCCTGCGCAGGTTTTTGCCTAAGAGAAAAAAAATTGCTTTGAGCCGCCGAAAAACTTGTTTTAGTAGAAAAAGTATCGATTAATTTTTCTTTAAATTTACCGTAATCTTTTTCTGTATTAAGATTTTCTTCATTAGCTAATTTATCTCTAGCACTACCGACTAATTTCGTTTTCAAGAGCGCTAGTTTCGAAACATTCTCTAATTCCGTTTGTTTAATTAGATTATCGAATTCGTTCAAAAAGAATTTAATATTCGACTCTTTCTTTCCGTCAAAGACGGGGATACAATTCAACAGCGTATCAACACTAGGTTGAGTCATTGTATTCTTTTTAGTTTTTTGTAGCGAATAATTTAGAGAAATAATTTTATTTTTCTGTCCTCTGGTTTTAACTCCAGAAGTATTTAAATCTACACTTCTCCTTTTAAATTTTCGCTTATTGCTGGGCATAACCTTTTAACAGAATGTTTCTGTTTATCATCCTTTTTTTTTTTTTTTTTTTTATTACCACATATGTATGAAAATATTCTAAATTGCATAAATACATAAAAACAACAACACTAAAATTTAAAAAAAAATTTCTTAGGAGATGAAGTTGTTTTGTATATTATTCTTTTACACACATAAATACCCCTAAAATATTTATAATACACGTATATATAAAAAACAACATAATTTCATTTAACAGAAAAATATCTGTCTTTTTCTACAGAAAAAACAATCTTATTTTTTTTTTTTTTTTTTATAAATATTGTACTACTACTTCGTAGTACGACTCATAAATTTTCTTTTGTATCAAGGTGATACAATTTCAAAAATCGTGATCTATTGACATTTCAATCATTTTTATACCAGACATATTATAAAATTTTACTCATTATTCTTATTATTATTATTATTTATACATTATATAAAAAAAATTATTTTTACAAATGTGTCATCTGTGATGTGAATGCCATTATTTTTCAATGGTAACTGAGATCCAACCACAAGAGAAAAGAGAGAAAAAAAAACAAAATTGTAATTCCTAAATTTACCTATTATAAATCCCAGAATTATTTTTTTTATTTCCTTTTTGGTTTTTTTACTAACATATATTATTCATTTTATTTATATAAAATTATTATATGTGTGTCAGTATTGTTACAATAATAAAATTAATTTTAATAAAATTTTAATCAATTAAACTTACATACCTACAATATCTTTAAAATTGTGACATTAAAATAATACTTAAATTTATTTTCCTTTATTATTATTATTATTATTATTATTATTATTATTTCTAATGACCTCAGATGAACGTTCCTGAGTCATAGCACCCTTGTACTTAATGAACGTTCCTGAGTCACGGCGCCATTTGTACTATGAAGGGGGGATGCTGGACAGATAATTACACCTTTTTATTTTTTATTAATTATATTCAAAATTGTTAATTGGTCCAAATCATCCAAGCAACCTCATAGCAAATTGGTGTATAGTTTTATATACCTTAGATAAATTTAAATAATATAAGTGATCGTATTTACCTACATTCTAGTAGAAGAGCAACGCGAAGCATTAATAAAATTAAATTATAATTCGCGTCAAAAAGTAATTATTAAATTTGAACAATTACGAATAAAACTAAGAGTTTGCGTTGTGAATTATTTAGACGAACTCTTCCACTTATGAATTAAACTAAAATTTAAGCTGTAAAAAAATGAATTGACACACTTTAAATATTATTAATTAAATAATTACAGAAACTTTTTAAAACATGATTAAATAATTTATTTACATTGAACAAATGTATTTACAAAAAAAAACATAATATTAATTCAAAAAATAGAAAGCAACACTTTTGTTTGCTTCTCATTATTTTAAGTATGTTTAATCTTTTTTAAAAAAAAAAGACAATATTTTCACGTACTCTAATTATTATAATTGTTTCTTTTTGCTAAAAGAAATACTCTCTTTCATTTTTAAAATTACCTTAATCTTATTTAATTATTGGTTTGATCGGATCTCAGATAACTCTCTACCATAAAATATCAGAAAAGTATTTTTTTAGATTTTTCATATGAACTTATGTGGTAAAAGAAAATGTGTAAAATAGTACCTTCTTTTAATATACGGGATGGTGGCCTTTATTTGTCAAATTCCGAGTTGTTGCGTTGCTTAGGATCATGGCAATGTGTCATCAGGAACGCATCCTCAATTTGGCTTGTTTAGGATGACTCCGATCTGTACATCAGGAAGACATCCTCAATTTGGCTTGTGTAGGCTCACTCCGATAGGTACCTCAGGAAGACAACCTCAATTAGGCTTGATTAGGCTGGATTAGGCTCGCTCCGCTAGGTCCATCTCGCCTGGGCTTTACTAGGGCTTGCGGGACTCATTGCACGGGCTTTCAGGAGAGCTCTTGCATCCTCTACATCTTTTTTCAGACTATCTTTTTTTAAAACTTATTCTTGCACACCAGTTCCTACAGTGGGTGGAGCTATTTTTGTCTAGTCCACTGTTATTGGATGTGAGAAGATTTTTTATTATACTTCGATAGGCCTATTAGCTAGCAGTCTGCAAATGGCCCCTAACATATACTTTAATATTATTATCTGCCTTAAAGTTTGGGTGGTCTGAAGAGTCATAAATTTATCCCAACACTTTTATTGAGGCCATAAATTGATTCCAACGTCTTTATGATTTTACGACTTCTAATTATACACCACGTTCCATTGGCTTGTCATAAGACGACACCATGGCGTCTGCGTATTGTTGTTGTCTGAGATCCGAACTCCATTCAATATTATACATTCATTTTACAATACAACAATTTTTAAAAATATATATTTACTATTTAAAATCAACTTAATAATTTTTGTATGAACTTACACTCTTATTTTACTTAAATATATAAACATTATAATTTTACACTCATAATTATATTTTATAAAAAATATTTATACGAACAGAAATAACAAATTACGCAATTTTACTTTGATTTCACCAACATGGTGCGGGAACATATCATAGTTATATGTTGCCCAGCACATGTCTTCTTAATATACTTCAGTGGTATTGCTTCAATATTACACAAACTTTGATTTTCTCCTTAAGTTTCTGCTTCATTTTACTAATCGGAGTAAAAACGAGTTAATCTCGATCATAATATTTAATAAAATCAATATTTTTCGTTATTGTGTTGTACATAAATTGCTTGAGAATCGCCGGGTTAGTTAGATGCGAATTGGACGTCGCTGCATGAACAGCCAATGTACAAAAGAACTATGAAAAATCGCTATTACAGTGCCCTCTTCCGTCAGATTTGTTACCAAATACACGTGGGACCTTCTGCCCATAGCCAAGAACATACAAATGCAATTTGGTTCAATTCAATGCATAGATTCATATACTTTTAGACGGTACAATAATAAAAATGGCACAAAAATAGCTATTACAGCGTCTTCTTCCTGCGGAATATTTCCAAATACAATGAGGACCTACTGGCCATAGCCAAAAACATACACAAAAAATTCTGTTCAATTTTATGCTTAACTTCATAGATTTTTCGATGGTACAATAATGAAAATGGCGCAATAAAATAGGTATTACAACGTCCCCTTCAGGTGGAATATTTCCAAATGCAATGAGGACCTGCTGACAATACCTAAAAACATACACAATTAATTTGGTTTAATTCTATGCTTAACTTCATACATTTTTGGATGATACAAAGAGGACACACGGACATTTTGTATAAACTTGTTTTTCGCGATCTCTGACCCCTAAAACATGTCAATCCATCGAAAACCGGAAGCCGAAAAAAATTTCCTTTACGATACTTTCTTCTTTAGAAAGACGATATGATAAATACACATAAGAAATAGACATTCGCTCAAAAAGAAAAGAAAAAAAAAACAACGTAATCCCTCCTATCATTTTATCGTAGATAGACGGAGAGAAAAACAAAAAAAGTCATTCGATTGAGAATTATGTCTCGTCACTAAATATATATTAAAAGAAGAAAGATAAATCATGCCTCAAGCATAAATTATGAAAAACTTTTCAACGTTTCTATAATACTTTAACAAAACTTCGCCGTTTAATAACGGTAAAGAATATACCTAAGTAAACACGTTAGAAAACGCATAACATATTTGAAAAACCAGATTTCAGCAGTTACCATCCATGATTGATATGTTAGAACCCATAGCTGAAAAGATACTCGAATTATTTTGTGTGCTCTTGCATATCAGGACCTTGGAAGAAAAAGGGCGATTCCCGAAAAATCGATTTTTTTTGTTTGTTTGTTTTTTCTACGTAAGATAGATGTAGGCAACAAGTAGGTAAGTCACTTTGTCCTGGTTCGCCCTTGGTATTCTCACAGTGTCAAGCTAAAGTGAGTAGTACCATATTCTATAATACTACCTGCAAAACTTTGAGCTTGATTTTCCAACACCCCAATTTCGGGATTCACCATTTCTCTTCCAAAGTCCTGATATGATCTATAGATTTGTATATATTCTACACAGTACGCTAAAATTTAGTTTAGTATAAGAAAACTCATAACGCGGTTGAAAATTCTCCTTCCACAATTTCTACCAAAAGTCGGGAACGTACTTGAGTACAGTACAGATACATTCGTCCTTTATAATATACATAATACAGTTGAACTCAATTAATACGAGAAGCAAGGTTTTTTTTAAGTACTCGTAGTAACCGATACTCGTAATACACTTGAAGATAGCAAAAATATAAACGCATACACGTAATTAAACTAATTACTAAAATTAATCCTCTAATTATCTAAATGTGTAAATTAACTTAATATCATAAAATTAACATAAAATATTCAGTCCTTCCTTCGTGAGTGTCATTTTTTTTTTCAGATGGGTCTTTTCGTTAGATAAAAGTAACACAGTACTCAAGTAATAACGTCTAGAAAACTAGTAATTGCAAAAAACGTAAGCGATTACAATACAACTGATCACTTGTTCTTTTCTCTGAAAAACTTGGTTAATATTGCAATAATCACTGCAATTTTCGAACTATTGAATTCACATATCCTTTTCATTTTAACAATGCAATAAAAGGCATGAAAAGATTGTTTAAATATGGCCCAGAGTCCAGATTTAAGGAAAGAAACAAATAAACGCTTTCTTCTATGCTCCTTTATTTCCATGAAGCAGTTGTAAATATCACAAAGGTGCGGTATTTTAAACGTCCTTTATCTCTCCCTTCTTTCTTTCATTCTTTCAAGATCTCAGGACATTCCTTTACATTACCTGAAGTGTGTGTTGGAGGTTCCTTGAAGATTGAAATTATGTCTGTTAAAGCTGATAAATTAATACCTTTCGATAAACAAGTGCAATATAAAAATATTATCGCTGAGAGAGAACAGTGTGTAATAAGAAAGAGATTACTTTCCTAATTCTACTTTACATTTTTACGAAAATCACATTGAAATTAGTCGATGGGGGCCGCCGTAATACTTACTCATCATGGATATGCATAATATAAAACATGTGTGTAAAGTATTAATAAAATGTATTGCAATTCCAAAATAAAAATTTAAACACATATTTAAATATTTTTAACAAAACAGGACCCTGATTGTATTACAATGGGAGTCTATGGGAATTTGGCGAAGTACCGAAGATAGCGCCCAGTTGGTGTCACTTTTGGCGAAATTTTTTTATCGATAAACTTGGCAGCATTTAGCGATAATTTGCGATAGATTTTTGGTCGACGGGATAACCGAGTAGTACCGAATTGTGTAAAAGAAACATCCTTATAACACCAAAAATGATTGTCATGTTAACTAACAGTTAACTGCGTCGGATTAAGCGACTTATTTCTAATTAAAATACATCTTTGAATCAAAATTTGAATAAAATACAGGGTCATGAAAAATCGAAGAGTGTGAAAAATAGGATTACAAGTATCTCGGCAACTAATTATCCGGGTGACTTCATCTTTTATGCAAAATTTATGTTTTTTTATTGTCTTTTACATTCACTCCTCAAAATAAACAATTTCGAAAATTTTTATAGACCTTTTATCAGAACAAATATTTCGAGAGTCAGAAAAAATTAATCCCGGATAATCGAGATTACTGATATTCAATAGGCTTCTTCCCATTATTACATACTAAGTACATATCAAATTTCAAGTCTCTATCTTAATTTGTTCTGGAGCGTTTACAGACACACACACAGACGGACGACAAAATTTTTTTTCTAAAAATATGTTTTTTTGGAATCTCCAGTGTCTGAAGCGTCTAAATCCGCCAAAAAATGTTTTCGATTTTAAAAACGATTACAAGACTTACCCTATACTACGTATGATGGGTAAGTAATGATAGATATTTTGTTTGTATTAGCCGTGATCCTTCTTTTGTAGCTGTGAAAAGCATGAAAATCTGGAAGCAGGACATTTCGGTCCAAATGCTATTTCGGTCCATAGCCGTTTCGGTCCCTTGGCATTTTGGTCTATTGCCATTTCGGTCCTTTCTCTAGCAAGCTGAAATTTTGTGTACCTGAAAAATGTGACATAATTTCAAAGGGAACATTGTCGAGTTTTTCAATCGAAGGTCTTTAAATTTTAGTATAGAGCGAATATAAGGGCTCGATAACCACAAACACTTAGAATTCGGATGAAATTTATCCTTTACTTGTTTATTTATTTTATATTTAAAGTTACTGAAATTTAAAATTATTAATATAATTCATAATAAAACTTAAAAAAAGGCAAAAAAGCTTAGTTTTGTAAGTCAAAAAATAAAAATTAAATTAATTAAAATATTAATAATAAATATTAGTATCAGTAAAATATTACTAATAAAATAATCATTTTATTTAAAAGAAACCCAGTTTCAATAAAATTTGTTCACAAAAATCTGCTTCAAGAGATGGGAAGACTGTTTAAAAAAAATTGCAAGCAACAATTATTTTAAAAATAAACAGGAGGTGGGGGGGAGAGGGAGTGGAATCTAAAAAGTTGTTTTTTTTTTTTTTTTAAACAATTTTTTTTCATAGTTTTTTCATAACTAGCAAGCAGTTCGCTATTTTTTTCCCAATGTTTACAATGATAAAGTAACTTATGAAAACAAAATTATAAGATACAACATAATATTATAATTAAATTTAAAAAATCAAAAAACCCGACTGCGTAGGAAGCGAACTAATTCATTATTCCTCATCAATGTGAAACTATTTTTTATATTACTTACCTATCTTTTTATTTACTTGTATTGATGATTTTTAAGTTGTGTTTCATTGTTAATACCTACCTATAAACACTGTTTTTATGAGGCCTATAAATGTCTATGAAGGTTAGAGTCTCAGTAAAGCTAGAGATCCTACCTACACAACATCCAGGTTGTGTAATATTTAAACGGAATTTCTGACTGTAAAATAGTCAGCGAAACATCGTCTTCATTTTGAAAGTCCTATCCAATGATATGCCACTCAATATGGTGAGTAATTTTTCTTCGTATCTACCGCCATTTCGAATTTATAAAAACAAAACCTAGCCCATAACCATCGACGGTTTAGACGAATCGATAGAGACCTCATTCATTAAAATCCATCCAGCCGTTGGGATGTTTCGAGGGTATAAAGATATCCACATATCCAGATACGCGTGAAACACATAACCCTTCTTGGCAGTTCGATAAAAATAATAAGAAAGATTAAATATGTGCTTCAATAAATATATTTCAAATCTGATTAATTAAAAAAGAGAGCGTAGAGGAGTGATTTGAGGAAATATTTGCATATAATAGCTCATAAGTGTCTAATTGAATTATTGAAGGCAATTATTATAAGTGTAATTGAAAGAAAAAAAAATACGCACAGTTTTTGTTTATAATTCAACTGATGATATTTTAGAGGTTCTACTGAATCTATGAATGCATGAAATCCACCAGAAAAAAATTATGCATTTAAGGTAGTTTATAAACAATAAATTTAAAAACTTAAAACATAAACTCTTTGAAAAAAAAAGAAAGAAAAAGAAAGGAAGGCAATCTCCCCTGTAAAATTATATCACATCGTTGAATTTCAGCGCTCTGTGATTTCATTATCACGAATTATAAAAGCTTAAATTTCTCGAACTCTTATATTCAGCTTTTTATAAAATTTGGGGGCGTTAAAAAAAAATTATAATGGCCCCAAACGAAATTGAACCATACGACATTCTGTGGGCCTACGACAATTAGAGTCCGAGTTAAAAGGTGTGGGCAACAAAATGGCAAGTGACCGCAATAGCTAAAAACCGAAATGGCAAGAGACCGAAATGGCATCGGGACCGAAATGTCGTGTACCCTCAAGATCTTAATAAAGTTTTATTTATAAACCACTTTTAACGTGCAAATTGTTTGATTTAATCGTGTCCTCGTTTTATTCGCACTCGTATTGAACGCGTTCCGCTGTATTAAGAAATATCTTACACTTTTTGTGAGCCCTAAATTGAATAGTACTTACCCTGACCAAAATTTGTGAGAAAATGTAGCTTTCTGAAGTTTGGCCTCCGATTAAATGATGGAATTTCCTTGTAACAAAGAGTAAACTTAGCTACATACTACCGGTTTTAACGGTTTGACGTAAGGGATTTTGCCAAGTGGTGTAGTGCCATTAATGAACGTCACTCCTGTCGTAAGAATTTCATTGCATATATTATATTGTTTTTCTTTAGTTATTTATAAATAAACTGGTAAAAATGGGAAATTTTTGTGATTTAATGTCCACTTTACTCATTCTTTCATACCGTCAACCGGGACTATTTTAGGCCACTTTTTCCTGGTCCCACTCACATCTCCATTATTAAAAGTATTATATGTGATTTTTCAACGTCAAAATGGAGTTGTAAACAATGAACATGAAACAATGAAGCAAACTGCATGGTTTTTAAGAGGATTTATTTTATTTTATTTATTTTTTAACAATTTTTAAAATTTTGGAACAAAGTAGCCCCTGCTTGGGGCTTCTTTGGTCCATTCGCGTTCCCGGCATTGCCCGGGGTTTGTAGATAATAACCTTAAACAAAACTTAAATTTGTATGATTTATACCTTTGGAAATTATTTTAAATGAACCTAATTTCGGAGGCCCCATTGACTTCCGCAGCGTCTAATGTGTTCCCATCAAACATCTTCCTGAACGAACCTGTAATCTAGATCCCCACTACCTATGGCAGTATTTACCGGAAGTGCCTGTATGTGCATGAGACAATCGAAAACCAAGTTGAGTGAGCCAAACCTCGTAGGAATCAAGCCCACAGAATCAAAAAAAAAAAAGAATGCACCGTCATTGTTAGAAAATATTGGTAACTAAAGCATAAGATAAAATTTCATAATACAGAAAGTAGATGAATTGTAATCTAAGTTCGAGGCAGCAAATCCCGTTGAAATTGAGCCCTTAAACCCGAGGAAATAACGCGCCACCAAGCGCTGGAGTCTGCCTCCTCACCTTGAAAATTTCATGAATTACTGTTAGCATTAACACTATATTTAATAAACGTATGAAATCCCTTATCTAAAGTTACCTTTAAAATAACGCGATTTTTAATTTACGGCTGTAGGGAGTAGATGAATGTTGATGCTGAAAAAAGAGATTAATGTTCGAAAAAGCTGGTAGCTGAGGTATAAAGAAAGACCGGGCCATGGGGGGCAGGTTCTTAACTGGAATGTAATTAGGTATAAAAAAAAAAAAAATAGGGGTTTTAAAGTAGCTGGAAGACGCTAAAACTATGTTAAAGAAAATTGCAATAGAATAGGATAGTTTTTAAAGAAGTTGCAACAAAGGCCCCAAGAAGACGATTAATATTCAAAATTTGTGGTAGCTGAAGTCTGCAAATTTTTTTGCCGTTCATGTATTAGCTAGAGAACTTAAGAAGTTGTTAGAAAAAAAAAAGTTCGTGAATCGGACCATTTTTAAGGGAGCTATAACAGGGGGCCCAAACGAGCCCAACTGATAGTTGAGAGCAGGGCCCTAACATGAAAACATGTTTAAATATTTTATATGGTTTAAATGTTTTAGTACTCAGCGTTTTAGATCTTTAATTAGACAAAATTAATCATAGGGTATGAAATAATCATTAGAATAATATTTTAAAGAAATGCGCAAAAATGGGGTAAATGCTTTAAAAGGGGCCCTAGAGCCCCAATAAAAATTTGAGAGTGTTGATCTAGGGGGAAGAGTCCAAGACTCAATTTTAAAATTATGCAATGAGAAGGTGAGAAAATTAGGGTGTAAAAAATGAATAGCACACAAAAAGTTCAAGGGGCCCCGGATCGGGCCCTACAGGGCCCTAAGGTGCCCAGATTTTAACTGGAATATAGAAACTGGAGAATAAGTAAATGGAAAAATGTTTCTGAAAATGAAAGTCGGATTAAGAGGGACAATTTATTAATAATTTATGTTGCAAAAGCTTCAAGGGACCTTGTACCGGGCCCCAAAGGGTGAGGGACTTAAGTGGCATGTAGTTTGGTATAAATACACTTTTTAGTAGTTTTTAATGTAATCTGAGGACGCTAGAAATATGGTAAAGAAAATTAAAAGGAATTCGGATCATTTTTAAAGAAGATGCATCAAGGGCCCAAGAAGACGATTTATATTTAAAATTGGTGCTAGTTGAAGTCTGACATATTTTTTTGTCGTTCATGTAATAGCTGGAGAACCTAAGATGTTGTTAGAAAAAAAAAAAAAGCTAGTGAATCGCACTATTTTTAAGGGATCATTAGAATATATTTAAAAGAAATGTGCAAAAAATTGGGGAAATGCTTAAAAAAGGGCCCTATGGCCCCCAATAAAAATATGTGAGTGTTGGTCTAAGGAGAAGAGTTCAAGACTCAACTTTAAAATTACGCACTGCGACTGTGAGAAAATTAGGGTATGAAAAACGCATGGCACACAAAAAATTTAATGGGCCCTGGACCGGACCCTACGGGCCCCTAGAGGGGCCAATGGTCTTAACTGGAATGTAGAAATGGGAGAATAACTAAATGGTGAAAGTATCCCAAAAATGAAGTTCGGGTAAAAAGGAAGCAATTTATTAACAATTTAGTGCACTAAAACTTCAAAGGGCCCTGTACCGGGCCCCTTGCAACAGTGCCGGGGGGTCTTAACTGAAATGTAGAAATGGGGCAGAAACTGAAAGGAGAATTCACCCCAAAAACGAAGAAGATCGGATTGAAAAGAGGCATCTTATTAACAATTTAGTGCACGAAAACTAGCAAGGGGCCCTGTACCGGGCCCCTTGCAAGGGTGCCAGGGTCTTATCTGAAATGTAGAAATGGGGTAGAAACTGAAAGGAGAATTCACCCCAAAAATGAAGAAGATTGGATAGAAAAGAGGCATGTTATTAACAATTTAGTGCATAAAAACTTAAAGGGGCCCAGGGGCCCCAGCCCTTGAAAGTTAAAAATCTGAGCCTCAGGTGCATCAGGAAATGTCTTGGACCAATCACTCCTGAATTTTCAGACTTCTACGTGAGGTAGATTTCGCTAGCCATCGCCGAGAGACACACACACACCCAGAGCGATTTCTTCCTTTATTAATATAGATAACCCTATATATACATATATATCACTTTGAAACGAAACTTTGAAGATTAAAATGCGTTCAAATTTAAAACTTTCATCGAGAAATATCTCAATTTCTCGTATTTAAATAAGTATTTTATTATTATAATAGAAATACATGTGCTTCTGTATATTATTAATATAAAAATTTATCTTTATCAAAAATATCTTATTTTATATAAAAAAATATAAAGCAATCAATAAAAAAAAAAAAAAAAAAATCACTAATACTATTTGGAACGCGAAGGATTCGAACCCATAACACTGTTTCTCGAGTTCAATGCTCTATCCATTCACACGTCTAGCTCACACTTCACTTGCAACAGATTATTTTTATAATTAGCATTATAATTAATGAAATCCATGATCTGTTCCTGAACGAGCTGAATGTTTATTCCATCCACGATAAAGATCCACTCCATGTTCCTGTCTCCTGAGCTCGCGCGCGCGGCGCGCGCGCATCTTGAACACACCCATTGCTACCCCGGTTTATTTAATTTCTTCTGAGAAAACTTTATACAACCAACCAACCGAAAGCAAGCGGATTAATAAAAGCCGAGAAAAAAGCGTATTTTTGATGAAAGTGAGTTGCGTTTGTAAATTAATTACTCAGCTAATAATTAGAATTTTAAAATTCTGAGGCCCAGGTACATTAGAAGTGGCCTTGGATTCTTTTCACAAAAATTTTGAACCTCGTACGTACCGTAGATTTTGCTAGCCATCGCCGACACACACACACAGAGCGATCTGTTCTTTTATTAGTATAGATATACAGAGGCTGTTCACACATATTTTAGACGATGTATATTGTATTCACAAAACTAAATTACATAAAATTCTTGTGTTTTAAATGTTTTACTTGACGGACTTTATTCTGAACTATCTTTCGACACCGCAATTTCCAGTATAATAATGCCTTTTGAACTGTCAGAAGAGGTATTCTATCCCATTCCTCCTGAACAGCTTTCCAGAGTCCTGTAAGTGTTGTGGGACGACGTTTGGATGATGCAGATTTTAAAAGTCCGAAAGTACAAAAATCCATAAAGAATACACCGGGAGATTTAGTAGGGATAGCAGTGAAGGGTATTGCTTTGATACCGGTTTTTTGTTCCATTTCTTTTAGGAAATTTACAGTAGATTTTGATGTGTGACTGCTAGCTTTGTCGTGATGGAGTTTCACAGATTGATGGCACTGTGGGTAAAGCAATGGTATTTCATTCAGAAAAATTGGCGATAAAATATGTTCCTGATAGTATTTGGAGTTAATCTCGACATTTTTTTCCACTCTCTTTATTTTTAACTTGCCATTATATGAAAAACCAGCAACAATCATGAATCCCTTAGAAAAACTTTCGATTCTTTGAACCATGTACTTAATTTTTTTTTCTCCCCCTTTTATGATAATAAATGGCTCTGTTTTTTCTGCAGTTTTTTAAATACATCCATGATTCATCTATTGTGACAATTTTTTTTCCATTTTTGTTCATTATCATCGTTTTTGGATAACGGAATATGACTATTTCTCTTGGGAAAAAGCGTAAATATAGCCTTCGAACCACTGCTTTGTTAAAAACGCCATTTTGAATAAAAACAAAAATCTCAAGCCGCAGACAATAATTTTGACTTTCAAAAACATAGTACAAAAGCAATCATTTCTTTTGCAGCAAACGATTTTTTATTACTGCTAACCAAAATCGTCTGAAAAATATGCGAACAGCCTCTGTATAATTTAAACAAGATAAACCAATTGTAGAAACGAGAAACAGTTTTCGTCATGTTATCCTCAGCAACTGGAACAAAAACAATTACTGTAACATTTTGCTACAGTAACATTTGAAAAAAAATGTTAAAACATGTTTTAAGAGATTTGGTTGTATAAAAGGCATTTCTAAGTAATTGGGGCTATTTTCGGACCAAAAAAGGCCGGGCACAAAGTAGCCCCGAAATACTAATTTTCATGTTAGCTTTATGAAAACGTAAACATTTCCTGTCAAAATAAAAAAGTTAAAGGAAAAACTATGATCACACGTGGGTTACAGGTTACTAAAGCTAATATTTTGATACTTACCTTATTTGTAGCTCTCATCCAGATTGTTTCATTATAGAAAGTTTGGAGAGTTAAAATTTACACACGAAAACATTTGTTTACAAACACATCCGGTGTTGCCACTAAAAAAATTAAGTTGCCATAAACTATTAAAATACCCTTTAGTAGGGTATAAAACATTTTTCAAGGGCAAAAACTCCAAATTATCTTGTATTGTTTGTTGAATACAAAGAATAAAAACTTTTTTTTTTATGGGATGGACCAAAGGTTGACGGTATTTTATTTAATCAAAATTTAACGTTAGACGGAAATTTGTCATATCCCTGTTGACACTATTATTGCATTTTAGTGCCAGGGGAGATTGATTTTTCCTTAAAACACCTGTTAAATTGAAAAAGAAAAATACTGAGTTGCTTTAAACATAACATATTTATAACATATACTTTTCATCAATAAAAAGTAAATGAATAGCCTAAATTTTTTGGAGGCTACAATACCCTATATCTACTCCTATATGAAACGATGGTTACATAAATTAAAACTAAGTGCCATATTTCAAAAAATTAATAATATAAATATAAATGAAGATTGATAAGAATTGTATTGTTGAAAATCTTCCAACATACACACATATATACATATATATGTAGATAGATTAAGGTTGTAACAAATTAAACAGGATATTAATAAACAAATAATCAGTAAACTTGTAAATATATAAGTAATAATAACTGAACCTAAAAAAAGTAATAATAATTGAATACATAACAATAATTAAATCTAAAAAATAATAATACTTCATACCACCACAGCAATATATTATTAAAATATGTAACAAAATAATTTTAAGAAAAGCTTCGTATTTAAAAAAAAAAAAAATCAGTATGTAATTTAATATACAACATGTTAACACCTTGTAATAATGTACTATTTTAAATTACTAAAAGATGTAAATTAAAACTTTAAAGCCGTAAAAATGTGTTTATTCAACTGTTTACATGTTTCGACTCTGCTTGAGTCATTTTCAAAACAAATAAATAAGAATATTCGTAAATTGCACGGTCTATGAAACGCCTGCATTCACTTTTTCATATTATGCACGTTATTTTTTTTCTTTTTTACTTAGAA
The DNA here is from genome assembly GCA_963932465.1 of Maratus speciosus. Classification (NCBI taxonomy): domain Eukaryota; kingdom Metazoa; phylum Arthropoda; class Arachnida; order Araneae; family Salticidae; genus Maratus; species Maratus speciosus. The sequence goes on along the minus strand of OZ010800.1, from coordinate 358,717,128 downwards.
GTTTATTTTTATTTTCGTAACCATTGAGTAACTCGAGCCATAATTTTGCATACAGCAATCTTTAACTTATCAAAATTATGGCTCGAGAAACTCAATGGTTACGAAAATAAAACTAAACATCCAAGTAAAGTAAAACAATAACGTGCATAATTTGAAAAACTGAATTGTAGCGTCTCATAAACCGTGCAATTTTAGAATATTCTTATTTATTTGTTTTGAAAATGACTCGGGTAGAGCCGAAACATGTAAACAGTGGAATAAACATATTTTTACTGTTTTAAAGTTTTAATTTACACCCTTTAGTAATTTAAAATAGTATGTAATTTAATGTTGTGAAAATTCCTAATGCATTCACTGGGATCAATGTCTTGCGCACGCATTTTATTGTTTTTTTCCTACCTTAATTATTTAATGTTTAATATCGACACATACTTTGCAAGAAAAAAAATACAAGGATTTTTTTTTTTTTTTTTTTTTTTTTTTTTTTAATGCGTAAAACCATACCTGCAGAATTTTCATTCATAGTAAAACCCACTACGATAGAATCGCAAGGACCAGAGAAAAATTTCATTTAAGAGAGAATTTCGTCTAAACTGGTACACCTTCTCTTACGAATGTGTTATTTACTTTCCACCGAAACCCTGTTTTTCCGTTTAAGTCAGGATTATGCTTTACGCAGATTTCCTTTTGATAGGTTTTACTGAATTTGTTCTAACATCATCAATCTAAATATCGGAGCTGCTGCTCGACATTCCCATAAAAAATATATTTTTCTTAAAATAATAACTTCTAAAATATTACTCGCGTTGACGCTAAGATTGAAGTGGTAACTGATAGTGCCAAGATGTCGCCTGGCATTGGAAAACAAAAACAAACATTTTCATGAACACAAACGGTCCGAAACATCGGCCCAAATATCTCACAAAACGTCATATATTAAGCGCTGAAAACTCCGAAAAATTGCTGAAATATTGACTAAAGGTAAGTATCAATAATAACTAACAATGATAAATAACAGTGCATTTTTCCAGCTGAATGAAATTTCCTATATGAAATGTTGACTAATATAATAATAAAATAAAATATTTTTTAATTTGAATTTATTATTATTAATTTTTAAAATATCACTAAAAGATAAATAATTAAATGAAAATGACTCCTACAATATAAGCCCAGGAAATCCTTTCAGTGATTATCTTTTCAGAGATAATTCCTTTCAGTGAAGCATCCTTTGAATGAAAAATCCTTTCCATGAATCTTTCAGTTATAAATCCTTTCCATGTATAATTTCAGTATAAATCTTTTCAATCCATTTCAGTGATAAATCCTTTCGACGAATCCTTTCAGTTACAAATACTTTCAGAGATAAATTCATGAGTAATAAATCCTTTCAGTATATCACTTCAATAACAAATACTTTCCGTCCATTTCAGTGATAAATCCTTTCAGTGTTATTAGATTTTTCAAACTGGGTAACACTAAACGGAAGCTGAAAGGATATCTGCTCGAAATACTTTGTAAATTGAGATGGTCAGGGGTGAGAATATTAGCAGACCACAATAATCATACAGTACGATGGAGAGAAGATGTTCACACATCTGACTTCAAACTGTTTTTTTAACTGTTGGGCGCAGAGTTATGCTACGTACCAATATATGGGAAAAAGGAAGATGGATAAACTTGTCACTTGATATCGTAAAACATATTGTCTACGACTTAGGGTTGCAGCTGCAAGGCTTGCCACAGGCTGTAACTGTTGAATTTGGTGATTACCACGGGCTATTTCTAACGGAAAGACCTTTCCCTTTCACATTTATAACAAAATCTTAGAAAGTAAAAAATATTCTCAAGAACTCAGTTCCCAGTAGTTGCATACTCTCATACACTGTCAACCATAGAAAAATCCCAGGTTTTAACTTTGTCAAAAATGGCTGTGGATATTGGTCCAAAGAAGTTATCGTTTAGTGCAACTTAATATTGCATTTAATAGAGTTCGCTGTTCAGAGAATATTCTTATTGAAGTGCTTTCGAAAGGCTTCACCAAATTAGAAGAATAAAGGCTTTTGCTGATAGATTAGCATTTGAGCATTATCTGAGCCAACTGACTGAATGCTGAATAAAAACTTGGAAATGAAGATTCATCAGACTTTATGCCATTAAATAGTAAACATTAATTTTTAAAAATACTGTCTTTCAATTTTATAAATACTCAATTTTCCTACATTTCGATCTGATGAATGCTAGTTAATTAAGCTTGAAATCTTAGAAATGTGCTTATTTCGATTAAAGTAATTAGATGTGAATCATTGATGTCTAAAGGAACACGTGTTGTCAATACAAATAAAAAACATTTATCACGTGACTCTAGACAAAAGACATTATTAGAATATCCGCATAAGTACATCCCTATAGACAAATTACAATTAATAAATAATTGCAGTATTTGCATTAGTCTTCCAGAAGTCCTGCTGGTCAAAAGAAAGAACATGTACGTACATACATTAACCCAATATTTTGCTCAGACTAATAATCATTTTAGAAATATCATTCAAAACTAAAAATACCAAGTAGAAGATAAACTTCTTGTGGTCAGAATCTCTGTTGAAGAGGTATGGGACTTGAGAAATACTGTAATGGTTGATAAAGACTATCTGATATCACCACTACTTCGTAACTTTTAAATTCATAAAATCTTGAAGGGTAAATAAAAAAATTCTTAGATAATAAATTACGTGCTGGTTTAGCATGTTGCGTAAAGCATTTTACCGCAACTTAAAAATGAATTTTCTTATCCATGCCTCCACTTAAACCGAACAAAAATGAAGTTATTAACAAAATCATAAACTACATCTCTGAAGCTTTTATATTCATTCATGTCCAAGCTAAAGTGCGGCTCATTTTCTGTTTTTATAAGGATGACTTCCATACCGTCGCAAAAGAACTACACATTTTTGAAGCTTTTCAATACATATATGAGCATATAATTACACATTTTGAAATTTAGATAAATGTATTTTTGTCTTTCACATCATTATAGGCTAAAAGTATAGAATATTGATCAGGGATCTGTACAGGCTTTTCTCACTGGATCCTTCTTTTCAGAATATGTATTTAAATAAAATACACATGCTAAAAGTTATTACAATAAACAAAAAAGCTTAAAAACCTTTTAACAGACTAATTTCGTACACGCACATAAAAAGGTATCATTAATCAGAGCAAATTTATTAAAACTATTAATCAGATTAAATCATTTAAACATCATGTTACTCATAATGTTCACAAATACGGTTTCTTTAAAGCTACGACTATAATCATTTCGATAGCTTACATTGATAGCTGAAAAGGAACGAAATTGATTTAGTTAAAAAAATTAAAAAAATAAAAATAAAAAACTGGAGCGAAAATTTGCTTAAACTAAAAGGTTATTTTTATTTTTTAAAAGATGACCGAAAAAATGTTATCGTCCCTTATATTAATGCACAAGGAAAAACTAAAAATAAAAAGGAAAAGGAAACGCACAGTTGTGGACGTGAAAAGCTAACATAAAATTAGTTTTGTCCAACAAAGGTATAATCGATTTTTTCTTGAGTTAGAGCTATTGCGATAATCATGAATAATGCAGCATAGCAGCCTGCAATAGAGCTGTTGCTGTTGGGCGATTTTCTCAAAAAAGTAATCAGCACCAAACTATATCCTGGACTAACTGAATCTGAAGTTTTATGAAAATCTGTGCAGTAGTTCTTGAGATATAGCTATTTCAGAAATCGTGAAAAATGCCACATAGCAGAGCCACCTGATGGGCGATTTTCCCCAAAAACTAATCAGGTCCAGTCTATATCAAGGTCTAACTAAATATAAAGTTTTCTGAAATTCCGTACATTAGTTCTTGAGATAGAGCGCCGACAAAATTTTTGTCACATACAGACTCACAAAGTGACAGAGTGACAGACAGACATTTTCTAAAAACCATCAAATCGTGTTCTGGGCATTCTAAAACGTATAAATCCGTCGAAAACCGGAAGTCGAAAATTTTCACGAATTCAATACTTTCTTCTTGTAAAGATAGAAGAAAGTAAAAAGGCAAATGTTTCTTAATCGAGGAAAACATAATATAACCACAAAACGAAAATTTTTTCTTGTTACTCGTTGTATTATAAATTCTATACCTCATGTATAGGGCTGCATAAAAGAATTCACGTACCAATCTTCTCATTAGCGGAACTTGCTGAAGGGGAATTTTCAACAGAAGTATATATATTTCTTAACTGAACTAAATTTTGGCATAGTTAATAAATTCAAATCTAAATATCATATACAGGGCTGCTGAAAAAATTTGGATAATTTTCCGATTGTAGATGAGAACAGCCCTAAATTAGGTCTTGAGATGTGTTATGCGTTTCCATATGATTGAATTAGACGTAATATTTAAAACTTTTAAACGGTGTAGTTTGTTACATTATTCTGAATGTGTTGGAAATTGTTTCATAATCTATGCTTCACGCATGATTTTTTCTTTCTTGTTGTTATTTTTAAATTTCATGTAATAGTGTTTTGATAATTAACCAGAAATATTTATAGATATTTATCTTGCATACGTCTCTTCATATTATCTTTCATATTTTAGTAACTTCTGATTTTTACTTTAGATATGAGTATATTTTATGAACTTTCATTTTTGTGTTAATTTCACGTGTTAACTTCATTACTAAATTTACAACTTGGCGTTTACTCTACTGACATAAATCGAACACCAGTAAGTATTATTTTTAATAACCCGGATTTTGCCTATCATGTCCCACTTTTAAGCGATACAAGATGTTCCTATTTTGCCCAAAGCAATCATGTCATAGGTCTTTGGGTCATAGAAATTTTTTTTCTAAAAATTCGAAAATGACTCAAAAAATTTTTAATGTTACAAGCAAAAACTTTATTCTTTCAATTTATTCCTCTGCTTATCTAATGTGATTGCACCTCATTTTCTGTAACTAAACATAGTACAGGTAGGTGTTCTATATATTTTCGTAATGCATTTTGTAATTTAAACACCTGGCATGTTTTACCACGAATTGATAGTTTTATTAAAATGCTCTCAATTACTCTAAAATCTTTTAAACTTAGGCAAAGACAATGTTAATTATTGTTTTAAATTTAATACTTCGGGAGTGTTTTTAAGTCATAAGAAGAATTTATAACGACAATTTTTCCCAATTTAGTCAGCTATGCACAGGCAAAACTAAAACTTATGAAATTTATCTTTTTCGTGTATACAATGTGTCCCAAAAATATAGACAAAGATCAAAAATGACATCCTAAGCTAAAATACCTTTCATGTAATTTCAGAAACGTTTCAGATACATTTTTTTAATTGCTTTATTCGGATTTATTGTAAAAATAATGAGATCTGTCCCATAAATATAGACATCGTCTGACTTTACTTAGAGGTATTATTAGTAAAATATTTTTTCAGCAGACGATTATTTATTTACATTTCTTGAATGTATGTTTCGTCTGCTATTCTAATTTTCATTGGTTTGGAATCATTTTTCAGCTTGTTTTCGATTGACTAATCGACCCTTTTATAAATTCGACAAAATGCCTAGAGGTAAAGAGATTTCGAAAGAGGAGATCATTAAAATTTTGGATTTAAAACTTAAAGGCAAAAATCCGAAAGAGATTTCCAAGATTTTCACGAGATCTTTAAAGCGTGATTACAGAATTTTGCATAATGGCGACAAGTGGCGTAGTAAGAAAAGACCTGGTCGACAAAGAGCTACAACCATGGGCGATGACAGAAACATTCTAAGCATGACATCTAGAAAAAATATTTGATTGCAAAAAATTACATCCAAATTTGGAGTGTCAAAAAATACCATTCACCGAAGAATGCTGGAATCTAAACGAATAACTTTCAAAAAAAGGTTGAAGAAACCATGCTTAAGAAAACACCACAAAACTATGCGTTTTAACTGGGCTAAGAAAATTATGTCTTATGGTGATAAATGACTATCAACAATATTTAGTGACGAGAAAAGGTGAAACTTGGATGAACCAGAAGGATATAAATTTTACTGGTATGATTTAAGAAGCGAATCAAAAGGTGTTTTCAGCAGACAGCAAGGTGGAGAATCAGTAATGACTTGGGGAGGTTTTGGATTTAATGGACAAACATTTTTGGCATTTTGTAGCAAGAAAATGAACTATAAAATACGATGTTACATTCTGATAAAATTTACTTAAAAAGGTGCTAAAAATACATAACAGGTTTTCACAACATGAAAACCGTCAAAAATCTTAAAAACACCCGAGCGCTTTCAACTGCACTGCAACAGTTGTCATCAGGGGAAAATCAGAGGAGTGAAAGTTCATGGAAAATTCTCTGCTTAAGTATCAGTGGACGAGTCTATTTCAAAGGAAGGGAGGGGGGGGGGAGGGGTAAAAAATGAAAATGATTATGTTTCAAAATCGCTAGAAATATCTAGTATGCTATACCAGATCTTAGATATGTTGTAGGATAAAGTATCGTTGCAAGTATTCTTCCTTTGAGTTAAAATTTCTATTGATTCTCTGATTATTGATGTGTAGTAATTTGAAGTATGGGCTATGACTCTTGCTTTACTGAAATCAATGTGAATATCTTGTTTTTGGTTTAATCTGGATAGAGCAGTAGAGGGTTTGTTATACTTTATGTCTGTAATATGTTCTTTTCGTCTGTCTTTAAATTTTCTAGTGGTCATTCCTATGTATTTGAGTTCTTTCTGATTAACTTTGTCTGTGAAAGGTATTACATATATGCCAGAAGTTTCATCGTTAGGGATTGGGTCTATTTTCCGGTGTACAAGATCTTTTAGTTTAGCAGATGGTTTTGCGATTACGTATATATTATATTTCTTTAATGCATAACTAATCCTTTCAAATAACTTAGGTATATAATTAAAACTCTAAAACTTGAGATTATTTTAATGCTATTTCTGGTTGATTCTCTATGCTGAATATCAAAGATTAATTTATTGATACATTGGGGGGCAGAGAATTTTCCATGAACTTTCACTCCTCTGATTTTCCCCTGATGACAACTGTTGCAGTGCAGTTGAAAGCGCTCGGGTGTTTTTAAGATCTTTGACGGTTTTCATGTTGTGAAAACCTGTTATGTATTTTTAGCACCTTTTTAAGTAAATTTTATCAGAATGTAACATCGTATTTTATATGTTTTTCAAGGTGAATTTGACGTTCAACAATTATAGTTTGAACTATATTTTATAGAAAATGAACTCCCAGGACTATCAGCAAATCTTAGAGGACCATTTTATTCCACTACAAGATTTATTCGGAGGACCAAGTTGTGTATTTCAACAAGACGCCTATTCATGTGTCTAACTCGACAAAGATGTGGTTTAATATGAATAATATCAATGACATGGGCTCGCTATTGCTTAGTCTAGACTTAAATCCCATGGAAAACGTGTGGGGACATCTAGCACGAAAATTATATGAAAATAGATGCCAATATTATTTGACCAAGGACCTTACAACAGCGATAGAACAACCAGGGTATGAACTGTCCCTAGAGGTAATGCAAAACTTAGTACTTTCAATGGAAAACTATTTGAGATGATTGAAGTTAATGGAAACAGGATTAAATACTAACACTAGCACACTGTTCCTCAACTTTAAATAATCCATATAACAAATCTTGTCTATAACTATGGTACACCCTATTTTCTGTTTTTCTAAATAAGTTCAGCATTTGTTGTGTTTTCTAATTTAGTGCTTCATGTCGTGTTTGTAATTAGATACATATAAAACATTTTTCATCCCATTCTTCTTTTTACAGTTAATTGTATTTTATACTTTTGTCTATATTTTTGGGACGCACTGTATAGTATGTAGACATACTATATTTCACAAATACCTTAAACTATGAAATCAATTTTTATGGCTAAAATACCGTCTTATTAGTTGCCACAACGTCCATAATATAGGGTAAAAAGTATTTCAGAAAATTCAAAATTATCGCCGTGCAGCTTTAAAATTTGGCATAAAACACCAGTACTTCGATCCGGAACTGAAATAGAAACCGGAAACCGAAAAGAAACATAATTTCTGATGTAACGAAAATAGGAAATGAAGCTAAATTGTTTATTCAAATCTGGAATTGAACCTAAATGATTTTTCTTCTTCGAAACTGAACCGTAAAATATTTTGGACGTAAGGTTTTATTTTAAAAAAATTCAATTTATAAAATTACAATTGCTTGAAAAATAAATTAAAATGCAATTCACTGAATTTAGTTGTTTCTGGTCTTTAACAACTTCATATAGGTCGAAAGTAAAATAAGAAATTAGGTATACTGAAACTAATTGGGCCAAAAGTGAAAATATTCCTCTAAAGGTTTTCAAAAAATATTTTCCTCCACGCAACAACGCGAAACTAAGCACATTACCTGATTCACTTTTAAACATAAAGGCATGATTACACTTGTAGTCATGATTATTGAAGGGATGTGTAATCGAACAGTTTTTATCATTTTTCGTCCTGAAATTTGCTTCAAGACGCCAACTGTGACACAGCACTTTCTGAAAGATCTGCCTTTATAGGAAAAGGGAAAAACTGTTCGATTATATAGTTTCTGAGTAAGAGCTCCATCTAATTTAATGCGTTAATTTAAAAAAAAAACGATTTAAAAAAATGTACCGGAAAGTAACCAGTTTGAATTTGAGAACAGCCTTAATTAAAATATATGATGTGTTGTTTATGACGGCCAATTATCAACACGAGGGATATGGGCCCAAGGATCTTTACGCAATACGCTTTACGCCGTATTTACGCAAGGAAATTCAAGATTCGAAGAAAACCACCTGAAAATCCGAACGGTAGACCGACAGGCGCGATTGGGTTCGAACCCAGCACCTCTCGTCTACTATCTTTGAGAGCAGAACCTCTCGGCCACTGGTGGGGAATTAAATTACAGGAACGACCGTCTTTAGCATGTACGCCTTAAGTACCAACCCGAAGAATGAGCCCAATACCAACCAACAAAGTTTCTTGTCTTTAATTTCAACACTAGAAAAGTTTTTAAGAATAGGGCACATTATCGACATTTTCAATCTGAATGTTTAAACTTTTGTATTAAAATGAGCAATTTCTAAAATTATGCAAAGCCAAGGACAGAAAAAAAGAAGAATTTGATAATTTGATTAATGATATTTCGTATTATAGCTTAAGTGTACGTCTTTTGGCGATTTATTGAAATCAGGTTTTCAAACCAGAACCGAACCGACAGCATAGACAGCATTTAATAGAAAATAAATGCTTTGTAATCGAAAAGCTAAGAAATGTGTAAAACGTAAAAAAGTATTAATACGTTATATGTTTTCGTCTAACATTTCTTAAAAGTTAATTAATTCTAAAAGTTTGCATTAAATTTGTACATTGTTAAATCTAATAATAATAATATTATTATTTTAATTATTTTTTAACAAGGACTTACGCCTGAGAAATTTAAGTTAAATTAAGTGAATTTTTATTGACATTGCTAACAAGGCGTAAAACCAACTGAGTGAAAAAGCATCCAGGCCAGGGTTCGAATCTGGGTCTTTGGTTTAGCGCAACAATGCTCTTCCATCTGAGAAGAGCCGCCCGACAAAATTTATTTTAAAAAGTCCGCCAAGGCCCCTATACTGGAAAAGTACCGCGCTTTATATAGCCAGATATAAAAGTTAAATTATCGGTACTTTTCTACTTTAGAGGTCTTGACGAAAAAGGAAATTTGGCAACATATTTTCTGGGAACCTATTCACTGTTTCATTTTATATACACACTCATTTTTCTTTTAAATATTTATACGATTTATTTAACATAAAGAAGCCACTTATCGAATTTTATACAAAAGCAGAAGTAATTTGTACATAAAAAAATAGAAATAATATACATATGAAATAGAAAACAAAACAAATATAAACAAACAAAAAAGCTCATCAAGTTTGTTTTCATAGCTGTTTATATGATTTGACAACAAATCTTACTTTCTGATGCCAGAATTACACCAAGCTTTTTAAAAAATCGCCCAAGCCCCTATAGTGGAAAAGTACCAAATTGTCTATAATTTTGCACTATCTCCGCTATAGTTTGTACCATATGCAAGGGAGAGAATGAAAAGTTTAAGCATTAAATATTAAAGTTCCTATCAGTGGCGTAGCCAGGATTTCATTTCGGGAGGGACCCAGAATTTTCCCTTCAGGTTATATATATAGTAAAACCTGTCAAGATGTTATTGCAAATGTTGGTGAAAAATTCCGTTTTAGACTGGTTTTTGTGAATAATAAAACCTGTCAAAATAGTAATTACAATCTATAACATAATCCTGCTTTAAACGGTAGCGTTACATGGTGTTAATATGAGGATGGCCACCCAGGGAAACCCAGCAAATGCTTTAGAGTTTTAGTGCAGTCCCTGGGGGAAGACACCAGAACCGAACCATCCCGTTTTCCGGTGCCAAAAATTTATTTCCATTGAACTTCATGTACAGGTTCATCAATATTTACAAGATATTATAGTATAGAACAATTTATGCAAGTTTAAGTAATTATCACTAAATTTAAGGTTATATATTGGATTAAATATGATAAAAGAATGAGTAAATAATAAATAAATGACTATGGAAGGATTGTATAACAAAATAAATGATGATATTTCAAGGTACTTAGAGCAATACAAATTAGGAGCTAAAGAAGAATAATTTCAGATAATTTTGCAAAGATAAACACTCTTCTAGTTAATATCCTCAAACTCTTTAAGATAAATTCCTCAAATTTTTTAATGCTTGAAAGTTATTGAAAATTTACACAGTACCACAGCTAAATTTCTCCCCCGCTTAGAACTAGCCAAAAAATTTGCAGTTTTTGAGATAATACTTAAGTAGAGTTATACACTTAAAAAAGTGTTTTGAGATAAGAGGCAACGTTCAATGAGGGAGCGAAACTTCTAAGTATTTCAAATGGTCATTTTAGAGATCAATATTTAAGTATTTACATATTTAACAACACAGCAAAATTAAGAATGAATTATACTTTTAGGATTATTATTTACAAAGACAACACCACTCTAAAATACTTAATTTAGTTAGACTAAACTTAGAAAGATAATTTAAGTAATTTGGTAATTAGATTTAAAGTAAATGATAAGATATTTAAAAAACAAGTACGATAAAACAATTTGTAATTAATATAACATTTGGCGAGGGTTTCTTGGTAACCCACAACAAATAGATGAAAGTTTAGAGTTTTTAATATTCACGGTTGGCAGCAACCCCGCCATATCGCCAGACAATTAAATTTGCTGAAAACCTGTCTGAAAGATGGTTTTCACCGCTCTTTAGTGAAACACAGTTAAACCTGTGAAAGCGGAATCTTTATGTAACGGAATCCTGTCTCAAACGAAAGAGTTTCAGGATCTCGACGTAACGAATAATAAATCTTATTGAGGAAGGATATCTTAGAAGTATAATTAATTACACTTCTTTAAACGAAGCCTGCCTAAAAATCATGCTGGTTTCTGTTATTGTACAGGGTGAGTACAAATGATTCACCCGATTAAAAAAAAAAAAAATCATATTTTCGAAATTAAAGCACATATTACAATAAGTGATACATGAATGCAAAGGTTGGTTGGTTGGTTGTATTTATGACGGCCTATTATCTGCACGAGGGATATAGGCCCAGGGGGGAGGGTGCCCTTCGTGGGGGTCTTTCTAAGGGAACCTAACCCGTATTAACGCTCATGAATGCAAAGAGAAATGTACAGTCGTGGAAAGAAAAAGTAAACACCCCTTACTAACTCTGCAAAACATTATCGTAGAAGAAAGTTACTGGTACCACACGAATGGTAATAAAGTCTACTTTCAAATGATGTATATAAAATTTGCTTAGAGGGCCATCTACATATTAAAACGAATCATAACTTCGTTTTTTTCAATAGAAGTACACAATTCTGACAGCATAAATGAACTCTACACCCTTCAATTAGCCTAAAAACGAATTTTTATACAATTCGTGCGATAAGTTTTCGAGAAATTAATTATTTTAAAACGAGCACATTTTATGAGCTGTATCCAAATTGAAGTCGGTATTCCACTGTTGACCGAGAGAGCCCGCTTCTTGATCAAGGCGCCACTCAAGCAATCATTGAAGACGGCTAGATTACCGGATAGCATAAGAAATTTTAAAACATCTAGTCACTTCTATCATAGAGAGCTCCTTAAACCATCATTTTGCAGTTTTTTAAGCATAATTTGAAAACTACTTGGAATAAAAATGTGAAATTTTGGATTTCCATAAAGAAGAACTCGATAAATCTAAATCCATCAAAAAGAATTGTAGGTTTCAATTCATAATTTTTTCGAGTATTAATTCCATAATTCATATCATAAAATTATAAAAATTGCAAATTCAACGTATTTATGTTTGGGTATATTAGTATTATTGCTACACAAAAAATTAGCACATTCGGAGATTAATTTCAGGAGATATTGATAAAAATATGAAAATGTAATTTAACATTAGAAGCACTAAATTTTGAACGCTTATAATTCAAAAAATTATCATTCAAATGACTTGAAATTTGGTGTCTAGGCATAGTTTGAACCGAAGATTTGAAATATCTTGTTGAAATTGGGCATTGCCATTGAAAAAATTAAGTTTGGGTTCGTTTTAATATGTAGATGGCCTCTTAAGCAAATTTTATACACATCATTTAAAAGTAGGCTTTATTTACAATCGTTCGGTACCAGTAACTTTCTTCTACGATAATTTGTTGAGGAGTTAGTAGGGGGTGTTTACTTTTTTTTTCCACGACTGTACCAAGTTTTTTATCAGTACATGTAAATCGTCATAATGCCAGAGTGTAGGGATGTGAAAATCCTCATGAGATTGGGCAGTTTCATAGAGATTCACCAAAAGTGAATGTTTTTGTGCGATGTCATGGAAAAAATTGTATGGGCCGTTTTTCTTTGCTGAAACTTAACATGCCAGAACTTAAAGAACGCATTTGTGCAGCATTCAGAACCATTGACAAAGTGATGCGACAAAATGTTTGGAACAAACTGGATTAGAGATTGGACGTATGCCGTGTAACAAAAGGGTCACACATCGAACATTTGTAACCTAAAAGAACTTGGTATATTTCTCTTTAAATTCGTGTATCAATTATTGTAATATGTGTAGTAGTTTCGAAAAAATATTTTTTTTTTAAACGGGGCTATCATTTGTACTCACCCTGTGCTTCCCAACCAGTTTATTTTAGATGGTTCGAAACAGTTTTAGAGCATTCTCCAAGTTCCACAGTAAGTTCCGAACTATGGTACGTGGATTAGCTTCAATTTATGCTTTCGATTTCTCATTGTTAAAGACGAAATGCCACACAAGATCTTCTCCATACACAAAACTCTTATTGCCACTATGAAATTTCTTGAAGCAATGTTAAATGGACATTCACAAGTCGTAATTAGTGGCAAAGGTAATATTGAATTCAAACATTTTTTTCCGGGGGGGATTTCTGTAGCTCTGGATGGGGCACTTTGGAGTTTCATGAAGGGGGAGGGGGAGGTTGCGCTTCTACGCCATTAACAAGCATAAAATCCCAAATTTTCCGATTGCACCCTAAAACAACTTGACATGAGGATCAAGGACTTCATCTCTGTATATCTGAACATTTACAGTTGCACTGGTAAAAATGTGTAGATCAGTGCAGCCATTCAAACTGATGCCCGTCCATACCATGACTCCACGACCTTTGTATTGATGTTTGCAGCTCTTTTGCGTGTGTTTTTCCCTCCATGTAATATCTCTCCCAGCAAAATCTTGCCCCACCAGTGGCTGAGAGGCTCTGTTCTTGAAGCTGGTAGACGGGAAGTGCTGGGTTCGATCCCAATCGCGCCCGTCGGCCTAATCGTTCGGAGTTTTCGTGGTTTTCTTCGAGCCATGGATTTCCATGCGTAAGTACGGGTTAGGTTCCCTTAGAAAGTCCCCCACGAAGGGCACCCCCCCTCGGGCCTATATCCCTAGTGCTAATAATCGGCCGTCAAAATCAACCAACCAACCAAGCAAAATCTGGATTCATCGGAACTCGGCTCCAGTCTGTGGTACTCCAATGACAATGATCTCTGCACCACTTTAACTTGGCGCATTTCGCTGCCGGAGTTAGTGGAATGCAAATCATGGGTTTCCTTGCATGCAACCCTTTTCTATGTAGCCTGTCACTCACAGTAAATCTAGATAGTAGAGTTCCTGTTGCTGCAGTGAACTCCCTTGCAATATGAACTGACGTCAGTTGCCTGTTTATTTTAGCAATCGTTGCCAGCTAACGGTACTGATAATCTAATGTTGCACGTTTTTGTACTTGATCTGGTTGTCTGTGCATATTACCAGTGTCTTTAAACCGTTTCCAAATTCTTGACATGACGTTTTTGGTTATTTTTAAGTCTCTACAGACCCCTGAGAGTGTCTGTTCTGCTTCCTTTCTCCCTATCGGACGCCATTTCTCACAATCGGTCAAATGTCTTCTCGACGACATATGCCACCTATTACAAGCGATGCTTTTATCCAACTACGCGTACAATCCTTGAAATCAGATTTCAAATTATCCACTTGCACTCCTTTTCATACGTGAACCGAAAGAACTGGCTGAAAATTTTGTATATTTTTCTTTAGCGAAGGTTAATCCAATTGGATTAAGTGATAACGTTGACATTGAGTTACGAATCAATCACCATTCATTATTCATTGAAGTTCCTTTAACAGAATTAACATAAAGCATTTTTTTATGGTTGTTTCTTTAATTTTTCTCGCCAGTTTACTTTGAAAGTGGTAACAAATAACCAGTCCAAAAACAAAGTTACTTTTATTAATTGCAGGCAGCAGATTTAAAGTACTTGATAATATTGTCCTTTATAAAGTGAACAAAGATAAGGGTCACGAAACTCAACCAATGCGCCGTTATTGCGTTCGTGTAAACTCTTCTATTTCCATAAGTGTCGGCAACAGTTGGTCCCATCGAAGTCCAAGATAAAGAATTTTTACTTTTAGTCTAGTTACAGCAAATCTGTGTAAACGAAGTAGCAGGTATACTTGCATAGTTATCCTTCCGTTTCGGGATATTAAAATGTTTCCGTTTACGAGAGGATTCCGTGTTCAGAGAAAACCTGCCAAGAAGGAATCACAATTGGCACAAGTTCCATTTCAGATAGGTTTCAAACGTTAGCAAGCATAAATATCTGGGAGCACGGCAGTGCGTCCGCCAAGTTCGCACAAGCCGTAAGCTACCTTTTCCTCAACCATTTCGGCATACTTTTCACCCCCTTATAACGTCGTTTTAGGGTGAGATATAGAAATTTTTCTTTTATACACATGTTCGTATGGTCAAACTGATCTAAGGTTCCACGATTTCATGTTTCTGTATTTAGTAGTTTTCGAAATATTAAATTCCGAAAAAGCGCTTTTTTGTCACTGACTCACTTCGCATCATCAAATAACTAAGGTACTTCTAAAAGTCGTACAATCCTGAAATTTCACAAGTATGTCGGGTTTGTAGCACAATTAAACAGAAAAATCTGAAAACACAGAATTTCCGCCTCTAAACCCTTCATACAGGGGGTGTTCATTTGGCCGTAAACAGTTCCTACGCATTAAATTGTGCCAATGTTGGTCGCCAAAACTCGATTACAGAGCTTTGAAGGCGGTCACGTGATTTCAAGCAGAATAACATTTTATATATATGCTTTTCCAAAGATGTTTGTTAAATAGAAAAAAATGAATATACCTAAAAATTTAAATCAGTATAGGTTATGATATATTTACGATATTAAAACAATAAAACATTTAACAAAATATAACCGCAATTCGGTACGTTTCCGATATAGTAGCCTTGGCGAAATACAGAAAATAGCCTTGACGAGAAAAGAAATTTGATAATAACGTATTTTCTGGCAACCTATTTACTGTGTCATATACGCAAGCAATTTTTTCCATCTGTATACAATTTATTTAATGTAAGGAACCCGTTTATTTATTTTTATATACCAACATAAATAATCTGTATATAAAAAATAATATTTTATACATGTATAAATAAAATGTTTATATGTATATAAATGCATATAAATTACATAAAAGTTCATCAGGTTTGTTTTCGTAGTTGTTTATATCATTTGACAACATATTTCAGTTTCTGAAATCCGAATTGCGCCAAGATTTTAAAAAAATGCCAAGGTCCCTATAGTGGAGAAATATCCTAATTCCATCTGAAAGTTTAAAAATCTCCTTTTAATTAAATGAAATGTGTAACTAATAAACTATCTTTAACGATGTGCGACAGATGCGGTGTCCGAAGTCCTCTGCTAATGTTATTATATTGTATTATTAGTCTACTTACTGTTAATTTATTGTTAATTTTAAATCTGTAAAAGAAAGATTATAGTTATTGATAAGATATGTTGGTCGCCAAAACCCGATTACAGAAAATTAGCCTGAGTTCTAAAGGTGTTACATGATTTCAAGCTGAATGAATTTTTATATGCTTTTACAAAAATCTTAATAAGGCAAATCTTTCAGTTTATCTGTCCATCTTTCTATCTTTTACTTCCTTAAAACAAATTTTATTAAAGACCGGGAGGCGTCTGCACTGATCATCACCTCATCGAGTTGACGGCTGAAATTTTAAATATCGATTAGCGCATTGAAGTGTAACTGGTCTGCCAAGTCATATCTTTGTGGAAACCACCTACAGACCCGATTTTACCAGTTAATTGGTGGATTTTCCATTGTGTTTTCCTGCACCCATTCCTCCATGTTTCCAAACTTTAGGATTCAGGAAAATACAATAGTAAACCTATCAGTTAACCACTAAAATTAGGTCTTCAGGTGGTTTCTACCAAGATATGACTTAACAGACCAGTTGCATTTAAATATGCTAATCTAGTTTTAACTAATCCTAAAATTTCAGCTGTAAACTCGATGAGGTGATGGTGTGTACAGACTTCTATTATAAATGTCGGTATTCTAATCTCAATAGCACTCTGGTCAATCTGGCAATTATCCCTACTATTTATGAAACACTATTCCTTTAAGTGCGTTTTAGTGATGTTAATGAACTTATGCATATGCATCATACATATTATACATATGCATATAATACGTAATACATTTGCATCATACATATTATTGGTATGTGTATAATATATAAAACATATGCATCATTATGACGTCAGAATAAACAAAACATTTTTTTGTCGCCAAATTTGAGAATTGACATGATATATTACCAAATTTGGCGAAACTTTGCTAAATGTCGCCAAGCTTGGCGAATATTTGACGCTAGTGGCTATTTTTCAATGAGTTAATTATTAATGCGAGCCATCTATTTTTATTTTTCCGCATATCATCAGAATAGTTAAATGATATAACGTACTAATATTTCCAAAGTGCTAATAGTTTCGTCACTGCCCAAAACCTCTGCTATTGTTATTATATTTTACTGTTATTATACTTACTGTGACTATGTTGTTAACCTTTACACCGCTAAAACTTATGTATTATATAAAGAGAATTTTCGGAAACTATTAAAGCATTGAAACTGCCAGTTCTCCTTATGATTATTATAATTCTATAATATGTAACCTGTTAATCAATATGTACGTTAGAATGAATCTTCTATAATCCGGTTCCTCGCATTTTAGTTTTCAGGTTTCGAGCAAAATTAGCTAAAATCTTAAAACCATGGCTCATTGACTAATTCTTTAATACGATCAGATGAGAAGAATGACATATTTTTAAATGGATCATGGCAGTGAGCCGGTAGACATTCTATTCTTCCGTAATCGAGTCTATTGAAAAGGTTAACGTGAAACAAAAAGATATTAGCATCAATATGGTTTAATGCAAATACAGATATTGTCAAAGGATTTCATAAGAACCATTTCACTTGTACCCAGTCGTATCAGTTAAAATACAACAATTGGCAGTGAGCCCAATTAGAAAAGATTACTTAATAGGATTAAAAATTTCCGCATTAGAGAACGAATCGTAACTGCTAAGGAAGCATGCATAAGTGAGTTAAGAGATATTTGTCACGAAAGATGAAATACATGACAACACAAAATATGTGATGTGCTTCCATGATCGAAAAAAGTTCTTGATTTCTGTATCAAAAGCTTCCGAATTGGCGAAAGAATGGGCAAGTAAATTAAATTATGAATCACAGTAACATGATGCAACGTTTAACATGGAAGTAATACGGTAAACACTGCTTGCTAGAGGCGGCTAGTACTTTAATATAAAAAGAAATAAAGACTATAAATTTGTAAAGCTCAATAAAATAAATTTAGGTATTTTTATGTTAGCCGGGCGCAAGTGGCAAATCGCCAAATACTGTTCCCAACTCCATTGTTCATATTACATTCATTTCATTTAAAGATATATACTTTTCAACCATCTCATTTTATTTAATAGAACATTTAACATAGAAATAAATAAATAAATAAATAAATAAGAAATAATAACATAAACCAAAATATTTTATTTGAAAATCAAAGCATTGCTTCTAATTTACACAAGTGAAAAATGAAAACTGCTATTGGCGAAAAAACAAAAGGCTAATGAGGATATTTGCTCCCGGCTAACATAAAAGTACCGAAATTTAAGTTTTTTTATATTAATATAGTTTAGAATAACAAACTTGAAAAAACATACAAAAAGTAGTGATATCCCAACAAAAAGTTTTCGGTAAAAAAAAAAACCGCCAAGTTCTCCTTAATGTTTCGGCCAGAAAAAGTAGTGATATCTGATCTTCGCACAAGTTAAAAGCCAAACATCCCAAATCTTTCATTGAAAATGGCTTCCTGCGACTTGGCCGTTAATGCCTTCGTGAGAGTTTTTCAAATTTTAAAATATGTACAAATGAGCTACATGCCAACTACATTTTTTGATTATTTTAGGCATTTTGTGACACAGAATACAGAAATAAAATACACATTTGAAAAAAGCATTTAAACAACTTCAGTCTATTTAAATGCTTAGAAGTTAAAAATAACAAAATACTTGTATTCAGGAGATAATATCCCTAATTGCTAAAACATAATTAATATCAACTTTTAACAGTTTCTAAATCGAATACCTCTTAATGTTTGCAAACAAACTATAATAAATGTTCAAACGAAAAAATCTCTTTCGTCAATACACAAGATTTCAATATTATACAATAAAATATAATGTAACATATTGTGAGATAAGAAGTAAGTAAATTTTGTTTTATTTCTTGGGTTTTACGTTAATGACTTTAGCTTTAGACCGTACAAAATGGCAATTAAACCGCAAGTGGACTAAATGATCTGTAATCAAAACTAATGTTTGTTGAAACTGAACGGTAGTTATCAGAAATCTTTTACTTATAATGCCTTTATGTGAATTTGCCTCTTTGCATTCTAATATTACTTTTAATATTTAAATAATTCATAAATGCGTAATTTCTAATCATTAATTTTGAAATGCTGTACAAGGCATTAACGGCCAAGTCGCAGGAAGCCATTTTCAATGAAAGATTTGGGATGTTTGGCTTTTAACTTGTGCGAAGATCAGATATCACTACTTTTTCTGGCCGAAACATTAAGGAGAACTTGGCGTTTTTTTTTTTTTACCGAAAACTTTTTGTTGGGATATAGTGTTTTTGTCGAATCTTGAATTGTTTTCCTTTGAAATAGGTTATATTCACAGATTTTTCTGTAATACTTTTATGCTCTTCAGAGGTGTATTGTAGAGTTAGTGCGTTCTAGCAATTTTAAGGGATACTGTGTAAACGGAAAAAGTTTATAACGGAAACCTGTCTAAAACGGAAAATTCGTAGACCTGGCGAAATATTGAATACACCTTTGAATTACACCTTCTAAGACGAACATCTGCCTAAAGCGGAATTTTTCACAGATTCTTTGTCATTCCATTTTAGCCGTTTTTACTGTTGTATCCATGATTCAATAAACCAGTTCTTCGTTCGGGAGGGGTCTCGACACCCTGCACCCCCCCCCCCCTTGGCTACGCCACTGGTTTCTATAAAGCACTATAAGATTAAAAAAGTAAGAATAAAATAAATGTAAAATAAGACAAAAAAAGAGCTGTTTGACTAAAAAATTAAAAACAAAATAAATGCAATTTTTTAAATTTGTTATGTATTTATTTATTTAATTTTTGAAAGAGATACATAATTTCGTTAAAATTCACAAAAACGTAGAAAAAAATATTTTTTTTAATGCACTAAAAAGTAGAAAATAATATTTCGACTTGAAAAGAAATTGTTTTATTTTTTCATGCCCAAGGAAAAAAATTAAAGCGTGGGCATCAACTTTATATATATACATACGCATATAATATAATAGCATAAAAAGAAAAGTTAAACAAAAATTAAATTGCATTGGCGCTCACTCTTTCATTTTTACTTTCTTCTATCTTTACAAGAAGAAAGTATTGGATTCGTGAAAAATTTCGACTTCCAGTTTTCGATGGATTTATACGTTTTAGAAGGTCCTGAACACGATTTGATGGTTTTTAGAAAATGTCTGTCTGTCACTCTGTCAGTCTGTGAGTCTGTATGTGACAAAAATTTTGTGGGCACTCTATCTTAAGAACTAATGCACGGAATTTCACAAAACTTTAGATTAAGTTAGACCTTGATATAAACTGGTTCTGATTAGTTTTTGGTGTAAATCGCCCAACAGGTGACTTTGCTGTGCTGCATTTTTCACGATTTCCGCAATAGCTATGTCTCAAGAACTAATGCACGGAATTTCATAAAACTTCAGATTCAGTTAGCCCTTGATATAATTTTTTGTTGATTAGTTTTTGGTGTAAATCGCCCAACAGGTGGCTTTGCTGTGCTGCATTTTTCACGATTTCCGCGATAGCTATGTCTCAAGAACTAATGCACGGAATTTCATAAAACTTCAGATTCAGTTAGCCCTTGATATAATTTTTTGTTGATTACTTTTTGGTGAAAATCGCCCAACAGATGGCGCTGCTATGCTGTATTATTTATAATTATTGCAATAGCTCTATCTCAAGAACTAATGTACGAATTTTCATCAAACTTCAGATTCAGTTAGTCCCTGATATAAATTAGTGCTGTTTAGTTTTTGGTATAAATCGCCCAACAGGTTGCGCTGCTGTGCTGTATTTTATACGATTTCCTCAATAGCTGTATCTCAAGAACTATTGCATGAATTTTCGCCAAGCTTCAGATTCAGTTAATCCCTAGTATAAATTGGTCGTAATTAGTTTTTGGTGTAAATCGCTCAATAGGTGATGCTGCTATGTGGAATTTTTTACAATTTCCGCAATATCGCTCTCTTAAAAAGTAATGCACGGATTTTCTCCAAACTTCAGATTCAGTCAGACGTTGACATAAGTTGTTGCTGATTAGGTTTTGGTATAAATCACCCAATAGGTGTCCCTGCTAGGCTGTATTTTGCTGGATTTACACGATTTCAGCGATAGTCCTATCTCAAGAACTAATGCACGGAATTTCATATCTTTAGAATCCTCATGAGAGGCATATATTGCCATTTAATTTTTACTGTGTCATAGCGAAATTTGAAGAATTATGATGTATGAAATAGAAGAAAGTTTTAGGATTGGCATATCCGACTAGTTTTTTATTTTTTCTTGGACATGAGAAAATAAAACAACTTATTTTCTAGCCCAAAAAGTTTCTACTTTTTAGTGCCTTAATTTATTTTCTTTTTTTACATTTTTGTGAATTTTAATGAAAGCCTGTCTTGCAATTTTTTTTGGTAACATTTATTTCTTTTATCTTAAATCACGTCTGTTCAGCATATTTTTCTATAAAAATAACATATGATCAGCATATTTTTGTATTAGAAAAGTTTAATGTTTTGCGCTATCGTTAAACCGTTTCAGAAACCGTGTTTAATTTTTCTAATGTAAACAAGTACAGACCTGTCATGGTGAGTCATTCATTTTTGAGAATAGTTCACATAAAAGATTTCGCGCATTGAATTAATTATTTCGCCTCTCTTTTAATACAATGTTAAAGACGTCACCGCTGGTCGTAGCACCACAATATAGTCTACATGAGAAAAGCGAACCGATGTAGGCATTCATCCAACACTGAATTACATCTATGGTTTTTACAGTGTTAATTTTTTTTTCTCATACAGACAATAATGGCAACTCAAAGCGGCAACTTTTTTTTTAGATTTGTTCTGTTCTTTGATTGGAAAAATAATAATGAAGCAGGGATGTAATATAGAATATGCTTTTTAACAAGGAAATACTTTTTTTCAATAATATATATTATTTTTCATTTGAAATGAACGAATAATGAATGAAATGAATTGATATGAATGAAATTTCCATTTATACTGTCATTTGCAAATGTTATAAATAAGTCAGAAGAATAGTCATTTCTAGAACCGAACTGTATTTAAAAGAACTGATTTTTTTTCTCGTGGACAACTATATGTAACTATTTCAAGATGTAAAGAGGAAGGACAGTTAAAAATGTATGTCCAAGATACTGAAAAGCAAAGTCATCTTTTAAATAATAAAAGAGTTTTTACAAAAAACGTCGTATATCCTGAAGTTTTCTGACCAAATGTTAATTTACACTTAAACTGCATTTTTTATATATTCATTATAGATAGTTTTTCACAAATGTGTTTCGTTGTTTAGCTCACAGGCTATCAAAGCCTGAGAGCTAATGTGCCCGACCGTTCTGTATGTATGCATGTACGTACATATGTATGTATGTACGTAACGCGATAACTCTTGATAGAAACATTCGATTTGCTTCAATTTTTTTTCTAGGTTCATTCAGATAAGGCGTTTTGGGGGTTCATTGGTTATGTATAAAGAGGAGAAAGGGGGGCTAGTCCCCTTCCCCCTTAATTTAGATAAATGGGTTTTTCATGCAGAGTTATTCGATTTGCTCCAAATTTGGTATACCGCTTTATTATGTTAAGGAGCTTCCCTGATTAAATTTAGAGGTTCATTAGTTGAGGCTCCTGTCCCTGCCGGCGAAGGCACTCATGAGCTAATGCTAATCATATGGGGGGGGGGGGATTTTTCTAATATCTCGTTTGCATTTCGACATTTAATTTTTTTTTTTTTTTTTTTTTTTTTTTTTTTTTTTTTTGCATTGGATAGCCGAGATCCAATACATCGCACCTTTTTTACTTTTTCGATTTTGGTTGTAGATATTTCTTAGAATGACACTTTCATTTTCAGAACCGGTTTTGAAAGTGAAAGTAACTTTATAAAAAATATCTGCGACCAAAATCGAAAAAGTGAAAAAGGTGCGATGTAGAGACGGACATCGGCTATCCAATGCCAGAGGAAAAAAAAAAAAAAAAAAAAAAAAAAACATATTTAAAAATGTCGAAATGCAAACGAGATATTAGATAAATCCTTCCCCATAGGATTAGCATTAGCTCGTGAGTTTCTTCGCCGGCAAGGACAGGAGCCTTAAGTATAAAGGGGGGGGGAGGAGGGGGAGATCCCCCCTTAATTTATATAAATGGGTTTTTCATGCAGAATTATTCGATTTGATCCAAATTTGGCATGGCTGTTTATTATGTTAAGAAGCTGCCTTGATTAGATTTGGAATTTCATTAGTTAAGTATAAAGGTGGGAAAGGGGGCTAGACCCCCCTCCTCCTTAATTTAGATAAATGAGTTTTTCATGCAGAGATATTCGATTTGCTCGAAATTTGGTATACCAGTTTATTATGTTAAGGAGCTGTCTTGTTTAAATTTGAAGGTTTATTGGTTAAGTATAAAAAGGGGTCGGGGCTAGCCCCTCCCCCCTTAATTTAGATAAATGGATTTTTCATGCAGAATAATTCAATTTGCTTCATATTTGATATACCGGTTTATTCCGATATGGCGCTTCCTTCATTAGATTTGTAGGTTCATTGGTTAAATATAAAATGGGAAAAGAGGGTGAAAGTCTCCTCCCCTTAATTTAGATAAATGGATTTAATGCAGAATTATCCAATTTACTTTAATTTTTTTTCTATGTTCATTCTGATAGGGAGCTTTACTAATTAAATTTGGAGGTTCATTAGTTAAAGGGGGGACTGATAAAGGGGGAAGGGGGGTTAGACCCCCTTAATTTAGCGATATGGTTTTTTCATGCAGAATTATCTGATTTGCTTCAAATTTGATATACCGGTTTATTACGTTAAGGAACTTCCCTGATTAGATTTGGAGGTTCATTGGTTAAGTATAAAGAGGGGAAGCGGGGACTAATCCGCCTTCATTTATTTTTTGAGGGACATTGTTCTTTGAAATAAGAGTATAATATACAATTAGTGTGAATAGCCTGTGAGCTCAATGCCATCAGTTTAACTGGACACTTTTCTTTTTATAAAATGTGGTTTTTTTCATCTATCACTGCGGAACAAGCGAGGAAAACATATTCTTGCTCATGTGTTGTATATAGTATATCTATATATTACATTTTCCGTTATTTTTGACGGGCTATCTTTCTAGTTTAATATATTTAAATCCTATTTGTAATTATGTTGTTTCTACTTCATTTTGCTAAACTTTCTGAAATTGACGTTAAATTTTGTTGAAAACCTTGAATGCTTTAAAAAAAAATGCTAAAATTTCTTGAATTTTTTAATGAAATCGTTATATTTCCATAAATATACGTGCTATTTTTACACAAATGAACACAGGCGTTGTACAACATTCACACAGTCACGTGCTGCTGCACGACAGATCATTTTGTGCATTTTACTTTACATGGTGATCCCAAATTGTTTTTTTCTTGAATTTCTTGTTGGTCCACTTACTGCCCTTGTCATCAAATCTTCGTAGAAAAACATGAGGTCAAAACAATATCTTTATATTCCCAAAGTTCTAAAAGAATTCGTAAGTTTTTTTTTTTTTTACATATTCGATAAAAAATCTAATATCGAAAGAGTCCGGTGATTTTTGGAAACATAGTGTAGATCGTTTATCGTCTTATCTATTATCCTTCACTGTTAAAATAAGTTCATAATAATTTGTATATAAAAATGTTTTTTTGCATGAACCTCAAAACTTAGCATCAGCGTAAAATTTTGATCTCTATATTTACTGTGCCAGACATATGTTATTGTTAGAGTAACAGCTAAGAATATTTTCTTGTAGTTTTTCTAAAAAATAAAAAAACAACAAGATCACTTATCATTTAATCGAAACAGCAGATGCTACTGTTTTCTACTAAAATAATTTTTAATGCTGGATTTCAGTGCGAATCACAAATAAAGAAACTGTTAGTTCTCGTTTCAAAAAATAATTTCCTACAAGTTTTTAATTCCATGCTTTAATGAATATCACAGCTTTCATACGTGAAATACTGTGGAGTTGAATAAAACTTTACAATAAATAGTTCGTTTGAAAAAAAAAAAAATTAGTAATTCACAAATAATTTCCTACAAGTTTTTAATTCCTTACTTT
This sequence comes from Maratus speciosus, assembly GCA_963932465.1. Classification (NCBI taxonomy): domain Eukaryota; kingdom Metazoa; phylum Arthropoda; class Arachnida; order Araneae; family Salticidae; genus Maratus; species Maratus speciosus. Next base: position 358,691,624 of record OZ010800.1, on the reverse strand, counting down.
AATCAATATCACAGCTTTCATACGTGAAATGCCGTGAAGTTGAATAAAACTTGACAATAAATATTTCGTTTCGAAAAAAAAATTAGTAATTCACAAATAATTTTCAAAATCAAACACTCATACTTTTTCAAGCATAGGTATGTAAAAAAGTTAGTCATTGTGTAAGTAACACTTAAAGGAAGTGAGTTTTGGTCCGGTCAATGTATTCTAAGTACTACTATAATTATGAAGATGGAAGAATTATTGCATAGAAAATTTTGCATTTTAAAAATTCAGTGCGAGTATAAAATAAAGAAATCGGTACTTTCTCATTTTTGTGAAAGGATGTTCAAATATATATTTATTTGTAATACAAGTAATTTAGAACATTAGTTTCTTCAGTGATAAACAAGAAAGAAAACCCATGCGTCACGCATAGATTACAAAACCTTTTGTAACACTACTAAAACACTCAACTTCATATTTTCGTACGATGAAAGGAGATATCAAAATAAACAGTTTAAAATACATATAACACAGCTGAAAAACTATTTTTAGAAATTACCTCTTATAGAATTCTCTTGTTCAACTCTATATACGATATGTAAATTTTCACATAATATATTAACATATTAATTTAATTTATCTGGGAATCGCATAACACAAAAAACGCTTTTCCAATAATTCGTCCATGGAAAGCAATGCATCCATATCTTTTGTACCGGTCTGTATATATGTATTTATTTACATTATACTCACACAACATAGTATAGTAAAATTTAGTTTAGCTGAAAAATGTGTAACATTGTTGAAAACCAATTTTTAGCAATTACCGGATTACCCTTGATGATAATATATTTGAATTACTTTTTGTAGCCCTGTATATATAATTTTTACCCACATCATGAGTGTACAAAAGATTCAATTCTAAACGTTTCTCTGGAAGTTACCATCCATATGTTATAATGTAGTCATATACTTTTGTGCAGTCCTGTAAATGAATCTATTTATATTATAGCACAATATACCACATAGTACAGAAAAGTTTAGTTCAGCTGAAGTACGCGTAATACATCATGCAATAATGGCAGGCTCGCCAATTTATCCAAAATTCTCTCTGGTAATCAAATGTCATTGCTTCTATGCTTCTTTGCTGCCACTACATTGTATTTAAAGGATAAAACGAAAGCTGAGTTAACGTGGGCTCATTGCTGTATTTAAAGGTACTCTAAGTGCCCCTCGGTCACGATTTTGTCCAAAATCCCACGACATATAAATTTTATCACTCGTATGTGGCCACATTTTTATTTATAAAGGCACTCTAATTGCTCATAGGTCAAGATTTTGTCTAAAATCCTTTGACCAATAAAATTTTATTTCTCGTATGTCATCACCTTCATATTTATAAAGGCAATCTATTACTCTTCGCTCCCGTTTAAAACGTAGTAAACGATCATATATTAATATATTTGACGTTTCTCTGTAAAAATAAAATAAAAATTATACACGATATGATACTCTTAGCATAAATCCTCCCCAGTGTGTTAAAATTGCTATATGAAAGTTACTTTCAAGTCCATATAAAGTGGTTGTTGAGAAAAATGCGAACATACATAACATACTTAAGTACATAACAACTAAAAACAGATGTCTTTTTTTTTCGAAGTCGCATTAAAAGAGACATTGTTTTTTCTTTCATAATTGAAATAATTAATAATACTCTGTATATAGAAATGTTTTTATGCGGGAACCTCAAAATCCAGCGTCAACGAACAATCTTGACCTTAGCTTTTACTCCAATTACATAAATCCTGAGCAGAAATTCACTAAAATATCGATTTTAATAACCCAGTGTCGAATGACAATGCTCCACTTTCAGATGAAAGTGTCAGATGTTCTGATTCAGTCCAAGGAATTCTGACAAGGGCACTTCGGGTTCACTCAACTCCCTCAGTCTCTTCTTCATTCTGGGAATCGAGTGCAAGAAATCAACATTCTGCAAATGAAAAATAGCTCTTAAAAAGACAAAAGTAAGTTTGAATATTTATTATACAGTTTAAATTGCAGTAAAATCATTATATTAACCCATTTTAGGACAAGCATAGAAATTTTATAAAATGTGGTATTATTTTCATTGAAATATGCTTAAATTACACTCATTAAGACAAGAAAAAGTTTTGTGCATGAAAAATAATATTTTATTTGAGAAATAAAATGCATTCGGCATTTTCATGCATTCGGTCAATAGTGCGCTAATACACCATTAAATTTTAAATTAATAATTTTTTTAATGACATTTGTTTTATTATTATTTTATTTACAAAACTTGCAACTTTAATCCTTTATAAAAACATATGATTAATCTCAAGTGGAATAATTATTCATTTTCAAAAAGTCGAATTTGTCAATAACCGTTTCAAGTTTAAAAGACTGGCGTATTTTGAAAATTTCCCACCAGAAAGTGTTTACTTCAACTGAATTACTGATATTTTATAGATGTCTCCAGGACCCTTAAAAATAGCAGAAAAATAAAATTAGTGAAAAATATTCGTCACAGTGTTAATAAAAAAATATTTATTGAAATGGTGTGTTTACGCACCTTTGGCCGAAAATGGGTTAATTGCTGCTTTAAAAAATTATTTTTCATTATTAGTGTTATTCCAACAAGAACATAGTTAAAGATGTCTTCTGTAACACGAATTCAATTCAATAAATTCTTAAGAAAGTATTCAAGTAATTAAAAAAATTTTTTTTGCAAGCCTTCGATGTTTATCTTACAAGGAGAGGGCCAACCTTGTTAATCACAGATTTTAATTATTTTAATATATGTTGTAGGGTAGAGACCTTTAGTGTCAGGTTCAACGAATTTTATCCAACACTCCTTAGTTCTTGAGAAACCGGGGGTGGGGGGGGGTCTAATAATAGTACACAACTTAAATACTTACATTGCAACCCCAATCACAGGTTGGTCGTAGCTCAGTTAGTACGGCGTTCGCTGGCTGATCTGCTGGTCCGGGTTCGGTACCCAAACGGGCTACATTTGTTTTTCTCATCTTTTGTTTTATAAATATGCTTGTGATTATAATTTAATAATTTCAATTACAAATTTTAATATTATACATTAATTATAATGTTAATAAACTTAAATTTATCATTTTTTTTAAACTATTATTTTTCATCATTTAAAGAGGTTTAAAAAGAAATTGCATCTATTATTGAATGATAAAAATTCCAAAATCGTGACAAAATCTGTTGTGATGAAATCTAGTTATGACAAAATAAAAGAATATTCAATTAAAATAAAAATAAAAGCAGAAAGAAGATAAAGGTGAAAGCAAAATAATTGAAAACGTAAGCATGCGTATTACACATTTAAAAATCTTTAATATGCAAGAAATCGGTTGTAATTTAATTCTGATGCTAATTTTTAATATAATTTTGCTTGTTACTTTAAAAACAGAATAATAGTATTATCGCATTCACTTCCTTTGTTAAAGCAATGCGTAAATGATGTTTCTTTAAATTCACGAATTGACACAATTGCTCAATATCATTTTATCGATAAAGAATAAATGAAATACATTTTAAAAGTGATTTTTTAAAAAATTAACAGTTTATGATGTTTTATACAACTATTTAGTTAAAAGTAAAAAATTAAATAGGTTAAAATTATAATTGATATACAATATTATAAATTTTAATTGACAATGAGATTATTAATTATACTTACAAGTATATTTATAAAACAAAAAATGAGAAAAACAAATGTAGCGCATTCAGGTATCGAACCCGGGCCTGCGGATCAGCCAGCAAACGCCATACCAACTGAGCTACGACCAACCTATTATTGCGGTTGCAAAGTAAGTATTTAAGTTGTGTACTATTACTAGACCCTCCGGTTTCTCAAGAACTAAGGAGTGTTGGATAAAATCCGTTGAACCTGACACTAAGGGGTCTCTACCCTACAACATATATTAAAATAATCAAAATCTGTGATTAACAAGGTTGGCCCTCTCCTTGTTAGAAATATATTTTGCAAACATTCAATGTTTATCTTAAAAAATCACACCTAATTTCATCATTGAAATTGATATAGTTCTAAAAAAATTTCCGTTACAAATGTTAATTTGACTTTCTCCATTTTGATTTACACGTGGTAGAAAGCGTAAACCACTGAACATATACGGTGAAACTTCCATTTAACGAAGTCTCATACAAAAAACACCTAAACACTTTGTTATGAAAAAAAATTCGTTAAATAGAAATCCACTTAAATTCATGAAATTTGTATAATAAAATATGCATGTATAAATTGAAAATCCCACACAAAATGGAAATATTGGAAAAACGTATTGAAATTCAAGCAGTATATATATATATATATTTTTTCAAGCAGCGTAGCCATATAAGAAAAATTTAATTAGAATTATGTCTAAAAAAAAAAGCACATAATAAAGAGAGCTCAACAAAAACTGAAGCTTAGCGCATTTATCTCTTTTTTCTCAGTATTGCAGATTTTTACCTTAAAAAAAAAGTCTGTAATATTACTTTGTACATGTTTCGTATTAACAAGTGATATAAAAATTTTGTTTTTAAAGTCAATTCCTACTTAGGCCATCAAAGAAAAATCTAATATAATCCCTTAAGATAATATTGGTTTTTGTTGCATTAAAATATCTCAATTTGTTGATTTTCTATAAGCAAGTATAGGTTTACAATGGAACTCTATGGGAATTTGGCGAAATATTAGAGATATCGCCAAGTTGGCGTCACTTTTGGCGACTCAATTTGGCCACCATATGTGGCGATAGATCGCCAAGTTGGCGACAAACTTGGCGGTATTTGGCGACAGAACAGGGTCCCCTCTATGGTAACCCCTTATTGAAAAGACATTCATTGAACTTCAATAACCAATGGCCGCCATTTTGTTTCCCATGCGAAACTGAAATTAATTAAAATTTAATTAATTAATTAGTATTTGAAAAAACTGTACTAACATCAATTATCATACAGTACAAGCTTAAAAAAAATTTATTTCAACTTGATAGGATGAATAATGAGTACTTTATTAACGATTGAAAATTTGAACAAGATAAATAAATATATAAATAAATATAGGGAGAATGTGAACTAATAGTAGGAATTGAAAAAACAACAACAACAACAACAAAACTGTTCATAAAACTTTCGCGTATCCGAACAATTTTTCTGTTGCATTTTCGTGAAACTGGAATCCGCTTCTTATTGTATCGAAGGTCCCCCCCCCCCCCCCACGCACACACACTGTCAGTGCCAGGGTGTCACTGTGAGAGAGTGGCGATAGCAAGTGTTTGTCTTAGTGTGAAAAATTATTTTTGTTTAGCACCAAGAACAATAGAGATTATTAAATAAATAAATAATTTCATTTTTATACTATCCGTGGAAATAAATTTATCCATCCATCGCAAAAGCAACCTCTCCGTTTGAATACTGTACACGCACGAAAGTCGAATAAACTTCGTTATATAAAATATATTTTTCGTAATATGGAGATCAATTTACATGTTAATGGAGTCCAAAGTCAAGATTCAGCAGAAAATTTCGTTAAGTGGAAAACTGCGTTAAATAGACTTCGTTAAAAGGAAGTTCCATAAAGTTTTCCAGGAAGTATATAAAAAAAATTATTTTTGCTTTGCTTTTTTTAAGCAGTTTTCAACATAGCTGAAAAGTGTGTCTGAATTCGGTTTGTCTGTCTGCCGTCTGTCCATGCTCTAACTCCGTAAATATACTGATATTGGCGTGAAATTTATATACAGGGTGCAATATGTTATCTATCGCCGACCTTTAATTTCTCAGCCGTTGGCCCTAGACATATAGTTCCAATTACAAAAACGTTTCAAATGAGCTAAATATTCATGTTGTGGCATTAAATAATGTTACTTTAAATAAAGTAAAAAATACATTTTATAAAAATTACGAAATCTAACTTTTTATACGGTCCCCCAGTCCCTATAGTCCCTATATATTTAGTAAACGTTTACACATATAATAACAGATATAACACAAAAAGTTTGACATCTGTGCTACAAAAGTTGACAGAGTTATTAAATTTCAAAGTTTGAGATTTTTGCGCATGATTTTGTCTTTCATTGAGGGATCAGTTAAAAGATGAATTAAAGTAATTCGAGATCAAAATCAGGGTGCAATTCCGCTGCCATTCATTTAGTCCTTAGTAAGTATGTTTATTTTCCGGTTGTCGATTTTACCTACTTTGACGTTTGAACACTGTTTGACCCATAAAAAGCTCAAATTTTTAGAGGAAATAACCCTCTTTGATGATTCCCCGATTTGGCGATACCGGCTAAAGGTGATTTCGCCGTAAAAAGGACATTGCAACCTGACTTTGATCTCGAATTACTTTAATTCATCTTTTAACTGATCCATCAATGAAAGACAAAATCATGCGCAAAAATTTCAAATTTTGAAATTTAATAACTCTGTCAATTTTTGCAGTACAGATGTCAAACTTTTTGTGTTATATCTGTTACTGTATGTGTAAACTTTTACTAAATATAACTATAGGGACTGGGGGACCGTATAAAAAGTTAGATTTCGTAATTTTTATAAAATTGATTTTTTACTTTAAATAATGTCACAACATGAATATTTAGCTCATTTGAAACGTTTTTGTCTACGGCCAACGCTTGAGAAATTAAAGGTCGGCGATAGATAACATATTGCACCCTGTATATTACTTGGATTCACTATGGAAGGGTCGGCGAACTTTTTTGTTGACGCGTGCCAAATTTGGTCAAAAAATATTTTACGTGACAATGAATTGCCAACTAACTAGAGAACAGGAATTCTGCTTTTTCAGAATTTAGTGTCGCCCCCGACATTTCCATTACAGTAAAACCTCCCTAAAGAGACTACGTTCCGTTCATATATAAATTGGTCGCTCCGAGAGATGGTCTCTTAATGGAGGTCATGTTTAAATCTAGATTTTAATTCTCGAAAAAAGGTAACAATTATTACTAAAATTTATTTTTCACATTAGGAAAAAATATGAAAATTTAAGTATGAAAACAAAAGTTAATTACATAAGCTAATTACTATAGAGTTTAAAAAATGAATACATCGACGTTAGCTTTGATTTTACGGTTTTATCTTTTGTAACTTTTACTTCCAAGTCTTTTCGAAGTTCGGTAAATAAATGCAATTTTTTTTGGACGGAAACAAATAAGGACGATTTCATTAATTTATCTATTTCTTTGAGAGTTTCCTGGCACAATAGGGCAGGGGAGTTTATTGACCGTCATTCTTAATTTGTCATCAGAGTTAAATGCATTCCTTAAAAAGGCACAAAGGGGTTTAAACACTTAAAAGATACCGGAATAAAAAAAATTGTAAACTTTGTTTAGGAGTTTGATGAATAATGCGCTCTCCGAAATTATTTTTCTAATAAAACCTTCTTCAAGCGACCGGGAAATAACGGAATTTGTTTCATTTTCTTCAAACAAATGGGTCGCTCATGGAGGGAGTTCAACTGGGATGGTCTCTGAATGGGGGTAAAATTAGTATTGAGCCTATGGGAATAAATTTCGTTCCATGAAAAAATGGTCGTTCAGGGAGGTGGTCGCATAGGGAGGTTTCAGTGTACTTCATTTTCGTTTGGTGGACTGGTGGTTTCTATTATTATGAAGCAGCCATTATAAATGAAGCGTTAGGTGGAGATGAAAGAGCAATAGTAAAAAGTTAGAACTCTGATTTTCTGGTCAGAATGGGGGGAAAAAATCGCCATAATTTTTTTTTTATTATTATTATGGCCATTTTTTTCCCATTCTGACCAGAAAATCAGAGTTCTAACTTTTTACGATTGCTCTTTCATCTTCACCTAACGCTTCATTTATAATGGCTGTTTCATAATAATAGAAGCCACCAGTCCATCAGAAGAAAATAACTCGGTTAAGCGGGACTCGGATAATCGGTACTTTATTGTAGTGCAAAACATATTTTAATTTTAAGACTTAAAGCACGCGCTTTTATTTTATGTAAAATGACATTATTTGCATTAATATAGATACTTAAAATTAAATATAGTTTATAATAGCTCCATGTTTTATCATAAATCATTCATTCATATTTCTCTTAAAATAGCACGTATTTTAATTAATTTTTTTTATAAATTTTTATGAGAAAATGGCAACAAAAAGATATAATTGCTATTTTTCAACTATTTTTTCTTTACTTTCTACAGAAATGGAGTACTTGAGTGTCCAAAATGAAACAAATGTCGCTAAAAACTACCAAAAAATTAATATTTCAAAAATAAATGGAGATGCAGTTTTCAAACAAATTGCATTAAAAAGTACTTTTTCCCCCAATACGACGGTATAAACATTGAAAATGTGCGATGCTTAGAAGTTTTTAAAAATGCTGTAGAGTATTTAATCGCACAATGAAACATCTGCTTTTGTTTTACGGATGGCTTATACAAGGTAACGTTATTTATTGGAGACAAAATAAGCTGGGAGAAAGAAATAGCATACCGCTGGCTAAAAAACTAATTTAGTAGGTGGGAAAATAATAGTTTAAAATTGCTCAAGATTTTAAAAATAGGAGGAACATACATGTAGGTACTACACTATAATAATTATGGCAACAAATATATTTTAGAAATTAATTTAAAAACATTAATGCTATGTAATTTGATTTCTGTTGCTGCATCTTAATATCAGGTTAATTTGACTGAAAACTAAACGCCCCGCCGGATTTATCTGACAAGTACTTTCAGTATGAGTTTTGATATTATTCATTTGTGAAAACAGTAGATTGAAAGCAGAGATAGGCAGAAAAACTGTTAAAATAGCAAGTACCAGTTTCTTTGAATTGCTCTGAAATAAATTCAGAGTTGCCATAACTTTATCATTAGAACTAATAACCAATTCTTCTCGTTAGTTTTCAAATATCGTATTTGTTTGAAAAAATTTTGAGACCATAATTAATAAGATTGGAATATAATATGCCACAATTAAAATTTTTCAATTTCCATTTAATCGAATTTAGAAAAGATCAGTCGCAATTTTATATCACCTCATTTTATTTTGGTTTGGAGCCATAAACAATGCCGTGCCAAAATGATTCTTTCGCATGCCAAAAGTGGCACGCGTGCCATAGGTTCGCCGTCGCTGCACTATGGCATGTTCGGCATTGCAAATTAAGTGTAATTTCAAATTTACGATTCCATTACAGAAACACGCAAAAGAAGTCCCTATACTACTTTCTATGGGGAAAAATCGTTTGTGGTGTATTTTAATGACCTTACACTATTTAAAACATATTGAAATTTATATGTATCAGTGAGGTGTACTACAAGGCGCTTACTGTAGAATAAAGCGTGCATAAGATTTAGCATTCATTTACAGGACTACCCAAAAGATAATCCCAACAGTGGCGTGGCGTGAAAATTTTCGGTGGTCATCGCAATTATTTAAGTTTGTGGTGAAAAATTATTAACTCTAAAATTCAATGGTTGAATGTTCAAAAAAGAAACTTTAAATCTTACCTTCACTTATACATGAACTCCAAATGTTCTGCTAAAACTGGATCGTAGAGTTTTAAAAGCTTATTAAGAGTTTTAAAATATTGCTTGGTCATCGCCGCATCCAGCGATGACCGGACGCCACGCCACTGAATCCCAAGTAATAAGTTCGAAGTCACTGGTTTATTATAGTTAACAGTCGTTATTCTATAGCGAAAGGCTAAATATAAAGTGCTTCGTTATTTAGTGCACAATGAAGATTACTGAAATTTTAATTAATTGTGGCAGTTATTGGTATTCACGTTTTGCTGTGACCAACCTACAGAAAATAATTTTTTTGTCATAGTAAATATTCAGATTTTTATTTAAATAAAAGATACCCTCAGTACGACGAAAATACCGTTTAAATGTAGGTTTATATAGACATATATGTGTTGAGGAAAACTCAATAAGTAGTCTTCCTGAATTATTCATACTTATTTAATGGAGTCTGGGTTAATATTACAAGTAATGATATAATACACTATGTACAATATTGAACATTTCCGCAGCATAGCGGCCGTCAGCTCACGGACTCTGATCGTACTCGATCCGTCTGCTCCGAAGTACGTCCTACTTAACCCAGAACTCAATGCGTTCTGTGGCTTTTCTGAACTTACTCCCCACGTTCAATCTGTAAAACTTTACGTGTTATAAATAAACTAATTACTTTGCTTGCCTCCATGCTCTTGGCTGTGAGACAACTCTGATGTGTTGCCTGATGTGTCGTCCTGTGTAAAATTATAACCACTCTCGGCCATTCAACATGTGGAAAACCCTGGACCGAATTCATAAACACCTAAATAATCATAAACAGACAAACCGAAGTCAAAAACACTTTTCAACTATGTTGGAAAGTGTTCAAAACACACAACGTATTAAAAATTCATTTTCAGCAATTGCTGTCCTCTGTTAATAATGCGTGCAGTCCTGTATGTGATCTACATACTTCGTAATACACTAAAAATTAGCTAAGTTTTAAAATGCATTTAACAGCTGACAAAGCACATCCAGCAGCTATGAATATTAGCCAGTCCTAAAACCGAATTATTTTATGTGTGTCCGTAAATAAATGATAAATACTACATATTCATTTAACTATCGAAAACAGGTTGTATTGCACCTCAGTAATAAATACCAATTTCATTGAAACAGTGTAAAAATGCACTGCAAACGATTTTTCTTCATAGTTTCAAAATGTAATGGAATTTTTTGTGCATTCCTGTAACCCAACTATAATTTCTAATTACTCTATATTCGATAGAAAGCATGTTGCCTCAGTGGTGCATATAAATTTCATTATATTTTAAACAGAGTGGCATAATCACTAAAATGCATTGAAAATTATCTTTTTTCCCATTGACTGTAATGTAACAGAATACCTTTGAGTGTCCCAGTAAACTAACCGTAAGTGGTACACACTTCATTTTCAATACCGAACATTCCCTAGTAAATCTCAATAATATATATCAATTACATGGCAATCTGAGTATATTTACGCGAGTTACAGCACGGACAGACAGACAGATACAGAGGAAAACCGAATTCGCATACACTTTTGAACTACGTTGGAAAGTGTTAAAAACTGTCATTATATTTTACTACTAATTTCTTTTGTATATTACAGCTATAGCTTAAAGCCTATACCTTATAGCTTCGTGTTTTAAAATTTTTGATTTAGCAGCAATATTTTCTATCATTTATATTAAACTAGAAAAAAAAAGAGGCTTTGCTCGTGTAATAGTTGAAATATGCCAAGTGGTATTTTTGAGCCTATTTTTATTAGAAAAAATTATACTGCTACGAATTATTCAAAAATTACTAATTAAGCCACAGTTTGATTAAACTTCATTATAAAAACTGCATTACGCCGAAATGAGACATAAATTAAAAAGAACAACTAAAACTAATTCTAAATAAATGATAATTTAGAAAGTATTTTGAAGCTTTTATGCTCATTTCATACGCTTATTTCAGTATTCATTCGAAGTTTTGTATTTTTTAGAAACCGATCTTAGTACGCCTTTACATCTTAAAATTAACCATCATGTCAAATTCCAAGCTTCTTGCCTAACTGTCTACCACCTCTCTGCTGGTAATGGCACTAACATAAAATGCCTATGTTGAAACAGACTGTCAGTATTAAGTTGCCAACATTAATTTTGAAACCGGTTTGGTATTTCCTAATATTTCATAGAAAACGTAATTTAGACAGTTTTCAAATTCTTTTTTAGAACGTTTGTTGTCCCTGCCAACCTCAGGTGGTAGTGGCACCGGCATAAAATATAGCCTGTGTCGCATCAGAAACTGTCACCATTGATTCGCAACCATTACTTTAGTAATCGGTTTATTATTTCCTGAGATTGCATAGAAATCGTAATTTAGAACATTTTAGAGCGCTTTTCGCTCATTTCAATCCTTTTGAATTTGAGATTTTTTAAAAACTGTTTTTAGAGACCATTTATATCTTATAAGATTCTTCCATTCAAAATTCCATGTTTCTATCTTGAACAATTGCATAGAAATCGTAATTTAGAACGTTTTTAAAACGCTTTTTACGCATTTTCACACCTTTTAAATTTAATTTTTTTTGTTGTTTTAGAGAGTATTTACATATTATAAGTAACTACCATGCCAAATTTCAAGTTGCTAGTCCCTTCAATATTCCAAAAAGTGCAATTTAGAAATTTTTTGTGCCTGCAACGCCCTGGTGATAGTAGCACCGATATAAAATATAGCCTGTTTTGGAACAGAACTGTCACCAATTTGCAACCATTCATTTGCATGTGTTCAATTTGCAACCATTACGTTTGAAATCGGTTTGGTATTTCCTGAGATTCCCTAAAAATCGTAATTTAGAACGCTTTTCGCGCATTTTCAACCCTTTTAAATTTTGAATTTTTTTATAAATTGATCTTTGAGAGCATTTATATCTTATAAGTAACTACCATGCCAAATTTCAAATTTCTAGGCATTCAGTAACACAAAAATCGAAATTTTAGAACCTTTTTTGCTCCTGTACCTCTTTGGGTTCAGTGGCACCGACATAAAATATAGCCTATGTTGGGACAGCGACTACCGACTATCACCATCAATTTTTCACCATTGCTTTTGAAATCGTTTCGATAGTTCCAGGCATTACCCCCTACAAACACACAAACAAAACAGGTAAACGTTACTTCTTTATAATATTAGAATAGATAAAAAATAAATCATAGCATACTTTTTTTTTCAGTAATGATTGTAGTTTAGTTTCTATAGCTGTATATAATCGAACAACGCGCTGAAATTCTGAAATAATCACATTCAATAAAATCCGAATACTTCTCCCATTCCAAGTTTCCTTTCCGTCAATCAAGTTTCCCAGCATGGAATTGTACGGAGCAGGAAATCAAACCCGCATTTTCTACGACAAGAAAACATTGGTTATGGGTCAGAAAATTAGCGGTAAAGTATGTTAGAGTTTCTGATACATTTTAAATGTGAAAGAAGTTTGGCAGAAAATTATATCTAACACCCTTTAACTGTATTCTATTATGAATCATAAAAGAAATGATAAAAAAAATAATGCTCAAGCATGATTATGATTTCACTTTTCAACACTTCTGTTTCTAAAGGTAAAAAAAGATACCGAAGTAAACATTTTAGAAAACATATAACTCATTTGAAAACCAGATTTCAGCAATTCAAGATTCTAGGCGAAGGGGGAATACCCTATAAGTTTTGAAAGTCAGTTTGTGTAAAAAAAGAAAAAAAAATTTTTTTTTTAAGAAGGACCGTTTTATTACATTGAGTAAAGCTCGAAACTTATACAAAATAATGGGACCGTGGACCTTATTGTTTGATATTAATTTCAACTTGATACCTTCAGCCGTTTCTGAAAAAAAAAACCGCTCTTGACAGACTGGCGGTCAAACGGGTTTGTCACATAATACATCGACATAGAATTATAAATTACTAATTTCCGGACTTATTTCATCAAATGTGCTATAAGAGTTTTCTTCGAGCTAAATTTCAAGATTCAAGGTGAAAGGGAAGTACCCTATCAGTTTTGAAAGTGAGTTTGCATGAAAAAACGTTGTTTAAAGGAAAGGCCGTTTTATTGCATTGAGTTAAAAGCTCGAAACTTATACAAAATAATGGGACCGTGGACCTTATTTTTTTATATTAATTTCAACTTGATACCTTCAGCCGTTCCTGAAAAAAAAAAAAAACCGCTCTTGACAGACTGACGGTCAAACAGGTTTGTCACATAATACATCGACATAGAATTATAAATTACTTATTTCCGGATTTTTTTTTTCATCACAAGTACTATAACAGTTTCCTTCGAGCTAAATTTCAAGATTCTGAGTGAACGGAAAGTACCCTATAAGTTTTGAAAGTGAGTTTGTGTAAAAAAAGAAAAAAAAACGTTATTTAAAGGAAGAGCTCTTTTATTGCATTGAGTAAAGCTCGAAACTTATACAAAATAATGGGACCGTGGACCTTATTGTTTGATATTAATTTCAATTTGATACCTTCAGCCGTTTCTGAAAAAAAAAAACCGCTCTTGACAGACTGACGGTCAAATGGATTTGTCACATAATACATCGACATAGAATTATAAATTACTTATTTCCGGATTTTTTTTTCATCGCATGTACTATAACAGTTTCCTTCGAGCTAAATTTCAAGATTCTGAGTGAACGGAAAGTACCCTATAAGTTTTGAAAGCGAGTTTGTGTAAAAAAAGAAAAAAAAAAACGTTGTTTAAAGGAAGAGCTGTTTTATTGCATTGAGTAAAGCTCGAAACTTATACAAAATAATGGGACCGTGGACCTTATTGTTTGATATTAATTTCAACGTGATAACTTAAGCCGTTCCTGAAAAAAAAAACGCTCTTAACAGACTAACGGTCAGATAATTATAAATTACTGATTTCCGGATTTTTTTTTTATCACATGTGCTATAAATGTTTGCTTCGAGCTAAATTTCAAGATTCTGAGTGAACGGAAAGTACCCTATAAGTTTTGAAAGTGAGTTTGTGTGAAAAAAAACAAAAAACGTTGTTTAAAGGAAGAGCTGTTTTATTGCATTGAGTAAAGCTCGAAACTTATACAAAATAATGGGACCGTGGACCTTATTGTTTGATATTAATTTCAACTTGATAACTTAAGCCGTTCCTGAAAATAAAAAAAACGCTCTTGACAGACTAACGGTCAGACGAGTTTGTCATGTAATACATCGACATAGAATTATAAATTACCAATTTCCGGACTTATTTCACCACATGTGCTATAAGAGTTTTCTTCGAGCTAAATTTCAAGATTCTAGGTGAAAGGGAAGTACCCTATCAGTTTTGAAAGTGAGTTTGCATGAAAAAACGTTGTTTAAAGGAAAGGCCGTTTTATTACATTGAGTTAAAAACTCGAAACTTATACAAAATAATGGGACCGTGGACCTTATTTTTTTATATTAATTTCAACTTGATACCTTAAGCCCTTCCTGAAAAAAAAAACGGTCTTGACGGACTAACGATCAGACGAGTTTGTCACGTAATACATCGACATAGAATTATAAATTACTAATTTCCGGATTTTTTTTTCTTCACATCGCTCACCACACATCTCGCAAATATTCATTTCGCGTTTTAATCCACTAAAAGGTTTTTTTCGAATTTTTCGGGAATTTTGTATGTGATTTTTAGTGTATTTTAGCGATTTGGTACCATTTTTCCACATTAGTGAAAGGAATCAACTTGCAATCTTCGAACACAATATATAACTTTTTTTCTCTTTTCGAAATTTGTGCAGCGATTTAAAATTTTTTCGCGATATCTTTTTGTGATTTTCAGAACTTTTTCGAAATTCCTGCTGTTTTCTGACATACCCGGGCAAAGCCGAACAAGTTCGCTATTATGTTAATATATATATATGAGAAAGTGAAAAAGAAAAAGAAATGAAAGAGAAATGAATTCTAACTAGAATTTTCAGAAAACAATAAAACATATCATCTTTCACTATTTTTTAAACGTCTGTACAAATACTATTGTTTTTTTTACGATTCCCTTTAAATCTTCATACTTGATATCTAATCTCTTTTCAAGTCTCTTTTTGCGACTGCTTATTCACTATTTTACATTTTTTTTCGGAAACATCGGTGGGTTTTCGTCTGGTTAGACATCTCGTGCAGATTTTTCGCCCCAGTTCACATTTTAATTCGTTCCAGTTTAAGGAAAAATAAAACACTTTCGAATCATTTTCTTGTTTGCGATCTAAGGGAAATGAGTCGCGGCTACCGTGAAAAATGACCACGTGTTAGTATCTCGAATAAATATACTGTTTACTTGAGATTACGTGAATGCATTTTGTTTGCAGCTGTTATGCAAGAAATTTCCTGGAATAAGTGAAAAAAAAAAAAGTGGCTGTGGATATTTTTCTCACTTTTGTTGAAAGCAAATGTTGGATATTTTTTTAAATGTAAGTATAAAAAGAATATTTTATCTACATTTTTTTTTCTTTGGTAATTTTTGTTGTTGTTGTTGTTGTTATGGATTTACGTCGATTATGCATCACAACAAAGTTGCTCAATGCCAAAATATATAATAATACCAAAATTTATATTAATTTGTTTAACACTAGAACGTCCGGAAATATTACTCAATCTTAATAAAAAACATCTCAGCACCAGAATTTTTATTTAAAACAATTTCACTTATTTATTCAACCAAGTTTTCTCTAGTTACAATTTAATTAATTTTACGAAAATAAATTCTGGTTCGAATCAACATTTTGTCATTTGATCGGTGTCGAATTAACACTAGCTGGATGTTCTAGTGTTAAAGGTGTTGGTTAGTGAGATCTCAATTTAAACAAATAGTCGTGGAATGCATTCGTATTTTTAAAATATCTCCTCTAGAAATTAGTATTTTAAATTTTTTTCTGTGTACTCTTCTTTAAAGATGCCTCGTTTTCTTTTTAGCTATCAAAATATACACTTCAAGTGTTAAAATTTTATTCACAGCTCAATAGCTACTCTAATATGTTAACACATAAAATATTAAATTAAGCATGTATTTTAGAAATATTTTGACGTCTAACAAGGAAGGTCTCCATACGCGCATACTCAGAAAAATCTGAAAAAATTACAGAATGTTACTGTCATTTTGGTATGCAGTATAACCTCAAAAATCCGCTATCGTAGGAACCGATAATTTTCGTAAGCCGGAATTTTTGAAAATTCCAGATTTCTGAAAGAATATCAAAAGTACGTCCGATATTCTTAATGGTGCCTTAAGTCAAAATTTAATTCATAACCAAGTGATATTTATGTGAGGAAAAAAATTAAATATTAAAAAAAAAAAACTTACTTTAAGTGAAATTTTCTATGTTATAAAAAAAGAAAGAAAAAAAAAATTCAAAACTTCCACATACCGATTTATCGATATAACGTCATAAAAACATCGATATTAGAAAAATGTGGGACAGAAAATACCAATACATCTGGTTTTTATGTATATATATATATACATATATATCGGAATAATTTCATTCTTAGCTAATGTTTCCATGTACAATTTCAATATCATTTATGTTTGCATTAAATAATATTTAATTCAAAATAGCTTTTAAGCTCCTTGCCACATATTTTTTACATTAACTTTTATAAAGTTTATGAAGTTTTCCACAATACTTTTAAGGTAATCCATTTAAAAATACATTGGACTCTCGTTAATGCGTATCCACTTAAAACGTATCTACGGCTAATGAGAACCATTTCGTTTTACCCACCACTTCCTATTTGAAATTAATGTTAATGACATCGCTTAAAACGTACTACTCATCGGATAATGAGGACAAATTTTTCAAAAATCCCATACCTAAAGCGCATACTTTATTTGTATCATTTTCATAATTGAAAGTATATGTTTCTATCATTAGTTATTTAACACTTTGAAAGCCGGTGGTAGTATATTATATAAGTTATTCAAATTTAATTCCAAACAGCGATACGGCATCCAGAGTTTTTTAATAAAATTTTGCTTTTATAAAGTGCGTGATGGATGGAATTCTTTATTTTCAAAACAATTTGTACGTGAATTCTGCACTGTAAAATAACCCCGTATATATACGGGTGATTTAGTAGGAAATGTTTGCCGTTTAACGGAAACTTTTTATTTATTACTAACTTTCGTAAAATTGGCCTGAATAAACAGAAAATTTCCTCTCTATCCTTAACTAATACGTTAAAAACAGAAATGTTCCCTCAAGACATACAAATGGAAATGTTTTTTTTTTTTTTAATTGAGAGAAAATGGAAAATTTTTAGATAAATTTTCGTAGCTGATGTTTTGGCCTATAACCAAATAGTGGGTTCTGATCAGTTGGCTTAACAGACAGCATTGATTCTTTATTAGCGTGTACTGCGGACCGAATCCTGAGAAGGGCAAGGCGATAAAAAACGGGTGTGATACTATTCAATACAAGTACCTGTTCTGTGTAAATATGCATCAATATATATATAATTATTATTTTTTATTTTATTTTTTATTTTTTTATTTATTTATTTATTTATTTATTTATTTTTATTTATTTATTTATTTTTTTGCGCTATTGATCAGACACTTTTTCTAAAAATAGAAATTTCCCATCTTGAATAACGAAAAGTCTCTATCTTGAAACGGTGGAATATCAAAACGGGCGGTAATTTTGCTGCCAGTACATTTTCGTTTTTTGACATAATTTGTTTTTACACTGTGATGACATTGAATCATTTCAACATTTTAGCAACAGAATTACTTTGCCCTTGAAAGGATTAAGAGATAGATTCCACAACAAATATATTTTGAATCACTCTGTCTCTTCCTCTCTAAATCAATAATTCTCAATTGCTAAGTGTTTAGATTTGTTAAATTACCTTTAATATATTTTTAAGCCGTATTGTTTGCAATTTTACTTTCGCTTTAACTTCAATTGCGGGAAATTCATTTAGTCATCCTTTTAGCCTAATGATGTTGTGATATAACTGACAGCCGGGATTTGAAAAGCAATTGCCCTTTCAACTACTCTTATGCCACAAAAAAGGTCACCATGGTCGTACGCCATTCATTCGTTCATCAACTCGTGCATCCTTATTAGATGAGCAACAGTGAAACATAAGCTTGTAACGAAGAATATTTTATTTTTTTAATTTTAATTGTTCCCTATTTTCCACAAATCACCAAAAACATAACATTTTTAACACTTTCCAACACAATTGAAAAGTGTTTATGATTTCAATTTGTCTGTCTGTAGGTCTGTCCCTGCTTTAACTCGCGAAAATTTATTCGAATTGTCATATAATTAATTTATATTACTGAAGTTTACCATAGCATGTTCGGTATTGGAGATGAAGTGTATAACCTTTAGAGCTCGTTCACAGAGCCACTCAAAAGAATGCCGTTACATTATAATCTACGTGGAAAAATCGTTTGCAATGTTTTTAGCACCATAGATTAAAATACAAGATGGGACATTTTCGGCAAAATCTCTAATCGCAACAGTACTAGCGTCACTACCGACAATGGGGAAGAATTAACAAGTCTCCGAAATTTACCAATGTTGATGAAATATATTTACTCTCTATGTTTTGAATATCTATTATTTCTTAAACGAACCAGAGGCAGACGATATTTTATTTAAAACAATGTTTGATTTATTTAGCTGGGTCGCTGGCCTTTTTTTTTTTTTTTTTTTTTTTTTTTACTTGTTTGTTCAGCTTTAACTTACAAAATGCTAATTATAATAATAATATAAAAGAAAACCCCTAGGAAATACTGTTGAAAACGTAAATATTTAAGTTAATCAGATAAAATTGTAAGAAATTAAATTCGGGTATTGTGTTAATTTGCTCACATCGAATACAATTTTATCAATATCTCTATGTTTTGCTTTATTTTAACATTTAGATTTAAAATATTTAAAAAAAATTTTAAATTTGTTAAAAGGAATTTTTCGCTACCTATATTTTTATTATTATTTCCTATATGTTAATATCATAAATATTATTGAACTGGCTGTATGTTATTTACATTAAAAACAATATTTTATTTTATCTGTGAGAAAGTGAAAATGCGTAAATTTAAAAAAATTGTTGTAACGATTGTTTAATACATTAAACTTCATAAATTAATAAAACATCGTCTGTAAAAAAATTTCTACCAAATGACAATATTTATGGAAATTTCTGGGACTTGTAGAGTGCAATATTTCGTATATTTTTACATTACACCGTCGCTTTATGTAGCTTAAAATCCAATTATATTTACTTGACGTATAATATTGAAGATGAAATTTTTAACTTGTTTTTCGTTGCACTTAAATCGTTCACCCATCATGTACGAAAAACAAAATATATATCAGTGCATGAACATAGAATAGATATTAGATATATAAAATAAAATATCTATTCTATGTTCATGCATCGGTGTAACATTCTGTTGAAAACGTAAATTTGCAACATTAAAAAAAGAAAGATCACAATAAGGTAGACGCTCAATAACAAAAATATTACGGGGATGGGAAGTTTCTTCCCCATTGTCACTAAAGGCGCTGCGATCGCAATCGCATTACCATTACGCTCTATGGAAATGTCCTATCTTGTATGTTAATCTATGTTTAACACTTTCCAACACAGTTGAAAATTGTTTATGAATTGGGTTTGTCTGTCCGTCATCTAACTCGCGTAAATATACTCGGATTGCCATGTAATTGATATATGTTAATGGTGTTCACTATGGCATCTTCTGTATTGAAAATGAAGTGTGTTCCATTCATAGTTCATCACCGGTTGCGAGTGAAGTAACTGTGAATGTAGTCACATAATGGAGCATGTTATTTATTTACATCGGATCAAGGCCTGATTAACGCCGGAGAAATCTTCCAGCGGTAAAAACGAAAATTTTTGCCTTATTTATGACAGACATTCTGATTGAATAAGGCGCTTAAGTAAGGCGAAATTTTCTATTTAAATTTATTGGTAGAAGTTTGCTCCGGTGGTAATCAAATTCACTGATAAGGAAGAATGTTTATGTAGTCACTGCATGGCGAAAATGAAGGGACTGACTACCGCCGGGGCAAACTTCCACCAGTAAAAGTGAATGGATATTTTGCCTTAATTATGACAGAAATTTTGCATGAATAAGGCTTTTTAAATAAATCGGAAGTTTCTATTTAAATTTACTAGTTGATGTTTGAAATAGCGGTGATCGGGGTCTGCAGAACCAATTACGGTCGAAGCTTCGCCATTTTAAAGATATGCCTGATTCATAGTTTCGTAGTTTTACACTGTCATGTAAGAATCTTAAATTACTAAGTCTTATTTTTTAATTTATATTTATAATATGAAGGTGACTTTGGTGTTGTTAGTAGGCAATCTAAAATATATATATATATATTGAATGTAAATAATAAGGTATTAGAGTTTTCAAAAAATTTTTTACTTGTTTTCACCCATATTCAGTAATCCGGGCAGCCGGGGTTGGATTTCCTAATATAAATAGGAAATGAAACAAAAAAGTTTACTCATTTTCTTTTCCTAGGAGCTAATTAATTTTCTTTAATTTATGCATGAAACAATCGTAATTGTTTCTTACTTCAATCGTATATTTCTTACAAGGCAAAATAAATGTAACAAATTAGCATGCCATCTTCCATTACGCAAATCGAAGCAAAATGTTAAGTTTATTGAAACACAATACTTACTTTTACTTTTACTGAATTAATTACTCTATTATTATTATTTTATTGTTAGGTTAAGGCAAATAATATCTGAACCAAGGTTATTGCTCAGTTTTGCAATATTCTGCCGGAAATTTCAAAATTAATTAGTTTTGCATTGAAATTTCTTTCTTTCAATTGGAAAAAATTTTTGTTATTAATAGGTAGAGCAATTAGTAAGATAAAATTATTTTTCTTTTTATCAAAAATCTTAAATTACTGTCAGGTATTCAAAAATAAATAAATTAACCATTTATATTATAAAATAAAGAAAGTTTAAATGCAAATTAGAGACTAATTGTGTAATAATAGATAATGACCTGCGATATAAAGTATCAGTTGTCCTTTCTTGAAAACGAAGCAAGGCGTACCACATTAAAATTGGCCAAAGTTGATGCTAACCTATGATTTTATAAGAGTTATTGTGTGTTATCGATCTGTCTATCTATCTATATTATAAAGGACAAACGTGTCTGTGCGTATAACTCTGATGTCATTTTGCGAATGGCAACAGCAGACGATCAAATTTCGCTTTTACTGCAATTTTTAAAATTTTTTTAAACTTCTAAATATTGCACATTTTCAATTGTCACACCGTCGAATAGGGAAAAAAAAATACTTTCAAATGCAATTTGTTTGAAAACTACATTGAAATTTGTTTGAAAACAGTATCGAAATTTACTTATTAGGTGCGTTCGTAATTATATAAATACGTAGCACCTATAGTCGTCGTTCAGTCCGTCTGTCCATCTGCCTGCCTGTCCGTCCGCCCGCATATAACAGCGCAAAAACTACCCAACCGAATCGTTTGAAATTTAAAATATATAATTTTTGCATAATTTTGTCGAGTCATTTCAAATTTTGTGAAAATCGGATGTATAGTTTAATTACAGGGACAGTCAAAAGTTTTCCGTTACATGACGGCCAATGGGAAAAAAATATTTCAAGTGCATTGTAATGATGTTACAGCCTTTCGAATGGCCTGAAATTTTAAATATATAATTGTTGTAAAATTTTATCCAGTCATTTCAAATTTTATGAAAATCGGATGCATAGTTTAATGACAGGGATAATCAAAAGTTTTCCGTTACATGACAGCCAATGGGAAAAATTATTTCAAGTGCATTTTAATGATGTTACAGGCTTCCGAACAGAATGAAACTGACATGCACTTATGAAGTGCTTTAAAATATACATTCAGTACAATATGCGGGGCAAAAAATATTTATAAAACTAGTTATAGTACGAACGCACCTCATTTGCCACGTTTGACGGGCAATATCCAACTTGTTTTTTATTGTTTTTAAAATAATTTTCAGCACGATTTTTTTCTTCAAATCTATCTCTATCGCGTGTAGACGATTGCGAAATATAAATCCGTTTGCCCTTAAATTAATATAAATAGCTCATCATTTGTTTCCAGCTTATATTCTATAACGAAATATTAAAATATTCATTAATCAATAAGTAAAACAATATTTTTGAACACTATCCCATAGGCTAACATGGGATTTCGCGATCGGGAAATTTCAGTGCAGCGGAAACTTAAACCACTGAAATAAACAGAATCAAAAAGGGTTATTGTAAATAGCAATTTTTGGCGATTTCTGCGGCTGTTAAATCCTGACGCGAAACTAATATGAAAACACCGCTTTTAAAACATTTCAAATCATTATTTGAATGCATTATTGCTGTTTTTTATATAAATATGATTTTTAATATTGTTAATGGGCACTCTAAAAATATATATTAAATGTAAAAAATCTATTAGAGAGAGACTAGATCTATTAAAAAAAAAAAAAAAAAAAAAATGTAGGTCCGTGCGAGGCTGTCTCATAGCAGTCTTTGAGATTATTTGATTATTTGTTGATAAGTCCTGTCCTTAACTGCAGTGTTTTACTTTCTTCTACTATCTTTAATACAAGAAAGTATTGTAATCGAAATTTTTTTGACTTCCGGTTTTCGACAGATTTACCGTTTTAGGAGTCAGAGATCCCAATAAAACATGTTTATACAAAATGTCTGTCTGTCCGTCCTTGTGCCACCATTGTACCATCGAAAAGTGTATGAAATTATGCATAGAATTGAACCAATTTTTTATGTATGTATTTGGCTGTGGCAAGCAGGTCCTCCTTCAATTTAGAAATATTTCATCGGAAGGGGGCGTTGTAGTAGCAATTTTTATGCCATTTTCATTATCGTACCATCAAAAACTGTATGAAGTTATGCATAAAATTGAACCAATTTTTTTGTGTATGTTTTTGGCTATGGCCAGCAGGTCCGCCTTGAATTTGAAAAAAAATCTGCCGGAAGGTGGTGCTGTAATAGCGATTTTTGTGCCATTTTCATTATTGTACCATCGAAAAGTGTATGAAGTTCTGCATAGAATTGAACCAAATTTTTTGTGTATGTTTTTGGCTACGACTAGCACGTCCTCCTTTGATTTGGAAATATCCCGCTTTAAGGGAGCGCTGTAATAGCGACGTCTGTAACATTTTCATTATTGTACCATCGAAAAGTGTGTGAAATATGCATAGAATTGAACCAATTTTTTTGTGTGTGTTTTTGGATATGTTCAGTAGGTCTCCCTTGAATTTGAAAATATTCTGACTTAAAGGGTTGCTGTAATAGCGATTTTAGTACCATTTTCTTTATTTTACCATTGAAAAGTGTATGAAGTTATGAATAGAATTGAACCAAATTTTTTGTGTATGTTTTTTGTCTATGACCAGTAGTTCCTCCTTGAATTTATAAATATTCCGCCGGAAAAAGGCACCGTGATAGCGATTTTTAGTGTTCCGTACTTAAAAAGTAAAAACACGGAACCATTATAAGATCACTCCTGTGTCTGTCTGTCACAGTCATTTTACTCGTAAACTATAGAACGTGGGCAATTCAAATTGGGTGAGGTAATAAATACTATTGACCAACATATTTTCAGATTATTCGACATTCATAAATATATTTAGTAAAAATGTAGAAAGGCTAATAAAGATACATGAAAAAACCCTCTTTTCTTTGTAAATCGTGTGGGGTATCCTGTGAAAGCTTTCGTAACTCTGAACTCAAAAATACATTTCTTTTCATTTTAGGTATTATATTTTCAAGGATGTCATCGAAAATGTAGCGCAAAAATATGTTCCATCTCCAACTAATTCCGAATCTACTGAAACTAAAATTCTGAAAAAATTAGAGGTAGTAGACGTTAATTTAAACCTTGCGGGAAAATTATAGCGATTACCCTTAGTTCACATATTTGTTGAGAAAATTGTATTTTTCCATTACACACAAATTTCGATTTACGGGCATTCAGCAAAAGTGTTGAGCAGCGTTGGAGGTATCTATCGTATCAGAAGTATAAAAGCATTGTTGATAATCATTTTCGAAAACAATCGTCAGTAATTAGCCGAGATATTAACCCTTAAAGATACGGACGGTTTGGACACACATAATGACACTGGCGGCATATTCTATGTACCGTGGGCTTTTAAAGCCTAGTTAAAAACTTTTAATGATATATATGTGTAATTCAATGTCCAGTAGCTGTATAATAGCAATAAACGTAAATTGTAAAAAACAGACTATTTTAGTTAGAATGAATCAGATAAATACTATGGGATTCGCAACTAGTTCGCATTGAGTGGATCTCCCAATACTCCTAGAGTGACTTTAAAAGTTAATTAAAAACCTATCTGGTAAAACACGTCACGGACCAAGGCGATGTTGCAACTTTGCTACCTCCTTTCGAAGCGCGATTAGTACAATGTCAAATTTAAACTTTGAACAAAGTTTTTGTTTTGGCTACACTGTAGAAAGAAAGGTTATTACTATGCTAAATTTTAATTTTATCAAATGCCAAACGACGTTTAAAAATGCATTGCTTTTACTGTCATTACCGAATTAAGTTCATCATAAATAGATTAGGATAATATTAAAAAATGAATTATACAGAATAGCTATATTTGATATTATTTAGGTTCCATATCTCTTTGAACTTTCATTGTATATCCATTTACATTTTCTAGTATATACAGTTATACCAAACCCTACGCTGTATGGTGTTTTACAAAGCCTTAGTATTATTTTAGCAACGGTTTTTTTTAATAATATAATTAATAATTCATATATTTATTCTACGGAACCCTCTGTGCGCGAGTAATACTCGTACTTGGCCTTTTATTGTATAATTTTCTCGGTTTGTCGTAGTTCTGTTGTTTACCGGCATTCGTGCAGCGACGGGAACTCGCGTCCTGGTAAGCTGACAATTCGCAAACAGCTGATTTACAACAGAATAACTCAAAACTATTGATTTTGATAAATATCATGATCAAGATTAACCCGTTTTTACTCCGATTAACTGAGTGAAGCAGAAATTTAAGTTGAAAATCAAAGTTGGTATTGTGTTGAAATAGTAATATTGCAGTGTTAACATCTGTAACTACTTTTCAAAATATTAAGATGTATGAGGTAGAAGAAAGTTTTGAGATTGTCTCATCCAACAAGTTTAAATTATTATTATCAAGCTACGCATTTTAACGATATTTAAGTATCTTGCAGAACTTTTCGAAAAATACCTCACTCATCGCTGCGCCTTTAGTATGTGAAGAGAATAAAACGATGTTGACATCAGAAATAATATATATGATGGTTTTCACCTATATTCTATTACCCGGGAAACTCGGGTTTATACCCTTCACTGTTAAAAATTTGCAGCATTCTTTCCAATCATTTGACCGTTTTTGTCGAAAACGGTTACAGAACCGTAATTTAACACTATTCTGACCATATTATTGGCCATTTTATGGTCAGAATACAGTTAAATTACGGTTATGAAACCGTTTTTAAAAAAAAAAAAACGGTCGAATGACTGGACAGAATGCTGCAAATTTTTAATAGTGTTGTATTTATAATCGCCTACATCGTTCATAGAAGTTCAAAGCAGTCTGATGTGTTTCATATGCATTGTATAAGATCCTGCGCTTTTCGAAAAATAAACTCTAATTATACACTAATATTTCTTAACTTGGTTTTTGCATGTAAAGATGAAATTTAGTAATTAATTTTCCTTTGTGCTAGAAACAATGTGCTAGAATTTTTTTTTTAATTACACGAGTGTGTTTTCGATGACAATACCGCAATTAAAATTAATAAATTACTTTTAATGCATTTTTTCAGTTAGCTCGACACAGGGGATAAACCACAAAATGTTATTTACGCTTACAACAATGGTGGATTTAAAGATTACTTTTAATATTTTATCACCAGTTTTTTAAAACAGAAATTTCTGCCTAATTGAATCGTAGAAATGTTTTGATTAAATAAGGCAAAAAATATTAATAAAAAATACTGTTAGGATATTGGTAGGTAATCAATCGGGCATTCTAAGTTCGTTCTGCGTCACGTATACGCGACGTTCTTCGTGAAGGGGTTAATTACAAATTAGTAAATCTGTTTTGAGGAATTTTTTCGTTATCCGGAAAGCAGGTGATAATTCGTCCAATATTATTTATGGTTATGCCAATGTATGCCAATGTATTATTATGTTATGTACAACTTTTCCCAAAGAAGCCAACTGGCTGTTAAGCTGCAACAACGAACTATTTTAAACAATAAAAAGTAAAAAATATAAATAAAAAAATTATGTGTGTAATATATATTTTTAAAGTACACTTGAATCAGAAAATAGTTTCATATTAATTAAATTATATAGGTTGAGAAATCAATTTTAAAATCCCAAAAAGATACTTTAAATAATATAATTTTTAAAGAAATAAATTCACTAACTCGCGCTTTCTACCAAGTGTAACAAAGCAATAAATTGTCCATAATCGAGTTCTATACCCAAGCCAAATTAATGCATTGCAACAACGAACTATTTTGAACAATAAAAAGTATAAAATATAAATAAAACAAATAAAGGGTGTAATATATATTTTCAAAATACACTTTAATGAATGAACAGTTTCATATTAATTAACTTATAATTATACGTTGAGAAATCCACTTAGAAGTCCTAAAAAGATGCTTTAAATACTATATATATTTTTTAATTTCGACTTAAATCTGATAGGTAATTGCCATTAAAAAAAATAAAAAATAAAATAAAAAAATAAATCATTTCGATTTTATAAGCAAGAGAATCCCGCTTAGCTATGCAAGTCTGACAGAATCTCTACTTCAACCCAATAACTAATTACTATTTACAAAAAAAAAAAAAAGAAGAAGAAGAAAAACTTTCATTTTGATTTTATGGGCAAAAGAATCTCTGCTTGGTTATGGAAGTCTCAAAAAATCTCTATTTAAATCTGATAGCTAACTCCTATTTAAAAAAAGAAAAAACTCCATTTCGGTTTTATGGGAAAGAGAATCCCACTTCGTCATGCAAGATTGAGAGAATGTCTACTTGAATCTGATAGCTGCTGTTTAAAAAAAAAAAAAAAAGAAAAAAAAGAAAAAAGCATAAACTTCGTTTCGATTTTATGAGCAAGAAATCCTTCTTGGTTATAAATATCTGATAAAAACTCCCCTTGAGTCTGATAGGTAACTGTTATTTAAAAGTAATAGTAATAATAATAATTCCGATTTTATGGGCAAAAATTTCTGCTTGGTTATGGAAATCTAATAAAATCTCTACTTAAATCTGATAAGTAACTGCTAAAGAAAGAATTAAAAAAATTTGATTTTTATGGGCAAGAGAATCCTGCTTGGTTATGCAAGTCTGAGAGAATCTCTATTTAAAATCTAATAGCTAACTGCTATTTAAGAAGAAAAAAAACTTCATTTATATTTTATAGACAAGAGAATCCTCTTTTCGTTATGCAAGATTGAGAGAATCTGTACTTAAATCTGATAGCCCCTTAAAAAAAAAAAAAAAAAAAAAAAAAAAAAAAAAAAAAAAAAAAAAAGCGAACTTTATTCCGATTTTATGAGCAAGAGAATCCTGCTTGATTATGCAAATCTGTTAAAATTCTATACTTAAATCCAATAGGTACCTGCTATTTAAAAAAAATCGATTTTATGGGCAAGAGAATTTTGCTTGGTTATGCAAATCTGATACAATCAATACTTAAATCTGATAGGTAACTGCTATTTTTTTTTTAAGATAATAGAAAAAAAAACTTCATTTCGATTTTATGAGCAACAGAAGTCTGCTTGTTTATGCAAGTCTCAGATAAGCTCTACTTAAATCTGATAACTAACAGATATTTTAATAAACAATTAAATTTAAAAAATCAAAAAACCCGACTGCGTAAAAAGCGAACTAATTAATCATTTCTCATCAATGTGAAACTATTTTTTTTTCAATTCCTACTATTAGCTCACACTCTCGCTATATATATATATCTTGTTCAAATTTTCAATCGTTAATAAAATACTTATTATTCATCCAATCAAGCTCAAATAAATTTTTTTTAACTTGTAGTGGATGACACTTGATGTTAATCCAGTTTTTTTTTCAAATATTAATTCATTAATTAAATTAAATTAATTAATCTTCAATAATCGAGAGAGCCCTCTTCTTGATCAAGGCATTTTAAGCTCCACTCAAAAAAAAAAAAAAATAAAGGGAGGAAAAAAAATTCTGTTATTAACTGACCTAAGTAGGAATTAACTTAAAATATTTTTTTTTATATTACTTGTTTATATTACTTACCTATTTTTTTATTTACTTGTATTGATGACTTTTAAGTTGTGTTTAATTATTAGTTCCTATCTATAAACACTGTTTTGATGAGGTCTATAGATGTCTATGATGGTTAGAGTTGCAGTAAAGCTAGAGATCTTATATACACAACTTCCAGGTTGTATAATATTTTAACGGAGCTTCTGACGGTAAAATAGTCAATGAAATATCGTCTTCATTTTGAAAGACCTATCCAATGATATGCCACTCAATAGGGTGCATAATTTTTTTTAGTCTCTACCGCCCTTTTGTATTTTACGGCCGCCATTTTGAATTTATAAAAACAAAACCTAGCCTATAACCATCGGGCCGTTAAGACGACCTGATAGAGACCTCATTCGTTAAAATCCATCCAGCCGTTGGGATGTTTCGAGGGTATAAAGAAATCCACATACACAGATACGCGTGAAACGCATAATCCTTCTTTTCAGTCGGGTAAAAATGGAAAAAAACTTTAAAACAGTTAACACGTTCTGTATTTTTTTTAATAAATTCTTCCAGCTCATGGCTGAATTCAATCACGCCATCGCGTATTTTTATCCTATAAAATCAACGGATAACTTCGAATAAAACTGAATACTTGATCCTTCAAAAAACTTTTATTCTCCAGAAATAAGAAAAATTTCGTTGATAAGCTATCAGACTAAAAGGAAGTCGCCGAATTACACCATAGTTACTACCTATAACTGCCAATACATGTTATTTAACATTTCCTGTAAAACTGGTTTTGCAGCAACGACAGTATCCACATGTGAAAACAACATTTCATATTTTTCTTACAGTTCATGCTTTTTTTTTTTTTTTTTTTAAGTGCAATAAATGCAGTTTTTAGAATTACATTGTAATCTAAAATAATACGTTTTGGTGCAGATTTTTCTTATTATTATCGTATTTTTATTTTAAGGGGGTCCGGGACCCAATTTAAAAGAATTTTTTATTTATTGAGTTAAAATTTTGAATTTTTCTGTGATGATTAACTACGTTATTTGTAAACAAAATCACATGACTTCTCATATATATATTTTTTTTGTTTAAAATTTAAAGTTCATTAAAAAAGTGGGGTAATTTAAAATCGTTATAACTCGAAATAGTATTTGTAGAATTTCATTTTTTTTTTCATTTAAATAAACATAAATATATAAGTTTTAATTTAGATTCAGCATTTTTTAAAATATTAATTTAAAAAAAAATTTAAAATATTTAAATAAAAAATTAAAAAAAAATGGTGTAACTTTTAAAAAAAAATCATATTTTCAAAAGTAAATATTTTTTTTATAATTTGCTGAATCAAAATAAAAGTAAAACAATTGAAAAAGACATGTTCCAAGTTTAAACCATTTATCTTTAACGGTTCTTGATTTATAAAGATTTAAATACGAGAAATAGAGAAAAAGCCATCATGAAGAAAAACGCATTTTCACAAGAAATCGTTTTCATGACAACCATTGCTTGAAAGCTAGATTTTGAAAACAAACCAAAACTAAAAAATTAATATTTCCTATTCTAATTAAGATAGAAACATGATTTAAACATCATTTTAAGCAGAAAAACACAGAAAAATGTTTAAGGCAATAAAAGTTTTTTTTAGAAAATTTGGAGATTTTTGTGTCCCGGACCCCCTTAAAGTGAAATTTGATAGATGAATTTTTCACAACTATAAAATGTGTCACAAACTGCAGATATTTACCGGGTGTCCCAAAAAGGACTGACTGATTTTAAAATTCAATAACTTCCAAACGGTGACAGATATTTTAAAAATTCTTGCAGGAGGGTTATGCATAAAGTCAAAAGTTTTATTACAGTGATTTTCGATTTTAGTTCGAATTACAAACAATAGATGGCGCTGTAAGCAATAGTCGCTAAATACAGGCTCGATTTTTGGTCCTTTCTGTTGTTCTATGCAGAAAAAGGAGATGGAAATGTATTATCCGGGCCACGAACTACCAAAAATCGAGCCTGAATTTAGCCTCTATTGAAGCGCCATCTATTGTTTGTAATTCGAACTAAAATCGAAAATCACTGTAAAAAAACTTTTGACTTTATGCATAACCCTCCTGCAGGAATTTTTTTAATATCTGTCACCGTTTGGAAGTTATTGAATTTTAAAATCAGTCAGTCCTTTTTGGGACACCCTGTATATTCTGAACTAAAAATAAATGTTCTAAATTATTACATCGATTTTGAATGTGGCAAATTACGAATCAGTTGAATGTATATGATAAATTACAAATCAATTGATTAGGTATTGAAACATTACAAGTGAATTGATTTTTTACATAATAAATTATTTTTTATTTGATATTTTTAGGTGGGACGGGGTGGAGGTTCGGTATCATAAATGTAAACAAGCTCGAAAGTAAATACTATACTTATTAATTAAAATAAACAACTTTCATTTTATAAATAACATTACAGATATGCATGAATTTGCATTAAAATAGAGAAAAGAATTTATGTATAAGCTATACCTGTTCCTCAGCTATCTAAAAATCAATCTAAACATAAAATACAGGCGTAATTTTTCTAAATGCAGTGATTTTCAAAGGCGCGGTTCTGAAAGTAATTCCCAAGCAGATGATATTTTGCAACCTCGAAAACAAATTTAAGAATATTGCCCTTAGCGTCATTATAAAATTTCAACAAGCAGCGACATTTTTTAGTTAATTCCTTTATACCAGCTGATTTTCAAATGTGTAATTGTTCTAACTTATTAATCACAAAAAAAAAAAAAAAAAAAAAAAAAAAAAAAAAAAAAAAAAACATCAGTTTTTGCGACAGTGTTGGATGCTGTCATGGAAACCGAAAAATACCCCAGTCAAAGGGAATTACATGACAACCCTATTACTGAAGATCGCCATTGTTCGAGATAATATCATTCATTCTTCCGTCTTTTTAAAACACAGCAAATTAGCGTGTTTTTAGAGGCAGCGGGGTGTAGACGAGGTTTAGCTTCCAAATAGGGAAAAAATGTTTTATCAAGTGCAACTTGTTTGAAAATTGTATGTCAAATTTATATGTGCTTTTTGGTTTAAAAATAATTTCCAAGCACAATTTTTCTTAA
Source organism: Maratus speciosus (assembly GCA_963932465.1). NCBI lineage: Eukaryota > Metazoa > Arthropoda > Arachnida > Araneae > Salticidae > Maratus > Maratus speciosus. Next base: position 358,659,603 of record OZ010800.1, on the reverse strand, counting down.
ACCTATCGCTAGCACGTGCAGCTCGATGACGAAAGTATAATCTGTTTGCACTTGAAACAATATAAATAGTCCAGCATTTGTTTCCATCTAATATTCCATAACGAAATTAAAACTTCACCAATAAATAAATAAAATAATATAAATAAAGCAAATTTAACGGAATTGTAATCGAATCACGCGTTTAAACGGCTGAAATTATCAGAATCAAAACGGCTGCTGTAAGTAATGGAATCATTAGCGATTTCCTCGGCTATTATCTCTTGACATGAGGCTAATGCAAAAGTATTGCAAATGAAAATCCACGCCTTATGTAAAATTTTCCTGAAATACATATTCTACATGTATTAATTTCGCTTGCTGTTATTTATTTTCCAAATAACTCCTTAGAAATCTATTTAAATTTCTTCAAAATAAGGATACATTAACGCAGCTAACAAAATTTTAACCAATGACCATCATACACAATGATGAATTAAACCAAAAAATTAAACTGAAATTAATTTTAAACAAGGCTCGAAATGTACCGGAGCAAACCGGAATGATGTTCCGGTTCATGAAATTGAGACAAATATTGTTCCGGTTCGTGAAAGTATGGAAAATATTCTTCCGGTTCGTGGAATTATTAAAAAATATTATTACAGTTTCATATATATATAGTTTACTATGCTCTCTGTAACGTTTTTTTTCTAATTATTTAGAATCTTGAATGCATTTTTTTAATTGGTTTTTCTACGGTTAAATAAAAATTTGCTATACAGTAAAATTCCGATTATCCGAGTTAATATGGATAAGGCTCACCTCGGATAAGTAAAAAACTCGTATAAACCGGATTTACACAAATCGTCACCAACTAAGGAGATGAAATTTAAATTTTCACTTAATTCATTAATTTTTACGGTACTAGTAACATTTCTTTGTCGTACATTTCCGTTACTTTTAAGAAATACGGGGAATGAAAGTGTTTATTTGAAAAAGCCCTTGATAGCTTTTTGTTTGTTGAATGTTAATTTTGCTGCTTTTTTTTTTTTTTTTTTCTTTTTTTTTTTATCTGCAGTATTACGCTACTGCATAGTTACCAATTTCTAAGATTTTTTTCTTACCACTAAAACTTACCAGTAAATTTTGTCTAATTCAATCGTCGAAATCTAACAATTGTCAACGATTAAATATGGCAAAAATTTTTATTCAATTTTATAGGTAATAAAACCGTACAAATTGACAGCTATATGATTCTATTAGTGTCATGAAAATTGCAGGTGTAGCCTCTTCTTTCTGCTAAAAGTATTAAATAGTTTTTTTCAATCAAACTTATACCTTTGGAATGGGTCATTTTCTTCTGATGGACTGATGGCTTCCATTGTTATGAAACAGCCATTACAAATGAAGTGTTAGGTGAAGATGGCCATGCCCCCCCCCCCCCCCCCCTCATTCTGATCAGAAAATCAGAGTTCTAACTTTTCACGGCTGCTCTTTCATCTTCACCTAACACTTCATTTATAATGACTGTTTCAGGATAATGAAAGCTATCAGTCCGTCAGAAGAAAATAACTAGGTTAAAGCGGAAACTCGGTTAAGCGGGACTCAGATAATCCAGATTTTACTGTACTTTCAAAAAAAAAAAAAAATTAGTCGACAATAATTTTGAAAAAGTGTTCCGGTTCGTGGATTTTTCCATTTCGATCCCTGAATTTAAACAAGAACGTAAAATCATGCGTCCATCATAGATTACGTAACACTTTCCAAAACATTCAGAACATACTGTAATAAGACTTTACAGTTTATTAAGGTGAAATATGTCTGAATAAACAATTTAGAAAATGCATAACACAGTTGAAAATACAATTTCTGCAATTACCATCAATAGTCGGAAAAATATTTGAATATTTTGTGAAGCCCTGTATATGTCTATAGATTTGTATGCATTCTACATATTAAGCTAAAAGTTAGTTCAATTAAACGCATAGCATAGCTGAAATTTTCTATTCAGCAATTTCCGTCAATAAATAGAAATGTACTTGAGACCTTTTTTATAGTACTGTATAGGATCTTAGACTTTATACACACCAAGTAATATGTGCAAAAATAATAATTATATTTTAAAACGAAGGACTACAACTGAAAACGCACTTCCAGCAATTATTCTCCATGCAAGGTTCTCACTGACTTTTAGCCAACGTTAGCAATTTGGCTAATAAGAAATGAAAAACAGTAGCCAAATAAGATAAATGTTAGCAAATTAGTGAAACTCTGAAAAATCGATCTTTAACCCCTTATTATATTCCCCCTCCCCCCCCCCCCCCAATATTTTCTATAATAACCTAATATTTTATAACCGCTTATAGATCATTTATTTATCTAAATTAAACTGTACGCTACGGAAACTATTATAAGTACATTCTAAATGTTTTGCGCAATCGAAAAAAAAAAAAAAAATACGAAACGCAAGTTAACTCATTAAAATATCATAAAATAAAATTTCCCAACCAACTCCGGATTACGATATTACATTTAATGAATTCTGAAAAATCCAAAATATAAATAACAAATGTATGTCACATTCGAAAAACCTAATTTATCTAGAATTCTTCGGGTTTTTTATTGCCAACACTTCAAAATTGTACTGTTGCTCACTGGGCAAATTAAAATAATGAAAGACATATACTAAAACGCATGATTGGTATTTCTTATATATGTTACGGCCAAAACCCGAAATTGGCCAATTCCCGAAATGGCCGGCCAATTCGCGAACTAGCCAACAACGTTTTAAACTGACTGGCCAATTCGGGAATTGGCCGGCCAAAACTCGAACTGGCCAGATGCAATCGGCCAGTTTGCGAAGTGGCCATACACTATCGGCCAATTCGCGAAATTGGTATATAGAAACCGATTTTTACGTTTTATCATTTTCTAACATAGTTCAAAGTTTTTATGAATTCAATTTGTCTGGTCGTATGCATGGCCGTGCTCTAACTCGGGTAAAGACTCGGATTGACTTGTAATTGTTATAATATTTAGGTTTATAAATACATTTTGGTATTACTAGTGAAGTTGTACTATTTTTGGTTAATTTGCAGGAACACACAAAAGTATTTCATTACAATATCATCAATGGTTTTTTTCAGTGCATTTTAATGTTGTTACATTATCTCAATTATAATAAAATAGGTATGCTTCATTAAGATGGACGACAAATTGTTATCTAAAGGGTATGAAATAAGTAGCAATTCTAGTTTGTCTACAGAAACACTCAAAAGTATTTCGTTACATTGCAGTGAATAGTGAAAGATCATTTCTAGTGCACTTAATTGATATTATACTATTTCAAATATAATAAAATTTACATGCCTAACTCATGTAGTGAGCAATATGGTTTTTTTTTTTTTTTTTTTTTTTTATATATATATATATATATAGAGAGAGAGAGAGAGAGAGAGAGAGTTTTGATTAAGTAGCCATTATAGTTCGTTTATAGGACTCCCAAAAGAATTCAGATAAAGAATTATGATATATGTGAAAAAATCGTTCATAAGGTATTTTAATTATGTTACACTACTTCAAATGTAATGAAACTCTTATATATTACTAATATGCTCTACAACATTTTTCTATAGTTTATTGCTTAGGTAAAATTTGTCGTTTATTTACAGAGTCCCTCAAATAATTTGTTTATTGGATTGGACAATGAATCCGATGCATCGATATTTGTCACAGAGAACAGAAATCTTCAGCAGATTAGAATATAATGCTCACAATAAACCCAATTTATCAAAATATATCAAACAGGCGGGAAATTGTCCAACATATCAGAATATAATCGTCACAGTATAGAACGTTCTTTCCTATCAAGTGTGCACGTCATTGCCACCTACCGGGTAGCCTTGAATCCCCACTTCGTATATTGGCCAAGGCTTCCCGGCCAGTTCGCGAATTGGCCGGCCAAAACCCGAAATACGCTGTTCATTTCACGTATTTCGGGTTTTGGCCAGGAATCTCGGCCAGTTCCCGAATTGGCCGGCCAATTCGCGAACTGGCCAAGCTCCGGGTTTTGGCCGTAACATATACATTTGGTTTCTCAATTTAATTTTCGTTGTATTCAACTTTCATTATGCTAAATACTCTATCACAGTCCACTGAATGTTGTATCAAGATTGCAACTAAATGTAGCATGTTGTATGTTTTATAGGATAAAGCTGCTGCAAGTCGTTTCTTCGATTGAAATCTATGGCGTTGCCCGTTCTGCAAGGAGAACTCAAGTAAAAGAGCAAAAATTGAGCAGTCGCAATTTGGCGAATTTATTCATCCATTTACTCGCCAAATGAAGCATTTTGTCGCAATTTGGCGCAATGGCGAAAGGTAGCGAGAACCCTGCTTCATAGGCATAGTTCTATAGCAAATACTTTTGTGTGTTTCTGTAAATGAATGGTAAATTATATGCGCACTAGATTCTGCAGTAAGCGCCTTTTAGTACATCTGGGTGATATATATATAAATTTCAATATTTTTAGAATAGTGTAATATCATTAAAATACACCGCAAACGATATTTCCCGATGAGTCGTAATTTAACGGAATTCTTTTCTGCGTCCCTGTCAATGAACCGTAAACGCCACATGCTTCATTTTCAATACCGAACATGCCATGGTAAACCCCAGCATAGATTAAGGACCAAGATGGGACATTTACGGCAAAATCTGTAATGGCAACAGTACCAGCGTCACTACGGACAAGGGGGAAGAATTAACAAGCCTCCGAAATTTACCTATGTTGAAGAAATATGTTTACGCCCTATGCTTTGAATATCTATTCTTTCCTAAAACGAAGCAGGTGTCAGACGATATTCTATTCATGCTTGCTTTATTTATCTAACTGCTTTTTTTTACCGTACTTGTAGTGGTCACCTTAAATTTACAAAATGATAATTAGAGTAATAATATAAAAGAAAACCCTAGAAAATTATGTTAATAACGTAAATATGTAAGTTTATGAGATTAAATTGTAAAAAATCAAATTAAAGTATTGTGTTAATTTATTCATATCGAATAAAACTTTATTGAGTGTAATGCCAGTACCTCTATTTATTTTTATTATATAATTCTAAAAATTTGTCGAAATGAATTTTTCACCATCTGTAATTTTATTATTATTTCTTATATAATATTATAAATAGGTACTTGTTAGTTATCCCGTCGACCAAATTACTGTCACCAAATTGTAAGATTAAAAGCCAATAATGGTTGATCGTAAATGTCACATTCACTTGACAACGCATGTTTACGTCATGAGGTGATTTTTGTTTCGACTTTTTATTTGAATTTTTATTTATGTTATATTCATTTATTTGTTCTTTCGTTATTTAAAATAAAAATTATGTCAATTTGTATAATTTGGGGGGTGGTTTGGCGATTTATATAATTTGGCGAAATTGGTCAACGGGATAACTAACAAGTACCTATAAATATTATTGAATGGATTGTACGTTATTTACATTAAAAACAATATTTTTATTTTATCTGTAAGGAATTGAAAATGCGTAAATTTTAAAAGATTATTGTAACGATTGTTTAATACGTTAAACTTCATATAAATTAACCCCTTAATTCTCGCTCCCGTCATATTCACGGGCTGTGTCTTTTACTCAGATTGTTTGATTCACACCAGTTTTATAAAATAGTGATATTGGCTAATTTTAGTATCGTTTTACCCGTCAATAGATAAGGTGAATATTTCTTTTTCATAAAAGTGGAGCCAATAAGCAATTTGAATTTTTAAACCGTAATTTAATTCGAGCGTTAAGGTGTTAATAAAACATGGGCTATAAAAATTTTCCTACCAAACAGGAATAATTATGAAATTTTCTGGACTTGTAGAGTGCAATATTTCGTATATTTTTATATTACACCATTGCTTTTGATATATAGCATTCAAGACGAAATTTTTACGTTGTTTTTCGTTGCACTTAAACCATTCACTTATCATGTAAAAAAAAAAAAAAAAAAAAAAAAAAAAAAAGCATATATCCGTGCATGAACATAGGATAGATATTAGATATATAAAATAGAATATCTATTCTATGTTCCTGTATCGGTGTAAGATTCTATTGAAAACGTAAACATGCAACATCCTTCTATATATAAAAAAAGTTTTGATTTGGAAATGGACCAATGAATATCTGCGTAGATATTCCCGGCAGATCGGCATCCAATTTGAAGGCATAAGCATGGCCTTTCTTCGCTAATATTAAAAAAACTGTTGCATACAAAAATATGAAAATCGGAAGTATTATAGAAAAATGTTTGATAAACACGCTGATGCAGACAGTTTTCAAATCGAATAATTATTTAAAGAAACTAGGGGGCTCTGCCCCCTACGAGCTACGCTCGTCAACCCCCGTTCAGACACCGCAGACTCTAACAGCACGCTAATTTGATCGCCTTTAAAAAGATTTCGGAAGATTGAATTATAATTTGAATCTGACAATTATAATCTGACGTAATTTTCACCAAACTTTTTTTTCTCTTTTTAATATTCACGTCAAAATACTTTTGTTAGAAATGAAATATTATGATCATCTTAAAATGTCAAGTAAATGTCTCGCGCAATTTTTAAATTAAAACTGTTTTGCAATATTATTTTTTGTTCATTTTACGTAATAAGTGTAATATGATGTAAGTTCTCCTATTTAGGACTTATAACGCATGTTACTGAATTTATTATTTTACAATATTCTTTCTCATTTAAAATTCACGTGTAACTATAGTTTTTATGACGTAATTTTCAATGAGTTCCTGCTTTTTATATTTTTTGTTTATAATAGTCACGTGTAAAATAAATTTTTAATTTGAAGCAAACATTACTGTTTGCGCTATTTATACAGCTGGCAACAGTTTAAATTAATACAATTTTCTAAAATTTGTAAAAAATATATCTCGAAATGCTGAAAATTTGAATTTAAAATAGAAATAAAACCTCGAAAAATTATTCAAATTAAAAAACTAACTGCAATCTGCACACCGGGAAATTCTGACGCATAAGGATCTAAAAATGATTAAATTCCTATGTACAGTTTTTGCTCCTATAAAACTTTTTGAATGGAACGATTTTGTCCAACTTTGGCATTAAATATCTCTTAAAATAATTCTTCGATTTGAAAACTGTCTGCATCAGCGTGTTTATCAAACATTTTTCTATAATACTACCGATTTTCATATTTTTGTATGCAACAGTTTTTTTAATATTAACGAAGAAAGACCTCCGGTCACAAAAAATTCAAAACCGGCGGCGGCGGCGGTGACAGCGGTAGTTACTTTTTTTTAGAATAGAGAGATATTTAATGCCAAAGTTGGACAAAATCGTTCCATTAAAAAAGTTTTATGGGAGCAAAAACTGTACATAGAAATTTAATCATTTTTAGATCATTTTGTGCGTCAGAATTTCCCGGTGTGCAGACTGTATTTAGTTTTTTAATTAGACTGATTTTTTGAGGTTTTATTTTTATTTTAAATTCAAATTTTCAGCATTTCGAGAGATATTTTTTACGTATTTTAGAAAAATGTATTAATTTAAACTGTTGCCAACTGCATAAACAGCGCAAACAATAATGTTTGCTTCAAATTAAAAATTTATTTTACACGTGACTATTATAAACAGAAAATATAAAAAGCAGGAACTCATTTAAAATTACGTCATAAAAACTATACTTACACGTGACTTTTAAAAGAGAAAGAATATTGTAAAATAATAAATTCATTAACATGCGTTAGAAAAATAGGAGAATTTACGTCACATTTACGCCACATTACACTTATTACGTAAAATGAACAAAAAATAATATTGCAAAACAGTTTAAATTTAAATATTGCGCAAGACATTTATTTGATATTTTAAGATGATCATAATATTTCATTTTTAACAAAAGTATTTTTACGTGACTATTAAAAAGAGAAAGAAAAGTTTGGTTAAAATTACGTCAGATTATAATTGTCAGATTCAAATTATAATTCAATCTTCCGAAATCTTTTTAAAGCCGATCAAATTAGCGTGCTATTAGAGTCTGCGGTGTCTGAACGGGAGTTGACGAGCGTAGCTCGTATCAGAGCCCTATAGTTAAAAAAAAGAAAGATTACAATAAGGTAGATACTCAATAATAAGTATACTATAAGGATGGGGAGTTTCTGCCCCATTGTCACTAAAGGCGCTACAATCGCAATCGTATTACCATTACGCTCCATGGGTGTGTCCGATCTTGGATGTTAATCTATGAACCCCAACAACATATATCAATTTCATGATAATTTGACTCTATTTACGCGAGTTAGAGCAGGGACAGACGGAATTCCTGAACACTTTTCAACTATGTTGTTAAGTGTCGAAAAGGATAAGAAAATAAAAAACAAACAGAACGGACATGCCAGCCATAATTATCTTGCATCACGTGATCTTCAATAGAGGTTTCCATGAAATACAAATGAATATTATGGCATTTTATAAAATAGTATGCTGAATGCACATTTATATTTAGAATATATTTGAATTCATTACATATGATAAATAAAGACACAATCTTGCTTAATGGTACACAAAACACGAACTTTAATAAGCTAAAAGTTAACTTCTACGTTTCGAGCTGTTTCAACAGCCGTCTTCAGGAAAATATGATGGTAAAAAGGCTCAAAGTTCAGAGACAAAAGCTTCCTATGCAAGAGATAATTAGTCGAAATTTGACCAATGATTTGAATACGAAAATGTAGTGTTGCCATCTAGTCAAAATAAATAATTATTAATGAACTGAGATCAAATGAATGAAAAGGTCGACTTAAGAATCCACGAGTGCCGCCATCTACACATGAGGGACAAAACCACGTTCAACTGAGTTTTCATTCAAGCTTTGGCAACATAATACAAGTTTAAGCTGAAATATTGTAATTAGATGTAGAATTATGACTTTATGAGATTATGCCAGATTTTTGGGATATTATATGATAAGATGAGGGGTTCATCTTCCGGTCCCGGGCCCTTTTCAGGCCCATTTGTCGACGCAAGGAACCACCCGTGAAGCAAGCCCCGCGACGCGTCCCGAAGGTCGCCGCCAGACAAGCTCCAATAGAGCGGAACCCCACGCAAACTCCGGCCAAACCGACACCGCTGCCCAGCGCACACGGTGACGGCTATTCCCAAGAAGAGACGAACGGCCGCTACGACAGTCCTCACCACCCAGCTAGAAAAACCAAGTGGTCCCTAAACTTGGTTACTCGAGCCGGTAGACCCCGCAAGCCATCGCAGGAACCAGACGCCTATAAAGACGCTGGGCCCACGGACTGAACCGAGGCTTGCGAGATTATATGATAAATTATCGTTACGAGGTTTATCCAAAGAGTATCTTTGGTTTATCTTCACGTGCAATGATTTCAACTGATTCCCTAATTCTACTTTCAAAGGAGTTATTGCACGAAACTATAATTTTTGCTTCACCAAAGTTAGTATGGCAGACTTCATTAGCTAAGTAGAATCTAGAAAGAGCTGTGTTCTGTTTACGATGTTTAATGTCTCTGCGATGCTCCATAACATATTACATATGATTAGTTTTTATTTAAATTTATATTATTTATATTCCTTTAAGCAATTATAATTTTATTACAATAGTTATACAAAAGAAACCTGCTAAAACGTAATCGCAAGAGACCAGGAAAAAGTATTGGTGAGGTTTCCGTCTTCACAGGTACGTCATCTGTTTTAGTTGTATCGGATCCTTTACATCAGGATCATGAATTGTTTCTGTTTAAAACAGTATCCCGTTATATACAGGTTTTCATAGGTTTCACTGTATAGATAAATATATTTATGTAGAAGCATCACTGAGCTCAGCCTTGCTTCAGTTTCCAGGGCCGAAACTAAAGGGGGGGGGGAGCAGAGGTGGCATGTGCCCCGGGCGCCAGAACGAAGGGGAGCCAAATGAAGGATTATACCTTTGGAATGGATCATTTTCTTCTGATGAGCTGATGGCTTCCATTATTAGGAAACAGCCATTATAAATGAAGTGTAGGTGAAGATGAAAGATCAGTCGTAAAAAGTTTGAACTCTGATTTTCTGGTCAGAATGGGGGGAAAAAATGGCCATTTTTTTTTTGTTGTTGTTATGGCCATTTTTTTCCCCATTCTGACCAGAAAATCAGAGTTCAAACTTTTTACGACTACTCTTTCATCTTCACCTAACACTTCATTTATAATGTCTATTTCATAATAATGGAAGCCATCAGCCCATCAGAAGAAAATAACTCGGTGAAACTGGAAACTCTGATAATCGGGACTCTAGTGTATATTTCCTTTTAAAAAGGATCTTTAGAATATTTTTGTTGGTGTTCAGAGGGGGGTCATGACTCCCGTGACCTGCCCCTTGGATCCGCCATTGTAGATTACGTATTATATATTTTATTATTACATATTTTAAATTTTAAAATAAGTCGGTTATTAGAAAATTAGTAAAATTCTCTTTGCAAACATACTTTGCGGAAGAGGGGGGGGGGGGGGGGGCGCTAAAATCCACGTTTGCCCCGGGTGCAAAAAAGGTTAGTTTCGGCTCTATCAGTTTCTATGTACAGAATGAACAGTCTTGCCCTGATTATAATAATTCATTACAAATTAACAGTTTGTATAATAATGTAACTTGTTGTATCAATGGATACGTCAGTTTTAGTTGTTTTTTTGTGAAATAGAACGAAACATTTCGGGATCGGTGGATTGGAAGGAATGGACCAACAACCCTGGCCTCCGCGCTCTCCAGATATTAATCCTCTGATTTTTTATTTTTTATTTTTTTTTTTTGGGGGGGGGGGGGGTTATATCAAGGACCACACTTTTTGCTCCGCCAATTGCTGACGCCGAAGAACTGAAGACTAGGACTGTTGAGTGTAATGCAACAGAAGACATGTCAACCTTTTCCGACGCAGTGTGCCCAGGTCGGGATACCTAATTTTAATTCCAAACTTACAAACGGCACCAAGAATATTTTAGTAAAATTTTGCTTGTACGTTGAACATGTAAAGTAACGTGTTTTTAATATCCAAAAAAGTCGTTTGTAAATTCCGGTATCAGTCAGTCATTCCAAATGAAAATCAAATTTCAAAGTAATTGCTTAAGAGGCGCAAAGGCCAAGATAGTGAAAAAAATTCCATGCCGGGACTCGAACCCGGGCCATCAGTATAGCTCACTGATGTTCTACCGATTAAACACATGGAACGATACCCAGCCTGGAAATTTTCTCACTATTATATGTTGGCAAGGCTACAAATGCAGCACAAGATAGAATATTTATCGTGAGCCACCGACCTGGGGCGAACACGAAACTTAATTAAATCCAGCATCGATAGAAACCATATTAATACATGGAAATTATTCCAGAGAGAAACATTCGCCTTGCATACAATATTTCAAATGAAAATCAAATTTCGAAGTAATTAAGAGGCGGAAAGGCCAACATATACTGATGGCCCGGGTTCGAGTACCGGCATGGAATCTTTTTCACTATGTTGGCATTTGCGCCTCTTAAGCAATTACTTTGAAATTTGATTTTCATTTGAAATATTGTATGCAAGGCGAATGTTTCTCTCTGGAATAATTTCCATGTATTAATCAGTCAATCATTTCATCATTTTACAACAAAAATTGTCTGTCCCGGGAAGGGTTTTAAAGAACGCTTGGTGGGAACTACAATACCGGTTAGAATTCTCCAAGCTACCAAGGGGGAACACGTTGAAATTTACTGAGGTATGTGGTCTTATAAAAAATATATATATATAACAGTACTTACAATGTATCCAAACAAACATATATCTAATTATAATAGTTTGAGAATAATAAATATTAATAAATATTTATAATCAGGACAAGACTTTTGGTTCACCCTATATATATGCATTTTAGATTATACGAGTATGCTATAAAAACAGAGTAAGAAATCTTAATGTTATTTAAACATACGCACATTTTATTTCATTATCATTTTATTTATCATTTATTTTTCTCTCAATTGACACTTATACGAGCATTTACATAAATTATGGATATCTTTTGTTAATATATGAAAAAGTAATTTGTAATTTCATAAATATTACATTATTATTTTTCCTTTTTCTAAAATGTTTAATGGATTTAAAAGATGCTATTTTTTATCAGTTTTTATGCATCCTAAAATCCATTTTCCAATCTGTGCTGCGTAAGAAATACATGCAACAACAATATTACACAATGTAACAATTGCAAAATATACACAGTTTCTACATTCACGCGATATACATGTAAAAAGTTGTGCATCATATATGTTAAAAGCTATTGAAAGTTATATGTTAAAAGCTATGGAAAATTATATGTTAAAAGTTATACAAATTTAAAAGTTTACAAAGTAAACATTACATGTTAATACTACATGTTAACATTTTTGTGTTAACATTATTATTATGTATATTACATGTTAACATTATATATATGTTAACATTATTATTATGTATATTATATTTTAACATTATATATATGATAACATTATTATTATGTATATTATATGTTAACATTACAAAATTAACATTACATGTTAACATTAGAAGATCACATTATATGTAAAAAGTTATACAAAGTTATACTTTCAATGTATAACTTTTATAACTTTTTGTATAACAATGTATAACAATGTATAACCTTTTTATATCGTTCATACTCGTAAGAATTATTATTATAAACAAAGTTTCGGTTATGTTTCCTTTTTCATTGTCTTACTAGAATTTTATCCGATATTTATTGAAGCATTCAAATAAGCCAGCCTTTCTATTCAGCTAATTTAGGACTTTGTCAAGTCACTTCCATTTTATTATAATAAGGGATAATAAGAAGAGTAAATTATAGCTGTAAAACGAAGAAAACTAACAGAAAAACAAAGAAAACTTATATAACAAGTTCTGTTTTGGGAAAAATATTCTGTGAGTGGAAAAACGAGTAATAAATTCCAGTAAGTTTTTTTTTATTCGCCATTGTTTTTTAGTGACTGCTTCAGATGTGACAAATTCGCTGTTACGATTTTTTTTTCCTAAATCAGTTTTACCAGTCGGTGTTACTCATTTTTACTTTGTTCTATATTTATAAAGTTTTCGAACGGTGAAAATTTTCGCATTCTAATTTTCGATGGTTTTACACGTCGTGAGATGTCCTGAATATGTTTCGAATATTTTTAGATTTGTCTGTCTGTTTGTTTACATTATACCAAATGTAATCGGATGCATAAAAGCTGATAAAAAAAAATAGCATATTTTAAAACTATTAAACATTTTAGAAAAATAAAAAATAATAATGTAATATTTATGAAATTACTAATTATCTTTTTCAGACATTAACAAAAGATATCATCTATAGTATTGGTCTGTCTGTTACACAAATTTTCAGGACGCTGTAACTCAAGAACTAATACACGGAATTCCATCAAATTAAATTTCATATTTATTTGGACCCTAACATAAATTTGTACTTGTTAGATTTTGGGATAGGTGAGACTGTGGGCTAATGGACATGAGGAATGTATGCCAACTGCCTGAAAAAGAGACCGCCTTTATATGATCGAAAATCCTTCTTAAAGACCAAACCTTTAGTAAGATGAGAAACCTGCTTTTAAACAGGTGGAATTCTCACTATGCTTTTTCATCTTTAAATTTCGCCTTTTTGCGTCTATTTAATGGTATTTCAGTTAATATTTTCAACTAGAATTTGCCAGAGATGTAGATAAATATTTAAAATAATATTTACCTCGATGAATAAACGTTTTTCTTCCAATGACAAGTTTATTGACATTCAAAACAATGTAATCCTGTAATTTTTTTCTCGGAATATTTCAAATCTAATGAAATTCAAAGTGAGAAACCACTTTTACCTTCTTTTAAAAGTTCAAGGTGATAAAATAGCGGAAGGCAAACTTTCATTAGCACTAAGATTTCTCAAATTTTTTTGTAACTTTGACAGATCAGTTGAATAAAATAGAGGAAATAGTTCGAATGTATGCCAACCGCCGGGAAAAACACATAGCCTCACTTTTTACGCAATTCCCCCAGCGCATATCATGGCGATGTTTAAGAATAGAGCGGACACCTTAGTAGCCAATCAAAAAGGCGAGAGTGCAAACGATTTTCTCCGCGGAAGAGAGATGACATTCAGCTATCGCATCTTCTTCCTCCAGTTATTAGTCCGGCACTAAAATTGATTACATTATAAGAGCAGACCATTATTTTCACTTCATCTGCTAAGCTGGTTTCTGACCAGCGCTTTGTGTTTTCGTTTTGGAATTCTTGTTTTGGTAAGTTTTTATAAATAATTTATAAATCCAGTTTTCGCATTGCTATATTATCTTTTGCGTTTTCTTAGCGTGATATTTAAAGGATTGTGTAATTCAATTGTGGTGATTATTATATCTCGCAATTTAAGAGAGAAAAGTGGATTGTTAAAGGATAATAATTACTTTTTTAGGTTAAATAGATTTATATTTTACTAATTGAAACTTGTGAAAATTTAAATTTTTGATTAAGATCGGAATTTTTTTAAGCAAATAAAATACTTTCTAATTATGACTTCTTGAAGTATTATTTTGGTAAGTTTTATTTTTTAGTGTTTACAAATATTGTCTGTTCTTTTCTCGGTGTTATATTTAAAGAATTATGTTGATTTCAATTTCAGTGATATCACATTGTAATTATTATTTGGGGAAGAAGGATAGATAATTAAAGAATAATTATTATTTTTCTTTGGGTTGAATAGATTTAAATTTTAGTCTTTGAAACTTGCGGGAAAATAAATTTCCTATAAGTTAGGAATTTCGAAATTTAGTTTTTGAAACAAGTTTTGCAGTACAATATATTTCCCCTCTCGCTTCGTATTTAAATATGTCAATTTCAATTTTGGTGATATTATATTTTGCAATCAATGGGAGAAAGCAAAATAGTTAAAGAATAATTGTTATTTTCTCTTGGTTAAATGAGTTGAAATTTTACTAAATAAAATTATGAAGGAAGATAATTTTTTAATCATGTTCGTAATTTTTCTAAGTAGATTTTTTTCACCTAAATTCTTGTTTTTGTAAATTTTCTTTGTATATTTTTTTAGTTTAAATAATTTTTGAATCAAGTTTCGCCAATACTATTTGTTCTTTCTGTTTTCTCAGTGTGATATTTAAAGAATTGTGTTAATGTCAATTTCGATGATATTATGTCTCGCAATTTGAGGGAGAAAAATTGATAGTTAAACATTTTTTTTTTATCTTTAAGTTAAAGAAATTAAAATTTATTAATTGAAATTTGTGACAAGATAAATTTGTAATTAAAATTCATAATTTCTCTAAGCGAAATTTTTAGCTTCGGTGAGTTTACTTTTGTAGTAAAAAAAAAAAATGGAAATACAATATTAACTTTTCCTTGCCCTTTCTATGTTATATGTAAAGAATTATATTAATTTCACTTTTGTTGTTGTATCGCACAGTTATAGGAGGGAAAAATTGTAAATCTAGAGGATATTTGGATATTTTTTCTCTTTTTTGGTTACATAAATTTGTAAATTATGTGTGAATTATGTAAAATTAATTCCATTGACAGTACAAACACTGATTCCATTAATAGTTCGGACGAATATTCCCATTTCTCCATCTGCTAAACTGGTTTTTGGCAAGCGTTTTGTGTTTACTTTTATAAACTATTGTTTCGGTAAGTTTTTATATATAAATTATCAATCCAGTTATGGCAATATTAATGTATCATTTTTTATGTCCGTTGTGACATTTAAAGAATTGCGTTATCTCAATTATACTATATCTCACAATATGTGAAGTCTTTATATTATTTAAGCTCTAAAAGTTAACTTATATACCCATACCCATTACTTAGAGCTTATACCCATTCACCCATTACCCCATTAACTTAGAGCTTATAAAAGATTTTTAAACATACAGCAACCGGCTTTCTTGGAAATAATAAATATTCGGCCAAGTGCTAGTATTACTCGCGCACAGAGGATTACGTACAATAAATATATGAATTAGTAATTGGGCATTGCATTACACAAATATATCATTAAATTTATTATCTTTAACGGTTAATATCGTGGCTAATTAACGACATTTTTTTTCGAAAATCATCATAAACAATCGTTTTATACCTCTGCGATGATAGGTAGCTCCAGAACTCCTCAACTCTTTTTCTGAACGCCCGCAAATAGAAATTTGTGTGAAATAGAAAAATGCAATTTTCTCAAAAACTATGTGACCAAGGGTAATCGCTGTAGTTTTCCTGCAAGATTTAAATTAACTTCTACAACCCCTAATTTTTTCATAATTTTAGTTTCCGTAGATTCGGAAATATACGGGGGGGGGGGGGGCATATTTTTCCATTACATTTTCGACCATATCGCTGAAAATATGACACCTAAAATTAAAAGAAATGTATTTTTGAGTTTAGCGTTACGAAAGCTTTCACACGATACACAAAGAAAATTATTATTTTTTTTTAAGTAACTTAATTAGCCCCTCTACTTTTTTCCTTAACTATATTTGTGAATGTTTAATAATTTATAAACATGGGGGTAAATAGCCTTTATTACTTCAGCCAATTTAAATTTTCCACGATCCATCGTTTAAGAGTAACATGGCTGTAGTAGACGGACAGACAGACTCAGGAGTGATCTTATAATGGTTCTGTTTTTACTTTTTTAGTTTGGAAATCTAAAAAAGAAAATACACATCGGCGTAGGTAAAATACATGCGCTGAGGAAGGTAAATAAAGTTATAAGAACATTTCGTTGTTCCAAGCTTTAGGAATATCCTTAATTAGAAAGTAGCTAAAATAATTCAATATTAAAAAAAAAAAAAAAAAAAAAACACAGATCAGATTTAGTCACACTGAATGTTCATGCGAAAACCATTTAAAATTATGCGCTGTTAAAAATATGCCGCAAACTGTCCAATCATTCGACCCTTTTTACAGATAACGGTTACATAACCGTAATTTAACATTATTATGGCCATAATATGGTCATTTAAACTTCATAATATGGTCATTTCATAATATGCCCAAGTAATCGTTGTCTTTAAAAACGGTCGAAAGACTAGAAAGGTTGCCGCAGATTTTTAACAGTATACCTGTATTCTCTCCCTCACTTAGTCTTTTTTTCTTCTTTTTAGAATTAAAATACTTCTGAAAATAGGCGATTTTTTTTTCTCTTAAGACGACCGGGAAAGCAAAATTCAACCAAAAAATCATTTTTACTTTTTTATATCATGAAATAGTTTAAACTTTTATCTTTCAACAATGTGTCACCCATGTTTATATACAAAAAAAAATAAGTGTTGAAATTAATCATTCTTTTCAAAGAGTACTTCACAGCATAATAGCCATTTAAATCTTTGACTTTTTCTCAAAACTTGGATTTTTCATGTTTGTGTTCTCATATATATTTTTTTTATTCTTATATTATGTTATATTGTATACTTTAACACGGGGATTTAATGATTTGTTGAGAATTATTTATTTTAGACAGTGAAATCTTACCAAAAATGCTAATTTAAAAATGACTTTCAATAAATAATTAATAATTAATTTTGAGTTTCACTTAGAAAGAAAATGGTCCGTTAAAATACGTAAATCATGTCATTCTAACTACCGTAATTTCCGGCGTATAATCCGCGGATCAAACAATTTTGTTTGGACCCAGAATTTTTATTTATTAATTGAAGCCAGATATTTTCCGCTGTCTAAAAAGTTACATTTTATTTTTTAAAATTTCTGGGTCGAAAAATAATTGTTTGATCCGCGGATTATACGCCGGAAATTACGGTACTCTAAAAAATCTAGACCTCTATCTCTCACCATTTTTGAGAAAAAGGTACATAAATTTGGTGAATTTAACATGGCGGGCTTTCCCGGTCCCCTTAATGTTATTTTAAAAGCTTGCCTAAAAATTCTTAAAATTGTAATTCATTATATGTTAATTGATATACCATGCTACCAGACATTGTTATTTTTGTGGAGATCAACATCAGTACAGTTCCTTTGTTATATGTCATTTTTGGTTGTTAAAAAGTAGGATGTAAAAAAATCATGATTTAAAAAAAAAAAAATAAAAAAAAATCAGATTTTTTTTTATTTAAATCAGATTTTTTGATTTAAATCGGATTTTTATGATTTTTTTCCCAGCGTTCAAATACGGAATAGCTACCAAGAGTTTTAGGTTTCCAAAACAATTAAACCACTAATTGCTAACATAATCTATTGTTTTACACTTTAATTAATAAAATTATAATTATTAGTTAGTAATTACAGAAATTATAAAAACTGCAAATTAGTAGTTTCATTAGGTGGTAGTATCATACAATAATATTATATACATTAATATTGTAATAATTATGTAAAACTTTATAAATACTAATGATATTTAACATTTATTAAAATTATTAACTGCATTTTATATTAAATAGTTAACAATATTTCAAATTAATAATTATTAAACAATTAACTCTCTAATTAGAAACATATTATACATTTTAAAGACTTAATTATTAAAATGATAATAATGTAGTATTCATTTTAGAAAGGAAAATGGACAGGATGCTAGTTCCAAAAAAGGGTACTATTTCATGAGGAAATATATTAGTAATGTGTTTAGTAATGAAATAAGAAAAAAAAAAGAATAATTTTTTGTATGATAAATAAAATGTCCTTAATTTTTAATAATTTTATGAATAACAAATTGAAAAATACAATTAAATAACATTTTAATAATATCCTGTATTTTCTAAAGAAATAAAGTTTTATGTTTTTACGAGATCTTGCCCACATGAATTTAGAAATACTGTTGAATAGGGAAGTTTTTTACAAGAAATCTCTGGCTACAACTACAGGTGAATTTCAACTATTTTTCTTTTTAAGGCACTGTGCATTTTGCCAATTTCAAAAGGGGCATGGTGCGGCACCATTTTAAAAAGTCCTAGAAGAAATAATATAACTAATTACAGGATTAATAAAAACTGCAAATAAGTAATTCATTAGTTAGTAACAGAAATAACAAAACTAACAAATATTGTTTGCAGCTCGTTTTGCATTTGTATTTTGGAAAATTACTGTAAACCACCAAAATCTAAACTTACACACATGTATGATAACCAAAAGAATTATAAAAATGAGTTAAACCCATTCATATAGGATAAATCTAAGTTAGCCACTTATATCTGAAATCCTCCAAATATTTAAGTAACAGCATTCCCGTAAGGCATGGTGACGTCACGGCGACGTCGTTGTGAAGTCACACTGGGATTTTGTCACCGTCGATGTGACGTCATAGTGACTAGAATGCGAGGTCGTTATGGCCGTTTTAGAGGTCGTTTGTGACGTCACATTGTGACCACTCTGTGAAGTCATGGTGTGACAAATTTGTGAAAAGTGTGTCATTTGTGAATATTTTGGCATTAACTTTGTCACGAACCTGTGACGAAAGTGACAATGCTTTGAAGTCACACTGTGACCAATTTGTGAAATATGTGTCATTTGTGACGAACTTGTCATAAACACTGTGATGATTTCACATGAAAATAAAATTTCAAATTAATTGCTTAAAAGGCGCAAAATCGAACATAGTGAAAAAGATTCCATGCTGGGACTCGACCCGGGCCATCAGTATAGCGCACTGACATTCTACCGACTAAACAACATGGAACGATACCCAGCCTGGAAAATTTCTCACTATTACATGTTGGCAAGGCTACAAACGCAGCACAAGATGGAATATTTATCGTGAGCCACCGACATGGGGGCAGACACGAAACTTAATTAAATCCAGCATCGATTGAAACTATATTAATACTTGGAAATTTTTCCAGAGAGAACCATTCGCCTTGCATACAATATTTCAAATGAAAATCAAATTTCAAATTAATTGCTTAAAAGGCAATTTTAATTTTTTCAGTAATTTCTACTAATATATGGAAACATACTTAAATAATTTTGTACAACCTTGTAGTTTACCTAGAACCTTTATTACACGCCTCTATTTAGTTAAAATTTAATTCAAACTAAAACACTCTTAAAACTGCTGAAATCATTTTTCCAGAAATTATAAGTTATAGACGGCAACGTATCCAATTCTTTGCGTGACCCTGTATATCATTTTATCTATATTCTACAAACATTTCTTAATAAATTAAATACAGTACAGCGTAAAAAGGCACAACTTATTTAAAAAACACCTTTAATCAATACCCAGTAACCCTTACGAATACTTTTGTATAGTCCTGTGTATGAATTATAGCATATATATATACACCATATACTATGCATAAATGTAGTGAATCATAAAAGCACATATCATAATTAAAAATGCATTTCCAGCAATCATCGCTAATGAACAGTACTTCGGATACAATATAGCATCTGAAATATTTTGTGTGTCCCTGTAAATGCTATATACACTTCTTATTATACATGAAATAATTCATAGTATGTAAACCTCAACGACATATATTAATTTCATTACATATCAAATAGATTAACGTAAATAATGTACACCGCAAACAATTCCCTCCACCCCTATATCATTATGTATTGGAATTCCTTCTTTAGCCCTGTAAAGGAACAATAGCTATTCTTTGCATTGCATATTCTACGGAATGCACATTTTAGTGCGCTTCATAAATGCATATCAATTTTATTCTGTTTGAAAGCGTGTAAAATCATTAAAAATCATTTGAAACTATTTTTTTCCCACAGGTCGTAATGTAATGGAATACTTTTGACTGTCCCTGTAAATGAACTAAACATGCTACAAACTTCATTACAAATAGGGACCTTGCTATGGTAAACGTCAATAACATCCAAAAATTCCAGGTCAATCCGAGTATATTTACGCGAGTTAGAGCGCGGACAGACGGACAGACAAACCGAAGTCATAAACACTTTTCAACTTTATCGGGCATGAAAAACACTTTATTTCAATGCTTAAATATTATATTTTATTTTTTAATGCCAATAAAATAAATGTATCGAAAACGTAGAAAATGAGTTTACAATCAAAGAAAATTTAATAACTGATTCTGAATGTCTACAATTAAATGTTTGATTAAAATCACAAACAGCAAAAAAAAAAAAATGCTTAAATGCAATTAAAAAAATAAATATATCAATTTGAAAAACACTAAATAATTAGTATTTATAATTGTACTATTAAACAACAACAAACTACAATAGATGAATTAAATGCATTTAACAATTTCTCAAAAATCTTTCCATATGTTATAAGGAATTCCTATTATTTTATAATTTTGGCAAATGTTAAATCTGAAAACATTCGTATGAAGATTTAGGATTTTAAATACTAATTTAAAATATTATTAGCAATGAAAAAAAATCTTTCAAAAGTTTCACTGCTATAATATGTAAAAAGACATTTTCCCAGTATAATGTTAATTACAAAATTGAAACAGTTTCGTAATATCATTATAATCGAATATCACATTTAACTCCAAAATATTAATGACGATAAATACTGTGTTAGAATCAGTCTCTGCATCAGCTTTTTTTTTTCTAGCGACAACAGATTAAGATATTTTACATCATGGAATCGGAAAATATCGCTTCTGAAAAGAAATCTAGATCAGTCTCATTGAATATAACATACAACTATTTAACTCATGATAGTAATCTATCAAACAGGAATAAAAAAATTAAATTAAATAAGTCATACCTTTTAAGTTCCATAAATATTTTAATAATATCCGTGTGTTATCCTAAATTGTCAGACATATTTCTGTTAGCTTAAAAAGACTGACTTCCCGCGTCAAAGTTCTCTGATCCTTATTTTATTCTGCAGTTTAATCGAGCGCAGACGATATTGAGCAAGCAGGTGCTTGTAGTGTATTAAAATTTTCTATTTGAATGAAACACCTGCCTTTTTACTTTCTTTTTTTTTTAAAGTAAAGTTTGTTTTACACGTAATAAATAACAAAATACGTATCTTCTTAATAAATAAAAAGAGAGTATACAGGATAAAAAATTTCTTTGTCAATCTGTCATTTTATTCCATATTCATTTTCTGTAGAATAAAACAATTTGTAAAATAATTTTTTTTACAGTCATCTAAAACACGAATTTGAAATACGAATAATTATATCATGGGTTTTCTATAAAATTTGTATACATATTTTTTCGGAAAATGCTAATTTTATTTAAAAAGTCTGAAAGAAGTAAAATTTTTTTAAAAAATAGTTATTTAAAATAGTTAAACAATAACAGGAAAAATATGACGTGAATGCAAATTCTAAAGCAAGAAATGCATATATAACTAAACTCTGAATCCTCTTTCTACGTGCTCATTAAAAGCTACAGACTTAACTGTAATAGAAAATTTTAGTTTGAAATCACAGAAGTGTTTCAAATACCATTGGTCGACAAAAAAACTTCCTCCCTGTAAAAACTAAATATGTAAAGTGTACAGATTTAATATTCCTAATTCTAAATATGTTATCCAAATTGCTCGAGTACGTACCATTTTTCCGCGAAACACTTTTATAATAACAACAATCCGTGAAGGATTAAATTGCAATGGTAGATAAAATTGAAATCATAAAAAAAGTATACATTCACTGTCTTAGATAACAAATTGATAAAATATAGCATGAAAATCTAGTTTGTTGATACTTGTACCGTGTATTTTCCTTTTTATGCCCCCCCCCCCCCAATCTTTTCGTGTCCGAATTTACTATTTCCTATCCACTAATACATTTCATTTCTTATGTAGCTGTAACTCGGGCATGTTTAAAATATTTCTGTTAATTGTCAAAGATTTTTTATGTTCATATTTTTGTCACACTGTGACTTACAATATGGTGGGTTTTTTCGTCACGTATGTGACGTGACGTACGTTACATGCAGTGACATAACAGTGACGTCACAATTTTTTTTTAATTGCCAGAAAATATAATTTTACATAAATAACATGTTTTGAATATTTTTTGTAATTTTTAAAAGTTTTCTAAGAAGTTCACATCTCAGTCACAATGTGACATCACTGAGTGGTGGCATTTTGGTCACAGATGTGACGTGACCACAGTGACGTCACAACGAAGTCACCGTGACCATGCATGCTATGAGGGTTATTACCTCTCAGTGTGGATTATTAGCTATCAATGGTTCAATTTTTTTTTTCTTTTTAAGAAAAATTTTGCTGCCTTTTCAATCCCTAATCATTATTTTTTATTTAGTATAATGTGAGTTACAAAGTTAAAAACATTTATTCAACCTGTACCAAAGAACTTCTTGCTGAGCTTAGCATTTTTATAGCAATTATTTCTTTTTTTCTTATGCATTCATTTACAATTTAGCTTTGAAAAGATGTCATTCTTTCATTCTTCTTTAACTTGAGATTGCTATTAATTACTATTTATTCTTTTCTTGCTATGTCTAATTTTATATAAAATAATGCATAAATTCATTACCTAAAGGAATTTATGACATTGCAAATTATATTAGATTTAAATATCATTTTTAAATTAAATTGTTTTAATTTGGATAAAACCTTAAAAACAATGCTTTTTATAAACTCAACTTATTTTTTTAATTTTTTACAATACCCATGAATTAAGCTTAGAAACAATTATTTAAAGCTCTTTTTTTTTGTTTATTCATAAGTCAAAATACCTGTAGAAACTTTCAAATTATGTTTATGTTAGATTTTAATATATTTTTTTGACATTTTAAACATTTAGAAAATTTTTGATTTAAATCAATGATTTTTTTTAAAAAATCGGTTGATTAAAATCATGATTTTAATCGCCGATTTAAACAACTGATTAAAATCGTTGGCGCCCTATTAAAAAGACACACTATTTTTCTTAAAAAATTCTTCTATATTGTCTGTATAAATTTACATTATAAACAATCACTAAAAATGTATGTTTTTATATTGAAGTTTATGTAATATATTTATATTGAAGCTTTATAAAATATTCTGTAAAATCTCCGGTAAAATAAAATTTAATACTAACCATCACAGCATCACAGCTATCTTTTTATTCAAAACTGCATTTATATTTTAATGGATTTTTCCTGTCATTTTTACTGCCGGTTTTTCTTACGTAGTTTCATTGGGATAATCGACTCTCTTTTGTTTAGCCCTTTATGCCACGAGGGTTACTTTAAAGTACCATTAAAATAACTTGTAATAAAATTCATTTTATACACCGATTAGTAGTGAAACAGTTTAGAACGAGTTATAAATACTTTATTTTCTCTTGATCCAAAAGCATTATTGGTTGCACAAGCAAAAATATTTTTAAAAGGGTGATTTATTTTGCCTTTGCATCTTTTCGGCTTTCTTGAAGTTGAAAGAAGGAAGGGGGGGGAGAGAGAGTTTTAGTTCGGAAATATTTCTATTGTAAGAACATTATATTTGTGCATTTCTTAATTCTACAAAATACTAAAAAATATATGAATAAAATATTTTAGTGGAGTTATAAATATGGCACAAAATCCCTATAAATTCAAATTTAATCAATTAATTTTTATTTGCAAAGTCCTTCTAAAGTTTATTAAATGATTGTGTAAATCTTCTAATGTACTTTCAAAAATTCACGAAAAATGCTTTAGAAGATGAAATTTTCAGAAATTCATAATTTGGGACACAAAGAGTTGACTTAGTTAAACCTACGTTCTGGGCGCTTTTATTATGTTACCTATTGATTAAATACACATATTTTTATTTCAATTGTGATATAAAATGGGTAAAAAACATGAAATCCAGGCAAATGTCTTCATAACTTTTTTAGAAATTGCAACTTGGGGGGAAGGGGTACCATTTTTTTAGCAAAATCTCATGCTTACACCAGACTATGTGCACCCAATTTAACTAAATATATTTCAATTTCCCTTTGTAGTACATACTACTGCTGCACTTACCTGTGCGCTGAACTAGTAGTTTTACAATATCTTGAAAATTAACCGAAATATTTCAAAATATGACAAAAAATACGTAGTATTGTTTAATAAAAATTACCACTTTTTTTTTTTTTTTTTTTTTTTATTCGAGCACCTATAAAATAATTACGTTATCACACAGATCTTAGATACTAGTTCAAAACATAGTGAATAATATGGAAAGCAATCTTACACAATTTCACTGAAATATGCTTACAACATTTTATGTAATGAATTTTATCGTGCATGGAAATAACGGAAAGATTGATTTTTCAGAAACCGCACTTAAAAATTTCGTTTTATAAAATTAATCTAGAAGTGCCAGTTAAGGTTTATTAGTGTTTTTATGTAAAAAAAGGTAAGAAAATTATGCACAGAAGCATTGTTTACATTTTTTCTGGCCTTCCTACACCCACTTCCGGTGTTTGACTCATTACTTCCTGTTTATTAAATTAGCCATAACTCCTCTTCTACTAATCAGAGGAATAACAATAAAAATGATTTGGAATCATAAAGGATTGCTCTTTCAAATAAAACAATAAAAACTAGTATGTTATGGCCATCACAAAACTTTCTTCTATATAAATCACGTCAATTAAATCATTTAAATAGTGCAAGAAATTATATCAATTTAGCACCCATTCATATCAAAATATATCTGAATTTGAAGTTTGATGAAAATTCGTGCATTAGTTCTTGAGACAGAGCTGTAGCGGAAATTCTGAAAAATGTAGCATAGCAAAGCCACATGTTGAGCGATTTGCACCAAAACATAAACAGCACTAATTCATATCAAGGTAGTATATCTGAATCTGAAGTTTGTTGAAAATCCAAGCATTAGTTATTGAGATAGAGCTATAGTGGAAATTCTGAAAAATGCAGCATAGCAGCGCCACCTGTTTAGCGATTTGCACCAAAACATAAACAGCACTAATTCATATCAAGGTTTACCTGAATCTGAAGTTTGTTGAAAATCCAAGCATTAGTTATTGAGATAGAGCTATAGAGGAAATTCTGAAAAATGCAGCATAGCAGCGCCACATGTTTAGCAATTTGCACCAAAACATAAACAGCACTAATTCATATCAAGGTATACCTAAATCTGAAGTTTGTTGAAAATCCAAGCATTAATTCTTGAGATAGAGCTATTGCGGAAATCGCACAAAAGGCAGCATAACAGCGCCACCTGTTGAGCGATTTACACCAAAATGCATAAAACGTCAAATCATGTCAAGGACTAATTGAATCTGAAGTTTGATAAAAATTCGTGCATTATTTCTTGAGATAGAGCTATTGCGAAAATTGTGTAAATCCTGCAAAATGCAGCATATAGCAGCGCCATTTGTTGGGCGATTTACATCAAAACGTTACCAGCACCAGTTCATATCAAAGAATAATTGAATATGAAGTTTTATGAAAATCTGTGCATTAGTTTTTGAGATAGAGCTGCTGCAGAAATCGCGAAAAATGCAGCATAGCAGCGCCACCTGTTGAGCGATTTACACCAAAAACTAATCAGCACCAATTCATATTAGGGACTACTTGAATATAAATTTTTATTAAATTCCGTGCATTAGTTCTTGAGATAGGGCGCCCACAAAATTCGTGTCACATACAGACAGACAGACAGACTCACAGACTCATAGACAGACATTTTGTAAAAAACATGTTTTTTGGAATCTCTGACCCTTAAAACGTGTAAATACGTTGCAAACCGGAAGTCGAAAATTTTCACGAATCCAATACATTCTTCTTGTAAAGATAGAAGAAAGTAAAAATTCGAAGATTTCAACCAAAACAGCTATTTTAATGTAGGTAGATACCTTAACTTGGTTCAAAAATGGAATAAAGATTAAATAAAGATGAAATTTTGGAATCAATTTTTCCTTCACCCTTATGTGTTATAATTATAAAAATTGCGTCCATAGGTGTTTTTCTGATGACAATACAACATTTTAATATTTTTATAAATTAATAACAATTTTATAAATTAGTTTGAAGGGATTTTTACGGTAGTCTGGTGCAGGGGTAGATCGCCAAATATTTTTTATGGTTACCACGTATACGAGTTACAGCATCATTGAAGTTAATTATGCGCAAAACCAAGTTCGTTAAAATATGAGAACTGGCAGCGAAGCTGCAACAATGAAACATTTTAAACACTAAAAAGTACAAAATAAATTATAAACAAAAAATAAACAGTGCAATAATTTATTTTAAAGATATGCTTTTTTACAGTTTATTATGATTATTATTTCAATAACGATTCGTCACAAACTTTAAATGAAACCAATTTCCAAAGACAGATAAATAAATAAATAAGCGTGAGGTAACTACCTCACAAAAAATATGAGATTCTTTTGCAGCTGTTCTAAGACAAAAAAAAAAAAAAAAAAAAAAAAAAACATTTTTTTTACGGGAAAAATAAGGTATTAATCCATTAAGGAAAGACAGAATCGAGGATAAAATATCTCGGCACAGTGCACTTGGGCGTATTCTCTCATTCTCATCAAATATTCTTATTATTTTTCTTCTTTACAACCATAGGATGCAATTCGATTGAATCGTTGAAAAAATTCATATCCTAACATTAGCATAAATTACTGATATGAGTTGGTTTTACGAGCGTAGGAAAGTAGTAGAATTTTTTGCATAGGAATCTTGTTTGAACAAACGTCGCACAAGAATGCAAAAAAGCAGCATAAAAGCGAAAAAATACTTAATATATTTCACATTATTGCACATTTATTAGTCGTTCTACGACAAGTTTTTAAAAGATAGCTATAAATAATGAAAATTTGAGAAAATTTGACGTAGCTAATACCATATTTACTCGCATATTTTTCAAACTTTTCTCGCCATTTTTCCGTATCAAATGTAGAGGGTGTGGAAAACACGCGAGTTTTTTTCTTTTTAACTCTTTTTAGTCCAGGCAATAGGGAATTTTACCTAGCAAAATTAATGGCAGTTCTGGAAATCGGCTTACTTTATGTTTTTTGGGTCGCTGAATCCGAATCTTTAACTTCCCACCAAAATTTCCCCCGGCAACCCCCCAAATTTTGGTAAAATGACCCCCAAAAAAGTTTTTATTAAAAAAATCAATTTTTTTATTGTTTTAGGGAAAAAGTATCTAGAAATTCAGAAAGTAGACAAAATTTGAAACAAATTAGATATATGATATTATGACTTGGAATGAAGGGGAAGGAGGGATCTGCCTCGAAACATGCGCGCGGTGCTGCGTGAACTAAGCTGCGCAATTCCACTTAACCACTCACACGTTTACATTCGCCCTCCCATCTCCCCTCCGAACTTTCCTTATAAGGTTTACTTTAAGTTTTTTGGGTCGCTGAATCCGAATTGTTAACTTACCCCCAAAATTTCCCCCCCCGAACACCCCCCCCCCCCAAAAAAAAATAGTTGTCATTAACTTAAATTTCTTATTGTTTTAGGGGAAAAGCATTACGAAATTCAGAAACTAGACAAAATTTGCAACAAATAGGACATTATGACGAAGGATAAACGGGCAGAGAGGGGGCTGCCTCGGAACATTCCCCGCGCGCTTTTCTCAAAAACCAAATTTTTTCAAAAAATCAATTTTTGGGGGGTTGTCGGGTTAAATTTTGGTGGGAAGTTACAAATTCGGATTCAGCGACCCAAAAAATATAAAGTGAGTCGAAATCCAGAACTAGTATTAATTTTGCCAGGTAAAATCCCCTATTGCCTGGACTTCGTAAATTAGTGCACGTAGCGCCGCAGTGCATGTTCAGAGGCAGTCATCCCTTCCCTGTTCATCCTACGTCATAATGTCATATATCCTATTTGTTGCAAATTTTGTCTAGTTTCTGAATTTCGTAATGCTTTTCCCCTAAAAGAATAAGAAATTTAAGTTAAAAACAACTATTTGGGTGGTTTTCGGGGGGGGGGGGGGGGGAAGTTAAAAATTCGGATTCAGCGACCCAAAAAACTTAAAGTAAACCTTATAGAGAAAGTTCGGAGGGAAGATGGGAAGGCGAATGTAAACGTGTGAGTGGTTAAGTGGAATTGCGCAACTTAGTTCACGCAGCACCGCGCGCATGTTCCGAAGCACATCCCCCTTCCCTCTCATCCTAAGTCATAATGTCATATATCTAATTTGATGCAAATTTTGTCTACTTTCTGAATTTCTAGATGCTTTTTCCCTAAAACAATAAAAAAATTGATTTTTTTAATAAAAACTTTTTTGGGGGTCATTTTATTAAATTTTAGGGGGGGGGGGGTAGTTGCCGGGGGAAATTTTGGTGGGAAGTTAAAAATTCGGATTCAGCGACCCAAAAACCATATAGTAAGCTTTTTTCCAGAACTACCATGAATTTTGCTAGGTAGTGCCCCTATACGGTCTCTATTGCCTGGACTATTTGCATAGTTAAGTGCTTATGAATTCGGCTTGTCTGTCGGAAGTCTGTCTGCCCAGTGCTCTAACACTCTTACATATACTTGGAGTGCCATGTATTGACATATACTGATATATGAACTTTTTTATATTTTTCAAACATCTCTTAGTATATTAAATTTAGTTCAGCTGGAAAATACATAACTCATTTAAAAAACATTTGTGTAGCTCTGTATATATTTCAGTAATTTGTACACACCACGTAGTACACACCCAAAAAAAAAATATATTTAAACTTAAAAACGTAACCACCAAAAGTTTCTATGAAAGATTTTAAAATTGTACCTAATGTTTTCTCTGAATGACTAAAAGATTTTTTTTTTAATTCAAAAAAAATAAAAAGAATAATTATATATGCAGGAATATGCAGGATAAATGCAGGAATATGCAGGATAAATGCAGGAAATAACTTGAAATGGAGTCTATAATATTTATAGTTGGTTTACAGAGACACTCAAAAGAATCCCGTTGCATTATGGTCTATGGAGAAAAAATCGTTTGCGATGCATTTTAATGACGTTATTATATAACAAGCATAATAAAATTAATATACATTTTTGAGGTGAACTAAAGCATGCGTTCTATAGAATATAAAATGCAAAACATTTATCATTCATTTACAGGGTGACACAAAAGAAATCACTTACAATACAATCCATCAGTTTTGGTATGCATTTTTAAGTTCAAGCATTTCTTTTGCGTATAGGAATTCTATAGATCATATACACTACACAAAAAAAAAAAAAAAAAAAAAAAAAAAAAATTCATAAGCATTACTGCGCATGGGCGTGAATTGTTTAAGGATGTTTTTAATAAACGTAATATACTAAAAGATGTTTGTAGAATATAAATAAATTCATATACAGAATTCGCAAAGAACTGGACAAATTATCATCTATGGATAGCTATTTCTGAAAGTATGTTTTCGGTTGTTATGCGTTATGTTTACTTAAGAGGCTACTTTAGTCTGGCAAATATACCCGCTCACAAATGACAATCCAATGGAAGAAATTTTTAGATAACTCGTTTGCATTTCAGTATTTTTTAATGATTTTTTTTTTCATTGAATAGCTGAGGTCGATCTGTATAAAGTTTGCTTTTACTTTTTTGATTTTGCTTACAGGTTTTTTTTTTTTTTTTTTTTTTTTTTAATTAAGACATTTTTAAAGGACATAAAAAAAAAGAAGCTTGAAAACAAAATCGGAAAAAGAAAAGAAAATTTCTTTTGTAGAGATCGGCCTCAGCAATCCAACGCAAAAAAAAATCACTGAAAAATATTGAAATGCAAACGAGATATCTTTAAAAAATTCTCCCATTGGACTGACATTAGCGAGCGGGTGTATTCGCGTGACTGAAATAGCCCCTTACGATATCTTCCTGCACCTTACTAAGCGGTGAAGTTCCGTTACAATATTCCGGAAGTGTTGGACAATATTTCAAAATCTATGCTTAGCCATTTTTTTTCTCGGGAAAAACTTAGAACAACACGTAAAATGAGTATCTATAATATGAACATAATACTTTCATAACAGAATAATTAAAAATAAATAGTAGGTATAATCATTTTAAACAATTCGTAAATAAGGTTTTGGAACCAAGGGAAAATCATTCTTTTTTAGTTTTTGGAAATATTTTAGAATATGAAAAAAAATCTTTTAGTCATCGAGAAAAAAATGTTAGGTACAATTTTAAAATATTTTAAAGAAACTTTTGGTATAACTAAATCTTTTCTTCCTATAAGGTACATAAAATTTTACTTTTTTTATTTATAAATATTTTTTACTCATTTTTTTCATGATATGTATATTTATATATACATATTTTTTTAATATAATTTCTTTAAAAGAAATTTAAATGTATTTATTTAAAATTTTAATTTCTAAATTTTAGCCGTGTTTAAAATTTAACACTTTTTTTTTTTTTAACCATTTGGAAAAATGGTTATTGTCCTCTGTCAAGGTGGGAAATCAAAAAAGTATCTGAAGCGTTTTATTGGTTGAATCCTCATTTTATTCTTTTTCTGATTGGTTTATACAGTAATCTGTATTTTCCCTTTACTTTCAACAGAGATGGATACTTCTGTTGCCACTATGACAAAAAGTAATAAAAACTACAAAAAAAAAATTAATAACTCAGAAACAAATTGAGATACAGCTTTCAGACAAATTGCATTTAAAAGTACATTTTTTTCTCTATACGACGATGTAAAAAGTAATATTGTGGGATGTTTAGAAGTTCAAGAATGAAATTTCATTTAAAATTGGTCCAGGAGTATTAATGTTTAATCCATGGCGTACGTAATGTATGACCAGCTCCGTAGAAGTTTTAAAATTTACAGTGTACTAAAAATTGCAAAATTGAAATTTCTTTTAAAATTTCTTCATGATGGGTCCAGGAATGTTAATGTTTAATTCATGGCGTATGATAAACTCCGTGCGATTTTTTATGTCTTAAATTTTAGTCTTTGAAAAAATCATTTTCCAAATGGTCGTTGTAATTTGTTAAATTGCTTTTTATTTTTTTTTATTTGTTTATTCTTTTTTTTTTTTTTTTTCTTTTTTGCCGACTGCTAAGAGACGACGATAGAAACTTTTTGCAACCTCAAAAACGACTCTCACTTTTGTTTCACTGAAAATTACCGGGTGAATTTTTCCTTACATGGTCCGCTCTCCTGTGACACGCGCTCACTGCTTTTTAATACCTCTTTTTTGTGGGGGAAGGGAAGGGGGCGGTCTTATATATAAAATAAGATAAAAACATTTCAATGATATTTAATGTTATTAAAATTTAATAATTATTGTTAAAATTACAGTTTTCCCAAAATAATGCGTTATATTTTCCTGAATTTAATTTCAAAATGCCCACCCAACGATTTCTCGTAGTAGCAGATCGCTGCGATTGTGGGGTAGTCGAATCACTAATCCTAATGCAAACTTGAATTTTTGAAGAAAAATTTCGGTTAAAAAACTGTGCCGCATGTACGAAAAAAAATGCGATATTTGGTTTGCAGTCGAGTTTGCTTTTACTTTCATGTAACCATTACCCTAAACTTAAGGTGGTTCTCAAAAATAAATAAATAAATAATCCCACTCAACAACGCGAAACTTTCTGACGTATTTTCTGATTCATTTTTAAACATAACATTCTTATATTGGCCAGACTAAACGTGCTCTTAGATTTCGTTTAAAAGAGCATGAAGGTTATGTTAAAAATAAGGAGTTCAGACGTTCTTCTATTGCTCAACATTCTTGGTCTTCTCAACATAGGTTCGATTTTTCCTCAGCCACCATTATCCAAATATGTTCTTCTAACCTTGATCTTGATTTTTGGGAAGCTTACCACATCATTAAAAATTCTCACTCTTTAGTCAATGACTTATCTAGTACTCCAGATTTTCCAAGTATTTGGAAAGCATTAATCTAATTTCCTCTTTTTTGGTTTCTTTTTCACTCCTTTTCCGGTAGATGTCGCTACTTGTCCATCCAGTCGTTTCCACTGCTTTTCTCTCATTGGTTGTTTCTGGCGCTTTCGCTACCCGCATAGGGTATATAAGGCAGCGCGTTTCTGTCTATCATTTTGCTCAGCCTTGCTTTTTGTAGCACGCTGTTCTTTTTTCCCTATCTTGCACTGAAGAAGAATCTTGCTGTAGATTCGAAACAGCTGTTTGCTACTTTTCACGCATTATTTGTGCATTTTAAACGTTGGTTTACTGCTTTTTAATATTCCTGCACAAAGGCTTTAATCGCTATTTTAATTAACCTTAATATTATTTTGTTACTTATGCATATATAAATATAATTACTCAGCTGAAATGCTTACTTCAGAATTAATAACATCAGAAAAATTAAAGATGCGCCAAATAGTGATTTTGGCCATATTCGGCCCACAAGTACTTTTAAAGCTTCTTTAATTGATAAAATTTTAAATCTCATAGATTCATCTATGAATTAAAATAAATGAATAAAATTTTCTTATGTTCTAAAACAAATATTTAAATCAAGGTGAAATTTTGATGGAATTTGAAGAAAAAATTTCACTGCCATATACCGTTTATTTCACAGAAGGGACTAAAGTGAAAAACAAACGACCTTTTCAAATGGTGGCAACTCATCAAGAATTAATAACGTTCAGGTTCCTTTTGATTTAGCAAAGAAATTTTTAAATGCACCGAAGAGCAATGGTTGGAGTGAGCGATCATTTTTAGAGCTATGAAGCAGGTAAAGCGTTCCTAAAACCATGGAACAAACTTTCAGTGGAAGTAATGTGGTCACGGTAAAAAAAAAAATTAATAAGACACAACACCTCAATCCACCTACTCCGTCAAAAATACAGGATGTGTCACTGATACACAAATGAAAATATAATTTTCTTTCACAAACAATAATTTAAAGCTATTTTTAGCGACATGTGCATTATAATAATTTTGCTTGTAGTAATGTGGTGCTATTGGAAGTTGGCCAGTGACACAATATCAGCTACTGTCTTGCTCAGTGTTGTTTAGGTTTATATATAAATGGTTGGAATTTCTAGCACTTCTCGCCATGTCATCATATTTCACAGAAATCAAAGTACACTATGTGGCCAAAGGTGACCGGTCACTTGCGATTTTAGACGTTTTGTTAAATATCTAGAAAAATACATGAGGAATTAACTTGAAACTGTAGGTGTGTAAACAATATAGTATAGGCCATATATTTCCGTGAAGATTTTTTCCCGAAACCCAATAGGGGACTGTCAACAAATTGAAAAAGAACGAATATCTTTTGGATAACCCTGTAAAAACTAATGTAGCAAAAGCGTTAAAACTACAGATTATTAACAAGTGGCTTATTGTAATATACTGTGTTCATTTTTATAAGGATAGCATGTATACTCGTAGAGAAATTAAAGTTTTTATAAAATCAGTCCCAAATTTTGCCAAGTTTTTTGCTTATAATTTGCAGAGTTCTTAATATAGAAAAAAGCCCTTTTCAGAAAATATGACAAACAGCATTGTACAAAATACTCTGCAATCAGAATTAAAAAATAATAAAAATTGGATGAAAAATGAGCAGGTTTACTAAGAAATGTTTCACTGCGCATGCGCGAATGCAATAAAAATATAATGTGCAAAATGTATTAGCCAAGTATATAGAGCAACTTTTGTGAAAGTCTCAAAATCATAGCTTGAAAATTCTGAGAATTATCGTCGATAGAATAAGCTCGAAATCCGTTGTTCTAAAAATGAAGCAAAAAGATGAGGGGTTGTATCCAAATATGTACGTGCAATATTGTGTACGCTATCTTGGCACTAATCAACAGATATTTCATATATTAGGTATATCATATTTTGATTGCATGCGCAGTGAAACATTTTTTAGTAAACCAGCTCATGTTTCATCCAATATTTATTATTTTTTAATTCTGATTGCAGGGTATTATATACAATGTTGTTTGTCACATTTCCTGAAAAGAACTTTTTTTATATTAAGAACTCTGCAAATTAGAAGCAAAAAACTTGGCAAAATTATGGACTGTTTTTATAAAAACCTGAATTCCTCTACGAGTATACATGCTATCCTCATAAAAATGAACACAGTATATTACAATAAGCCACTTAATCATAATCTCGAGTTTGAACGCTTTTTCTACATTAGTTTTTACAGGGTTATCCAAAAGATACTCGTTCTTTTTCAATTTGTTGACGTCCTCTATGTGGTTTCCGGAAAAAATCTTCGCGGAAATATATGACCTATACTATACTGTTTACACACCTGCAGTTTCAGTTTAATTCCTCATGTATATTTCTAGGTATTTAAAATATTCCTTCTGTATATTTCTATTCAACAAAACGTCTAAAATCGCAAGTGACCGGTCACCTTTGGCCATATAGTGTAGCTCAGTTGAAAATATATTTACAACATCTTCATTATTATTATGAGTAATAAACAAAAATGCAAGTTTGACATGGAGTGGGATACGCTGTATTTTTAAGTAGATTGTGATCATGGTTTCCTGGACAAGAATTGTCACTTCTGAAGGTTTGCTTTTCATTTTGTGCTAGAAACACTCTGTTTATAAAAAACAAGAAACAGGTTATTTACCACACAGTGTTCAGTAACTTGCATTTGTACATCATTAATTCCTATGAAAATCGCCATTATCGGTTAATTTTCTTGGTACTTTTCAAATAGCAAATAAATATTGTAAAAGCATTCTCTTTTATAATTCATACTAATATAATTCTATTATTAAATGTAATTCTTTTTCTAATTATTCTGAATATCATTGTTAATTGATAGTTAAAAGTAGAAGTTGTTTTAAGCTTTTTAAAAAGGGTATTTAAAGTATTATTTTATATTCGGCCAAGCCGAATATTCTGCAGACCGAATAGTTTGATATTCGGCTCAACCGAATATTCGGCAGTATGGCGAATACCAAATAGATAACGAAGGAGCTTTGTGCTCCAGCAGCTAGTTTTTATGTATATCTATGTGTTAA
Source organism: Maratus speciosus (assembly GCA_963932465.1). Classification (NCBI taxonomy): domain Eukaryota; kingdom Metazoa; phylum Arthropoda; class Arachnida; order Araneae; family Salticidae; genus Maratus; species Maratus speciosus. Next base: position 358,623,728 of record OZ010800.1, on the reverse strand, counting down.
TGTAATTTTTTTTCCCTCGTTGGCATGTGCTTTTTGTCCGAGGACTGGAACTATGTGTAGTGAATCCTGCATGTCGGGTAACTTACCGGGTGGAGCAAATAAGGTCTACACCAGATCCTAGTGAACTGGTGATCTTGCTCCACTTAGGCATAAAATAAAATATTCGGTGCATCCGTACTATAAACCTATATTTCGGTTTGAAAAATCTAATTAATACACTATAAAAGCTACTCTGAAACGTTTCGAAAATCAGTTTCAGCAAAAGAAACTTTATTTTTACAAATGAGTCTTTAAATTCCGAAAATACATTGCTTTTTTATGTTAAAGAGCGCTTTTCGGAATTGTGGGTGTAACTCGGAAGAGGTTATTGCATATTTTCGTTCGTGCTTATATATTATATTTCCGTAGAATAAGAAACATTTGTCTTTTCTTACAGTGTAATATTTTAATAAATAAGATTTTGGATTTTAATGCCGGTCGATGATCTCTTAAACAAAGAATGAGAAAAACTGATCTAATACTATTTTATGGCCTTGAGAGAGAGAGGGATTCAATCTTAGTTCATGGCTGGCTACTGTCTGAGAAAATGGTGTTTCGAAATTTCCTTCGTAGAAATTAATAGAACCTTTAAAAAACGAAGAGGGAAGATTGATTTTTACATCAGAATTAAAAGAAGAAAAAAAGAGACAAATTATCTTCCTCTATTTCTTTGTAGTACTTAAAATTAACATTATAAAGTGCGGCGAAGACAATCAGATTAACAACAAAAAAACATCAAACATCGTGAAGATGCGGGAATGTATTTAAATTATGATGATGGAACGTTATTTAAACGTGAGTAAAATGAAGATCCACTTTTTGAACGTGTTAAGCGTGTAAAGTGGAGTTTTTTTCATATGGTAATAATGACTTGCTTTCTGAGCGCATCTTTATTATTTTTATATATAAATTATTAACGAAAGATTAATAGATAGTAACATTAAAATACAACATATTAAAAACTTCCGAGTGCAGTCCTGCATCGGGTTGGGTCATCCGATTTTACCCGAACACGACCCGACCTGCGATTCGGTTCAGGTCGAGTTGATGCTAATTATTTTCGGTGTGGTCCATAAAACTTTCACATGTTTTATCACTCTGGGTTCAAGTTTGAATATTTCGGCATCGAGTCCATTTCGGGTTAAAGTGTGTCGGGTTTCGGACTGACTTTAAACAGAATTTTTAGGTTGGACGACTTTGCTTTCAAACCGGTATGAACTGCTATCGTCTCGTAAACCCTTCGTTAAGTTCATTTAATATTAACAAAATCGATCTCAGTTCACCACTAGCTACAATATATAGAGTGTTTCAAAGTTTTCATGGAAAAAGTAATAGAATTCTTAGAGGGAAAGAAAAAAAAACAGAAAGAAAAATCATGCATCACGCATAAATGCTAAAACTCTTTCCAGTACCCCCAGAATATTGCTACGAAGCTTTATCTTTTGATACGGTGGTAAACGGATGTCTAAATAGACAATTTAGAAAACATACAACGCAGTGTTAAAAATCCACTCTTATAAATTATCGGCCATAGATGGGGATGAATCGAATTCCATTGTGCAGCTCTGTATATAATATCAAGTAGATTTTTAAGTACACCTCATACGCTTTTATACGCGTCCTACACTCTAAATTTTAAAAGCGCGTAACTAAAGTGAAAATGTGCTTCTAGCAATTATGTTCATAAAAGATGATGTATCTTAATGTTATTTGAGTTTCCCTGTAAAACATCTATTGGTTTTTTTTTTCGATTTTCTACACTACGATGTTCTACTTTCGATTTTCACGCACTGTGGTAATTTTCAATAACATATATTTATAAATTTCTTTCTGTTTGAAAAGTATAGAATCATTAACATGCACTTTTAACAATTAATGACACAGAATTAGTGTAACCAAATATTTTTGTATATCCCTGTAAATTAGAGATGCACAACCTGTGGCCCGCGGACCAAAAGTGGCCCGCAATGTCTTAGCGTGTGGTCCTCGAATTTCATCAATTTATTACAGGAAACAATTTATATTTTTGTTCATAGGTCTCAGGAAAAAATCGTGAATTTCGTCACTTTGCCGCGGGAAAATTTGTAATTTTCATCAGCCACCATTTCGTCATCCGCAAAATCGCAAACTTTGTCGATTAGGCGCGGAAAAATCGCAAATTTCGTTGATCGGGCACGAAAAAATCGCGAATTTTGTCAATGAAGCGCGGAAAAAAATCGCGAATTCGCCGATTGTCCACGGAAAAATGGTAAGCTTTTGCGTCGATTGGGATCGGAAAAATCGCGAATTTTGTTGGTCAGGTACGGAAAAAGTACGAATTTTGTCGATCTGGCTTAGAAAAATCGCAAATTTCAGTGACCGGGCACGAAAAATCATCAAATTTGGTGATGATGCGGGGTAAAAATTGAAAATTTTATTGATAGGCTACGGAAATATCGTGAGTTTCATCAGTCAGTTAAGAATCATGGATTTCGTCGAACGGGTGCGAAAAAATCGCAAATTTTGTCGATTAGAAGAGGAATAACCTCAAATTTCGTTGATCGGCTGCGGAAAGAGTCGCGTGTTCGTTTCTTAATCGCGAAAAAAAATCGCGAAATTGGACAATTTGTCGCGGGAAAAAATGCAAATTTCGTCACAGCCAGTTAAGAATCGCGAATTTCGCCGATCGGGTGCAGAAAAATCGCGAGGTTTATCGATCGGGCTCCGAAAAAACGCAAATTTCGTTGGTCGGGCAAGAAAAAATCTCGAATTTTATCGATTAGGCGCGGAAAAATCGTAAATTTTGTTGATTGCGCTCGGAAAAATCGCGAATTTTGTTGATGATGCGCGGGAAAATTGAAAATTTCGTTGATCGGTCGCGGAAAAATCGTGAGTTAGTTTATCGCGCGAAAAAAACGCGAATTTTGTCAATTTGCAATGGGGAAAAAATGCAAATTTCGTTAATCAGTTAGAAATCACGAATTTTGTTCATCGGGCGCAGAAAAATCACAAATTTCGTCGATCGGCCACAAAAAAAATCGCGAGTTTTGTTGATCGGGCTTGGCAAGATCGCGAATTTTGTCCATCGGTCTCGGAAAAACCACGAGTTTTGTTGATCGGGCTAAGAAAAATCGCAGATATCGTTGGTCAGGCATGAAAAAAATGGCAAATTTTGTCGATCAGGTACAGAAAAAAAAATTGTCTATTGAGCGCTGAAAAATAGCGAATTTCGTCGATTGGATGCGGAAAAATGGGTAAATTTGTCTACCAGATGGGTAAGAATCGCAAAGTTCTTTGATCGGGTGTGGAAAAATCTCAAGTTTCGTTGACTGGCTCCTTCTATCCTCTTCGTTCATAAAGTTCACATTTTTTTTCGGCACTAGCCACTTTTATGCCTATGTTTGTATTTTTAGCACGTATAATAAAACAAAATTTACTCCCCCGAATGAAATCAAGGAATATTATCACTCTATGAAAACAATCCTTACTATAACTGTGTTATATATATATATATATATATATATATATATATATATATACAAAGATAAACTGTTAATATATCCTTGCCAGCTGAATTGGATATGTTGACTGGGTAGGGGAACCTAGAGGGGTAACCCCCCCCCCCCCTCTGAAACCATATTTTTTATCTGATTATAGACCTTCCCGAAATAGAATTTTCTCCATGTTACTGATGTGGCCCTGAATTTTTGCTTATTTGAATCATTTTTGTAAGGATAAGCCTACCATATGTCCTAAGCAAGTTAGAAATTGCAATATCAAATGTGGCAAATGAGGTGCGTTCATACTATAACTAGTTTTATAAATATTCAGATCTTGGTGCAATAAGTGTTACACTCTTGAGCAAAAAGGCATGAATACAAAATTTATTATGATTCTATATATTAAATCTAGTAATATGGAAGTAATATGAATCCATCTTAAAAAGAACTTAATCACAATGGCAATCTAGAATCATGGTATATTATTGAATCAATTATGTATTATAGGATTTTTAAATAGAGTGAAGAAAACTTTTATTAATATCTTTTTAAGTTTTAATTAAAATTTCATAAAATTTGAAGTAATACATACTTTATTTTCATTACCGAACATTGCATAGTAAAACAATCTCAATAACATATATCAATTACACAGCAATACAACCATATTAAATGCAAGTTAGAGTTCAGACAGACGGGCAGACAAACCGAATCCATAAAGACTTTCAACTATGTTGGAAAGTGTTAAAAACACATAAATAGGTTGAAATTTGACTTTTAGAACTTTATATCAATAGATGGAAGCATACTTGAATACTTTCATATAACCCTGTACTTTACCTACTATCTTTATGCATGCCACTTTAGCTAATATTTAATTAAGACTAAAGCACACTTAAAACTATTGAAATCACACTTCCAGAGTTTATCATCCATAGTCGGCCATATATCTAATTCTTTGAGTGGACTTTATATCATTTTATCTATATTCTACAAACATTTTTTAGTATACTAAATGGAGTTCAGCGTAAAAATGCGTAACTCATTAAAAATCACCTTTAAACTACTTTCGTTTATACTCAGTAAACCTTATGATTTCTTTTATGTAGCCTGTATGTGATCTACTGCATTTATACACACAACGTAATATGGAAAAATTTAGTTAAACTTAAAATCCATATCACAACTAAAAAAGCACTTCTAGCAATCATCGCTAATATACAGTATTTCGTATACATTAAAGTATCCGAAATCTTTTGTGTGTCTCTCTAAATACTTTCTATTGCACAGGAAGTAACTTGTTGTAAACCTCAGCAACATATATCAATTTCATTATATGTGAAAAAGTTTAGCGTAATTAAAATATGCCGCAAACAATATCCCCCTTATACCATTATCCAACGGAATTCTTTTGTGTGGATCTGTAAATGAATAATTAATATTCTTTACACCACATATTTTACAGAATGTATATTTTAGTACACTTCATTTAAGCATACAGTTAAGATATTTTGTTTCCATGTTTTGTTTTATTTCTTTTATGCTTCCATTCACCAAATTTTTTAGACACACCTTGTATAACTTGTCAAAATCAAAAGTGGAAGTTCTCCTTTACAGAGAATGTAGTACTCAATGGTATTGATCGACAGCAAAAAAATCAAAATTTTTAGGATTGGCATCCTTCTATATATAAAAAAAGTTTTGATTTGAAAATGGACCAATGAAAATCTGCGTAGATATTCCGGGTAGAACTCATCCAATTTAAAGGCTTAAGCCAAGGCCTCCTTATCGAAATAACAGGCCTCGCAATCGCTAAGTTTCCTTTGTCCGCTGTACACGTGGTTAGAAACCACATAGTTTTCCGTGACTAGCGCCATCTAACGTGAGAAACAGAAATATTTTTTAATTTGTTTTCCATTTGTCTTTTACCATTTTCTTTACGATGTGCTTTGTAGTCTGCAAATGATAGTTGTTAATCTTAAAATTTTCATATGTTCTAGACATTTTATTTAAAAAATGAACTTATTTTACTGTTAAACAAAAAATGTTTACTGCTGTATTCCGTTATGTAAATAAATGATGATAATAATAGTAATAATAATCAGGAAAGAAAATTATTTTACCATGAATTTCTCAGTGATATTAGTTATTGAAATAAATGGATAGCATCTAGATCCGGAAAATGTAAAATATTTCATTTTCTCTTTTATATTTTCAAATATGTGATTTATTTTATTTCTGCTATTTCTTTTCTTTTCACAATTAATTTCACCTTACAGTATTAATTCAACATCGCTCCTTCAATTTGTTTCAATGCACAGTCTCATTTATTTATTTATTGGCCTATCATTTGTTTTATTTTTGAAGGTATGGGGGATCATTTCAGTTTAACATACTTTAGATGAAAGCTTCACTGTTTTTTCATATAAAGTTTGTATGTATTAATCTATGGAAAGTTTCATAATTGGCTCCACAGCCAATTGGCATATCTTGGCGGGCATAGTTTGGTGCGTAATTAATTTCCTTGTTTTAACTCACATATGTTATGTAAGTTTTCCTAAAATGTATCAAAGTATTTTAGGAAAGTTAAAACACGCATAGATACACATAAAAACAGACTGAAGTCATAAACACTTAAAAAATTGGAAAAATAAAGTTTAATAATCACTTAAATTTATACATGCCCCTCAACTTTCCGCAAATACCGTATTCTTGTCATGCTACGATTTTGGTGTTTGTAAATCTTAATTTGAGTATTCTTCCTTAATCACACCTAGAGCCAATTGGCGTAAGTGTAGTTTGGCGCAAAATTAATTTTATTTTTAAACCGTATACTTGATACCACATTATTCCAGCATCGTGTTTTTGCAGTCAACTTTGACTGTGGAACAGATTACAGAACATTAGCTAATACTACATTATATAATAATAAATCGATATTTTTCAAGTATAGGGGCCTTGGCGAGAGAAGAAAATTTGGCAACGTAATTTCTGGAAGCATATTCACTGTTTCACATAAAGAAGCAATATTTTCCAATATTTGTACAATTTATTTAATATAAAAAAGGCATTTATCTATTTTATATACAAATATAAACAAATCGTATATAAAAAACAATAATAATATCTAGAAACTAAATTTATACATGTAAATTCGGCACAGATGTCATATTGGCGCGATTTTTTTTCTGGCGCCAATGTCATATACGCACCGGATACTTAATTGGCACCAAAGTGTCGTTATTTTGCTTGATATGGTTATCCGGATATAGATGATATGGTAACGAGGTTTTCGCAAAATTGGCGTCGGAAAAAAATCGCGCCAAATATGGGGCCGTATATGACATCTGTGCCGTAAATTCTTATAAAACAAGCTGACAGTTCATAAGTTTTGTTTTCATAACTGTTTATATCAATCGGCAACAAATCGCTCTTTCCGAAGCCCAAATTGTGCCAAGATTTAAAAAAAAAAATAACCCGCAAGGTCCTATATACTGAAAATGGTACTTGTTAGTTATCCCGTGGACCAGATTACTGTCGCCAATTTGTAAGATTAAATGCCAATAATGGTTTGCCATAAATTAATTAATTTTAAGATTAAATGCCAATAATGGCCAATAAAACCAATATTTCGACGTTTTATTTGTATTTTTATTAATGTTATACTAATTTATTTGTTTTTTCGTTATTTAAAATAAAAAATTGTGTCAATTTGTAGAACTTGGTGAGTAGTTTGGCAATTTATATAATTTGGCGAAATTGGTCGACGGGATAATTAACAGGTACCCTGAAAAAATATCAATAAATCTTATATTTAAATCTTCATTTTTGATATGTTTCATTTTTTAAAGCCAGAACATAATTGTGCGAAATATTTTTTTTACGCCTTTATTTTACTGGAATTCGAAAAATATTTTATACAATTTTGCCAATAACACAACATTTTCAATTTTTTACTATGCATTTGTTTATGGAGTATTACCAGGAGTATACACCAGGTGGCATAACTTACGGGACAAAGTCAGTTATAAGTTGGCAATTATCGGGGACATTTTCACCCATAGACTTTCTCCGGATCGTCAAGTCTGTTTCATGATAAGGGAGTCTTGGCTTAAGCATGGCCATAGCCTACTGTGATATATAACGGCCCGCGCATTTCGCCGAAAAAGTTAAGTCGGATCCAACTTCAAACCCTGAACCAAAACTTCACAACGTGCTCTTTGTTTACATTTATACCCTGTCCAGATAGAAGCTTGTTTCTCATCGTCGAGGTTTCAGAATCATTGATCGTATTTTCATGTAATAAATTAAATATTTATATTCATCAATTTCCTTCGATTTAAAAGGCTATTTTACACAAATTGTAGCATTTTAGTGTTACACATACTTTTAAGATTAGCAAAATTATTTATTGTTTACTTTGATCGTCTGGTTCATTCATGAAAAATGCCGGTTCTGTTATTCTTTTTTTAATGTCCCGTATTTATATAAAAATAGCTTGGTTTCATATACACGTTTTTAAATTAAAATTTGATTTTTATCAAACTACAGTTCTCATAACTGACTTGAAGCAGCTATTTTTGATTAATTTACTGTTACCGGTAAAATATTTGTTTTTAATATCGCCCGAACCAAGAAGAAGAAGAAGAAGAAGAAAGGCCGATCTTCCTTAAACATTAAATATTCTTATTTTTAATCAGAGAAAGAAATGGTGATCATGGATTTAAATATCGTTGCAATATTCTATGTTATCCAAGTAATTTTGATTAAATCATGTAAGGGTATTTGTTACTTAATAAAATACATTTATTAATTATTACAAGGAATTTTATGAGTATTTTAATATATTAAAAAAAATTTCATCAGTTTTATTGTTTCAGCAGTGAAAATAGTAAATAAATGGTACTTAGTTATCCCGTCGACCAAAAATCTATCGCCAAACTATAAGATTAAATGCCAATAATGCTTGATCGTAAATGTCATATTCACTTGACTGTAAGCAAGTTATACGTGTTTATGTCATCAAGTGATTTTTATTTCGACGTTTTATTTGTATATTTATTAATGTTATACTAATTTATTTGTTCTTTCGTTATTTAAAATAAAAATTATGTCAATTTGTAAAATTTGGCGAGTGTTTTAGCGATTTATATAATTTGGCAAAATGGGTCGGCGGGATAACTAAGTTGTAGTGATGGGCGATTCTGGAAAATTCAGGAATCGATTAAAATCGACATCGTATAAAACTGAATCGATCACAATAAGAATCGATTCCCAAATTTTAGAATCGATACTTGAATCGATATTTCGATAGTCACAGATTCGCACAGATAAGCTCAAAAATATTAATTTCAAAACTTAGCGAATCAGTAGAGCCGTAGCGACCACCTCCCCTACCTCACATTTAGAGGGTAGACAAAGTCAGGGGCCCAGTCGTAAGCTATTACGGACATTTGAGTCAAATAATAAAGTTTTTAACTTTTAAATTATTAGTTTTAAGATGTAATTTTACTAATATTGTAATTTAGATTTTATTTAAGTTTATTTTTTAAGAAAGGTCTCGGTTAAATACAAGTTGGAAATTGTGCGTCAAACGTGGCAAATGTGGTGCGCTCGTACTATAACAGTGCACTTCATAAGTGCATATCAATTTCATTCTGTTCGAAAGTCTGTAACATCCTTAAAATGCACTTGAAATAATTTTTTCCATTGGCCGTAATGTAACGGAAAACTTTTGACTGTCCCTGTAATTAAATCATTGTGATTTTCTTCCAGCCTGAATTAAAATTTAAATTTTCAGGGACATAATTCACGTTGCCATAAGAACCGATTTAGTATTCTTACAATTTGAGTTTAATAATGTAACTAGCAAAGTTTATTAAAGTTCTTTTATTAAAAAAAAAAAAAAAAATCGTCGCTGCAAGACGTGAAAATTTAGTTTTCTCAGAAGAAACAAAAATCAATTAATTTTACTGTCTTAGAAGGATAGTGGACGCACATGTATATTGCTTGGAAATCTTTAACATTATAGCTAGTAACTAGCGGGTTCCGCCTAATATGAAATCTCGAAGCGAACGAACCGCGAACCGGGTCCCGCTGCCTACAGCATCGTATAGGTGTACCCCCCCCCCCCCCCACTTTGCCCTCCGGGTCGGAAAAACGCGCTCACCTCCCCCCCCCCCCCCAACACCAATTTTTGACATTCATCATTTAAAAATTTTTTATTATGTGTTATAAACTATCTTAAAATTTCAAACAAATCGCCCTGTTATATTTTCTAATTTTATTCTGCCCCTCCCCTCTATCCCCCCCCCCCCGAAATGTGACGCGCCATTCTTTTTTATAATTTTTTATCATGTATTATAAACAATCTTAAAGCTTAAAACAGATCGCATTGTTAGATTTCCTAATTTTAACAAAATCGCGTTATGTTGGTTCCAGATTCCACCACCAGGGTGCGCACTCTATTCCTAACAAAACTGTGAACGAAACTCCGTTAAACAACCTATCAGTAGATATATTACTCAAGAGTGTGTCAATCTTGATCAAAAATTTAAGCTATTTGCCGAAATTACTATTCGGAAATAGTGGTAAATAAATTTTTGACTTTTTTATATTTAATAAGTAGCATTTATCTCAGGACTCCGTCAAAAAACCCCAACCTAAAACGGTAAGGAGCGCTAAGGTTTAAAAAAAATTCTAGCGGCCTTCCCCTCCCCCCCCCCCCTCCTCCCGAAATTTTCGCACCATTCTTTTTTAAACTTTTTCTTATGTGTTATAAACTATCTTTAAAGTTTCGAACAGATCGCCTTGTTAGATTTTCTACTTTAAATGAAATCGCGGTTTGTTAGTTCTATATTCCACCACCAGGGAGCGCAGTCTATTCAAAACAAAGTGTATCTAAACGAAACTCCTTTATACAACCTATCCGAAGATACATTAGTCTAGGGGGTGGTAGTCTTAAGCAAGAATTCAAGATATTTGTAAATTACTATTCGAAAATAGTGGTATGAACACTTATAAAATTTTTGATATTGAAAAAGTAGTAATTATCTCAGCCCGCCGTCAAAGAACCGCACGCTAAACGGTAGAAAACGTTAATGCTGCTATAAAAAATCACGTGACTGCCTTTAAAAAAAGCATTTAATAGAAATAAACCAATTAGTGAAATAATAATTAATATCTCAGCTTGTAATTAAGATAATATTTTTTCGAATTTCTGAAAGGAGAATTTTTTTTTTTTTTTTGCATTGCCCTGTCCAAGTTTCGAATTTTCACGCCCCTTACATTCTAAGATGTGGTCCCCTTTTAAAACAGTACAAAATTCTCGGGAATCACTTTGTTTAAATTGTTAAATGTATTATTTGATAAAAAAAGGTTTAAAGCATTTTAGCACGTATTTTCATACCTACACCCTTGAAAAAAATTAATAACATACAGGGGATCCTTTAGTTTCGGAAACCTCCGAAATTTCATAAAATTCAAAGTATCATAAATCAGTAAGTTTGGTTGTAAACGACTGAATTTTTTATAATACAGCTTACACAAACACTTTGACAAACTTACCGGTGAAAATACGGCTTAACTAACGAGAACCTTGAGTCACGTGGCTTTAAACCAAGAATGATAAGTTTAAAATGGAAAAGAGACGAAATTTGTTATTGCCATTCATAAATAGTGCTCACCAAGAGCTGCAGATATAATATCAGTGTTTAGTTGGTAAACAAATGATTCGGGAAGAATGTCAAAAAAAGGTCCCATTGAAATTGGACCATAATTAAGAAAATTCGGATCGGGGGGGGGGGGGGGGTGTATAGGTGACGAACTGAAAAAGTACAGCTTAATAAACTAGTAACCCAAATAACTTAGCTCCTAAACTAAAAATATTACAATTTAACCTAGAAAGAAAAAGGCTCTTATGCGAAATTTGACAGCAGTTCTGCCTTTAAAACAGTAAATCCGAAAGTAAAAATATATATTCCTTTGAAATTACTGTCAAAAATATCAATACAAAAGTTGGAGCACGATTGACCCTTACCAAAAAGAAGGAAGGCTAGAGACAGAAAATAAAAGATCACATTAAAAGCTTTCCAACGATATGTTATACGATATGGTTTGGAAGAAACAAAAAATATCCCCCCCCGAGGGAGCAGGTAAGCCCCAAACGGTCGGAGGGGCGACCTCAAAAGTATCTTTGGTCAAGGTTTCAAAATGTGGCTTTATAATAAAATAGAACAAGAACTGGACATTTTAAAAATTGCATGCAAATTTTGAACGGCCCTGTAAATTAAGATTAGCGAGGAAAAGCGGAGAGGGGGGTGGAGAGATTAGAAGGGACGAACTTGAAAAATACAATATAATAAACTAGTAACCTGAATAACTAGGCTTCTAAACAAAAGTATAACGATTTAACCTAGTGTTGAATTCAGGGGGTAGCCCGGGAGGACCACCCTCCCGGGACATTGAAATGTCCCTCCCGTAAGTTTTGAGATTTTATGCTTTTTAATGGACAAATGTGCACCCCCCCCCCCATTACGGAACTCTGAAATAACCCCCCCCCCCAATCCCGACCGGAGTCTCATAAATCCCTCCCTGAGAAAAATACCTGCATTCAACACTGATTTAACCTAGAAAGTAAAACAAGGCTCTTATATAAAATTTTACAGCAATTCTGGCACTAAAACAGCAAAATTGGAAGAATTGATTCAACCCGAATCGTGGATCGACCGCGATGCGATTTGAATTGAAGTAAATCAAAGCATAACGATTCGACATTGCATCTAAAGAATTGAAAGTGAATCAAAATATAACGATTCGACATTGCATCTAAAGAATTGAAGTAAATCAAAAAAGTAACGATTCTGAAGATCGCATCTGAAGATCGACATCGGCATCGAATCTGAACTGAATCGATTCACCGTTTCTGATCCAAGGGCAGAATCGATGCGTTCATCCTTTCTTGCTTTCTTTTGTCTTTAGAAAAATAAAGTGTTGTTTTCGTGAAAATTTTCGACTTCCGGTTTCTAAGGATTTATAGTGTTAGAACTTCTTGTCTGAAATACGATTTGACTATTTTTATAAATTTTTTGTCTGTCAGTCTGTCTATTTGTTTGTCTCTGACAAAAAAATTGTGAGCGGTATATTTCAAGAACTAATGCATGGAATCTGTTGAAACTTTAGATTCAGTTAGACCTTCATATAAATTGGTGCTGATTACTTTTTGGTGAAAATCGCTCAACAGGTGGCGCTGCTATGCTGCATTTTTCATGATTTCCGCAAGATTGCTATCGCAAGAACTAATGCACGAATATTCACCAAACTTCAGATTCAGCTTGACGTTGACATAAGTTGTTGAGGATTAGGTTTTGATGTAAATCTACCGGCAGGTGGCGCTGCTATGCTGCATTTTTCCCGAGTTTCGCAATAGCTCTATCTCAAGAACTAATACACGGATTTTCATAAAGCCACATTCACTTAGACTTTGGCATAAATTGCTGCTTATTAGGTTTCGGTATAAATCGCCCAACAGGGGGCGTTGCTATGCTGATTTTATCAGCAGAGTTGAATTCAGACATTTTTCTCCGGGAGGGACAGTTCAGAGGGGGAGGGGATTGGACTTTTGTACATTTTAATGTACAAAAAGCATAAAATCTCAAACTTTCTGGGGGGCATTTGAATGTTGCGGGGGGGGGGGATGCTACTCTCCCGGGCCATCCCCTGAATTCAACACGTTTTTCAGGATTTAAATAATTTTAGGGATAATATCTCAAGAACTAATGAACGAAATTTCATCAATTTTTAATGTACAAAAACGTATTGAACTCAGGGGCGGGTGACATTCTCCTCCCCCCGAAACACTCAAACGCCCCCCAGAAAGTTTGAGATTTTATGCTTTGTTGCGGGGGGAGGAATGTCATCCTCCCGGGCCACCCCCTGAATTCAACACGTTTTTCAGGATTTAAACAATTTTAGGGATAATATCTCAAGAACTAATGAACGAAATTTCATCAAACTTAATATTCTGTTAGACAGTGCCATAAGTTATCCATGATTAGGTTTTTGTGTAAATGATATAACAAATTGTGCTGCCATGCTGCTTTTATCAACAGTGTTGAATTCAGACATTTTTCTCCGGGGGATTTCTATGGTTCTGGCGAGGAACATTCTAGAGTTACGAGGGGGGGAAGGATTGGACTTTCGTCCATTAAGCATAAAATCTCCCTAGGGGACATTTCAATGTTCCGGGGGGGGGGGGGGTCCACCCGTACCAGCCCCTGAATTCAACACTGTTTTTCAGGGTTTACACAATGTTTGCGATAACATCTCAAGAAGTAATGAACGGAATTTCATCAAACTTAATATTCTGTTAGTCATTGACGTAAGTTGTTTTTTCTGAGTCTTTCGTGTTAATCATGTAATAGGCTGCGTTGCTATACTGTTTTTTTCATGATATTCATGATAGCCATATCTCAAAACTAATGCACGGAATTTAATCAAACTTCATATTCTGTTACACTGTCGTATAAATAGATCCTATTAGGCTTGGGTGTATACTACCCAGCAGGTGTCGCTTTTATGCCCTTTGAACTGGGATTTTCCGTTGCGGACATCTAAGAGGGTGTGGGCCGAAATTCAATGATTTGTTAGGAAAATGGGATTCTTATATATATTTTTTAAATACACATATTTCAACGAACTTATACTTTTGGATCCTCATGATGGGTATAGGTTATTTAAATTTGACACTGTGATAGCGAATTTTGAAGTTTTAACATTTATGAGACAGAAGAAAGTTTTGGGATTGGACATGCAACTACTTGACCTTAAATTTTTGAAGGAAAATGAAAATGATATGACCTTTAGAGACATCGATTAAAAAATTTATAGTATCGATTAAATCGAGTTGGCCATAGTATCGATTAAATCGATTAAAAAAATCGAAATCGCCCATCACTACTAAGTTGTACCAAATAAATTTGTGACATTCATGTTTTAGACTAAGCATGTGTTTTTTTATTTATATATTTTTATGTGTGTTGGTTTAACAGTTTTAAAGAGAAACACATTATATTAGTCACTTAAATAAATAGAACTTTTACATTTACATTGATATGGACAGTTTATAATAACCCTTAGCAGCTGTATTCGAATTAGCTGTCATTTCTAAGCTTGATTGGAATGTCAGCAGAATTGTAAACGTAACCATGGCGACATGACGTAATTTTGGTGTTTGTTTACATATCTACCCTTCCCAGGTTGTTTCAGTTACGGTCAGAGTCAAATTTCAATTTTGGACAGGGTATCAGAGTCCTCTGGCGAGCGACTTCATACATTAAACGCAAATCAGTCTGCCTCTGTAGTAGTATCTAAGTATGCCTTGAGCATGGCCTTTCTTCGTTAATATAAAAAAAAAACTGTCGTATACAAAAATATGGAAATCGGTGGTATTATAAAGAAAGATTTGATAAACACGCTGATGCAGACAGTTTTCAAATCGAAGAATTACTTTCAGAGATATTTAATGCTAAAGTTGGACAAAATCGTTCCATTAAGAAAATTTTATTGGAGCAAAAACTATACATGAGAATTTAATCATTTTTAGATCATTTTATAGGTTATAAGTTCCCGGTGTGCAGACTGCATTTATTTTTTTTTTTATTTGACTATTTTTTGAGGTTTTATTTCTATTTTAAATTCAAATTTTCAGTATTTCGAGAGATATTTTTTACAAATTTAAAAAATGTTATTAATTTAAACTGTTGCCAACTGTATAAACAGCGCAAACAATAATGTTTACTTCAAATTAAAAATTTATTTACACGGGACTATTGTAAACAGAAAAAAAAATTAAATTAGAATTAAATGATTACATGTTAAAAGCAGGAAAATTGCGTCATAAGAACCATATTTACACTGGAATTTTAAAAGAGAAACAAAATGTTAAAATAAAAAAATCATTACTATGCGTTAAAATCTGTAAATGGAGGAAATTACGTCATATTTAAAATGGCTAAAAATATGGCAAAACAATTTAAATTAAAAAATATATCTGCGCGAGACATTTACTCGATATTTTGAGATAATATTTTCAACTATTATCGTGAATTCGAAGACAACGCAAATAATATTTCCTTCTAACAACAAAAGTATTTTCACGTGAATATTAATACGAGAAGTAAAACTTTGGTGTAAATTACGTCAGATTTAAAACGATACATTTAAAATGAATTATTTGAAAGAACTATCTTATAGCGCTGTTAAAAAATACCGGGAGACAATGACACTGTTTACTTAATTCATTTTAATTAGCTTATTTTCGAATGTTTAACTAATTTTTTTAATTAAATACGAAAACAGCTATTGTATCTTTTAACAGCAGCAGATATGGTCATAAAAATCCCCAATCCAAGAAAAACGAATGGAAACCCGTTTACAGAGAGATCGCTACTGTTTGTTTTTTTTTTTTTTTTAAATTTTAATTCAATATTTTTAAAGCCAATCAAATTAGCGTGCTTTTTGGATTTTGGTGTCCCTGAACGGGGGTTGGCGAGCGTAGCTCGTAGGGGGCAGAGCCCCCTAGTTTTCGAAAGAAAAAATATTTTTGATAAAAAGAAAAAAAAATCAAAAGGCTGCCACAAAAAAAGTTTATTTACATTACAAAAGTTAAAATACATATTTCAAAATTGAGTATAGAATTTTGAACAGAAAAATATTATCTTTAAAAAAAAAAAAAAAAAAACTGCAACAAAATATCTTGTACCGTTCTAGAGATAACGCACTTTAAAATTTTTATCGAAAATCGCGAATGGGAAATGGTGCCCGGGATGCCATCTTTGGCGGCCTGTATCTCGGGCCAGGAATTTTTTTGGGCAAAACAAAACTATACAGTTATCTTATTTTTTCCTGAATTTTAACATATGTTCAATTCAAAAACTTCTGAGACTATGAAAGTAAGATTTTTTTCCTTGGCTGTCTGAATTGACATGGACTATATCCATAACTTTACGAAAAAACAATATATTACAGACACATGTAAAAATGCATTAAAGCTAGAAAATAGTAAAATCTTCAGCACTATATGGTCCTCAGAGGGAATACAATACTAAACCTATAAGACTGAATAAAACATGTTAGATGTAGTATCCGTTCTTGGAATTTTAAAGTTTTAATTGCAGTTCGTTGTCATGAGTGAAACATACTGAGATAATTGTAGTTTATATGAATAAAAATATATATTTCTAGGAAGTACAAATTGAAATTTTTATTGTCAGAGTCCAAAATGTATTTTGAAGCCCCCTGAAACTGTTGGTCCGGGGCACGTGCCCCATGTGCCCCTGTGATAATCGGGCTCTGCACACGACTGGACGCCGGACGTTAGAGATGATGTCCTTGAAGCCTATGTGAGGTTGTTCCGAAGTGCTGTAGGCCCAGACTTCATGTTTATGGACGATAATGCGAAGCCACACAGAGCTCACATTGTTGATGATTTTCTTGAATAAGAGGATATTCGCCGTATGAATTGGCTCTCGTGGTCTCCGGACCTCAATCCTATTGAACATGTTTGGGATGGTCTAGGAAGAGCCATTGCACAGCGTAACCCCCCCCCCCCCCCTCCCAAGACCCGCCAGAAGTTAAAAACCGCGCTTTTGGAAGAATGGGCTTTGTTGCCACTGCCACAAACATTTATTGGCACCCTCATAAACAGTATGAGAGCTCGTTGTGAGGCTTGTATAGCAGTGCACGGTGGTCACACTCCATATTAGACAGACTTTTCCCGAGATGAATGCTTTATCTCTGACTCATGATTTAACACTTTTTCATATACCCTCCTGTACCTTAATTCATAATTAAAATCTTTTCCACATTGTTATGTTGCTATATTCTTTCTCCCATTATAATATAACTCTGCGCCAAATTTCGTGGCAACCCAGTGAATAGTTCATCAGTTTTCACAGATTTTATGTTTGTGACACTTAATTTTGGACATGAGTGTATATCAGTAACGCATAACAATTTCATGGAAATTCAAGTACGTTTATGAATTTTAAAGTACTGGCATCATATAGACAAATGAACCGAAAATGTAAATATTTTCACCTGTATTGTAAGCTGTTAAAACTGCTAAATGATTTTCTAGTAGCTTTTTGTAATATATAACATTCTATTCGCGGTAAAGACAGTTGAAAACACGAGCTAAGCTGCGGGCATGTATTTAAATTATGGTGATGAAATATTATTTAAATGTGAGCAACATGAAGAATAACTTTTTTACGTGCTGAACATATAAAACGTGTTTCACTTCGTCCTTTACTCGATTACAACAACATTGGTAATAATCATTTGTTCTAGAGCACACTTATTTTTTCTTGTCGCTTTTTAAATCACTGATGCGAAATTAATAGACTACAAGGCTTTCAAGCTAGCAGTATATATTATCGTCTTGTTAATACTTCATTGTTTAAGTGCGTATTATATATATACGAGTACATATAAATATTTGGACTATACAGTTTAACTAGGGTTTGGTTTCTGTTGTTTTTAATAGTGATTTCATAAATATTGATCGACTTCATTTCTTTCAATGGTATAATTGTACAGAAAGTATATATCTATATAATAACTTTCTGTACAATAATACCATTGAAAGATAATGAAAATGACCAATAATAGGAAAACATAAACACCACATTAACCAGTATATACATGTCTGTAATAAGTACACGTGTATATTTTAAGTACTCTGTATGTATGTATATACACGGCAAAAAAAGACAAATGTTTTTTTTTTTTTTTTTTATTTAGCTCTTTTTTTTTAAGGTTTACGAAAATACAATGTAATTTCTTCCGACTGCTCAACGATTGCGTAAAGGGTTTCTTTGTTTTCAGACACTTCAAAAACTAATAAATTTCCGAAATTTGACGAAGCATTTCTGAAACAAAAGTTTCTTTTACTGTCCGTAATTTTTGGAAACATTTCAGAGTAGTTTTTACAGTGTATTAATCAGTTTCCTCAAACTGAAATATCAGTTTTTCGGTTGCTGTCAATCCTCCAGTAAACTTTCTAACTACTTCATGCCATTAGCCACATATGTGAACGTTTAGTTTTTTATAATTATAATTACTGCCAATAACAAAAACAACAGAAATTTGATAATAACTTATTCACTACAGAATCCTTCAACAAGAGAAGTAAAAATTTTATGGTTTGGTTGCATTGATAATGTTACTTCCAATGTACAGTTACATATATAAATAAATTGAAAAGTGCCCAGTTAAGGGGTCTCATGAATCTTAAAAGCTTCAAAATTTTATTTTTTTTTAGATATTAAACTCCTATCTTTTCTCAACATTTTGATATAATTATTTCCAAATGTTGTTACCAATTGTTACCAAATTTGAAGCAAATCAGATAATTCCTCATGAAAAACCCATTTCGCTAAATTAAGGCGGGTATTAGCTCTCCCATTTCCCCCTTTATACTTAACCAATGAACCCCCAAATCTAATCAGGGAAGCTCCTTATCAGAATGAACCTAGAAAAAAAAACTGAAACAAATTGGATAATTCTGCATAAAAACCCATTTATCTAAAATAAGGAGGTCTTCCCCACGTGCCCCCTTTACATTTAATCAATGAACCTCCAAATCTAATCAAGGAAGCACCTTATCGGAATAAACCGGTATAGCAAATTTGAAGCAAATCCAATAAGTTCTGCATGGAAAACGCATTTATTTAAATTAAGGGGGGATTAGTCCCCCGTTTCTCCCCTTTATACTTAACCAATGAGCACACTAAACTAATCTGTGGAGCGCCTTATCAGAACGGACCTAGAAAAAAAATTGAAGCAAATCGGATATTTTTAACAAGAGTTATCGCGTTACGTACATACATACAGAACCTGCGGAAAAAGCAAGAAGTAATTCTTTGTCAGTCAGTGTTGTTGGATTATTTGAACAGATCTTTAATATTTGGTAAAAATAATATCGGATATATTAAATATATTAAGTTTTAATAATTTGTAGAAATGTAAGAAAAAAATTTATTGTTATTTTTCAATTTTTGAAGAAATCATTTCACTCATAAATTACCATTAATGGTCAGCGGACACAATGACGTTATTTTTACTTTCTTCTATCTTTACTAGAAGAAAGTATTTGATTCGTGAAATTTTTCGACTTTCGGTTTTCGACGAATTTACACGTTTTAGGGGTAGGAGATTCCGATAAACATGTTTTTACAAAATGTCTGTGTGTGAGTCTGTCTGTCTGTGTATGACACAAATTTTTGTGGACGCTCTATCTCAAGAACTAATGCACGAAATTTAATAAAAATTTATATGTAAAGGAAATTATTGCATATGAAAATAAAAAGTAGGAAAGTAATTTAAAAATAAAAAATACCAGGAGATCTAACCCGGGTTTTCCAAGTTAAAGAATATAACTGAAAACCAACCATTTTTTATTGAAAACGCTAATAGATTGTTTACATTTAATATAATTTTTTTTTAATTACCCAGCAAAAACATCAAAAAGCATTTTTGTATGAAAAATATGAATCATGTATTCAAATAAAGATTTGAAATTTATTAAAAGTGTTACTTTTCTGTTAAATTTCCTGTTAAATGGATTTTTTGGGGGTTGGGGGAAGGGGGGGAGGTTCTAATGAATCTTCAGAATAAGCTCCTGCCCCTTTCAAGTTTAGGTTTTGATTACAATTTTTACGTGATGTGTTTTTTTTTCTTTACGGTCGTAGCGCCCTTGATGAGAAATTGCGTAACTAAAATGATAAAATGGAATTTTTTTATTATTATATAAGAACCATACTTAAGTTAAAATTAGGCAATGCAGATAAATGTGTACGTAAAATTTTCCAATTTATTTAATTTTTATGTTTTTTCATCTGGTAATCATACTCCAAGTTAAAAGTATATAGGATAATTTAAACCCAACTTTCTTTAAAGCTGATTACGCCCCCTAGCGAGAAATATGTTAACCAAATTTAAATTAAAGGATAATTTAAACCCAACTTTCTTTAACGTTGATTACGTCCCCTAGCGAAAAATATGTTAACCAAATTTAAATTAAAGTATTCTTTTTTATATTTCACTCTATGAGGGCTGTGCTCAAGATAAAAATGGTTAGTACCAATTCAAGACAATTATCTTTTGTATTTTTAGCGACTACTGGTGGGAAATAACCTATTGAGATTTAAAAAAATTATAAATTATTATAAATTGATTTTTTAAGTGTTACTGTATGAAGACATTTACGGTGATTACATTGAAATTACACTCATTTTATAATGGAAACAAAAATTTAAATTATAAATATGAAAATTAATAGAAATCAGCTATTCATTACTCATACTAAACTAATAGCTAACAAGGAAGATCTCCATACGGGCATACTCCGAAAAATCTGAAAAAATTATAGAGTGTTCTACTCACGAGGATAGAATGTTTATTAAAAAAAAAAAAATCGGTGGAAAACCGATAGAGCGTCCGTGAAAAAAAAAAAAAAAAAAAAAAAAAAAAAAATTGAAAATTTCGATATTTGATAATTTATCACCGATTGGCGATGGAATAAAATTTCAAAAAATACATTTTATGTCAAATGCTCTTTAAGATAAAAATGTTTCATACTGAACTTGTTTAAATAAATTTAATGTAAATAACTTTAGTTTTGTCAGTTTTTGTTTGATTTAACAATAGTTTTGTCATGTATATATATATATATGTTATATAAAAAATTTTACTTTTACTATTCATTTAAATTATTCTAAATTGCCGGCCTATTCATTATTTCCTTTTTTTTAATACGCTCTATTATTTATTTCTAATTAAATTTCTATAATTTTAAAACGCGTATCTTAATAATATATTTATTCCAAAACGTAATCTAAACTTTTAATCCCTTCATTAATTTTTATCGTCTACCAAACTGTAAAGTTCTGAACGCAGTTATTTATTTTTCGAATGTTTATCAAAGCCATTTTTACATTTTTATTCTATTTCATCTCATTTTCCCGCTCACTAGGCGACAACCTTTTCACATCGAAATTCTTCCATTAGCAGCGTCGGGATTCTTTTCTGTGACGTTTCTTGATCGCTCTCCATTGGCTGAGTGTCGGATCCCAGTTTCACTTCGAAGCTCGTTCGTGATTTTGGTTGGGTTAGCCTGAAGTTTCCATTTCAATCGGAATTCCTCCGCGCATTCTAATAAATAGTTCGAGCATGAGCTCAGAACTAGATTTTTGTGCTGTTTGATTGTTTACATAACCTGTTACCCGGTGTCCTAAGCCATGTAGAATAATCATTTCGTGAATTAACATCTATTTCGCATGAGTAACTAGTTTATGCTCGAGTGGAATGCTTTGATTTCTCATCCTGTGGGAATTGTTTAGTGTTGGTATGTTCTGATGGAATAAACAGTTTTCCTATGACTACGTTTCCATGTTTTAATTGGGAAAACCCCGATTTCTTCATACGCCTTTTTCCACCCCTCACGCGGCCTAACCTGCCTTCTCTTCATCATGAATAAATAAGTGTTTGATTGGACTCTACAAATATTAACATCGCTCTACAGCTGCTAAATTTTCACAGAGTTGACACCTCCACTAGCAATGCTTGTGCTAAGTGGTAGGATTGCTATACATCACCAACGGCTGATTAAAATGTGGTACGAATCCAGTAATATGAAATAAAAAGCACTACGTAATATTTCGACGTAACCCATTAAATTGTTTCGTAATATATATATATATTTATAATGAAAGTTAAGTATCAAATTTTATGAATTAAAACAAAATTTAAATTAATTAAAAGTGTGTCAATCTCAAAATTAAGTCCAATTTAGCACTGTCGATTCAATTGTGTTGCTATGGAAATAAGGACTTCTTTGATATTGAAATGAATAACTGCAGTATTTTTCATCTTGCCTTTACTTTGGAATACGCTTAAATATATAAAAATATTTTTTATATAAGAAATTGTTTTTAAAGTAATAAAATTAAATAATAAGCAACATAAACATGTAATACGAAAAATGTATTTATTAAACTCTCTCATTGTTTAAATTCATTAAATACTATTTACACAAGAGATATTCTAAAAATCAATTAACAAGCAATTTCCAGGTGCATTAAAATCGTTTGCTTTTGACGAGGAAAAGTACTGCTCGCCAAATCGCGTGACGTTTTTGTCTTATCGCGCCAAATATTCGAAAGCATTTTATTTTTTCACAGACTTTCTACTGTAATTCCGCCGCTAAATTTGACTGATCCCTTTATTACATACATAAGTAGTTTAATTAATTTTTTGTTTTTCAAAATATTCTGAGTATGCCCGGTAAGGAGACCTTCCTTGTAAGTTGTTACATAAAGCACATAAACGCAAGATTTATGCAAGTAATCTTATTGCCTGACCATCAATACACATATTGTATATCTTTAAGATGTTTTTAATCCAAGAAATTTTAATTTATTTTTATGGCGGATTACAATGTGTTTCTATCAATAAGTGAATTAGGAACAAATTTTCAACGTGCAAGTCTGCTGTCAGCCCGGGGTCTGGCTCACTACGGCCGCAAGCCGCAAAGCCCCCTAGTTTTAATATAATAAAAAGTAAATATCAAAGAAAAATCTAATTAACAAATGAGTTAAAATATCTTTATTTAGACTAACGTACGTTTCATCGCACAAACAGCGACATTTTCAAAATCATTCTTGATAGAAGTATTTTCCAAGACATTCTTGATAGGATTCTTGATAGAAGTATTTAACCAAAGAAGATGGAGCAATGCAGTTTCATATAGGTATGACAAGTAGAAAACTTAAAACTATAATCAAAGAACATATAGCAGACATCAAATACAACAGAAGAACCACAGCTTTTACCAGATTATGCAGCAAAGAACCTTTACAGATCGATTTTTAAAATAGCAGAATAATTTATCCGTCAAGATTTTGTTTACCATCCATTATCCGAGAATCAAGAGATATTTTTACGCAACGAAAATATTTGCAATGATTCAGTGTCCCTTTTACCTAAAATTTGGAAAGAGATACTATGCAATTTTAGTAACAATAGCAAAAATTAATCCACGCTCACAAATATCCAATTTCATTTTATTTTATGTTTGCACTAATTTTCATTATGCATGAGGTCTCGTGTTCACCAAGTTCTTGTTTTTAAATTTTCTTGCGAAACTACTTCTATCAAGAAGGATTTTGAAAATGTCGCCGTTTGTGCGATCAAACATAGTCAAAATAAAGATATTTTATCACTTTTATAGCATTTTTAAACTTAGTCTGTTTCATTATAAGTGATTATCATACATGTTTTTATAAAAAATAAGTAGTTATTTTAATAAAGTATAAGCAATAACAATTGTTAACGTTTTTCATGACATTTCTTATTCGCATAATCAGCGGCATTATGGATAGTGTTTTTAATTACTGCAAAATTGACATTACCTGAAACATCCTAATCTTGGAAAGGATAAATATTGGATCCCTTTTTTATTTAAGCTACTATTTTCATTGGTTTAAAAAAAAAAAACATCGTTACCGAAATTTATTGAACACTTAACTATGGAAGATTCCTCAATTTAAATGTAAATTTATAAGGTTTTTTTAACCGGGATTTATTTTTAAATACAAAATAATCAAATTAATTAAAATTAAATAATAACAATACTTAATAAATAAGGGAATTACTATTTTTTAAATGTATGAATTTCTTTCATATATATATATATATGCCTTACTAGTAATTCCATTACAAGATATACATTCAAAAGCTCTAAACCGAAATCGAAAATAACCGAAAGAAATTTTTTTTTAGACAGTGTTTCTCCCTATTAGCAGGTTACACAGTTCCTTTTTATTTCAATGTATTATTTTCGCTTACTGTTTAAAGCGGGACTTTCTTTTAGTACACATGCTCTATTTTCATAGATTTTATTGTGAATTTTGCATTCTGTATACTGTAAAAAAAAAAAAAAAAAGACAAATGTTTCTTAGTTTAAGAAAATACAAATATAACCACGAACGCAAATATACATTAAAATCTTCCGAGCTACCTGCGATCTCTAAAAGCGTTCTATATCTTTAAAAAATTAATAATAATAATAATAATAATAATAATAAAGCAATTTAACAAATTACAACGACCATTTGAAAAATGATTTTTTCAAAGACTGAAATTTAAGACATAAAAAATCGTACGGAGTTGACCATATATTACGTACACCATGGATTAAATATTAATAGTGTTATTACACGTAAAAATTGCAAGCGACAAAAATCGCCTGCGACTCGTCAGATTTTTTGAAACTTACGTATTATCCAAGCATTTCATTGGCTGTTTCGGAAAAGGCTTTTCCATCGTCCAAGAAATCTGACGACCCATTTTAAATGAAATTTCGTTCTTAAACTTCTAAACATTCCACACTATTACTTTTTACACCGTCGTATAGACAAAAAATGTACTTTTAAATGTAATTTGTTTGAAAGCTGTATCTCAATTTGTTTCTGAGTTATTAATTTTTTATGTAGTTTTTATTACTTTTTTGTCATAGTGGCAACAGAAGTATCCATTTCTGTTGAAAGTAAAGGGAAATACAGATTACTGTATAGACCAACAGACGCTTTCAGTGTGACGTTTTGCTTGTAAACTGACTCCAAACAAACGGTTGCTATGTTTCATTTCTTATTAAACGTAAATCGTAGAAAATGTTACCAGCAGATATAAAGTATCAAAACACATATCTGTTCGATACAGCCGTAAAATACAGCTATAATATGTAAGAAAAGTAGAAAATACAGCATAGCAACTGCTTGTTTGGAGTCAGTATCCAAGGAAAACGTCATATCTGACGTCACGACTGAAAGCGTCTATCGGAAAACGAATAAAATGCGGATTCAACCAATAAAACTCTTTAGATATGTTTTTGATTTCCTACCCTAACAGAGAACAATAAACATTTTTCCAAATGGTTAATAATAATATTTTCGAAGGTTTTTTTTAAGCTGCCACTGATTTTCGGAAACGTTTCCGAGTAGTTTTTATAGTGTATAATAATCAACTTTCTCAAAGCGCAATATCGGTTGTTCGGATGCTCATGCTCAAATGAACATCCCATGATCAAGTAAACATTTTCATGTTCAACAAACATGCTTTACAGACAAGCATGATAAAGTAACAGTTATAACATTCACATTAAAAACAATAATATTTCGATAGTCTTGCATATATATATATTCAATTACGCAGCAGAAAATGTTTTAGTGAGAAATTACAGCGTCCTAAAAACCGGTATTTTAGTTTTAGAAAAATGTTTAATGCACTGTGAAAAGTACTCGGAAAAGTTTCTGACAATCTTAGGAGCAAAAGAAAATTTGCTTTTATAAATCCTTCTTTAAGTTTCGAAAATATATTAGCTTCTTGGGTTTCTAAAGTTACAGAAAGCTTTTCGGAGTCGTTGGTATGTCGGAAATGGTTATTATTTTCGTTCGTGGTTATTATACTTTCGTAGATTAGGTTTTTTTACAGTATAGGATAGGTAGAAACTACAAAAAAGAGAAATTACAAATAGATTTACTATTTTAAACAGTAAATATTAGTCACATTTGAAGATATTCTGGAAGCACCAGCACGGTCAAAATATATCTTAAAATAGGAATTCAAACATATTCATCAATCCATATTTACTCTGGCGCACATACATAATATATCTGATATTTACTTATTTATTTAAAATTTTGAAGCTGATTACAAAACTTACAGTTGTATGTAACTTACAGTTATAATATTCCCCTTTAGCTCAAAACGCACACATGTTCTTTATAAAACATAGTTTACACACTCTGTTTGTGACAAACAAATCTTACTTAAAGTCATTCTACATCTGTTTCAAAGAACACAAAAATATCATTAGAAAAATGACACAATGGTGACATACAAAGTAATTAAAAAAACTTTGAAAGATAAAATGTAATTTTTAGTCTTTCATTTTTTTTTAAAAATGTGAAAATGACTGATGCGAGTCTTAACTGTCATTTTCCCTTACCCTAATTTTTGCTAGGAAAAAAGGTTAAGATAAAAAACTAAATTTGGAATAGAAAATAAAAGATTGTTTTTATACGTTATGTATTCATTCATCTTAGTATAAAGGTTTTTGTATTTAATTCAATAACGTCTCCGTTCAAGACAATTCGAATTGTTACTTGTGAACTTATTTTCTCAAAACATCAATGCTTCAGACGGAAGACCAGATTTTAAGGAATGTTTACACTCGAGAGTAACGACAAGAATAAACTGAGATGTCAAGGATAGTATTTTTTTCATTCTTGTGTGTGTGATCAGGTGATTTTCAAAAATATGCAAGATATCCCGGAATTCCACGTATACAAACTTGAAAGGAAGGCAGAAGTAGGAGGTGAAAACACCACGCTACACTGTAAAAAATAAATAAATAAAAATATTGTAATTTAATAGATTACAACGACCATTTGGATTTTTTTTTTTTTTTTTTTAAGCAATTTCACCGAATTATCCACAGATTGCGACAAATTACTTACGTTGAGCTCAATTTTTCCCGGTTAGAATGGACCTATTGTAAAACGCCGTGGCTAGTGGATTGGAGCCCCTCGAGACATGGCCTTTTACAATCAATCGATTAAACATTAGATTGTTCCCTTTTCCGATTTTGTCTTTTATTCTGTAATCGATTTTCATGGCTTACATAATCTGTTGAAGACCTCGATTTTCATGGGCTTCATAATCAGTTTAAGACCTCGATTTTCATGGCCTACATAATGAGTTGAAGACCTCGATTTTTGCTTTGCAAGACGATTTTTATTTCGTCGTCGCTCTTTGGCTTTGGATTTTTTCATATCTGATAATTTGCGCCTACCCATATTGTAACTTTTTCAATTTTTAACGAATTTATGCCTTTCGATTACCTATTCAAACAATTTTTAACGATTTTATGCCTTTCTATTACCTATTCAAATAAAAATTCTTCTAAAAGTAAAGAACATCGTTGAATTTCGTTAAAAAAAAAAAAAAATGCGAGCATCATTTGGCCCCATCCTCGACCGAAAACAACAACCATTTCCAGATGGTTAAAAAGACAAATGTATCTTATTCTATGAAAATATAATTATAACAACGAAGAAAAATATACAATAACCTCTCTCGAGTTACCCACAATTCCGAAAAGCGTTCTTTATCTTCACAAACCTCAGAAACCAATATATTTTTGAGATTTAAAGAAGCATTTATAAAAACAAAGTGCAGCCACTGATTTTCAGAAACGTTTCCGAGTATTTTTTATAACGTATGAATCAACTTTCTCAAATCGAAATTTTGGCTTTTAAGATGTTATCAATTTTTAATTGAACATATCTAGCAGAGTAATTGAATCTATAAATGCAAGAGTAGCAAAATAATATTAATTTCAATGTTAATGCTGTTAATTTATTATGTTTGTCTGCGTATAACATATTTGTTGAACATGAAAATGTTTATTTGAGAATGGATAGCATCCAAAAAACCGATATTCGGTTTGAGAAAACTAATTAATACACTAAAAAAACTACTCTGAAATATTTCCTAAAATCAGTGACAGCAAAATAAACTTTCTTTTTATAGATGCTTCTTTAAATCTCGAAAATATATTGTAGTTTCTGAGATTTCTAAAGTTAAAGAATCCTTTCGGAATCGTGGGTAACTCAGATGAGATTATTGTCTATTTTCTCTTCATGGTTACAGCATATATTTCTAGATTAAAAAACATGTATCTTTTATTGCAGTGTATTAAAAAAATCCAGTAACATTACCTGTGATAAAATGGCAACTGATATCTCTTAAACAATTCTCTGGGAAATTTTGATTTTCTATTGTGAAACATTCCTGATCAAAGTTTACGACAATACTATACGACCTTAGAAGTTTCTGATATTTTCAAAAAACGTTCCTTGAAAAATTTTGGTAATTACTGCTTTTACTGTTACTTTTACTTTTACTGCCTGAGAGAGACTGCTCAGACTAGGAAGTGAGTCTGTAGAGCATAGATTGTTCCTCCCGGTCCCCTTTATTGGGGTCTTAAAAAAAAAAAAAAAAAAAAAAGTTACAAATTTCAGCCGAGGCTGAGTCCGCCAATACGAGCGACAGAGGGCGGAGTGATATATATAAGATATAAATAAATGTTACATTACAAAATTTGTGAAACAAACATAAGGACATTAAATAATCCAGTGTTATACAAAGTTAGACAATATTATACAAGTTGCTGCGACCCGATATTGGGTACTGAATAAGGGAGAATCCAAGTCCTGTCTCAGTGATGGAGTAAAACTGAAAGGTTACATAAGAAGTTGAAGATGTTTTTAAGCTTTGAGAGCAAAATCGGGCGCGATAAAATATTTGCTAACCAACCAACTGGAAGAACAGGAGGACGGCAGATATGCCAGCGAGCTGTTAAAGGACAATTATAGAAATAATGAGAAGCAACAGCATCATCACCGCACTCACATAGAGGAGAAAGGGCTCTTTTGAACTTGAAGAGGTATGCTCCAAAAGGACCATGACCGGTAAGGAAAGCTGTAGCGGATGGAGTGAGCAGCAGAAGATCCAAAGATACCACTGGGACAAGATCATAGGTATATCTACCCTTATCTGAGTAGTCCCAGTAATCCTGCCATTGTTTCATAAAATGAGCGCGAAGATGTCTTTTGATGTGTGAGTGCGGTACTGGAAGTGAAAAATCAACTGATGGTCTAGCAGTTGCCTCCTTTGCCAACATATCTGCCGTTTCATTTTTCAGGATACCCTTATGGGCTGAAACGTGGCTTAAATAGGTTTTCCAGAGAAGATTTTTGAGAAGTGATTTAATCTCAATAACCTGAGGATTTGTTGAGCCAAATGAACAGATAGCCTGCAGGCTTGAAAGACTATCGCTAAAAATTGGAATTAAAAATTTTTCGTTTTGTTGAGAAATCCACTCTAAAGCTTTAAAGATGGCAAAGAGTTCGGCTTGGAAAATGGAATTATTGTTATCCAGCCTGCAAGACCAACGATGAGTCACTTCACTCCCTTTCGTAGCGCAGAAAGCTGCACCTACTCCGGTAACAGTGCGTGAGCCATCGGTGAAGACCATAACATTTTGAGTGGGAGAGTAAGAATTTATAGTCGGATTTACTTGTAGGTGGGAAGTCTCATCTGCCGGATGAAACTGCCAGCCAAGAGTCTTACGCTGAATCATCATTTGTGGAAAATATTGCTGTGAGATAGCTTCATTCTCCAAATGGATGATGTTACTTTTAGTGAACTCATATTTAATGGTAATGGAAATGGGAGGAATACCTGTCAAGATATTGAGAGCATCACTGGAAATGGCTCTATATCCCCTAGAAATTTGCAAGAGAAACATCTTTTGTATAGAAACTAATTTATTAAGTGCTGCTTTTGTAAGATTTCCACCCCCCCAAATAGATGCTCCATAGGTGATAATTTTTTCAATAATAGTAGAGAACCAAATTTTTAGCATATGGCTTTTAATACCCCAAGATTTAGTGGTTAATCTTTTTGAGTTATGATAAAATTTTACTAGTTTGAGTTTAAGGTAATTAATATGAGAGAACCAGTTCAAGTGCTCATCTATTGACAATCCTAACAATTTAAGGTTAGAGACATAATGGACGCTAGTGCCATTTATTCTGATGGTGGGTTTCCTTTTAAGTTTATAAGGTTTTGCAAATGTTAGGGCTTGGGATTTATTAGTGGAAAGTTGCAGATGCAGTGATTCCAGCAGCTGACGGAAAATTGGGAGAGTAAAAGCAGCCTCCAATTCCAAGTCCAGACGCCGAAAACCAGAGAAAATAAAGCTGAAGCCATCCGCGAACGCAAAAAGCAAGTAACCAAGTTTTTCGAATTCTGAGAGAATTATATTAGCTATGAGGAGCCAAAGAATTGGCCCTAGGCAGGAACTTTGAGGACAACCCTTTTTCTGTGGGTGGATAGAGATTCCCGCTCCCCAGTTAACAAGAATGCTTCTCTCAGAAAGATAAGAACGAATGAATCCAGCAATATTACCCGGACAATTTAGAATGCTAAGTTGAAGGAGAATGTCTCTCCACTCAACATTGTCGAAAGCTCCTTGAATATCAAGAGAGACCAGGGAAGTGTATGTGCCTTCACTAATTTTAAAAGCACAGGAAGTCAAGATTTCGGAAAGAGCTTTTTCGCATGATCTGCCCTCTCTGAACCCAAATTGCCTATTACTTAATAACTTGTTTGATTCGATGAAAATAATAAGACGTTTAGCTATTAATTTTTCTAGTAATTTACCTAACACCGGAAGCAGGCAGATCGGGTGATAAGAGCTGGGTTCAGAGGGAGTCTTCCCTTGCTTAAGGAAATATACTACTTCCCCTTGTCTCAAAGTTAGAGGGAAATAATGGAAAGAAAGACAGAGATTGGCCCATTGGGTAAAAATCTCTGGGACTATATTAAAGGAACGTTTGAGAATTCGGAAATCAATAGAGTCAGCACCAGGAGCTTTGTTATCTTTGAATTTGTCAAGAGTGGCGCGAATTTCCGCATTAGAAAAAGGTTTATCAGAGTAATTCGAAAATTTAATGTCAAGATTATTATGGTTAGGATAGACTGTTTCACCAAAAAGATGTTTGGTAAGGAATTCGAGATTATTACGTTTCGACGAGGAGCCCGAAGGCCGCTCTAGGAGGATTTCATCCGGAGTGAAGAACTTCCCAGAAAAGAATTTTTGTGCAACACCAAAGGGATTCTTCTGGTGCGAACAAAAGGACCTCCAAGCTGCGCTTTTGGCATCAAGAATAGACCGTTAATGGCAGCTTGTTTGTTGTATGAGGATTTGAATTGTTGGATAATTTCAGGGAGTAAATTTAGCTGTTTCAAATTTTTAAGTTTTTTACGCAAAGCTGTTAGTAAATTACGTTTTGATTTTAATTCGGGAGACCAAAATGTAAAAACAGGTGCTTTGCGAAGATTTTTAAGGCGGAAGGTGGCTCGCATCACCTTTTTTATTGTGTCTATTAGCAATTCTGTAAATATATTAAGCTCTTCTGTGTTAGTTATAGAATTCAAAGTCAAATTAAGTGTGTTTCATTTGGATTTTAGAATTTTATCAAATTTTTTATAATTTCCAAATTTTGTATTGTATCTGCGTTGCGTGGCTAAAAGAGGAGTAGTTTGAAGAGAGAATTCAATGAACTTATGATCAGAAAATGTGTGTATATCAACAACTTGCCAGTTACGAATAAAAGTAAGTGCAATAGGATTAACAAGAGTATGGTCTGGGAATCCTTTTGCCACGATTGTGCCCGATTTATTTCTTTTAATGAATGTATGTTTACGGTTGTCAATATTAGAGATTGCGAGGTTGTTAGTGACGAAAAATTCAATGAAACTCTCCCCCCTAGCGTCCTCTCTGGGACTTCCCCAGAGCGCAGAGTTCGCATTAAAATCACCACCACATAAAAAGGTCTTCTTTGAGTAATTAGGTGCTGCCACTCTTGTAGTGAGTTATCCAAGTCAAGTGAAGGTGCAATATAGTTTGAGCCGATAATGAACTCACCTTCCGCCGAGGTTATGGAAATAAAAATACAATGGTCACCCGTAAAAAGATGATTTATAATAAGACTAGTATTCCGAACTATCAAGTGCGCGGATTGCTTTTTAGAGGGAAAAATCTTCCAGGTGGTTGGAAATCTAAACAAAACTCCTCCCCCACCGCAGTAGGCGTCTTGTAGCAGCGCGATATCTATGGAGTTCTCCTCCATATGCCGCCCAGCTACAGTGTTAGCAGCTTTGCAGTGGTTGAGGTTGATTTGCAAGAATTTGGTAATTACTGCTTATAATTTCCGAAGAACAGCTTTCTTTTAACAGTGTGAAAAAAATTTACTTTGTATAAGAAACCAGTTTCGTAATTCATTTATTAGCCAAAAATGCAAGATGTGTCACTCCAGTCCAAACATAACCTATTGTTCATAACTTTAACCAAAAAAAAAAGACTTTTTAACGTATTTAGTCAAAAATGCAGGATGTCTCACTCCAGTCTAAACATAAGCTTATTGTTCATAACTTTAACGACAATAAAGACTTTTTAACGATATATATAACAGAATTACCTAACTTTGTGTGAAATGCAATAACATCATGAAAGTGTCTGGAATTGTATGGTATTTCATTCAGTGGGGTTGCTTGTAATGTCAAGTACATTTGGAAATATCGAAAGTCTAGTTGGATCTAGATAGTGGCCGCTTTTACCACTTCTAGTGATATCGTACACTTCACAAAGTAATTCTGTTCCAAATTTCGTTAAAATAACTTTATTTCCGTTGCAGTTATGAACAAAAAAAAAACAGGCTTCGGAATGGAATAAGATATTGTATTTTTGAAAGAATCAATGGATTACAACTCGCTTCCTACGTGAAAATTGTTTGCTGCCTCTACTAAAAGTAGAGAGATAAGTTCAAGCACAGTTTTCGGAGTCCTGCCCCAACGATGTGAAATACAAACCCGAAATACTTACTGTCGCAGGAACCCTAGCCCAATACCGGAAGTACGCAGTAGAAATTGTTAATAGCATTTTTAAATTGTTTCAAGAGTAATTTACCCATTTAAAAATATCTTCGTACATAGAAATAAGTATTAATCCCAAGTACGCTCGTGTGATACCGTTTCCTGATTTTCATATTCAGAAAATCTATTTCAGATAGAAAATTTGTTATCTAAACCCAACCATTGACAGAAATCAAAAAAAAATTCGCGGTTCCGTACTTAAAAAGTAAAAACGGAACCATTATAAGATCACTCCTGTGTATGTCTGTCTGTCTGTCACAGTCATTTTACTCGTAAACTGGGGCATGGAAAGTTCAAATTGGGGGAAGTAATAAAGACCATTGACCCAAATATTTTCGGATTATTAAACATTTACAAATATATTTAGGGAAAATGTAGAGGAGCTAATTAAGTTACTAGAAAAAATATATATTTTTTCTTTGTATATCGTGTGGGGTATCGTGTGAAAGCTTCCGTAAAGTTTAACTCAGAAATAGATTTCTTTTAATTTTAGGTAATATATTTTCAGAGGTATCGTCAAAAATGTAGCGCAAAAGTATGTCCTCCCCCCCCCCCCCCCCCCCGTTTAATTCCGAATCTACTGAAACTAAAATTATGAAAAAATTAGAGGTAGTAGACGCTAATTTAAACCTTGCAGGAAAATTGTAGCGATTACCCAAGGTCACATAGTTTTTGAGAAAAGCGCATTTTCCCATTACACGCAAATTTCGATTTGCGGGCATTCAGCAAAGGTATTGAGGAGCGCTGGAGGTACCTATCGTAGCAGAAGTATAAAAGCATTATCGATAATTTAAAGACACGGGCGGTTTGGACATGCATAATGACAGGGGTGGCGTACTCTATGTACCGCCGGCTTTTAAAGCCTAGATAACAACTTTGAATGATATATTTGTGTAACGCAATGCCCAGTAGCAGTATAAAAGGAATAACCGTCAAATTGTTAAAAACAGACCAATTTAATTCAAATTAATCACAAAAATACTATGGGGTTTGCGACTAGTTGCATTAAGTGGATCTCTCAATATGCCTCCCGTGACTTTAAAAGTTAATTAAAAATCTATCTGGAAAACGCGGCACGGACTAAAGCGGCGTTGCATCTTTGCGACCTCCTTTCGAAGCGGGCTTAGCACAATACCAAGTTTAAACTTTTATTGAAGGGTTTTGTTTTAGCTACACTGTAAAAAGGAAAGATTATTACTACACTGAATTTAATTTAAGAAAATGCCAAATGAAATTTAAATATGCACCACTTTTATTGTCAGTACCGTATTAAGCTCATCATAAACAAGGATAAGATTTAAAAAAGAGTTACACAGAATAGAAATAGTTGATATTATTTACGATTCATATCTTTTCGAGCTTTTATGGTATACCCATTCAGATATTCTAGTATGTAGGGGAGACTGGGGAGGGTTGATCCATTTTTTACAAAATGATTTTTTATTTTTTACATATTGAACCTAGAATAAAGTTTCATATATTATTTTATTCGTTATACAATCGGCTATCAGAATAAAATTGCGATATAAGTGTACTATAAAAGAAACTTGAAAAATGATTGATTTTAAACATGAGAAAATAATGGGTCAAGGCTCCCCACATATGGGAGGCTTGACCCACTTTCTTTTATATTGAAATATTTGTTAAGGGTCATAAAAACAGTTTCAAAAAGGCAGAATAAATTTATGCTATAAGTTTTAATTATTATTAAAAATATTCGAGAAAATGATATGTGCAACGAAACCTTTTTAGACGGAATTAAAGGCGCAGGAGAAAAAAATCCGTTTTAAATACCCAGTTTTTTACACACGACCTGGCAACTCTAATTTCCACATAGTTTGGTTTCATCTAATTGTATCATCTAATTTCATCTAATCTCATTTCATCTAATTCTTGGTGAAGTTTGTCTACATACCTTTCTAAAGTGTTTTGATCAATGTTATGCTTTTTTTGCAGATTGATGAATAGCTAATCTTTCTTAAGGCTGCTGATTTCATTCTTTTTTGTCTTTTCCAGTCTTTCTATTTACCTACTATGGGTATTATTTAAATGAAATAACATTTCCTATCAAATTTTCAATTTGTATTTCATTAAATGTTTCCTTGCTTTTATACAAATTTTTCTCACCTTCATTTAACCAGTTTTAAGTATTTTCCTTTCTATCAATCGCCCCAATTTACTGTAGTTTTACAGAATAAATTTACATTATTTTATAAATATAACCATTAACCCTTCATTATGTACAGTGTGTAATAAAAGTATTTCCAAAAACACTTAACTATAAGGAGCTTTGACCATCTGGTCAACCCGCCCCACTTTGACTGGGTCAAGCCTCCCCACAATCCACTTTTTAAAGTATAACACATAGTTATGTTTAGTTTAATTTACTGTACAATTTTTATGCCTGGAATGAAAGCTCAATTTTTGTACATTACTTAAAATCTATTTACTTAAGTTTTTATGATATATTTTATCTGAGAAAATCTTACAAATTTTTTCTAAAAAATACACTTTGTAAGCTGAAAACTTTTCACAGTTGATTTTTCCACACCTGTTTCAATTATCTTCATGGAACAAAGACTATTGTTTGAGCATTTCAGTAGCTTTGGTTGTAATCTATTTGCAAAACTCTGAAATTCTTTTAAGTATGAAAACCGAAGGGTGGTTTAAACCACCCGTATGGTCAAGCCTTCCAGTCTCTCGTACAGCTATACCCAACCCTACATTGTATAGTTTTTTACAAAGTCTTATTATTCTTTTGCAACGATTTTTTTAAATAATACAGTTATTAATTCATATATTTATTATACGGGACCCTCTGAGCGTGAGTAATACTCACACTTCACTGTTTATTCTTTTAAAATACCATTGCAACAACTATGATAGAAAGACATAAGTTCCGTTTTCCAGTAATTCTTAAAAAGTACTTGAAAACAGAAAGCGAAGATGAACAAAGGATATCTCACGGCTTCTTTATATGACTAACACTGACCGCGAAAAGACTTTAGAATCAAATACCACTTCAATTCCCTTTGAAACTTGGTTTGAGAGGATTGTAAAACATTTTAAGAAACTTGCTACTTTCGTGTTTCTCAAATAGCAAAGTTTTAGTAATCTTTTTTCCAATTTATGAATAAATAAAATTTTCATTTCGAGTCCTGGCCTACCCGAGCCCGAACACTGGTATAAAAAATTGAGCACGAGCAGTCTCATCTCTAATCTATACCTCTCCTTAAAGTTTTGCGTGAAGTTCCGAGACACCCTGCATAGCTAGGATGCAAACATTCTGCAGTGCATCTTGAGAGATGTATTTCGATCATATAACCATATTTTAAAACTTTTGAAATTTAACAACTCATGCATCGCTTTTAAAATAATTTTATGCTGAAATTTTATTACTTAAAAATAACCGTATTATTTAAAAAGTTATGAAATAAAGATCAACTCGTAAAAACGCCCAATTAATAATTAACTAGTTGAATGTGCCAATCCCAAAACTTTCTTCTATCTTATACATCTTAATATTTCAAAACTTAGTTACACATGTTAATACTTCAATATTATTAGTTCAATACTATACCAACTTTGATTTTCATCTTAAATTTCTGCTCAAGTCAATTAAACGGACTAAAAACGAGTTAATCTATATCATGATATTTGTTAAAATTATTAATTTTTTCCTTATTCTGTCGTTATCAGCTGTTTGTGAATAGCCCGCATAGCAGGAAGCGAGTTCCCGCCGATGCACAATAGAACTACGAAAAATCAAGAAAAGTATACAAAAATCGCTAGCACGGAGCCCCTTTACCGCGCAATATTTCCAAATTCAAGGAGAACATGTTGGCCAAAGCCAAAAACAAGCACAAACATTTTGGTTCAGTTGTATGCATAATTTTATACGCTGTTCGATGATACAATAATGAAAATGGCACAGAGATCGGAATTATAGCGCCCCCTTCTTTCGGAATTTTTTCAAGTTCAGGGAGGACTTGTTTGCCATAGCCAGAAACATGCACAAAAAATTTGGTTCAATTATATGGATAACTTCATACACTTTTCGATGGTACAATAATGAAAATGGTACAGACATCGCAATTATAGTGCCCCCTTCCGGCAGAATTTTTCCAAATTCAGGGAGGACCTTCGTGACATGACCAAAAATAAACACATAATATTTGGTTCAATTCTATGCATAACTTCATACACTTTTCGGCGGTACAATATTCAAAATGGCACAAAAATTGCACAAAAATCGCTATTACAGCGCCCTCTACGAGCGATTTTTTTACAAATTAAGGGAGGACCTCCTTGCCATAGCCAAGAACTTAAAATTTTTTTTTGGTTCAATTCTATGCATAACTTCATACAGTTTTCGATGGTGCAATATTCAAAATCGCACAAAAACCGCTATTACAGCGCCGCCTAACGGCGAATTTTTTGCAAA
The DNA here is from genome assembly GCA_963932465.1 of Maratus speciosus. Classification (NCBI taxonomy): domain Eukaryota; kingdom Metazoa; phylum Arthropoda; class Arachnida; order Araneae; family Salticidae; genus Maratus; species Maratus speciosus. Next base: position 358,586,141 of record OZ010800.1, on the reverse strand, counting down.
TTCATGGAGGACCTGCTTGCCATATCCAAAAACTTAAAATAAAAATTTGGTTTAATTCTATGCATAACTTCATACACTTTTGGACGGTACAATATCCAAAATCGCACAAAAATCGCTATTACAGCGCTTCCTACCGGCGATTTTTTTTCCAATTTCAGGGAGGACCTGCTTGCTATAGCCAAAAACTTAAAATAAAAATTTGGTTTAATTCTATGCATAACTTCATACACTTTTGGACGGTACAATATTCAAAATCGCACAAAAATCGCTATTACAGCGCCCCCTACCGGCGAATTTTTTCCAAATTCAGGGAGGACCTGCTTGTCATATCCAAAAACTTAAACTAAAAATTTGGTTCAATTCTATGCATAACTCCATACACTTTTGGATGGTACAATATTCAAAATCGCACAAAAATTGTTATATCAGCGCCCCCTACCGGCGAATTTTTTCCAAATTCCGGGAGGACCTGCTTGCCATAGCCAAAAACTTATAATAAAATTTTGGTTTAATTCTATACATAACTTCATACACTTTTTGATGGTACAATGGCGACAGACAGACGTCAGACGGACGGACGGACAGACGGACACACAGACAGACAGACATTTTCTATAAACATGTTTTTTGGAATCTCTGACCCCTAAAACATGCAAATCCGTCGAAAACCGGAAGTCGAAAAAAAATTTCGATTACAATACTTTCTTCTATTGAAGATAGAAGAAAGTAAAAATTCAAATTGATTCTTCAATAAACTTCATTCTAAACTGTTTAATATTTTGTGAAATTTCACTTTATTATTATCTTTTGAATTTAAAAATGATTTATAGTTTATAAAATTTATTATTTATATATATATATATATATATGAGCTCTACACAAGGGAAAATTGAACTTGTAGAGTGATTGATAAGAGACCAGATATTTTACATCTATCTTTAAAAAGTAGTGATAATAACATTATGTGTATAAGTTTGATCAAAAAGTATTTTTATTACACAACTGTTTGTAAATACACAATACTTCTTTTATTGTAAATTTAACATTATGACTAAATTCCGATTGGAATTATTTTGTGTATGCAAACTTAGATATTAACGTGTGATTTAGTGTTTGAACTATTTGATATTGTAAGCTAAAATCAAATATTTGTCCTTGCGTAATATAATGTATAAATAAGTTGTTACGTAATATATAACACAGTTTTGTTGTAAAAGTATTTAATTATTTATGGTGAAAGTAACCTGTACATTGAGCATTGTGCTTTGTTTAATCAATCCGTTTCCGAAAAAAGAGAAAATAAAAAAGAACTATTATTACTTGTGACATCTGATTATGCTCGTGAGCAAGCGTCAGTATGTTACAAAAAAACAATATCGTGGTTATGATTTCCTCCTTCTCTTTAAATTTCTTATATAACAAGATCTTAAAATTGTATTTTATACTACCTGCTTCAGCCTAGTTGTTTTCTTCGGACCTTAGTATTGCATCAGTCACGTTTTAGCTGTCGTGATTTTAGTTTCATTTTAATAAGTTCTTTTTTCTAATTTTTGCATGCCCCAGACTTATACGTCAATTGTTTAATGCTACAGGTAATAATAAGTTGACTTCCTGGTTCTTAAAAGATTTCCATTTGAGGATCACCATAGTCAGTAAGTGACGAAAAACATCTTTATCGGGTTCGTATATTTCGAAAAGTATTAAATGCAGAAACACGAAATCGAGGAACCGAGTTCAGTTTATTTATACTAATATGTGTGAAAAAGGAAAACCCTAGCTCTCTCTAAAACGAAGTTATGAGGGTGATAAGTATACCGAAACGGATTCAGAAAAGGTGTACGTTAGTGCGGGCGCAATGCTGTGCTCCCGAAATAATATCTATGATCATTGATCAATAATATATAGATCACCAGCTCCTTCGATATCTGTTATTTACAAATCGAAAATTTAATTTTACAAGTGATGTGTAAAATGTCCTTTCCCGGCTACATCCAAGGCAGAGTGGATAAAAATGGCTGGCTGCTGTACTTGGTCTTGAATCTCAGTTAAAGCATTTTTGTTTATATAACATAAGATTAAGTTTCTTCGTAAGATGTAATATAGTGGGGTAATAAAAAACATATTCAAGTTTAACTGATGTGCAAGGATGCATCCGTCGTGTCTCTGGGAATGAAAAACATTTATCGCTTGAAATCTATTCAGTCAGTTCGCATGAAAATGGTTTCCAACTCTGACTGAGTTCTAAACGATTTACCTATTTAACGCTTAGTAAATGCCAGTAATTGTGCCCAGTACTCATAGGATCCTAGTAACCTTACTACTAGATTTTACTTTATTACTTGCGTTTGCTATACTGGATTGCAAAAATAGTTTGACTGAAATTTTTGTATGCATCGGGCATCATACATCAATTGTTTGCTGTTGCTGATTGAAGTAAGTTTACGCCTTCATTCTTCAGTATTTGCCAATAAATTACGAGCATTTACTTTAGTAGCAAAACAATATTTTGTTTATATTGGTTAATCTTTTCAATATGGACAGTATTTGCATGGAATATTCACCCAACATCGGTGTATTTATATTTATATTTTGCCAATATTTACCCAATATTGACAAGAAAGTTTTTACACTTTTATTGTGGATATTTCTAAAGTAAAGCTATTATTTCTACAATATTGGCATTTCGTTGAATATATTTCGGCAATATTGCTAATATTTAACCAATATTGATATTTCATAGGAAGAATTTCCGATATGCAGTATTTTCGGAATTTTGGGTGTCAATTTAAATAATCTACTACCAGGATTGTAAAAGGCTTCTTCTTATATTTGTTATTTGAAAATTGAGAAGCTGATTTTACTAATTCACTGCAACGAAAAAAAAAATTGATTTTACTAAAAAACTGTTCGGCAGGACGCCAGCAAAAAGCTGTTTATTTACTTAAATTTGTATTTATTACGAACTTAGGACAAAATCTGTTAAACTATACCAGAAAGTTCATAATAAATACAGATTATTTCTGTAAAAAAAAAAAAAAAAAAAAAAAAACAGTATTTTTTTGGCATCCTGGATGACAGTTTTTTCCCTCATAAAATTACCAGATTTATTTTTATTTTACAATGTTATTGAGTAGACTGTCAACGATGATTTATTTATTTATTTATTTTATTTTATTTATTTATTTATTTTTTTGCTTAACCCCGTAGTACAGCGAATATTGCTCTAGATATAGTCTGCCCTTGTATTGACAGTATTTGAACTACAGTTAGGCCACTGTGTTTACGCAATGTTTCTTTATGAAATGCAACCATATATTTCCTTATTTGAGTAGTTAAGATATCTATAAGTATAGGCCAAGTCAAATGCATGTCTTTGTAAATGAGAATATCGCTCACCCACAAGAAAAAAGAAAAGTGATACATCTCGCAAAAATTCATTTTGCATTTTATTCCCCTAATAGGTCTGTCATAGGTGTGTCTTGCTACACAAACAGTTTCATAAGTATGGTTATACGGAAAATCGCTTTATTACGCTATATGTCCATTTGTGACCACAAAAGAGGGGTGGATTATGTGTGGAGGTAAAATTACCTATTCCTCCAATCATCATCCCAACGTCTTCATTCTTAAGGTCTTTATGCTTTTACGCACATTTTTATTCCTGCATGCAGAGTTAAGTGCTGCAATTTCATCTTGCAGTAAAACCATGCAAATTTTCTTTTGTTTCTCCTGTAAAATTTACTTTTGTCGAGATGTGTCACTTTTCTTGCGGGTGAGCGATATGTTTAACGCTTTCCAACATAGTTGAAAAGTGTTTATCAGTTCGGTTTGTCAGGTCATGCTCTAACTTTCGTAAACATACGCGAACTCCCATGTAATTTTTATATGGTATTGAGATTTACTATAAAATATTCTATACTTAAAATGAAGTCTGTGGAATTTATAGTTCATTTACAGGGACACACAAAAAAAATTCTGTTACATTCTGGCCTATGCGGAAAAATCGTTTGCACTACATTTTTTAATGTTATAATATTTCAAACAAAAATAGAGATTATTATGCATCACATAGAGATTGTTATGCATAATGTAGTGGATTACAATATGCTTTCTTAGAAGTGCAGAATAACAAGCATTTATAGTTCGTTTACAGGAACGCACAAAATAATTCGAATGCATTATGATCTATGGGGAAAAATCGTTTTCGGTGCATTTTAATGAAGTTATAATGATTTAAACATAATGAAATTAAAAAGGATAGCTGAGATGAACTTTAATATGTTTTCTATAGATTATGGATTGCATAGCATTTATCTTTCATTTACAGGGATGCACAAAAAGCCTCGGTGACAAGACCGTCTATGATCGATTTTACTATATGAAAAAATATAAATTTCTTAATAATATTCTATTAGTGTTGGAAAGTGTTTCATAATATATGCTTGATGCATGATATTTCTTTCTTGTTTTTCATGTAATGTTTTACAAGTAACTACTTTCTAACTTCATCTTTAGCATTTTAAATGTAAAATAACATCAATACAAAAACCCTTAACGGGTTAGAAGTTTGTGACGCAGCACTTTATCTTATGCTCTAAGAATTTTAAATATGGAACTTAAAAATAATGATATCAAATTTTGAGTGACGCTATGCTATTAATTATAATCTCTCTATATATTATTTATTTCATCTTTTTATTTTTTTATAATCGCATGTGCAAAATTTATGTTCAATTTAAAAAAATGTATAAAAGTTTATTCATTGATGCTTTAACATTTACACCTCTCATAAATTCCAAGTATGAGTTTTAAAAGATATGATATCAAAATTTTAGTGACGCTTTGATGTGGCTTTAAACGATTTGTTTTAAAATTAAATTTAAATTATTTTTGTATTGGCTAAGATATTCACACATCTAAATAATTAGTTTTAATTTTCCAATATACTTTAAATATGTCACTTTCACTGAATTTATATAATGCTTTTAAATGTATTTATTTGAATAAATTGATTTATCCTTTGTCCAATGCTATTAAAAATTTAAAATAAGATTTGCGTAAATAATTTTTTTGCCTCATAGTATCCATTTGAATACATTTCACTTAGTTTGGATACAATGACGCAAAAAAATTATCTATTAAGTGTTATTAAGTTATTTATTAAGTGTTATTATTAATTATTAAGTGTTTCATAATATATGCTTGATGCATGATATTTCTTTCTTGTTTTTCATGTAATGTTTTACAAGTAACTACTTTCTAACTTCATCTTTAGCATTTTAAATGTAAAATAATATCTAACAAAAACATAGCTGTGAAAAAAGGGAGCCAAGTTCTGTAAAGACAATGGCAAGAAAAGAAGTGATATCTAAGTGGGTGCCAAGTTCAAATAAAATTCACTCAAACTTACCTACAGAAGTATTATAGCATTTTTTAAATTGTTTAGAAATAAAAATTATTGATAGCATATTAATAATAAATCTAGCACTTGGCAAGTTTTTACCTACGAGTCATTTATTTTTATTAATGACATTATTATATCAAAACATGTTATTTCATGTTTGGAAGCCTTCATTTGAGTAAGCTCCTTTCTTTTGAAGGGTGGTAGGATAAAATATATCCCACCTAATTTTAACTGCAAAATGCCACATTGACAACTAGAATTCAGGACTAAAAAGTTTAATTTTATTAAATACGTGAAAAGAAGCTTTTACCCATTTTGAAATAAATTTGTTTTTAAATTCTGGTGTGATTCAATCATTTCAGCATGTCACAAATAAAAGCTCTTTACCCCTGAAGGGTTAAAGGGGTGCAGTCTCTAGAGGGATGACCAAGAAGAAGCGTAAGGGTATCTGTCTCTTTCTCAGGCCTTTTAGTCTGTTTGCATTGAGGTTTCTGGAGGGTGGGTGCTAGAGTAATAACCAAAGACGAGCGGGAGTGTATCTGTGCATTTATTGGTTTATCAAATCTTTAACATGTGTCATTTGTTTATAATAATAACTATATTAATTTTTTTATAATGACAGTGTTGATAATATTAACATCATCATTTTATTAAGACATGAAATTGATGGGACATTTATCAAAAACTTGCCAAGTTCTAGATTTATTATTAATATGCTATCAATAATTTTTATTTCTAAACAATTTAAAAAATGCTATAATACTTCTGTAGGTAAGTTTGAGTGAATTTTATTTGAGCTTGGCACCCACTTAGATATCACTTCTTTTCTTGCCATTGTCTTTACAGAACTTGGCTCCCTTTTTTCACAGCTATGTTTTTGTTAGATATCATTACTTTTTGTAAAGTTACAATATATTTAGACACTTTACTTAATGCTTTTTAATGTGTTTACATGTGTTTTTTTTTATTCACCAAGCAACATTCAATTTTAATTTAAATTTCCAACAACAAACTATTTGGCTGTCAATTTGCGGCTGAAATCTATATTTTAATACTGCTACATTGAATGCATGTTTTGAAACGAAATGTATTGATTCGAAATTTTTATTGTTTCTGAAACAATAATTCCTATTAAATTCCTATATTAAGTTTTCCAATTAAATATCCTATAGCTGGGCCTGCTTTTTTGTACTGAAAGTGAAAAATTAAGTTATGTGCTTATGCCACACTGGTGCCGGAAAAGAGGCACTGCAGAGGAAGCACATTGCCTCTCCCTGGATTTTCAAATTTAACTAATTAAATATCCTTTTCTCTGATGATTTTCAAAATAACAAGTGGGTAAGTGTGATCACAGATCACACAGAGGGTTTCGTTTAATATTCCTTTCAAAACACTTTATCCTTTTGAAAAATCTGTTAGTTCCACATTTCGTAACCACGGGCGCACTCTATTCTAAACAAACCTCTATCCGAACGAAACTCCGTTTTACATACTATCCGTAGATATATTAGTCGAGGGGATTGAACCCATAGCACCCGAGATAAGTCGGCGCCCCTAGCGGTAAAATGTGGAGCTAAAATATGTAAGGCTATGGTGCATAATATGAAAGAATGGTCAAAGGGGTATCGGCAAAAGTTGGAAAAGTGCTCCCCGGGTGAAAAGGACGGATGTTAGAAAAATTACTTAAAATACACAAGTTAGAGCAAAGAGGAGTAAATAATATAAGACTTTTTCAAATTTTTATGATTTGTCGTGTGGTCTAAGGTATTCAGCTATACGTATGAAAAAAGTCATGTCTCCAACTTAATTAGGGGCTCCCTTACAAAGAATTGCTTAAAATACATATGTGGTAGCTCAAAGAGTTAAGCATAAGAATTTTTCAAGATTCACCTGGCCTCAGGTGTTCTGCTATAAGTATGCAAAATTTCAAATCTGCAGTTTAATAAGGGGCTCAGTTAGAAAGAATTGCTTAAAATACGCATGTGGAAGCCCAAAGGGTTAAATGTACGACTTTTTCAAAATTTTATGATTTGTCATTTGATGTGCGTTCAGCTATAAGTATGCAAATATTCACGCCTCCAACATAATTAGGGGCTCACTTAGAAAATATTGTTTAAAATACACATGTGAGAGCCCAAAGGGTTAAATGTACGACTTTTTCAAAATTTTATGATTTCTCGTTTGATGTGAGGTGCTCAGCTATAAGTATCCAAAATTTCAAGCCTCCAGCCTAATTAGGGGCTCACTTAGAAATAATTGTTTAAAATACACATGCGGGAGCCCAAAGGGTTAAATGTACGACTTTTTGAAAATGTTATGATTTGTCGTTTGATGTGAGGTGTTCAGCTATAAGTATGCAAAATTTCACGCTTCCAGCATAATTAGAGGCTCCCTTTGAAAGAATTGTTTAAAATACACATGGGGGAGCCCAAAGGTTTAAATGTGCGACTTTTTCAAAATTTTATGATTTCTCGTTTGATGTGAGGTGTTCAGCTATATGTATGCTAAATTCCACGCCTCCAACCTAATTAGGGGCTCACTTAGAAATAATTGATTAAAACACACATGTGGGAGCCCAAAGGGTTAAATGTACGACTTTTTCAAAATTTTATAGATTTTCGTTTGATGTGATGTGTTCATCTATAAGTATGTACAATTTTACCCCTCCAACCTAATTAGGGGCTCACTTAGAAAGGATTATTTAAAATACACATGTGAGACCCCAAAGGGTTAAATTTACAACTTTTTCAAAATTTTATAATTTGTCATTTGATGTGAGGTGTTCAGCTGTAAAATTTCTGCTGTGTCTGTAAAATTTCACGCCTCCAACCTAATTAGGGGCTCACTTAGAAAGAATTGTTTAAAATAAACATGTGGGAGCCAAAGGGTTAAATGTACGACTTTCTAAAAATTTTATGATTTGTCGTATGATGTGTGGTGTTCAGCCATAAGTATGCAAAATTTCAAGTATCCAACATGTATAGTTTCTGAGAACGGGCTCTGTGACGAACAGAATATCTCAATTTGTTGATTTTCTGTAAGCAAGTAAACCCAGATAAACCCCCAGTAAGTAGATAGGTTTACAATAGAAGTCTATGGGAATTTGGCGAAATATTAGAGATATCGCCAAGGTGGCGTCACTTTTGGCGACTAATTTTGGTCGCCAAATTTGGCGATATATCGCCATGTTGGCGAGAAACTTGGCGGTATTTGGCGACAGAACAGAGTCCCCTCCTACGGCTAATTAAAATTTCGCCTAATAGACGTAATGTTAAAGTAAAAATGGGCACCCCCAGGTGGGTAATTCATCGATTTTCACAATTTTTTTATTTTTTTCCTTAGTTTTGTAGTGTAAACAAACTTCGCACCAAATTTGAAGTCTGTAGCTGCAGTAGATATACGAGATTTTTTTGATGAGTGAGTCAGTCAGTCAGTCAGTCAGTGGTAAAATTATCGATTATCAGACATTTTCAAATGTCATTATCTCGGAAACTAATTATGCGTTATTTATAAAATTTTGGATTTTAGGTAATTAGGGTGGCCTTACTACACATTTCGTATAACAAGTACGTAGGTCTCATAGATTTTCAGTAGTAGAGCATTGAAATTTGACGAAAACAGCTCGAAATGGTTCGTGTAAATAACACACGGCTATGTCAGGCGAACTTGGCTGACACACTGCCGTGTGTCTAGATAAGGATATGTATAGTAAAACCGCTGGTATAGTATAGCTGGGTGAAACTGGATATCTAAGCTTTTGAGTAACCCTAGCGAGTAAAGATTGCAAAACTTAGTTCTGAGCAACATGCTTTCTTAGAAGAACAGAATAAAAAGCATTTATAGTTCGTTTACAGGAACGCACAAAATAATTCGATTGCATTATGATCTATGGGAAAAAATCGTTTTCGGTGCATTTTAATGATGTTATATTGCGTTAAACATAGTGAAATTAAAAAGGGCCGCTGAGATAAACTCCAAAATGTTTTCTATAAATGCGTAGCATTTATGTTTCATTTACAGGGATGCACAAAAGGACTCCAAAAACTGATATTTGCTGGAAGTGGGTTTTCAACTGTGGTATCCATTTTTAGGTGCGTTCATAATTATAGTATAAATACGCAGCACTTATAGTCGCACGTGTGCACTTATAGTCGTCGTTCAGTCCGTCTGCCTGTCCGTCTGTCTGCATATAACAGAGCAAAAACTACCCAACCGAATGGTCTGAAATTTGAAATACATAATTGTTGAAAAATTTTGTCGAGTCATTTAAAATTTTATGAAAATCGGATGCATAGTTTAATTACAGGGACAGTCAAAAGTTTTCCGTTACATTAAGGCCAATGGGAGAAAATTATTTCAAGTGCATTTTAATGATGTTACAGCCTTTTCGAACAGAATGAAATGGATGTGCACTTATGAAGTGCACTAAAATATACAAAAAATATTCATAAAACTAGTTATAGTACGAACGCACCTCATTTGCCACGTTGATGAGCAATTTCTAACTTGTTAAACCTTCAAATAAGTTCAATAAATTCTATAGATGACGTGCGAGGCAGCATGAACGAATTTGCACACATTGCCGAATATGACAACAACTGCTGGAAAAAGATGTGTTTTTAACACTTCCCCACATAGTTGAAAAGTGTTCACGAATTCGGTTAGTCTGTCCGTCTGCCCGTGCTCTAACTCGCGTAAATAGATTCCGATGGCCATGAAATGGATAATGTAACTGAAAACTTTTGACTGACCCTGTCATTAAACTATACATTTGATTTTCATAAAATTTGAAATGGCTCGACAAAATTTTGCAACAATTACATATTTAAAATTTCAAACCATTCGGTTGGGTAGTTTTTGCTCTGTTATATGCAGACGGACGGACCGAACGACGACTATAGGGGCTACGTATTTATATAATTACGAACGCACCTAAAAATGAACATAGATACACTCATTAATATTGAAATTTACAACTTTATTTTCTTTTGAAAAATACATAGGACTCGCTTTTGAAAAATCCGGTCAACCCTAACCTGAACCGAAAGAGTTAAAACCCAAAAGGGGAACCCAAAATATTTAAAGTCAACCTAACCCGACCCGAACGCAAAAGATTAGAGTCATCCTGGGTTGAGATAAAATCGAGTTACCAGACCCAATGCAGGAGTTTAGTCCGTAGTGTCTACTTTGTCTTGCTTGTTTGTGACTGCTCTTGATTTTCAATACGAAATGAGTCACAGAACACATTGTTTCTTCCTTACAATATACAGTCGGACCTCGTTATCCCGGCACCCGGTTTTCACGTCACTCTGCTTATCACGTCAGTTTTTCAAAGTCTCTATTTTCTGGATTTTAATGTAAATAAACTCTGTATTTTATGTCGTTGTATAATTTTCAAGTCTGGATATCCCGACGGTATAGGAAAATTGCCCATTTTTCATAATCCATTTTATAAGCACAGAAATCAAGAGGTAAGAAATGTCTCAGCCAAACTTTTCACAAAAGTGTCTAAAATATCTATTGAGATAAATGAGAAATTTTACTTTAATCCTTTATCTGAATAAATAAACCCACACTATGAATGACCCACTTAAGCTCTAGATAGACGTATCAGTCTACTCGCGGTCTTTTTGTTCTGGTCAGGCGGCGCTTTATTTTGGTTACACGGCGTTTTTCATCCGACTAAAACCGAAGCATTGCATTGCATTGAAACGATCAGAAATTGTCTAACATCCATTTCTAAAACACGAATATTTATTGCAATTCATTGTATAATATTGTTAAAAGAATTGTAGGAAGCACATCTAGGGGTAAGCAAACCTTAATTCATCAATATTTCATGTAACAATAAAAAAACAAGTCATCATAAATCTGATTTTTATTCTTTTCAATTTCTTTTTTGTGTTTATTTTGTTTAATAATAATGTTTTATTGCTTAAAACTGCAAGAACAGCTGTGATTTTAAAATTGTCTTAAATTAAAAAAAATAAAGCTTTTTATAAACATATTTTTCTCCAACTCCGGTTACCGCGACCCTCCGCTGATGACGACACTTTTTCTGGTCATTAGAGTGTCGAGATAACGAGGTTCGACTGTATAAGCGAAACTTAAAAAAATTATCTTCCGATTCGTCTACTCTTTCGTGTACTCTTTTGATTTTGTTTATTAATTTTCCACCTGACATTTTAAACCCAAAAAATCACGTTTCAGTAACTGTGATTTGAACGATAGTTGTAAATCAGATTTATTGTATTTTATACCCATGTCTCGCCAATAATGATGGTTAAGAATGACTTTCTTTGTAATGTTTCATAATTGATAAACATCCGGGTTTTTCTTCTTTTTTTTAAGTTTAGAAAATTTATTTGAGTTGCGTAATCCAATATGATTATGTCAGCAACAATAGTTTTTAGTTGACGCAATAACATTTGATTATATCAAGAAATTGCGTAAGCAAACAGGCTGCCGAATTACGTAAAATTTCTTACCCACATACAAGAAAGAAAAATCATGCATCAAGCCATAGATTATGAAACGCTTTCCAACACTTCTTTAACAAAACTCTATTGTTTAGTAAGGTAAAAAACATACCTAACATAACAATTTGGAAAACTTTTGAAAATCCGATTTCAGAAATTATCATCAATAGTCGGTAAATCTTCTGAATTCCTCTGTGAAGCCCTGTATATGATCTATAAGATTTGTATATATAGTAGTGCTAAAATTTAATTTATTTAAGAAACGCATAGCACAGTTGAAAATTCCCCTTCAGCAACTTCCGTCAATAAACGGATACGTACTCGAGATATTTTCTGCAGCGTTGCATATGATCTATAGAAGTTATTTACACCATGTAATGTACAAAAAATAGTTACATTTAAAAATGCGTACCACAACTGAAAATGCACATCCAGGAATTATTGTTAACAGGCAGTACTGGAACCGAATACTTTTGTGTGTCCCTGTAAATGAAGGACGGTTGCTACGCACAACCTATTCTATAGTAAGCATGTTGTAGTGTACCTAAGTGATACACTACGCATCCATTTCAATATATTTGAAAGGGTAATATCATTAAAATTCATCGCAAACGATTTTTCTCCATAGATCGTAACGTAATGGTATTATTTTGAGTGTCCCTGTAGACAAACTATAAATACCGCACACTACATTTTCAATACTGAAGATGCTATGTAGCCCAATGGTTAGGGAGTTGCATTCGGAATTAATTAGAGGAATGCTGGAAATTGTTTCAATCCCTTCAATTTAGGTCTAAAATGAATATGCTATGTTTTCCCTCTCGTACTAGGTGAGCGTTAGGAAATATGTATAGATTCATATTAAAAAAAAAAAAAATGTCTTTCTTAAATACCATAACAATATCGCAAAACAACTAACTCTACCAAAAACATTGTCAATATAAATGTTGTAGTGCTAAAATTCTGAGTAAAATGAGTACCTACACTTAATATTTTTGTTGAACATTAAGATCACAATTCTACTTCAAAGTTTCAGCCCCGTGGTCAGAGGGTTGGACTCAGAATTAATTAGGGAAAAACTGGAAATTGTTTTAATCCCTTCAGTTTAGGTCTAAAATTAATGTGCTATGTTTTCTTCCTCGTACTTGGTGAACATTAGAAAATATGTACATATATTTATTTTCCAAAAACGCGTTTTTTTAAATTACCTTAACAATATCTCAAAACAGCTAACTCTATCAAAAATATTGTCAATACAAATGTTGTAGAGCTTAAAATTCTGAATAAAATGAATACCCACATTAATATTTTTGTTTAACATTAAGGTCGTAATTCTATTTCAAAATTTTGCCTTAATCGCTAATCAAGAGCTTGAAGCCAGGAGAGACCAAGTTAACTTAACAATATCTCAAAACAGCTAACTCTGTCAAAAAGATTCTCAGTACAAATGTTATATATCCTAAAATTCTGAATAAAATGAGTACCCACATTAATATACACTGCTCAAAACAATTAAAGGATATTTGAAGTTTTATATAAAATAAAGATATAAACGAAATTTTTTTTGCCGAAAATAGAAGAAGGGAATCACAAATGCAAATTTTTTTGGTTTTCAAACTGTGGAGTATGCAAATTTTGAGTTCGACGTCAAAAACGTCGCTTCAGCGGCAGCGAATGAAATTTGACTATCAACTGGATAAAAGAGAATGAAGACAAGGATGATCGGCATTCAGTGATTGCTTTGTTTCGATGAGTACGATGTCTCAGCGAAGTCATTTGACAGATTCAGAAGCTTTGAGAATTGTTGGTAGGTTAGAAGGGGGCCAAACTCAAGCCGAAGTAGCGCAAGCCATTGGAGTGTCACAAAGTGTCATTTCCAGGATCTGGAACCGTTTTTTGGAGAGTGGATGTGCAGGCCGAAGACCAGGGCAAGGTCGTAGACGGGCAACAACGCCCAATGAAGATAGGTATTTAGCGTTAACAGCTCGGAGACACCGAACCATGAACGCTACTCTTCTCCAACAACACTTTCGCTCGGCTACAGGCACCACGATTTCAACTCAGACTGTCCGAAACCGGCTCCATGCTGTAGGTCTGTATGCTCGCCGACCGATGATATGTGTTAGATTAACATCAAGGCATCGTCGCGACCGCAGGGAGTGGGCAACCGAGCATATCAACTGGAGGAGAAATGAATGGAGCAATATTCTGTTTTCTGACGAGTCCCGTTTTTCTGTGCATCCGGATAATAGGCGTATTTTCATCTGGAGGGACCGTGGCAGTAGGAATAATCCTGCGTTCGTGCACGAAAGTGTCAGATTTGGTGGTGGAGGAGTGTTGGTGTATGGTGGCATCTCCATTGACGGGCGCACTGACCTCTACATCATTCGAGATTAGAGTTCTGACTGGTCGCCGATATAGGGATGAGATCCTCAGACCTATTGTAGTCCCTTACGCTGCAGCAATCGGAGATAACTTCATTTTAATGGACGATAACTGCAGGCCACATCGTGCAAACCTGGTGGAGGATTTCCTTTTCGAGGAAGGAATCGTTCGAATGGAATGGCCAGCGTGTTCTCCAGACATAAATCCAATCGAGCACGTTTGGGACGCTCTAGAAAGACGAGTTTCTGGCCGCTTACAACCCCCACAAACTCTCCAAGAACTGGAAAGAGCTCTTCTGGAAGAGTGGGGCAGAATACCCCAACTCGTCATTAATAGCCTCATTGAGTCCATGCCTCAAAGGTGTTCAACGTTGCTGGCCGCCCGTGGAAACCATACCCCCTACTGAAAATGATTTTCTTTGAAGAAAACACCTTTTCTTATTCTTTTTTTCTCATATGCACAAATTGTGTTTTTTTCCTTTAGTACACAAATGCGCAATAAAATGCATTTTTTTTCTGCCAAACATGTGTAATTTATTCTCATATAACCTACTATGTCTGTCGACCATGTATCAATCAGCTAAACAGTTTACCAGATACAAAATCCACCTAAAACTGCAATATCATTTAATTGTTTTGAGCAGTGTACTTTGTTCAATATTAAGGCCGCAATTCTATTTCAAAAGTTTACCTTAATCGCTAATCAACAGTTTGAAGCCAGAAAAGATCAGTCCACATTGCTTCCAATTTTTATATACATGTATTTTTGTTAATTTCCGACCTTTGTCGAAGAGATTAAAACAATTTTTAGCTTTCCTCAAATTAATTTCGCATTAGGCCTTTTTTTCCATCCCCTACCACTGGGCCCGTAATCAAGAGGTCAAACAGTAATTCTTAAAATATCCAAAATAATGAGCTAAAATAATTACAAAAACATTGTAAATGCCTCAATAAGTTAAGAAATAAAACATGTATATAAAAATTAGAAACAGGGTGGACTGATAATTGAATTTGTTCTGGCTTCAAGCTGTTGATTAGCGATTTAGGCTAAACTTTGAAGTAGAATTGTGAGCTTAATGTACAGCAAAAATATTAAGTGTGGGTACTCATTTTATTCAGAATTTTAAGCTCTACAACATTTGTACAATGTTTTTGATAGAGTTAGTTTTTTTAGATATTCTTATGGTATTTTAAAAAAACATATTTTTTGACTATAAATCTATACATATTTCCTAACGCTCACCTATTACGAGGGGAAAAACATAGTTTATTCATTCTAGACCTAAACTAAATGGATTAAAATAATTTCCAGCTTTCCCCTAATTAATTCCGATTCGGCTTTCTTTTGCTCCCCTACCATCGGGCTAATAGTAAAACTGAATAATTCATTTCAATTTCATGGCAATACGAGTATATTTACATGAGTTAGAACGCGGACAAACGGCAGATAGACATACTGAATTCATAAGCACTTTTCAACTATGTTGGGACGTGTTAAAAATATATTTTTTATTGGTTCTTTGTGAATATTCCTTATGTATAGCGTTAACATGAACCATTTCAGCGGCAAGTAATTGTATTTCTATAATGTTGAATTCACACCGGAATTTTCGAAAAATTTTATTTCAAAATAAGGAAACGGCAATTTTTCAACTTTTTTCCACGAAAGTTAGTATAGTACCACGAATAGTAAAATTTAATTAAAAGTTTTGGGTGTAAATCTTGATTAAAATTAGGTGGGATATAATATACACCACCGCTACCTCAAGAATTTAAAACTAATATTTTTTTGTTGCACTTGCATGGTATAAATTTAATTGCGCAACTGAAAAAGTTTAATTAAGAACTGATATCATCCTTAATGATATTCTGTTTTGAGAAAACTGATTAAAACACTATAAAAACTTTTCAGAAACGTGTAGCAGCAAAATAAATTTTTGTTTTTATATACATTATTTTAACTCTCGAAATTGTTTTGATTTCTGAATTTTCTAAAGATAA
Organism: Maratus speciosus; assembly: GCA_963932465.1. NCBI lineage: Eukaryota > Metazoa > Arthropoda > Arachnida > Araneae > Salticidae > Maratus > Maratus speciosus. Next base: position 358,569,873 of record OZ010800.1, on the reverse strand, counting down.
AGAGCGCTTTTCGGGAGCACTAATAATTCGGAAGAGGTTACTGTATATTTTTGTTCTTGGTTATATTATATTTTCGTAGATTAAAACAATAATAATTACAGTGTATGTAATACACTATAACATAAATAAGTGTAGATGTTCATAAAGCACCAGCTAAATATTGTCTAAGAATATAAGAATTACTTAAACTGATAATTTAAAATACGATAAAATAGATTTTTAATGCTTTCCAACGTAGTTGAAAGGTGTTTATGAATTCTGTTTGTCTGGCCGTCTGTCTGTCCAAGCTGTATATGTAACTCGCGTAAATATACTCGGATTACCATTCAACTGATATATTAGCTTACTATGGCACATTAGGTATTGGAAATGAAGTGGTATAGCGTCTATTGTTCCTTTACAGGGACACTCAAAAGAATTCCACTACATTATAGTCTAAGGGGGGGGGGGAAATCGCTTGCGGTGTATTTTAATGGTGTTACACTATTTGAAACATAATGAAATTTATATACATTATTGAGGTACATTACAAGATAGTTACTATAGAATATGTTATGTATAGCACTTACAATTCATTTACGGGGACACTCTAAAGAATTCTGTTATAATAAGGTCTATGGAAAAAAATCGTTTGTGGCGTATTTTAAGGATGTCACACTGTTACAATATTAATGAAATTTATATGAATTTCGGTGGTGCACTAAAACATGCTTTCTGTAGAATATCGAGTGCAAAGCCTTTATCATTCATTTATAGGGTCACACAAAAATATTCGGTTATATAATGGTCTACGGGGAAAATCTTTTTGCAGCCTATTTTAATTATGTTGCATTGCCCAGTAGCAGAAATTTATGGTTGTGTCTGCGACAGCAATTTAGTGGGATGAAAATTGTCTGCGGGAGTAGCGTGTTACATTTTCTTATGTAGAAACATTTTGAGTGTTAAAATAAACAGAGTTCTTACTGATTAATACCAGGGGTGATTCTGAGTAAAGAAAAAAAAAAAAAAAAAAAAAAAAGAAGAAGAAGAAGTTCTGAAATTCACAGCAAAATTTCCGAAAAGTTACAACACAGGGGAGGGGGCAGGGAGCGAACATCCACTACCGGCAGTAATTATGTGTTTTTCTTGCGCACTTTTGATGAAATTTGGGTTTTTTCGCAATCTTTTGACAAAATATGCCGTTTATCTCGATCTTTTGACAAAATTTGCCGTTTTTTCGCAATCTTTTGACGAAATCTGCTGTTTTTTTGCGATCTTATGAGGAAATTCCTCGTTTTTTCACGATCTTTTGACGAAGTTTGCCTTTTTTGCGATCCTTTACGAACTTCGTGTATTTTCCTCGATTCTTTGACGAACTTCGTGTTTTTTCTGCGATTCTGTGACAGAAATTTGCGTTTTTTTGGCACCTCTGGGACGAAATTCACGTTTTTAAAGCGATCCTTTGGCAGAAATTTGCACTTTTTGCGATTTTATGACGAAATTCCGCAAATTTAATTCCGATCTTTTGATATAAATTTTCCTTTTTTCGCGATCCTTTGACAGTAATTTGCGTTTTTCGAGATCCTTTGACAGAAATTTGCGTTTTTTCGCAATCGTTTTACAGAAATTTGCGTTTTTCGTGATCGTTTTACAAAAATTTGAGTTTTTTCGCGATTGTTTTACAAAAATTTGTGTTTTTTCGCGATCTTTTTACAGAAATTTGCATTTTTTTCCGCGATTGTCTGACTAAATTCGTGTTTTTTCCTAGATCCTTTGATGAAATTCAAGTTTCTTCCGCGATTTTCTGACAGAAATTTGCGTTTTTCTTGCGCCCCTGGAACGAAATCCACGTTTTTTCGGGATTTTTGGATAAAATTCAAGTTTGTGCAGCGATCTTTTGGCAGAAATTTACGCTTTTCTAGATCTTCTGACGAAATTCCCCCTTCTTTCCGCAATCTTTTGATATAAATTTGCGTTTGCTCGCGATCCTTTAACATAAATTTGCGTTTTATCGCGATCGTTTGACTAAATTTGCGTTTTTCCCACAATCGTTTGTCTAAATTCGCGTTCTTTCCACGATTCTTTTACTAAATTCGCATTCTTTCCGCGATCCTTTGACGAAATTCTTTCTTTCCGCGATCCTGTGACAAAAATTTGCATTTTTCTACAACCCTGGGACGAGATTCATGTTTTTTTTTTTCCGGTCCCTTTTGACGAAATTCGCGTTTTTATAGCGACCCTTTGGCTATAAATTACCGATTTTTTTTTATGCGAACGATTGCCGAAATTGATAGTTTTCGGCGACCAAGTTTTCGAATTCGCGATATTTTTTGTCAGAATTTTCGTACTTTTTTTTTTTTTTTTTTTTTTTTTTTAAGAAAATACCTTTTTTTTCAAGTTGGCAAATTTATCTGCAAGGTCCAAAATAAATCTGCGACACACGCCGCGCGTCTCGAACTTTCTGCTACCGGGTTGCATTGTTCCGAACATGATGTAATTCATATACGTTAATCAGGTATACTACAAGATTCTTGCTGTAGAATATGATGTACAGTCGAGGAAAACAAAGTGAAAACCCCCTACTAACTTCTCAACAAATTATCGTAGAAGAAAGTTACTGGTACCGAACGATTGGAAATAAAGTCTACTTTTAAATGATGTATAGAAAATTTGCTTAGGGGCAATCTACATATTAAAACGAATCCAAACTTCATTTTTTTCAATGACAATACCCAATTTTAACGAGATATTTCAAATCCTTGGCTCAAACTATGCCTAGACACCGAATTTCAAGTCATTTGAATGATAAGTTTTTGAATTATAAACATTCAAAATTTAGTGCTTCTAATGTTAAATTACATTTTCATATTTTTATTTATATCTCCCGAAATTATGCTCCTAATGTGCTAATTTTTTGTGTAGCAATAATACCAATATACCCAAACATAAATACTCTGAATTTGGAATTTTTATAACTTTATGATATGAATTATGATTTATGAAATTAATACTCGAAAAAATTATGAATTGCAACCTACAATTTTTTTGATGGAATTAGATTTATTTATTAAGTCCTGCTTTATGGAAATCCAAAATTTCACATTTTTCTACCAAGTAGTTTTCAAATTATGCTTAAAAATTGCCAAAATGATAGTTTAAGGGGCCGTCTATAGTAGGAGTGACTAGATATTTTGAAATTTCTTCTGCTGTCGTGTAACCTAGCAGGCTTCATTGACTTCTTAAGTTTACCTTGATCAAGATGAGGGCTCTCTCGGTTAACAATTGACTTCCGAACTTTAATTTGGATACAGCCCTTAAAATACGCTCGTTTAAAAAGAATTAATTTCTCAGAAACTTATGGTACGAATTGCATAAAAATTTGTTTTTAGGCTAATTGAAGGGTGTAGAGTTCCTTTATGCTGTCAGAATTGTGTACTGCTGTTGAAAAAACAAAGTTACGGTTCGTTTTAATATGTAGATGGCCTCCTAAGCAAATTTTATCTATATCATTTAAAAGTAGACTTTATTTCCAATCGTTCGGTACCAGTAACTTTCTTCTGCGATAATTTGTTGAGGAGTTAGTAGGGGGTGTTTACTTTTTTTTTTCACGACTGTACATAGCATTTATTATTCTATTACAGAGATACACAATAGATTTCAGATACAGTACTGTATCCAAAATATTGTCCTAGGGATAATTGCTGGAAGTGCGTTTTCAGTTATGGTGCTAAATAGTAACTAAATTTTTGCATATAATTTTTGCCTCAGAGAAACAGTAGGACATCTAGAAATAATAAGAAATGAGATGTCTGGCTTACTGCTATGAATAACTGGGTTTGCATCTAGGGCAGGGTTGGCGAACCTTTTTGTTGCCGCGTGCAAAATTTGATCAAAAAATATTTTACGTGACTATGACGTGCCAAAAGAGAAAAAAAATTAGTAGGTAGAAAAATATTCGTTTAAAATTACTTAAAATTCTCTATTAAGATTTAAAAAAATATGAGTAACATACATGTAGGTATTACACTATGCTAATTATGGAAACAAATAACATTTTTGAAAATAATTTAAAAAATTTAATGCGATGTAATTTGATTTCTGTTGTTGCATCAAGTTAATTTTAATGCAAACTGAACCGGATTTATCTGACAAGTGCTTTCAGTTTCAGCTTTGATATTATACATTTGTGAAAACAATGACTCGAAAGAATAGATAGGCAACTTAAAATAGCAAACACCAGTTTCTTTGAAAAGCTCTGAAATAAATTATAAGTTGCCACAACTTTACTATCGGAATTTAGTAATGTCTAATAACCAATTCTTATCGATAGTTTTCAAATATCGTATTTGTTCGAATAATTTTTGAGACCATAATTAATTAGATTGGAATATAATATGCCGTGATTGAATTTTTTCAATTTACATTTAATCGAATTTAGAAAATATCAGTCAGGTTTTTGTGTAATCTCACTTTATTCTGATTTAGAGCCATAGCAGTGTCGTGCCAAAAATATTCTTTCGCGTGCCAAAAGTGGCACGCGTGCCATAGGTTCGCCAACCCTGATCTAGTGGAACAACTTCTGAAATACAAAGTTATGTTATAATAGTAAGTCGGACATCTCATTTTCGATTACTGATGTCCTACTGTTCCTCTGAGGCTGCGATATTATGTGGTGTGTATAAATGCTAACGATTATATTCAAGGCTACACAAAAGAATTCGTGAGCATTAGGTAGTATGAGCGTGAATTGCATAAAGGTGGTTTTTAATTGAGTTGTACATTTTCAAGCCGAACTATATTTAGTATACTAAGAGATATTTGTATAATATAAATAAAATCGTATACAGGACTGTGAAGAGAACTGGATGCATGGCCGGCTATGAATAGTATTTTTAACATGTTTTTGCCAGATATAAAATTTAGCTTAATATCTGCTTGTGTATATAAATCTGTAGGTAAATATACATGCTATACAGAAGAATTCAAGTACAAGTTCCGACTGTGGGTGAAAATTTCTGAAGGCGAATTTGCAACTGTTTTATGCGTTTTTTAACTAAACTAAATTTTAGCATACTATGTAGAATATACAAATGTATAGGTTATATAAAGGGCTGAAATAAAGAACTGGAGTATCTATCCGGCTATGGACGGTTATTGCGAAATCTGGTTTTCAAGCGTGTCATGCATTTTCTAAAATGTTTACTAAAATATCTTCTTTACCCTATTAAACGGCGAAGTTTTGTTAAAGTATTTTGCTAGTGTTAGTGTTTCATGACCTATGCTAGACGCATGATTTTTCTTTTATTATTATTATTATTATTGATATTAAATAGATTAAAACCTATGAAAGAAGAACCTGTGTATAACGTATTGTTGTTTTTGACGAAAAATTGCTTGGTCGCTGGGAAAAGAATGCAATGCAATTGTAATAAACAATATACCAGTTAAAATGGAAACCTCTCTTAAACGGATATTTTTTTCTGCTTCTTCAGCAAGTTTTACTGTATCTCCGAGTATGATATTACTTACATAAGTAATTGTAGATTAATGTTATGCTAATACAATATTTAATGCATTGATGAAAGGGTTAAAGAGTACATTACGAAAATGCCTTCTTAAATTTCAAAACTTCATGACAGACTGATTCTTTTTTAGAAGCTTGTTACTTCGAGTTTAAGATGTATCTGTTACTATACACGTCTAAAATGACTGCTTGCGTTTTATGCGCACATATTCGTCGGAGAAAGACATTCTAGAAATATATAAGGTATCAACTGACGTGTCTGCGAATGTTTTGAAAGTCACATTATATTTTATATTCTCAGCTTATTATATTAATCTGAAATTGATATTAAAATATACTCCAATAAAAGTATTATAATTAAAAATATTATAATAAAAATTGTCTGTACCAGTTAACGTTGTCCAGGAGTCCCGATTTACAGGAGTTCCAAGAACTATCTCACGAAATAACTGCACGGGACGTCGAAAGTCTCGATTTTCCATGAGGCGCAAATTCTTTAAAATTTCTTTTAGTACCGTGTTATTCGTTAGTCTGCATCGAGTCAACCTAATACAGCAAAACCTGTGAAAACAAAACCTCTCTCTAACGGAATTTTTTAACGTTTATACCGAAAGGAACACCTTGCAAACTAAGACGGAAACTCGTCTAAGAAGGAATAATATTTCAGTCCCTATCTATTCTATGTTTACAGGTTTCACTGTACTTTGTTTAGTAAAACCCGTGGAAATATAATTTATTTATAAGATGATTCTGTATTAAACGTAAAAACGTCATAGTCCTAACTTAACGGATACCATACAATTATAACTGCTCAATCGGAGAGAATTTGTTTTGACCCTTAGTGATAACACTTTTACAGATTATAGTGTATAAGATTATTATTTTTATTTAGCACAATAAAACCCACGAAGACAGAATTTCAAATGACCAGAGAAAGATTCCGTCTTAGCCGGTATGAGGTTGTACATATATAACGTTATCAGTTTATTGGGGAGGGTGGTGTTCTGCCACTTAATATCGCAAGGTATCTCTAGGGAGAGGAGGCATGGTCTTTTGATGTCGTTATTATTTTTTATCCAACCAAAATTTTCTTTTTGTAGTAACTTTTTGTTTAACTTTTTTCTTAATCTGGTATCGATTTTTATGAAAATGCAAAGTTATTATTAACGCCATCAAATAATTATAAAAGCATTTTATTCCAAAATATGGAATATATCAACGTTCGGCATTTCTGTTCTTCTTCCATATGTGCATATAATGCGTTGTTAGAAAAACCAGGTTTGAAATAGTACTGTGCTAGTAAAAAAAAAAAATAGTAAAGAATGTTCGCTATCTGTTTCTTTGATAAGAAGTTCTACTTACCCCACCCCCCGTACAGGAGGCAAATGCTTGCAAGAAGACAGCATTATTCTTGAATGCATTATGTAACAAAAAGCTATTATTAAATACTTTTAAATAGTAGTATTTCCTTGAAGTGTTATTTGACATAAAGTTATTTCATGTATAATAGTGATAATTTATTGACTTCTCTTCATTTATATCAGTAAAATATGTGAATAATAAATGTGTATCATTGCAAACGTATTGAAATAAAAAGAAAGAATGAATTGTAAAAATAAATTAAATAGAAGTTTTAGACATTGATAACGATATCATTAAGAAGGGGGGGGGGGGGGGGGGGTTTGAGGAATGATAACGTATGATATCATAAGAAGGGGGATCCAAAATTGGTAACGTTATGTGTATGATATTCCTTTTGTCGATGAATTTTTTACATATACGACAGGATTCCGTTATAGAGAGTTACGTTATATATTTTTATGTCCCGATTTAATCGCTGATGTCCCGCTGTTTGCCTTCTTGTCGCTCTTTGTGACAGTGGGCCAGGCAACACTAGTACATTGTTTTGAAAACTAACCCTTTTATGTATTACAAGCGTACAATTTTAGAGTTTGTAAATAATATAAAAACTACAGTTGTTAAAATTTAAATTATACCCATTACTATTACAGTAAAACATTTCAATAAAGGACACGCCATGACACCAGATATTTTATCCAGATATATCGTAGAGGTGTTTTTTTTATGAGGTATGAATGGCAAAATAAAAAATTCATAATACCCACGTAAATATGTAAAATAATTTAAATTTAGTCAAGATGAAAGAGAAGTTAGAAAAAGGTGATAGTAATATTTCAAAAGTTTGTACCTTAATAAAATCCCTGTACCTTAATAATATATACATTCTATATATGCATTTTAAGTTTACCACCTAGATTTAACCCTTCACTATCATCTTTACTTAAAATAATTTTTCTATCCTAAGCCATATTTTAAAGCACCCCTCAAGTCTTTAATATCCTTTTTTAAAAAGTCGTAAAATTATTTAGAAATTGTTGTGTAAAACAAATTCTAAATTCGAGTTAAATTTTTGATCAAGGCTTCTTTGCACAGAATTTCGCAGTATTTTAATTTAAATTATTAATTTTTATTATAAATTTTTAAATTGGATACTTTCAATTTTATTTGTGACTAGATTTTTTTACGAGCCTGGCTACATATAATTTTAATACCGTATTTACGTATATCCGACATATAACGTATGCTTAGACTTAATTTTCCTATTTTCAGACTTAATTTTCCTATTTTTATATACAGTGAAACCTCTCTGGCCGACCACCTCCATTAAGCGACCACCTCCCTGAACGACCGGCCCCACCAGTGGCTGAGAGGTTCTGCTCTCGAAACTGGTAGACGGGAAGTGCTGGGTTCGATCCCAATCGCGCCCGTCGGCCTAATCGTTCGGAGTTTTCGTGGTTTTCTTCGAACCATGGATTTCCATGCGTTAATACGGGTTAGGTTCCCTTAGAAAGACCCCCACGAAGGGCACTCCCCCTCGGGCCTATATCCCTAGTGTAGATAATCGGCCGTCACAAAATCAACCAACCATCAACCAACCCTGAACGACCATTTTTTCATGGAACAAAATTTATTCCTATAGGCTCAATACTAATTTTACCTCCATTCAGAGACCATCCCAGTTGAACTACCTCCATGAGCGACCCATTTCTTTGAAAAAAATTAAACAAATTCCGTTTTTTCCTGGTCGCTCGAAGAAGGTTTTATTAGAAAAATAATTCCGGAGAGCGTATTATTCATCAAACTTCTAAACTAAGTTTAGATTTTTTTTATTATTATTATTCCGGTAACTTTTAAGTGTTCAAACCCCTTTGTGCCTTTTTAGGCAAGGAATTTAACTCTGATGACAAATTAAGAATGACACTAAATAAACTCCCCTGCTCTATTCTGTCAGGAAACTCTCAAAGAAATTGATAAATTAATGAAATCGTCATTATTTGTTTCCCGTCCAAAAAAAATTTAATTTATTTACTGAACTTCGAAAGGACTTGGAAATAAAACTTATAAAAGATAAAACCGTAATATCAAAGCAAACGTCAGTGTATTCATTTTTTAAACTCTGTAGTAATTAACTCATGTAATTAACTTTTATTTTGATACTTAAATTTATATATTTTTTCCTAATGTGAAAAATAGATTTTAGTGACGTTAATTGTTACCTTTTTTCAACAATCAAAATCTAGAATTAAACATGACCTCCATTAAGAGACCACCTCTCGGAGCGACCCATTTTTATTGGAACGGAACGTGGTCGCGTTAGGGAGGTTTTACTGTATATTCATCTTATAACGCGCACCTCCTTCTTTGTAAATAAACCTTCCTGAGATACATATTTAAAAATAACCTGTTAAGTGTGAGTATTACTCGCGCACAGAGGCTTCCGTACAATAAATATATGAATTAGTAACTGGGCATTGCATTATACAAATTTATCATTAAAAGTTGTTATCTAGGCTTTCAAAGACGATGGTGCATAAAGTACGCCTCCCGTGTCTTTATGTATGTCCAAACCGTCCATGCCTTTAAGGGTTAATATCTCGGCTAATTACCGACGATTTTTTTCGAAAATCATTATCAAATTTTTTTTACATTTCTTTGACGATAGATACCCCCAGCGCTCCTCAACGCCTTTGCTGAACTCTCGCCAAATCAAAATTTGTGTGTAACGGAAAAATGAGATTTTCTCAAAAACTGTGTGACCTAGGGTAATCGCTATAGTTTTCCTGCAAGGTTTAAATTAACTTCTACTACGACTATTTTTTTCATAATTTTAGCTTCAGTAGATTCGGAAATAGAGGGGGGGGGGGGAGAGGACATATATTTCCATTACATTTTCGACGATATCTCTGAAAATATAATACCTAAAGTTAAAATAAATGTATTTTTGAGTTCGACATTTCGAAAACTTTCACACGATATATAAAGAAAAGATTTTTTTTTCAAGTAGCTTAATTAGCCCCTCTACATTTTTCCTAACCGTATTTGTGAATGGTTAATAATCTATAAATATGTGCGTCAATAGCCTTTATTACTTCAGCCAATTTAAACTTTCCACGTTCCATAATTTATGAGTAAAATGGCTGCGACAGATGGACAGATAGACACAGGAGTGATCTTATAATGGTTCCGTTTTTACTTTTTAAGTACAGAACCCTAAAAATAAATAAAGATCATTGTAAAGTATAATAATTATTACTTTTTATGTAATCTGATTGCGAAAATTATTATTATTATTATTATTATTTAAGAAAATACTATGTTCATCAAATTAGAAATCCTTGTTCATATTATCATCACTTTTTTTCCCCTTAATTTTATTATTATTTTTTTAATAACTCGCGTATAATGCGGCTGTTCTGTCGTATTACTGTAAATTTCGACCAATTTTCTTGTATCATTGTGTGCTTTGTATGACGTTCTATATACGGTATATATAATATTTTACTAAAATAGCGTTATTCTTTGCAATTAATAAAATGTAGCTGTCAGTTTTTCGTCGAAAGCAAATAATTCAATTTCATTTGCTGTTCCTGTTTAAAGAATATTGTCAAGGGTGCAACTGGCGACTATTTTTATATTTTATTAGCACTATTTAAAGAAAATAAGTTGTGTAGTATGCTTCTCTGGCACATGTCGTCAAAAGTGTTTATACAAGATTTTTCTTTTGAGAAAATAGTGCGATATATAGAATTAAAAAATAGTCGCTAGGGGCAGCCCTGTATTATACATAGATAATCATATAGATCTTTTAGCCTTCTCTCTTTTGTGGAGTGGAGTCGGAGCGGGGATACTTGCAATATGTTAAAAATCCCAAGGTAAAAAAATGCATAAGGCAAATAGCTCATACATTCTCGCGTATTGTTTCTGTGTAAATTCGTTTAAAAACTATTTTCATTTTATTTCTTTGTGTTTATCATTACAAATTTTTTTTCATCTTCCAATATAAATGTTGATAGTATCATCAAGTCGTGTTTTTATTTTTAATGAACATTATGCAGGGTACCTACAAATTAGTTGGTCAAAAAGGATGATTTATTGAATGGAATTGACAGGAAAAAAATAAAAGTACATATTGTTGTAAGATAGAAAAATAGTTCAAGTTTAGTTCAGGAATGGCTGCAGGATGTGGCAGCTTGTACACTTGATCCTTTAAAAAACCCCTATACCGAAATCAAGCGGTGAAGATCTTGTGATCGTGGTGGCCATTGAATAACACCTCTGCTTGCTAAGCGATAGCGTCAGCTATGACATCTAACACCATCTACCAATAAATTTCGGCATTATTACTACTAGTCTGACTTTCAACTATAGGTGCAGATTTGCGGTCGCCAGTCGCCACGTGGCGACTAAAATTTTGCTTTGGCGACTAATTTTCGGCGTATAAGTTTGATTGGCATTCTTTAGCGAATTTCGTAATTTTCCCTATGATCCTTTGACAAAATCCGCTGATGAAATTCAGGTTTTTTTTATAACGATCCTTTTACGAAATTTGCGGGGTTTTTTCGCGATGCTTTGACGAAATTCACGTTTTTTCGCGATCCTTTGACGGAATGTGCGAGTTTTTTTTTTTCTTACCGTTGATATAATTCGCTTTTTTCTGCAATCTGTTGCGAAATCTGCGTTCGGGAAATCGTTGTTCTGCAATCTGTTGATTTTTCTGCAGTCTTTGAATGAAATTCGCGTTGTTTTTGCGATCCTTTGGCAAAATTATCATTTTTCCCTGGATACTCTGACGAAATTCACGCTTTTTTTCCTCGATTCTTTGACGAAATTCGCGATTTTTTCTGCTGAAAATTGGCAAAATGGACTTTTTCTGCGACAATTTGTCGAAATTCTCGATATTTTTCTGTAATATTTTTTTTTTCTGTCCAAATTTTCAGAAAATTTTGAACAGAATAATTCTTGTGATAGTTTGGGATAGGATTTTTTTTTTAATTAATTTTCTTGTGTAATCTTGAAAAACAAGTGTTTGAATTGCATTTTGATTTTTATAGTGCAAAATAATCTCACACAATCACATTTTTTTTTATGTGCTTTTGTATGACAAAATGAAAATAAGAAATATTGTTTTCCTAATATTCCCCACTACTATGATTGCTTAGCTTATTCTTATAGATGTTTTTTTTTAACCTCTATCTAGCCAAACTTTATCTTCTGATTCTGACTGTATGTAGCTTAGGATTCACTTAATATATATCCAAATTAAAAGAATTGCGTGATTAAATGGAATATACACATTTGATGTAATTAGTCTGTGTGTTTTTGTACATGTGTTGATTATTTTTCACTTTGAATTCCTGAGTTTTTTCCCCGTATAAACGCTATTGCTTTTATGCGTTTCTTTCTCAATGTGACGACTGGATTATTTGGGTTAGGATCCACTGGCTCCTTAAAAGTTTTGGAAATCTGCACCTATACTTTCAACTAGTTAATTTCATTTAATATTTCGGCAGTTCTTAACTTACGAAATTGCCAACTAATTTGTAGACGCCCTGTACTTTGCCACTGATACGCTTATCATGGTGTCATATTTAGATATTCGTGTGCCACAGGTAGATTGCCTATACTTCATTACATCTTTGCTAAATTTATATGTATTTTTTCTTAAATTTCTTATGCATTCCGGTTATCTGAGATTCTCATTTTCCATATGTATTACCCTGTTTATTGTATGCTATATAATGCATACCTTTAAATTCTACATATTTTTACGCTTGATGCACAATGTGAGACTTGTTTCACATCTCGGGCAATCAGATTTATTAAATGACGAGTCGAAACCCGTCGAATTCGACGAATGAAGATATTTAAAAGAACCGATTTACTGAATCTCTCTTCGCTAAAAAAAAAAAAAAAAAAAAAAGTAACTAATGCTGTCACCGCTGCCGGTTTTGAATTTTTTGTGACCGGAGGTGTTTTTTCGTTAATATTAAGAAGAATATTGCATACGAAAATATGAAAATCGGTGGTATTGTAGAGAAATGTTTGATAAACACGCTGATGCAGACAGTTTTCAAATCGAAGAATTATTTTAAGATATATTTAATGTTAAATACTTGGAAATTTTTCCAGCGAGAAACATTCGCCTTGCATTTAATATTTCAAATGAAAATCAAATTTCAAATTAATTGCTTGAAAGGCGCAAAGTCCAACATAGTGAAAAAGATTTCACTAATAAAATACCGGGAGACAAAGACGCTGTTTACGAATTCATTTTATATTAGCTTATTTTCAAAATTTTCACTGATATGATTTAATCAAAAACGAAAACAGCCCGTTAACAGAGAGATCACCACTGTTTTTTTCTTTATTATAATTCAATCTTCCGAAATTTTTTAAAAAGTCGATCAAATTAGCGTGCTTTTAGAGTTTTCAGTGTCTGAACGGGGGTTGGCGAGCGTAGCTCGTAGGGAGCAGAGCCCTCTAGTTTATAAGAAAATAATAAAAATAATTACACTGATGAATCAATATTTAATAAATATCTTTCCAAACTTGATATCAAGTTTGCCAGTTACAATTTTGCATGTAAACATTCGCACTCTTTGTACTTGAGGTTCCATTCTGCGTGCCGGCGAAATAGAGAAATTTACCTTTAGATGCACTCGCACTAAATTATTTAGTTTTATCAAAGAAAATACTCATTTCATTTTTACCCATTGAAGTCGCCTGAGATAAGCGTCTCAAACTCAATATTTGCAGAATGAAAAAAATATTGAAATGTAAAGGCGTTGTGACTAAAAATGTGTTATTTTATATAGTGACGGCAATTTCTCTTCAAAAGTTTATAAAAAGTCATTTTTAATTGTAATGATATGGTAATTCCTATTGTTTCCCTTCTCTCTTCAATAATGCAATTAATTTGATTGCCACGAATGTGAAGAAATTTCATAAAATACTTTTAAAATTAAAATTAAAATGTAAAAAAGGGATTATTTTAAAAAATAGCAAGTACGGGCACATCTACAAATAAAGTACTTTCATAAAAAAAAATAGTTATCAAAATCGGCTCAGTAGAAAGCTCAGTCTAGATGACTAAAAAGACAGCCTTATCTTTTAATTATATAGATTATAATTAAATGAAAATGACGTAATTTTCAGAAATGTTTTCATTTGTGCATACGAAGAATCTTTAAATCAATAGCAGAAGTTAGATGCAGAAATGAAGATCAATGAATATGATGTCATCACTGACACAGTTATAACAACATATTATAGTCAGGGAGCAAATTTATCTGTTTTGCTGAATGACGCCGTTTTCGGAAACATTTCGCTTTAGATATTTCTTTTTATCGTAGAATTATTTTCTGTTATTTTATTTACATAGATTACTTAATATTGTTTCTCAATGAATAATTTGTTCTTCCGCGATTAATACATAATTAGACGCAATCATTTTGTTATGCCTAAGATATTATTATGGTATTATGGGGTTTTTTTTTTTTCATTCTGATCAGAAAATCAGTGTTCTAACTTTTTGCGACTGCTCTTTCATCTTCACCAAACACTTCATTTATAATGGCTGTTTCATAATAATCGAAGCCATCAGTCCATCAGAAGAAAATAGCTCGTAAAGCAGAAACTCGGTTAAGCGGGATTCGGATAATCGGGACTCTACTCTATTTATCTTTGTTAAATAAATAAAATAAAGAATGATAAGCAGAATTCGTTTACCTATTCTTTATTGTATTTATTTTGCATTTCCTTGTCGTTTATTATGTTCAATTCTTTCTTAACTAATTGATTAATTCTACGTGTTAACGCGAATTAAAAACCCACTTGATCAAACTTTTTGTTTTAACCTCCTCTGATATCAAAAAACCTGCTCTTGACCTGGTGGTTTTGTTTTTATTTTTGGCTTCAAAAACCGCTGCTTTCGGACATGGATAATGTTTAGTTTTAATTAGTTCTCAATTCTCGTCGTGACATTCATGAAAAGGCTGCAAATCAGGTAAATTCGTGTTTTTTCTGATTATAAACTTGATATTTTAGTCATTCGCTGTCTGTTTTAGAATTGTTAATGGATTGTGTTTATTCCTAAATAAACATTCAAAATATTTACTGGAGTGACATACAGTCCGCAGAATTCTGTTTTTATTAAGTAAATGCAAATTGAATTAAGGGCAAAGAACCTTGATTAAAATGTTTTATTTCCTGTTTGTATAAAAAGCCTGCCATGAATGTTATATGAACATCAAATTTTAAAACTCACATAAATCATTTACTCGTGGAATAGCAGAGTTCTATTTCATATTGAAAGAGGAATTCGATAATTCCGTTCAATGGGGTATTGTATTTTTTTTTCTACTAAATATTTAGTAATTTCCTGTATTTTTGTAAATGTATTTGGAGCATTCTCACAATCTTTTGACTTTCATGTCCCTGAATAATAATTTTTTATTTAACCCTTAACCGGAAACGTGAAAATCCCGTGCACAAATACAACACTTAATAATTTACCAAATAGTGAACTTAAACATTTAATCTTTAATAGTAAAGCATTAACAGGACCAATTTTTTAATATAACAACATAAAAATAAGTTTGGAATGTCGGAGAGAGAAAATATTAAGGGCAGCTATGTAGACTCAAGCATTTCACAGACGTACGTTTCCGGTTAAGGGTTAATACACTTTTTTGTGTTTTTTTCTTTTTCGTATACTGGGGAACATCCCATTGCATGATTGCATAACAAGATTAAATAGATAAATAAGTTTTGGACGATGTTGGGGGTCCAAATACCAGGAAAACTCATCTACCGTACCGTGTCCCTGATGCTGATTTTTAAGTTTGGAGCTGTCTGTATAAAATTGTTTCAATAAAACTAATTCGATGTAATTTTTTTCCGAAACTGGGACAATTGTTTTATATAAATATGTAGCAAAAAATTAACCTGCACACATTTTTACGGTTGATATTATTTTTTGAACTCTGTCCCTGGGTTTTTCATCCTTACCATCCCTCTTGCTAAACCTATACAGAAAATCACTTCAGATGCAGCCACGGATTTTTTTTTTCATGTTTTTTCTCATGCAGAAGTATGCTAGAGAAAGAATGTCTAAAATTCTTTGACAGGAAATTTACTGAAGAATTTAAATCAACATTTAAATATCAATTTCAAGATCGTGCCTTTATTGGTAGTCTTACCGTCTCCAAGGTTTATTCCTGCACTTTTCGAGGTAAATTTAAAAAAAAAAATTAATTTAATCCAATGTTAACAACTGTTTCTAAAAATCAATGAACATTGTGGCTATCACTTAGTCTTAACATGATTTTTTTTAAATAGGTGGTAATTTTCCTTACCTTTCCATCCTTACCGTCCCTTTTTTTTTACCATTTCGTCCCTTTTTTCCTATACCATCCCCTTTTTTTACTCTACCGTCCCTTCTTTAACACCCCTTTAAGACAACGTTATACAAAAATTCTGTATTAAAAGTACTACACTTTTATTATTTCTTATTTGAATGTCCTGTGGGTACTATGCAAATTCATTATAAGTAAACATTTAGAAGAAAATAAACAGTTATAGAGGTAAGACGGTAAGGAAAATTAAACTCGCAAATTTAACTTAAACCTCAGTTAAATAAAAAACTTTTCGCTGCTGACCCTTTTTTCTTTATTTTGAATTATTAAGGCATTCGTCTATCAGATTAAAATGTTATTTTAGCAAGTTTAATTTCGCCAGATTTTTTTCCCCAAAAGTCAAAATATTGTGAGAATGTCCAGTTTATGAACTTAATGAAATTATTGCATTCGAAAAAAAAAAAAAAAAAAAAAAAAGATTATATTCTGGTCAATAACTCTATTTATTCGCATGATTTTCGCTTTGCAAAAAGAATTTTTCTGTAATTTTAGAATTAAGTAATTTGAAATGATGGAATATGATTTCTTGCAATGGCGCTAACTTATATGGGCCCGTGGAGCTTGACACCTCCCAATAATTTTCTCTACTAACCCACTAAATTTTCCTTGCTTTATTTTACTACATATTTATTTGTAATTTAAAATCTCGGAAACAAAATTTTGTTTGAAAAATAGTATTTACACTCGAAACTGACACACGAGAGCACTAAATATCCTTCAGTGCACGTATAATTATTATATTTCTCTCAACAGATAAATTTACCTTACACTTGATCGGCAGTGTTGTAGTTGTATATAAACCGGAAATTAAACGCTAGCGCTAGAGTCTAGCTACAGTATATGCTATAGATTTGATTGAGAAAGAGTGTGCATAATGAGCATCTTTAAAAACAAATCAAGAATGTATATGGCGTATACATCCATATGACCTCCACTACAGCCCTGTTGACCTGTGAGTCTAAACCAGTAACCGAACATTATCTATTTTAGCGCCCCGACCCTGATATTTATAATGCTCATAAATGACTGAAATGTTTTGCTTCGTGCTTTTTTAATTTGTAATCATATTTATAGTATTATAGTAAATATTAATTATAATAATATTAATGTATAACATAAACAAATAATAAAGAATACCGTGCCATTTTGTTTAAAAATTTTGGACCCACTCAATATTTTTCAAAAGTTGGTGCCACTGATTTCCTGTTAACCAAATCCTGTAAAACCAGCTTATTCTTATTTTTTAACCCTTTCGGGTCCGATTTTTTATTCAATTTTAAGAACAAAATTACTTTTACTTTAATAAAGTGAATCGTAGCTATCCAAATAGATATACTGAAGTTTAAAGATTATCTCATCGTCTGAAATCTAACGAAAGTATTTATTTTGCGTACTATTCAATTCACATTTATATGATAATAGGTTAAGGAACAGTTTTTGGAGACGTTTGGAAAATATCGTATTACAACAGGGTTTAACCGATATTAGAACTTTCTAATGTATTTTGCGTTTTATCACACATGATTCGTTCAGAAAAGTAACCTATATTTAAAATTTAAAGAGTGAAATATATGTATAAAATAAAGGAATCGCCAACGGTGCAAATAGAATTAAGCAAACGTTTATTATTCTTGTTATTACTAAATGTCAAAACATAAATGAAGTCGTAATAAGAAAGGCATAGCCATGTACTATCATTACTTATATGCAAGGCTCGAAATGTACCGGGGCAAACTGGTACGATGTTCCGGTTCGTGAAATTGCGACAAATATTGTTCTGGTTCGTGAAAGGATGGAAAATATTGTTCCAGTTCGTGGAATTATTTAAAAATATTATTACAGTTTCATACATATAGCTTACTATGTTCTCGCTAACGATTTTTCTAAATATTAAGGATCCTGAATGCATATTTTTAAACTGGTTTTTCTACGGTTAAATATAAATTTGCTATACAGTAAAGTCCCGATTATCCGAGTTAATAAGGACCAAGCTCACCTTGGATAAGCAAAAAACTCGTATAAACCGGATTTACACAAATCGTCACCAACTAAGGAGATGAAATATAAATTTTTACTTAATTCATTCATTTTTAGGGTACTAGTAACACTCCTTCCATTTCCGTTATTTTAAGAAAATTTTAAATTTTAAATTGTACATTTCCGTTATTTTAAGAAAAACGGAAAATTAAATTGTTTATTTGAAAAAGCCCTTAATAGTTTTTTGTTTGTTAAATGTCAATTTTGCTGCAATATTACGCAACTGCATAACTACCGATTTCTAAGATTTTTTTCTTACCTCTAAAACTTACCAGTAAATTTTGCCTAATTCAATAGCCGAAATCTAACAGTTGTCAACGATTAAATATGGCAAAAATTTGTATTCAATTTTAGAGGTAACAAAGCCGTACAAATTGGCAGCTTGTGTGGTTCTATTAGTGTCGTGAAAATAGCAGGTGTAGCCTCTTCTTTCTGCTCAAGTATTAAATAGTTTTTTCAATCGAACTTATAGCTTTGGAATACATCATTTTCTTCTGATGGACTGATGGCTTCCATTATTATGAAACAGGCATTGTAAATGAAGTGTTAGGTGAAGATGAAAGAGCAGTCGTAAAAAGTTAGAACTCTGATTTTCTGGTCAGAATGGGGGAAAGAAATGGCCATAGTTTTTTTTTTGAAAAAAACTATTGGCCTATTGACTATTCGCGTAATTTTGGTTTTGCAGGAAAAAAAATGTCGGTAATTTAAAAATTAAGTAATTTAAAATAATGTAACAAGATTTCATGTTAACCAAACCGCATAGTACAATCTAATTCTCATTTTAAATAATTTGGCTTAACCTTTTACGGGTTAAAGTGAGATACAGGTATCCCTTCATCGAAAAATGAGGGGATTTTTTCCGGGTTATTAATTAGGGGTTGTTTTTCGCTGTAAGTTTTTTCATCTTTGCATTAGTATTTCTTTGCTGCTATTTTTCAAAAAAAGTATTGACGCGTTCCAAATATTCTCCGTTGAAAAAATAAAATTTTAACGAATTTCAACAAGTGCGTTGCTTATTAACATTGTCATATCTCTTTTAATCATGTGAATAATTTTAAGCATATCTTCAGATATTTGGAATAGTTTGTTTTTGTTTTTTTGTCTTTTTTATTTTTAATCATTTAACCCCTTGCGATGAGCATCACGTAAGCGCGATGCATAGGGTGCTCAGAAAACTTGATTATTCCCAATAGTTATTTTTAATTGTAAACTTTGCTTTATTTAATCAGAGCATACCTACGATTCAATTAGGCAAAAATTTCTGTTTCGAAAAACTGGTGTTAAACGATTAAGAATTCTGTAAAGATCGTGAAGAAGTTAATTCTACATAGAATTCCGCACTATGAAAAATGTAAACCAGAAAGCCAGTTTTTATTATTTTCTGCGCACTTACCCTGTTACTGTTTTATCGTCTCATCTCATCTTCCGATATCGAAAAACCTGCTCTTGGCCTGATGGTTTTGTTTTATTATTGACTTCAAAACGTCACGATAACGTTTAGTTAATCAGTTCTCAACTAGCCGCATTTCGTCAGTCGCCGGTTTGGGGGCAGCCTATAACCATGCTTTAGCCGTCTGTCTCATAGTTTCATATGAAAATAAACTTTGGATAGATGGTAAAAGCCCGGTTCTACGAAATCATAATTAGTTATATGGAGGTTTCAGTTAAATACAGGTTTAATTTTAATTAAACAGTTTCACAGACGGGCGAAGTCCGGGTCTATGCTGGCCAAAAACATTAAACAAATTAATCATCTTTTTAAGGAAAAAAACTTCCAAGAAAAATATTCAGCATTTCTAAAAATAAATTCATAATAAATACACAAAAATGCATTTTTTTCTAATAGTCAACTAATAATCACTATTATATTAAACAATAATCACAACTAATAATCACTACTATATTAAAAAGCTAACGTAAAGCGAGGAGAGTCTGCCCACATTTCAAAAGAATAATAATAAAAAATCTAAATATTAATATTTTGCTAAACATTGCATGAATAATTTTGACTTTATTTGTTTTTTATGCATTTCCATTGTTATTTTGTTGTTATATTGTATTTTAATAGAACAGCGGTAATAAAACCAAGAAAACTATTTTGCGCAATCTCTCCTTACAGGGTAGGAGAGAACGCGCACATGGGTAGGAGAGATTGCGCACATAGGTAGAAGAGATTGTTATTAATAATAACTACAATTAAATTGTTAACAATAATAATTACACTTAATCGACATTGTTGAAAGGTTTTTGTGAATAAATATTATTGTATTAGGAGTAAATATTTCAACCAAATGTTTAAATAATAAATAAAAGAAAGAATTTTAACAACAGTTAAAAATTTTAATTTAAGAAGATTAAAATATCAGAAAAATCAAGCCCTACTAAGATTACAAAATAACATTAATCTAATTGATAACATGTTTAACTTGAAAATTACTTCTTTTCCATTTCCACAGTTTCTTTGTATTTTGTTTGCTAACCAAAGTTGTCGTCGTCCACAATCGATGCACTTATTGTTGTAAATCGTGCATCTTTCGTGCAATCACCTGCAACAAGCAATACATTGAATCCAGTCAGTTGTCTCCTGGTACAGTTCCAGACATTCAGTGCACTCATCCTCATTGACATTCGGTTTTTTTCCTTGAGTTTTTTTATCCCATTTTTTGTGGAAGCACCTTATCTTCATCGGGCACCGCATAATCAGCGGTTTTTTTTTTTTTTTTTTTTTTTTTTTTTTTTTTTTTTTTTTTTTAGCGGCATCTTTCATCTTTCTTAAGTCTTTTTTCATGTACATTTTGTGGATCGGTAACATTAGTTGCACTCTGTTTCCTTTTGATTTCGATGGTATTATACTACTTGGAATGGGTGAAAGCTTTTCCAAAACATTGTATTAGAAAATTTATTTTAGTTAACAAAATTAATTTATTAGCAAATTAATTGCTCATAAATTAAAATATATATATAAATATTTAATTAAATTAATTAAATTATTAACAAATATATTATTAATTTATTAACAAAAATAATTACATAAAATATATTTAATAACAACTGTATTATTAATTTATTAATAAAATTTTTATCTGCAAAAGTATTTTTTTGCAAATTAATTTGTTGCCAAATTTAGTTTTGATAATTATGTGTTTTTCCGAAATTATTTCAAAATTGATTCATTCATATGTTTTACACGTAATTTGCAATTCATAAAAATTTATCAATAAGCTGTGTAATCTCTCCTAGCACTTACCTAGCACCTACTTATAGGGAAATGTGCCATCTCTCCTAAGTAGCAGATGCGCAAACTCTCCTATTTTGGTAGGAGAGATTGCATGGCCTTTTACTTAAATATGGCTGCTTCTAAAATGAATTTTTGGTGTTCGCATACTTAGTCCAGGTTAGTAGTTTATAAGAAATTGTTTAAGTTCAAAATATTTTGTATTACTGACGTTCTATAAAAATTCTGACGAACAGTTATGAAAATTCAAGCACTTACTTTGGAAAAACAAAACAAAATAGCACTGCTTTATCCAAGACGCTTGGAACAATCAATATGCACATTCATGTAGACACTGCACTAATGCTGCTGTATAACTGACTGGAGTCGCTGGGCGCGCACTCTACTCCTTCCAGTGGAATCTCTTTGTGCGCTATCTCTCCTACCGCGCGCACTCTACTCCTTCCAGTGGAATCTCTTTGTGCGCTATCTCTCCTACCGCGCGAACTCTCCTCGCTTTACGTTATTCTCTCTTTTATTTTTTACATTAAAAATATCACAGCTAATGGACTATACAAAAGAATACTTTTCTCTAAGATCTAAAAATTCAGTTTCAATTCAATATTCATTCTACAAACCCAAAGAAACTACATATTAAAAATAAAGCTCGATGGCAGCACACTCTCACAGCTCACGCAGTGTGATAGTTTGATCCCCCCCCCCCAAAAAAAAAAATAATAATCATGTTCGATTGAAAAAAACCAATAGATTACAATAAATACACAAAAATGTGATAATTTTATCTAATGATCAACTAATAGTCTATTTTCTCTATTAAAAAATTATTGTCCTTTTAATTTTTATACTAAAAATATCATAGCTAATTAGACTACACAGAAAAATATTTAATTTCGGACTTAAACGTTAATGGTCAAAAAATCTTCTCTCTCTCTCTCTTTTAAAATAAAAAATACGCAATGCGCGCATCTTTAATTTATTCAAAATAATCCGATACAAACCGCGAAACGCAAGGAATAAAGAACTTTATTTCCTGTAAAAACACTTTCCAAAAGCAAAAGAGAAGAAAACCGAAGCAACGAATTTCCCTTCTCTGAGATCCTAAAACTAGATCAGGATGGTCGATGATAACTTTGATTTTTTACGGGCGAATGACGTCACATGTATGTTTACACGGAAAAGCAATAAATTTCAAACTTTTGACTGCTTTTTGTATGGTTCTCTATAGTTTTTCAGGAACGATAAACAATCTTTGAGTCATAGAGGAATGAATCAGTTGTGTTTACATACATGGAATTAGATATTGAACGGTCAACCAAATTTCAACTGAAAATATCTCAAAATATATTGAACATAACTCATTTCTCAAAAATCTTTTTCACAATCTTCCTTAAACAGAAAATTTTGTGCAGTTTTTTCCAAAATATAATTTTTAAGAAAAAATGGCCTTCTGGTTTCGGAAATGTGTTGCGAGCAGAACATTTTTGTGGAATATTGAGTTATTATAATTACTTTTATTGTTATATTTTTAAAGGGAAAAAACTTAAAGTATATTCTAGTTCCCTGACACAATAACTTTTATTAAAATTTGACTCATACTAATATTTTATGATAAATAGGTCATTCTGTTTAACAAAACTGCAAAGAAAAAATTAGATTTATCTATATTAGAAAGCAAAAACTTATCCTTGAGAAACTGTGACGTCATATCGACGGTGGCAACGATTTAAACAATCCGTCTTCCTTTTTTAGCAAATTTAATTACTTCTAAAGATCGTATAATTTAAATTTTTACACCGTCGAATAGGGAAAAAATCTTTCAAATGCATTTTTTTAAAAACTGTATATCAATTTACTGATTTCTCATGTTTTTTATTTTTAAAATTTGGCAGCTATGCCCCCTACGGGCAACGCTTGTAATTCCGTTCAGTCACGTCAAAAAAACATGCTAACATAACTGTTTTAAAAAGATTACGGAACACTGAATTATAACTGAACGACTAGTGGCGATCTCCTGTAATTGAGTCTCCACTCATCTCCCTTGGACTGGGGGATTTTAAAGCCGAATCAACTGATGTCGAGACAGCTAACGACTGTTTTCGTGAACATTTGGTCCTATACGAAATGAGTTTAATTAAATATTTGAAAATCAGCTTCTTTAAAATGGCTAATTAAACAATAAGATGCCTCCTGGAATTTCATAACGACCCTATAAGAAAATTGTTTTAAATAAGACGTTTTAAATGTATCGTTTTAAATATGACGTAATTTTAACCAAAGTTTTGTTTCTTTTTTTATTATTCACGTGGAAATACATTTTTTGATAGTTTAAAAGACTATCTCGAAACATGAAATAAATCTCCCGTGTACATATATTTTTTTAATTGAAACCGTTTGCCAATATTATTTGGACATTTTAAATATGACGTAATTTTCTCCGTTAACTGTTTTTAACACGTGATCTTTTAATTATTATTTTAAAGTTTTATTTCTGTTTTAACAGTCACTTGTAAATACATTTTCTAATTGAAAGGAATGTTACTTGCGCTGCTTTGCAATTTGGCAGCGATAAAAAAAATGCCCTTTTCGAAGAATCAAATACATCTCTATTGAAATGATAAAATTTTGAATAAAAACTTTAAAAAAAAAAAAAAAACCTAAAAAAATTGGTCAAGTGAAAAAAATAATTCCACACCGCAAGCTTGTCAAGCATGTCCTTCGGAAAGATGGCTAAACTGCTATGCATAGTTTTTGTTCCTATAAAACATTTTAACGGAATTATTTTGACAGACTTCAACATTAAATAGCTCTTTAAATAATTCTTCGATTTAAAAACTATCTGCTTCAACATGTTTATCTACCATTTCTCTTATGAAACTACCAATTTTCATATTTTTATATGCAATAGTTTTCTTAAAACCTCTTCTTGAAAGACCTCAAGTCAGAAAAAAGTCATTTACTTCGGTGACCGCGTTAGTTACTTTTTTTTAGAATAGGGAGTTTATCGCTTGTAGACCAATTACGGAAGATTAACTGATTTGCACTTGAAATAAAATAATAATTTAGCGTTTCTTTCCGGCTAATATTTCATGACGAAACTAATACTTCACCAGTAACTATATAAATAAATAAAATAATATAAATAAAACGCACGTTTAACAGATATGTAATCCAACTACGTGTTTAAACACTGGTATATTCAGAATCAAAAGTGCTGCTGTAAGTAGCGAAATCTTTGGCGATTTCTTCGATTATTTTTTGGCATGCAGCTAAAACGAAAGTATCTTTTTTAATACGTTTAGAAACTTTATTTGAATAAATAATTGACATTTTCCATATAAAAATGCTTTTTGGTGTTAGTGGGCAATAAAAAAAAGTTAAATGTAAAAAAATCAATTTTTTGTAAGATGTAAATTTAGAAAAAAAAAAAAAATGGTTCTCACCTATGTACACCGGGTAGTGCGTTCTATAACCCGCTAAGCCCGGGTATGCACCTCTGCTTATACTAAAGTAAATCTTATTTTACTTCATATAATGGTTACAGACTGCGACTACAATCACAATACCAATTTATTATCTACTCTCATTGTCGGATGAGATTATCAGGGTAGTAGTTATCCGAGAGCGAGTAAAATAGTATTAGACAAGTAGTAGATTATTTCGTGTATATGGCAATCGAAAGCCTTTAACGTGTATACACTCAAATTGCATTTTCTGCTAAGAGCCAAAAACTATAATTTTACATTTATATATAGAGAAAGGAAGTGCAGGTATTATGGAATGGTCAGACAATATGAAATACCTATATATCTGGCACATATAGTATTGCATACAAGCGTAAAACCGCCAAAAAAAAAAAAAAAAAAAAAAAAAAAAATGGCCATAATTTTTTTTTTTTTTTTTTTTTGACAAAAAAAAAATTATAACAATTTTTTTCCCCATTCTGACCTGAAAATCAGAGTTCTAATTTTTTTCGGTTGCTCTTTCATCTTCACCTAACACTTCATTTATAATAGCTGTTTCATAATAATGGAAGACATCAGTCTATCAGAAGTAAATTATCCATTCCAAAGGTATAATTCTTCATTTGGCTCCCCTTCGTTCTGGCGCCCGGGGCACATGCCCCCTCTGTCCCCCCACCTTAGTTTCGGCCCTGGAGCGGAGAAGTGGATATAATGCCTAATGTGGACTCATGTGGACTGTGGTGAGGCTGATAGACTACATTTGTGTTTTTGTAACAATTAAAACAATTTTTCAAAGAATCTGATGATTTGCAGATGATTGTACTAACTTTTACTTATTAAATAATTTTGGATATCCTTGTAAATCGTGGTTTTCCTTGCAATTTTAATATTCCTTGTAATACTATTCCATATTACACGACTGGTTGCGATTACCCGAAAAGCGTATTTTTTTAAGCTAAATATTTGCATGTATTTTTTTCATCCACTTTAAACGCCTTAAACATGTGTAAAGAAATAGTCAAAGTATCTTCTTTACCAACTTTTAATGTATCTCATTTTTTTATGTTGACTTACAAATAAACATGTAAATGGTATACCCGAATTTCCTCTATATATATTAACAAGAAAGAAAAATCATGCGTCAAGCATAGATTATGAAACACTTTCCAACACATCCAGAATAATATAACAAAATTGCACCTTTCGAAAAATTGAAATATTACGTCTAATTCAACCATATGGAAATGCATAACACATTTCAAAAACCAATTTCAGCTGTTCCCATCTACAATCAGGAAATTATCAGAATTTTTCCAGCAGCCCTGTATATGATATATAGATTTGTATCTATTAAGTACAAGCATGCCAAAGTTTAGTTCACTTAAGAAATACATATACTTTGAGTTGTCAATTTCCCTTGAGCAATTTCCTCCAATAAGGAGAATGATACGTGAATACTTTTGTGCAGCCCTGTATATGAGTTTATAGAATTTATATATACGAATTAATTATAACGAGTAACATGCAAAAAAATTAATTAAATTTAAAAGCGCATACCGAATTTTAAACCGTACACTCCAGCAATTATTACCCAAGGACAGCACTGTAACCCATTTCTTTTGTGTGTCCCTGTAAATGAATAAAAAATGCTATGAATACCCTGTTCTAACGTAACCGTAGTGAAATTCAGTGATTTATATCAGTTTCAATACATT
This sequence comes from Maratus speciosus, assembly GCA_963932465.1. Lineage (NCBI taxonomy): Eukaryota > Metazoa > Arthropoda > Arachnida > Araneae > Salticidae > Maratus > Maratus speciosus. The sequence continues at coordinate 358,543,144 of OZ010800.1, read as the reverse complement.
TGAAATAGCGCAATGCCATTAAAATACTCTGCAAACGATTTTTTCCCATATACCATAATGTAATGGAATACTTTTGAGTGTCCCTGTAAATGAACTGTTAATCCTACATACTTCATATACAATACCAAACATGCTTTGGTGACCTTAAATAACCTTCATCAATTTCATGAAAATCCGAGTATACTTACGGAAGTTAAAGCGTAGACAGGCGGACAACGCACAGACGGCCAGACAAACCGAATGCATAAACACTTTTCAACTTTGTTGGAAAGTGTTAAAAAATGCGTCTGGTGACCAGAAAAAATTAATTAGTTAAAACAAACATTCAAGTTTTCAAGAAAAATTTTGTTGTTGATCAAAACGTCTATTTACATTTTTTTAAAACTACCTAAGAAAATGATGCGTTTTCGCTCCATTAATGATACGTACTACTATATCTTAAAGTAACAGGTTCACTACCAAAATCTACCCGATTTTCTAGTTCTACATTAGCGTTAAATAGAAACCTCTCGTTCTCCAGTCCACTGAAGAGTGATCTCTATCAAGCCACATATAATGACGTAGTATACAATTTTATTAAGCAATATTTTACCTAGTCAGTAAATTACTTCCTTATAATGAAGCTAATTTTAATCATGGCGCAAGAAACTAAAAACAGGCAACATTCCTCTCCAACAGAACATAACGGGATGAATATTGCAATTTTCTGAGAAAAAAGAAAAGAAGAGTGATGCGTTAGCAAAAATGTAACAAAAAAAAGAAGAAAAAATGATTTCACATTTTCACACGCGTAGAGACGCTCAGGTATAGAGATGAAAGTTCTTGTTTAGCGATGGCAGCAGTCTCTTGATTGAAAAGATACACTTTCAGATTTTCCATGTCCCAACCCCAACAAACAGGGAATGGGTTAAGATACCTCTTGGGACGATAAAGATCCTTATCTTCTTCCATTTTCTTTATCTTCGACTCAGCTGTTAACAATACATAAGGTATGTCTTATTACATCACTTTTGCATTACAAATGAGTTAAATCCAGATTTTCGGATTGTGGATTTGCGACTTTATTCATTCTATCCGTTTTTAAAATGCTAAGAGAATGCATTTATTTCTAAATAAGCATTCAAAATACTTGTCGAGTTGAAATATAGTCCCGTAACATTCTGTTTTTATAAGTAAATGCTATTGCATTAATGAGAATGAACCTTGATCGAAATTTTTTTCATCATATTTTTTTCTCGACATTAAATTTAATTTTAAACAGACTTCCAACAAAAGAGGTTATATAATTCGTTTGTATTTTTTGTATTGTATTGTATTCGTTGGTATTGTATGTCCACGCATAATTTTAGAACGAATGCTCTGAATTTGATAACTGGCTCTTGTTGAGAAACGTCCACTCTCTTGAAAAGTCCTGCTCGACCCAAACCGCAAGTAAAAGATCCATACTTTAATACAAATATGGGAAATACTCTACAATTATATCTCTAATATCAATTCTATCTCTTTTGTATAGACATGAACACATATACACTTATTAATATTCAAATATATAGTTTTTTCATTTGAAAAATATTCAGGAATTTCTTTTGAAAAATCAGGTCAACTCGAACCCGAACCGAGAGAGTCAAAATTTAACACGAAACATTTAAAGTCAAACCGACCGCAACGAAAAAAAAATTAGCGTCAATCCGACACGAACAGGGTCAGGTTCGGATGAAATTCGGTTACCCGACTCGATGCAGCACTCTACCTTCTTGGAAGTTTCATTAGAAATAAATTTCATCAGAATTCAAAAATAGTACGATTATCTGTCTGTTTTGTTTTCCTTATTTGAACTTTCAACTTTCTTCAAAATTGGCCTATCGTCATAAATTTTCAATATGTACTAGTACATAGTGCTACTTCAAATTTTAAAAAGAGTTGGCGTATCGTATACAGATTTTTACAGGGACACGGGAAAATTTTTAATGTAGGATCATGGACTGCCTGTCAAAATAACGATATTGGCAACAATGGGATTTAAAACTTATTTTGATAACGATATAGTGTTACACAAAAACATTATGTTGTGCCAAACCACTCTTACTTAAAAATACATCTATTTCCTTCTCCCTCCATAGTCTCTCATACAAACACTCCCTCCGAAGGCACAGAAATTCCTAGACTGGAAAAATACCGGAATTCAATACTGGAAACAATCACTGGCAGTCTGTTTTATGTTTTTCTTAAAAATTACTAATGATTAATTTGCGTAAATTTTTGACAATTTGCAGTACTGAGTGTAGTTAATTAGTAGTGGTTATCAATTCTCAATTAAACATTTTCAGCTGCGTAATTCAATTTATAGATGAAACTAACAAAATAAAGTTAGTTTTAATATTAATGTTAAAGCTGTTAATTTCGCATGCTTGTTTGTTGAACATTGATGCTATCAATTCTCAAGTAAACATTTTCAGCTGCGTAATTCAATTTAGAGATGAAACTAACAAAATAAAGTTAATTTTAATAATGTTAAAGCTGTTAATTTCGCATGCTTGTTTGTTGAACATTGATGCTATCAATTCTCAAGTAAACATTTCCAGCTGCGTAATTCAATTTATAGATGAAACTAACAAAATAATGTTAATTTTAATATTAATGTTAAAGCTCTTAATTCCGCATGCTTGTTTGTTGAACATTGATGCTATCAATTCTCAAGTAAACATTTTCAGCTGCGTAGTTCAATTTAGAGATGAAACTAACAAAATAAAGTTAATTTTAATATTAATGTTAAAGCTGTTAATTTCGCATGCTTGTTTGTTGAACATTGATGCTATCAATTCTCAAGTAAACATTTTCAGCTGCGTAATTCAATTTATAGATGAAACTAACAAAATAATGTTAATTTTAATATTAATGTTAAAGTTTTTAATTTCGCATGCTTGTTTGTTGAACATTGATGCTATCAATTCTCAAGTAAACATTTTCAGCTACGTAATTCAATTTATAGATGAAACTAACAAAATAAAGTTAATTTTAATATTAATGTTAAAGCTGTTAATTTCGCATGCTTGTTTGTTGAACATTGATGCTATCAATTCACAAGTAAACATTTTCAACTGCGTAATTCAATTTATAGATGAAACTAACAAAATAATGTTAATTTTAATATTAATGTTAAAGCTCTTAATTTCGCATGCTTGTTTGTTGAACATTGATGCTATCAATTCTCAAGTAAACATTTTCAGCTGCATAATTCAATTTATAGATGAAACTAACAAAATAATGTTAATTTTAATATTAATGTTAAAGCTCTTAATTTCGCATGCTTGTTTGTTGAACATTGATGCTATCAATTCTCAAGTAAACATTTTCAGCTGCGTAATTCAATTTATAGATGAAACTAACAAAATAATGTTAATTTTAATATTAATGTTAAAACTCTTAATTTCGCATGCTTGTTTGTTGAACATTGATGCTATCAATTCTCAAGTAAACATTTTCAGCTGCGTAATTCAATTTAGAGATGAAATTAACAAAATAAAGTTAATTTTAATATTAATGTTAAAGCTGTTAATTTCGCATGCGTGTTTGTTGAACATTAAAATATTTATTTGTAAATTCTGAATAATTTGTAAATTGTATCTGAAAAATCGATATTTCATACTGAGAAAACAGTAAATTTTGCTTTTAGTGCACTTTTTTTAAAACTGTTAAACACCGCAAAATTTCAATTTTTACATTGTCGATTTTTTGTTTGCTTATGTACTTTCGAATGGCAATTTATTTCAAAACTGCATCTCCATTTATCGATTTGATACGTTTTCAAAAATAATTTACACTCAAGAATATTTTTTAATTTGCGTGGAAACTTATTACAATAAGATTAGCCCGTTTGCAATTTAAATCAATATAAATAATTAAACGTTTGTTTGATTCCGTGAAATATTTTTCAACTAAATGTCGAAACGGAATTAAAACTTCACAAATAAATAAATAAATAAAATATGACTTTAACAGACATGCAATGGAACTACACACTTAAACACTTAAATAGAATTACAAAGATTGCTATAAATAGTGAAATGTTTCGCGATTGACCGCTGGCATGCGGCTAACACGGGAAAGTGACAAAAATGCTTTTTGGTTGCACAACTAAAAAAATATATACTAAAAGTTAAAAATATATTAGAATTTTCAATAAAAAACGATGTTCATCTAAGTTCTTATGCCGGGTATATTTAATCGTGTATCTTTAATCTGCATTTGCAAAATATTTAAAAAATTTAAAAATTCCTTTACAAACCAACCAATTTGATTTTGGAAAAATGCAACATTTGTGGAATATTTCACAACTCTCTCAAGCGGGCCTCCTTCAGCAAGACGGGAGGCGCCAGATCACGTGACCTTCCAGAGAATTAATATTAAAAAACATTTTCTGTTGTTTTTTTAGTTTAGATTTTGTAGAATGTGAAACTCGAACGCAGCATGCACGCTGCATATTTCTTGATCTTCCGAAAAGGGAGAAATAAATATTCCTGAATTTATAAAATATTATCTTGGATTGCCAGTGAGGAATTTATATGTATTTAAAGAAGTGTTAATCACATGTTTTCGCTGTAAATAGTCTGTAAATATTTAAAAGTGTAAAATAGAATTTTCAAAGTTTTTAATCATCCTGTGCTTATTTATATTGAACAACACGTGACACGTTTCACTTTCAGTTGTGAAATAGGTTGACTTTAATGTGATATAAATTCAAAATCTTGAACTTTGCTCTCCCAACTATGATTTAATTCAGAATAACATGAAACTCGTGGAGACCATGAAGATTATTCATTAACATTATAATTTCATTTTTGGTGGTGCGAAACTGGCTTTATTCGTATTAGTTATCGTAGAAATTTTCCCGGCCGAATGTCATAGTCGTCTGCTGTGTGTGAGTAGTGATTTGGATTCGTAGCTCTAATGGGGACCTAACTCGCTTTTTGCGTGGAATTAACAATTAAAATATCATTATTTTAACGTTAAATGTATATAAAAATATATACTATACGATTTTTCCAGACACATTTTTACGGTTTTCTAACTTTGGCCTATAGGGGGATAAAATGCACAAGTTCTCAATCCTAGGTGCAAGCTTCACCAAAAGTGTTTTCCTTGTAAGTAGTTCCAGGCGATTTAAATGTTGCAAATTGTAATGTATAGCACCACTGGGTCATTGGTTCCCTAGGATAGTTTATTTTCTGTGAAAACGTTTCATTTATCAGAGTGCTCTGCCCCTCTGAATATCTCCTATTGTGTCATTAATTTAATAAACTCTCAAGAGTTCAGTATCTTCAACCTTCTATCTAAAATTATTAAAATATTGATTTTGCGATAATGGCATTAAAGATTAGTTTGAACTATTAATCACAGTAAAATTCTACCCTTTCTACAGAAAAACAGCTTCGAGATATGGTGACATTTCGAAGATTATGTAACAGTAACAACAATAACAAAAAAACTTTCAAAAACTTTAATTTTTCGATATTTTCTTCTTGCTATCTCAGTGTTTGTAAAATCGAAATGACTACTCTTTTGAAGCCTTTAATAAATTCGTTAATCTGAAAATTTCGTTAAAGTAAAAAATTTTCTAATGGCAAAGCATAGGTTCTTTTTTTTATTATTATTATTTTTTTTTTTTTAACAAACCAAATATTATTCATTAAACTGAAAAAATCGTTAAAATGACATTCGTCGTAGCGAAATTGTACTATATTTTCATAAATATGTTTTTTTAATTATTGATAACTTTATTTATTCAATTTGTTTGAAAATGACTGAATGCGTTCCTCTCACAGTATTTTAATTACTGCGCCACTGAGCTAAATATCAATTAATCAGCTTAATCGGAATTTTAGATCGAATATTTCTTCATTAGTGACCTCCCTATGAGGAAGTAAAATGTCAACATTTTTCGCTGAACAAGTAACTCACGTGGCTGCTTCTTCTCCAATTTTTATGACACATAGTGAAACAGGTGTTTTCGTTTCTCGGTTGAACCTTGGCATTGACAATGATAGGAATAAAACATGATGTCAAACGATGCGTCGCGAAATTATTATGTTTGTATTGTTAAGGTGAATCTACCTTTGAGTGAACCGCCGCTTGTTCCTTTTTTGTTATTATTCCTCAAACATCTGTGGAAAATATGTAACTTTTTGTTTTGTGAGGAATATCAACTAGCCAAAGAGAATAATCGCACGATAATGAGAACGCATCGAATTTTTCTCGAACGCTCAAGTGAGAGTAGTATTCGCGATCAGGAGGTTCCGTACAAAAAATATGTGAATTATTAACTGTATTAATTAAAATGCGTTGCTAAAAGAATAATAAGACTTTGTAAAAAACCATACAACGTAGGGTTGGGTATAGCTGTATATACTAGAAAAGTATGAATGGGTATACCATAAAAGTTCAAAGAGATATGAAGCGTAAATAATATCAAATATTGCTATTCTGTATAATTTTTTTTTTTTTAACTTATTCTAATCTGTTTATGATGTACTTAATTCGGTACTGACAATAAAAGTAGTACATATTTAAACTTCATTTGGCATTTCATTCAAACTAAATATTCAGCTTAGTAATAATCTTTTCTTTTTTCAGTGTAGTTAAAACAAAACCCTTGTTAAAAGTTTAAACTTGGCATTGGGCTAAGCGCGCTTCGAAAGGTGGTCTCAAGTTGCAGCGCCGTACAGTGGGACGTTTTGATGATCTAGGTGGACAAAATTAATTTTTCCGATTATTACGGAATTTGACAAAAGCACCTATACTGGTAGTTGAATGTCTCTATTTTCGAGATTCTCACGAGTTTTGCCAAAAGAATCCAAGGTATCGATTAATTATGACCGTAAAGAAGACATTTGCGCAGTTGGTTTGAGGGAGTTTCAAAAGTTGCACTAGCTTCCTCTAAGTTTGAAAGCACGTCGTGACTATTCTGTTTCATTTGAACATATGTCACAGGTTTGTCAAGGTCAGATTTAACCCACTTTTGTTTGAAGATAAGCGATATTAAACCCGCTTAACCGCTTTTTTCAAAGGTTGTAATTCTGGATGATCCTTGATGTTGTTTACAAATTTCATCTTGACTTTTAACATATTATTCAGCATTATTCAGCAATAAGCATTTTTTAAAATCAAAGTGCGATTCCTAAAATATTGGAAACTTAAAAAAACTCCTGAAAATGCTTGCTAATCATTAAGTTTTTATTAATAAACAAGCGTCATATTAACTTGCAGTGCATGTATGTATGTTTAGTTCAAATCTTGAAAGTCAAATTTAAACCACTTTTATTATCCGATTGAGCCTAAACAATGAATACATGTGTAATTTGAATAACAATACAATAGTATTATAATTTAAAGAACGTAGAAGTTTGTTTAGGATACAGTTTCTACGGGGCTTCACAAAAATTTAGATTAAAACTTGCAAGTTAATTTTAAACCAGTTTCAATAATCTTATTGAGCAGAAACTTTGCTCAGGATATGTAGTTTTGATGACAATGCAACATTATTATAATTCATGTAACGTTGCAGTTACGCTTTTTTTACAGGACCACATAAAAGGTTAGTTCAAATCTTCCAAGGCAATTTTAAACCATTTCCAATTATGTGATTGAGCAGAAACTTTGCCTACGTTTTTCCGATGACAATTCTATTAAATTATAATTTGACGAACGTATAAATTATGTATTTTTTACAGGGCCACACAAAAGATCGCAGTAAGATTGTTCAATTTTGATTAAATTTCAACAGAACTACTATAGGTTATTGAGATACACAATAGCATTTTTTAAATTGAAAACAAAGTGTGTAGCAGTTGTATTTCTTTTACAGGGACAGGTAAAAAATTCGGATACATTACCATCTATATGCAGAAATTTTATTTGAAATTGAATAAAATATATATAGGTTGTTTATTCACACAACAGCATTTTTTAAACCTAAAATAATTTAGGTAGCATTTATATGTTTTGCAGGATAACACAAAACATTAAAGTTTTTTTTAATATGATTTTATTTTTAAATCTTTATTTTTCAGGATGACTACACAAATTTCTAGAGCAAATCTGAATAGACAAAAATAAAATAAGAAATGAATGTTAATTTACATGTGTGAATTAAATTGTTTTCTACTTAATAGTAAAATAAGTATGTTTAAAACATTCTTTGTAATTCATTATATTTTTATTTTGAAACATTACTGTTAAATAAACCAATTATTTCTCACTATTTGAGCATTTTATTAGGGATACTTTCGAAAAATGAGCAAAAACTAATTAAGCTTCAACGAATTAATTTTGTCCACTTAGATCGCCAAAACGTCCCACTGTGCGCCGTCTTAGTCCGTGCCACGTTTTTCCAGATTGATTTTTAATTAATCTTTAAAGACATGAGAGGCATATTGAGAGATCCACTCAATGCTAACTAATCGCGAATCCCATACTATTTATGTGACTAATTCTAATTAAATTGTTTTTAAGAATTTGACGTTTATTGCATTTATACTGCTACTGGACATTGCATTACACAAATATCCCTCTTTTCTAAAAAAAAAGTAACTACCGCTGTCACCGCCGCCGGTTTCGAATTTTTTGTGACCGGAGGTCTTTCTTCGTTAATATTAAGAAAAATAATGCATACAAAAATATGAGAGTTGGTAGTATTATACAGAAATGTTTGATAAACACGCTGATGCAGACAGTTTTCAAATCGAAGAATTATTTTAAGAGATATTTAATGCTAAAGTTGGACAAAATCGTTCCACTAAAAAAGTTTTATGGGAGCAAAAACTATGCATCGGGATTTAATAATTTTTAGATCATTTTATACGTTATAAGTTCACGGTGTGCAGAATTAATTTATTTTTTTAATTTGACTCATTTTTCGAGGTTTCATTTCTATTTTAAATTCAAATTTTCAGCATTTTGAGAGATATTTTTTACTTATTTCAGAAAATTGTACTAATTTAACCTGTTGCCAACTGTATAAACAACGGAAACAATAATGTTTGCTTCAAATTAAAAATTTATTTACACGTGACTATTATAAAGAGAAAAAAAACTTTCAAATTAGAATTAAATAATTACGTATAAAAAGCAGGATCTTATTGAAAATTACTTCATCTATAATTACACGTGAATTTTAACAGAAAAAGGATATTGTAAAAAAAAAAAAAAAAAAGCAATTTAACAAATTACAACGACTATTTGGAAAATGATTTTTTCAAAGACTAAAATTTAAGACATAAAAAATAGCACGGAGTTTATCCTACATTACGTACGCCATGAATTAAACATTAATAGTGTTATGACACGTAAAAAATGCAAGCGAAGGAAATCGCCTGCGACTCATACGCATTATCCACCTGAAACTTATGTATTATCCAAGCATTTCATTGGCTGTTCGGAAAAAGGCTTTTCCATCGTCAGATTTCCAAGAAATCTGACGACCAAATTTTAAATGAAATTCCATTCTTAAACTTCTAAACATCCCACACTATTACTTTTTACACCGTCGTATAGAGAAAAAAATATACTTTTAAATGCAATTTGTTTGAAAGCTGTACCTCAATTTGTTTCTGAGTTATTAGTTTTTTTTTTTGTAGTTTTATTACTTTTTTGTCATAGTGGCAACAGATCTCTGTTGAAAGTAAAGGGAAATACATATTACTGTATAGACCAATCGATAAACGAATAAAATGCGGATTAAACCAATAAAAACTTCAGATATGCTTTTGATTTCCCATCCTGACGAGAACAATAACCATTTTTCCAAATGGTTAATAATAAATTCATTAACATGCGTTAGAAGTCTTAAATAGGAGAAATTACATCACATTTACGTCACATTACAGTTATTACGTAAAATGAACAAAAAATAATATTGCAAAACAGTTTAAATTTAAAAATAGCGCGAGACACTTACTTGATATTTTGCGATGAACTTTTCAACTTTTTTTTTTTTTTTTTTTTTTTTTTGGACAGCGCAAATAATATTTCATTTCTAATAAAAGTATTTTCACGTGAATATTAAAAAGGGAAAGAAAAGTTTGGTGAAAATTACGTCAGATTAAAAACGATATATTTAAAATGTCTTATTTAAAAGAACTTTCTTTTCGCTTTTTTAAATATACCGGGAGACAAAGACTCTGTTTACTTAATCCATTTTATATTAGATGATTTTGAAATGCCATTGTATCTTTTAACAACAGCTGATTTTTCTGTAAAATTCCCCAATCAAAGAGAAATAAATAGAAATCCGTTTATAGGGAGATCGCCTTTGTTTTTTTAATTATAATTCAATCTTCCAAAATCTTTTTAAAGTCGATCAAATTAGCGTGCTTTTAGAGACTGCAGTGTCTGAACGGGGGTTGGCGAGCGTAGCTCGTAGTGGGCCGAGCCCCCTAGTATCATTAAAAGTTGTAACATAGACTTTAAAAGCCGGTGGTACATACAGTACGCCGCCCCTATCATTATGTAAGTCCAAACTGACTGCGTCTTTAAGGGTTAATATCTCAGCTAATTGCCAACGATTTTTTTCGAAAATCACTAATCATGTTTTTATACTTCTGCTACGATAGGTACCTTCAGCAGTCCTCAACACCTTTTCTGAATTCCCGCAAATCGAAATTTGTGTGTAACGGGAAAATGCTCTTTTTTTCAAAAACAATGTGACCTAGGGTAATCGGTATAGTTTTCCTTCAAGGTGTAAATTAACGTCTACTACCTCTAAATTTTTCATAATTTTAGTTTCAGTAGATTCGGAAATAGTGGGGGGGGGGACATGTTTTTGCACTACATTTTCGACGATATCTCTGAAAATATAATACCTAAAATTAAAAGAAATGTATTTTTGAGCTCAGCGTTACGAAAGTTTTTACACGATATACCAAGAAAAGATTTTTTTTTTCAAGTAACTTAATTAGGCCCTCTACATTTTTTTCTAAATATATTTGTGAATGTTTAATAATCTGTAAATACGTGGGTCAATGGTCTTTATTACTTCCCCCAATTTGAACTTTCCACGTTCCATAGTTTACGAGTAAAATGGCTGTGAGAGATAAAGGAGTGATCTTATAATGGCTCCGTTTTTACTTTTTAAGTACGAAATCCTAAAAAATGATTGTTTCCATTTTTCAGTATTTAATTAAGTTATAAAAAATAATTCGAAACAATATTAGCAATTTATATAATGTGCATTTTTTTTAATAATCATTCTAGTGATAGCGGTTTTAACGAATTTTCTATTTTTAGATATTCCAATACAGCGATGTAGCCGAATCCAGTGATTTTTTTTTTTCATGTTTTCATGGGCCCGAAGCTCTCATACACGCACTGTAAAGGTAACAGCTATGAAGAATTTCATATTTTTAGTGATTCCAATGCAGCGATTTAGCCGAATCCACTTATGTTTTGTTATTGCTTCCATGGACACGAATCGCTCATCCACGCATTTAGAATGACAGCGGTTGTAAAAAAAATACATATTTTTAGAGATTCCAATACAGAGATTTAGCCGAATCTACGGATTTTTATTTTTTGCTTGCTTTCACTGACGTAGAGCGCTCATACACGCATTATAGTGATAGCGGGTATAAAAAAAAATTATATTTTCAGCTATTCATATTTTTAATATTGACGGGCAGGAAGTGTTTTAATCTTTGCATAATTACACATTTGAATACATAATCTGACATTTTGCATAATTAACCTATCGATTTTTAAAAATGAATTTTAAAATTAACTCTGTTTTTGTACATTAACGATCCTTGAACAAAAACGGAGGCATTTTATGTACAGGAAGTACATACAGGAAGAAACAGGAAGAAAGGATGTACAGGTAGAAAGGAAGTATAGGAGGCACCTGACACTTCCTTTTGTCATCAAATTACAACCTCATAATGCTTTTCGCTAAAATCAACTTTCGCCAAGCAGCTCTAACAGCAGCAACCAATCAGATTGCGAGTTACGCCTAAGACCATAAGACATATTTGAAAAACAAAAGTATGCTCATATGTAATCCAAAGCTAAATCATAGACGCTAAAATTACTTGCAAAAATGTGAGGCTACCATCTCGACCATTATTGTTATCCACAAATCATTTGAAATCTCATTTTTACTATTATCACTCATTTTTGCGTGCAGTAGGCAATGATATATCATAATAATTGGCATGTCATTGTAAAAATAAACAAATAAATAAATAAAAATAAATAGTAAATTTGCATGTAAGATTACTTTTCACTATTACTAAAATATAAAGTAGTCTGCGTGCCTGAAAAACGTATTCAAATTTCGTGACTATTAACACGTACATGTAACGTGATATAACATGTACATCTTTGCGAAAGTTAGAACATCCAAAGCAACAAAGTAAAAAAAGAAAAACATACAGGCAGAAAAATATACTATTTTTATCTCGATGAAATTGATACAGGAGCACCACCACAGCGAGTCTTTTCCAACGACAAAAATCAAAATCGGAGCATCCATCCAAACGCTATGCATGGACGTATATTAAATAAATATATATATGTATATATACAGGAGGATTCAAAAAAGCGTTGACAAAATGACATGACAAATCAGGCATACAACAAGGATAAAAAATCACATAGGAACATAGGGTCGCAAACCATTTATTGAGTCACAAATACAAGATGTTTCATCCTGACTGAACTCGGGTCGATTGTCATAATTTCGAAAAAAATTAAAACATTGCAATAAAAATGCAACGATATGTTCCTTGTTTTGTGTGAAATGAGGTAACATCACGAAAAGTTCTGAAAAAACACGTTGCTCAAGCAATCGATGATACCGTATGAACTGATCATCACAGTCCAAATGTGGGGCGTCCAGTGCATACTGTTGGCGCGTATATTGCAAACTTCTACCACTTTTGTTTGGTGTTATCACATTGACAACAAAAGTGAGAAGTTCTGTTAAATGTGTTATCGTAATATACTTCAGTTTTCTGAAAGTTATGACCGTCAACCCAAATTGAGTTACGATGAAACACCCTGTATTTGTGACTCAATAAGTGGTTTCCGACCCTATGTTCCTATGTGATTTTTTATCCTCGTTGTATGCTGCCTGACTTGCCATGTCATTTTGTCATTTTTTTTAAATCATCCTGTATATACAAATCAATTGCATAATCTCTATTGATGAAAATCTATTGAGCATGCTCCTCTAATTAGGTTTTCCTTTACACGCTAAAACCCTATCGAATTCAGATGACTAAATAGCTGTAAAAAAATCCATCCACAACAAGTTGTCAACAAAACCATAAATTTAATCTCAAAATTACGATGTTAGATTACTGAGAATCTGTGAAGGCTTTTTAATGTGTCTGGCAGCACGTGCATAACCTCATAACAATGAGAAATTCAAAAAGCTGGAGAAAAAACATTACAACTTAAACTACTTAATGCATGACCGCCTTCATTATCATCTCTGGAGTCACGTCAGATAAAGCGAAAAGGAAAGGAGAAAAAAAGGCAAGTGATCTTGCGCTTTGAGGTCATTGAGAACATTTACAACATTTTGTGAACTTGTTCTTCAAAAGAAGAACTACCTACAATTAGCTTAATTAGAATAAATACATTTTCTTTCTTTTCTTTGCATCGTTTTTTGCATGTGGTTTCTAGAATTGGACAGTTTACAGTTAAATTAGACAGGATTTTACAAGGAAGACTTTTTTTTGTCTCTGTTAAAAAAGGAAGTATCGAAAAATCATTTTATGTGTGAACGATTGGAATTGCCAAACATTTAGTTTTTAGACCGGATTGTCCTACTTCTAACATGATTTTTCCTATCCAATTCCTACTGCCTGCTTATTTGGCTGTTCGAGAAAACAGTTAAAATGTGTCGGGTTTCGATTACCGATTGAGACTTAGATGTTCCTAGTCGATCGATTTTAATTTTAGACGGACATCCCAGCCTGCTTAGCCCTCGAATGCGCAAGATGACCTAAGCAACCAACCTGCCTGCAAAAATTCTCTAAGGGATCATCCATCGATTATGTTATATTTTAGCAGGCGGAGAAGGAGTTCTGAAAATGTGACACATTGGAACAAAAGGAGAAGGGCGGAATAACATGTTGTGACGTCACATCTAAAATATGAAAACAAGTAGGTGTCATTTGCAAGCAGCATAACGATGTCTATAAAAACAATATGTATTTTTCTCAGGTGCTATTATATGTAGTATAATAATTTCCTTTCACTTTGAATTGCAACAGCTTGAAGTAAAAGCCCGCAAGATCCTGAACGGGTTATTTACACTCTTTTATTTAACTTAACTTGGTTCATATATGTAAAGACGGAATTTTGCAACAGATTTTTAACTAACTTCCTGATAGACAAGAATTATAAAAATTATGCACACAGGTGTGTTTCCGAAGACAATATAACCGTTTTAGCACTTTTAAAATTTATTTATAAATCAATAAAATCATTTTAAGATCTTTTCTGAAGGCATCTAATTTTAATAGCCGAGTGCAGGTGATACATCGTTGAATATTATTTATGGTTATAACTGTATACGAATTAAAACAAGAAGATTTCCTCCAGTTGAAAGACGCATATTATCAGGGTGGGCTATGAAAGGAAACTGGTAGCCAAAAAAAAAAAACATTTTCCACCAGTGTCTCCTCTCATCAGAGCCGAAACTATGATTTTTTGGGCAAGCATCAGTTTTAGCTGTCCCGACCCTCTCCTTTCCAAAATAAATTTATAAAGAGAAACTTTCACTTCATTCCTTTAATTTTTATTTTAAATATTAAATAATTGAAATAAAGTATATCAGTCTTAATTTTTAGGTTGATTCTTTTGGAAATCGACATATTGCAGTCTTTATATATACATATATATATAATAAATTTGAAATCACAAATATATGAATAAATTGGTAAAGTTCTAAAGATGAATTAGAAATGAACATAGGAACCAGTATGTAAAATAAGAAACTATGAATAACCCACAGAATCTTCAGAGGAGCTTGTGAGTCATTCATAGAAGATGCGTTATTTCATCCAATTTTGTCGTATGTATATATATATATATATATATATATATACAGAGTGCTTAAAGAAAAAGTTTACAAAATGACATGGCAAATCAGGCATACAACAAGAATAAAAAATCACATAGGAACATAGGGTCGCAAACCACTTATTTAGTTACAAATACTGGGTGTTTTATCCTAAGTCAATTTGGGCTGACGGTAATGACTTTCGGAAAACTGAAGTATATTACAATAAAACATTTAACAGACATTCTCAACCCTTGTTGTAAATGTGTCAACACCAAACAAAAATTGTAGATGTTTGCATTATACGCACCAGCAGTATGTACTTGTCGCCGCACATTTTGGACTGTGATTTTCAATTCATACGGTATCATTGATTACTTGAGCAACATGTTTTTCCAGATCGTTTCGTGATGTTATCGCATTTCACATAAAACAAGGTACAGTCGTGGGAAAAAAAAGTAAACATCCCCTGCTAACTCCTCAACAAATTATCGTAGGCGAAAGTTACTGGTACCGAGCGATTGGAAATAAAGTCTTCTTTTAAATGATGTATATAAAATTTGATTATGGGGGCATCTACATATTAAAAGGAATCCAAACTTCATTTTTCAATGGCAATACCCAATTTTAACAAGATAATTCAAATCTTCGGTTCAAACTATGCCTAGACACCAAATTTCAAGTCATTTGAATGATAAGTTTTTGAATTATAAACATTCAAAATTTAGTGCTTCTAATGTTAAATTACATTTTCATATTTTTATCAATATCTCCTGAAATTATGCTCCTAATTTGCTATTTTTGTTGTAGCAATAATACTAATATACCCAAACATAAATACGCTGAATTTGCAATTTTTATAATTTTATTACATGAATTATGAATTATGAAATTAATATTCGAAAAAATTATGAATTGCAACCTACATTTTTTTTTTTTTTTTTTTTTTTTTTTTTTGATGGATTTAGATTTATTAAGTCCTGCTTTATGGAAATGCAAAATATCACATTTTTCTTCCAAAGAGTTTTCAAATTATGCTTAAAAAACGGCAAAATGATGGTTTAAGGGGCCGTCTATGATAGAAGTGAATAGATATTTTGAAATTTATTCTGCTGTCCTGTAATCTAACAGGCTTCATTCACTCCTTGAGTGGCTTTTTCAGATGCCTTGATCAAGAAGGGGGCTCTCTCAGTTAACAATCGAGTACGGAGCTTCAATTTGGATACAGTCCTTAAAATACGCTCGTTTTAAAATACTTAATTTCTCGGAAACTTATGGTACGAATTGCATTAAAAAAAATTTTTAGGCTAATTGAAGGGTGTAGAGTTCATTTATGCTGTCAGAATTGTGTACTGCTATTGAAAAAAACAAAGTTATGGTTCATTTTAATATGTAGATGGCCCCGAGGCAAATTTTACATACATCATTTAAAAGTAGACTTTATTTCCAATCGTTCTGTACTACTAACTTTCGTCTACGATAATTTGTTGAGGAGTTAGTAGAGGTGTTTACTTTTTTTTCCACGACTGTACATATCGTTGCATTTTAATTACAATGTTTTTAATTTTCTTGAAATTATTACCGCCAGCCCGGGTTCAGTTAGGAAGAAACACCCTGTATTTGTGATTCAATAAGTGGTTTGCGACCCTATGTTCCTATGTGATTTTATATCCTCGTTGAATGTCTGATTTGCCATGCTATTTTGTAAATTTTCTAAACGCTTTTTTGAATCATCCAGTATATATAGTCAAACTTTTTGTACTTATAAACCATTTTAACAAATGAAAAATTGACCATAAAAATGAAATCCTTTATGATACCAAAAAACTGATTATCCAAAATGTACCTATTGAATTGGAATAATTGAAAATGTAATAGAAAAAATTAAAAAAAGTAAGAAACATGAATAAAAATTGAAACTTATATTGTGAAACTCACGTCAGGGGCATTATTTCCCGATATAAGTAAAACACAGTTTTGATTTCTGATTGAGAAGGGCAAGCTAAGCTTATATACAGTGGTGGCCCAAATTGTGGACATTTTTTGAAATTTTCATGTTTTATAAATTTGTGTGCTTGAAGAATATAATAAATTTCACTTAAATACAAATGTTTATGTATCAAATTCAAGGAAATTTAATGTAGAATTTAATAAAAAAAAAGTAATTAAAATATCTGCATTACAAAAAAAGTCACTCTTACAAAAAATAAGATCTATCTTAGATTTCTTTGTATTTTAAAGTTACACTTACTTTTTCAATATTTTGTAGGATAACCCTTGTTTTTTATTACAGCTTCACAGCGTCTTTTCATTGATAGAACTAGTGTTTGGAGTTATCCTTTTTAATCACATGACGCCAAGAATCAATTATAGCTTCAATAAGTTGCGTTTTATTAGATAGACGCTTTTTTGTACAAGGATTCAAACGTCGCCGCAAATTGTTTTTAGGATTCAGGTCAGGGCTGTTTCCTGGTCAGTGTAATAATTGTATTCTTTCATTTTTAAACAATTCTTTGCATATTTTTGCCGTGTGGCATGGAGCTTAATCCTGCTGAAAGATAAATAGTACTTTATTGGGGAAGATATCCCTGATGTTAAGTATCAATTTTGGTTCCAGGACAGTTTCGATGCATTTTTCTTCGCATTCAGAATGCTATCAATCACTTGAATGCGGCCCACACCATCTGCAGACATTTAGGCCCAAATCGCAACATTTGTTGGGTTCTTTGTAGTTGCTTCAATGCAATCAGGATGCAGCTCTTTCCCTACTCTATGTCTCACATAGTTTCGTCCATCACAACCAAAGAGTGATATTTTACTCTCATCGCTCCAGATTATTTGCTTCCACTGATTTTCTGACCAATTAATGTGTTCTTTTGCCAATTGAACTCGTTTCTTCCGTTACTGAAAATTTAAAAATGTTTCTTTTCCTCGAAATTCTACCTTTCAGTCCAAAACATTCTAATCTTCTCCTTATTGTTCTTGAACTAACTGACATACCCATTGCATTCATTTCGCATCTAACAGCTTCGGATGAAATTCTTCTGTATTTGAGGCATATCATTTTTATCTTTCTATCGTCAGAAGCACTTGTGCATTTTTTTCGGCCTGATTTTGCCTTATTTATCACTGATTTAGTTTCTTCATAACGTAAGCACAACTTTCGTACGCCAGATAAAATGACTGATCCACCAGCCTGTCTTTCAATTTCAGCATAAGAGAGACCATTTTCTCTCAATATGTCAATTCTGCTTCTTTTTGTAGGTGTCCTATCAGACCTTGTTGTTGAGGACGTTGTTTTAAATTATTTTCATCCAGAAAAAAATAGAAATATAAAAAAAAAACATTATTCTATTTTGTTACACTAGTATTCATCCTTCTGCAAAATTCCGCTTTTAAAAATCAAAACATACTACAGTTCAGTTACTGACATTTGATTGGTTCTCAGAACAGTCATTGTGATTTGCTAGGAAGCTTTTATTACAGTACACTAAAGCATTCATGACTAATTATGTTTGTATTTTAGACTAAAGTAAGTGTAAATTTTTTTGTAATGCAGATATTTCAATTCTTTTTTTATTAAATTCTACATTAAATTCCCTTGAATTTTCTATATAAACATTTGTATTAAGTGGAAATTAATACCTTACCCGTGGCCCTAATTCTTTGCGCACCAGTTTAAAAGTAAAGTTTTTGAAAGAAAGGAAACTCAGACTTAATTTTCTCTAAATAAACAACCAAATTCTTGAAATGTCAGTCGTCTAAAATTAATTGCATTGAATAAAAAAAAAAAATAAAGTCGCGCAATCAGATTTGCGGATGTAAAATATTTTTCCTCTTAAAAATAGAAAGCCCTATTGTTTTGCGCATGTGCATGTAAAGAAAATTTTCTACAATTTCGGTTGCCTGGTTGTTTCCAGTCATGCAAATTATCACATCCGGGACTGATGTCAATGGGTTGTTGAAAAAAAGAGCGGTTTTAAATCAATTCATAAGAAGAAAATGGGTGGTAAAAGATTGACGGTAGAGCTGCGGAAAAAGTAAATCGAAAAACGAAATAATGGTCGTCTAATGAGGCAAATAGGCAGGAATTTGTTGATTCCTGAATCAACAGTGCGTTATGTTTTGAAAACTTTCGTTGCAGCCGGAGATATACAGCCAAGAAACAGTACTGGTCGCCCATCAACAACAACGGTCCGAGAAGATCGAATGTTGCGTCGAGTGGTAATGAACAGCAGACCAGGAACGATGACAGAAACCGGACCTCTATGGCAAGACAGCATAGAGCGACCAGTGACTCGTAAAATGGCTACAAAAAAAATTGTATAACATGGGCTTCAAATCCTACAAAAGCAAACATAAGCCAATGTTAACTCATCCTCAAAAAAAGAAACGTTTTCTGAGGGGTGTGGATCACTTAAAATAGACAGATCACCAATGGCAAAGTGTTATATGGTCGGATGAATCCCCTTTTTCATTTTTATATGGAAATATCCGCCGTCGAGTCGCACGGCAAGCAAATTAAGCTTTAAACCCAAAATGCGTTAAGAAAGAGTGCAAGTTTCTGTCATATGTTTAAATTTGGGGGTGTTTTGGTTATTCTGGTGTCTGCCAAATGATGCCATATGACGGGACTATTAATGCACAGCGTTATCGGGACATTTTGTGGAATAAGTTGTTGCCTTCAATTCAACAACTTGGCCTTCAATCGGGCTATCTTTTTCAACAAGACTTAGTCAAACCGTATACAGCTAGGACAACAATAGCCTGGCTTATAGCCGCCTGGAATATAAAAAGCGAATGGATCAGCCCGTAATTGTTTATGGCAGTTACATGACTTGGACTATTTATAATATAAGTGAAATAATCTCGATAGAATAATATTTGGCGGCCTATCACACCTGTGGCTGGCTAACATTAAAGTACCAAAATGGCCATCTGGAATATAAAAAGCGAAGGGATCCGCCCAGAATTGTTGATGATAGTCACATGACTATGGCTATTATTATAGAGATTGTTTTCAATTCTAAAAACAGCGCAAAGAAAATATTTTCTAACGATTAAAAATTTATTTACACGTGACTATTAAAAACAGAAAAAAAAAACTTTAAAATTACTATTAAATGAGTACGTGTTAAAAGCAGGAAAATATTGAAAATTATGTCTTGAAAATTGTATTTACACGTGAATATTAAAAGAGAAAGGAAACTTTAAAATTATAAATACATTAATATGCGTTTAAGCCTTTCAAGGGCAAGGTACTTATATTCGTAAAATCTTGAAATCAGTGAATGGCACCAGAATTTACAAACAAATTTCGAAATACAAAAAAACTTTTGTTCACTTACTTAATAAAAGGAAAATTTTCATCCCAATATTCTGGTGCCAATGTGGCGTTTAAGAATTAAAATTAAGTGGTCCAAAAATGAACCACCGCCCTTGAAGGGGTTAAAGCAGTAAATTTTAGTAATTTTAGTAAATTGTATTATGTCAATCGTTTTATAACGCAGTTAAAAAATTCCGGGAAGCAAAGACTCTGTTTACTTAATTCATTTTATTTTAGCTTCTTTTCAAATGTTTAGCTAATCTTCTTTAACCAAACACGAAAACAGCCACTGGATGTCTTAACAGCAACTGATTCTGCCTTAAATTTCTGCAATCAAAGGGAATTGAATAGAAACCCGTTTACAGGGACGTTACAGGTTTTTTCAGTATAATTCAATCTTCTCTAATCTTTTTAAAACCGATCAGATTAGCGTTCTTTTAGATTTTGCAGTGTCTGAACGGGTTTGACGAGCGTAGCTTGCAGGGGGCAGAGCCCCCTAGTATTCGAATATATAATGATGTATAATAATATACATATATAATAATGTATTCTAATTTTAATACGACCTTCTAATCAAACTGTAGACATGATGACACATCTGTAAGAAAGCAAAGAAGTTTATTAAAGAAACAAAACTTTTTCTTTCACTTTATGAGTTCACAACTAATTTTGAATCCGACTAAATATCAAGAAACGAACAATCCGGTCGAAAACTGGACAGTTGAAGCATGTTTTTTTCTCGATATCGTTAACCCAGAAACAGCTTTAACAGTCATTAGTGTGTAATGTATTTCTCAAAGCCTAAATAGACAAGATCTTCAAAGAAACTTTTAAACTTTAAAAAGGTGATTTATTTTTCTACTCTATTTCTCGAGCCACGTCAAATAAAATAGCGGAAGAAAAAGGGGGAGGGAAGACAAGTGATCTTGTTACTTGAGGTCAATGGGAAGGCCAATTACAACATTTGTGAACTTGGTCCTCATACACGAACTATTTATAATTAGTTTGATTTAAAAAAAAAAAAAAAAAAAAAAAAAAAAAAAAAAAAAAAACTTTTTTTATTTTGTTCATTTTTCCGGTTATTTCAGAAATGAAAATTTATACTCAATTTACACACATGATCTGACAAAGAATAGTTTTTTACTTCTATGCTTTGTATTAGGTTTGCAAATAAAGCTTTTGCAACGATTAAAACATTTTCTATCCGTCCAGGATGATTGAAATTCAGAGAGATGGGGTAGAAAAGGGAAGTACAAACATAATTTTAAGAAAATTAATAGCTGCCTACGTGCATTTAAATATGAGGACGTGAGTTCAAAATTCGCCTTATCCAAAATTTAAAAAACCGTGTTTTCTCTACCAATCTATTCTCTTCGTAAACCTGCACCGAAAAAAACACAACAATCTGCAAAAACACTAGTTTTATCCCGTATTTCTGGTATTGTAAAATCTTGGTTTGAAATGAAATTGATTTTCTGGATGAAATGAATTTTGAAATTCTCATCATTATTGTTGCATAGTTAGTAATAAATCTTTATATCGCCGAGATAACTAACATTAATGAAATTAAAATCTAATTTTTGGAAAGACAGTTGCATGATAAAATAAAAGAAATATTATTTATTGTAACTACTCAGCGCCCTCATTATGTATGCAAAAAATATGCTAATATTTTCTTTACTTTAATTTAAGTAAAAGCTTAAAGTCAGACATTACATGTATACCTACATCGCTCTATTCAAAAAAGAGGTAACTAACGCTGCCGCCGTAAATATTTTTTGGGGACTGGAGAACTTTCTCGGCTAGTATTAAGAAAACTATTGCATATAAAAAATAGGAAAATTGGTTGCTTTATAGAGAAATGTTCCACAAATACGCTGAACCAGACAATTTTTAAATCGAAGAGTTATTTTCAGAGTTATATAAGTCGCTCAAAATAGTTCTGTTAAAAAACTTTTATAGGAACAATATCTATGCATAGTACATTAACCTTTTGCGCAGGGATATACTTGACATGATTGCGGTGTGCAGTGTACAATTACTCTTTTTAATTTGACTAATTTTTGAAGGGGGGTTTTCCAATTTTTCATCTAATTATTTCAATAGAGATTTATTTCATATTTAGAAAAGGAAATTTGTTTAAATTGTTGCCAAATTATAAAACAACGCAAAGAATAATATTTACTTTCTATAAAAAAAACTGTATTTGCACGTGGCTATTAAAAACAGAGATAAAACTTTAAAATAATAATTAAATAATCACGTGTTAAAAGCAGAAATTTGTAAAAATTACGTCATAAAAAATGTTTTTACACGTGAATATTAAAAAAGAAATATATCCTTAAAATAATTAAATTATTACACGCGAAACGCATTTAACGGTGAAAATTACGTCATATATAAAACGATACATTTAAAACGTTTTTTATGGATAATATTGAAGTGAAATCACAGTGAGAATCACATGGTGTAAAAGTAGCCCAGCTAGCAAGTTTGTTTATATATATATATATATACTAGGGGGCTCTGCCTCCTACGAGCTACGCTCACCAACCCCCCGTTCAGGCACACCAAAATCCAAAAAGCACACTAATTTGATCGGATTTAAAAATATTGAATTAAAATTTAAAAAAACAGTAGCGATCGCTCTGTAAACGGGTTTCCATTCGTTTTCCTTGGATTGGGAATTTTTAAGGCCAAATCTGCTGCTGTTAAGAGATACAATGGTTGTTTTCGTATTTAATTAAAAAAATTAGTTAAACATTTGAAAATAAGCTAATGTAAAATGAACTAAGTAATCAGTGTCATTGTCTCCCGGTATTTTTTAACAGCGCTATAAGATAGTTCTTTTAAATAATTCATTTTAAATATATCGTTTCAAATCTGACGTAATTTACACCAAAGATTTATTTCTCTTATTAATATTCACGTGAAAATACTTTTGTTGTTAGAAGGAAATATTATTTGCGCTGTCTTCGAATTCACGATAATAATTGAAAAGATTATCTCAAAATATCTCGCGCAAATATATTTTTCAATTTAAAAATTGTTTTGCTATATTTTTTGCCATTTTAAATATGACGTAATTTCCTCAAATTACAAGTTGTAACGCATAATAATGATTTTTTTTAATTTTAAGATTTTGTTTCTCTTTTAAAATTCAATGCAAATATGGTTCGATACACATGTCATATACCAACGCCAATTTCATATAAGCAACGGGTACTTAACTGGTGCTAAAGTGTCGTTATTTTGCTTGATATGGTAACCCAGATGATGTTGTTTATGCTATTAATGTTTTCGCCAAATTGGCGTCGGAAAAAAATTGCGCCAATATGTGGTATATGACATCTGTGCCATGGTTCTTATGACGTAATTTTCCTGCTTTTAACATGTAATCATTTAATTCTAATTTTAAAGTTTTTTTTATGTTTCTAATAGTCACGTGTAAATAAATTTTTTATTTGAAGAAAAACATTATTGTTTGCGCTGTTTATACAACTGGCAACAGTTTAAATTAATAACATTTTCTAAAATTTGTAAAAAATATCTCTCGAAATGCTGAAAATTTGAATTTAAAATTGAAATAAAACCTCAAAAAATGAGTCAAATAAGAAAACTAAATGCAATCTACCGAGAACTTATAACGTATGAAATGATCTAAAAATGATTAAATTTTTATGTATAGTTTTTGCTCCAATAAAACTTTTTTAATGGAACGATTTTGTCCAACTTTAGCATTAAATATGTCTTAAAATAATTCTTCGATTTGAAAACTGTCTGCATCAGCGTGTTTATCAAACATTTTTCTATAATACCACCGATTTTCATATTTTTGTATGCAACAGTTTTTTTAATATTAACGATGAAAGGCCATGCTTAAGCATTCAAATTGGATGCGATCTACCCGGAATATCTACGCAGATTTTCATTGGTCCATTTCCAAATCAAAACTTTTTTTTTATATATAGAAGGATACCATCACTTGATGCATAAATACAGGTAAATGTATGCTTAAAACACTTTAGATTTATTTTGTATGAATTATTATTCAATAAATATAGAAAATTCGTATATACTTATCTCTCTTCTCTCTATTCTAAAAAAAAGTAACTCCCGCTGTCACCGCCGCCGCCGCCGCCGCCGCCGCCGGTTTTGAATTTTTTGTGACCGGAGGTCTTTCTTCGTTAATATTAAGAAAAATAATGCATACAAAAATATGAAAATTGGTAGTATTATACAGAAATGTTTGATAAACACGCTAATGTAGACAGTTTTCAAATCGAAGAATTATTTTAAGAGATATTTAATGCTAAAGTTGGACAAAATCGTTCCATTAAAAAAGTTTTATAGGAGCAAAAACTATACATCGGAATTTAATACTTTTTAGATCATTTTATACGTTATAATTTCCCGGTGTGCAGAAATAATTTATTTTTTTAATTTGACTCATTTTTCGAGGTTTCATTTCTATTTTAAATTCAAATTTTCAGCATTTCGAGAGATATTTTTTTACTTATTTCAGAAAATTGTACTAATTTAACTTGTTGCCAAACTGTATAAACAACGGAAACAATAATGTTTGCTTCAAATTAAAAATTTATTTACGCGTGACTATTATAAACAGAAAAGAAAAACTTTCAAATTAGAATTAAATAATTACGTATAAAAAGCAGGAACTTATTGAAAATTACTTCATCTATAATTACACGTGAATTTTAACAGAGAAAGGATATTGTAAAGTAATAAATTCATTAACATGCGTTAGAAGTCTTAAATAGGAGAAATTACATCACATTTACGTCACATTACACTTATTACGTAAAATGAACAAAAAATAATATTGCAAAATAGTAGTTTAAATTTAAAAATAGCGCGAGACATTTACTTGATATTTTGAGATGAACTTTTCAACTATTTTTTTTTTTTGACAGCGCAAATAATATTTCATTTCTAATAAAAGCATTTTCACGTGAATATTAAAAAGGGAAAGAAAAGTTTGGTGAAAATTACGTCAGATTAAAAACGATATATTTAAAATGTTTTATTTAAAAGGACTTTCTTTTCGCTTTGTTAAAAAATACCGGGAGACAAAGACTCTGTTTACTTAATTCATTTTATATTAGATGATTTTGAAATGCCATTGTATCTTTTAACAGCAGCTGATTTTTCCGTAAAATTCCCCAATCAAAGAGAAATGAATAGAAACCTGTTTATAGGGCGATCGCCTTTGTTTTTTTAATTATAATTCAATCTTCCAAAAAAAATTCAATTAAAGCCGATCAAATTAGCGTGCTTTTAGAGACTGCAGTGTCTGAACGGGGGGTTGGCGAGCGTAGCTCGTAGGGGGCCGAGCCCCCTAGTTAATTAAATTAAACAATTTGCATTTAAAAAATAACATGAAAATATGCATGCAGGTGCATTAAAATAGAGGGGAAAAATTCATGCATAAGCTATACCTGTTCCTGAAAATATCTAAAACTCGATATAAAGATAAAATATAAGTGTAAATTTTCTAAATACGGTATTTTTCAATGCCGCGGTTTTGAATGTTATTCCCAGGCAGACGAATTTTTGTAATCTCGAACCCAAAGGAAGAATATTGTTCATAGAGTCGTTATAAAAGTCCAAGAGGCAGCGACATTTTAATTTAATCATTTTATACAAGCTGGGTTTTAAATGTGTAATTGGTCTTACTTATCAATCCCCAAAACACCCGTCAGCTGTCGCGACAGCAGTGGATGAGGCCATATGACCCGAAAAATGCACCAACCAAACGGAAAAAAAGCATGGATACCCGATTACAGAAGATAGTCACCATTCGTAATAATATCATTCAATCTTCTGCAGTCGGATAAAAATTTTAAAACAGGGTACATTAGCATTTTTTTAGAAGCAGCGGAGTCTGCACAAGTATTAGCGAGCATAGCTCCCAGGGGACAAAGCCCCCTAGTATACGAAATAAAAATACAGAAAGTTATGGCTGTTGAAGATATTATTAGATGAAGATGGTCCCATTTTTGAATAATTACGGATTGTTCATCAAAGTCAAAATAATGTAAATATTTATGCATTTTGGTATGATTTATTTAAATGTTTTTATAGAATCGAATAAGTAAATATTGTTCTTTTATATAACTTTTTAATGTTATTTAATAAAAGCCTTTTCTTTACTGTGACAGACTGAATTACCACTCAATGCAATATTGGGTTCCAATATTACTATATTCGTTTGCTACTAGAAAGATATTGAGCATTTGATATTCATTTGAAACAAGTTATACTAATTTTAATGAGCAATAACCTCAGAGGTTACATATAGGTTATATTTAGTTCGGAAATAGAAAAAAAAGAAAGAAAAAGTATGCTTTCCTTGCAATTTAAATAAGTGGTGCTAAATCAGACAAAATACTTAAAAAATGATCCATCTCTGAAAAATCGGAACGAGGTAAATCCTTCCTGTAGATATAAAATTGCCAACCTTCGCTGACGCGGAATATCAAATTAGGCAAGTTTCGACATCTTATCTCGGCAATAATAATATTTTGTTTTGAGATCATACAGACTGTAAAGGCATCGTCCTCAACGTTTGGTAGTAAAGTCAGGTCACGTTAGAACTGAGACATAGTGCACGCTGTTTGTAGATTGTATCTGTAAAGAAGTAAATTAACGGAAATATCTCATTAAAACCTTACCAATCTTCAGATTTTCGTGAAAACTACAGTGGAGGGAATATGGTAGTTCAAGCCGTATATGTTCTGGATTTTTTAAGGAACTTAGTATACCCTTAGTTTCTCAAGTAAAGTTACAGCGTATATCATACACTCTAGCGCAGGGTTGGCGGACCTTTTTGTTGTCGGGTATCCAAATTTGATCAAAAATATTTTACGCGACTATGACGTGCCAACTAAAAAACAAATTTAGTAGACGAAAAAAATAATGGAATAAAATTACTTAAAATTTTCTATGAAGATTAAAAAAAATATGAGGAACATGCATGCAGATATTACACTATAATAATTATTGAAACAAATATATTTTAGAAATTAATGCGATGTAATTTGATTTCTGTTGTTGCATCTTAATATCCGGTTAATCTTAATGCAAAATGAACCTCATTTATGTGACAAGTGCTTTCAGTTTGAGTTTTGATATTATTCATTTGTGAAAACAGTTACTCGAAAGTATAGATAGGCAGAAAAACTGTTAAAATAGCAAACGCCAGTTTTTTTGAATAGCCAGAACTTTATCATCGAAATTTAGTGATGTCTAATAAACAATTCTTGTCGAAAGTTTTCAAATATCGCCTTTGTTTAAAAATTTTTTTAGATCATATAATTAATTAGATTGGAATATAATATGCCGCAATTAAAAATTTTCAATTTCTATTTAATAAAATTTAGAAAAGATCAATCGCGATGTTGTGTAACCTCACTTAATTTTCATTTAGAGCCACAAGCAATGCCGTGCCAAAATTATTCTTTCGCGTGCCAAAAGCGGCACGCGGGCCATAGGTTTGCCGTCCTTATCTAGCGTATATGCCTTCTGCCTATAGCGTACAACCTCTGGTGTTTTTACGACTAACTACTGCTTTTATGTATTAAAAAGAGTAATGGAATAATAAAGCGACTGGAAATAAAAATTAAATCAGGTAACCATTTATTAAAATTATAGAACCGACTAACTCAGAAAAAAAAAAGAAACAAAATCCACTTTTTACTCCGCACGGGAACTTTAAATATTGATTACCACACCAGTTAGTCGTATATTCTAAAAATCGCACGATAAAGTTGTTAAAATCAAACTTCCTTTTTCATGGTTTTCACTACTTGTATTATAGTTAGTTACATGTTTCTAAGGGACGATATACAAATTTATTTTTATATGAACATTGAAAATCTCCTACCTCTGTATCTCTTTGCTTCATTCGATTTGTCATGCCGCATTTACTAAAAAAAAATTTAGATACAAATTTTCACTGCTATATCTATAAACTTTTGTATTTTTTTTTTTTTTTTAATAGGTATTATTTGTAAAATATTCTAAAGATTTGAAAAAGACGCTAAACATTAGATAAAATTTGTTCAGGGGCCGTGTCAATATTGAAAATCACATTTTGGTAACTGAACTATATTGTGGCTAAAACTGTACTTAAATAAGCGATATAACAATTATTTGTTAGTAATTACAGTTAGTATTATTTGTTAGTTTGAGTAACGATACTCATGTGGAAATTTATTGGTGATTTGCTGCTAACATATAAACCGTTCAGTGCACAAATCGATTCACTCCATAAAACAAAAAGTTGAGAAATGCGATGAAATAATATGCATTGTTTTTTAAAATTTCCTTTATAATATAAATTCAAAAATATGTTGTAGAATGCATAAATACAGATATAAGCTTTCATCTAACGGTATATAAAATTAATAAGAAAGAATAGCCGAAAAATAATCGTCAGTAGTAATGTTACAATTTTTATGTGATGGGTGGAGTTAATCGATTTGGTAACTGAAAAAAGTAATAAAGTTAAATTCAGTGTATACATTTTTAAGTTTATTATTACAGAAAAAGTTAGTTAATATACATTTTTAGTACAGATTTTTCCATAAAAATGAATGTTGAAATTTCTGTTATAATATATTTTTTGTAATTAATTCATCAGCAATATAAATAATGTCCCCTTCATCAGGTGTATGTGGGGACTCGTCATTTCGATTTGATGTCAAGTTTTTATAGTAATCATGTTTAACAGGAGGAATGATTTTTAGCAGGTCCATCCATCATGTCTCTCCTTTTTACTTTCTTCTACCTGTACAAGAAGAAAGTATTTGATTCGTGAAAATTTTTGACTTTCAGTTTTCGACGGCTTTACACGTTTTAGGAGTCAGAGATTCCGAAAACATACTTTTACAAAATGCCTGTCTGTGAGTCTGTCTGTATGTAACACAAATTTTGTGGGCGCTCTATCTCAAGAACTAATGCACGAAATTTAATAAAAAATTATATTCAGTTAGTCCCTGACATATATTGGTGCTGATTAGTTTTTGGTGTAAATCGCTCAACAGGTGGCGCTGGTATGCAACATTTTTCACGATTTCCACAATAGCTCAATCTCCAGAACTAATGCATGGATTTTCATCAAACTTCAGATTCAGTTAGTCTTTGACATGAATTGATGTTTTATAGATTTTGGTGTAAATCGCTCAACAGGTGGCGCTGCTATGCTGCATTTTTTGCAATTTCCGCAATATCTCTATCTCAAGAACTAATGCTTGAATTTTCAACAAACTTCAGATTTTGTTTGAAAGTAGGCGCGGAAAGCACATTTCAGCTGGAACATCCTTCCACCTTTTGTCATTTTCGATTCCTTTAGGCTTATAACAAATTTTCAGTTCTTCCTGCAATGATTTCGGCCAGCAGGTGTATAATGGACAGGTCAAATGATTTCCCACCTTGATCTCCCCACCATCACTTCTTGCTGTTAACCTATAGTCCAGGCAATAGAGACCGTATAGGGACTCTACCTAGCAAAATTAATGGTAGTACTGGAAATCGGCTTTCTAGATGTTTTTTGGGTCGCTGAATCCGAATTTGTAACTTCCCACCAAAATTTCCCCCGGTAAACCCCCCAAATTTTGGTAAAAAGCCCCCAAAAAAGGTTTTTATTAAAAAATTCCATTTTTTTATTATTTTATGAGAAAAGTAGCTAGAAATTCAAAAAGTAGGCAAAATTTGCAACAAATTAGATATATGACATTATGACTTAGGATGAAAGGGAAGGGGGGATCTGCCTCGGAACATGCGCCGCAGTGCTGCGTGGACTAAGTTGCGCAATTCCACTTAACCACTCACGCGTTTACATTAGTCTTCCCATCTTCCCTCCGAACTTTCTCTATAAGGTTTACTTTAAGTTTTTTGGGTCGCTGAATCCGAATTTTTAACTTGCCCCCAAAATTTTCCCCCCGAAACCTCCCCCCCTCAATTAGTTGTTTTTAACTTAAATTTCTTATTGTTTTAGGGGAAAAGCATTACAAAATTCAGAAACTAGACAAAATTTGCAACAAATAGGATATATGACATTATGAGACAATGACATAAACGGGGAGAGAGGGGGCTGCCTCAGAACATTCCCCGCGCGCTTTTCTCAAAAACCAAATTTTTTCAAAAAATCAATTTTTGGAGGGGTTGCCGGGTGAAATTTTGGTGGGAAGTTACAAATTCGGATTCAGCGACCCAAAAAACATAAAGTGAGTCGAAATCCAGAACTAGTAGTAATTTTGCCAGATAAAATCCCCTATTGCCTGGACTTCATAATTTAGTGCACGTAGCGCCGCAGTGCATGTTCAGAGGCCGACCTCACCCTCCCCGTTCATCCTAATTCATAATGTCATATATCCTATTTGTTGCAAATTTTGTCTAGTTTCTGAATTTCGTAATTCTTTTCCTCTAAAACAATAAGAATTTTAAGTTAAAAACAACTATTTGGGGGGGGGGGGGATTTTGGGGGGGAAGTTAAAAATTCGGATTCAGCGGAAAGTTCGGAGGGAAGATGGGAGGGCGAATGTAAACGTGTGAGTGGTTAAGTGGAATTGCGCAACTTAGTTTACGCAGCGCCGCGCGCATATTCCGAGGCAGATCCCCACTTCCCCTTCATCCTAAGTCATAATGTCATATATCTAATTTGTTGGAAATTTTGTCTACTTTCTGAATTTCTAGATACTTTTTCTCTAAAACAATAAAAAATGGATTTTTTTATTAAAATCCTTTTTTGGGGGGCTTTTTACCAAAATTTCGGGAGGTTGCCGGGGGAAATTTTGGTGGGAAGTTACAAATTCGGATTCAGCGACCCAAAAAACATCTAGAAAGCCGATTTCTAGTACTACCATTAATTTTGCTAGGTAAAATTCTCTATTGCCTGGACTACTAGCTTTAATGGCAATGCGATGTCACTCGAGATGGTAGTTGTAATATTTTGCACTCATTCGAAAAATAACTCAATATTTATTCTTTTCAAATTCCACTTAAACAAACCACTTTCAACGATTTTTTTAAGGCAGTATAAGTAACCTAAATTAGAAGTAGAAAAGTTTTGACCAAATTCCAGCGAGCTGCATTAAGTGTGATGTAAATCATAATGTATGTACTGACATTAAATTAATACGTATTTACTTTATATTAGCATTTGTATTTATTTTATTTTATGTTATTCTGTTAACGATTTATTATTCTGTTAATTAAATATACCCTAGATGGTTATTTTGCCTTTTTATTACGCATTAAATATTGCAGTTATGATTCCCCGTTTAATCGAATATTATTTCTGGAACCGCCCATATTCGTTTAAACGGGGACGACTGTATACCTGGATATGAATTAGTACTGTTTAGTTTTTGGTGTAAATCGCTGAACAAGTGGCGCTGCTACGCTACATTTTTCAGAATTTCCGCTATAGCGCCTCAAGAACTAAATATCAACAAGAAATAACTATCTCAAGAACTAAACCACGAATTTTCATCAAAGTTCAAATTCAGATATACTCTGATATGAATTGGTGCTAAATTGGTGTAATTTCTTGTACTATTTAAATGATTTAATTTACGTGATTTATATAGAAGAAAGTTTTGTGATGGCCACAACATACTAGTCTTTCTTGTTTCCCTTGTCACAGTTCTATCTTTAGGATATAATAAAGGCTGCTCTACATTCTTCAAAATTTGTGGTCTACCTGCTACAGATTTCTTTACATTAATGGCATTAAATTCTGAATCTTCATTATAGTCATATTTGAATTGTATGAGGTGGGGTTTGGACCTTTTTAACTTTATCCTTTAAACCAATTTTCTGGAAACCCTATAACGGTTACTTTTCTATTAATGATTGAATTTTCTAAAGATTTTGTTGAAAAAAATCGAAACGATTCAAAATGGCCTCTGAAATAAATTATTTATTATTCAATGGCAAAAAACATTTTGTCATTTAATGGTGTTAATCTTTAGTATTCAGGAAAGTTATTACAAATATAAAAAGTTATGACTATACCAAGTGCTTTGACACTTAAAATTTAAGATTTTTTAAAAGTGGGGTTAATCGATTTGTGAACTGAACGCCTCATATATCAAATGGCACGAAAAAAATTTTCAAACATTATTCTAAACTAGCGGATACAACCCATTCATCCCGGGTTACAGAATATAGGTGAAAATCAATAATTGAAAATTAATAGATTTTTTATAGATATATATATTAAATTGAAAACTAATAACACCAAAAATCATTTTTATAGGAAAGATATCAATGTATTTTGAAATTTATTAAAAGCGATACTTTGATGAGTTAATAGCCGAAGAAATAGCCAAAGATTTCACTATTATATCAGCTTTTTTTATTCTGATAATTTCAGTGGTTGAAGTGAATAGTTCTGTTACATGTGTGTTAAATTTGCGTTTTGTTTATGTTATTTTAATATTTTATTTATTTATTAATGACGTTTTAATTTCATTATGGAATATTAGCCGAAATAAATTCTGAACTATTTATATTAAGTGTAAACGGGTTAATTTTTTCGGGCTGCACATGATATAGGAATAGGTTTGGGTTTTTTTAATCATACTTAAAAATTATTTTAAAAACTATAAAAAATCAGTAAATTTTTATGAAATTTTCAAACAACTTGCATTTGAAAGAACATATATTTTTTTTCCATTCGACGGTGTAAATATTAAAATTGTGTGATGTCAAGAAGTAAACAAAAATTCCAGTAAAAGCAAAATTCATAGGTCAATTCGTTACCACCGTCAATATGACGTCGGCGTCCCTCACCGACATGTTTGTAACACTTTCCAACAAAGTTGAAAAGTGTTTATGCATTCGGTTTGTCTTTCCGTCTGGCCACGCTCTAACTTCCGTAAATATACTCGGATTCTCGTGCAATTGATAAACTTTATTTAGGGCACGGACGGCGAACCTATGGCATGCGTGCCATAAGTGGCACACTGCAGATTATTTTTGGCACGGCATAGATTTAAATTTTACATCAAAATATAGTAGAATTTCACAAAATGCATTAATTAATATAGATGTTGTCTGTGTCACTTGAATCCGATTAGTTCGGTTGGTTGTGATTGTCACACAGATTGAAGAAATTGAAATATAACTTAATTTATCCGAATCTAGCTCAATATTTGCTCAGAAATTTTTGAGTATTAGAAGATTATCGCTAAACAGAAATTAAAAGTGTAATAAGCAAAAATGCTGATTTTAAAATTATAACAACTTGAAATTTAATTCCAGACACTAAAAGCTATAGTTTCTGGCGCTTGCTATTTTGACAATTTTTTCTGCAAGACATTCTTTTCGTAAAAAAAAAAAAAACAAAAAAAATGAAAAATTCAACTAAAAACGTCTTGTCAAGTGAGTGCAATTAAACTTGCATTCTATCGAAAATAACTAACAAGGAAGGTCTCCATACGGGCATATTCAGAAAAATCTAAAAAAATTACAGAGTATTCGGGTCATGTGGATATATATGTTTATAAAAAAAATTTTGGCGGAATCCCGATACAACGTTCGTAAAAAAATAATGAAATTTTCGTTTATTTGGCGATTTATCATCGGTTGGCGATGAAATGAAATTTCGAAAAATACTTTTTCCTGTCGAATACTCTTTAAGATAAAAATATTTCATATTGAACTTGTTTAAATAAATTTAACTTAAATAACTGTAGTTTTGTCAGTTTTAGCTTGATTTAGCTATAGTTTTGTCATATATGTACTTATAATGAAAGTTAAATATCAAATTTTATGAATTAAAACAAAATTAAAATTGTTTCAATATCTCAAAATTAAATCCAATTGAGCGCTCTCGGTTCAATTTTGTTGCTATGGAAACGACGAATTTCTTGGTTTGAAATGAATAACTGCTAAATGAATCTTGCCTTTATTTTGGAATACGCTTAAATGTAGGAAAGTATTTTTTATAGATGAAATTGTTTTTAAAGTAATAAATTAAGTAACAAGCAACATAAATATGTAATCCGAAAAAATGTATTTATTAAACTCTCTCATTGTTTATATTTAAATTCATTAAATACTTTTTACACGCATTCTAAAAATCAATTAACAAACAATTTTCAGATGCATTAAAATCGTTTGCTTTTGGCGAGGAAAAGTACAGCTCGCCAAATTGCGCGACGCCTTCGTCTTTTCGCGCCAAATACTCGAAAGTATTTTATTTTTTTACAGACTTTCTACTGTAATTCCGCCGCTAAATTTGACTGATCCTTTATTACATACATAAGTAGTTTAATTGGTATTTTTTTCAAAATATTCTGAGTATGCCCATTATGGAGACCTTCCTTGTAAGTACAAAGTGGATATAAATTATTTGCCATTTAAGATGAGACAACAGAAATAATATTTTTTAAATAAATTTCTACAGTATAACATCAAATATCTCCTGTATTTTTTTAATGCTAAAAACAAAATTTTAAGTAATTTTGATTCATTATTATTTGGTCCATTAATTTTTTTTTTATTGTTGGCACGTTAAGATCACGTAAAGTATATTTTTGGGAAAACTTGGCACGTGGACGTGAAAAGGTTCGCCATCCCTGATTTAGGATGATCAAAGCATGTTTGGTATTGTATATGAAATATGTGGGATTAGTAGTTCATTTGCAGGGGCATTCAAAAGAATTCAATTGAATTATGGTATATGGGGAAAAAACGTTTGCAGAGTATTTTAATGAGATTACGCTACTTAAAATTTAGTGAAACTGATATAAATCACTGAATTTCACAACAAAATGATTACGATAGAATAGAGCAGGGATGGCGAACCTTTTTGAGAGTGCGTGCCAAAAATTTCAAAATTATTATGTACCAACATTCTAACGTGCCAGAAACCTTTTAACTTTGATAAAATCCAATAACTAATTTTTATAGAATTTTTACTCACATATTTTTACACTTATACTAAATTCGATTCCTAACTTATTAAGCTGCATTTACTCAATAATATAGCCATGTCGCATCGAATTTCGTTTTATTATGGTTCCGTACTTAAAAAGTAAAAACGGAACCATTATAAGATCACCCCTGTGTCTGTCCGTCTGTCTGTCTGCCTGTCTGTCTGTCTGTCTGTCGGTCACAGCCATTTTACTCGTAAACTATGGAACGGGAAAAGTTCAAATTCGGGGAAGTAATAAAGACCAATGACCCACATATTTTCAGATTAATAAACATTCATAAATATATTTAGTAAAAAAGTAGAGGGGCTAATTATGCTACTTGAAAAAAAAATATTTTCTTTGTATATCATGTGGGGTATACTGTGAAAGCTTTTGTAACGCTGAACTCAAAAATACATTCCTTTTAATTTTAGGTATTATATTTTCAAAGATATTGTTGAAAATGTAGCGCAAAAATATGTTCCCCACCATCTAATTCCGAATCTACTGAAACTAAAATTATGAAAAAATTAGAGGTAGTAGACGTTAATATAAACCTTGCCGGAAAATTATAGTGATTACCCTAGGTCACATAGTTTTTGAGTAATTAGCATTTTTCTGTTATACACA
This sequence comes from Maratus speciosus, assembly GCA_963932465.1. NCBI lineage: Eukaryota > Metazoa > Arthropoda > Arachnida > Araneae > Salticidae > Maratus > Maratus speciosus. Next base: position 358,507,176 of record OZ010800.1, on the reverse strand, counting down.
AATTTCGATTTACGGGCATTCAGAAAAACTGTTGAGCATCGCTGAATATACCTATCGTTGCAGAAGAATAAGAGCATTGTTGATAATGGTTTTCGAAAAAAAATCATCAGTAATTAGCTGAGATATTAACCCTTAAAGGTACGGTCACTTTGGACATACACAAGGACAGGGGCGGCGTACTCTATGCCTAGTTAACAACTTTTAAGGATATATATGTGTAATGTAATGTCCAGTAACAGTATAAAAGCAATAAACATCAAATTGTTAAAACATACTAATTTAAGGGGTCTCGGGACTCTAAAAAGTGGAAAAAATGAAAAAAAGGCCATTTTCAACATTTAATATCTTAAAATGTATATGATTTTAAAACACAATTTTAATTGGGATGAAAGATATAAGTATGTTCTTTCGTTTCATGTATTTGAAAAATTGCAAGATACAGAATTAGTATTTATAGTGGGCTCGAAACTGTTAGACATTTGTCGAACAAAAAATTGGCATAACAGTTTACGCGCAGGATTACAAAATAAATATTGCAACTAGAATGAAAATTTTGGTGCTTACTTATACTTCAGATTCTAATAATTTCCCTGAACTTAAATAAATTTGTATTTAAAGCATTTTTATATTTTTAATGCAATGTTGCATTTAACTAATACAAAATTTTGAAAATTTCAACAGTAAAATCACCTAAAAATATATTTATTTGAACAATAAAAAAGAAAATTTTAGGTTCAGGTTATACAGACTAACATGAAATAAATGTTTTGAAAATTTCATGAAAAAATATTCAGAAGTTTTTGAGGTATTCTGCGCATTATGGCCCAAAAACGCCATTTGGAAAATAATGTCTTTAAAGTTTCGGAAACGCCGCTTCAGCTATTGAGCGGGTATAATTCTAAAAGCCAAAACTTCTGTTCTAATGGGAATTTCAAGGAAACAATTATATCAAAATATTCAGAAAAAATAGGAGTTTAACATCTAAAAAAATAAAATTTCTTAAATTTTGAAGCTTTAAGAGTCCTGCGATCACTTGATCCTTTCCGGCAAGGAGTAATTCTATTTATAAACATATGAAATAATGAACTGACACCAGTATTTATAAACGAATTTATTAGAAAATGCAAACTTGCTTATTTTCACGTACATGATAAAAGGAAAATTTTAATTAAATGTTCTTGGTGCCGTTTGTCTATTTTGGAATTAAAATTAGGTGTCCGTTTTTTAAGGGCATCGCCCTCGAAAGATTTATTGAGAGAATATAAAATTCTGTCGTTTTTATATTCTTTCACGCCTACTTTTTAAAAATGTTGATTTATTCATTGGCACCACTTTTTTGAAATGGTAAAATTCCCATTGTTTTCACCTTAATTCAAAATGTGAAAACTGTAGGAATTTTACCATTTCAAAAAAGTGGTGCTAATGAAGAAATCAGAATTTTTTTTTAAAGTAGGCGTGAAAGAACTTTAAACGACAGAATTTTCTTGGAGACCTAATAGAATGAATCGCATAAGTACTGTGGGATTCGCGATAGTTTGCATTGATTGTATCTCTAAATACGCCTCGAGTGACTTTAAAAGTTAATTAAACACCTATCTGGAAAAAGGCGGCACTGACCAAGGCGACGTTGCGACTTTGAGACCTCAATTCGAAGCGCGCTTAGCACAATGCCAAATTTAAACTTTGAACAAAGGTTTTGTTTTAGCTACACTGTAGATATAAAGGTTATTACTACGCTGAATTTAGTTTCATGAAATGCCAAATGAAGTTTAACTATGCACAGCTTTTATTGTCAGTACCGAATTAAGTTCATCATAAACAGATTAGGATAATATTAAAAGAAGAGTTATACGAATAGCTATATTTGATATTATTTAGGTTCCATATCTCTTTGAACTTTCATGGTATACCCATTTACACTGTTCTAATATATACAGTTATATCCAACCCTACGTTGTATAGTTTTTTACAAAGTCTTAGTATTCTTTTAGCAACTTTTTTTTTTTTTTTTTATAATACAATTACAAATTGACATATTTATTCTACGGAAACCTCTGTACGCGAGTAATGCTCGCACTTGACCGTTTATTAATCTATAAATAAGTTTTTCTTTTATTGTATACTTCCGAATGAGATCCTTTTTAGTTTGTAAGGTAGAAGTAAGTTCAATATATATATAATTATTTACACTAACAATTAACATTAACACAAAATAACTTACAAACTGAAACCTAAATAAAATAAAACCTTATCGGAAGTAGAAGCGTGTCCTTTAAGTATATTACTATGCAAACTATCTCTTAAAATTCAATTTTCAAAAATAAAACCTTTGAAATCTGATAGAGAAGCAAAATGATTTGGAAAACAGTATATGTTGAATAGTTTGGCGAGAAAATGGCACTATAGGGCGCTATCATTGAAATTTATAATCCTTAACTCATTCAAAAGTAACGGATTATTTTAAAGTAAATTTATACCTGTTACAAAAAAACTAAACTTGTTGTAGAAAAACATGAAATGGATTATTCTCCGTAAACTGAATATAATCTATAAGTTTTTTCGCGTGCCAGAGAAGTTTTATTGGGTGCCAAGTTCGCACGCGTGCCATAGGTTCGCCATCACTGGAATAGGGCATTTGTCGCTCATTTACAGGGACACACAAAAGAAATCGGTTACAGTAATAATTGCTGTCATGCTTATTATGCTTTGATTTACTGGAAGTGCGTTTTAAACTTCGGTATATACTTTAAAATTTACTTAATTTTTTGCATGTTACTCATTGTATTATAAATTCTATACCTCATATGCAGGGCTGCATAAAAGAATTCACGTACCAATCTTCTTATTAGCGGAACTTGCTGAAGGGGAATTTTCAACAGAAGTATATGTATTTCTTAACTGAACTAAATTTTGCCATAGTTAATAGATACAAATCTATATACAGTAAAACCTCCTTAAAGCAACTATGTTCCGTTCCAATAAAAATTGGTCGATCCGAGAGGTGGTCTCTTAACGGAGGTCATGTTTAAATCTAGATTTTAATTCTTGAAAAAAGGTAACAATTAACTTTACTAAAATTTATTTTTCACATTAGGAAAATATAAAAAGTTAAGTATCAAAACAAAAGTTAATTACATAAGTTAATTACTGCCGAGTTTAAAAAATGAATACATTGACGTTTGCTTTAATTTTACCGTTTTATCTTTTATAACTTTTATTTCCAAGTCCTTTCGAAGTTCAGTATATAAATGCAATTTTTTTGGATGGGAACGAATAATGACGATTTCATTAATTTATCTATTTCTTTGAGAGTTTCCTGACAGAATAGGGCAGGGGAGTTTATTGACTATCATTCTTAATTTGTCATCAGAGTTAAATTCATTGCCTAAAAAGGCACAAAGGGGTTTAAACACTTTTAAAAAAATCTAAACTTAGTTTAGAAGTTTGATGAATAATGCGCTCTCCGGAGTTATTTTTCTAATAAAACCTTCAAACGGCCAGGAAAAAATGGAATTTGTTTCATTTTCTTGAAAGGAATGGATCGCTCATGGAGGGAGTTCAACTGGGATGGTCTTTGAATGGAAGTAAAATTAGTATTGAGTCTATGGGAATAAATTTCGTTCCATGAAAAAATGGTCGTTCAAGGAGGTGGTCGCTTAATGGAGGTGGTCGCACAGGGAGGTTTCACTGTATCCTATGCATGGCTGCTGAAAGAATTCGGATAATTTTCAGATTTTAGATGATGACAGTTGAAATTGTGTTTTCAAATGTATTATGCGTTTCCATATGGTTCAATTAGACATAATATTTCAACTTATTAAACGGTTAAGTTTTGTTACATTATTCTGAATGTGTTGGAAAGTGTTTCATAATCTATGCTTGACGCACGATTTTTTCTTTCTTGTTGCTCTATAATATAAATTATGATACTCTAAATCTGCTAATCTCATATATTTACTCGTAAAAAAGTAAAGTAAAATATATAAATTATCATTCGAGCCATGTTTAAGTTGCTGATATACAAGTATCTCTTTAACATTGATTCATTCATTTTTTAACAATCTGAACGACAAAACAATAAAACAATTAGAGCAGATATAAAACCTGTTAAGATTGAATCCCAAGGGTGACAGATTGACTTTTTCTTGAAAAGGATTTTCTTCTTTCTTCATTCTTCAAGGAATTCTTCATTCTTCAACGTGGCTCCATTCATTTTTCAACAATTCGAACGACAAAACAATAAAACAATTCGAGCCAAAAAGTATGACAGTAAAACCTGTTAAGAGTGAATCGCAAGGATGACAGATTTTCTTTTTCTTGAAAAGTTTTAAATTTTAGATAATACGAGGGTCACTCTGAAATTTTTGAGATACAACTAGGTTTTTAAAGTTATACTTACAAAATTTTAGGTGTGTTCAAAGTAGTCTCCTCCAGCATCAATGCACTTTTGTAGACGAATTTTCCACAGATTGAATGCCTCAAGCCATTCATTTCTTGGAATAGATGAAAAAATGCATTTATAGCCACATCAATCTCTTCTTCTGAATGAAAACGACGTCCACGTAAGTTCTTTTTTAGATTAAAGAATAACCAAAAGTCATACATAGCTAGATCAGGTGAATACGGCGGATGTTCTATCACATTAATTCGTTTTTGTTTAAGAAACTCAACTGTTAATCCGGCTGTATGTGAAGATGCATTATCATGGTGAAGCATTAGTCCTCTAACATTCACTTCTTGTAGAATTTCTGGAAGACATTTAGTGGTATACCAGTTTGCTGTTACTGTCTTCTGACCTTCCAACTTGATGGCTTTGACCAATCCCGTACTTCTGAAGAAAACGGCATACATCACTTTTTTCAGTGCGCGTTGTCTTTTCGCCATTGTCGGCGTCGGGTCATCTTCAAAGACCCATACTTTGCTTTCTTGACGTGTTGGAATGTCAAAAAACGGTATGTATGTTTCATAACCCGTTACAATTTTAGAAATGATGCGGTGGCCACTATCATTTAGCGATTTAAGAGTTTCTTTACTGATTCTGACACGCTCTTCTTTTTGGTGCTCAGTTAGATTATGGGGACTCAACGGCAAACTACTTTTTTCATATGCAATTCTTCATGAATAATTTTGTGTATGGCTGCGGATCCAATGTTAAGTTCCTTCTGTATCATTTGATAGGTACAGCGATTATCATCCATTAACATTTTTCGTATGGCAGACACATTATCCGGGATTACTGCCGACGGCGGCCTTCCTGTGTGTTCTTCATCCTGAAGAAAATTGCGACCTCTGCTAAATTCTTTAAACCATCTAAATACAATAGTACGAGCTGGAGATTCATCAACAAATGCTAATTTCAACCGTTGAACGCATTCTTCTTAATTTAATCCTGCTTTAAAATCGTAGAAAATCATAGCGCGAAAATGTTCTCGCGTCAACTCCATTTTCTCTTCTGTTTAAAATTTATTTTATGCTAAACAAGTTGAAGTAAGTCAGTAAAAAATCGTCTGCAGTGTTAAAATACTTTGTATTTTAAAATTAAACCGTTATTTTTATTTTGTAAATTCTCGTCTGCGCGTATCTCAATAATTTCAGAGTCACCCTCGTATTTGAGTCAGTTACTTTCTAAACATCGCATAATTTCAAGTTTTACATGTCGCCTATGAAAAGAAATGCTCTTTCAAATGCAATTTGTTTCAAAACTGTGTCTCAATTTACCGATTTTTTATGGCTTTTAAAATTGTTTACAAGCGTGATTTTCCTTTTGTTTTAAACCTATCTCTATCGCGTGCAATCTAATTACAGAAGATTAATATTTTTGCACTTAAAACAATATAAATAGTTCAGCATTTGTTTCCGGCTAATACTCTAGAACGAAATTAAAACTTCATTAATAAATTAATAAAACAATAAAAAAACAAATTTAACAGACATGTAATCGAACTACGCACTTAAGTCACTGCATTTATCCGAATAAAAAAGGCTGCTGTAAGGAACAAAATATTTGGTGATTTCTTAGTTTATTAACTCTTGACATACGACTAATAGGAAAATATGGCTTTTAATAAATTTCAAAACTTTATTCGAATACATTACTGACATTTTTCATATAAAAATGCTTTTTGGTTTGTTAGTGGGCAATATAAAAAAAAATATGCAATAAATGTAAAAAAAAAAAAAAAAAAAAAATGTATTAGAGTTTTCAAATTAAAAGAAAAAAATGATTTTCCCCTATATTCTGCAACTCGGAAAGCTCGGCTTGCATCTCCAAGTATTCATAACGTAAAAGCAGAGTCCAGGGAGAAAACTGCGAAAACAACTTATTATTTCTGGCATAGTTAATGTTTGAAAAAAAAAAAAAAGCCACTGGCATAATTCAATTGGGAATACAGTAGATTCCCTCAAATCCGCAAAGGCCTAAAATCCACAAATTGTTGCAGATTTAAACAGTGTAAATTACAGTTAAAATGTACAGGGGAAATTTGATTTTTTTTTTTTTTTTAATAACATTTCGTACACATTTTAATATGTTATTCGGGTTAATATGACTGAAGTCATGCTTTCTCCTGAAATATACCAGTGGGGATCGTGATCTTTTTACCAAATACATTTATGTAATAATAATCGAGATTTTCTTGTTAAGTCTGGCTAAACGTGAAAAAAAAAAATTTCGTCATTTTACTATTTTTATGTAAATTCTTAGCGTACCTTTATGAGGCTAGTTTAATTGAATAATTGAGAAACAAATATCTCATCATCATTATGCACACTTAATTATGCTTTAAAATTATTTACCTGACATTTACTTTTAATATTTTAATCATTTTTTACTATCATTTTGCTTAATTATTTTATTATTAACCATTTGGAAATGGTTGTTGTTTTCGGTCGAGGATGGGGCCAAATGATGCTCGCATTTTATTTTTTTTTAACGAAATTCAACGATGTTCTTTACTTTTAGAAGAATTTTTATTTGAATAGGTAATCGAAAGGCATAAAATCGTTAAAAATTGAAATTAGCTCAACGTAGGTAATTTGTCTCAATCTGTGGATGATTCGGTGGAACTGCTTCAAAAAAAAATTCAAAATGGTCGTTGTAATCTATTAAATTACAATTTTTTATTATTATTGTAAGCGTTCATTATAATTATTGAGGGCATTATTTACACTCACATTACTATTTCAAAAATGTAAACCAGAAATCCACAAAATTCTAGAATCTGAATAGCCTCTGCCCCAAGCTATGCGGATTTGAGGGAGTTTACCTATATTTCATATTATCTATTGGTATTTTTAAAACTTACGTTGGTTAATGCAAGTGTAAAACAAATATATTTCTAACCTAAAGTTACAAAAATAGTATTTTTATTAGCGTCAACTGTTCAAATTATTGAAAAACTAACCTGCATTCGTATAAGTAATCAGTAACATGTAATCAAGATCAATAATTATGATCAAGTTATCAATTGAAATTCATATGCTTGGTATTACGGAATGAAAAATCAGCAAAAATTATTTCACTTTGACACAATCATGGAACCCCCCCCCCCCCCCCTTAATCCTAACCTCACTTTCACCATCTCAAAATTTACATACGCACCTCTCATACCCGTATTCACCATTTAAAAAATATTTTTATGTGCAATAGGTTAGTAATAATTATATTTCCAAGTTTCAAGTGGCATTTGTCAGCTACAATCAGTAGAACTTGGCAAGTGAATATTCGCACTCATCACTTGGAGCTCTAATCCCAGTACCGGTGAGTAAAAATTCCAAAAAATCATGTTTTTTAGACACAGTCGTAGTAAAATACTTAGTTTTTATCAAAGAAAATGTTTGTTTTCTTTTAACATGACGTCATTTTAACTCACTGAAGCATTTCGCCTAGCGTTTCAATCTAAATCGGCGGAATGAAAAAGTATTGAAATGTAGTAACATTATAAAGAAAAATGCGTGTTTTTAAAAGTGCGGCGTAATTTTCTGTTCGCATTTTTTAAAGTTATTTTTAATTGATGAGAAAATGGCATCTTAAAAGATATAATTAAGAAATATAAATAACACCGATTATTTCTCTGCAAGAATGGAAGTAATCCTATTGCCTCTAATTTGAAGAAATTTCATAAAAAAACATTTAAAATTAAATTTAAATAAGAATTTTTAAATTAGCTAGTGCAGTCACATCTACAGATGTAACAGCTTTCATTTAAAAAAATAATTATAAAAATTGGTTCAGTAGATCATGTGCTCAGAGCTGATGACTAAAAAAACAGCCTTGTCTTTTAAATATATAGATTATATACTTTAAATTTTTAAATAGAACTATTCTGACAAAATAAAAATAAATAAATAAAAACATTGTTTAATTAGCTATAATTCTATTTTATACGATCACCTGACGGTTAATTTCAGAGTTATTCATTAATTTAAAATGAAGTAATTTCAGAGGTTTTCTCGAAATTGAAACCTGCTGTACTTATGGTTTGAAACTGAGCTGTTTATTTATAATTATCCATGCGTGAATGTAAAAGTTCAATAAAAGAAAAGAACAGCTGTGTTTAAAAGCAAACGGCATGATATTTAAATTTTACACTCCTTAACGAGCTGCAAAAGTTTTTAAAAAATCAAATTACAATATTTACATCATGATTAACCCGTGGACTTCACACTTTGATTCAGCACTCGCGCATTTCTGTAACTTCAACTGCGTATAACTTTCTTGACAATCGAGTGATAATGAAATATAACACATGTTTCATCTGCGAAATTCGATGAGAAATCAAACTGCGATGTTTAATTTTATTTAAACTTTCCTTTTTCTAATGAAATATGCAAATTAAAGAAAACATGTTTTAAAAAACGCTGACATTTGAAATTTTAGTTGGTGCGAATACGCACAAGTGCGGAGTTCACAGGTTAAAAGGTAATAAAAAATGTAATATATAATGAAATAATACATGTATTTATGTTTCAAACTCACATGGCATCAAAATATTTTATGTATGAATTACATTTTTGATTATAAGAGGTTAATTTATTGGTAATATGGTTACTGTAATGATTACTGCGTTTCTTACGTCTGTAGAACGAAAACTAAAGGAAATATACTGTCCTTAATGTATGAAAAAAAGTCTAAAAAGTGTTACTTTCTGGTAATTACTTATTTAAAAGGAATTATATCATTTCATATCACTACTTACTAAAAAATATTTTTTAATTTCTTTTTTATAAATAATAAAAACATAAAATTTTTGTTTCTTGTTTATACTCAAATGATTAGGGATTGAGTAATCTAAATTTAAGTATAACTGATTCGTCTAAAGATTAACTAAGACTAGTGTAGCATAAGTTTAGCTAAACTGGTTAAATTACATTATTAACTGCATTATAAATTACGCGCTTTTTTTCATTTTCTTCCATAGATAGATGCTTAATTTAGTCTATTTCCTTCCATTGGCGCCAACTTTAGAAAATTTCCATAGGGGCGATTGCGGCAATTTTCCGTGCGGAAAATTGCCGCAATCAAAAGAGGAATTTAGATTTCGTAACATAAAATTCGCATACTTTATTTTTTAGAAAAGGTAAGTTTATAAAAATTAACATTTTACTAGTCTATTGGGAAAGTATATTTTACGCAAATTTTTAATTCTGTATAATTCAATAAATTTTTTAAAAAATCATGTGTCAAGTATAGATTATAGAACACTTTCCACCACTTCCAGAATAGTTTAACAAAACTTCGCTCTTTAATCGCGAATAGGAAGTCCTGTAACCGAAATCTTTTGTCTTCCTGTAAACGAACGATAAATACTATAGACATATTCAACAGCAAGAATCTTGTTGTGAACCTCAGTAATGTATATCAATTTCATTCTGTTTAAAATCGTGTAGCGTCTTTAAAATGCGCTACGAACAGTTTTCTCAGTAGACCATTATGTAACTGAATTCTTTTGTGCGACCGTGTAAATGAATGATAAGTGCTTTGAACTCCGTATTCTGCAGAAAGTACATTTTAGTGAACCTGAGAGATTCACATCAATTTCATTATGTTTGTAATAGTGTATACGGAAAATCATTAAAATATACCGCAAACGATTTTTTCCATAGACCGTGATGTGAAGTAATTATTTTGGGTGCCACTGTAAACGATCTATAAATGCTACACACTTCATTTTCAGTACCGTACATGGCATACTAACTATCAATAACACATATCAATTATATGGTAATCCGAGTATATTTACGAGAGTTAGAACGCGGGCAGACGGCAGGCAAATCAAAATCATAAACACTTTTCAACTATGTTGGAAAGTGTTAAAAAAGAAAAAAATCCCATATTTGCTTTTTTTAATTTTTTTATACCGAAATTCAAACCAATACTGAACAAGAAGATTTTTTATATACTATCTCAGTTGTGTATCACATCGCACTTTTGTATCTTTTTTAGTAAGAAAAAAAATCACAAAGCCATTTTATTGTTGTTCTCTTCTTAACAATATTTAATCTCAAAAGTTCATTGATTTCTTTTACAGTAATTTTGATTTAAGATGAATAATATTTTTTGGACAAATAAATTTTGAATTTAGACTTTTAATATAATTTTAACCCTTAAAGCCTGATTTTTCAAAAATCAGTGTAATAATGTTTTTCGGCTTTCATTTTTTAAATAAATCATAGGAAAAATACTTTAAAAAATCATATTTTGTTTTAAGTATAGTTTACGGCTAGAAAAGTTTGTTACTAATCGGCAATACTGGTCTTTAATTGAAAAAATAATTTTGCTTGATAAAATTCTATAATATTAAACACACAAGAATTTTAGGAACTATAATAAGAAATAAATTTTACTTGCTCGCTGCAATAAAACAAAATAGGGTATTTCGCAGGCTTCCAAACAAAATAAAAAACACAAGTAGCAACAATTGAAAAAATAAATCTGTCTTTATTGTTAAACTGCACAAATGTTGTCATTTACATGTTGTAAATCGATTTAATAATATTTTCAGAATGTATTTTATTAGCAACATTAGGCATTATAGCTTCAATAGTATTCTAATAGTATATTAGAAGCCTAAATTGGGTATGTTGTCGAAATGCAACACCCGGCATTTAAGGGTTAAAGAACTCTCTAATTAAAGAATGTATTGATACATTCTATAACGTTCCCAGGATTGTTGTCCTTAAGGGTGTTGGTCAGTCAGATCTCAAATTCCCTCGCTATGGTAAATCTATGGGCATGGAATGCATTCGCATTTTTTAAATATATCATTGGAAAGTTGATATTTTCAACTTCTTTTTTTTTGTGTACTCTTCTAAAAGGATGTCTCTTTTTTTATTATTTGACAAATTATTTCTAAATTGACTTAATTTTATTTGAAGCATCTAAATCTTACGCACAGTTCGTCAGCTTCGCTAAGATTTTACCACATAAAATATTCAATTAAGCATATATTTTTAAAATATTTTGTTAACTAAAATAAGAAGAGTGCACAGAAAAATTAAAAGTATTAATTTCCTGAGGAGATATTTTGAAAATACTAGTACAATGTATTCCCATAAGTTTAACATTGAAGGGGTGTATTATGATCTGACGGGCCAACACCCTCAAACAAGTATTTGTTAACTCTCCTCTCTCTGTTTCTCTCTCTTTTCTCTCGTCCATTCTCCCAATAAAATACTCCCATAAAATAAATATATTTACCTTCAAATTTCGTAGGTGCTGGATATCCGCAGGAAGCAATGTGTGTGTGCTAGAACTACGGAGCTCTCACGTAGTCTGGTGCTAAAGGATGCATCGAATATTCGGTACATATATTCAACATTCTGTATATCCGGCCATACTACTGAATAATCGATACATATATTCAGTATTCGGTATATCCGGCCATGCAACTGAATAATCGGTTTGACCATATATCAAAATATTCTGCTAAACTTAATACACTTTAAAGACCTTTTAATCTGGAAAAAAATCATATAACTGTTATTTTTATCCGTCAATTAATTGAGATAATCATTCAGAATAAAAGAAATGCAGTGGACTCGTGGTAATTTGAACTCGATTAATTCGAACTTTTGTTAGTTCAAACTAGAGTCCTTTACGGGGCAAACCCAAAACTTCTGTTCAAAATCAACCTGAACCCGAGACACGCAACCCCAAATCGATATATATATATATATATATATATATATATATATATATATATATCGATTTGGGGTTGAAATGTCTCGGGTTCAGGCTAATACAGTAGACACCCTCAAATCCGCACAGCTTGGGGCCTGCGGGTGTGCGGATTTTAGAACTTTGCGAATTTCTGGTCATTGCTTTGTTTCCATTTTTTAAGCAGTAATTTGAATGTAATAATGCAATCAAAATTATAAAGAAAGCTTGCAATATAGTAAAATGTGAAAATAATTCAGTAAAATAATAAACTAAAACAATAAAATGTTAGATAATATTAAAAATGATTAAATTATTAAAAGTAAAGATCAAGTAAATAATTAATAATGTATAATTAAATATGCATAATAAGGATGAGATACATTTTCCTTGAATTATTCAATGAAGCTTTCTCCATAAAAGTACCCTCTTAATTCACATTAAAGTCATACAGTAAGGAAGTTTTATTTCATGTTTAGCCAGTCATAATAACCAAAAAAGCTTGATTAATACATAAATATATTGGGTAAAAAGATCGCGATTACCAGTGATATCAGCAATATCTTGATTTCTTCAAAAATAAATTTATACTTCCTACATGAAAACCATGAATTCAGTCATATTATGGAGAATTACATATTAAAATACATATGGAATGATATAAAACTAAAAAATTCTGTAATTTTGCCCCTACATATAAACGTAAAGTTTCATTGTTTACATCTGCGATAATGTGCGGTTTTTAGGCGTTTGCGGATTTGAAGGAGTCTAGTGTATTTATATTCTGTATTCTCTTTTGAAAAGCCAATCTAACCTGAACCCAATACGAAAGAATCAAAACTTCACCCGAACCTGAAACATTTAAAGTCAGCCCGATCCGCACCTAAAATATTAGCGTCAACCCGACCCGAACTGCGGGTTGCTATACGAATCTCGGTTAGAGCAAAATCGGGTAACCCTACCTAATGAAGAACTTTAATTCGAACTAATCCTAAAGTTCCTAAAAGCTTGCATTGGAGCTAAAGTTAAAATTAATTGGTTAATTCGAACTTTTTTAAAAATAAAATCTGTTAATTCGAAATTTAAAAAAAAAAAAACTTTTTTTTTTTTTTTCATTTACCGTATGATATTAATAGAGAAAGTAATATAATAGTAGATAATGATTAAAAATATATATAGGAAATTAAATAATGAGGAAATCAATTAAATTATTACAGGCAAGTAAGTGATCGTAAAATATATTGGTTCGGGAAATGACTTTAGATCAGATGTTTAGACTCTCAGCATCCTTTAACCCATTTGCATCACAACCGTACATATGCGTCCATTTCAAGAATTTCTTTTTTATTCAGAAATTCCGAAAAAAGAATTTATATTTTATGTATCACGAAACATCTCTCATTAATAAATCAAAAATTATAATTCAGAATTTCCGATATGAATTCGGAAATTCCTGAAATACACACTTCAGATGCAAATGGATTAGGAATCTTAATGTGTGAAATTGATATTTTGAAATTTTTTGTTTTGATGAGGGGTTCATAAGACAAAAATTTGAAATAATTATTCGAAGTTGAAACTTTGGCCGGTAAATGCAATGAGTAACAGATTATAATAAACATTACTTCAACTTTTTTCAAAACTTATTTTTTTTTCCCTTAAACTTTTAAATTCATGATATATTTTATTTATTTTTGTTATTATGATTCTACTTACAACAAAGGTAAGATATTTTTTACATTTTTAGATATGCTTCTAACAAATTTAATTTTAGAATGTAATGTATTTTTTTATAGATATTTTAATACGCTAAAAACATTTCGAATTATAGAAAATGTACTTTTTCTGTAATTATTTGTAATTTTAGACAAGTATTTTTTTTATAGCATTAAAAGTAATTTTCTTTCTCTAAAACGAATAATTTGACTTTTTTATGAATTTCGGAATTTGAATTAATGGATCGTTGACTATTGATTCATATTTAAATAAACAGATTCATTTAATATATATTTTTTATTTGTTTGTTTGTATGTTTGTTTCAAACTGGACACTTAAGAAAAATAAATATCAATGACGATATTCAATAAGAATTTATGATGTTTTAAAAATATATGTATCAATAATTCAATAAAGGCAAGTTAAAGAATAACCAAAATCTTTCTCCGATTTTAATTTGTTTTAGGATATAGGAAAGTTTTTAAAATTTATTCTGATCCATAGAGGTGGTCATGAAGGTTAAAGTTTTATTATTTAAAATGTTTTAAGACTACCGTCTTTGTAAATAATATTTCAGATCATAAATTTTTTTAGAATAAAGTTTACTGGTTAAAAGGTACTGTTCATCAAAATGGAAGTATTTATGTTGAATATGGTGTTAAATTGTTTTAAATTTTGAACTTTTTAATTTGTTTTAAATTCAGGACTTCTAAAAAACAGAAGTGATCAATTGGTCGAATACTCTATTTTCAACTGAATAGTTAATTTTCTGATGATATGTCTGCCGAATATGTATTATACAATATTCGGTCAAAATCGTTATACGGTTCATCTCTAGTCGGTGTGTATGATTCCTTCAATAATGACACTGAAAATATGTATCTATAATAATAGCCTAAGTCATGTGGCTGCAATCAACAGTTATGGCTGACCACTTCACTTTAGTTATGCTAGGCGGCCATTTTTTAATCACAATTATTTTTTCGAATAAAACTGCATAAAATTACATTTTTAGACAGATCGTTCAAAAAAAATTAATGTTTGAGAAATGAGTTACTTTCAAATATGTATATATTCTGTGATAACTTCAATTGAAATTAGGTTGATTGACTAGTATCGCATTAAAGTAAACAAACATAAGAGATTAGATTTCGATTATATGTTAATAAGAGATTCGTTCATTGTGAGTCATAAATTATTAAACCACGGGGGTAACCATTTGCTACGTTCTTCAATGATGAATTTTGTAGCGGCTCAGAAAAATAACTCTTGCCTATGAGCCTAACAAAATTTAGCATAATTCTGTTGATCGGCAATCATATTTACTATTGTCAATGGCCAGTTGCGTTCAAAACAGTAATTTAATATACCGATTGAGCCAAAAGTTCGTTAGAACTTTAAAAACACAAAAAAAAAAGGAAGAAATTATCATAAAGGAGTGCGGTTTGCAAGAAAGGGACAAGGTAGTCGGATTTTTTTTAGCAGCAAAAAAAAAAAATTAGTTAAAAAATCACATGTAGAGGGCACTGACGACCCGAAACACAATGAGCAGGACAACAATGAGCTCCATTCGTTTGTTCTTTCAATAACAAATGTTCAACATGACCTCCAGAACATTCTACGACACAACCAGGTTGTGTCGTAGCACCTGTTCATTGTGTTTCGGGTCGTCAGCGCCCTCTACATGTGATTCTTTATTTTTTTTTTTATTTTTTTTTTTTATTTATTTATTTATTTATTTTTTTTTTTTTTTTTTTTTTTTTTTTTTGCTACTAAAAAAAAATCCGACTACCTTGTGAGACCTTTCTTGCAAACCTCACTCCTTTATCATAATTTCTTCCTTTTGTTTTGAGTTTTCAAAGTTTTAACGAACTTTTGGCTCCCCCGGTACGTTTGTTAAATACATAACATAATTAAATATGTTAAATAATATCGAAGCAAACTAAAATAATAGAATACAATAATTTAGTATACGTTTATTAAACACATAATATCACAATTATGGCTTTTAGCTAAGATATTTAAATGTGGTAGTTTCATTTTTGGCTGAATATATTATATCCGCCGGAATGAATATGAGATATATATTCTAATCACTTACTGCATTTATTTATATCTGTATTAAAATACATTATATACAGTTATTATATACAGTGTGTCCACGTATAACCTGACTGACCTTTATTTTCGCAACCGTTGGTCCTAGGTGCATACTTTCAATTACAAAAATGGTTTAAATAAGGTAAAGAATTATTTTTAAAGCGATTTGGATCAAGAAAAACATTTATTAATAAATTACGAAATTTAAATTTTTATACAGTCCCCCGGTCTTATAAATGATATTTACTAAAAATTTACAGTGACACTAACAAGACAAAAAAAAAGTCCCATTCATCTAACATTAAAATTGTCCGAGTTATGAAACTTTGAGATGCATGACTTATACCACTTTTTTGCATATCAAAAACAGCTGATTTCGACCATGCTTTCAGGGTTCGTGTATAAAGTACTTAAACTTATTTCAAGGTATCTGCGCTTTGAAAGAAATCGTACAAATATTACGATTAAACTTTTATTAGTTAAGTTTCAGATTAGTTAAAATAATTGTATTTTAACATATGTTTTATTTTGTAAGGATTTGAGGCTATGATTTCTTTTAACTAAAATTATGTTATTTTCATAAAGTTTTATTTAACTTGCAATGGTCGTCTTTCCAGTTTAAAATTTGTACTCGAACTTTAGCTTACTTTCAAATGTCCGATCGAAGTTAAATTTTTCATACTGACTTAAATCCGATGACAATGCAATATTATTATGATTTTCGACTCTTACCATCTTATACATACTTATATTAGAGGATAACACAAAAAAATTCAGATAGATTACCGTCAAGAAGTTTAAGAAAGAGTTTTAGATTAGATAACATAAACCTGCGATGGTTGTGTTTTTTAACTTTTATAATTACATTTTATGTATTTTTTAACGCTGAATCAAAAAATTACATTATTTTTTAACCATCATGTCAAGATTTTTCGTAAATCGTAAATTTAAATTTCAAGATTTAAAAATAGCGAAAAATCTGATACTATAAAATAGATGTAAAACTTTTTTATTCAGTTTAATTTTATTTAACCTTTAACTGATGTTACCGGTCTCTCAGACTGTGGCTTTTTTCAATTTTTACAGTTTAACTTGTAATTTTCAGTTTAACTACAAACACAGCCGAAATTTTGTTTCGTTTGGAACTTTAGTACTAACACCAGAGACTTTTGAATAGGTGCATTTTAATTATAACAGTTCTGTACAAGAAGTTTAGTACAAAAACACCGTCCTATGACTTAATCGTGCCTTATATTCATGATTGGTTGGAACGATCTCACAGACCGCTTCACAGTAGTTATGGACAATTTCTGTCGCATGAGTTAAAGGTTAATACAATAATTTGATTTTTTGGCTTATACTGGGTTTCTTACAGCTAAACAGCTCGGGGATCCGATGAAGTTGGGAGGGGAGGAGGATCAATTTTAACTTTGAGCTTTTTAACTTTGAAATTTGCGATTTGAGAAAATTCCTGGCGTGATGGTTTAAAATGAAGGTCATTTTCGGATTCAATGCTAAAAAATACATAAGAATCAATTTTTAAAAGCTAAAAAATATGCCACAACCCAAAATTTGAAAGACAGTGTAATCTAACAGCATTTTAAAAAAATATGTATCATTTTGTAAAGAATTAAGGCTGTTGTTTTTCATCATTTTATTTAACAAAAAATATGTTATTTTTATCCTCTTATAACGTTCAGTACAAATTGTATATTTTGCAGTAATAGGTCAGAATGATTAAAGATTTCAAATTTATATTGCAATGCTAATTTTACTCTAAACCATTTCTTTAATATATCTGACGAAATTACATGTCTACTAAATTTGTGAATGACCCCTAATATGCAGCAAAAAATATCCTCCAACTTTAAACAGCTAATACTCGGTCAATTTTAATCGTAGAATAACGGGACTTTTTTTGCCTTACTTGCCAGTGTAACAGGGAAATTTTACTAAATATAACTTATAGGACCGAGGGATGGTATAAAAATTTAGATTCTGTAATTCTTCACTAAATTGTTTTTTCACTTCAAACTATTTTTATCTTAAACCTGCACCTAATTCTGACCATTTTTGTAATTGGAAGTATGCATCTAGGACCAACGGTTGCGAAAATAAAGGTCGGTCAGGTTATACGTGGACACACTGTATATATGCTTCTGTAATTGTCTTTAATATTTCTGCTACATTATGGAGTTACAATATAGAAAGAAAAAAAGGGTAGTAGTATATGTAGTATTGTATAGTATTGTAATTAGTATGTAGGCTAGACATCGGTGATGGCACGGATCTTAGAAGTCAGTTGACATCAAGTGAGATACGCAGTTATGAAAACTCGGTAGTTTTACGTTTTCAGGGCGCAAATCTCGCTAATACTTTTTTTTTTTTTTTTTTCGCCAATAGCAACTTTTATATTTTGCGTGTTTAGTTTGCAAACAATTTTTTGATGTCAAAATAAAATGTTTTTGTTTATAGGATTATTTTTCTTATTTTTTTTCTTTTTAATATATTAAATGAAATTAGTGAAATGAATGTCTTATAAATGAAATGAATACAATATGAATATGCTATGGGAACAATATTTGGCGATTTATCACCTGCGCCTGGCTAATATAAAAGTACCAAAAAGTCCTAACTGTATGAAGAAAGGAGATCAAAGAAATACAAATCGAACACAGATCAATATCTAAAAGAAAATCGGTAAATTTTAATAAGATTGCACTCCAAGGGCGAACAGTGGGTGATACTGACACTGACATCAATTATGTTTTAAAGAGAATGATCTGACTATCATAAGTGGTTTCCAAAAGTTTTATATTTCACCAAACCGTACTCGCTAAAATACGTCAATTAGTATGCAGATTGATTATGACACATTATCCAAGGCGATTATATGATAATATTGATAGATTATCTAATCTTACGTAATCGAATCTACTGCCAAGGTTATCGTGAAACAGAAAATATACTAGAAACAATATAGTTTAATGTAAATATGGATATTATGAAAGGCTTTTCACAAAAAACACGTCATTGCACCAAATCGAATTAGCTAAAACACACCAATTGGCAGTGGACCGAATTACGGAAGATTTTAAAATCTCCGCATTCGTGTACGTATTGAAACTAATTAGAAAACAAGATATAAAAAGTGAATTAAGCGATTTTTTGCCAAGAAATACAGTAAATTCTGTCTAAGGCGGACTCTGTATAAGCCGGAAATCTGTCTACCGCGGAAAATTTTTCAAGTCCCGGCGAACCCGTTGAAAATTACATTAATTCATGCTGCATAAGGCGGAATCTGTCTAACGCGGAAACGGAAAGCATTTTAAGGTCCCACCGAAACCAAAATTTTGCATAAGGCGGAAAAAATGATAATTTAAAAATGAAAGGCATTTTGTTTATTAAACTTTAAAACTGATAAGTCAAATACTCACTGTCGTGCATGTTAGTTAAATTCCGTAACACTTTGAAAAAGTTAATTCAAAAGGACAGAAACTGTTTAAATTTTAAGGAATTTATGCTTGTGCCATTTTTAGGTGCGTTCGTAATTATATAAATACGTAGCACCTATAGTCGTCGTTCAGTCCGTCCGTCCGTCCGTCTGTCCGTCCGTCTGTCCGTCCGTCCGTCTGTCCGCATGTAACAGAGCAAAAACTACCCAACCGAATGGTCTGAAATTTCAAATATATGATTGTTGCAAAATTTTGTCGAGCCATTTCAAATTTTATGAAAATCGGATGTATAGTTTAATTACAGGGACAGTCAAAAGTTTTTCTTTACATTACGGCCAATGGGGAAAATTATTGCAAGTGCATTTTAATGATATTAGAGCCTTCCGAATGATCTGAAATTTTAAAGATATAATTGTTGCAAAATTTTGTCGTGCCATTTCAGATTTTAGGAAAATCGGATGTATAGTTTAATTACAGGGACAGTCAAAATTTTTTCTTTACATTACGGCCAATGGGAAAAATTATTGCAAGTGCATTTTAATGATATTACAGCCTTCCGAATGATCTGAAATTTGAAAGATATAATTGTTGCAAAATTTTGTCGAGCCATTTCAAATTTTAGGAAAATCGGATGTATAGTTTAATTACAGGGACAGTCAAAAGTTTTTCTTTACATTACGGGCAATGGGAAAAATTATTGCAAGTGCATTTTAATGATATTACAGCCTTCCGAATGGTCTGAAATTTTAAAGATATAGTTGTTGCAAAATTTTGTTGAGCTATTTCAAATTTTAGGAAAATCGGATGTATAGTTTAATTACAGGGACAGTCAAAAGTGTTCCGTTACATTACGGTAATGGGAAAAAATTATTGGAAGTGCATTTTAATGATGTATCAGACTATGCACTTTATGAAGTGCAAAAAATTATACATTCAGTACAATATGGGGTGCAAAAAATAATTATAAAACTAGTTATAGTACGAACGCACCTCATTTGCCACGTTTGACGAGCAATTTCCAACTTGTTTCATACGCGAAATTATATTTTAAAGTTAATATTTCTAGTAGAAGGAACATTTATCAAAATATATATTTTCGAAAGTGCAATATATTATACTTTAAGGATGTACTCAAATTCAAAGTTCTGTTTCATTCTCGAAGTTTATTTGGGGGGCGGGGGGTTGTTAATTTTGTGTGTGTGTAAACTTCCAATTCGCATGTATTAGAGCAGTACTAAGAAACTGAATTGCGTTTCTTATTTATCTATAAAGACAAAAGATCTTTCCGAATTTCATTTTTCAACCGATTTTCGAGTCAGGAAAATCAATAAAAAATCATCAAATTCGAGAGAATTTTTTTTTTTTTTTTTTGGGGGGGGGGGCTTTTTTGCATAAGCCGGAATATTGTCTACCATGGAAAATTTTCTCAGTCCCGATCGATTCTGCCTTAGACAGAGTTTACTGTATAACTACATAACAATAAAAATATATACAAAATACTGCCATGATCACAAAGAGTTCTTGATTTCTCTATCGGAATCTTGCTATTTGACGAGGAACTAAGCAAGTCAATTAAATTATGAAGAAAAGTAACATGTTGCAATACATTTAAAGGAGACCAAATTGGTCGCCATAGGCGATTATTTAAGTAATAAGAGAAAATGAGCTCATTTTTAGCAACAAATTTCAACAAATGATTTGAATATGGCAGAACGTACTACAATCATACTCAACTTCAATTAAACACGCACAGAACTATACAAAAATGAAATTACAGTATTAACCCAACTTCTAAATAACGAATAATTCAGGGACGTATTCAATTTCAATTTCCGCGGAAGAAACTTAATGTTTACCTCAAATTCTCGACAATTTGCAGCAGCTAATTTTCACTGACGAAGGTTATGGCTTTCCAGAGTTGAGGTGACGAATTTCCAACCCATCAGCATGACAGTTGGAGCATTACTTTTCCTTCAAACTTAATTTCGATCGTACAGATATCGCTCCAGTGAGCTCATAAAGATAGGACAGCACGTTGTGAAAGCAGCAGCAGCATTCGATACACGCTACGCGATTTGTTTTATTAAATTAATTTAAGAATCCTTTTATTATATCGTTGGTGTTAATGTGTGGTGTTTTCTTTCAGACTCTCACGTCTCATGTTTTCTCAAGTGACCCAGATTGGGGCCCTATATCAAATCCCACCGCCTATAGATTCTTTACAGTGGTGTAAAGTAAGTTTATATTTTATTTCTTATTTCATATACGTAAAGAGGTGGGAAAATTTTCAGGAAGAGTTTTCCAGAAAATGTAAAATATCTTAAAATATATAATGTTAACTTTAAAAAGTTCACTGTCTTACTTAAAAGGCGACTAAAATAATGAAAAAATCCATGCCGGCCCGGCCTACAGGCGGAGTAGATTTCGAAGTTAAGTATATTAATTGCACCAACAAAAACTAAATCATGAGTAGATATAAATCCACTTTAACAATTTTATCTGACCGCTTTTGACGAGTTTTTATTTCATTTTTATATAATAGCTGGTTTTATCAGAATCATGTTAAGGCGGTATTTTAAAAAAAATACTTTTCCATGCTCAACAACTCGAAATTTTCTGGCACATTTTCAGATTAATTTTTAATAGAAAAAATACGAAACTTGCTGATGTGATTTTTGAAAAGATTTATAAGCGACATGTGTTTTTATTTTTCTTTCAATTAATTGAAACTTGATTAATAAACAATTATTTTATCAGTAGGGCAATATTTTTCATTTCTAACACAATCGCTTAGGTTAAATTCTGTTCAAAATGTCCACTTTGACATCATTTTTTGAAATATATTCTGCCTCTATCAAAACATCGATCTTTACGGTACATTATATAGCTTCTGAAGAAGAGAATCTATCAATTGGACGCGTTTGAGAGCAAAAATTAATTTAAAAATGGGCCAGAAAATAAGCAGTTTGGATTTTAATACATCCTTAATATAAGATGATTTTTTTCTTCAACCGCTGTGTATTTTTAATTTGTTTTTGCTGTAAGAATTGGTCCTATCCAAAACTTGTCTATATAAATGTTGAAGACAATATTAAGAAGATATATGATAAATTCATGGGGATTTTATATCTTGTGAATTGACGGAGTTATGGAAAATTTTCTTCTTCACCCCCTTTTTTTGTTTTCGTTTTTAATTTTTTTTTTTTGCGGTACGAATTGGTCCTATCAAAAAACTTGTGAATATAAAAGTTGTAGATAATATTAAGGAGATTTATAATAAAATTAATTGGATTTGATATCTTGAGAATTGACGAAGTTATGATTTTTTTTTCTCCCAAAAACCCTATTTTTTGCGCCCCTTCAGCCCATTTTTAATTTTATCAAAAATCTGTGATACATAAATTTTTGGTCCTATTTTTAGAAGTAATAAAAACTTTAAACTGATTTGATATGTACAAAAATTAAGAAAATATGAGGGGTTTTCGGTTTTCACAAAACCCCTCCCTATTTCCATCCCCTTGGTCGATTTAGCCCATTAACGAACTTGACCGAGATTTCATACCCCTTGATTTTATGTATCAGTTTGGAAGAAATTTGTGCAGAATTGTGGAAGTTATCGTGTCCAGAAGAAAGTGATATATATATATATATAATTAAAATGAACAAAGTGAAATTGAACAGCTAAAACTAAGCTATAATAATTACCAAGCTAAAATTACCCTCTACTTGACAAAGAGAGCACCATTAAAAATACCAGAATAATAAGGCTGTAAGACTAAACTAAAAATAACATACTTAATAACATGCGCATTTGCAGCAATGCCACTATAATGCTGAAATAATTATAGATAGATAGATAGATAGATAGATAGATAGATAACGTTTTTTACTGAGGGTGGTTTTGGGTTCTAGAGGTCATGATCGGTGTAGATCTGCAAAAGATTTTCAGAAATTCTAACATAGGAACGACGCCAATATGTAGTATTTCATACGAAATCTACCTAAAAGATGTTACAAGTTAAAAATATACATTTTGTTTAAAACTTCTTAGTGCTTTCAAGCTTCTCCAAGCTCATCACCAGAGAATATTTTAATAACTAAATGTTGTTTATTTATACAAATACGTCACACAAATACGCAATTTTCAAAATAAAGTGACGTATTTGTATAAATAAACAACATTTAGTTATTAAAATATTCTCTGATGATGAACTTGGAGAAGCTTGAAAGCACTAAGAAGTTTTAAATAAAATGCATGTTTTTAACTTGTAACATCTTTTTGTTCATGACATTACTCGCCTTTTAAATAAAATAGTGAACTTTTTAAAGTTCACATTATATATTTTATGTTTGAATGAAGGTGGAAAATTGCGTTTTGTCTTATGATTTTATTTGCAAAATATGTTTTCCAGTTTGAAGACAAATTATTCTTTTACGCAAAACTGGGTCAGAAATTGGTTCACGACTTTTATATTAAGATTTAAAATCTAAATTACTCCCATTTCAGCCTAGTTACAACCATCTGAAGATGTAGGATTACCTAATTCCAGATGTAAAACATGATATTAACTCTCAAATTTGTGTAAATGAGCGTAATGAGATGTGTGATTGAGCTTTTAATTAAATGTTAGAAAATCATTTTATAGCTCACTCGTATTGAATGACTTTTAAAAATAACATTTTTTAGTTATGTCACTTTACGAATGTATGCGCTATATGAGTTATTGTGTAATAAATTACATCGTAAGTCATCGCTTTTAAAAAATATGATCAGATGAAAATAAGAGATAGCGAGAGATAATGTGTATAGATTAAATCTCGTGGATTAACAGACTGTTACTTATTTTTTCTTTGCTTCTAAAGTGTAATACAGGTTATATCAATGTTTCGCAGTCTTTCTCATCAAGCAATATGTTCTAATTTAACCAAGTTTCGAGGACTAACTGTGTTTCTTAAAATTAAAATTATCAAAATATATATGTGTATCCGTTTAAAATAGAACAAATAATGAAAATAAACATAATAAAGTGCAGTGATCTATCACTTACGAGATTCTTCTTCCTGTCTCTCAGTTATATGCGGGTTTTTTTCCTTTGTTTTTTCCCTTTAGTCTACTTAAAAATACTATTTAGAATTACTTTACTCAGTCATGCGACAAATCTTTCAAAAAATATGAGTGGAGAATGGAAAATCTGATTCAATATTCTCTCGCTTTTGAAATCTTTATAATGTTGATGATTTTTTTTTTTTTTTTAACAACAACCAAATTACGCTATCCTTGATAATGATAATATTGCTGAGATAGATGATGATAATGGAGGAGATATCACGTTTCAGTAGACATTTACGCCGCCACACAGCGTTGTCACTCTAAGTCACCGATGCCATCTTTAATCTCGGTACACTTCACCCCAATTTTGTTTTCTTAACCCCTTTGGGGCCGGCGACTTTTACACAAATTTCATTCGTTTGGCACAACATTTATTTTTATTAAGTTACCTTTACTGAACCAATCACGAAAATGTCCTAATTAGAGAAACTGAATATTAGTTTTCTTTTTTATTGGTGCCTAAAACAAATTCTGTGTGCTCTTTTTGAGTGTGCATATATGCACCCATGGTCCCGAACAGATTAATGATATGATAAAAGAGAATAATTGAACCTAAATAAGATAAAGAAATTGTTTTCACGAAGTTGAATTAATTTTAATTAAACCCAGCGATGCTAAAACTAAAAGTAGCTACAGGTCCTAGTAATGATTTAAATACTGGCCCTTAAGCTTGGAAAATGGGGAAAAAAATAAATAATATATATTTCCTTAAAGTTTTAACAGCAATGTTTTAACAAAATAATAAAAAAAGGCGTTTAAGGTCAAACTTTCCTCGGTCTTATAAATATTTTAATTACCGCGGAACCCTTAATGTTTCTGCCGCCTTAATCATTCTATGTTGCACCACTACTGGTGGCTTATTAATAGATGGAATTTTTTTAACTGATTTTTCTTAGTACTGTGCGATAAATTAACGTGCTTAATTTATACGAACCAAGTAATGAATTTTTTAGTTTTTGTTTTGCTTGTTGGTTATTTTAAATGGAAAATTTTATGTAAAAAAATGCTCAAGTTTCTTTTACCTATATTATTTTTAAAACTGGGCTCATGATAGCCCCCTTAACCCCTTGAGGGGCAAGCAATTACGTTTGTGAAATGCTGAATTCCCACCGGAATCTTTGAAAAATTCTATTTCAAAATAAGTAAAAGCAATTTCACGGCTTTTTTGCACCAAAGTTAGAAAAGTAAAATTTAATAAATTTTTTCTGGTGTAAAACTTCATTAACCGTAGGTGGTATATAATATATACCGGTGCCCCTCAAGGGGTTAAGAAAGCTAGCCCACAATAATTTATATCGTCTCTATTTCTCCGGTCCTGTTCATACCGCAGCTACAAGTAACTCCTCCACCATTATTTTAGGAGCCTTATTTTATTTGATTTTTTAACTTTACCGTTGAGAACAGCGACAGAAGCACAAAGTTTTCAATATTTGAAATAATCAAAACTTATTTAAGTGGCGGCATGTCGGAACACCGTTATATCTCTTTGGTCGATATATCGATTCAAAAAATATAGAGAGAAAGACCGATTAGCAGAGACAAAAATGACTACGTCATTGAGTTACTGGATAAAATTATGATGTAGGACAAGATTAGCATTTGAAAGAATGGCTGCTGTGCCTAGGTAAATATTAGTGCAATATGAGCAACTCTATCGATACTATCACGTTATCTAGTTCCGAGATGAAGTTTTTGCCAACTTAAAGTTTAAATGTAGGTTTTTTTTTTTCTTTGTCTGCCTGGGTATATCCTCATAGAACCCCCGGCAAACTAAATTTATGACAGAAAATGACGTCACTATTGAAACCCAATAAACATATTTTACATTATATATGATTTCATCGACTTTCAAGATGAATTAATGTAGGAAAACTTTGTTAATAGTTCGTGAAAGAATGACTGATCTGACTCGGCGTATCTTGATACAATGCGAGCAGACATGGACGACAATTAGTCAGTTTGATGGTACTATCATGGCGCCGAGTTCCGGCAGAAAATTTTAACTTGTTAAAGATACCGATTAGTACAATACCACTATTTCGGTCTGCCTCGTGATATTTTGCTACTTTATGAGCAGAATGGCCGAATGGGGCATCTGTTTTTTATTTTTGCGGTCATCGAGTTCCGAGATGAAATTTTAACACATTAAAGATACGATATACAAATATATCAGTCTAAGTTTTGTCAATTCTGCTCATATCGTATCAAAATATTACGAGGTAGACTTAAATATTTGTATTGTACTACTCGGTATTTTTAATGTATTAAAATTGCATCTCGGAATTCGATGACATGATAGCACCGCCAAAATAACGAATTGGTACCCTGTTCTGCCCATATCGAACCAAATATCCCGAGACAAACTGAAATATGTGTATTGTACTAATAGTTATTTTTAATGTGCTAAAATTTCATCTCGGAACGTGATGACGTGGTAATACAGCCAAAATGGAGAACTGACACCCCGTATTGCTCATATCGTACCAAGATATAACGAGGAAGACTGACATATTTCCATTGTACTAATCGGTATCTTTAATGAGATAAAATTTCATGCCGGAACTCGATGACGTGATAGTACCGCCAAAATGACGAATTGACGTCCCGTTCCGCTTGCATTGTACGAAGATATGCCAAGTCAGCTTACTCATTTTTTCACATACTGCTAGTGAACTTTTCCTACATAATTATTTCATCTTGAAAGTCGATGATGTAGTAATATCATATAATAAAGCAATATGTAAAATATTATGTTTATTAGGTTTCAACAGTACTATATGACGTCATTTTCTGTCATAAATTTTAGATTGCCGAGAGTTCCTACCAGGATATGCCCAAGTAGACCGAATATTTTAAAAATACTGTGTTTAAGCTTTAATTAGGCACCAATTTCACATTGGAACTCATTGACGTGATATAGTACCGCCAAAAGGACGAGTTTGCACCCCCTGCTGCTCATATCGTAGCAAGATATGCCGAGGCCGACCAGCCATTATTTCATCTACTTTTGTGTTTTACTTTCTTCTATCTTTACAAGAAGAAAGTATTGGATTCATGAAAATTTTCGAATTCCGGTTTTCGACGGATTTACACGTTTTAGGGGTCAGAGATTCCAAAAAACATGTTTCTGTCTATGAGTTTGTCTGTCTGTCTGTCTGTCTGTCTGTCTCTGTGTATGTGACACAAATTTTGTGGGCGCTCTATCTCAAGAACTAATGCACAGAATTTAATAAAAATTTATATTCAGTTAGTTCCTAATACAAATTGATGCTGATTAGTTTTTCGTGTAAATCGCTCAACAGGTGGCGCTGCTATGCTGCATTTTTCACGATTTTCGCAATACCTCTATCTCAAGAACTAATGCACGGATTTTGATCAAACTTCAGATTTAGTTAGTTCTTGATATGAATTGCTGCTGATTACGTTTTGGTGTAAATTGCCCAACAGGTGGCGCTGTTATGATGAATTTTACAGGATTTACACGATTTCCCCAATAGCTCTATCTTAAGAACTAACCCACGGATTTTCATCAAACTTCAGATTCAGTTAGTCCTTGATATGACTTGCTACTGATTATGTGTTGGTGTAAATCACCCAACAGGTGGCGCTTCTGTGCTGCCTTTTTCACGATTACCTCAATAGCTCTATCTATAGAACTAATGGACGAATTTTCATCTAACTTCAGATTTAGTTATATGTTGACACAAG
Organism: Maratus speciosus; assembly: GCA_963932465.1. Taxonomy (NCBI): domain Eukaryota; kingdom Metazoa; phylum Arthropoda; class Arachnida; order Araneae; family Salticidae; genus Maratus; species Maratus speciosus. The sequence goes on along the minus strand of OZ010800.1, from coordinate 358,478,930 downwards.
TTGTTGTTAATTAGGTTTTGGTGTTAATCACCCAATAGGTGGCACTGCTATGCAGGAATTTTCACGATTTTTGCAATAGCTCTATCTCAAAAAGTAATGCACGGATTTTCTCCAAACTTCAGATTCAGTCAGACGTTGACATAAATTGTTGCTGATTTGGATTTGGTATAAATCACCCAATAGGTGGAGCTGCTAGGCAGCATTTTGCTGTATTTAGACGATTTCAGCGATAGTCTTACCTCAAGAACTAATGCACGGAATTTCATACCTTTAGAAGCCTCATGAGATGGATAGATTGCCATTTAATTTTGGCAGTGTGCTAGCGAATTTTGAAGTATTAACATGTATGAGATAAAAGAAAGTTTTGGAATTGGTACATCCGACTGGCTTTTTTTGTAATAAAGAAATAAGATATATTTAAAGAAACGAGCTATAAAACCAAAGTTTATTTTGATGCGCCTGATTTTCGGAAATATTTCCGAGTATTTTTTATAGTGTATTAATCAGCTTTCTTAAAGCGAAATATAGGTTTTTAGGATGCTATCCCTATTTCAATTAAACATTTTCAGCTGCGTAACTGAATTTATACATGCAAGAGTAACAAAATAATACTAATTTTGATGTTAAATTTTAAAGCTGCTAATTTGTCATATTTGTCTGTAAAAAATGTTTGTTGAACATGAGAAGGTTTATTTTAGTATTGATACCATCCGAAAACCATATATTCCAGGTAGAGAAAACTGATTAATACACTATAAAAACTACTCGGAAACGTTTCCGAAAATTAGTTGCAGCAAAAGGAACTTATCTTCTTTAAAGTCCTGTTATATTAAGTCCTATACTATATAACATTATACAGGGTGTCCACTCTCAGTGGTGTAAAATGGCTAGTTTCTAAACCGTTAGTCATAGACATATAGTTCCAATTATAACTAGTCGGATGTACCAATACCAAAACTTTCTTCTATCTCATACATGTCAATACTTCGAAATTCGTTATCACTGTGCCAAAATTAAATGACAATCTATGCTCATCATAACGATTCTAAAAAGATGAAATTCCGTGCATTAGTTCTTAAGATACGACTATCGCTGAAGTCGTGTAAATCCAGTAAAATGCAGCATAGCAGCGCCACTTATAGCGTGATTTACACCAGAACCTAATCATCATCAACTTATGTCAACGTCTAACTGAATGTGAAATTTGGGAAAATTCTTGCATTAGTTCTTGAGATAGAGCTATTGCGCAAATCATGACAAATGCAGCATAGCAGCGCCACCTGTTCAGCGATTTGCACCAGCACATAACCAGCAGCAATATTAATCAAAGTATACTTGAATCTGAAGTTTGATGAAAATTCGTGCATTAGTTCTTGAGATAGAGCTATTGAGGAAATCGTTCTAAATTCAGCACAGTAGCGCCACCTATTAGGCGATTTACACCGACACGTAGTCAGCATAATTTCATATCAAGGACTAACTAAATCCGAAGTTTGATGAAAATGTGTGTATTAGTTCTTGAGATAGAGCTACTGCGAAAATGGTGTAAATCCTGCAAAATGCAGCATAGAAGCGCCACCTGTTGGGCAATTTACACCAAAACGTAAACAACACCAACTCATATCAAGGAGTAACTGAATCTGAAGTTTTATAAAAATCCGTGCAGTAGTTCTTGAGATAGAGCTATTGCGGAAATCCTGCAAAATGCAGCATAGCAGCACCACCTGCTGAGCGATTTACACCAAAAACTAATCAGCATCAATCTATATCAGGGACTACCTGAATATAAATTTTTATTAAATTCTGTGCATTAGTTCTTGCGATAGAGCGCTCACAAAATTTGTGTCACATACAGACAGACGGACAGACAGACAGACTCACAGACAGACATTTTGTAAAAACGTGTTTTTGGGAATCTCCAACCCCTAAAACGTGTAAATCCGTCAAAAACCGGAAATCGAAAATTTTCATGAATCCAATACTTTCTTCTTGTAAAGATAGAAGAAAGTAAAAATGTTTTAAATGAGGTAAAAAAATATTTAAAAAGCGGTTTGGGTCAATAAAAGCATTTCTTAAAAAATTACGAAATTTCAATTTTTATACGGTCCCCCGGACCTATAAGTTATACTTACTAAAATTTTCCTGTTACACTGACAAGTAAGATAAAAAAAAAGTCCCGTTATTCTACGATTAAAATTGACCGACTGTTTAAAGTTGGAGCATATTTTTTGCTGCAAATTAGGTGTCATTCACAAATTTAGTAGAAATATAATTTTGTCAGATATATTTTAAAAAAATGGTTGAGAGTAAAATTAACATTGCAATATAAATTTGAGATCTTTAATCATTCTGGCATATTAATGCAAAATATACAATTTGTAATAAATATATAAGAAGAAAAGAAAACAGAATTTTTGTTAAATAAAATGATGAAAATTAACAGCCTCAATTCTTTACAAAACGATACAAATTTTTAAATGTTATAAAATCTTATATAATAGCACTAGCCTGCAAAAGTTGGGTTATGTCATGTTTTTTAGCTTTTGATAATTGATTCTTATGTATCCTGTACCGCTGAATCCGAAATTGACCTTCATTTTTTACCATCACATAAAGATTTTTTGCAAATCGTAAATTTTAAAGTTAAAAAAAGAAAAAATGGCGAAAATTTGATACTATAAAATAGATGTGATTGGTTTGCTTTTAACTTTTGATAATTATTTTTTATGTATTTTTTACCGCTGAAACCGAAAATGACCTTCATTTTTAACCATCACGACAGGATTTTTCGCAAATTGTATATTTCAAAATTAAAAAGTTAAAAATTAAAATTGAACCTCCTTCCCCTCCTCATCGGATCTCTCAGCTGTTTAGCTGTAAGAATCACAGTATAAGCCAAAAAATTGATTAAATTATTGAATTAAATTAAATTAAATTAAATAGAAAAAGTTTTACATCTGTTTTATAGCACCAGATATTCGCTATATTTTAACTTTGACATTTACGATTTGCAAAAAAAAAAAAAAAAAAAAATTAACGTGATGGTTAAAAATGAAGCGCATTTTCAGATTCAGTGCTAAAAAGTACATAAAAATCAACTATCAAAAGTTAAGAAACACAGCCATCTCCTCTATTTTATAGTATCCGATTTTTGTTATTTTTAATTTTGGCAATCTATGATTTGCGGAAAATCCTGACATGATGGTTAAAGATTAAGGTAATTTTCGGATTCAGTGTTATATAATCTAAAACTTTTTCTTAAACTTCTTGGCGGTAAATTATCCGAAATTTTTTGTTATCCTGTAAAATAAGTATAAATGGTAACCACCGAAAATCATAATAATATCAGATTGTCATCGGATTTACGTCGGATTACGTATGTAAAGTTTAATCCTGATCGGATATTTGAAAGTGAGTTAAAGTTTGAGTACAAATTTTTAACTGGAAAAACATATAAACGATCGTTGAATTTAAATAAAAACTTTTAAAAATAACATAATTTCAGTCTCAAACAGTCTCAATTCTTTAGGAAATAAAACATATGTTAAAATACAATTCTTTTAGCCAATCTGAAACTTAATAAAAGGTAACTCAATCGTAATACTTGTACGATTTTTTTCAAAGCGCAGGTACACATGAAATAAGTTCTTCGAATACTTTAAGCACTTGGTATATGAACCCTCAAAGCATGGCCGAACTCATTTGTGTTCAGATGCAGAAAAATAGTATAAGTCACGCATTTTTAAAGTTTCATAACTGGGTCAGTTTTAATGTTACATGAATGAAACTTTTTTATGTCTTACTTGTCAATGTAATAGGAAAATTTTACTCAATATAACTTAGAGGATGGGACCGTATAAAAATTTAAATTTCGTATTTTTTTTTTTTTTTTTTTTTTTTTTTTTTAAGAAATGTTGTTATTGACCCAAATCACTTTTAAAATATTTCTTCACTTCATTTAAAAAATTTGTGTAATTGAAACTATATATCTATGGCAAAGGTTTAGAAATTAGCCATTGGATACCGTTGAGAGTGACCCTGTATGAAAGGTAAAAATATACAGTGAACAAAAAAAAAAGTTGGACGGCATTGATGATTCGATTTCGGCTCTCAATACTGAAGTCAAATAAAACTGATTGAATAATCTTTAAAATTGACTTTATTTTAAATTTTCTTACATATTTAAAGAACATCACAAAGCAAAATTATCAAACAACGACGTCCATTTTTTTTTCCTGTTGTTTTTCGTTGTGGGTCTTCTTCCTATATTCTGAGCTATTTATTGATTAAATTGTAGTGTGGATTTTTTGTTTTGAGAGAAAATTTTAAAAATAAATTTCTTATAGTAAAAAATATTAATAAAATTGACTTTTTTCTTTTTTTTTTTTTTTTTAATAAATAATTTTCTGACTCCTGAAAACAAATTAATATTTATTCTTTTCTGTACTCGAAAATGAAAAAAAAAATTATTCAAAAAGCATTACTGTATCGTAAGATGTGTATTTATTTATTTTTTAATATGCTTAAAATAAGTACTTTTTAATTTTCAAAAAAATTAATTATTATTTTTTTTAGATTTTACATTTAATAATGAATGGATGTGTAAGCATACATTAAAAAAAGACAGGGTGAAATATATTTCTAAATTTTAAAAAATAATAAAATTTTATCTCTCGTAATGTTTTAAAAAAAAATTCCTTAATCTAGGAAAATACATTATCACGAGCAAAAAATACAATAACCTCTTCCGAGTTACCTACAATTCCGAAAACCATACTTTATCTATAGAAACCCAGTAATCAATATAGTTCCGAGATGTGAAAAAAAAATGTATAAAACGAAAGCTTCTTTTGCTGCCACTGATTTTCGAAAACGTGTTCGATTGGTCTTATAGTGTGTTATCCAGTTTTCCTCATCCGGAATATAGGTTTTTTGCATGTTACCTATTCTCAAGTAAACATTTTCATGATGAACAAACATGTTTTACAGTCAAACATGATAAAATAATAGCATTAAATTAACGTTAAAATTAATATTATATTGTTACAATTGCATGCTTAAATTCAATGACGCCGCTGAAAATGTTTAATTAAGAATATGGACAACATCCTAAAAACAAATATTCAAGTTTCAGAAAACGGATTAATGAACTATAAAAAACTACACGAACACGTTTCTGAAAATCGGCAGCAGCAAAAGAGATTTTTACTTTCTTCTATCTTTACAAGAAGAAAGTATTGGATTCGTGAAAAATTTCAACTTTCGATTTTCGATGGATTTATACGTTTTAGAAGGTCCTGAACACGATTTGCTGGTTTTTAGAAAATATCTGTCTGTCACCCTGTCACTCTGTGAGTCTGTATGTGACAAACACTTTGTGGGAGCTCTATCTCAAGAACTAACGCACGAAATTTCACAAAACTTTAGATTTAGTTAGACCATGATATAAGCTGGTTCTGATTACTTTTTGGTGTAAATCTCCCAACAGATGGCGCTGCTGTGCTGCATTTTTCACGATTTCCGCAATAGCTGTATCTCAAGAACTAATGCATGAATTTTCATCAAGCTTCAGATTTAGTTAGTCCCTAGTATAAATTGGTCCTAATTAATATTTGGTGTAAATCGCTAAACAAGTGGCGCTGCTATGTGGATTTTTTTACGATTTCCGCAATAGGTCAATCTCAAAAACTAATGCATGGATTTTCATCAAACTTCAGATTGATTTAGAAGTTAACATAAGTTGTTGATGATTAGATTTTGGTGTAAATCAACTAACCAGTTGCGCTGATATGCTGCACTTTGCATAATTTACACGATTTCAGCGATAGTCCTATCTCAAGAACTGATGCACGGAATTTCATATCTTTAGAATCCTCATGATGGGCATAGATTGCCATTTAATTTTGGCACTGTGTTAGAGAATTTTGAAGTATTAACATGTATGAGATAGAAGAAAGTTTCGGGATTGACATATCCGACTAGTTCATTTTATAACTGTTTCCTTAAATCTGGAAAACATATTGGTTAGTGGTTTTTCTAAAGATAAAGAACACTTTTCTGATTCGTCGGTAACTCGGAACGTTTGTCTTTTTAACAATTTGTCAAAAATTTGTCTTTTTAACACTTTCCAACAAAGTTGAAAAGTGTTTATGAATTTGGTTTGTCTGGCCGTCTGTCTGTCTGTCCACGCTCTAACTCGCGTAAATAGACTCCTGTTTTCACGCAATTGATATAGGTTAATGGTGTTTACCATATCATGCTCGGTATTGAGTGTGATATGCGTAGCGTTAATAGTTCATTTACAGGGGCACTCAAAATAATTCCGTTACATTAGGGTCAATGGGGAAAAATCGTTTGCAGAGCATTGTAATGGCATTACGCTATTTCAAATGTATTGAAATTGATATAAATCACTGAACTTCACAACAAGATGATTATTGTAGAATAGGGCATTCATAGCATTTGTCATTCATTTACAAGGACACACAAAATAAATCGGTTAGAATACTGTCTTTGAAAAATAATTGCTGGAAGTACGATTTCAATTTCAGGATGCGCTTTTAAAATGAACTAAGCGAACTAATTTTTTTGCATTTTACCTGCTCTGCATAAATTCCATACCTCGTATAGAGGGCTGCGCAAAAGAATTCACATACCATTCTCCTTAATAGCGGAAATTGCTGAAGGGGAATTTTCAACTGAGGTATTTATTTCGAAACTGAACTAAATTTTTTGCATGCATGTAGTTAATAGATACAAATCTATAGATCATATACAGGGCTGCTCAAAGAATTCCGATGGTAAATGGGAATTGCTGAAATTGTGTTTTCAAATGTGTTATGCGTTTCTAATTGGTTCAATTAGACATCCTATTTCAACTTATTAAAGGGTGAAGTTTTGTCACATTATTCTGCATGTGTTGGAAAGTGCTTCATAATTTATCCTTGATGTATGATTTTTTCTTTCTTTTTTTTAAAGTGTGGGATCATCTTAAGTGAACTCGGTACTATTTATTATAAACTATTTATATTATTTGAGTTTTTCATAAAGAATTTCTGACATATTAGTAAACGATTTTGTGAAGGAAAAGGATTTGATCCAGAAAAAATGCAATTATTACGGTAACATTTGAAGTACAGTAGAGCGCCGATTATCCGAACACGTCGGGACCGACACTAATTCGGATAAGCAAAAATTCGGATAAACGGACAGACAATTTAAGGGATGTTCCTGAGTATACTAAAACCTTCACACATTATCCAGAGTTTAAAGAAAAATTGCCTTTTTTTTATCATTTAAAATTTTCTTTTTCTCTTTTTATCCGAGATTATAATTTAAGCAAAAAAGATTTCGATTGTTGCTTGCTTCAAAGAAGACATTCTTTTCAATTCTTCTTAAATACATTAGTTGAATAGGATCAGCTTCAGCGTTTCCTTTCGAGTCAGTTCATAGCTGTTTCCAAACATTCAAAGCCTTCGTTATGGGACGGACCTGGGTCATTTTCAAAGCATTCGTTTTCCTTTTCTTTAATTTCATCCCCTTTCCCCGAGCCTTTTATTCTCTTGTTACTACTCCCAACGATACACTAATCCGAGATTCGATTTCGAATGTTAAATCTGGAAGTAAAAATATGAGAGAAATAGGGTGTTTGGATAATTGGAAGTCCGGTTTAAAAAAAAATTTGAGAGAAATAGTCTGTTCGGATAATTGGAAGTTCGGATAATTGGAAGTTCGGTTAATTGGAAGTTCGGTTAATTGGAAGTTCGGTTAATTGGAGTTCCGATAATTGGCACTCTACTGTATTTAATTTTATAAAATAAAATTGAGAAAATTTTAGAACCACCCTTTCCCTACAATTTTGGACTTTTTGAACCAATTATTTTGCATGACTTTCTTACAAATGTTCTGTATAATTGTAAGGAGCAGATTTCTAAAAACGCTAATTAGTTTAAACAAGAACGAAAAATCATGCGTACAGCATAGATTAAGAAGCGCTTTCCAACACATTCAGAATACCACACTGTAAAAAGTACAACGAGTTTTCCTGTAGGAATCGGAAAAATAGTTGCCCTTATCGTACCGGAAAAATTTCCGACCCAGCTCGGAATAAAATCCCTAAAATGCCGTTTTATTGACTATTTCCATTTTTTTATGGATTTTATTCCGAGCTGGGTTGGAAAATTTTCCGGTACGATAAGGGCAACTATTTTTCCGATTCCTACAGGAAAACTAGTCGGATTTTTTTTACAGTGTATAATAAGTCCAGGCATTAGAGACCATATAGGGGCTCTACCTAGCAAAATTCATGATAGTTCTAGACAAAGGCTTACTATATGTTTTTGGGGTCGCTGAATCCGAATTTTTAACTTCCCACCAAAATTTCCCCCGGCAACCCACCCCCCCCCCCCCCAAATTTTGGTAAAATGCCGCCAAAAAATGTTTTTATTAAAAAAATCAATTTTTTTATTGTTTTAGGGGAAAAGTATCTAGAAATTCAGAAAGTAGACAAAATTTGCAACAAATTAGATGCATGACATTATGATTTAGGATGAAGGGGAAGGGGGGGATCTGCCTCGGAACATGCGGGTGGTGTTGCGTGAACTAAGTTGCACAATTCCACTTAACCACTCACACGTTTACATTCGCCCTCCCATCTCCCCTCCAAACTTTCTCTATAAGGTTTACTTTAAGTTTTTTGGGTCGCTGAATCCGAATTTTTAACTTCCCCCCAAAATCCCCCCCCCTCCGAAAACCCACCAAAATAGTTGTTATTAACTTAAATTTCTTATTGTTTTAGGGGAAAAGCGTTACGAAATTCAGAAACTAGACAAAATTAGCAACAAATAGGATATATGACATTATGACGTAGGATGAACGGGGAGGGGGAGGGCTGCCTCTGAGTAAGGCTCCTATAATACGGGCTGACTCACGCCGCCATTTAATTGCCGGTAGGAGAAAAACGATTGGCCACGCCGCGTAGGCAACAATCGCTCATTGGTCAAAGTGGGAAACAAAATGCTTGACGATTCAGCCTGCATTATAGGAGCCTTACCTATGAGCATACACTGCGGCGCTACGTGCACTAAGTTATGAAGTCCAGGCAATAGGGGATTTTACCTGGCAAAACTAATACTAGTTCTGGATTTCGACCCACTTTATGTTTTTTGGATCGCTGAATCCGAATTTGTAACTTCCCACCAAAATTTCACCCGGCAACCCCCCAAAAAATTGATTTTTTGAAAAAATTTGGTTTTTGAGTAAAGCGCGCGGGGAATGTTCCAAAACTTCATAGTTTACTAAGGTGAAAGGTGATGTCTAAATGAAGAAATGATGCTAAAAGATAGTTCAGTTAAACTCATAGCACAGTTGAAAATTTCAATTCAGGAATTTCCGTCAATAAACGGATCTTGTTGAACATTTTTGTGCGCCCCTGTATATGATATACAGAATTCATCCACACCAAGCAATATTTAAATAATAGTTAAATTTAAAAACACATACCACATCTGAAAACGAACTTCCAACAATTACTTTTCGTAGGTTTCAAGAGTTCAATTATTGCTCATTTTCTTCTGCAGCCAAATTGTGTTGTGTGTCCCTGTAAATGAACGATAAATTCTATGCACGACATATTCTATATAGTAAGGGCATTTTAGTACACCTCAGTGACATACATAAATTTACAATATGTTTAAAATAGTGTAAACCGCAAATAATTTTTCCTTGTAGATCGTAATATAACGGAATTCTTTTCAATGTCCCTGTAGGTGAACCGTATATGCCATTTTCAATACCGAATATGCCATAATAAGCCCCAGTATCAATTTTATGATAATCGGACTGTATTTGGGGCATTCTCACAATCTTTTGACTTTCATGTCCCTGAGTAATAATTTTTATTTTAATACACTCTTTTGCGTGTGTTTTTTTATTTCATATACTGAAGAACATCCCATTGCATGATTGCACAACAATATTAACGAGATAAATAGGTTTTGGAGGATGTTGGGGGTCCAAACACCTGGAAAACTCCTATACCTTCCCGTGTCCCTGATGCTAATTTTTAAGTTTGGAGCTGTCTGGATAAAATTGTTTCGATAAAAATAATTCGATGTAATTTTTTTCTGAAACTGGAACTATTGTTTTATATAAATATGCAGCTAAAAATTAACCTGCACACATTTTTAGGGTTGTTATTATTTTTTAAACTCTGTCCCTGGGTTTTAGATTCCTTACCTTTCCTCTTCTAAAATTATACAGAAAATCATTTCAGATGCAGACACAGATTTTTTCCAAGTTTTTTCTCATGCAGAAGTATGCTAGAGAAATAATGTCTAAAATTCTTTGGCAGGAAATTTACTGTAGAATTTAAATCAGCATTTAAATATCAATTTCAAGCATCGTGGCTTTATTGGTAGTTTCACAGTCCCCAAGGTTTATTCCTGCACTTTTCGAGGTAAATTAAAAAAAATAATAATAATTTAATCCAATGTTAACAACTGTTTCTAAAAATCAGTGAACATTGTGGCTATCACTTAGTCTTAACATGATTTTCCTAAAAATAGGTGGTAATTTTCCTTACCGTTCCATCCTTACCGTCCCTTTTTTTCCCATTTCATCCCTTTTTTCCAATACCATCCCTTTTTTTACCTTATCGTCCCTTCTTTAACACCCCTTTAAGACAATGTTATACAAAAATTCTGCATTAAAAGTACTACATTGTTATTATTTCTTATTTGAATGTCCTGTGGGTACTATGCAAATTCATTTTAAGTAAAAATTTAGAAGAAAATAAAAAGTTATAGGGGTAAAATGGTAAGGAAAATTAAACTCGCAAGTTTAACTTAAACCTCAGTTAAATTTAAAAAAATAATCGCTGCTGACTATTTTTTCTTTATTTTGAATCATTAAGGCATTCGTCTATCAGATTAAAATGTTATTTTAGCAAGTTTAATTTCACCATAGATTTTTTCCCCAAAAGTCAAAAGGTTGTGAGAATGCCCCATTTACGTCAGTTAGAGCACGGACAAACAGACGGATGGACAAACCGAATTCATAGACACTTTTTAACAATGTTGGAAACCGTTAAAACAAATAACAATGTCTTGACATATGTAAAAATAAAGGAAAAAATACTATTTAATTAACATTTTAATTTTAAAAGAATTAACTATTTAAGTTACTGGAAATCCTACATTCTAATTTATGAAATGTACCATAAGGATCTTCCATTAAACAAAGTCAATTGATAATATATGTCGAAGTTTTAGCATTTTGATCATACTGATATATTGAAAAAAAAATGAAAAAAAATAATTTAAAGACTGCAACTCAAAATCATTTAAAAGACCCATGCAGTAAATATCATTTTTCGTATATCTTTAATTAACCAACCTTTACGGCATTTCGTGACAATATGCTACCAGTGCATCTAACAATATGCTTCGAAAGCCTAAATTCATATTAAGCAAAAAATTGGAAAAATGATTTTCGTCGTTTTTTGCAAAATAAAGAGTACCTTAGTTCCCTTAAAGGATTAACGCTACATGTTCACAAGAAAAAAAGTATGCTCGGTTTCTCAAATGTTGGAAACTTCATATTATTGACTCAATTCTTTTGAAAATGAAATAATCAAAGTATTTTTCCCCTCGCACACACTGCTAATCAATAGATTTTCGAAGATGCATATAAATTTATAGAAAAACAACCCTGTGATCCTGAAGAACGATTTATACAGTTTTTAAAATATTGGCTAGGGCCAAAGTCAATTTTGATTTTACTTATTTATTTATTTATTTTTCTGCATATGAACAAGGCATTCAGAACTGATGAGGACAATCAAAAGTTAATGTTGCTACTATGATGTTTGACTACTACCCACGCTTTTGTCAAGTAGATTTAAAGAAGCCAATCCGTTGATTTTTGTTTTTTATAGAGTGAAACAATCCATATATTAGAATCACTGGTTTTTTTTTATTCATAATTACAATGCACGTGTACTAACGAAGCATATAAAATTGCATTGTCATTGTCATGATGTGTAGGCACTTCTTTTTTATTTTCCATCGAAATTTTACAAGTCATGCATTGTCAAAAGTAAGAATTTCATGACGCTAGTGTGTTTCTTTATTAGCATTTTATATTGTCTTCTAAGTAACGTTTTAAATCGAAATAAGAACATGTATGATTTTTAAAGATAAAAACAAATTTTCTAGAGACAAGGGGTTGCAGTTTATTTAGCGGACTATTTAGCTGTTGCAGCGTTTCCGAAAACCAGTGCCAGCAGAAGAAACTTTATTTTTATAAATTATTCTTTAAATCTAGATAGTACAGTAGAGCGCCGATTATCCGAACTGCAATTAACTAAACTTCCAATTATCCGAACTACCTATTTCTCTCAAAAGAAAAAAAAAAATTAACCGAACTTCCAATTATCCATTGACTTGGAATAAAATTTTAAATAAAGAAAAAACTGATAGTGGATCAGAAAATAAGGAATGTAAAAACAATAAAGGAGATGGAAAGAATACTAAGCTATGAAAAAAAAATGAAATTAACGAGTGGTTAAATAGTGAAGTATACATGACCCTTGATATCAGATTTTAAATAATGATGACATTGTGGATGAGATTCATGATGAAAAAGAAATTGAAGAAAAGGAAAACGAATTCTCAGAAAATGGCCCATGTCCATCACATAACGAAGCTTTGAATGTTTGGAAACAGCTATGAAATGGCTCGAACAGCAGAAGAATGCTGATCCTACTCAACTAACAGCATTTAAGAAGAATTAGAGATATGGCAGCATTGAAAAGAATGTCTTCGTTGAATCAAGCAATAATCAAAAACTTTTTTCCTTAAATTATAATCTCTGTAGTTCAGAAAATGATAAAATGAGAAAAAAAAATAATGATAAAAATGTAAACAAGAACAGTTTTTTTTTTTTTTTAAGACAAAAAGAAAAAAACTATTTTTAAACATGCCAGAACTAACTGGTACTACCAGTCATAAGCTTAGATAACGTGTAAAGGTTTTAGTTTAGTCAGAAACATCCCTTAAATTGTCTGTCCATTTATCCGAACTTTTGCTTATCCGAACTAGGGTCGGTCCCGACTTTTTCGGATAATTGGCGCTCTACTGTACATTGGTTTCTGAGGTTTCTAAAGATTAAAAAAAAAAAGTCTTTTCGGAAATGTGGGTAACTTGGAAGAGGTTATTGTATATTTTTATTCATTTTATGTTATATTTTCGTAGATTAAGAAACATTTGCCTCTCTTTTTACAGAGTAGGGTGATTTGAGCGTGTCTTACTAGGAAAAATCCCCAACTGTCAGTTCTGAATTTTACAAGAGTGGTATCGTTGGAAAGGTCTTGTCAGCAGGATCAAGAAATGCACAGGAACTATACTCCCTAATCCAATAGTTCACGAGATATGGACCTTTTTAGGTGCGTTCGTTATTATATAAATACGTAGCACCTATAGTCGTCGGCCGGTCCGTCCGTCTGTCCACATATAACAGCGCAAAAACTACCCAACCGAATGGTTTGAAATTTAATATATAGAATCGTTGCAGAATTTTATCGAGTCAATTCAAATTTTATGAAAATCGAATCGAAACTTAAAAAGATAGTAATAAAAATTTTCTCCATTCTATTCAATCCTATCGTACGCATTTAATTCAATGGTATTCCATGATAGGGAATGATTCTAGATTGCCATGGGGATGACGTCCTATTTAAAATGGAGTCCTATTATTCCAGTATTATTGAATTTAATATATATAATTGTAATAAATTTTGTATTCATGCATTTTTGTGTAAGTGTGCATCAGCTATTGCACGAAGATCTGAATATTTATAAAACTAGTTATAGTACGAACGCACCTCATTTGCCACATTCGACGTACAGTTTCCGACATGTTCTGTTTCGGAATAAGAGAAATAAAGAAGGGAAAAACAGCATGAGATTCCTTCATAGGCTACCGAAAACAGGAATTTTACCTTATAATTAATCACGATAGTGGTTTTCACGATGGTGTTCCATGATAGCTATCCTGGTACTGGACAGATGAAGTATCCAAACAAATAAAAATTTATGCATCGAAAAACTAGATTATGCTATACAGCCAGTCTTCCTCCCAGCTGGATTGACGAAATACTTCCAGCCACTATATGTTTACTTCTTCCAAGACTACAAGTACTTAGTAAAGAAAATAGGAGACTATTCAAAAACTCATCGAAGTATTTGCTATAATTTTAACACTATTATTATAGAAGGAATACTAAAAATACATCACTATGGCTTAACACCAGGTCTGTTCACCTACTTTTGATGCAATGCGTCAGTATACTTTCCAAAAGGCTTTAATGCGAAACGCGGAAAAAGTCTTTCGATCAGTAAAATGCTTATGCTTCACTCTTACTAAACAAACTTGCGCTGACTGTCAAACAATAATGTCCTTAAAGGTATATTACAAATATTCTACAGACATACATACAATAAATACAATAAACCCAACTGGACCGAAAAATTAGACAGAGCCAGAAATCGAACTTGGGACCACAACGTACTAGGCTGTTGCTCTACCACTGAGTCCCTCCGGACGATACCTGGGTCTGCAATTTTTCACCCAAAAGCCATGTTGGGGAAAGTCATCAGCCATCTATCAGACAGCCTTGGATGACAGGACAACGATGAATAGATTTACTATTCGATTGATCTACAATATATATATATATATATAGATAGATAGATAGATTAAAACACACATACACACATAAATAACGCCTGCATTCAACTATTAAAGGTACATACAAATATTCTACAGACATACATACAATAAATACAATAAGCGAAACTGGAGTGAAAAATCAGCCAGAGCCAGAAATCCAGGAACGATGGAATAGTAAATCTATTCATCGTTGTCCTATCATCCAAGGCTGTCTGATAGATGCCTGATGACTTTCCCCAACATGGTTTATTAGTGAAAAATTGCAGACCCAGGTATCGGCCGTAGTGGCTCAGTGGTAGCACAACAGCCTAGCACGCTGTGGTCCCAGGTTCGATTTCTGGCTATGGCTAACATTTCACTCCAGTTGGATTTATTCTATGTATGTCTGTAGAATATTTGTATATACCTTTAATAGTTGAATGCTGGCGTTATTTATGTATGTTTGTGTGTTTTAATAAATAATGTCCTTCATCGTTTGTGCCTGGTGTTGGAAACACTTGTGTTTTCACCACTACGTAGAAAAACACTATCATGGTTAATTATAACACAAAATTCGTGTCTTAGATAGCTTTTGAAGGAATCTCATGGTGTTTTATCCTTCTTTATTTTTCTTCTTCCGAAACAGTAAAGGATCCATATCGGGTTAATTATTATATTCGGGAGTATGATTCCTGTACATTTCTTGATCCTCGTGACAACGAGGATCAAGAACGAGGATCCTCGAGTTACGAACGTTACCCCACTTGTCCAAATACAGAACAGACAGTTGGAGATGTCCCTAGTTAGACATGTTCTGTTTGTCCTAAAAGTTTTGAAACACTCTGTGTGATTCAATTCAGTATGAAAGTGCAATTCAAACCATAACCAACACCCATGCATGATAACATTTGAGGTCCACAGAAACCAAGGGATACAAGTGATAAAATTTAGATTTGGAGTAAATTGAGTTCAAAGTTGAAGATCAATAGTAATTGACTGAATTAAAATACGAAACTGTTGCTTATTTGAAAGCGGTCTTTGTACTCTTATTTCAATAACTGTTTAAGGAAAGAGGAGTACAATATTTTTTTTTTATTTAAGTAAATATTAAAGAAGTTAAGTAGTTTAAAGAGCTTAAGTAGTTGACCTCTAGAACGAGGCACATATTTACAAAATTACTTATATTTCTTTATCTCCCAAAAAATAGCTTTATTTCCGCATAGCCTATTCACTTAGCTCAGTTTTTTTTAATTTTGTCACTTATACCGTTTGCCTTCTGGAGTCCTCATTTATTCAAGCATTTAATGAAATTTTGTGTAACGAAAATATTCATTTCACAATTTCCATTATTTACCGAAAATATGCTCATTAGAAAAATTTACTAACATATTGTATAATTCGAATTTTAAAAAAAACTAACAGAAAAATAAATAAATAATCGAATGAACTGGCAAAATGGGGTCATAAATACTGATCAATATCATGGAGTATTGTTGAAATTTTTGTAACAAAATAAAGCTCTTTTACTTTTTTCTTTGTAACCTTTTGGTTTTCAATGCTTTGGTTAAGACATTTAGATCTCAAAATCATTGAATATTTATACAGTGAAATTAGTGCGGTCTTAAGGAAGGACGGAAGGAAGCCTCTTTTTGTCCGCACTAACCTAAGTCTGAGAATATAAAGTGGGAGAAAAGAATGGTCTAAAATAGTCTCTTTCGTTAAATAAACTGAATTCAGTTTTGACAGAAACCAAATAGGTTATCAAAGTAATGCTAAAATAAACAACTTTTTCTTTAATTTAATAATTCAAACAGCAAGTTAGTGACAATTTGTTAATACAATAGAATGAATCACCGACTAACTAAACTAAATTAAAACTCTGTGACTATGCAATCCATGAAGGATCTGGGCCGACAGTGCCCATCTCTGTTTTCTTGACCCTGGGGCCCAAGGTGCTATGCAGCATGCGTCCCGGCCAGGTGGTCAGGCTAACGCGAGATCCTCGGTGTTTAGTTCGCAAGCAAGCTTGGGACTCATTTTATCGTCCACGGAGGGATGAAAGGTTGAAAGAACCTTGCCCAGTCGGGAGTCGAACTCTCGACCTGCGGTGTGGCAGTCAAGTGCTCTAACCACTGAGATTAAAATAAATCACCGAGGACAAACAAAATATGCAAAGAAATTCCCGTACTTACATAATTTAACTTAAATTAAAGTAATATCTCACTTTTTTGCGTTACTGAAACACATGATGATTTTTTTTAATACCACATTATTTTCTATTTTGCGACACGCTCGAAAATTAAGCCTGTTATATCAAGGTAATATTGGCGAACAGCCATTTGCAACTTTTGAATCTCTCACGTTTTTAGTAGTAGAAGGTTTTCTTCCTCTTCATTATTGTCACTGACTATTTCTTGATCGCTCAATAATCAAAGTTATGCCAAAATTGCTTTTGAAAAATTCATGTACAAAAGTAGATTCGATTCTGCTCAATCAGTTAAAAAAAAAACAAAAAAAAAAACATTGCCGGTATAATCCGATGAATGATATCCCATGGCTGTAAGCGATGTTTTTAATACAGTAGCGCTCAAAAGTATTTTGACAACCTTATATTCTCGCTTATTTTAATTAATATAAAAATGTAAAAGAAAATATATTCTCTATAATTGAGAACACTGTGACTGCAGTTATTTAAATGTATCAAGTTTCAACTTGTTTGTTTACATTCGGCGCCACCGAAGAAATATGACTTCGCCTTAGCTCAAAAGTATTTTGACAATTAGTTTACATTTAATTGTTGAAGGTGTCAGTGGCGCTATAGCTTCGATTAGTGTTTTTATTGACTTATTGTGATTATTTTTAAGGATCAGGAATGCCGAAAAGTAATAAAATATTGAAGTGATTCTAGAAAAGCCGCTGTAAATGCCCTTAAGAAAGGTGGACTGCAAGCAGAACTAGCTCGTTCTTTTAACGTGTCTCGGCAACTTGTTATTACATGGAATAAAGTTTTTAATAAACAGAAATACATCGAAAATAAGCCTCAAAGTGGTCATCCGAAAAAAACAACTTGAAATATTGACTATATTATAAAAATGATATCTACAAGTGATTGTCGTAAGTCCGCTGTAATAATAAAAAATGAATTGAAAGAAAATTGCGGCATAGACATACACGTTTCATCAGTCAAACGACGCCTAAACCTCTATGGTTTACATGGTAGAAGACCAGCAAAAACACATTTGTTATCTACTAAGAATAGGAAGGCTAGAGTTGCATTTGTAAAACGGCATAACCCTTTCAGGGGCAAAGCAATTCCATTGCAAAAGTGTTGAAATTATTGATTGACACCGGAATTTGAAAACAAATTTATTGTTAAATAAGAAAAAGCTATATTTCACACACATAACGAACCGAATTTTTTTTAACCAAAATTCTGGTGTCAGTCATTAATTTCAACACTTCAGCAATAGCATTGCTTTGCCCCTGAAAGGGTTATGCCGTTTTACAAATGTAACTCTAGCCTTCTTATTCTTAGTAGATTAGAAACGTGTTTTTGCTGGTCTTCTGCCATGTAAACCATAGAGGTTTAGGCGTCTTTTGATAGGTGAAACGTGTATGTCTATGCCGTAATTTTCTTTCAATTCATTTTTTATTATTACAGCGGACTTACGACAATCACTTGTAGACATCATTTTTATAATACAGTCAACATCAACATTGTATGTTGTTTTTTTTTTTTGGATGGCCACTTTGAGACTTATTTTCGATGTATTTCTGTTTATTAAAAACTTTATTCCATGTAATAACAAGTTGCCGAGATACGTTAAAAGAACGAGCTAATTCTGCTTGCAGTCTACCTTTCTTAAGTGCATTTACAGCGGCTTTTCTAGAATCACTTCAATATTTTTTTACATTTCGGCATTACTGATCCTTAACCTTCAGACTACCAAAAAAAAGTATATGCAAGAACTACCATTCGGGTCCATTGGACCCATATGTAAAATATATAGGATTTCAAAATATACAAAACACCCATTTATCTACAATGAATATATTTGTTATTAATGCACCTTATACAATATATAAAAGTGATATATATAGTAATAGAGTAAGAAAGTAACACATACAGTAAGAAAGTAATATATATAGTATATTATAATGACTACAAAACGTTTTTCATCATAATAAAATTATTCTGTACATGAAGTACAAATAACGACGGAATGTTCTCCGCAAACATTTTTCGTACACTTCTTGCATAATGTTCGTGTTTTTCGATCTTTTTTAGAGGGACAAATATGACATCTTGATTTTTTTCGTGGCGGTTCAAAACTATTTGCGTAAAGTTGTTCTGAAGTAGATGTTGAGACGGCGATACCTCCTTCACCTACTAATTCTTCTGCAAGTTGAATAATGAAATTCCGCCTTTTTTTCATTTTCGGATCACATTCAGCATTCAGTGACAACCATATTATGTATGCATTCATCGCACTTATATCGATCATATTATAAAATACAATCAAAGGCCACCGACGTGTCATGCGTTTCACACTATATGCTCTTACCATTTTGTCCATCGTATCTACTCCGCCTTTGGTTTTATTATAATCTAGGATTATTTGTGGCTTTTTTCCTAAGCTGTTGTCAATATCATAAGTGTTATGCATTGTGCTTAGCAAAGTAACAATTCTACCTTTTCTGGGACAGTAAGAGATGATGGTCGCCTTCTCTTGAAACCCAAATAAAGTAGAATATACAGAACGATGTTTTGGATTTGTGAACACAGCGGGTAATTCAGGTTTATTTTTTCGAATTGTTCCAATAAGAGATAATTTTTTTGAAGTAAGATGTGTTGCTAATGCATATGACGTAAAAAAGTTATCACATGTAATATTACGACCAGAATTTTCAATTTCCTTCGTCAATCTTTTAACTACATTTTCTCCCTGATGAGATTCTCTTACTTCATTTTTGCCTGTATATAGTTCCAGTTTCCGAGCATACGATGTTACGCTGTCACAAATAACCCAGAACTTCAATCCATACTTTCCAGGTTTAGATGGCATATACTGACGGAAAGGACATTTTCCACGAAAAGAAACTAATTGCTCATCGACAGTCATAGACCAATTAGGAATATAAGGGTCTTGTAAATAGCTATTCCACAATTCAAAGCATTCTCTTATTGGCTCTAATTTATCAGTTGATCTTCTTTTACGCCTCTCAGCAGCATCATCAAATCTTATGACACGTAATATACTTGTGAATCTATTGCGACTCATAATGTCCCGAAATATTTGTCTTCCATTTTTTATGCTCCAAATTTCGCTTACTGTTTCATTTTTCGATTTATATACTCCAATAAGTAATAAAAGTCCGATGAATTTTTTAAGTTCTATAATATCTATAGGTTTCCACTCTTTATCGAATACTCTATTGCCTTCCGCGTTTGTCCATTTTACTATAATTTCCAAAAGTCTTTTTCGGAAATAGATAAGAAATGAGGATGATATGGAATCCACTTCACGATTTGCAAATCTTGAAGGTCCAGATTTTTCACGTAAAATATTGATTTCAGTACGTCTTCCTTGTGGTCTGGCAACTTCATTCTTATACCAGATCTGTGAATTATTTTTAGAAACAAAAGTAGAATTTGAAGTACTTGTGGTTGCTACATTTACTTCATTGGAATCATTATCAGATTCTGAGTAGGAATCAGAAATTTCATTATGTATTTCAACATAATCTACTTCACCTTCATCAGACGACAGATTTTCATCATCGGTGTCGAATTCTATATCGTCCGGATTTTCCATAATTTTTTGAATTTCCTCTTGAGTCAATACTTTTTTTCTGTTCATCTTCAATTCAGTTTTTAACAAAAAATAAGTTAGGAAATAAGAAAATGATGAATATTTGTAAAATAACAAAGCACGTACAAACTACACTTATTACTTGTCTTCAAATATCAAGTCCTATTTTCAATGAAAAGACTCAAAAACATCAATAGACACCATTCGCTCACTAACTGTGTCTGTTGATAAATGACTCTCTGAACCAGAAGTAACCTTTTATATAGAGAGCACGAAGTTTACTAGATCAGTCTAGAATGTTCTCAAAACTTCATTATAAAGTCGCCAAATTTGGCGAGATTGGCGCTAAAAATCCATCGCCAAATGGGCGATAAACAGCCAATTATGGTAACCCTGTTCCTCCTCATGATTTATGGCAACCCTAGAAAAAGAAAGCAACAGTATATTACGTTTGTTTTAATGTTGGGTCCAATGGACCTGCGTGGTAAACAATGAAACAAATTAAAAATAGGTAAAAAATTTCGAACAAAATTTTAATCGCAATTGCATATACATAGAGGAGACAATTGCAGGAAAAGTCATGTAATCGCGAAACTTTGAATGCTATTTTTCATGAGAAAAATTTACATTAAATATTGCTGTCGGGTCCAATGGACCCGTCTGGTAGACGGAAGGTTAAAATTAATCTCAATAAGTCAATATAAACACTAATCGAGACTATAGCGCCACTGACACCTTCAACAATTAAATGCAAACTAATTGTCAAAATACTTTTGAGCTAAGGAGGAGTCATATTTCTTCGGTGGCGCCGAATGTAAACAAACAAGTTGAAACTTGATACATTTGAATAAGTGCACTCATAGTGTTCTCAATTATAGGGAATATATTTTCTTTTACATTTTTATATTAAATAAAATAAGAGAAAATATAAGGTTGTCAAAATACTTTTGAGCGCTACTGTATTAATATCAAATGAAAAATAAGGGAGAAGACGAAATTGCCCTCAACCGGAGATATGTCTTAAGCGAAGACCCATTAAGAGTTATTCTATATAAGAATCACCCAGGCTGTGATTAAATGGTAAACAGATTCATGTGATTTTTTTTCTCAGTGAGATGACCATTAGAAAAAAATAAATCCAGAATATTAATTCCGTGGGACCATTAGTTTTCATTTGGTGTGTGTGTGTGGGGGGGGGGGGGGGGTCAAAGGTCAGAGCGCCGCTTGAAATATTCAAATTTTATGTTTTGCATAGTATTTTTCATAGTATGCGTTGAAGTTATCCCACAAAACAAATTATATGGTTGTATTATGTAAGGTTGACCCTTTGCTATTCAAGAATAAAAATTATGGGATATGTGTAATGCAGCGAGCTAGATGGCTACAAAAATTGATTTTTTTCCGAAATTTCACTATAGTTTTCACACATATAAATCTTTGCATTGAAATCATTCCATCATTTTTAACTGCTGTATGCTTTCCTATGGTGAAATGAAACACAGAAAAGTAGGCCCCACCATGGGCAGACTTTAATGCATTCCTAAATTTTATGCCAAATTTCCAAAAAAACATATTTTTGCCTATTTTAAGTGAGGTATACTAGACATGCATTAAAGTCAGAAGTCTCTACAATAATAATAGAAATGTAAAATAACTATTCACCTTTCAAAATCACCAAACAGAATCATGGGCACTAAAGCAGTTTTCATGGGGTAATGGAAATCGCATTGCAATATAATTGGGAAATACGCTTCCACGATCATAGCCTTCAATCATTGCCAAGAATAAAAATACTTACAATTATTTCTGAAATGCATATATCTTTTATTCTAACATGAATTTCCACATGTATAACAATAAATATTTTTATTATGTTTTTGTTACAGGCAGTGAAGGTGTTTTAATGAAGTGAAAAGAAACATGTAAACCAGATGATTATAAGCTCCTTCAGTCTTGCTGCATACTGTCTGTTTGAAAATAAGACTGTTTTTAAAAGTTATTTTAAACATGGATGAATATTCCTTATACAAGTTATCTAAAAAATGTGCTTGTGGGCCATATGCTGCTACAAAATCAAGTAGATTATTTCCAGTTTCTGAACTCACCAGGCTTAACGATTTCACATGGTAATGAAAAAAAAAATGTACCTCCAGAAAATATTTCTGAAAAAGATCTAATAGAAAATAAGAACTACATGAGTAAAGTAGAACTACCCTAGAGCTTGAGGATATGATTTGTGCAAATCACAGATACAAATTTGGAACATTTTGGACACCACCTCGCTATTGCGAACATCCTAATCATAAAATCAGGGGTAAGAAAGGACATGGATTTGAGACTTTATACATTTTTGAAATATGAAGCACTGTGCTCAGAATTTGGTTCGTTCGCAATTGGAGGAGTATTATGCAGGCTGTTGGCAATAGCGAGGTGGTGCCCAAAATGTTCCAAATTCATATCTGTACTTTGCACAAATCATATCCTCAAGCTCTAGGGTAGTTCCACTTCGATTTTCTATGAGATCTTTTTCAGAAATATTTTCTGGAGGTACATTTATTTTTATTTTTTTCCTGTACCATGCCAAATCGTTTGGCCTAATAAGTTCAGAAACTGGAAATAATCCACTTGATCTTGTAGCAGTGCACAAATACGTGCAAACACGACACAAAAAATCCCATACGATCGTTTCGATGATTCCGGTATTCCCAGTGAGGGGGGGAAAACGAGAAATAAAATGGGTTCAAAGAACCACTCGGTTATAGCCCCGAGTACTGGCTTATGGAATGATTGAAAAGGTGAAAACTAGAGTTTATATATCCTAAAGAAATGACATAATGTACCAGAACTCACTGAAAAAAGGAATCACTGCGCAGGATCCCTCCATACGGGGGATCTGGGAATCCTCGAAACGATGGTATGGGATTTTATGTGTCGTTTTTGTACGTATTTGTGCGTTAAATCGTTGTTAGAGATTTTAAGTTTTGTATTAAAATTCGCACAAAGTGTTTGATTTATGCTTAGATTATCATCTAGTTTACATGCTTCTTTTCACTTCATTAAAGCATCTTCACTGCCTGTAACAAAAACATATTAAAAATATTTATTGCTATACATGTGGAAATTCATGTTAGAATAAAAAATATATGCATTTCAGAAATAATTGTAAGCGTTTTTATTCTTGGCAATGATTGAAGGCTATGGTCGTGGTAGCGTAATTTCCTAATTATATTACAATGCAATTTCCATTACCCAATGAAAACTGCTTTAGTGCCCATGATTCTGTTTGGTGATTTTGAAAGGTGAATAGTTATTCTACAT
Source organism: Maratus speciosus (assembly GCA_963932465.1). Taxonomy (NCBI): domain Eukaryota; kingdom Metazoa; phylum Arthropoda; class Arachnida; order Araneae; family Salticidae; genus Maratus; species Maratus speciosus. Next base: position 358,455,090 of record OZ010800.1, on the reverse strand, counting down.
TTCTATTATTATTGTAGAAGCTTCTGACTTTAATGCATGTCTAATATACCTCATTTAAAATAGGCAAAAATATGTTTTTTTGGCAATTTGGCATAAAATTTAGGAATGCATTAAAGTCTGCCCTTGGTGGGGCCCACTTTTCTGTGTTTCATTTCATCATAGGGAAGCATTCAGCAGTTAAAAATGATGGAATGATTTCAATGCAAAGAGCTACATGTGTCAAAACTATAGTGAAATTTCGAAAAAAAATCAATTTTTGAAGCCTCCTAGCTCACCACATTACACATATCCCATAATTTTTATTCTTGAATAGCAAAGGGCCAACCTTATATAATACAACTATGCAATTTGTTTTGTGGGATAACTTCAATGCATATTATAAGAAGTACTATGCAAAACATAAAAATTCATTTTTTCAAGCGGCGCTCTGACCTTTGACCCCCCCACCAAATGAAAACCAATGGTCCCACGGCATTAATATTCTGGATTTATTTTTTTCTAATGGTCATCTCACTGAGAAAAAAAAAATCACATGAATCGGTGTACCATTTAATCACAGACCCCCGATTCTGGGTGATTCTTATATGGAACGACTCTTAAAGAGAGTCCTCTGCGCTACTAAAGTCAAAAGATTTTAGGAACTGCAGGATGCATCAGGGAGGATGAAAGTAAGAAAATCCTTAGCCAGTGGGCACCAAAGCAAGAGATGACGAATAGTAGGTGTGGTGTCTTTTCATTCTCCATGCACGAGTGGCACATTGTTCAATCATTTTTTCTTTCCATCATCAAATTTATAAATGCGTGCTAATATTTTGTGTTTTGGTACAAAAAAATCTCTTGGATTTTTCAAATACTGGCCGAAGCTTATAGTAACGAGGTCATAAAAAAAACCCGCAAGTATATGGGCGACACAATTGCTTCCGTGAAGGTCACAGAAATTTTGAAAACGACCATCGAAGTGTGTATTTTTTTTTTTTTTTTTTTTTTTTTTTGTCCACACTAACCCAAGTCTGAGAATATAAAGAGGGAGAAAAGAATGGTCTAAATAAGTCTCTTTCGTTAAATAAACTGAATTCAGTTTTGACAGAAATCAAATAGGTTATAAAAGTAATGCTAAAATGAACAACTTTTTCTTTAATTTATAATTGTCAGTTTTTATAAGAAGAAAAATGGCTTGCCCACAGAATACGATGGCAAAACATTCAAACAAGGTTGGAAAGAGCCAACCTTGGGAGCAATTGCAGCCCTTCCACTTCCATTATTGATGAACCCATTGAACTCATTCGGCATAGCATCCGTGCAAACATACACATTTAGCATTTGATGAAATTGAATTTTAAGTCGGTTTATCACGCAGTTCATAGTATTCTTTAGGGTTCTTTGAACTTACACCATGTTTGTTTTAAAAAGGAATGCCCCCTAAACAAAACGAAACACGTGTTTCTACGGCTGGTGACGCCATTTCAGCAACTTTAAGATCTAAGGCATCTATAGTACGAACTTTGGAACAAGGACGTGAATTCCAAACGTCAGAGGCACTATATAGGTTAAATTTGTTAAACTTAAAAAAATGAACTTTTAAGAATTTATTATGAGAACTTTTTGACTCGAATAAAGTTGTCATTTTTTTCTTTTTTCACATTCATGCTTATGATCAAGCATCATAGTTCTTTTTAATCTAATATTTAGGTTACATTTTAACTCTGTCTTTCCTTCTATTCAAAAAGTCATAACAGTATTCTTTAAAAAGTAATTATTCCTTTCTCATTGCGAAATACATTTTATCAGCTATTTCTGAGGTCATAAATTCTCTTTGCTTTGGCGTGGAAGTAAATTATAAAAACATTAAACGGATTGAATCATTACCATTTTGCTGCTTGATATTCTAACATCTGCAATTCAACGGACTTAAATTATATATCAAGATTTACGCTAATAACTTTCCTATCATATTCGATAAAAATTTAAAGTTAATCTATTTATTTACAAGAGTTATGAGTGTATATTTCCCAGCGCAGTTTATAAAATTTAAAGCTAATCTTTTTATTGACAAGAGTTATTACCTACCATAGATTAAGGACCAAGATGGGACATTTACGGCAAAATCTGTAATGGCAACAGTACTAGCGTCACTACCGATAAGGGGGAAGAATTAGCAAACCTCCGAAATTTACCTATGTTGAAAAAATATGTTTACCCTCTATGTTTTGAATATCTATTCTTTCCTAAAACGAAGCAGGTGTCAGACGATATTCTATTCATGCTTGCTTTATTTATTTAGCTGCTTTTTTTTACCGTACTTGTATTGGCCCTCTTTCATTTACAAAATGATAATTAGAGTAATAATATAAAAGAAAACCCTAGAAAATTCTGTTAATAACGTAAATATGTAAGGTTTATGAGATTAAATTGTAAAAAATCAAATTCAGGTATTGTGTTAATTTATTCATTTCGAATAAAACTTTATTGAGTGTAATGTCAGTACCTCTATTTATTTTTAACTGTTAGATTTATATAATTCTAAAAATTTGTCGAAATGAATTTTCCCCATCTGTAATTTTATTATTATTTCTTATATGTTAATATTATAAATATTATTAATAGTACGTTATTTACATTAAAAACAATATGTTTATTTTATCTGTAAGAAAGTGAAAATGCGTAAATTTTAAAAGATTATTGTAACGATTGTTTAATACGTTAAACTTCATAAATTAATAAAACATCGGCTATAAAAATTTTCCTACCGAATGGGAATATTTATGAAATTTTCTGGGATTTGTAGAGTGCAATACTTCGTATATTTTTATATTACACCATTACTTTATGTATCTTTAAATCCAATTGCATCATATTATTTACTTCATATATAGCATTCAAGACGAAATTTTTACCCTGTTTTTCGTTGCACTTATATCGTTCACTCATCATGTAAAAAAAAAGCATATATCCGTGCATGAACATAGAATAGATATTAGATATATAAAATAGAATATATATTCTGTGTTCATGTATCGGTGTAAGATTCTATTGAAAACGTAAACATAAAATATTAAAAAGCGAAAGATCACAATAAGGTAGATGCTCAATGATAAAAATTTTACAAGAATGGGGAGTTTCTTCCCCATTGTCACTAAAGGCGCTACCATCGCAATCGCATTACCATTACGCTCTATGGAAATGTCCCATCTTGAATGTTAATTTATGTTACCTACTAGTGTTGACTCTAGAAAAAAAGAGCCGCCGGGCGGGAATTTTTCAAAATCGGGACACTATTCTAAAATAGGGTACATTTTTTTAAAAGGGAACACTATTCTAAAAAAAGGGGCACTTTTTTTACAAAAAGGGCACATTTGTACCTTGTTCACAAAAAAATATTTTGAACGAACTGGTTTGTTTAGAGTCCCTAGAATTTGCGATATTTTCCCGGGATCAACTGAATTGCCACGGGGCGCATAGGAAGTGTTAAAAAGGTAGCCGGGCGCATCGGAAGGATTTAAAAGAATTGCCGGGCGCAAAATAGAAATAAAAAGGTCCACCGGGCGCTGCGCCATGCTAAAGCGGCTTAGAGTCAACACTACCTACTTATACCATTATATTCAGGCGATAAATGTAAGGCAAATGTAGATATGTCAGCAGTATTGTAAATATATTCTAACGTTTTGTAGATGATTCTATAGGGTTACTAAGGGTATTTTCGCGATAACGTTCTTATCATTTTATTCGCCAATGATTTAAATTCCCTCCCATTGCATTTCTATGTAAAAGCTAATTTTGGCGATTGTTTTTATTCTCAAATTGGCTTTGATTCCATGGGATGTTGGCGTGGAATTATGTGTAAGTAGGTTCTGCGTCTGCCTGTACAACTGATAGCATGTTTATGTTTAGCGGATCACCCCATCAACATACGTTTTAACGAAGATACAGTAAAATAACATTTTGAAATGTACAATTATTTGCAGTCAAATTTTGGGATTAGACCCCACAAAAATGGGTTCTGCGTAAGGATGCAACGTACTTACCATCTATACATCCGGCCAATCTGTAATTTAAAATGTGTGGAGGTTCCTCCTTCATAATGCTCAATTTTAGTTTATTAACATTCTACTACACATATATTTATTTTCGCTTATTTTGCAGATATTACCCAGAAATGCCAACGCATCAGCCTCTCCTACAGCCGACGAAATCGATTTCGATCGACTCTTGCCAACCTTGTTTGAATGTTTTGCCATCGTATTCTGTGGGTAAGCCATTTTTCTTATTGTAAAAAACTGACAATTGCTAATTGTACAGCATGTTTTATATCGGGTACACCGAAAGAAAATCGAATAATATTTTACTACGGACAAAGAAAAAAAAAGAGGTTTAAAGTAAGGCTGATTGTTTCAAAATTCTTTATGCGTGCATTCTTTTTTAACTTTATTTCTAACTTTTAATTCTTTATTTTTGAGCAAGAGTAGTCTGTACTAGGATGCCTTTATATAAGAGTGGCGACATACGATGCTCAGATTGTGCTTAGACAGACGCGTTTGTCCAAAATATGGAACTTGGCGATATTCGCCTTGACGAGTTCGATAATACGAGTAAGACAAGTTAACAAGTTTTAATTAATTTTTCAACTACTTTTCAGCAGTGAAAACGCTTGAAATTATTGAATATTAAAGACGTGATTTATCACATTGCTTAAGTGTAAACCAACAGAGTGAAAATGTCCAAGCCGGGAATTGAACCCGGACCCCTGGAATACTCCAGTGATCTACCATTAAGCCATTTTCACTGTTGAAAAGTAGTTGAAAAATTAATTAAAATTGTACATTCATCGATGCTGGGTTCATTTGCGTCTCATGTTACGTCGGAAGATTGTGTGCTCATGAAGATTTTCCCATCTAATAGCTGCGGTAGCAGTCTTACCAACTTATGTGAATAAGCGATGCCAAGCTGGGCACCGTCCTCGTGGCTTAATCGTAGAGCACTGGAACGCTATTCCAGGGGTCCGGGTTCGATTCCCGGCTTGGACATTTTTCCCTCTGTTGGTTTACGCTTAGTTACCAGAGTGATAATTCACGTCTTTAATATTCAAGCTAACAAGTATTAGCTTGGCGATAATGGCAGGATCGCCAAGATGCTTGGCGATTTGCTTTTGTCCAGAATCGTCAACCAATCATATTTTATCCCCAATATGTCTGCACAACCCCATCTCTCCCTTCTTAAAACGTGACATAATAAGATCCATGAGAGAATTTTTTTTAGGTTGGGTAGTTGCTAAGGGATGCTGACTGAGCTCGATAAATAGAACGAAATCGGTAAATAGAACGAACTTTGATCCACTTTTACACAATAGTGCGAGAGTTCTAATATTAAGAAAGAGAAACAGCATATAAAGCTACACAAATATAAATATATATAAAACGCATACAGGTGTTTCGAAACCTCTAAGGTTTCATCACCAGTGACTCAAATTAAAAATAAAATTAAAACTCTGGATTAAAGAGGGGAGGCAGAGAGCCAGAAAGGCGTACCTTGCAGCTAGGGCTGCGGAGTCGGTGGGGAAAATGGCCGACTCCGACTGCGGGATGTTTTAACGACATCGACTCCGACTCCGAGCTGGCTAATGTACTAGTTTTGCCTGTTGGTTAAAATAATGATGGAATATAAGAAAAATAAAGCTAAAATCTCACTATTTTGTTATTCATTCTCTTTTTTAGGACTTCAAAAATAAAAAATTATATTTTCCGCTTTATTAATTTTACAATTTCGTATCCGCAAACCCGAAAAATCCAACTATCGAAGTCTAAAGAACACAAATGGAAATTTTGTTATTTTTGATCTGCGGACTGAGAAGAAACAGTGAAATCATTACAATTTAGTTGTTATTCAACTGTGTCCTTCAGACTCGAAAAATTTCTATGGAAACGAGGAAAAATAAAGATGAAAATTTTATTGTTTTGGAAATAATTTGGATTCTGTTGATTCTAATGAAAAAATAAATAAAAAAAATTACATTTTTTAAAATTAATTTTATAATTTTGTTTTATTTCAGGTTTTGCAGGCCTGAAAAATTCGAAATTCAAAAAGTGAAAGATAGAGAAATTCCTCTATTTTATCGTTATTTTGTGTACCTCCTATTCAGAAAAAATGAATTACAATTTCATTTTATTTTGACTCCTGTGCACAAAAATAAATAAATAAAAGAAGGGTATTTTAGAATTTTGACTTTTGGTCATACAGACCGGAAAACTCTGAAAGGGAAAACAAGGGAATAAGGCTTCTAATACAATACTATACCGGGTTCTTAGTTCTTTTGCCTCCAAAAATAGCACAAATTTATAATTGCCGAAACGTCAGTGAAGGCTTACTGTGGAGACACGAAAAGTTTTGATTTCCGTTTGTCTGTCTGTCTGTCTGTTCCGCGATAACTGCCGCAAAAAGCACCCGATCAGCTTGAAATTAATTGGGCATATTCGTGAGATACCCGGACGTAGCTGTATAGTTTTTGGTTAAATTTGGTTCATTCGTTCGGAAAATATGGAAGATTTTATTTTTCTTTATAATGCTTTTCTACGGCAAGTCAGACGATTTTCAAATTTCGATTAGTTGAAAGAAAATGGCACGTTTGATTAATGGATTTAAATGTCAAATTATGGATACTAAAATTCCAAATAAGAGTTTTAAATTATTCCTATTATATTGAAGTTTTATCAATATATCTAACAGATTTTTTTTTTTTTACCTGTATAATGTTTTGAGGACATTTATGCATGTATTCCAATAATATAAAGAATTTTTAAATTAATTTTCTTGTTTTACATGATACATATTTCTTTTTTTTTTCCTTTTCTTCGTTGCCTAGCGACTGTTATTCGTAGCCTATCATTGCGTCAAATATGAATGAAGTTAGTAAATTACGTTAATTTTGTTGCAGGTACTATTAAAAGGCTATCACAAAAAATATTTTATCGCGCCAAATCGATGCAATTTATGCAATTAACAGTGGACACGATAATGAATTATTTTCCACTAGATTTATAGATCTCCAGATATGCCTATTTTGGGGGGCTTTTAATATGTTATTGTTATCGCATGGATTAGGATGTTTAAACTAATGTTTAACCATGCTATAAGTGAAAAAAAAGTACAGTTAAAGGCATGTAAATCCTTTTTAACACTTTCCAACATGGATGAAAAGTATTTATGACATCAGTTTTTCTATCTGCCGCCTGCCGTGTTTCTCTACGTGCTCTAACTCGCGTAAATATATTCGGGATTACATGAAATTGATATACGTTATTGAGGTTTGCCAAAGTATGTTTGGTATTAAAAATGAAGAGTGTAGCATTCATAGCTTAATTACAGGGGCACTCAAAACTATTCTGTTACATTATAGTCTTTGGGAAAAATCGTCTGCGGTGTATTTTAATAATGTTACACAATTTTAAACGTAATGAAATTTATATACTTTATTAAGGTGCACTAGAACCTGGTTACTATAAAATATGTTATGTGTAGCACTTACAGCATGCGTACAGGGAACTCAAATGTATTCATAATATTACAATCTTTGAAGAAAATCCTTTTGTGGCGTTTTTTAATGATGTTACTCTGTTACAAAATAATAAAATTGATATGTATTTTTGAAACATTTTTGTAGTATATGGGGTGCAAAGCATATGTTTTTTTCAGGGTCACACAAAAGTGGTCGATTAAAATGTGGTCTACGGGGGAAAAAAACTCTTCACAGCTTATTTTAACACATTAGCGACGGGAAACGAGAATTCTCGTTTTTATTCAGAATACATCATTGGCTAAGGGAGTGGCTTCTACCTTACAGAAAAGACATTTATTTTGTGTTGTCCATATTTTTTATAGATTGTAAGACATTATATATTACATCCGTACATTGAAAGATATTTACTGCTGCATAAACATGAAAAACATATCTCAGAAACCAATTTCCGAGACACTTTCAGAAGAGGGAGGAGCTTCTACTGTTTTTAAACCCAGATTTAATTAAATTGCCTGTCATCAGTGTGTTAATTGTGTTGCACTAATTCAAACATTATGAAATTAAATTACATTACTGTGGTTGACTACAAGAAGCTTGAATATGATTTGTATCGTATTTATCGTTCATTTATAGGGTCACATAAAAAATTTCGGATACAGTTCTGGTCTATTAGGGATGATTGCTGAAGAGCATTTTCGATTATGGTGTGCGTTTTAACGTTAAGTAAATTTGTGCTTAATAAGTAGTGCTTAAATATTGTATAGACCATGTACAGGGATACACAAATGAATTCGTAAGTATAAATGAAAATGAGCGCGAATTGCTTCAGTGTTTTTTTTTTTTTTGTTGTTGTTGTTTTTTTTTTTGAGTTATGTATTTCCCAGCTCAATTACATTTAGTATACTAACAAATGTTTGCAGAATTTAAATAGAACCATATACAGGACTCCGCAGAAACTGGATATATGGTGCACACTATGCATACTAATCCCCGGAAATGTGATATGAGCAGTTTTAAGAGGGTTTTTTGTCTGCATTAAATTTAAATGTTATAGACGACGCGTAAAAATCTTCACGTAATATACAGGGCTGTAGAAAAGAATTCATGTACGTTTCCGTCTATTGGTAGAATTTACTAAAGGACATTAACACAATTAATTGATAATTACAAATGTACATTAAATTACACTACGAAGGGGTTCAGGGGGGCAGAGCCCCCTTGAAGAAATCTACTTTATTATCTAAAAATTACCAGAATAAGTAGCTCATGAGATTTTCAGAATACCATTACATACCAAGGGGTTTAATTTAACGCTTCTAATGTCAGAAACCTTCGAAATATTTTTTCGTTTTATAAATGTTTATGTAATTTCAAAACTTTAAATTTCGTTTTTTGTAGAAAGATTAATATTACTTAAAGGGTGCTAAACACAGTGAATTGTAGAGCTGACGTTGAGGCTCCTGATCTGCAGATTTACTAGTTTAAGCAGTACCTCCGGTAAGAGATCTGCATGAGCCGAAATTTTAAATCTCGTTTCCAAAAAAGTTCGGCCGTGCCTTTGTATTTATTCTCATTGTAAATTGTTCCTATTTTTTTGGCGTAGTTTGATTCTTTCAAATTTATTATATTGGGCTTGTCAGCCTGCTCAACTTTTTATCTGTCTGATCCGGCCCATTAATATAAATTGTTTTAAGTCTACTTACACGGCCTGTTTGAAAAATTACCTTCATTTTACGGGTCTCGGGTCCTTGCAGAACTTTGCACCTCGGGTTCTATTTTCAAACGCCAAAAATGCGAGGGGAAGTACTTATATAGTAAATGTAAAATATCTACTACACTTATGAATTAAAACAGTTTTCATCTACTCTGTACACGGGTACTACCCTCTACTTTCTCTGTACCTACCCCCGTATCTACTTTGTACACCGCATTAAATCGATCATCTTTCACTTGAGTGGCCTTATATAGTCCATAAATAACAATAATAATTCATTTTATAGATTTAAAATTACATACAATTAGTTTAATTTCACTTTAAAATGTCTAACAAAAAAATCTGGATCGGAGTCGGCTTGTTTTTTAGCGACTCCGACTCTTTTGCTCAAAAATAGGTCTGACTCCGACTCTGACTCCGCAGCCCTGCTTACAGCTCAACTGTCAACGGCGAAATGCAATTCACGGTTGACAAACTACCGCGGAGTCGATCTCATGCGCATACAGGGAGACCAATCAAAATTGCCCAATTGTTCCGGGAGAGTTCAAACAAAGAGGAGAAAAGTGGGGGAGAGTGAAGAGAACGAATTATAGAAAATTAAACCATATCGTTGAAAAATTTAGCGTGCTGGACAAATCGTTAACTAAACTGTTTGAATTTTTTCATACGTGATAAGCTTCCCAGAAGTCAAGATCGTAAATTGATGAGCATTTCTGTATTGAGGCTTCGGAAAATTTAAAATTATGATTGTTGGATCAGCAGTGGTAATCCGTTTGGGGGAGCATAAAACTTGTGTTAAAAATTGTGACATCAAACGTTTCGCTATTGATAACCAGTGGTGGTCCAACAATCACAATTTTAAATTTTCCGAATCCTCAATAATACAGAAATGCTCATCAATTTACGATCTTGACTTCTGGGAAGCTTATCACATATGGAAAAATTCAAATAGTTAACGATTTGTGCAGCAGGCCCAATTTTTCAAAGATATGGTTTAATTTTCTATAATTTGCTCTCTTCACTCCCCCCCCTCCCTTTTCCCCCTCTTTGTTTGAATTGTCCCGGAGCAACTGGGTAATTTTTATTGGCCTCTCTGTTTCCGCGTGAAATCGACACCCCGTTTGTTTGTAAACCGTGAATCACATTTCACCTTTGACAGACGAGCTGTAAGGTACGCCTTTCTGGCTCTCTGCCCCCCCCCCCTTCTAATCCTTCTGAGTTTTAATTTTATCTTTAATTTTAATCACTGATGATGAAACCTTAGAGGTTTCGAAACAGCTATATGCGTTTTATACATATTTATATTTGTGTCTTCCTACATTGTTTCTCTTTCTTAATATATTGGCACAAAATACAACCCTTCCCCCTTTTTATGAGAGTTCTAATAGTTTTAAACAGTACAACGCCATCTATCGGTGATATTTATTTAGATCTGAAACAAGGAGGCGTATTTAAGAAATTTCAGACTTCGCACGTTAATCTACATCTTACTGCAAAAATGACTTTAATAGCTATCCCCGTTCATTTCTTATTGAGATTTAAAAACTGTCAATTTTAGACATCATTGTGCGAAATAATATGAGAAATATTAATAGGCGAAACAAACACTGATGCTATTATATTTAAAATCTAGAAGAGCTTCGCCCACTTCGTTTTTTCCCAAACGAACTCTAATTAAATGAACCTGGGTTTAGCACTCCCCACTGCCTTCGGTATCGTACATATTTGCGGGCAATTCCTGCTGTGGTCGCGAACCAAACGAAACTTGATGTATTGTGATTTTTTAGGGTTCCGTACTTAAAAAGTAAAAACGTAACCATTATAAGATCACTCCTGTGTCTGTCTGACTGTCACAGCCATTTTACTCATAAACTATGGAACGTGGAAAGTTCAAATTCGGGAAGTAATAAAGACCATTGACCCACATATTTTCAGATTAATAAACATTTATAAATATATTTAGTAAAAATGTAGAGGGGCTAATTATGGTACTTGAAAAAAAATCTTTTCTTTGTATATCGTGTAGGGTATCGTGTGAAAGCTTTCGTAACGCTGAACTCAAAAATGCATTCCTTTTAATTTTAGGTATTATATTTTCAAAGATATTGTCGAAAATGTAGCGCAAAAATATGTTCCCCCCATCTAATTCCGAATCTACTGAAACTAAAATTATGAAAAAATTGGAGGAAGTAGACATTAATTTAAACCTTGCCGGAAAATTATAGCGATCACCATAGGTCACATAGTTTTTGAGAAAATTACATTTTTCTGCTACACACAAATTTCGATTTAATGGGCATTCAGAAAAATTGTTGAGCATCGCTGGATATACCTATCGTATCAGAAGTATAAAAGCATTGTTGATAATGAATTTCGAAAAAAATCATTGGTAATTAGTTGAGATATTAATCCTTAAAGATACGGCCAGTTTGGACATATACAATGACAGAGGCGGCGTACTCTATGCCTAGTTAACAACTTTTAATGATATGTATGTGTAATTTAATGTCCAGTAACAGTATAAAAGAAATAAATGTCAAATTGTTAAAAATATACTAATTTCAGGGGTCTCAGGACTCTAAAAATTGAAGAAAAAAAAAGACCATTTTCAACATTTAATGTCTTAAAATGTATATCATTTTAAAACACAATTTTAATTGGGATGAAAGATATAAGTATGTTCTTTCATTTCATGTATTTAAAAAAATTGCAAGATGCAGAATTAGTATTTATAGGGGGCTAGAAACTATTAGACATTTGTCGAACAGAAAATTGGCATAACAGTTTGCAGGGTTACAAAATAAATATTGCAACTAAAATGAAAATTTTAGTGCTTACTTATACTTCATATTGTTATAATTACCCTGAACTTAAATAAATTTGCATTAAAAGCATTTTTATATTTTTAATGCAATGGTGCATTTATCTAATACAAAATTTTGAAAATTTCAACAGTATAATCACCTAAAAAAAATTTTTTTTGAACAATAAAAAGGAAATTTTCGGTTCAGTTTATACAGACTAACATGAAATATATGTTTTGAAAATGTCATGAAAAAATATTCAGAAGTTTGTGAAGTATCCTGCGCGTTATGCCTAAAAAACGACATTTGGAGAAAAATGGCTTCAAAGTTTCGGAAACGCCGCTTCAGCTATTGTGCGAGTATAATTGCAAAAGCCATAACTTCTGTTCTAATGGGAATTTCAAGGAAACAATTATATCAAAATGTTCAGAAAAGATAGGAATTTAACATCTAAAAAAAATAAATTTTCTAAAATTTTGAAGCTTTAAGAGTCCTGCGATCACTCAACCCTTTCCGGCGCGGAGTAATTCTGTTTATAAACTTATGAAATAATGGACTGACACCAGAATTTATAAACGAATTTATTAGAAAATACAAACTTGCTTATTTTCACGTACATGATAAAAGGAAAATTCTAATTAAATATTCTTGGTGTCGTTTGTCTGTTTTGGAATTAAAATTAGGTGTCCTTTTTTAAGGCCACCTTCCTCGAAAGGCTGAATTAGAATGAATCACATAAATACTGTGGGATTCGCGACTAGTTTGCATTGAGTGTATCTCTCAATACGCCTCGAGGGACTTTAAAAGTTAATTAAAAACCTATCTGGAAAAACGCGGCACTGACCAAGGCTGCGTTGCAACTTTGCGACCTCCTTTCGAAGCGCGCTTAGCACAATGCCAAATTTAAACTTTGAACAAAAGTTTTGTTTTAGCTACACTGTAGAAATAAAGGTTATTTCTAGGTTGAAATTAGTTTTATGAAATGTCAAATGAAGTTTAAATGCACTGCTTTTATTGTGAGTACCGAATTAAGTTCATCATCAACAGATTAGGATAATATTAAAAAATGAGTTATACAGAATAGCTATATTTGACATTTTTTAGGTTCCATATCTCTTTGAACTTTCATGATATATCCATTTGCACTTTTCTAATATATACTGTTATACCCAACCCATAATATATGTTGTATAGTTTTTTACAAAGTCTTAGTATTATTTTAGCAACGGTTTTTTATAATACAATTACAAATTCATATATTTATTCTACGGAACCCTCTGTGCGCGAGTAATACTCGCACTTGACCGTTTATTATTTTTTATTTAACCCAGACTAAATTTAAATTTTCAGCATCTTCGTTCTCATTGTTATAGGAACATATTTATCATTCTTCCAATTTGAATTTAATCATCGCAGTAGCAAAATTTCCCGGAAGAGTTGTTTTGTTTCAGAAAAAAAAATTTGACAAGAAAACGCCGCGAAATGCGAAAAAAAAACTAAAAATCTGATAAGACAAATTGGGAAAATTAAAAAAATAGCAGAGGATAGAATTTAATGTATCGGGCTAAAAAGGTGGCACAGGATTCCATTTACGAATGTCAAAAAATCTCCGCAAAACGCTAACAATCGCATGAAAAATTCAAAAATCGCTATGGGAATTCCGAATAAACGTGATGGAAAAAAGGACAAAATTTATGATATTCGGCTTTAAAGAGTGAAACAGGATTCTTTTTAATAATGTGGAAAAATTGCCGCAAAGCGCGGCGCGAAAAACGCTAAAAATCCCATAAAAAATTAAATAATAAAAATTAAATGGAAAAAAATGGCTTCTATGTGCATAACTTTAGAAATACCTTTCTGTCACATCTTGTAGCTCTGTGCGCAGCAGTCTCTTCAAAAGACAGCATACAGAAGCGCACGCACACACACACAAACATCTATCTTTATTATTATAAATTACGTCAAGTTCCAAAGGTACATTTTCAATTAACACATTTTTTATGATTTTCTCCTTCCTCCGAATATCTGTATTTTCAGTGTTTATCATTTTTATTATTAATGTTGTTGTTATTATCATGATTATTATTATTATTATGTTTTTTTTTTTTTTTTTTTTTTTTTTTTTTTTTTACATTTCTTCTCCCTCTTTATCAATCTCCCTGAATTTCTGAAGATGTTTTATGCTTCTAAAAAAATCATCGTTATTTTTATTCCATAACGACGAAAAGAAAATAGTTTAAAGAGCCGTGATACAAATTAGAGTAAGGTAAAATGTCCTATTTTCGTCCCCAAGTCACTTTTAGGCCCTTGGAAGTTGTAATTTTCAGTGAAAACCTACCAAATTTAGATTTTACATTGACTAACTACTCACGCACATAGAAACATAGGCAAATCTCGCACAATTTTTTTAAAATAATTATGTTTTAATAACTATGTTTTAATAATTAAGGACTTTACGTTGTACGTCTCTGTTTGGCAAAAAAAGAAAAAAATGGTCCCAATTTCGTTCCCTTCAAAAAATCCAAAATGCCGAGGCTTAACTTGTAACTAAATCAAAATTTATTTCAAAATGAGTATGTAATTTGATTTACCTTAAATTAAGGCACAAAGAAATGTACTATTTATCAGTGGAAGAATAACATAAAGAAACATTAGCCATATTCAAACAGGAGGAACATATAAATTTTGTATTGAATTCGGCTCCTGAGCATGTTTTATGTGACCAAGTGAAACATTGAAGGCAATGACTCCATTGTTCTCTATGTTTATCATCAGAAAAAAGCTTCAAGCACATAGGACACTCTGCATCATAGTCGCCATCATTATCGCTTGTATTATCATCATAAGGAATATCAACAGAAGAGTCACCTTCGTTATCTGGCTGGGTAGGCCACGTTTGGATTTTTTACATGGTGGATTCTTCCCCTTTCCCTTAAGAGTGGTGGTTGCAGAAGTATTTTTTTTTTCAGCCGATCGTTTCTTCTTGGCCTGGGAATCTTTCATTTTGTTTTTATGTGGAGATCCAGTGATCAATGTTCCTGAACCTCTTCGGGCAGAAGCTGCTGGTGTGATCACTGGCATTCCCCTGATCTCTTTAGGGCTGATGGCAGCAACAGTTTGCTAAACCTGGCCGCTTAAGGATAGTTGATCAGCTGCCATGAAATTTTCGCCACATGAAGAGGAGTATGGTTCGTCAAAAAATCGTCAGGTCAAAAAATGTTGGGATTAAATGGCATGATGCCCATCTTTTTTAAACCACTGGACAGCAGTTTTAACAACAGCAGCACGCTCGTAGGCTTCATTGAAAATTTGTGCGATTTTCAGGTTCCACACTTTTCTATCAGGATGGTGTGACAGCCAATTTTATATTGCTTCAGCATAAACGTTTTAAAGGGAAACATAACATAAATTTTATTTTCATTTTGAAATAATTGTCATGAAAAAGTGTTCCTAATTTCGTCGCCGGGACGAAAATTTAAGATTTTTTTTGCACGATTGATAAAAGAAAAACAGAATTAAAAAAATGTGTTCTGTAAGAGGCAAGGAGGAGGGCCTTACGATAAAACTTTAGTTGCTTTTATTCTTAGTATTTAATTACTTTAATTATCCTTATCCTAAAAATAATGCAGTTTTATTACATATATATTTTTTAAATCATCAAAGAAAACGAACATGTAATTAAATTCCAGGAAAAGCAATCGCCTTCCCCCTCTCTCTCCACCACCTTGCGCGAAACTATGCTCGACCCCTTAACTAATATTATGTAAACATAACAAATCAAGAATGTAAATACTGTTAAGATAAATTTTCCTTTTTTTATCCAGAATTGTTATGTAGGACACATTTTCGAAGTGTTTTATTATTTGTCTAGCTTTTGCAAAAACGAAGGGTAAGATTTGCCTTGATTTACTTTCATTTCATGTATCCTTGTTCTGTAAAGTAATGTTTACTTACTAAGTGTAAGTAGATACGTGATCCTCATACAAACGGGACAAGAAATTTCGTTGAAATTCAACCATGCGCAAAAAGAACTCGATATGACTATTTTTGTTAATTTAGAATAATTTTGCCAAGGAAAACATTTCAATTTCGATCTCAGTGCTATCTAAAATCTAGATTTTTACACTCTTTTATTTAACACAACCTGGTTTTTGTACGTAAATTTGGAATTTTGTAATCGATTTTTAACCCACTTCCTGATAGGCTAGAATTGTAAAAATTACGTTTACAGGTTTACAATTTAAAATAATTTTTATTTATTGAGTTAAATTTTTGAATTTTTTTGTGATTGTTAACCACGTCATTTGTAAACAAAATCACTTGCTGAAACTTCTCATACATTTTTTTTTAATTTAAAATTTAAAATTGATTAAAAAAGTGGGATAATTTAAAATCGTTATAACTCGAAGTATTATTTGTAGAATTTCATTTTTTTTTTTCATTTAAATAAACAGAAATACATAAGTTTTAATTTAAATTCAGCATTTTAAAAAATATTAATTTAAAAAAAATTAAAAATATTTAAAGTAAAAATTAAAAAAAAAAAATGGTGTAACTTTTAAAAAAAATCATATTTTTAAAAGTAAATATTTTTTTCGAATTTGCTAAATCAAAATTAAAATAAAACAATTAAAAAAGACATTATCCAAATTTGAAGCATTTACCTTTAACGGTTCTTGACTTATAACGATTTAAATACGAGAAATTATGAAAAAGTCATCATGAAGAAAAACGCATTTTCACCAGAAATCATTTCATGACAACCATTGCTTGAAAACTAGATTTTGAAAACAAACCAAAACGAAAAATTGAATATATCCTGTTCTAATTAAGATAGAAGCATGATTCAAACGCCATTTTAACCAGAAAAACACAAAGGAAATTTTTAATGAAATAAAATTTTTTTAGAAAATTTGGAGATTTTTGTGTCTCTGACCCCCTTAAGATAGATTTAGTAAAGATTAGTTTAAGATAGATTTCTCGTTATTACGTACAAAAACAAAATCCCCGGTTAAGGTCTATAAGAAGTGCATGTAACAGACATCGCTTAATACGTACAAAAACAAAATCCCCTATTAAGGTCTAGAGGAAGTGCATGTAACAGACATCATTTAATACGTACAGTTTAAGAGTTGATTCGTTAAGATGGACCAATATTCGTCAGGACAACGAAATCTCATAATTTTTTCTACTCTATTTTTACAATGAAGTGAGTGGAAAACTCGCCTTTGACGTCACGGAGTATGAAAGTAGGTTTCAATGTAAACTAGAGTTTCAAATATAATTTTTTTTTCATTTTGAAATTGTTCTCGTACATTCTTTTTTTTGTTGTTGTTGTTTTAGTATTTTTAGTAAAGTAACATAAAATGGTTTGAGAAAACAAATTTCTAGTCATATTAAAATGTATATGTACATAATAAGTATTTTTTACTGTAATGTAAAGCGTCAAATTTATGAACTCCTGTTATAATGGACTTTCGATAAAACGGACAAAAAACGCTTGCCCTTGACCATCCGTCTTAACGAGAGTTCACTGTAGTTTTAGATTTTAATTATAAGTTAATACGTCAATTTTAAGACATTTTTCCGCTAGTCCGCCACGGTGATAAATTGCCGAATATTCTCTGTAATTCATACAATTGTATACAAGTTGAATTGTATACGAGTTGAAAAAGCAGTGGATTTAGTGATACGCCAAGAAACGATCGTCAAAATGTCAAATTGTTGTGAATTTGCAAAGATGAAACATTTTAAAAGCTAAAATGTAGAAAATAAATTATAAATAAAAAATGAAAAGGGTAATATTTAAAAAATAACACGTTTTTATCAATTAATAATTTAATAAATCAATTGAAATAATTTCTAAAAAAGATACAGCTTGTAACGATGCACTGTCATACGATATTTAATAGAGTAGGGAGAGATTTGCTGCATAATCGATGAAAGCTCGTTTTGTTGAAAATTTGAATAACTTTATCTGGCATCTGATCTGACGTACAACCTTTAAATTAGAATTATTTCTTCTAGACTAGGGGTGCACAACCTTTTTGACAGAAGGGCCACTTACAAAAACGTCTGGGTTGTCGAGGGCCACATCAGTAACACTGACAGAATTCTATATCTGGGAGGTTGGGGAGAGGGTGGGGAATAACTCTTTATTCTTGAAGAATAATGATTTGTTGTATATAGTAAAATCTCTCTATTCTGAAAAAAAGTAACTACCGCTGTCACGGCCGTCGCCGGTTTTGAATTTTTTGTGACAGGAGGTCTTTCTTCGTTAATATTAAGAAAAATATTGCGTACAAAAATATGAAAATCGGTAGTATTATACAGAAATCTTTGATAAACACGCTGATGCAGACAGTCTTCAAATCGAAGAATTATTTTAAGAGATATTTAATGCTAAAGTTGGACAAAATCGTTCCATTAAAAAAGTTTTATAGCAGCAAAAACTATGCATGGGAATGTAATCATTTTTAGATCATTTTATGCGTTAGAATTTGCCGGTGTGCAGATTGCATTAATTTTTTTTTAATTTGACTCATTTTGGGGGTTTTATTTCTATTTTATATTCAAATTTTCAGCATTTTGAAAGATATTTTTTACATTACTAGGGGGTTCGGCCCCCTACGAGCTACGCTCGCCAACCCACGTCCAGACACCGCAGACTCTAAATGCACGCTAATTAGATCGGCTTTAAAAAGATTTCGAAAGATTGAATTATAATTTAAAAAACAGTGGCGATCTCCCTATAAACGGATTTCTATTCATTTCTCTTTGATTGGGGAATTTTAACGCCAAATCCGCTGCGGTACTACTTGATTATCCCGTCGACCAATTTCGCCAAATTATATAAATCGCCAAACCACTCGCCAAATTATACAAATTGACATAATTTTTATTTTAAATAACGAAAGAACAAATAAATTAGTACAACATTAATAAAAATATAAATAAAACGTCGAAATAAAATTAACTTGATGACGTAGACACGTGTAACAACATTTCAAAATAAGCTAATATAAAAGGAATTAAGTAAACAGTCTTTGTCTCCTGGTATTTTTTAACAAAGCGAAAAGAAAGTTCTTTTAAATGAGACATTTTAAATTAATCGTTTTTAATCTGATGTAATTTTGACCAAGCTATTCTTTCTCTTTTAAATATTCACGTGAAAATACTTTTGTTAGAAATGAAATATTATTTGCGCTTTCCTAACAAAAATAGTTGAAAAGATCCTCGAAAAATTTCAAATAAATGTCTAGAGCAATTTCTAAATTTAAATCCAATCCGCAATTTCTAAATTTAATCCTTTGCATTTTCTTTTGAAAGTTTAAAAATGGCAAAAACTATAGTTTACTCGATCCTGCATCTCCTTCCGAAAGTTTAAAAATGGCAAAAAACTACAGTTTACTTGATCCTTTGAATTTACTTTTGAAAGTTTAAAAATGGCAAAAAAAACTTCAGTTTACTCGATCCTTTGCATTTTCTTTTGAAAGGTTAAAAATGGTAAAAAAAATACAGATTACTCAGTCCTTTGAATTTTCTTTTGAAAGTTTAAAAATGGCAAAAAAAATTCAGTTTACTCGGTCCTTTGAAAGTTTAAAAATGGCAAAAACTGCAGTTTACTCGATCGTTTGCATTTTCTTTTGAAAGTTTAAAAATGGTAAAAAATTACAGATAACTCAATCCTTTGAATTTTTTTTAAAGTTTAAAAATTGCAAAAAAAACTTCAGTTTGCTCGATCCTTTGAAAGTTTAAAAATGGCAAAAAACTGTAGTTTACTCGATAGTTTGCATTTCCTTTTGAAAGTTTAAAAAGGGCAAAAAAATACAGTTTACTCGATCCTTTGCATTTTCTTTTGAAAGTTTAAAAATGGCTCGAACCTTTGAATTCTCTTTTAAAAGTTTAAAAATGGCAAAAAAATACAGTTTACTCGGTCCTTTGCATTTTCCTTTCAAAGTTTAAAAATGGCAAAAAGTTCCAGTTTACTCGATCCTTCAATTTTCATTTGAAAGTTTAAAAATGGCAAAAAAACTGCAGTTTACTCGATTCTTTGCATTTTCTTTTGAAAGTTTAAAAATGGTAAAAAACTACAGTTTACTCGATCCTTTGAATTTTCTTTTGAAAGTTTAAAAATGGCTAAAAACTACAGTTTACTCGATCCTTTGATTTTTTTTCTTTTTTCTTTTTTCTTTTTTTTTTTTTTTTTTTTTTTTGAAAGTTTAAAAATGGCAAAAAAAACTTCAGTTTACTCCATCCTTTGCATTCTTTTTTGAAAGTTTAAAAATGGTAAAAAACTATAGTTTACTCGATCCTTTGAATTTTCTTTTGAAAGTTTAAAAATGGCAAAAAACTACAGTTTACTCGATCCTTTGATTTTTTTTTTTTAATTTTAAAAATGGCAAAAAAAATTACTGTTTACTTGATCCTTTGCATTTTCTTTCGAAAGTTTAAAAAATGAGGCTCACAAGGACGTAGAAAACATTACCGTCGTACCTTCTTCGTAGAAAACATTCTCCAAACATTATGAAAAAAATACTGCAGAATTCCCATTCATGTACTAGATCGATCAAATTTGGCGGTAGAATCAGGAGCGCCGTTTCAGAACTTGCGTGGGGGAAAAGGGAGGGTCAAAAGTTTTATTTGATCTTGCTATGTACATCTGAAAAGCAATTAAAAAATCTCTTATAGACCACTTCTCTGTGGTAAAATGGAAATTAATGTCCAATCAAAATGTTCTTTTAAAAATTGCATGGCAAGTTGATATGAAAGCTTCTTCTTTATATAAAATTGCATAGATATAAGCCTACAAATTTCAAGCAAAATTTTATACCATCTCTGAAAATTTTCACATTTTGAATACCAATTTTTCGAATGACAATGAAGTTGTTTATTGAAAACATTAGTTTATTTTTGTTTAAGAAAAAATGTAGAATTAAAATTGCAAAGATATACCCAACAAATTGCAAGCAAAATGTTTATATCGCCTCTAAAAAGTTACATAGTTTAAATACCACTTGTTCTAGTGGCAAAGAAGTTATTTATTTAAAATATTAATTTATTTTTGTTTAGGAGAAAAAAATAGAATTTAAGTGCTCTGCTCGAGTTAAGTGACCTTTAATGGACTTCTAAAAATCACTTAACCTTTTTTTGTTAACGTTTGTTTTCTTGACATTTTTTTAAAATCTTTTAGAATTTTATCGAAGATTAAGCTCCTTTTATTTCAAGATTCAACGGACATAAATCGCTCTTGAAGCGTTCTTGCTGAATTGGTGATCTCAAATAAGTTTTGATCTTGGGAAAACTCCTTTCTTTCAAATACCACCAAACACTGAAAATGACAAAATAATCCATATAAAAATAAATAATTTCGAAATGCGGTTGATCTATTACTACAAGCATTGATGATTAGTTTTTCTTTTTTTTTTTTTTTTAATCTATTTCTATCGCGTTCCGCCCGATTACGAAAGATTAAGGTAAAGTACCCAGTAGTTGACACCTTAAGGAATTTTTCGGCGTTCGTCGCCTTTGGTTCGTGCAGTTTTCAATTAAGGGAAACAATTTGATCATTACTAGGGGGTTTGGACATTTTTCCACAAAATCATAACGTTTAATGTCCCGAAATGAATACATTTTGTAAAAATTACTAGGGGATATGAAAACATGATTTTTGTCCAGAAGTTGACACCATCGTGAACGTGAGAGTTTAGTAGTTGACACCTTCGTGAACTAGTAATTGACACTGACTGCGGCGGGGCCTAAATTAATAATAATAAATACTCTTTATTATTATATTACTATATTAATTGCCCCATATGAAGACACAGTGATAAGAACCGTTAATTAGCAAAAATTTTTAAAGAAATCAGAAGTTTTAATGAAAGATCAGAAATTTAATCAGAAGTTTTAATGAAATTAAAAAAAGTCCCATAGATCTGAAATTATAACATAAAACCACTTACTTAATTAATCTCAAATAACAAAAATGAAAGATCGAGTGCAAAATCAAGCACTAACGGCCAATATTTTACCTTTTCATTAGGGTTTTTCCCTCAACTTTGTATTTCAGAGTTATTCTAGGCACGTTAAATTTTTTAGCCGCTGTTTTGTACCCAGCTTTGTTGACTTTAACGTATTCTATGGCAGCTCTCATGCTCTCTTCCGAGTAATTCCTAAAATTTCCCTTCGTGGTGGCATCTAAAAAAATAAATAATTAATTTTAGTAGTTGACACTCCCTAATTTCAATAATTGACACCATGTGTCATCTATTGGTTTAAATGCATTTTTAGTGTTTCAAAGGTCAGTCATGAATTTATCTGGTAGATTCCAGCTTATTTTCATTGCACTGAATTAGATTAACAAAACCCCAGCATGAGCGAGTAGTTGACACTGGGTGTCAACTTTTGAAAATCTGTTTCTTTTCATATTCAATAGTTGACACTCACACTCACTCCCGCTATTTTGCACAAAATGCATCAATTTTATTCCAATACAATTCTTGGACATCGAAACAATCAATATCAATCAAAACATAACCAGAAATTAAGATAAATTACGGGTTTTAATACTTACTGTAACGTGCGATCCTTATAATTTTTCTTAAGATAAATTCGAAAAATTCAACTTTGCACACATGCTTCTTTGTTGTCTTCCGTCATATTGGAATTGGGCTCGACTGTTTATAGTTTTAGTTCTCAGTTTTGCCGCAAGGTGATAGATTTTAAAAATTCTGTGTCTCTCATGTTCCTACCTGTTACGTTTTCTTGTTACACTACTGTTTCTACAAAAGTGTCAACTATTGGTCCAGTGTCAACTACTGCGTACTTTATCTTAACCCATTTGCACTTAAAACAATATAAATAGTTCAACATTTATTTTCGGCTAGCATTCCCTAATGAAATAAAAACTTCATAAATAAAGCGGCAAATAAATAAATAAATAAATAAATAAAAAGGAAACAGAAAAATCGACCTACATGCTTAAATCTCACTTAACCCTCTCGCTGCGTAATTGTTTTATCAAAATAGCTTCAAAAATTGCGTATTTAACCTCTTCGCGGAGAGTGTCTTTTAACACGTTAAGGGCACGTTAGCCACCGGTGGCTGGCAGCGAACTTTCCGTTTAAAACGCGTCATTCACCAATGGCTGACGTCTGAAATATGATACAAAACTGAAAAAATATACATTGTTTTAAATAATTACTGAACAAATATTTAAAATTTACTTACCTTTTATTTATTACAGGATTATACTTTCTTAAAAATTACTTTAAACATTGTAAATTTTCAGCGCTTCAGTGTCCGTCATCGTAGCACTCAACATGTTAAGAATTTTTATTCTTTTGCCACCGGTTTTTCAAAACAAATTTTTTTATCTAATTTAATCGGGAAAATGCTCCGATTAAATAAGGCAAAATGTACAATAAAAAATAACTGGTGGGAATAATCAAGGAGGGTTAATTAGACGATAAAAATGCATACCCGAGGAAATCTCGGGTTGCGCAAATTTTGCTACTTTCACGTTGCCCGAGGGAATCTCGAGAGGCGCAGCGAGAGGGTTACTAGAACCACTGAAATTAACAGAATCAAAAAAGCTGTTGTGAGTAGCGGAATCTTTGGTGATTGTTTCGGCTGTTAACTCCTGCCATGCGGATGACTCAAATGCATTTTGGTGTTGTTAATGGGCAATCAAAAAAATTATGTTAAATTTAAAAAATCTATTAGAGTTTTCAATTTTAAAAAAATATATATATTTTGTAACCTGTGAAGTCTGGTTTAATAGTTTTAGATTAATAATTTCTTTTCCAGCTATAACTGCTCGTGTGTTATCAAAAATTAAAACAACTTTGAAGACTCACATCCCTTTAAGAGCTGGAGATTTTTGGTAGAAATTAAAAGTTTTGGTGGTTTCCCCTAATTAATAGGATCTCAACTGATTGAAACAAATGTTTAAAAAAAATAACCAATGTCAGGTTATGCCAAGGAAGGATCCACACAATTGTGTTGATGCAGGCTCGGATTTAAATCGCACAAAAAGAGAAAATCGTTTTTTTCTTTCTCTTTAGTATCACCTACACAATTGTATAGGGAAGATCTTAAAGAGATAAGTTGTATTTAAAAGATCTTTCTCCGTATCTAACACGTAAAGCAGGAAAAAAATCCATTTTTTTGCCAGCAAAACTTATCGAGTATTGATACTTTGAATTTGATGAATTTTTAGTGTTTTTTGCCCCTAAAAATATAAAGAAGAGTTTTTATTCATAATGTAATGAGATTTGACTGCCTACTGATGTTGTGTTTCTTCTTCCACAGGTTCTTGGCCGGCCGATGCAACCTAATCTCTCCTACGAATATCAAAGGATTGAACGATTTCACCACCTATTTCACGTTGCCTCCCCTCATCTTCCTCAATCTCGTCACCATCAATTTCAGACATGTCAACTGGCTCTTCATCCTCAGCATCCTGATGGGCAAGTCCATAGTATTCATCCTCGTCGCTATGGTAACCGCATCAGTGTACAGACCCACTAACCTCTCATACGCAGGAATCTACGGAATATTTTCAACACAGGGCAATGACTTCGGTTTGGCGTATCCTATAGGTCAGTCCTAGTAGTTTAACCCTTAAATGCGCGATTTTTTATTTTGTTTCGAAAAAATTATATATGATTCTCTGAAAGGTTTATTACATAGGAAAAATAATGAAAAAAAATCAGAGATACATTTTTCATGTAATACGTCAATCTTTTCTTGTGTTGCATATCTGCAATATAAGTAAAAACTACTGTCGTGTGGCTGTTTTACGCTAAAATATTGCAAATTAGTAAATATTTTAAGAAGTATGTCTCCAAATACCTTATTTTATGTAACTATATATTTTATAAAACTTAACCTTTAACCCTTTAATTCCCATGATAGAATACGTTCCAGAAATTACGTAGTTCAGAGAATCTGACTTTTCACCAGAAAGTTTCAATGGTTCATTTGGCTTTATTTAAATACGGAATGCCTGCTATTAATTAAAGCAGATGTTGTTATTTTCATTTTCTGGTGTAAATTAGATATATGCGAATAAAAGAAAAATCTATTACATTCAAAACACTGTTGTTTGCATGTATGCAAAGCTGCGCACTAAAGGGTTAAGTCTTTTACTATATTTTGGGTTTCGAATTCATGCCGTCAAAAGAAATTCAGAAATATGGAATCCAGAGACTTTTGTTAAATTTTATCAACGCTCCACATCGTTTTTCTCATTACTTCCATATTGTATATACAGTAGAGATGAGATGGCTTCAGCTCGAGCCCTAATTCGATTGTCATGCCAGTCTTCGGGATCAGTTTCTCATTCAAAGCAGGGTTGGAAAAAAACCTTTTTTTTTTTTTTTTTTTTTTTTTTTTTTTTTTTTTTTTTTTTTTTTTGTAAAAAACCAAAAAAACCGGTTTATTTGGTTTAAACCGGGTTTTTTCCATTCCTACTATTAGTTCAGACTCTCCCTATATTTATTTATTTATATCCTTCTATATATAAAAAAAAGTTTTGATTTAGAAATGGACCAATGAAAATCTGCGTAGATATTCCGGGTAGAACTCATCCAATTTAAATGCTTAAGCCAAGGCCTCCTTATCGAAATAACAGGCCTCGCAATCGCTAAGTTTCCTTTGTCCGCTGTACACGTGGTTGGAAACCACATGGTTTCCCGTGACTAGCGCCATCTAACGCGAGAAACAGAAATATTTTTTAATTTGTTTTCCATTTGTCTTTTACCATTTTCTTTACGATGTGCTTTGTAGTTTGCAAATGATAGTTGTTAATCTTAAAATTTTCATATGTTCTAGACATTTTATTTAAAAAATGAACTTATTTTACTGTTAAACAAAAAATGTTTACTGTTGTATTCCGTTATGTAAATAAATGATGATAATAATAATAATAATAATCAGGAAAGAAAATTATTTTACCATGAATTTCTCAGTTATATTAGTTATTGAAATAAATGGATAGCATCTAGATCCGGAGAATGTAAAATATTTCATTTTCTCTTTTATATTTTCAAATATGTGATTTATTTTATTTCTGCTATTTCTTTTCTTTTCACAATTAATTTCACCTTACAGTATTAATTTAACATCGCTCCTTCAATTTGTTTCAATGCAGTCTCTTTTATTTATTTATTGGCCTATCATTTGTTTTATTTTTGAAAGTATGGGGGATCATTTCAGTTTAACATACTTTAGATGAAAGCTTCACTGTTTTTTCATATAAAGTTTGTATGTATTAATCTATGGAAAGTTTCATAATTGGCTCCACAGCCAATTGGCATATCTTGGTGGGCATAGTTTGGTGCGTAATTAATTTCCTTGTTTTAACTCACATATGTTATGTAAGTTTTACTAAAATGTATCAAAGTATTTTAGGAAAGTTAAAACACGCATAGATACACAAAAAAACAGACTGAAGTCATAAACACTTAAAAAATTGGAAAAATAAAGGGAACAAATGTTATATATTCCCGCAGCCGCCATCTTGGATTTTTTCTTGGCGTGAAAACCCCTTTTGCGCCAAGTAGAAAATGTCGCCAAGCAGCGATTTATGTCCATGTTAGGCTTCACGGGGTTGCCAGAACACGTCACTCGTCTGGGTTGCCTTATCGATAAACGCCAACAATAAATCGCCAAGAAATCCAAGATGGCGGCCGCGGGAATGTATAACATCTAAGCCAAATAAAGTTGAATAATCACTTAAATTTATACATGTCCCTCAACTTTCCGCAAATACTGTATTCTTGTCATGCTACGATTTTGGTGTTTGTAAATCTTAATTTGAGTATTCTTCCTTAATCAGACCTAGAGCCAATTGGCGTAAGTGTAGTTTGGCGCAAAATTAATTTTATTTTAAAACCGTATACTTGATACCACATTATTCCAGCATCGCGTTTTTGCAGTCAACTTTGACCGTGGAACAGATTACAGAACATTAGCTAATACTACATTATATAATAATAAATTGGTATTTTTCAAGTATATGGGGTTTGGCGAGAGAAGAAAATTTGGCAACGTAATTTCTGGAAGCATATTCACTGTTTCACATAAAGAAGCAATATTTTCCAATATTTGTACAATTTATTTAGTATAAAAAAGGCATTTATCTATTTTATATACAAATATAAACAAATCGTGGCACAGATGTCATATTCGCCCCATATTGGCGCGATTTTTTTCTGTCGCCAATATCATATAGGCAACGGGTACTTAACTTGCGCCAAAGTGTCGTTATTTTGCTTGATGTGGTAACCCGGATATGTTGTTTATGCTGTTGATGTTTTTACCAAATTGGCAACTGAAAAAAATCGCGCCAATATGGGGAGAATATGACATCTGTACCCAAATATAAACAAATCGTATATAAAAAACAATAATAATATCTAGAAACTAAATTTATACATGTAAATTCGGCACAGATGTCATATTGGCGCGATTTTTTTCTGGCGCCAATGTCATATACGCACCGGATACTTAACTGGTACCAAAGTGTCGTTATTTTGCTTGTTAAGGTTATCCGGATATAGATGATATGGTAACGAGGTTTTCGCAAAATTGGCGTCGGAAAAAAATCGCGCCAATATGACATCTGTGCCGTAATAAAACAAGCTGACAGTTCATAAGTTTTGTTTTCACAACTGTTTATATCAATCGGCAACAAATCGCTCTTTCTGAAGCCCAAATTGTGCCAAGATTTAAAAAAAAATAACCCGCAAAGTCCTATATACTGAAAATGGTACTTGTTAGTTATCCCGTCGACCAAATTACTGTCGCCAAATTGTAAGATTAAATGCCAATAATGGTTTGCCATAAATTAATTAATTTTAAGATTAAATGCCAATAATGGCCAATAAAACCAATATTTCGACGTTTTATGTGTATTTTTATTAATGTTATACTAATTTATTTGTTTTTTCGTTATTTAAAATAAAAAAAAGTGTCAATTTGTAGAACTTGGCGAGTAGTTTGGCGATTTATACAATTTGGCGAAATTGGTCGACGGGATAACTAACAAGTACCCTGAAAAAATATCAATAAATCTTATATTTAAATCTTCATTTTTGATATGTTTCATTTTTTAAAGCCAGAACATAATTGTGCGAAATATTTTTTACGCCTTTCTTTTACTGGAATTCGAAAAATATTTCATACAATTTTGCCAATAACACAACATTTTCAATGTTTTACTATGCATTTGTTTATGGAGTATTACCAGGAGTATACACCAGGTGGCTTAACTTACGGGACAAAGTCAGCTAATAAGTTGTCAATTATCGGGGACATTTTCACCCCTAGACTTTCTCCGGATTGTCAAGTCTGTTTTATGATGAGGGAGCCTTAGGTTAAGCATGGTCATAGCCTACTATGATATATAACGGCCCGCGCATTTCGCCTAAAAAGGGAAGTCGGATCCAACTTCAAACACTGAACCAAAACTTCACATCGTGCTCTTTGTTTACATTTATACCCTGCCCAGATAGAAGCTTGTTTCTCATCGTCGAGGTTTCAGAATAATTGATCGTATTTTCATGTAATAAATTAAATATTTATATTCTTCAATTTCCTTCGATTTAAAAGGCTATTTTACACAAATTGTAGCATTTTAGTGTTACACATACCTTTAAGATTAGCTAAATTATTTATTGTTTACCTTGATCGTTTGGTTCATTCATGAAAAAATGCCGGTTCTGTTATTCTTTTTTGAATGTCCCGTATTTATATAAAAATAGCTTGGTTTCATATACACATTTTACAATTAAAATTTGATTTTTATCAAACTACAGTTCTCATAACTGACTTGAAGCAGCTATTTTTGATTAATTTACTGTTACCGGTAAAATATTTTTTTTTAATATCGCCCGAACCAAGAAGAAAGAGAAAAAAAAGCCGATCTTCCTTAAACATTAAATATTCTTATTTTTAATCAGAGAAAGAAATGGTGATCACGGATTTAAATATCGTTGCAATATTCTATGTTATCCAAGCAATTTTGATTAAATCATGTAAGGGTATTTGTTACTTAATAAATTACATTTATTAATTATTACAAGGAATTTTATGAGTATTTTAATATATTAAAAAAAATGTCCATCAGTTTTATTGTTTCAGCAGTGAAAATAGTAAACAAATGGTACTTAGTTATCCCGTCGACCAAAAATCTATCGCCAAACTATAAGATTAAATGCCAATAATGCTTGATCGTAAATGTCACATTCACTTGACTGTAAGCAAGTTACACGTGTTTATGTCATCAAGTGATTTTTATTTCGACGTTTTATTTGTATATTTATTAATGTTATACTAATTTATTTGTTCTTTCGTTATTTAAAATAAAAATTATGCCAATTTGTATAATTTGGCGAGTGTTTTAGCGATTTATATAATTTGGCGAAATTGCTCGACGGGATAACTAAGTGGTACCAAATAAATTTGTGACATTGAGGTTTTAGACTAAGCATGTGTTTTTTTATTTATATATTTTTATGTGTGTTGGTTTAACAGTTTTAAAGAGAAACACATTATATTAGTCACTTAAATAAATAGAACTTTACATTTACATTGATATGGACAGTTTATAATAACCCTTAACAGCTGTATTCGAATTAGCTCTCATTTCTAAGCTTGATTGGAATGTCAGCAGAATTGTAAACGTAACCATGGCGACATGACGTAATTTTGGTGTTTGCTTACATATCTACCCTTCCCAGGTTGTTTCAGTTACGGTCAGAGTCAAATTTCAATTTTGGGCAGGGTATCAGAGTCCTCTGGCGAGCGACTTCATACATTAAACGCAAATCAGTCTGCCTGTAGTAGTATCTAAGTATGCCTTGAGCATGGCCTTTCTTCGTTAATATTAAAAAAACTGTCGTATACAAAAATATGGAAATCGGTGGTAGTATAAAGAAATATTTGATAAACACGCTGATGCAGACAGTTTTCAAATCGAAGAATTACTTTCAGAGATATTTAATGCTAAAGTTGGACAAAATCGTTCCATTAAAAAAGTTTTATTGGAGCAAAAACTGTACATGAGAATTTAATCATTTTTAGATCACTTCATATGTTATAAGTTCCCGGTGTGCAGATTGCATTTATTTTTTTTTTTTTTATTTGGCTATTTTTTGAGGTTTTATTTCTATTTTAAATTCAAATTTTCAGTATTTCGAGAGATATTTTATACAAATTTAAAAAATGTTATTAATTTAAACTGTTGCCAACTTTATAAACAGCGCAAACAATAATGTTTACTTCAAATTAAAAATTTATTTACACGGGACTATTGTAAACAGAAAAAAAAATTTAAAATTAGAATTAAATGATTACATGTTAAAAGCAGGAAAATTGCGTCATAAGAACCATATTTACACTGGAATTTTAAAAGAGAAACAAAATGTTAAAATAAAAAAATCATTACTATGCGTTAAAACCTGTAAATGGAGGAAATTACGTCATATTTAAAATGGCCCAAAAATATGGCAAAACAATTTAAATTAAAAAATATATCTGCGCGAGATATTTACTTGATATTTTGAGATAATATTTTCAACTATTATCGTGAATTCGAAGACAGCGCAAATAATATTTCCTTCTAACAACAAAAGTATTTTCACGTGAATATTAATAAGAGAAATAAAACTTTGGTGTAAATTACGTCAGATTTAAAACGATACATTTAAAATGAATTATTTAAAAGAACTATCTTATAGCGCTGTTAAAAAATACCGGGAGACAATGAAACTGTTTACTTAATTCATTTTGCATTAGCTTATTTTGGAATGTTTAACTAATTTTTTTAATTAAATACGAAAACAGCCATTGTATCTTTTAACAGCAGCAGATATGGTCTTAAAAATCCAAGAAGAACGAATGGAAACCCGTTTACAGAGAGATCGCTACTGTTTTTTTTTTTTGTTTTTTTTTTTTAATTCAATATTTTTAAAGCCGATCAAATTAGCGTGCTTTTTGGATTTTGGTGTCCCTAAACGGGGGTTGGGGAGCGGAGCTCGTAGGGGGCAGAGTCCCCTAGTATATATATATATATCTTCTTCAAATTTTCAATCGTTAATAAAATACTTATTATTCATCCTATCAAGTTGAAATAATTTTTTTTAACTTGTACTGGATGACAATTGATGTTAATACAGTTTTTTCAAATATTAATTCATTAATTAAATTTTAATTAATTAATTTTAGTTTTACATGGGAGACAAAATGGCGGCCATTTGTTATTGAAGCATTTAATGCATCTTCATATCTATAAGGGGTTACCATAGGGGGGACCCTGTTCTGTCGCCAAATACCGCCAGGTTTGTCGCCAACTTGGCGATATATCGCCACATTTGGCGGCCAAAATGAGTCGCCAAAAGTGACGCCAACTTGGCGAGATCTCTAATATTTCGCCAAATTCCCATAGACTTCCATTGTAAATCTACTTGCTTATAGAAAATCAACAAATTGAGATATTTTAATGCAACAAAATCTAATATTAGCTTAAGGGATTATATTAAATTTTTCCTTGATGAACTAAGTAGCATATCTGTTGATAAAATAAACATTTTTGGATATTATATAAGTAATATAACTTTTGAAAATATTTAAATTAAATAATTACAGTCAATTATATAGAAAATTAAATCATTTCTAATTTAAACATTATTAGTAACAGCTATGTCTTATGTTCAAAGTAAACTGATCTACATAGTGAAACATTTATACCTTGAAAATCGTATGAAGAATCCTTTGATTAATAATATAATAATCAATCAATAAACATTTGATGCAGTTTCATGAATATAATATATTATCCTGTGGTTTTTATTATTATTTTTTTTTTAATATCCAAATACTTCTGGTTATTTTGTTTTCTGAGTGATAACTCCAAGTGTCCAAGTCAACATTTTTGGCCATTAGATTCAGCAACTAACAGAAAAGATTGATTGGTATTATTGAAATGCTATAACTAGCACTCAAATTTTGCAAGCTGTGTTATTCAACTTCATATCTTTAGTTATTCTTTTAAATTCTTTAAGGATAATCTTTCCCAATCCGGAAAATTTTCTTTTACAACTTGGCCAAAATTTTAAAGATCATTGTATTTTGTTTTTAACTGCCTGTAAATAATGTGCATTTTTTAAATGAAATTATTTTATTCTAAATATTCAAAATTATTTATCTATTTTACCTTTTCTAATTTCACTTTTTAAGATAAATTTTTAGGGTACCAGACGTGTTCATCACCACATGCTAATTTTCATTCTACGTGCATAGAAACATGACCTTGGCTCATTATGCATCATTTTGACTGCTAAGATGAAGTGTGAAAAGTAGAAATTACTTCTATTAATAATTTAAAACACTTAAATTATAAAAAAGAGAAAAATATTAGGTTAGATTTGTTGTAAAAAAACCAATTTTTTTTTTTTTTTTTTTTTTTTTTTTTTTTACAAAAAAATCAATTGGTTTAAACCACGGTTAAAACCACTTGGTTTAGACCGTGCCAACCCTGATTCAAAGCGAAAATTTTATTTATGCACAAATTGAAGAATGGAAAAATAAAGCTTGTTACATGTGTAACAAGAACTTAGTCTAAATTTCTTTAAATGTTTTACAATCCTTTAAAATTCAGTTTGAAAGGAAATTGAATTGTTATTCATGGAATATAAGTTGAAATATTCTATATTATTCTGATGATTATATGATTCCTCTTCTACACGGTAAGCATTACTAACATAAAGAAGCCGCGGGATATCCCGTGTCTATCCTCGTTTTCTGCTTGAAGTCCTTACCCAGAATTGCTGTCAACATAACTCATTTCTTTCTGCTATAGTTGTAAAATAATGTTTTAAAAGAACAAGGAATGTGATTTCTGCCAATGTTTGGGTATATAAACAAATTCGTTGTTTTAAACAGATTTTTCAGGGGCATGAAAATCTCGAAACATTATCATGAGGGAGTATTTAGGATTAATACTTATTTCTATGTAAAAAGAGATTTTTAAATGAACAACTTTAAAAGAACTTTAAAATGTTATTAAGAGTACTGCGTACTTTCGGTATCGGGCTTAGGCGGTTTCGCGCTCTGATGCAGTGTTGCCAGCGGGCTACTTTTTTTAAATTTAGATTTCTTCATTGGCACCACTTTTTTGAAATGGTAAAATTCCCTTTGTTTTCGACTTTATTAATATGTCCTTAAATAAGGAGAATTGTACCATTTCCAAAAAGTGGTGCCAATCAAGAAATCTAAATTTTAAACTAGTTGGATGTGCCAATCCCAAAACTTTCTTCTATCTTATACATCTTAATATTTCAAAAACTAGCTACACATGTTAATACTTCAATATTATTAGTTCATTACTATACCAACTTTGATTTTCATCTTAAATTTCTGCTTCAGTCAATTAAATGAACTAAAAACGAGTTAATCTATATCATGATATTTGTTAAAATTAATAGTTTTTCTTTATTCTGTTGTTATCAGATGTTTGTGAATAGCCGGCTTAGCAGGAAGTGAGTTCCCGCCTTTGCACGAGCCGCCGATGGACAATAGAACTACGAAAAATCAAGAAAAGTATACAAAAATCGCCATCACAGAGCCCCATTACCGCGCGATATTTCCAAATTCAAGGAGGACCTGTTGGCCAAAGCCAAAAACATGCACAAAAAATTTGGTTCAATTGTATGCATATTTTATACAATTTTCGATTGTACAATAAAGAAAATGGTACAGACATCGTAATTATAGCGCACCCTTCCAGCGGAATTTTTCCAAATTCAGGGAGGACCTTCATGCCATGAACAAAAAGAAACACAAAAAATTTGGCTCAATTCTCTGCATAACTTCATACACTTTTCGATGGTATAATATTCAAAATGGCACGAAAATCGCTATTACAGCGCCCCCTACCCGCAATTTTTTTCCAAATTAAGGAAGGACCTGCTTGCCATAGCCAAGAACTTAAAATAAAAATTTGGTTCAATTCTATGCATAACTTCATACACTTTTCGATGGTACAATATGCAAAATCGCTATTACAGCGCCCCCTAGTGGCAATTTTTTTCCAAATTCAGGGAGGTGCTGCTTGTCATAGCCATAAACTTAAAATAAAAATTTGGTTCAATTCTATGCATAACTTCATACACTTTTGGATGGTACAATATTCAAAATCTCTGTTACAGCGCCCCTACAGTCGAATGTTTTCCAAATTCAGGGAGGATCTGCCTGCATAGGCCAAAAACTTAAAATAAAAATTTGGTTCAATTCTATGCATAACTTCATGCACTTTTGAATAGTACAATATTCAAAATCGCACAAAAATCGCTGTGACAGCGACCCCTACCGGCGAATTTTTTCCAAATTCAGGGAAGACCTACCTGCCATAGCCAAAAACTTAAAATAAAAATTTGGTTCAATTCTATGCATAACTTCATACACTTTTCGATGGTACAATGGCGACAGACACACGGACAGACGGACACACGGACAGACAGACATTTTCTATAAACATGTTTTTTGGGATCTCTGACCCCTAAAACATGTAAATCCGTCGAAAACCGGAAGTCGAAAAAAATTTCGATTACAATACTTTCTTCTATTGAAGATAGAAGAAAGTAAAAAGTAGCCCGCTGACAACATTACTCTGATGACAAAAAATTTTTCGGGTTACGGCGAGTTCGAATTTTAAAATATCAGACTCGGCCTCCGAAAAAAGAACCCAAACTCAACACTAGTATACAGGGCTTCCTAAAAAAGTTTTCACACGCTTTAATTTTTTTTTTTTATTTATTTATTTATTTATTTATTTATTTATTTAGATTAGTAGGCAATGTAAATTGCAAAAGGATTCAGAAAAATGCAGAAAATAACATTCTATTAATGGGATAGTGCTGCCATTAATTCTCAAAAAGTTACACTTTTTTTAAGCGATCCCTCTAGACAAAATTGGTCAATTATAAATTTTCTTTTTGCTGCGATAAAATCATTACAAAAATTTCATGTTCTGTATCTTAAAAATTTAATGATTTATTCTTAATTTAAAATTCACCATTGTAAATGGGGACCATACATCAAATTATAAATGTAAATATGTAAGATAATGCAAGAAAAAGGAAACACGTACGACATTACATATGCGATGGACCTTGAACAAAAAAGAAATCGATGCTTACAAAAATATTAATTGCGAAGAGGATACAAAACATTTACACAAACATTATTTAAAAAGATCATTTTAAGTATTGAGCATGAGAGAGACAGCTTTGTGAGATTCTTTTTCTGAATTATGTTTCTAATATCTAAAACTAATTTTGTATCTTTATGAGATCTCTGACTGTGTAATGCTCTACTTTGATGTATATGTGATGCAATGCAGTTCCATTTGTTAACATACTTTTGATCTAAAGAACGCGATCTTCAATGTGAGAATTGTCCCTTTTTAACACTTTCCGACATAGTTTAAAAGTCTTTATGAATTCTGTTTGTCTGGCCGTAATCTAACTCGGGTAAATATATTTGCATTGTTATGTAATTGATATAATATGTTATTGAGATCTACTATGGCATGTTCAGTATGCAGCATTCATAGTTTGTTTACAAAGACGCTATAAAGAATTCCGTTGCATAATGCTCTATGGGGAAAAATCGTTTGCTAAGTAATTTAATGATGTTACACTATTTCAAACATATTGAAATTGATACACTTTATTAAGATACAACGCAAGATGCTTACTTATAGAATAGGGTGTGCACAGGGTTCTCGCTGCCGCTCGTCTTTGCGCCAAATCACGACAAAATATTTCATTTGGCGAGTAAACGGATGATTAGACTCGCCAAATTGCGAGCGCTCAATTTTTGCTCATCTTTTTTTTTTTTTTTTTTTTTTTTTTTTTTTTTTTTTTTTTTAATGGGTGTGTATCAGTACAGGGGACACTCTGATTTACGTTACTGAACGATAGATGTCACTTATCATCTTCAATCGTGACGTACCATTTACATTATTTTTAGATATACTTACTAACCCAACACCAATTTAATTTAGCGTCAGCCAAAGCCACAGTAAGTAGAAATGTTATTTCAGTATGTGTTAATGTGCCGAATAGGCAACAGTATTAATTTGAAATTGCCTTTGAAGTATAGGTTTCAATGAAATGCCGAGGAATTCTAGAAAATAAAGTTTTTGACGCATTTTGTTGTTTATATTTTGAATTTTTTAGAATTCATTGAATGTAATATCTTAAAATCCTGAGTTAATTGGGATTCGAAGTTATATTTCATAACATTTTATTGAATTAAATCAAATTTTAATTTTTTTTCTTGATTGTGCCAGACATTTAGAATATATATATATATATATATATATAGTAGCGGATAGTAAAATTTAGATGAATAACTGATCTATAAGCAATTACAAAAACGTAGGTTATATTAGAACATATTTAAAAAAAGGGGTTATACATTAAAGGGTGTTAAAGATCGAATTTTCAATGTTTCAGAATGAATTTATTTTGCTATGTTTTTTTTTTTTTTTTTCATTTGGCGAATGTTTTTTATTTCTTATTAGCCAAATTGCTAACGTTCGTAAAAAGTCAGCGAGAACCCGCATTTGTTGTTCATTTACTGGGACACATACATGGATTCGGCTACAGCACACTATGAGCGATAATTGGTGGATATTCAGCTATGGTATGCGTTTTTAAATTTAATTGAACGTTCACATATTACTTGGTGTGGGTAAATTCTATAGATCATATACAGTACAGGGCTGCAAAAAAAATCGAATACATTTCCGTTTATTGAAGGAAATTTCTCAGACAATTTTCAACTTTGTTATCCTAAGTGAGAACAATTTTAGCATACTATGTAGTACATGCATATCTATAGATCATATAAAGGACTTCACGAAAGAATTTGAATATATTTCTGACAAAAGATAGTAATTGCTGAAATTTGGTTTTCAAATGTAGTATGCATTTTCCAGATTGTTTTTTTATACATCAGTTTTCATCTTACTAAAAGATAATTTTTTTTCTTTTGTTGTTGTTGTTGTTTTTGCAATATCCTGAATGTGTTAAAAAGTGTTTCAGAATCCATGCTTGACGCATAATTAGGTAGATTTCGTAAGAAATACTACCTATTGCAGTCGTTACTATGGTGCAACTTTTGAAAAATTCCTTCATAACTTTTCATTATATGACCCCAGGAACCCAAAATCACCCCCACCTATAAAGTTTATATATATGCACGGATCGTCTTCAAACTCGCCAAACACATTGAGATGGCTAATATCTCGGCGAGGATTGCAAATGGAGAAAATCGGCCCAAGGGAGTGAAATGGGGAGGGTTAAAAATTTTGAATACCGCCTTTACATGATTCTGATAAAACCAGCTCTTGCAGAAAATGGCAGGAAAAAATAAACATTTTTTATGATGCCAACAATTTAAAAAAGAAAACTAAAATTTTTCACGACAACAATTACTTTTCTATTGTAAGATTTCCACCTGAAAAATGAAAATGAAATAAATACACGAATTGAAAAAAAAATTGAATATTACGTCATAAGTTTTCTAGAGCAAGATTTCCACGTGAAAAATGAAAATGAAATAAATCCACGAATTGAAAAAAAAATTGAATAATAAGTCATCATAAGTCAATAAGTCGTCATAAGTTTTCTAGAGCAAGATTTCCAAGTGAAAAAAGAAAATGAAATAAATAGCTTGATGAATTAAAATAAAGTGAATATTACGTCATATTGGAAATATAATGGACGTCAGCAGGTAAATATGTAACGTCATGTGAGTTTGAAAAAAACTTATTGAAACATGAAAAAAACCCGATTATGGAAATATTGGCGTATTTTAACATTTTGGGGCTCTAATTTAACCGCCTAAGAAAACCTCCTTAACATGATTCTGATAAAACCAGCTCTTACAGAGAAATGAAATTATAAACTCGTCAAAAAACGACCAGATAAAATTGTTAAATTGTGTTTATCTCTAATCTTGCTTTAGTTTTTGTCGGTGAAATTAGTATTTTCCTTTCTTGTTTTGCTGATGAAATAGCATTTTAAACTGTACTAAAAAGATAAGTTCTCAGTATAAAAGTATAAATCAGATTTATTTCCATCCTTTATTATAATTCAGGTAATTTTAAAGAAACGTCTATGCAATGTTTTGTAGTGATCTTGTTGCAAGCAATAGGAAATCTCTAGCAAAAGGAAAACTTTCTAATTCACCAATTTTATTTAGAAGGATAGTATAAAAATTTAAAAAGAGTAACTTCTTTAAAACTAATGAGAAAGCTATTTTTTTAACATAATCATTTTTTCTACCTTATTCTGAACACTTTTGCAAATTACACTGCCCATTTATCTCCAGCAGGTGGAAAATTTAAGCGCATTTCATCCTTTTTGGAAGACCTTGTATAAATATATAATAACTGAAAGATCTTATTTATCATTTCATTTAGTATTTAGTATTTAAAAAAAAATAATAATACTTGTACGAAACGAACTCAATGTTATCTAAGTTGTAGAGTTCGCCGGAAAAACCACAAAAATCTATCTTTTAGTGAAAAGGAGATAGTGATACCATTAGGTGCCGAACACTGTAAAACAAGTCTTAAATGTACGTCAAACGTGACAAATGAGGTGCGTTCGTACTATAACTAGTTTTATAAATATTCAGATTTTGGTGCAGCTGTGCTTTCTTATTCAAAAATGCATGAATACGAAATTTATTACGATTCTATATATTAAATTCAGTAATACGGAAATAATAGGAATCCATCTTATAGGACGTCATCACCATGGCAACGTAGAATCATTACATATCATGGAATATGATTGAATTAATTGCGTATGCTATGATTTAATAGAATGAAGAAAACTTTTATTAATATCATTTTAAGTTTTGATTCAATTTTCGTAAAATTTGAATTGACAAAATTCTGCAACGATTATATACAGTCGGGCCTCTATTTAACGAACCTCTATTTTGCGAACTTTTCCTTGGAACCAAGAACATTTTGCAAATTTCTTCGTAAAATAACCTCCAAATAGCGAAGTGCATTCTCTATTTAACGAACTTTTTCTTGTGATCTAATTTTTTCCCCATTTCTCAAAATATTTCTGGACATTTCAAACTTATTCTTTCTTTAAACACATTTTATGATGTTCAATGGCCTTGAACTGGTTTTACAAGGTGTTTTCTTTGTCAGCAGTGAGAATTCGGTAAGTACGGAGGACGAAGACGATAATCCCTTAAAGTAACCTAAAAAATGTGGATACAGATGAGAAAAAAAAGAAGAAATTAATTATGATGTGCTGATTGATGATTGTATTCCATTTAATTCTGAAATTGAGACCTCGGAAACACTATCCGAATTGGATATTTTCGACAGTGTGAAAAATAAAAACAATACAGCAATGAGTTGCGATGAAGACGAAAATGATGATGATGGAAATGATCATTATGCAGGAATTTACAAAACTTCGTATGATGAAATGCTAAAATCATTTGAAACAATCCGACGGGCATTATAGTTAGAAGAAAATACGCATGAAGGAGTTTTTGGTGCATTGCAAAGATGCGAGACGTATTATGAGAGAAAGCACTTTTTTTAAATAAAAAACTCAGGCAAAATTAACAGATTTTTCAGAAATTAAATTTAAGGACGCATATGTTAATGTATGGTAAAAAGTATTTGTTATAATAATAATAAATACGATAATGTCATTAAAATTCGTTAATTTTAATGTATAACTATTTACTTTAAACAGAAAATACAGTGTATTCCCGGATAATGTTTTGTTTTCCTTGCAGATTTCAAAGATACATGGAAAAAATGAATTGAGGATGGATATTAGTGGGTAAAATAAATAAAACAAATCGCTATAATTTATTTAAAAAAATGTGATTAGTTACTTTTAGTAAAAATATTTAGTGTTTATGAATTTAAAATCTGTTTTATGTAGTTATCTGTTTTAAGTATTTTAAAAGGTGAATCTCTATTTAACGAATTTTCCATGTAACGAACTTTTTTCCGGGATTTAGCGACTTCGTTAAATAGAGGTTCGACTGTATATTAAATTTCAAACCATTCGGTTGGGTAGTTTTTGTGCTGTTACATGCAGACCGACCGATGGACAGATGCCACGTATTTTTATAATTAAGACCGCACCTAACAAGACAGATGTTTCTTAACCCCTTGGAGACGAGCGACTTTTACAGAATTTTTAACCTTTTATCGCCGATTTTTCATAACAGAAATTTTGGCCTGTTTGAATCGAGAAAAATGGCCTTAAAAAATAACTGATGGGAATAATCAAGGATTCTGAACACCTTATGCGGCACGTATACCGGTCGGTCGTCCCGATAGGGTTAATCTAGGAAAAATAGAGCGGAAATAAGCAATAACCTCTTTCGAGTTACCCACGTTTACGGAATTTATCTCTATTAACTTCAGAAAATAATATATTTTCGAGATGTAAAAAAGCATTTGTAAAACTAAAGTTTTTTTTTATGCTACTGATTTCGGAAACGAGTCCGAGTACTTTTTAGAGTGTATTAATCAGATTTATCAACCCTAAATATAGGTTTTCCGTATGCTATCTACTCTCAAGTAAGCATTTCCATGTTCAGCAAATATGTTTAACATACAAATATGATAAATTAAGAGTTAACTTTTAAATTAAAATTAATATTATGCTTACATACATAAATTCAATTAATCAAGATGTTTAATTGAGAATAAATAACATCCTAAAAATCGATATTCCAGTTTGAGAAAGCTGATTAACACACTATAAAAACTACTCAGAAAGGTTTCCAAAAGCAGTGGCAGCAAAAGAAACTGTTTTTAAAAATGCTTTTTAGATGCGTTCGTAATTACATAAATACGCAGCACCTATAGTCGTCTTTCGGTCGGTCTGTCTGTCCGCATATAACAGGGCAAAAACTACCCAACCGATGGATCTGAAATTTTAAATATATAATTGTTTCAAAATTTTGCATTTCAAATTTTATGGAAATCGAATGTATAGTTTAATTGCAGGGACGGTCAAAAGTTTTCCGTTACATGACGGCCAGTGGGGAAAAATTATTTCAAGTGCATTTTAATGATGTTACAGCCTTTCGAACAGAATGAAATTGACATGCACTTATGAAGTGCACTAAAATATACATTCAGTACAATGTGCAGAAAATATTTATAAAACTAGTTATAGTACAAACGCATCTCATTTGCTACTTCTGACGTGCAATTTCCAACTTGTTTAAATTTCGAAAATATATTGGCTTCTCAGGTTTCTAAGGATAAAGAATCCTTTTCGAAACTTTCGGTCGAATATTTCTTCCTTCTTCCTATTTGTTCTACGTATAAGGAAGTAAAACGCCAGTATTTTTCGCTGAAAGAGAACAAGTAAATCACATAGCTTCTTCTTCTAAAACTTTCATGGCAAATAACAGAACAGCTGTTTTCGTTAATCGGATGAACCTTGGCATTGACAATGAAACGAATAAAACATCTCAAACGATGCGTCACGAAATTATTATGTTTGTATTGTTTAGCTGAATCTACCTTTGATGTTAAACGCCAGTTGTTCTTTTTTATTAATCAAACATCTGTGGAGAAAAAAGTAATTTTGTTTTCTGGCGAATATCAAATAGCCAAGAGAATTATCGGAGAGAATTATCAAGAGAATTATCGGACGATAATGAGAACGTTTTGGATTTTTTCCGAATTAAAAGAAAAATACAGTGAAACTTCTTTTAAAGGTCACCATTTTTCAAGGGCCACCTCTATTAAAGGCCAATATTTTTAGGAACGAAAATTTTCCCCATAGACATAATGTTACATTTACTCCTATTAGGGGCCGCACCTACCCCTCATAAAAACCATTTTTTTCACATGTGCCTTAAATCCTAAACAGGGTATTGAATTCCACAACCAAAAGATAAGAGTTCAGAATACAAAGAAGGCAGGGGGAGATGGGGAGAATTTAGTAACACAATGAAGGACCACAAACTTTTCCACAAGCGAGACAAACAAGTGTTCCTCACACTTTGTTTGACCTTTCAGCCTGTAGGGATTGGGTTGGAGAGGAAACTGACCCTTTGTTGTGGACATACAAAGAGTAACAGGGTATCTAGAAAAACTGATTCCACATTTATTAAAACTGTGAATGCATATTGAAGCACAATTTTTACGCTGCAATTTTTATGCTCAGGCTTATGTAAAATTTAAAATTATAGCACCTAAATCAAGCCAAAGAGTACGTTTGGATTTGAATGACAAAATCTAAGTTCCTAATTGTCATGATCAAGGAATATCTGCAAGAAAATCGGCATCACAGTTTAATTGCAGCAAGAAACAGATAAACAATATTGTTAAAAACTAAGAGAATTTACTAACAAAATATGCAGATTTTAAAAATCGCGGGATAAAAAGAAAGAGCAATGAAAAATTTGCTCACCCCTATTCAAGGGCCAATTTTCAATGGAACGGCTGGTGGCCCTTACAGAGAGGTTTCACTGTATATCGGAACAGTTCCGAAATATCCCACACTGTATAAAAAGACAAATGATTCTTAATCCAGGAAATCATAGTATAACTTGAACGAAAATATACAATAACCTCTTCTGAATTACTCACGATTCCGAAAAGCGTTCCCTCTCTTTAGAAACCTCAGAAATCAATAATTTTTCGAGATTTAAAGAAGTATTTATAAAAATCAACGTTTAATTTGCTGCCACTGATTTTTAAAAAGTTTTCGAGAAGTTTTATAGCGTATTAATCAGTTTCTAAATCCAGAATATACCGTATATACTCGTGTATAAATCGATCCTCCCAATTCTTAAGCAAAATTTTGAAAAAAAATTGAATTTTCGTGTATAAGTCGAACCACATTTTTGATAGTTTATTGAAAAATGATTTGTAACTGAGGATAGAAAAAATTAATAAGTTTTCATTAAATTAGTAAACTTTTTTACGTTTCTAATGAGACTTTTTTTTTAATTCAACATTTTAAAATTGTATAATTATGTAAAACCGAGGAAGCTTAGACTATTTTGAACAAAAATCAATTCAAGCCTTATTTATAAGGGTAAACAACTTCTTAGACAGCGAAAATTTAGTACTTCTTTTTATCGTAGGACTTTTAGGAGATGGAAATTACTATTGTTCGCTTTTATCTCTCATGTGATTACTTAAAAGACTTGCCCATTCGCCGATTATCTGCGATTTTTTTTTTTTTTTTTTTTTTTTTTTTTTACTACCTTGTGTATAAGTCAACCCCCCATTTTCAACTCCCAAATTTTGTCTAAAATTCTTTGACTTATACACGAGTATATACGATAGGTTTTTAAGATGCTATCAATCCTCAAGTAAACATTTTGATGTTCAATAACCATGTTTTACATTCAAACATGATAAATTAATAGCATTAATATTAACATTAAAATGAATATTGTTTTGTTTCTCTTGCATGTGTAAATTGAGTTACGCAGCTGAAAATGGTTAATTGAAAATGGATAGCATACTAAATACCGATACAGTAGAACCCCGGTTATCCGAAAATCGGCTTAACCGAAAGACCTTAAAATTCCTCAAAGTCCTTTTTAAATGTGAAAAATTTTATTGTCAACACTATTTTTACCGATGTCAAATGAATCCTTTTAACATATTTTGATTTATGATTACTATTTTATTTGTAAGTTTTAGATCAAAATAATTCCGAATCATTTTTAATACATTGAAGAGTTGTTTTAAGACTTATTATCTTTAAAAATTAAAAGGAAAATAAATAAAAATCAAAACTTTGAAAGGTGTTATTGGACACTGGTAGAAATAGCGTTAAAAAAGCATGTTCTTTGTGAAAATAATAGACAGAGTCAACTTACTTATTTAGTTCATTGCGTAATTTCGGGCACTTTATTAGATAGACAAGTACGACACTTCATTTTTTTACAAAATATGTTGTGATTTTCTTTTGTTTTTCAACTTTGCATCGTTTCAATGCTGTTCATCACGCCACCTTTTAAATAACAACACATCTGATGCTGTTGCATCTTCTTGTACTTCAACATATCGATCACAGCTTTTCATCAAACAAGTTTTCACCATAAGCCTCCAGGTTATTCGAAAATTCCTATGGAACCCCGTTTATCCGAAAATTCCTATAGAACCCCGGTTAACCGAAAATGCTTTGGTCCCATGCTTTTCGAATTACCGGGCTTTTACTGTATTACAATTTGAGAAAACTGACTAATAGACTCTAAAAACTACTTCGAAACGTTTCCGAAAATAAAGGAAACTTTTTTATCATACTTCTTTAAATCTCGAAAATATAATGGTTTATGAGGTTTCTACCAGATAAAGAACGCTTGCCGGAATCATGGGTAACTCGGTAGAGGTTATTGTATATTTTCGTTCAAGGTTACATATGGATTTTGAAGATTAAGAAACATTACAGTGTACGTTGTAATGATTTAAGAGGTGAACTGGAGTCGTGAGCTATGTGTCCACTGGTACGCTTGTACCAACAGACCTATTTTTATGTTCACGAATCATCAATAATTATACATATGTTGCTACAAATTTTTCGCTTCTGAATGGTAACAAAATTGACTGAACTAAAGAAATGTTATCTTTCTGTGCTCTGTTTCTTATGATACCTGATTAAATTCAATTGAAAATGAATAGCATCCTAAAAACCGATATTCCGGTTTGGAAAAACTGACTAATAGACTATAAAAACTACTCCGAAACA
This sequence comes from Maratus speciosus, assembly GCA_963932465.1. Classification (NCBI taxonomy): domain Eukaryota; kingdom Metazoa; phylum Arthropoda; class Arachnida; order Araneae; family Salticidae; genus Maratus; species Maratus speciosus. The sequence continues at coordinate 358,410,264 of OZ010800.1, read as the reverse complement.
TTACAAATTATAATATACATCAGCATATCCGTATGTGCGAATCTATGCATTTATGCAATGTGTACCAAATCAAATACTTTCCAACACTATCCGAATATTATTAAGAAATTTAATACTTACAATGAGATGCGATATCGAGATAAACCATTAGAAAAAGAGACACAGCGCAGTAAAAAAACAATTACAGCATTAGCCGTTCATAGCCGGTAATGTGTACAAATTCTTCCGTGTAGCCCTGTATATCATCTATAAAATGTATACCCACCACCTAATACACTAAAAATGAGCTGAGTTTAAAAATGCACTGTCTTACTGTTGAAAACACTCTCATAATCAACTCGCTCATAATCAGTTCTTTAACCAAATTATTTTAAGTATCGTGTAAATCAGGGGTTCCCAAACTTTTAGATCGAAGTACCACTAAATAGAAGTTCATATTTCCGCGTACCACCAGGTGACAAACTCAAATCTAATATAGTAAAACTTGTGTAAACGGAATATGTCTACAGTCTTTTGTGCTTCCGTCTGAGGAGATTTTACTGATTTACATGATTACATTATTAAATTGGTACTTATATTGACTTTAATAATTTTTAGTGTATATAAAGTGTATCATTTTTGGGTGACAAATAAAGATATATTTAAATATAAAACTACTGCATAGCTTTGTTAAACACGAAAAAAAATACGCACGTGAAGCCGTCTTGATCACAATTTTTTTGCTATCATAGCAAACGCGGTAGCGTTAAGCTATAATATGATTAAGAAATAGAAAATGCAAACGACTTTCTTAAATTTCTGGCGAACCAGTTGACATACGACAATGATTTTTCTTTTGAAAGATAGAACTCGACGAGACGAATAAACTGATAGCATTAAAAAAATTACTGTAACTTTCAGTAGTTTTTTATTCAACCTTAAACGAAAAAATGAAGACACAAAATTCAACAAAGTGTAGCTAACGTTCCAGTGGGTGGATTAACTTCGTTTTTGTTTTATTTTGATCCTCTTGTTCAAACTTAAAATAGATTTTTTTAAAATCTTTGTATGTTTGACGGTCGCTCGGAAAATCGAATTTGTCTTTTATAATGTCTCCATAAAATTATAGCAATCTCTCCTTTTCATTTTTTAATTTTCTAATTCAATAATTTCTTTCGTATTGCCACCCCCTAAAAAGCAATACAATAATTTAAAAAAAAGGATAACACGTGTACTTTTGTTGTTATAAGTCAATAAAAATTGAAATTCAACTGATAGATTTTTTAAATTTTGAAATCGACGTCAACCTAAGCAGATAATGCATAATTTTCATAAATATATATATGAACTTTCTTGATTAATATTTTGAACTGGGGTAATAGACACAATGGAGCACAAACGAGTTGATAGGAAAAAAAAACAGAGTAAATCCCAAGCTTCTGTTCAGGAGCTAAATGTAAGTTTTTTTTAATTATCATCATAACATCCTAACTTACACAAGCGAATGGTATGCAGTAATATAAATCTAACAAAAACATAGCTGTGAAAAAAGGGAGCCAAGTTCTGTAAAGACAATGGCAAGAAAAGAAGTGATATCTAAGTGGGTGCCAAGTTCAAATAAAATTCACTCAAACTTACCTACTGAAGTATTATAGCATTTTTTAAATTGTTTAGAAATAAAAATTATTGATAGCATATTAATAATAAATCTAGAACTTGGCAAGTTTTTACTTACGAGTCATTTATTTTTAATAATGACATTATCATATCAAATCTTGTTATTTCATGATTGGAAGCCTTAATTTGAGTGAGCTCCTTCACCTTGAAGGGCGGTGGTATAAAATATATCCCACCTAATTTAACTGCAAAATTCCACATTGATACAAGAATTCAGGACTAAAAAGTTTAATTTTATTAAATACGTGGAAAGAAGCTTTTACCCATTTTGAAATAAATTTATTTTGTAAATTCTGGTGTGATTCAATCATTTCAGCATTTCACGAATAAAAGTTATTTGCCCCTGAATTAAAGGGGTGCAGTCTCTAGAGTGATGACCAAGAACAAGCGTAAGTATATCTCTCTCTTTGTCAGGCATCTTCGTCTGTTTGCATTGAGGTTTCTGGAGGTGGGTGCTAGAGTGATAACCAAAGACGAGCGGGAGTGAATCTGTGTATTTATTGGTTTATCAAATCTTTAACATGAGTCATTTTATTATAATAATATCTATATTAATTTTTTTTTGTAATATCATTGAAATTAATATTAACATCACCATTTTATTAAGACATGAAATTGATAGGCATAACATTTATCAAAAACTTGCCAAGTTCTAGATTTATTATTAATATGCTATCAATAATTTTTATTTCTAAACAATTTAAAAAATGCTATAATACTTCAGTAGGTAAGTTTGAGTGAATTTTATTTGAACTTGGCACCCACTTAGATATCACTTCTTTTCTTGCCATTGTCTTTACAGAACTTGGCTCCCTTTTTTCACAGCTATGTTTTTGTTAGATATCATTACTTTTTGTAAAGTTACAATATATTTAGACACTTTACTTAATGCTTTTTAATGTGTTTACATGTGACTATTTTATTCACCAAGCAACATTCAATTATAAATTAAATTTCCTGCAACAAACTATTTAGCTGTCAGTTTGCGGTAGAAATCTATATTTTAATACTGCTACATTGAATGCATGTTTTGAGACGAAATGTATTGATTCGAAACTTTTATTGTTTCTGAAACAACAATTCCTATTAAATTCCTATATTAAATTTTCCTATTAAATTTTCCAATTAAATATCCTATTGCTGGGCCTGCTTTTTTGTACTGAAAGTGAAAAATAAAGTTATGTGCTTATGCCACACTATGTATCATTCATCCATGGGTGCCGGCAAAGAGGCAGTGCAGAGGAAGGATATTGCCCCTCCCTGGATTTTCAAATTTAATTAACTAAATATCCTTTTCTCTGATGATTTTGAAAATAACAAGTGGGTAAGTGTGATCGCAGATCGCACAGAGGGTTTCGTTTAATATTCCTTTCAAAACACTTTATCTTTTTGAAAAATCTTAGTTCCACATTTCGCAACCAGGGGCGCACTCTATTCTAAACAAACCTTTATCCGAACGAATCTCTGTTTTACATACTATCCGTAGATATATTAGTCGAGGGGATTGAGCCCGTAGCACCGAGATAAGTAGGCGCACCTGGCGGTAAAAAGTGGAACTAAAATATGTAAGGCTATGGTGCATAATATGAAAGAATGGTCAAAGGGGTGTCGGCAAAAGTTAGAAAAGTGCTCCCCGGGTGAAAAGGGTGGAGGTTAGAAAAATTGCTTAAAATACACAAGTTAGAGCCCGGAGGAGTAAATAATATGACTTTTTGAAAATTTTATGTTTTGTCGTGTGGTCCGAGTTATTCAGCTATACGTATGCAAAAAGTCATGTCTCCAACTTAATTAGGGTCTCCCTTAAATAGAATTGCTTAAAATACATATGTGGTAGCTCAAAGGGTTAAGCGTAAGACTTTTTCAAGATTTTATGATTCGTCGCCTGGCCTCAAGTGTTCTGCTAAAGGTATGCAAAATTTCAAGTCTGCAATTAAATAAGGGGCTCAGTTAGAAAGAATTGCTTAAAATACGCATCTGGAAGCCCAAAGGGTTAAATGTACGACTTTTTCAAAATTTTATGATTTGTCGCATGATGGTGTTCAGCTGTAAGTATGCAAATTTTCACGCCTCCAACCTAATTAGGGGCTCACTTTGAAAATATTGTTTAAAATACACATGTGAGAGCCCGAAGGGCTAAATGTACGACTTTTTCAAAATTTTATGGTTTGTCATTTGATGTGAGGTGTTCAGCTATAAGTATGCAAAATTTCACGCCTCCAACCTAAATAGGGGCTCACTTAGAAAGAATTGTTTAAAATACACATGTGGGAGCCCAAAGGGTTAAATGTACGACTTTTTGAAAATTTTATGATTTGTCGTTTGATGTGAGGTGTTCAGCTATAAGTATGCAAAATTTCACGCCTCCAACCTAATTAGAGGCTCACTTTGAAAGAATTGTTTAAAATGCACATGGGGGAGCCCAAAGGGTTAAATGTTCGACTTTTTCAAAATTTTATGATTTCTCGTTTGTTGTGAGGTGTTCAGCTATAAGAATGCAAAATTTCACCCCTCCAACCTAATTAGGGCTCACTTAGAAAGAATTGTTTAAAATACACATGTGGGATTACAAAGGGTTAAATGTACGACTTTTTCAAAATTTTATAGACTGTCATTTGATGTGTGGTGTTCAGCTATAAGTATGCAAAATTTCACGCCTCCAACCTAGTTAGAGGCTCACATAGAAAGAATTGTTTAAAATACACATGTGGGAGTGCAAAGGGTTAAATGTACGACTTTTTCAACATTTTATAATTTTTCGTATGATGTGTGGTGTTCAGCTATAAGTATGCAAAATTTCAAGTCTCCAACGAGTATAGTTTCTGAGAACGGGCTCTGTGACAGACAGGATATCTCAATTTGTTGATTTTCTGTAAGCTAGTAAACCTAGATAAACCCCCAGTAAGTAGATAGGTTTACAATGGAAGTCTATGGGAATTTGGCGAAATATTAGAGATATCGGCAAGGTGGCGTCACTTTTGGCGACTAATTTTGGTCGCCAAATTTGGCGGTATATCGCCATGTTGGCGAGAAACTTGGCGGTATTTGGCGACAGAACAGCGTCCCCTCCTACGGCAAACTAAAATTTCGCCTAATAGACGTAATGTTAAAGTAAAAATGGGCACCCCCAGGTGGGTAATTCATTGATTTTCACAATTTTTTTATTTTTTTCCTTAGTTTTATAGTGTAAACGAACTTCGCACCAAATTTGAAGTATGTCGCTGCAGTAGATATACGAGATCTTTTTGATGAGTGAGTCAGTCAGTCAGTCAGTCAGTGGTAAAATTATCGATTATCAGACATTTTCAAATGTCATTATCTCGGAAACTAATTATGCGTTATTTATAAAATTTTGGATTTTAGGTAATTAGGGTGGCCTTACTACACATTTCGTATAACAAGTATGTAGGTCTCATAGATTTTCAGTAGTAGAGCATTGAAATTTGACGAAAACAGCTTGAAATGGTTCGTGTAAATAACACACGGCTATGTCAGGCGAACTTGGCTGACACACTGCCGTGTGTCTAGATACTTCGCATACTGAGCGTACCTTAAAAATAGCATTCCATCTATTTTAAATAAGGAAGAGATGTCATATACGCACCAGAGTACATAACTGACGCGATAATGGCGTTTTTTTTTTGCCTGATACGGTAACTGAGCTATTGTTGTTTATTTATTAATTATTTTTTTATTTACATTTTTAAAATTATATAAATTGCTTTGTTCTATAGTTATTAATTAAACTTTTCATTATTTATTGTTATTTCCTTCTTTAAATAACAGAAAGTAATTTAAAAATATATATGTAACTGCTATTCGAAAAAATATGTAACTGCTATTCGGTTTTCGTCAAATTGGCGTCAGAAAAAACCGCGCCAAACCCGTTGTGTATATGACATCTGTGCCTTAAATAATTAGGGTTTCGTTTAACTTTAGGTACTTTTGCTTGAGATATTGTCGAAAATGTACAGCAAAAATATACAGTACTACTTGATTATCCCGTCGACCAATTTCGCCGAACTATTCGCCAAATGATACAAACTGACATAATTTTTATTTTAAATAACGGAAGAATAAATAAATTAGTAAAACATTAATAAAAATACTAATAAAAACTTGGGCACAGATGTCATATACGCTCCGTAATGGCGCGATTTTTTCTGACACCAATTTGGCGAAAACCTCGTTAATATATCACCTATATCCGGGTTACCATATCAAGCAAAATAACGACACTGTCTCCAGTTAAGTACCAGGTGCGTATATGACATTGGCGTAAAAAAAATCGCGCCAGTATGGGGCGTATATGACATCTGTGCCAAAACTTGAATTAAAAATCACTTGATGACGTAACAAACACGTGTATCGTGTTTAATCTCAAGCGAATGTAACGTTTACTATCATCCATTATTGTCATTTAATCTTATAGTTTGGCGGTAATTTTTTGATCGACAGGATAATCAAGTTGTACCAAGTATGGTACAGATGTCATATACGCACCACGTTAGCGCGATATTTTTTCTGACGCCAATTTGGCGAAAACCTCGTTTTCGAATACCAGTTACATATGTATTTTTAAAAAGGGTTTAACAATAAATTTAAAAAAAGTTTATTTAATAACAATAGAACAAAACAATTTATATAATTTTTAAAAAGAAAATAAAAGTAAATAAACAATTTATTAATAAATCAACAACAACATCCGGGTTACCATATCAAGCAAAATAACAAAACTTTGGTGCCAGTTAAGTACCCCGGTTCGTATATGACATTGGCGTCAGAAAAAAATCGGGTCAACGTGATGCGTATATGACATCTGTGGCGTTTCAAGTACACTTCTGAACGTTACTTTGGAATCGGTGAGTTTCATCGCCAAAATCGCCAAGATGCTTAATGATCATCGCCATTGAATATATAAATAATGCCATATTTGCAAACTTATAGGTCAAAATACAAGTGGAACCTCGGTTCACGACCGCCTCTGTTTATGACCAGTTCGGTTTATGCAGGGATATGTTTAGGAAAATTTTAGGTCCTTTAAAGGACCCTTCACAAAATAATTTATCTTAAAACAGGACCCTTCACAAAATTATTTATCCCCAAACAGGACCCTTCACAAAACATTTTATCACATAACAGGACCGTTCACAAAATTATTCGTCTCTTAAATAGACCTTTCACAGAATTTTTTCACTTTCAAATTGAACTTTTGACAAATTTAATCATTTAAAAATAAAATCTGGCCTGTAAGTAAGCAGTTGAACTCACCAAAGAGAATATTACTTAGCTTTTTATACATGAAGGATAGGACATAAAGACATCGATAATTTAAAATTCACAAAATTATGACTAGAATTTTCACAAAAATAAGAAAAACTTCACAATTTCCCCAAAACAGGACCCTGCGAGAAAAGTCTGGACAGACCCCTGGTTTATGTCCAACTTCGGTGATCAAAATTTAACTCGGTTGGCGTGCAATATCTCGGTTCACGACCAAGGCTGCTGAATAGTTCAGTTGGCAACCCTTACATAACTCGTGTTATTAGTCAAGTTTGGAGTAAGGTGTGCATATCAGAGTGCTTTGTGTACCTTTATTAATGTAAAAAAAAAAAACAGTGACACTCCGGGAGGGCCAATAGAAGTGAAAACTTCAACAATTACGTGTGTGTTTTTTTAATCGTCAGGAAATGTTTTATGCGTTGAATTGTGTAGCAGCACTAATGAAAGCATCTGGGGACACGGCAGTGCCCCTGCCAAGTCTTGAAAGCACAGCCGTAAGCATCTTTTTCTGGAAGCAACTCAGGGTACTTTTGACCCACCCCCCCCCCCCATATCTTTGTGTTGGTGATTCCCAGAAACTTGAAACTTCGTAAATCTAAAGTAATGTGGAAATGGAACTAAATGCTGAAATTTCACGTTTCTATCTTTTTTATTTCAGAAGATATATGAACTTAAACTTTCGCCTTTTCGACACTGATTCACCGATCATCAAAACTCAGAGGTATGTCCTGTATCCCTAGAATCTTGAAATTTGGTATGAAGGTAGTGCTTGGGATACAATGAAAGGGAAAATTTAAAAAATCTGGAAAATTTGGATAAAAAGTCGAAAAATCAAAAAACCGAGAATTTGGCAGAGATGTGATATACGAACCAGGTTTGGCGCGATATTTTAACGTCAATTTGGCGAAAGCCCGTTTTCCAATACCAGTTACAATATATATTTTCAAATTATTTTCTATTGTTTTAAAAAGTAAACAACAATAAATAAACGGTAATTTCATTAATAACTATAGAACAAAACAATTGTACAATTTAAAAAAATAAAATAAAAGTAAATGAACAATTTATTAATAAATAAGCAACAGTAGCCGGGTTACCTTGTAAAATAAAGTAACGCCAGTTTGCTGTCAATTAGGTACCCAAGTGCGTATCTGACATCTGTGCCCCGTATTTTATCTTCCGTAATCGAAATTCCCGCCAATACTGTTGGTCATTGACCAGACCATCAACACGATAAAATACAGCGTTATCGGTTTTTAGTTACACGAAATAGGTAGGTCACGAATACGGTATAATTCATTTTAACTGACGAAAAACAAAATAATAATTTGTTTCAGCAATACGCCGGGAGAAAAAGTGAGTTTTAGCTTCCTTCTTCTTTTGCGGATTGAGCTGAAGAGGAAAAAGTTCCTGTCATTCACCGCTTGGCGCGCTAGTGTCTATGTGTCAAAATGCTAGCATGTCGGTTACGTTACAGTGTCTCGAAATCAGTGGTTTTTCACCATCTCAAAAAAAGCTCAACGCGCCTAAAGAAGTTTTCACTTCAAAAATTAACTTTTTGTTTTACTTTTAGTCAGGTTTGCGCTAATTTTATCTCTCATTAGGGCTTCTAAGAATGAAAAAGTGCTTAGTAATAGCAGTAGTAAGAAGCTTAAGCGAATTACTGTTCAATAAAAGGAATTGTAGAAAAACATGAGAACGATATTAGTATAACCGGTCTAGCTAAACAATACGATGTGGCCTAAACCTTCGATTTCCTCGATAATCTATATATATATATATATTACGCTATCGTATGTGTCACAGAAATTGCGATTAGTTGTTAATTGTTTAATGGCAACGCTCGAATGAAACGCATCTCATTGGTTATAGAACAGCATTTAATGCATCTCTATACCTATAAGGGGGGGTTACCATAGGCAGGACCCTGGTCTGTCTCCAAATACCGCCAAGTTTGTCATCAATTTGTAAATATATCGCCAAATTCCTATAGACTTCCATTGTAAACCAATAGGGTTTACTTGTTTAGAGAGAATCAACAAATTGAGATATTTTAATGCAACAAAAACTAATATCAGTTTAAGGAATTATATTAATTATATTTAAGGGAGCCCAAGTAAATTAAATTATGAATAAAAATAAGGTGAATTTGATTTAAAAACCTTGAACCTCTTAAAACAGTGTGCATTACTTGGTTAAATAGTGCATTATTGCGCAAAGTAAGAAAAGAGTATTGGGAATATTTAAAAGCAACTCAGGTTTATTTATATTCAATATATAATTATCAAAAAATTTAAATGACTAGTATTAAAAAATGCTCTGACGAGCACCAAAAAAGGCTAATATGTTTTTAAGTATGAAAAAGGGTTTGACAAGTTCTTCTAATTGGGCATGAAAAAGGACAAGGGGTCCCTTCTTGGCTTGCAGCTCACTGTCAATGCCAACTTTGAAAATATCATATTTGCGCTTTTTTCATATAAAAAAATCAGCCACAGTTACGATAAAAATGTGTAGTTTAACGATGCAGCCTGATTAAACATGAATGTAAGGCGACATAGCACCAAAAACCTTAGTTCCTGCAGCGTATCACACTCATGCAGGGCCACCAAGCATGCCCGCAGTGTAGAACTGTACAAAAAACTGATTTGTAGTGCAGTGCAGACTGTTGCAGCACTCTGCACAGGAACAATTCCACATGTGCACGCATAACAGTAAAATGCATTCATTGGTTGTTGAAATTATATGCAACTGGCTGTGGCTGTACAATGTACTATGCAGTACAGCAATGCATGTAAATTATAAACGAACATTAGACGCAGACATCTTTAATACGGAAGTACAAAAGCATAGTGTGAATGTGCGCTGAAGTTCAAAAATTAAAAGCATAATAGGAATGTACAGTGTAGTATAATTTATAGAGAAATAATGGTACACAGTGCACTGTATGAAGTTTCATTGCAGACGCATGCGCAGTACAACAGTGCAACAGTGCAGTTAACATGTAAAGCACGACGGAAAGTTTTACTAAAGTACCGAGAATTTATTTTATATAGAAAAAGCGCAAATATGATTTTTTCAAAGTTGGCATTGACAGTGAGCTGCAGCCAAGAAGGGACCCCTTGTCCTTTTTCATGTCCAATTAGAAGCACTTGTCAAACCCTTTTTCATACTTAAAAACATATTAGCCTTTTTTGGTGCTCGTCAGAGCATTTTTTAATACTAGTATAAATACTATGTTTATATCAGTAGTAAAATACACATAAGAAAATTTAATAAGTGAATTGATTGGAAAACAAAAATTGGAACAAGATTGAAAAAATATATTATTTAGTGATGAAAGTATGTTTTGTATCTATACAACATAATTTCATTGATAACTAATATGTTTTTCCAATCTTCTTTGCTCCATAAACGTCTTGATTTCCACCAATTCAATCTTATACGCTTTTGTTTTGCAGTCGTGAGAGGTTTTGTTTTCGGTACACGAGATTCAAACTTAAATTTATGGAGACGTCTTAATGTTCTCGATGTAGAAACTTCAACTCCTTCTTCTTTCCATTTTCGGTGCAAGAATCGCACACATTTAAAACGGTTTTTCTTAACTTTACGCTTCAGTTTCCTGTCATCTCTAGCAGATGTTTTTAGTTTTCGGCCGCCATTTCGGCGATTATTTTGAAATTTTCCATTTTTTAAATATTGTGTTAGTATTTTATTAACGCTTGATTGCGAACAATGTAAAAAATTCGCTATATAACATTTATTTTTATCGTGCCAACACAAATCAGCCATCCTAAGTTTAATAGATTCAGGAATATCACTCACACGACCCATTTTAAGACGAAAAACCAAACAAACTGCAAAGAGAATATTGCTTTTAAATAAAATCGTCTTAATTTAATCCATGATGCCACCAGTTATGAATTGGTGATAATTAAAGGAGAATGTGAAATATTCTAATATTTGGAACCACTTGAATAAATATTCTAATATTTTGACTTTTCAAAATAATTTTTTTTCAATTAATCTTTTCAAAAATGATATTAATTTTAAGATAATAAATAAACTTAATCAACAATAAGTTCTTAATAAAAATATCGTTTGCATATTTGCATAAAAAGACATTAAATTTGCCAAACGATATTTTCAGTTTGTAAAATAAAGTAATTAGGCAGATGTCAGACGAGCGATTTTGAAAAGCAGTAATATGGTCGCTCTCTCTTGGGAGCATAGCAATCTTCTGGTCTGTTCAGACGAGAGTTGCAAAACCGCAGCGGCAAAAAATCAGAAAATCTCTACGCTGACAGCTGGCGTTTCCCCCAAGTCGCGGATGTCTGGTGACGTACTGGTGGCTTTTGTTTATTCTATGCTGTTCAGACGAACTTTCATTTCAACGCTGAATTTGACTTTCTTTATCAGTGATTTGTAGAGTTTTTGTTGTGTTTGCTTGTCGAATTTTCTCGCTAGAATTTATTAAAATGTATTTTTTAGATGTTGAGCAACTAATTTTTGAAGTACAAGAGCGTCGTGTTTTGTGGGATACATCGTGTGAATTATATAAAGATAAAAATAACAAGTTGGTTTGAAGTGTGTGGAATCCTTGATAAAAAAATTTCAGAAAAATCTAAAGAAGATCAGGGAGTTATCGGTAAATTATTTTAATTAATTTTGTTGCATATAAACAAAAAAATTCATTTAAAAGTATTTGAATGTTAGAATTTACGTTTTATCAAATCAATCTTTATCAAATAATAATAATAATAATACTATGTTGTATTAGTTATGTTGCTTGAGAACTAAATTCAGGGGTCGAAGCAGGTTTTTTTGCGAGGGGGGGGGGGAGACATTTTTGTGACATTTATTATATTTTTGTGAAATTTATTTTGTGTTTGTAAAAAGTAAAAATTTGTAACGGAACATTAAATCCAGTTACTGGACTTCGAAATAAGCATTTTTAAATAATAATTTCTTTAAGTACTTCTGCTAAAGTTTTCCATATGGGGAACTATTTTTCTTTGCAAATTACAGATTTTTAAACCTAACAATATTAAAATAAATAATAATTACTATGTTTTTATAGAATAGAATTTCGTGAAAGGGTCTGTTTTAATATTTGGATTTTTGAGAAGGGGCCTGTTTTATTAAATGGGTTTATGTGTAAGGGCTCTAAATAGACCCCAAATTTTGCCTGAATCGACCTCTGAAATTAAAATCATTGTTAAGTTAGACAAACTTTTAAAAATATGTTATGGAAAAGCGGACAGCAAAACGCAGATGTGACCACTGAGCGTCTGTGATCATATCGCGGTACCGGTTCCATTTACTGCGAGCATATAATTTTGCATAATTATGTATTACCATACCAGCTAAATTTTACGAATTTTTCTCACCACTATTTTTTAACATATAAATTTGCCTTATTTAATCATCGAAAATTTAATATTTAATAAATACAATTTTTCTGATCAAAAATAGAGGTATGGAAAAAGCGTAAAAGTTAAAATTTATGGTATATAATATTCTTTAAAAAGACTTAATTGTATGGAAATGATGGTTTAAAAAGAATCGACATTTTTGTAAAAATTGTGTCTTGCTATTTGCTTAGGATTTTTTCTTGCGCTTGGCCGGACTGCGTTAAAATAAACTATCTGGGTTAGACCTTGGACAAATTTTAAGTTTTTTTACACTTCAGCAGAAAATTGTGTCACTGTAAACCTTTAAGCGTACTATTTTACGCTAAATGTAGTAATGCAATTTTTTAAAATAAATATTTTGTAGAAACCTCGTTAACAGAAAAGCTAAGTTCTTTTATATTTTTGAAGCAAATGCAGTTAAGTTTGGTAAATTGGTCCTTTTCTTCTCTTTCTTTATTATTAACGTTTTCTTCTTTGTACAATTTTATGTTTGACCAGACTTGGAGTCAATTTCCATAATAACTCTTCAAAAGAGGGTTTTGACATCCGGTAATAATTGAAGAATTTCTCGGGAAATTGCTCCAATTTTGGGTGTTTTACATAAAAATGACCGGTAATTAATCTGTCACTTATTATTGGATGAACCCAATACCTCCTGTGTATACTTTTTTTTTTCTAATTTTTGAATAATTCATATAAAATTACAGAATCATTAATTTCCTGTATAATATCCATTTTGCTTATTGAAGGCATCGAACTGAAATAATAATGTCGTCTGCTCTATGTGGCGGGAACGGTATACGTAAAACGGTCGTGTGACTGCGATCGCGCAGGTGTTTATTTTTCTTGTTGAAACCACAAGCGCTCAAAAAGTCGTTCGTCTGACATTTGTCTTATTCTAATATTTTGAATATGAGCTGTACACATGCATTATTAATTACACCATTTAAAAAAAATAAAGTACAAATTGATTTTTAAGTGCTTTTTTGCGATTTCGTCCCACTGCGAGGCTGTAAATACGAAATTCATAACTTGAGGTTACTGAAACATAAATCGCAACTTTGTGACAATCACCTCCATTACTAAATTATTACTAATCTTTTATACCTGCTAACAATCCTAATAATCAAAAGAACTTTTCATTGCTGACAATATAAGATTTTTAAAAAGCTCTATTTTTTCCCTAGTGGCTTCATTGTACGGGAGCAAGAGACCATTGTACCCTGGATACATGTACCTCATCGCTCCTACTTCATTACTGTTCTTAAATCCCGTTGGTTTTGTGCTCATGGAAATCGAAAAGAACAAGAAATCAGAGGATTACAAACCTAAAACTCGAGTTGGACTGACACTATTCAGGACGATCGGTAAAGTCTCTTGGAATATCCTAAGGAATCCGATAGTGTTTGTTACATTACTTGGTGTTTTAGGAAACTTCCTTTTTAGTAATGGACTACCAAGTGTTCTGTTTGGTATACTGCAGGTAAGTTATCGAAAAATAAATCATGTTTTCACTAACTTGCATAAGAATCACAAAATTACTATATCGGCTATGGGTTAACAGCAACAAAATATGTTTGTATTTCCCATAGCTTATAGCGTATTATTTTTTTATTACAAGGAAAATTCCATTACAGCTGGAAATAAAATATTCAACAATCAAAAGTACAGCTTCAGCAAAAATACTTTACACTTTTTCAAAGTATCTTCACACTTATGATATGCTAGGATGTCATCATTATCTCATCTCATCTCATCTGTTTACATGAAGTTGAGAAGACCATTTTGTAGAAACTACATTGTACGAAAAAAACCAAAAAAAAAATCACAACTAAATCAGCTGGAAATTTGGGTGTCACATTTTTTATGCATATTAACAGAAAATTATATTATAAAACATATTTTCTCTTCATACATTTTTACAGCATGTAATTATAAAACTTTTTAAAGTTAAAAATGCTGCTACATAAACTGCCAGCGGATTTTGCTGTGTTTTTCTTCCTTTTTTTTTATTGTAACCCTGTAGAGCTACATTAATTAAAGCTACCATATTGAATTTTCTTCCGCGGAATTTCCCCCTTAAATCAGGATACATTCTGAAAATTATCGACTCATAAAATTTTCTTTAAAGATTGTTTTCTTTAATTAATTCTGCAATTACTTTACCTAAACGATACCTTCATGGAAAAAAATTTAGTACAGATATTGCTTTTATTTCAGCTACGTAGTAATACATTGTATTAGTTACCATAAAATGACTTTGCTAACTGCTTTGAAAAGTAACCTGAACGACGAGGCATTGCATATCATCTGTGAGGAGATATTTTAAACAAGTGGGTAAGTGTGACCACAGATCGCACAGAGGGTTTCGTTTAATATTTCTTTCAAAACACTTTATCCTTTTGCAAAATCTCTTAGTTCCACATTTCGCAACCAGTGGGCGCACTCTATTCTAAACAAACCTCTATCCGAACGAAACTGCGTTTTACAACCTAACCATAGATATATTCGTTGAGGGAATCGGGTCCATAGCACCCGAGATAGGTAGACGCCCCCTGACGGTAAAAAGGGGAACTAAAATATATAAGTCTATGGTGCATAATATGAAAGAGTGGTCAAAGTGGTGTCGGTAAAAGTTAGAAAAGTGCCTCCCGGGTGAAAAGGGGGGACCAGGGATGTAGTAGAGGGTATACGGGGAACGGGGGTATACGTCGTATACCCTCTGGATTTTTTTAAGGAACACCATATACCCTCTGTTTCTCAAGAAAGCTATAGAATATATACACTAGGGTATACCCTCTGCCTTGAGCGTATACTCTCTGCTTAGAACGTATGCCCTCTGTTTTTTTTAAGACTACACCACTCGGTGGGAGGATAAAAAATTGCTTAAAATACACAAGTTAGAGCTCGGAGGGGTAATTAATATATGACCTTTTGAAAATTTTATGATTTTTCGTATGATCGCAAGTGTTCTGCTATAGGTATACAAAATTTCAAGCCTCCAACTTAATTAGAGGCTGAGTCAGAAAAATTGCTTAAAATACACAAGTTAGTGCCCGGAGGGGTAAATAATATAAGACTTTTTGAAAATTTTATGATTTGTCGTGTGGTCTGAGGTATTCAGCTATAAGTATGCAAAAATTCATGTCTCCAACTTAATTAGGGGCTCTCTTAGAAAGAATTGCTTAAAATACATATGTGGTAGCTCAAAGGGTTAAACGTAAGACTTTTTCAAGATTTTATGATTTGCCGCCTAGCCTCAGGTGTTCTGCTGTAATAAGCATGCAAAATTTCAAATCTCCAATTTAATAAGGGGCTTAGTTGGGAAGAATTGCTTAAAACACGCATGTGGGAGCCCAAAGGGTTAAATGTACGACTTTTTCAAATTTTTATGATTTGTCGCATGATGGTGTTCAGCTAGTATGCAAAATTTCACGCCTCCAACCTAAATAGAGTGTCACTTAGAAAGAATTGTTTAAAATACACATGTAGGAACCCAAAAGCTTAAATGTACGACTTTTTCAAAATTTTATGATTTACTGTTTGATGTGTGATGCTCAGCTATAAGTATGCAGAATTTCACGCCTCCAACCTAATGAGGGGCTCACTTAGAAAGAATTGTTTAAAATACACATGTTGGAGATCAAAGGGTTAAATGTACGACTTTTCAAAATTTTATGGTTTGTCATTTGATGTGAGGTGTTCAGCTATAAGTATGCCAAATTTCACACCTCCAACGTAAATAGGGTGTCACTTAGAAAGAATTGTTTAAAGTACACATGTGGGAGCCCAAAAGGTTAAATGTACGACTTTTTCAAAATTTTATGGTTTATCATTTGATGTGAGGTGTTCAGCTATAATTATGCAAAATTTCACACCTCCAACCTAAATAGGGGCTCACTTAAAAAGAATTGGTTAAAATACACTTGTGGGAGCCCAAAGGGTTAAATGTACGACTTTTTGAAAATTTATGATTTGTCGTTTGATGTGAGGTATTCAACTATAAGTATGCAAAATTACACGCCTCCAACCTAATTAGGGGACTGAGTTAGAAAAATTGTTTAAAATACACAAGTTAGAGACCGGAGGGGTAAATATAAGACTTTTTGAAATTTTTACGATTTGACGTGTGATCGCAAGTGTTTAGCTATAATTATGCAAAATTTCAAGTCTTCAACTTAATTAGGGGCTGAGTTAGAAAAAAAGCTTAAAATACACAAGTTAGAGCCCAGCGGGTTAAATATAAGACTTTTTCGAAATTTTATAATTTGTCGTTTGATCGCAAGTGCTTAGCTATAATTTTGCAAAATTTCAAGTTTTCGACGTAATTAGGGGCTCAGTTAGAAAAAAAAAGCTTAAAATACACAAGTTAGAGCCCAGAGGGTTAAATATAAGATTTTTTCAAAATTTTATGATTTGTCGTTTGATGTGAGGAGTCCAGCTATAAGTATGCAAAATTTCAAGTCTCTAACATATATAGTTTCTGAGAACGAGCACTGTGACGGACAGACAGACAAAGGAGCGAGACGGAATAGGGTGTCGTCAGATGAACGAAGCCCTAAAAAGAATAAAGCCTTGTATGCTGTGCATTTATTTCTTTAGTTTTTGGTAGCTTTTATTTCAAAAAGTTCTTCCGGCCTGTACGGGTGGAAAAGGTAGCTTCTCTATTTCTTAATTTTAAGGGTTTAGCTAATTTTATTCGAAAATACGAAGCTAAAATGCGAAGAATCCGATTAGAGAAGATTCATTTCCATTTTTTGTCAATACTGAATTTGAATGAGAATTTCGCCAAATTATTCAGTTAAAGAAAAGTTGACTCATTTATGGAGATTTATTTTTGGTCGCCAAATTTTGTGATATTTCGCCAAGTGTCGCCACACAAGTTCTGTTTCTGTTATTTGCATCAAATGTACTTGGAACTTTTTTTTTTTTATGATTATTATCTTCCAATTCTTTTTACCATCATATTGCTTTATTTCCTACATCTTTATGCCATTCGAAAATAAATTCATTTTATTTTTATATCCATTTCAGATTTTATCGTCTGCCTTCTCTGGAGCTGTTCTGTTTCTTTTGGGATATTCCGTTGCTGGGACGGGAGAATCCAAATATTCCAAGAAAGAAGGTTTACTCATTCCGTCTGTTCTGCTGATTACAAAAATGTAAGCAAACTGCAGAGGTTTTTTTTTAATTTACCTGTTTCTGAATCGTAATATGTACCAATTTCTATTTTCACTGTTTCAAAAAAAATCGAACTATTGTTATAACTTTTCAGTTCTAATTAATGCAAGAATAAAAAAAAAAGTATCACTTACAAAGTTCTTTATAGTTGTATGTGGTTTATTTTGTGATAAGGGATTATCTAGATATAAAAATTCATTTTTCAAACAGTAACACCCACTTTTGGCACTTTATTTAAGTTCGTTGGATGAAATCAGCTCGGAAAAGTGTATGGCTTATTCACTTTTCTAAAACCTTCATAAAGTTATAACAAATAAAGTGTTGATATTTTTTTCATAAATTTAGAAAAATGTAATAAATATTTTACTGGGAAAAGTATCAGGATCATTCAAATCGTATCCGAAATTTTTTTTATAAAAATCTAAATTTAGTAACTTTATATAAAAGAAAATTTTATGCAACTTTTTCGGTTATTTTCTGAAAATTTCTTTTATGTGGATGCAAAATGGTAGCAGTAGACAACCCAAAGAATATAATGAGAATTAACTCTTCGAGCACCAGGTTTTAATTTTTTTATGAGTATTACTGATTCATACTGATTACTAACATATACTGATTCGAAACATAAAAATCTTTAAACTTAAAAAAAAAGTTTAAAGATTCCATTGGTACTGGGGGGGGGGGGGGTAAAGAAAATCAAATTATCTATTTATCTATCTTTTATTATTACTTATTTAACTCTCTATATATTTTTTATTATCTATTTAATTATCTATCTATCGTTTATTATTACTTATTTAACTCTCTCTATAGCTTTTATTATCTATTTATCTACATATCTTTCTTTTATTATCTATTTGATTTTATTTATTAAGTTTAATTTATTATATTTTTCTGATTCGAAGCATAAAAAACTTAGAAAAACAGGGTCAAAAAAGAACCCAATGATAATAGGAGGGTTAAAGAAAATCATATTAGCTATCTATCTATCTGTAATTTATTATTATTAACCATTTGTAAAAATGGTTATTGTTCTCGTCAGGGTAGGAAATCAAAAGCATATCTGAAGGATTTTATTGGTTAAATCCGCATTTTATTCGTTTTCTGGTTGGTCTATACAGTAATCTGTATTTCAATTTACTTTCAACAGAGATGGCTACTTCTGTTGCCACTATGACAAAAAAGTAATAAAAACTACAAAAAAAAAATAATAATAACTCAGAAGCAAATTGAGATACAGCTTTCAAACAAATTGCATTTAAAAGTACATTTTTTTCTCTATACGACGGTGTAAAAAGTAATATTGTTGGATGCTTAGAAGTTTAAGAATGAAATTTCATTTAAAATGGGTCGTCAGATTTCTTAGAAATCTGACGATGGAAAAGCCTTTTCCCGAACAGCCAATGAAATGCTTGGATAATAAGTAAGTTTCAGCTGGATAATACGTAAAGTTCAGGAAATCTGAGTAGTCGCAGGTGATTTTTTTCGCTTGCAATTTTTACGTGTAATAACACTATTAATGTTTAATTCATGGCGTACGTAATGTATGATCAACTCCATGCGATTTTTTATGTCTTAAATTTTAGTCTTTGAAAAAATCGTTTTCCAAATGGTCGTTGTAATTTGTTAAATTGTTTTTTTTATGTTATTTAGCTATTTTTATATATTTTATTAGGTCACAAGCTATGACAGCCTGAGAGCTAATGTGTCCGCATGTTCTGTATGTACGTATGTACGTGTGTACGTATGTATGTATGTATGTATGTACGTGTTGTGTTTGCTTACATCCACTGCCATATTTTTATTTAATTTGATTTAGAAAATATTTTTATTAATCTTTATTCATTTAATTTTAATATTAGCATTCTAAAATTAGTTTATTTCCTTCTTTTTTTTCAAACTTTCCCTGTATGCTTTTCTTTCAGGCGTAACATTTCGTTCATTTAAAAATGATAACGTAGTTTTGAAATCTGTACTTCCGGTAAAAGATTTATCTGGAACATTCCATAACTTTCTATTTCTGATATCATTTCCTTTTGTAGCTCCGCCCCTTAGCCAATAAAATGTAAATCAGTTTAATACGTAATTTCAAAATTTGTAACACTTTACTACTATTTGGCATCTTATCTTAGTGAAGTCTATAAAATTTCCTCTAAATAAAACAGTTTTTATATTCCCTTTGCATTACAAGTTATGCCAACTCTGCCAAATTGGCGTCCTTCATTATTATAGCAACCCCTTTCCTCCTCTGTTACGCAGAGCTTGTGCGACTCTCAGTTGGGTTCCGATTTCAATGCAGAATGGTTCCCCCTTTGCCGTTCTGTGAAGATTCATGTGCGCGCCAGCTATTAGAGTTCTGACAGCCAGCGCGGAAAATGGGTGGCGGCCCCTCGCCCTTCTACAGAAATAAACGGATCTTGTGCGTACAGCAAAATATGGTAAAAAGTGAAAGAAATATTTTTTTAAGAATTGTGTGATCGGCTGCATAGTTTCTTCTGTTTTTGTGGCGAGATCGTTGACCAGTTCCTGTAATATTGATTCTTCAGTAATATGTGGATAGAAATCCTGCTGATGGCTGTATCATTATTTTTTATTCAAATGGTGCTTTCGTTATGAGCCGTAGAATTCTATTTCTAAAAATTCATATAAAAGCCTTGTGTTTTTAGACATGCCCCTCCACACTCCCCAGGAGAAAAGCTATTATATTTATCTCAAAATATGTGCTCATAAAAAGATCGATTTGTTTATTTTCATCATAAAAAAGTGCATCTAATAATTAAGAGATGTCCTACATAAAAGGTGTCTTTGCTTCAAGAGATCTTCATTATGAATAAAGATTTTTTCCGAGGATGCTTATCGTCTGTGTATTTTCTTTCTCTAATGCGTCCATCATTTCTGTTTTTCAGGTCAATACAGGTAATGCTTTTGCTTCTATTTTTGTTCTTGATTATCAAATATATGAGAAATAAATATAGAATTATGTTAATTAATGACTGTTATGTCAGAGTGGTTTTTTGTGACCATAGCACAATGTTACGAACACTATACTGATTGATTACGAAAAATGTTTTTTGGGTTATTAATTGGAATTTCAGTATTTAAAAATAACTTTAAGATATTAATCTGTCACCTCCTATCGCCCAACCACAACAGTACGTAACGCGATAACTCTTGATAGAAATATCCGATTTGCTTCAGTTTTTCTTCTAGGTTCAGTAGGATAAGCTTCCCCGATTAGCTTTGTGAGTTCATTGGTTAAGTATGAAGGGGGGGGGGCTAAGACCCCTTAACTTAGATAAATGGGTTTTTCATGCAGAATTATCAGATTTGCTTCAAATTATGTATACCGGTTAATTCTGATAAGGCGCTTCACTGACTAGATTTGGTGGTTCATTGTTTAAGTATAAAGAGGGGAACGGAGAGCTAATACCCCTCTTAATTTAGATAAATGGGTTTTCTATCCGATTTGCTTCAAATTTAGTATACCGGTTTATAAGGCGCTTCCCGATTAGATCTGGAGGTTCATTGGTGAAGTATAAAGGGGGAATCCGATGGCTAATACCCCTTAATTTAGATAAATGGGTTTTTCTATCCGACTTGCTTCAAATTTAGTATACCGGTTTATTCTGATAAGGCGCTTCCCTAATGAGATTTGGCGGCTCATTGGTTAAATATACAGATCGAAAACAGAGGGGTGGGGGCTAATCCCTCCCTTAGTTTATATTTCGAGGAGAATTATTCTTTGAAATAAGAGTATAATATACAATTAGTGTGAATAGCCTGTGAGCTCAATGCCATCAGTTTAACTGGGCACTTTTCGTTTTATTATCTATTTAAATATCTCGTATTATATACTTGATTTTATTTGTTAAATTTAAATTTATATATTTTTCTGATTCGAAATATGAAAAACTTTTTTTTAAAAAAAACGTAAAAAACAGGTAAAAAAATATCCCAATGGTACTAGGAGAGTTAGAAAATCATATTAACTTTTTCACTATCATCTACCTATCTATCTATGTATCATTTATTATTTATATTATCTAACTATTTATCTATCTTTTATTATCTATTTGCATATATTTTATTACGTATTTTATTGTATTTAATAAGTTTAAATTATTATTTTTTTCTGGTTCAAAACATGAAAAACTTTTTCAAATCTTTAAAAACAGGTAAAAAAAGACCCCTACTAGGAGAATTAAAGAAGATTGCATTAATGCTTTTACTGGCACAATAATTCTGTTTCTAAAATATTGAAATGATTGGTTGCCACCAGAATTTCCAAATAAAATGAGTTGGCAAAAAAATAAACGCTTTTTCCTTCACATATATTATAAAATCAAATTTTTTATTAAAAACTTCTGGTGCAATTTAGTCAGTTGATTACATCAAAATTAATTGGGAAGTATACTTCCGACCACATTTGAAAGGGCTAAATCAAAATCACCCAAAAACAAGTCAGAAATTGCACGTCAAACGTGGCAAATGAGGTGCGTTCGTACTGTAATTGGTTTTATAAATATTTTTTGCACCGCATATTGTACTGAATATATATTTTAGTGCACTTCATAAGTGCCTATCAATTTCATTCTGTTCGAAAGACTGTGACATCATTAGCACTTGAAATATTTTTTTTCCCCATTGACCGTAATGTAACGGAAATTTTTGACTGTCCCTGTCATTAAACTATACATCCGATTTTCATAAAATTGGAAATGACTCGACAAAATTTTGCAACAATTGTATATTTAAAGTTTCAGACCATTCAGTTGGGTATTTTTTGCTCTGTTCTACGCGGACGGACGGACAGACAGACGGACCGAACGACGACTATAGGGGCTACGTATTTATGTAATTACGAACGCTCCTAAAATTTTCGTGTAAAAGTAGAATTGGATGTAATTCAAGCAGAAATTATTGAGATTACAGGTTTTACTTTGCTTTTATAGTGTTTTTGAAAAATTTCGAAATTTTCCAAGGTTAAGAAAGTATTTTGTGTTTCAGGTTAGTGTCGCCTCTTATCATGAGAAGTTGTGTTTCGATGTTGTGTGCGAATGCTCTTGATGTGGAAGATCTAGCCGACTATGGATTCTTGTATGGCATGGTTCCCACTGGACCTATTGTCATGCTGTTCGCTGCAGAATACGGTTTAAGAACAGAAATGGTAATTGCTTCTTTTTGCTTAAAATGTAACACCGTCGTGATAACTGGAACATTTAAAATATATATATATTTGCTTACAGGAATGCGATTACATAAACAAGCAAAAAAGTAAATAAGTGTTAAACGGATATAATTTTCAAGCATCGAAATCCGAAAATATTTACGCGAGTTACAGCAGGGACAGGTAGACAGACTGTCAGACAAACCGAAGTCATAACTTTTCAACTATGTCGAAAAATTAAAAACAATATTCAGAGTCACGGAAGCGTGTATTTCATGAAATGAACACGCCTGCTTTTTACCCCCTCTCCCCTTAGTTTTGTAATTTTACAATTGCTTGGGATTTGTATGATTTGTTTATGACTATTTTAGATGGATTTTAGCTATTTAATAGTCTGCAAATCGATACTAGAAAAATGACTTTTTCCGTACTTGATTAGCAAAAATGGCCATTGTGCGGCACCATGAGCAGCACTTTTGTGTTCCCAGGAGTCATCCTCCGAACAGATAACCGCGTTCGATACTGTTTAATTTCAGTATGGACCTTATTGTGTTATGTACCTGACGTCATACTTCACAGCTGGCTGTATTTTGATCCATTGTTCTATCCACTGTACCGCCAGAATGGCGGTATTCGCAGCCGCAAATGCTGCCAGCAGACGACTTTTATCCTCGATCCAGGTTGCGTGCATAAAGTTTAGCCGAAATTTTGCAAATTTAACTAATGCTCTCGGATACAAAACAACATTTAGAATTTATATTACAATATATTAAGTATATATTGCCACGATAATGAATTTTTTTTTGCGGTATTTTTAACAAAAGAACATTAATAATACATACTCCATAGAGCCCAATGCTAATATTCAAAAATAAATACCGCCAGAATACGAATTTTAGCCTCAACTTCAGGTCACGTGCATAAAGTCCTTTCCGATAGCAGCCGGTGCTCAGATATGAATCAATAATAAATTCTCCTCCAGAATGGAACAACGGTTTCTTTTTTTAGATGGGGGTGACCTTATAACTGATACGACGTTTCTCCGGTGTTAGAAAGAAATGACTAATTGTGTCACTTAATAATGATGAGTAAATTATAAACAAAATAAAAGTACTTATATATATGTTATGAATGATCCATCTAATCAGTTTTCTAAAACAAACGCAGACCATTGCTGTTGTCAATGTTACATTGTTCTACAATTGCTCTACAATTTGAATCACTATAATATTTTTCTAGAACTGCTTATATATCTTCTCTCCAATTTAAGATTCAAAAGGCATTTAAATCACGCAATTAAAGCTTTACGTTCTTTATCAATCATGTAATTTATAGTTGATAGGCGTTTCTTCTGTAACTATTCAAATAATTGCGATACGATCATATACTTTTTACCATATTTCATCTTATTAAGTAGATGCATAAAAAATGGAAAAGATTACTTTTAGAAGGCATTGTTCATCAAGAAAATTAGGCATGAGATGTATAAAAATGAGATATGTAAATGCGAATGAAACAATAAAAATCTTCGAAATGATAAAAAGAAAAAATAACAATTTCCTTTTTAATTATAATCGGAACTTTCTACTACGTGTTTTAGGCAATTAATGATAAATCTTTCGCCTCAGTATAATTTTTCAACTCGAAGCTTAAGGCGTTTTTAAACTTTTCTGAAAATAAGAAAATAAGTGCGTTATTTTAAGGGCACTGGATCACTAATTCCTTGACTATTTTCGTGCGCAAGACTTTTAAAATTGTTCTATTAAAGATAAATTGTGAAAAAAATGTCATTGTTCATTTTTTAAAAGTCGTGGTAAACGGAAAATTTCGGCAACGTAAAAGTGTAGGAAATCAAAATGGTAGGAGGATGTTTGGGAAGTTATAAAAAGTATCAGTTATAACCCCCAAGTGTTTATTAGGTATTAAATCTTAAAGAACAACAAAAATTTTTAATTATCCAAATGTGTTGTTTCCAATTATTGTTTTGGCATCCCTTTTTCCGACAAATTGTTTTTGCATTATTTAATTGCTGAAATTTGGAGATTAGATAAAGCGAAATTTTGTGTACAAAAATAATGGTTTCAAATTGGAAGCAACCCATTTGGACGATACAAATTGGTTGTCGAGAATATTTCGACAGTCGCTTGTTAAAGGTTAATAGCTTCATTATTTACTCCCAAGAAACCAATAGCTAGATAAATAGTCCTGAAATGGCCTATAGCGAAATTTTCAAGAATTATGCAAAAAAGAGATGCAGACTGGGGTATACATTGGAAGCTAAAGGGTTAAGATACCTCTTGCCAGTTTTTTTAAATACGCACATTGATTTGTTTATTTCATTCAAAATTCATCGTACGACTTCATGTGCATTGACAAATAGAAAGTCATACAGTGGCAAGCTTTTAGAACAAATTTGCTTGCCATGTAGCATAGGCACAATTTTTTTTTAAATGGATAAAATAGACATGAAATAAGATAAAGTAAGAAAATTTTGTCAGATCCTCCCTTCAAATCTAACGTGTTAGACAATTCTTAAACCTATAAAGATAAAAGCAACACAAAATTTTAACAATTAAAAAATATTAAATGTTCAAAATAAGTTTCTACCAGCATTTTTCAAAATAGAGAATTCATACAGTTTCGCTAACTTTTCGCCAGAGGGCTCTGCTTCCTGAATCCCCTGTTTCCCCTAAATTTTCAATATATGAATAGAAAAAGAAGAAGAAAACTAAAAAATTGCTTTCGAGGGGAGAGTTTATGGGAGCAGAGGCCTTTGAACGAAACATTTTTAGTCGGTATTTCTCTTAAGTTCTTATTACGCGGGATAATTTCAAGCGGCAAAAATTGCTGCAACACAACGTTCCTGCCTCGAAAGTTTTGCAACCATTTCATTCGCTGTGCCATGCGACTTTGCTCCAAGTAAGAAACACTATAGGCGGCAAAATTGCTCCAACAATAAAAAGCTGCTTGTTTCGAGCAACTTTTTGAAGACATGGTTTAAATTGTGTCACCCAAGAGTAGAAATAACTTTGATGCCTCGTGTAATTGGTCCATTAGTGTTTGATTATTTTATGTCACTTGGTAATAACATTTTTTTTTTCATTTTTTTATAGAAAAAAATTTGTTTAAGTTTTTAATATTCAGGAAGGTGCAACTGCCTTCCTTCTCCTGCCACCCTAGCCGATGCCGATGTCATATTTTTAAATAACGTTTCTTCTGTTCCTTCTTCATTCAAAGATGGCTTCAACGATGGTGCTATGCACGGGACTGTTCGGCCCCGTTGTCTTCATTCTGGCTCGGATGCTGTCCCTGAAGGTGAAGGGCATTGAAGAGTTTGCCGAAGAGCTCCGGATGACTATGCTAGTGCTCAGCATCCTCAGCTTCTTGTCCTGTGTAAGACCCCATAAGTTTCACACTTTTATTCCTTTTTAAATCATTTTTGCGTTAAAAATCGTCTACTACGCTCAGCAACATATAACATTCTGTTTCTGTTGCAGTTTCATTTTGAGCCTGTGATGAAGTTTGAAAGTATACAAAAAAGTACAACATTATCCGTTAGAGTTCGATCTCAGATATCCTATGCAAAAAAAATCGTTTAAAAATATAGAAATGCAAACGAGAAATTTATAAAGAACGCTTCCATTGGTTTCACATTATCTTGTGAATGTTGTATACTGACGAGTGAAGATGTACAGTCGTGGAAAAAAAAAAAAAAAGTAAACACCCCCTACTAACTCCTCAACAAATCATCATAGAAGAAAGTTACTGGTACCGAACGATTGGAAATAAAGTCTACTTTTAAATTATGTATATAAAATTTTCTTAGGGGTCATCTACATATTAAAATGAATCCTAACTTCATTTTTTTTCAATGGCAATACCCAATTTTAACGAGATATTTCATCTTCGGTTCAAACTATGCCTAGACACCAAATTTCAAGTCATTTGAATGATAAGTTTTTGAATTATAAACATTCAAAATTTAGTGCTTCTAATGTTAAATTATATTTTCTTATTTTTATTTATATCTCCCGAAATTATGCTCCTAATGTGATAATTTTTTTTGTGGTAATAATACTAATGTACCCAAACATAAATAAGCTGAATTTGCAATTTTTATAATTTTATGTTATGAATTATGAAATTAATATTCGAAAAAATTATGAATTGCAACCTACAATTTTTTTGATGGATTTAGATTTATTAAGTCCTGCTTTATGGAAATTCAAAAATTTTACATTTTTCTTCCAATTAGTTTTCAAATTATGCTTAAAAAACGGCAAAATGATGGTTTAAGGGGCCGTCTATGATGGAAGTGAGTAGACATTTGGAAATTTATTCTACCGTACTGTAATCTAACACGCTTCATTGACTCCTTGAGTGGCGCTTAAGGTGCCTTGATCAAGGAAGCGGTTCTCTCGGTTAACAATCCAGTACGAAACTTCAATTTGGATACAGCCCTTAAAATACGCTCGTTTTAAAATAATTAATTTCTCGGAAACTTATGGTACGAATTGCATAAAAATTCGTTTTTAGGCTAATTGAAGGGTGTAGAGTTCATTTATGCTGTCAGAATTGGGTACTGCTATTGAAAAAAACAAAGTTGTGGTTCGTTTTAATATGTAGATGGCCCTTTAAACAAATTTTATATACATCATTTAAAAGTAGACTTTATTTCCAATTGTTCGGTACCAGTAACTTTCTTCTACGATAATTTGTTGAGAAGTTAGTAGGGGGTGTTCACTTTTTTTTTTCCACGGCTGTACACTTTTAGAGTTCGTTATCAGACATATAAAAATTTTTCCTCTCCAATGTTAAACCTATGGGCATGGAAATAATCTGTATTTTTAAAATTTCTCATTCGAAAATTAATATTTTAACCTTAATTGCTGTTAGCTGTCTCAAACCGCTGCTTTTTTTAATTTTCGCAATCTAACTTGTAATTTTCAGTTTAACTATAGATACTACTGAAATTTTGTTTCGTGCGGAGCTTTGCTACTAACGCTAGAAACACACGGCAATTAAGGATTAAACTCTTTTTCAGTATATACTCTTCGTAAAAAATGCCTATTTGCTGCTTAATTACAAAATATTTCAAAAATGCATACTTATTTTTTTTTTACTATAAAAGTGTTGAAATCTTATCAAAGTTGATGATTTATAAATAAGATTTTAACACTTAAAATATATAATTGTATGTAATAAGAAACATTTTGTCAAATAAACCACTAAAAGTCATCCTTTAGGAAGAGTAGAAAGATATACTAAATTTCTATACAGTAGTCTCGATTATCCGAGTTAATATGGGCCAAGCTCACCTCGGATAAGCAAAAAACTCGGATAAACCTTATTTACACAAATCCTCTCCAACTAAGGAGATGAAATATAAATTTTCACTTAATTCATTCATTTTTATGGTACTAGTAACATTTTATGTGATGTACATTTCCGTTACTTTTAAGAAAAACGGGGAATGAAATTGTTTATTTGAAAAAGACAATTTTGCTGCAGTATTACGCTACTGCATAGCTACCAATTTCTAAGATTTTTTCTTACCACTAAAACTTACCAGCAAACTTTGCCTAATTCAATCGCCGAAATCTAACAATTGTCAACGATTAAATATGGCAAAAATGTGTATTAATTTTAGAGGTAGCAAAACCGTACAAATTGGCAGTTATGTATGTAGCTATTAGTGTTATGGGAAAAAGCAGGTGTAGCCTCTTCCTTCTGCTCAAAGTAATAAATAGTTTTTTAAATCGAACTTATACCTTTGGAATGGGTCATTTTCTTGTAATGGACTGATGGATTCCATTATTATGAAACAGCCATTTTAAATGAAGTGTTAGGTGAAGATGAAAGAGTAGTCGTAAAAAGTTAGATTTCTGATTTTCTGGTCAAAATTATGGCCATTTTTTTCCCCATTCTGACCAGAAAATCAGAGTTCTAAATTTTTACGACTGTTCTTTCATCTTCACCTAATACTTCATTTATAATGGCTGTTTCATAATAATGGAATCCATCAGTCCATTAAAAGAAAATAACTCAGTTAAAGCGGAAACTCGGTTAAGTGGGACTCGGATAATCGGTACTCTAATGTATCTTGATTTTCTGAGGAGGAATTTAAAAATACAAATGCATTCTAAGAATATAAGTTTAATGTTAAAGAGAGGAACTTGAAGGAGTTTAATGCCTTTTAAGGATTCATTGTGCACTCAAAAAAGGTGTCAGCTTTGACTGATCATAAAATTTTAAATACTTATTGGAATTTTGTAGAAATTTGTAAGATATTTAAACTCGCTTTTTGATCGGTCTGATAAGGAGCTTTAAGGAATCCCATGTCTCTGTATCACGATCTGTAAGACAGCCTAAATATTGTACTAATTTTGTTGATATGCATGGTGTGTTCACAAAGTTTCAAGACTGGTCTAAAAATACAAAATTTATTAAACATTTTTGTACAGCGAACTAAAATTCTTCGAAATATGACCCTTCGGCATCAACACACCTCTGCCAGCGTTTTCTCCATTGTTCATAGGTTCCCTGGAAGACTTCGCGCGCAAGGCTGTTGAGAGACCTCGTCGAAGCTGCCTGGATCGCTGGAATCGTGTCGAATCGCTTCCCTTTCAGGCCTTTCTTGATCCGGGGGAACAAAAAAAGTCACTGGAAGCAAGGTCAAGGCTGTAGAGGTGCTAACGGCAGTATTGCCATGATAAACTTAGCCAAAACTTCGGTGGCGGCGAGCGGCGTGTTAGAGGACGCGCTGTCGTAGTGAAAAATCCAATCGTCTCGATTTCGAGACATGCCAGCGTCTTTTTTTTGTTCCCCAAAAAATCAAAACAACAAAAAAAGTCGCTGGCAGCGATGTCTCTGATGTCTTAGCGGACGCGTCGGGTCAGGTCAGTTTTACGCTGGAATGCACCACCATTTGAAGAATCGAATCCGACGCGTCCGCCCAGACGCCAGAAACGATTGGATTGTTCACTACGACAATGCGCCCTCTGACACGCCGCTCTCCGCCACCGAAGTTTTGGCAAAGTTTATCATGACAATATTGACGTTAGCACCCCTACAGCTCCGACCTTGCTTCCAGCGACTTTTTTTGTTCCCCCGGATCAAGAAAGGCCTGAAAGGGAAGCGATTCGACATCGTCCAGCGATCCAGGCAGCTTCGACGAGGTCCCTCAACAGCCTTGCACGCGAAGTCTTCCAGGAAGCCTATGAACAATGGAAAAAACGCTGGCAGCGGTGTGTTGATGCCCAAGGGTCATATTTCGAAGAATTTTAGTTCGCTGTACAAAAATGTTTTATAAATTTTGTATTGTCAGGCCAGTCTTGAAACTTTGTGAACACACCATGTAGTCTTAAAACTGTAGGCTGTAGAATAAATTAATAATGCAGAAATTCTTTGAAAAAAATATTTTTTAAGTTTATTAAAATTTGTAAAAGCAAAAATATATTAAAATTATAATTAATTAAACATAACAATAATCTAATTAATTAATCACGAAAATAATCTATTTAATTAATTATATCAATGTTATTAAATCTTTAATACAACCATATATACAAATACAATAATACAACCATTTATACAAAGATAAATTATTTAGCCGTTGAACAGATATTTTAAAATTTTACAGATTGTTATCAAACTTGCAGTTTCCAGAAAATGAAGAATAAGTTAAAATTAAATGACAAAATCGAACAGAATCGAATTATTTGTTGTACTTCGATTCTATTGCAATTTTTTTCAATGCGGTTTTTATTTTTTATTTTCTCTCAGAATCAATTTCAGAATGAAAATCAGTAAACAAAAATTTCGATTTTAAAAGATATAACTCTTATTAATTGATACCGATACTATAGTCATTCGTAATTTTCTGAATCTTCCTCTTCTCTTTAATATTTCTTTCATTTACGGTAACTGAATCAAAGAGTAAGTTGCACTTGGCGCTTGTTGGCAATACATTTCAGTGACAGCTAATTTGTTTCGCGAGAACGAGGGATGCATTATGAGTAGATATCGACCAAAAATTCGGTTTCGGTTTCAGCCCAAAATCAGAGTTTCGTCGAAAATTCATTTTCGAGAAAAATGCTGCTGAAAATGCGACCGGACCGAAACTCAACCGAAACTATCTGTATTCCAAAAATCTTGTTTATTCCTTTGGGAAATTTCAACATTATTCATTAATTTGAGCTGTATCGGCTCGAATGAAACACTCTTTATTTGTGACTATGAACTTCACTGTTTATAATTATCAGTCACGAGTGACTCAAGACATGAATCCTTATTATAATGTAAGAAATGCATATAAGGCTAAACTTCGAAAACGCTTTTCACGTGCTCATTAAAAACTGCAGTCTTAACAGTAATAGAAAATTTTTTAGTTTGAAACTGCAAAAGTGTTTTGAATACACTTTGAGAAAGCTCTAGTATAACAGATGATCATTTACAAAAATTATTATAAAATTTAAATCGAGGTATGTATACCTAAAACATTTTTTAATTAGATGAAATTCGTATAATTAGAAAATCAGTCTGTTGTCGTTGTTGAATTAATTACATTTTTTTTTTTTTTTTTTTATGAAAATAAAATGTTTTGGTCAGAGGCACAGAGAGCAAACTTGGGCTACGCGTACAATTAATTAATAATTACGTATAACTAATTAATAAATATGTATATCTATGTATGTACTCTTTAAACAAAATTGTACGTTTTCGTTTTCGTTTTCGGCCGAAAATACAGGGCTCCCAAATGGTCCCCCTTTTCCCCCCAAAGTCCCCTTTTTGAAAAAAGGTCCCCTTTAGTTCCCTTTTATGCATTTTGGTCCCCCTAGTCCCCTTTCAGTAACTGAAAAAGTCATCGCAAAAAAAAAAAAAAAAAAAAAAAAAAAAAAAACTGAATCGCTAAAAGCTTAAAAATCATAGAGGACAAAATTTTTTACAGTGGGCTAAAGCATTGTAACTGGAGTTCTTTCCCGAATGTTAAAAAATCGCCATGGAATATGGACAAATTTTAAGAAATTCTTTAAGAAATCTTGTTAAAATCCTAAAAATTAAAAAAATCATAGAACATAAAAGTTACTGTATTAAGCTACTGCTTGACCCGTCTTCAAAGACTGACCTTGATATGCTGTCTAAAAAAATAGAACATTTCGAATGGGAGAAGCATTGAATCAGGAGGAGATAGAAGATTCAAACTAAGAAAAATGAATTTAAAGCTCACAACTGTGAATCGTTTAAAAGGAAATGGGTAGAGTAAAATGCCTTTTCGCATATTTTTAATTATTGGAATGAAATTTCTTTCAAACAAGATGCCCTTACAGATGCTTACTTACATACTTACTTTTTGCCCTTACAGAAAACTTCCTGTTGAATCAAGAGTTAAAATATTTCTTCCATTCTCATTTATTTTTCAAACATCCAAATTATCATATCATGTTTCTTTGGCTTAAGGATATTCTTTTCATCAAAGAGAAAGCTAAAATTTGCATCTATACTATTACCCAGGTCCGGTGCAACCATCAGGCAAATGGAGCAACTGCCCAGGACCCCAAGCGTACAGAATTCAAAATAATGTTTCCTCAGTATATTTTTTATCTACATTTGTTTTTAAATTTTTCTTCATGATAAAAAAAGGGAGTATTAACTTTATTTCTTACAGGCAAAGTTGATATAATTTTCGGGGAATTTATAGATTTGCTGAAAGTAACTGTGAATGTAAAAAATAAATTTTTAATGTATTGTAAAGTATAGAAGATTTTTTGAAATTAAAAATAATTATGCATATCACATATGAAATTAGTGGTATTTTGGTACATTTATTATCTATATTATATGAGGACATGAGTTTCAAAACTCACCTATCACAAGTTTAAAATATCGAGTTTTCTCTATAAATTTATTCTATTTAAAAACTTGCAATTGAAAAAATACAACAGTCTGCAAAAAAAGTAGATGTATCTTGTATTTCATCCCTTGTAAAATCTTGATCTACAATGAAAACCAATAGATGCAGTTAGAGGTTTTTCGCGATTTCCCCTGGTTTGATTTTCTGTTTAAGGTGAGTTTTGAAACTCATGACCTCATATATTATTCTATGATGTATACAATTTAAAAGTAAATTTTATTAGATCAGTATTGCAGTATACGTATATACCCCATTACCTCCTTTGCCAGGGCCCTGTGCAATATTGTGCTGGTCCTGCTTATTACCTCATAAAAAACAAAATTCTTTTTTATGTTCTTGAAAACAAGTAAATGCGAAATTGTCTGAATTCTTCTATTTATCCTCCACAAAACAAAAAGTAGCAGGGGAGACTTCTTTTTTATTACCCACTTTCTATTTATCAAAGATAGGCTTGTCTTAGCCAGACCTGTTAATCACATGACCAGTTTTTTAAACCAAATGTCAAAGAATTATCATAAAATGCACAAAAAAAAAAAAAACTTCAACCTGCATAAAAAATTCAAAAAATGCTGTACCAATTCCGAACAAATTTTATTCAAAAGATGACAAAATTTATTAAACGTGGCTAAAATATTGAAACTAGATTCCTTTTAAGAATTAAAAAAATCACATAAAAATTCAAAAATTGCTGCACAGATTCTGAAACCTGATTTATAAGGAGAACAACATGTACTATATTGGGCTAAAACATTGGAAGTGGATTCCTTTTACTAATGTGAAAAAATCACTGCAGAATGTGCATATATACATATAAAAGAAAGGAGCTAAAATTCGTAAAAAAATTGAAAACTAACGAAACGACAAAATTTATTACATTAGGGCATTTTACAAAGTGTGAAACTGAATTCCTTTTATGAATGTCAAAAAATTGCCACAGAATCAAAAAAAAAAATAAAGGCTGAAGTTCGCATTAAAAATTTATGAAAGATTTAAAAAATGTTGTACAAATTTCGAATAAACTTTATTGAAAAGAAGGGAAAAAGATTATTACATTAGGCTAAAAAATAAAAATCTTATAAAAAAAATGTAGTAAAAAAATCCAAAAACTAATTTAGACAAACAGGTACCTTCCTGCCAAATCTTGTAGCTCTACGTGCAACAATCGCTATCACACTGACAAACTTTCACCTTTATTATTACAGATGTAGTTTTGATGGAGAAGTATCCAATCTATTAAAGGAGCTCTTAATTACAATGTATTCTTGCTCTTTTTTTCTTATGCTCTCTTCAGTATATATTTCTATGTTCTTAAAAAAAAAAAAAAAAAAAAAAAAAGTAACTGTTACCACCACTGCAGTTAATGAAATTTTTTGTGACCAGAGTTTTTTCTTCGCTGATATTAAGAAAACTGTTGCATAAAAAAATGTGAACATTGGTAGTACTCATATTATACAGAAATGATTGATAAACTTGCTGATGCAGACAGCTTTTAAATCAAAGAATTATTTTAAGAGATATTCAATGTTAAAGTTGGTTTCAGTGTTAAAGTTGGTCAGAATTATTCAGTTAAAAAAGTATTATATCTGAGCAAAAACTATGCATAGGAATTTAATCCTTTTTTCTAAGGATATACATTACAAGCTTGTGGTGTGCAGACTGCATTTATTTTATTTTTGTTTTGACTATTTTTTTTTTTTAGTTTTTTTTTTTTTTTTTTTTTTTTTTTTTAATTTTCTTATTTGAATTTTCATCATTTCAATAGATATTTTTATTCACATTTAGAAAAGGTCATTATTTTAAATTGTTGCCAATTGTAGAAACAGCACAAAAAATACTATTTCCTTTTAACTAAAAATGTATTTGCATGTGACTATTAAAAAGAGAAATAAAACTTTAAAATAAGAATTCAATGATCACGTTTTAAAAGCAGGAAAATATTTAAAATTTTATCACAAAAATTGTATTTACATGTGAATATTAAAAAAGAAAGAATTTTTTTTAATTAACATTAATATGTGTTAATTAAAAGCAATAAATAGGAGAAATTACATCACATTTTAAATGCCCAAATAATATTGCCAAGAAGTTAAAATTTAAAAATATATATACACGAGATTTATTTTGTATTTTGTGGTGATCTTTTTAACTATTGTTGTCAATTCTACGACAGCACAAATAATAAATAATACTTCCTTTCTAACAAAAAAAGTATGTTCACCGTGAACAGTAAAAAAAAAATGGCCCCCCAAAGTCGCCTTTTTAAATAAAAATGGTCCCCCGAAGTCCCCTTTTTAAATAAAAATGGTCCCCTTTCCCCCTTTTTGAGGACTAAAATTTGTTGGGAGCCCTGAAAATAGGAAGATTACCGAAATTCGGTTTCTGTTTCGGTCGATCCTTAATTATGAGTCTTCAGAAGGAAGTGTAGTTATTTGTGTTGTTCATACGAAAGTGTTTGATAAGTGGTTCATAATGGCACGCCAAGTAAATACATACTTCAAATTGGAGATTCTGGAAACTATAAGCTTTTTGTCTGTTAAATGAATTGCACAGAGTCTTTCCTAAAATTAATTTTTATCCCTCTTATCTCTCAAATCAATTGCTTGATTACGGCTAGATTTTTCAGAAGTGGTAAAGGTTGAAGTTTGCTCTTCACTATGTTCATCAGTCATATCTCAATCGAAATAAAATTATAGAAAAACTTGCTAAAAGGGTATTTTTAATATGTCACGAATATAAAATATGTTATTACATTGATTCTGTAATAACATCTTTTATATTTGTGACAAATGCACCTTTTTAGCAAGTTTTTCTTTAATTTCATTTCGATATAGATCAAGGTGAATGTGACATTCCAGCGGTATATGCTTTTCATATATGGGTCAATATCACAAAATACGGAAATTGCAGTCCGCACAATAAAATTTCTATTGAATGTTATATAATGCAATTTTCTTTTTTACATTCTAATAAAAAATATTATTAGAAGTATTTTCAAGAGATATTATATTCATAACAACAGAAAAATAAAGCAATTAAAAGACTTAAAATTTCAGATTGTCACTTTCCTGGCATGTCACGCGGTGATATGGGCAAAGTAAAACGCTTTCTGCTATCATGTACAAATACCTTTTCTAGTTTTTTTTTTAAATTTCTAATTAATAATTATACCTTATACAGTAAATTCTGTCTAAGGCGGACTCTGTGTAAGCCGGAAATCTGTCTACCGCGGAAATTTTTTAAAGTCCCGGCGAACCCATAGAAAATAACATTAATTCTTGCTGCATAAGCCGGAATCTGCCTAACGCGGAAACGGAAAGGGTTTTAAGGACCCACCGAAACCAAAATTTTGCATAAGGCGGAAAATAGGATATTTTAAAAATGAAAGGCATTTCGTTTATGAAACTTTAAAACTGATATATATGCGTCAAATACTCAATGTCGAGCATAAAATTAAATTCCTTAATACTTTAAAAAAGTTAATTCAAACGAACAGAAACTGTTTAAATTTTAAAGAATTCTTGGTTATGCCATTTTTTTCTGTATGAATATGCATTTAAAAGTTATTAATACTAGTTGAGTGCACATTTATGAAAATGTGTATTGACTACAATATATTATGCTTTAAGGTTGTACTCAAATTCAAAGTGATGACTTTCTGTCTCATTCCCGATGTTATTATTATTATTATTATTATTATTATTATTGTTGTGTGTGTAAACTTCAAATTTGTAGGTATTACAGCGGTACTAAGAAACTGAATAGCGTTTCTCACTTATTTATGAAGACAATGGATCTTCCAGAATTTCAGTTTTCGACAGATTTTCGAGTCAGGACAACCAATGAAAGATCGTGATGAAAGATCGAATGTAAGATCGCGAGCAATTCATTATAACTCAAGATCCAATCTTTTTATCGAAAACATAAAACTCTATTCGACTGACGTATGCTTCATTCCAATAAATCACGCTCTTTTGCATAAGCCGTAATATTGTCTACCACGGAAAATTTTCTCAGTCCCGACCGATTCCGCCTTAGACAGAGTTTACTGTATAACACATATATTTGGAAGGTAACAAGTTCTGTATTTTACAAATAATTTTCCATAATTAAAATACGATTGTCACTGAAAATGAATGTCATTGTCCTGGCCTGCTCATTTTAGTTCTTTTTGAGGTATAAAGATGATGCTGCAGAGTAATTCTTCTTGTTCTTGACATAGTTCAAGTCAGAAGTAGTATAATCATTGTTACCAGCAAGATCTTTTAGATAAATCTTTGAAAATAATATGTTTAAAGGCTTTGTAAAAATTGAGTAGACTTTTATTATGTCATTTACCTGACTTCTATAAATTACAAATAAAACTGAATTTGGGGTATTATAGAGGAAACATGTTCCTTTAAACAAAATTAAAATGTTAGATCTAAAAAAATAAAAAATAAAAAAAAACAAGAATGTGAAAAATGTTTTAGAATGAAATTGTCATTATCCTGGCATACATATGCCAAGAAAATGACACATAATTATAATCACATAAAAATGAACTTAAGCTCTTCAAAGTTCAACAACTTTACATATAAATTTCTCAATTCAGATGTTCAACCAACATTTAAAAAAAAAAAAATCAGAAGATTTGAAGCGATTTACATTTTCAAAATTTTTGTTTTCAAAATCTCACATTTTGTGATATTCACCCATATACATTTTGTGTTGCAGTCATATCTGTGCGTTCATTTTCAAACTTTTTGCAAAGGTGTCTGTCAGAGCGAGATATTGCATGTTCACGATACTCAGAACTAATTTTCCGATTAATGTCTTCGCAATTTAAGTGTTTAAAAAATGCAAAAATTGTACTGTTCCTACAAGCTTCAATATGGAGCACGAAAGCAGTTGGCTTACCATGTATGAACCGCTCAGCAAACTCGTCTGCAGAAAAAACACAATTGTGGCATGTAAATGGAAAAGGCTGTAAGC
Source organism: Maratus speciosus (assembly GCA_963932465.1). NCBI lineage: Eukaryota > Metazoa > Arthropoda > Arachnida > Araneae > Salticidae > Maratus > Maratus speciosus. Next base: position 358,372,685 of record OZ010800.1, on the reverse strand, counting down.
GCCATATTTTTGGCTTACGAGAAAACACACAAAAAAAAAACTGTTATCTGGTCTTAATGTACATTTTAAAAATCTGGAAGAATTTGAAAATCTGCCAAATAATCGCAGAAACGGGTTGTAAACGTCAATTATGAATTTTAGCAATTTTTAATTATGTGTTGTTGTTTTTTTTATTTCCGTGGAAAGCATTGAATGTATGTGCGTATTGACCAAAGAAATATGGAAGTGTCATGCCAATTTATTAAATGTTGAATTTACCGATTTATTTATTGAAATTTAACTCTACGACAAGAAATTTAATTCTAAATACTATAAAAGATTAAAAAAAAAAAGTTATTATCACATTATACAAAAACGTTATCACACCATCAATGGGAAAAAAATGTTACTACACTAAGCTCATCCATATAAATGGTAACTCCTAGGAGAGCTTCGTAAAAACGTCAATGGTCAGTTTTCAAAAAATCAAGCATCTGTACATCTTTTTTCTTTTCAACTGAAATTTTTCATTCAAATTTTACTCTCAAGAGATTACAACGCGGGAGTTATTATGGCGCCTGACACTTTCAGCGTTTTCTGTGTAAAGGTGATACGACTTTCAGTACTTGTGCTATCTTTGAGACACTCTACTAACTGACTTATTATGAATTGGCACTTCCAGAGACATTACATTAGAGTTGGCTCTTACATAAATGTAAAGGAAAAAACTTTTTTTTTGGCACTTATAGCCTTTCCCATTTACATGCCTCCATTAACCTTTAACTGATGTCACAGAAATTGTCACATAACTAGTGTGAAGCGGTCTGTGAGACCACTCCATCGAAAGATGAATAAGAGACGCGATTAACTCATAGGATGGTGTTTTTGTACTAAACTTTTTGTACAGGACTGTTATAATTAAAATTCACCTATTCAAAAGTCCCTGGTGATAGTTACTAAAGTCCCAAACGGAACAAAATTTCGGTAGTGTTTGTAGTTAAACTGAAAATTGCAAGTTAAACTATAAAAATTGAAAAAAGTCGCGGTCTGAGAGACCGGTAACATCAGTTAAAGGTTAGCTATAGCATGGCTTCCTGCCAAAGTCGCATAATGTAATCTTCAACATCGCCAAACGAATTTGCTTTCATTACATTATCTCGACAACTAACTCCAAACAAAACTAACGCCTTTTATTGATTTTTGATTAACTCACTTATTAATGCAGAAATGAATGAATTAAAGTATTTTGTGTAAGTATTATATCTAGACCAAAGTTGATAAAATATATGACATTCTATTTTAGGTTTGGATCGGGATTTCACTCATTCTCAGCAAGAAGCTCAAGCGTCAAATATTCAAAGTAACGGGATGCCTTATGTTTTCTCAGGTAGTAAATATTGCTAATATTGTTATTTTTTAATCTACCTACAGTAAAATTCTTTTTACATTAGGAGTCGTCAATCTTTGTACTCTCATAGGCGCATTTGATTTTCTTAGACATATTCATTGGAATATCTTCCAACACACATATATACAGGGTCTGTCCAGGAAGTAATGAGACTGAATTTTTCGCGCCAAGCAGAAGGCCAAAGAGGCGGAGTTTGAGGGCAGTACGTGCGGTGGGGACTGTCAGCTACAGAGTCTGATGGAAGTCAGTTGGCCTTGAGCCTTTTTAGTGCACGGATCGCTCGTGAAACAGACATGTGTTTGAAAGTGACATTAGGTTTTCAGAATGCAGCGGAGTATCGGGCAGCAATAGGCCATAAAGTGTTGTGTAAAACTAAGCAAATCGGTTACTGAGACGCTTGACATATAACAAGAAGCCTACGCGAAGGATTCTTTGTCCAAGGCTCAAGTGTTCTTTCAAGTCCAAGGCTCAGACTTTGTGCCTGGTTGGCACAAAGTCTTCAAAGACGGAAGAGAGAAGGTCGATGACGAACAACGCGCTGGGCGTCCATCAAGTTCTCAAACTTCAGACAATGTGGCTAAAATTAAAGCGTTTTTGGACTCTGATCGTCGGATGAGTATTCGAATGATTGGGGAGACGTTAGGAATTACAAAATCGATTGTGCATCAAATCGTCACGGCAGAATTTCAAATGAGGAAAATTTGTGCCAAGCTGGTTCCTACAGGTCCTTCAAAGTGAGTCAATTCCTGGCAAAACACAGCGTTGCAACGCTGCCCCAACCACTGTACAGCCCAGATCTGTCACCGAAGGAATTTTTTCTATTTCCTTGGTTAAAATTCAGCTTAAAAGGTCATCGTTTGACAATCTGGAGAACTTGCAGTAAAGCGTAATGCGCGTTCTGAACAGCATTCCAGCTCAGGATTTCCAGACGTATATAAATGGGTGGCAGAGTCGTTGGCAACGGTGTATTAATGCAGGAGGAGCCTATTTTGAAGACTATTAAGTGTCTGTAAAATTATCTTCAAATAAACGAATTTTTTGGAATCAGTTTCATTACTTACTGGAGAGACCCTGCATATATGTGTTTTATGCGCGTGTATTAGGTACATAAACATATACAATCCCATATATAGGTAGTTTTTAAAGCATATTTGTAAAGTGCAAAGAATAACGAAGATTTTTTTTCAATTATACTATATGTTGATCGATGGAAAGTCTGTGCTTACAGCTGGGCAATATAAAATGCTAATATTTCTTGTGGAAAGCCACTGTGTTGTACTATGTGAGTTGTGGAACATTGTTGAAACATGCTTGTGCTGAAATCGTCACCCCAAAGTAGTCATTAAATAGAAGTAGATGTTGCTCTAATGTCTTTTAATACCTTGTTGAATTTTGTTTCCCAGGGAAATTTGGCCGTTAAAGCCAATCGCCGCCAAACTCGAAACCATCAGACTTACCGCATTGTCGACTACTGAGGAAAGTGGCTGTTCCCTGAGGTCATGCGAGTAACGACTTCAGGGAGCAGGACCATGCAGATTCAACTTCTGATTGTCACTGAATAATACGACGAGCCAATTGTCCCCGCACGACATGTACAGTCGTGGAAAAAAGAAATAAACACCCCCTACTAACTCTGCAACAAATTAATGTAGAAGAAAGTTACTGATAGGTTGCCTTTTAAATTTCTACATAAAGTAGGAAGAAAGAGAATATTTTGGAAACAAACTGTTTTATTGCTCTTCAAAATATCCGCCTTTAAGATTTATACACTTTTCCATCCGTTCAAACCAATTCCTGAAACAGTTTTTCCACTCTGACGTTGATATCTCAGAAACATAGTTTTGGAAGGCATCAATAGCTTCTTGGGGTGATCAAAATCGCTGCCCGCGCATTATTTGTTTGATATAAGGGAACAAGAAAAATCGTTAGGCGATAAATCAGGAGAATATGGGCAATGAGACATTAATTCGATATTTTTATCCTTCAAATAATCAACTGTTTCACGTGCTGTGTGGGAGCTGGCATTGTCGTGATGAAGTCTTTCCTGATTTCGTTGATGACTTTTGGCAAGCAAATTTCTGTATACCATTTAGCGTTAAGAGTTTTTCGATCCTCTAAAGGAATGGTTGCGATATGTCCTATAAGGCCGAAGAAACAAGCAATCACTTTCTTGGAAGTTCTTCGTGAAGGAACAACTTTCGTAGGATTCGGTTCATCTGGAAACACCCAAACAGTGGATTGTTATTTAGTTTCCGGCTCATACGAATATAGACAAGTTTCGTCACCTGTAACTATGTTGTATACGGATTTTGCAGTTCCAAATTTGAATTTTTTTTAGAATTTCCTTACACCAATTTGCACGAGCCTCTTTTTGAGCTTCTGTCAAATTGTGCGGAATCCATCTGGGACAAATCTTTTTAACGGCTAAATGTTCATGCAAAATCGAATGTATTGCAGTCTGTGATATGCCAAGAGATGCTTCTATCTCACGATACGTGATATGCCAATCTTCTTCAATCATCTTGCGCCGCTTAGAATCACTATCGATTTCGGTCGTCCTTCACGAGATTCATCACTGACGGACGCACGACCACGACGAAATTCTGCAAACCAATTGTAAACAGTCTTTTCTGATGGTGCTTCATTACCAAAAGTTTGACGAAGCGATACTAAGCATCCTTGTCGAGTGAGACCTTTCTTAAAATCATAAAAAATCATCCAACAGAAACCTTCACAAGTTATTTACATTTTTTTCACTCGCTTGTTTCTTTAGAATACTCGCTGTAAACAAAATACGCAGACGATTTCTAAGATGCGACTGATTCCAAGATAAAACAACAAAAACAAACAAAAAAAAAATGTGAATTTTGCGAATATTCTGAAGACAAATTTCAGTAGCGCCTTCTATTGGTCGTTTGTAAAAACATAAAAGGCAACCCTCGTACCAAACGATTGGAAATAAAGTCTACTTTTAAATAATGTATATAAAATTTGCTTAGAGACTATCAACATATCAAAACGAACCCAAACTTTGTTTTTTACAATAGCAATACCCAAGTTTAACACCACAAGTAAATTCTACAACCTTCAGTTAGCCAAAATGCAAATTTTCCTGAAATTCGTACGATTAGTTTTAGAGAAATTATTTTAAAATTTGCCTATTTTAAGGTCTGTATCCAAATTGAAGTTCGGTACTCGATTGTTGAAATGTTACAGAGTGACTATGTGTTGAACGCTTGTTACACGTGGTGGCCCGTATTTTAATTTTTGGTCTAAATTGTTTATTTCTAGCAAGTACTAGGTATTTTCCTCGCTTTGAGCGATTTGAAACTCTAAAAATTTTAATAACATTCTTATTTTTTGGTTTCAACTTGAAATCTTTAAAATTTCCTTTATTGTGAATTCCATAGTTTTAGGCATTTTAAACAATCAACGAAAATTGAATATTCGTTATTATAGTGCTCAGGAAAAACTGCTGCGTAGTTAAAATCACTCCAGCATTTGTAAACATTTCCATAATGTGCCTTAAGTTTTAAAACAGTGTTTTTTATATAAAAAATGCATATTTTTTAAAATAAATAATGGTTGTGTAACCATTTTAATATCTCTACCATGTTTCTCTTTCAATTACGTTTTAAATATTTATTGTAAAATTATTCCATATGCTCCTTCCAATTTTATTATTATATTTTAATGTATGCCTAGACGTTTTAAACAGGCTGTACAAAATCAGTTTCATTCCTACAGGCGAAACTGTCAAATTTTCTTTAAATTTTTACACTTGTTATAGAATAGTTATATTTTTCCCCTCTTCCTTTAGCTTTAATTCTTCCCTATCTAAATCATCCCTATCTAATCTGGATGCCTATGAAATTGTGTCAGTGTTGGGTTTCTCAAGCATTCCACATCATCTTTGGTATTATGCGAGGCTGACAAAAAGACAGGCTACCGCAGGCATCCCAAATGTCTTTTTTTACAGACCGCTAGAGTGACGTGATGCTCTTTTCGTACGCCTGCATTGGTGCATTCGAACATCACGTGCTCCAGTGGTCTGTAAAAAAGATACGTGGGATGCACTGCGGCAGCCTGTCTTTTTCGTTAGCCTCGCAGACCGCTAAAGTGACGTGATGCTCTTTTCGTACACATGCATTGGTGCATTCGAGTATCACGTGACTTCAGCTGTCTGTAAAAAAAAGATACGTAGAATGCACCGCAGTAGCCTGTCTTTTTCGTTAGCCTCGGTATTAAGAAAGTGACTCAAAACTTTCTCAAATGACGTAGTTTTATTCGATGAAATCGGTGCAAAAGAATTTGAACGCACATTTTATAAATTGGTCTGTGGACGGTCTAGGCTACAGCTGAACGTTGGCAGACCTCGATTATCGGTAATAACACTATCTAAACTTAATTTTAAAATACAAATTATCCTTGTATTCGATAACATAGGTAAACATTAAAAATAATTACAATAAAAATACATCTGCTACGTGAATGGCATCGGTTGGGACAAGGCAGAGCATATTATAGTACACTGTTAAAAATCTGCAGCTTTAGCTGCACAGTCACTTCACCACTTTTATAGAATATCTCTATTTTGACCAATGAGAATCCTCCATAATATAGTCAAGTAACCGTTTTCTATAAAAGTGGTGGAGTGACTGTGCAGCTAAAGTTGCAGATTTTTAACAGTGTGCGGAAAGCTGCTCACCGGGTCCAATAGAACGACCAAATCAACAACAACAACAATTATAGTACTAAACGAGCTCAACATTTTCCATAATTCCATAACTTAGGATAAGCCTCTAAAAATACACCGGAAGTGGTATTAATTTTTGGCTTTGGCACCACTTCACTTCCGGCTGACATGGGTCATTAGATTCCCCTATTTCTACTCATACATAAAAAAAAATCTTGTGTCTGATAACATAAGTTTTTATGTCGCCGCCTCCTGGACTATAAAAACATGCAGAAGTTTCCGGAAACAAACAAATGAAAAATTTCATATTGCTAGATGAAGGGCGCCCGGAAACTGGCGGTTTTTAAAATTCAATCATAAGTATCCGGTTAAGTTATTCTTCTTGCAGAAAATTAACATGTGAAATTAGGAATGTATTTATTATGTTTCTTTGTTTTAGTTACAAGTACTACCGATAAATGGCGATGCCCTGTGTCGTGTTTCCTTTGAATCAATTAGTTTTTGAAACGTTATTGGTGGCAGAGGATACCATACTTTTCAATGGTCACTTTTGGTTTTTTAGTAGAGTCCTATTGCTTTCCATTCTTGTGTAGTTTACGGTTTAAAATACCTCAAATGTTCTGAATTGGGTTGGAAAGTATTGTAATCATGATTTGTGTGTTGTGTATTTAAAAAGGAATTGAATCGTTGTTGATGGGCTATAAGCAAAAATATTTTACATGATTCTAAAAATTTTGCACGGTCAGTGTTAGAAACATAAAGAAGCCGTAAGATTTCCCTTGTCTATCTTATTTTTCTGTTTGAAGTCCTTTTCAAGAATTAAATGCACAGAGAACTAATGCCTCTCTGCTATAGTTGTACAATTATATTGTTAAATAATAAAAATTGTGACTTTCGCTGATTTTTGTTAAGGTATAAGTAATAAATTTGTCATCTTAAACATGTTTATTTTTAAATGAGAAAATTAATTTTGAAACAACTTTAAAATGTTATTAGCAATTTTCTACTGCGTACTTTCGGTTTTGGGATTGGGTTCAGGTGATACGAAATGTTTCGTGCTCAGATTTCTAATCGTCTGATTCGGGCTCCTCCAAAAAAGAGAACAGACTCATCAGAAATTAAACTAGTATGTTGTGGCCATCACAAAACTTTCTTCTATATAAATCACGTCAATTAAATCATTTAAATAGTACAAGAAATTACATCAATTTACCACCAATTCATATCAAAGTGTATCTGAATTTGAAGTTTGATAAAAATTCGTTCCTTAGTTCTTGAGATAGAGCTATAGCGGAAATTCTGAAAAATGTAGCATAGCAGCGCCACCTGTTGAGTGATTTATACCAATACATAAACAGCAATAACTGAAATCCAGGTATACATGGATCTGAAGTTCGTTAAAAATCCAAGCATTAGTTCTTGCAATAGAGCTATTGCGGAAATCACAAAAAACAGCATAGCAGCGCCACCTATTGAGCGATTTATACCAAACTCTATAAAATGTCAATTCATGTCGAGGACTAACTGATTCTAAAGTTTGATGAAAATTCGTGCATTAGTTCTTGAGATACACCTATAGTGGAAATTCGGAAAAATACAGCATAGCAGCGTACACATATTGAGCGATTTACACCAAAATGTACAAAATGTCAATTCATGTCAAGGATTAACTGATTCTGAAGTTTGGTGAAAATTATTGCATTACAGTTGTAATGGAAATTCTGAAAAGTGCAGCATAGCAGCGCCACTTGTTGAGCGATTTGCAGCAAAATACAAACAGCACTAATTCATATCAAAGTATACTTGAATCTGCAGTTTGATGAAAATCCAAACATTAGTTGTTGAGATAGAGCTATTGCGGAAATCGTAAAAAATGCAGTATAGCAGCGCCACCTGTTGAGCGATTCACACCAAAATGTACAAAACTTCAATTCCTGTCAAGGACTAACTGAATCTGAAGTTTGATGAAAATCCGTGCATTAGTTCTGGAGATTGAGCTATTGCGGAAATCGTGAAAAAGGCTGCATAGCCGCACCACCTGTTGAGCGATTTACACCAAAAACTAATCAGCACCAATTTATATCAGGGACTAACTGAATATAATTTTTTATTAAATTCCGTGCATCCTTTCCAGAAATATCTTTACAGCATAGGTAAACGTGATACCCCTCTTTGTGTATGTGGTCTTCCTTCCATCTCACTTCACTACGTACTGGATTGTCCTCTGACAACATATTACCACGTTAAAAAACATAGAAGTGTGGCGATTTTGGATTGGATTAATTAAATTAGTGAAACTCCTATTCTCATGAACAAAATATCAGCATTAATGAGATTTACAGAGAAAAATGAAGTCATTTTTAGAAATAACTATCCATAGCTCTCAGACACTTCTTCAGACGATGATTTATGACTTTTTACTTTCTTCTATCTTTACAAGAAGAAAGTATTGGTTTCATGAAAATTTTCGAATTCCAGTTTTCGACGGATTTACACGTTTTATGAGTCAGAGATTCCAAAAAAACATGTTTTTACAAAATGTCTGTCTGTGAGTCTGTCTGTCTGTCTGTCCGTCTGTCTGTCCGTCTGTCTGTCTGTCTGTCCGTCTGTCTGTCTGTATGTGACACAAATTTTGTGGGCGCTCTATCTCAATAACTAATGGACGAAATTTCACAAAACTTCATATTTAGTTATACCTTGATATAAACTGGAACTGATTAGTTTTTGGTGAAAATCGCCCAACAGGTGGCGCTGTTATGCGGCATTTTTAACGATTTCTGCAATAGCTGTATCTCAAGAACTACTGCACGGATTTTCACAAAACTTCAGATTCAGTTAGTCCAGGATATAGTTTGGTGCTGATTACTTTTTTGTGAAAATCGCCCAACAGGTGGCGCTGGTATGCTGCATTGTTCATGATTATCGCAATAGCTCTAACTCAAGACAAAATGCACGAATTTTCATCAAACTTCATATTCAGTTAGCCCCTGATATAAATTAGTGCTGCTTAATTTTTGGTGCAAATCGCCCAACAGGTGGCGCTGCTGTGCTGCATTTTTCACGATTTCCACAAGAGGTGGATCTCAAGAACTATTGCACGGATTTTCATCAAACTTCACATTTAGTTAGTCCTTGACATGAATTGATGTATAAATTAGTGCTGTTTAATTTTTAGTGTAAATCGCTCAACAGGTGGCGCTTCTGTGCTGCATTTTTCACGATTTCCACAAGAGCTGTATCTCAAGAACTATTGCACGGATTTTCATCAAACTTCAGATTTAGTTAGTCCTTGACATGAATTGATGTATAAATTAGTGCTGTTTAATTTTTGGTGTAAATCGCTCAACAGGTGGCGCTGCTATGCTGTATTTTTGCGATTTCCGCAATAGCTTTATCTCAAGAACTAATGCTTGGATTTTCAACAAACTTCAGATTCAGGTATACCTTGATATCGTTTAGTGCTGTTTACTTTTGGTGTAAATCGCTCAACAGGTGGCGCTGCTATGCTACATTTTTTCAGAATTTCCGCTATAGCTCTATCTCAAGAACTAATGCGCGAATTTTCATCCAACTTCAAATTCAGATATACTTTGATATGAATTGGTGCTAAATCGCTGTTATTTCTTGTACTATTTAAATGATTTAATTGGCGTGATTTATATAGAAGAAAGTTTTGTGATGGCCACAACATACTAATTTCTTTTGTTATCTTCTCTGCTTCCATTGTAAATAGTTTTCATATATTCATTAATTATATTTTTAATTATTATTATTTTTATTATTATTGGTAATATATTTATTACAATGAGTGTTTTTGTTACTAATATTTGTTATTATAAATCGTCATATTTTGAACTAGGCAGCTATATTGAGAACCTTACAATTTTCTTGAGTTACTAAAGCATAAATATAAACATTGACCAAATCTTTTTAAAAACTGCTGTCAAAATGATAGACTAACAAATGGGTTACGGCCAACACTCCATCAGGCTTACAGCTTGGAGCTACGATTCGGATTCCCCCCTCCCTCTATAACATGTTCCATTATTCGGAAATTCGAGTAAAATCACTACAGTTTTTTTTACTTTCTAGTATTTTCCACTTTTTAGCTCACAGGTTATCAAAGCCTGAGAGCTAATGTGCCCGCAGGTTTTGTATGTACGTAACATAACTCTTGATAGAAATATCTGATTTGCTTCAGATTTTGTAAATAGGTTCATTCTAATAAGGCGCTTCCCTGGTTAGTTTTAGGGGTTCATTGGTTAAATATAAAGGGGGAGAGACAAATCCCCCCTTAATTTAGCTGAATGGGGGCTTTTGTCGATTTCTTTATTTTTCGAGGGGCATTATTCTTTGATATAAGAGTATAATATATAATTAGTGTGAATAGCCTGTGAGATCAATGCCGTCAGTTTAACTGGGCACTTTTCTTTTTATTTATTACATGGTGTTTTCATTCCTGAATGCACCAGATTTTAATTTCTTCAAAACTATCACATTTTTATTACAGATTGTGATGTCCATTGGTATATTTATCTGGTCACTTTTCCTAAGCAGCGAGGAGTGGATGTCTTACGTAGAGATCACTTTCATCGCAGCTGGTCAGCTCATGTCCAGAGTTTGGGTCGCCATTCTGGCGATCACTATGGTGTACATTCGTAGGGATCCCTTCTCAGCCTTCGTCAAGAATATGTTCTGGCCATCTTGTATGGGGTTCGGGTAAGTTTTTTTTAACCATGCACGTACTGGGTCTTCCATATGTCCGCTTACATTTCAAAAAATTATAAAAATTTAACAAATTAGCGAATAGGTGCGTAGTTTATATCATAAGCAGGGTTGTAATTTTGACCGGTCAAAACTAATTTCAATTCGAATGGTCAAAACTGGTTTTAACCATCTAAAACTGGTCAAAATTGGTTTTAACAACTCTAAATTGGTCGAAACTCTAATATATAACTTTACCTTACATAAGTTATCGAACTATAGGTATACTGAAGTGAATATTAATGCTATATTATATTTATATATGGAATTATTATTAATAATTATTAAATATAGATGGGATTTTTCTGTATCTTATGTAATAATATTTCATAGCACTGACATACATTTCAAAAATCTTATTTTTCTTAAAGTGTAACTAATACATTATGATATTTGTTGGGCAGTAATGAAAATGTTGACTTTGAATTTATAAATTTCATAATGCACTTGGTAAATGGTTGTGCTAACTCTTACCTTAATATAAAGGTTTTTTTCCAAGTTTGACATCATCCAGAATAAACTATGAAATTGTCTTGTCTTAATACAACACCTGTGATGCTTTTTTGAGTTCTAAATAAAATTTCTTTAAAAAACTTTGTTCTATTAAAAAAAGTAACATAAATTAAAGTATAATACTAACAAGGGAACCACTTTTGGTGTTGCTCGCACCTAGCATCGAGACCTGGCGCGTTTTGTAGCCCTATACATAAAAGTTAGAGAACCGAAAAAAATTTCCTGTTAAAATAATATTTTATATACTTTTTTATACTTTTAATTTTTTATTATTACATATTTATTTGTTTATTTCACGCCAAAAGTGAGTTAAGTCGCCAAATATGGCGCTACAATTTTTCCGCCCGCTTTATACAAAGAGAAAATGTACATAACATATTACTAGAATTATATCAGATTGCGATTTTTTTTAATAATTGATAGCATAAGAAACAAATATTAGGTTTTTATTTTTTTTTTTCTATGCAGACGATAAATATATAAGTAATAAAAAGCTTCAAAGATCATTGAAAACTATTTTTTAGTGAAATACAAAATAAGCAAACTATTTTCTATTGAAATCGAATGAAATAAAGTTTCGAATGTTTAAAATGAAATGTTGCTGTATTAAATGGTCTTTCGGTCAAAGTAATCATAAAGTAAATTAATATTTTTACACAATTTAGAAAAATTACTGTGGCGAAATAGGTCGGACATTGCAATTTCTAGCTATTACAAATTCAGTTATGAGATTTGGCTAGGGTTGCCTTAAAGCTCTACTTTTTAAAATAAACGCCAACTGTTTCCCCTCCAAAAATATGAATATAAAGTAGCAATTTTTCAAAATCAAATTCTTGGGTTTTTGAAGGAATTTTCAAACTTTTTTCAATATTTTATACTTATTATTAACTAATTTTTATTTTAAAAGCTAAAAAAATTCAATGTTAATAGTTCGATAAGTGGTTTCGAAAATTGCATTTTCAGAAAGTTATGCTGCTGTATAATCAAGAAATATTATTTTAACAGAAAAATTTTATCGATTCTCAAACTTCATAATATAGGGCTTTAAAATGCACCAAGTCTCAATGCTAGGTGCGAGCAACACCAAAAGTGGTTCCCTTGTAAGTACAATTTTCAAACACTTGAAATTGTTGTATTCATTATTGCTAAATGTTATTGTGACAAATCCTTTCAATTGTTGCACTAAATTTATCATTTTAAAAAAAATTAATTTTTATTTCTTTTTCTAATCAAAATGAGTTTTGACCACTGATTGTCAAAACATCTGAAAAAATAATCCCAACACCAAGAAAGACTTGTGTTAGATAAACGAAATTTGGTAGGCGTGTTTATACATCTGAAAGATGACATCGATTGAAATTTCGCGCTTCGCGCATAAGTGTGGAGCTAGTAGCGTCACTAAGAACTTGCAGATCAGGTTTACTTTAAATGCGTGCTGTGAAGTTCGTGGGTGTTATTTAGCTTCAAAATGTGACATATTGAGTTGATGTTAGCCAAGAATGCCTGCAACAAGAGGAAGAAGCCACTGTTAACAGCTCAGAGAGTTGGAACGAGGTCGCATATTCGGGCTACGAGAAGGTAGATTTTCTTTCTGCGATATTGCAGAAAGATTTGGCTGGAATGTATCCGCTGTGCATGATTGTTGTAAGCAGTGGTCAGGGGACGGTACTACCTCAAGAAGACCAAGTTCCAGGTCGCCACGTGGCACTCCTGAGAAGGAAGATCGCTGTATACGGAGCACGCCTGTGGCGCATCGTACTGCGTCTGCAGCAGAAATTCGAGCTGCAGTTGGTACCACAGTGACACAACGAACTGTTAGAAATCAGTTACTTCAAGAACAGCTCAGAGCTAGGCTCCCTCTACGTGCATTCCACTGACTCCAGGCCATTGCCGTTTGCGAAGCCATTCGTGTCAAGCCAGAGCTCATTGGTGGGCGGAATGGAGATCTGTTGTGTTTCTTTTTCATCAGAAAACACAACAGATCTCCACTCTGTCCCCCAATGAGCTCTAGCTTGACACCAATGGCGTCGCAAACGGCAATGACTTGGAGTCAGTAGAATGCACGCTACAGGGCGCCTGGCTCAGAGCTGTCCTTGAAGTAACCGATTTCTAACAGTTCATTGTGTCACTGTGGTACCAACTGCAGCTCGAATTTCTGCCGCAGACGCAGTAGGATGCGCCACAGTCGTACGACGAATACGGCGATCTTCCCTCTGAGGAGTGCCACGTGGCCGCCTGGAACCCGGTCTTCTTGAGGCAGTACCACCCCTTGACCACTGCTTTCAACAATCATGTACAGTGGATACATTCCAGCCAAGTCTTTCTGCAATATCGCGTAAAGAAAATCCACCTTCTTGTAGCCCGAATATGCGACCTCGTTCCAACTCGGTAAGCTGTTGACAGTGGCTTCTTTGTCTTGTTAAAGGCATTCTCGGCTAACATCAACTCAATACGTCACATTTCGAAGCTAAATAACGACCACGAACTTTACAGCATGCATTTAAAGTAAACCTGATCCGCAAGTTCTGAGTGGCGCTACTAGTGCCACACTTATGCGCGAAGTGCGAAATTTCAATCGATGTCATCTTTCAGATCTATAAACACGCCTACCAAATTTCGTTTATCTAACACAAGTTTTTCTTGGTGTTGGGATTTTTTTTTTCCGTCAGTGTAGTTGCATTTACTTTAGATTAATGCCAAACTCTAACGATAGCATGATATAATAAGATTTTTAGTTAATAATTTCCTGTTAACGGACGCAAACGGCAATGGCTTGGAGTCAGTAGAATGCACGCTAGAGGGCGCCTAGCTCTGAGCTGTAGTTGAAGTAACCGATTTCTAACAGTTCGTTGTGTCACCGTGGTACCAACTACAGTTCGAATTTCTGCCGCAGACGCAGTACGACGCGCCTCAGGCGTACGCAGAAAACGGCGATTTTCCCTCTCAGGAGTGTCACGTGGCCGCCTGGAACCCGGTCTTCTTGAGGCAGTACCATCCCTTGACCACTGCTTCCAACAATCATGCACAGTGGATACATTCCAGCCAAGTCTTTCTGCAATATCGCGGAAAGAAAATCCACCTTCTCGTAGCTCGAATATGCGACCTCGTTCCTACTCGGTGAACTGTTGACAGTGTCTTCTTCGTCTTGTTAAATGCATTCTTGGCTAACATAAACTCAATGCGTCACATTTTGAAGCTAAATAACGCCCACGAACTTTACAGAACGCATTTAAAATAAACCTGATCTGCAGGTTCTGAGTGGCGCTACTAGCGCCACACTTATGCGCGAAGCGAGAAATTTCAATCAATGTCATCTTTCAGATGTATAAACACGCCTACCAAATTTCGTTTATCTAACACAAGTCTTTCTTGGTGTTGGGATTTTTTTTTCCGTCAGTGTATTTTGACCGGGACAATTAAAGCCACCCCTGGTTAAAATCAATACAACCCTGACCATAAGACTTGGCAAAGAGTCACATTTTTGTGAGAAAAGGAAAATAAAAGTGTTTTAACTTTCTTTTATAAGCATTCAATGTTTATCTTAAAAACCACTCTTTATTTCATGACTGTAACTGATGATGTACCAAAAAATTTCACCGTTACAAGAAGTTAATTTGGCATGGGCCACGATTATGGAAAATTTCAACAGTCTAACAGCGTTGCCCGTTATCGCTTGCATCCATAACAAGAAAATCTTAAAAAATAGCTGAACAAATTACGTGAAATTTTCTGTTGTGTAATGTTACTTTATTTTACACTTAGAATTTTTTTCTCTTAATAATTGAATAACTCTGGTACTTTTCCTTACATGAACTTTTTTATAATTTATGGATGAGCCCTTAATACATTTACCATTTGAAAAATTAAAATTGTACAATTTTTAATACGTAGATGATCCCTATTTCAAAAATTGTATTCATATTCTGAAAAAATGCATTATTCCGAATCTAATGACATCTTTGTTGTGATTTTATTATAAACAAATTGCGAATAAAAGTGGATGTATCTTTAAACTAGTATGTTGTGGTCATCACAAAACTTTTTTCTACATAAATCACGTCAATTAAATCATTTAAATAGTACAAGGAATTACATCAATTTAGCACCAATTCATATCAAAGTATAATTTAATTTGAAGTTTGATGGAAATTCGCTCAACAGCAGTGCCTGTTGAGCGATTTACACCAAAATGTATAAAACGTCAATTCATGTGAAGGACTCGCTGAATCTGAAGTTTGATGAAAATCCGGCATTAGTTCTGGAGATTGAGCTATTGTGGAAATCGTGAAAAATGTTGCATAGCAGCGCCACCTGCTGAGCGATTTACACCAAAACATAAACAGTACTAATTCAGATCCAGTTATATCTGAATCTGAAGTTTGTTGAAAACCCAAGCATTAGTTTTTGAGATAGATTGCGGAAATCGCAAAAAATGCAGCATAGCAGCGCCACCTTGTTGGGCGATTTACACCAAATTGTACAAAATGGCAGTTCATGTGAAGGACTAACTGAACCTGAAGTTTGATGAAAATCCGTACATTATTTCTTGAGATAGAACTATTGCGAAAATCGTGTAAATCCTGCAAAATGTAGCATAGCAGCGCCATCTGTTGGGCGATTTACAACAAAACGTTACCAGCACCAATTCATATCAAGGAATAACTGAATCTAAAGTTTAATGAAAATCCGTGCTTTAATTCTTGAGATAGAGCTATTGCAGAAATCGTGAAAAATGCAGCATAGCAGCGCCACCTGTTGAGCGATTTACACCAAAAACTAATCAGCACCAATTTATATTAGGGACTACTAGAATATAAACTTTTATTAAATTCCGTGCATTAGTTCTTGAGATAGAGCGCCCACAAAAATTGTGTCACATACAGACAGACAGAACCACAGACTCACAGACAGACATTTTGTAAAAACATGTTTTTCGAAATCTCTGACCCCTAAAACGCGTAAATCCGTCGAAAACCGGAAGTCGAAAATTTTCATGAATCCAATACTTTCTTCTTGTAAAAATAGAAGAAAGTAAAAAGGGGGGAGCTGTATACTAATAATGTTCATGCATTGTTTCATTTCAATTCATAATTAGGGCATAAAGAGTTCTTAAAAATGGAATTTTTAAACATTCATTTCATTAATTATAGCATTTTAAAATGCTATTTTTATTACCTTTTTAATAGAAATCTAGACATAACAAGTTTCATTGCATTGTTTTGTTACCTATTGTATATTTTGATTTAACTCTGGACATCATTATTTGATCTCTTTAGATTTCCTGCATTAATAGTCATCATGATTCTCATCGTCACAGGCATCGGTCAGTGTGAGCCAGATTTGGATAAAGAACTTCCACTCTTCATCTATGGCACAACAGAGGTAAAATTAAATATGCACTTCTACACCATAAATAAACAAAAAAATTTCAAGTCTTCTGGAAGTAGAGTTTGGTGCTCCGGGGGGATATTCCTCCAGGGCTACAACCGGAATTCATCACTGACTGCAGTGAAATGGCTGCACAAAATGTTTCACAGCAGAGTTTTTGCTGAGCAACCGTCACTAATATCAAAGTTAAAATTCTGTAATTAATGATGCAGTCTCAAAACTTATTCTCACCCTTTTCTCTTATCATCTTTATAGGCTGTTGGATCTATTGTCGTCTTGGTTCTATGTCTGGCAACCACCAGTTTTTGTCTGGTACTATATTTCCGGTCACCAGTTCGAAAACCTCCTGAGGAAAGTGAAAAAGAACCAGAGGAAACGAAGAAGAATGATTTGATGGAAATAGCCATTACAATGGAGAAACCTAAAGACCTGACAGACAAGAATCTCATCAATAGTGCGGGAATCGCCATTTACAAAATGATGAAATCAGATTCAGGTATTAATAATTTTTTTTTTAGTAATTTATTATTTATTTATTGAACAACAAACATACGACTTGTGTGCTTGGCATGAGAGCCCGCTTAAAAGTCGGAGACAAGATAGCACAAGGAAATATTACAACACAAGAGAAATACATCCTGGGAGTTCCACACAAAGAGTGTGTGCAATGGAACCAGCGGGAATCGAACCCACAATCTCTTACGCTCGCAAGCGATTAGCAGCGTGGTGCTTTGACCACTCGGCCGCAGAGACCCGTAGTAATTTATTAACTAAGATAATCAGTGGCGATGGAACCATGGAGCTTTTAAAAATCAGTGAAATGGAAAGTGAAGGTATATCATATTATCGGTATATTTCTTTATCTGGTATTCTAAGGCGCATTTGTATATCTGTTGTGATGCCTTTTCTTAGCTATTTTTATTTTTAATTTGCGAACAAAAATCCTTTTTTTATTATATGAATGACTGTATTATTTTACATTTTTATTTTATTTTATAGATCTGACCATATCGGACGCTGAGAAGCAAAACAACCGCTTTAGTTCAACATATGAAGAAAAATCTGACAAGTAAGAATCAATCCATATAATGAATACCATAATACAGGGTTCGTACGAATCAAGGTATGCACGGGATTTTAGGTGGTTTAGTACCAGAAATTTCGTAAAGTACTGGTCGCTATATCTGAAGACAGATTTTTTTTTTCATTAAATAAGGCAAATTTCTTTGCGAAAATTCTGTTAAAAGGGGCTTGAAAGTCCCTGAAGCGTACGAACCCTGTAATATATGCTGTTTAATATACAGTATTTCTTCATGCCGCGCCTTTTTCTCTAAACTTAAAAATCAAGTGTACAATGCAAGGCGATTTAAAATTTAACTACAGCCCACTTAATCAGCGCTGTTTATGCCTGCATATCTACCGTCTATTCAAGAACAGTCTTAAAAACAGTACATGGGATGGATGGTAAATGCTATTCACGAAACACCGCTGGCTGAAAGGGTTAAAAAACCTGGATTGCTCTTCATCTAGGAATGAATTATCATCGCATAAAAGCTCACTCCAGAAGATCTGATCGCCGGAAGTCTATAACTAGTAAATCTGCAGATCAGGAGCCTCAACGTCAGTTCTGCAAGTCTTTGTTTTTAGACACACTTTGGTAATATTCAGTTTCCTGCAAACCGCAATTTAAAGTTTCCAAATTATGTAATTATTTATAAGAATAAAAAATACGAAGTTTTCAGACATTAGAAGCATTAAATTAAAAACGTTATGGAAGGATATTTCGAAATTTTCATGAGCTGTTAATTCTGTTATATTTTTTAAATAACAAAGTAGATTTCTTCAGGGGGGCTCCGCCCCCCTGAACTACCCGTGGTCTTATTAATTTCCATACGTAACTTTTTATTGATTGCGCTAATGGTTAGCGCAAATCTTAGATTTCTTTTTACACTTCCGAGCCTTATTTTTCAATACTGGTAACAAAGAAAATGATTTACATTGACGCAATTATATTAAACGTTTACGTTTTATGAGTGAAAATGTAATTTCCTTTAAAAATAAAATAATTTTCATTCATATTTTATGAAATGAGGCGGCATTACGAAGTAACACCCGTCAGAAAACATTTTTTCAGGCAATCTAGTTAAAGCTTGGTTTTTAAGGATGAAAATATTTATTTCCCGATACAATGACGTCATTTTCGACAGCGATAATTTTGCGGTGCATAATTTTGATATTTACTATATATTTGCTTTTCAAAAGTTTTTTTTTTTTTCATTGGAATTTTCGATTAAGAATTCTGTGTGCAGACGATAAACCATGAGATATTAGTAACATTTTTTTTTATATAATAATAATTAATATCATAACACAAGCCCCTTTTATTTCAACCTCAAAGCGTATTTGTTTTATTTTTGATATATGAGATCAAATTCACCTTTTTTTTGTATTTTCACTTTATTTCTAATATGAATCCGTATTCATGTCTATTTTTTATTTCATTTTCCTCTCGCACATAAAAATCTTTCAAATCAAAATTAACTGTTTAGGATAAATTTTTATTCCGGGATTGAATTTTTGTGGCAACGGCAAAAAAAAAATGATTGTTAAATTTCAAAGCAAAATGTCGATTTATTCCTTATGAAAATAATGAACTTTTTAATTTAAAAGAAAAATATTTGAACAAAATAAATAGAACATAGTCTTTCTTTATTTCTGTGGTAAATTCCATCTATATGTAAAGACATAAAGGCATTAATTCGTCCCTTTTGACTTTGATTTAACTTCAAACAGTTACACATAGTTTCACATTTACGATATTTTTAGGTTAGTTCGCTGCTAGGTAACAGTTAAAACATAATAAAAACAATTAAATATGTGCTTAAAAAGAAAATTTATATTTAAAAAAATATTTTATATTATTGAAACACATATATAAAATCCCTCCATTAAAGTTATACACCGAATTTAAAAACTCTGACAAATGTATACACAAAATTTCAAACTAATATGAATAATGTATGGTTCTAATTAGGAAATTTCATCATCCTTAATTTAGTATTTAAATCCTTCAATCATATGAGCCATTTCTTTTCAACAAATAAAAATGGAAAAATCGTCTGAATTGCTATAGGAAAGCATTAAGTCGCAAAATAAAATGTTCTATATATTCCGAACGAATGAACCAAATTTAACCAAAAACTATACAGCTAAATCCGGGAATTTCACCAACATGCATCCTTAATTTTAAGACAATCGGATGCATTTTACGGCAGTTATCGTGGAACAGACAGACAGACTAACGGAAACCAAAACTTTTCGTGTCTCCACAGTAAGCCTTCACTGACGTTTCGGCAACAATGCTTTATAGAGGTTGGAATCTTCTTGGTAGAGATGAATATTTTGTATTTTCTGAAGATGAGGCGATCAGTTCATCAGAGGAAGTGCTGCAATGATGGTGAAAATTGATGCAACTTTGAAATATATTTTATTTTTGCTATATGTGGACTTCCTTACTTCGTTACTTCAATTCTGGCGTTCGTATATATCACTTGAAATCGTTCGGTTTCTATTTTGTATTTAAACGTTATGAAACCGTGAAGTATACTTTGATCATGCTGTGTAGTTTGAATAATAACTGTTAGAGTTTAAGGGAAGGAAAGGAAATCCACATCGGGATCTAAGTTTTTTCTTTATTGCATACGATCATTTCCGAGGAATAGAATACATATCTAAACACTAGCGGTGTTGGTGTTGGTGCTGTTTATGACGGCCGATTATCTACACGAGGCATGTAGGGCCGAGTTCCCTCCGTGGGGGAGTTTCCAAGGGAACCTAACCCGTATTTACGCAAGGTTAGCCAATGTTCAAAGAAAACCACGAAAACCTCCGAACGGTTAGGCCGACGGGCACGATTGGGTCGAACCCACCACCTCCAGTCTACCAGCTTTGAGACTAAACACTACCGGAATCCCAACCAAAATGACAAAGTTTGCATAAAATGCTTTTCTCGTTTTTTCTATTCGAACATTTCTCCCTCCCCAAATGAAGTCTTAGAAATAAGGGTACGCATGTTACAGGAGAATGCAGCATATACGAAAAAATATAGTAGACACAATTTTACGAAAGCATGAGACTACATTTAATATTGCACAGAAATGCAGGTTTTGTCATCATCATCATATTATTATTATTATTATAATTATTAACCGTGTTCAGAATAAATTTGATCCCAAATATCACCACTTAAATAATTTTATATTTGCTGTTTACTTCGATTTTATGTATTATTTATTGAGATACCTTTAAGCAGATAATTTTGAGAATTCCCTTTAAAAAATGTGGTGTAATCATGGAATTATACTTGTTAATTCGAAAACCTTCCTAAAAAGAAAATTTCTCCAGGCCCATGCGATCCCACCTTAGTGGGTTTGATTACATAATAGATGCGTTACTTGCTATGATAAAAAACTGTTTAAAGCGAAATTTTTCGGGTTTCTTGTGATTCCATCTTAGAAACTTTTACTTTATCTCAGCCCCCTTCGAAATGATAAGTCTAGATACGCCACTGAAAACATGTATACATACCGTCTTTGAAAACATGTAACATATTTCTGATAGTAATCCGGATTAATTTTGACATTTTTTCTTACTTTCCTCATTTTAAGTTCT
The DNA here is from genome assembly GCA_963932465.1 of Maratus speciosus. Classification (NCBI taxonomy): domain Eukaryota; kingdom Metazoa; phylum Arthropoda; class Arachnida; order Araneae; family Salticidae; genus Maratus; species Maratus speciosus. The sequence goes on along the minus strand of OZ010800.1, from coordinate 358,351,266 downwards.
GCTTTATAAGAGAATCCAACAATAACCATAAAACCTTTAACAAAACTTTCCTTGTTTTCTCTGAACCAACATTTTAGTTCTTTTCTCCTCAATTTTTTTCTGTAGTAAATGTATCTTTTTCTATTACAATCGGATAAATATAGCCAAAGCCTCAACAACTTATTTCCATTTTTCACCTACAAAATAATTTCCATACAACAATCTGCACATAGTTTTACGTTAAGAAATATGTTTTCCGTTAGGCGGTGAACATTTTATTATTATTATTATTATTATTAGCCCCCGGTATGCTATTTCTTTCTCACAGCTTATTTTGTCTCCAATAAATAACGTTACCTTGTATAAGCCAACCGTAAAACAAAAGCCGATGTTTCATTGTGCGATTAAATACTCTACAGCGTTTTTTAAAACTTCTAAGCATCGCGCATTTTCAATGTTTATATTGGCGTATTGGGGAAAAAAAGTACTTTTTAATGCAATTTGTTTGAAAACTGCATATCCATTTATTTTTGAAATATTAATTTTTTTTTTGTAGTTTTTAGCGACATTTGTTTCATTTTGGCAACTCAAGTACTCCATTTCTTTAGAAAGTAAAGAAAAAATAGTTGGAAAATAGCAATTATATCTTCTTGTTGCCATTTTCCCATAAAATCTGAAAAAAAAAAAAATGTAATTAAAATACGTGCTATTTTGAGAAAAATATAAATGAATGATTTCTGATAAAACATGGAGCTATTATAAACTATATTTAATTTCAAGTATCTATATTAATGCAAATGACGCCATTTTATATAAAATAAAAGCGTGTGCTTTAAGTCTTAAAATTGAAATATGTTTTGCACTACAGTAGAGCCCGCTTAACCGAGTTATTTTCTTCTGATGGACTGGTGGTTTCTATTATTATGAAACAGCTATTATAAATGAAGCGTTAGGTGAAGATGAAAGAGCAGTCGTAAAAAGTTAGAACTCTGATTTTCTGGTCAGAATGGGGGGAAAGAAATGGCCATAATTTTTTTCTTTCTTTTTTTGGTGGAAATGTCGGGAGCGACACTAAATTCTGAAAAAGCAGAATTCCTGTTCTCTAGTTATTATTTGCTTTAAATCAGATTTTATAATTTTGTTAAACTCTTATAGAGATGGTTAAAGATTTTGCGATAATTCTTTGGGGATTGGATTTCCTTTCAAAACCTGAGATGCGACTTTAGATATAATAAGTGATAAACGTACTTTTGTTGAGTATGCATTTTATACCTTTTTCTCAGTCAAATGCAAACTGTCGCTTCTTCCGTTTTTTAATTATGTCACTTATTTTACGTGTAGAAATATTAAAACCATGCTTGTCACCAACCATGCTTTTTAGTAATTAAATAAGAGTATTTGTTTCTCTTCGTAAAGCGCAAATACATAACCTTCGATCCATTGTTTATTTTCCAATGGCATTACAGAGCAAAGAATATTTTTAATGATGCATATAATAATTATATACAGGATCTATTATCCGGAATCCTCGGAACCGAAGGCTTTCCGGATTTTGGAATTTTCCGGATTTCGGGTCCTCTCGAATTTCGCGTTTTTTCCGCGATCCTTTGACGAAATTAGAGTTTATTTTTCAGATCCTTTGACGAAATTAACGTTTTTTTCGCGATCATTTGACGAAATTCGCGTTTTTATCCCGCGATTCTTTGAAAACATTTGTGCTTTCTTGCAATCCTTTGAAGAATTTTGCGTTTTTTTCGATCCTTTGACGAAATTCGCATTTTTTTCGCAATTCTTTGAAATAAATTCGCATTTTTTCGCGATTCTTTGACGAAATTAACGTTTTTTTCTGCAATTCTTTGACGAAATTACCGTTTATTTTTCATGATCCTTTGACAAAATTTGCGTTTTTTCGCAATCCTTTGAAGAAATTTGCGTTTTTTCGCGATCCTTTGATGAAATTTGCGTTTTTTCGCGATTATTTGACAAAATTAGCGTTTTATTTTCTGGAATTCATTGACAAAATTGGCGTTTTTTTTTTCACGATCCTTCGACGAAATTAGCATTTTTTTCACGATCTTTTGACAAAATTAGAGTTTTTTCTGCGATCTTTTGACGAAATTAGCGTTTTTTCTGCGATCTTTTGACGAAATTAGTGTTATTTCCGAAATCCTTTGGCAAAATTAGTGATTTTTACTGCGAACAATTGACGTTTTTTTTTCTTTTAACGAATCGAAAATTTTGTTTTATACTAAAATTTGAGAGAAAAATTATTTTTTTCCTAATTTCGGGAGGGGGGGGGGGGGGGGGCTCCGTCGCTGAAGTAACATATTTTAGTGGTTACACACTGAAACACAACGGACTGAAAAAAAAAATTAGAAAACTGGGAAGTTCGAAAATTTTTAGAAATTCCAAAATTTTAGTAAAAATTCACAAATTTACAAAATTTTCAATTTTTTTTCCGGATTTCGGGTTTTTCCGGATTTTGGAATTCCGGATAATGGGTCCTGTACTGTATCCTATTGCAAACTGATTACCATATAGTTTTTTTTTCTTTCTTTAATTTACATCAGAGAGAGAGTCAAAAAGTTACATAACTGTGTATGAACACCCTCTGTAACTGTTTAAGTTGAGCTATTGTTGAGCTAAAGCAGACTCACAAAATCCATTTCAATCAAATCATTTTTTCTGTTAAGCAGCAGGTTTAAATATAAACATTTGATATTTTCAGGTCACAGTGGAACATTTGCTGCGACAGCCTGAAAAGTTCAGAGACATCATTTAGCGAGAAACACTTGCTGTCTAACAGCAGCAGTGAAGTTTCTTCGGTGGAGTCTTCTCCTGTTCACCATAGTAAAACAGTTTCCACGAACAGCTCACTCGAAAAGGACGACTCGAGTGCAGCCCATCTGCGTCACGTGATACTACTTATACTTTGCTGTATTTCCATGGCCGTGGTAAGTTTTCAATAGTTGCGTACGAACAATTGATATTAAATAAGAAGCGAACCTAAATAGCACAAAATGTTTGGTCAATGTTGGGTGTGAAATCCAACGGCTAGCCAACGAGGAACGTTAACAAATGTCCTCATTCACGATCATTGTCGAAAGAACTATTTACAAAGAAAAGCTAACAACTTACTACAGCAAAGGCTCACCATTTATTTAGCGAGGACCAAAACTCACTTATCCAACAATTACCCTACAACTCAGTGTTGCCAGCTTGGGGACTTTTTTGTCCCCAGATTGTTGATTGTCACCGCTTTTTTTTAAAAATAGAAATATTCGGCCTATTTAAAAATAGATAAAAAATTCTGAAAAAAAGACGAGTAATACTATTTTTAAAAAATGGTGACAGTCAAATAATCTGAATGAAAAAAGTCCCCAATCTGGCAACACTGCTACAACTTCGAATCATTCATTTAAAATAAGAAAATATGCTGGATATAGGCTCCCTGTCATTTACAGTGTCAAACTATGAATATTTTTTTTTTTTTTTAGTTTAAAACGTTAACAATGTAGCTTTCTGTAGTTGTTCAAAATTTCAATAACAGGGTCACTCTAAAATTTCTGAGACAGGGGAAAAAGATATGAACTAAAAAATTTATTGGACAAATATGTAAATTTATACTCTTTTATGACTTCAGACGATAATTTGTAGCAACACTTGCAATTAACTACGTAGAATAAAATTTGAAAAGAAAGGAAAATGGAGTTGAAGGCATTATCGCGATTATGACTTTCTATGATTTTAAAGTGAAGCTAAATCAAGAAAAACGTCTTCAACGTCTATACAGTTAACATATGAAAATGAAGCTCCACCTCTTGCCACTGTTTTCAGATGGTTTACAGAGTTTCATAATGGTCAATATTCTCTCCTGGATGAAGAACTCGTAAACACCTTTCGAAACAGAAAATTTATTTGATTTATCTTTATTTATTTAATTTCATGTTTCTACTTGGAACTCATTTGATTTCATTTCTGAAAAACATCTGTTTCGAAATGCTTTTAACCTGAGTCAAATCAACCCACATTTTACGGAATAATACTGGAAAATTGGCACTGGCTAAGGATTCATTTGCCAACAACAGCCAACTTCATAACTTTATTTACAGAGGAGCTCAGAGTACCTAAAAATGGCCTAGCGAAATTGCTTTTGATTTACCAAATAACGCTCCAAAACTGTGGAGTTTATTAGATTCCTTGTTTACTCGCTAACGTACAATTACCCAAATCGACCACAATATCATTCCACAAATTTTCGTTCTCGGAGTAACCTCCCAACCATTCCAATGATTTTAGACGTTATTGCAACGTGTTGCCCCAACCTAGATTCGAACTCTGAGCTTTTATTCTCTAGAGAAGCTTGCTGATTACAGCCTCAACGTAACGTTCAGCCATGTCATTATCTTCTAAATCTTGGCACGTCCTTACAAAGTAAATGTTTATCATAAGGAAGTAGGTAATTAACTACACAAAGAAATTTTAAAACATCACAGCAATTTCCGTGAATAAACGAAATGTACTTAAGAACTTTTGTGCAGCCCTGTATATGATTTATAGAATTTATACACACCAAGTAATTTTTTTAAAGTTATTTTAAAATGCGTACCATAACTGAAAACGCACTCCTACCAATTGTTGTTTATAAGCTTCAATAGTTCAATTATTGTTCAATTTCTTCTGTACCCAAATTCTTTTGTGTGTCCCGGTAAATGAACAATACACTCTATGCACATCATATTCTACAGTAAGCGTCGTGTAGTACACCTCAGTGAATATATAAATTTCAGTATGTTTAAAATGGTGTAATATCATTAAAATACACAGCAAACGATTTTTTCCCATAGAACGTAGTGTAATGTAATTCTTTTTAGTGTCTCTGTAAAATAAACCGTAAATGCAACACACTTCATTTTTAATACCGAACATGCCATAGTGATACCCAATAACACCTATGAATTTCATGGACTATATTTACGCGAGTTTAGATTACGGACAAATAGGCAGACAAACCGAATACATAAACACTTTCAAAAAACTTTGTTGGAAAATGTTAAAAAGAAAAGAAAATGCCTTCAACTATTAGTTTTACTATTCCAGACCATTGTGAGTGTATGAGATCACCACAAACTTACTTCATGAAATGCCATTTTTTGTTAAAATGCTTTGTATAAATCATAATGTTATTTATTTCCAATTCTTATTTATATTATTTTTAAGTAATAATTTTTCTACAGGGCCTCACAATCAGCACTTGGAAGCTTTCAACAAACCAGCCAAACGGATTGTTTGTAGCTATGGAGTTCCTAGATGCTGTCCTAAATGTAGGCCAGGTAAGGAATTTAAAAACATCCAAAAATACTTTTTTTAGGGTTCCGTACTTAAAAAGTAAAAACGGAACCATTATAAGATCACTCCTGTGTCTGTCTGCTACAGCCATTTTGCTCGTAAACTATGGGACGTGGAAAGCTCAAATTGGGGGAAGTAATAAAGACTATTGATCCACATATTTACAGATTTTTAAACCTTCATAAATATGTTTGGGGAAAATGTAGAGGGGCTAATTAAGTTACTTCGAAAAAAAAATCTTTTCTTTGTATATCGTGTGGGTTATCTATCGATAGCTATCTAGCTATTATGGTGTGAAAGTTTTCGTAAACGCTGAACTCAAAAATGCATTTATTTTAATTTTCGGTATTATATTTTCAGAGATATCGTCGAAAATGTAGTGCAAAAATATATCCCCCCTCCTCTATTTCCCAATCTACTGAAGCTACAATTATGAAAAATTAGAGTTAGTAGACATTAATTTAAGCCTTTAAGGAAAATTATAGCGATTAACCTAGGTCACAATATTTGAGATAAGGTCATTTTTCCGTTACACACAAATTTCGATTTACGGGCATTCAGCAAAGGTGTTGCGGAGCGCTGGAGTTACATATCGTAGCAGAAGTATAAAATCATTGTTGATAACAATTTTCGAAAAAAAGTCTTTAATTAGCTGAGATATTAACCCTTAAAGACACGAACGATTTGGATATGCATAATGACAGAGGCGGGGTACTCTATATACCATTGGCAAGCCTCGATAACAACTTTTAATGATATATTTATATCATTAAAATGCAATGCCCAGTAGCAGTATAAAAGCAAAAACTTCAAATTATTAAAAACAGGCTAATTTAAGTAGAATTAATCAGTATAGTATGGGATTTGCGATTAGTTTGCATTGAGTGGATCTCTCAATACGACTCCCGTGTCTTTAAAAGTTAATTAAAAACCTATCTGGAAAAACGCGGCACGGACCAAGGTAGCATTGCAACTTTGCGACCTCCTTTCTAAGCGTGCTTAATACAATGCCAATTTCAAACTTTGAACAAATGTTTTATTTTAGCTACACTGTAAAAAGAAAAGGTTATTTCTACGGTGAATTCAGTTTTATGAAATGCCATATGAAGTTTAAATATGCACTTCTTTTATTGTCGGTACCGAATTAAGTTCATCATAAACAGATTAGGATAAGATTAAAACAAGTAAGTAAAATCATGCGTACAGCATAGATTATGAAACACTTTCCAACACTCCCTGAAAGCTTTAACGAAACTTCGCTACTTAGGGAAATAAGTTAAATAAGATAACTAAGTAAACACTTAAAAATCTGATTTCAGTAGTTACCGCCCATAGCCAAATATGTATTCCAATTCTTTTTAACAGCCCTGTATTCGATCTATATGTTGATATATATACTATGTAATGTGAAACTTTAGTTTAACAAGAAAATGCATAACAGGTTGAAATTCATCTTTCAGCAATTTATACTAATAGATGGAAACATACTTGAATACTTTTGTGCAGCCCTGTACTTTACCTAGTACCTTTATTACATGCCACTATTTAGCTAAAATTTAATTCAAACTAAAACACGCTTAAAACTACTGAAATTACATTTCCAGAAATTATCATCCATAGACGGCCATGTATCCAACTCTTTGCGTGGCCCTGTATATCATTTTGTCTATATTCTACAAATATTTCTTAGTACAATAAATTCAGTTTAGCGTAAAAATGCGCAACTCCTTTAAAACCAACCTTTAAGCAATTTATGCTCATACTCAGTAACCTTTACGAATTCATTTCTGTAGCTCTGTATATGAACAATAGCACTTTATAGTATGCATAAATATAGTGAACAAGTAGGTAAGTGTGATCACAGATCGCACAGAGGGTTTCGTTTAATATTCCTTTCAAAACACTTTATCCTTTTGAAAAATCTGTTAGTTCCACATTTCGCAACCAGGGGCGCCCTCTATTCTATACAAATTTCTACCCAAATGAAACTCCGTTTTACATACTACCCGTAGATATATTAGTCGAAGGGATTGGACCCATAGCACCCGAGATAAGTAGGCGCACCTGGCGGTAAAAAGTGGAACTAAAATATGTACTGCTATGGTGCATAATATGAAAGAATAGTCAAAGGGGTGTCGGCAAAAGTTGGAAAAGTGCTCCCCTGGTGAAAAGGGCGGAGGTTAGAAAAATTGCTTAAAATACACAAGTTAGAACCCGGAGGAGTAAATAATATAAGACTTTTTGAAATTTTCAGGATTTGCCGTGTGGTCTGAGGTATTCAGTTATACGTATTCAAAAATCCATGTCTCCAACTTAATTAGGGCCTCTCTTAGAAAGAATTGCTTAAAATACATATGTGGTAGCTCAAAGGGTTAAACGTAAGGCTTTTTCAAGATTTTATGATTTGTCGCCTAGCCTCAGGTGTTCTGCTATAAGTATGTAAAATTTCAAATCTCCAATTTAATAAGGGGCTCAGTTAGAAAGAATTGCTTAAAATACGCATGTGGGAACCTAAAGGGTTAAATGTACGATTTTTTCAAAATTTTATGATTTGTCGTATGATATGTGGTGTTCAGCTATAAGTATGCAAAATGTCACGCCTCCAACCTAATTATTGGCTCACTTAGAAAGAATTGTTTAAAATATACATGTGGGAGCCCAAAGGGTTAAATATACGACTTTTTCAAAATTTTATGATTTGTCGTATGATGTGTGGTGTTCAGCTATAAGTATGCAAAATTTCAAGTCTCCAACATGTATAGTTTCTGAGAACGGGCTCTGTGACAGACGGACAGACAGATTAGCCAGACGAATAGGGTTTCGTCCTAAAAAAGCGCATATCATAATTAAAAATGCATTTCAAGCAATCATTACTAATATACAGTAATTCGGATACAATATAGTATCTGAAATCTTTACAAATACACCGCAAACAATTTCCCCTATACCATTATGAACGGAATTATTTTGTGTGGCCCTGTAAATGAACAATAACTATTCTTTGCACCGCATATTCAACAAAATGCATATTTTAGTGGACTTCATAAATGAATATCAATTTTACTATGTTTGAAAGAGTGTAACACCATTAAAAATCATTTGAAACGATTTTTTCCCATTGGCCGTAATGTAACGGAAAACTGTCCCTGTAAATTAGCACAACCTTTTTGAGAGAAGGGCCACTTACAAAAATGTCTGGGTTGTCGAGAGCCACATCAGTAACACAGAGATAATTCTATTTCTTGGAGGTGGGGGAATCTGTGGCTTATAAAAAAAATTATTTCAGAGGAGTGGCAGTTTTACCCCTCTAGGTTCCCCTATCCAGTCAACATACCCAATTCAGTTGGCAAGAATATATTAGCAGTTTATGTTTGTATATATAACAAGGGTATAAGGATTATTTTCAAAGAGTAAAAATATTCCTTGACTTTATTCGGGGGAGTAAATTTTGCTTTATTAGAAGTGCTAAAAAACAAACATAGGAATTAAAAAGGTGCCGAAAATATGTGAACTTTATGAACGAAGTTAAATTGGCGAAACTCGCAATTTTTCTGCAGCCGATCAACAAAATTTTAGATTTTCCCCTGTTTGATGGACAAAATTCGCGATTTATCCACACCTTATCAACGAAATTCGCAATTTTTCCATGCCCAGTTTACGGAATTCGCGATTCTTAATTGACTGAAAAAATTTTCAATTTTTTCCCGCGGGGAGTTGTTACGACTTTTTCTCACGATAAACTGCCGAAACTCGCGATTTTACCGTAGCTGATCGACGAAATTTGCAATTTTTTCGCACTTAATCGACAAAATTCGCGATTTTCCACTGCCCGATCAACGAAATTAGCGACTTTTTCACGCCTGATCGACAAATTTCGCGATTTTTCCGATATGATCAACAAAATTCGCGATTCTTAACTGACCGACGAAATTTTAGATTTTCTCCTTTGTCAAATTGGCAAAATTCGCGACTTTTTATAGCAGTAAACTGACGAAACACGCGATCTTTCCGCAGCCAATCAACGAAATTTGCAATTTTTTCGAGCTTCATCGACAAAATTCGCGATTTCCCCGTTCCCGATCAACGAAATTCGCGATTTTCCCGTGTGCGATCATCAAAATTCACGATTTTTCCGCGTCCGATCGACAGAACTCGCAATTCTTTCGTGGCCGATCGACGAAATTCGCGATTCTTACTAACGAAATTTTATTTTTTCCCTGGCAAATTGGTGAAAATCGCGAATTTTTCTTGGAATAAACTGACGAAACTCGCGATTTTTCTGCAGCCGATCAACGAAATTCGCGGTTTTTCCACTCCCGATCGACAAAACTCGCGATTTTTCCGAAGCCGATCGACGAATCTCGCCGTTTTTCGTTCCCAGTACATCAAATTCGCATATCTTAAATGACTGACGAAATTTGCAATTTTCCCTCGACAAATTGCCGAAATTTGCGACTTTTTCTCGCGATAAACTGACAAAACTCACGACTTTTCCGCGCGCGATCAACAAAATTCGCGACTTTTCCGCGCGCGATCGACGAAACACACGATTTTTCCGCTCCCGATCAATGAAATTCGAGATATTATTCGACAAGCAACTGACGAAATTCGCAACTCGGGAATTTCCTATATTGATACAAATGGTATCGGCCGGGCGATTAAGGAAATTCGCGATTTTTAACTGATTGACGAAATTTGCAATTGTTTTCCGCGGCAAATTGACGAAATTCATGATTTTTTTCTTTAACCTATGGTCCAAAATTGCGATTTTTGCCAATTATAAATTGACGAAAGTCGCGGGCCACACGTTAACCCCTCGCGGGCCCTTTTCGCCCGAGGTCCACAGGTTGTGCATCCCTACTGTAAATGAACAAAACATGCTACAACCTTCTTTTGAAATAGGGAACGTGCTATGGTAGAGGGTCACGAACATCCAAAAATTTCAGAACGATCCGAGCATATTTACGAGAGTTAGAGGCCAGACGGACAGACAAACCGAAATCACAAACACTTTTCAACTTTGTTGGAAAGTGTTAAAAAGAGTTATACAGATTAGCAATATTTGATATTATTTAGGCTTCTTATCTCTTTGAACTTTTATGGTATACCCATTCCTACTTTTTTAGTATAAGGATAGTTGGGTAACTGGAACCACGAGGTAACTGGGCCGTAGGCTATTGTTTAAAAAACTGCTGTTGTTTTTTAAGTTTTAGCTTTTGTGAACAATGACCCTTAATCTCTACTTCCTAAAACAACGTGTATCAACTCAATCATAACTCTCACTTTGCTGTGATAGGTTATCAAAAATTTACGTTTCTTTTTTTAAAAACAACGTCAGTATGGTTGAACTTCCTCGGCTTATTATTAAAATACCGTAAGTGCTTTTATTAAACGATCATTTTTTTTAAGACTAGACAAATAACTACATTAATATTATTAGGTATCTATACATATTTACTTCATGTTTCAAATGTAAGCCGGGTGTCCCAGTTACCCCATAAATCTTTCAAGAATGGGGTAACTGGGACATGTATCCGGGGTAATTGGACCATGCTGGATCCAGTTACCCCAATAGTTATAAATAATTTTTTTGTGTTTCTCTTACTACGGGAAGTAAAATTCTCCATTGTTTTTTTTTTTTTTGCTCACAATAAAGAAAATGATAGAATACCTTATTAAAATTACGTAATGAAATTTAAAAAAAACATATTGAGTGGTATCAAACTACATTTCTTGACCCCTTGAGAGGCTGTGATGCCCTTATGGCATCACTTAATTTTAATTCCTAATTGCCACATTGGCACCTGAATTTTATAATGAAAATTTCACCTTTATTAAGTACGCGAAAATATACTTTTACATGTTTTCAGATAGATTATATTGTAAATATTGGTATCATTAAATTATTTCAATATTTTACGAATGCAAGTACCTTGCCCCTGAAAGCGAGATAGCCAGACCTTGAAATTGTACTATACACAGGGGTCGCATTCTATAGGGAAACTTTTATCGTTCCACCACTATTTTGAAAATAATATCTTCATCGCACGTTTCTTTAAGGGTTTTGTTAAAATCAATAAAATTTTCCCAATATAATGCGACTCCTGGGTAAAGATAAAGTACTTAAGTACTTACGTAGCCGTTTGTTCATAGATTTACCTTGCTATTTTTTTCCTTAAAATACCCATGTCACTTTTATACTTATTATCTATACTAAAGTACATAAGTACTTCCTTAAGTTTTATGTTTTTGGTATAAATAAATCTAATATTTTCACTTTTAGTGCTTTTTTTAGACACATTGACAGTAAAGGTTTCCCTTACAACGCTGTTTATTGACATATAATTTACATGGTCTGCCTGGTTTAAATTTTTTTTAAGTTGTTTACACTTTTTCAAACAGGACCTGATATCCGATATGAAAAAATATGAACGCGTGTGGAACATAGGCCCCCCTGGTCCAGTTACCCCATTTTGGGGGGCAACTGGACCCATGAGGAAATAAAGATGAAATATGCATATTTTTATATTTTTAAATATTAAAATGTAATTTTGAGCATTTCTGTCTGATAGAGGGAACCTAAATGAACACATTTACATAAGTTCAGACTTTAATTCAAATGAACATTAGCTTTTTGAAGCTGAATTGTCAGAAGCTCCAGAGTCACGTTGTAAAATCATGTCCCAGTTGCCCCAACTAACCTTATACAGCTATACCCAACCCTACGTTGTATAGTTTTTTACGAAGTCTTACTATTCTTTTAGCAACTATTTTTTTTAATAATACATATTTTACAATTTTATATATACAATTTTTAATAATTCATATACTTATTGTGCGGAACCCTTTGAGCGCGAGTAATATTCGCACTTGACCGGTTTTTCTTTAATAATAATGCTTTATTTTACTTTTATGTTTTCGTATGTGCTATCACGATTAAAGCTACGGTAAAATGCAACAATCAATAACAAAAATTAAAATGGAATACTTTTGCGAAATGGGATACGATTCATCAAAGCAATTGATTACAATTAAATATGTTTGATACTCTGATTACAGTACTCAGCTCTGGTAAAATTTCAGTTTATTGCTTAGACACAAATTTTTAAGACTTGTTAGCCTCAGTTTGCGCCTCTCCGTGTTTATTCTTTGGGCTTGGAATGCATTCGTAATGTTTGAATTTCTCATCAGAAAATTAATATTTGTAACTTCTTTTTTCTATATACTGTTCTTACAGGATGTGTCTTTGCTTTCCGCATGAGAAAATATTTCTAAAATACATACAGTTAATTATATCTTTCTCAAGTCTTAAAATTTTAGTGAATTTGTGAAGAAATGAACATGATTTTAACTCTTAAAATTAAATCAATTTGGGCAAAGTTAGGTTAAAACCCGCATATAATTGGGTAAAACCGCATGTCTCAATTTTGACTCAAATATTTATTCTTATATGAAATTGACATTTTTCCAACTGAGTGAAAACTTCTCAATGCTGGGAGCCGAGCACAACACCTTTGACTTAAATTTCCAACCCTCTGTCTACTAAGCTACCTGCACCAACAACCGGTCAATACTCAGATACTCACTCAGATAATCTTATTGGCAAAGCCAGGGCTTAATTTGCGCCGGAGCCACCGGAGCTCGGTTCCGGTACTTCTCTGTTTTTAGTAAATATTTAAATATTGGTCGGAATTCACCAGAGCTCATAAATACAGGGCTCCGCAGCCCAGAGCAATAGCGCATCCGAAAAACCGAAGCCAAAATTACCTTTTCTTTCCTTTCCATCTCCAAGCTTTTGCATTCTTTTATTACCAAACCACTTATATGTGACGTAATGTGTCGAACACATAGGAGATGGAGATAAAACGGACTCAATTTTTATATCGTTTTTTGTGCTTGGACTGACTCGAGCTCAACCTGTATTACAATTAAAATTTGATTTATTCATGTATAGAGAAAAAAAAATCCTCCTTTAAAATTACGTATTATATTCTATTTCAAATCATTTTAATACTATTTTGATCAGAATAAAGGGGAAACAGAAATCGTGTTTCTCTATTTCAAATTTATGTCGGTGACGACTTGTTGATACGGCACCATTCTACAGACTGAGCAATGAATTTGCTTTCAGTTCGATTTTCTTTTGACAGTTGGATACTTTTTTATTAGCTGTTTTTTTTATTATTATTATTATTATTTAGATATCTAACCTGAAAAGAATATTTTTTGTTTTAGCCAACGAGCATGCTTGAGGTTTTTGTCTTATATTGCGTATGAGTATAAAAATCACGTTAGTGATTTTTCTATTTATTTTGTATCATGAACGGTACCCATGCTAAGACTCTGCTCTGCACAATTACGAAGTCACTTTCATTTGTAAGTAGATATAATTGCCGTGTATTGTTATTCTGATGAAAAGCAATCAAACAGTGTTTCCCCTTTTTCTATAAAAACATCGATTTTCTCCGATAACGGTGTCAAATTTTTAATTTAATCTGATTGTCAGGGACTCACAACAAAAGATTGTTATGCGGAAGAAATCGATGGGGGGGGGGGGGGAAGACGGAACTGTACGGTTGTTGTACCGGTACCGCAGAATATTAGGGCTCTGGTACTTTTTTTGTTAGAAATTAAACCCTAGGCAAAGCATCTATTCTGTCATGTAGACAGTTCACAAGGATATACCGCAGGTACTGGAACTCTATTAAACGATAGATACGTAAATACACTTTGTTATGTTTTAACTCATTCATACTAATTGGGAAAAATATCATACAAAATTGGCATTTCTTTCTAACTGAGTGAGAGAGTGTCGAGGCCGAGAATCGAACCTAAGGCCTTTGGCTTAAAATTGCAACGCTCTGCCTGTTGAACTACCTAGACCGACAAAATTCACTCAGATAACCTTATAATATACGGGATAGAACCTGGCCTTCCATGTAGGCAGTTCGACAGAATATATCGCAGGTAATGGAACTCTATTAAACGATGGATACGTAGGTATGTTTTATTATTTTTAACTCAATCATGCTGATTGATAAAGATCTCATTCAAAATTGACATTTTTGCAATTGAGTGAAAAGTAACTTGGTCCTTAGGCAAGAAAAAGAAGCGGCCATTATGGTGTTACCGTACTATATTTTGTGTAGTTTCTGTGTTGAAAAGCTTATTTTATCATTTTGCTACTTTTCAAAATTCTTAATATGAACACATTTGAAGTTACTGAAACTTTTTATATTATCTTGTGTAGCATATGTAATGAGGATTTATTTCCAACAATATAACTGTTTCTATCATTTATATAATAATTTCTACCGCTTGTTCTCTCTTTCCCCCCTGATCTTCATTCTCTTGGGGTAAAAACGGATATTCTGTGTGGGATAAAATAGTATGTTGAAAACAATGGTTGAAGAACCGGTAAAAAATGTTTGAAAAAAAGGCCCCTAGAACTACAAGAACAAGAGTGAATATGATTTTTCTAAAGCTTTTAAAGAAGTGACTTTTTTTTTGCATATTCTCAAATTGAAATTAAGATAATTATCATTTTGTCTTTAAAATAATATAACTGAGCTTAAAATTGAAATAATGTTAATTAAGTATTCCTAAGGTAAAGTTGTAAAATATTTTATTTTCTTCCTTTACAAAAGTAAGTCTGAAGAACTTTTTCATTTCCTGTAAGATTAACATACCCATGTGGAGCTACCTCATCAATAGAGCAAGATCGGGTGATTTGACTTTTTTTGAAAAAAAAAAAAAAACATTTATTAATAAAAATGAGATAAAATAAGCCTATACTGGAAAAGGTATTATGGTACAAGGATAAGTGCAGAGTATGTTACAAAGTTATGTTAAATTCTGTTGGAAAACGTGACTTAAAAATGTATGCGATTTTACCTTACCTTCCACTATCTATTTTAGGAATATTCTGTTAAGTAAAAAGCAAATAAACATCTTTTAAAATTAGTATATATATAAAAAAAAGAAGTTAAAAGAGTTACTTTTCTGGTGAAAAATTTGAAAAATCCAAATTAATTCCAAGCTATAGTGGAGAGTAGCCATATTTGGACCGCCGTTTTGATTGGACCGTTGCCATTCTGCCGTTAATTACAGGAAGAGACTCCATCTACCGCTGAAATCCTACTCATCAGAATGACGTCACTCATGATTAGAAGAAGCAGCCGCCTACCACGTGCTGTTTTCAGACAATTTGAAAAACCCTAAAGTTAGCTGTTTTGATCTAATTTTTTCCTACTAAACGTAAGTGAATATTTTAAAACTAAGGTAAGTTGCTATGTTTTCATATACATATATGAATTCATCTGTTTATTGCGCATATTTTTCACTCGGATTTGTTTGATTTCGTTTTTGTTCTTAGTCTTGAAATTAAAAGTTTTAAAAAATGGCGCAGTTGCCGTAATTGGCCCAATTTCAGTTGCTTAAATTGGACCAGATATGCGATCATAAATTTGAAAAGTAAGTAATGAATTTCGAGGACGGTACGCTCTGTACACTATTTTTTTTTATATTTTATAATGGATTACTATCTCCATGCAAGTTTGTTTTTTTTTTGTATACCTGGATTAATTTTTTTTATACAGTTTAGGCCTATATAAACATAAAAATATTTTTACATGTCTATGCAAAAAATTTGTTTGTAATGTCTTTTATCTTGTATGTAATTGTATTCATTTTCTTTGAATTCTATATTCCTACGGCATATTTGATTTACAGAGTTGAATTCAAACATTTTCCTCCTGCAGGATATTTGTGAGGGAAGACTTTGTACAGTTCTGGAGGGTGGAATTATACTTTTTGCCATTAAAACGTATAAAATCTCAAACCTTGATGAAAATGTTGAAAAAGACATAGGCAAACTGTCTGGAAGAAAAACATCCGTGACAGCAAAAGCTGTTAAAGATATAGGAAACAAAAAGCAGACAGTAAATTGTGAAGAAATTGACCTGCAACAAGGCTGCAGCTACAAATACTCCCCAAAAGACTTTTTTTTAAGTTTTGTATTTTGCATGCATCTTATCATTTTATGCACAATTGTCATAAACATAATGCAAAATCTGCAATACAAATATTTTCAATTAAAAATGAAAGAAGTCTAAGATTTATTTCGATTTCATTTGAATGGAATCTAATTTTTTAGTGTGTTTTAAGTATCATATTGTATGAATTTTTTTTTTTTATCTTCAATTGGCTTAACTAATTTGTTACAAAAATTTAACATTAAATGTAAAACTAATTGAATGAAATATCTTAATATCTGTCCCTTCTCGGGCTTAAACAATGTAAGAAATAAATTTTGTTTTTTTAATTTGTTCTTCAAATTATGTTTTTGTTTAATGTCATATATGTGCCTTTCAAAACTCGCCTTATCCAAAAAATCAAATTTTGGGAAATCGCGAAAAACTTCTGACTGGGGCCATTGGTTTTCATTGTAAACCAAGATTTTACAGTGTCAGAAAAACACGATAAAACTAGTTTTTTGGCTGATTGTAGTGTTTTTTCGATGCAGCTTCACCAATAGAATAGATTGATAGAGAAAGCTCGATTTTTTTAAATTTTGGATAAGGCGAGTTTTTAAATTCGCGTCCTCATACATATATGATCAAAGTTTACATTTTGTTTCATCTGACTCGTCTTTTAGGGTTAAATATATGATACACATTTTACAACTTATTATTTTTATTTTATCAAATAATTTTTACCACGAACCTCATTTATTATTATTATTTTTAGTTTTTTACCAATTTCTTAAATTTCAGTTTTTGACAAAGATTAACTATATTTCTGATCATTAGAAACTTTATTAACCACTGAATTTTGGTAAAAATTAATTTGTCGCTCTATTATTGATATTTTTTATTTTCCTATTACAGGGTGTATTTGTATTTATGGTTTTCATAAAAGATAGCAGGTACATCATAACTCCAGTATCCAAATGGTATGTGAGTGAACTTTTATGTTATAAATTTTTTATATACTTATAAGCATAAAAAAAAATTTCTTTGACAATTTATATACAAAATTCATAAAAAAAAGTCTTTTAATAACCTGTTTAGTAACAAAAACAAAAAACAGTTCAAGCAAACTATTTTCAAAATATACACCATTGTTGCATTTTCACGAAACTGTCATTAAAAAGCGTTTATAACAAAAGATTAATTTTGTTCCAATTAATGGGAAACCTAATATATATTAACAGTCAAAAGTTTATATTTTAAAGATATAGGTGATTTAATATTCCTTATATTAATATATTTTTAAGAATAAAATTTAATTCAACTTTAATAAAGGTAAATTTTCAGTGCTGTGTTATGTCATTCAACTCTTTGCAAAAATTATTATTATAAACAGGGAAGATAATAACATTGTCTGTATCAAAATATTCCCTGTAAAAATAATGGTTGATTCTAATAGATTTCTTATTACTAAATGAAAGTAGGATAGAGCCGACAGCACAAAAACCTATGTTATCAAGCACAAGAAAAAAACCTTTATTTTATAAGAGAGTAGGGGTAGGGAAATCTAATGATCCATGTCTGCCGGAAGTGAAGTGGTGCATAAGCTAAAAATTAATACCACCAGTGGTTCACTCGTAGGTTTATCATTGTGTTTTCCTGCTCCCAGTCCTCCATGTTTTATACCTTTGTTTGTAGGAGAAACACAATGACAAACCTACGGGTGAACCACTGGTGGTATTAATTTTTGGCTTATGCACAACTTTACTTCCGGCAGACATGGATCATTAGATTTTCCCTACCCCTACTCTCTCATAAAATAAAGGTTTTTTTCTTGTGTTTGATAACATAGGTTTTTGTGCTGTCGGCTCTTGGACTACGACAATCGAATTGCTCTATCAATTACTGTTTGTTTTGGGACATACTATCTTAATCTATTTGGGGTGCAATCTGAATGCTATATATGTCATAGGCTAATTGAGAAATCAGGCTCTTTGCAAAGAGCCTAGGTTGTTTGTAAAAAGTCCGGCTAATTGGAGAAACATCTCTCTTTTCCCAATTAGCCTGATATTTTTCAGGCTTATTGCAAAGAGCCTAGACAGCGTTAGGCTAATTGAAAAATGACCGCTTATTTCCCAATCAGGATGATTTTTTTAGGCGTATTAACCCATAACCCGACCCGAAACCGAAAAATAAATTACAACAGACCGTACCCCGATCCAAGCAAGACAAAATAATTTCACTCTACATGCAACCCGATCCAAACCTGAACGTTTTATTTAAAAAAACCCGAAATCTGACCCGAACCAAGTCCGATAACCCACAAAAATATTCTAAAGCACCATAACCCGACCCGATAAGACAAAATAACTTCCATGAACACGCAACCAGACTCGAACCTAAAAATTCCTTTAAAAAAAACAGAAATCGGACATGAATCAAATCTGAACACGACAAAAAAATTCCAAAGAACCATAACCCGATCAGAGCAAGACACAATAATTTCTGTGGTCAAGCAACGCGATCGAAACCTAAACATTTTGTTTAAAAAAACCAGAAATTTAACCCGAACCAAATATGACAAGCGACAAAAATATTCTAAAGAATCATATCTCAATCCCAGCAAGACAAAATAATTTCCGACGACACGCAACCCGACACGAACCTAAAAATTCCATTTGAATAAAAACTGAAATATGATCCGAACCAGATCTGAATCCGACAAAAATATCCCCAAAAACCATAACCCGATACGAGCAAGACAAAATAATTTATGTCGATACGCAACCCGAGCAGAACAATATTAAAAAAACGAAATCTGACCCGAACCAAATATGATAACTGAGAAAAATATTCTAAAGCACCATAACCCGATCCGAGCAGGACAAAATAATTTCAGTCTATATGCAACCCGACCCGAACCTGAAAGTTCCATTTAAAAAACCCGAAATCTGACCCGAACCAGATCTGAAAGCCGACAAAAATATTGCAAAGAACCATAACCCGATCAAGACAATTTCCGTTCCACGCAACCCGACACGAACCTAAAAATTCCATTTGAAGAAAACCAGAAATATGATCCTAACCAAATCTGAACCCGACAAAAATATTCCAAAGAACCATAACCGGATCCGAGCAACACAAAATTTCCGTGGACATGTTACCCAACCCAAACCTATAAATTTCATTTGAAAAAAACCCAATATCAGAGCCAAACCCAATCTAAACACTCCAAAAGTATTCCATCAAACCATAACCCGATCCGAGCAAGACAAAATGATTTCCGGGGACACGCAACCCGACCCGAGACTAAAAACTTCATTCGAAAAAGAAAACGAAATTTGAACCCGACAAAAATATTTCAAAGGTCCATAATCCGATACGAGCAATACAAAATAATTTCCATGGACACGCAACCTGACCCGAATATAAAAATTCCCTTTGAAATAAACCCGAAATTTGAACCTGACAAAAATGTTCCAAAGCTCCATAACCGGATCCGAAAAAGTCAAATTAGTTTTCGTAGATACGCAACACGACCAGAACTTAAAAATTCCATTTGAAGTCAACCTGAAACCCGACCCGAACCAAATGTAAACCCGACAAAAATATTCCAAAAAACTATAACCCGATGCGAGTAAGACAAAATAATTTCCGTCGACAGGCAACCCGATCCAAACCTGAAAGTTCTAATTGAACTCAATCCAAAACTCGATCTCAAACCTGAGTATGGTCAGTTTTCGGGTTGACTTCAAATGGAACCTTTAAATTCGGATCCGGTTGCGTGTCGACGGAAATGATTTTGTCTTTCTCCAATCGGGTTATGGTTATTTAAAATATTTTTGTCGTTTTCAGATCGGGTTCGGTTCGGGTTTCAGGTTGACTTCAAATGGAATTTTCAGATTCTGGTCGTATTGCGTGTGCATAGAAATTAATTTGCCTTGCTCGGATTGGGGTACTGCCTGATGTATTTTTATTTCGGGTACCGCTCGGGTTTCGGGTTAATTTCAATCAAACTGTCAGGTTCAGATCGGGTTGCATGCGACGGAAATTATTTTGTCTTACTCGGATCCGGTTATGGTTCTTTGGAATATTTTTGTCGGATTCGGATTTGGTTCGGTTCAGATTTCGTTTTTTCTAATGGAATGTTTAGGTTCGGGTCGGGTTGCATGTACACGGAAATTATTTTGTCTTGCTCGGATAGGGTTATGTTTTTGTGGATATTTTTGTCAGACTCAGATTTGGTTCGAACAGACTTAGGTTTTTTCTAATGGAATTTTTAGCTTCGGTTCGTGTTGCGAGTCCACGGAAATCATTTTGTCTTGCTGGGATCGGGTTATGGTTTTGGGGGATTTTTTTTTTCGGATTAAGACTTGGTTCGGGCCAAACTTCAGGTTTTTTTCAAATGGAATTTTTAGGTTCGGGTCGGGTTGCGTGTCACGGAAATAATTTTGTCTTGCTCGGATCGGGTTATGGTTCCGTAGAATATTTTTGTCGGTTATCATATTTGTTTCGGGTCATATTTCGAGTTTTCTTTCAAACTAAATTTTTGGCTTCGGACCAGGTTGCGTATCCACAAAAATTATTTTGCCTTGCTCATATCGGATTATGGTTTTGGGGGATATTTGTGTCTGGTTCGGATCAGATTTCAGTTTTATTCAAATGGAATTTTTAGGCTCGTGTCGGGTTGCGTGTCCACGGAAATTGTTTTGTCTTGCTCGGATCGGGATATGGTTCTTTAGAATATTTTTATCGGTTATCATATTTGGTTCGCTTATACTTCGAGTTTTTTTTTCAAACTAAATTTTTAGATGCGATCGGGTTGCGTGTCCACAAAAATTATTTTGTCTTGCTTGGATCGGGTTATGGTTCTTTGGAATATTTTTGTCCGGTTCAGATTTCGTGCCTGTCCAATTTCGGGTTTTTCTAAAGGAATTTTTAGGTTCGGGTCTAGTTGCGTGTTCACAGAAGTTATTTTGTCTTACTCGGATCGGGTTATGATGCTTTAGAGTATTTTTGTCGGTTATCAGATTTGGATCGGGTCAGATTTCGGGTTTTTTCAAATGGAACTTTCAAGTTCGGGTCGGGTTGCATGTAAACTGAAAATTATTTTGTCTTGCTCGGATCGGGTACGATCTGGTGTAATTTATTTTTCGGGTTCGGGTCGGGTTATGGGTTAATAAGCTTAAAAAATCACTCTGATTGGGAAATAAGTGGTCATTTTTCAATTAGCCTAACGCTGTCTAAGGCTCTTTGCAATATGCCTAAAAAATATCAGGCTAATTGGAAAAAGGGAGATGATTCTCCAATTAGCCCGGCTCATTGCAAACAGCCTGATTTCTCAATTAGCCTTACGACATATATAAGAAATGAGATATAAGAATGTCAGATCTACTACGAAAAAATGAAAATGAAAACGAAAAACGAAATTTTTCTGGAGCAAATACGTATAGTACACTAGATAAAATTTAGAATTTAATGCTCTTTTAAATTAAATGTTTTTTAATTATAACGCATAGCTCAAAAGTCTAAATTCAACAAGAAAGAAAAATCATGCGTCAAGCATAAATTTTGAAATCCTTTCCAATACATTCAGAATACTGTAACAAAACTTTAACCGTTTAATGAGGAAACAGATGATGTCGAAGTAAACAATTTGGAAAACGCATAACACATTTGAATACCTAATTTCCGAAAATACTGGCTACAGTCGGAAAAATATTCCAATTAATTTGTGCAGCCGTGTGTATGATCTATAGATTTGCATATATACTACATGGTATGCAGACATTTAGTTCAGAGAGGAAAAGCATAAAACGTTTAAATACCCAATTTCAGCAATTACCATCTGTAATCGGAAAAAAATATCTGGATTTTTTTATGCAGCACTGTAGGAAATTCCCCTTCAGCAATTTCCTTGAATAAGCGGAAATGTACTCTAATTTTTGAGTGCAGTACTGTATCTGATCTACAGAATTTATGCACACCAAGTAATATTCAAAATATTATATACACCTGAAAACACGAACCACACTTGAAAACGCACTTCCAGCAATCATTGTACAGTACTGTAACTGAATTTTTTTACGTGGCCCTGTAAATGAACGATTAATTCTATGCACACTGTATTCAATAGTAATCATCTTGTAGTGAACCTCGGTGAGATATATCACTTTCAAGATGTTTGAAATAGCGTGAGATCATTAAAATGCAGTGCAAATTATTTTTCCTATAAACCATAATATAACAAAATTCTTTTGAGTGTCCCTGTAACCGAACTTTAAATGCTACATACTTCATTTTCAATACCGAACATGCCATGGTAAATTTCAATAACGTGGCAATCCGAGGAAATTTATACGAGTTATGATTAAGGCCAGACAAACCGAATTCATAAACACTTTTCATCTATGTTGGAAATGCTAACAAGCCTATAAACGAAGAAGCGTCTATAGGGTGTCAAACTGTATTAACAAAAGATTTTAGATACATATCTTGTAAGTTAAGTAAACTATGCTTATTTGAGAAAATTACTATATGAATATTTGTCAAGTTAAATATCTTTTCAGGCTTATAAAAGTAAGGCATGGTTTTTATTCCTTTGACGGTCAAAGTGATGCTGCAGACACAGTTATTCAACAGCTCTGCAAACAGTTTCTCACTTACCATTTTGACAACTGTGTGCGAGATTTACCTCGAATAGTAAAGTACGTATAATTTTTATTATTGAAAAATTTATTTATATTATATTCTTGTTAAATAAGAAATTGTTTAACATTATTTCTTGTATATAATTCAACACAGAAAAAAGTTTTCATTTAATAATAATAATAATAATAATAATACCATAATTTCCGGCCTATAATCCGCGGATCAAACAATTATGTTCGGAACCAGAAATCTTATTTCATAAAATGCAACTTATTAAATCGCGGTAAATATTTAATTTCAATTATTAAATAAAATTTCTCGGTCGAAACATGATTGTTTGTTCTACGGATTATAAGCCGGAAATTACGGTAATAATAATAATAATAATAATAATAATAATAATAATAAACATTACGAAAGAAAGTAGAGCTTGCAAAATTAGCAATTACTTCCAACAAGTGCTTTCAGTAAAGTCTAAAAAACAATACATAAATTCCACTTCCAAATATCTTTAAATATTTAGGATCAGTGATTCTAAAGCAAATTTTATTCTAACGTAAGTGCTAAAGCTTTTAATGTTCCCACCTTGAGAGACACTGTTAAGTTCACCTGGACGTTAGATTGAAGTCCGCTGCAAAATACCCACCTATCTCAACTGAAACCTCGCATTTTTAAGCACCCAAACAACACTTTAAATGTCTAGTCTAGATATTTCTGGATGCACGTATCAGCTAAATCGCAAATATCATACTCTGTAAATACAGAGAAAAACACAATTCTGTCTGCTCACTCATAACAGGAAAGCATTCTTTATAAGTCAAAGTAGCAAATAGCTCCGTCACAACTTTACTTTAAGTAGAATATGCTGTGACCATCCCAAAACTTTCTTGTAAACGATTCTAATATATTAATTTATAATAACACTAACAATTATGAATATAAAGCAAGAGGTATTTCTACGAATTTAACACTCAGTTGCATGTGATCGGTTAATTAAAAAAAGAACGTAACAACAGCGCTCCTTGTTGGATGTTAAAATTTAAAATTAGATCAACATATCCATTGATAATCTTTAAACTCAAATATTTTATATTTGAGATTAATGATTAATATACAGGGTGCCCGGTCTCAACGGTGTCCAATGGCTAATTCCTAAACCGTTAGTCATAGACATATAGTTCCAATTACAAAAATGTTTTAAATCAGGTAAAGAAACATTTTAAAAGCGATTTGGGTCAATAAAAACATTTCTTAAAAAATTACGAAATTTAAATTTTTATACGGTCCCCCGGTCCTATAAGTTATATTTAGTAATTTTTTCCTATTACACTGACAAGTAAGACAAAAAAAGTCCCATTCATATAACGCTAAAATTGAGCGAGTTATGAAACTTTAAAAATGCATGACTTATGCCACTTTTCTACTCTGAAAACAAATGAGTTCGGCTTGGCTTTGAGGGATCATATACCAAGTGTTTAAAGTATTCGAAGATCTTTACTTCATGTGTATCTGCGCTTTGAAAAAAAAATCCTATAAGTATTATGATTAAGTCTCAAATTGGCTAAAATAACATGTTTTATTTTGTCAGGATTTGAGACTGTTTCTCTTATGATTTCTTTTAACAAAAATTATGCTTTTTTATAAGTTTTTATGTTACTTCAACAATCGTATGTATGTTTTTCCAGTTCAAAATTTGTACTCGAACTTTAACCCACTTTTAAATATCCGATCAAGATTGCATTTTACATGCTGGCGCAAATCCGATAACAATCTACTATTATTAAGATTTTCGGTGGTTACCATTTATACTTATTTTACAGGATAACACAAAAAATTTCGGATAGATTTCTGCCAAGGAGTTTAAGAAAAAGTTTTAGATTAGATAATACAAGACTGCGGTTATTGGGTTTTTTAACTTTTATGTATTTTTTAGCACTGAATCCGAAAATTACCTTAATTTTTAACCATCATGTCAGGATATTTCGCAAATCATAAATTTTCAAATTTAAAGAATAACAAAAATCGAATACTATAAAGTAGAGGAGATAGTTGTGTTTTTTAACTTTTGATAATTGATTTTTACGCACTTTTTAGCACTGAATCTGAAAATGACCTTCATTTTTAACCATCACGTTAGAATTTTTTTGCAAATCGCAAATGTGTAAGTTAAAATATAGCGAAAATCTCATACTATAAAACATATGTAAAACATTTTTTATTTTATTTTATTTTATTTTATTTTATTAAAAAAATTATTCGATATTTTTGCTTATCCTGGGATTCTTACAGCTAAACAGCTGAGTGGTCCGATGAGATGGGGGAGGAAATTCAATTTTAACATTGAACTTCTTAACTTTGAATTTTGCAATTTGCGAAAAATCCTGATGTGATAGTTAAAAATGAAGGTCAATTTTGGATTCAACAGTACAGAATATATAAGAATCAATTATCAAAAGCTAAAAAACATGACATAACCCAACTTTTGCAGGCTTGTGCAATCTAATAATATTTTAAAATACGTATCATTTTGTAAAGAATTGAGGCTATTAATTTAGAATCATTTTATTTAACAAAAATTCTGTTTTTTCTTTCTTCTTAAATGTTTATTACAAATTGTATATTTTCCATTAATATGAAAGAATGATTAAAGATTTCAAATTTATATTGCAATGTTAATTTTACTCGCAAAATTTTTTTATATCTGACGAAATTATATTTCGACTAAATTTGTGAATGACCTCCAATTTGCAGCAAAAAATATGCTCCAACTTTAAACAGCTATTACTCGGTCAATTTTAATCGTAGAATAACGGGACTTTTTTTGTATTACTTGTCAGTGTAATAGGAAAATTTCACTAAATATAACTTATAGGACCGGGGGACCGTATAAAAATTTAAATTTCGTAATTTCTTAAGAAATGTTTTTATTGTCCCAAATTGCTTTTAAAATATTTCTTTACCTGATTTAAAACATTTTTGTAATTGGAACTATATGTCTATGACTAACGGTTTAGGAATTAGCCATTGGACACCGTTGAGACCGGACACCCTGTATATATATATATATGTTAATCTAATTTTAAATTGATGCATTTGTACACAATAGAAAATAAGATAAAACTATAATGCTCATCGAAAAAAAGCACAAGGCTATTCCGTAACCAGATTTACAGCCAAAAGTTGGCGCCAAATATGAGCGATTCGGGCAACAATATGGTTGAAAGTGTATGAGATTTACAGGAATGAAATTAATACTGCTGCAAATCATGCTGGCAAATTTGCATCAATTGATTGTGGACTCCGATTAGGAATCATTCCCTAAACACAACATAGCAGCGCCGCCTATTGAGTGATCAAGTCGAAATTGAATCAGCCTCTATTTAAGTCAAGGTTTGACAGGATATGAAGTTTGGGGAAATTCCGTGCATTAGTTCTTGGAGATATAACAATCACGGAAATCGTCGAAAATGCAGCACAGAAGCACCATCTGTTAAACGATGTATACCCAAACCTAGTCAGCCCCAATTTATGACAAGGTCTAACGAAATCTAAAGTTTGATGAAATTCCGTGCATTCGTTTTTGAGATATAGTTATTATGGAAATCGTGAAAGATGCGGCATGGAAACGCTATCTGTTGGACTATCTACACCTAAACATAAACAGCATTATGTCAAGATCTAACAGAATATGAAATTTGATGAAATTCCGTCCTTTAGTTCTTGAGATATAGTTATCACAGAAATCCTGAAAAGTGCAACATAGAAACGCCATATACACCCAAACCTAATCAGAATCAATTTACGTCAAAGTCTAACGGAATCTGAAGTTTGATTGAACTCCGTGCATTAGTTCTTGAGATAGCAGCCACAAAATTTGTCCCACAGAGATTAAGAAAAAGACGGACAGGTACACGAGCATTTACCAAAAATATTCAAATCATGTTCAGAACATCTCAAAACAAGTAAATCCAACAACAACACAAAAAAAATAAATTAATGAATAAAAACAGAATATGAAAAGTTTTACGATTCCATCTTCTTATGTGTATAGAAGAAAGTTTAAAAGAATTAAATTAAAAAAAAACTTTAATGTATCAGTTATAGCCCAGTGGTAGGGGAAGAAAAAAAAAAGGCCGAATTCGGAATTAATTAGAGGAAAGCTGGAAATTATTTTAATCCATTTAGTTTAGGCCTAGAATGAATATACTAAGTTTTCCCCCTCGTAGTAGGTGAGCGTTAGAAAATACGTACAGATTTATAGTCGAAAAACATGTTTTTTTTTTAATTACCATAACAATATCTCAAAAAACCTAACTCTATCAAAAACATTGTCAATACAAATGTTGTAGAGTTTAAAATTCTGAATGAAATGAGTACTCAAGCTTACTTTTTTTGTTGAACATTAAGATCACAATTCTACTTCAAAGTTTAGCCTAAATCTCTAATCAAGATCTTGAAGCCAGAACAGGTCCGGTTATCAGTCCACCCGCTTCTAATTTTTATACACATGTATATATATATATATTTGATTTATTGAGTCATTTACGATGTTTTTGTAATTATTTTAGATCATTATTTTGGATAATTTGAGAATTACGGTTTAACCTCTTCATTACGGGCCCAGTGGTAGGGAATGAAAAAAAGGTCGAATTCGAAATTAACCCTCCGACTGTCTTGGAAAAGGGCAAAATTGTAATGTTGTTTTCTCTGCATTTTGTTTTAAATGCTAAAAAAAATGATTCTTTGAACATTTTGTAAAAAGAACTTAATAACGAATATGAATGCAATCCTTGAAAGTATTAATCATTGTTCAATGTATTAAAAATACGTTAAATCAATAGAATTATATTACTTTAAATATTGCTTGTATTGCAGTGAAACCTGGAGCTTAGTGAACGTATTAACACGGGCTTGTCAGTGAGGGGTTAATATGGGGAAAGCTCGAAATTGTTTTAATCCCTTCGACATAGGTCGGAAATTAACATAAATACATGTATATAAAAATAGGAAGCAGTGTGGATATAACTTGATCTCTCCTGGTTTCAGCCTGAAATTAGCGATTAAGGCAAACATTTGAAATGGAGTTGCGACCTTAATATTGAACAATTATATTAATGTGGGTACTCATTTTATTCAGAAACCTAGGCTCTACAACATTTGTACTGACAATTTTTTTTTTGCAGAGTTAGCTGCTTTGAGATATTGTTAAGTTAACTTGGTCTCTTCTGGCTTCAAGCTCCTGATTAGCGATTAAGGCAAAATTTTGAAATAGAATTGCGAGCTTAATTATGAACGAAAATGTTAATGTGGGTACTCATTTCATTCAGAATTTTAATCTCTACAACAGTTGCACTGACAATTTTTTTATATAGTTAGCTGTTTTAAGATGTTGTTAAGGTAACTTGGTCTCTTCTGGCTTCAAACTTTTGATTAGCAATTAAGGTAAAATTTTGAAATGTAATTGCGACCTTAATGTGGAACAAAAATACTATTGTGGGTACTCATTTTATTCGAGATTTTAAGCTTTACAACATTTGTATTGACAATGTTTTTGATAGAGTTAGCTGTTTTGAGATATTGTTAAGGTAATTAAAATAAACTGTTTTTCGACAATAAATATGTACATATTTTCTAACGTTCACCAAGTAGGAGGAAGAAAACATAGTACAGTAAAACCCCGATAATTCAGATTAATTGGGACCAGGCCCAATCCGGATTATCGAAAATCCAGAGAATTAGAAAAAATGAAATAAAATAAAGCATACTTTCAAAAAATCACCTTTATATTAAACTTATTGAATATTTACAAACAGTGAAAAATGTTTACTTTGTGATTATAAAGTTTGTAATCTTCTGCTGTGCCAGTTTTGTATACCTTTTGCGGGCCGCACGGTCACGCATCCGCTTGATCATAAGTAGTTCGTTGGGTGTAGCCTCCACCTGACGTTCAAAAGAAACCATTAATTGTTCTAAATGAGACGTTGCTTCATTATGGCTAATAACTTTTGGTTGATCATCATTGATAATGGTGTTTTCGTCTGTATCATCATTTTCATTTTCTTCAGTTGTGCACAAAGCGATTATTTCGTCACCTATAAGTGAGGCGTAACCTTCATTATTTTCTGCTTCTAACCAATTGCTAATGTCGCAGATATTAACATCTGAGCAACCATCATTTTTTTTTTTTTAACATGCTCACAAAATCTTCAGGTGTAATTTCTCTTTCATTCTCGCTTATTCCTCCTTCTGTTTCAAGCTTATTATTCGAGAAATCACAATTTGCAGGCCATAAATTCTTCCACCACTTTTAGAGAGTGCTCTCAGCACCCTGATCCCAAGATTAAGCAATCATATAGATTACTTTCTTGATATTGATTGATTTGAGAATGACTAGAACTCCATGTTCTCCATCATCTTCTAAAAATTCATTCAGTCCCCATTCAAAAAGTTCATTTGTGTTTTATAAACTTTCTTAATGTTCTGAAGAACCCCTTGACCCATTGACTGCACCAGCGCTGTCCCATTAGGTGGTAAAAACTTTGCCGTTATGTTTCCTTTTGTCAGTTGACGTTCTTTGGGGTGTGTCGGGGCATTATCAATTAGGAGGACAGCTTTGATGGGTAAGTTGCACGATTTTAAATGTTTTGTAACACCCGGAACCATAAAATTGCCAAACTTAAAGTGATACATTGTTGTTTCTTTGAAGGATAACAACAAAGAGTTTAAATAAGAATGCTTAAGGTATTCTTCTAAAGATTTCAGAAAAGACTTTTTTATTCAGAACTAGCGAACTTACCCGACGTTGCCCAGGTACGTCAAAAAACAGCAGGAATTACAAAAAAGCTCTGAAAATCACAATAAGATATCGCGAAAAAATTTTAAATCGCTTCTCACATTTTGAAAACAGAAAAAATAATTATATATTGTGTTCTAAGATTGAAAGTTGATTCCTTTCACTAATGTGGAAAAATAGTAGCAGATCGCTATAATACACTAAAAATCACATACAAAATTTCCGAAAAATTCGAAAATTGCTATACGAAACCCGAATAAACTTTATTGAAATGAGGGCAGAATGTACTTTAGGTCAAAAATGGAATGTCAAAAAATTGCAGCAGATCGCGAAGAAACGTAAAAATCGCATTAAAAATCACAAAAAGTTCAAAAATCACGAAAGTCAAAATTTACTATAATTGGATAAAAGTTTCAAATCTAATTCCTTTGACCTGTGTGCTCTCTTAAAATTTATGCTTTGGAAATCATGCTAAGCATTAGATCATGTTACTTTTATTCGTAATTAATTTACTTGAACTCCCTTGAATATAAGTAACATAATCCCTTAAGTTAATATTAGTTTTTGTTGCATTAAAATATCTCAATTTGTTGATTTTCTGTAAGCAAGTAAGCTCTATTGTTTTACAGTGGAAGTCTATGGGAATTTGGCGAAATATTAAAGATATCGCCAAGTTGGCGACTAATTTTGGTCGCCAAATTTGGCGATATATCGCCAAGTTGGCTACAAACTTGGCGTTATTTAGCGACAAAACTGGATCCCCCTACGGTAACCCCTCTTATAGGTATGGACATGCATTACATGCTGTTCAATAATCGCATAAAAAATTCGCTAAAAATTCAAAATCGCTGTACGAATTCCGGATAAACTTTTTTTAAAAAGAGAACAAAATTTACTATATTGGGTTAAAAGAAAGAAACTGTATTCTTTTTCCTAATGTGGAAAAATCGAATTAATATAATCCCTTAAGTTAATAT
The DNA here is from genome assembly GCA_963932465.1 of Maratus speciosus. Taxonomy (NCBI): domain Eukaryota; kingdom Metazoa; phylum Arthropoda; class Arachnida; order Araneae; family Salticidae; genus Maratus; species Maratus speciosus. The sequence continues at coordinate 358,320,547 of OZ010800.1, read as the reverse complement.
TAGTTTTTGTTGCATTAAAATATCTCAATTTGTTGATTTTCTGTAAGCAAGTAATCCATATTGGTTTACAATGGAAGTCTATGGGAATTTGGCGAAATAGTAGAGATATCGCCAAGTTGGCGTCACTTTTGGCGACTCATTTTGGTCGCCAAATTTGGCGATATACCGCCAAGTTGGTGACAAACTTGGCGGCATTTGGCGACAGAACTGTGTCCCTGTACAGTAACCTCCATATAGGTATGGAAATGCATTAAATGCTGTTTAATAATTGCATAAAAAATTCGCTAAAAATTCAAAAATCGCTGCACGAATTCCGAATAAACTTTTTTGAAAAGGGAACAAAATTTACTATATTGGGTTAAAAGAAAGAAACCATATTCTTCTCACTTATATGGAAAAAATCGCATCTAAACTTAAAAAAGTGCTAAAAATCGCATACAAAATTAAATTAAAAAAAATCTAATCAAGAAATCGAAAATCGGGCTTCGAGGTGCAAAACTTCATATATAGACGTACCTTTTCCCCAAATTTTGTAGCTCTACGTGCAACGGCCTCTTCAGAACACCGTCGACACACTCACTCACTCACTCACACACAAACTTCTTTCTTTATTATTATAGAAGATACGTGGATGAAATAAATGAATGTTATGGAAATTTGCCGATCGCAGCTCAAACTTGAAAAAAAAAATCGACCAGACCGATCCGAATTAACGGGGTCCGAATTAGCGGGGTTCCACTGTACGTTCATTTTAGACCTAAACTGAAGGGATTAAAACAATTTCCAGTTTTTCCTAATTAATTTTGAGTCCAACTCCCTGACCACGGTGCTAAAACTTTGAAGTAGTATTGTGATCTTAATGTTCAACAAAAATATTAAGTGTAGCTGTAGATACTCATTTTACTCAGAATTTTAAGCTGTACAACATTTGTATTGACAATGTTTTTGATAGAGTTAGTTGTTTTGCGATATTGTAATCTATACTAATCTTATAAAGAGGTAAAAATTGTTTATTTGTAGGAGGTAAGCTCTGGAACTACCGAACCGATTCCAAAAGTAATGGTATGAAAATGATGGTGTTAGTCCAACTTAGAACATAGGCTATATCTTATGTCTGTGCAACTGGTCAAAAGGGGGTGCAGGAGAAAAAACGTTCTAAAAATGCGATGTTTGCGTTACTGAAGGGCCTAGAAACATGAAATTTGGAATGGTAGTTCCTTATAAGATACTAATGATCTCTAAGGACATTTAAAAAAAATCGAATTAAAAAGGGGTGAAAATACGCGAAAAGCGTTCTAAAAAACGTTCTAAATGGCGATTTTTACGCAATATCAGGAAGTACCAAACCGATTTCAAAAATATTGGTGTCAAAATGATCGTGACCACCCTTTCTCCAACGTAGGCTACATTTTATGTCGGCGCCACTACCCCTAAAGGGGGTGCAAGAGTAAAAAAACGTTCGAAATTGTGATTTTTGTGTTACTGAAGGGTCCAGACCAGATACATGGAATTTGGCATGGTAGTTACTTATTAGATATAAATGATCTCTAAGAACATTTCTTAAAAAATTCGAAATTTAAAAGGGGTGAAAATGCACAAAAAGCGCTCTAAAAAACGTTCTAAATGACGATTTTTACGCAATCTCAAGAAGTACCAAACCGATTTCAAAAATATTGGTGTCAAAATGATGATGACCACCCTTGCTCCAACGTAGGCTAAATTTTATGTCGGTGCCACTACCCCTAAAGGGGGCGCAAGAGCAAAAAAACGTTCGAAATTGTGATTTTTGTGTTACTGAAGGGTCCAGATACATGGAATTTGGCATGGTAGTTACTTATTAGATATAAATGATCTCTAAGAACATTTCTTAAAAAAATTGAAATTTAAAAAGGGGTGAAAATGCACAAAAAGCGTTCTAAAAAACGTTCTAAATGGCGATTTTTACGCAATCTCAAGATGTACCAAACCGATTTCAAAAATAATGGTGACAACCCTTTCTCCAATATAGGCTACATTTTATGTCGGTGCCACTACCACCTAGGGGTTGGAGAAGCAAAAAACGTTCTAAATTGCGATTTTTGTGTTACTGAAGGGCCTAAAATCCTGAAATTAGGTAAGGCAGTTATTTATAAGATACAAATGATCTCTAAGAACATTTCCTAAAAAATAGCAATTTAAAAGGGTTGAAAATGAACGAAAAAAGTTCTAAAAAATTTTCTAAATTGAGATTTCAACGCAATCTTAGGAAGTACTGAACTAATTTAAAAAATAATGGTGTGAAAACGATGGTGACAACCCTCGCTCCAACATAGGATGTATTTCATGTCGGGGCCACTACCCCAAAGGGGGTGAAGGAGCAAAAAACGATCTAAATTGCGTTTTTTGTAATACTGCAGGGGCTAGAAACTTGAAATTAGGCATGGTAGTTACTTATAATATATAAATGATCTCTAAGAACATTCCCTAAATAATTCGAAATTTAAGAGGGGTGAAAATGGACAAAAAACGTTCTAAATTACGATTTCTACGCAATCTCAGAAAGTACCCAACCGATTTCAAAAGTAATGGTTGCAAATTGATGATGAGAGCCCTTGCTCCAATATACGATCTATTTCATGTCGGCGTCACTACCACCTTGTGGTTGCATTTTAAATAACGTTCTAAATTGTGATTTTTTTTTTTTTGTGATACTGAAGGGGCTAGCAACTTGAAATTTGGCATCGTAATTATTTATGAGATGTAAATACTGTCTCAGAAGAGTTCCTTTAAAATTTGAAATTAAAAAGGGGTGAAAATGAACGAAAAGCGTTCTAAAAAGTTTCTAAATAGCGATTTCTCAGGAAATATAAACCGATTTCAGAAGTAATGGTTTCAAATTGATGGTGACAGCCCCCGCTCCAACATAGCCTATATTTTACGTTGTTGTCACTACCACCTGGGGCTTACAGGAGCAAAAAATGTTCTAAATTGCGTTTTTTGTGCTACTGAGGGGGTCTAACATTTTAAATTTGGAATGATAATTACTTCGAAGATGCAAATGCTTTCTAAGAATTGTCGACAGAAAATTCCAAATTTAAAAGGATGAAGTGAGCGAAAAGCGTTCTATAAACGTTCTAAATTACGATTTTTATGCAATCTTATGAAATACGAAACCGATTTCAAACATAATGGTCGCAAATTGATGGTGATAGAACCTGCTCAAACATAAGCTACATTTTATGTCGGTGGTTGTAGGAGCAAAAAACTTTCTAAATTGCGATTTCTGCGGTACTGAAGACGCTAGAAACTTTAAATATAGCACGGTAGTTACTTATAAAATATAAATGTCCTCTAAGAACAGTCGAAAATAAATTCGAAATTAAAAAGGGGCGGAGCGAAAGGAAGGAGCGAAAAGCATTCTAAAAGAGTCCTAAAAATTACGATTTCAAACGAATCTCAGGAAATAATAAACCGACTACAGACGTTATTGGTTGCGAATCAAGAGTGATAGTACCTGATCTTATACGGGCTATATTTTTTGCCGGTGTCACTACCACCTGGTTGGCAGGAACAACAAGAAAGTCTTTAAAAACATCTAAATTCCGTTTTCTATAGAATATTAGGAAATACCAACCGATTTCAAGGTTAATGTTGGCAAATTAATGGTGACAGTCTCTGTTTCAACATTTTTCGAGACATTCAATTTCAACTCTGTTTCGGCATTTTATGTTGGTGCAACTAACACCAGAGAGGTGGTAGACTGTTAGACAAGAAAATCTTGGAATTTGACATGATGGTTAATTTTAAGATGTAAATGTGTTTAGATGGTTCTAAAAACTTCAAAACTTCAAATGAATACTGAAATGAGCGTAGGAAAAAGAGCATAAAAGTCTCAGAATACTTTCTAAATTATCATTTAATTGGAATTAGTTTTAGTTCTTCTTATTAATTAAAATCTCATTTCTGTCTATTGCACTTTTATAATGAAGTTTAGTCAAACTGTGGCTTAATTTGTAATTTTTGAATTATTTCAAAATGTGTTCTTCTAATAAAATATAGTCATGCAAATATCACTTGGCATATTTCATCTATTACGCGAGCAAAGCCGCGGAGTTTGCTAGTAGTATTAATAAAAACGTGTTTTTTGACTATAAATCTATACATATTTCCTAATGTTCATGTACTACGAGGGGGAAAACATAGCATATTCATTCTAGACCTAAACTGAAGAAATTAAAACAATTTCCAGCTTTCCCCTACTTAATTCCGAATTCAACCCCCCAGTGCCGAAACTAGCATTTTTTGCACCCGGGGCAAACATGGATTTTGGCGGCGCCCCCCCCCCCCCCCCCCATCTTCCGCAAAGTATATTTACAAAGAGAATTTTACTAATTTTCTAATAGTCGACTTATTTTAAATTTTAAAATATGTAATCATAAAATATCTAATACTGAACTACGTAATCTACAATGACGGATCCAAGGGGGAGGTGACGGTGGTCATGACCCCCCTCTAAACACCAACATAAATATTCTAAAGATCGTTTTAAAAATGAAATATACAGTAGAGTTCCGATTATTCGAGTTTCCTCTTTAGCCGAGCTATTTTCTTCTGATAGACTGGTGGCTTCTATTATTATGAAACAGCCATTATAAATGAAGTGTTTGGTGAAGATGAAAGAGCAGTCGTAAAAAGTTAAAACTCTGATTTTCTGGTTAGAATGGGGGGAAAATGGCCAAAATTTTTTCCCCATTCTGACCAGAAAATCAGAGTTCTAACTTTTTACGGTTGTTCTTTCATCTTCACCTAAAACTTCATTTATAATGACTGTTTCATAATAATGGAAACCATCAGTCCAAAATGATCCATTCCAAAGGTATAATCCTTCATTTGGCGCCCCTTCGTTCTGGCGCCCGGGGCACATGCCCCCTCTGTGCCCCCCCCCTTAGTTTCGGTCCTGCAACCCCCTAACCACCGGGCTATTAACAAACTTGTGAGTTTCACATTTCTATACTATGTGCAATACACCAAAAGAAATCCCACACACAGACAGAGAACGATGGTCATTATACCAATTCTAAAAGTCGCAGAGAAAATCTGTTTGGTGCCAAATCTCTTCGTTTATTATTTTCTACAATCCTGCTATAGTGAAATTTCCTTGAGGGGTCGTCTACATACACAAACTATATTAAACTTTTGAATTTCCAATACTAATATAATTTCCAATATAATTTTGACACTTTATTTGGATATTTCGGTAAATTTTACATACGAGAAGAATTTTGAAATTTTAAATTTTGGATTACCTAATGTTGAATGCATTTTAAATCATTGTAAAACACATTGCAATACGGATAGTTTTCGAAGCATAACTCAGAAACTACTTGACGGAATGAGCTGTAATTTTGGATTCGCATATTTGATGTTTCTGGAAATCGATTTCTGTCTTTCAAAAAATTCTTGATTACAATTCATATTTTTTTTTTCTAAAATTTATTTCGAAAAAAAAATCTTTCTGAATTTTTATTTCATTTCAAAAATGGTTTCTTACGTATTATCCGTGATCTGAAGATAGATCGCTGAAAATGGTTGTCGATTGCCCATCTTGTTTATCGTTGCCAATCGCTTTAAAAGCAGAAAATTAAAGTTTTTAAATACATACTATTGTAAAAAATGTAAATAGTATAAAAATAACATAAAATAATACCAATGATCTATAATAAAAAAACCCTATAAACTATAATTAAAAAAAACTATTAACTATAATTTAAGAAAAATTATAAACTATAATTTTTAAAAATATACTTATGTATTATCCGGGACAGGAAATAGATCGCCAAAAATGGTTGACGATTGCCAATCCTGTTTAACGTTGCCAATCGCGTTCAAAACAGTAATTTAACTTGATTAAATACATAAAATTGCTAAAAACAATAAACAATATAAACTAAATAAATTATAGTAAATGAACTATGATAAATAAATAACAAAAAACTAAAATAAATAAACTATAATTAATAAGCATATAGTTTTCGAAAAACAAGGGTTACTGTAATTCGTATAATTGGCTCCATGCTTGGCATAGTTGTATCTGACCTGGCCTGGATAGCACGTAAGTACCAAAACAAACTATAAACTATAATAAATAAATAACAAAAAACTATACACTATAACTACAATAAATAAATAATAAATAAACTATATGGTTGACAAAAAATAAGGATTACTGTAGTTAGTATTATTGGGGCAATTGTTGGCGCAGTTGGGCATCTTCGGGGTTCGGATAATATGCAAGTACCCTAAAATGCGTCAAAGTTTTTGAGATATTTTGTGCGTTTGTTTAAGTACTAATTGCAATCGTTACTTTTAATGATTTTTTTCTTTTTTATTTATTTACTAGCAGAACTACCCGGCTTCGTCCGTGTCAATTATAAGAGACCTTCCATGTAAAATAATAAATTAAAATGATTAAAGAACAATTATAAAAGATTAGCCTTTTTAAAAAGTTCTACTGGACAGATTTTTATGGAATTTGCGCTGTTACTATGCACGCATTTTTTTCTATAATGGTTTTAGTATATCCCATTTTGCTCTACATGTTTTGTTATAGAGTTAGCTGGAAATTACTAATCAGTTTAACCCCATTCTGAATGATTAGCCTTTTAAAATGTTAGATAATTTTTCAGGGATATTTTTAGTATATTGCATATCGGTCTATCATTCTTAAACCATGTTCTATTGTAAATCACCAACTAAAAAATTTGGCTCTTAACAACCGAAGTTTTGTCTTAAACATTGGAAAGTATAATAGCGCAATGGCGTTAGTAACGTTTTCATCTACGCGGAAGAACGTTTCAGATAAAGACCCATATTGCATTAAAATGACGGATATTAAAATGACCGATATATTTCATTTAATTCAAGATTCGTTTGGAGAAACCGACCAGCACAGCTACCGAAATGTGCTACTCAGATTATTAGGGAATTATAGTGAAAATATTCACGATTAACTGCTCGCTATAATACGAAAGTACCAAAAATGCTTTTTCATGTAGTTTTTGAGAAATCTAAAAAATACACTAAATATATTAGTGTTTCAAATTAAAAACTATTTTTATTTATGTTCTCTTAATGTGCAGTATATCAGGTACCTTTAAACACGAGTATCCTAAGATTCATTGCCTATAATTTTTAAACGGAAACTCACACTAATCATAAAATCCAAATCCACAGCGATTAACATGAAAATGACGCCAATCTATGAAGCTTTGTTTAAAATGAGAAAGCTAACTCTAAAAAAAAAAATATTTGTTATGTTTTAATTTCAATTTAATATAAATCGTATAAAAGTAGATTTTACATTATGGTATTTGATGTAAATCGTAGAATGTTATCACTGCATTTAAAATATTAAAACACTTACCTAAATGGTATAATTAAAAAAAACAACATTATAACGAAATAGGAAATAAATCATAGCAACCGGTTTTTAGAGCCAGTTTGAGGCCATATTTATCGAAATTGACGTCCTAATTTATTGAAAGTGGCGTCGTATTTAGTGATTTGTGTCTCTGATCCTTTTTCTTGGAAAGGAAAAGCCTATATTTTAGTGAAATTGTAATTTCAAATATATTAAATGGAGGTTTTAAGTTTTCTAAAAGCCTGGAAGTGAATATGAGAAAAAAAGTTAAATATGAGAAATGCGCATTTTCTGCTTAGAGAGACATCAATTTAAAAAATGTAACAATATATCGAGGGAGACTGAATTTGTATTGGTTTATGAAAAGAAACTACACGTGTTTGCCTTTTTTTTTTTAATTATTTGTGAGGTTTTTAGGGTGTGGCAACACAATAAAATAATTGAGATTCGCTCGTTGTATTTTTGCATTTTTGAAATCGACGTCATTCTAAACAGAAAATGCACATTTTCAATTTATATATGTAAAAACTTCAGAATAAAACATCATTAGAAAGCAGTGTCAGTTAATCAGAAATGACGTCATATCTAGCAAACGATTTTTATTATTATAATCTTTTCCCTAAATTATTTTCTTGATATTGAAACGCCTGTATTAAAATAGATTTTTTAGCTTCAAAAACATTCAAATGAAGATATACTACGTCATTTGAACACACATTTAGTTAAAGTTTTTATTTTATATGGGAAAAATGTGCATTTCCTGATTAGAATGACAACAATTTCGAAAATGCAAAAATATAGCGATTGAGTTATAAAAAGAAAGTACGCGTGTTATCAATATTTTTTTAATTATTGCACCGTTTTTTAAGTTGTGGCAACAGGAAAGAAATGATTGAATTATAAAATTAAATACTAGAGAACAGGAAGGAATTCTGCTATTTCAGAATTTAGTGTCGCCCCCGGCATTTCCATTACTTCATTTTCTTCTGATGGACTAATGGCTTCTCTTATTATGAAACAGCCATTATAAATGAAGTGTTAGGTGAAGATGAAAGAGCAGCCGTAAAAAGTTAGAACTCTGATTTTCTGTTCAGAATGGGGGGGGGGGAGGGAATGGCCATTTTTTTACGGCTGCTCTTTCATCTTCACTTAACACTTCATTTATAATGGCTGTTTCATAATAATAGAAGCCACCAGTCCATCAGAAGAAAATAACTGGGTTAAGCGGGACTCTACTGCAGTACAAAACATATTTCAATTTTAAGACTTAAAGCACACGTTTTATTTTATGTAAAATGACGTCATTCGCATCCGCTTAAGAATTCCACATTTACGATCTACTCTTAAACATCTACAGTAAAGCATGCATAGCACATCACTATCGCGAAATAATGCACAAATGCAGCAAAAAGATTCCGTCATTCAAGAAAATCGAAAAAAAAAAGGTCATCTAATGATCATAGATACTTACAATTAAATATAGTATATAATTGCACCATTGTTTCAACAGAAATCATTCGTTTATATTTTTTTCAAAATAGCACGTATTTTAATTACATTTTCTTTCGGTTGTTACGAGAAAATGGCAACAAAAATATATAATTACTATTTTAAAACTATTTTTCCTTTACTTTCTACAGAAATGAAGTACTTCCGTTGCCAATATTAAGCAAATGGCTCCAAAAACTACAAAAAAATTAATGTTTCAAAAATAAATGGAGATACAGTTTTCAAACAAAATGCATTTAAAAGAACTTTTTTTTCCAATACGACGGTATAAAAATTGAAAATGTGCGATGCTTAGAAGTTTAAAAAATTGCTAAAGAGTATTTAATCGTAATGCTTTGTTTTACGGCTAGCTTCTGTAAGGCAACGTTATTTTTTGGACACAAAATAAGCTGGGAGAAAGAAATAGCATACCGTACCGGAGGCTAAAAAGAGATTTTTCTATAATGTTAAATTATGGAAGGCGGTAGAAAAAGGGATAAATAGTGGCCTGGTGGTTTTTAAAAGTAGACAGCGATCTTTTCCACGTTCTGAAACGTATGTACATGAAGTTTCGTACAAATCGGTCAAAAGCTGAAGATTTGTATAAAGGACATACATACAGAGAACGGCTTTTATATATATAGATATATTTTTTATTTTATGTTATTTTTTGTATCAATTTTCAGCTCTATTTTAATTATACTAAGACATTTCCGATTTTTTTTATATTTTCAGGAAAAATAGTGATGCGTATGCAGATTGTTTTACGGGTGCAGATTTTGTGGACTGGTTAATAAAAGTAGGCTTGGCCAATCATCGGACGGCTGCAGAAAACTACGGCCAGCGCTTATTCAGGGGAAAAGTGCTTATTAGTGTGGATGGAGCGGTGCAGTTCCATGACAATAATGCTTATTTATATAGCTTGGAGAAGAAATAATACTCGTTAGATCTCATGCCAAGTTCTGAACTGTAAATAGTTTGTACATTCATCTCGTGAAATAAAGTCCATATTCGTGTCATCCTATATAACCATGTTTTCATTTCGCCTCTTTTTATTCTGCTTTTAATAATACTAGTTGCGTACCAGCCCGATGTGTTGCTTTTGAATTGGATGAGATCATTCGATTCTTTTGGAAAAAAAATGAAATCCAATTTTATTCTAAGTTTAGAAGCCAATTATAGTATTAATTTTATTAAATACAATATTTCAAATAATAAATTATATTTTCAATTCAAGTCAAAAGCTTTCCCAATAAAAATGCACAGATTCTATAACTTTATTTGCCAAAAGCTTTTCGTTCATACGAAATTTGCTTCTAATTTCGGAGCTGGTAGAAATCACGTCATTTGGGTGAACTTATACAAAAATGAGTTTGTTTTGGCGAATTTATCCAAAAGCATTTTACATTTATGAATTAAAATAAATGCTTAGAGAAATATAATTTTTCTCGCTAAAGCGTTTTGTTTTTAACATTCTTGTGAAAAGTTTTATTTTAATCGCCATTTTAAGGAAATAGTGGAAAATTTGCTTTTCTACTTAAAAATTTAAAAAAGCTACGAAAGATTTTTTTTTTTTTTACATTACCGTCGAACGTACTTTGGGCCACTTTTTCCTGGTTTCACTCACATTTCCATTATTAAAAAATATTATATGTGATTTTTCAACGTCGAAATGGAGTTGTAAACAATTAACATGAAACAATGAAGCAAACTGTATGGTTTTAAAGAGGAATTTTTTTTTAAACTATTTTTAAAGTTTTGGAACAAAGTAGCCCCTGCTAGAGGCTACTTTGGTCCATTCACTTAGTTTCATATAAAATGAATACATTTTATATGTACATGAATACGTTTTTATGGAAAACCCTTGCAATAGCATTTGCTAATAAATTAACACTGCAAACCCGATAAACAATTTTTTTTTTTTTTTTTTTTTTTTTTTTTTTTTTTTTTTTTTACATTTAAACACAATTAACCAATTGTTAATATTAAAGAAACGAGAAACAGTTTTCGTCATGTTATCCTCAGCAACTGGAACAAAAACAATTAATCTAACACGAACAAAATAACTTCTTCAAACACCATCAAAAACTTTTAATTGCGCTAGGCCTTTCGAAAGATCTGAGTCTTTCTTCGTCAGGCGCAAAGAGGACGTACTTCTACTATGAAAGCAGCACCAAGACTCAAATGCTTTCATAGCAAAAGCACATCTTTTTCGCGCCTGACGAAGAAAGACTCAGATCTTTTCGAAAAGCCTAGCACAATTAAAAGTTTTTGATGGTGTTTTAATAAGTTCTTTTATTTTTATTCATTCACGCCAGTTTCAACTTAATTTCTTTCAATTAATGTAACATTTGAAAAAAAGTTACTTAAAACATGTTTGAAGAGATTTGGTTGTATAAAAGACATTTGTAAGTAATTGGGACTATTTTCGGATCAAAACAGGCCTGGCACAAAATAGCCCTTAAATACTAGTTTTCATGCTAGCTTTATGGAAACGTAAACATTTTCTGCCAAAATAAAAAGTTAAAGGAAAAATTATGATCACACATGGGTTACAGGTTACTAAAGGTAATATATTGACACTTACTTTATTTGTAGCTCTTATCAAGATTGTTTCACAATAGAAAGTCTGGAGAGGTAAAATCTACACATGAAACACTACAGTTGTTTACAAACACATTCAGTGTTGCCATTAAAAAAATTAAATTGCCTCCAAACTATTCAAATACCCTATAGTATGGTATAAATTATTTTTCAAGGACAAAAACTCCAAAATATTTTGTATTGTTTGTTCAATACAAAGAATAAAATATTTTTTATGGGCTGGACCAAAGTAACCTCCCGCAAGGACCAAAGTAGCCCCGACGACGGTAATGGAATTTATCTCAATGTTCCAGTCGACAGACGATTTTTTGCTTTCTAAAATAAATTTATTCCCGAAGCTTAAATATGTGAAAATAATTTTGTATTTCTTGAAAAGTACAATTCAATCACAATATTACTATTTTCATTATCTATTCAAATAAATGACTGAAATCGGATCCCTTTTACTAACGTGGAAGAATCCCCCCCCCCCCCCTCGAAACAAGAATGAAGTTAAATATCGCATAAAAAAATTAAATAGAAGACAATCTAATCAAAAAATCCAAAAATTGTCTTTGAGGTGCATAATTTCAGACATCCAGGTACCTTTCTGTGAAATATTGTAAATCTGCAAGCATTTGTCTCTTTGAAATACAGCACTACTTACTCAGGCAAGCAAACATCTATCTTTATTATTATGGATAGAAGATTGACCATTTATTTCTAAATATCGACAACAGATGACAGCATTAAAACATTTTTCAGTCATAAAATCTAAGAAGGAATAAAAAGAAAAAACCGAAGGGAGTAGATAAAAAAAAAAGAGGGGGTAATCAGATGTGGAATTTTTAAAATATTATAAAATCTATTATTTATTACTAGATTGTTCACGGATTGTTGAATTATTATAAAATCCAAGAAGGAATAAAAGGAAAAAACCGAAGGGAGTAGATAAAAAAAAAAGGAGGGGGGTAATCAGATGTGGAATTTTTAGAAAGAAAACTATGCTAAAAAATAATTTTTTTGTGGATTTTAAAATATTTTTCAAGCATGATTTTTTTTAAAATATATCTCTACACGTACAGCCATATTATGAAATATTAACCCGTTTGCACTTAAAAGAATGTGAGTAGTTCCGCATTTCTTTCCGGTTATGAAATTAAAACTTCACCAAAAACATAAATAAAACACAAGTTTAACAGATTATGTAATCGAACCACTGAAATAATCAGAATCAAAATGGCTGTTGTAATAAAATAGTTGAGGATGCTAAAATTCATCTTAATATATATATATAATTACACAAATAATTCATTACTTAAAATATGATTAAACAATTAAAAATATATTAACAATAGAGTACTTCCGGCTAATATTTAATCAACATCAGGAATTAAAATTTAAACAGTTGTTACGAACGTTACTTGCCCATATCTCACTTATAAAACTCTCTCTTCAAACCGTATATCTGGGTTCCATGGTCGATTAACACGGCTAGAAACAGAAGAGATGTGGGGGAGGAGGGAGAGGTTTTCTTTTAATTATTATTATTACAAATTCACTGTTCTCTGATCAAACCTATCCATATACATTTGGAACGTTGTAGGATAAAATGTCATTGCATGCTTTTCCACTCTTGTTTACAATTTCAATAAATTCACGGATTGTTAGTTCGAAATAATTCATCATAGGTTATCTAATTCTTCCAATATTGAAAACAATTTTAATGTTCTGTTGGTGCAGTTTGGAAAGAGCGCTAGCTGATCTATTGAGATCACTTTTATGTTCCTTTATCCGATATTTTAACTTTCGAGTCATCATCCCGATCCCTGTTGTAATTAGTGAAATCTTCAGCGATTTCTTTGGCTATAACCCTTTGCATACGGTTAACATAAAAGTAGTTTTTAATAAATTTTAAAACTTTATTTGAATACATAATTGACATCTTTCATATAAAAATGCGTTTTGGTGCTGTTAAGATGCAATCAAAAAACTATATTAAATGTATCTTTTTTCAATCAGAAATGGTTTTATGGTCTGAACACCGGGCAGTATGTTCTGTAACCGGCGAAGCCCGGCTTAGACCTCCTGGCAATTAATAATAATTTAATACGGAGTTTCAAACTTTTAAGATTTTTGTTTTTGAAAAATGGTGGTGTTTAACACAAATTGCTTAAATGATCAAGAAAAAATATATTAAACCATGAGAAGCAACAAGTAAAGAACTGATATGTCCAGTAAAATTATTTTTTACTGTAATAAATTTATGTCGAATATTTGGTGACTAAATTTCTCTCGAGTGCTTTTATATTTAACTCTCTTATTGACAGATATTGAAGTTATTCTTGCGGGGGCTAATGTGGGAAGTCGGGAATTTCTTGGTTTAGTTACAAATGTCATCAACGAGTTGCATTGCTATGTCTTAAACTGTTAAGTTTTGCTGTATTTATATTATGCACATATTTACAGTAACATATATTCAGTAAAACCTGTCTATAACAGAATCTTGTTTTAAAAGGAAACTTTTTTTTTAGTTTGACCTGCGATGGCTGATTCCTTTTTAGGGGAGGAGGGGGAAATGCCGGCCAGCCTCCCAAGCCCGTGTATAAACGGTTTGTCGTAGTCGTAACGTTTTGTCTGATCAGTGAAACACAGGAAATGTGATGAACACATTTTTTTTTACGATAAATTTATACTCGCAAAATCTTGTAGCAATATTTTTTATAAGTGGTTTGTGGAACTAACATAAAAAAAAAAAAAAAAAAAAAAAAAAAACTATATTATAGCCTGAAATTTTCGGTTCTCAGTATTACATTCTCTCATACATTAGGTTCTCCTTTATAGAACAGAGCCGCCCGCGGGTCGAGGTTCGCTGGTTGATCAGCCCTGGCTTAAATGCTACTTTCTCTCATTGCCCTCCCTCTCGGTTAAACACAGATTTCTTCAGGTCCCGAAATCGCCTTACGGAAAATATAAAACTTCTCTTAGATAAGCGTCGTTTTCCCCAACTTATATGATGCTAAATTAAATCGGCCACTACCACTAGTGTTATTTAGAGTTAACCCATTTGTGCCTGAATTTTTGTTTTCTCAAATTTGTAGGTAAAATCATTTTAAAATGTTGCAAAATGAACTAGAAAAATACTAAAAAAAATTACGCAAAGAAATTTTTGTATTTATTTTATAAAATGTAAAAGTACAAAATATGCATAATTATTTGCTTTGTCTAAATTTATATAAAATAAGCTCTTAAATTGTATATCATATACTATAATAAGTATTTTTATGAATAACTAAACTAGTCGGATATGGCAATCCCAAAACTTTCTTCTCTCTCATACATGTTAATACTTCCTGAAAAATGCAGCTGGTTAGATGATTTACACCAAAATCTAATCAGCAACAACTTATGTCAACTTCTAACTGAATCTGAAGTTTCGTGAAAATCCGTGCATGAGTTTTTGAGTAGAGCTATGGTGGAAATTGTAAAAAATTCTGCATAGCAGCACCACCTCTTAGGCGATATATACCGAAACCTAATAAGCAACAACTTAAGTCAACTTGATAACTGAATCTGAAGTTAAAATCCGTGCATCCCTTCTTGAAATAAAACTATTGCGGGAATCAGGAAAAATGCAGCATAGCAGCGTCACTTGTTGGGCGATTCACACCAAAACGTAGTCAACGCCAATTCATATCAAGGACTAGCTGAAACCAAAGTTTGATGAAAATCCACGCATTAGTTCTTGAAATAGAGACATTGCGGAAATCAAGAAAAATTATGTATAGCAGAGCCACCTGTTGGGCGATTTACCCCAAAACGTAGTAAACATCAACTCATATCAAGGACTAAACGAATCTGAAGTTTCATGCAAATCCGTGCATTAGTTCTTGAGATAGAGCCATTGCGGAAATCAAAAAATGCAACATAGCAGCACCACCTGTTGAGTGATTTGCGCCAAAATCTAATCAGCACCAATTTATATCAGGGACTAACTGAATATGAATTTTTATTAAATTCCGTGCATTAGTTCTTGAGATAGAGCGCCCACAAAATTTGTGTCACACACAGACATTTTGTATAAACATGCTTTTCGGGATCTCTGACCCCTAAAACGTGTAAATCCGTCGAAAATCGGAATTCGAAAATTTTCACGATCCCAATACATTCTCTTCTTGTAAAGATAGAAGTAAGTAAAAATATAGTTATTTCTTTACAGAGACTAATAACATTATAAGTACTATTAGTAATAATAAACTAAGAATTGATGTATTTGAGGCTTAAAAACCATTTGTTTCATAAACATCTTGAAAAGAACTTTACATTGTCACGTAAATGGCTAGTAAAAATATGTACCCATTCGTGCCTATCGCCCTATATTTTGTCGCAATTTTAAAAAAATACGTATTTCAAAGAAATCTACAAGCTACGATTATGACTTATCGAAGGTACAGAAATCCGATAGAATATTTCTCTCTATATCCCATCAATAACAATTCAATTCCCTTTCAAACTGATTTTTAGAGGATTGTAAAATATTTTCAAAAACTTAAACAACATTCTTGTTTCTCAAACAGCATCTGGGAACTTATTATTATTATTTATTTGTGAATAAGCTCGAACACTGTTATAAAAATGAAGTCAGAGCCCGTTGCGATCTCAGCCTGAGCCGGTCTTATAGCTAGTGCTATCGATCCTTTTTTAACTTTTATCTGAGAATTTTTTTTTTAATTCTTATTCTTAATTTTGTTAAGAATAGTTTTTTATTCTTATCAGTTATTTTATTGATTAAAAAAAAAAAACATTTCATAAAACCAATTGTAAAACTTAGAATACTCTTTTGATCCCACTACTGATTTTACTTACTCCAGAAATCATCCACAAAAATTTTGTTATCTCTTGTGCAGTTAATTTTACTTAATTCCTATATTATTGCAAATGGCGGATGAGTGCGAGTAGGTTATAAATAACGTTTGACCATAAAAAGAATAAGAACAGTGTTTGTTATATAAACATACAACGACTTATTTTTCGAACAACTATCTCGAAACTTAAAAAAACTTTAATTTATCACTTTAACAGATAGATTTAACTCTTGTAGAAATCTAATTCCTTAAATTTGCTTACTGTATTTAGAAATATTTATAAAATATAATTATTATTGAAAATTAATTACTTAATTCTTAAAAACGACAACAGACATTTTTTAATTAATTAATTAATTAATTACATTTTTTAATCATAAATCATTAATATCATTGTTGATGGTCAGATAAAAAATCACTGAAAAACGACCCGGAGTAAGAACAAAATATTGGTGGTCTACTGGGCCAGGAATCTAAACACTTTTTTCCATGAAAAGAATAAAATATGACAGCATCAACTAATATTTTGCACTCATTTCCATGTAAATTCTGTGTAAATGAAGGTTTTATGAATTTATATATGTACCAACAGTACAGTTTATTCAAGTAAAATAAAAACAGAAATTTCATTAAATAAAAAAAGTTAATTAATAACTCCTTTGAAATGAGAAAATTTCATCAAATATTAATATTTTTTATATTTAAATTTATTTGACTTAAAAAACTAGCTATGAATTTAGATGGCACTGAAATTGATTGAAGATGTTAGAAACATAATGAAACTGAACTAATCTTAATGTGTGTATATCTGGGCAAACCTGATAAATCATTCAAGGAAGATTACAATTCAATCTGATCATCAAATGCTGTAATCTTCATGCAAATGCAAATATCAGCAACAATGGAGTTAAAATAAATTAAATTGTTTTCTTTGTCAGTGTATTACATTCTAAATTTATGTCAAATTATCAAAATATATTAATTTTGGAGCTAAATTTTTTGTATTCCTCAATTAAAAAAATATAGCTGTTTTTTAATGTCGAAAAATGAAAAAATTTCATAAAATTTAAAATATAACTCAATAAATTTTGGACAGATAAAACTGGAATTTTTACTGATGTATTTGTTAGACCATGGAGAATGTTTTTCTAAATATAACTTACGGGATCCACAGATCGTATAAAAATTAAAATTTTGTAACTTTTACAAAAATAACTATTTTGACATAAATTGCTTTTAATGTGATGAAGCAACGCACTCTAGAAGGCATACGGGCACCAAAAATTGTTAGCCTCTCCGAAGTGAGCTTCAACTGATGTGTCAGCATCAATAACTAAATGATTTAATTTAAGCACTCTTTTAATTTTTTGCAATTTAAATATTTTAAGAGATTGTTACAAGAGATTAACCAAGCCAACTATATAGGGTTTATATTATTAATTTCAACTGCAGCTTAGTGTCATTTTTTTTTTCTTTTTTTTATACTATTAGGTTGAGCAAAAAGTTCTGGGAAATTTTTAATCTAATAGTTACCAGAATTTGTATATTATATAGAAGTACTAGTGGTATATCTATAGGAGTTCAGGAATTTCTGCTCTAAAATGCCTATTGAATAGTATGATTTGCATGTGTTGATCCGGCATTATTGGAGAAAAAGTCTAACGATTCCGAAAGTCATCGATAAGATTAATGAGGGTGAAGGTGCTGGTTTCGTTCTTCCAGCAAATCCGGAATCTGGCAGAAAGTCGTGGACTATGATGGTGTCTACTTTGAAGAATAGTCCTTGTTGCTTTTGTTGTTAATTTGCGCATAACAACGCAGCTTTCACAAATTTCCCAGAACTTTTTGCTCAACCTAGTATCATCATCAGTGTCCAATTTACTTTTAAAGTAGCTACAATGTCTTTCTCTGTGTTTCAATAATTATTTCTTAGTTCACAAGGGGGCTCTGGCCCCTACTCCTTGCCAATCTTCGTCTAGATCAAGCGACCTCTAAAAGCATGCCAATTTGGTTCGTTTTAAAATGAATAGAAAAAAATGGCCGGAAAAGTAGAAATTCAACAGCCATTTAAACATTTTGGTTGTTTGGTTGGTTGGTTATTTTTACTGGCACTAAGTCCACATTTGGGCATGCTGTGCCAAACACGAGTCAAAATATAAAGATGCAAACAAATAAAAAAAAAGCAATCTCAATAAAAGTTACACCGTAAAGAACATAAAAAAAAAACCATACAAAGTCCATATGATAAATAAATTTATCCTGATGAGGTACCCACTTCTAAGATTTTTATGGCATAAAGTTTTCTTTCTCTTCACTATTGTTACCAACAATTTCTTAATCTATCAATAACTAAAGTTACATAGTTGATTTTGAAAAATTAATGTACAAAAGCAGTTTCCATTCTGTTTGGTCAGTTTGTGAAAAAAAATTGCCCACATTGTGATGCAGATAATTTTTAGTAAACTTCAAGCAATGTCTTTAACATTAACTGTATTACGTGCAACAAGGCTTTTGATTATTTTCGAATAAATTAGTTTGTAAATTGTGGTGTCAATCAATTATTTCAACATTTTTGGAGCAGAAACACCTGAAAGGAGTAATGATTAAGTAGGAAATGATGGGGTAAATAAATTTGTCCTCATTAAACACGACAATCCACTGCATTATTAAAATATACTTCAATGTATAAACCGAATATACATAACTATGCATACACCGAAAAAGTGAAAAGGACACAAGATTCAATAACAGTGACAGGTAGGGCTGTCGTAACCATCGGGTGAACGGTGTGGCGGCACAGGGCCCTGCGCCTGTCAAGGACCCGTCAGGGGCCCCTGCGCACCACCGCACTTTTGCTTTCATTTTGATCATTTAGGTTTTTACAGTAGATACTCGATTTTACGAACCCGATGGGACTCATATAATGTGTTCGGAAAACCAAAAGTTCGTAAATGGGAGTAACATTAGCTCAATGGGATGCTGGTCAGGACCAGTACTTCAGTTCGTAAAAACGAACAGTTCGTAAAATCGAGCGTCTACTGTATTTTAAAAATTTTCTTAAGAAAATGCGGATATGAGCTTTTGCCTCTTGTAGCTAGAATTTATATATCTGTCAGCAATTTACAGATAATAGACTGGATAATCCCTTTTTTTATTAAATAGGTATCCAAAAAAGTCCGATAATTTTCGGATAATTGATTAGTGACTACATTCATTCATTCATCACTGTCGGATAATGAAAAGTGACAACACAAATTTCTGGATATGTTTTTTTGTTTCCTTTCTAATTATTTCTCGGTCAGAAATAAAAAGCGGATCCAAGAGAGCAGCAATAAGAAACAATTCTCCTCTATTCGAGTAAAAAAAAGGGGCCCGGTATTCTATAATAGAGACAATTTAAAAATAAATTTTATTAGTTGAGATCTTTAATATTGCAATTAGGGACTTAGGGCCCAACAAAGTGTTTAGTCCCCCCACCCCCGAGACATTGTGCCGGCCCTGATAACAAGATTAGTAATTTTTTTTTAGAATAGAGAGATTCAGAGAAAATCTGTTGTTGCAGAAATAACATATAAATTCAAACCATAATTTTTTATAAAAAATTTAAATCAAGAAAGTTACAATGTATAACAGTATGAAAGTGACAAAAAAAAAAAAAAAAAGAGGAAATGTTTTCAGGCAAAAATTATATTTAGAGGATATTTACATAACAGAATAAGGGTCCTACTGACTAACTGTCTAATAACATGTTTTATCTTGTTTAAAGAATGTGCTAATTATTTCTGCATCAATGTGACCTTCATTTCATCAACACATATTTGTCTTCAAACTATCCAAAAGGTCTACATATGGCTGAAACAAAATATTCTATCACAAGAAGAACTTCAAGCAAATTCTGTTAAGTCAAGAAATAAATTTTATCTCTGTGAAAAGATATTTTAAACTCCATTTATGTACATGATTATCAGATTCTCATAAAATTAAACTAACCTCTTATTAACAGTTCTGCAATGCATAAAGAGAAATAAGCAAAATTAAACTCTAAAGATATGAGTTGGGGAAAAGTCTAAGGATTAAAATTTTCAAACATGTCCTCCCTTGCAACCTATTATATACATCTACATAAAATTTATTTCTTGACTACAAAAATAATATGTCTGTGAAAAGACATTTTAAACTTCATCAAGTACATTATCAGATTCTCATAAAATTAAGCTAACCTCTTTTTAAACAGTTCTGCAGCACATAAAGAAAAATAAGTAAAATTAAACACAAAAGATACAACTCCTGGAAAAGTCTAAGGATTAAAATTTTCAAACATGTCCTGCCCCCGCAATGTAAACACTTAAATAGTTGCATTTTTGTAGTGAACCAGAGATTATCCATAATTGTTTTCAAAGTAGATTTTCAGCTTTTAAATGAATTCTTACATGCCTGCATATAACAATAAAACAATACTATTAATCATTATAACAAGTTACTTAACGTATTTTCTGGAAGAAACGCCGCGGCGTTTACGAGTTGGAAAGTTATTTTTTTGTCAAGTGCGGCGTTTACGATTTCTTTTTTTCACACGCATAAAATTGGGATAAAATAAAATTCATCAATCCCATGAATAATAATATATATATTATTATAAGGCTGTTCTCAAGCCCCCTGCTCAACAATGCGAAACCTTCTGACTTCACCGATTATGAAAACTGTGACATTTTGGATGATGATACTGAACCATACAGGTGGACAAAGAAAATTTACTACTCTTCCACTTGACAACTCGGAGTTTGAGGGTTTCAAGTTGAAGCTAAAAAGGGCTAAAGTGCATGCGACATTAAAAGCGTGCTAAGTTGCGATGGTCACTTAAGAAAATGTGGAGCACCTAAGGAGAGGGTCCGCATCCCACGCTCTGAATGGTTTTAATGTCAATTGACATCTCCTTAATTTAAAAAATTACATAAAAATATTTAAAACCTGATTTAAATATTTTAAATAAAATTTTAAAATCCTAAATTATTAAAAATGAGGCACTCTACACTGTTCAGAAAACTTTGATTAAAGCTAGATCAATGAGACACTGTCGACAAAAGTAGTGTTCCCAAAGGTGTGGCGTTTACGATATTTTTAATCTTATTTAGACCAATTTTGAGGAGTGCGGCATTTCTTCCATAAAATATGGTATATTTTGCCATTTTGGTGCAGTTATAGCAAGTCTTAAAAAAAATCAAATAACATACATTCAATTCAATATTCAATTCTTACTAACTATCCAACTTTATTTTTATTTAAGCATGATTTACAAACAGACTTACATCATTAAAAAGAGTAATAAATACTCATCATACTACAATAATACTTATTTTTTACATTCTAGAGATCAAAAGAACACAATTTCTGAAATAAAAATTACATTTTCTTATTTAAAAAAAAAAATAAAGAAAATATATACCAAGAAACAACTTGGCTGAAAAGAAAAAAATCCTCAATGGAATCAAAAGAAAAAAATTACAGCTTTAAATAAAACGTAGAAATCAAAGTTCTAAATTACAACATTCCAATATAAATATGTAACTAATATTCTTTTTCATTCAACTAAGAAGTAGGGGTGAGGGTAGGGAGAGGGTGAATGGGTGTAACAATATAAGAATCGTATCCAGGCATAGTAATTCTTTTATTTAAAAACAAAATCCTGGATGATTTACATGAGAAAAACAACTCTGTATTTTTTTAGAAAGTACAACAAAGATAGCTTGATAATTAAGCAATCTTATTTCAAACTTGCAAAATGCAAGAACATCATTAGATCAGAAATTGGGCTTGATTCACAGTCGCTAGAAAAACTCTAGCATTCAAAAATGGACAAATATATATATATTTTAAACAATGTATTGCTCTGAACTGATTCTCAGCTTTGGCAATATGACAGTTTGCCTATCACATCTTTAGAAAAAGCACATGTATAGACACCTTTATACCACTATTCTACAAATAAAATCATAGTCTATAATCAGCAATGGAAAAATAATTGAAAAAAAAAAAACAATCAACACAAGCACTGAAAATTGTACTATACAAAATTATAACTACACCTTTCTATTAATTAATAAATACCAGTTGTTGTTTTTTTTTTTTGTCGTTGTTGTTGTTTTCACATTTTAAAATGAAGATAAAAATCTTTAAGAATATCCAAAATTATAGACAGCAATGAACCACATGTATTAACAAGGAATGAGTCACATATTCACGAAAGAACAAAATTTCCTACACATCATAAAAATATTCTTATTTATTAATCTTTAAAAAATGGTATTTTATCCAAGAGATATTGGACATTGATTTCTGCATATCATTTGTATTATTACAACTTACTTTACAATTTTCCATTCAAATATTTAAAATAAAAAATCAATGACATTAAGGGACCAATGAACACTACTGTCCTTGAAATAATATAGGACTCTGAAGAAAGTTGATAATCCCAACGGATAACAAAACTTCACAACCATTTCTCATAATTTGATTTTCACCAACAATGTCTTTAAACAATAATATATCTTGTGGTAATTTGTTACAAGATGAAAAAAAACTACAACATGATAATGTGTGAATGGATACATAGAAAATTAAACAATATTGTTTTGTAAAGTACACTATAAATTAATTTTTCAATATGAGCTGATTACATCAAAATATAACAACCATGCATCTTTCCTGGATGCCTGAAGTAAGATAAATCAATGTATTTAGTACAGTACATACACCATATGCATTACTATCGTCTATTACACTTTTTTAATACAGTACTTCTGATGTCAGATGACTTAGATTGGCTGAATGGAATAAAAACATAAATTGCATCATTTAGCTTCCTTGAATACTTCTCAACAGTGATA
Source organism: Maratus speciosus (assembly GCA_963932465.1). NCBI lineage: Eukaryota > Metazoa > Arthropoda > Arachnida > Araneae > Salticidae > Maratus > Maratus speciosus. The sequence goes on along the minus strand of OZ010800.1, from coordinate 358,297,325 downwards.
GATTAATGAAGTGGCATTGAGAGGAAAAGTATCCCCCAATACCGCCCCAGTATGTGAGTTTAGAGGACAAACAAAAATCAAACTTTTCCTAGCATTAAAATACACATTCATCAACTTGTAAATAAGACATAAATAATTAGTAGACAAGTATAAATAAATAAATTCCACAAATACTGCATATTTCTTTTAATTAAAATATCACATTTGATAAAGTGGAAAATTCAAACTTAGGAAATCAATTTTCTATCAATACTCACAATCACAATTAAAGTATTCTCAACAAAACAGCACATGTCACAAAAATAAACTAACAGCCCAAGATTGTTGTTCTCTTTTCCACTGCTGTACTCAGTAGAGATGAGACATCCTAGCACAAGCCTGAGAGTTCTGGCCTGATTTTCATACTATTCATTGGCCCTGGCTCAAAGTGAAAATTTTATTTATTCACAAATTCAAAGAAACAGAAAAAAATACTTGTTATCTGAGAAACAAGAATGTAGTCTAACTTTCTTAAAGTGTTTAACAATCCTTTAAAAATCAGCTTGAAAGAGAATATAAGGAGAAATAGTCTATCTAATTCTGAAGCTTTTGCATGATCGGTGTTAATAACAAACTGATGGCACTGATCTCATAGGCTATTCACACTAATTATACATTATACTCCTATTTATGTCTATTATTCATGTAATAGAACTCACTATTTTTGAGAAAAACGATAAATAAATTAATTATATTTAACCAATGAACCTCCAAATCTAAACAGGAAAGCATCTTATCAGAATAAACCGGCTTACCAAATTTTAAGCAAATTGGATTATTGTGCACAAAGAACCCATTTATCTAAATTAAGGGGGGATTAGTTCCCGTTCCCCCTTTATACTTAACCAATGAACCCCCAAAACTAATCAGGGCCTTATGAGAATGAACCTATTTACAAAATTTGAAGCAAATCGGGTAATTCTGCACAATTTGATCTGCCATTTACCTAAATTAAGAGGGGGGGCGGGGGTATATTAGCCTCCCTTTATACTTAACCAATCAACACCCAAAACTAATTAGGGAAGTGCCTTAGCAGAACGAACCTATTTACAAAATTTGAAGCAAATCGGATACTTCTATCAAAAGTTATCGCATTACATATCGTGTACATAGATAATCTGCGAGCACATTAGCTCCTCAGGGCTTGATAGAAGGTGAGATATAAAGGTGTGGGACATCTCTTGTCTACCCTCATTTTCTGTTTGAAGCCTTTTTCCAGAATGACTGGAAAGCAGAACTCATGTGTTTCTGTCATAGTTGTACAATGATATTTTAAAAAATAAGAATTGTACCTTTTTCAGATTTCTGCTAGTGGATGGGAATAAATAATAAATTTACTATTTTAAACAGATTTTCAGGGACATAAAAGTCCTGAAACTCTTATGAGGGACAACATTAATAAATTATTCATATGTAAGAAAGATTTTTAATAAGAAAATTAATTTTGAAACAATTTAAAAATGTTATTAACAATTTTCTACTGTGTACTTTTTGTATCAGACCTGACTTTGATGATCCAAATGTTTTCGGGTTCGGGTTTCAGATCGTTGGGCTTGGGCTCTGAAAAAAAAGAGCCCAAAATAATGTCTAGTGTTCACATTGCTGTGAAAAAAATTCATAAAAAATCTCATTATCAGGCAAGAAAGTTTTGGCTGCTGTCTGCCTTATATAAACAATGTATGTCCAGAGATCATTTTTTTCTCTTTCTAAAAATAGTGGATTTTTGACAAGTGCTGTTTGTGATGAGAAATTTAATTTTTATTAGTTAAGAAACAATAATATCAAGACTATTAGGGTATTATACAACAATCAGCCACCCCTACTCTTGCAATTTTAAGATTATCTAGATTACTATTTGTCAATCTCAATTTGTATATAGCATGATACTGCAAATAAATTAAAATAAAGTAACAAACTGAAAAACTATCCTTATTTTAAAAATTAACATTTTTATTGTATTATACAGGAACAATACCAAGTGAATAATGAAACAGAATATTTCTAACGATACATAAAATGCTGTTATAATTTTAGAACAAGTCTAAATGCAAAATTTTGCATTACTTGGTGAGTTACAGCAAATCATTTATGCCCCTTTTTCATATAAGTATTTGAATCAACTCTGAGCAAATGAACTAATAAATATTCTTAGTTAAGTACAAATAATTTGAAAGACATTATATTATGCAGATTTAAACCAATGGAAGACAAAAAATTATCTACAGCTTAGAAAACAAATATAGTATATCAATCTAATTTATTTTGCTCCACATCAAATTCTTTGAAAAAGAATATTTTATTTCAATCTTTGAGGTTATAGAATATTTTGTTGAAAAACGTATAAATTTATGACAACTCTCCTAATATACAAATTTTCTTCACATTTTGGGCCACGGAAAACTGAAGATAACTAAAATAAAGAACTCAAAATTATATATCAGAAAAAAGTAAACAATACATCAAAACAGCCATGAAACAGAATTAAAAGAACAATCGTGTAATATTTTATGTACTAATAAAATATATTACTGGAAATAAATTATATTATTACAGGAAAAACTTTGACAAAATCCTTCCTTTACTTTTTAAAATCGCATCTGAATTATTCCTAAAACAAAAATTATGTTTAAAACAAACAAAAAGAAAAAAAAAAAGAAAGAATTTAAAAAATACTATTCACAATATTTCTCTTTTGGGAGAAAAATTTGTATGGTTCAAATTCCTTCTATACTTGTTTTAGTAATAAAAAAAAGTTATTAGTCATTTCCAATAAAATAAACATATAAACAAAAGAATGAAATATTTTGCATATAAAAGCATCAACATATGCACATAAACACAGATCAACAAGCTAGGAAATAAATATGCAAATAGTTTATAAATTGAACATTACTTGTGAGTATTAATTAAAATAGTTACATAATATTTTATTTTAGAATGGAGATGCTGAAAACTATAAAACAGAACTCATTTGCAATTTTTTAAAAGACAAAAAACTTTTTCAAAAAGATTGCAATTATAAGGCAAAAAAAAAAAAAAAAAAAAAAAAAACAGGCCTATCTCAGAAAGAAAGAAAAAAAGGCTGTGAAATATCTTTAGTTTCTGATTTGGAATTGCATTTGTTAAAATGCACAGCAAAAAGGTGGTTTTATCCAGAAGCAGTCAATTTTAACCATGAAAGTATGATATCAAGAAGTCTTAAGACTGTTCTCAAAAAGAAATTTTTTCTTGTTCAAAAATGTGAATCTTTCTGATATAGTCATGGAGTCATATTTTTATGCAAAAATATAAATTAAATGTAAGGGAATTATATCAGAAAAAAAAAAATTAGTTATTATCATTAAAATTAAACTGGATATTTATAGAAAACCTTATCATGCCAATCAATCTACTATCTCACAAACTGCTCAAGTCCCTCTTCCCTAAAAAGTTATTGCACTTACACATTTTATTAAGCTTCATAGTCTGTACTCCTGATCAGTTAACCAGCAAATTAAATAAAATATGTGATTTTGCAAGAAATAATGAATATTTAAAAAGAAAAAAAAAAGTATTATAAATATATTAATTCTGAACAGTGATAATACGAAAAAAAAAGAATCTTCAATTTAAAAAATTCCACGATATATACTGTACAATGTTTACCTGTGCTCTTTGAAAGATTAAAATATAAACTTAATGGATTCAATATTTGTTTTATTGCAAAGCTCCCTAAAATAAAATAGTCAGTAAAAAGATAGATCCAATAGAAATAGAACCTGATCAATTATTGGATGTATATGAAACCCCATGCACCAAAGTCGACGGAGCATTGCAATATTATATAGAAATGATGAATAGAAAGTTTAAAACAAAGACGAAAGAACATATTCCAGATATCAAGTATATTACAACAAGAAAACTACAGCTTTAGCCAGACTGCACAACATAGAATCTTTACAGATTAATTTTTAAAATGGTAAAATAATTTATCCCTCAAGATTTTATCCCAAATTCATTATCCATGAGTCAATAGAAACCTATATTCATAACAAGAACATATGCAATGAATCAGCCTCTTTTGAATTATGTGGAATTCGGCATGAGATATTGCATAAGTTAAAAAAAGATAGTATAAAATAAATCATGTTTATGGATGATAATTTTTGTTAAAGTACGATGACATTAGATGACGCCCACTGCTATTTCACAATACTTGTTTAGCACATATTCAATTTTATGCAAAATGGTTTATTTCTCATTTACATACCTTGACAGAGTGTACAAAACTAGTTGGTTTGTTTATTACAGGGTTTCAAGACTTTTTTAGTATTTACTGTAATCACTTCTGATTTTTAGGTGCTTATCTGTTATCCTATCGACCACTTTCCACAAAAAATAACTGTAGCCAAACAACAAGATTTAAGGCCAAAAACGCATAATCTTGATGTCACATTCATTACACATTCACGATTTTTAGCCAATAACGATGGACAAAGACTCATAAGTGTATCCTGAACACGGAAGACTGTCCCCAACGAAAAATTTAAAGATAGTACATCGATTTTTTCACTTTGTAAAAAAACTTTCGACAATTTTTACAATCTTTTTAGGCTCTCTCATTTTTCCAGGTTTAGATATACAAACTTGTTAGAGATAACTATTCGAATCAATCACTGTATTCTTGTTTAAGTCCAACTGCATTCTTTTTACTCATTTGATTGATACAAACTCGTCTGACAAGCAATTAAAATATATATATGTGGTTTCAAATGATTTTGGAACCATCTAATTATGTCATGTTTCTAACAGATATTTGGTTATCATAGTTTCCAATATTACATCGCCATTGTTATTGTTTATCTGCTTACACATAAAGTTTCACATCATGCCAATCAATGCACACTGTCTTTTTTATGGCAGAATCCCATAAATTTGAAAATAGTTTATCGCATAAAGTTCTGTAGATGAAAGATTCCAAATATTTATTTATTTTTCCAAAATGAGATAGAAAATATAGAAATAGTTCCTTGTATCCAACATTAGAAAAACTAAATTGACTTATACACAGAATAAATAAAAATGGAATATGTGCATCACATGATAGGACATTACGCTTTTGTATTACTGGTATTAAATCCCACTGTTTGGCAAGTTTTTTTTTTTTTTTTTAAATAGACATTAGTCAATGGGATAATAGACAAGTACAATATTTTATTTTAAATATCAATCAATAAAACTCAATAAACTATATTTTAAAGTTAAGTAAATTCATTTGTTCAAGCAGCAGTAACAACAATATTCAAATTGTCTAATTCATTAAAATTTGTATCTGTTATTCTATGCATTCACAGCACCTTTTTTTTATATTAATGAGCACTTTGTCCTTTTGCACTACAATAAAAGTGTTAATAGATAATCTTTGAAATTCGATATTCATCTTTGGTCTTAATGGGTCAATTTGATATTCATCTTTGGTATCAATCTGAATGGGCCAATTTAATTCTTAGGGATAAATTTCTTAAAAGAAAATGTATATGTATAGAAAATGCTGTTAAAAGTTTTTTCACAAGGCCATTCTCTGCCAAAATTAAATTCTGATGGTAGAACCCTTAACCTCAAAATGAATGCTTTCATATACAGGATGTTCAGGATAAATTTGGCAGTTGCTGGTGAAAGACAAAAATCTGAAACCTTCAAATCAAAAAGAAATTTTAATGGAAAAATGGATATGTGACATACGGATTTAATAATGCATAGTAAGTTTAATTAGAGTAGTCACCCTCAGCAGCCATAACGGTCCCCCATTCTTCCCTTTGCATTATCTTCAACATCTGAAACCAAAGAGTACAAACATAGCTAGAATATATCACACTTTTTATGACAACCCATAATTTTACACTATTTACAAACTGTCAAATTTATCCCAAATGCCTTCTATAGATGCAAATGAGACTGGATAATAGAGATGAGACGGGTTCAGCCCGAGCCCGGAAGTCCGAGACCGGGCCTGACACGTGTTCAATTTTTATAACAGCTTTCGGGTCAGGGCGAGCTTGGGCTCATTGTTTCTGAAATCGACAATTTTATTTATTCTTGTATAGAAATTCAAAAGATAACTTTTTTTTTTTTGGCTTAAAAATTAATTATTCAATTTCAAGTTATTTTGATCAGAATGAAGGGGAAACAGAAATCGTGTTTCTTTTTATTTGTAGTATTAGAATGTTATTCTAAAAGAAAATGTGTTATATTTTCAGATTTATGTTTGGCATTGACGGCAGCGAATTGTTAATATGGCGCCATCAGGCTATTTTTGAATTGAAAAGTTTATTATTATTCATTTTTTAGAGATCTAACGCGAAGTGAATATTTTCATAGCAATTTTTTAGTAAATCAGCATTCGCTTAAGGTTTGCAAATTTTTATAGTCTTGTATTGTGCACTAGTCATAATCGCTCTTTATATGAAAATAAATTTAATCATTCTATCCATTTTTCATCGTGAACTCTGTTCATGCTGCATCTCAGTTTTTCATATTTACGAAGTCCCTTTTACTCGTATGTAGGTATAATTGGTGTTTATTGCTATTCCCATAGAAATCAAACCAGCAGTGTTTCTTCTTTTCCTATAAAAGCACCCGGATCTTTCAGATAACAGTGTCAAATTTTTAATTGAAGCTGATCTTCAAGGGCACAAGAAATACGTATGATTTTTTAAAAAGAAGTATAGAAAATAATTTGATTCTTCGACATATAAATAGTAATTTCGGCAAATTTCATTGATTTATGCATTAAATGCACTCGTTAATGTGTCCATAAGATTTCCTGTGGGAGAACAATAGAAGAAACTCTTTAAGGAAATATATTTTTATTTGATACTAAACTTTTGATAAGATTTCATAAAATGAATCATGGACTGTGAATTAATAGTTATTTACAAGCAAGAAGTTGTTAAAAAAATGAGATATTACATTTGGAAAATTTTTTACATATTATGCTTTTATTTATTTTTTTTATTGCATACTTTCGGTATCGGGCTCTGATAACACAAAATGTTTGTCTCGGGCGGGCTTCGGATTTAAAATTGCTGAGCTCGGGCAGGACCGGGCTCCGAAAAGTGAGCCCAAACTCATCTCTACTAGATAACAGTTTTAATGATAAATAATTAAGTGCTAAGTGAACATTTAAAACTTTACCCCTAAATGGTCATTTTTCTATAATAAAAGTATTGTTATTTATCTATTTTTTTTAATCAAGTACACGAGATGATTACAAAATTTTCCTGTCATTTCCCATTTATGACATATTATCATATTTTCTATAACTATGAATGAATATCTTAAGATCCTTTGCTAAACTATGAATGTATATTTAGGATAAGATCACATTTTTAATGTCAAATGTAAATATATCCTGTAAATATTCAAAGAGTAACTTGGTACAGAATAAAATATACATGGCAGTTGTGATTAAAAACATTGAATGATGTTTATGTTTTTAGTAGGCACAATAAATAGGCACTCTGTTACCATATGGATATAAAGAGGATCCCAGGAATAAAAGTGGAGGAATAATTTAAAATATATATACAAAATAAATATTTTAAATAAGATAATTTATCAGTTACTCATAAATAGACATATACCTATGTGTGTGTGTATGAACTGTTATAACATTTTATACATATCTAAGACTTAAAAAAAAAGGATAAAGAAAAACTGATGAAATGTAAATTCTTTCACTATTAAAATAAATACACTATTTCTGAACATGGGTAAAACATAATTTCATTTTTCTTCTTGATTTTATAAAAAATAGCAAGTAAAAAATCAAATTAAGAGGAACATTACAAAAATTTATAATCAACAACAGCTGTTAAAGTAGTTAGCACCACAGAAGTTTTTGATTAAAATACAATCAAGATATATCCAAAATTATTTTATGCAATTCAATAGTTACTAAATCATACAAAATACAATCATTTAGTTGCAGAAGAAAATTAGCATTAAAACTATCAAATTATAATTCATACTTAGTTATTAAAAGGGAGAAAATTTTGCTAATTAGCAATTATAGAAAAAAAATGCCAATCGCAGGTTATATATATATATATATATATGATTTTTATAAAAGAAAATGCTGTATTTGAAGATCTTAATAATTAAGTGAAAATTACTTCATAAATAAAAAAGCACTCTCATAATTGTTACATGTTAAAATATATTGTTACAACAATAAATTTACAGGGTTATGTAAAATTCTGCCTTTAGATTTCCTTTTCTTCAATGCAATTTTCTTTTTGTTGACAAAGATTTGACATTGGATAAAACTGTTTTTCGAACAAGTCATTATTTTCTTTGCTTTTTGTCCAAACAAATTCCTGAAAATACAATCCCTGCACAGGTATGAACATGCAATCTTTATTGATGGTGCATCATATAACTAAAATATGATGAATAATGATACTATAATCGAACAAATGAATAAGAAAATCAGCAGACAGACACTAATCACCATGGCACAACAAAAAGAAATTGTGTTTTTGGCAACATTCTCTCTTAATGCCCAAGTGTGTTATATCTAAAACAAAATTGTTTTAAAATATAACATGTACAGTGATGCCGCTAGACTTTTGAAATCCTGATATTTCCCAAAAAACTGGATCCTTTTTTAGAAAAGTGTTAAAATATGACAGATTCTATGTATTTAGTACAAAATATGCCACTTTTACGATCTTTCAAGAAGAAAATTGTGCATCCTGGAGGACCCATCACAGTTTTTTTATGTATCCCTTCTAGGGTTGTCAGATTGTAAGTTTTTCCCATAAATCGTACTTTTTTAGCTCACAAGCTATCAAAGCCTGAGATCTAATGTGCCTGCCGGTTCTGTATGTATGTATGTAAGTAATGTGATAATTCTTGATAGAAATTTCTGATTCGCTTCAAAAAAAATTTTTAGGTTCACTCTACTGAGACGCTTCCCTTATTAGTTTTGGGGTTCATTGGTTAAGTATACAGGGGGAACGGGGGACTAATCCCCCCCTAACTTAGATAAATAGGTTTTTCATGCAGAATTATCAGATTCTCTTCAAATTTAGTATACCGGTTAATTCTGATAAGGCACTTCCCTGATTAGATTTGAAGGTTCTTTGTTTAAGTCTAAAGAGGGGAACGGGGTGTTGGGTGGGGGGGGGGGGGGGAGATAATATCCTCCTTAATTTAGGTAAATGGGTTTTTCTATCTGATTTGCTTCAAACTTGGTATACTGGTTTATTCTGATAAGGTGCTTCCTTGATTAGATTTGGAAGTTTATTGGTTAAATATAAAGGGGAGAACAGGGGCTAATACCCCCTTAATTTAGATAAATGGGTTTTTCTATCCGATTTACTTCAAATTTGGTATACCGGTTTATTTCGATAAGGCACTTTCCTTATGACATTTGGAGGCTCATTCGTTAAGTATAAAGAGGGGAAACGGTGGGGGTGCTAATCCTCCCCTTAATTTATTTTTCAAGAGGCATTATTTTTTTTTAAATAAGAGTATAATATACAATTAGTACAAATACCTGTGAGATCAATGCCATCAGTTTCACTGAACACTTTTCTTTTTTTATTTAACATTTTTTAGGGCTATCATACAGTGTACGTTTAAATTTGTCCCATACGACGATTTCTTCTTTTTTTTCTACCACTTTTGAAAGTTTAGAGATTTTTTTCATTTTCGGTTTATAAAAAGTTATATGCATGCACATCCAATGTAAAAACGACTTGTTTCTGATCAGGATGGCAAAAAACTTTGGAAAGTTGTGTAATATTAATTGCACATTCACAAACTCTTAGGTAGGATTAGATAACCTGAACTTAACATTATTATACACTATAAAAGCATCTACATTATAAAAATTTTTAATTTAGTATATTTGTATCTTGAGTTTTAATATTTTGTTTGATTTATTATCTCCCTTTAAGCTTAAACACAAACATTTATTTTTGTAGGGTGTCCATTACTAAAATTTTCATGATCATCAAGGAATTGTAGGATGTTTTGATTTATTTTTGTTCTTACAATTCAATTAATTTTTCATTCATAATGGGATATATGACTGGAAATTTAGTTAAACAATGTTAATAGAATAATGTAACACAAATACAGTTGGAAAATAACAATTAAATTGAATTTTTGTTCGTAAACATATGAGATGGACAATTGCTCTTCAGAAACTTCGAATGTTGTTTTCCATTTTCGATAAAGACAGAGGATGTTTCAACAAATGCTATGAAAAGAAAATTTTGTTGCGCCCCTTTTTAAACAAATTTGTTGCCAAAAACATTATTGGCACATTCAACATAGTTTAGTGTCATATGAAAAAGGGCAATAGCGCGATAAAACTAAAACTAACTAGTGTCAATCAAAATCTTTTGGTTTTTTTTAATGAGATAAATCTGACAACCCCAATCCCTTCTCTAATTTTTTGCTTAAATGAAGTGCTATTGTACATCATCAGCATCACTGATATTACAAATAAGGAAAATAAATCTATACATAGAAAAGTACTTCTATCATTTTCGAAATAAGATTTTAAATAACTTCAATAATACAATTTCCTAAAATAACACTAATATACTTATCAAGCTTGTTTGGTTTAAAATATGAAACCTTCTTTACTTAGATGTTAAAACATTTTTGTAACAACCATATTGCTAAATGAAAGAAGAATAAAGGGGAAAAAAAAACATCAGAATATGTTTTCGTATTTAAAAAAATAAGATTTTGCAAGGTCAAAATTAAACACATACTTTTTTGCATTAACCTCTTCTCTCATGCCTAATGAGTTTCTTTATATACACACACATACATATATCTCTCTATATGCAACAACCATTAGACAGATGATATGATATATGTAATCAAATATGTGTCGAACATTACAGATTTTAAATGTCACAAATTCTGAATGGTAATCTTTGCTTTATTTAATTGCAGAAATCTGTGACTACTATTCTGAAATAGTAGCATTCAAAATCTGTAATCCTTGGCACCTCAGCAAAGAATGAAACTTTTGTCATTTTAAAACATTTATCCTTCATGAAAGAAGCAATCAAACAGAAAAATTGCAAATATTATTAGTAATTAAGCACTAAAAAATACTGTAGCTCTTGAACATACCAGATATGTAATCTCTAAAATCTGCTGTGATTTCTATATTATCCAATTGAAGAACTTATAATAACTTGAGGATTAATTTCATGAATCTCGTGAGCAATTTCATCAACATCTAAAGAAGTCTTGTTCAGATCAAAATACTCTAAAGCTTTTAAGCTAGAAACCAGTTTTCTGATTCCATCAATGGTAAGAACACATTTTGAAAGACGAAGGTTAGTCACTTTTGACAAGCTGTTTTGCTTTAGTATATCATTCAACACTCCATCTGTAAGCCTACCTGCACAGTAGATAACAATAGATTTCAGCTCTGTAGCATTCGATAATATACCAACCAAAGTATCTGTTTGACAATTAAGATCTTCTACGTTTTCTAAACACAACTGCTTTAATTTTTTAAAGGAAGTTGGGGAAAACTCATTTCGATTATTTTCATAGTCATACTCTACTTTTAGTACATCAAGATTCGGACAGCATATCCCAATGGAAGAAAAGTCAATGTTAGTGAAATTCACTATAAAAAGGGATGTTAAATTATTGCCAAATTCTGGCTTCTCAAGAAGTAACTGAACTCCAAGAGAATAATCTCCAAAGTCCATTTTTTCCCACTGTAATAATAAAAATTTTATTTTACAAAACTCACTCAAAGCATAAATGGCTTGATCATCATTTACTAGCAAACATAAATCTTCGAGGTCTGGACATGTGAGTGAAGCTATGTATACCTCATCTCGTGTAGCTGCAGCACTTTTAAAATTCATAGTTCCCATGCAGCATCTCTTTAATTTGTATCTTGCAGTTAGAGTACCATTAAAGAGTTCTTCACCGTGAAGGTATTGCAAGCTTCTTGCTATATCGCAAGAAATTTCTGTCAATTCAGTACAATATCGCAGTACTACTGCTATATCTATGTAAGAAATCGGACGTCTTGGATTCTCGAAAATTTCAAGTAGTTTCAACGAAGTGTTCGGCATCAACTGACCATTGATTTCTAAAAAATCAAATATGTTGTTCCTGACAACAGGAAAATTAAGAATTAACTTTTGTAATTTTGTTAAATTGCTCAACACTTCCAGATTAAATTCCAAGCATGATTCTATCTCCTTAACATTTCGTGCCTCACTCAATAAAATATTAAGTGTATGTGTCTGCATATGAAAATTTGCTCTATGCACTATATTTATAAAGACATTTCTAAGGCAGATTTTCTCTAACTTCTTACAAGCAGTTGATAGATCTAAAAGAACTTCCTGAAGAGTATCTCCAGTAACAGTAACATCTTCTAGAATAAAATTTTCAACTCGGCCTGATGTTAAAAGTAATCTTAAGTCAGAACTTTCTAATGATTTAGAAGCTGTGCTTTTAGATACTTTAACAACCAGTGCATCAATTATGAATGCAGGCATATAGGAAAATGGATTATAACCAAATGGAAAACTGGTATTCCAATATGAAGTCTTGCACAGGTGTGCAGCTTCCTCTAAGCACATTTCATAAAGAGTAGCTATTTTCCCAGACATTATGGAAAGCACAAAGTTTTATCTGCAAAATAAATTAAACTTTCAAAACTGAAGTTTAAGCTACAAAATGATTTGCACTTGAAATGCAAAACAATAAATAAATATATGCAAAGCAAAAAAAAAAAAAAAAAAAAAAAAAAAAAAAAAAAATTATAAAATTACTAGAGCTCTACAAATAAAAATTTCTCCTAAATGTAGGAGTTAAGACAAAATATTAGGAGCCAGTTTTATTTATTTAGCATGACATAATAGTATTATGTTAGTAATAGCTTTGGTTTGAAGAAACTTTATATTTTGTATTAATCATGCTATTTTTTTACTGGGGTTCGTTAAGAAAATATGTAATGAAGAGATATTGTTCAATGGTATAAAACCATAAATATTAAGACATGCATAAATAACTTAATTTTTAATTTTATTAGAAAATTAAAATAAATGCAAATATTACAACACACTGTATATTGCTAAATACTTAAACTTAAAGCAATTAGAAATTTTTAATGTGCTATGATAAATTATAACCATACCATATAAAAATATTTTTTATTTTGCTTGTGTGACTATGTATTACATGTCTTAATTTTTTAGTCAGTCAGCAAATCTGATGAAATCCTATTCGTCTCGCTCCTATCTCTGTCTGTCTGTCTGTCCGTCCGTCCGTCACAGAGCTCGTTCTCAGAAACTATATAGGGTGTCCACTCTCAACGGTGTCCAATGACTAATTCCTAAACCATTAGTCATAAACATGTAGTTCCGATTGCAAAAATGTTTTAAATGAGCTAAAGAAACATTTTAAAAGCTATTTGGGTCAATAAAAACATTTTTTTTAAAATAATGAAATTTAATTTTTATACGGTCCCCCGGTCTTATAAGTTGTATTTAGTAAAATTTTCCTATTACACTGACAAGTAAGATAAAAAAAAGTCTCGTTCATATAACACTAAAATTAACCGAGTTATGAAACTTTAAAAATATACCATTTTCCTGCATCTGAAGACAAATCAGCTAGGTCATGGTTCCAGGGGTCATATACCAAGTGCTTAAAGTATTCAAAGAACTTATTTCATGTGTATCAGCACTTTGAAAAAAATTCTACAAGTATTACGATTAATTAAGTTTCAGATTGGCTAAAATAATTCTATTTTAAAGTATGTTTTATTTTCTAAGGATTTGAGACAGTTTCTTTTCATGATTTCTTTTAACAAAAAATGATGTTATTTTTATAAGTTTTTATTTAACTTCAACGATTGTATTTATATTTTTCCAGTTCAAAATTTGTACTCGAACTTTAACTCACTTTCAAATATCCGATTGAGATTAAATTTTACATACTGACGTTAATCCGATGACAATCTAATATTATTATGAATTTCAGTGGTACCACTTATACTTCACTGGATTTTACAGGATAACACAAAAATTTTGGATAGATTACCGCCAAGAAGTTTAAGAAAAAGTTTTAGATTAGATAACACAAGGGTACGATGGTTGTATTTTTTAACTTATGTATTTTTTAGCACTGAATTCGAAAATTAACTTAATTTTTAACTATCAAGTCAGGATTTTTCGCAAATCGTAAATTGTCAAAATTAAAAAATATTGCAGCGTTAATTTTACTCTCAACATTTTTTTTAATATATCTGACAAAATTATATTTCTACTAAATTTGTGAATGACTCCTAATTTGCAGCAAAAAATATGCTCCAACTTTAAACAGCTATTACTCGGTCAATTTTAATCATAGAATAACAGGGCTTTTTTTGTCTTACTTGTCAGTGAAACAGAAAAATTTTACTAAATATAACTTATAGGACCCAGGAACTGTATAAAAATTTAAATTTCATATTTTTTTTTAAAAAATGCTTTTATTGACCCAAATTGCTTTTAAAATATTTCTTTGCCTCATTTAAAACATTTTTGTAATTGGAACTATATGTCTATGACTAACGATTTAGGAATTAGCCATTGGACACCATTGAGAGTGGACACCCTGTATATGTTGGAGACTTGAAATTTGCATACTTATAACTGAACACCTCACATCAAATGACAAATCATAAAATTTTGAAAAAGTCTTATATTTACCCGTCTGGGCTCTAACTTGTGTATTTTAATCTTTTTTTTCTAACCGAGCCCCTATTTATGTTGTAGATTTGAAATTTTGCATACTTATACCAAAGCACTTGCAATCACACAAAAAATCATAAAATTTTCAAAAAGTCTTATATTATTTACCCCTCTGGGCTCTACAGTGGGTTGCCAAATTATTAGGGACAGTCATATTTTTTGCTAGTTTTCTACTTTGGGTGCACTTGACTGTCGCTCTAAGTGTTTTAAGTGTTGCAGGATTATATTTTACCGTTTTCAACATCTCTATAATTCAACTTTTAAGTACTTTTGGTATGTTAAAAGGTTTGTTTGCTTTATATAAATATTTTAATAATGGGAGAGACGCTGAGTCTTTTACACACGCAATAGTGGATGACGCTTTTCTTTAATTTAAACAAAATTCTTTGGCTTTTTTTTGGAAAAGTTAAGAATTATATGTGAGTATTATCTTTCTTTTATTGATTAAATATTTGTTTTTTGTGAAATTATTTACGATTTTAATTTATTTTTTATTTTTATTGATTTCAGTATGGGTCGAAGGGTTGATTTGTCCCCCAGGAAAAAAATCTGAGGTAAAAACCTTTCTTCTGCACACGAGTCATTCTCAAAGGAAGATAGCAGAACTTGCTGGAGTTTCCAAGTCAGTAGTCAACAGGATGAAAATAAATCGGGACAAAAAACAGCCACTTTCGCCCAAACGAAAAGGTAAAAGTGGAAGAAAACACATTACAACTCCACGTACCAATAAGAAAATCCGGGATATCTGTTTAGGAAACAGAAAGAAAAAAGTGTGGGACTCCTTACTCAGATCATTCAAGAATCTGGAATACGAGTTTCTAAGAGAACTGTGCAGTGGAAATTAGCGGAGGAAGGGTTGACAGGTCATCGTCCAGCTAAGAAACCCCGGTTGACAAAAGCGATGAAGAAGAAGAGCCTTCCCTGGGCTCATGAACACCACCAGGAGACAGCTTATGACTGCAGTGAGGTCAGTTGTTAATATAATCATTATTTATATCATTTAAAATCATTTATTTCTAAATTATTAACATATTTAATTTTTTTCAGGTGTGTTTCTCAGATGAATCAACCTTTGAGATTTTGCCCGATAAAAGCAGCTTTGTCAAGCGACACCCAGGCGAAAAATACTGCCCTGACTGCATCGTGGAAAGTGTTAAACACCCTGATAAAACAAAGGTGAGGTCTGTCATAAGTGGTAAAGGGGTTGGACACCTCTACATTGTACAGGGAACCATGAGAAATGACCAGTACAAGCAAATTCTGGAAACTCGGCTGCTGTCGCAAATTGAAGAATGGTTCCCAGGTGGTGAAAAGTCCATGTTTATGCATGATTCAGCGCCTTGTCATAAAGCTAGAAGCGTTAATAAGTTTTTGGCCGACCACATTATCCCGGTTTTACTTTGGCCTGGCAATTCTCCTGACATGAACCCCATAGAAAACTTATGGGAGATTACACGCCGGAAATCGCCAAAGATAGGATTACAACCAAGGTACAACTCATCGAAAAACTAATAAATGTATGGCATCACAACCCTAAAATAAAAGAAAGTGCCAGAAATTACATAGAAAGCATGCCGAGACCCATCGAAGCACTCCTCTAAGACAAAACAAATGTCACCAAATATTAATATTCTTTACTTAACATTGGTAAATTGACTGTATTATATTTTTGTTGGGGTTTTTCATATACTAATATTGCGTAAATACTTCAACTATAACAAGAAAGCTTTTTAAACTTAAAAACAATGTCTATTTTCAAATTATATCCTAATATTGTACAAAAACCCTATACTTCATGACTGTCCCTAATAATTTGGCAACCTACTGTAACTTGTGTATTTTAAGCAATTTTTCTAACCTCCCCCACATTGCACCCGGTGGGCACTTTTCTAACTTTTGCCGACACCTCTTTGACCATTTTTTCATATTATGCACATAGCCTTACATCTTTAAGTTCCACTTTTTACCGCCAGGGGGCACCTACCTATCTTGGGTGCTATGGCCCGATCCCCTCGACTAATATATCTACGGGTAGGTTGTAAAACGGAGTTTCGTCCGGATAGAGGTTTGTGTAGAATAGAGTACGTCCCCTGGTTGTGAAATGTGGAACTAACAGATTTTGCAAAAGGATAAAGTGTTTTGAAAGGAATATTAAACAAAACCCTCTGTGCGATCTGTGATCACACTTACCCACTTGTTCTGTTTATTAAGCTGATTATCGTGATGTGTTTATTTTTTTCTTATTAGACTCATTATTGTGAATGTGGTGTTTTTATTTCAGGAATTAGATTATCTACTTCTAATATTTTTAGTAGCCATCACAATTTTTTGAGGTACCACAGGACCTAGCATCTGGGATTTGTCAACAGCACCATGGTCGTAAAAAAATCAAAGGATATATGCTTCAGGCAGAAGATATATGTTAGAGGTTTACATAAGAAATAGAAAGTGCGTAGAGTATACCACTGTATACCCTCATATACTAGCCAAATAAGATTATGAATGCAACACAAACATATCAATAATAAATGACTCATTATTCTCATTCCTATTGTGAACTACATTTTAAACTACAGAGTGAACAATTTTAAACAGATGATTTAAATCATGATTCTAATCAGGTTTGTTTTGTTTTTTTAAGAATTAATTAAAATCATAATTTTCTTTATCTTTAAAAAGATGAGAAAAAAATTAAAATCTAAGAAAAATTTACAATATTCCTGAAAATATTTTGTGCACTGGATAAATAAAAGAAGACTTAAATAACAGTTTACAAGCTTAATTCCTTTAAACATCTAAAATATATATATATATATAATAAAAAACAGTGTAACGCGTCCGGGACGAACTCATCCTCAAGAAAAGCAATTATCGTGGCCATGTTAGGCATAAATATTCAAGAGACTAAGTTTGCCGATTTTTCAACATATGGAAATATACACATAATCTGCTTTATATCACATCTATTCTTCATTATTTTCTCTAAAACGTTCAAAATCTATCAAATTATAATGTTTTAAATTCTAAATTAAAATAACGGATAACCAGCTATTTCCATGTAAACAACGGATAACAAGAATGCAAGATGAGTTTAACTTTGCTTTAGCGCCATCTTTCAGCAATCAATATAAATGAAAACTTTTGATATCGATTGAAATTAGAGTTTCTTATAAGAAAAAAAAAATGCAGACGTAATGATGTAATTCGAGATCAATTTTTTTAAAGCTTCATTTATATAATTTTAAAATTTCATTCAATATAAATAAAATGAATATTATTATTATTATTATGACTTTGATAGAATTTTAATTTAGTTTCATTTAGCTTAACATTTATCTGCTTATTTTTTTTTTTTTTTTAATTTTGTTTGCATTATAAATTTTTTTTTCCCCAGATGTAACTGAAATATAAGATGTTATGATTGCATTAGTATGGCTGAAAATTATCTTTTCACTTATTAAATTATAATTTTGTTTGTTAAAATGTTATTATGTAAAAAATCTAAATTTTATTTGCATTGATATAATTAATATATATAGTACATAACATGGTATTGTGCATTCCTTACATTTTAATTACATTTAATATAAAATATAAAATCTACTTACAATGCAAGTCAATTTCAAGTGGATATAAGCTAAGTTCTTAAAAATTGATAAAATTAAATTAAAATTTTACAAAAGAAATAATACTAATAATAAATTTTGATTTTATTTATACCAAATGAAATTTTAAAGTTATATAGCTGAAGATTTCAAAAATTTATCTTTAATTAAATCAATGTATGCTGCATATTTTCTATACATAAAAAAAACTACAAATTTTAACAAACGTTCCTTTGTTAATATTAATTGATGATAAATGACGCCAAGTCCATACTTAGGAATAAAACATTTGTAAAAAGCTATTGTGAAATAATATAGGGTTGAAAAACAAACAACTAATTAGTATCAAAATATTAAGAACAGCAAGAGCTCTTTCAGTAGAAGTTGAAAGAATATTATTATTTTTAATTTTGGACTTGCACACAATAAAGAAATCAGTGAGGGAATAAACGGAACTTTTTTTTTTTTTTTTTTTTTTTTTTTTTTTTTTTTAAAAAAAGATCTAGATGTCAATAATGTCTACTGTGTGATAATAATGCTGATATCTAATGCTTTGGTTAAATTAATGGAAATTGCAGATATAACTGGTAATTCTTATGGTTATATTTTGTGTGTATGTGTGTAAACTAATGGATGTAACTTTTTTTTTTTTTTTTACTTACAAAGAGAAGTGTATAGGTTTAGATCTAATGCACTTACAGTAATTAAAAAGTACAGTTTCAAAAAGAGCTGGCATTGTGAAATAAACATAAGTTTTGTAAGCATATTCCAAAACTCATTATGTCCATTATTCAATTCCAAAGCACGTTATGGCCAACATGTTTTTTATTTTATTTTGTAAATAAATTAAAACTGTAATATTTCTGGACATAGTCTTATGAAATTGTAAAAAAAAAATAATATCAAAAACAAACAATACTCCACATTTTTAGGATTGCAAGAAATTTTTCTTCGTTTCCTGCAAAATTTCAGCTTTTGAAAATAATTAGTTTTGGACAACTCATATAAAACAGCCCAATATACAAACTGCAATAACAACAACCAAAAATGTAACTTACGTTATGTAAAAATTAGCTTTTAAGCTTATCTAATTAGATACTCTTGGCTGAGGTTTATAGCCAATTCTTTCGTGAATAACAGATTGCCTAGTTTTAGTAGTAGTTTCAGATGTATCAGCAATGTCACTATCCTTGCTTACAGTAGACATTTTCATCTCAAATTCCTTTTTCATTATTTCATATTCCTGTAGATCTTCAACTTTAAGTTCAATTCTTGTAGGTTTCCTCCGATACATCTTTAATAAAAACCTGCAAAAAGCATTAAAATTAATGCAGCGAAATAAGATAATTTTCAGATATCAAAACCAAACCAATCTATTAGTGTACTATTAGACACCATCAAAGAAAACTTTAAAGAAGGAGATACTTCTCCATTATTCCATCAACCACTTTCCATAAAAAAATATAATAATCCATTACTATGTCAAAATTTAAAAAAGTGTTGAAAGAGAGTAAATTTTTTCTTGTTTTAGAATACAGAGTTAGTAGTACATTTCATATAATTACAGCCAAGTAATAATTAAAGAGTGTCAGTCAGGGTGAAGTTCATCCGAGCTATAGCTATAGCATTTACATGATGAAAGTGTGTTTTAAACGGAAATTCCTGTATACCATGTAATTAGGTCATAAAGAAGAGAACGAATATTTTAGTATTCAACTGTACTACTCCAGCCTTGAATATGATTTAATCCAGTTGGAAAAAATATTCATTCTCTTCATTAGGCTCTAGTGAAATGTTTATGTTTTTCTGGTAGTTTCTTAGGAGGTCACTATGACATTTTACTTCCTCTTCTTAACCACATGAATCTATAATTTTTCCAAAATGAATACCTCTCACAGAGAGAAATCAGATGCAGAAAAAATATGGAAGACCTATTGAGGTCAAAAGAAGAAGGCCTAAAACTTACGAGAAATCACATTCTAAACAGCTCTAAGAAGCTGCAGCTCTCTATCATCAAAACCATCCTCGAAAACAAAAATACACATTATTAACGTTACAGGGATTCACACCCTAAAATGAATTGGGAAGCCGTAGCTCACTACAGTTCTCTGCTTCCTGAAGCCCATTGGGAAGCAGTCGCACGCTGTACTGTTTCACACCCCGGCATGAATTTCAGAGCTGTCTGACAAAAAAGGTCTAGAGGTAAGCTGCAGTTTAAAATAAACATCTTAGAAAACATTACAGGAGCTCTAACTAAAAAAATGGGAGATAGACTGGAAGCATACAAAGTTATAAAATTAACTCTGCACAATAGGAAATTAACGTTGGAGAACTTTGATAGAACAGCTGATAAAATGAACCAAAAAATAACATAGTTTCTAGAAAACTGAATGAATGCATTTTGGACAGTAGCATACATGACAAATTCGAAGCATTTCTAAGAAAAATGGAGCGTTGAAGCAATCAGGCGGCATTTTAAGCACATGAAACTTATAAAGTCTATGAAGCTAAAGATAGGGCATTTGAAATTGACACTATTGGAAAAGCTTTATACAGGAAATGACTAGAAAATATGATTAATTTAAAATAATTTCTTTGAAACTAATCGTACGAATTTCATGAAAATTTGTATTTAGGCTAATTGAAGGGTGTAGAATTTATTTATGGTGTCAAACTTGAATATTGCTATTGAAAAAACAAAGTCTGGGTTCTCTTTGGAATGTAGATGGCCCGTTAAGCAATGTTTATATACATCATTTAAAAGTAGACTTTATTTCTAATCGTTTGGTACCGGTACTTTCTTCTACAATAATTTTTAATAGAGGGTGTTATATATATATATGTAATATATCGCGGCTGTTCGGACCTGTAGAGGGGTAGTGGCGGGCCGTTCATTTCCCGGCATGTAACCGTACAGCCGACTTTAAAATGTAAGTACAACTTGGGATGACATCTCTTGTGGTATAAATAAGTTAGACTCAGGAACCACTTGATGGACCAAACTCATTTATTTCGCCGCTCATTTTACAGTCCGATTCGCGAGTTCGGCCGGAGGTCCTCGAGCCCGTTAGGTGATGATTTTAGGAGCTACAGCGCCCTAGGTTTTGCAAGCATCCCAAACGTGCAAATTCTCTCGTTTTTGGCACGGATTTTTGCTAATATCTTGGTGTTTATCATATTTTCCAGCAGAGGGCATAGTTGTAAATTTGGGAGGAACATATATTTAATTGGTTCATTAAGTTTTGATTGATCTGTGGTCAAGGCCCGCACAATTCCCAGGGACTGTGACGTATCAGCCCTACCCACAGATGCCTGCAAAAAGCGCTTAGATTAACAGTTTAACTCTTCGAACCCCTTTTTAAAACTTAAATTTAAAATTCAAAAGTTTAAAATTTTAAAGTCTCAACTAATATTTTTTAACTTTAATTCTGAAGCTTAAAAGCATTTTGCCCTGTTAACTTTATTTTTTTGCAATACATCTTATTACTTTCAGAGATCATTTTAGGACGATTCTTAAGAGTGAAACTGCTAATCTAAGTGCTTTTTGGAGGCATCTGCGGGTAGGGCTGATATGTCACAGTCCATGGGAATTGTGCGGGCCTTGACCACAGATCAATCAAAACTTAATGAACCAATTAAATGTTCCTCCCAAAGTAACAATTCTGCCCTCTGCTGGAAAATATTAGAATCTTCACCATATTACCCTGAACACGCACAAAAAACGGGGATTTTTGCAGATTTGAGATGCCTGTTAAACTTACGCCAATGTCACCTCCCAAAAATCTATGTCGTTGGCTCCGGGACCGGCGATCGACTCGCAAATCAGCTATATGATGAGCGGCCTAATAAATGAGTTTGATTCACATAAAGGTTCCCGAGTTACTTTCTTAGCCATCATCTAGGACAATCCCACTAGAATCCATACATTACATATATATATATATATATACCAGGGTTGTAAAAAACCCAGCCCGGGCGGGTTTTATTAAAAAACCCGGGTTAAATGGGCAATTTTCCCCGAGTAAATTAAATTGCCAAAATGTGGACGATGATTCCACCTTCCTCACAAATAATAATCTTCACAGTTGCCACTGTATAAGGAAAACAAGAAAATCTGAGGGAATTTAAAAATGAGTATTAAAAACAAGGAATTTTACTAAACTTTGGTACTTTGCAAAATTTATCCGTTGAAATTTTGAAAATTCTCAGAGGAATTACTCTGGGAAAATTTAATATTTTGCTCAGTAAAGCACAAGAAATTTGAGTGCCGAAATAAGTGGCAATCCTGATCTCAAATACAATCTTTGTGAACACTTCATAGTCTAATAGATGGGAATGACTTCATAGTCTTAATAATGATCTCACCATTTGTCTCTGTTCTTAAAATACATATATAGATATGATCACTTTAATTTAAATAACAAAGGTACTTCTTAGTTATCCCATCGACCAATTTCGCCAAATTATACACATTGACATAATTTTTATTTTAAATAATGAAAGAACAAATAAATTAGTAAAAATTAATAAAAATACAAATAAAACGTCAAATTAATGGTTTTATTGGCCATTATTGGCATTTAATCTTACAATTAATTAATTAATTAATGGCATCCATTATTGGCATTTAATCTTACAATTTGGTCAACGGGATAACTAAGACAATTGTGTGTTTTCCAATTGTTTCCAATCTAAAAGTGCAAGTAAATTAATACAAATATATTTTCTAAGATTCAAAGAAGTGAATAAATAAAACAAAATAACCATAAACTGTTAACAATTTATACCATCTGTTCTTTTCCAGAAATATATTTTTAAAAACCCGGGTTTTTTACCTGGGCTTTTTATAAAAAACCCAGCCCTGGCGGGCAGCTGGGCGGGTACCCGGGCAGCTACCCACTACAACCCTGATATATACGGCCATAATATAATTACAAATCATCATCTATTTCCATCTGTAACATTATACAAAATACAGATGGAACCCTATACAATTAATACTAATTAAGCAAAATCCACCATTTTGTTCTTGTATTTTTTTTTAACCGAAAAATTAAAAATGTTCCCCAATTTTTTGTAGGATTTATTTATTGTTTGCCAGGGGCGATTCTGTTCCAAATTTTCGAAAATTTAAGGCATTCGGTTCCGAAAATTCGCGGAAAAAAACTAATTTCGTCAAAGGATCACGAAAAAAAAACACGAATTTCGTCAAAAGGCCACAAAAAAGTGAATTTCGTCAAAGGATCGCGAAAAAAGGCGAATTTCATCAAAGAATCGCAGAATAAAGCAAATTTCCTCCAAAAAGTGCAGGAAAAAACAAATTTCGTAAAAGCATAGCGGTAAAAAGCACGAATTTTGTCAAAAGATCGTGAAAATAATGCAAATTTCGTCAAAGAACCGCGAAAAAAACTAATTTCGTCAAAGGATCGCAAAAAAAACGCGAAATTCGTCAAAATGCCGCAAAAAAAGGGTTAATTTCGTCAAAGGATAGGAGAAAAAAAGAACATTTTGTCAAAAGATCGCGAAAAAACGCAAAATTCGTCAAAAACACAGAAAAACAGAATTTTTGCCAAATGATCTCAGAAAAAACGAGAATTTCGACAAAGGGCCGCAATAAAAACTCATCGGTCTCTTTAATGAAGATACCTGTGAATGGACCTCTCCTTACAAAATGTGATTCAGTTGTTTCAGAAGCAATGTTCATTATTTCTGTGAACAAGAGTGACTGGCATTTTGTGAGAAGAGGTCACAATATTAAGGACTGAGCTGTTTCTAGATGCATTGACAAAATAACTGATAGCTTTATTATTTCTTTTAGTCAACATAATTATTCTGTAGCTAATATTTTTTAATTTAAATGATAATTATTTTAAAACTACTGTTTTTTATTCATACCGTCAAAGTAATATACCACATTATTTTATTAAACATTAAATTAATTTGCAGAAAGTTTTTGATCCAATATTCATGTGCACGGAAAGTTTTTGGTTTTATACAAGTCTGATGTACGGTGTTAACAACCGTGGTACAGGTGACAGGTAACTAAAATTCCAAACCAGATGTCTAATGGCAGCCATAAGTCGTTAGTATACTGATAGCAGAAAAATCTCTGTAGGATCTATGTACTTATTCATACTTGCTCTGAAACTTTTCTTCTCTCTCTTTCACATAGCGAATCTTTCTGTACTCTAACAAAATCCATTTTTATCTATTCAAAAGATTGAAACTGAAAGAAGTTATTACTTGAAGGATTCGAAATCGCACACCGTTTTTCATTTTCTTCAAATAAATTAAATTTTGTGCTATAACCGAATGCTGTCAGATAAAATCATGTAATATTTTAAGCTACTAATCTGTCAGTAATTTCGCTCCTTATTTATCAAGACGCCAACACAAGAAACTCTCAATCCCCTAGTGTGACATCCCCCCTCCCCTATACATTAAAGATACATTTTAAAAAATTGAGAAAAAGATTCCAGAATCCATAGGATACATATCGGACGCTTATTCTTTTGACACACAATTAGAAATAAAATTTGGTTTGTCTTCTGGTTCAAAAAACAAAATCAAGTTAAAAATGTCATGGAATCGGACAACCGAAAGTGAAGATATATTCATTTAGGCGGTTTTCAAATTCCCTATTCAATAATGCGAAACTTTCTGACACATTTTCAGACATAAAGGTCTGGCTATTGAAGCGGTATGGAATCGAATAGCGTTTTCCATTTTTTTGATAAATGAATATAAAGTTACATAAATGATTCTTGTCACATGACAAGTTTTCGCCATTGTCGCTTTCAGAATTCGGTTCAAAATACCCGCTTTGACAGCATTTTTTGAAAGATCCTCTGTCTTTACCAAAAAATGGAAAACTCCATTCGATAACATAGGGTATGAATAACAACACCTGCGAGTTTCATGCGTTTCTGAACAAAAACGAATTAAAACTTATGTCATAAATTTGCGCCTTTGGATTTTAGAACAGCCTACTCTTTGTTTTGAACACGGCCAGTTTTTTCATTAGGTGACCACTTAAGGGTGACAGAATAATATTTGATTAACGAATTCATCCAAGACGCTAGCAAGATCAATACACAGCCCCAATTAGGTTTGAATTTTGTACAATATTTCGAACATTATCGTGTAGACAAGTTTTGCATGTTTGCCTTTTTGTGTTTCTGTAAACAAACTATAACATTTACATACTTGATTAACGAACTCATCCAAGATACTTGCAAGAGTTATAGCCAATTGCTACCGGATTGACCAACATTCAGTCATTGTCAAGTCATAAAAAACAGCCTAAAGCGTCGAATTTACCGTCATTTTCAGATAGATTGTTTACTGTTATATGAAAACGTAAAACGCTGTTTGATTCCTTACATCCCGATTACCTGCAAATTTTATGCTTTTATAAAAATAAAAATTCTAGAATATGTCAGAAAGTAGCTGGCTTACGCTTAGATATGAAAACACCCTGAATTCTTAGAGTCTGAATAACCACAGCTGCAAATTTTATTCCATTGTCAAAAAAAAAAAAAAAAATTGCAAACATGTCAAAAAATAGCGAATAACACACTTAACCTTAATCATATTTTCTCGCGTAATGTTGGGTTATACTTATAAGACAAACTGACGAAAATTGTTTTTCAAAGTCATGAAACACAAGGAGAAAAAATAGATAAAAGTTCTAAAAACATGCAGGGGCGTCGCCATGGGGGGGGGAGCCTCCCCCCCCCCCCCCCCCAATATATGTGAAGTTGGGAAATTTGAACTTAGAGTTGGGAAATTCTAGATTTTTGTGACAATTTCTTTTTTAAAAGAAATAGTAAAAAAATTACGAAATTTTTATTGTTTTGGTGATTATGTTTCTGAGTACTGTAACAGTAAACAAGTTAAATTATCAAAAGAAATACAAAAAGAAATCAGCCGCACTCAATTTATCATTGTGTTTTTCAGTTATACAAAAATATTATACATCTACCAGACCTAAATTTCTCTACTCCTGTCCATCAATAGCTGACTATCCAGTTCCTTTATTTCCTCCAAAACTTTGTTCCTTTCTCAAAAATTTCCACCTACCTCACCTTCTCTTCCTAAAACAGAATCCAGCTATTTTAATCCAAAGGGATTGCATCTTCTTTTGAAAATTGGAGATCACTTGTATCACAACAGAAAGGAAGGTAGTCACCTACTTGAAACACAGCTGGGCAAGAAGATTTGATGAGTTTTCACAAATTGCAATAATTTTTTAACTAATTTGCCGATTTTTGGACATTATTTTACTCATTCTCGTCATTTTTTGCCACAAAAATTAGTTAACCCTTCGCAGTAAAGAAAAGGGCGTTATATGTGCAAATGTGAATGTAAGAAGTCGTTGGTTCTGATAAATTTGTCACAGTTTACTTTTATTTGTGTGTGTGCGAAGTATACATTAGTCCTGTTCGTTTATATTTATGGGTGTTTGTGAAATTTTACACCAAAAGTCCAGTGTTGTGTGTTTAAAGCTGTTCTAAAAAATGACTATAAATACCAGAACGAAAGAACCCTTCATAATAGGAAAAGAGTTTTCGTGGAAGATTTTGGAACATCTAAAAATCCATTCGAGGATGATAAAGGTAAAAAAAGGACAATTTGAATTTGGAAAGAAATATGATTATGAAAGCTGTCCATCATCTATAGAAAAAATCGACATGCACGGTCACGTTGCATTTGAATAAAATTTTGAAGAAATAAAGATTTCTTTATAGACAAGTTCACAAACAATTATGAATATTAGGATATGGCTGAAGAAGCTGACTTCCGAAAGCACGGTAGGAAAACGGTTTCACCAAAGGGAATAGATAAAAATAATAGCACAGCAATGAACATTGATACACATAAGTTTTACAGAAAATAATTATGAGAAATACAAGAAAATTTCGGCAATTTAGTAATGAGTTTAAATGACAATGTTCCCTATATCAGGAGAATATTGCACCAATACATTTCATATTTAAATTTCAATTGTGCAAGACAAATTTGAGTATTACTAACGTAGAAAAGTTAATAATGTTTCCACCTGTATATGAGAAACGGATGTACATGACTTGCAGAGTCAAATAGAAATAAACCAAATCCTAACTGACTAGCTGCTATTCGATTCACCAACTTTTCAGCCGATTTTAAACCCAACTTTTTCTCGTTCAAAGGGAGAAAAAGGTTGTCGTTGCTCAAGTTGGAGGAAAACCAGTACTACTAGTACCAGTCGTTAATATTTATCGCCTATTCGTATCAATCGCTTATCTCTGATTGGCTGAAATGTTGAAAGTTGGGGGAAAAGGCGCGGCTAGTGCATACTTTTTTAGAGCTGTGGATAAAAAGTTGGGGATATTACTGTTTGCTATCACACTGGGTGTTGAGACAATATTTCACGAAAAGTTGGAAGAAAACAAGAGTTGGCTCAAAAATTGTTCGAAAAGTTGGTGAATCTGATAGCAGCTTTAAACAAACCTTTTACTCACGCCATGAAATTCAAAGACTATTTGGGTCATGCCGTCAAACTATATGTACTCATATCTTAACATTCACAGAAGCTTATCTTTATGACGTTGCATCTAAGGAAAGAATCTTTAGTCAAAAATAAAAATATATATATATTACAAACTACAATGAGGGATGACAGGCTTGACAGCCTAATGCTTTTAAAATGTGAAAGTCAAATAGTGGATTTTATTAAACTGGATGATGTTATCATCAGGTTGGCTTCTTTGAAGACAAGAAGAATTAATGTTAAATGAAAACAATTCGGATGTGCCAATCCCAAAACTTTATTCTATCCCATATATGTTAATACCTCAAAATTTGCAAACACAATGCTAAAATTAAATAATAATTCTATGCCCATAATAATGAATTCTAAAGGTATAGATTCGTTTAATTGTGTTCATTTAAAAAGGAGATAGAAGCCTCGCATTTTTCAAACAAATCATTGAATTTCGGCACACACCCTGCTAGATGCAACCAAAATTCCAAACCCAAAGAACACAAAAGTGATACCTTTGGACAGTAAACACCCAAGCTCAATAAGAAAGTGCAACCGAAAATGAAGTTTGACTAAATTCCGTGCATTAGTTTTTCAGATATAGCTAACGCTAAAATCGTGAAAAATACTGTACAACAGTGCCACCTGTTATATAATATACACAAAATCCTAATAAGCACCAAATTATGTCAAGGTTTAACAGAATATGAAGTTTGATCAAATTCCATGCAACAGTTTTTGAGTGATAACTATCGCTAAAATCATGTAAATCGTGAAAAATGCAGCTTGGCAGCGTCACCTTTTGGGCGATTTATCAGCATTAATTCTCATCAAGATATAACTGAATCAAAAGTTTTATTAAATTCCGCACATTAGTTCTTGAGATAGAGCAACCTCAAAATTTGTGTCACATACACACAGACAGACATTTTCTAAAAACAGTCAAATCGTGTTCTGGACCTGCATGTTTGTTTTTTATTAAACAAATCAATAATTAGAATTTTTATGTTTCCAGTTTCAAAATTTTTCTTTGGAAAGGAATTTTTTATGCATAATTTTCATTATGATTATTATACACATTGTGGTACATGTATTATACACACTTTAGTTGAAAGTTGGAAGAATTTGTTTCAAGTTGGGAAATTTTCGAATTCCCCCCCCCCCCCCCCCGAAAAAATATCTGTAGCCCCTGGCTCCGATCATGTTTTCACAAATACCTCTGGCGACACCCATCGCATAAAACAATTAATATCGTTCAAACAAAGATTTTTCTTATTTAATTTGTATAAATTGACAATCCTTTTTAGCTTTTTTCTTTCTCAACTAAACACATATGTCAGCAGGTTCACCGTTGAAGTTTAGAATCATGCTTTTATTGATTAGCTTGAAGACGTTCAGCCATTGCTTCACTAATTATATATCAGGATGAATAACATATGTCTATTTCCGTTCCACCCTGCACAGATTATCGAGTATAAATTGTCCTCACCCATTTACTATGTACCAAAACATATGGTGACAGATTTGTACATCTGGGGTAAATTTTTTTCAGAAGAAGGAAATGTCTCTACAGTACTCCTATTGTATTTCACTTGCATATTGAGAATTGTACCGCAAAATAATACATCGCAATTAATATCCTTCTGACTGTAAAATCTTTGGCATTTTCTGTTGCTGAAAGATCTAAATGGTTTTCTTGCAAATATAGTTTTTTCCCCCTTCAGATTAGTGTTAGTTAAAATATACATTTTATTGAAAAAAGTGAAGTGTCTAGAGGCGGCTCAAGAAGCTAGGGGGGCTCAGCCCCCTGTGCCCCCATCTGGTTACAGGCCTGCACCAATATAAGCAAAAGCATAGTCAATTTCTGTAAAAGAATCCTAAAAATTAGATTCTTTAGTATGTACCCGATCGACCACCCCCCCCCCCCCCCCCCCCCCCCCCCCCCCCCATATTAACAAGTTACTTCTGTTTTTATATAAAAATAGTAAATGGTTTCTTTAATATTAAATAAATTGAATAAATATTGAAAAAATTGCTTGTGTATTATATTGTGAAACAGTGAACAGGTTGCAAGAAAATATGTTACAAGTTTCTTTCTCTGGCCAAGGCCATTTTCCTTAATTTCATCAAAGTCCTTATACTGGAAAAGTACCAAATTTTCAAATGATAATAAAAAATGGCAGTAATATGTTAAGGGAATATAGCTAAAAATGATCATTTGAAAACATTTTTGTTTTATAACGTCTTCAGTTTTTAATTAAATGAGAAATATGGCCATAGTCCAAAACAAAATAAAAATGACAGGGAATGTCACTACAAAATACGACATTATGATCGCGTACTATAGTAACAGACGAAATATGCATTCAGAAAAGGAAATAAATAAGCAATGACATTTATTAATGTCATTTTTGTAACTGGATGTAAGTCATATTTCAGTAAGTCTAGCTTAACTAAGAACCAAAGTATGATCTTGGTTTTCCATTAACAAAAACTAATATTAAATTACAGGTTAATTTATAATCATGTTTAAAATAAATGCAATTAGTAAACATAAAATAGAGAAACTCTTGATGATAATGTAAAACATTTAGAGAAATGAATTAATTATACAGATTATTTGAATGGCTCTTTTCAATAGAATTAAAACGAAATAAACATAAAATAAATAGTTGTAAAAGATAATAGACCAAACAGAAAAAATATTAAAAACTTTCAACTGAAGAATAAGTAATACCTCACGCAGAAATATGACAATCGGATCAAAACTTCAAAACACAAAAATTCATGTACATTGCGTAATTAAGCGTATTATTGACAGAAATTTCGATATTATTCATATATTTCGATATAGCTATCGATAACATTTGTGCTTTTATCATTATCGATACCTGAATGGCAAAGCTGAAAAAATATTTTGATATAAAATATTTAATGTTGAACATAAAAAAAATTATATTCCATATTTTACACAAAGAAAAAAATATCACAGTAAATATAATAGTTAAACTAATAGCATTCGATATTCAATATATGTTTATCATTTATTTGTTAACTGTGACCATATTACAAACTGACATCGGCAATTTTTGTGTTTTGCAAAGAATTTAAAGTTCGTGAGAGTGTAAATAATATTTACTGTTTTCTAATACACATCTGCAGCATGAGTTCTATAGGTACTGGCTATGATTTATCAGCCTCTCAGTTTTCTCCCGATGGACGTGTTTTCCAAGTAGAATATGCTCAGAAAGCAGTAGAAAACAGTGGAACAGCTATTGGTTTAAGAGGTAAAGATGGTGTTGTCTTTGCTGTTGAAAAACTTGTAACTTCTAAATTGTATGAAGCTGGTGCAAATAAGCGTATTTTCACTGTCGATCGTCACGTCGGTGTTGCTATAGCTGGATTAATTGCTGATGCTCGTCAAATCGTAGAAACCGCTAAAGTAGAAGCTGCGAATTACAGAGCTGATTATCATGAACCAGTGCCTTTAAAATACTTGAAAGATCGTGTTAGTATGTATATGCATGCGTATACATTGTACAGTTCTTGCAGGCCTTTCGGAGCTAGTGTCATTATGGGATCTCTTGAGTATGATGGGCCAGAAATGTATTGCATTGATCCTTCTGGCATATCTTGGGGATATTTTGGATGCGCTATCGGCAAAGCTAAACAAGCAGCAAAGACAGAAATGGAAAAGATCAATTTTAAAGAAAAAACCATCGCTGAATTAGTAAAAGAAGCTGCTAAAATTATTTACATTGTTCACGACGAAGTGAAGGATAAAAATTTTGAATTAGAGTTAAGCTGGGTTGGCACAGCTACTGGTGGAAAGCATGAACTTGTACCCCCTAAAATATACAGAGAAGCTGAAGATTATGCTAAAGCTGCAGTAGAAGATGATTCTGATTTAGAGGACCAATCAACCTAAACATAATTTCATTTTGTATTCTTTGATTTGTTCTTATTAATCTTTAATGATATAAAATTCTTTTTTATTATTAATATTTGTAATTATTTTTTCTTTCACTGACATTGTTTTTATTTATTTCCTGTGATTTTTAAAGTAATTTCTTATTAACTGTGATTTTTTCCCTCCTTGCTCAACACAATGTTATTGATTGTATAAGTATTAATATGCTTTTATATAAAAGTTGCTTTAATTTTAGCATGACATATGTTATATAATGATTTAATTATTGTATATTACATTCTTAAAATTGACCAGTAGGCTTTTGTCCCTACATTCTATGCTCGTCAAACTCCACAGGCTCTGAAGATATGCAAATTTGGAACATATGTGTTTGTAGTTTGCAGAAAAATGGCAAAATTTTGCCGATAAACTGTTATTTGTGGTAACCCAGATTTATAGCAATGGGGCAATTCCATTGTAACTAGGGACGCACCGAATACCGAATATTCGGCTAGCCGAATAGTAATTGCTAGACCGAATATTCGGCTTGTCGATTACTTTTTGTATTTGAAAGTTTAAAGGCACTAAAAATGTTAAATTTTAAAACAATTTTACATAATATTTAAAACAAACTTTTATTCTAATAAACAAGAGCTTTTTTCAAGTAAACTTTTCTGAAAAAAATCTGCTTTGAGTTATTTAAGAAAAGGGTAGTTATAAAAAAAAAAAAAAAATTAATAAAATTTTTAATTTCATGGCTTCTTCTGAGAATTAAAACAAATGAATAAAATTTTCTTAAATTCTAAAACAAACATTTTAAAATCAAAGAGAAATTGTGAAAAAATTGCACAGGATCATATATTATTTGTCAGGAGGAGCAGTGTTGAATTCAGGGGGTGGCCCGGGGGGGACATTCCCCCCCGGAGCAATGAGATGTCCCTCCCGGAAGATTTGAGATTTTGTGTTTTCAATGGTCTAAAAGTGCAATTTCCCCCCCGGAGAAAAGTGTCTGAATTCAACACTGAGAGGAGACAAAAGTAAATAAATAATACAATCTATTTAAATTTTATATGGTGGCAACTTAGCAAGAATAACTGTTCTACTCCCTTACATTAAGCAAGGAAGTTTTTTAATGCATCCTAGATCGGTGTCTGGAGTGGGCAATCATTTTCAGAGATTGTAAACGTTGTTTTTAAAATCTGAACAAGAAACAGATTATTTACTGGACAATGTTCAGGAACTTTCATTTGTACATAATTAATTCCTATGCAAATCCTCATGATTGGTTAATTTTCTTAAAAAATACTTAACAAACAGCAAATAAATAATGTAAACACATTCTCTTTTATTTAAATATGATTCTGTTTCTAATTATTCTGAATATCTTTATAAGTTGACTGTTAAACGTAGAAGTTGTATAAGGTTTTTAAAAATATGCTTTAATAGATTTTTTTAAGTATTCGGTTCGGCCGAATATTTCGATATTCGGCCAAACCAAATATTCGGCATACCGAATAGTTTGCTATACGGCCAAGCCGAATATTCAGTATACCGACTAGTTTGATATTCGGCCAAACCGAATATTCGGTAATATGGCCGAATACCGAATAGATACCGAATATTCGGTGCATCCCTAATTGTAACAGACTATCAGTCATCAGGGTTCATGAATATCTATCAAAAATATCCGATATTTTCGTCAACCCTCTGCTGACAGTAAATATTTTCAAGCATAATATAAATTAGAAACTATAATATCTATTGCACTTAACATGAAAGTTTAACCCTTTAGATTCCAAACCGCCCGAGGTACTAGGATCCCATAACGCCCGGCTGACGGCCTAGTTCATTTCTCCTTCCTTTTTTGGGAAGTGTAACTGATCGAACATGGATTGGGCGTGACTGCCTAATCCGCTTAACGAACAATAGATAGTAACACAATGGGAATATGGGACTTTAACAGCAATAGGTATTTGGAGGTGTTCACTATTGACAGATAAAAATGAACAAACATATGGAGATCAGAAAAGCATCCTCAAAATAGAGAGAAAATTAAACTAAAGATAATAGCTTGTCTACAGTAGAAAAATCAAATTAAATAATAAAATGTTTTAATAAATATTTTTGCCTCTTTTATAATTTTTCACATTTTTTTTTAATCTTCAAGCAATAAGATATAAAATTATTAACGAAATCTTATTATGTCAATTTATAACATTGAATCTCATGAGTAAAAAAAATATTCAACAGTTTAATTCTTACAGTTAATTAAATTTTTGCATAGGGTAAAGTGGGTAGTTAGAAAATATTGTTTATTTTTTTCAATTTTCTTAACATATTTATAGTTTTTAAAATTATATATGATTGCTTGATGTTTAAGCTTTTTTCTCCTACTTTATTTTTGTTTTTATAGTTTGTTCTATTTGAGTGGCAACAGTAAAACCATTTGAGTACAATTTCATGCCACATGTGGCCTGAATAAACTTTTTCCTGCAGCTTATAATATTTGATATAAACTCATTTGTTTGATCTCATTTTGTTCATTAAGCACTTCTAATACTTTTCCAAATTACAAACAACAAATTGTTTTTTGTTTTTGTCGTTTTATCTTAAATCTTATAAATGGGATAAAATGGGTATATAGTGTTAGGCTTGACGTTTAAAGTGTTATATACAGGGCTTGAATTTCATGGCAGGATTCGCGCCTGAAATTTTGAAATCCCGCCCAAAATAATATCGTGGGCGGGAGACTCCCGTCCAAAAAATTTCACCCTTTTCCTGAAAATTTTGCATTTTGAAATTACGATTAACTCCCGCGAACGCCTTGCAAATTTCCCGATATTTTCGCGCGACTAATTGACACATTTAGCAGGGTTTTTTTTTTTTTTTTTTTTACCATGAAAGATCGTTGAAACTCGCGAATTTTCGATGCGACTGATAAACAAATTTCATTATTTTTTTTCTCGAGATCAGTTGACAAGTGTCTGCGACCAATTGGCGAATTCAGGGGTGATTCTGTTACGAATTTTCCAAAAATTTAAAGCATTAGGTTCCGAAAATTGTGGAAAATCGGTCATCAGTTCAACAGAAAAATATCGTGAATTTTAACAATTGATCGCCGAAAAAATCAATTTTGTCAATCGTTCGAGGAAAAAATCGCCAATTTCGTCGCAAAGGATTGCAAATAAAACACAAATTTTGTCAAAAGATCGCGGAAAAATGTGAATTTCATCAGATTGCAGGGGAAAAACTTGAAATTCATCAAAGGATCGCAAAAAAAAAAACGCAAATTACATCAAAGGATAGCAAAAAAATCATAAATTTCGGCAAAGGTACGCGGAAAAAATGCGAGTTTCAGCAAAGGATCGCGAAAAAAGAGAATTTCGTCCAGAGATCACGAAAAAAAAACCGCGAATTTCGTCAAAAAATCGCGCAAAAAACTCTAATTTCGTCAAAGGATCGCGGAAAAATGACAAATTTCATTAAAAAATTGCGAAATAACGGCAAATTTCGTCAAAAGATCGCAAAAACGGAAATTTCGTCAAAGGGGCACGAAAAAACACATAGCTAGTGCTGGGAGTGATCCCCCCTCCATCCCCTCTGTTGTAACCTTTCAGAAAATTTGCTATCAGTTTCAGAATTTTTTTTTTTTTTTTTTTTTTTTTTTTTTTTTTTTTTACTCAGAATCACTCCTGCTTTTTTACTTTTTTAAATAAAAAAAGCATTTTGCATCATTATTCTGAGTTGCTGAGTTGTTGATTTAAATTGCTTCAATGGTATTCTGTCATGCCTGTATTAATACAGACACAGGGTTCGTAAATATCACGATATTTTCGAAAATATCAAAAATATCCGATATTTTGATATATATCCGATATTTTCGATATATATCCGATATTTTCAAAGCAGCCAACTTACCGCTGATAATAAATGTTTTCAAGCATAATATACATTAGAAACTAAAATATATTGCACTTAACATGAAAACTTAATCAAAAAATAATATAAAAATGCATTTTTCTTTTTCTTTTCTTTTTTTTTTTTTCACTTAGAACAAAATTGAAGATGAAATAATTGAAAACAGTAACAATTTGATTTCTACACTTATAAAAAAAACTAACTATAGGATTCAGTATCAAGACCAAGTATAAAAAAATCAGATATTTTCAAAACAAAATTTTAAATACAAAAAAGTTTTTTTAATTGAAAAATTTTAACATAAATGTAAGTATAAAATGTTTTATTTCATATTTCCTAACATGCTGTATAGTTCAAACTCAACTAAACCAAAACTTGAAAAAAGATTATTTTCCAATGAAGCTGTATATAATTGCTTATTTAAATTAGTCAGTTTATCTTTCAATGGTTGTTCTGAATTAATTATGTCCCACATAATTATTAGTTCAACATTAAAAAAAAAAAAATGCTTCAAATCTAAAGTTTGAAAAATATATTTGTTTTCTTTTTTGACTAAAAAAGTCACATTCAGAAGAGACAAGTTCTTTATCTACAGATTCACATTCAATAACAGTTGAAAATTTATTTCATTTACACTGAAATATTACAAATTACGACTGAAAATATCAAAAATATCTTGCGCACATTCATATTTTGAAAATAAACATCAAATGCAGAAAATATGAAACATCTTGATATATTGAAAATAAATATCAAGTAATATGAAAATATTAAAGATCTTGATATTTTGAAAATAAATATTGGATATATACCCATTGATATATATCAATGAACCCTGGCTGTATATAAATGATTATCAAAATTACATTTTATCTTTCAATGGCTGTTCTGAATTGACTGTCTAATATAATTATTAGTTCTACATTTAAAAATAAAAGTTTGAAACATAAAGCTTGGAAAAGATTTGTTTCTTCTTTTCCTAAAAAAGTCACTGCCAGAGGCAAAAGTTCATTATCTACAGAATGACACAGTCAATAACAGGTGAAAATTTCATTTACACTTGGTTTGAATGTGAAAAATATCAAAATTACCTTGCACGGTGATATTTTGAAAATAAATATCAAGATACAAACTATCAAACGTCTGGATATTTTGAAAATAAATGTAAAGAATTTGAAAATATCAAAAATCTTGATATTTTAAAAATAAATATCGGATATATATCAAGATATATATCATGATATATATCCATTGATATATATCAACGAACCCTGTACAGACATGACAAAATAATTAATGCAAATCTTTAAAAAACACGTAAAATAACAGTGGGTTTCATATTTTTTTCTCCCTTCCAAATAGCTCAACTCCCCTCCATTTATAAATGTTGGTAGGGAGACTCCCCTCCTATGGAAAATTGAATTTCAAGCCCTGATATAGAATTTTTAAAGTGTTATATAGAATTTTTCTGAATAAAATTCGTTATTTTACTGGAATTAGAATAGAATAAGTTTAAAAAATACTTTAAAATGTTTATATAATTCGCAGTACTTTATTCTTAAAATCGGTAAGACTTGAAACTCTCTGTACATAATTTAGTCAAATCATTGCCCATTTCTAGAAATATTCGATTTCTAGATGGCATATATATCAGATGCTGATTGGATTTGAAATTTTAAAAAGAGGTAATCGAAAGAGTTAGAAAATTAAAAACCAGAATTGTTGACAAAAGTAAGAGCAGTGTGGCTTTGACACATCCTCGTTTTCTCGACAAATATCAATCTGCCACATCTCCAAACAAAAATAGTAAAAACTTCAAAGCTGAAACCTAAGCATGTCCAAGCAAAAGCAGATGAAGTTCTAACAGATGACGACATTATGAAACAGTTAAAAAATGATTCTGGTAACCGGAACAACAAAATAGTTAAAATGGACAAGAAGAAGAGAAATTGTTAAATGAAGTTCAAATTAGACTATAATGTGGGGAAGGTATTCCTGAAGAAAAAATAAATGTATCTGTAGGTGCATGATTGAAGGTCCAGTATTTGGGGAAAAAGACAAAGAATTCATTGGCCAAATTAATAATACTGAAGAAGATGAAATATGAATATGACATAAAATTCTTGGAAAAGTCGAAGATTGGTTGCATTTTATGTTTTCCCTGATGCTGAAGGTACAGGGGTATATGTCCATTCATTACTCTTGTGACCATTAGAGAAAATTTTTAGAACTATTTTCAATTATTTTATTAAGATAAAAATTGATATGACTAGTTAAATATTATTGTGTTTTACTCACATAAAATATATCTAATTTCAAACCAAAAGCATTTTACTTTTCTATATAATAAATCAAAATTTTGTCACAAATTAGATATATTTTATGTGAGTGGAACACAATGGTATTTAACTTGTTATATCAATTTTATCTTAATTATATTTTTAAATAAATAATTGGAAGTTTTTCCAAAACTTTGCTTTAACGTTCACAAGAGCAAGGTAGCAGAAAGTGCGTGACGCGCGACGTGCGTCGCAGATTTATTTTGGACCTTGCAGATAAATTTGCCAACTTGAAGAAGAAAAAAGTATTTCCTTAAAAAAAAAAAAAAAAAGAGAAAATTCTGACAAAAAATATCGCGAATTCGACAAATGGTCGCCGAAAAATGTCAATTTCGACAATCATTCGCATAAAAAATCGGTAATTTATAGCCAAAGGGTCGCTATAAAAACGCGAATTTCGTCAAAAGAGCCCGGAAAAAAACATGCATTTCGTTCCAGGGTTGTGAAAAAAATGCAAATTTCTGTCACAGGATCGCGGAAAAAACACGAATTTCATCAAAGGATCGCGGAAAGAACACGAATTTAGTCAAACGATTGTGGGGAAAACGCAAATTTAGTCAAAGGATCGCAAAAGAACGGAAATTTATGTCAAAGGATCGCGAAAAAACGCAAATTTATGTCAAAGGATTGCAGAAAGAACGCGGCATTTCGTTAAAAGATCTCGAAAAACGTAAATTTCTGCCAAAGGATAGCTGTACAAACTTGAATTTTATCCAAAAATCCTGAAAAAAAACGTGAATTTCGTTCCAGGGGCACGAGAAAAACGCAAATTTCTGTCACAAAAATGCGGAAGAAACTTGAATTTCATGAAAGGATCGAGGAAAAAACACGAATTTAGTCAGACAATTGCGGAAAAATGCAAATTTCTGTAAAACGATCACGAAAAAATGCAAATTTCTGTAAAATGATCGCTGAAAAACGCAAATTTCTGTCAAAGGATCGCGAAAAACGCAGATTACTGTCAAAGGGTCACGAAAAAAAGAAAATTTATTTTAAAAGATCGGAATTAAATTTGCAGAATTTCGCCAAAAGATCACGAAAAACACAAATTTCTGCCAAAGGATTGCTGTAAAAACGCGAATTTCGTCACAAGATCCCGGGAAAAAGGTGAATTTCGTACCAGGGGCGCCGAAAAAATGCAAATTTCTGTAAAACGATGGCGGAAAAACGCAAATTTCTGTCAAATGATCACGAAAAACGCAGATTACTGTCAAAGGGTCACGAAAAAAAACAAAATTTATGTTAAAAGATCGGAATTAAATTTGCGGAATTTCGTCAAAAGATCGCGAAAAACGCAAATTTCTGCCAAAGGATTGCTATAAAAACGCGAATTTCGTCAAAAGATCCCGGGAAAAGGTGAATTTCGTCCCAAGGGTGCCGAAAAAACGCAAATTTCTGTCACAGAATCGCGGAAAAAACACGAAGTTCATCAAAGAATCGAGGAAAAAACGCAAATTTCGTAAAGGATTGCGAGAAAAAGCTCATTTTTGCCAAAGGATCGCGAAAAAACAGCAAATTTCATCAAAAGATAGTGAAAAAAAAAACGAGAAATTTTCTCATAAGATCGCGAAAAAACAGCAGATTTCGTCAAAAAATCGCGAAAAAAAAAACGACAAATTTCGTCAAAAAATCGCGAAAAAAACGGCAAATTTCGTCAAAAGATCGAGAAAAACGGCAAATTTCGTCAAAAGATCGCGAAGAAAAACACATAATTAGTGCCGGCAGTGGATTTTCGCTCCCCCCCTCTGTTGTAACCTTTCAGAAAATTTGCTGTGAATTTCAGAATTTTTTTTTTACTCAGAATCACCCCTGGTATTAATCAGTAAGAACTCTGTTTATTTTAACACTCATAATGTTTGTGCATAAGAAAATGTAACATGCTACTCCCGCAGACAATTTTCATCCCACTAAATTGCTGTCGCAGACACAACCATAACTTTCTGCTACTGGGCACAAGAGTAACAATGGACATTCTCGCAGATCATATTGAAAAAAAAAAAAAGCAGATAATAGAAACATTAAATGAACCAATATTTAATAATCTGGGTCATTATGCTTTTGATAGACTTTTAACACTTATAATGAAATAGGGTGAGAATAAGAGTTGAAAAAAATGTAGCCAGAAAATGTTTTCATTTTCACCTAAGCTTGATTCATAGTAAAGTTTCTCATTTATCAATTAACTTAAATTTGATAAAAAAAAAAGTTGACATTTTTTAAGACTTGTATAACGTTGTTTCCCATATTACTTCATTATATAATCTCTGGCAAATCTATTTATACAGTATTTATTATTAAAAATTTTATATACGGTCGGCTCTGGTTAATTAGAACTCGTCGGGACCACAAGAAATGTTCGAATTATCCAGAGTTCGAATTATGGAAAGTATGAGAGAAAACATGTTTAAAGGGGTACTATTACAAAGGAATTAATGTTATAGTATATATTTTTTTTTTTTTTCGTATGTTATCGTTAGAATGACTTAATATTAAATTAAAAGATATAAATACATAAAATAATTAATAATATTAAAATAATATAAATAAAACATAAAAAATTAATAATACACTATAGAACAACGGCATTTAAAATTACATTTTAATTGTACTATAATTTTCTTACCTGAAATTAGATGAACATTTAAGAAGTTATTTACACTTATTTATCATCTCTATGAAAAAAATTATCAATTGTTGTTTGCTTAGTCCTATTCATTTTTTACTTTTTAGCCAGTTTTTCTATTTGTAATAAACAGTTAAGTTCTTTGTCTGATGACGGCTGCATCAGGATAAATGTACGCAAACACTCAATTGATTGTGCAATTGACTTTTCTGTGGGTAAGGAAAGCACTTGGGACATAGTAGCAGAATCACCAGAATCCGATTCCATCTCCTCATTGCATTTTTCGTGAATTGTTTCAACAATTTCTTCCACAGTTAAGGGTCCAGATACTTCTAAACTATTGTCGGCTGCTACATACTCTGCGAACATAATATCGCATTGGAACTTATCAGAAAAGTTTGGAAATTCTATTCAAAAGGTCTGTCGTTTTCGTCATTTGCATTATAACCACTCTTTTTAGATGGATGGATAAATCTGGCATGTCGAAAGCATTCTTCTATTGTTTCAGGTTGTACGGCGTCCCACGCCGCATATAAATCGTTGATGGCCGTGAGTAATATTATGTCGTAGCTTTCTTTAAGGTCAATCGAAAATAAAATTTGTTCTAGAATCCTTTTACAATAATGAGTTTTTAAATTTTGAATTATTCCTTGGTCCATCGGTTGCAGTTGTGCTGTAGTATTAGGGGGTAAATATTCAATCTTTATAGAGCTCAGTGTTGGTAGTTTACAATGACTCTGCACATTATCTAGCAGCAATAGAATTTTTCTGTTTTCACGAGAAAATTTTTTATCCAGTTCTTTTAACCAACTGATGCAGATCTCACGCGTCATCCAGGCTTTGGCATTTGCCACATAATCAACAGGCAGTGTTTTAACTCCTTTGAAGCAACGTGGATTAGTTGATTTACCAATAACTAACAATTTTAACTTCTCACTTCCATCCATATTGGCACCTACCATCACAGTTATCCTGTCTTTTCAGGTAGCTTTTCGCAGAATTCATTGCAAGCAGCAAGGTCTTAAGCAGCACTTTCACCACACACAGTTTTGTGTACGATGTTATTTCGCTGCTTAAAACGTGTCAGCCATCCTTCGCTGCAATTGAAACTTTTAATACCCATGAGTAGTGCTAGTTCTTTTGCTTTAGCTGCCAATATAGGTCCACTCAAAGGTACATTTCTTGCCAATGCATATTTTGTCCATAACAGTAAAGCTTCCTCTAAATCCTCATGAGCTGCTGTTCTCATACGTTTTCGTCCTTTAGCAAATCTTTCCTTGTCCCATGATTTCAGGATGAATTCTTTTTTATTCCATATTCTGCAGCAATTTCTGTCTTAGATTTCCACATCCTACCTTTTTAATAATTTCCACTTTGGCTTCTAGAGTTAACGATTTATAACTTCCACGTGGAGCCATATTTTAAAGAAACAAGACCTTTTACTTTCTCAAAAAACAATTTAGCAGTAAGTAAAACCATTGACTGAAAAATTCGATCCCCGGAGTGAAAGTAGAAAGTAGTGATAAAACAGGTTTCCCCTATCTTTAACAGATGTCCACTCAGTGAATTTCTTGGAATGTCACTGGGTCAAATGCTACAGAAGGGATTAGGAAAAGCACAATGGAAGAAGGGGCGGATGTGTCATTGATGGACAGACAGGGTGCACTAAGAAAGCGGATTTCAAATGCATGGAATTATTATACTAGTTCAGAACAATTCTGACAAAAATGAAAGAAAGAAAGTTATTTCAAGGATCTGAAGTCCGTGAGAAAGTAAGGAAAAATGAAAAAATGGAATTCTCATTAGTTCGAATTAAACGAAGTCAAGAGAAAATGAGTTCGAATAAAGGAAAAGTTTTAACGTTATTCTGCCATTGAAAATTTCGGGACTTCATGTTTAGTTCGAATTAAGCGAAGATTCGATTTACCCGATTTCGAATTAACGAGAGCCGACTGTACCCATTTTACCCCACACTATACCCATTTTTACCTGCATGGGGTAAAATGGGTATAGCAAACATATACCTATTAAATGTTTTGTTGTAGACATACTTTTGAAGCCTAATAGATAAAAATTGTGTATTTTCATTCCAAGAATGTGCAATGTAAAGAAAATACCAAAAAAAGTTTTAATTATTTAACATTTGCCAGAAAATTTTAACTGAACATCTAAAAATAGTGAATTTTATACCCATTTTACCCCACCTGACCCTATCCCTTTTTTTTCACAGTAATTCATTACATGCAGCGATTAAGGCATAAGTTTTCATATGCACACATGAAATTTTGTTAATCTGTTTTAATACCACCAGCTGTAATCATTAGAGAACCTTTTTTAAGTGTCTTATATTTTGATGATTAAATCTTATTATGTTTTGAATTAAAAATTATCTAAATTCTTAAATTCATGAATTAGTCATAGGGGCTAGGGTCGGGTGGAGTAAAGTGGTCAGGCAGGGTAAAGTGGTCATAATTCATAAAAAGAACTAAAATCCTGACTAATATGGAAATTTGAATAATTTTCTTTTAATTTTAGATTTATTAAGTATTGATCAAAGTTTCTCACTCAAAAAAACATTTTTAGTAACATGTTTGAACCACTGAGCACTCATTTTGTCTGTCTTTGTTACACCTTGTTCTTTTAACTCTTTAATTAACTTTTCTGCTGCATTTTATTCCAAATTTTGTTAAATTGGCA
The DNA here is from genome assembly GCA_963932465.1 of Maratus speciosus. Classification (NCBI taxonomy): domain Eukaryota; kingdom Metazoa; phylum Arthropoda; class Arachnida; order Araneae; family Salticidae; genus Maratus; species Maratus speciosus. Next base: position 358,253,888 of record OZ010800.1, on the reverse strand, counting down.
GTTCAGAAAGCTTTACACATATCTCAAGAACATATTTTCATTTATAGCTAAGTTATATTTATCACAGATTTTATTTCATAATAGTTTAGTTACATGGGGTAAAGTGGTCATAGGGTTAGGCTTAACTTATAGATATTTGATCTGAGTTAAATTATTCATTATATACCAGAGATATGTTTAGGAAAATTTTAGGTCCTTTAAAGGACCCTTCACAAAATAATTTACCTTAAAACAGGACCCTTCACAAATTGTTTTATCTCCAAACAGGACCCTTCACAAAACATTTTATCCCAAAACAGGACCCTTCACAAAATTAGTTGTCTCTTAAATAGACCTTTCACAGAATTTTTTCACCTTCAAATTGAACTTTACACAAATTTAGTCATTTAAAAGTAAAATGTGGCCTTTACGTAAGCAGTTGAACTCACCAAAGAGCATATTACTTAGCTTTTTATATATGAAGGATAGAACATTAAGACATCGATAATTTAAAATTCACAAAATTATGACTAGAAATTTTCACAAAAATAAGAAAAATTTCACAAAAACAGGACCCTGTGAGAAAAGTCTGGACAGACCCCTGTATACAATGCTGGTTTATTAAATACTAATAATTATTAAAAACTAACTGCAAATAGTTATTATTTAATAATAGTTTATAATATAAGGGTTAAAAAAGGTTAGGTTTAATTTTTAATAAGTTCTGAATAGTGAATGAATTAACTAAGTGTAAACTCGAATTGCTTGCAAAGGTTACATCAACTAATTTAACAACCAACACATTAACTACTTTTTCTAATACCTATACTTGTATTATGTAAGAAAATGGTCCACAAGAAAGTCCTGAAAGAATTTTTAATGTTGATGAGGCTGGAATGGATATGGATAGCCAAAATAGTCCAGTTTTAAAAAAATTACGCAATGCAATGCATTATATAAAATTCAGAAACCAAAGGAAAGATAATGTTTAGTTTTCCTTTTGTTATATCAGCTAGTCGTTATTACATTCTACCATTCATAGTTTATGAGTGAGTATATATGAATTATGGATAAAGGGTGGTCGTGCAGGAGCGTTGTATGAATCATGGAATCTGGCTAGATGCAAGATTCTGTACTTGAATCTTGGATGGATCATTTTGTTAAGTAGATAGTACACCGAAAGTTTACAAAAGTTTACCCTTTTATTTATGATTGTGATGGACATAAATGAATTATGATGCTGAGAAAAAAAGCTGTCGACAATCACATTATAATACTCTGCCTGTTACCTCATACTAGTCATAGTCTACAACCATTAGATCTAGGTGTATTTTCCCCCATTAAAAAAAGCCTGAAAAGGAATTTTAAAGAAACAGTATCAAGAAAGCAGACTGCAAAATATGTAAAAAAATTAAAATAAGCTACATTGGCAACATTATCTACACTCATTTCAGATGTGAATAGAATTGTTAGACATAGTTTTAAAGGAAAAGGAAATGTGTCCAGTCCAACATCGGGGTAGTATTGACAGAAAAAACACTTGCATTATACAGTGAAACCCCGATTTAACGTAACCCGTATTTAACGATTTCCCGCATATAACGTCATTTTTAGCTAGTCCCAATTAATTTCCTATACTTGTAATGTTAAAAAATCCCGGATTTAACGTTATCGTTTTGAATTATTTCCTGCATTTAATGTTTTTTTGAGCCGTAAAATATCAATGCAATTTTTCTAAAATAGTCAGAATTTGTGATTAAAAAACCCTTTCTTATCAAAACATTCAAAATTCGGAATCTCTCTCTCTCTCTCTTTTTTTTCATCCTTTCTTACCAACTGCAGGTGCAATATTGAAAAGCCCTCCTCTTTTTCACCCGCACCTTTTTATTTTATTCGATTGTGCTTTCTGTACTACAATGCAAGGTTACCTACAACGGAGTTGATAGCATTCGTCAGAGATTTTTCATTAGCTTTAGATTGTATGGCGTCAAAAAGAAAGCGATTTTCTTTACTTGAAAAATTGGAAGTTATTGCGAAAGCCCAAAACTACAATGAATATGTTTAATTTGAATTCCGTATTCAAATTTGTAAACAATTTTACAGTAAGTAGATTTAATGGAGCAAAATTGTAAAAAATGGAAAAACAGGCTAAAAAAAGAAAAAACTTGAAATCGTCACTGTTTAAGGAATTTAAAAATTGGAAGCCATTAGAACTTTCGTAACACTGAAAGCATTCTTTTAAAATACTGAAGACCAAGAGAAAAGCTTACACAAGTTCATATACGTTGAGAAAGCGATTTGTGATGTAGCTGCTAAAAACAGGACGCAAAGTAAAATAAAATATTTCTTTAAAACATAATTTAGAAACCTGATGTCTAAATCATAGTAAAGCAAGAAATGAAACGTATCTTACGTAAATTAGTCTTTATTTTATGGTCAGTGTCTTGTTTTCGTCTTATCCTGATTTAACGTCTTCCCGCATTTAGCGTTATTTCTTTATGGTCCCTTGAATAATGTTAAATCGGGGTTTCACTGTATCTGCAAAAATAACACGAGGAATGAGATACTTAAAAGTTGCATAAATTTCCAAGAGGAAAAAAACAACAACAAAAAAAAATCCCTAATCAACATTCTCTTTTGAATCCCTTTATAATCGCTAAAGATGACATCTCAAACCATATCTATAGAACCTTGAGTGTTGCTAATATATGAAATGAAGAAATCAATAAAGCAATTTATTGGAAAAAAACCTGATTATTTTTCTTAAAGTATGTTAAAAAAATCAAAATTTGGCAATCATTATACTTTTCCAGAATCAGGTGTGATCAAAATCATTGAAGAACCAAATTTTAACAACAAACAGTTTTAACATTACAAATTTACACTTTAATAAAATAAAATGGCAGATAACTTATTATAAAGCTTGTTTAAAATGTTTATAAATAATAAAATGTCACTTTTTATTCATTAGTTTATTTTTTTATTACACTTTTTCAATGTGACCACTTTACCCCACCCCCTGGGGTAAAGTGGTCATAAAAACATGCCTGAAAAAATATGTTATAAAAACGTGTTATTCCCCAAAAATATTTCTGAAATGGATATGGATGTACTCTAGAGTAATGTAATGTAAAATAACACCCAAAATTTTAGAAAGCATCATAGAATTTCTGATGTTTATATCCTCTGAAAGTTTGAAAAACCTGTTTTTATGACCACTTTCCCCACCTGACCCTATTCAAGTATTACATAAGCATTTTTAATCATTGTCATTTTTAGTCATTTTGTATCCGCTCCCCCCTCTTGTAAAGAAAAATAAACATATGCTTGACACCCCCCTTTTTTTTTTTTTTTTGCTTATAGGGTCACCCGGGGTAATTCCTACTCAAAAAGCATCAACATCTAATTATTATAAAAACTATTAAAGGTATTGCTCCCAATTTTTTTGTGGAATAAGCCCCCTCTGATGGCTATGTTATAAAATGCTTATTTAAATATATATGTACTTATAATTAAAATAATCATAATTTTTAAATGACCAAGAATTAGGATCAGGTGGGGGTAAAATCAAGCATTTTTTAGAGAAGGTCCAAAACTCGAACTATTAAATTTATTTTAATGAAACTTTTGATGCATTTTATATACATTTACATTGGATTCATATAGATTAAACATGAAGTATAATCGTTCAATTTTGTTCAATTGTTTTCTCACAGTAATACATTTAAAAGAGCATGTTTTGATACTTTTGGGGTAGTTCCAAAATTAGTGTATATTTAAATAAAAATATGTTAATTTTGTTTTTGAAATAAGAAGACATTGAAATAAATGTATCTTAATTATATTTAAAGGTACAAATGCATAAAAAAATTATTTTTACATATTTAATTTAAGAAATAATGTCCACTGCTGTTAAAATTAGGTTCACTTAGTATGCAGCATATATTGCTTAACTCTACACAATCTTCATCACCAATAGCAGCAAAAGTGTAATAGTTCTCCAATGGTGACTTAGTCAAATACTTTATGTGATAGAATGTATTAATTTTTATCACTTGACTGATTAATTTAGCTGATCAACTTTTTGATCTCTACTCAACTTCTACCCATGAACCTTGCTTTATTTCTTTAAAGTCTACTTTTATATTATTTGTTTCATTTCTTTTACTTTTTTAATTTGCTCTGCTTTTTGAATTTTAGATGTTCTTCCTTTCCTTTTCTTGATATATATTTTTTCCTTATGGTCAGTTTCTTCTGCATTTCTTATGTCCTTTTCTGTATTTGCTTGACTGAATTTTTTCTTGTTGTCGCGTTCTTCGCCAATCTTTCTAAAACAGTTTTATTGGTTAAAACTTCACCATTCTTGCTCAGTAATTATTTTATTATATGTGTGTAGTCATTTTATTATAAAGTATAGAGCATCAGACATTTACTAAAGTTAACATAGAGGTAAAATAAATCCCTATCATAGAAAACTTAGCTAAGTCTAACCATACCCCCAAATTACCCCATCTCAGAAAACAACTCATAACAAATAGAATTATAAAATTTATTATTAACTTTCTATGTAGATCTGTTCCTTAGATGATCCTCTACGAGTCTGAACTAAAATTAATAAGTTTTTGACAGTTAATAATGATTTTAGAAGCAAGTTCATCAGAAGCTTAAACTAACATACCATATGCAAAGAACATAAACAAGATAGTTTGTAAACATTAAATTTGTTTCCAGTTTCTAAAACTAAAGTAAAAATATTTGCCGTAATCTCAATATATATCTCTAAAAAAGAATTAACTAAATATCTTAATTAAAAAGAAGAAAATAGGTGTTTTTCAATAGACTCCTACTTTACCCCATGGGCCCTCTTTCCCCCACCTGGCTCTACCCCGGAAATGGAGTAATTCTTGGTCACTTCTGGGGTAATTATCGGTCAGCATACTTTTTCATGTAAATAAAGTAGTACATATAATTTTTTTATGACTGAGTAATAAAATAAGTAGAATCAATCTTTTAAAAGTTTAATTCATCTCATAATTGTGGAATAATAAAGCATAGACTTTGTTTTGGGCATAAATACAGAGTTATTTGATGTGCAAAAGACACTTGTCTGTTTTACAAAACATTAATTAGCCAAAGAATTTTTATGCATTTTTACAACATTATAGGCAGGATTTATTAGTTCATTGGTATCCGGTGAGATTTATTAGTAACTTGCAAATTTATTGGTCCATAAAAAATGTAACTGAATGTTTGTTATCAATTTTATTTTGCTTAGGTCAGTTGAAGTTTTCGGCTTCCTTTTCAAGAAATTTTCAATACAGGCCTTTAATATAATACACAGCATAATAATTAGGTTCCTCTATTGCATTATGCATATTTTTATGCATCATTTTGGCATTTTGCTTTACAATGAGATAGTATTTCTATTTAAATTGTTCAGTCATAGAGTATGTCTTATTCTCTGAGCACTTCCTGTTTTCTTCTTTTAAAAGTGTTTAATATAATAGAGGAAAATTTTATAATCTTTTTTAAAGACTGTGATATGTCATTAGTTGAAATAAAAAAATTAATGATAATGATTTGTTGTAAAATGTGTAAAAATCAAGATTGATGTTTTGCAGAAATTTGAGTAGCATTTTTGAATGTAATTTTTTTAAATATTTAATTTCAACTAAATGAATAATTAAAGCATATATTTCAAAGCAAAGAATTCAAAGTATCTTTGAGATTTTTTACAGTTTCATAAATTGTTATTTTTATAACACAAGCGAAAATAATCAAGCATTACTTTAGAAACTCAATGACCAGGAATTACCATGGGTGACTCTACTTTATTAAGAACTACAATTAACTAAAATGTGGTGAACAATGTGGTTGCAATTAATTCTCAAAGGGTTTGCGATAATTAAAATCACTAAATATGACGATAAAAAGGAATTAAATGATGATAAAAACAGTGACCAAGATTTACCCCAGATACACGAGGCAATATTTGACCAACTTCTGTAAATTATTTAAAATAGTATAAAAAATTTCAAGAATATTTTTTAAAGTAGTTGGTAATTGAACCAAAAAGAAAGAAAAGAAAAATATTTAAAATTTGAGTTGTAACAAAGATCTTTGTAAAAATGTATCATAACCAAGACCAATGTTATTTTACAGAAAATTTAACAAGCCATTTCAAAAAGTTTTTTTTTTTCAAAATAAATAAACAATAAACTCATAATTAAGTAATAAATTCCAATGAGGATAGTTCAGCATACCTCTGTGATTTTTTTCATTTTGGTGAAGCGGTCTTAAAACATAAAAAGGACTGTGACCAGGAATTACCCCGGGTGACCCTATAAGATTTTATAATATTTTGTACATCAACACTTTTTCCAAGAAGAAAACAATTACCTATAAATTACATTATTAATTGTTGTAGCTCTCCCTCCCCCTTGTTGGAAAAAAGTAGATCCTGCACCCCCCCCCCCCCATCTTCCATATTGCTTACATAACACTTGAACGGTTCCCAACAGGAAAATGACTTTTTCAGTTACCTTCATAAATAAAAACTATAAGTGGACGAATATTTTAAAATAATAATTATTTTTTTACATTGCCTTTTTTAAATATAGTTATTTAATTGACCGAATTATTTATTAAATTTATTGTATCCATTGATATATTAAGGAAAAGTTACCTAGAAAAAATTTTATCAAATAAAGTTTTAAAAAATTCTGAAACATATGAATATTTATGTAATAATTTATCACATAATTTAAATTAATGTACAAATGTTTTATTATTAAACATTTTTAGCATATAACTTTATTTGGAAAAAAATAGATATTCTGTAAGAATATGTTGTATAAATGGTTTAAAATTGCATTAAATATTTCGATTTTTTCGAAAAATGTAGCAAGCATAAATTTTAAAATTTAAAATGTAAGTTCCATTTTTTCTACTAGTAAAACAAAAAGCTTTTAAATATTATTACAAATATGTATGATTAATTTACAAGTAAAAATTAGGTTTATAAAACAAAGAACTAAAAAAATCTTTTATCATATGATTGTTCTGCAGAGATGTTATAAACATACTCTTAAGTCTAAAAATATTTTATCACTTCACTTAGCAGAAGGTAACGGGAAAGCAAAACTTGGGGATAAGGGGGAATTGGATAAAGTAATACAATAGATTCTTCTTTGGACAGATGCTACAGCAAAGGGGTTGAACCATAGCATATTCATCTGAATAGCTAAAGCGGGCCTCTAACTCTTTCTTGGGGGAAGGAAATCTCGGGCGTTTGGCTGGGATCCTGAGGAGGTTAAAAAATTTTCTGTTATGGGATTCAAAGAGTTAATCAAACAATATTCTAATTTCTAAAAATGCATTTCTCTTTTCTCCTTTTTTTTCTTCCACTTCAAAATTGAAGATCAACTAATTGAAAACAGATACAATTTGCATTATACACTTAGAAGGAAAAAAAACTATAGAATTCAGTATCAATATCAAATATCAAGAATTCAGAAATTTATAAAACAAAATTTTAAATACAAAATATTTTTTTTTAGTTGACGAATTTTGACATAAAATGTCAGCTTGTCTTATTTTTTTATTCCTTAACATGTACACTTTAGACCCAACTAAACCAAAATCAGAAAAGATTCTCTTCTAATGAAGCTGTATATAACTGATTATCTTATATTAGTTTATATTTCAATAGCTGTTTTAAATTAATTGTCTCACATAATTATTAGTTCTAAATTTAAAAATAAAAGCTTCAAACATAAAACTTGGAAAAGATATTTGTTTCTTTGGCTGAAAAAGTCAATGCCAGAGACAAAAGTTCTTATCTACAGAATGACATAAATAACAATTGAAAATTTCATTTATGCTTGTTTTGATTGAAAAAATCAAAATTATCTTGCATAATGATATTTTGAAAAAAAATATTAAATATACAAATTATTAAAAATTTTGAAAATAAATATCAAGATTTAATGTGTGTTAAATTATTTAATGTGAATAATTATGATTAGGAATGCAATGGATGGGTATCTGGCAAACGTACTGTATCCGGCCAGTACGCCAGATATTATGATCATCCAGCCTGAAACTATAAGCTCATATTATGCATTTATAAATGTAAATATAAATATGCAATATATTTATTATGCAAGGCGTACCACCTGGTAAGGCATCTTGGGACAGTTAAAAATAGATCTGAAAAGTACAATAATTCAATTACAATATACATGGAATTGATTGTTCAGGAAAAGAAATTTATTTAAACTGATAAACTATTGAATATTTTCTAAATTTTTGGGAAGCAACAAGTATTCGGCATTGGTATTCCTTTCCAGTTTTTTTTTTTTTTTTTTTTTTTCATGCTCTTAATTTGAAGAAATGTTCTTTTAATTTGCTGAAGCATATTCATAAGTAAGGGTATGTGCATCATTAATTGTTAGTCCATAGTAATATATTTCTAAGCTTGTAAAATGTTGTTTACCAACTTTCCTTCCTCAGCATCAGTGAATATTTTTCAACTTTGTATCTGTGATATATATTCGAAATTAAAATTTGGCTGTTTTCTTTTTTAAAAAGTACTAACATGACAATTCAGAGTGGTCTTGTTAACATTGTAGACTGCAGCAGATTTCCTAAAAGGCATTCCACCTGATATTTTTTTTTTTTTTAACTGTCAGCTTCAATATGTTTATCATATATTTTTATATAAAACTACCAGTTTTCAAGTTTTTATAAGCAATACTCTTTACAGAATAAGCTGAGAAAATGAAAATGTTAGAAACAAATTAGGGGTGATAATGAATATTTGATCCTCCTGCCAAATACAGTCGAGCTTTGTAAAAAAGAGCAACAAATTGTTTTTTAGCCTTTCTCAAATCCAAATTTGCTTACTTTCTGATAGATTCATTCAGTCATTTTCATGCTTAAATGCACAAAATTTACAGTTAATCAGGAGTTAAAAAATTGAATAGCATTTATTTTCTTTAATTCGAAAAATCTTTTCCGAAATTGATGTCAAAGTTGGAGATTTGAACTGATTTTAGACATCTTTTGGAGAACAATAGATTATAAATGTAATACATTTAAGGTAAAATGGAAAATGCAATTCAACTGAAAGTTTTTTTTTTTTTTTAATTCTTTTCAGCAGTATATTATTTTTTTAAGAACAGCCTTTAAATATGTTTTAACACAATATTACAGATTTATGCTTCATTACATATTAAAAAATTTTCCTAATACCAACTGAATTTTCAGCTGTATTGTTAGCTTATTTAAATTCCACTCACTGTATTCAGTATTCACTCGTATTACAGAATATTCAATTTGGCCGAATAGCCAAATATTTGGTTTGACCAAATATCAAAGTATTCAGTTTGGCTAAATATTGAAATATTTAGCAAACTGAATACTAAAAAACCTTTTAAAAAATTATTTTAATAACCTTACACAACTTCTACTTTTAACTGTCAATTAATCCCTTTACAGTTTCTTTTTTTCTGCCATATTGCGTCCAAAAATAATCACATTTTTGATAAACGATTTTGTGTTCAAATCAGTAGTCAAAACTGTTACTAAATATTGAATTTAATAATTTATGATAATTTTTTATTATAACGAAAAATTGACAACTTAATATTTTTGTCCGAATGCCGCTCGAGCAAGAAGAGCTTGCTTGCTTTGTTGCTAAAAGCTTTTGGATACCACTAATTTTAAAATGTAATCTTCTCTTTGCTAATTGGCAGACATTTTTTGATTATATCAGGCAAATGTTTTAGTATAGAAAAAGGGGAATTTTTTTAAACCTATTTTTAGTTTATTGGGTCAAAAAAATAAACCATTTACCATATCCCAAATTATGAATTTAAAAAACTACTCCCTTGAAACTTTTTTCCCTGGCATTACTATGATACATTAGAAAATATATATGTGGTAAATATAAAAGATTTATTTATTTTTACTTTCTTCTATCTTTACAAGAAAACAGTATTGGATTCATGAAAATTTTCCACGGATTTACACGTTTTAGGGGTCAGAGAACCCGAAAAAAAACATGTTTTTACAAAATATCTGTCTGTGTGTATGTCACACAAATTTTGTAAGCACTCTATTTCAAGAACTAATGAACGGAATTTAACAAAACTTAAGATTCAATTAGTCCCTGATATAAACTGCTGCAGATTACTTTTTGGTGTAAATCACCCAACAGGTGCTGCTGCTGTGCTGTATTTTTCATGATTTCCGAAATAGCTATATCTCAAGAACTAATGCACGGATTTTTATAAAACTTTAGATACATTAGTCCTTTATATAATTTGGTGCTGATTACTTTTTAGTGTAAATCATCTAACAGGTGGCGCTGCTATGCGGCATTATTCATTGTTATCGCCAGTGACCCGGAACCGAACAATTTTTTATGCTCCAGCTCTGCTCCTAGATAAAATACTATGGCTCCAGCTCTGGCTCCAAATTGGCTCTGACTTCGCGCTTTGAGTTGCAGATTTTAATTTACACATTTAATTTTTTGCTCACAAATTCTTTCCTCCTTTACCTTCATTAAAGATCTGACAAAATGCATTTTTCTTCTCATCAGACTTGAAATGCTTGTTTAGAAAATATGACATCTTTTAGCTTTTTAGCATCTTTTAAAATAGAAAGTTTGGTAGAATTTTAAACACAAAAATCTTAAATTTCTTCTACACTTTTCAAACAACCAAAATTGTACAACTACATATGTAAACAACAGGCGGCAATATTTGTTTTCAAATAATGTTGTCACTTACCTAAAGTAGAAGTAAAGTAGTTTTACCATGTTTTGAGAAGTTTTCCATCTGTAATAATAATACAAAAAACCCTAAAAAATAATATAATTAAAATACTGAATGATGATGTAATTAAAATATTTTAAGTCTGGAAAAGAATATTAAAAACTAAAGGAACCCTGAAGCAGGGGAAAATTTAGAGCTCCAGCTCCAGGGAAAACACAGCTCCGGAACGCTCCCTCTCCGGGTCTTTGGTTATCGCAATAGCTCTATCTTAAGAACTAATGCACGAATTTTCCCCAAACTTCAGATTCAGTTAGTCCCTGATATAAATTAGTGCTGTTTAGTTTTTAGTGTAAATCACCCAACAGGTGGCGTTGTTAGGCTGCATTTATCATGATTTCTGCAATAACTGTATCTCAAAAACTAATGCATGAATTTTCATCAAACTTCAGATTCAGTTAGTGCCTGATATAAATTGGTCCTGATTAATTTTTGGTGTCAATCAGCCAACAGGTGGCGCTGCTATGTAGATTTTTTTAAAATGATTTCCGCAATAGTTCTACCTCAAAAACTAATGCACGGATTTTCATCAAACTTCAGCTTCAGTTAGAACTTTACATAAGTTGTTGCTAATTAGATTTTGGTGTAAATCACCTAACCGGTGGCTCTGCCATGCTTCATTTTTCAGGAAGTATTAACATGTATGAGATAGAAGAAAGTTTTGGGATTGCCATATCCAACTAGTTTTTGTTATTGTTAATTACAGCTACTTACTTAAAATTGTACTTCAAAGTACTATTGGGTCATAACACTTAGAAAAAAGAACTATATCCATTTTTTTCTTATTATTTTAATATGACTTATCTTTATATCTAGAGGCATATATGATTATGATGTATATATAGACTAATACAGGCCCTGACTATCGCAAGGGCACCCGGTGCCCATGCCCTGGGCACGAAATTTCTGAGGGGCACAAAATTTTTCAGAATTCCATCTAAATTTCCATTAAAAAAAATGATAATTGTGAAAAATGTGACATTTGATTTATTAATACGATGAAATGACAAAAATATATCTCAATATATGATTAAAAGCATATTTTAATATATAATAGACAATTTTTTTTTTATACTTAGAACCATTTTTCAATTTTTTTAAGTTGTCACTTTTTGAATAAATGTGTAATATGTAAAAAAACTAGTATTTATAAATCAATCAGTCTAAGGGGGCACGAAAAATTGAAAGTGCCCTGGACACAGAAACTTGCTAGTCGGGCCCTGTAACTAAATGATGATGCTGTTGATGGATCATCAGTGAGCATTTCATCTTCAGAAGAATATTTTATAGTTGTATCAGTATCGTCCAATGGAAAGCGTATCTGAGAGAAATTTGCAAACTTGTAGTTGTAGAAAACTCAAAATGATTCATAAAAATGCTAAAAGATATTTTAGATTTTTTTCCAATATGTATAATATTTTTTAGTTTCGTTTTAAGTTTTTGCTTTATCATTCATCAATGTCATATGTAAATCATGCTGTATCTTCCCCTATTTTGTTTCAAAATCCACCTGCCAAGTTCTAAAAATCCTGTTCAACCTAAGTCCTGATTGTACTTTCCGTAAATTAAACGAACATAAAATTCATTTTTATTTTGCATCACATATTATCAAGTGAACAAGAAAAAAAATATGATTTATACCTTTAAAATTTCAGATGTTTCCAAGCAAAAGTTAGGGATGCTTCATCAGAAAACAAAATGGAAGCAAATTTGACACACACTCGTGCCAAAATAGGCTCCTGAATAAGTTTCAGCTTCCTAGATCTGATATTGCTATTTAGTGACAGTCAAGGGAAGCATTTATTGAGTCAAAAAAATAAAAAAACCATTTACATCCCAAATTATGAATTTAAAAAACTACCCCCTTGAAACTTTTTTCCCTGGCATTACTATGATACATTAGAAGATACCGGGTGTCCCAAAAAGGACTGACTGATTTTAAAATTCAATAACTTCCAAACGGTGACAGATATTAAAAAAATTCTTGCAGGAGGGTTGTGCATAAAGTCAAAAGTTTTTTTACAGTGATTTTCGATTTTAGTTCGAATTACAAACAATAGATGGCGCTGCGATCAATAGAGGCTAAATTCAGGCTCGATTTTTGGTACTTCGTGGCCCGGATAATACATTTCCATCTCCTTTTTCTGCATGAACAGAAAGGACCAAAAATCGAGCATGTATTTAGCAACTATTGCTTACAGCGTCATCTATTGTTTGTAATTCGAACTAAAATCGAAAATCACTGTAATAAAACTTTTGACTTTATGCATAACCCTCCTGCAAGAATTTTTTTAATATCTGTCACCGTTTGGAAGTTATTGAATTTTAAAATCAGTCAGTCCTTTTTGGGACACCCGGTAAATATAGAAGATTTATTTTTACTTTCTTCTATCTTTACAAGAAGAAAGTATTGGATTCATGAATTTACTATTGTTTCCTACACGTATCATTGGGAATGCATGCAATGAGTGTGTTTCAATTGAGATAGAAAACTGTGGTACTTTAAAGTGCCGTTGGGGCATAAAGGGTTAAGTGGTTTTAAGTACACTTGACAGAAATGGATGTGAGAAAACAGCATGCATATTTTAATACTGACATTTTTATTTCAAAACTCAGCTTTTGTATGATAAATTTTAAAACATAAGGATAAGCAGAGTCCTTTTTAGCACAAATAAGCAGCACCATATGATACACAGCAGAAATGAAAACAAAATTCACCCTTTGTCCCGCATAAACAAAAAGCAGTAAAACATGATAATGGTTGTTTTGCATTACAATCTTTAGTGGCCATCTATTAGCAACATTGCAAAGTAAAAAAATTTAAAAGGCCGGGCAAATCATTGGATTGGCATAGAGAAATAAGATGCTCGAGCAGCATATGGGCAAAACTGTTAAGGGGTTAATAAAGACAATCAGAGTAATTGAGAAATAGAATCATAATAAAAGAGAATTCTTTTACATTATTTATTTGCTGTTAGAAAAGTGACATTTAAGAAAACCATTAATGACTACCTTCATAGGAATTAATGATGTACATATATAAGATCCAGAATATTGTCTTGTATAATCTGTTTCTTGCTTTTTCACAAACTGTGTGTTTCTCAAGGGAAGGGAAACAAACTGTGAGAGATAATAGACATCATGACAGACAATTTTCATCCAGGATCTTTATTCAATCTGATCCCTTTATATTCAGTCAAACATGCAGTGTATCTCACTCATGCCGAACTTCAATTTTCGCATGCTACTTTAGCAATAATGAAGATATTGTAACGATATTTTCAATAGATTCACTTTGATTTCTGAAATTAAAATTTCTCATAATCTTAGTGCAGTTTCTTATTTAGGAAAAGGCTTAAAATTATATAAAACTTTTAAATACTTTGTTTATGATTGTACAGTAAATCTTATGAAAACAAAATGACTAACAACGAATGCAATGAACATTTGTGTATCGGTAGAGTATAATTAGTATATAAATATTTTACCGCCATAAAGCGCAACCCCCAGGGGGTGTTGAGAAAATAAGTCACAAAGTTTAAGCTACAGTTTATAATCGGATAAATTCCCTTTGGCAAGCGGTTCAATAGCATGGTCGGCAGCATGCTGGATTTGAGATTTTTCTACCCTGGTTCAAATCTGACTTGGACTTGTTTTTCGAACGAAAATTTTTATCACAATCATTTTCAAACCGGAATTGAAAAAATATGTATAATATAATAATTGAAATTTATGAAAAATATGAATTAAATGTATGTTTTGTAGCTTATAAGTGCTTTTTAACTACCAAATTTTGCATGTTTAAATATATAATGAAAAAATAAATAAATAAAAATCACATATTTGTATGTCAATAGACCAGAAATTTATAGTTGTTATTTTAAATTATTTACAGTTATTTCAATGAATAATCTACTATTTTTCACAGAGAAATAAATTAAAACATGTGATATAAATGCATGAATAATTATATTATTTTAATTTTTTTCTATATGAAAGTATTTCGAATATTTGATGATTTTTTTAATACACTTTTTAAAATTCTTAAATGACTTTTTTTATTTCGGATTTTTGGTTTTGTAATTATTACCTACGTAATAACTATTTTCAACAATTCAATATCTTTTTTGAACTTATTTTTAAGCACAAAGACAGTTATTCTAACTATAATCATAAGATTTAAAAAATTCAAAGTAAGATTTAAAAAATTCAAAACAGCAAAATGAAGCCACCCCTGCTGACGTTATGCTTTTTAAGCATCGTTGGCTAGATATTGCAACTAAAAAGAGAAGTAATGTGTTAAAGCAGCAAAAAAATTAAATTAATTGCTTTTAATTGTAAAGTATCCTGTATATCATTACAAAAGGAATAATGGTATGTACATTCTTTGTCATTCTAATTGGTAAGAAATTTCTACTCTTTCGAGAAAATCCGAATTTTTAGTAATCCGAGGTGGTGTCAGCCCCAATTATCTCGGATTTTCGAGACTCTACTGTATTTATATAATTAAACTACATTATATAAAAATATTAAACAAGAAAAAAAACTGATTTCTGAAAGAAATTAGTACATAGACACTTATTCTAATTAAAAATGAAGAATCCCAGATTTTAAAAAATCATATGGCTTTTCTCAAATCCAAAAGGGCAACTTCCTGACATAAGTTTTAATTTATTTTTGCTCGAAAATGCATGAAACTATCTGGTGTTGTTGTTCAGAAACTATGTCATCAAGCTGTTTTTTTTTTTCATTTTTTTGCAAATGCAGTAGATCTTTCAGAAAATAATGTCAAAGTGGACCTTTTGAACCCAATTTCCATGTAAAAGTAGAAAAATCACTCAAGAGCGGGCAAAAAATGGGTTTGTCATGTGATCGATATCGCTTATAACTCAATGGGTAATCGATTGATCAAAAAATGGAAAAAACAGTTCAATTCTAAATCGCTTCCATGGCCAGGCTTTCCAATTTTATATCTTTCCGTTAAAAAATGGATTTGTAAATGTGTCAGAATGTTTTGTGCTTGTTCAGTGGAGCAGTTAAGAACAGCCTTAAAAATATAATGCATATTTTTAATAAACCATGAAATATTTGAAGTACTTGACTGAGGAAACAAAATGAAAATAATATATTTGTTCGCTTATTTTAATTTATTTCTCTGTTAAAAATTGTAGATATTCACTTTTTTTTTTTTTTACTTTTCATTTTATATTTAAACATGCAAAATTTCGTAGTTAGAAAAGCACTTATATGCCTACAAAACATACACTTAATTCATATTTTTTGTAAATTTCAATTGTTATACGTATTTTTTCTATTGCAGTTCGAAAATGATTGATAAAAATTTTCATTCTGAAAACAAGTTTGAGCGGGATTTGAACCAGGGTAGAAAAATCTGAAATCCAGCATGCTGATGACCATGCTACCGAACCACTTGGCCAAAGAAGGAAATTTATATGATCATAAACTGTAGCTTAAACTTTGTGACTTATTTTCTCAAGACCCCCTGGGGGTTGCGCTTTATGGCAGTCATATATCTATGTGGGGAATTTCGTAAGTAACACTTGCATCAGACTGAATGTCCCCTACCCTGTACTCCGCTTCGAGATTAAAAAGGTAACGAAGCTGCATGAAGTGGAAATGCAGGAAAAAGTAAATAGAACGAGATAGAATTTGACGGCGGCAGTTTTGTTAAAAGAAACAGAATATTTTCGACGAAATAAGATAGAAGATTTAAATGACGTATGAAAATCTTAGAAATATTCTACGATGCTAACTAAATGAGCCAAAGTGAGCAACATTGGGCAGATCAGCTAATATATCATATACTATTATAGCAGCAGAAGTTGAAAAAATGCAGTAAAATAATTTTTGTTTTAAAAAATGCTGTGTATTGTAGAACTACTATTACACCTCGTTAATGAGATAAAAACATTTACAGTGCGTCTCATAAATATAAAGACACTGATATTTTCGAAATAATATTTTAATAATTCAGTATTCAAAATTACATTTATGCATATAACGAAAAGTATGTGCCAAGAAAACATTTTACAGTAAATTAAATTAGAATTAAATAATTTCAACTCGAAAATTGATAAATATAAATAAATTTGCTGTCTCATAAATATAAAGACATTTTACATACTTTTGAATTACCGTCCAATAAATAATCCATTCTTATTAATGACAGAAAATATTCTAGCTGGCATGCTTTTTATTAAGTTGTATAACTATTTTGGCTTTATATCAAACCAACTTCGTTCGATTCCTTTTTTCAACTCAAGAACGTTTGAAAATTGTCTTCCAGATGCATATACACTTCGAACGAGAGTACCACAAAGATTCTTAACTGGATTTAAATCAGGATTACGTGCGGGCCACACCGTGACATGAACATTGCTATCGGCAAACCATTTTTCTGTGAGTCTTGATGTGTGAATTGATGCATTATCCTGATGGTACAAATAATTCCGACCACCAAGAGTTTCAGCAATTGGCAACAACTGACTATCAAGCAGTTTGATATACTCTTTAGCTGTCTGTTTACCTTCCAGAAAAGCAATATCTGTAGTTCCAATAAAAGAGAAGGCACCCCACACCATAACAGAACCTTCCCTTTCTGCCTACTGAAGAAGGTTCGAGATAAACGTCTTAAATCATGCGAGTAGGAATTCCAACCATCTGGGCCATCCAAGTTAAATCTCTTTTCATCTGAAAAAATGTCTTGCATCCATTCGTCCTTCCAGTGCATATGATCTTTAGTTCAGATTAACCTCCGTTCTTTGTGTTCTTTTTTCAGTAAAGAAAATCTGCACGTATGTCGGCATATAATTTTTTTTCTTTCTTTTATACGACGATGTACTGTATCCTTTGGGACCATACCATAAACTCATTGAGAAACTTATCGGAGTGACATTTTTTGCAAAGAAACAAGTCGCATGATCTTGCGATCGAGTCTTTCAGTAGTTTTTCTCCGTTTGCCAGATCATTTTCTCGAACATAAATTGTAAGTTTTTGATAAAATTTTATAAAGTGCAGCTCTGATTCTCCCAGTATTTTTACATATTTGACAAACTGGTAAGCCATTAGCTTTAAATTCACGTATTTTATAAATTTCATCTTTAGAAATTTTGATGTTCCACGGCATCTGTCAAACAACTTTGCTCGTTTGTGTAAGTTAAAGTGTATTTCTGCGCGTGCGCATTAATTCTGTACATGCGCATAAAAAAAAAATTGCATATGAAGCAGTTTCAAGTTTGTCTTTATATTTATGAGACAGCGTAATTTTTTATTTTTTTTTATTATTAGAGACGAAATTATTTTATTTAAATTAAAACCCCTATAAGAGATTCATTTCAGTGTTCTTAATATGAGGTATAAAACAATTTCTTTTAACTGAATTAATAAAATGTAATTTCAAAAATATCTGTGTCTTTATATTTATGAGACGCACTGTAGTTACAGCTAGAGGCTAGAAACTCGCTATAATTGAAGATATCTTTGAATTCCAAAGCGATATAAGTAAGCGTCCTATCTTAAATGGGAGAGGTAACCGCAAGATTAAAAGCGAGGTCACATCAATCAAGGTCATACGCCACCCAGCAGACGGAGTGAACTACAAGAGGATTATTAACTTCTTTCCCCTTTGTGGATGATCTATAAGTTCGATATCTATGAAATAACTATGCGCATGCGCAGCCGTGATTTTATTCGTTTGTTGTCTGCAGTACTTAATTGTTGGAAGTATAGATATAATTCGATTTATTTATTTGCCATTATTTAATTTATTAATTGAAGTTAGTTATTTAAACAAAATCAGTTCTTTTAAGAACTTATATTATTTGGGAAAATGCTACGTTGGCGTTCTAATTATTGCAGTTTTCAAAACTGCAAAAATAACTCTCTATCTGAGAGAACTTATTTTTTTCGCTTCCCAAAAGAAAAAAACAGGTTAGTTTTGTGTTTTATTGTAATTTATAAAAAAGTTAAAATATTATTTAATATATATTATTAAATGTCAGTGATTTTAATACGCTCTATTTGAATTATGTTTTTTTAATGCAATGAACAAGGACATATAAAAATTAGTTAATGTATGTTAAGATAGAATTTTACAGCAGCGTTTTTAATTCAATTCCTGATAAGATAAAGTTATAAAAATTACATAAACATGTGTATTTCCAATGAGAATTAAACGTTTTATTACGCTTAGAGTTTAAGTATAAATTATTTAATTAATTTTAAGGCATATTTTTTATTTACCGGGCACAGGCGATAAATTGACAAATATTCTCTTGATCAAATTGTATTTATAATATTTAAAATAGAAGCATTTCATTCATTCCATTTAAAACTCATTTAATTTTACATTAGGATCCACTTTAATTTAAAATGCAAGCAGTAATTCTTGTACTATTAAACCAGTAATAATTGATTATTTATAGTTTTAAATATTTTGAGAATTTTAGACAACAGCTTTAAAAAAATTCCTAAAATCGACAAATTACTTTTTTTTAAAAAAACCTAGAAATATGTCGGTCATTGTGTCATGTCCGGGAAAAATAGTTTTCATGGGATACCTGCACTTCGCACAGGTGAATAACATTGCAGAAAGCATACAAAGTATAGAAAGAATTTCAAAAATTGGAATAAAATATTAAATATTTACAAATAGTACGTGGTATGCTCAATTAAACATTTATTATCTTACACCGGTTCTTCGCAGGGGTAAAATGGACAACTTTCCGTAATCGGGCCGATAGCCATGATTGGCGTCAAATGAGAAAATAGTATACAATCGTAACTGTATAAAAGTTAAATAATGGTTAGAAAATGAAAGTAACTTTTATCGAAATAACCCAATTGCGGAACATTCTCCAAATTTGAAAAAGGTTTATGAAACACACAACAATTGCCAATAACTGAAAACTATAGACTAATAATAAGCTCGACGTAACAGTTGTTGGTCGGTAGCCAATAATTTCAAATTTCCCTTTTAATTTTGCCCGGTTTCAATTTTTCAATTTTTTTTTTTCAATCTGGCTTCCGCAAAAGAGTCGGAATAAGTAGTAGACAAAAGGGCTGCGGACAGAGATGGGCCAAATCACTGACATTTAATAATATATATTAAATAATATTTTAACTTTTTTATAAAAAATTATAGGGCTGAAAATCACGTTTAAGATGCTTAAAGGTTTTAAATATTTTTCTTTTGTAATTTCCCAACCAGCTGGTATATTTTAGAAATCGTAGTTTGTTACATAACTTACTCAATTGTTGTACTTGTATATACAGTTGTAACAACCATAAAGAATGTTTAAGGATTTATCAGCTACGTTTAGATAACGTAAAATTAATTTGCTAATTTATAATCAAGTTGTAAAAATACTAAAATGTTGCATTGTTACTAGAAACACATCCATGTACATAATTTTTATTTTTCTAGCATATCTGGGAGGGAAAAATCGATTAAATTTTTTTATCTTTTCATATATATGAACAGGGTTAGATTAAATAAACAGTGTAAAAAAGTACTTTTATGTTAGCCGGCCGCAGTTCATAAACCGTCAAATATTTTCCCCATCACCAGCGTTTATGTTGCATTCATTTCATTCGAAATATAAAATCATCATTTTAAAAATATACTCGTCATTTGAAAAACATAACTTTATTTAAAATACATACATACTGGTATATTACATCAATTTAAACACATGCTTTTCGCTCATTATATTTAAAATACATTTTTTTTTCTAATAAATAATAACATAAACCCAAGGTGGGCAAGTTTCTTCCAATGTGGAAAAAAACATGGAAAAAACCATGGAATTAAAAGTTACGCCTATAACTTTTATTAACAAAAATGGTTTTCTTTTAGCCTGAATAGCCATAAAATTCAGGTCTATTTGAAGATATTTACAATTTAAAAGTTATAGGCGGAAAAGCAGACAAAGCCATTTTAGAGAATACCTGTTAAAAATTTTAATCGTGAATTTCAAATATTTACTCACTCATGGAAGATTAACCTTGTTTACCAGATGTATTGCAAAATTTTTTTGTTACAGCTTGTTTTGATAAAAATATATGTATTTAAAAAATAGTTGCAACGTGTGTTTAGTTTCGGGCAAAAGGCAATACTGTTTACGTAGCATTAGTGCTTTTTCTCCCGAAATTAAAATGACATTGCATTTTTTTTTTTAAATACACATATTTTCATCAAAACAAACTGTAACAAAAATATTTTGCAATAAATCTGGTAAACAAGGTTCATCTTCCATGAGTGAGTAAATATTTGAAATTCATGATTAAAATTTTAACAGGTATTCTCTAAAATAGCTTTGTCTGCTTTTCCGACTATAACTCTTAAATTGTAAATATCTTCAAATAGATCTGCGCACGAGATGCGCAGATGGTAGATATTCTGTCATATATGACGTCATACAAAAAACCCACGTATTTGCATTATTCACTCCATCCACAAGATGGCGCAGCTGTGTCAATTTACGGCAGATTCCAGCATTAACTTTGTACGCTTACTTATAGCGCTTTGTTTGAATTCTCTTAACCCCCTCACTGACAAGACCGTGTTAATACGTTCACTGTGCTCCAGGTTTCACTGCAGTACAAGCAATATATAAAGTAATATAATTCTATTGATTTAATGTATTTTTAATACATTGAACAATGATTAATACTTCCGAGGATTGCATTCATATTCATTATGTTTTTTTATAAAATGTTCAAAGAATAATTTTTTTTAGCATTTAAAACAAAAAGCAGAGAAAACATTACAATTTTGCCCTTTTTCAAGACAGTCAGAGAGTTATGATATAAAATATCTACTAAAATAAAAACAAATTAAATGATAATGATACACAAAATAATAAAAAGATTTTTTATTATGCTGAAAAATATGCTCTTAAAAAGTGTTTTTGCATATAACTTTACATTAAAACAAATGCTATATTTTGAACAAACAAAAATAAATAAAATACAGTGAATGTCATAAGGATTCATACATCTGCAATATTTTATCTTAATAAATAGTTGCATAATAATTAATGAGCTAGATAAATGCCACCACATATAATTTTTTTTTAAATAGACGTAATATTGTAAATAAATGCAGGTAAAAAAGAGAATTTTCTCACAACTAGTAAGTTAAAAATACATTGAGATATGCAAAATACACTAGATAATGAAAAACTGACATTATTTGCATATTGGAAATTGTCTTCCAAAACAGTAAAAGATCTTTGTCAAATGCAATGAACATATTTAATTATTTATCATCTATACAGAAAGTATAAATGAATTATTTATTATGGATATTTATTAATTACCTATTAAACATAATAAATAAAAAGGAATATGTTCATTAAACCATTGAACAAATATTTGTATTAAAATTTTTTTATTTTGTTAAATCCTTTATGATGAGTGTCTTATACACTTCTTTTAATTCTTTTGGCACCAGTTTTTCCATATTGTAATTTTTGCCTTATTAAATCACTGAAAATTTGAGATTAGATAAGACGAAACATTTTGTATTAAAATACTGGTGTCCTGTTTGTTCATATTCAAAGATTTTGTGTACCTTAAAAGGTGTACATGCTGCACGGAGGTTAAAGAATCGTGAAAATGCAACTTACAAACCTTATGACTTCTAAATAAGAAAAATTTTATAATTCCGGATTACAGATAAATACATGTTGTTGCCTTGGAATGTCAAGTTTCTAACTGCTTCAAATAAGGAAGGAAAGGGGAGATAAAAATTTATTTTGTCCATAGGCAGTATAGAAATTAGAAACTTATCAATACAGGTGTCAGCAGGAGAGGTCCACTGCCCTTCTCAGG
Organism: Maratus speciosus; assembly: GCA_963932465.1. Taxonomy (NCBI): domain Eukaryota; kingdom Metazoa; phylum Arthropoda; class Arachnida; order Araneae; family Salticidae; genus Maratus; species Maratus speciosus. Next base: position 358,231,215 of record OZ010800.1, on the reverse strand, counting down.
ACTTTGAAATTTAATTAACTAAAGTTTTCTTTTATCTTTGATAATAAAAATAAAACAATAAATTTATTCATCCTAAATCTTAAAATAATTAAATTCAAACTAAACTCTGTGGAGCTATCAATCTAAGAAGGATCATGGCTCAGAGTATCAAACTCTGTTTTCTTGATTACATTTGACCCTGACGTGCTATATACAGTAGAGGCCCGATTATCTGAGTTAATACGAGTCAAGCTCACCTCCGATGAACAAAAAATTGGGGTAAACCGCATTTACACAAATAGTCACCAACTACAGAGATGAAATATAAATTTTCACTTAATTCATTAATTTTGATGGTACTACTAGTAACATTTCTTTGATGTACATTTCCGTTACTTTTAAGAAAAATGTGGAATAAAATTGTTTATTTCAAAAAGGCCCTTGATAGTATTTTGTTTGTTGAATGTTGATATTGCTGCAGTTTTTTTTTTTTTTTTTTTTTTGCAGTATTACACTACTGCATAGCTACCAATTTCTAAGATTTTTTCTTACTGCTAAAACTTACCAGTAAATTTTGCCTAATTCAATCACTGAAATCTAACAATATGTCAATGATTAAATATGGCAATTAATAAATATGGTATTAAATTTGGGTAGTTGCTAGTTATTCTGTCGACCAAATTACTGTTGCCAAATTGTAAGATTAAATGCTAATAACGGTTGATCATAAATGTCACATTCACTTGACAACACGTGTTTACGTCATCAAATTATTTTTATTTTGACGTTTTATTTGTATTTTTATTAATGTTATACTAATTTATTTGTTATTTAAAATAAAAATTATTTCAATTTGTACAATTTGGAAAAATTGGTTGACAGGATAACTAATAAGTACCAAAATTTGTATTAAATTTTAGAGCTAACAAAATCGTACAAATTGGCAGCTATGTGATTCTATTAGTGTCATGAAAATTGCAGATGTAGCCTTTTCTTTCAGCTCAAAGTATTAAATAGTTTTTTTTTTTCAATTGAACTGATATCTTTGGAATGGATCATTTTCTTCTGGTGGGCTGGTGGCTTCCATTATTATGAAACAACCATTATAAATGAAGTGTTAGGTGAAGATGAAAGAACAGCCGTAAAAAAAAAAAATAATAATAATTATGTCCCTCCCCCCCCCCCATTCTGACCAGAAAATCAGTTCTAACTTTTTTACGCCTGCTTTTTCATCTTCACCAAACACTTCATTTATAATGGCTGTTTCATAATAATGGAAGCTATCAGTCCATCAGAAGAAAAATAACTCAGTTAAAGCAGAAACTCGGTTAAGCGGGACTCTCCTGTATAGCAAATGTCCAGATAAGGAACTCCTAGTGATTAGTTTCCAAGCATGCTTGGTACTTATTTTATTGATGAAATTATTAAAGGTTAAGTGAACCTTACCAAAGCCCAAAGGCACACTTTGACTTGTAGTGTGATAACACAATGCACTAACAACATATCATCCAAAATAATTAAACAGAAAGAAAAAGGAACTAGCACTTTTTTGCCAGGACAAATCTATTCTCAAGTTTTAAGTACAAACTCAAGTTTTAATTCTTTTTTTTTTACATTCATTTGTTTAAAAGTTATTTTAAACATTAAATAAGAGATTCAGGCGCTTTAGAGACACCATGATAATATATATACTATTAATATATATGTAATAAGATTAGAAATTCTTAAATATTAAAATTCTGTACTGCTTTTTACATTGATATGTTTAAAAATCGTCTTCTAGCATGAGATGTTCTAAAAAAAAAATTACAGCCTATTTCATGTCTCGATTCTTCATTAAAAAAAAACTCAATTTTAAGAAAGTTTTGATAGTAACAACCAGGGCTTCCTTGGACTTTCATTTTGGCAAAAAATTTCAAAAACATCATTATATACTATCATTTGAATATGTATATATATATATATATATATATGTGTGATTTCCATAATATATTAATATACGTTATAAAAATTACAAGTTTAGGATGTAGACCATAGGCTTACTATTTTGAAATCTTTTCCCTCCATGGATCTTGTTTTACTGATGCAAACTCCACAAATTAATTACCTTTAAAATACTCACTAGATTATATTGTATTTTAGCTCAAATTAGAAGCCAAGACTACAGAGATCCAATACATTATATTTTATTTTAACCAGGAGAGGAGCATAAGTTAGAACCTTGTCATTTTAAAGCAATCATGTTATATTTATTTGCAAACAATAAAACAAAACTGTCAAAAAATTATATAGTATAAAGAAACCTTTGACTAGAAACACTTTGGTGAGAATTCGGCTAATACAGTAAATTTATGCACAAATATTGAGTTAATTTAATTAATAATTCGATTAGTTAACTTTTATATCAAATAAATTATATAAAAATATTTACACTACAAAGTAATAAAATAATTTTTATGCTTTATGTACACAAACAAGTGTTTGTAAGAAAACGAACATAAACAAAAAGCTCATGGCACTAAAATAAAACTTGGCAACAATTTTATCACAATACGCAATTACAATAAAAACAAATAGTGAAAATGCTTAAAATATTTGTCATTCAACACACTTATTTTTTTATAACACAGCAAAAAAAAAAAAAAAAAACTAAAACAAGCTTGTGTTTGAGAAATGAATTTTTAAAAAGTGAGACAATGTACACTCACTTTATAAGAGTTCTTTTTTTTTTTCTTTTAAGATACAATAATTCAGATCATGTTGAAGTAATAACATAAAAAATCAGGAGAAAAAACAGTTATCACAACTAAAATGATAATTAATACAGAGAAAATAGATGAAATACTATCATCTAAGTATTTGCAGATTTTTTTAAATCAACAAAAGTGTAGATAAGTTTGCATTTCAGAAGTAATTAAACCCTATGAAATATTAGATGAAAAGATACATATATATTCTTGAACTAAAATGAAAATGTAAATGAAAGATTATAAGATTATAATGAAAGAATGATAGCATTGGATTTTGTTTGTTAAAATTATGAAAAGAAAATATATTAAATACAATTAAGCAAAAAAGACATATATATATTAGGAATAAATAAGTATAAAACATGCAAATACTTTTATTTTTAAGTAGATTTTTACTGAAACACACAGATTATTAGGTAGAATAAATACAAATGAACTTGGCTTTTGTTTGCAAAATAATCCATGCTAACACCCCCCCCCCCCCTCCCTCCCTGCACCTTCTAAAAAAAAAAAAAAGATAAGAAAAGCTTCACAGCTTAAATTTTATATAATTGATTAATATTGTAAGTATTATAATTCCTCAATGAGAAATTTTGTTTCAATATTGTTGTTACAATTCAATAATTAATTGAACAAGAAAATCTTTAACTTTTTTTTTTTTTTTTGTGATTAAATTTTGGTTAAACAAAAATCTTTCCTTTTTTTCTAGTAAAGTGGCAATAGAAGCTAGAAGTTCTGTATTTAACTTTCAAACAAACTGTAAACTTTCTTTATTCTTATATAAGATTGTATACAAATTTTATTCAATCAAATATGAATTTCATGAAAATTGCAGAAAAGTACGAAGATTCATATTCAATCATATACTTAATAAGTGGTAATGACCCTAACTTTGTAGGCTGAAATTGGCTAAAGCTTAGAGCAATGTGAGGTGCTGATTCTTTGGCAACATATTGCCAATACATATTGGATTAAATTACAAATATTTTCAATAAAAATTCAATATTAGGTAAATACTGGCTGTCAATATTGTCTAAATATTCACACCACCAATATTGAGGCAATATTGCCATTACACTACAAAGCCAGCAAATATATTAGACCAATATAGGTTTGCTATTACAGAAGAATAAATATTAGGAGGTGAGAGGAATCTTGTGGCAGTATAATAATAAATGACTATTTTCAGAATATAATAAATGTAAGTCAATAACAGATGCTTAAACTCAGATGTGATGCTATTAAAGGATGATTCACAAAATTATACAAAAAATAAACAAAATGTGATTTCCATGTTACCCACAGCTAGAGGGCTAAACTTTTTTATCACATCCATATTATGCCATATGAAATATGTACTAGTAAATCACAATAATTAATGACTACTTAACCAATAATTGTACATACACATGTATTGCAAATGCAAGGGTAAAAAGAAAAATAATTCATTTTTCTTCAACTACATTGAAGGAAATGAGATGTATTTATCAATTTTAAATCATCACTTGTCTTCTACATGTCATTGTAAATTATTAATTTCTAAAAACCTAAGATTTTAAATGATAACATTGATAAACGAAGGAGGCAGAGAAAATTCCCTGAGAGGAAGAGGATAAAAATTGAAAATTGATTGGGTTATTTACAATGTAGTGCCTTTTCATCGTATTTAGTTAGTTATTAATCAATCTTCAACTTCAAATTTTAATAACTAATTTTGATAATTATTACTTCATTTTTACAAACAAGGAAAACTGAACCTTCAGTGATAATTCATAAAGTATATAAAAATTCTATTTGATTTTTGAAATACAATTTATTACTTGAAATGATTAAGTTAATTTAAATGAAACAATGTGATTTGAAACAGTACTTTAGCACATTATCTTACAAAAATACATGTATGTGTTAAAATGAGCAAGAAAAAAAATCTTGCATGAGAATAATTTCTACACACACATATTGTTACATAGTGATACATACCAAGAAGAAAAGTTGAATTTACATATCAATTTTATGCATGTTTTTCAATTAAAATTTGTGAGTCACCACATTGTCAAAATTTATAATTTTAAAATTTATTTTTAGAATGATGAAGACAACAAATGCAAAATTTTAAAATGCATTTAATGCATTAAATGCATCCCATTTTAAATTTTCAAGGGTAATATTTATAAAATTAGTTTAAAATTTAGTTTTCTAACAATTTTTATACTTAAAGTTTAAAATGTTATGTACACAGTGTAAATGCATATAGAATTCACATTGTTATAATTCCAAAAGGTACTTTTTACATCTACACCTTAAAAATATTAAATATTTTTTGTATACGATATATACAATATAAAATGATTTTATTCATAACAACAAAAATTTGATACTCAAATATTCCAAATAAATTTAAATGGAATGATATGAAAAAAAAAAAAAAAAAAAAAAAGGAAAAGGAGATCTAAACACACTGTAATTACAAAGGATATGAATTGTAAAAATTTAAACATTGTAATTTCACTAAAATGTTATAATAGAATTGTAATACCACCATACCACGAATTCACAATTAAACATACTTTAATCAAAAAATAGCATCGCCACATCATAATTCGTATTAAAATTTATATTTGATAATCGATTTGAGTGTAAATTGATTTCATATAAAATTTTGATATGTTTTGGATATACAAAATATAAAACAAAATAAAATATAAATACAAGAAAAATATATGCAAATATTTATCTTGTACTTCATAAGCTCCAGGTCCTTGTTTGTAGCAAAAGCATAAAAAGGGTGGAAATAAAGTGCTAACACTTTTTTTTAATTATTTCTTACTATAAAAGATACATTGCTAATAAGTAAAGTTTCATTTAATTATACATAATTTTAAAAAATCAAGCAGCCATAATATTTCAAAATTTATTTTAAAGAGCTATTTGATATTTATGCAACTAATTAGTAATTTTTGGTGGATTCTTTAAAATCGATCTGTTTTTATTTGTATATTAACTAAAGTTTTCTTGCAGGTTAAAATATAAGAGAAAAAAATATCAAACTTAAGTGTTGTGACATAAAATACCAGTCAGATTTGTTTTATTATACTATTCTCAAGTTTTGAATTAAAAGAGCAGATAAACACTGATTTTTGGCTTCCAATAGGATCAAAAAATTATTTTTTATAAGATGTTTGTTTTAATATAATTTAAAATGATGTATATTTACATGATTCATACACTTCAAAACAAATAAAATTCAAGCACTTTTCAGAGATTCTCAAAGACCTATCAGATATATGCAATGTTATATGCAAGGGTGGGGAATTTCTAGAAAATCTTACCAGCCAAGGATTTATTTCAAAAGCCAGTAAAATGCAATGTACAGTTGAAAATTTTTATGACAAAATTACGCAACTCAAAAATAGTTGGTTACTATTACTATAATGAATTTTCATATATTTTTTCCTATAAAATTAAGAAATATAAACAAGAGATGAAAGTTTAAAATAAAGTAGAACTTCATACCATGTTTACATCGCAGTAATTAGGACAGTTGAAAAATATAGCTAACTACTAAATGAAAAAACGTTTTCGGCATACCTCTATAGTTTGCAGTTTTCAAAGACTACCTAAAAAGTCACTCGTACTGACAGAAAATTCACTCGCCAGTGGCGAGTAAAATGATGCATTTCCCCACCCCTGGTTATATGCATTAAAATGGCTCTATAATAAGCACAATACATAAGAGAAAGGATTACAATATTGCTTGTAGATTTTAAAGAAATCTTATTAGACCTTTAAAATATTTTAGTAATAGATATTTTCAAGCCACCATATTAGAAAAATTTTAAAGAATAAAGTAATTTAACTTAGTACGGTATATTTATATCATGGAAAGAAATTTCATGCATCATAAAAAGTTAAGAAAACAGAGCTTGATTTTTTTTTTTTTCTTTAGGAGGAAAAAAAATGTGTGTCTCAAATGAAGTTTCATTTTATGATATTGATTTGTAATACTTTCCAACAAAGTTGAAAGTATTATTGAATTTTGGAGCATTATGCAATTGATATATGTTATTGGGGTTTATTATGGCATGTTCAGTATTAAAAATGCAGTGTGCAGCATTTATAATTTGCTTACAGGGGCACTCAAAAGAATACCATTAACATTACATTGTGATGTATGGAACAAAATCGTTTCTAGCATATTTAATGATCTTACGCTGTTTCAACAGGGGTCGATACAGATTTTTTTTTCTTGAGGCCCATTTTGCGAAAAATAAAAGTTATTTTTCTGAAATTTATTATTTTTTTGTGAAAAAAATAACATTTTGTCACGAAAGATGAAATACAGTTTCTCAAATTTGAACCAAACGTTTTTTAATAACAACTTCTTTAAATCCTTCAGCAAAAGTTTCCCTTTCTTGTGCTATTTATTAAACCCATGTTTAATTATTAAAAATTTTAATAAAAATGATCAATGAAAAGTGTTTTTATAGAAAGGAATTTTGTGAAGCGACCTGTTTTATTGAAAGGAATTTTGTGAAGAGGCCTGTTTTATTAAACAGATTTGTGTGAAAGGGCCCTAAAATAGGCCCCAAATTTTTCTTGGATTGACCCCTGTTCAAACATATTGAAATTAATAATTTTCAAATGTGTTATGCATTTTGAAAATAGTTTATTTAGACGTAATCTTTCACCTTATTAAACGGTGAAGTTTTGTTAAAGTATTCTGGAAGTGTTTCATAATCTATGATTGACGCATGATTTTTCGCTCTTGTTTACTAGTATTTAAAGATTTGATTATAAAAAACATTGTTTCAAAATAAAAAATAAACGAGTAAGGTAAAAGCAAGTTTCTCCTTATTAAACAATACTGTGACTCACCATTTATCTTAATAACATTTTGTGTTGCAAACAGTTTAAGATAATACTAAAAAGGAAATGAAAATTAAATAATTTCCTACAGTACTTTTTTTCTTTCATTTAGTTGCAAAAAATGACGATATAATCAAATGAAATTTGATGGTCAAACTTCATTTGAAAATTCAAGTATTATTATTATATATTTCAAATTTTCAAGGACTTTCAATAACTTGAAAAATAACTTCTTTTTTTCAAGCACTTTTTATGTTTTTTCCTAAAATGTACAAACCATGATTTACTGCCTCTTTGACTGAGTTTCATTTGAAAATCATTTAAATGTGCTATACACTATACAAGATCAGAAACATAATTTGTTTAGCAAATTTTAATGTATTTGAATTATATCAATTTTATTTTATTTTGTTATGAAGTACTTATAACACCATCGTAGTTTTTATATAGAATAAAGAAGTAAAGCATATGCCTACAGGTTGAATACACGTTTATAAATTATTATAGTTTACATTAATATCTGAATAATAACATAAAACATATGTAACAACTATAATAAGCATAACTATTTTCAAATCAAAAAACATCAATCAGGCAGTAAATATTCTAAATTATAAAAAAAGTAATAATAAGACCATCAAGAGGCTAAAAATCAACCCCTTCCCCCCCATTTCTTTTGTGTTTTAATAAGGTATATGCAGCGATAAATTTAACTATAATTTCTTTATCGATTAAATTTCAAGTTTTTTTTTTTTTTTTTTTTTCCCCTCTCTCTCTCTAATGTTTTAGTTTAATGATACCAATCATTGGAATAGGTAGGGGAAAAATTATATGTAATTTTTATGATTTTTTTATTAGTATTTACATCATATAATTTCCCAATGAAAGCATGCCAGTTTTAAAAAAATTACAGCAAGTATATTTTTTTATTAATATTATTATATATTATGTTCTTTTAATAATGTAAATAATTTTAATTACATCTACCAATTTTTTAAAAGTATTGGATCCTTTTAAATTGTATAGGAATTTAAAGTTGTGCAGAGAAAAAAGAATGAGGTGGGTAAAAAGAGAGACCATTTTTATGATTTTCCGTATATTTACCCTTTTATGAGTGAAATGCAATTTCTATCTGAAAATTGAATCATTATTTTGTCAGTAATTTATTTTTAAAATGATTTTTCCATTTGATATTGGCCTATAAAAGATTAAAGAAAATGATAGTGGCAGATCTTTATTATACATTTTAAAGAAATTATTTAGTGAACTAATTTTTTGTTTATAAATTTAATAATTACTAGAAAAGATTAATCTGTAATAAGGTATATGTTTTTAAAAAAGAAAAATAGGCTTTATTATTCTATAAATTATTTAGCAAGATAAATGTTGATTGATCAACATAAGAAATGGTTAGAGAATAACATGCTTTAACAAAAATAATTATAAATCCTTAAAAATTTTGAAATTCATAATTGATGCAATTTTAGTAAAATGTTCTTTTAATTTTGATTCAATTATACAACTAAGTATATTCTTTACACAAGTTAGAAAAATATTTTTTATGGAATATATCTTACATTTTTTATGTTTACTTAAAATTTATTCTGATACATAAACTGAAATGTGAAATATACTCCTTACAAATATAAATTAATATCTTACCTTAAGTAATTATTTAAATATTTATTTATTAAGAATTTAAAACAAAATGTTACCAATTCATTAACTTTCTTTTTACATGAGTATGCTTAAACAAACAAGGACCAAATTGAACTCAAAATCATATTATGAAAGAAAAACATCAGTTCTAATTTCATACTTTTTTTTTTTTATAGTAACTCTATTAACAGTTTTACCATTTCATTTTATAGTAATATTAAAAGGATATAATGTAATACTAGTATAATTCACTCTGCTATTATTAAATAACTCTTCAGAAATGCAATTTTAAAGATAAAATATCAAAAATATGATTAAAATGAAAAATTCTGTAATTTTATAAACAGGATTAAAACAGCATGCATACAAAATAAATTCTTGAGCATTATCTCTTAATACCAATGACATCTGTATTTCTACTTGTGTATTAAATCCTAAACAAAAAAATTATAAATACAAATAAAAAACAATAAGCACAGTTTTAAAACATTTTAACAACTCTTGTAATAATAAACTAGAAGAATATAGAACTTCTCAGTTATACGAGACGTCTACATAGCCAAACTTTAATGAAGAAAGGGGCTGTTGATGATAAAATACAACTAATTAAAGATCTAGACTGAACATAATCAAAAAAAGTATATCTATATGAAAAGTAGCATTACTGTCAGAAAGAAATGAATGAACAAATTTCGTTAAATATTGTAATAATGTATTTATTTTACTAATAGATATTGGAAAATATTTTAAAGCGATTAAATTTATTTAAATACGATATGATAAAGAAGAATATTAGTTTAAAACAGCATAAAAAAATATATAAATTAATTACTTTCAAAAATAGAAACATTTTAATCTCATATCATTTCAGAAAAATAATCTGTGTTAGTAGAAATAAATCCTACACAAAAATAATAATGGTTAATATGAATGTTTAGTTTATAAATATTATTAGTCAGAAACTTTATAATTTAAATACTTAAAGTGCAATGTGCTTTACTGGAAAGAGCATCATTTCTATACTAATGAATAACACAAAGAAAGTAATGGAATAAAATAACTTAAATGAATGTATGAAAATTCTTAAGCAAAGGAAAAGGACAGTAGAATCTAAAACAGACAAAAAAGAAAAAAAAATCATTTTCATATAAATCAATAGATAAAGGCATTTCTTTCTTTCTTTTTTTTTCTTTTTTTCTTATTTAAAACAAATTAAATTTAGAATGACTTTATTTTTACAATTTATTTTACACATTAAGACATTAATTTTATAAATTATTAAAATACAAAATTTTGTATGAAAATTAGAAGATGGTTAATTAATAGAATTGATTAAAGATGTTAAAGTAAAAAAACTATTATTATAAAGGGAAAAATAAATATAGTTTTCACTCAATAATTACAGAAAATAACATTTAACAGAAATAAAATCAGAATTTTAATTCATATTACATTATATCCTTTTAAAACCCAAGATTTATAAAATAGAAACAAATTTGAGCTAACTGTTCTGACTAATGATAATTTTTGGATCTGCTGCAAAAGAACTCCACGAAGTTAGATCACAGGCATCTAATTCTAGCTCTAAACACAATGCTCCACCTGTTGGATGCTGTGGTTGTTTTACAAAACAAGTTTCTTGAACACTCCAAAAACTTGACACTAAAGAGTCTGTCCATTCCCACAGATCCTTCCCATAGCGCCTAGAATTTGCAAGTGCTTGCCTTAAGTGAGTACTTTTATTGGTAAAACCTAACAAGGTTTCAACATTGCTAAAATCATGATCAACATAAGACTGGCCAGGACCATTATGAAGAAATTTAACTTGTTCACTGGATACTTGGTGACCACTGTAAACAGATAATGGTGTTATAAGAAAATGTGTTTCTGCTACAAGCTCCCAAGAATAAAGAAGCTTTAGAGTCCAAGTTCCAGGTCGAAGAGGCTGGCGAAACACAGGCTTGTGATAAAGAATCTATTAAAATTCAAAACAGCATGTAGTGTATAAAAACAAGTAATATAAAAATTTTGTTTTTAAAGTAGAAAAGGTCATCAAAGAAAAATTTAATATAATCCTTTAAGCTAATATTAGTTTTTGTTGCATTAAAATATCTCAATTTGTTGATTTTCTATAAGCAAGTAGGTTTACAATGGAAGTCTATGGGAATTTGGCGATATATTGCCAAGTTGGTGACAAACTTGGCGATATTTGGCGACAGAACAGGGTACCCCTATGGTAACCCCTCTTATAGATATGAAGATGCATTAAATGCTGTTCAACAACCAATGGCCGCCATTTTATCTCCCATATAAAACTAAAATTAATTAATTAAAATTTAATTAAGGAATTAATATTTGAAAAAACTGTATTAAAATCAATTGTCATCCAGTACAAGTTTAAAAAAATTTATTTCAACTTGATAGGATGAATAATAAGTATTTTATTAATGACTGAAAATTTGAACAAGATATATATATATAGGGAGAGTGTGAACTAATAGTAGGAATTGAATAATAAACTACAAATTATAAAATCAAAACTAAAAATAACTTGAATATTTCAAAATATAACAAAATGTGGCTTTTATGCCAAAAATTACTCAGGGATTTTGTTTTCAATTTAAATCTTACTTAAAAATGATAGTCTTAGAGTATTAACTGAATAACTTTAATATTTATAAGAGTAAAAACATGTTATGCCCTTTTGTAAACATAAAATCTGAACAAATCTTAGACATGAATTCTTTCTAAAGACAGAAGTAAAATTTGAAATGACTTAGTATGTTCAATGGCTTCTGAAACAAATTATGAACAAAATACTTTTTAATGTAACTGCAGAGGTTTGATAATTTGAATTAGCCCATCATTCAATCCAACTTCAATCTAACATCAGTCTTATCTTCTATGAAAATATAAAATAGTAAATAATTTTGTTGCATTAATAAAGCATAGAAAATGCATAGAACCATGCTCCTTACTGAATAGAAATGGTATAATTTAATTTGTCTGAAATTACTTGATCATTATTATATTATCTATATTATATTATCAGTGTGTTTTCCTGCTCCCAGTCCTCCATGTTTTCATACCTTTGGGTGCAGGAAAACACAATGATAAACTACCAGTCAAACACTAAATCAGGTTTTCAGGTGTTTTCCACCAAGATATGACTTGGCAGACCAGTTGCATTTTAATATGTGAATTGAGTTTTAACTAATCCTATAATTTCACACATAAACTCGATGAGGTGATGGTCTGTGCAGTTGCCTCCTGGTCTACGAGTGTTTGTGCTTTCAGGGCCGAAACTAGAGAGGGGGGGGGGCATGCACCCTGGGTGCCAGAATGAAGGGCCACCAAATGAATATTTTGTTTGTCGGTTTTTCTCCCATCTATGTTGAATATTGTTCAAATCATCCTGTCTGGGATATGCCAAAGCATAGAGGAATCTAAAGATAATATGGCATAAGGATCCTGAATAAAGCGAAAATTTTTTTCAATTCCGTTTTCAAGATTTTAATGAATCAATATTTTACAAAGCAGATTACGTAGTTCAGTATTACATATTTTATGATTACATATTTTAAATTTTAAAATAAGTCGGCTATTAGAAAATTAGTAAAATTCTCTTTGTAAATATACTTTGTGGAAGAGAGGGGGCACCAAAATTTATGCTTTCCCCCGGGTGCAAAAAAAGGCTACTTTTGGCCCTGCAGTTTTCAGTGAAAAAACTTACATTAAAAAAAGGAATTTGAATTTATAAATATTTTACTTATTATGAAGACAATTGTCATTTTTAAAAAACGTTTCAGGCATTTCAAATAAACAGCATAAAACATTACAGCCACAAAATAGAAGTTTCTGCATACATACCTGATTGCCGCTTTCAATTTTCACTTCATAAGATCCTGCCACTGTATTTGTTGGATCCACCCAAACAAACGTAGCAGAAAATTGAGTTCCAGGTCCCCACTTATGAATGAGACCTGGCTCAGAAAACGGTCCCATTATTCTGCCGAAATTCCTGAACACCTGTTCTTTTAGGTCATATTCAGAGCCAACCTAAAGACAATTTCATATAATATTACATTTTAAAATATGAATAAGTCATTCAAAAATTGGATTTTACACAATGTAACAAAGCAGTTGAAGGTTTTTTTTTAAAGGGGGGGGGGGGGGAAGAAAAGAAAAATAACTTCTTCAGGACAGCTTCAGAAATAAATGACAAAAAAAGACAAAAAAAGTCATACATTTTTCAAGAACTTCTGCAACGTTATGAAATCATCTTTCATTTTTGGAGCAATCCTAGCTATGTAGTTTAGCATTAATTAATAAACTGAGCTGAATGCGTTAAGATTAAGGCATTTATTAGTGGATCTAAAATCCGATTTTCATACATCGTGGCTAGCATAAGACTGGGGGATTGCCGATCGTGGCCAAATAACATTTTGTCGGTGCTGATGGCACCATCTAGTGTACATTGGAACAGATTATAATTTTATTAACATATTCTTAAATTTTTATCATCGCTAATTTCCTTTTCTTACCAATTTAAGAATTATATACTAAGCATTGCAAAATGTTACTTATATTGGAAATTAAATTTTGTTGATTAATCCTTACCCATATTTGGAAGTTTCCAATTTCCAATGGGGTTGGCAAGAGTATATTGACATCAGGTAAGTTTCAAATTAGTGTTTGATTTTTGGATCAACTTCCAGTACGTCTGATTTTTTACAATTATTTTATGTAAAAATAACTTTACTCCACAACAAATAAAATTTTTATTACAGATATGATTTTGCACATTTTTATCATAACTGTATTTAAGTATGTGTTAAACATTTTTCTTATTTAAATTCAACAATTTGCCTTCTGAATTATTTAAAGTAATGATTTTATTACTAAATTATAACATTCAAAACTTAACTTAAATCAGTTCTCCAAATATCCTTTCAAATCATTTATATTTCGTTAATAAATTCGAAAATAATATTTATTTATATAAATATCTAATTAATTATCATTTTAAAAGTGTAAATATGATGGAATATTCATAAAAACAATTCTTAAAAATGTCTACATTAATTCTCCAATCTTTTTAAATCATTTATATTCTGTTAATAAATTCAAAATTTATATTTATTTATAGAAAAATCCATTAAAATATGCACTTAAATATCATTTTAATAATATAAATATCATTTTTAAAATGTAAACATAACGGAATATTCTAAAATAAATAACTCTCAATAATGTATCTAATATTAGCTAACTTCTGAAAATTAGCCTTCTCCGAGACATTCTGCCATTGGTTCTGTTCATGATAGTTTTTGTGCCGGTTAACTTTGTTCGCTATCGTGAAAGCATGTTTGCTACCGTGAACGTCTGTTTGGGAGATACTCATTGGTCAGTTTGGACTGAGCATGCCTTTCAATGGCATTTTGTCTGATGGTTTTCTTCAATCATCTCTTTTTGTCATGTAGCTGTTGGGATAGCACGTCCTTTTATGGAGGGAGCCCCAGGACCTACCTCATTTGACAGAGAGTAGCTTCGAGATCGTTAAGATAAAAGATGAGCTTACCATTTGAATAGTTACATTAAAAGCCTTCACTTCAATATGAGAGTTTATCAAAATTCACTTCTTTAATTAAAAATATTACTACAGTTGTACTTCCAGAGTTTTGTTGAAACAGCATCAAATATCGTTACTGTTTCAATAAATTCATTAAAAGCCTCCACTTCAAGATGACAAATTATCTAAATTTACTTCTTTAATTCTAAATATTGCTGCAGTTGTGCTTCCAGAGATTTGTTGGTATAACATTAAACATAGTTTCAGGAGAAGACTGGTAGAGATTCCATAGTGTCTTTTGAATCCATACGGCAATTGTTTCTCAGTTCATTTAAAATAGCTCTACAGATGTGTATAGAAAATAAACGAAGATAATCAATGCTTTCAGAAAACTTTTTGGTTTTATAAAAATATTTAAAAAAATAATTGCAATTTTGAATGCCCAATCATATGAAAAATAATAAGATCTACCACTATTTTGGAACAATGAAAGCGACAACATTTAAATTAAATAATAACATAACTTGAGTACCAAACTATTAATTAATATTTCCAAAGATCTATGATACAGATATTGTTATCAATATATATTATAATGATTTCAAGATATTTTATGTAGCAAAAGTTTTGTTCATCTTGGCCAAGATTCTGTGCGTGCTTTGAATCTACAATAAAAAAAAGTTATATTTCATTTGGATTATTTTCATGTTATTTCTTCAAGAGTGGGTGAGTGATTTTATTTATTTTTATTCCAGCTTAGCACAATTGAATATTGACAACTTTAAATAAGTATAAAAAATTTTTATACAAGATTATTAATATTGAACATTATTTAATTTTATAAATTCGAATTTGAAAGTCATCTAATTAACCACTTCACCGAGATAAGTCGGGGTACAAGCACTGTTTCTTCATACCTGTCGCCGGTGAAGTGATTAAAATAAAAGATCTAATCTCATAGTCGCCTTATGAAAATTATAACAACTTTACGACATAGCCAGCGTAGTCACAGAATTATATTTTGAGTGCTGTACCATTTTTCTCAGCAGCTAATAGATATCAATTTAAATATTTTTATATTTCTTTTGTACTCAATCTAGATTACACTTAACAGTAAGTTTTTAATTTTATTTCATTTCTGGTTTTAAAACAGGTTTGAAATTAAGAAATTGGAATTCAAGACCACTTCCAGTTTTAAAGTATCTTGGGCTTAAATCAATGAAAACAGATTTTTGCAGGGTTGGGTTGGGTTATAGGTTGGACAATAGAATTATTGTGATTTATAAAATATACTATGTTTTTGACTTATACTTAAAAATTTTAAATTTTTGTTGTATTTTGTTATATGTGTTGTTATTTATTTTAGCATGAATTAAATTATATATATGATATAATTTACTGTCACTTTTTGTGACATTCCGACGACTCTCGATATATCGAAGAAAATGCAGTTTAGTAATTAATACCAGTAGCTTTGCCAACCCTCCGTTATCATATGACAACCAGAGTGCAGTCGTGGTGGCCTAATTGAAGACAGGTTCAAGAAAACATTGGAGAAATTTCCCCTTCAAGAATAATAGAGGCATCATGAGTTGAACGTGGTTTTTTTTATAGGAATACATCGTAAACAATTCCAATAACATATTCATCAGCTCTCGACGACATCGTTGATCTACTTCATAATAAATTTAAGATGTTAAAATAGTAGTTTCTCCACATTACAAGTCTAACCACCAAGTGACGAGGATTATTTAGACAAACGAAAAAGCGTACAAATTATGAGCTCCTAGTCTTTGCAACGCTATAAATACCCAGAAAAACAGGATGCGAATGAATATATTAACAGTGGAGAACCACTCCAGTAGAGAGGTGGGGAGGAATGGGACAGGAGACAAGCCACGATTCGATGGAAAGGGGTGACGAACGCATGACGTCGAATGATCTCTTTCGAATCGGCGTCAGAAAAACTGTGTAAACAAACTGCTGGTGGGAAACTGATAGAACAAATAGAATAATAGTGCAAACGATATTTTAAAACATTCGAAGAAAAAGAATTTAGTATCAGAAATAAACTGAAAAAGTATTTTAATGGATTTTGACGAATAGATTTAAGGTTTTTAGAATAATAAAAGAATACGCATTTAAAGCATGGGGAAAAATAAGAGATATTTAAGATAGTATTAAAGCAAGTAAAAAGGTAGCTATTAAGAATTTGGGATAATTTTACTAAGAATAAAGGGTGAAAATTTTTATTATTACATATATATTTAACATACCATTCATATGAAAAGCAACTTTTTTAAAAAGGGTTATACAGTAAAAATAAACAATAAAATCATCATCACATACAATAAAAAGAAAAATAATAATCAAAATTTTCTCCTATTTAGCTATGTAGTGTAAAGAATTTATAAACATAAAACACATAATTAGAAAATGCAAAATTAAATGTAAGAAGCTACCTGTAAAAATTTCAGTCTTCCAGTGGGACCAATACTTTTGTACACTATATAATGCTGAATGGGCCTAACTTGAGTTTCGAGAAGTATTGGTTTACTTATTCCCAAAACTTGAGTCTTATAATGAATTAATAAGCCCTATACAAAAGATTACACATATGAGTTCATTATGTTAATAAATGAATATAACTTATTAATTTTTATTAGAAGTTAAAAGTACATTAAAGTAAAGTACCTATATAAGTACAGACCTCAGATCTTTAGTCAACTGGAATAACGCAAAATACTAAACAACATTAGAACAATTCAATAATAACCAAAAGTAAAAATGTCTGCATTACTGTCTATTTATTAATCTTTAAAGGTTGAATAAAGCAAAAATAAAATCATGATATTGATCCTATGATTTTCTTAAAGACCTTGAAATGAGAGAAGTTTTCTTTACAATAACAGAACCTAAATTAATATTTTTAAGTCCGCAAATTAACTATCAATAATATTTAATGTGAATAATTTACATAAAATTAAGAAATATGGAATAACCATTGTTTCTATTTGAGACTTAAAATACTCATAATATTTTAAATTAGTTATGTATTAGATATGCATTTAGTTTGAGCATAAATGCTTATATACATCAGCAGTGTCCATTTCAAAGCATTTTTATTCATTTAAAAACTAAAATATTACTTGTTGAGGAGAAAATAAAAATAATTTTTGGAGATCATAAACCTACAGCTATGTATTTTCCAACACCCTTCAATTGAAAAATTTGAATTATTATTAGTAATTCCAAGAGGTGGACAGATGATTAGGGACATGTAGTGATATATGAATAATAACTTACAGTATTTGTACTTATTTGAATGTAAAATTTATAATCAGAACAAGTAGGTTAAAATATTAATTTCTGAATATTGTCACATGTCTGCAATAGACACATACAATAAATCTATGACAATAAAAGTCTGCTTACTGCAAGATTGCTAAGTAAGAAAAAAAAATGGATCCATGAGATCTGATGCTTTTCAATGGATAGTGAAAAAAGTGAAGATTCTTAATTTACCATTTATTCTTTTCCATAATACATCCATAACAAGCTACTTAAATCATTATTTAATATTACTAACATAATTGAATAATTTGTCAGACAATGTATCCAGTATTATAAAAGGAGAAATTGTCTACTAGCAGATTTTATTTTTATGCCATTGACAGAGTATTTAAAGATTAATAAATACTTCTTAATTTTTAAATTAGTTTCATATGCTAAATACTTTATACTTACATGCATCACCTCCATGTTTTGTTTATATACACACTTTCCTTAGTTATAAAATTACATAATTACTTACATACATCTTACACACGACGACTTTCAATGCATGCAACTGATATAACAACCCTTTATCAACAAATGAAAATAATAGTGAAGAATAAAGAATCTCGTTATTCCAATTCAACTAAAGCTTAATAAATAAATCTATTAAGTTGATGCAAAAGTTTACAACATGTAATTTTTATTTGATATTAATAAGCATACAGAAATGAATCAGTGATAGATTCTCCTTGATAATACAACAATCATTACAAAACTATTTCAAACCAAATCATTATTTACATGATTGGGGTGCTTTTATCATAAATGACAATTATTTCCATGATCAGGGATGTAGTGGAGGATATACGGTAGCATACGCCATATATTTTCTCGATAACTTCGTATACTCACCATAGTTATAGTATATACTCACTGGTGTATACCCACTGTCTATAATGTATATCCTCTGTTATTTTAACAACTGCACCACTGTCCATGATTGAAAGCAATAAGCAACTATCAATCACTTACATTTTTTTCCGTTTTTAAACAGAGAAATTCATTTGTCATTTCATAACAATTTAGGCAACAAAACATGATCAGTAAAATACAAGAAACATTACCTTAAACACATCATTCACATTATAGAGAGTAGCTTCTATAACAGAAAGGAACTTGGCTTTACAAATTCTATGAGCTGCATGTAACTGCTTTAATCCTAAACGAGCAAAGCTTTCATACATACTGATGCGAGAATCTTCAGCTGGTGGTGATGCATCTTCAATATGATAGTCATTTTGCCAGTAACTATCTAAATTTATTACACCTATAAATTTAAAAATAAAAGTCAATCTATTAACATCACTGATGCAAAAATCTTAAATAGGCTCTCAAAATATTACTTGAAACAATGCATCAAAAAGAGTGGAAAACAAAATGTAGGAGAAGAAGATCAACATGTTCAGCAGCAGATAAAAATATAAAATGGCACAAACAATATGTAATTTCTGTTTAAAAAAAAATGAAAATGAATCATGCATAGGCACGGATTATGAAACACTTTCCAAAATCAACACAAGAAATTTCATAGTTTCTTACAATAAAATGAGGTATCTAAATGAGCAATTTAAAAAATATATAACTATCCATTTACAATTACTGCTGTCCATATCCAGTAATCTGTACGAATTCTTTCATAAAGCCCTGTATATAATCCATAGAATTTATATACAACACATAATACACTACAAATTAGGTACGTTTAAAAATTCATCCATAGCAGAAAGTAAACTTCCAGTAATTATCAATCCCAGTCTGCACTGTAACAGAATTCTTTTGTGCATATCTGTAAATGAACAACAAATACTGAGTGTTTGAAATAACTCCATAACCTATAGAAAACATGTTGTAGTGCAACTCAGTGATCTTTTTCATTTTCATTATATTTTAAGTATCATAACATCATTAAAATGTACCGCAAAGGCTCAAATTCATCTTTCCTCATAATAGATCCTAATGAAATGGAATTCTTCTGTGTGTCCCTGTAAATGAACTAGAAATATTACTTATTCTATACTTCTAAAAATGTGTGTTTTAGTCCAGTTCAGTAATATATATAGATCTCATTTTGTTTGAAATATCGTAGTATCAATAAAATGCCCTGCAAACGATTTTTTCCTGAAGACCATAATGTAATCAAATTCTTTTGTGTGCCCCTGTATGCAAACTATACATGCTACACACCTCATTTTTAAACCGAATATTCTATAGTAAATCTTAATAATATATAAAAAAAACATAATCTGAATATTTTACGAGAGTTAGAGCATCGACAGACAGCAGATAGATAAACCACATTCATAAACATATCTCAACTATATTGGAAAGTGTTAAAAAAGAAAAAGAAAAGAAAATTATTTCAAAGTAATTTAAATTTTTTTTTCTTTAAATTCTATGCACTAGATCATTTTTCTCTCAAAGCAGGATACACAAAGAGGTTTTAGGGGGGTATGCAATGAATCATGTATAGAAAAGGGTAGATAATAAAGAGGCTGTTTGCACATTTTTTTAGACAAGTTTGTTTTGGTGAAAAGAAAAATCATTTACATAAGGAAATTATTTTTCCCAGCTAATATGTTTCTGAAAGCATAAATTCTTGTCTGACAACTGAAATTTTTGTCTGTATGCAAAATGACACTTTAAAAAATTGATGGATGTAAAGCTATATTTCTGTACCTTCTGAAGATAATTATTTATATTTGGTAATTAAAAAATGCTGAGAAAGGGATGGTTTTTCTACATCTGAAGCCACATAATATTGCCAATAAGACATGGCAAAAAATGTGAATGTTTGGCTTCAAGTGGAAAAATTGCTCTAAGCATGTACCCAAGAACAAAAAAGAATTTTTTTAACATTGCAAAGGTAAGATCTTTTATCATAAAAGAAAATCCTTCAAGTCAAAGGACTGTTGCTGAATCGTAAAAATGTTCAGTATCAAGTGTTAACAAAATCATGCACCGATTTGAATTTTAAAAAGACCAAAACTCACAATGTTCATTGTCTTTTTCCACAACATACTGCCGAATGTAGAACACAATGCAGAATTCTTTATGAGAAGCATTTATCTGGAGAAAAATGTTGTTAAAATAGATGAAGTTTGGGTCTATTTAAATGATTATAATAAAAAGAGATAAATTTATTATCATTAAAGAGGAGAAAAAAATCTTAAAACATGGTTCAATGTATCTAAAGAAAGTTTCAGCAAAGGATATATGATTGCTGCTGGCTTTGCATATAATGGCAAATTAAAAATAAAGAGAGTGGAGAAAAATGTCAAGATCAACTCCACATACTATCATAAAGATATTTTACTCCCAATCTTCAAATCACTTTACTCCAAGTGCTATCAATCTGTTGAATGCAGTGTTTAATTCAGAGACTTTGCTCCGGGAGAGATTTCTGTGGCTCCGAGAGGGACATTATAAAGTTCCAGGGGGGAACACTTTTCGACCATTGGAAAAAACACAAAATCTCAAATCTGCTGGAAGGAGGACATCTCACTGCTCCCGGGGAAGGGGGGGGGGATTCAACACTGGTTGAACGGCATCAAGATAAAGCAAGCAGTCCCACAATGCATCACAGTCCACTGTTAATTTCCTGGAAAAAAATGGAGCAAGAAACAGGTATCAGGATATGCAGGACCCTTCACTGATATGCCTACTAAATCCCTTGATGCGTCACACATGGATTTGCGTGTTTTGGACTTTAGCAAGGTAGTTCAGAATAAAGGTTTTCAAATTGAACATTTAAAACACCAATATTTTATGCAAAGTAATTCGGTAAGTATCATGAAAATCATCTAAAAAATGTGCAAACACCCTCTGTAAAGATGATTTATGACTCTAGCTCAACAAGTTAACACTAAGCATTCAAGAAATATGCTAGCACAACTTCCATAGTAAAAAGTCTTTCTTAAATGCTTACATTAAATGTAAATTAAATGTTGTTTATTTGCATTGATTTGTTGTTTTCTTTGTTTACCATTTTCTATTCATGACTTTTTCAAAAAAAAAAAAAAAAAAAAAAAAATGCATATCCAAATATACATAAATTAGTAGAGGAGAATGTCCAAATACCGGCTACCACTTTTGTTTTCAATCTAGATCCTACAATTTTCAAAATTAGTAAATGGAAAAGTGACAGCAAGGTACCTTGACATGTTTTACACTTGTTTAGAGAAAAGAAAATCAGTTTAAAAGGCATTTTCTGTTTATAAAAAGCAAAATTCCGAAAGTCTGCAAATTTTGAGTTTTGAAAATGGGGTCTAAATACGGGTTACCTAAGTTTTTTCCAAAAGAATCGCACAAAGATTGCTAATGTCTATTATTAAGTGATGAGAACATTGTTTTAATAAAATTTATTGATTAATAACATTTATTATGCACAGAAAAAATGTGTAATTTTTAATAAACAAAAATTTTTGTCTAATTTATAAAAATCTTAGTCTTCTTTCCATCATGTATCTAAGGTATAAAATTAAAAAAGCTTACTGCTTGATATGAGAATTATTTTATTTGAAAAAATCACAAACATAATAATCACTCTCTGCATCAGTGCAGTCGCTATGGGCCCATATATCGCATTCTTAACACTGAATTCGGATTCATGATCGTAATTCAGTCTCCATTCTCGTCCACAGATAAAGTACCCTCACAGAAGACACAAACTGCATCATCTTCCTCCATTGCATATTTTTCTTTTTCACTTTTTAGAAATCCAATTTCTGCCCCTTTAGCCTGTTTTTCTTAAGTTTTCTTCTGTCATTTTTCTTGTTTCTTTTCAAATTTTTTGCAGGCAATTTTGGAGTGTCCAGCAACATTTTATTTAAGTGATCTGGCAACCAGTGTTGCTGTTGAAAACTTGCAGCCATGATTGCTTTTATTCATATTGCGAAATGTGACTGGAAGTATTTCTTTAGGAAATGAGCAAATAAATAAATTTATTTTCCTTCCCTTCAAGCAGAGCAAACCCAGAGAGGTTTAAAGACCAGAGTGGTCTAAATACCAGCTGGCCGGCATTTAGACCACTCTAGGTAGCCAGTATTTGGAGCACTACAATGTTTAAGTTAAAACTTGTATTACTCATTCATACAGTAAAATACCAATACCGTGTGTGCGGCAACTGCAAGCTAAGTATGTCTAGAAAATAATTTAATCATCAAATCAAGCCAATATACAATCAGTATTTTTTTTTTTTTTTTTTTTAATGAGTAACACATATCTGAAAAACTTTTGATGTTCCACATTACTGTGTTTCGGCACTTATTCTTTTGCTGTTTGTAAGTGAGACAGACTTCAGCGACGTACTTCTCGTAACTTTCTTCTCTTAATTAAAGTTACAAACTCTGCCTATCGTGCTAGGCTATGCTGCGCTCAGTTCTCAGAACACCTAGTAGCCGGTTTTTGGACCTTCTCCTCTAAATAATATTTTAAATTTCTAAGAAGATATGTTAGTTTAAACGCTTGTTGTGATCTCCTTTCTTAATTTTCCCTATAACTCTCATACACAAAATTGAATTTTATAAATAAAAGAAGAAAGAAAATATTTATAAGTAGGCTGCTACACATGATTTTTCAATTATTCGTTGGCTTCTCTAGCATTGTTTTTCAAATATTTACATATGTTAATGTATATAGATAATTTATAGTATAAGTTCTTTGCTTATGAAATTGATTGTTTGAATCCTTATAATATGTTAAGATATACTGCACACATATAATAAAATCTATTGAAGCTTATTTTGCTGTCTCAAGTCAATGACAATATTTCTTTTAAAGATGAAAATTCCATTAATAATTCCATTAATACTTTCTAACAATAAGTACCATTAAAAATACAAATATATTTTCTTTCTACACATTTGTTAAAAATTTCAGATTTAGACTTAAGTTAATACACTCTTTAGTTACATTTTTAAATTAGCAACCTTACCTTTTTTAGGACCATAAATCCAAGCTTCAACTTGTTCAATGATCTGTTGGTTGATGATTGGTTCAAATTTTCGAGCAAAATAATATGGACGGTCTTCAGTGGCCTGTATAGATTAGATTATAATTAGATATAATATTCTATAACTGCCCATTCTGATAATAATCTATAAATTGCACAACAAAATGAATATTGAGATGAAATTATTTTATTTTTAATTAAAGGGAGGTTAACTATTAACATGCTTCAAAAAAATAAAATATAAAGTGGAGCCAAATAATGGCTTTATATCCACTCCTCCTTTTCATACTTGGTTACTTCAATACAGGTAATTACTATGATCATGTAAAAAGAGAGAAAATTTTCAATTTTTAAAGCATACAATAACATTGCTACATTTCTAAAGACAAATCACCTGTGGATACAATTGTGATAATACTAATATAATTGTGATAATACTAAATTGTGATAATGTGGCATTAATATGAACACAACAAACAAAATAGAAACTTTTTTGGAAACATTCTGAGCAACATTAGCTGTTATTAAATCCAGTTAAATAATTATAATATTGTGTGTAAATCATTGTAATGTATGACACATCGTAGCTTCAAATATCACATGAAAACATTTGTGCCTGTAAGAGATAGGTTATTGTCATCACTACACTAATTTAGTTAGAATTTACTGTAAGAATTCATATGAAGTACATGATTATATTGAACAATAGCAAAATTATTTCACATAAAACATCCTTAAAATATTTTGAATTTACTTAATGTTTCTATTAAAATTTCTAATGAAATTTTTTTTAAAATATTTTTAATGCATCGATACATTGCAAGTTATAATGCTAAAAACATAACAGATGAAAAGAAAAATGATTTTTTTTTAGTATGTATGCAATGTAAAAATGCTAACTAATAAACAGTCGAACTTTGTTAAAAAAATTACATTTTAAAAATTTACACAAATGAGATTTTCATTATTACATAAACAACAAAAGGTATTATATTTTATCTTAAAATAATTTTAATGCTCTGACACATTACAAGTTATAATGCTAAAAACATAGCATTAAAGAACTATTTTTATGTATATATGTGTTGATAAAATAAGTAAAAATGCTATACTAATAATCAGTAAAACTATATTTTGAAATTTTTTGCAAATGAGATTTCTTTCATTATTATATAAACAGAAAATATATTTATTTTTCTTACCTGAAGTCGTGGCCAATCTTCAGGTTTAAAAACATTTGGTGAGCAACCACACCAATCAACAATATGTTTATACTGGCACTTACATCCTTGCTTCCTCTTCCAATTAGTAACATGAAGATTGTTATCAATTACAGTCTCACAATATTCACTGTTTTGAAGAACAGTGTGAAAGAAAGACTAATAGAAAAAAAGAAAGAAAAAAAAGTGAAAATGTCTGTAACACTCCTATAAAAAGCACATTTCAATTTTTTTCACATTATGAAAATTATAATTTTTTTAATTAAGTAATAAAAAAAATATCTATAAAACAAATATGAAAATGCATTATATTTTATAAACAAAAGAAATTTCAATAAATAACAGAAAACTGTTTTTTGGATTATGGAACATACAATAGAATGATGAACAAGTTCCTTTTCTCACTGTCTATTGTAAGCATTTATTATTTATTCTGGAATGCTAAGTCTCACAATATTCACTGTTTTGAAGAACAGTATGAAAGAAAGACTAATAGAAAAAAAGAAAGAAAAAACAGTGAAAATGTTTGTAACACTCTTAAAAAGCAAATTTCAATTTTTTTTTTCACATTATCAAAATTATAATTTTTTTTAATTAAGTAATAAAAAAAATATCTATAAAACAAATTTGAAAATGCATTATATTTTATAAACAAAAGAAATTGCAATAAGTAACAGAAAACTGTTTTTTGGATTATGGAACACATAATAGATTGATGAACAAGTTCCTTTTCTTACTGTCTATTGTAAGCATTTATTATTTATTCTGGAATGCTAAGTCTCACAATATTCACTGTTTTGAAGAACAGTGTGAAAGAAAGACTAATTGAAAAAAAGGAAAGAAAAAACAGTGAAAATGTTTGTAACACTATTAAAAAGCAAATTTCAATTTTTTTCACATTATGAAAATTATATATATATTTTTTTAATTAAGTAATAAAAAAAAAATATATCTATAAAACAAATTTGAAAATGCATTATATTTTATAAACAAAAGAAATTGCAATAAATAACAGAAAACTGTTGTTTTTTTTTATTATAGAACATATAATAGAATGATGAACAAATTCCTTTTCTTACTGTCCTATTGTAAGCATTTATTATTTATTCTGGAATGCTAAACGGAAATTAGTGCATCAAAGATATCTTAGTGAACTGGCAATTATATTTTTTATCATCCTTATTTTGCTATGGTTATCAGTGCAGCATGAACTGATCTATTCAGAGGCTGCTATTGCCAATATACATAATAACAACATAAACCACTTGAATTGCTTAATTTGAAGATAATTTTTATTATATGTTACAGATCATTTATCAGAGACACCTCAATGAATATTGTTAAACTCAGGATAAAGTCAACATCAAATATAAAAATTTGATTCAGATATTTATTTAGCAAAGTGCAAAATTTCTTTTAAGTAAATAGGGTATCAATGATTTTATCACACGATTTCAGATGATTTTTTTTTTTTTTTAATTTCTACTTTTACAAATAAACATATAACATAATATTGGAGCTAAAGGAGAATGAACACAGCTATTGTGAAAGAATGTATAAGAGGAAAAAAAACAATTAGTATCAAGATGTACGATTAGTATCATCACACAAGCTACTTCAGTAGAAGTTGAAAGAACACTTTCAGCTTTTGGGCTCATACACATCAAATAAAGAAATCATTAATGATGGAAAAAGCAGTAAATGCCAATGATACCCACTGAGTGGATAAATGCTGATATTTAGTATTTTGAAAAGTTAATGTGGATTGCAGATATGACTGGTTATTCTTATAATTATATTTAATTTACTCTACGTGTATAGGTGAAAGTGGAGAGCCACCATTTTGCCAATGGGAAAGTGAAATGAAACTTGTGTTTTTCTTTTTCTTTGTAACTGTTTGAGGGATTGTTATTTCAAAATGCATAAAAACTTGAATGCTTCATTTTCAATTGCATGAAGATCAGAGGAATCATGTAATGGTGCAGGCAGAAGTGGTAGAAAGCTATCATTTTGCAATGTTCATAAGTTTTTAATTATAATATCTCAATTAACTACCAAAAAATGAAAAATCTGAGCTTCAAGTGCATTTGGAACTGTCTTCGTCTGCCTTCATTCAAATTTCCAGACCTCTGTGTACACTAGATTTCCAATTAGAAGAAATATCCCTATTATAGAAATTTTGCATTACAGAAAGGGAGAATGCACATTTTGATTAGTTTCTATAACTTGCACATTCTATAGTCTGTAACATTTTTTCACAATTAGTAATTTGAAATACTCAAATTTAATTGCATTTAAATTTCTTATGTATCTTCGAAAAAAACTATGTATGATATGATGATCTTTTCTGAAAAGATAAAATAGAACAATCTACTATAAATGAACATGCATATTTTGTAAAAATCAGAATTTTATGGAAATAACAACAGTAGAAGACAGGCAGACTGTTATACCAATATTTGTTCTTAATAATATTTAAACAGGAGCACTGGAAAAATTAAAATTCTTTATTTTTTTTTTTATGTCAAAATCAGTGCATCTGTTAAAAAAAAGTTGCATGAACAAACATACAAAAATATATAATATTGAGTAAATAAGAAACAAAACAAAACAAAAAAAAAAAAAAAAAAAATCCAATAACAACAATATAAAAAATGACACATAAAATCAAATACCTAAACTAATAATGAATATTACCTCAGCGGGAAGTAATGTATAGCGGAAGACAGTCATAAGGCCATGAAGAAGAGTGTTGTTTTGTTGAGTAACATAAGAACAGAAATTGCGATGTAAGGCAATCCAGTCACTACCACCATCAACTCTAATACCCCAAGGCAGTGTTCTGTCTCCCAGTCGCCACATATGAGTATCACATTCATAAAATGTCTTATCAAGACCTTGCTTTGCTATGAATCTAGAAGATTATTTAAAAAAAAAAAATCGGTCAAGTGTGAGTATTACTCGAGCTCGGAGGGTTCCATACAATAATTATATGAATTATTAACTGTATTATTAAAAAAAAAACATTGCAAAAAGAATAATAAGACTTTGTAAAGAACTATATAATGTAGAGTTGGGTATAGCTGCACATACTAGAAAAATATGAATGGTTATATCATAAAAGTTCAAAGAGATATGAAGCCTAAATAATATCAATATTGCTATTCTGTATAACTCTTTTTTTAATCTTATCCTAATCTGTTTGTGATGAACTTAATTCGGTACTAACAATAAAAGTAGTGCATATTTAAACTTTATTTGGCATTTCATAAAACTAAATTCAGCGTAGTAATAATCTTTTCTTTTTACAGAGTAGCTAAAACAAAACACTTGTTCAAAGTTTAAACTAGGCATTGTGCTAAGCGCGCTTCGGAAGGAGGTCGCAAAGTTGCCTTGGCCCGTGCTGTATTTTTCCAGATAAGTTTTTAATTAACTGTTAAAGACACAGGAGGGGCATTGAGAGATCCACTCAATGCAAACTAGTCGCAAATCCCATCCTATTTATGTGACTAATTCTAATTAAATTAGTCTGTTTTTAACAATTTGACATTTATTTCTTTTATATTGCTACTGGGCATTGCATTACACAAATATACAGAGTTGCCAAGTCTTTGGCTTTTTGCACACCATTATTATCTTAGAGAAAATCGGTTCTTTTAAATCGCCCAAATGTTCCAATTAAATAAAACAACATTTTCTGTATTAAAATACTAGTATCCAAAAAACCGGAGACTTGGCAGCTCTGAATATATCATTAAAAGTTGTTATACAGTAAAGCCCTGATTATTTGCGAGTGGATGATCTGTGGCGCGGTTTATCCGCAAAGCGAATATTTTTAATTTAGGCCAACAGCAAGGAAAATACAAAAAGGCCTACTAATAAATATAAACAGAAAAATTCATGTATTCGAAAATAATAGAAGAATATTTTTAGATTCGGTTGCCATCTTTGAAATATCAGATATAAAGTCTTGATGTCTTATCTTGATTTTACTAACCAAACGTAAACACAGCAATTAAAATATTTAACAATTAAATAAGACTATTATGGTAAGTTACAGGAGAGCATATCAAGAATAGCTTCATTTTCAAGATAAAAATTATTCTATACTAAAAGAAAAACAATAGTTTACAATTTAGAATGAAGAAAAACTGTGTTTCCAAAGCAAGAAACAAAAACAAGGGACTGATTTTTAAAAAAAGGTATAACTCAACTATTTTTGTACAGTATGTATGGCATTGTTTCTTGTTTACTGTTCTTTATTTTAGTGATTTAGACGTAAAGCAAAGGTTTCTGCTGTACTGTGCATTTTTAAATATGCACGTTAAATATACATATAAAATTTAAATATGAGTTTCAAACGTTTTATTATGTTTTTTGTACACTAAAACATAGTTTTTATGTTGAAGTTTCTTTTTTTTTTTTGCGTTTATACCCCATTTTCAGTAATTTTCGGGTTTTACACAATTTTTGTTATCCATGGTGCCTTTGCCATCCAATTCCGCAGATAATCAGGACTGTACTGTATAGGCTTTAAAAGCCGATGGTACATAGAGTACGCCGCCTCAGTCATTATGTATGTCCAAACCATCCATGTTTTTAAGGGTTAATATCTCAGCTAATTACCGACAATTTTTTAAAAAAATCATTTTCAACAATGCTTTTATAGTTCTGCTACGATAGGTACCTCCAGCGCTCCTCAACACTTTTGTTGAATGCCTGAAAATCGAAATCTGTGTGTAACGGAAAAATGTGATTTTCTCAAAAACTATGTGAGCTAGAGTAATCGCTATAATTTTTCTGAAATGTTTAGATTAATGTCTACTACCTCTAATTTTTTCATAATTTTAGTTTCAGTAGATTCAGAAATAGAAGGGGGGGGGGGGGACATATTTTTGCACTACATTTTCAACGATATATCTGAAAACATAATACGTAAAATTAAAAGAAATGTATTTTTGAGTTCAGCATTATGAATGCTTTCACACGATACCCCACATGTTATACAAAGAAAAGATTTTTTTTTTCAAGTAACTTAATTAGCCCCTCTATGTTTTTCCTAAATATATTTATGAATGTTCAATAATCTGTAAATATATGGGTCAATAGTCCTTATTATTTCCCCAATTTGAACTTTCCATGTTCCATAGTTTATGAGTAAAATGGCAGACAGGAATGATCTTATAATGGTTCCGTTTTTACTTTTTAAGTACAGAACCCTAAAAGTGAGTCAATATACACATTTCACACTCATTCTTTTTTTTTCCCCCTTACATCAAGTAACATTTTCGGTTCTCTTAATTTAAAGAAATTTAACACATTTTAGATTGATGACTTACATTGTGGGTCACAAAAGATTTTAGTCATTTATTTCTTGTACCAGCATATGAGTCAACATAGAGATTAGTCAATTGATATTAAAATTGTTCTCATGAAACCAATGACTCACAAAGCAAGTCATTATAATTATTTTTTATTATCACCAGGGGGCTTTGCCCCCTACCAGCTATGCTTGCCAACCCCGTTAAGTCACACCAAAAACCCTAAAAAGCATGCTAATTTGATCGGCTGGCAGTCTCCCTGTTAACGGTTGTTTTCATCTTTGATTAAATCAGATCAGTGAAAAATGTGAAAATAAGCTAATATAAAATGAATTAAGTAAACAGAGTCTTTTTCTCCTGGTATTTTTTAATACCACTATAAGAAAGCTTTTTAAAATAACACATTTCAAATGCATTGTTTTAAATCTGACGTAATTTTCACCAAAGTTTTCTTTCTCTTTTTAATATTCATGTGAAAATACTTTTGTTGTTAGAAAGGAAATATTATTTGCACTGTCTTAAAATTCTCAACAATAGTTTAAAAAGATTACCTCAGAATATGAAATAAATCTCTCACACAAATATATTTTTAAATTTAAACTGTTTGACAATTTTAAATATGATGTAATTTCCTCCATTTATGACTTTTAATGCATATTAATCAATTTATTATTTTACAATTTTCTTTCACTTTTAAAATTCACATGTAAATACAGTTTTTATGACATAATTATCAATATTTTCCTACTTTTAATACGTAATCATTTAATTTTCATTTGAAAGGTTTTTTTCTTTTAATAATAGTCACGTGTAAATAACTTTTTAATTTGAAGGAAACATTATTTTTTGCACTGATTTTAAATTTGGCAGCAATTTAAAATAACACCCTTTTCTAAAAGTTGTAAAAAATATCTCTTGAAATGCTGAAAATTTGAATTTAAAATGGAAATAAAACCTCAAACAATGAGTCAAATTAAAAAAATTAATGCAGTCTGCACACCGAGAACTTCTAATGTATAAAATGATCTAAAAATGATTAAATTCATATGTATAGTTTTTGCTCCTATAAAATTTTTTGAATGGAACGATTTTGACCAACTTTAACATTAAATATCTCTTAAAATAATTCTTTGATTTGAAAACTGCCTGCATCAGCGTGTTTATCAAATATTTCTTTATAATACCACCGATTTTCATATATTTTTTAATATTAACGAAAAAAGACCTCCGGTCACAAAAAATTGAAAACTGGCAGTGGTGACAGCATTAGTTACTTTTTTATTTAGAATAGAGAGATTTATTGAGCAAATGTACTACTCGAGTACTTTTTTAAAAATTAAGACGTTAGTCAAATTTTACATAGAATAATAATTTAGTAATGTACAATACTGGGGAAGGGACACACTACACTAATTCTACTATAAATAAGCAGTACCTGGTAGACCAAGCCTCGCTCAGTGGTTTTGTTTCAACATTTATTTATTTTCAATAAATATAGAAAAGGGAAAATTACTATATGCAAAACAACAAACAAAAAGTTATGGAGAATATACTTATATTTAGGGCTCATAGTCTTAACATGGTCAAAAGTGAAAAGTTAGTGAAAATGATGTCATAGTGGTCAAAAGTGGCGACATATTTCTGTTCTAAATATAAAAATTACTGTTTTCTTTTAAATATAGTGTCAGTTTTCTAGGGAAGGCAGGTGTAGAATTTAGATTTTGAATTACAAAGTACTGATTCGAGTACGTAAAAAGCATATTTTAAAGTTTTAAAAAAAAAAAAAACTTTCTATATAGTAGAAAATTTGGACTGTCATTTATAAGCATTTTTTTTGTGGTTGTGATTATGTGAGGCATATCCTGAATGTTATTTTCCATATTTTATAAAAATTAAAATGATTCTTCTTCAACAATCCTTGTCCAAGTAAATAGTTGGGGACAAACATCAGCTATTTACGACAGTGATGTGTAAGTTCAGCAGAAAAATTCTCGTTTTAAAATTGCTGCTAATTTTACAACAGGGTGTATCATCATAGTATCAAACTATAGTGATGTTGGTAACAATATGGTAATGATTTAAAACATAGCAAAAGTATAAGCACAAGTTATCTATCAGGAAATATTACATACTTACAGAATGTTTATAAAAATATTTAAATTTACCAAATCAACATTTGGTAAAATCAATTTTATTTGTCCTAGCTAGTTAAAAGGAATTTTACCGTATTTAGGACCTAGATAGGTGGTTATCTTGTGCTTGATTTAGTATAAAAGGCAAACAATTAGTGCCACCTCCGAGATCATCCTTTATTGTGTTGAAGATCAATGACCAATAGTATTGGCAAGAATTCCGATTACAGAAAATTAACCCATTTATGCCTAGCGTCCCATTTTTGGGACGTTTCAAATTTTAATGCATTTGTATAATTTTCTTCTTCTTTATAACATGAAAATTGCATGAAATCATTATTTATAAATGTCTTTATCTATAACCGAGAGATGACAGCACAAGGTGGATATTTATTTGCTTAAATTAAGGCTTTTTTCGGTGTTTATAGATTTTTAATTTTTTAAGAGAGCGAAATGTAAAAAGTAAGTTTATTTGTATTTTTTCTATCATGGACCCAAAATCACAAGTTATAATCTTAGCTTGTGAACTTTTTTGAAATACGTATTTTTTTAAATTGCGAAATTAAATGTTCAAGCCTATTTTTTATGCATTTTTGTAATGTACAAAATATAGGGTTCTAGGCACAAATGGGCACATATTTTTGTTAGAAATTTAGGAAACAGTTATTTATGCAATCTCCTTTCGAAGATATTTATGAAATAAATTGTTATTAAGTCTGCAATACGATTATTCTTATTTTATTTTTAATAATAGTTATAACGTTATTAGTCTCTGCAAAGAAATAAATATATTTTTTGTAGTTCATTAAAATACTAATTATAGTACATAATATACAATTTAAAAACATTTTAAATATAAATATAGGCAAAATATATAATTATGCATATTATTCTACTAGAAATGCTCATATTTAGTTCTTTTACATTTTATCAAATAAATACAAAAAAAAATTAAGCTTAATTTTTTTAGTATTTTTCCAGTTCATTTTGCAACATTTTAAAGTGATTTTACCAGAAAATTTGAGAAAACAAAAATTGAGGCACAAATGGGTTAAATATGGAAATAATTAAAAAAATTGCTTAAACCTATCAAAATAAATTTTTTTGAAGTCGAGACTTAGATAGATTGTTTTCTCGTACTCGAATAGGGCTTATTTCATAAAAATCATCGTAACTGCTTTCAATTAATACCATCGCTTTGAGTAATGAGCTTGTTTTAATCATATAAAACAAACTTTCCTGAATTAGAGACCTAGCTAGATAGTTTTCTTGTGACCTAATTTGTATAGGAGCCAAATTTTGTGGAAATCATTAGAACCATTTTTGATATATAGCAGCATTTTTTAGTGCTGAATTTATTTTAACTTGTCAAATCTATCGTTTCCAAATTCGAGACCTTGCTAGATCATTTTCTTGTACTGGAATTAGTATAGGAGGCATGTTTCATGTAAATTGCATGACCATTTTTCGATTTATAGCACGCAGAATTTTAAGCACTGAGTTTGTTTTAACCTATCAAATCCAATTTTCTCGGATTCGAGACCTGATTAGGTCTTTTTCTTGTGCTCAATTTAGTATAAATGGCAAGTTTCATGAAAATCTTCTCAGCTGTTTGTGATATGATTCATAAGGAAAATCGCTTGCTCGTTTAATTTTTAAACAACAACACCCAAATTTAATATTATATATATTTTTTAACAGCTTTTTTTTAGCCATAATTTCTTTATGATGATTTCCAACGGAATTAGCTAAAGCTGATAATTCCCCCCCCCCCTCCCTTAAGGACTGTACTTATTAGGTAATCACTTAAAATCGCTTATACAGGGGTGAGGGGAGGGAACAAAATCTGTAATAGTTTAAGGTTAATTATTTACAATATATCAGTAAAGTTTTATTATTACTATAATGTGAAATTGGCAGATTCCTATAATGTGAAATTGACAGATTCCTATAATGTGAAATCAGCAGATTCAGTCTAAATCAACTTATTACACAAAATTCTGCATAGTTAATGTATATATTACAATATTTCATAACTGATGCAAATCCTCACCTTTGAGTATCTTGACCATGAGATTTTACAAAATTCTTTCCATTATTTGCTACAAGAAATTTTTCTAGAGATAAAAGTGATCTGAAAAAAAAAAAAAAGTGACAAGATTAGTGCAAAAATTTAAGATACAATATCAAAAAGATAAAAAGGATACTGATCTGTGAACACAGTAATATTTAATCTAAGCTACATTAACCTCTTGCGCTCTAGCGCTGTTAGCAGATGTATGTCACTAGCTACAAGGCTTTGTAATAATATGAACTTTTGGATGTATGCTGTACATCATTATTGGAAATGGCCAAAATACCATGATGCATGCTGCATACATCATAGAGCACAAGAGTTTAAAAGGGAATTTCAAGAATATGTAACTATCAAAAGTTAACGTTGGGGCTATTTATACTTATGATTACGTAATTTTCATACTTTGTATGTCTCCTCCAATCACCTCTAAATTAATATCTGCCTTTTATGAAGTTTGGGTTTATTCAGGTTTAAATAAATAGGAAGTACAAATGGAAAAATGATAGAATACAATACAATAACGTGCTTTTTTTTCTGTGGTCTGCCTTCAAAGCTTTCTCAAAAAAATTACTGCTACATACCTAATATACTGCCAACTAGATACCATTTATAAGGATAGGTATCAATGTACTTTTTAGGGTTTCGTTCATCTGACAAAACCATATACGTCTCACTCCTCTGTCTGTCCATCACAGAGCCCGCTCTCAGAAACTATATATGTTGAAGACTTGAAATTTCGCATATTTATAGCTGACCACCTCACATCAAACGACAAATCATAAAATTTTGATAAAGTCATAATTTACGATGTTATTAATTAAAAAAACCCAATTACAAGATCAAAAAGGGATTCATAATTCAACAAAAGCATTGATTTTTTTATCAAATTATAAAAATGATCTCTTCTACGGATTAAAAACAGGTGTCATTTTAATGGCAGATAAGGACTAGCAATTTCTTTAAGGTGCAATTACTTTTTTCTACACATCCCAGAAATTTGAAACTAGTATCACAAGACGGGGAAAAATATCAGCTTTCAGAAGTTCTAAAAATTATCATGATCGTACCATAAAAACTTGAAAATTCGCTAAAAATCAAGAAAAAAATCTTTTATTTTCCTTCATTTGTGAAGGCGACAGATGTCTGATGACATTGAATTTTTGGTGATAACGATAGAATATAAAACAGGTGCATCTGGCGGTCAAAGACAGACACAGAATTTTTATACAGGACCAAATTTTTTTAAATATCAATTTTTGAGCTATGATTTTTATGCCATCTGACATAAAATTTCATTCTCTTTCAGAATGTCTTTATTTTTTTATTTCAACAATCAGAAGCAAAGATAATTACTTTTTTAGTAATTAATTCCAGAATTGCATTTTTTGCATGGCAGGCCACATGATACAGAAAGAAAAAGAGATAAATCTACAGAGATAAAGAGATACTAGGGTTTGATAATCGCAGTACAAAACTTTTTAACTGTTGATTTTACAAATTCGGTTCCTTCGCATCTGGATGTTATTTCATATGCTGATTCATAAAATCTAAATTTTGAAAAAAATCAGACCACAACTTTCCAATTTATGAAAAAATTGATTTTTAAACTTATAAAAGAGATGCTTTTTTGCACAGACAATTGACGGGAATTTGTTAAAATTAGGAAAACTAAAAGTGAAAGATAAATACTGCTAATATAAGCTATCTAATACAGCTATAATAATATTTGTACCATCAACTATCATGAGACTGAAAACAAACAAGAGGATGAATGTCACAATGACTTAATACTCTAACCGCAGAAAAATTTTCAAAAGTGCTATTTTTATTTTTGGAGAAAAGTTGTACAAGGCAGATGAAATTCACTATTTTCTAATTTTGACAAAAACTTTTTTTAATAGGAATTTCTCTTATTTTGTTTTTTAATAAATTTCAACATTAGATTACAAATATTTCTTGCAGATATAATATATATATATATATATTTTTTTTATGTTGCTAAAATTTAAGTTTTTCTTTTTAATAATTAAAACATGGATAAAATATCTTACAGATTTGAAGTAAATTGTTTCTAATTATAAAGAAAAAAAAATTATTATACAATCTTTAAAAAAAAAATAGACAACATAAATATTGATTTTTTTCTGATCAACAGCTAAAAAACAAAAAAATTGATAATTTTTTTCCCTTGTACACACATTTTTACAGAAACGTGAATTAATTTGTTTTAATACTGGAGACTGAACAACTTTTACCAATATTACATATGTATACATGTAACATATGTATAATAAAATTTCCCAGTCAAAAAACTTAAATTTCTTACTTTATAGGAAAGTCACTTTCACTGAGGTTGATCACATAGTCCCATTTCCAATTTTCTATGAGTAACAGTTCCGAAATACAAACTAACAACATTTGCAAAAGGCTGGCACCACCCCAAATAGTAGAAAGACGGACTTGAGACAGACGTATATTAGGATAACTTTTTTCTAAAATTTTCAAATTACGATACAGATAATCTTGTCGCTGAAAGAGAATATACATATATAAACAGAAAATTAAAGTATTGTTTACAGTATAACTAAACACTTATTGAAAATAGGGTAAGTATACTTTACAGCAAAACTGACAAAAAAGTTGTCTATAACTTGGCATGAATTTTAATTTTATAAACTATTCACAGTTTATACTTTAAAGTATAAATATGATTTTATTAAATAACAATTCTTAGTATGTCATTATCGTGCAAAACATACTTTCAGGTATCTTCAAAAAGAAAAGAAAAAACATTAAAGTAAAATTCATGAATTATATTTGTTTTATTACTGAATAAAAGTAAAGATCATTTTTAATTTGGGAAGTTTGGTTTGAACGTCAAATCTGATCATCACAAGGAAAACAATGTTAACAGATTAATATAAATCTCATGGAAATATCTCCCCAAAATATTAAATAATTAAGCTAAATTTGTTAAACCAAACAGAAATATTGTGAAAAAAGCAAGCCCAGGCTTGGAGTTTCATCTTTATCTATCATGATGGCAGTAGAAAGGGAAAAATATGTAACATGATTTACTTTGATACGACTATTTAAAGTAAACAAACTATAAAAGTTGATGTAGATTTCATCTGATAAGGACCTATTCAAAAAATAATGTTTTATTTGCAAAATTCTTGTTTGATGAATTAGACGGATGAGGAGGTGCAGGCATATCAGCAGGCAATTCATCGATATTGTACATTGAAAAAATTCCTTTCTGTTTTTCAACAAATGTTTGTTAAATTTTATTTTGATTTAATAAATTAATGCATCAAGCAACCGAGTATTTCAAATTTTTTTTTTTTTTTGGCTTTTTCTTTTATTCAGGAGGGGCGAGGAAGGGGGGGGGGGTGGATAATAATGAAATTTGTTGATAATAGAGGAACTGTTCAGTTAACTGGTGATCTACTGTCTTTAAAAAATAATGCAGAAAAAATATCTTGACTATGCAGAATTGTGATAACAGTGGTGAATCCAAACAAAATTTGGGGCCTTTTTAAAGCTTTTTCACAAAATTCCATTTAATAAACAAAGTTTTTTGATTTGAAATGTGTCATTTGCAAACAAAACAGTTCACCAGAAAAGAAAACTTTAACAGAACTTAAAAAAGTTAATAATAAATGGCTCGTTTGAATTTGAGAAAATGTATTTGATCTTTCATTAAAAATTTTTACCATTTCACAAAAAAAAAAAAAAGAAAAGAAAAGAAAAGAAAAGAAAAGAAAAGAAAAAAAAAGAAAAAAAAAGAAAAAACAACATGCTGACCCCCAGACAAAGAAAGTAAAATAATAAAAGTTAGGATAATAACTATATTATGAGAAAAAAGAAAAAACATTCGTGAAAATAATATTAACCATGAAGCTTTGGTATGTCAGAAGAAAATGGCAAAATAACATTTAGTAACTTAACTGTAAAAACATTTATGATAAGATTATAATAAGATTTTTGAACTAACTTACTGAATCAACATGAATGTAGAAATAATGTCTTTCACTAAACAGTGACTTGATAAGGCGGTAGACTTGACGGACGGCACGGCCATTAACAGTTAATAGAAATACAATTCTAACTGAATCTGATCCTAAAACTTGTACAGCAGGCTTTGGTTCTGGCTTTATCATTCCTAAAAAGTAAATTAGATGATTGTAAAATTACTAAAATTTACATTAAAAAAAATATTATACTTTTAGTTTTTATAGTGTAGAATTTTTTCAACTGATGGTAGAAATTATGTCATTCAGAAGATCAGAAGAACAAAGAAAATAAATAGTAGCAAAGAAGTTTAGAAATGAAGCTGGGTTTATGAAATCTAAATATCTGATTGTTGTAAAGTTGAATCCATGGATTGTATTTTAATCACTTTAATTATCCTTTCCCAAATTATTAACTTGATTTCCATTATTTTACATTAACATTGCTTTTAAAGTTAAATAATATATATCCTTTCTTAACAGCACAAAACTTTCTGATAGATTTACAAATCCACTTTCACTTCTATGTGAAAATAAGTATTCAATATCAGATGTAAAAGAACTAAACAATGTTTTCTTATTTTGTATAAATGCAATACAGCTTAGATTATAGCTGATTATTTCTACCCAATATCTACCCTCTGTTACAATCTTTTCCCCAAAATTGATTTAAAACACTCAATTTAACAGCATTTTCAAAAAAAAAAAAAAAAAAATACTTTCAGTGATGCTGGGGATGAGCTATAATGCATCATATAAGCAAAATATTGGAGAAGGGATGCATAAAAAAAATTGCAATGGCTCCTTCAGTATGCATAATTTTTACCTTGAAAGAATACAAAAGAGTCATATTTCATATTAAATGCATTGAATATGTCTTATTTCTAAAAGAACTGATACACTTTTGTAAAAAAGGACCCAGTTTTTTAGAAGTGCCTGGATCAAACGGACCCAGGATTTCATAAGTCTAATGACAGTGCTGAATTTTATAGAGAAAATATTTGATTCTTGGAATTTAAATAACTGAACAATGATATCTCCAACTTTTATGCTCTCTCTTTCCAATGCATCTGTGAATGAAAATGAATGAGTCAAAAAGTGAATTATATTTCAGCACACCGAACAAGTGTGTCAGTAATGAGTATTCAGCAAAAGAAAACTGATTTCAAAAGCAAAGGGTACAATTTATATAATTCTATTTAAAAGGAGTATACAAAGCTTGAAAAAGTTTGGAAATACGGATATAATGCATAAGGTTGTGAAAGAAATGCAATTTAAAGATAGGTTTTACTTTAATTTTACGTTTGTTTAATATTTGTTTATTTTTAATTAATTTATTTATTAATTTTATTTTATTTTAACAAAACTTATAAAACATATTTTTGAAAGAAAATATTTTACAAAGAAGATCATAAAGTTAATGTAGCAAAATTTTGAAATTTATTCAGATATTTCAGATATTTATTCAGAGAAATTTATTCATTAGGAGTTTAGGTAATAATTATCTATAGTTTAAATTTATAAGTAGTTTCTATACTAAAATACATCATATACTAAAAATTTGGATTCCATAGCTCCAGGAAAATGTATATGATCTTAGCATAATCAGCTTGGTTCATATACTAAGAAATTCAATTAAACTATGATGCTGAAAAACTAGAGATGCTAAAATCTGCCACACTACCTACAAAAGATGATTTTATTGAATAATTGTAAACAGAACTTTTACTATACAAAATGTATGTTTTGATCAGTTTTTTTAAAAATTTACAACATGAAAAATATTTTGATACATATTCTTCCCATTTGGTTTATAGCTGGTAGATTTTTTGCAACTGGCCGGTAGAAAATTTGACTTACCAGCTAAATTGGTAAAATACTTTCACTCCTTCTGTTCCGAGTTTTTATGATAATTCTTAATAGCATTTGTAATTTGATTATGAAACACATTTTCTCTTTAATCACTTTCAAAATTGATTAATTAAACAAAAATATTTGGAAATTTCGAAATAAACTGAGGCTTGAAACTAATACAAATTAATAAGATCTAATTCATATTGAATTTTAGAGCAATTTACTCCATCGTATACAGATAAATACATATATGCAAAAAAATTTGTATTTTGAAACAAGATATAAACAGCTCCAGAAGTTAATAACTATAACTGTGCAGAAAATAAAAATCCTTCAAGATAGCGTCATACTAACAGTATGTATTGAAAGAAAATTTTCATCTTTTATAACTGTTGGTAAATTATTAAATTTGAATGTAATCAAAACTATAATACAATTTAAAAGCTTAGGGATAAAAAATAATAAAAGCAGAATTACAGTTTATATGTTTAATACAGCCAACACTTATTACAACAACTGTCTTCATTCACTTGAAAAAATGGGTTATAATGGAAGATTACTATAATAGAAATCTTTCAAAATATTGTATTTGTATTCATATGCATTCTGTCAAAAAGATATTTTTTTAGAATTATGTTGCAGATCTTGACATCAAAAAACTTTATCAAATAAGAATTAAATAATTTTTATCTATTAAAAAAAAAAAAAAAAAAAAAAAAAAAAAAGTTTCAAAGTTAAATTAAAACTAAAACATTGGGAAATGATATTTATTTAAAAAGTAAAACTAAAAGTTAAAAAAAAATTAGTATGCATTAAACAATAGGGGAATAATTTTCATTTATTATTTATGAAACAAAACTGAGATTCAAGAATTCAGAACCTGAGTGAACCTGAATGAGATTCAGAACCTGATATTCAAGTGAAGAAGAAGATGCAACAGACAAACAGAATTAACAGTCAATCAATCAGTTCACAGCTTAATATTCTCTTAAAAGGTGGTCAGTGCTTTCTCAGAATATTCAATCCTAACTTTTGCATCTCAATTCCCATAAAAGTATTTTGTCTGTTAGCTATTCCAATAATTCTGAAGACAGAAGGTCCATTATTATCAGTACAGATATATATATGATACTAACAAGGGAACCACTTTTGGTACTTCTCGCACTTATCATTGAGGCCTGGTGCACTTTAAAGCCTTATATTAGGAGGTTTTAGAATCAATAAAATTTTTCTATTAAAATCATATTTTTTTTATTTTACAGCAGCCTAACTTTCTGAAACTGCAATTTTTGAAACCACTTATCGACTATTAACATAGAATTTTTTTAAAGAAAAACATTTAAAAATGCAAATTAGTCA
Organism: Maratus speciosus; assembly: GCA_963932465.1. Lineage (NCBI taxonomy): Eukaryota > Metazoa > Arthropoda > Arachnida > Araneae > Salticidae > Maratus > Maratus speciosus. The sequence continues at coordinate 358,189,124 of OZ010800.1, read as the reverse complement.
ATAATAAGTATAAAATATTGAAAAAAGTTTAAAAATTCCTTCAAGAATCTACGAATTTGATTTTGAAAAATTACAACATTATATTCATATTTTTAGCAGGGAAAGAGTTGGCTTTTTTTTTTTTTCAAAAGTAAAGCTTTCCAGCAACCCTAGTCGAATGTCATAGCTGCTTGTCTGTCTTGTGTCTACAGTGGTTTGGACTTTAGAAATTGTAATGTTCGACCTAATTAGGAACAGTAAATTTTCTAAATTGTATAAAAATATTATTTTACTTTATGATTACTTTTATTAAAAGACAACATTTAATACAACAACATTTCATTTTAAACATTCGAAACTTTATTCCATCTCTTTTCAAAAGTACATAGTTTGCTTATTTTGTATTTCATTAAAAAATATTCTCAATGCTCTTTAAAGTTTTTAACAGAAATATGTTTGCGATTTATACATTTATCGTCTGCATAGAAAAATAACCTAATTCTTGTTTCTTATGCTATCAATGAAATATCAAACAAATCGCAATCTAATATGTAATTTTAAAACGTACTGTACAAATATTCCAGGGATAAAGTGGGTGAAAAATGTGTAGCGTCATATTTGGCAACTTAACTCACTTTTGGCATGAAATAAACAAATAAAAATCCAATAATAAAAAATTTAAAATATAAAAAAATATATAAAACCTGATTTTAGCAGAGAAATTTTATCGGTTCTTTAACTTTTATGTATCGGGCCAGTGGCGCCAACTTATATGGGCCCATGGTGCTCGAGCCCACCCAATAATTTTCTCTTCCAGCCCACCCAATTTTCATTATGAGGAAAATTCATTTAAGAGGATGCTTGTGATGTATTTATTGGTAGATGTGCAGTTAGGAGATCATATTTGTAACATGCCGTGCTACATAAAAAATGGGTTTCTTTTATTAAAAAATTCGTTAAGTACTTATAAATAGGAAAAGAATGTTTTTAATGACAGAAAACTCATAAAATTAAAAAACTCAGTATTTCTTTCCCGTAAAAGATTTTTTTTTATTGTCCTTCTTAGGACTTTCTTCTAATGTCATTTTTTTCTAAATATACGCTATACGAAATGGAGGTTGTATAAAAATTAAATTTCATATTTTAATGCGCACAGCCCCTTTTTTAATAAATATCATATCTGAAATATGCACTTGTTTAGTTTTACCTTTCCATTATCAGCGCTTCAAGAAATTTTATTTATTCTGAATCATCGGTACAGTTTAAGAAAATAGTGCTATTAATGTAAGCATTTCAGTATACTTACATTAAATGCCTATTTTAATATTTTTTAGTCCTTTGCGTTTTAATTTTTAGTCAAAATCCTGACACAATAATAAATATTAGAGTCCATAAAATAAAGATGCAAAACGGCAGTGTTATTTTACAATAAAATGGCTTTGAGCCCACCCAATATTTTTCAAAAGTTGGCGCCACTGTATAGGGCTACAAAATGCACCAGGTCTCGATGCTAGGTGCGAGCAACACCAAAAGTGGTTCCCTTGTTAGAAAGATTTGTGATACTTTTTATTGATGAATGGATAAAAGAAAGCTAGAAGAGAAAGGGGAATTTTTCATCTTTTAAAAACCTACTTCTGATTTTCTTATACCAAAGAAAATAAAATCATAAGATGAAATGCAATATTCTACCTTGATTCAATCACAAAATACACAATATGAACTTTAAAAAGCTCACAATTTTACTCAAAAGGCGACAAAATTATAGTATAGATGTTACAAGTTAAAAATATACATCTTATTTAAAATTTCTTAGAACTTTGGGCCTGCAATTCCCACGGCCATTGTCAGAGAATATTTTTCTTATTAATTCCTGTTCTATTCATACAAATACGTCACTGCGTTTCAAATGGGAGAATCCATAATTATTAGGGTAGCTAAAAGTAGAAGTAGCAGTGCCTTAAATTGAACTTATATAGAGAAAAAAAAATATTTGCCTTTCCATTTACTAATTTTAATATGTCATTTGTTCACATACGTCACTTTCATTTTTAAATGAGTAGTAGAAGTAGCAATATTTTGTATTAAACTTGCAAATAAGAAAATATTTAACTGCTGTACCATTCATTTTAATGTCATTTTGCTCTAGTTTTCAGGATTTTTAACCACAGATCATAGATTTAACTAGAATCTATGGGTTCTCTCATATTGGATGCATAGTAATTAGATGTTAGGTATATAATTTTTGCTTGATCAAAATCTATTGTGGTATTCTGATTAAAACTTAAGCAGATATTGTGTATTTTGCCAAAGAAAATTTTACATAAAATCTAGAAATAATAATTATACTACAATGTTTGTTCTACTAAGTTGTTGTATTAGATGTAAAAGTTACATTGCATTAAAAGGTAAATATTGGGACTCTTTGGATCATTTGTTAGAATGAAAGGGTCACATAATAGATGGTCATTATATCAAGCATCTACTGTATTGATAAAACTAAGCCTAGGCATTTAAGATTCATAAGTATGTCATTAAACAAATCCCATCTCTACTGCTATATATTTTATTCAAAACAAAAAGTATAAGAAAATAAAATTATAAATAATAAAACAAAGCAACTTAAAAGAAAATAAAAGAATCTCACTTGGAAGACCAGTATTATAGATGCTGATACTAAAATATCCCCCACATTTTTCAATAGGATTTTTGGGGCATTCCATATTGCACAAGTCATTACTTAATTTAAATTCTTGTGGTGGCAGTGTTTTCCCACAAAAACATTCATTTCCGTATTCAACACCAGCATATAAATATCCAGACTGTAAACATAAATTAACACAATGTGTAGGTGAATTGTTTGGGAGTTTTTTAACATAATTAGATAAAAGTCTTTTCTTTGAGCTGTCTCTGAAACACCCAAGATGTGAATAAGGAACAGCACCTATACAAAATAAAATAATCAAACAAACAAAATCATGCAAAATCATATAAAAAAATACATAAAAAATAATAATAAACTAATAAAGATAAAAAAAATTTTAATAAAACAATAAGAAATGCAAAAAGCCGTTTGAAATAACTTTTGTCTTTCTTCAGCAGATGCAAAGAAGATATGCTACTAATTTGAAAGCAAGACAAAGGATGAGAAATGGACATATTAAAGAAAACTAGCAATAGAAAAGCAGAAGGCATCAGCCAATCACACAGAAAGTATTAGAAGAAGGCAGAACAGAAGGAGAAATATGAAGCAAATTGAATAAAAAGGCAGAAAAGTAAAAGAAAATATATAATACATATAATAAACAAAGCATTAAAAATAAAAGAAACACAAAATGAATTTTCAGCAAAAAAATAAATAAGTAAATAAATAAATAATGAGTAAACAAATAAATCAAATAATAATAATAGTAATAATAATAAAAAAAATAAATTCAAGTAAAAAAAAAAAAAGATTAAAAATTAATTATATAAATGTAAAATAAATTAAATATCAAAATAATAGAAAAAGATTATTCAGTTGAAAACTGAAAAAGTTTTTCCAAGAGGTACAGAGCATAATGCAGGGACGGCGAACCCATGACAAGCAGGATATTATTTTTGGTACAGCATAGATTCGGATTCTAAATCAAAATATTGAAGGGCTCAGGCATAAAAAAAAATAACTAACAAAATGCAAGTTTTGGAGATATTCCAGATTCAAGTTTTCTAAAGAAAATTATAAACAAAACTATTGTGATTACTTCCTCTGAAATAGCTGATTTGTTAAGACTGGACGTTTAATTAACTTATGTGCAACAATTTTTGTTCAAATGATTTCATTTTATTGGACTCAAGTGCAAAGAGTTTTTGTTATTAAAATTCAAGTACAAAATTTATCTTTGGTTATTATGGTATAAATAAAAAATAACCTTTGTATTTTTTAAAAAGTGCCAGGATGCAGTTAAACATGAAAATCAGAAAAAAAATTACAAATCGCAGTTAACATGCTTTACACCCAAGCCCTTCATAGAGTACAAATACACAAATTGTACGATTTTGAATTTAGACTAGCTTAGAGTTTGTCTGAACTTGATTGGTTGGCCTTGCAATAAAGATTGAAGATACTGAAATGTGACTTAATAAATTTCAATCTAGCTAATATTGGTCCAAGAAATTTACAGATTCAGAAAGGATTATGAGATTATTAGGAAATAAGGATCATAAGCAAAATTGCCAATGCTAAAACTATGATTAACTTGAAATTCAATTCCAGACACGAAGAACTGTGTAATAGGGTGGGCCGAAAAAAACTTTTTTTTGATTTTTGATGATGGGTAGTGCGGATAAGTGGCCACTAGTGGCACCAAGTTCACACAAAAAATTTGAGATATTTTGGACAATTCCTATATTTGCCACTTTTGGCTTGAAGTTTTGGTAAAATGCTGATTTTTGAACTTTTTTAGCAAAAAATTTAAAAATGTTAAATTAAATTTATTTTGATTGTATTTACTTAAAAAGTCATATTTAATGTGCCAAATGTTTAAATATGCTCTGATTAGGCACTATTTTTGTGCTACGTGCTTTTAAAATGTACAGCTTTTAGCTTGTTTAGAGTTCGGTACCAACGCGAAACAACCCAGAACTCATCGCGAGGAGGTAGCTGTACTGCGAGTTCACCCGCCCTCCTACCCACAAAATATTATATATTCAAAGTGCATACCTTTTTAGGTTACGAAGTCCTTCTTAGAAATTAATTTTGGCATCTTTTTCTGCGCTTGCAGTTTTGCTCTAATGAAGGCATCTCTTCCTTCACTCCCACATACCTTTGATGCAGCTTCTGTAACAATTTTAACGACTCTTTCCACAGCCTGGGAGTGACTTGGAAAGCAGATTAATGCTTATCCAACATGGATCCTGAAATTATGTTTTCATCAATTTCTTCTAATGAAAGAGTTTTTGTTATAGGACGCTCGCTGATTTCCGTGGCTACCCAGTCGATGGAATCATAGTATTCCGTTGCTTTAAAGTTCAGCTTTGGAACCTGAAACTCTCGCATTTTGTTGGTTTTTATCTTTTTTAAATTGCGGCATTTTTTTTTATTCTTTCCCATGCCATTCTTCTAATATTTATGCTATCATCGGCTTCCATTGCTATCAGTAAATTTTCGGGATGGCCATAGTATCCATTTGTCTGTACGACTGAAGGGACTGTCTCTTTTAGCTCATCTGTAGAAACGTCGAAAGTTGAATAATCTGCCATAGATGCCTAGGTCCGTCCGCACAACCTGGCCTTTTCCTTACAGAAAACCACACTGGCTCATAAACTTTTATCATGTACTGCATGAGATATTTAAGCGCTTCATCAGGATTTGAACTACTAATGTACAAGCGTAAAATTCTGCAGGCAGTTATGATCCATCTCGATTGCACAATTGGTCCAGGTTTTCTGTTTTCCAGCCCTGGAGGACACTGTCCGCTTGAAACTGCTGCACAAATATCAAATAAATATTTTTGATCTGTACTCAGATCTTCAGTCTTTTCCATTTTTGATGTCCATGAAACAGCAATAGGTTCAAACGAATTGACACTTAGATTTTCGCACCCTGTTAGTCTAGAACCGATTGGGCCGGCAAAGGACTTAGGTCCCGTGGTTCCACCATCAAGTTTAGACAGTAGATGTCGGAGTAGAAGTTCGTTTGTATGAAGAATACATATACAATGTTGCAGCTCTCATCTTAATTTTTTTTCAAGACAGGCAATGACACCATTGCGTTTTCCTGTATTAACAGCGGTACCATCACACCCGAGTGCTATCAGCTCAGAAAAGTCCACTTTGTTCTGACATAGAAAATTAAATAAGGATTGAGCTATTTCTTTTCTGTGACCGGAACGAGGTGTCAAGTGACCCAAATATTCCGAACCAGGTTCAGACAACACGGTGATATGTTCGTCGCCTTTCTCTCGACGGTGTCGCTTGTTCCCTTTTTTTCTATCATGATCGTTTTATCATTTCTACCATCAAAGAATATGGTTTTAATTTTCCTTCCTCCAAGAACTTCTTCCTCCTGTATCTTCTTTCCAAGTTTATGTTCCTCTCTTCTGACCTTGTTTTTATCAATGATTATTATTCTTATCATTATTATTCTTATCTTTTTCTGACACAATTCCTTCATCTTGAAGCATGGATGAAGCTATTAACGCAACTTCCCTCTCTGATACACCAGTCCTAAATGCGACAGACGCTGTGTGAGACAGGGATATGCGTTTAGGAGTGTCTGGCTTTGAAGGGACTGGTTCAAATTCAGATTCAGTCGAACTGCTTGCTTGAAAGCTCCCACTACTTGAATCTTCCAACAATATATCTGTCTTCTATCTGTATCTAACTCCACTCGTTGAAGGCTTTGTCGCAGAACCACTATTCCTCGTTGAAATTGTATTCCTTTTCATTTTCTGCGATATTTTCTTTGCAAGAGTTTTGCTTGTTTTTAAATCAATATTTCCGATAAACATTTTTCAAAAAGTTCTTTGATCCTACAAGAAGTTCACCTCTCGATGTGGGACTTTACGCCTATGTCGCAGATACAATTGTTCAAGTCTCTACACTTACAAGCTGCAATGTCAAAGAGAGAGGTTTCCGCATTTCGTACGAAATCTTCGCGGATCGTCTTGCTTTTTGCTCCCTTTTTATTACAGGATTTCTCCAATGATCTACACTTAATTGTTCGTTGGGAAATCACTGGTATGGAAGCTTTTATCCAGATTTCGAAAACTTTTTCACCTACCATTTTAATAATATCATCCACTGTGTTATAAAATGCAACATCTCTAGTAGTAAATAATCTCAATTTTATTATTTATTTATCTTCCTCAATCTTAAATTAATATTTATTCATTTTAAACTCAACTTCAAATCTAGAAAATTCTCTTCAAAATATTTAAGTTTCCTCTTAATAAAGTTATTCTAAATTCTATTTATTTTCCTCAATCAAACTTAAATTCTATCTTTCAATCATTCATTAAAATATATTAAACTAAACAATAACAATAATATGTGTAAACGAAGATTTACGTTCGTGTTAACTTTTCCAAAAAGATTGCGATTCTACATTCTTTATAAGTTTAAGACAACGAAAATAAAAATAATTTATTTTTTAATATTGCGTGCTCAATCTATAATCAACAGATAGAAAATATTTTTCTGATTAATTTGATATAAGTTGCAGAAAAATCCGGCAACAAATATTGGAGATATTTAATTTAACGTTTTCTGCATTTTCCTATTTTTAAATATTGGCGCGATGCTTTCTGTCCGCCATTGATAAAAGGATGCTTTTCTGCGCCATTTTTTTCGTACAATTCGGTGACATCGCGAGACACCCACGCGGATAGTTCATTGAACTCATGCGTTCCCGGATGGACGCGCGGTACTTGAATGCATCGGATTGGCTATTTTCAAAATCTTACACATTCTTTCAGGCTGAGATCTGTTTTGAGTCTGTCATTTAGGGATTAAGCAGACAGTTGTTGGTGTGTGAGCACGGCGTAGCTTCGGCTGCGACCGGGCAGAAGGAGAGTTAAATGTGCTGGAAGAATGAGTGACGTTTTATTTGAAGATTATCATCAATCCAAGAAAATGAAATTGTTCGTAATTTAGATGAAATTAACTACAGCTAAGGATTTACACATTCAATAATTAATGCTCAAACTTGATTCTCTGAACATCGATAATCCAAGAGCGGTCGGGGAACATCATGTGCATGGATTCAACAAAATAGCTCATCCCAAGTTCCGACAGGAGATCCATCCCAATGTGATTTAATTCCAACATTGTGAAATATAATTTTTGATGCTCTGTGCGAACCTGATTATTTCTACTTCATCTTAATTTACGTTATCATAGTGAAATATAATTTAGACGCTCGGCTCCACTGACTTCATCTCATACATCTAAAATAGAAATATTCGACGGACTAAGTACTAACGTTAAATTCCGAACTTTGAACATTAAGAGAACTTTACTTCTGTTGGATATCCTCTTTAAAATTAACAAAATATTGATTGAAAAAATAGCCATATATCTATTGAGTGCAGCTCAACAAGTAAATGTGAAAATATGATTTTTATGTATTAAACAATAGTGATTACCTCGATCCATCTCCTCCTCCTCCCCCCCCCCCCCACTTATATTCGAATATCTTTAACTCATGCTTAAATAAATGTTTGATGATGTCATCTATATTTTAGTGATTATTTATTCCATTTTCACACACACAAGTGTTGGGTGAGTAATTTATGTTTTCTTTATTTATCATTTCTCAACGATTACATGTTATATAATTAATAATTTTTGGATGGCTTTAATTCTATTTTCATTTCAACGCAATGTCTAACCACTCTATGTTCCAGTCGGTATGCGTCTTTGGATAGAGGGATTTTAATGCCTTTAAGATGTTAATTTAACTTTATTAATTCAGTGATTTTAATTTCTTAAATATTGCCAACTTAAAAAAGTTTATTTCATTAACTTTAAATCCCTTTTTCCAACAACGCGTATCACACTGGTTGAAGATGAATATCTTGATTTTCTTCTATATCGCTTCGCAACCAATAGTAGTGACGCATGATGTCAGCATAAGTTGGCAATTGCAAGTCTTTCAATTTGCACGGTGCCCCAAAAAGGTTACTTTTCACGCTATCACGTGTCTTTACATGACCATGACCTTTCGCTCTGGCCATTTCTAAACTCGTCGTAATAAAACGCACAAAACACAGTAATGGCACGTTTAATTATCCAAAAAGCACTGTATCGAACGAGAAAAAGGTTTTACTTTTACACTGAACAAATGTCACAGGGAATCTGACCACTGAAAAATAATAAGCATCCCTTATCGCACTTTCTCCCCTCTTGTATTTCCTCCTTCACTCCCCCAATATCGTGATGGGTCACTGTGTTCGCTTAAGTTCTCGCCTCACCCCCTTCTCTCGTTCCAGATCTGTTTTTGAGGGATTCTGCTGCCTGTCACCAAAATATATGACCCTTAAAGCATCGAAAAAAAATAAGGAAAACCAAGGGATATAAACGAGACAAAAGAGAGAAACCGTTGAAAGATTCAAACAATACATGCAACTTTTGCTCACTTATACGCAAAAAGTCTATAAAAATCGTCTAATTTAAAATACACATAGCAATTAAATAATACATTATCAGAGATTATTTATACATTTGGCGCATTAAATCCTTTTCAAGTAAGTACGATTAAAATAAGTTTAATTTAATATTTTTAAAATTTTTGCTAAAAAAGTTCAAAAATCAGCATTTTAGCAAAACTTCAAGCCAAAAGCGGCAAATATAGGAATTGTCCTAAAAATCTCAAATTTTTTGTGTGAACTTGGTGCTACTAGTGGCCACTTTTCCGCACTACCCATCATCGAAAATCTAAAAAAAGTTTTTTTCAGCCCACCCTACTGTGTAAGGTAATCAAAATATCAATTTTTCATTTTTGCAATAATATTAAAACCGAATTTTTTATCTGTAGAATTCTGCTTAAATTGTGTCTGTATCTTAATTAGAACCAGAATTACAGCCATTTAAAGTTACAGCTATTACAGCTTTTGAATTGTATTTAAAAGTTATTTTTAGCTTTTTTCTCAAAATGAAGTTTTCAAATTCTTACTATATGCAAAATATCCTATAACAAAAAATTATGTATGAAATGCCTTAAAATTTTGTGTATGCTTCTTTTACAAATGTGATAATGTTTATTGAGGGAATAGACTACACTCATGATAATATATTAATTAGTTTTACATTTACACTGGTATAAGTGACAAAGTTGCAACAAATTTTACGATTTTTCAGTACATTAGGACTTTAACTGCTACAGCATCTGAGATAGAAATGCTATTATAATGTGAATAGCCTATGTCCTACAGAAAGCTATTCACTTTATTATACAATTTACAAAATGTCAAAACATTGTTTTGTTTTGCAGAAATGTCAATTTTTCTCATAATTTTTAATATTTTTCACTTAAAAAATATTTCAGTGTAATTGCTAAAACTTTTACATGTTTTTCAAAGTTTTTACTTACACGGCATCATAAAAAAATGGTATAAAAAGAAAATTTCAAAAATCACCTCTGAAGATGTACAGATACCTTAACGAAGCTGGCAATTTTTTCTGTGAGTCATTTTTTTGTAAATGAATAAATAAAAAACTAATAGAAACTTCTTGTTAAATGACTCTAATTCAGCTTGCATTCTTTTAAAAATAATTAAGTATGAAGCTGATAGGAATTATTTGGCATCTAGATCAATGCAATAACAGAAATAGAATTTTTTTAAGTACTTAAGTATAACATGAAAGACTAACTACCCATATATTTTTAATTCTAAAAACTGAATTTTAATTAATTTTGATTCATTATTATTCGATTAACAAAACATTTTTGGTTCTTGGCATGTCATGATCAAGTGTAATATTTTTTGGGAAAAATTGGCATGCAGATGTAAAAAGTTTGCCATCCCTGGCATAGTGGAATCAGATTTTTCATTAGCTATAACATCACGATTAAGAAATACAGTCGAACTTGCTTATAACGAGGCCTGATTTAATGAGAACCCGGATTTAACAAGGAAATATAAAATACTTGGTAGATACAATGTTATGTCTATGGGATCATAAACCGCATTAAATGAGCAAACCAACCCCGGTTATAGCAAGTAATATTTTTTTTATTTTTAAAATCTCTATTGACTTCCACCTCTCCAGCTCAGCTAATTGTTTCTTGGAAAAATTCCTTTAACATTCTGAAGTCAATCGAAAGTTAGTGATGAGTCATAAATCTTGAGACCGACGATGATAACGACGAATGTGAAGAATTTTAAGCTGAACCGACCCCCAACGTACTCAACAGCTGTTGAGTGTGCAGAAAAACTTTAAACTTTTTTCAAAGCCAGGGGTGCAAATGACCAGAGTTGTATAATATAGACGCACGTGCGAATGCCGTGCGTGGAAAATTTTCCGAAAAATTCGGGACTTTGCGGAAAAAAATTACGAAAAGAAAAAATGTATGTTTTGTTTTTGTAACTTTTTTTAATACCAAAAATTTTAAATATTCCCCAATTTTATATATTGTTTGTCCACAATTCAAAGTTTAAAGACTCAAAACATTGTTGTGACATCACAGACCCTTTTACTTCTACTTTCCGCAGACTAAAACTTGTCGCCGATCGGTTTTCCATCGGCGACTGCCGTGACAATTTAGCCTGTCAACGGCTGTTAAATCGAATAATTTCATAGTGTTATAAGGCTAATGTCAGACGGACGTCTTTTTGCCCATTTTTTCACTTACGTAATATCCTACACAATGGCGCTAGCATTGTGCAGGGTTAATACGTAAATAAAAAGAACATGCATTATGACGTCTGTCTGATATTAGCCTTAGAGTGACTGGCATTTTGTGCGAAGAGATCACAATATTAAGGATTGGGTTGTTTCTAAATGCATTGATAAAATAATTGAAAAGAATTCATCTTCCTATCATTGATTTTTGCTTTATTATTTTTAAATTAAAATAATTATTCTTTAATTAATATTAATTATTTTTAAATTTAAATAACATTTATTTTAAACTATGATTTTTAGTTCATATCGTCAAAATAATATAACACATAATTTTAATAAACATTAAATTAATTTGCAGAAAATTTTTGACCTAATATTTATGTGCGCGGAAAGTTTTTGTTTTTATACAAGTCTGCAAATGACGATATTTTTCGGGCCATGAGTCTTCTTCGAAGTACAGTAACACAATAAAGAGACAATAAGACAGTTCAAAGCATATTAACCAGCTTGTTTTGTGCTGTACAGAAATAAAAAATAAATAAACATGTATAATAAAGTATGCATGCATGAATTTTTATAATATTTTACGAACCCATTTTTTATGAGTACCCGGTTATAACGAGCAAATATCATGGTCCTTTCACGCTCGCTATAAGCGAGTTCGACTGTATAGCTAAATTTTTGAGAAAGTCCAATTCAGAAATGCAATTGGCATTTAAGATAATTTTAAAATTTAAACAAAAACGAAAAATTATGCACCCAGCGTACATTATGAAACACTTTCCAACACATTCAGAATACTGTAACAAAATTTCATAATTTATTAAGGCGAAAGAAGACGTTGAAGTAAACGACTTTGAAAATGTATAACACATTTGAAACCCAATTTCTGACATCAATAGTCAGAAAAATATCTGAATCTTCTTGTGCAACCCTGTATATGATAATTTTAATATGTTTAAAATAGTGTAACATTATTAAAATACAACACAAATGATTTTCCCCCATAGAACATAATGTAATAAATTCTTTTGAGTATCCCTGTAAAACTACTATAAATGCTACGCAGTTAATTTTCAATACCAAAAGTGACATAGCCCCAATAATATATAACAATTTCATGGCAATTCGAGTATGTTTACACAAGTTAGAGCACAGACAGACAGATGAACCAAATTCAACTACAGCAAACTCTGTCTAAGGCAGAATCGATCGGGACCGAGAAAATTTTCCGTAGTAGACAACATTCTGCCTTAGACAAATTTTACTCTATGTCTATGGATTCGCAGGGACTTGAAAATCTTTCCGAGTTAGACAGATTTCCGTCTTACACAGAGTCCACCTTACAGAGAGTTTACTGTATGTTGGAAAATGTTTTAAATTAAAACTATGGCTGGAATTCTAAGAATGAACAGAAGAAAGAAATCTAAGAAACAATAGAAGATTTAGAAAATTTTTGTGTGTTAGATTAATAATGAGGGTGTTCTTTTAAGAAGATTTAAAGATTTTTTTTTTTTTTTTTTTAAGTTGACCTATATAAGAAAAACTTGTCCCCTTTTCTTCCATTCCCTTTCAGTCTTTCTCTTGTACAATGTGTGTGAAGTGATCAAAGTAGTACTTTGTACTGTATGATTGATGAACAAAGACAGTTTTTTCAAAAAGCCTTGCACATTTCTTATTTTTAATGATGTTAAGAAGTTTTCTACCTTTATTTGAGTGTCACACTAGTTTTTCAGCATTTTATTGAAAATAGAAACTATCTAAATTCCAATAATGCCATTTTGAAGAGGTTTTAAATATTTTTCTCATAAATATTAGGAACAATCAAGTATGGCGTGAAAAGTAGCTTCTTTCACAGATTTTCTTTTTTTTTTTTTTGTTACTTAAATGCAATTATTTAATTTTGATTCATTGAATAATTCAACTTTAATTCATTAAATAAATTTTACTGTGAATATCCTAGGAATTTATCACCTGTGCTATTTTCCTGTCTGTTTAAGCCTGTTCCTTCCATTCTAGATGAATATTTTTGTCTTTAATTTCATTTTTCTTTTCGTATCTATTTATTTATATGTCTTATTCAGCATTCTTTTTATTACCTTATATTTGTGTTCTGTACTTTTGATTTGTTTTGCAATCATGTTTACTTTTGAATTTAACAGATTAACAGAAACGGTAAAAATAATATTAATTTTTACTAAGTTTGCAGTTCCTTCATTTTGATTCATTAAATAACTCAAAACTGTACCCAAGTTGCAAGATTTTAAAATAAATTACTTCTTAAGTATTTCACTGTATTACTCAATAGCACTGCCCCTTCGAAATATTTTCTGTTAGTAACTTTCTGATTACTAAAAAAATTTCTCCAAAACAAATAAATCAATCATATTAATGTTCCGAATGAGAAATAAAAACATAATAATAAATCTAAAAATAATAATTTTAATTAATTCTTCAACTACTTCTCAGCAGTGAAATTACGCTTGAAATTATTAAATATTAAAGACGTGAGTTATCACTTTGCTAACTAAGTGCAAAACTCTCTCTCAGCAGTGAAATTTCACTGCTGAGAAGTAGTTGTAGAATTTAAAATAAAATTGTATATCCACCGATACTGGGTTCATTTGCGTCTCATGTTATGTCGCAAGATTGTGTGCTCATGAAGATTATTCCATCTAATAGCTGCGGTAGCAGTCTTACCAACTTATGTGAGTGAGATATGCCAAGCTGGGCATCGTCCTTGTGGCTTAAATGTTAGAACACTGGAGCGCTATTCCAGGGGTCCGGGTTCGATTCCCCGCTTGGGCATTTTTCACTCTGTTGGTTTTAACGCCATTTAGTTAGCAAAGTGATAATTTATGTCTTTAATATTCTAAAATTAATATTCACAATTATTTAACAATATTTAAAAATTACAGGGTGTTTATAAAGCCATGCAATACATATTACTTCTGTCTATTCTTCGTCCGTTAGCTGCTCAAAAAATTTCTCAAAAATGCCGATGTAAACACTCAAGTTTAAAGAGCTCTCAAAGAAAATGGGGCCGATTATTCTGCTCTGTGAAACTACACACCAACAACAATTTTTAAGGAATGCAATAGCTCTATGTGTAGTACCTGTTTCCCGGTATTTCTTGACTAAACAAACATGATATCACTGATTTATTCGGCACACTTCTTCTTTCAAAAAGTTTGTGAAATGCTAACAAACACTTTTATAAGAATTATTCTTCGCATAAGATTCTTCAATAAATACATGCTCCGGAAAGATGAGCGCCATTTTGATAATATGTTGACTGATGCTGTGCTAGCAATGCCATCTATCATGCTTGAAATCTATAGCTTGAAATTCAAGCATGTATCTTAATATTTCTGACAGATAATAGTTGAGATGTGGGGCTTAAGCCCTCCCAATTCAAATGGAGATTATATTTTGAGTCCTAAGAATTTATCCAAAGACTATTTTTTTTCCATCTTAGCTAGTTTGATACTTCATTTCTGAAATAAACAACTCTGTATATAAAAAATTAGTATAAATATTGATGTAAATCTGCAAATTAAGAGTCTCAATGCCAGCTCTACAAGTCACAATTTAATTAACTTTTTTTTTAAAATATACAGTCAGACCTCAATTTAATTTAGTCGCTAAATCCAGAAAAAAGACATAGAAAATTCGCTAAATTGAGATTCACCTTTGAAAATACTATAAACTACATTCAGACAAATTTTTAATTTAAAAACTCTAAACAGCATAATAAAAAAGGTAATTAATTATCAATTTTTAATAAATTAAATTTGTTTGTTTTAGTTATTTATTTTATTCATCAAAAAACACTTTGTACTTTCAGGAAAAAATGAGAAAAAAAAACTATATCTCTGCTTATAAAAAAATATTTAAAATTAATGAATTATTTATGATATAACTGTATTTATTATAACTGAGTAATTGTATGCATACATTAACTCATCCATCTTTCAATTTAGCTACTAAGAATATCTATTAATTTTGCCTAATCATTTGTTTGAAAAGTTCTCTTTCTCACATAATATATCTTGCATTTTTGCAATGCTCTAAAAATCTCTCCAAATATATTTTCTCCACACTATAATCTACATTGGGTTGTTTCAAATGATTTTAAGACTTTATAAAAACGAAGATTAAAGAGGGGGGGGGGGGGGGTATAGTAAGTTTCTTCAGTGGCGTGGTGTGGATAAAATTCAAAGAATGACAGTAGAAAAAGATGCTTGGTAAAACCAGTCTAAGTTTGCAGAGCATCATAAAATTTTTAAAAAGGAAGATTAAGCTTGAAATAACTAGAAATACTTTGAAGAATAAAGAGGAAAAAAATTGTATACAAAAAAAAGTTTGTTAAATACATAATACACTTTGCTATTTGGAGGTTATTTTACGAAGTAAATCGCAAAATACTTTTGAATCCAAGAAAAAATTCCTAAAATAGAGGAATTCTCAAAATAGAGATCAAGTTGTATTAAAATTTCAACCCAAGATTTTATTATTTCCCTTCTTAGAATTACTGCAAGTAAGATTTCAAGTCATTTTCAGGAAATTTAACTCTTATGAATTGTAATGCAAAATACAATGCCATGCACAAAATGCATTGCATTTTGCTAGCTAGTAAAATAAATCCTTGGCTGGTAAGTTTTTCTAGAAATTCCCTACCCCTGAGCATGAAAGAACATCAAATTCTTAATTAGATGGCAATAAGAAGAAAGCTATCAATTCACAAATATGAAAAGATTTAAAAAAAAAAATCAAAAATTTTAAGCAATTATTTTAAATATAGTTTTATGAGAAGAATTGTACTTTATCTATCTCTCAATTTAAATTAGAAGTCCCAGAATGATGCTGTTTGAAACTTAATAAATCTCACTAATTTAAATTTTCATATCTAAAAATTACTCAACTTAATTCAAGAAATCGATTACGATTTTAAAAGGAAAGATGCTTTTACCATATCATCTAAACTTACAGACTGAAATCATACAGATCCATTTGAATCTCCTCCTTTAAGACAAGATCCAAATTTTTTTTATATTACAGTAATGTCTTATCACCATAATAAAAATACTAACTAAAAATATGTGTAATATGAACTAATGTAACTTCATGCTATTAAATACTAATATATATGTATGTATATTTCAGAGTTTCCCCCAGGCAGTTTCAAGAAGGTGCTGCACCCCACCTGCCCTTTGGTTGACAAAATAGCACCCCTCTTGCCCCTCATAAAAAAAAAAAAAAAAAAAAAAAAAAAAAAAAAAAATACCACTCTTCTTTCAGGAGATCCAAAAAGTTTGTACCCTTCTTGCTCCTCAGTAAAAAAAAGTGCCCTTTCTCCTTTTTGCATTAAAAAAATTTGCTTGCATAGTAAAAACTAACTCAGTGTTGTCTTGAAAGGCTTTAAAAATCAAAAAAGTGCTTTTAAGGAACTGAAAAGTGCACTTAAGAATTGAAAAAGTGTTCTTAAGAATCCAAAACATGAGAAACTCTGCTATTTAAATTTTTGTTTGGGATATATAATTAAGGAGATCAAGAAGTTTATTGCTGTTTGAATTTTTACCAAATTTAAAATTTTAAAAATCATGCAAAATTCTGCTGAATACACAATCTTAGTTTTAATGATTAAAAAATACAGTGATCTTTCACTTATGCACGGGTGCAGGGGACAGCGAAAAAAATGTGCATAAGTGAAAAACAACAAAAGAGAGCTTAAATGTGAAACATCAATACAGCGTACATATATTGTTAATTAATACAGTAGACTCCCTCAAATCCACACAGCTTGGGACCAGAGGTTGTGCGGATTTTAGAATTTTGCAGATTTCTGGTCATTGCTTTGTTTACATTTTGTAAGCAGTAATTTGAATGTAATAATGCTATCAAAATTATAATAAATGCATGCAATATAGTAAAATATTAATAATTAAGTAAAGTAATAAACTAAAATGAAAAAAAAATAAGATAATTTTAAAAATGATTAAATTATTAAAAGTAAAAAGCAAGGGAATAATTGATAATGTATAATTAAATATGCATAGTAAAGACAAGATACGTTTTCCTTGAATTGTTCCATGGAACTTCCCTCATAAAGGTACCCTATTAATTTACATCAAAATCATAAAGTAAAGAAGTTTTATTTCAGATTTAGTCAGTCTTAAAAACCAAAAAAGTTTGATTAATACATAAATATAGTTGGTAAAAGATTATGATTATCAGTGATATCAGCAATATTTTGAATTTTTTCAGAAATAAATTTATACTTCTTTCATGAAAAACCATGAGTTCAATCATATTATTCAGAATTACATATTAAAATACTTATGGAATGATATGAAACTAAAAAATTCTGTGATTTTGCTCCTACATGTGAAGTGGAAGTTTCATTGTTTTACATCTGCATGATGTGCGGATTTTAGGCATTTGTGGATTTTAGGGAGTCTACTGTACTATGTATATACTACCGGGTGTCCTAAAAAGGACTGACTGATTTTAAAATTCAATAACTTGCAAACGGTAACAGATATTTAAAAAATTCTTGCAGGAGGGTTATGCATGAGCTCAAAAGATTTTTTACAGTGATTTTCGATTTTAGTTCGAATTACAAACAATAGATGGCGCTGCAATCAATAGACGATAAATTCAGACTCCATTTCTGGTACTTCAGGAGTCACTCAATACATTTTAATCTCCTTTTTCCGCATGGAAGAAGAGAAAGGGTAAAAAATCGAGCCTGTATTTTATTTGGCGTCTATTGCTTACAAGCGTCATCTATTGTTAATAATTCGAACTAAAATTGAAAATCACTGTAAAAAACTTTTGATTACATGCATAACCCTCCTGCAAGAATTTTTTAAATATCTGTCACTGTTTGCAAGTTACTGAATTTTAAAATCAGTCTGTCCTTTTTAGGACAACCGGTACTAAAAAATGCAAATAAGATTAGTTTCAAATGCAAATATGTGTTTAAATTCCACTAATTATTTTTTAAGAACGCTAAGAAAATGGAAATGCTTATATACCGAAATTTCATTTTACTCCTATTACTTTCTCACAAAATAATTTAAAATGTAAAGTTTGTTTTTGTTTTCATAATTTTTCAAAAAGAGTCTTTTCAAGTTCATGAAGGCGTGAAAAAGTCCATTCACTTTTGGAATTGAATTGAAAATAGTCAAGCAGAGTTTCTAATGCTTCTAACACTGTTGTGTGAGTTGGGGAAACTTTTAAGGCATCTTCTTCATTTTTGACGCCATCATTTATTTTGGCTGCAATGTCTCTAATTTCCCGCAATTGAGCTGTGATTAAATTTTCATCTCCATCAACGAATTCTTTAAATGTAGACATAGTAAGTCCACCAGATACAGTATGGCAATCTGATTCCTGTATGTCATTTTCACAATTTTCATTTTCTGGCTCCTCACATTCATTTTCTTCTGGAAAATCCTGCTTTCTTAAAGCAGCTTTTAATGCACATGTCAGTGATGTTTCTCCATGATGAGGCATAACATATGAATTACATTAAGGCCGGTAACTTGCTTCCACTCGTCTTTCGTTGCATGTTTTGATTCTCCAACAAATTAAGGTTTTTTGTAGAACACTTTCACACAACGAATCCAAACTCAATCTAACTCAAATTCAAAGGTTGTATCTTATTCGTGTGATTCGCAGGAAAAACACAACTTTCGTGTTGTTGAAATTCGAAAGATCTTGTGGTTGAGCAAGACACTGATCCATGAATAAGAGAACTTTGTTTTTATTTTTCTGTCGAATTTATGAAGGAAATCCAAGAAAATGTGTGACCTCATCCACGCCGTTTTACTGCTAGTGTAGTCGCAAGGAAGCTTCTTTCTTCAAACAATGAGATTTGTTTGATCTGCCATGACCATTGGGGTAAATTTTTCCGAACCATCGGCGTTACAACACAGCAAGACAGTTAGTTGTTCTTTCCTTTTTTTTCCACCATGAAATGGCTCTCCCTTGAATATTAAGGTTCTGTTGGGCAACATTAAGTAGAGCAGTTCACAACACGTGACTTTTACCATAAAACATTGAAAAAGCTGTAGGACATACAAATAGAAAAAGCATTGATAAAGGTACCGATAGCTATCCTACAACAGCAGCAAAAACCTATTTGTGACGTCACCTTGCACATCTCTCTAAAAACAAAAGTCCTGTTTCGTCACAATTATAGATATTTTTTTGTTTGTATACGTTTACTAAAGCAGTGATGTCTTTATTCCATTGTCCTACCATACCTTCATTGACACTTGTACTTTCCTCAGAGAGAGGACATGAGTTGCAAGGCATGCCTATTTTTGAATTTTTCAATCCATCCATGTGATGCAGAAAAGTTTCCCATTTCAAAACTCTTTGACAACTGTACGGCCTTCTCCATTAGAATCTCAATGCACAAAGAAATGTTCGATTCACGAGTTGCTTTAAATCATACCAACAAAACTTTCTTCAAATTTTCTGCCTTGTTCTGCTTATTTTCTTTCACGGAATTCCAAATATTCGATGAGCTACTGTTATCGCTTCCCATGTTTTTTAAATCCTTGTTAATATCGATTCTGGGACATTAAAATGCTCCGCTAAAGATTTTCTCAAGGTGCAAAGATTTTCCTTCCAATTTTTAATAACAACCATTTTAAATGAAAGCAACAATTTCGTCCTGTTTGCCATTTTAAAACCATCTAACCAAAACTCCAAAGATTTTTTTTGTTAGCGATCAATGCTGCGAGGTACGTACTGTACTAACCTCTCTAATTCGATGAGACTTTTACTGACATCAAACACAGAAAACCACACACCTACGTACACCCCTGTGTATAAGATAGAGGAATGTGTTTCTGAAATCTGAACAATAGAGGAACGGCGAGGAAATGCATTTTTACAAGCAGAACAAAAAAAGGAAAATTCTTGAACATTTTTGTGACATATATAAGTGAGAGGTGCTTTTTTAGTATTGTGCATAAATGAATAAGAGTTATCACTGGTTTTCCTATATCCAGAGTAGTATAATATAGATGCATGCGCGAACGCTGTGCATGGAAAATTTTCTGAAAAATTTGGAACTTTGCGGGAAAAAGTTAAGAAAAGATAAACGTATGTTTTGTTTTTGTAACTTTTTTTTAATACCGAAAATTTAAAATATTCCCCAATTTTATGTACAATTTATATATTGCTTATCCACAATTCGAAGTTTAAAAACTTAAAACATTGTTGTGACATCACAGACCCTTTTATTTTCATTTTTCGCAGGCTAAAACTTGTTGTCGATCGGTTTTCCGTTGGCGGCTGCAGGGATTTTTTAGCCCGGCAACGGCAGTTAAATTGAATAATTTTGTAGTGTTATACTGGCATTTTGTGAGAGAGATTTAAATATTAAGGATTGGGCTGTTTTTAAATGCATTGACAAAATAATTGAAAAGAATTCACTTCCTTCCTACCATGGATTTTTGCTTTATTATTTTTTAAATAAAATAATTATTCTTTAATTTATAATTTAAATAGCAATTATTTTAAACTATGATTTTTAATTCATATCATCAAAATAATATACAGCAGAGCGCCGATTATCCGAACAAGTCGGGAGCGACCCAAGTTCAGATAAGCAAAAGTTCGGATAAATGGACAGACAATTTAAGGGATGTTTCTAACTAGTATATTAAAACCTTCATACGTTATCTAAGCTTAGGACTGGCAGCATCAGTTAGTGCTGGCATGGTTGAAAATTGTTTTTTTCTTTAAAAAAAATGTTGTTTACATTTTTATCATTTTTTTTTTCTTTTTATCATATTCTGAACTACAGAGATTATAATTTAAGGAAAAAAGCTTTTGATTGTTGCTTGGTTCAACGAAGACATTTTTTTCAATGCTGCCATATCTCTAATTCTTCTTAAATATGTTAGTTGAACAGGATCAACGTTCTTCTGCCGTTTGAGCCATTTCATAGCTGTTTCCAAACATTCAAAGGCTTTGTTATGTGATGGACCTGGGTTATTTTCAGGGCATTCGTTTTCATTTTCTTCAATTTTTTTTTCATCATGAATCTCATCCACAATCTCATCATCACTTAAAATCTGATATCCAGGGTCATGTATACTTCACTATTTGACCACTCGATAATTTCATTTTATTCATAGCTTAGGATTCTTTCCATCTCCTTTATTGTTTTTACATTACTTATTCTCTGATCCACTATCGGTTTTTCTTTATTTAAATTTTTATTCCAAGCCAATGGATAATTGGAAATTTGATTAAAAAATTTTTGGGGAGAAATAGGCTGTTCGGATAATTGGAGTTTGGATAAGTGGCGCTCTACTGTAACATGTAATTTTATTGAACATTAAATTAATTTGCAGAAAATTTTTGACTGAATATTTATATGCGCAGAAAGTTTTTGGTTTTATACAAGTCAGCCTATATCCCTGGCTGGAACCACGAAACAAACGCACATAAGTGAAAAACGCGCATAAAAGACAATAAATATAAGTGAGAGATCACTGTATATATATTGATTCTAAATGTTATATCTTCAAAACAGAAATAATATTTTCTTAAATGCATATCATGTGGAACAAAATATAACAAGAGAGAGGTGGAGGAGAAAATACACAATTTTTGTAAATAATCTAAACTAAAAAATCTAAAGAATTTAACTTCATACAAAAGATTAATGTTTCAAATCACTTTTAATTCATATATGCTGTAAAAATATACTTAAATAAACACTAAAGTATCACACATGATTTTGCCAACACAAAAGATTTTTTACCTTTTAATGGACAATAACGAGGTAACCTTTTTGGGTAAAGCATTCCTTGTTGCATAAGGCACGTTATATTTGCAATTTCATGTTTGCAAGCTTGTGTTGTAGCACGATGTATTGCAGACACTGCTTCTTTAGTAGTTATATTGCACCAAGGATGAAAGTCTAATTCGTCTAAATTTAATATTCCATCAGTTTTTTCAATTTTTTTGGAATCATTATTTTTCAAATTATCAGAATTAATTTTAATATTTTTTAAATCCTTCTCTGCTGGTATAACAATATTTATAATCTTTTGCTTCTCAGGTGGTGATATGTTACGGCTACTACTATCTTTCAGTAGCTTTTCCCAAATGTTATTCTGACGATCGTCATCATCAATATAGTCGTATATGTCAATACCAGGTTCAATCGCAGAGTTTTTCAAATTTTTATTTTTATTTTCTTCCTATAAAAGACACAAGAATAAGTTAAATGCATAAGATCTACATTAGTCTAAAAGAGTCTATTATTCTAAGATTATACATTAATGATCAAGACAGTTTAAAAAAATTAGTAGTACATACATTAAAATCTCTGGCTGAATCCTAGAATAAGAGAGACACTTGGTGACATTGAATTTGGCAAGGTGATAAATCTTTTCTTCTGGCAAATCTCACTTTTTTCGTATTTTTGGCCATGCCTACTAGAAAATATCATTTTACTGACGTCTTGATGATGAAATCTGAAATTTGAAGCTGCAACTCAACCCGTCTGCATGTTTTGTACTATGGAAAGTTCAGAAGATGGGAGACATTTTTTTTTTTCAGATTTAAGTGATGATGAAGTATTGTGTATTGTTTTTAATTGTAAAATTATAAAATTAAAGAGATGGCAAGGTAAAGTTTAAGATTTTTAATTTTTTTTTTTTTTTTGCTGTTTTTAATTATAAAATTTGAAAATTGAAGTGCCCATCATTGATACTAAATTCATTTGATGTGTCCAATGGATTGAATAGTTGTGTATTTCGGGGTCTTTTTTTTAATATAATTTGAAATATATCTTCATAAGCAGTCTATTTTAAGTGTGGACAAAATATGAAAAATAAAAGTAAGTAAATTTTATATTGATTTGATTTGATGAGTATTGTGTTTCATGCACAAAATATAAGTATTGTGTTTCATGTGTTTTAGAGATTTTTGCAACAAGTTTGTATATTTTTAAGATTACAAATAAAGAAATTTTAATGTATAAAACTGGAATTACTGACATTTAAAGCCGGAGTTATTGATATTTAAAGCAGGAGTTATTGACAAATTTAAAACCGGAGCTATTGACAAATTTAAGCAAAGAAATTTTAATGTACTGGGCTAGAAGATTAAAACCGAGTTATGATGACAATACCGAATTTATTAGTAAGTTGCTGAAAAATCAAACTTTTTAAAATTCAATGTTTACTTTATGAATGAAATTCCTGTTGGAAAGGTCTAAATAATGAATCGTTCCACGCAACGCAAGCAATGTGAGTGGGGATAGTTTCGCTTACCGTAATTTCACGCATATCCGCCACACCTCAGATAACTCGATTTCCTACCAGAATTTATTTGAAATAAAATGTCACTTGCTTCTGCTTAGTATTTATTTCACTTCTTTTTTTCAATATAATTTCCGGTTTGAAAGAAACTTTTAATTAAGCTGCTTCGGATACGTAGAAAATTATGGTACTCTGATTTAGAAAGGTTGTTTAAAAGATTTCACATTTTTCAATAAATTTATGCTGTAAAATTGTTTTATTTTGATTGTTCCATAAAACTGAGCTTTTCTCTGTTTTCTAATAGAGTAAAGTATCGAGGGATTGATTTGATAGCCACCCAGTGTTTGATAATTTTCAACAAAATTACTTATTATAAGGTTTACAGACCATGGAGTCACATATTCTACATTCTATGTGATAGTTCATACCTTTTTCTACATATACAACTAAGTTTTGTTCTTCTTCTTTAAGAAATTGTTTTGGAATTAAGTTGTTGAAAAGTTAGTCTGGAGTTTTGCAGTCACTACAGTAAGTTGTTATAAGGAATCTGAGAGGTAAGTTTTGTTATATCTAATTTCATCCTTGACATTTTAATAACTGGGCAATAATGTGACATACTATTGCATAGTGCTTTAATTCTTTTATCTTATGGTGGAAGTTTCTGCTTTCTAACCCTAACCTGAAAGCAGAGGAGGCACTTTCAATTACTGGTTTAGAAAACTTTCAATTTCTCTAGTGTTTGATAATTATTATGAAACATTAGTTTTTGAATTTT
Organism: Maratus speciosus; assembly: GCA_963932465.1. Lineage (NCBI taxonomy): Eukaryota > Metazoa > Arthropoda > Arachnida > Araneae > Salticidae > Maratus > Maratus speciosus. Next base: position 358,164,743 of record OZ010800.1, on the reverse strand, counting down.
CTGGCGATTGAGACCTTTAATTTTACTGTTAAAATAAAAGAATTTTGTAGTCGATAAAGTATTAAGTCAAAATAACATAATTTTATGTTTCTTGATAGGCCTTGCCATGGCTTTTTGCTCATAAGGAAATTTTCTGATTTCAAGAATTTTTGGAATTATTTTTCAATTATTGTTATTAGAAAATTATTGTTGGGTAATGAAAATATTTAGAAACTATCTTTAGTATCTACTCATAAAATATTTTCAGTATTTAAAAAAATTATGTTTTATTGTTTAGAATGAAAAATAATCATAAAAATGTTAACTGTACCTCAAGGCCTTTTTTTTCGTAATTTTGATATAAATTCAAGATTCTTTAAGTTGAGCTGCAAACACCCCTGTCTTATATGTCATACACTGCTGAACCCAATCCTTCAAGGCATCTAATTAGGGGTGATTCTTACGTGATGCACGGGACATTTAGGTGTGTTTAAACCACTAAATTTTACCAAAATTAAAGTTATTAAATACTTTGATAATTATGAGGTATAAGACCTGAACTTGTACTTCAGAAAGACATGCTGTTTTTTTTCCCCACATTAAAAATTGAATAAATAAGAAATTAAAATGTATGCGTGATGCACGGGACTCACAAAAAATCAAAATGCATACATCATATGGTATTAACGTTACTTTCTGTGATGTTTCATGGATTTATTGATTATACTTTTTTTTATAATGAAAGAACATTTAGTAGATTGATTTGGTGCAATCTTAAGTTCATTTTAAAAATTAATTAATAAATTATGTAGATTTTATGGATGTGATGCACGGGACAAGTTTGACTTGTTTGCATACCACCTGAGATTTATGACATTTCTCAACGTATTTATGATGTTAAATTATGAGAATACATGATAAAAAGATACTAATCATATATTCCACTTGATGCAGATATTAATTACTTAAAATAACTGCCAGTAGATGGCACCAATGTACTCATAATTTGAAATTTTTTAAAAAGTAAATTTTTTAAATGGATTTGAAAATATGTTTTATTTTGACATGTATCGATCAATGCAAATGTATGATTTGTGAGGCTTTCTTCCTAAAGTTAAGATGTCTTAAGGGCCTACTTCAGTCACGCGAAAAGACCTGTTTGCTAATACTATTCCTATGGAAGAAATTTATAAAGATATCTCGGTCGCATTTCAATATTTTTAGATGATTCAGGACACTTTCATTTTCAGAACCGGTTCCTAAAATGAAAGCATCCTCTTGAAAAAAATCCCCAATGAAAATCGAAAAAGTAAAAAACAGCCTTTTCACAAATCGATCTCAGCTAGCCACTGCAAAAAAAAATCATCTAAAAATAGTGAAATGCGACCGAGATATCTTTATAAATTTCTTCCATAGGAATAGCATTAGCGAACGGGTCTTTTCGCGTGACTGAAGTAGGCCCTTAAGACAATGCATAGTTCTGAAATGTTTTGGGATGAAGCATTATGTAATAATACTAACAATTCTCACTGTTGGCAAGGTGTTTGTAGTGATTGTTCTCATGGAGAAAAGATTGAAAATGATGAGCTGGATGAAAATACCATCATATGGACCCAATGGGCAAAAGACAGAGGAGGCAAGTTAAGATGTATGGTGAAAGAAAGCTGCATTGGCAAAGTTTTATCAAGCTTAAAAGAAACCTTTTATTTAGTCACTTGCCACTTAAATATTAAACAAATTCAAAATTAAGGATTTCAGAATGAAAAAAGGAGACCCCAAAGTAGAAGTTCTTCAGAAAGAATTTGCAATGAATTATAACTGTAAATATCAAAATGAAATTCATAGTGCTCTAGAAGTAGTGTGACTTTATTCACAGCAGCTATGTTGTTTCAGTACATTTGTTCAACATTTTTAATTTGTTCGGATGCAAAAGAAAAAGAAAAAAATACAGTCAGAGCTTTCATTGAGTTACTTTACTCTGATCTGGAGCCCCTTTTCAAATGAAAACAAAAATTGAAGTGATTTGAACAGACGACCCATCACCTGAATTCAAGAATAAATTTATGGTTCTTTTCTCACAAGAACTTAGCTGGAAATACTAGAAAACTTATAGCTGGAAATACTTTGCTTCTTCACATGGAAAAGTGACATAGATAGAATAGGTGAAAGAGCAAAATCACTTATTCGTCAAAAAATTATGAGCAAGCAAATTTCTCAAATTGTACATTCTGCTTCTGATTTTTACAACCTTGTAAAGATTTTAACATCAGCAATAAAAGTTTTATTAGTTGAAGAGAGAAATATTTCATGGAATGAAACATATGCCAAATAATGTACCATCTCTCTATTACAGTTTTGCAGATTTATGCTTAAGAACATGATGATGCATGATTTATTTTTTTTTAATTGAAACTATTGTTTTTGTATTTTTTCCAAACATTTTTTCTTACTATTTAGCATAAAAATATGTCAAGCTTTAAAATTTCTAAATTATTATTATTATTTTTTTTTTTTTACAAAATTTAACATAAATGATGCACAGGATAAGGGTGTGTGATGCACAGGACAAATTTAAAATGCTTATAATTTGAAAAATTATTAACATGAATTTATTTTAACAATGTATATCTTTTTCTTTGTAAAAGTATAAAGTAAATCAGAAATGTTTTCCATCTAAAATAAATATTACTACTTCTAGTAAAACTTAATGCACTTTTAATGCGATGCACGGGACATCACTTTAAAGTATCTTAAATCACAAACTACAATTTGGAAAAATTAAAATGAAAGTAATTTTTTATTGAATTAGATAGAAATATACCTGCAGCTACTTTGAAAAGCCAAAAATTGAATAAAAGTGCAGTATCTGGGAGCACGGCAGTGCGTCCGCCAAGTTCGCACAAGCCGTAAGCTACCTTTTCTTGAACCATTTCGGCATACTTTTCACCCCCTCATAACGTCGTTTTAGGGAGAGATATAGAATTTTTTCTTTTATATACATGCTCATATGGTCAAACTGAACTAAGATTCCACGATTTCATGTTTCTATATTTAGTAGTTTTCGAAATAATAAATTCCGAAAAAGCGCTTTTTTGTCACTGACTCACTTCGCATCATCAAATAACTAAGGTACTTCTAAAAGTCGTAGAATCATGAAATTTCACAAGTAAGTCGGGTTTGTAGCACAATTAACCAGAAAAATCTGAAAACACAGAATTTCCGCTTCTAAACCCTTCAAAGAGGGGGTGTTCATTTGGCCGTAAACAGTTCCTTGTGCCAATGTTGGTCGCCAAAATTCGATTACAGAGTTTTGAAGGGGGTCACGTGATTTCAATCAGAATAACATTTTATATATATGCTTTTCCAAAGATGTTTGTTAAATAGAAAAAATGAATATACCTAAAAATTTTAATCAGTATAGGTTATGATATATTCACAATATTAAAACAATAGCACATTTAACAAAATATAATCGCAGTTCGGTACTTTTCTGATATAGTAGCCTTGGCGAAATAGAAAAAATTGCCTTGACGAGAAAAGAAATTTAGTGATAACGCATTTTCTGGCAACCTATTTACTGTTTCATATACACAAGCAATTTTTTCCATATGTATACAATTTATTTGATGTAAGGAACCCGTTTATTTATTTTTATATACAGACAAAAATAATTTGTACATAAAAAAATATATGCATTTTTTATGTAATTGTAATATGCATATTTTTAATATATGCATTATTTATTTTTTAATTTCATGGTTTTATCCTCAAAATCCAAAATAATTTTGTTTGTTTTGAGAAAATCAAAACCGAGTAGCATATTATAATCACGGCCAAAATCTGAATTTGTGATATAAAATGCACCTGACACGAATACATTTTCCAATTTGAAGGTTAATTTGATACATTGTTTGAAAGCAATTGTCGAATTAGTGAGTGTTTGAATTTTTACCTGATTACATAAATTTTTATATTTAACTTCTGCATTCTTTAGTTGCTCAAATAAGGAGGGTGAGGCCAAGCTGACCGCAGCTCCACAATCTGCCAAGGCGGTGATTTTAATACCCTTTATTTCAAAACTAATAATTGGAAGGCTTTCTATATTATTACTTTTCACGCTAGCAATCAATTTGTAAGAATTGTGTGACCCGTCCATGAGAGACTTACGCGGGTACCTTTTATTTGAATCTGTAAGTCCCTCAATTAATTTCCCTGTTTGTCCTTAGGTTTCTGTTCATAATCTTTATTTTGTTTATATTTGTTTTTGTGAGAATTGTTTTTATCCTCTTCTGAATTTCTATTATTTCTATGGTAGTTTCTCTGATAATTTCCACTTGTATATCCTCCATACCCATTACCCTGGTTATATGAATTGTAATGGTCCTGATTATAACCGTAGTTGTAATTAGGTAAATTGGGGTAGGGTGGGGGCATAAAGTTTAGGTGGGGAGGGGGTGGGGAGTAATACATGTAGTTAGGAGGTGCATAATGCATAGGGTTCGGATGGAAATTTTGATGCATATATTTAGACATTTTATACATGTATAAATAAAATGTTTATATGTATACATACATATATGGACAACATAAAAGTTCATCAGGTTTGTTTTCATAGTTGTTTATATCATTTGGCAACATATCTCAGTTTCTGAAGTCCGAATTGCGCCAAGATTTGAAAAAAAAATGCCAAGGTCCCTATAGTGGAAAAATATCCTAATTCCATATGAGTGTTTAAAAATCTCCTTTTAATTAAATGAAATGTGTAACTAATAAACTGTCTTTAACGATGTGCGACAGATGCGGCGTCCGAAGTCCGCTGCTAATGTTATTATATTGTATTATTAGCCTACTTACTGTTAATTTATTGTTAATTTTAAATCTTTAAAAGAAAGATTATAGTTATAGATAAGATATGTTAGTCGCCAAAACCCGATTACAGAAAATTAGCCTGAGTTATAAAGGTGTTACATGATTTCAAGCTGAATTAATTTTCATATGCTTTTACAAAAATCTTAATAAGGCAAATCTTTCAATTTATCTGTCCATCTTTCTATCTTTTACTTCCTTAAAAGAAATTTTATTAAAGATCGGGAGGCGTCTGCACAGATCAGCACCTCATCGAGTTGACAGCTGAAATTTTAGGATTAGTTAAATATTGATTGGCGTATTGAAATGTAACTGGTCTGCCAAGTCATATGTTTGTGGAAACCACCTACAGACCCGATTTTACGGGTTAATTGGTGGATTTTCCATTGTGTTTTCCTGCACCCATTCCTCCATGTTTCCAAACTTTTGGATGCAGGAAAATACAATAGTAAACCTATCAGTTAACCACTAAAATTAGGTCTTCAAGTGGTTTCTACCAAGATATGACTTAACAGACCTGTTGCATTTAAATATGCTAATCTAGTTTTAACTAATCCTAAAATTTCAGCTGTAAACTCGATGAGGTTATGGCGTGTACAGACGCCTCCCGGTCTATTATAAATGTCGGAATTCTAATCTTTATAGCATTCTGGTCAATCTGGCAATTATCCCTACTATTTATGGAACACTATTCCTTTAAGTGCGTTTTAATGATGTTAATGAACTTATGCATATGCATCATACATATTATACATATGCATATAATACGTAATACATTTGTATCATACATATTATAGGTATGTGTATATAATACATATGCATCATTATGACGTCAGAATAAACAAAACATTTTTTGTCGCCAAATTTGAGAATTGACATGATATATTACCAAATTTTGCGAAACTTTGCTAAATGTTGCCAAGCTTGGCGAATACTTGACGCTAGTGGCTATTTTTAAATGGGTTAATTATTAATGCGAGCCATCTATTTTTATTTTTCCGCATATCATCTAAATAGTTATATGATATAACGTACTAATATTTCCAAAGTGCTAATAGTTTCGTCACTGCCCAAAGCCTCTGCTATTGTTATTATATTGTACTGTTATTATACTTACTGTGACTATATTGTTAATCTTTACACCGCTAAAACTTCTGTATTATGTAAAGAAAATTTACGGAAACTATTAAAGCATTGAAACTGCCAATTCTCCTTATGATTATTATAATTCTATAATATGTAACATGTTAATCGATATGTACGTTAGAATGAATCTTCTATAATCCGGTTCCTCGCATTTTAGTTTTCAGGTTTCAAATAAAATTAGCTAAAATCTTAAAACCATGGCACATTGACTAATTGTTCAACACGATCAGATGAGAAGAATGATAGATTTTCAAATGGATCATGGCAGTGAGACGGTAGACCTTCTATTCTTCCGTAATCGAGTCTATTGAAAAGGTTAACGTGAAAAAAAAGATATTAGCATCAATATGGTTTAATACAAATGCAGATATTGTCAAAGGATTTCATAAGAACCATTTCACTTGTACCCAGTCGTATCAGTTAAAATACAACAATTGGCAGTGACCCCAATTAGAAAAGATTACTTAATAGGATTAAACATTTCCGCATTAGAGAACGAATCGTAACTGCTAAGGAAACATGCATAAGTGAGTTAAGCGATATTTGTCACGAAAGATGAAATACATAACAACACAAAATATATGATGTGCTTCCATGATTGTAAAGAGTTCTTGATTTCTCTATCAAAAGCTTCTGACTTGGCAAAAGAATGGGCAAGTAAATTAAATTATGAATAACAGACACATGATGCAATGTTTAACATGGAATTAATACGGTCAATACTGCTTGCTAGAGGTGGCTAGTAATTTAATATAAAAAGAAATAAAGTATAAATTTGTATAGCTCAATAAAATAAATTTAGTTATTTTTATGTTAGTCGGGCGTAAGTGGCAAATCGTCAAATATTGTTCCCAACTCCCATTGTTCATATTGCATTCATTTCATTTAAAGATATATACTTTTCAGTCATCTCATTTAAAATAGATGCATTTCCCTCATTTTATTTAATAGAATATTTAACATAGAAATAAATAAATAAATAAATAAGAAATAATAACGTAAACCAAAATATTTTATTTGAAAATCAAAGCATTGTTTCAAATTTACACATGTGAAAAATGAAAACTGCTATTGGCGAAAAAACAAAAGGCTAATGAGGAGATTTGCTCTCGGCTAGCATAAAAGTAAAGAAATTTAAGTTTTTTCATATTAATATAGTTTAGAATAACAAATTTGAAAAAACATACAAAAAGTAGTGATATCCCAACAAAAAGTTTTCGGTAAAAAAAAAAAAAAAAGCGCCAAGTTCTCCTTAATGTTTCGGCCAGAAAAAGTAGTGATATCTGAAGTTCGCACAAGTTAAAAGCCAAACATCCCAAATCTTTCATTGAAAATGGCTTCCTGCGACTTGGCCGTTAATGCCTTCGAGAGAGTTTTTCAAATTTTAAAATATGTACCAATGAGCTACATGCCAACTACAATTTTTGATTATTTTAGGCATTTTGTGGCACAGAGTACAGAAATAAAATACACATTTGAAAAAAGCATTTAAACAACTTCAGTCTATTTAAATGCTTAGAAATTAAAATTAACAAAATACTTGTATTCAGAAGCCCTAATTGCTAAAACATAATTAGTATCAGTTTTTATCAGTTTATAAATCAAATACCTCTTAATGTATGCAAACAAACTGTATTAAATGTTCAAACGAAATAAATCTCTTTCGTCAATACACAAGATTTCAATATTATACAATAAAATATAATGTAACATATTGTAAGATTTGAAGTAAGTAAATTTTGTTTTATTTCTTGGGTTTTACGTTAATGACTTTAGCTTTAGACCGTACAAAATGGCAATTAAACCACAAGTGGACTAAATGATATGTAATCAAAACTAATGTTTGTTGAAACTGAATGGTAGTTATCAGAAATCTTTTACTTATAATGTCTTTATGTGAATTTGCCTCTTTGCATTCTCATATTACTTTTAATATTTAAATAATTCATAAATGTGTAATTTCTCAATCATTAATTTTGAAATGCTGTAGAAGGCATTAACGGCCAAGTCGCAGGAAGCCATTTTCAATGAAAGATTTGGGATGTTTGGCTTTTAACTTGTGCGAACTTCAGATATCACTACTTTTTCTGGCCGAAACATTAAGGAGAACTTGGCGCTTTTTTTTTTTTTTTTACCGAAAACTTTTTGTTGGGATATTTGTTTAGAGAGATTAACAAAGTATAGGTGCATGAATGCATGCGTTTTTCAATATTGTAAACATCAATTTTGATCTTCATGAACATACAGAAACAAACCATTTAAAACTAAATAAATGCATGAATTAAATACTTCAGACTAGAGATGCAACGAATATTCGGCCGAAGCCGAATATTCGGCCCATTCGGCCTGTCTGCCGAATATTCGGCTTCGGCCGAATATCAAGTCCATTATTCGGCCTTGGCCGAATAGTAATACTGTAATAAATGTTTTTATATTTACACAGTATAACTTTTTAATTTGACAATTTATATTCATCATGTATAATGAAAATTTTATTTTAAATTAACTAACACTTTTTTTTCCCATTAACTTTCATACTCCGAGTGGGTTTTATCTACCCATTTTTATATAAGAGGCTAATTTAGGAATCATGTTAAAAAATTTTTATGCTGTATCAGTAAGTACAAAAAGTATCTGTAATATTGTTATTAATAAACTTTATAACATACAAACATACTTATAACTACTTAAAAGGTAACATAAGCATATCTCATAGATCTCAGAGTTGCATTAAATACTATTTTTTATATGTTTATGTCACCTTTTTTGTAGTTTGAACTAGGGATTGACCGAATACCGAATAGTTGATTCGGTATTCGGTGGTTCGGCATGTAAACCGAATATTCGGCTCCGGCCGAATACTTTTAAGTATTCGGCCGAATAATTGCAGATAAGTATTTTTTTAGAATTAGAAGAATTCTCTTTTACTTAGCAGTAGAATAGGCTAAACAATGAGTTTTAATATTATGTGCATGAGTTCAGAATTCAGCTTGCAGTACAAAAAACAAGTCAAAGGCCATTTTTTATTTAAAAAAAACTTTTTCCTTCCTAAAATAGTCTACATAGGGGTGAAATCAAAACAACTGCCAAGTAGAGAAAAAAAAAAGTAAGGAAGATGCATATCTTTCCCTTATCATTTAATTTTAATTACTTCTATATTAGTTTTTTTTTATTTAAATTTATTTAATATGTATTTTCTTTAATATACACATCAAATAAGTATATTAGAGTTCATATCTGTATATCTAAGGTTATTAATGAAAATACACACATCCAATAAGTATACCCCAATGCTTATCCTATAGCTTTTATAACCGGTATATCAAAATCGCCTAAATTTGTAATCTTCATCACCACAGCGTTAAAATATTAATAAAAATATAAATATCTATCAATAATTTGATAGAAAATAGTTAAATGTACAAATTGATATGATACCTTTTGTATTTCGAGAACATTCCTATTCAATATGTTTATAATTAGACAATCAGTAAATCAGCTTAATAACAACATTGTTTCTTTTTATTTGAATGAACTTTTGTTTTTTTGGCAATCCTTATCCTTAATAATAGCCTGCATAGTTTCAATACTTTCATAGGTTATTTTTGGGTATTGACTACTGATAAAATAATAAAAAATAAGTGATGGGTTAGTAAATTTGTGAGTGGAAAGAAGTCATTAAATTATTTGTTAATTAGATTTAAGAATAAAAATGTAACTGAATTAAATTATTGAGAATTTCATTTCAATTAAAGTTTATTAAAAAAGTTAGTATATGCAAAAATGTGTATTAAAAATTTTCAAGTATTCGGTTGCCGAATACCGAATATTCGGTGTACACTTCGACCGAAGCTTCGGTATTCGGTATTCGGCAAAATTGCTGCTTCGGTCAATCCCTAGTTTGAACTACACACGTTGAACTAATTTCTTCTTAGGAATTTTTAACTCATTAATTTGTATTTCAGTTAATCTTGGACAAGCTAATGGCGAATGATTAAAATGTGTAAAAGATTTTTTTTTACCTACAACAATGAAATCATTTGTTGATCTTTGGTATGTTAGAGCATCAGATACTGTTAAATGCAATGAATGTAATTTGCTTTTCCTTACAGATATTTCCTTCCTCTGAATCTGAAAACACTCACTATGTACTTCTTAATAGTGCTATCGACGGGAGGTGCTGGGTTCGATCCCAATCGCGCCCGTCGGCCTAATCGTTCGGAGTTTTCGTGGTTTTCTTCGAGCCGTGGATCTTCCATACGTTAATACGGATTAGGTTCCCTTAGAAAGACCCCCACGGAGGGCACTCCCCCCAGGCCTATATCCCTCGTGTAGATAATTGGCCGTCAAAAATCAACCCTTAATAGTGCTATCTGCTGACAGCAAAGAAAAAAAAAAACAATGATAATAATAATGATAAAAAATGTTTGTTAATTGTGAACTTTAGAAAGGCTACAATGATCTCTTTCCACCATTTTAGAGGATATTCCTTTCATCCTTTCTATCAGTGGTTTTTCTTAAGATATTAAGATTTCTTGTTTTTTATTTTATTTCATCTGAAAGCTGAAACTTAGGTTTCCTAGTACTTTTAAAATTTTGTCATTATTTTAAAATGTAACAACACACATAATATCTATTAAAATGTAACGACAGTACCTGATGAGGAACTTTTGCTAAGAGTTTCTTTTTTTGGCTGAATTATATTATTGCAGCAATTTTTAGGCCGAACATAGCCGAATATTTTTTCAGAGTAAAGTAATGCTTTCAAAAATTAAAAATTTGTATATAAATAATTTTTTTAAAGAAAACAATACATTTTAATGGTGAAATATACAAGAATTGTGCATATAGTGCATACTATATTTTGTTTTTAGGCAAAAATAAGTTCATTATTCGGCGGCCGAATAGGCCGAATATTCGGCTGTAACTTGGCCGAATATTCGGTATTCGGTTATTCGGCCAAACCACTATTCGTTGCATCACTACTTCAGACTATGTACTTTAATTAGCCATGAATAAAAAAGAAAAATTTAATAGTTTATTTTTTGAGGGTATGGTTCACTTTTGGGAAAATCGCCCTTAGGTTTTATTTTTACAGGAAACCACCTAAGAAGAAACCCAAATTTGGGTATAGACTTATGTGTATTAACACTAGAACCGGCGTTAGGGGCATTTTGACCTCTGCCAAAATTGATAATAGTCGATTCGAACCAGAAATTTTTTCATAAGATATATTATATGTATGAAGCACAAAAGTAGGTTAATTAAATAAGTTACATAAAAATTCTGGTGTGAAACATTTTTTTAAAAAAACTGAGTAAAATAGCCAGTGGTTCTAGAGTTAAATGTTTGAATAGTTAATAAACAGAAATATTTTGGAAAATAATGTTTTCTTGAAGTTCCATTTAACTGTGTAACCATAATGGTTATTTACTGCCTATCAAACACTGGATACAGCACATCAAACACTGCATATAAGGATTATCAAAAGCTGGTTCTATTGATGTGACATTTTAATTTTGATTTTTTTTTTTTACAAAAACATCTCTATTTTTCTTAACAAGTACAATTTTGAAAGAAAACAATCTAAGGGACATATTCCACCAATCTTGACTTCCCTAAGTTCAAGGGCAGAGTTACCATTAAATGTTGAAGTACAAATCCAGCTTAGATTATCATGCATTGGGTACTTTACCTTACACTGTTATTTATAAAAATTGTATTTTCCATAATTCCAAGACGATAATGTAGTAGAAAAGAGTAGTCTGGCGGCAGTCAAGAAAGTGGACTAATCACATGAGTGTCTTCAGGTTGCCATGTGTAGGGTTGTCGGCACATGAAAAATAGCCAAATCTCGCCTATTCTAGGACACTGCCAAATCTCCTTATTCATCAATTATATACTCAAATGATGAAAGCATATTACTATCTACTAACTTTCAACAATCCTATAAGGATGTACATTCAGTCAATTATTTTCTTATCAATTAACATTAAAAAAAAGTAAGATATATATGTAATTTAAATTATTATTATTTATCAACTTTTTAACATATGAATGCATAATTTCAATTTGTGAAAAAAAGATGCTGCAAAGGAAATTCTCACTGAAATGCATGTATACAACATAATATAAACAGAGTACATTATGAGCAATGTAAAAGAAAATTTGTAAACTCTTGAGATATTTTACAAACCCTGATAACATTGCAAAACATAGTGAATAAAATTTCTCTTAATACCACCGAAAACTGAGCTATTTTCTTACAAAAATTTAGATATTTAAACAAAAAAGAAAACGAACCTTCTGTTAAGTATTCAGAAAATAATATGCATGCAATCAAAATCTTTGAATGAAAATACGCTTACACTATTTTTATTATTGCGTAATTAAATATTTATAGCACAGAAATTAAAAAGATACACACTTTTGAAAACTTTCTTTCTTTTAACAGTTATAAACACCAGAATATGATATTTGGTGATTTTGAAGTTTGAGAGCATCTATTCATTTGTTATTTCGATTTAAAATTTGTTTCAAAGCATTTTTTCCCTCCGTCAATGAGGACTCCCTGAAGTCTGAGAATACTGGGCTTTGCAGCTTGCCATAATCAAAAGAAGAATAATAATTTTTAAAAAAATGCACACACATACAGAAGCGTATATTTGATATATACCATACCTTAAAGTTGCTTTTTGCTCCTTTTGGTGAATAACCAAATAAATTTTTATCATCAATTCGAATTTTATAAAAACTAAATGCTAATAAAATCTGAAAAATGAAAATTGCAGCAAAAATTATGAAATACAAACGGTATGTGCGGCAAAATAAAAGAGAAAGCACTTTTAAAGTCGCCATCGCCCATTCTGTAACTATACTAAAGAATAAACCATGCAAGGTTCATTAATAACAGTAGCAATAAGCAATACACAAAACACTGAAACACGGTAAACAAATTTTTTGGACATCCTAATGATTCATAAACAAAATTCATAGATTCACAGAGCTGAAAGTTGAATTTAAAACAGTAAACGGACGACTAAATAGCTAGTCAACTGATGTACTAAAAAACTCCATGGTGATCAGCAATAGAGGGCCTCTATAAATCAGGTACTAGGCATGAGGGACCCTGTATGATCCATTCGATTTATACTTTCTTAAAAACAGTGTTCTGTATAACCTTCTCAACTGTTAAAAGTTTTATTTGCATCCTTTTAAGATACTAAAATTAATGAAAAATCAATGCAAAACTTCGAAAATTTCAGGTTGTTGCTTGCGAATTTCTATTTTGCAGTTAAATTAATGGCGGCTATTTATTAACTGTAATTTTAACTTGTTGCCAAAGACTCTTCAAAAAATAAAGTTGTGTTTGTGTCCATGTTGGGAGATATTTTACGAAAATTGTTTGATCCAAATTAATCATTATTATATAAAGTGTTTTGTATAAAGTAAATATTTTAATCTAATTATTGTATACATTTTGTATTGATTTTTACTTATATTTTTTGTATGTCGTGTCTTTCATATTCTGAATTTGTGTGTTTTGACGCTTGTCTGTTCGGTATACTTTGTTGAATTATTTCAAATTGTGATGATTAATCTCCCTGAAGAGGTAGTTGTATGAGAATTTAAACTAGAGTATTTCTTAAAAAATCATTAAAATGTATTTACGAGTTTAAATAATAAAAAATAATGTACCATCGATCATGTTTATCCATAATGCCAGAAATGTTTTATTATAGGATTAATTGCCATTTCCTCCATTAAGTATATGCAATAAAAGCAATCATATGTATCTGTATTATTAGTCATTCTGGATAAATTAACCAAGGATCAGTTAATACTGTGTGAAATGACCGTATTTTCATAATTTTTAAGTACTATACCTACTGTTCCATTACCTTTGGCACCAGTGTTTTGGCTTTCATTCTGATATTTATTATTTTATTTCATTTTTATGTCAGTTTATTGCTGAATAGGCATATATATAAAAGATAGCTTTAAGTTTACCGCTCAAATGATTAGGTACTATGTAGGATAAATATGCCAGTAGGACATCCTCCAAAGTTTTTGGTTTATATAAAAAATGAGACCAATGATAATTCAGCTCTTATTTTTTGTTTTATAATTTGTGTTATTGTTGGCATATCTTGATCAAACCAATCAAGAAGAAAAAAAATGTTTTGCAGTTGCACTGTCTTTTAGTGAAATTTTATTGGTGTGTCCTTCTCTAATCTTTCATGTAATTGATATGATTTAGCACATCCTTGGCATCACTGCTGCTGTTTTAAACTCATCCAAAACCTGTCCTACCATTTTACCAACATGCCTAATGTAAATAAATGATAAAATTTGCAAAAAAATATTATTTGTCCTTTCATATTTTCAATGCATGAAAAATAGTTTTTCAACATTTTTGCATCGTTAAATGCCCCAGTAAAAAGAAAGCAATATCTTTAAATTGCACACAGTTTTTAGACAAGACTTTGGGGATCTTTCTAAAGGTCAAAATTAGCACTAGCCACAGGGCCAGTAAATGAGAAAAAGTGGCTAGTGCAAAATTGTCTATCAGCGGCCACCTTCCTGCCACTTTTTTACAAGAAAATAAAATTTTCTTGCATTTCATCAAGGATTCTACTTTTTTTTGTTCTAATACATTTATATTAACATATTTATTTGGGCTATTCAGTTTTAGATTAATATTTATAGAAACTTTACTGTTTAGTATTTTTAAATAAAGTGGCCACTAGTTTAAAAAGAGTGGCCACTTAAAAAACTAGTCTTACCGGCCAGTGGCCGCTAACAGGGTTGGGTTTTTGACATGACAAGCGTCAAAAACTGGTTTAAACTATCATAAACTGGTTTAAACCGTCGAAAACTGCCAAGTACATGTAACACGCTAAAACATTTTAACAATAGGTAAACATTAAAGAAGTCAGTGATTTATGCGATCTTTTATTGAAATTTAATAATTAAAAAAAATATATTATTTGCAATAAAATATTTTTTTGGGGGGGGGGGGGGGGATTTTTCAACCAGAAGAAAATAATTTTGTACAATTAAATAATCCGGATCAATTTTACCCCGCAGCATGCTACAGCACACCACGTGTTTAGCACATTTATTTACACCCAAAAGATTTTTGTGTTTAGAGTGTATGAAGCGTTAAAAAATAGTCTCTCTTAATTGATGCTGAGCTAGTAGGACTTGATAGCAAAAGCATTGCTAGATGAGCAAGTTTTGAAGCAGGCTCAAAAAGCTGTTGCATTTAATGATACCTTTCCATCAAGCCATGGAGTCTTCCCTATAGCACTGAAATAAGAAGACGGTCAAAAACTTGCCAACCCTGTAATTATTACTAATACTATATACTAATTATACAATACAGTAATAGAGAATTGTAAATATTACATCTAATGTGTGACATTTAATGTGAAATTTTACAGATCACTAAGTATTTGAGGTTTTTGACAAGGGGTTTTTGACATGACGGTTTAAACCGTCAAAAACTTGCCAACCCTGGCCGCTAATGAAATTTCCTAGTTTTGACCTATAGATCTTTCATCTAATAATACTTGTAATAAAAAAGTTCTGGTAATTAATTGGAATTTTATGTTAGCGAAGCTTTTCTTTCTGCTAATAAAATGTGTTTATGCACAAATTATGTATGTAATGTAACTAATAATTGTTTACTTTATATTGAAGGTTTGTTGTAAAATATATCATAGCCTAATTAATTTTGATCATATTGCGATATGGCACATTATATTATATTTTAATGTGACTTTCCAAAAATTAGTGTAAAAGAATTCTCTCCTATAGTAATTGGTAATTATGGCTGATGATGTTCCAGTGCTTTTAATAAAAAATATCTTCTGTTTTGCTTTATAGTTCTATAAATATTATAATATTACAGGTTTTTATAAGCCACAACCATGGTGCGTATGAATGTTTTGGCAGATACTCTGAAATCCATAAATAATGCTGAGAAAAGAGGCAAGAGACAAGTTTTAATCAGACCTTGTTCTAAAGTTATTATCAAATTTCTTACAGTAATGATGAAACATGGTAAGTTTTCATTTAATTTAACTGATTTTTTTATTCCATGCTTTCTGGAGCTATGTCTACTGTGTGGCCTTCGGTAAGAAAAACACTGGGTGGGGTTTCCGCTTAACAAAGGCTCCAAAACTTCTATGGAGGGAAGTTAGAAATACAAAATTGGTCTCTGTGAGAAGACATATGACTGTAATGATTGGATGATAAAGGGAAATGCCTGTCTTTCCTGAAATGAAGTTGACTAATACTCTTGCAACAGGACCGAGTCGAGACCGTTTATTCCAAGGGGTTTTGTTAGGAGAGCCACACAGTAATAGTTATTTTAAAATATAATTCTGTATTGTTAGGATAGGAGGAAAGTGAGTGCAATAAATTTAAAGAAGCCTGCATGCTGAGGCCTAATTCGGAAGTGCATCTTCTGACTTAGTCAAAGAAAGCTATTTCAAATTTGTTTTTTCTTTGAAGTCGAAAAAACATGTTGCATGAGTTATATTGTGATGTCGCCTGCCTAACAGAGCTTTTAGGGCTTGAAATTCAATTTTTCCAAGGAGGGGGGTCCCCCTCCCAACATTTATAAATGGAGGGCAGTTGAGCTGGTATATCACTGAAGCAATTTAAATCAACAACTCTTAATAATAATGCAAAATGTTTTTGTTTCTAAAAAGGAAGATAGTCTGAACTTTCATAGTCTTTTTCAACTTTCAGCCAAATGTTATGGTTCCTTAACAATCAAATGAATTTCTGAATTTCGATTTTGAGATCTGGATCCTCTTTCACAAGGAAAATTTGTGACAGAAAGCACAACATTTATAACTTTGGAAATTATCAGAAACGTATGGTTATGCTTGCTTACAAAATTTTAAGAAAATTTTGCAATATCTGAGTGTCTTCATTTTTAAGTACTTGCTTGAACAATGTATATTCAGTGATGTCATCATTGATATCCATCTCTGAACAAAATTGCTTTATTATATCCTTAATAGAATTATAATCAAAACCTGACTCCTTGGTATTTTCTTTGATTGAGCAAGCTTTTCATTCAAGTTTTAAACAGTTCAAAATTGAAACCATCAATTCAGTTCTTCTATATGTAGGTTAACTTCAAATTATCTAGTCCTAATTTCTGTGAATTGCAAGAATTATCTAGTTTGATGCTTCTAAATATGTTTGATTGCAGCTCAGATTTTTTTTTTTTTTTTTTTTTTTTTTTTTTTTTTTTTTTTTTCGGCACCACTACCCAGTAGCAGAAAGTTCGAGATGGGAGACAGGCATCACAAATTTTCTTTTCTCTTTTGCTGATTCTATTTCTTCGAACCTTTATTTTGCTTTATGTTATGTTTAGTTCTTTATTACTTAATATGAAAACTTAAGATTATTATTAATAAAAATTTATAAAATGCTTAAAAGCGCTTCAGGTGTCAGTGTGTACAAGTGATTGTTTGATTAACATTTCAATTGTAAAAATATTTTACTTGGAGAACTTTCTGCTACTGGGCACCATTAGATCTTTGCAGTACTTCTAATCTTATTTTTGTATAGTACTTAATCTAGACCAATGTGCAGCGCCTGATGACACTTACTGTCCTTTTTTGGTGCACCCTTTTAGATATTTTCCTATCATGGAAAAAAATATCCTGAAATCTGCCAATCAGACATACAAAAAAAAAAATTGTGAGTTTCCTCAATTGGTCAAGGGAAGAATATTGTGAAATTCGTTGATCTGTCATGAGGAAAATAAAACATAAAATTTCTCATCAATTATTTGGTTGGTTGTGTTTATGACGACCAATTATCAGCACGAGGGATATAAACCTTTCCCCTCCTAAAGGGTTTATAAACCCCCTCCTGGAATGGCAGGAAAAACATGATTTTCGTCAAAGGATTACCAGAAAAACAGAAGTATTGTCAAGGATCATGGGTAAAATGATTTGCATTAAATCTACTAAGGCATCCCACTCTTTACACAATTTTTCTTATTTCATGAGTACTTGAAATAAATATATTTACTGATTATAGAATTAGAACTTTGCGTATTTAGCAAGATATATTGCACTCTCCATTTGATGAAGTCATTTAGTTTTCAGTGAAATTAATGCAAGTTTACCAAATTATGTTTTTCTGCGATTGTATATTTCAAACAATATCAGAAATATGTCATTTGATTGCCATGCTGTTGCAAGCATCTGTTATATAAATTGATATTGGTATATTTTGTCGATAATTTTCAGGGTTTTTCACTTTGTACCAATTAATTTTCTGGGTTTTTCACTCTGAGTCACAATCACCTCTGATGTGTGTATTGTTAATAATGGAAGCACAGACTTCTAATATAAGTAGACTCCCAATCCCATTGTTCTCTCGGGAAGGTTTTGACTCCAACATGTTTTGCTTTCATCGCTAAAAGGCTGCCGTATTTGGGCAGTAATCTCTTTATTGGCAACTTTCGGATTTCATCCTCGCAATAAAATAAATGTAAACATAGAAGCGTAACTACAAGCTGGCGCGAAAGTTGTCATTTTAAAAGCTAAAATAAAAAGTTCTTAAAAGAACTGTTAAAGGGTAAATTAAAAAGAAAAGCAAAAGTACGGTCAACTCAAGACAAACGCAGGCAGACGATGTTTCGGCGGGAAACTGGAGAGAGATTCGGAGGAGATTTTGGCGGGAGAAAAACCGGTTTGGCACGCTAAATCTGCCTTCCATCACGTGATGGAGGGCAGATATGTAGGAGGCATAATTTTTTTTTCCAAGGGAGTTCGTCGATCAGAACTGTAGCTCATAACCTCATTAGTTCTTGCCTTTGGCAGTGTCATAGTCTATATTGGCGATAATAACATTTGGCGAAGAGTACTTCTGGGGGTTTTGTATGAATTCTATTTTAAGCTGACTCGCTTTGAATGCATACTAGCGTTGAGGTATGACGTTTGTCTGTAAATCTGAGTACTTGAGTTCGAATCCAAGCATGCGGGAAGTTGTTTAAATTTTTCAATGATTAATTAAGTTATAAAAAATATTTTTAAATATTTAATTATTAACATAATATTATTAATTAATCCATTATTATATTATTATCCATTATTATTATATATTATTTATATCCATTATTATATATCCATTATTTGTGATTAAAACTATATGCATTTTGTTTTTAAAGCTGCAGTAAGAGGAGAATATTAATATTTATATTTTAAAATTATAATAATTTTTTTAAATATAATTAATATTATTAATTAATTATTATATAATATAATTATGCAATAATATTAATATAACAATTATTATTATTAATTATTATATAACATAATTATATAATAATATTAATATTATTGTATTACTTAGTATATTCTTTAAAAATTGTCGTTTGTGATTAAAACTATATGCATTTTGTTTTTCAAGCTGCAGTCCTAAGGAGAATATTACTATTTATATTAAAAATATTGTAATAATTTTTTAAATATAAATAACAATGCTATATTATTATATAATTATTAATATAGTATAGTATAATATAGTATTAATTAATATTATTATTAATTAATTAGTTAATTATTATATAATATAATTATACAATAACATTAATATAATTCTTCTTGGGACTGCAGCTTAAAAAACAAAATGTATATAGTTTTTTTTAATCACAAATAGCATTTTAAAAATATATAAATAATATAATTATATTAATATTATTAATTAATTATTATATAATATAATTATGCAATAATATTAATATAACTATTATTAGTATTAATTATAATATAATATAATTATATAATAATATTAATACAATTGTATTATTTATATTCTTTTAAAAATGTCATTTGTGATTAACACTATATATACATTTGGTTTTTCAAGCTGCAGTTCCAGGGAGAATATTACTATTTATATCAAAAATATTGTAATAATTTTTTTAATATAAATAATATAATATTATTATAATTATTAATATGATATATTGTATTATAAAATTAATTATTATTAATTAATTAATTATATTATATAATTATACAATAACATTAATATAATTATATTATATTATTTATATTAAAATATATATATAATTTTTAAAAATATAAATAACATTTTTATATTATTATATAATTTATTAATTATTATATAATAATATTAATATAAGTATATTATTTATATATATTTTTTAAATGCTATTTGTGATAAACAAAAAAGAAACTATATATATTGTATTTTTCAAGCTGCAGTTCCAGGAAGAATTTGCAGTTTAAATCCATAAAAAACCTTAAAATCCGAAATCCGGGAGGGGGTGGGGGTGAAGAAGAGGTTGGATTCCCTAACAATCCCATGAATTTGTAACTGTATGCTCTTATACCTTTATGGAATATAGTTCAAAATTATACATTACATGGAACCAAAAAAGGAAACAAATTACTTGTCTTTATTTTTTATTTATTTTTGTCTTTGCCACTTAAATGTCATTTTAGTTGAAATTTTACACTTTAGTGTGTAATGTTAGTTTCTGGTGCAAATAAATTACAGTTTCGCAGTAGCATTAATTTGGTATGTATGTGTGTATGAATGTGTGTGCGGGGAGGGGGGGGGGGTGAGTTCTGTCTTTCAAATGACAAACAATCATTATAAAATACAGCGGCACAGTTAATTTTTTAAGAAAAAGAAAAAAGAAATCTTTCATTCGTCTTTATTTAATAAACAAAAATTAATATTAAGTGTATACTTGGATATAAAATATAGCGTTCAAAAAATTAATTAAAAATGTATTGAAGAGACATATTTCTAAATCATTATTTATAATTATACAAAATGCATTGAATAACATTCAACAGATTACCATTATGTTATAAAAAACGCATTTTTGCTTTATTTTGTTTGTAATGTAGTTTCTCAAAACTAGTGCAAACTCGCCAAAACTGGTTGGACACTGGGCAACCAACAACCAATAAGATTGCGAGCCGAAGCTCGGAACGACGAACTCCCTTGGAAAAAAAAATTATGCATGTAGGAGACAAGAAAAGGTTGCCGATTGGGAGTCTACTTATATTAGAAGTCTGTGAATGGAG